>CM068357.1:11844314-14414314 GCA_034769755.1 Odontamblyopus lacepedii
TTAGAAACACATCGGTCTCCCCGAGTAATCTCCAGACAGACAAAACATGAGGGGCACTTTAATCCAGAACCATAACACTGGTCACATGACAGGAAGAGCAGATTAGCCATTCTTTCACACGCTGATTTGACCAGGAAAAAACAACGCTGCACCACTCACGGAGCTGAAAGCTGCTATTAAAGATCAGGCCCCGTCAAAACAGGCAAGACTCGGCCTAATTACAGTTTCAGTTTCATTATAGGGCCAGATATTTGAGGCGAGTGAGCAACATCTGATAAATAAAAATAAAAATGGGAGGAAACTGGCCGGTTATTGAGTCACTGTAAAGATACTGGCAGCGGTTTAAAGGAGCTACTGTATGAAGGAGACTTTTATGAGCCATTTTATAATTGGTTTGGCTGATCATGAGTTACCTAATGAGTTAATTAATGTGTGTACAGTTCTCCATTTGAGGCTTGAAGGTCGTATGTCACGCAAAATTTACTCTTGTGAGCTCTAAAGGGACAGTTCTGGATTTTGGGCCTCATTTCCTCATGAGCCAGAGTGTTTCAGATGTGTGGAGACACTTTTTTAAATATTCCATCCAGTCCTTGTGTTTCCAGAGACTAAAAACAGTCTTACCCACTCCACAGAGCCTCCGAAGCAAAACTATTATAACTCCAGAATGTCGATGTGAATGTCTGTGTTGATAGAATAATGTTTGAAATAAAACTAACCTTGCATCGCATGAATCGTCGCATGTTGAGGGACTATTTTCTCATATATCAGTCCACCGCTGCTGCCGAGCTTTCTATCAGGAAGTACAACTCACAAATGCAACGGCTGGTTTTACTTCTAAAATTATTCTATCGACAGACATTCACACTGACAGTCTGGAGTTATCATAGTTTTTCCTCGGGTGCACTGTGGAGTGGGTAAGGTTTTTTTGTGGCAGGACAACTATGGCCATTGACATGCACTAGCCTAGCACCAGCAACCTCTCCAAATACAAGGACTGGATGGAATAGTTAAAAAAAGTGTCTCCACACGGCTCCAACACTCGGGCTCACCAGGAAATGAGGCCCTATGTCCAAAATTCCAAGCTGTCCCTTTAAGACATGTTAAAATGTTGTTACCTCCTCAAAAACAAACCTTAAATTGTGTTTTGTTTCATTCACACATGTTATTAGTCTACATCTTCAAAGCTCAAAATGCTCTGTTCCACCTTTTTCATGTAACAGCTATCTTTAATCTGTAGTTCAGCAGAAATGGAGAATTCCAGGGCTGAAATTATCCAAATTATACTAGTGGAGGTGTATGGAGTTTAAAAACACAGTGGAGCACTTCCTGAATTACCACACGAGATCACAAATTTGAACAGTATTTTCAATTTGAGAGAAAAACTCATCTTAAATATGCAGACTTTGTGTGTTAAACATGTGCAAATGTTTGAGATGAAGAAAGAGCATCTTAACATAGATCAGAAAATAGTGTAATATGGACCATTTAAGTGCTAAAAATGTTTTTGCACTTCCCATTTCTCTGCCTTTATGAAGCAGCAGCAGAAAATCTGTTATAGTTTGACACCGATCAAGAAGTAATTTGAGAAGAAAAGTAAAAACATCATCACACTAGGGAGAGTTCGAACCAATTTAGACACAAAAAAACATTTTCTGATACTTTAAAAATTATTTAAGCAAAATAAAGATGTCTTAGATTTTTATTTGTCAGATAATAATAATATAAGTATAAGTTTTGGGATTATGGAATTCCCTGGTGTAATGTCATAATTTCCAACCAGGAAGTAAAATTTGAGAGCTAAAAAAACAGCCAAATCTGGATATTTTTTGGGGGAGAGGGGGATAAAATCTTAAATATAACGATCTTAACTGTGTTTTAGTCAAATGAGTGGTCTAAGAGAGCGAACGCTGGGCGGACTTGAGTAGCACATCGAACCGGAGCTGCTTATTGATGTTTTTCCAGCAGTAATAGTAGAAGAGCCGAGCCAAGTTATTTTTATTGAGGTCAGTGTGTTCAGTTTTTATATCGTTTCTTCTGGCAGAGTCCTGTTTGTCCATAGTTTTCACAGATCCAAACCCTCAGATCAGGTGTCATAAATGCTCTTGCAGCAGCCTGAGGAGCAGCCTGGGTTTTCAGCCTTCGGAGTCCATGATGAAGGTCTCAAAGTTGGGCTGGAGTTCTGACACCAGAGCGTCCACAAAGTCCTCCAGGGTGGGCCGTCTCTGCAGCATCCCTGTCAAACACACAAATGTCTACTTAGAACCAGCTCAAATATGCAGGGAACATAAGACTGAGATGGTAACTGAGCTTTACAGGTGGGTCACAAATGTTAAAGCTTTAGGGCTGAGCTACGCTTCATTCTTCTGTGGGGATTCTGACATGTTTGTGCCATTTCCATCTTTACATTTTATGTTCTTAATAAGTTTAGGAAAAAAACAAACAAACTTCAAATCAGGCTATAAATCGAGGGGTAACAATGGATTCACACTTTAAACTTAGCAGTCAAATCAAATCAATAACATTTGCAGCTTTTTACCATCTAAAAACAGAGAAAAAACCAAAGGTTTACTGTCTAACGCAGACTTGGAGAGACTTATACATGGGTTTGTCTCCAGTAGGTTAGATACTATAATGGCAGCACATCTAAAACTCTGCAGCTCAGGTCCTGACTCAAATCAGGAAGTCCAAATACATAAGTCCTGGTCTCAGGTCTCTACTCTGCCCCCTGTGGCTCAGAGAACAGTCTTTAAAGCAGCTCTGTTTGTGTTAGATTATATTATATTACCTTTTGATGGGGAATTCCAGGGCTGAAAAGAACCAAAACATAGGCCCTTTAAAGGAACAGTTCGGAATTTTGGACATAGGGCCTCATTTCCTAGTGAGCCAGAGTATTGGAGACATGTGGAGACACTTTTTAAAAAAATATTCCATCCTTGTATTTGCAGAGGTTGCTGGTGCTCGCCTAGTGCATGTCAATGGCCATAGTTGTCCTGCCACTAAAAACAGTCTTACCCACTCCACAGAGCACCCGAGGCAAAACTATTATTATGCCAGACTATCGATGTAAATGTCTGTGTCGATAGAATAATTTTAGAAGTAAAACCAACCTTGTATTTGAAGGATTTATATCTGAGCAACAGCAGTGAGTTGTACTTCCTGATAGAAAGCTCGGCAGCGGCGGACTGATATATGAGAAAATAGTCCCTCAAGATGCGACGATTCATGCGATGCAAGGTTAGTTTTATTTCAAACATTATTCTATTGACATAGACATTCACATCGACAGTCTGGAGTTATAATTTATTTACTTCGGGTGCTCTGTGGAGTGGGTTAGACTTTTTTTAGTGGCAGGACAACTATGCCCATTGACATGCACTAGCCTAGCACCAGAAACCACTGCAACTACAAGGACTGGATGAAATCTTAAAAAAAGTTTCTCCACACGTCTCCAACAAACACTAGGAATTGAGGTCATATGTCCAAAATTCCAAACTGTCCCTTTAATGTACGAGTAAATAGTTTTCTTAATGTATTTTGTACCTGCTCAAGAGCTGCAGATGGAAAGTAACTTGTCGCTAAATCTGGCACAGAGCATCTTTTCTCTGTGAGCCTAATCATTTCTGTGCACTGTTGTTGTTTTAAATAAATAAATAAATAAATAAATAAATAAATAATAACATCTTCTTTTATTAGTTTTTTATTTTGTAGATCTGGTTACCCTATGGTAGCACCACCAACACTCGAGAAGGGTGAAAAGATTGAGGCCATTTCCACTTCTCCAAAACATATTCTAAGTGTAGATGCAGTGATCAGAGACGCTGCGAGAGGCACTGAGCCCTGGGAACTGTTTGCTCAAGCCTGTTAGCCCGTTAGCCTGTTAGCCTGCTCATGCGTGGACCGGTCCCTCGCTCTCTTTACAATGGAGCTGCGTCGCTGCTTTGAAGTCCCTCATTTCCCCTTGTGTGGCTGCCAGTGTAAACAGCCGCTCCCCTTCTCATTCTTGTAGCGCACGGGTCACCTCCAAACACGCACACACTAATCCACAACGCTAAAGAACTACAAATGATGCGCAAACGGGGACAAAACGACAATGATTTAAAACATTATTGAGAGGGTTTGTGGTTCAATAACAGATTACACTGGAAGTCCAAAATCTGGGGGATTATGGTTTCTTCTTACACCACAGACGCGCCCTGGCCCTCGGCTACAAGCTGATACCCACATTCAGGGGTCCCGCCAACCGCACAGCCCCGGGATCCTGGGAATATGGAGCCACATGAAAGAAGTGGGACTGGAGGAGATATGAGAGCCACCAGAATACTCCGATTTATAGACTCAAGAGCAGGATTGGGATTTAATATCAAGGAAAGTCCATCAATCAAACAAGTACTGAGGCATCTTTTTTTGTGTGTGACATGTCATAGCGTCAGTAATTATCACAATGAGTTTAGTTATGATCTGTGGTGGAAGTAGTACTCAGTTTTGTTACTTAATTAAAAGTACAGACATCAGAGAAAGTTAAAGTAAACGTTAAAATATCACATGGACAAATCTACTCAAGTAAACGTATTAAAGCACGGTTTTAAAATGTATGTAAGAGTAAAAATTAAAATATTTGTGCAAATAAAGCTTCAAATGTGGTGATTTTCATACAGGTGCGTGCTGAATTTTTTCCGTAGCTTTTATTTGTACATTTGTGTTTGCCTTTTCAGCAGGTTTAAGACAGTGGAGTAGAAAGTACAGATACATGCTCTCAAATGTAGTGAAGTAAAAGTAAAAAGTATGCAAGTAAAAAGCACCCTTTAACACACAGTTTACACAGTTTAGTTAGTAGTAAGTAGGTTGTTGCAGTAGTAGCAGTAGTAACAGCAACAGTAGCAGTAGTAGCAGTAGTAGCAGTAGTAGCAGTAGTAGCAGTAGTAGTAGTAGTAGTAGTAGTAGTAGTAGCCGAGGAGCAGCAGCAGCAGAAATAGCAGTAGTAGTAGTACCCGGTATCAAGTAGGTGATAAGTAGCAGTAAGTAGGTTGTAGTAGTAGTAGTAGTGGTAGTAACAGCAGCAGTAGCGGCAGTAGTAGTAGTTAGAAGTAGATAGTAGGGGGAAGTAAGTAGTAGTTAGAAGTAGGTCAGAGTAAGAGTAAGAGTAAGAGTAAGAGTAAGAGTAAGAGTAAGAGGAGGAGTAGTAGTAGTAGTAGTAGTAGTACTAGCAGCAGAAGTAGC
Organism: Odontamblyopus lacepedii; assembly: GCA_034769755.1. Classification (NCBI taxonomy): domain Eukaryota; kingdom Metazoa; phylum Chordata; class Actinopteri; order Gobiiformes; family Gobiidae; genus Odontamblyopus; species Odontamblyopus lacepedii. The sequence goes on from CM068357.1 coordinate 11,849,532, forward strand.
AGAAACAGCAGTAATAGTAGGTAGAGGAAGTAGTAGTACCTGGCACCAGGCAGATGATAAGTAGTAGTAAATAGATTGTAGTAGTAGCAGTAGCAGCAGTAGTAGAAGTTGTAGCAGTTCCAGTAGTAGCAGCAGTAGGTAGTAATGGGTAGTAAGTAGGTGGTAGTAAATAGGTTGTAGTAGCAGTGGTAGTAGTAGAAGCAGTAGAAGTAGTATTAGTAATAACAGTAGTAATTCTAGGTAGAGGAAAAAGTAGTAGTACTAGATCAGTGCCTGGGCCTGGCTGGAGCGGAGCCTCTATCATGGGGGGAACAGGAGGAATGCAGATAACCTCCTCCAGTCAAAACAGAGGGACTGCTGAGAGGAGACGCATACACAAGGGGCAGACAATCGTACATGAGGGGTAGACCGCCGTACACAAGGGGCAGACACCATACACGAGGGGTAGACCGCCGTACACGAGGGGTAGACCGCCATACACGAGGGGTAGACCGCCATACACGAGGGGTAGACCGCCATACACGAGGGGTAGACCGCCGTACACAAGGGGCAGACACCATACACGAGGGGTAGACACCATACACGAAAGGTAGACTGCCATACACGAGGGGTAGACACCATACACGAGAGGTAGACCGCCATACACGAGGAGTAGACCGCCATACACGAGGGGTAGACCGCCATACACGAGGGGTAGACCGCTGTACACAAGGGGCAGACACCATACACGAGGGGTAGACCGCCGTACACAAGGAGTAGACCGCCATACACGAGGAGTAGAAAATCATGTCATGACAAAACAGAATGGTCTCACCCCTAATACTACAATAAAGCATCAACAGAACAGATTTTAGTTATTTGATTTTTTTTTTGTAATGCAGGTAAAATAAATTGGCAGGTGTTAGGAGCCTAGTTTTTGCGGTTGAGGACGACCCTGGTGTGTCTGGTAAACACCTCTCTGCGCTCAGTCTGAAGTTGCTCGGTCTGTGGTCTCCCCTCAGTCTTTGTGAGGACTTTCTCTGGTTCTGCAGTGGTGCTCTGGATCTGTAGAGCCATCTGCCATGGCTCTATCAGATGTCCACACTCCTCCTTCACTGTGTGATTCTCCTCCAAAGGTTTCTTATTTTTCTGCTCAGTTTGGCTGATAACTTCTTTCAGATCCTCCAGCACAGTTTTAGAGTGGCAGATGTCCTTCTGCAGTGCCCGGTTTCTCTGCTGTTCTTCTCCAAGCTCATTTTGAAGTACTGTGACCTCCACTGCCAGCTGCTCCATGCTTCTCCTTGCCTTCTACAGAGCTTTCACACTCAGTCTTCAAAGCTTCTTTCTCTGGCTGCAATATGCAGAGTTTGCTCATTTTGAAAAGCTGTCATACGTCTGCTCAGTTCATTTTGAAGAGCTGTGACGTCTCTGCTCAGCTCATCCATACTGTTTTCAGCTTTGACTCTTTCATCTTCAGCAGACATCTTCATCTTGTCATCTTTGAGGTAGCAAAGAGGACAACTGCTGGTTCCTCTCATGCTCTTCTCTTAGCTCATTTTGCAGAACAGTGACCTCCTTGCTCAGCTCTGCTATGCTCATTTCACCTTGGACCTTCTCCGCCTCTGCAGACCTCCTCAGAAGTTGCATCTCCTCCTGCAGTTTGTTCAGTTCTTCTAGCAGAACTTCACTCCTCTTTCTCTCCTCTGTCAGATTGCTCTGCAGAGCTGTTGTCTCCTGCTCCTTCAGGTCCAACGCTTGTCTTAAGTCCTGCTTCTACGCCTCCAGCCTGGAGATGGTGACTTTGAGCTGTCCATAGCTGGACTTGAGTTCATCGTTCACCATATTGAACATTTCCTCCTTTGTCTGCAGCTGGTCCTGCAGGCTGTAGATCCTTGTGTTTTGCAGACTCCGCTCCTGCTCTAAACTCTGGATCTGCTTCTTTGCCGTGGCCAGTTCTTCTTGTTTGCCAGTTCTTCAAAGCCTCAGCCTGTAGTTTGGAGGCCACAGAACTTTTCTTGTGAAGAATCAGTCACCTGCTTTAGCGATTGCGTTGCCCGAACTGTCCCAAATGTGTCACTTGAGATGCCAGGCTGCTCACACAAATCTGCTGTCATTTGGATGTGACCGAATTTTGGTCAGATCCAAATGACAGCTACAACTGAATACGAGTGAAAAGTCATAACTGGACAAACTAGAATCTAAATTAATTGCAAGAAGACCTTTTGTCACAAAAATGGCAAAAATTGAATTAACAATTATACTGATTTTCGCTTATTTGTAAATTTTCTCTACCCTGAAGTCTCTGCTCATGATGTTTGAAAGGTCCTATATTACGCAAAATTGACTCTTGTGAGCTTATAGGCATGTAAAAATTTTGCTACCTCATAAAAATATACCTGGACTTGTGTTTTCTTTAATTCACACACGTTTGAGTAATCCTTTATTATTAGTCTGTCACATCTCCAAGTTAACAGCTCCTTTTCCCTTTTGTTCACTAGGAATGGGCAATTCCAGGACTTAAATTCTCCATGATTCCAGTGAAGAGTTATCGAGTTTAAACCACAGTAGAGCACTTCCTGTATTAACCACATGACATCACAACTCTCTCCTTGAAAAGCTCTTCTCTTGCTGGATAACACATGGACAGACTTGTTTATTTCTTCGGAGGGTGGTGGGAGATGTCTATCGATCAAATGACCTCTACGGCTCTAAGCTCAGTTTAATGACCACTCTGGGGATGAGAGAAACCCACCTCAGCCTGCAGCTACTGGCCCAAATGACCTGTTCTGTTTCCACGTTTGAGAAAAATGTGCATAGACTATACATATAAATGTTCTGAACAGGAAGTGAACATGGGGGCACTTCTGGCTCCACTCACTCCAGCGCCAAATCACTTTACATTGAAAACCTGTCACATCTCTCTATGGAAATACTGCAGTGAGCCTCGTCATTCTGGTCTTAAAATGTTTGTATTAACCCGCTCTACATGATCCTGTTGTTTTTGTTTTGGTATTTAACCATAAATAAATTCCTATTCCTAATTTGGACTTCAACCGCGAGCCTCGATGAGCTTCACTTGACTGGAACCGAGTGCTATTGGAGACGTCACACTCCCTTTGTCCACTACTTTATCCAATCCAATCTACTTTATTTATATAGCACATTTCATAAACAAAACAGTTTCCAAAGTGCTGCAAAATACAGATAAAACAAAACAATGTAAACATAAAATAAAGCTCTATTTAACTCCGCTAGTCCGTATTAAGACAATATCATCTATAATCCAGTACAGATATAATGCAAACACAGCTCCTGAAGTCATAATATGTCTGCTGTTTACCGTCTGCATCTCATAAAAAAAGTGCTTTACTGTCTGTTAATCAGGAAGTGCGCAGTTAGCATGTTAAAGGAGCTAGTTGTGGTTAGGATTTTCTGACTGCTGGTCTCTGAGGGTTATGAAAAGCGCTTTGGACGACTCTGAAACGTTTAAAATGAACTAGTTGTGCAGTTCTGATTTTTACGAGAGTACAAATCAGGTGGAGCGCTTTTAAGTTTAGTTGTCAGTCAACGAGTAGTTTATGATCCTTAAATGCCCTGAAGCGACTGATGATTCTGAGGCCGTGTTCACACTTGTCCTGGTTTAGTCCTTTTGTAGACTTGGTTTAGTCCTGTTTCAGTCTTGGTTTAGTCTTGGTCTAGGCTATTTCTAGTCTGTCCAGTGGTGGAAGCGCTTTGTGTTGCATTTTTTTGTATGAAAAGTGCTCTATAAATAAAGTTTGATTGATTGATTGATTGAAGGTAAAGTACAAAAGTAAAAATACAATGTTTGAGTATGATTTTTAGGTATTTGTACTTTACTTAAGTACATTTGACAGTGGATACTTTAAACTTTTACTACATTTGAGAGTGTGTAGCTGTACTTTATACTCTACATTTTAGATCTGGACTGAAAAGTAAAAAGAACTTTTCTTTGAGAAAAGTAAAAAGAACTTTTGCTTTGAGACCCGCTGAAAAAGCAGAGACTTATTTTTAGCACATTTCATTTGATTTTTAACGTTCTAATTTTGAGCAAACCAAATTTTAAGAAATCAGCTGTATCATGTTTTTTTCCTCTACTTCTCTACATTTGATGCTTTAATAAAAAAAAAATATGCAAAATATTTTTATACTTTTTACTCTTATGAAGTACATTTTTAAACAGGTACTTTACACATACAATACTTATATTTAAGTATCTGTACCTTTACTTGAGTAACAAAATCGAGTATTTCATTCACCACTGAGTATTTCTAATTTACAATACATTTCTTTATATCTTATAGCCCGATATGATAACAAAACGACACTAACTCCACTGGCAGATTCATGTTAAAGTGCAAATGGCAGTTCTCATTACTCATTTAAAAACAGTTTACATGATTATAATAATTAAGGTATTATTGTCTTCCCCGGTGAAGTTGGTGAAGTTCATAATTTTACTTCCTTGTTGGACACGGGCAACAGATGTGACAAATGATGAATTACCACTGTGATCGAGCAATTAAACTGTTTACAAGAGCCACATTTTTCATTATCTGTCAATAAATGTGAACTGTGAAACTGTGAAACTGTTGGAAAAATGGGTTCCTTGTGTGCAAATTGGCTCAGTATTTTGAGACAGTTTTTTTTTGTTGTTGTAATTTTCAAGTTTTGACTGCAAATGCAACTCAATTGAAAAACTTATCACACTTGTAACTTTTTGGTAGGGGGTCTGTCACGTTCTTGTTTCTATGGATATGTCATTGCTCTGCCTAGAATGTTCCACAGTGTGACATTAAACAGCTCTACTTGACATTAATTCAATTCTAGGTGGCTTTATAGCTCAAAAAACAGACATTCTGACTGTGAGTGGGGTCGCCTCTTCACAGATCTGACCCGTAACTTGGTCTGGTTTGGTCTTCATGATGACAGAAAGGTTTAATATCATATTGTGAAACATTCCAGACAACACAATAATAATAATAATCTCCTTGGAAAAAAAGCATTTGACGCACACTCCACCAGAAAAGTTAAACAGTGCACCTCTAAATAAAAAACTCTAAAACAAATCAATCAGATCAAAGTACTTTTATCTCATTTATTCATTCTTTTAGTGAAATCCAGTGTGCACATGACTGCTCTCAACACGCATGCGGTCACCCGAGTTAGCTTCAGGCACAGCTCTTTAATGAAGGACTTTGAAGTAGAGGAAGCGTCTCCTACAAATCACACTGAGACAAGCTGCAGAGGCACAGACACAGCTCCAAAGCCCCAAATCCTCAAAGCCTCAAAGCCTGTGTTCAAACCAAAACCAAACACAAAACTGGAAGTAGCGAAGACTCATCAGGACAGCATACAGATAAAAAAGAAAAAGAAAAAAAGATATATATTAAAGGTCCTACATTACATTGAATTGACTCTTGTGTTATGTCGCCTCATCAAAAACACACCCATATATACATACTTAACATTCACACATGTTTAAATAGCCCTTTATTATTCATCTGTCTACATCTCCAAGCTTTGTGATATCATGTAGTTTCAATTAACAACTAGCTTTTACTTTTAGTTCAGTAGAAATTGGGATGAAATCGTCCAAATGATTCTAGTGAAGGCGTATAGAGTTTAAAAACATGTGTGTATTCATGATATCACAAGGTGGAACTGAGTGAATACGCTTGAGAGAAGAACTTAAATGTACAGGGTTTGTGTTAAACATTTGTGGATGAAACAACACAAAACTCCAGGTATGTTTTTGATGATGAAACAGATCAGAAAATAGTGTAATATGCACTGCCTGGCCAAAAAACATTTTTGCATTCGCTGTGGCATTGTTTCGATAAGTTTTTGCAATGTCACAAGATTTATTTCCATCCAGTGTTGCATTAATTTTTTCGTCTTTTTCATCAACATCTTGCATTGATGATGGGCGAGTCTGACCGCCGCGCAAAGTCTTCTCCATCACATCCCAAAGATTTTCAATGGGTTAAGGTCTGGACTCTGTGGTGGCCGATCCATGTGTGAAAATGACATCTCCTGCTCCCTGAACCACTCTGTCACAATTTAAGCCCGATGAATCCTGGCATTGTCATCTTGGAATATGCCGTCAGGGAAGAAAAAAACCCATTGATTGAATAACCTGGTCCTTCAGTATATTCAGGTTCAGCTGAGCTTATTCTTTGAGCACACACTGCTGCTGAACCTGGACCTGACCAACTGCAGCAAAATCGTACCTATTTGTTAAATTCAGGTGGCGACTTTTTTTTTTGGCCAGGCAGTGTAAACCCTTTAACACACAGAACTACATTCATATCATACTCCATACCATAATTTTAGTAACAATAAAGCCAAAAAGTACATGCTTTAATGTACTGCTTAAATTCTGTCAAAATACAAAATCTTAAACTAAAACTTAACTAAATCAAGGCAATTTTTTGGAAAATTATTAAGAAAATCAGCTTTATTTTTTAAATTTATTAATAAAAAAAGCATGATTTTGTTTATGACGTCAGCCAATATTGCGATTGTCCTGGTTTAGTTCTGGTTTGGTCCTGGTCTAGTCCCGGTCTAGTCCCAGTCTAATCCCAGTCAGTTCTATGTTTAGTTGTGAATTTAGGACCAGTTTAGTCCAGATATAGACTTGGTTCGTTCCTGTTCCAGTCCTGGTCTAGTTCTGAGTTTAATCCCAGTTTAGACCAGATACTGATGTGGTTGGGACCTTGGACCTTGGTCTAGTCCCAGTCTAGTCCCAATCTATTCCCAGTCTAATCCCAGTCAGTTCTATGTTTAGTTGTTAATTTAGGACCAGTTTAGTCCAGATATAGACTTGGTTTGGTCCTGGTTTAGTCCTGGTTTGGTACTGGTTTGGTCCTGGTTTAGTTCTGGTCTAGCCTCGCTCTAGTCCCAGTCTAATCCCAGTCAGTTCTATGTTTAGTTGTGAATTTAGGCCCAGTTTAGTCCAGATATAGACTTGGTTTGGTCCTGGTTTGGTCCTGGTTTAGTTCTGGTCTAGTCCCGCTCTAGTCCCAGTCTAATCCCAGTCAGTTCTATGTTTAGTTGTGAATTTAGGCCCAGTTTAGTCCAGATATAGACTTGGTTTGGTCCTGGTTTGGTCCTGGTTTAGTTCTGGTCTAGTCCCGCTCTAGTCCCAGTCTAATCCCAGTCAGTTCTATGTTTAGTTGTGAATTTAAGACCAGTTTAGTCCAGATATAGACTTGGTTTGTTCCTGGTTTGGTCCTGGTTTGGTCCTGGTTTGGTCCTGGTTTGGTCCTGGTTTGGTCCTGGCTTGGTCCTGGCTTGGTCCTGGTTTGGTCCTGGTTTGGTCCTGGTTTGGTCCTGGTTTGGTCCTGGTTTAGTTCTGGTCTAGTCCCGCTCTAGTCCCAGTCTAATCCCAGTCAGTCTATGTTGAGTTGTGAATTTAGGCCCAGTTTAGTCCAGATATAGACTTGGTTTGTTCCTGTTCCAGTCCTCTTTCAGTCTTGGTCTAGTTCTAAATTTAATCCCAGTTAAGACCAGATGCAGATGTGGTTAGAACCTTGGACCTTGGTCTAGTCCTAGTCTAGTCCTGGTCTAGTCCTGGTCCGATATGTTGTACAGCACTACTTCATACAGCTCACTCTTGTAGATAACCTCATGTCATATCAAAGCTAAAATCTTTGCATGTATCTCACATTTTGCAGGATCTGAGAAGTAATCGGTATTTTTGATTTTTATAGTTGTGGCCACGGCCTGCTGTTGCCTGCTTTAAGAGATTTGAATATTAACTGAATAAAGCCTCAGTAAGGTATGCCTAATAAAATGGCCTGGGAGTAAACTTGAAAACGTGTCAGAGCCGAGCCGAAAAATGCAAACATCACATTTCCATTTCTATGACGTGCAGAATGAGAGTGAGTAGGCAAAGTGGATTACACGAACAAACGCCAGCACAAAATGGCCAATTATTTAGGTAATCCTGACTAGGGTTATTAAAAGTATGAGAAATCAAATCAGGCACAAATCAGTTTCAGCAGATATTGATACTAAAAAAAAGTCACATTCACAAGACAGAAACAAACCTGAAGATCTTGAGCTGACTTTAGTCGCAGTTTTCTCATGTAGACTTGGTTTGGTCCTGGTTTAGTCCAGGTTTAGTTCTGGTCTAGATCCGCTCTAGTCCCAGTCCAGGCCCAGTCTAATCCCAATCAGTTCTATGTTTAGCTGTGAATCAGTTTAGTCCAGATATAGACTTGGTTTGTTCCTGTTTCAGTCCTGTTTCAGTCCTGTTTCAGTCCTGTTCTAGGTCTGAGTTTAATCCCAGTTTAGACCAGATGCAGATGTGGTCTTGTCCTGGTCTAATTCTGGTCTGGTCCTGGTCTAGTCTTGGTCTAGTCTTGTTCTAATTTGTGTCTAATTCCAGTCTCGGCCTGGTTTAATAAATGTCACATTCCGAGTTTAGTCCCAGGTTAATCCAGATGTAGACTTGGTTTGGACCTTGGTCTAGTCCTGGTCTAGTCCTGGCCTAATACTGGTCTAGTTCTGGTCTAGTCCCAGTCTAGTCCTAGTCTAGGTTGGGTTTAGTATATGTTTCATGCCATGTTTATTCCCAGTTTAATCCAGATGTAGACTTGGTTTGGACCTTGGTCTAGTCCTGGTCTAGTCCTGGCGTAATTCTGGTCTAGTTCTGGTCTAGTCCTGGTCTAGTCCTGGTCTAGTCCTGGTGTAATTCTGGTCTAGTTCTAGTCTAGGTCTGGTTTAGTATATGTTTCATGCCATGTTTAGTCCCAGTTTAATCCAGATGTAGACTTGGTTTGGAACTTGGTCTAGTCCTGGTCTAGTCCTGGTCTAGTCCTGGCCTAATTCTGGTCTAGTTCTGGTCTAGTTTGGTCTAGTCCCAGTCTAGTCCTAGTCTAGGTCTGGTTTACTATATGTTTCATTCCATGTTTAGTCCCAGTTTAATCCAGATGCAGACTTGGTTTGGACCTCTGGCCTTGGTTTAGTCCTGGTCTAGTCTAAATTTAGTCCCAGTTTAATCCAGATGTACACTTGGTTTGGACCTTGGGCCTTGGTTTAGTCCTGGGCTAGTCTAAGTTTAGTCCCAGTTTAAGCCAGATGCAGACTTGGTTTGGACCTTGGTTTAGTCCTGGTCTAGTCTAAGTTTAGTCTCAGTTTAGTCCCATTTTTGCCATATGAGCGGACAAAGCCATTAAAGAACCAAAGCCGTGTGCTACAGTAGACGCGTATATCCATTTTCTCTTTGCTGTATTTGTCTATGGGAACATACAGGCCCATGAAAGCCCCCTCTGTCACACTTGCCCCGCTTCAACTCATTCACTCCATAACCCCTTCGCCCTCTCCTCCGCTGCGCTACAATCTCTCCTCTCCCTCTTTCTACATTTCAGGTTTACATTTCAACACCGGGAACATCTAGAGGCAAGAAGCCAGCCATTCAAACCGCTCGCCCGACTCCCCAGCGAACTGTATGCAAAAAGACAGACATATTACCAACATCAATATGATCTGAAATGATACAAAAACAAAGAAAAACAAAGTGCCGGTGCTCTGGAAAAGATAAAGTTCTGCGTGGGATGTTGTAATAGGGATTCAAGATGGTGCCTGTGAACCGTTTGACCCCAGTGCAGACAATAGAGGAAGGATGAATGCTTCTGCACATGGACCGCTGCTTTGATGAAAAATACTATAAATTACAAGCACAAGGAAAGGAGATAGGAAAGTGTTGTAAATGAAAAGTGTTGTTTTTGTTGTAATTGTAAAGCCTGATGAATGAAGTGAAGTTAAAGGTGCAAAGGTGTTACTTTTCAGATGGGAGGTGCGCTGGTCTCCACTGAGATGTTATTGCTTTGCTCGTAATATTGTAATATTCCATATCCATCCATCTTCAATTTCTCCATTCACATGGTTTTTAAATATTGAAATAATACATCAAAAACGTGCATTCAGATCTGACCTGTGACTTGCGTCTCTGTCAGAAGGCACAGAGGCTCGCTCACTGGATGTGTTTTGTCTCCTCACGGCGAGGAGCTCGAGAAGAGCATCCGCAAACCACGAGTTTGTGAAATAAAAGTCCTCATTTAAGACCAAAATCCAAATTTACTCTATTTATAAGAGATCACGCATTCTCACACCACACATCATCATTTAATACTTGTGTTTATCCACCACAAGAGTAATTAAACATCATATCATTATATATATAAATATCAGAAATAGTGCAAAATCTGAGCTCCAGACAGCCACGGTATCCCTAGTATTAAAGTCTATTAACTTCCAAATCAAGGCAGGTCACTCATTCCTTGTAAGATCTTTTAACTCCAGCTGCTTTCACAGATACAGACCGATTATACGGCTACAGGAGGTCCGTACTGGTGGTTTTCTCCATCAGAGGAGCTAACACCTGATTTGACTGTTCCCCCTGTCTCTCTTTCCTCTGTCCTGTGTGGGCCTGTCTGTCTGCTGTGTGAGGAGAGGTGGAAGTGATGGGAGGATGAAAGGCAGAGCCAGCATTTGTCTGTCACAGAGCACAGAGCCAGATGCACTCTGGGAAATACCCCGAACTAAAGTGGAGCAGATCATTCAACGTTATCGTACAACTTCATTCAGAGGGAGATTTAATATCAAAAATCAAAATGGAGTAATGTAACAAAATTGCCTATTTCTTTATCCGCCCCGTTTGTTTAGTTTTGGTGATTTGCCCAAACCGCAACACTGCCCTGTGAGTGGTCAGTCCAGACCGATAAGCCCCGTCAGTGCAGACGCAGGAGCTGAAGGAACAGAGAATGGGGAGCTTACAAATGAAAGATATGGCCAGACTTTTCGGTTCTAATAATGATGATATTGCTCTGATCCTGATCAGCTCCTCCTGTCTATTTAACGGATCAGTGCATTTGATGAGTTCATCTCAGTTTTATTGCCTTCTGTACTTGTGCTTTTGCAATGCTATCATGGAGAGCATTAAACCCACTAACAGCCTGGACCTGCCCATTAAGGTCCTGTTCCAGACTCTGGTCTGTGAAGCTCTGTGCAGACATGCTGCCACTCGCCCTCCAACAAGCGCCACGGAAGTATCAGCTTTGATTTTCATCATATTCACCATTATTTACGAGACTCTAAAGAGCGGCTTTGCCTGTTGTGTTTATAAGTACAAACTAAACAGCTGTGTGTTCTTTACACCAGGAATTAGCGCCGGAGGACAGAGACGAGGAAGTGGCGCTATTTCTTCTGACTCATTGGAAACCTTTAGATCTGTAGGCCAATGACGCCCTGCACTCATGTCTTTCTGTCTCAGAGCTGAATGTCAGGAATGACTCAGAATGTCATGAATGACCCAGAATTTTGTTTTTGAAGCCAGAGGGCTCCTCATGAAGATTCAGCACATAACTCTGAGCTTCAGGTCTGGCTCTGTTACAGAGCCCCTATATTTGAAGCTACACTGATATGTGTCTGTTACGTAAACACAAAGCTCCAGACGATTACTCAGAACTTGGCTCAGACCCTGTCCCCACTGTCACAGTCCTGCTCTGCTCCATGAGATGGGAGCAGGTCCTGCAGGAAATCCTGGAGGAGATCCTCCTCCTTTAGCTCCCCGTCACTGAGCATGTCATCCAGTAAACTGAGCGCTCCCATGAATTCACTGACACAGGCCATCCTGGTTCACCACAGACTAGACTCCAGCCCCTCCCTCCTCTCCCCTGCACATTCATTATGCTGATGTGTGTGTTTTACCTTCCACCATCAGCATAGGCTCCTTGGCTCCTCCATGGGCCAACATCTCCCTCCTGTAGCGCTCGCCCATCTCCCTGCACACACACACAAAGTTAATAAGAAACATACAAAACTGTGAATGTGTCCTGCATAAACAAGTTTCCTTCCACTAAATAAGCAATGGTCACAAAAAAATTGCTTCGAGATCCAAAAAATACTCTTGGCGATATATTGATACAGAAGCCCACAATAACAATACTATATGACAATATATCAATATTTTAATATTTTTGCACACCCCTATCTTACTGTGCTCTCCCCAGGGCACTGTCTGCTCATGTGACAGCCAAAAGACACCTGACAGGAGCAGGAGGGCCCAGGAGAGCCCAGCCTGCCAGACAATGATCAGGGGAAAATGAAAAAGTGCTGCAGGGTAAAGTCTGAGGAAAACTATTTTGAAAAATTAATGCAAGAATAGAGAAAGTGCTCAAACTCTCATGACACAGCCAAAATGCCATGAATTTTAAATTTGATGTCAATATTATTCATGAAACCATCATTACCATTTTTCTTTGGCCCTTTTAAAAACTTTGATACACTGGCATTTCATGTTGCCCTCAATTGGCAGCGTTGTCAACATAACAGTGACAAATATGCTCAAGAATCTTGTTATTAAAGGCCCTGCACCAGATTTTTCCCATTTATTTGAGCAAACTTTGTCTTGCCTCAGTACAGATATATTGTACAGCTCAGAGGTTTTATTGTCCGATAATCAGGCAGTGCGCTGGTTGGGTGAAAAGCGCTTATAAACTGTGGTGAATAATTAGGATGCATAATGGAAAATGCATAAGGTAAGTGTGAAATAACTTTGGACTGCTTTTATTTTATTTAAATTAACCATCTTTATTTTTCACGTTTAAGAGAGTGAAAATCAGGTACTGTGCCTTTAGGTACAATACTGTAAATTTTTGGTTATGCATGTGCTTTTAAAATGACCTTTAAAGTTAGAATGTCTCATATAAATCTAGAGATGCAATTAAATAAAGCCATTTTTAGGTGGAGATTGGAGAATATAGTTTCCACATTTCCAAACTAACTTTTTCCTGCAGTTTCTGACCTTAAAAAGCAGTGGAGCAGACAGACTGATCAGAAGAAGTGAAAATGATCAGGAGAAGTGCTTGAGGGTAAAGCTTTTCGAAGACAAGCAGGATTCATTTTTCAAAACAACTCCTGAGCTGTGTCCAGGGGCGTGCAGGCGCGATAAGGTGGGTCTCCTGACGGACTGCAGACACCTGCCAAGCCGAGGCTCATGTTGTGTGTCAAGGCCCAGACTGAGCCAGACTTCAACAGTATCCAGAGAGGGGCCTGTCAGCACACATCTGTCCCACAGGAGAAACTCAACAGGTGGGCCCTCTGGCTCGCATGGCACCAACACTAACCAGCCCACCGTGTCAACTGTTGCTTTTAATCAGACTTTACTGCCAAAAGGTGTAGGCCCATACTGTGCTTCTACTGCAAGAATAAATAGCTAAAAACATAAGCAGCTGTTTTTCTATAGACTTAAAGGGGAACTCCGGCATGTTTGAAGCTAAAGTCCATTGCTAGAGGTGGTCAAATACTGTCAGAAGCCAAAAAACGGCACCAATCTGTTTTGCTTCAGCGGAGATCCCTCAATCGAGTCTTTTGGGCTTTCACATGTGCAGTGGGAAATCAACAAAGGTAAGGCTAAGGCTGCTTATAAAGTTGTTTTATAACGTTTCCAGACACTAATGAGTGAACCAGGCAGAGCGTTTTGTTTGTTAGACTCGTGGCTATGGCGTAAGATGGGTTAGAAAGTGGTGGCTTCTTCAGGGTGCAAATTCTGGAAGTTAATTGTGGAAGTTAAGAACTTTCCCAATTCACTACACTAGTTTGTTGCCTTTACAGACTCACTGCCACAGCGAAATCTCTGCCGAGGCAATACTGATCTGTGCCGTTTTCTGGCTTCTGACCACCTCTAGCAATGGACTTTAGCTTCAAATGTGCCGGAGTTCAGCTTTAAAATAAAATGTCCAAAACTTGCACAATCCAAATCAGGTAGACTTTGTAGAAATTTGAATTCCAATTTTCATGATGACCAATAGTTGACGTTTTCAATTTGTGTTTTTGTTCTCAAGGCAATTAACCAATCAGAAAGCAGCATATGCAGCCAGTCACTAATCAGGGTCAGTGCTAGTGCAGCCTCTGCAGATCAGTGAGTGAATTCTAGAGGTTCTGAGGTTTAACGTGAGGCCTGTCCATATACTGAGAACAAGAAAATGTGTATATGTCCTCTATATGCAGATTTAGGCACTGTCAACCCAGGTGCAGTTGTGACTATAATAACCTTTTAAAAATAGTTTTGTAATGATATAAGTTATAAGATATAAGATATAAGTAATGATATGAGTTATAAGATATAAGTAATGATATAAGTTTCAAACTCGATTTCAGTACTAAAGAATAGACTTGATACTGAATACTGACGCCAGATGATAATAAAAACAATCTTTTTTTAGTCAACAGAATGTTATTTTCAACATTGAATCATAGTACTTTCTTAGATATTACCATGTGGACTTCTTCACGATATTTTTCAGTTCAATATTTAAAGAGATATTTTGTTGAGGCTTACAAAACTGTGAATGACACTTTTTCCTCTTAAAATGTCTTGAACAGAATAGGTCCTGTCCAATCCAAATAACTAAGATTTCAAAGAGCTTAATAACATTTCTTCATGTAGTCTGCACTGAAACAGCGCAAAGGATCATGGTCTATGTAGTTCCCTTTGTTTTTTTTAAGCTATCACTGCACCAAAACTATTAATTTAAGCAAATACTTGTAATTCGATGTATTGTGATGGCTCATGATATTATATTGAGACTTTTGACGATACAATAGCACAATATTTTGGCTATTGTCACATCCTTCTCTAATAAATTTGTAGCATTAATGTTGTTCTCCAACTGCAGCTCTATCCCATTTGCGAATAAATGAGTCAAAGCAAATATGATAAAGGGGAGTGGTGATTGGTCAGCAGGGAAGGTAACGTGGAACAGCGCCCCCACCTGTTCAGAGGGTCCTGGACAAAACACTGCTTCCACACCATGGAGGCCACGGCGCGGGACATCAGGTAGGAGTAGTACTTGGCCCCGTAGCCAATGAGGTGACTGAATCTCAACTGCCAGGCCTGTGGAAAGAGTCACAACACAGCTCTCAGTGACGTTTTCCACATGAAACATAGATTAAGCTTTAAAAATGTGCTAAAATGGCCATACTTTGTACTGCCGTAGCCTCAGCCTTTAGTGTCAGAACGTTACTAACTTGAATTATTTTGCAGATGTAGTTTAGTGCAATGGTACAGCTCTTGGGAACAAATGTCAAAATCTGTACGTTACTGGCCAAATGAGGACAACTTTCACAAAAATGCAATACAAAGTAAACTAAAGAGCTGTGGAACAACCAGAAAAAAGAGCTATGGCTACTCTATTTATTTTATGTTTAGTATTTAGCATCTTAAACATCCTATATTATGCAAATTTGACTCCTGTGAGCGTTAAGCCATGTTATAATGTTGTCCTTACCTCCTCTTACATATCTAGAGTTCAGTTTTGTTTCATTTAAGTAACCTTTTATTACTAGTCTGTCTATATCTCCCTCCAAAGAACAAAATGCTAACAAGGGTCAACTTTGTGCGATATGGAACCTATAGAAAAATTATGTTAATAGGGTTTAGAAACGGGGCACAAGAACAAGTATTTCCAATTTACCATACAGGAGAGAACAGTGCAATGGTCTTTCTATGTACTTTTTCAACAGTACGTATGTAAACAAATGTGACCTAAATGTATAAAAGAATATTGTAGTTTGAGCTTCTTTCATGACCGTTTGAAGACTTTGCCTGGACTAGTTTTCCAATGAAACCACCTCCCAGCTCCAATCAGAACAGGCTTTCATCTTCTCCCATTGTCTTTGTGGTCACCATTATACCGACTTGGCAAATACACCTTTCCGCTGCGATGCAAGCAGCGCCACTTCGATCTGCCAGCTTTCAAAAGACAAAATACGGAAATTCCTGAACACCAGAAAGCCCCTCTTTATTCTCTTTTCTGTGGTGGTGCCTTCAGGGGCCTTCTCTATATCTGTAAAGATGAGCTCTTTTTTATGATGTGAGCGACTGAGAGGGGACTCCGGGGAATTTCAGCTGGCAAACATCCGAAACAGCTGCCGACAGCCCTCACCCCTCCTCTTCCTCCTCCTCCTATTCCAAATAAAAGTTCAAACAGGATAATGATTAACACTTCGGTGGCCCAGAGCATTCAAAAGCCTTAACATGTGTACAGGGGGCTGAGCTTTGACCTGTACGCTCCACTGAACGTCTCCTTAATACTCCCTAGCTCAGAGGCTAACGTTCAAATGGGGACCAAATGCGCATGTTTTTGTAAAGAGGTAAAGTCTACAGAAAAATGTCCGCTCAACTTCAGCCAAGTCCTACCTTTGTTATACTGGACTATGAAATTATTAGGGTTAATAATTAATACACAATATATTATTATTAATATCAGGGGTGAACAATAACAGGGCTAATAATGGTTATGGTGATATGAGGGTTTTTAGAAATGATTACTGGTTTGATATGGGAAAAATAACTTATTTTTCCAGTCTGTTTATGGCATTCCAAGTTCAGATGTGTGTGGTGTTCAGACTAAAATGGAAATAAAGAAAAACAATGAAGCTGAAGAGGTGGCAAGAAGTGGTAATTTTACTACAACGACTGCAATTTATTTATTAACACACATAACGTGCGTTGGAGGAGACACTTCGCTGAGGAAGGTCAGTAGGAGCAAACGTACTAATAAAAATTAACCAAGCGTGAAACTGTGTGTGGAAGTCTTCTTAAAAATGCTAACAACATTACATAATACTGATAACAACATTGGCCACAACAGCAAGACTAAACAAGTATTGGGTATTAATATGCCTATTGCGGTAATTACATAGAAGATAATATATTCAAATGTGAAATGGCAAATAGTCACATTTTTATATAGCGCTTTTCCACCTTTAAGGCACTCAAAGTGCTTTAAAACAAGGAACCACTCACACATTCATACACCAGTGTACGCAAACACTGGGAGCAAGGTAGGTCAAGTGTCTTGCCCAAGGACACAATGACAGCATTCATCTGTGGGAGCTGGAATCACACCTGTGAGTCAGATTTGACCGCTCAACCAATGACGTTTATGTCGAGAGTGGGATTCGAACTGGCCCCTTTTGGATTAGTGGACAAACACTTGAGCAACTGAGCTACTGTCACCCTCCAAAAGGTGCAAAAAGGTGCAAAAAGGTCCAAAAAGGTCAAAAAAGGTGCAAAATGGTCCAAAAAGGTGCAAAAAGGTCCAAAAAGGTACAAAACTGTCCAAAAAGGTGCCAAAATGTCCAAAAAGGTGCAAAAAGGTGCAAAAAGTTCCAAAAAGGTGCAAAACGGTGCACTGTGTAACTTTTCCGGTCAAATGCTTTTCTCCATGGAGATGTTACTGCTTTGTTTGGAATGTTTCACAGTATGGCATTTAACCTTTCTATCTTCACGGAGACCAAACGGAGACCAGACCAAGTTACAGGTCAGATCTGTGGAGAGGCGACCCCGCTCACAGTCAGAATGCCTGTTTTTCTAGCCATCTTTGAGCTATAAAACCATCCGTAATTGAATGAATGTAAGGCAGAGCTGTTTAATGTCACACTGTGGAACATTACAAGCAGAGCAGTGACATATCCATAGAAACAAGCAGGTGACGGACCCCCTACCAGAGTTACATAATGCACCTTTAAAATCTAAAAATCTATAAAAATGTTTCCTGCCTAACCCAGCAGTTACTTAAAAACGTTAATCAAAATTGCTGTCAACATCTTTTTCAAACATAATTTTACCTGACATCAAAATAATAACAATAATTTCTACGGCTTTTATGTTTTGTTGGTATTAAAATTACACCTATTCCCCAAATGTGTGCGACCTTTAACGAGGCCCTGACAGAGAGGAGAGAGAAGAACAAACACATGGTCGTAAGCGCTGCAGCCAAGAATCGCAGATTAGGGAAATGTCAACAACAACCAACGGAAAGTCTCACTTTGTGCCGTACATTTCCAAATATTATCCCGTCTCAAGGGCCACATGTGGTCTGGATTACACACAGCTGATGTACGCTCACATGCAGGGCTCATCTCTGCGCTCTCTAAACTATACATGTGTCAGTTGTGGCCCCACTGTTTACAATCTGAGGCTCACGTCCACCTATTAACCACTCCACTGTACCGGGTTACAGTGGAAACTTCCCCTCTACTGGATTCCTATAAAGATAGAGTCACGTAAATGGGATAAAAGTGGGATTCTTTCTAAACAAATTGCATGTAAGCCTAAAAATGCTATATAACCTTTCCACCACTTACTTGTTTAGCCTGGAATGTTACACAGTATATATTAAACTACTGTACTGTACTGCGTTGTATACGGCACACCTGTGGTCGAATTACAAAAGGGCGAACATACACAAACTCAATATGGCGAATAATGACTGTCAAGGATTTTACTGAAAAGGCCAAGATGGGAAAGTACAAGTAAGCTGTTTGTGTCAGCAGGCATCAGAACTTTTCAGGAAATATGTGTTGTTTAATGCACAGTTTCATCTGTTGCCTTAATGACTGTGAGAGCTGCATTATCATGAGCTTGATGAACGGCAAACTCACTACCATGAGGTCCTAGTCCGAACTGTGGTACTGGTACTGCAGTTTGCTGTGAATATTGTGTTTTTGTGTATGTGTGTTTGTTCTAGGGCTGTCAACGTTAACGTGCATCCGATTAATCACAAAAAAAATTGCACTAATGTGTAATTTTTAAAAAATTGCACTAATGTGTAATTTTTTTAATGCAGATTAATCACACAATTTATTTTGAACGCACATGCTCCTCTAACGAAAGCGCAATGGTGACCTGAAAGGCAACACAGGTTATTAGGTCAATGATCAGGTCTGTCCATATGCGACTTTGGATAAAACTAAGGTAGTTTGCAGATATTGCAGCGATGAACTCTCTTTCCACAGAAGCACAAGTTTAAAATACCATCTTAAAGCAAAACATGTGTTTGATTCAGCAGCAGCAAGGACGATACTTGTGCACCAACAAGCCGAGAAGCAATAAATTTCATTTTTGTCAAAATATTTTGGTCTTTTTTTGAAGAATAATTCACCGTGATTAATCATGATTAATCAAAATTCCAAAGTGTGATTAATCTGATTTTAAAAATTAATCATTTGGCAGCACTAGTTTGTTCATTGTGTCTTTTAACTGTAATAAAGTTTGATGAGGATAAACCTATCTTCCATTTCCTGTGTTTTTATTGGAAAAAAATCCTTAAAAGTACAATAACTTTCTGGAGGTGTCACCTGTATGATCCCATGTAAATAGAGATAAAAACATAATTCGTAAAACTAGGGCTGGGCGGTATACCGTTTGAACCGGTATACCGGTAATTTTTATTTTTATGATATGAATTTTTTATTTACCGCCATACCGTGTGTGCGCGCATATGTCGGCAACACAGAGCGGCGGAACGTCGCTGTGATAGATTGAGCGGGGGCTGTTTTTCAGTGTTACACCAAACAAGCCAACAAGCCAGGTAAGGATAGCGAGTTGAGTAGAAAGTAAAATCTGCATCTTCTCCCCAATCTCTGCGTAACGTTGGCACTGCAGCACAAAACACTACACAGACGTCCCTGGTAGGCGCGTTTGCTAAAAGGGACCGTCTGTGTAGTGTTAGGCGCGTTTGCTAAAAGGGACCGTCTGTGTAGTGTTAGGCGCGTTTGCTAAAAGGGACCGTCTGTGTAGTGTTAGGCGCGTTTGCTAAAAGGGACCGGATGTGTAGTTTTAGGCGCGTTTGATAAAGGGACCGTATGTGTAGTGTTAGGCGCGTTTGCTAAAGGGACCGTCTGTGTAGTGTTAGGCGCGTTTGCTAAATGGACCGTCTGTGTAGTGTTTTGTGACACGGCGAGAGCTGCTGTGAACGCGCACTCCGTCTAAAGGGACCGTCTATAACAAGAAAAGCAAACGTTGGTATGATATTACCAACTCTATCACACTCCACTTAGCCAAAGACAAAAATACCGTTAAATACCGTGATACCGTGATAATTTTAAAAAATACCGTGATAACAATTTTTGGTCATACCGCCCAGCTCTACGTAAAACCATATTTCAACATTCTCCATAGAGATAGATAAGCTTTATACTGTGGAATATTATAGCCAAAGAAACAACATTTCCATGGAGAGAAGCAGGAAAAGGCCCACTTCCAGGCCTCAGGTTTGTCAGGTTTGTGGAAATGCAGAAGATTTTGGACCTCAGGTAAGACATTTAAATGGATATTTGAGCACATTTCCAGATATAATTTAAATTATTTGGAGATATAAAAAATACAAATTGGTCTGTGAATTGGACCCTCTTCCTATTAATTTATATTAGTAAAGCTTCTTGCCGGGGCCCCCAAATTTCTGTCAAAGGGCCTGAAAATACTGACTGTGCCGTATGAACCAGCATTTTTATTGCTATAATTCCTACTATGATTTCTACTGGCACATTTGAAGAGGAGGGGAGTCTCCATCTATAACGTAAACCGCAAATCCCTGAGAAGACACAAAACCCTATATAGAGACTTTGATGGCTTGAATATGCACAACACAGCACTTCTTTAATCTGTTTTCAAGATGCCTCCCACATAATTACAGCCTTCACTGCTCCATGTGCGCCAATCCTGACCAAGTTATGAGTGGATTTTGGACTCCTCTCTCCCTCTGTAGCTGCAAAAGTAGGAGAATTGTCAGCTCTTTTTTGTTTTTTATTAAAGGACTGGGATATCAAAATATCCCCTCGGGCAGAGCTCATTCAACTTCAAAACGGCTTTAATCTGCTAATGGTGGTTGAAAAAATGTTTAAAAGTGATATCAAAGGAGGTGTAATTTTGCTCACAATTTTCAGTTTGACATAAAAGTGAAGAGCTACAAAAGAAAAGAGGTCGGATGAGGAAAAATACCGTATTGGGGACATAAGGCAGGCCGTAAAACTTGTGCTGCATATCTCGGATGATCTCTGTGGTGGAGCGGTTCTGAGGCCCGCCGTGGTAGATCTGGTCCAGGACGGCGTAAAAAATCTGAGAGAGGAAAAAAAAAAAAAAATCATACAGTTTATTGGCGAGTTTCAGAAGAGATCACAACATTTTATAGGTGAATAATATTTAATACAGATGGGGGCAGCTCAAATTAATACTGTTAAGATGCAGATTTTCTTTGTAATACAGTGAGTTTGTGGGGCTAGTCAGTCATAGAAATCACCAAGTTAAACATTTGTGAATTCTGGTTTAGATGCTGTACTTTCATTTAAGTCCTGATTTAGTCTTTAAATGTACGGATTGGGTGACGGGTCCAATTTCGATTCCTTTGTCTGTCTTGTACATGTGTAGAAATGGACAAATAAAGGCTACTAATACTTCATTTAGACCTTTAGTCCCGACTGAGATCTGGTTTAGTCCTAGAATAGTTTATACAGTGTTTAACTCTGGTTTACTATCTGTATTGTTTTGGTCTTGGTTTAGTCCTGGTTTAGTCCTAATTACTTTGACATGAAATATCCAAAAAGTTAATTCACAAATTACTGACTAAACCAAAGAGCTGACTGTATTACACCATAATTTTGCATTTTGACAATATTAATTTTAGCTGCTCTCCATCTGTATTCATTAATATTGGCCTATAGAAAGCTGTGATATCCTCTGAAACCAGCAATAAAAGCAATGAAGAATTAAAGGAACTGTATGCAGCCTGCGTTTTAAAACAAAAGGTACTACAATCCATTTCTGACTGTCTTGAGAACCAATACACCAAATTTTAACATAAACAACTTGGCCAATAGCTCCACTGTTTTGGCAATTAAGACTAAATCTCATTAAAATTGTTATCAGTAAACGCTGCATTTGAGTTGAACACGTTTACCTCATGGCATAATGCACCTTACAACAAGAAACTGCTCAAAACCTTCAATTTACAACGGCTTTAATGTCTAATCTGCTTTTAAATCATGTCTATATTTTGTTTTTTTTAATATGTGCTTTTTAATTGTACAGTGTCTTAGAAACGCGCTATATAAATAAACTGTATTATTATTATTATTATTATATCTGGCGAAACAGTTACAAACGAGGAGCTAAAGCAGCTATACCCCAATTTTATTTTGTTTTCCCCAGTACATATATATTGTAAAAGCAGCTCTTAGGGTCAAAATGAGGCCACTATGGGCTGTTATTTATATTATAGCTCTTCCAAAGCTTAGAGCTAACTAATATATTCAAAAGAAAAACTATCGCTAAACCAGGTAAAAGCAATAGAACTAAACCAAAATAAATTAGGAATAGGAAAAGTAGGAATGAAAATATGTTGGAATAGAATCAAAGAAAGACTAGAATGACTAGAACTGCAGAAAACCCTCTATCTGACCCAGCTCCTGTGCCGCACTTTGAGAAACAAAGTATTGTGGTAGAAATTTCACATCATACACTTGGACATGCATCTTTTCAAAATATAACAATAAAAACAATATGAACAGAGGCAGAGTATCATTCAGCTAAAATAGGAGAATATGACATAATGTTAGGGCTGCAAAATATGAGACAAATATGCAATATTCGATAACTACGTATTGTATTGTGATAACAATAAAACTGCTGTATTTTACCATACTTTTTGGCACAATAAGTTCAGTTAAATTAGAAATGTACATGCCTTCATTTTACTTTGTCAACCTCTCAAAAATAAAAACTAATTAGGACTTAAAGATGCATTGTGTAACTTTAAAAAAAAAATAATTTCTCCATGGATGCTTTGTCTTCACAGTATGGCAATAAACCTTTCTGTCGTCATGGAGACCAAACCAGGCCAAGTTACAGGTCGGCGACCCCGCTCACAGTCAGAATGTCTGTTTTTCTTGGTATTTTTGAGCAAATGTAACATAATAAATGTAAGGTTGATCTGTTTAATGTCACACTGTGGAACATTCCAGGCAGAGCAGTGACATCCATACAAACAAGCAGGTGATGAACCCCCAAACGGAAAAGTTACATAGTGCAGCTTTAAGTAACATTATGAAAAAACTGTAAATTTCAGTAAATGGCGAAGTTTGTGCTATATATATTTCATTGCATTCTGGATTATTGTGTCTGTGATACATTGTGCAGCCCTACATGATGCTTTAATGTTTTAACCTCTGTACCTGTAGCTGGGTGTCGGCCGCTCCACACACTTTCTTGGACTCGCACAGTCGGGCCACCATGCTCTCAGGCAGGGGCTAAGAGACAGAGACAGATAAATAAAAAGACAGGCAGACAGGTAGAAAGATAAACACAGACTTAGAGCACCTGTCCAGTCTCATAGTGACGCGCAAACTGGCTGATGACTCTGTAGTCTGTGGCAAAATACTCCATCAGGATAGAGGGCACTTCTGCAAAATCCGTCGCACATCTAGTTCCTGCAAAACAGCGGTCAGATATAAGATTTAATTATTGTTTTTGTTAAAATGATATAAGATTTGCATATTTTAGACATTTTTGGCTTTTGAGGTTCAAATGCGCCACCAGTGGCCACTTAAGACTTTTCTGCAGACAGATTTAAAGAGGAGGTGAGGTAATACACAAAATCAACTTTTTTGCAAGTTATGATTAGCCGTATGATTCTAATGAAACAGAAAACACAGAGGTGCAAACGCAAGGAACAGAAAAATAAAAATAGGGAGGGGTATATGAGCACCTGGACTGGCATTTTGTGTACTGTGGTCCAAAGCAGGAAAAATATCTGACAAAACGTAATTAAAAAAAAGCTTTTGGACATCGGAAATCTGAGTGTTATGCATTTTTTCACTTTTATTTAGCCGTAAAATTCTGTCCAAGACTCCTGTCCAAACCTACGTCACAAATGTTCCCGCACAGCAGTTTTAAAAATAAAAACACAAAAGCATTTTTAAAATAAATATACAAAAGCAGGATACAAAACAATACACTACAACTTCACGAACATGACGCGATGTGCAGTAGTTTCATTAGCAGTCACGCTGTTTGTGTTGTGATAGCGCTCTGAAGGGGGAGTGACTAAGCACGGGGAGCAATACTGA
Source organism: Odontamblyopus lacepedii (assembly GCA_034769755.1). Classification (NCBI taxonomy): domain Eukaryota; kingdom Metazoa; phylum Chordata; class Actinopteri; order Gobiiformes; family Gobiidae; genus Odontamblyopus; species Odontamblyopus lacepedii. Next base: position 11,873,448 of record CM068357.1, read on the forward strand.
AATAAATTAAACATTTTAATCTGGTGTTTTTGGCAAATATATAATTTTCAGGCATAAAGGAGAGGAGGAAGAAGACCATTATAATAATAATAACTTTGAACCACAATCACCTTAACAAAAGTCAGTGTTAATTGTGTGTTTTTTAGTATTAAATTATGAACTATACAGATAATTACTTTAGATTTTGTTTAAAAAAAAACATCTTGATAATAGAAACAGTTCAAGGACTTCCTGTTCCAAAGTGTGGAATATATTCTCTAATGGCGCTACCTTTTTATTGTAGGAAATGATCTGAAATCTATTTTTTTGAAGAGTAAAAACAGTGAGCAGGGAAATGTGAAAGGTGCAGAAACTTCTCAAATGCAGAACAATAAAGGAATACGGGATAAATATCTCAAAGTTCAATATGGGTTCAATCAATTTCAGTAGAAACATTACAAAACAAAAAGTAGATTTTGCACACAATATGTCGTTTTATAATAATGTGACAATAATAACAGGGCCCTCGCACAACCTGACCCCAGTCGAACAGTATCCAGTGACGAGTCTGACGGGAACAGCTAATCCAGGTACTGCCCCGGGGCTCGCATGTCAACATCCCCACGCTTTATTGTAACCACCGCAATGTTCGAATGCTGCTGCTGATGATATTAAATGACATTAATCATTTTACACCTCAAACAAGCCAGCGCCCAAGTCGCTTCTATAGGATAATTACCATTTCAGAACGTATTTAGTAGAGCCGCAGATATCGGGAATGGGCGGATACTTAGAGACAAAGTATGGTGTTGGAATAGAAAAAGCTGGATTTATAGTTTTGAAAATGCGATATTCCCCCCCAAAAAAGTATTAAAAGTGGTAGTAGCGACCCTTTCAGAGCGCTGTCGCCACACAATAAGCGTGCAACCCACTAATGAACAGCTCAGGACATCGCATCAATCAATTTGTGAAGTTGTACAGCACTGTTTTGTATCATGCTTTTGTATATTTATGGAAAACTGACAGGCAGAAGCATGGGTGATGTCGGCTTGTGGGCTGAACATTGGACAAAATTGTGCAGCTAAACGCAAGGAGGGTTTTAATAGTGCCCTGGAGAGATCGCTAGATTACTAAAACATAAATGGATGGACATATAAATCCTCTTCAAGCATGTTTTTGATGGAGGGAGCAATGTTATAACCACAGAGTGTATAAAGAAGTGGACTAAGGGAGCGTGACGTCACCAATAGCGTTCGGTTCTGGCTGAATGAAGCTCAGTCTACGGGCAAATTTGGAGGAATAGAATTTGATTTATGGACAAAATAGTGAAATAAAAACACCAGGATCATGGAAAACTGGATAACAAGACTTTTAAAAATATTTTTAGACCAAAATGAGCAGACTGAGGCAAGCATTTGCAGAGAGGGCGGCGATTTCTCAATACAAAGTGAATTGTTGTTTCTCTGATTTTACGACTTAAAGGTATGTGTTTGAGTAAAATGAACATTTTTGTTTCATTCTATAAACTACTGACATTTCTCCCAAATTCCAACTAAAAATATCGTCATTTAGAGCATTTATTTGCAGAAAATGACAAATGGTTAAAATAAAAAAAAAGATGAAATGTTTTCAGACCTCAAATAATGTGAAAAGAAAAAAGAAAACAAGTTCATATTCATTTCACAACAGCACAATACTAATGTTTTCACTTAGGGAGAGTTCAGAAATCAATATTTAGTGGAATAACCTTGATTTTTTTTATACTTTTCCTCCTTAAATCAAATTTGGTTCACCTCATCAGTGCCTCATGAAGCAGAATGAGGTTTGCTTGTGTTGGAATCGCTGTCACACATGTATAAATGCTGATTTCAGAAAGAAAAGATGCAGTAGTCTCTTATTTTTACCAGGGCTGTATATAGGCTGTGGTTATAACATGCAAGAAAGCGCTAAAAAGTCAAATTTTCGTAATACCACCTCGTAAATAATTAAAAAAAACCTTCTGCAGATGTCCTCACCTGTCACATGCTGGTAGCGGGTTCGTCCCAGCATGGAGTGCATGGCGTGGCCCATCTCGTGGAAGAGGTTCTCCATCATGCCCGGGGTGAGGAGGGTGGGGGCAGAGCGGGAGGGGGTGGGCAGGCTGAGCATCAGGACCACCACAGGGAGCTGGTACTGCCCCGAGTCCTGGCACCAGCGCCCCCCGCGGATGGTGAAGTGGCAGTCCTGAGAGAGAAGGAAGCAGAGGAGAGATATTATAAAGTGTTCACATATTTACTGTACTGCTTAGAGGTGCACTATGTCATTTTTTGGTTAGGGGTCCGTCACTTTCTTGTTTCTGTAGATATGTCGTCGCTCTGGAATGTCCCACAGTGTGACATTAAACAGCTCTACCTTACATTTATTCAATTACAGGGGGTTTTACTGCTCAAAAATACCTAGAAAAGCTCCCCACAGATCTGACCATGAAACATTTCTGATAAAGCAATAACATCCCAATGGAGAAAAGCCTTTGACGGACCCTCCACCAGAAAAGTTACACAATGCAACTTTAATATAGAAAAAAACAGATGTAGATGCTTTGGATAGTTTGATATTACAAGAACAGTATAAACGTTTCCATAAACATGACTTAACGCTGTCCCCAAATGTGAGACAGACATGTTTAAATCAAATATATCTTTTACTTATTACAAGCTCAAAGTATAAATCATACACGTGACATACAGCTCTGTTATAACAAATTTGGAAATGCAAAAATTGCTACAGGAATATCACAATACACCACTGACACAATAACCATTAAACAGGAGTAACCAAGTAAATAAAAATAAAAAAGTTAAACAGAAGCTGCAGGTGCAATAAGCATCACAAATACATTTTAGGTACTCAGTTAGTACCTAAAATGAGTCATAGATGTACATTATTTTACCCTAAATACCCAAATGTACAACAAAAAAGTACAAAAAAGGGCACATACAATTAATAATGAGCTAAAAACATAAGGCAATATAAAAACTACTTTCAGTCAAATTAGAACAGTCCAACTATGTCTTTTACATATATGTTCAATACATGTGTGTACAAAATAGTTATTATTATATTATATTATATATTATTTAAAAGTGCACTGTGTAATTGCTTGGTTGTCACATGCTTGTTTCTATGGATATGTCATTGCTCTGCCTGGAATGTCCCACAGTATGACATTAAACAGCTCTACCTTACATTTATTCAAAATCAGGTGGTTTTATAGCTCAAAAATATCTAATAAAAACAGGAATTCTGACTGTGAGCAGGGCTGCTTCTGGTTTGATCTTCATAAAAATAGAAAAGTTTAATGCCATAACTGTGAAACATTCCAGACAAAGCAATAACATCTCCGTGAAGAAAGGCATCTGAAAACCAGAAAAGTTACACAATGCATTTTTGACATAAAAGAGAGGACTTATGTAAAGCTACAGACTCAGAAATGTTCACAGAGAAAGCAAAAGTCCTCCTCTTTGCGTTTATCATCCCCTGAAGTTTGAACCAAATCTGTATCTTCAAAAGGAACCCAACTCTCCAAACTAAACTCTGATAGTGTTTATCTGATGCTCAGAGTGTAGTTTACTGAACCGGGCCTGCACATGTAGCCTGACACGTGGGCATAAGACTCATGTGAAGCACCGGGTGAAAGATGGTGCACTCAGATGTACTGTTCCGTGATAAGCTGATAGTGCTTCTGCTTGTGGAGCCTTAATGACTGCAGTACATACAACAGTAACTATGCTTCAGACGACACGACAACATGCTACAGTATAGGCCAATAATACTCAATACAGATGGGGGCAGCTAAAAATTATATTGCTAAAATATTTGGGGGAACATAACAATGTAAAAGTAGTAAAGCAATGCACTTTAAAATGTAAAAATTTTTTTTTAGGTATCTGTAATTTCCTTATGAAAATTTTACAGTACATTTTACAGTCGTCGTGTCCTTAGGCAAGGCACTTCATCCACATTGCCTAGTATGAAAGTGGAGTGTGCATGCCCATGACTCCCTTGAAAAAGAGTTTAGTAATCTCAGTGGGACTTTCCTGGTTAAATAAAGGTTTAAAAAAAAAAAAAACTTTGAGAGCATTTGAGGTATCTGTACTTTCTACTCTACTACATTTTTGTACAGGACTGAAAAGTAAAAATATTTTTTATAATTGTCTGAGACCTGTTGAGGGTTTATTTTTAACACATTTGTAGTTTAAGCAAACAAAAATACACAAAAACAGCTAGAAAAAAAATCAAGTCTATTGTTTCTATTGAACTAAATACAAATCTTTATCAATAACTCTGCATTTGAAGTGTTAGTATTAGATCTCCAAATACTTACTTTTTACTCTTTAATTGCGTGAAATACTTACTTTTTACTCTTTAATTGCGTGAAATACTTACTTTTTACTCTTTAAGTACATTTTTAGTCAATACGAGTGTTCATGGTCCGATTTAGGCGTTTGATTTCTGAAATTTTGTGTGAGACTCGTTTAAAAGCACAAATCAACTTCCCTCTTTTTGTTCCAGCTCTATCAGTTCTCTCTGGTCAGATTGTGCTAAAATAAAACACAGATTCAAGTCTAATAAAGCCTCAGACAGAGCGGAGCCTACAGTTAGCAAAGTATCCATAGTAAAGATTATGATGACTTCATATTCTAGTATCTGAAAATCACTAAAAACTGTCATATTATTAATAAGAAATGTACATGCCTGTCAGGAATTACTACACTGACTTATCGTTTAATGTACAATAGATGGAACAATAATTTTTGGTGTTCATATAATTAATAATTTTTGGTAGGGGAACTTTTTGTTATTATTTTGGTGCAGTGAGAAGATTTAAACTAGAGAGTAAATATTTATTTTGCTATTTATTTGTAATTGCAGTTCGTGTTTTCATAATATTGTACATAAAATTTTTTTTAAGATCATTTTTCAACTCTTCAAAATCTGTTATCATGACGGGTCTGCTCAGGAATTTTTAAAAGCCTATAAAAAAGTGATGGAAAAAATAAAGCCATGTTTCTGAAATGTAATGGTTCCTTTTACAGTGTGTTTACTTTGGTGTGGAATCTGAACCTCAACAACGGCATTTAACTGGATTGTTATAGCAGATATCTGATGGATTACTACCGTATATTATTCTCTGGCTATTGACAATAAGACCATTAACGTAAAGTAAATGTTTTTGAATCTGTCTGCAACAAATAAATCTCAGGGATGGCGGCGTTCCCGTGTAAACAGTTCCTCAGAAGTTGTTGCGACATCTCCAACACAGATCTTACAACACTGTTAAAACTGGAAGAAGCAGGCAGTGATAGTGGTAGGCTTGTGCAATTGGGACATTTAAAGCCACAGTATGTAACTTTTTAGCTTTTTAACTTTAGAGCCCAGATAAATGCATGTTTTTTTTTTCATTTTGGTTGTTTTTATTGCACTGAAAACATGTGTTCTTACTCGTGAACTTGCATCTCCAGAAACCTGACTCTTAGGTTACGTTCAGACTGCAGGGTTTGATGCTCAATTCAGATTTTTAGTGTGAAATCTGATTCTTCTGCGAGGTCATTCACATTTCCAATTAAATACGACTTGTATGTAATCTCCAGTGTGAATTTTAAACGCACCAAAAGTATCCCGCAAGCACATGAGACGACAAGACGACGTCACATGCAGCGACTGTGCTCAGTGTTTACGGAAGTCGCCTAAACATGGACGTGAGCATTGAGCAGCTGGCGATTTTGGTGTTGCTTGTACCGGAGCCAGAACATGTACAACTTATTTGTTTTAAAGAGGAGATTGAGAAGGAGAAGCTTTCTGGCCATGGCGTTTTGTGGGGCAGTGGCAGCAACGTCCGTAGAAAGGAACGGTAGGTCGGATGTACAGTTGTGCTCATAAGTTCACATACCCTGACAGAATTTATGATTTCTTGGCGATTTTTCAGAGAATATGAAAGATAACAAAAAAAATTCTTTCACTCATGGTTAGTGCTTGGGTGAAGCCATTTATTATCAAACAACAGTGTTTCCTCTTTTTAAATCATAATGACGACAGAAACTACACAAATGACCCAATGAAGCTTGGAGTCTTTTGTGATAGTTGTGGTTGTGTTATTTTCTCTGATGGTAAAACTGCCCATTCTTCTTGGCAAAAGGCTCCAGTTCCTGTAAATTCTTGGGCTCTTGTATGAACTGCAGCTTGAGATCTGCCCAGAGGCTCAGTGATACTGAGGTCAGAAGAGACGAACACTCCAGAACTTTCACTTTATTCTGCTGGAGCCAGTGACAGGTCCACTTGCCTTTGTGTTTTGGATCATTATCATGTTGGAATATCCAAGTAAGTCCCATGTGCAGCTTCTGGACCAAGAAATCATCAATTCTGCCAGGGTATGTAAACTTATGAGCACAACTGTAGGTCGGATGAATGCGTCCTGGCCGTTCAGACTGAAGTCGCATGGCAAAAGATCAGGTTTGTGCCAGTTTTAGGACCACATATCCAAGTGGCCTGGGTCACATTTGAAAAAATCAGATCTGTGTCGTTCAGACGGTCATTAAAAGATCAGATACAGGTCACATAGGGGTGAAAAAAATCAGATTTGGGTCACTTCAGGCTGCAGTCTGAACGTAGCCTTTTTTGGACTGGAGGAGGGCTTCTTCCTGCTGTTTTCCATGGAAATGTTGTTCCTTCTGTTATAATATTCCACAATATAGATTAAAATGCATCTATCTAATGAAGAATGTTTTGAAGTATGGCTTTAACTTTTTAACTTTCATCTCTGGAAAGTTACATACTGTATTTTTTAAGGCTGATGCTAATACCGACTGTTTGGAATCCAGAGGAACCAATGCCCAATAAAACTGACAATATTTTATTATTATTATTATTATCTAACCTGAACTCATTCACAAACTTATTTTACTACAAATGGGAAATGAAAAATAGAGCTGTATTTGAGTGGAAAATAGAGCTGTATTTCACATTTGTGCAATGGCCTCTTCACACAAAAGTGCTAAAATAAAATATTTTTAGGCAGCTGGTTGGCTCAGACTCAATAACATCCTCTTCTGGAGATTTAAGGCTGTTAGTTGATGTGCACAGATTTATCTCTAACTTCTGTCAATGAGATTAAGTCTTTTTAATGGAGAGGTCTATAGTCAATCTCTGTCAGTAAAAGCAAATGATTGGACTTTGAAGGAAGAGCTTTAACATTTTTTTGTGTGTAAATGGTAATTATTAAATGTTATTCATATATCAAAATAAAATAACAATTGTTCGTTTAAAAAAAGGAAAATGAGTGCTTCAGTGGGCTTCAAAGTTAAGGTCATTAAAAAGAGGAAACGCTGAGAGTGGGAGTGATGAGATTGGGGATACTTGTTGGGGTACACAAGGAGCACTGTTTTGGTTAAGCTCTCTGTTGATTTGCTATTATTTTTCTGTACGCCTTATTTTTATTTCTGTCAGATGTATCCATGTATGAAATGAAAGGAAAAGAAAAATATTAATTAAAAATTGATCACAAATAAAAGGACCCACAGGCAGAAACGCGTAGGCTAATCCCGTTTTTTATATTAAGGACTTTTATTGCAGTCGGTGTGCCTTGGATTTCTTCTTTTTAATAATTGTTTGTTTGTTTGTTCATGGTTGAGATATCTTGGCACACGCCCAGGCCTAGTTAGCAGTTAGCGATTTGCCTTTGAAACGGTTCCAGATCGACCTGGCCCAACAGTGAACCTGAAGAACAAGGCATAACAACTCAGTTACTACATGCTCTTGCCTAATCACAATTATAATCTGTCCAGAGAGATACTCCCTACAACTGTGCAACAACTCACCCTTATGTGACAGATAATACTCCCTACAACTGTGCAACAACTCACCCTTATGTGACAGATAATACTCCCTACAACTGTGCAACAACTCACCCTTATGTGACAGATAATACTCCCTACAACTGTACAACAACTCAGCCTTACACAACAGATAACCCTATGTCCTGCCCAGTGTTGGATGTAACGCATTACAAAGAAAAGTAGTTACATTACTGTAATGCATTATTTTGTAACTACTTTTTTGGGGTAAAAATAATGTAACTACTGAAAATTTGGCAATGAAATGTAGTTCCTTTTTCAATTTGGCATAACGTTACTTTTCTGTGTACGCGGTCCCTGCCCTGTCAGTGGCACTGAAGACCGTCTGCCCTGGTTGAAAGTCCCACCAGAAGCAGGGGGCCCTGTCCCCGAGAGGGCACAGTGGGCACGGATGCCACGGCAGAGGAGGAGGGGCAGCTGGAGCATCTTGCCTCCTTCACCTTGAGCCTTTCCTGATCGACCCAGAGACGGTTGCGGCTCGGGGGAAGTGCGCTGGGCTGGGGCCAGCGACACCCAGGGAGAGGTCCCTCGAAGGGGATCCTACTGGACTGAGCGGCCGTCCCTGGCCCGTCGAGTTGAATCTCCCAGGCAAACTGCCCAGATCCCACCCATTTACCTCTTAACTGTTTCACGTCCTCTTGAACTTTCTCTTCAAAGTTCTTTTCAACTTTCCCTTACGGTACTTGTCGACTATCGGTCTCGTGACAATATTTAGCCTTAGATGGAGTTTACCACCAAAAATTTACCAAAGTAAAGATTTATTTAAAAAGTTACTTTCTAAATAAGTAACAAGTAACAAACAAACACTACTTTTTTTAAAGTAACTCCCCCAACACTGGTCCTGCCAATCATCATTTCATCTTTGCACTGTTTTCCTTACGACCTCTTGTATATAACAATAGAAAGATTTTATTTTTTCAATTTTTTTTTTACTTATATACATTTATACAATTATGCCATATTTGACACCAGTCTCTTGCCATCTTTTCTTCATCATGCCATCTTGCCATCATCATGTATTATTACCACTTATATTTTTACTCTTTGTTATTATAACATGTTGTGATGTGTGAGCCTAAGTCCAAGTCTAAGTTAGTATTACTTGACATGCAGCTTTCAGATACATTAACTTGCTGACAACTAAACACAGGATATGGCTTTGTGGTTGGAGAACAGTAGCGCACCTGATGGGGTTTATCTTGCCGATGAAAGAAGTCACAGTAGATGTATCCCACTAATCCCTCGATCTCATGTACCACGGCCTTAAAGAGACACACACACACACCACATAATAGACAAAAGCAGTAACACAATATGCACAATGTGAAACCCCTATTCTCTGTCCTGTAATTCACCAGGGGTCACACACATGGAAATGAACTGAGACACAAGGCTTATTTTACACAGTTAAAATACCTACGTATGTTATGACTCGGGATGAGAATACAAGTATTATTTAGCACAATGGCTGTTAAAACTGAAATTTATTTATTTCAGTGTTTGGTAAATTAGCATACATAAAGTGCACATGACAGATTTGTATGATTCTCTAATTTTTACTTAATTTTGTGGGATAATACTTCTTAGTTTTACACAAATCAAGAAGCAACTTGCGAAGGAAAGTCAAAAAATATGTTGAAAATTACAAAATTACACTTGAAATTGGTGGTCACGCTAAGGAGAATTCTATCCAAAAGTTCAGAATAGTTTATATGCAAGAAACGTTTTTTTCTGATACTTTAAACAGGATTTCAAGTGTTTTCTTATATTTGTATTTGTCAGATAATAATTTCTGTGTACAATAGAGGGGTTTTTCTAGGTAACAGTGATGGAAATCCCTAGTTTGAGGTCACAATTTCCAAACAGGATGTAAAAGTTTAAACCTGAAAAACTGTTAAATTGAAAAACGAGTGTGAATGAGTTTTTGCAAAAACCTTAAATATAATGATAATGAACTGTTTTTTTTAAATTTTTAAACAGGTGCTTTAATACTTTTACAGGTACTTTAATAATTAAGTGGACTGTTTCATGTTATACTGTCATACTTTTACTTTACACCTTAACTTTTTACCTTTGTATCTGTACTTTTACTTAACCAAATCAAGTACTTCATCCACTACTGATTCAGACCTCCCTGCTTATGATACTTTTTAAACATTTTTATTTACGTTTTCATCTTCCCACTTCGTTTTGGGCAATTTTGTTGTTGTTCTTGTTTCTGTTGTTATGATGCTATGTTCTATTACAAAATAACGTAAAATGCTTACTTGTCCCAAATAAATACATAAATAAAAGTAAAAGAAATGACTTTCTACTTTCTACTACTACAGTACGTAAGAAGCTAACATGCGTACCAGTTTGCGGACGTCCTCGCTCCACACCTCTCCAGCTCTGGGGGGCTCCGACATGAGGGAGACTCCGTACAGCTGAGAGAAGAGGCTGTTCAGACCCTCCATACACGCTCCCAGAGACAGATAAGGACTGTACAGGCTCGGCTCTATGTTGTATCTGAAACAAACACAAACACATGGAATTATGGGCAACATCAGCAGTGAATGAAGTACTCAGTTTGTTACTGAAAGATGCATTGTGTAACTTTCTGGTGGAGGGTCTGTCACCTGCTTGTTTGTGTGGAGATGTTAGTGCTTTGTCTGGAGTGTTTCACAGCATGATTAAACATCTCTACCTTTACATACATTTATTCAATTACAGGTGGTTTTATAGCCAGGATTCCCACTCTTTTTCACTGACAAAACTTTTCCATTACTTTTTCATGACCTAAAGTGAATTTTCCATGACTTTACAGCACCTACATGTGTAGAATTTAGCTCTTTTAGGGCTAAATATGAAATGTAAAGCCTTTCCACTCACCTTATGGTTGGTATTATGGTTTTTAACATTCAAAATACTGTCAGTGTATTTATTGTTGTCTCTTTTAAACAAAAAACCTTATTGTGTATTGTCCTGCAGTGTCTCCCACAGAACATTTGTTAGTCAAGGTGGGTGGGGGGGTCAGCTGATATCAGAGACGTGTGAAAATAAAAGCAATAATCGGCTAATGGTAACTTTACATTTTTTTTTATTTTTTAACCTTTATTTAACCAGGAAAGTCCCATTGAGATTACTAATCTCTTTTTCAAGGGAGTCCTGGCATGCGCACATATCACTTTCATACTAGGCAATGTGGGTGAAGTGTCTTGCCTAAGGACACAACAACAGTTTTTGTGACTGGTGCCCCCCTGTAGCACCTGGAAATCCCAGTGGTCTCCCATCTAAGTACTAACCAGACTCTGCTGAGCTTCTGAGATCTGACGGGATCTTTGACAAGCCGGTATGGCCAAATTAACAGAACACTGTAGTTGCATGAACGAGATACTAAAATTCCATGACTTTTTCACAACTTTCAATGAATTTACAAATTCCATGACTTTTCCAGGCTTGGAAAATGACATTTTCAATTTCCATGACTTTTCCAGGATTTCCATAACTGTGGGAACCCTGCATAGTTCAAAAATGCCTAGAAAATCCACAGATCTGACATGTAACTTAGTCTGGTTCAGTCTCCATGTAGATAGAAAGGTTTAATGCCAAATTGTGGAAAATTTCAAACAAAGCAATAACATCTCCTTGAAGAAAGACATTTGACGAACCCTCCACCAGAAAAGTTGCACCATGCGGCTTTAAATAAAAGTACAGATACAAGGGCAAAGTAAATGTATCACATGAAAAAATCTACTTACATAAAACTATTGAAGTACCTGTTTAAAATAGCACTTTAAGAGTTAAAAGTGAAAGTATTTTGCATTTTCCTAGCTGCTTTTAGTGTTTATTTTTGTAGACTATATTATGGACATGTTTAAAATACACCCTCAGTTTTTTCAGCAGGTCTCAATTTATTTTTCAGTCCTGTTCAAAAATGCAGTGGAGTAGAAAGTACAGATACCTGCTTTCATATGTAGTGAAGTAAAAGTAAAAAGCCTCCACTTTAAAATCTACTTACTACTGCTTTAATCTACAGATACATCTTTTTTTTTTTTTTACTTAAGCTTTACTTTACTACTTTTACTTTGTTAAATTCCAGCAGTGTGAAGGACACATGAGGAAAGAGCAGGCCACAATAACAAAAACCCCTGTGGTGGAATATGGGATTACACACATCAGCAGAGATACTGATCAGTCTGACTTAAATAACAAATCAAATAACAACCAGCGAGTGAGAGAGGAAACAAAGTCTTACCTCTCTGCACGAAGGACGCCGCTCAGGTACGGGTGGTCCCAGGGCATCAGCTCCTAAAGTCAGAAGAGAACAAATGTTAGTAGGGCTGAAGGATTTCCGAAAAATCTCTCTCTATCTCTACTTTTTTGACAAGCATTATATTATATGATTATATCTGATACTTATATGTTGTAATACTAGGATTCTGTTCAAAGTTCACGCTCTAAACTAATACGAGAATCACATTTCAGGTTGTTTGTAGAAATTATAGGCAGTTTGCAGGTTTTTAAGCAAAATAAAACAGAATATTTAGTTAGTGCAGGAAATTTTGGGGCTGAGATTAGCTAATTACAGCCATTAAAATTGTAATTTAATAGTGATTTTGCAGTAATCAAATCTTGTTACAATAATGTTTATTGATTAGAATAGACATAGTATTGGAAAACTGTGACTAGACCGTGGCTGCAAAAAAATGAGAAAAAGATATTCTGGTATGTTTTCTATCACAATAACAAAATTAGTGAGATATTTTCATACACTCTGAGGTTAAATTGAAACAAAAAATGTGCTTTTATTTTTTTAGTCAAACTGTATAACTGTATAAGAAAGACTAAACCAAAACCATACAATGTCTAATGTACCTACTAAAGGAAAATCATGAATAAAATCAGCTTTTATTATTTTTTCACTTTTAAAAAAAAACTGTAAATTTTTGCAAAATGGGGAACATTGTTAACCTTGTGCAACAACATGGATTCTCACGATATTTGTGAGTTCACAAACTCACGAGGATCCATGGTGAGGTGCTCCTGCTCTACGGTTTAAATTTGCCCCACAGTGGTCGGCCCAGTCCCAGAGCTTCTGTGGCAGGGGGAGGGTTTTCAGACAACATGACGACAGTTCTGAGTGCCAGACCTACACCACAGACTCTATATATATATTATTTATACAGTCTATGGCCTACACGGAGCAAAACAAAGATGGCGGCGATGTTGATGGTGATGGTGGCTTTTAATGCCTATAATGGGCAAATTTGTGTTGCAAAAACGGCTACATTTGTTTATGGACATCTTCCCTCTGCAGCATGACACTTGTTGGATGGGTCATTTTGGCAGGTTTGTCATGATTGGCTATAAAGAACCTGGTGGGTGGGCGCTTTGGGTTTGGTTCGCCAACTCAGCTCGAGATTTTCTGTTGCAAGTTCCTCCTGTTCCTAAAGCTTTCAGCGAGAGCCGTTCCAGATGGATAATGTGTAAAATTCAGTTCAGAGTGATACACTTATTATAATCTAGCGTGAGGCAGGTTAGAACTTTGTGTTGACCTATATTTATTTTCAGTTATTGTGATATTGTGGAGCTCTAGGCAATATGGCAATAAATATTGAATTGTGATCAAATCCCTGTAACACTACTTCCTCCTCCTTACTTTACTCATCCCTTGTTATGCTCTTAGTGCAGGTCATCACTGTGTCCTTGAGCAAGACACATCACCTATGTCGCCTCTATTGTCTATGGATGCGTGTGTGATTGTGAATGGGCAAAAACTGTGCAAGGGGAACTAGTAAATGTGACCATATCTTTACATAAAAGCAGAGTTAATTAATATGTTCACTGTTGTATTCACCCATTGAAATTAGATTAAAGGCTTAATGTAATCTAGTCTAGTCTAATCCACATCATTTATGGATTACACAGAAGCACTTACAGCATTGCGAGGGTTGATTTTTTTCTTCATGTCCCTCATCATTTCAAAGTCTTTTGCCGTTCTGTGAAATAAGAAAAAGCAGAAAAAAACATAAATTGTACTAAGTGACTGAAGGCGTTTATTCTAGTCAGGGTCATTAGGGGCTACAGCCTATCCCAGCATGCATTTGGCTGAGGGCAGGGAAACACCCTGGACAGGCTGCCAGGTGAGCAGGGTTACGCTCATACCTGTTCAGTTCAGAGGCTCATTTTCACCTCGCTGGTATTGTTTGCAGAGGGGGTAGTACTCAGTGAGATACTAGTTTATGGACACGATATGTTTATTCCTACTGGAGTAATATTTAAGTACTCTTACTTATGTTTTGGTTACTCTTATTTAGTTTTAAGTTAGTTTAAGGGTGAACTATGTCACGTTTTGGTGTAGGTCCATCACCTGCTTGTTTCTATGGATAATACTCATAGACTGTATAACAGAAGTGGACTAAGTGAGTGTGATGTCACCCATAGCGTCGCTCAAATGAGGCTCACAATGCTAACAGCTACAGGGGCGAATTTGGAGCCAGGCTCTATGTTTTTTGGCAGACAAAATAGCGAAAAAAATTCAGGACCATGTAGAGCGGGTTCATACGAACATTTTAAGACCAAAATGACGAGGCTCACATCAACAGGTACAGAGAGACAAGCGATCAGATCTCAATGTAAGTCAATGGGAAAAAGGGAGAGAAGGAGCCGGAAAAGCCTCCTGGAGCACTTCCTATTTGGCATGCGGCGGCTAACGGGATAGCTATGTGCACTTATATATACGGTCTATGATAATACTACACTGTGAAACACTTAGGGCAAAGCAATAAGATTTCCATGGAGAAAAGCATTTGATGGACCCTCCACTAGAAAACTTAGACAATCCACCTTTAAAGTTATATGTTTATGTTTATTTATTAAATATGGGACAGTGCACATTAATCAACATGTGTTAGTGCAGCATGTAAATGTGCTGGAGTCGCCGTGCAGGCTAATTTTCATCCGTAGTCCCACTGGCAGGTTGATGGGAAGACAAAAAACAGGACATAGGCACAATAACATTCAGTCCATCACACGTGACAAAGACATTAAAGATCAGTAAATATTAATAGTAAGATATTAGTAAAATGAGAACATGCTAAAAACACATACAGCACATAGATTAAAGACAACAGACACAATCACACAAGACAGACATTTGCTGTGATGTTAAAACACACACAGGTTAGTTGTGTTCACGTGTCTGATTGTCTCGAAGCTGCTGTTTGTTCCTTATTTCTGTGTGGACCAGATTCCAGGAGTGTGCAGTGCGAACTGAAAAGGCCGACTGTCCAAATGAAGTCTTTCTGAATGAGATTTTACAGTCTCCTCTACTCGAAGCTGAAGTATTTGTATTTAAATTTAACTGTATGAACTCTTTTAATGGAGGTGGAGCAAGAGCCTGGAGGGTTTTGTAGACCAGAATAATGTCAGAATAAATAATTATGTTTTAGAAATTTATATTTGCTCAATATTTTACAATGATGATACGAGTTTGATTTTTTATCTAATGTTTTGTGAGTCTGCTTTCTATATTACTCAAGTTCTGTTCTATTTTTCCATTTAATTATTTTTTTACTATGATTATTAGTATTTTTTTTATGATTATATTTTTGTCATGTTGTATATTACTGTTTAAGAGCCTTTGTAATTGGTATTATGTTATTTAAGACGGCCACCTGAGCTCACACTCTCCATTTGCCTGATGAAAGCCTAGTGCCGAAACATTGCAGTAGGTCCTAATAAATCTCACAATTTGCACGCAAAACGGGATTTTTTTCTCTTTCTCCCCCAACACACCCGCTTCAAGCAACTGATGTGCGAAGTTCTCCTTATTTTATATTACTCAAGTAAAACATTTGGATACTCAAGCCACTGCTAATAATTTGGGACCTTAGGACTAAAAGAAAAGATAATGGGAATTACAGAGAACGTGAGAAATTAGACAATGTGGCGGCAGTGTAAGTTTTTATACAAAGTTAATGGTAAATGTGTGAATTTATCAATCAATGTATTATGTACATTATAGGTCCTATATTACACAAAATTGACTCTTGTGAGCTTTAAGGTTTTCATTTTTCATTCCGCACTCTTCAATTCTTTCTATTTCTCTCTAATTTAACGTCCCATCTCTATTTTAAAATTTTATGATGATTATTTATGTTTAGATTTGTTTGTATTGTGATTTTAATGTATTTCTTATTCTGTAAAGCACTCTGAATTACTTTGTTTACGAATTATGCTATACAAATAAACTTGCCTTGCCTTTAAGCCATGTTAGAATGTTGTTACCCCCTCAATTGTACCTGGAGTTGTGTTTTGTTTCATTCACACATGTCTGAATAATCCTGCGTTATTAGGCTGTCTACAACTCCAGAGCTCAAAATGCCTCGTCTAACAGTGGTAGTTTTCTTAATAGCTACCTTTAACCTTTTGTTTAGTAGAGACTGGCAATTCGGAGCTAAATTATCCAAATTATTCACAATGTGTCAGAGTGTTTTCTGTTTACGAGAAAAACTCAGCTTAAATATGCAGGTTTGCGTGTTAAACATGGTGAATGAAACAAAACACAATTCTGGCTATGTTTGTGATGAGGAAACAACATTATAACAAAGATCAGAAAATAGCCTAATCTGGGCCCTTTAAGTGAGGCCAGCAGAGTCAATTTGTTTATTAACTAGTATATTCAACTTGAGGTTAGAATCGAAGTAAAGTACAAACAATAAACAGCAAAATCAAATACTGAAGGTCACTGCGGCAATCATGGATTCTTTATGTTTGTATCTGTTTATATCTGTACTAGTTTGTAATGACCTTCTATTTCATGGACAACAACATGTAAATTCTGCAGAACATTTCTCATTTCTTTCACCTTTTATAGGCAACTGTAAAACATGAAGCAGCTGCTGTTATTAGCACATGAAGCTATGAGACAGATGCTTCGTACTGAAGGTAATCTAGCAAACCCAGAGACGGCATATGGGTTTGAGAGATGCAGAAGGGCTTTTTCTGGTTAGAAGGCAGAATCTGTGTATTCTTGACTTGAAAACTACTTAAAAAAACATTAAAACAAAGTTAATAGTTTAGTTCAAATTAAGAACTCACCTGTCAGCCAACTTGTCTGTTAAAAGCTGAAGGAAACTCATGACTGTCTCTGAAAAACACCACACATAGGAGTAGGCTTTAGTAAACACAGTACGCACGTTTCCTTGTGAAAATACGCACTCACCAGGCGTTTTGGCCATAGTTCCCTTCAGGGCCCTGTGTCCATACGACTCATAGCCCACGAGCTTGGCCAGTTTGTGTCTGCACCTCAGCAGCTCCTCCAGACACTCCATCAGATCTGCGTTTGGATACAGGTAAATGCGGTACGCTATCTCACGAACCTACCGAAGAAACACAAAAGACATAGTAAGATTTAGCTGGTAGGGCAGGGTTTCAACAAGTAAATTGTGTATTTATGGAACAACGTTCTTATTAATGAAAGTTCATTTAGTGTAAAGTGTCTCTTACTGCCTCAAAATTGCCTTGAAGCACCCCTCTTGAACAATAATTGTACTTTTATATGCTTAATAATGCAAGAAAAGTAGTCATACCGTTCATTTTTAAACTTGCTTTTAGCCTATAAGTGAGGGGGGTGTCTTTTCTATTCTACTGATACTGAAGTACGATAGTAGAATGAATAGCATATGAAGTTTTCACTATTAGAAAATTACTGAAACACATTTTCTACAAATACTCTGACTTCTACCAACTTTGACAGTACTATAACTTGAGAACACATTGTAGTTACTGGTAGGCATTTTCAATTATTGTTTAAACTCAATAATTTACTATATTACAACATAATTTGGTATTTTAACATCTGTATTCATTAATATTGGCCTATAGAATGCTCTTATGTCATCTGAAACCCAGCAATAATGTCTCAAGTGATGTGCCGTCAGAGAGCCCTATATTTGTTTGACAATAGCGCACCCTGCTGGCGCATCAAAAGAATTATTGTGGAGAAAAAAAGTCCCTACATCCTACCAAGTCATCAGGCGAATCTGCATGCAATCCTCCAACCTGGATGAAGCTTCCCTCGTTTGCAAAATGGATGTGGAGATGTTCAGGGATGGCAGTTCTGGCGATTCGGTTTGGCATGTGTGAACCAACCAGGAAGTCATTATTCAGGTCCAAGAGCTTCACATGGAGAGCAACGGCCTGTTTCCTCTACAAGGGTCATACAACACAAGTTCTGTTAGAGCTTAAACAATATAGAACAATTAAAAGTACTTATGTTTTACTGTGGTTTTTAACATTATTTTAAACACTATCGTAAGTTTAAGGTGTTTCTGTGGTGGTGCTCAGAATGTCCCACAGTATGAGATTAAACAGCGATTAGTCACATTTATTAAATTTTATAGTTTTATAGCTCAAAAAATACCCAGAAAAATGTGCAATCTGGTACTGTGAGAGGTGTTGCCTCTCCACAGATCTGACCTCTAATTTGGTCTGGTTTGCTTTCCATAAAAATAAAAGTGCTTAATGCCATACTGTGAAACATTCCGGGGCAAAGCAATAACATCTCCATGGAGAAAAGCATTTGACGGAGTCTCCACCAGAAAAAATACACAATGCACGTTTAAAGGTTCACATGACACTGTGTAATTGACTATAAAGTTTGAAATACACACCAGTTTGTCGTCCAGATGAATTCCACTAATCTCAAAGTCAAACATGAACAATTCAGCCACACGCCTACAAACACAAAAAGAAAATAAAGCAGTGAAAAAATGTTCCTTTAGTGTGCTGTTAAGACATAATACTGAGTTTAACAGAGTTAAAAGGAAGAGAGGCATCTTTAGCAAATTAAACCACAATGGCACACAAATCTTTAGCACATAATAAAAAGATGCAAGTGTTGAAGCAAACCTTGTGTCAGGGTCCAGTTTAGCTACAACTTCAGGATTGTCCAGCAACCTCTTTAAACTCTGACATAACTCAACATTAGTGTTTAACCTGGAAAGAAACACATGCTTATTACAAATACACACATACATGTTTTATTTGTTTTTATTAATATTAAAAAGTATTGCCCACTTATTCCATGCTACTAATAAACATATTGTCCCCAATTTATTTATGTAGTTTGGTAAAAAAAAATATATATATGAAAAAAGAGAGAAAGAGGTATTTTAATTGAGATATTTCAGACTAACCATCCAAATGACTAACTTTGAAACTTTTAGGTACAGACATAGGTGTAGTTCGCATCATAGTATTATTGTCAGGTTTCATAACCATCAGCATTTCATCACTTACTTCTCAACAACAGTACCGATCTCTACACAGGTCCTCTCTGCAGCTTCTCGAAACGCAGGATCTGGATGTGCAACTTTCACAAAATCCGCCTTGTTTAAACATAAACAAGATTATATTAGATTAAATTATATTAGGACTGACACAGCCAGAGAAAACATACAGTGATTACCAAATTAAAGACAGTAAAAACATTAATTTCACTATAATCTCTAGTCTAAAATAAAAAACATATGCAAAAATATATAACAGTTTGAGAACACAAGGGAAAAGAGACATTTATTGGATCGTACATTTTAAGACATACTAAATTTTTAAAAATGCAACAATGTGATTTATTTAATTAATTTATTGTAAAATTATTAATGATGCAGGAGTTGTCAAAGGTGTCAAAACTCAAAGTAATAGTCAGTACTATATCTAGTACTGACTGAGAACAGCCACACTCAAAAAGGTGTTTTTTATTATCATTCTGATATTGAAACTGGTAACAAGTATCAAGCCGTAGACAGACTAGTAAATCTACTTGAAATTTCTTTATACCTACTGTGTGTTTAAACATTAAAATTATTGATATATATTGTATCTCAATAAAATAGTTCTATATACCACAGCAGCAGGATCACAAGTGTAGGCTACTTGTGCATATCTTAATAATAATAATAATAATGGATCAATTTTATATAGAGCTATGGACACTATATATACTTATAATAATAATAATAATAATGCATCAGTTTTATATAGCGCTTTTCAGGACACTCAAAGACGCTTTACAGAGCATTATTCATTCACTCCAGACCCGGTGGTGGTGGTAAACTACTATTGTAGCCACAGCTGCCCTGGGGCAGACTGACGGAAGCGAGGCTGCCAATCTGCGCCATCGGCCCCTCCGACCACCACCACCATTCACGCACACACCACTTTCATACTAGGCAATGTGGGTGATGTGCCTTGCCTAAGGACACTACGACAGTTTTTGCCACTGGCGCCCCACTGTGGCACCTGGAATTCCCAGTGGTCTCCCATCCAAGTACTAACCAGGCCCGGCCCTGCTTAGCTTCTGAGATCTGACGGGATCAGGCTTTGACAAGCTGGTATGGCCAGCTATATAGCTATATAGACACTCAGACTTAGAGTTCATCTTGAGTAACTCACCAGGTCAGCCACTTTACACAGTCCGTCGGAAAGCTGGTCAAAGGACTCCACAGTTTCCACTCCTGGAGGACAGCTGCAGGCCTTCGTCAGGAGACGCTCTGTGTTCTTCAGAGCTTCTGCAGTGGCCACCTGGAACCCTGCAGGACAGTTCAGCTCAGCCACTCCAAACAAGCCCTGTGAAGAGAGCAACACCAAAGATGGCCTCAGAGATTAAGGCAAATATGAGTTTACGTTACACAATACACAATAAAAAAGAGACAAACACAACAATATCCTGTCCATATTTCCACAAGCTTTGAATAATTACAATACAATACACTAGGGTGACCAGATTTTCAGAATAAAAAATTGGAATGGTTGCTATAAATAACGGTTGGTATAAATAAAATTGTGAAAAAAACATGTAACATTGTCCATTCTTGACTTTCTTGGGGTTTAGTCATTATCTGAGGGACTGTTTTTGTATCTTTTTTGTCATTTTCAAGCATTTTTCCTATATTTTAGATAAACAAACGCCAATATATTCCCCAATTTACTGTTGGTTTACTGTTGGGCAGAAATGGGGACAACTGGGATATTTCTTCTGGGACAAATCACTGGTTTTGGATAAATCTGCTGGGACAGGGGACACAGGGCTCAAAACTGGGACTATTCCGGGTAAATAGGGACGTCTGGTCACCCTACAATACATATTTGTCAGTCAGTCTAGATTAATGTAAGACAAATCCTTACCACATTCTTCTCGAACAGGTCTAGTCTTCTGTGGGGTCTGGCGTTGAAAGCAGCTCCAACAGGGGACCAGGTAGTGACACTTCTGCCCACCCGAGTCCACAGAAGTCCTCTGTGCTTTACCAGGCACAGCAACCTTTTCCCCGCAGACATTTCTCAGCTGAACTATCTGTACCAACTCGTTTCTTGGCATTAATTACGTTCACCACAGATAGACACCATGGCTAGTTACGCACACAAGTTCACAACTGTCCACAAACTAAATCCGCAAGCATTTTCTTTCTTTTTAATTGTTTATTTATTGTAATTATGATAGGTTTGGAGGTCCTATCATGCTGTCAGCCTGCTAGCTCCAAATGCAAGCAAGACGATTGGAAGGAGTATTTTCGTTAGTAAGTTGAGTGCTAATAAAATAATTTTGGAATTAGTTGGAATGGGGGGTTGGCATTACGCGCCTAATGTCATTATGTATATATGCCCATTATTTAAATTAAATTTGTTCTTGTTAATTACCGCTTATGTGATTTGGTCGAAAGTGCGATCCAGCAGAAAAAAGTTCTAGGTTACGAAAAAATAAAAAATAAAAAAACAATAATATGAATAAATAAATAAAATATAAAATAATAAAGAAAGAAACGAACAAAGAAAGAAAAAGGAAAAAACTAACTAACTAACTAAAACTGATGCATTATTATTATTATTATTATTAAAATAAAAGCTCTAGGTTACGACATCGCAGTCTTCTGACGTCACAAAAAAGCGACACAAACTTTGTAAACAGCCAACAGCTTTTTCTTTTAGGGAAAATTCTGAAACCAAACCTACTTTTAATAGGGTGACCAGATTTTCTGGGACACACCCGGGTTGGGATGGTAGGTATAAATAAAAGTGTGGAAAAAGAGTGTAGCATTGGCCATTCTCAACTCACGTGTGGGTCAGTAATCTGAGACAAAATACAGAAGCGCAGTCTTCCGGATTTACAAATTTATGCTCCTCTGGTTTAGATCTGGTTTAGAACTGATATAATCCTAATGTAAATCCAAGTTTAGTCCTGGTTTAGTCTTGGTTTAGCCTTGGTTTAGCCCTAGTTAAGCCTGATGTAGTCCTAGTTTAGACCTGGTTTCTACCTGATATAGTCTTATTTTAGACCTAGTTTCGTTCTGGTTTAGACCTAAAATAGACCTGATATTGTCCTAGTTTAGCTCAAATTGGTCCAAAATAGGGACACTTGGGACATTTCTGGTATAAAACTGGGACAAATCACTGGTTTTGAATAAATCTGCAAAGACAGGGGACACAGGGCTCAAAACTTGGACTGTCCCGGGTAAGGACATCTGGTCACCCTGACTTTTAACCTACTTTCAATCTATTTTGTATACACCAGGCTTTCAAGTGTATTAAAGCTATGTACACATTTTTTCAAATTACAAAATCAATACATAAAATCAAGATCTGGGTGAAATGTTTTATTAAAAAACAGAAAACAAATCATTGCACTCCACAACCACATTTGCTTCAACAGTTTTCCTGTTTATTACACATGTAGTATGAAAAACATTAAGCAAAATGCCAAAAAAGCAACTGTATTAAGAAACCTCCCCATAAACAAAACTAAACTCTAGGTGGCTGGCAAATCTGGGAAAATCAATTTTAATACTGACTGTACGCAACACAGGACTATAAAAAGTCTTCCCAATATGAGAAATCACAATATTTTGCTCATGTACATTCGGTTACTTGTACTCAGCAAAAGGTACCGATGTGTGACATATGGCAAGACGAAAAAAACAATTTGTGGAAAAAAGGAAGTCAGAAGGAAAAGAACAAAAAACATTTTAAATTAACATTTTGCTAGTATCTACACTAATTCACGAAACAATAAACTCACAAAGAAATGTCACTGGGGGGGGACTTCTATTCATTTGGCTCATTTTAATCCAGTTTGAAGTTTGTATGTGGATCTATAAGGGAGAGCTGTAGTCAAGTCTTCCCATAAATTAATGACTTGTTTTGTCCCAGTTCATGTGCATGGACAGTTGCAGATATGGAATTGTTTATTTCTGCTCACAAAACACCTGCATGATTGAGACTACAGTAAACTTAGCTGACCCCTGAGTTTCTAATGCAAAACTAGTGTATGAAATACCTCTGTACAGTGTCTATTAGTGCAAGCCAGCAATATGCTCGATTTAAACAGAGGTATATCAGATAGCACCCAAGCAGACCGAATCCCCCAGAATGGCAACTCAGCTGACCATATACAAGCCATGTGTGAGAAATAAGCATTCACTGTCCTCGTGAAAAACAGCAGTTCAAATGCTTGAATTTGTATTCCATTTATAAACAAGTTTTTCATAGAAAATATAAATAATATCCCTGAATGAAACAGATTCACAGCATTTCCTTTCAAAGACTCCAGTGCTACTACCATAACGTGACCATCAAGTGTCTCTTTGACAGTCTCCAGTTAATGTCTAAAGCTGCTAAATATAGGGCTATTGCTGTAGCTAAAATATTGAATACATGTTGGATTTGCACATCATGTAAACATGTTCAATGATGCCTTTGTAAATCCACAAAACCCTCTAGGCTCTAAATTCAGACAGTTATATGTTTTAACACACCAATCTGAAAT
The DNA here is from genome assembly GCA_034769755.1 of Odontamblyopus lacepedii. Classification (NCBI taxonomy): domain Eukaryota; kingdom Metazoa; phylum Chordata; class Actinopteri; order Gobiiformes; family Gobiidae; genus Odontamblyopus; species Odontamblyopus lacepedii. The sequence goes on from CM068357.1 coordinate 11,897,121, forward strand.
ATTTTACTATTGCTGAATATTAAGTTCAAATGGTCTCTGATTTTAATGTAATTTGGTTTGAAATAAACAATATAATGATCCAAAATAGACATGCAGGTTAATAGGAAGTGGTCTGCACTCTATTTTGACAGACTTTGATCTGCTGGTTCTGTTTTTGAGAAGAACAAGGACTGATCAGGACTGTCACTCTAAACTGACTAGTCTACATTATGGCCACATATCTGTCTGAATTTAGAGCTGTCTGAGACAAAGGTTTTGTGAATTGACAGGTCATTCCACACATTCACATTCAAGTACAGACGCACCAATCTGAATACAAATTAACTCCTAGTTCAATAAAAGCCCCAGACAAAGTCCTTCATTCACTGTCTTGATAGTTGATCGTTCTTTTCCCCCTGTAGCGTGTATTCACTCGCAGGGTCCGTTTGCTGTATGTTTCATCACTATCCTCGCCCTCAGAGGCAGCAAAGGTGCGCCGCTGTCTGAGCTGGAGGCGGGACGTCCTCTGGGGACGTCGATGAGCCCGCCTCCTCTTTGGACTGCTGTGGGACCCTGAGCCAGAGAGTGAGTGTTCAGAGACAGAAGACTGGTCACTTTCTGAGTGCGATGTGTGACTACTGCTGTTGCTGCTGTAGCTTTCCCTTCCCTTTTTACGGTTTGGCTGCTTTACATTCTTTTTTCCTCTCCCTGAACGGCCAGTGTCGTCGTCCTCCTCCTCTTCCTGATCTGCAGACTGAGAAGCAGAGTCCTCCTCATTGCTGCCACTATCCAGTGATTTGGATTTCTTTTTAGGAGTTTTAGAGGGCCCTGACCTGCTGTTCTTGTTCTTCTTGGACACAGGCTCCTCTTCCTTCTCCTCTGCCTCCTCAGAATCTGAAGTGTAAATACGTTTTCTTTTGGAAGAAGGTTGCTCTCTTATTCCATTTGATACATTTCTGTTTGATGCTTGCCTTTTCGATCTGTTAGATGCTGAGATTCCATTTGTTGCTTTCTTCTGGCTCTCAGAGGTGTCAGAAACAGAGTGGTCACTGGTGTATTTCTTTTTTGTTAAAGTCCTAAGTCTTGGCCTTCTGCTACTGTTGTCTGAATGATCAGAGTCCTCCCCTGAAGACCCAGTGGAGCCTTTACGTCTGGACTTGTTCTTAGGCTTGTACTCTTGGTTAGAACTTTCGGAGGCAGAGAAGTTACCACGACCTCGCTTCGGTTTGCCCTTGTTTCTAGTTCGCCTTAGTGAACGTGCATCAGGCTGAAACTCCTCACTCGAGCTGTCCTTCATTTCCTTTTTCCTTGTTCTGGATGTCTTAGGAGTGTCACTCAGCTCCTCGGAATCATCAACTTCTAGTTTTCTAGATGCAGCAAATTTTGGTTGGTCTTGGCCTTTTGATAACAATTTATTTGTCTTTTTCTTAGGACTAGATTTATCTGGATCTTGTCCATTTTGACTTGTTTGTTTCTGTGAAGGACTTTTGTCCTTTTTAGGTGGATGCCAGTCATCTTCATCCTGCTCCTCCTCATCACTTGAAATTCTACTTTTCTTTGCAGCAGTGACTGCTGCTCTTCTTACAGGTTTCTCAGACTGCACTTCATCTTCTTCAGAACTTTCTTCACTAGATTCCTCTTGGTCTGAGCAATGTTGTGCATCATGTCCATTGGCCAAGATATCTGCAGATAAAATTAATTAGAATCCAATTGTCTAAATCATAAAAAATAACTGGCAAAATTATAAAAAAAAAGTGTTGACTATGTTACTCACCATTGCTTTTTGATTTAGGGTCCCGTCTTTGTTTTTTAGTGTTTCCATTTTGCTGACAAGATGGAGAGTTTGCATTTTGAACCTCCTCCTCCTCCTCACTGGATTCATTTGTGTTGTGAGAATCTGCAAAAAAATATTGAAATAAAATTATAAAACCAACTAAGGACTTAAACAGTAGATTCATTTATTTAAACTCAGATCAATGTTGTGTTAACCTACCTTCCTCTGATTCAGAGCTGCTCTTAATTACTGCTGTGCGTTTGTTAGTTCGAGATGAGTTTCGTAGATGGATGTTCCTTGGCGACTGGTCTTGCGGTTCCTCCTTCTCTGAACCCTCCTCCTCAGAGGCCTCCAACAGTTTGATCTTATTGACAGCGGCCTGAGCTGTCCTTCTCTTCAGAGCCCTTCGGCCCGATGCCTCCTCTTCCTCCGAGTCTGAGGAAGCTTTGTCAGACTCACTGCGCTGACGCCTGTCCCTGAGAGAGGAGCGGCTGCTGTGGCCATTCACCATGGAACGCTCTGAAAACCACACAAGGGCATGAAGATTTACACTGGTAGGGACAGAATACTAAACAATACAGAGTGATAAAGAGACAAGAGGCACAGGAGAGTGACTAAGCACCTTCTGATTTGAAAAGAACCACACATCATACAGACCTGACTGCCTTCTGTCTGCTCCATGGCGGGTTCTGGTGAGTCTTGTGCTCCTGTGACTGGATCTGCTAGGATAGCGGTTGCTTGACATCTCCTCTTCTTCACTAGCCATTTCCTCTTCATTGTCATCATCACTATCACTTGCAGCTATGAAGAACATGTGTGCATGCACTTTTAGAGGCTTTTAGGGTTTAAGTGTAGTATTTGATAAGATTTATTTAATATTGGGTCTTATATTCTGATTTTGCGTTAGCAGTCTTATCTAATAGTATGCATTTGCGCAGTTATCTTCCACTAACCTTTGTTAACATGCTTTGAATTGTTGCTTCTGGTGGGCCGTGTGGCTTTGCCTTGTTGTCTGGATGTTCTTGAGTGTTTGTCATCTTCAGACTCACTGGCGTCACTCTCGCTTTCCGATTCTGAACACACAACAGATAATACATTGAAAATTACACAAAATGTGAACTAAAAATGTCAGTGTAATAATGTCATTTTGACAATGGCTGATGAGTAAGCTTTGGTTAAACTAGGCCCAGCTCACACGTGTCCTGTACCTGATGTAGAGGCAGCTTTAGCATCCTCGTCTTCAGATGAGCTGTTCTCAGAGCTGCGCTGTTTCCGACGGGCCCTGTCCGAGACACTCTTGGCTGAGGTAGATTTGGTCACTGATGTCTCCCTTTTTTCCTGAGTTTTGACAGCACCTTTCCTGTGACTTAAGATACAAGACAACATATTATTTTAAACCAACAAAAGCATTGACACAGACTGATATAAAGACGAACTTTGCGTTATTGGTGGTTGATGGCTGCTCCTGTAGTTGCATCTTCTTGCGGAACCTTTGGCTTCGTCGGAGCCTGTCACTGCTCTTCACAGCTGTTTTGTACTCTGATATGATGGTTCGGAATCGCTCTTCAAAAAACGCTGACAGACGCAACGTCATGCTGTAAATCTTCAAGTCAAAGAACAGAATTACTTAGACAAAATAAATCAATAAACAATGCCAATTTAGAGAATACTGTCAAAGTGTGATACCTTGGAGCGTTTGTTGGGTGTGTAGGCTTTGGCATTGGCAAATATTAACCGCGCATCTTTGCACAATTCTATGGGGTTTTCATAGCGGTCTTCCTCCAAAGTTCTCTTCACTGTGCCAAAGTCCATTGGTGTGTCTATAATGTCGTGGTAGTCCTGGGCAAACACAAAATATGAGGTGGATAAAGATGCAATAATATCCTCATCTAAAGCTGGTGTGTTTAGGGCTTCTAGAAATGTTTTCTGGGAAGAAAAGAACCTGAGGCATGTACTGCAAAGATGGCTAAACTTATCCTGGATAATTCCCACTGACCCAGACATCAATTAAAAAAATGGCATAAACCAAACACGGTTGCTGTTCGTTCATGGTGGCTGCCTCAGTTTATACCTAACAGTCTACTCTCCCATCAGTCCTCAGGGTGTGGCATGAATTACACATTTATTAATGGCAGAGCTGAGCAAAACCAGAAGGCTATGTGCCAAGTATAAAAGGTAAAAGCATTTACTGGATAGTTGTCAGGATCCACAGGCTGTCTGAATGGCTCAGAGTCCTCGCATTCCAAAATATAATTCAGCAGTCTCTTGCACTGCTCCTTCCAAGCGTCTCGATCAGGAAGAACCTCTACAGAGCGCTACAGTGGAGAAAAAAACATTTTACAGACATCAGCAGCAGCAGCAGCAGAAGTAAACTCAAGTCAGTTGGGCTTATTTACCTGCCGCAGTCGATGTCCAGAAGACGTCCCAGGAGCCTCTGCATCTTCCTCCTAAAAGAATGTTTCAAACTGCATTAATAACCAACACTTCTGTGTTTACTGTAAAAAAATTTAAACTTACTTCGTCCCCATCATCACCCATCTCCTCCACAGCATTATAAATCTCCATAATATCTGTGCAGCTTGGATTACTACAAAAAAACCACACAAAGTGAGTTTGAGTGTAATGCAGAGAGTTTGTATTCTTGTACAAGCAAAACTTACTTGATAAACTTGAGAAGAACATTAGTGATGATTTTGGCTGAGTCTGCTATTTTGCTTCTTGGCTCGTTAAAAGTGCGTGCATTGGTTGCAATATATCTTGCATCCCAAATTAGTGCAGAAAGTCGTCTGTAGAAATAAATAATTGCATAAGTGCAACTTTAAAAGGGATGCTAGCTATAAAAAAAACCCTAAATGTTAATTTAATTTTACCTGTAGAACCTGTGCATGAGCCGCAGCTTAATGGTGCCCAGATCCGTGGGGTAGGCGATCACAGTGCAGTAGGCGGGGTACTGTGTGAGGTCCACTGGACCAGCAAAGGGTGCAACAATATCTATAGATCAGGTAGAGGAAACAAGGGTCAATAGAGCTATAGCACTGAGAGGCAGATTCACACATTACATGAGGCTAAAAACACCAGTGCACAATCATCGTTTCTGCATGACACAAGAAGTGACACAAGAAGTGACATAAGATAAGTGTGTTTTCTGCTGTGAATAGATCTGGAGTCAGGTTCACGCACCAACACCGTTGAGCTGACTGATGCCTGAGATGATGCGTTCACACTCTTGGTCGCGGCTCCGCTCGCCCCACTCTCCAGTCTGAGGCTTGTACATGAGCTCCCTCATCTCTTCTGCTGTCACTGGGATCCCTCCTCCCTCTGTTTCAGGCTGCTGAGCTGTAAAGCATTCACCACTCTTGTAATGGGCTTATGTCAGCAATAACAAGCTTTTCTGTGGACAACAAACTGCTAAATGGTAAAGCCACAGATATAAAACTGCGTTTCGGGAGTTTCAGTTCGGGAGATATGTTTGGAGTTTTATTAGGTAATCAACATTATGTTCTGGACATTTTAGTGAGTGAGGGAGTATTGGCCAATCAGGGCAGCCCTTCAGACATCTGGAGGTCTGGAATGTTTCCACAGTTTCAAAAGTTTTTTTTCACTGAACCTGCCTGAAGCAGTTTACTTTGTTAATGGAAAAGTATTAATACTGCACTGGTGCAATAGACAGATTAGACAGTGACACTTAATATGATGTGGCTATGTTTGAGATTTACTAAGTGCTTTCTACAGGAGAAATCCAAAACAACACCTTCAAAGTAACAGCCCTTTTACCTTCATCAGAAATGGGCTCAATATCCCATGGGCTCAGTTTCTCAGTCTCCCCATTATCCCACCTGAAGATAATGCAAAACATTGTTAAAAGACGTAGTGGAGGGTTAGTCACACTGGTTTTGACGTTCACTCACTTTACTTTGAAGCACTGAAACAGGCTGTCTGGGTACTCCGGCTGATAAGGTTCTTGACAGTCTATCGTTCCAAACCACCAAGCATCATCTATAACTGAGCGGAACCTGTCATCTGCACCAGAAAAGTGTCAGTCAAAGCAGTCTTGAATGGAAAATACAAACAAATAACCATTTCTTGGGTTAGCTTACTTGGCTGCCAGTTCCTTCGAAGTGCTTCATCGTAGCTTTGCCGTAGGACCAAGAAATCAATGACATCAGGCATGTCGTGATACCTGAGATCAAAAATGAGTAAATGGTTTATTTGAACATTTACAAAGATAAATAACATTTTAAGTTGCTTACTTTATAGTAAAAGACTTGTCAGTGATTTTTCCAGTGCCAGTGTCAATAAGAGTCAGCTTCAGGCAGCACAGCGTTGGGGGGCAGACTTCATATTTGATCCCTGTAATCTTCACAAACTCCTGGTCCTGTATGTCACAGTTGACAGTAACATTAGAGAGTTAGAATCACCACAGCTTTAGCCCCGCTAAGCAATTCTGACCCCATCCTTCCCATTAACTTACCCGCAGCTCCATTTTTTTCCAAGGCTGTTTTTCTAAATTTATGGGATACAATTCAGTCCGGCACACAGCATCAACATAGGCCTCATGTCCTTGGCAAAAGTAGATTACCTACAACAATCCAACAATCAAACACAGGTTTTTGCAATGGCCAAACCTGAGACTTTTTTGTACGTGAATCTAGTGTTTTTGTGTACCTCATCCCCCATTTGAGGGACAAACGGAGACTTCCTGGGAAAGACGTCAGTAATCCACTGGGATGGTCTGAACTCATTGGACACTTCTCTGTTGATTGACGGCCTGGGTTTCGGTCGCTGAGAAAAGAGGTTTCACAAATAAAGAGTGTTCAAGCCTGGAGAATCTGCAGATATTAACATAACTTACCCGTGGGGACTTTGTTTTCTCCTTCTTTGTTTTGCTTTTGCTCTTCTTCTGAAGGTTTTCCTCTTCGTCACTGTGCTGCTTCTCTTCCTCTTCCTCATTCTCCTCTTCTTTTGTCTCTTCCTCCTCTTCTTCAGAGCTGCTGAGCTGTCGGCGCACACGCTTTCTCGCAGACAGGGGCGTGGAGGGCTGCAGGTTTATCCCTGCATCTGCAGTCCAGTCCGAGTACTCACTAGACGAGTGGCTATTCAGATAAAAGTCATGGCACAGTGAGCAGGTCTCATCTTAGCAAATTAAAACTATTTGGTCTATGCAAACCCAAAAATATAATTTGAAGACATTGACGTTTACTACCTTGGGCTGTCACTATTCCACTCCTCATCATTAGATGTGTCCAGGTCAGTGCCGTCCAGTTCATTGTCCTGTGCAGTTGATTATAGCATTTGGTTTATTATGAAGTGATTAGCAATAGATAAACACAGTAATGGTTACGCCTGCTACCTCAGTGTGTGCATCTGAGGAGGCCGTCTCCTCTCCTTCTTCACAGGACAAGTCCAAATATTCCTGAGGATCAGTGCGGCTGTGGGACTTTTTGACAGGGGGAGGCTCTTCATCAGAATCATCCTGTCACAGACATAATCCATTAATAACACTCTAACATAGTTTACACACTAAATTTATATAACTAAATAGTTTATGTAGAAGGAAGCGCTTACTCGACAACTGCTGTACATAATACGTCTTTTCCGTGCAATAAATAGTGCTACTTCTTCATCTCCTTTAATGCCCCTGATCTCCTCCTGATCCCTGAAAAAAGAATCAAATGGTTTACATACTAAGGACGCAACGGTTTTTGATAGAATACTGAATTGGTATACACATACGATACTGTGTTGTCATTTATTTTGGTCCAGAAGGGAAACAGTTAATGTGGCATCGTCTATTGATCCAGCAAGTACAGTTTTATCTTTCAGTCACTTTTTATTTTACGTTGATAGGCCCAGAAATTACAAAAATATGAACTATTAAATGCTCCAAACTCCTGGAGTCTCACTGCTGCTGCTGCTGCTGGAGAGGGAAGAAGCAGCACGGACACAAGGATGTAATGTAGTGATATGAGAAAGACGACGAGAAGAATCCAAATTCATTATCCAAAAAGGGAGTCTGACATTGTACTTCCCCTACCATATTAAGAGTAGGTTAAAAAAACTGTTCTCCTTAGAAAGCACTGAATAAAAATTGAGATGTGAATCACTGAATTAAATGAACTGAAACTACTACTTTACAGTAGTTGTGCTGTAATGTGTTAAAATGTGACGTTTCATTAATATCTTAGTGTTTAAGTGTTAATATTATGCTCATTAGCAAAAAAATACTTTTTTTCCTCTGCGTCTTAACACTTATCAAAATCAAATCAATATTGTGCTCCATGTATCGAGACATGTATCAAATCATGGGAAAACGGTATCTCTCATATGGATATATACAACCACCTTGTATATAATAATAATAATAATAAGTATATAATTGTACCTATAGCCGCTGGGTGGCAGTTCGGGCACTACCACCCTGCGTCGCCAGGCCTGCAGGTCTCTCTCTGTGGCCATTTGGCTGCGTGGGGCATTCTGGTGCATCTGCCTCACACCCTCCACTTGACCACTGCGCCGCAATCCCACATTAGGAGGAGACTGCACATCAGCCCGATCATTGACAGACACTGCAAAACAATACACATGATCTACACCATGTATGTACAAGACCTGTTTAATGCTTGAATAATAGTGCCTCACCTCTGCGCGGGGTGCTGGGGGCAGGGAACAGTGCTGGACCTTCTCTGTGAGGCTGCTGTGGTGCTCCACTCTCAGGCTGAGTCTGGCGGTCTTGTTGCGCCTGTAGCTGTCGGATGGCCTCATCCAGGAGACTACTACGCCGTACGGACACTTCCTCTGGCTCTGCAGTCTGCTGACTGATCACCTGCTCCACCACCTCGCCGTCACCTGCAGATAACAGTGCATGTACATTTTAGCTCTACATTTTTAAACAAAGCACGATCGTACATTTTGCATAAAAAACAAAGTCATCTGTTATTACTTGTAGCAACATATCCCAGCTGTGGAACTAAGTGTTCAGCTGCAATGTTCTCCCGACCAGGAACCAGGCGCTGATACCTACAGACAAAATTAAAGCATGATTAAGATTCACAATAACCACTTGTAAATGGCTGTTAATTCCTTTCAAGACCTCCTCACTGGTACTAGACTCTTACAACACCAACAGGCCTCAAAAACATTTTCTAAATCGCATTATGAACCTGTAGATTTGCTGACACAAATCACAATCTCCTGATTTAAAGGCCCATGTACCTGGGCGGGTGAGGGTTTCCATCAACATCCACCAAAAATGGAGGAGGCATGAGATGAGGAGCCTGCTGTGTCTGTTCGTCCAGGACAAAGCCATTGGCGTCTCTGATAAGAGGCCTGTAGTCTGTGTGAAAGAACACTTGGTCTGGAAGCTGAAGAGTAAAAAAAAACACACGTAAACCTTAGAAGAGTGAGCAGTGGACTTCAAAAAGACATCTCAAGCTCAAAGCCTTTTTATACTTGCCTTCTCATACGGCTTAGAACTGCCAAAGCCAAAGATGAGCAGATGGCCATGTGAATCAGTGCAGGCAAAGCGTTGTGCATCAGGAGTGAATTTACAGTCAAACACTGCTCCATGTCCCTGGCCCTCAATCTGTATTTAGTTTACATATTATTTATTACACATACAAGTAGCCACAGTGAGGTTTTTAAAAGGAAGTAGACAGCAAAATGTAATGATAATGTACCATATTGAAGTAGTGCTGAATGTTAGTTCCTCGCTGCAGGTCCCAAATGTACACATTCCCGTCGTGGCCAGCAGACAGAATGATCCTGGGGTCAAAGGGATGAGGCTCCAGCACAAACACCTCAGCCTCGTGGCCCTGAAAACAATTACATCAGTTAGATCAAAGCGCTTTCTAAATTATCTTGTTGTAAAATACGGTAAAGTACAAAGAAATGCGGGTACTTTAAGGACGTGCAGCAGCTGTCCTGTGTAGGAGTTCCACACTTTGAGGAGATGGTTGTTAATGGCTGTGATAACTGTATTGTCATGCCGGTCCCACGCAACCATCGTGACTTTGGGTTTGAAGTAGCTTTCTTCAGAATCGTTCACTGGATCAGATCTGATGGGGCAAACAACAAAAAGATATGTAAATCTAAATATGACATGACAGCTCTAAAATGTAAATACACACACGCAAATTGGATTGAGAAACTCTGTACTACCCACAACCCCCTCACCCTTATTTTTTATGGGGTGTTTTTGTATGTGTGTTTATCTTTTGTTATGTTTATTTTGTTATTAATGTGCTGGGTATACATAACCTCCTAATGACCAAAACTAAAATAAAAGAAATACGCTGCAAAAAGCTTAAGATGTAAACACTTAAATCTAACAGAAAATGACTTAAAAGTAGTGAAATTATCTTGCTGCATGGACAGATATCCTGCTGCATGAACAGATCATTTTACTTGACAAGTTATCTTAAAATAAACGACCTCTAGAACCAGAATGAAACCGTCTCCAAACTAGTAAGAAGATAATAAATAAATAAAGATGAATAACCTCATATAAGTTTTAAAATCTTGGCCAGATCAGAGAAATGTGCAGTGTAAAGAAACAAAATAATTGTGACTGACTTGAATAAATGACTAAATGTGTGTATGGTATTTAGTCTGTCTGCACATATGTATTTTAACTGGATTGTGTTTACAAGTACAGCCCATTCAGAAAGACCTTAGGGAACATTCATACTTGTTTTGAGCCCAGTTTAGTCCTAATGTAGACTGGGTTTGGTCCTGTTCTAGTTCTTGTTCTGGGTTTAGTCAAGTGTGAACATGGCCTTAAGACATTCTATGCAGTTTTTGGGGAAACACTTCATATAGAAAATACTCTCAACCTCCTGTGTCAATAATAAGTCATTTGAGAATAGAGATCTCACAGCAATTCCTTTCTGAACATTAAATCAATAGTTTAATTTCTGAGTCTTATTGGCAGACACACAGACCAACCACCGTACGCTGTAACATCAATATGTCTGCTCTCCCTCGTGTTTAAAAGAAGAGCGCTCACCCCGGTAGAGTAGCAGCCATGTTGAGAAGAATACACCTCCACTGGTGACGGTTATGGAGCTTCCAGATCCGCGCTGTTCCATCTCGACTCCCACTCACAAACCTGCAAAGAAAACCCACAATATTAGTTTACACGCATCTACACGCTCAACTTAAGTACATTTTGCCTTGATGACCACAAACCTTTCGCTTGTATGGCAAAACTGAATGCTGTCCACTTTATCCTAGGGAGAAAACAGCAGTTTGTTTATGTGTATTTATTAAATATGGGACAGTGCACATTAATCAACATGTGTTAGTAAAGCATGTAAATGTGTTGGAGTTAGACGTGCAGGCTAATTTTCATCCACAGTCCCATTGGCAGGTTGATGGGAAGACAAAAAACAGGACATAGGCACAATAACATTCAGTCCATCACACATGACAGACATTAAAGATCAGTGAATATTAATAGTAAACATATTAGTCAGTGAATCAGTGAACTTAGATGGAGCAAAGGTCCTATATTACGCAAAATTGACTCCCGTGAGCTTTTAGCCATGTAAAAATTTCATTACCGCCTCAAAACATACCAGTTCTATTAGTTCAGTTCTAATCCTATTTTATTAGTCCGTCTACATTTCCAAAGCTCAAAATGCTCTGTTCCACCTTGTGATGTAATCAAGCGGTAGTATCCAGTTATCAGCTGCCTTTTACCTTTTGTTTAGTAAAGACGGGCAATTCCAGAGCTAAAATTAACCAAAAGATTCTAGTGAAGGTGTATGGAGTTTAAAAACAGACTGGAGACATGTGTGAATGAAACAAAACACAACTCAGTATGTTTTTGATGAGTAAAAAGCATTATAACATTACAGATAATTTAAAAAATCCTTTAAATTACATTGAAAATAAACACTATATTTAAATTTGTCTTACAGTGTGTTCGTGGAGTTCAGAAATCTTCTCAGGACTGCCACTTCCCAGGTAATATATTCTGATCACATCGTCTGTGCTTCCTGTCGCCAGGAACATCCCACCTAGACGATTTGTGAACGTTAAGTCAATTAACTATTGAAGAAAGCTTTTTATTTTTGCTAAAATGTTGAGGATGTTGTCTTTACCTGGACTGAAGGATGAGCAAATAGTCTGAACGCCGGGTCGTGGCCTCTCTGTGAACTTTATGGGTCGATCACTGGAGATACATTTGTGGGGAAAAAAGGAAGATATTGTGGGACTTGTTTAGAGTCACTACATTTACATCTGAAAATACTGTGGCTGCAAAAATCCAGGGACAAAAATGGGTCAACTGTAATAAAATGACAGAACTTTTTCCTATTTGCTCATTTTAATACTAATACTAATTTTAATGTTTTTTATTGACTTGCTTATTATTTCTTTTATTTTACTTATATTGTGCAGCACTTTGGAGACTGTGTTGGTAAAATGTGCTATACAAATAATATTGCATTTGATAAAATGGTTATTTGTTGCCCATTACTGTTAAATCCATCTCCTATCTTTGCCTGTGTGCAGTGTACATATGCAGCTGTAATCGAGGTATGATTGGAGCACGTTCTCCAGGTGAGAACAAATAAAAATATTCAAATTACAACCCCTTTGCAATCAGGTGTCCCGTGTTTACATGCATATAGAAAACCAGTTAAAAATGGAGTATTCTAATCGCCAAAAAGCCAGTCTATCCCAGAGCAGCTTGGGCTAGAAGGTACTTCCCACGACCAGGTGTGGATGTAAAGTTTTTGATTGCTTTGCTTCAGAAATCAAATACATTTTAAGATTTAAAGTAAGAACATTAAAAAGGAGATCTAAAAGCAAAATGTTGGGTCCAAATTAAAATACACATATTTTTGAAAAGATGTCACAACACTCCTTTAGATGTACAAGTGATCACCAAAACACAGAGGGATTATCAGCCTACGTCACCACACACTGTACTGCGCATGTCCTGCAGAAAGAGCCGCTGTCCTGTTTTGTATCATGTCAGTGTCTTGCAGGATTGCAGCAGATTTCAGGCTCTCTCAGGGGCTGAGCTTAGTTGTATCGATCAGGTTTGAGTGGATATTCGGCTACTGAGACATTTCTTCTTGTCATTTACGCACTCACCTGCATTTAACTCATATGGGTCATGAAAACATATCCCGCTCACTAATGTTTCGCTGACCACATCACTAGCTAGTGTTTCCACTTCATGTTAACGGTGCAGACAGCGGCGCTTTCTGCACTCAGGCTGCACACACATCCGCTGTGTTGCCAAACAAATAATCTTTCTATAGACTCATATTCTAACAATAAGTACAGTTAGGATAATATAGTGCCTCTTATTACTGATGCGTCTTTTAAAACAATAGACTACAAATTTGATAACTACATCTGCTAAAATACTCCATACCCAGTACAATAAAAGGAAGAGCACCTGAAGTTGGTGTTCTGAACATCCCACTGCCAGAAGCAGACAGTAGCATCAGTCCCAGTTGACAACATGTAACGTTTTGAGCCCTTGGCAAACGGTGAGAACTGAAAATACAATTGAAAAACAAATTTAAAACATTCTTAACTTAGATAATTTACAAATATCACAAGTCTGCTGTACCTGTAAGGAGGTAATGGATCCACTGTGTCCCTGCAGCACAGCCACAGGGGCACAGGTTCGAAGGCACCACACACGGATGGTCTTGTCACAGCTTCCTGCTGCGATCAGTGTGTTTTCATAATTCACTGCCAAATCAGTGATCTCAGCAGAATGTCCTCGCAACGTCGAATGGAGCCGCCCATCAAATGAAGACCATATCTTCACCAGACAGTCATCTGAGCCCTAAAGACAAAAAAAAACACTGACTCAGTGTCTTATGGCTAGTATCAGTGTCACCACGGCTGATATAAAATCCAAAACTCAAATGGCATGTTCTGATTCCTCTTATTGTTTTTTACGTACAATCCCAAAGTCTGAAAACCTATTAGTGTTTTTGACCCAACACAAGAGACACATTTACATTAGAAAATACAGATGAAGATGAGAGTGGACAAAGGTCTTACTGTGAAGATCCTGAGACCAGTGCGGTCAAAGGCGATACAGTACACTGCAGACAGATGGCCCAGGATGCGGCGGTGCAGACGCATGCGCTCATAGTTGCTGACAGGATTGATCGAGCTAAAGTTCTGGACTCCAGTCAGCTCTCGCCCTCTGTGAACCTTCACTGTGGATGAGAAAGGCACATAGAATCACAACTGAGAAGTAGAGTAATATAGTATAATATAAGCAGTCACAATAGGGAGGAAAAATGTTCTAGCGTACGAAGCGAAGAAAAAAGTGCATATGGCAGGTTTCATGTTTTCCTAATCATTACCTGGTTTGGGATGACACATAATATGAATATTTATCATTTTACACCAGTCAAGATTCAGTTTGTAAAGCCTTTGTTTAATAAAATAGCTGAAAATGACAGTGTTGTTGGATTTCTAAAAAGGAATCCCTAACTATATCATCAATAAACAGCATTACATCCAAAATTCAGGGCCGATTTACACACAAGGAATACAGTTTTCTGACAATTGAAACATCCATTAGGTGTTGTCTAAATTCCACAAAAATAATTATAAAAAAAAAAGAGATATGACCCTTTTTAATGCATGTTGTGTCTGCTGTTGTTGGTTACATTGTCAAACTAGGGAAACCTTGACAAGACTTGTAAAATCTTAAATATAATGAATTGAGTGTGGTCTATACCTGCCATATGTGTTTTAAACTGTGAAAGAGAATCTAGGCATTTACCAAGAGGTGGAGGTTTTCTGCAGGTCAAAGGCCTCTCTGGTGGTCGTCCCCTGTGTAGGGCTGCATATGATGAAACTGTAAACCGCACATTCTCGCATTCTGAAAAGAAAGTGACATGTCGCGATTAAATACAGAAGGAAATTAATTATCCTGCATTGTTAGCCATGTTTAGTAAATGAAACAGGAGTGATGTGCACCTTTTGCTGTCCGAAGCACAGATTGCTTTCCTGAGCCCAATAGTGAGTGTACACCTGGGACACATGATGGCACCTCTTTGTCAAGAAGTGGCCCGATTTGTTGACATAACTTAAGCAAATGGTCAGGAGCAATATGTCTGTTGGCTGCCACCTGTTATGACACACAGAGCCAAACACATCAGTCATGTATTACCTTGTAATACATTTATTAAAACAGAACACCATTAGTGCAAATTCCCAAAAGGCCCGTCAATAGAAATGGCATTCAAATGTGTTGGGAAACCATGTAACTTTGCTTTGACAGAAGACATACAATAAAAAATAAGCAGATAACTTTTAATGCATTTGCTGTGTACATGTTTCTGAACCATTGACTTCTGAGCTTGCATCAAAGGAGGTGTGGCCTATTATGCAAAAATACTCTTTTTTGACCCAATCAGAGCTCGGTTCACATGCAAAATAGTGCAGTGACAGTGAGTCTGGGCCTCTGATTGGCCAGAAAGGCCGTCTCGACTACACCGGAGCCCAGAACCCACCCTATCCGCAGTCCAACTGTCGGGCTAAATATCGTTAACCTTAATGTTTATCAACACATTTTAGTGCCAAGGTAATCTCAGTCCAAACTAAACTGTGAACATTTCACAGAGACACTGATGTGAGCTGCGGTGAGTCCGGCACAGGCTGCGCCGCGGGCGCAGAGCAGAACAAAGAGCGTAAACAGGAGCGCGGAGCACGACTGTCACCAGACAATACCAAACAAACACAAAACACACAACTTTACACTCACCACATCTTCATATGATCTGGGGTGTTCGTTTCCCTGCCAATCCAATCTTCCGGGTAAGAGCTGTGGAAAACAAATGGGCCAAGTAAAGCTACACTAGAAACACTGGGGAACATAAGCCGGGTTGAACCGGGCCATAAACAAATGATTGAGAGCGATAGTGGAGCTAAAAGTGACTGAGTCAAACAACTTTTAATGGCCAGACTCGGCACAGACGGGCAGACAGGAGCTAGCAAAGACAACACGGATACAGACCTGATATTCCTCTAATTCAGTGGCCAGAACCTACAGTGGACGAAAAGCAAAGGCTCACATTATAATGTGACTATTAACGCGATTATCACAACAGTGAACTATTCTGAAATACAGGAGACGGTGCCAGTCAAGACACGCCAGCTCACCTCAGCTGCTCTCCGACACGGACCCGTGGTGAGAAAACGAGAGACTAGATAATACAGCTCTGAAATTTCACAAAGCCACATTCATTAAAGACTAGGCAGTAGCAGAATCAATTAACCTCTGCGTTAACGAACTACATTGGACTACAATTAGGTTTACTTCAGCCGCTTACCCGTCTCAAGGAGCGAAATGTTCCGACTTTTGGCCATGGAATCGGCCTTTACTTGGAGAGTTCAAGTTGATTTAACTCCAACTTTATGGCCGTGTGAAGATTGATCTATTTAATTACTTGTGTTTGTTCCAGTGCTCTGGCCCCCTCCACAGTTGCTCCCGCTTTCTGTTGAGCCTGTTTGCAGTCGCCATTGGAAGGATGAGGCCTGAGCTCCACTTACTTCCGCCACAGCGGAGAGCACAGGAACCAGGGGGAGGGGAGAGCAACAAAAGAAATATGTCCTCGCCGCGGCTTTAGCGCTACTAAACACTTTATTCTGCTCAGATAGCGCACAAACCAAATTATCTACACAAGTTTAAAAAAGAAAATCAAGTTTAGAAATTAGTTAATTACGAAGTCCGCGCGCCCTGAGACAAGGTCGCCTCTGTCATGACGTAATGCAGAAAACAGCATTTATCTCCGTGTTTCAGCAGATTCACTTTAAACTGCTTAAAACACTTTATTTCCACCCAAATAATCATCCTTACAAAATAAGGCTACCCCAGATGTCTGCTTGAAAAGGCCTGTAATGTGAAGTCCAAATAAAACCACTTTCCTTTTACAAAACTTAAGAAGTTTTTATTTTTTATTCCAACATTTTTATTTGAAATTGTACATTGGTAGAGAAACCCCATAACTAGAGGACTTCCCCGAATACGATTATCCTCAAAGGATAAGCAATGACACATTTAACACATTTTAGGCACAGTTGAGAACATGCAGTTCATTTTTAAATGTACCATAATAAATGCAAAGAAAAGATTGGTTTCACAGCACCTGTGCATATTCATGTAATGCTCACAAAAGTATATAAGAAAATACAATGATATGAAACCCTACCTCCAGTTGTTCTAAATACATTTAATCAAATTGCGTTGAAAGAAAAGACTGTATAGCATACAACATTACACCTTTCAATGATTCTAAAAAAACACACTGGAATAGTGATGAATGTATTAAAAATCAAAAAACATTACAGGTTACAAAAACACCACCTCTGGAATGCCCTCAACCAGGTTTCCAAGTTCAGTGACAGATTTCAGATAAAAAAATATAAAAAAAAAAACAGTAAAATAAAAATAACTAAAATCTAAGGCCACAAAGCTAGAAGTATTCCCAACACAAACATCCCTTCACTGAAACCACAAAACTTGAATTTGTAGTTAAAATATCCCTAAAAACACTGCTGTTTTAAGAAAATAGAGATTCTCTGTGTTGTCTACAAATAAGGTAGAAGGTGGTGAGTGATATTGAGAACTTATTCAGCCTCTTTCTCCTCCTCAGCCTCGTCCTCTTTTTCATCAGCTTCAGCATCAGCCTCTGGTGCAGCCTCCTGAACACAATCATTCATTTAGACAAACAAGCCTTTCAGACATGTATATTACTCAAAATTATTAAAAATTTTCAAATGCAAAGTTCGTACCTCTTCAGCTTTGGCGTCTCCGTTCTCTGCTGGGGCAGGTGATTCTTCCTCCTTCTCCTCCTCTTCTACCTCAGGCTCTTCTACCTTCTCTTCCTGCTTGGCCTTTGTTTCCTTCACCTTCTTAGGTTTAGCAGGTGCCTAAGAATTAACAATACAATTAAATTAGACGCTATAGTCTGGAGGAAAACATTTCACATTTTTGTTGAAAGTTAGTTTTACCTTTTTCTTTTCTGGTTCAGGCGCTGGTTCTACTTGTTTCTGCAACAGAGGACATTGTATGTGTAGATGATTCATGCATGAATATATAAACTGGGCCTTGGTTGAAAGAAATTACTTACCTCTGACAATCTGGCTGACTTTCTTCGTGGCTAAAAACAAAGGAAAGACCCGTTATTGAATTGAATATTTCAAAAAAGTGTCTCTTCAATGAGTCGCAATTCTGTCAAGTTTTTTCCCCCTGATATTATTTTATTACATATTAATACATATAGAAAACAATAGATTTAAGTTTGTCTAAGACTAAATAGTACATGTACTTGCTTTAATGTAATCATGGAGCTGAAGAGTCTGCAACATTAAAGCACTGGCGCCCTCTGCAGGGGTGAGTGTGCAATGACAGACAAACTACAAGGGCTGCAAAGTGTTAAAATGAATTCTTGTTCTACGTTCACCAATGGTTGTATTCTGGTACATTTTAATAAAACGAAGATGTTGAGGCACAAAACTACCAAACAAAGCAAATGGACCAAGTGTGACCGTGCATATCTGTTGACATCTGTTGAGAACAAAATGTTCATTTGGGTCACAGTTGGTCCTGTTGGCTTATAAAATGAAAATCTACATATGTTTGTGTAATACATACCTCGATAGCTGCGTCAGCTTCACCGGTAGACTGTGAAAATAAAAAGAGATATCATAAATAAGACCAAAAATAAAGTCCCATACACGAGAGAGTAAAAGTGGGTGTGTGAGGCAGAGGGGGGATGGGCACTCCTCTCCCTTAAGTCACAAATAAATTGTTTAATCTGTAAGGAAGGAAGAGGGGGTCTGGCATTTAGAATTTATTTCTTTTAATAGAAAATGTACTTTGTATTCCAGCCACGTGTTCACCAAGCAAGATTATTGTGGATAATCGAGCACACTATGGGCACCGTGTACACAACACGTTTGTACAGTGGCAAAGGCTGCTCATGGCTCCCTGGAGGGAACAAGCAAAGGGAAAGAAAGAATCTAAAAAAAGGACTTATTTTACATTTCGCAAGATAACCACGATTAGTTGTCTACACAACAGTGAAGAGAATACACAACAGCTCAAACGAAGGCGAGGTCAAAGGGAAATATTAACCATGCATGTGAGCTTCTCAAATACATTACAACCCAAGAAAAACTGTAAAATTATTATAAAACATCCAAGAACATGCACAGACCTCACACGTCTGCATTCAATCGACAGATGGAGTAATTAAGACGATCGAAGAAAAATCGAAATTGTAACGTGTCTCAAGAGGGGCAACACACCCCTTTGTTCTGAAGTAAAGAAAAGCACAATGTGGATAAAAAACCCCACAGCAGAATAGAAGTGCTACACGTCTGCAGGGACAGTCGCTCAAAGTACAGTAGATTTTCCTAATGCAGCGAGGCGCGCAGCTCTAAGTAAAAAGGCGCCACTTTCCAGTATCAACAGCACCAGGCGAACATGAGCTGCAAAGGTGCTCTGCAGACGCACGAACCGAGCCAAATCCTGCGTTTTTGACCACTGATTCACAAGTATTCGTGCACTAGGTCGGTTAAAAGCAAAAAAGTTTAACACTTTTCTGCACATCTGAAATAATCCATACTGTAAATACTGAAAACATCCTGAAGATTCACTTACTTTCTTCCTCGGCATTGTGGCACAGGTTTTGGGCTCGCGAAAAGGAGGACAATGGAGTCTTGAGCTGCAGCTGTGAATAAACTCAATGTAAAGCCTGTGAAGAGGGCACCTCACATAAAAGCACCTCCCGAGGACTCCGTGTTACTTCACACACACATCCGAGCAGTACCAGAACTAGCTGAAACCGGATTGGATCCCCACACGGTATATTTTATCCTGTGTCCTACCACCCCAGCACGGAGAGCCTCCACCCGCCCCCTGTCCTCCCTGATTGGCTTTGCGCTGGAGGCCACACGGTTTCAAACTATAACAGCGCACCTGTGTGGGCCCCTGCGCACGCCAATCATTACGCACATGCCCATTAGGCTTTTTCCAGCCCACTGTGTCTGCCCATGCAATAACCATAGACCGTAGCAATAACACGTTTGAAATCTTATCATAAAGAAACACATTTGACCACGTCTTCAGATTTTATAAAAGATTACTGCTATAAAGTACCACCTATTTAAAGTCCCTGTGACAAAAAAAACAAACTCTTGGTTATGAAAGATTTGCAGGTTAAATTATGATATTGATGTCCGTGTTGTGTTTGCTATAATAGCCCCCATATGCGTGTGTTGTCCCTCTTTAATTAGCAGGGTGAGTTAAATGAGAGGATGATGCAGCGGGATCATTGGCTGCGCGGCCCGCGGCGCAGCGCTGTGCGGGGCGGAGAAACAAACATGGCGGCGGGATACGCTTGGCTCCTCGTGTTGTGCTCGGTTTTTTTGTGCAACTTAATGAAAACACTCCTCCCGTCCATATCCTCGTTTGTGAGTAGGGTGCTTTACTTCTCTGTGTAGATAGTTTCACTAGATTGCGTTGCTTTTTATGAGAAGAGAAGAATAACACAGGCTGTATGTGCTAATACAGGGCTAGCACAATACCCTTTCTGTTATGCTAGCTGTGCTATTCCCTGAAACAGGCTGCAAATTGTACAGACTGTACAGTTGCAGATGCTTTTTTGCACTAAGAGGGTGTGGTCATTCCTAGAGACCATTTACGTTGGCCCTATACATAGGAGAAGCTATGTTCCTTATGGATGTAGCAGCTTGGACATTACAGAAGCTCCTCTGAGCTGCAGCTCCTCCAGTATCTAAACTCTGACTTTGGACAAGATCGGAACAAAGCATTTGGTAGCTGCGAACAATCATCTCATTATATTAATTTTATACTTAATGCTAACTACAGTCAAAGTACAAAATGTTCTGCTCAGTAACCTCGAACCAGGCCTGTTATGGTGATTTTTCACCCTGATGGTGCAGGAATTGACAGCATCATTACAGACCTCTGTTCTTTGCCAAGTAGAACAGAAACAACAAATGTCATTTAAATAAATAATAATATATAAATAATAGCTACAATGAGCTCCTATATTATATTATATAGGAGTTCATTCTAGCTATATATTATATGTGTGTATATATATGTACATATATGTATATGTGTGTGTGTGTGTGTATATATATACACACACACACACACACATATACATATATACATATAGACAACAATAATATAAAAATAAAAATGTATAAAAGTTTTTTTGCTCCAAGCGACAATAATAATAAATAATGTCTGGGCAAGACAATAATAACCATAATAATCAATGAATCAACAATTGTACAATTGTGTTTTTCTCTGTAGCTTTCCAAAATGGTGCAGAAGGATGCTGAGCAGGAAAGTGAAATGAGAGCAGAAATTCAAGATCTCAAGAGGGAGCAGTCCTCCATTAGTATGATGGACGAATTTGCCAGATATGCACGGCTGGAGCGTAAAATCAACAAGTTGACAGACCAACTGAAAACACATGGTAAGAAGTCAGAGTGGTGACTGTTGCTGACACTGAGGTGTTCAGCGTTACTGAGGGCATGTGTGCTTGTCAGCTTCTGACCACACAGATCTACTTGAGCAAAACACAAAAGAAAGAGCTTCTGATTAATGTCGTCTCAAACCTCATCTGCCAACAACAGGTGCTCCTGCACTATCTTCTAATGCAGGAGAGTCCAAACAGGTGGAGTAGGGGACATATATTTATACATATATTAAAAACTAAAGATCCCTATAGTTGTTTCAGATTTATGCAAAACTTAGAATCAGTATTTTGTCTATATTGAAGATGACCTAAACAAGAGACAAAAATAAGGCTATAAAACAATGTTTCAGCCTTTTTGTGGTTAAAGTCTGATTTTCTTTTACCTCAATCAAGACATTTACAGGCACATTTTAGCACATCCATGATGGATTGTAAAAATATTGTCTGAAAATCAAAAAAATTGTCAATATCACCAACCCCTTGTCCAAACTTTTTACACCAGTGGCCCCAAAAAACTACCTCAAAGCTGAGGAACACAGTGAGTACAACAAGTCTGAATGGCTTTGACAAAGTCACAGTACATTTAATATGGTGGGAACACTAATTTTAAGCCTTTATCACAATGCAATGTGATGTAATTGGGGTTATCGTGGTAGAATTGCCTGAATTTGCAGTAAAACGCGCTGTCTATGATAATTTAGGTCAGTTCAGAAGGAGGCCCCAGGGCTGACGAAAAGAATGGTCTGAGGGCCACATTTGGCTCCTGGATCATTGTTTGAAGAGCCCCTTTCTAATGTAAATGTGCGTTTGAATTGTTAACATGAGTATGGCTTTTGTAAGAACCTGTTAAATTTAAGTTGTCTGTTTTTTTTATAGTGAAATCCAGAACTGCACAACAGGCAAAGATGAAGTGGGTGGTCAACATTGTCTTTTATATTTTACAGGTAAGTTCATTTGCTGCTGTTGTCTCCCAAACCGTTAAAGGAGGAAGTACATATTTACACATTCTCTGCAATCGTAAACTGCTCTATGTCACAAACACTTCAGTACACAGAGGCAGGATTCACTGCGTTTAGAGATGTACCAACTTTGCTTTTTCATCTACAATCTATAAAATGTTTGAGACTGTGCACTGTGGTCTGATTTGTTGAAAAGGGCTGTATTTTCAATATTTTCCATGTGGAAAATACTAAAGTTTATCATTTACAAGGAAAATGAGGTAATACATATACCGTATTAACTGCTAACCTGGTATCTACCATCCTCTAGGACAGTTTGTACTGATTTCTCTTTGGGTTGTTGTTTTCAGGCTGCTCTGATGATCTCTCTCATTTGGAAGTATTACTCTGACCCGGTCACTGTGGTCCCCAGTCGATGGATCGCTCCTGTGGAGCGTCTTGTTGCATTCCCCACAGGGGTGGCAGGTAACCAGTGTTTCTAAACACCTAAATTACTATGTTAGTTTATATACAATAAATAAATATTCTTTTCTTGTAGGTGGTGTGGGTATTACATGCTGGTTGGTAGTTTGTAACAAAGTAGTTACACTGGGCCTTAGTGCTGTGAGTTAAAAAGATGATTTTTACTCCTCACTGTTTTTGTTTTGTTTGTCTCCCCTGGGTCAAAAACTTGCAATATAGACCTACTGACCTGAATGTTCTGTGATGGTGAAGTTATTGTGATTTTTGTTTTGTAATTAATGTTATTTATTTCATTACCTTTGAGCATTTCTTTAATAAAAAATGAATAAATGTGTGAATGCTTATTGTAGTCCATTATCACTGTTAGGTTTCACTGTGTCATCTCTACAGTTACTACAGTTAGAATATGATTAATCCTTTATGTAGCCTAACATACCATACTTTTCCCTTACCTTGAAATATTCTTAAATAAAGTATATATACGGTCTGTGTGTAGAAACCAGCACCATCCAAACACCTCCGCTTCTCAGCCTGAAACTAAAGCCCAGAGCCTTCTCTTCTCTTCTACCCATATATGAACTGGGCCAGGCCTGGAGCCTCCTGTCGCCTGTGTCCTGGGCCGACAGACAGCTGAAGGTGCCAATCCGTGCGCCCGCTCCAGAGCCACCAGGGGCCAAACAGCCAACCGTGTCCTGATTGGTCTGTGGGGACAAAAATAGACCAAGGCCCCGCGTTTGTGTGTGCGTACGCGCGTTCACTGGGCTCTCCGCTCTGGTTGTGCTCTAATAATAGACGAGGCCTGCTCCTTTAAGATCCCACTTGTTGCCCACAGTCTCCGAAATAATCGCAACAAAATGGTTATCAAAGTGTTTCTCGCCACTTCATCGGGATCCACTGCGGTAAGCGTGCGTAATTGTGTTTCAGATTGGTCTGGAGTAGCTTTGGAAGTTCGAGTTGTGCCATGTATAAAAGATCAGATCAAGATTGGAAAACACTGGAATGATATTTGATGCTGCTTTGTTGTTGAAGAGAAACCGTGTTGAGTCATTGTCCCAGTTAAGTTTCTGAAAGTTGTTTTCCCCTTGTAAAACTTCTGAAATGGGGGCTCCAAAACGTTTAGCCTATATCCTACACACCCCTTATGTGACGCCTCCTAGGTTCTCTGGGCTACTCGTTTTCTTATTTCTCAAAAAACAAGCATATTGTGTTGGATATTTAAGGTGTGTTGGTGTCATCTTACGCTCTTTCAGCCAGCAAAAATGTGTTATTTTGTTGAGAGGTGGCATGGTGCTCTCTGGGTCACAGCCAGAGGGAGTCCTTTCATTAGTTAAGTGAATTAGGCGCAGTCTTCTCCTGACTGAGCTAATGTGGCTGCCAATTATAGACAGCAGGCCCTCCACGGCCCAACCTTTGCAACATTTTATAGCCTCTTTGAGTAGTTTAAGGTGATGGCCTGCACAGGAAATAGTGGATCAAATCTGTAGTCAAGTCTTTTACTGTTCATCTTTTGTGGCAAGACAAGAAAGTCCTGCTTTTTGTCTGTGTAAAGTATCTTGTATTACAAAAAACTGGCTCTTGTGAACTTTAAGCCATGTTATAATGTTGTTACCTCATCAAAAACATACCTGGAGTTGTGTTTTGTTTCATTCACACATGTTTGTTATTAGTCTGTCTATATCTACAAAGCTCAAAATGCTCTGTTCCACTTGATGTCATGAGGAGGTAGTTTTCAAGTTAACAGCACCTTTTACCTTATGTTCAGTAGAGATTGGCATTTCCATTGCTGAAATTAACCAAATTAATCTAGTGAAAGCACACCGAGTTTAAAAACAGTGTTTTCTGTTTGGGAGAAGAACTCAGCATAAATATGCAGGGTTTGTGTGTTAAACATGTGTGAATGAAACGAAACACAGCTCCAGGTATGTTTTTGATGCGGGAACAAAATTATAACATACAGTAGATCAGAAAATAGCGTAATATAGACCCTTTAAAAAGTGTGTATCCTTGACTGACTGTTTATCAGGACAAATGCAAAACAATATTAAGATAGACCTGCCTATGAATGTGTGGCATTACTGGTGGTGGATTGGAGGCTACACTTGCTTTATCAAGTTGCATCAGTGAAAATAATAGTATTTAATCATTTGAAATATGTTGTTTGGTTTATTCTGCATCAGGTGACACATGACTCAAATAGTCAGACGCCATGTACACACACACACCTCTTTAACGGTCCTATATTAGGCAAAATTGTGAGCTTTAAACCATGTTAAAATGTTGCTACATCATCAAAAACATTCCCGGTGTTGTGTTTTGTAACCCTGGTTTATTAGGTGTGTGTCTGCATTTCCAAAGCTCAAAATACTCTGTTCCACCTTGTGATGTTATGAAGTGGTAGTTTTTCCAAGTTAGCAGCTACCTTTTAACTTTAGTTCAGTAGAAATGGGCAATTCCAGGTCTGAAATCACTTAAATGATTCTAGTGAAGGTGTATGGAGTTTAAAAGCACTTTCTGTATTGCCACATGACTTCGCAAAGCGGAGCAGAGTGTTTTCAGTTTGAGAGATTTATATGTTGTATGAACATGTGTGAACGAACCAAAACACAACCCCGGGTATGTTTGTGATGAGAAAACAACATTACAACATGGATCAGACGACAGTGTAATGCAGTTCCTTTAATGTAAACACACCCATACATCAGTAGACGAGCTTTGACATTGCAGATCAAGAAGAAGCAGCAGGATGTGGTGGGCTTCTTGGAGGCTCTCCACGTGGACTACACTCCTCTGGACATCGCCTGTAATGAGCAGAATCGCATGTGGATGAGGCAGAACGTCCCCGAGGAGAAGAAACCCACCAACGGCATCCCTCTTCCCCCTCAGATCTTCAACGATGACAGCTACTGTGGAGTGAGTGTGGACGATGCACACACATAGACGACAATACAATAGCAAAATCTGTATTAGTTTCTACTTCTATTGGTGGTTTTCAGATAGTAAAATGTGATTATATCATACTTCATACATAAAAATTGTATTTTGCCATGAAATATTGGAAAGGTAACTTCTCAAATATAAATCCTGATTATTTTTTATTATTGACTAGTGTCTAGACCCAAAACCATGCTATATTACAACAGGAAGCAACAAATCTGCAGCTGAACAATATTGATTTTAGCTGTTTTTATCTGTATTAAATAATTCTGGCCCAGAGATTGTAGTGATGTGATTTGTCTAACAAGGGAGGGAGTAGCCTAAGGAGATCAACATCCTATATCAAGTTGTGAAGAAGTGTTAGGCTGCTACTTTTTCTCAGGCAAAATGGGCCACATTTTTTTTTAGGTAACTCTGAAAAGTCAAAAATTGTAAAAAGTCTTTCAGAGGGATGCAGCACAGCAACTTGCAAAGATATTGGGGCATGATCACAGAACCATCAAACGTTTTGTCAACAGTGTCGCAAGAAACATGTTGCGAAAAAAGATGCAAATTAACTGCAAGAGCTTTGAGAAGAATCAAACGTGAAGCTACCGGGAACCCATTATCCTCCAGCGCCGTCACATTTCAGACCTGCAAACTACCTGGAGGGTCAGAAGTACAAATGGTTCAGTGCCCAGAGACATGGCTGAGGTAAGGAAGGCTGAAACCCGACCACGACTAAACAAGAAACATGAGCTGAAACGTCAAGACTGGGCTATATCTGAGGACAGATTTTTCAAAGGTTTGATGGACTGATGAGATGAGAGTGACTCGTGCCCGTGGCTGGATCAGTAATGGGCACAGAGCTCCACTTAGGCTCAGACTCCAGCAAGGTGGGGTACTGGTATGGGCTGATGTTACTAAAGATGAGCTTGTTGGAGCTTCTTGACGGCACGGTGGCTGAGTGGCTAATGCTCACAGCAAGAAGGTTGCGGGTTCGATCCCCGAGTCACCCGGGCCTTTCTGTGTGGAGTTTGCATGTTCTCCCCGTGTCTGCGTGGGTTTCCTCTGGGCACTCCCGTTTCCCCCATCAACACAAAACATGCAGCACCCCTATGAACTAACATCAAGGACCATGACGTCCACCCTCCTGTGGGCTCACCACTCACAGAGGGGTTCATAGGAGGTCAGGTGCTATGAGGATTGGGCAGCAATCTGCCACCATAACCCAGCCGGACAAAGAGGAAGATGATGGATGGATGGAGCTTGTTGGACTTTTTCGGGTTGAAAATGGACTCAAAATGAACGCCAAAACCTACTGCCAGTTGCCTAGACACTTTCTTCAAGCCCTGGTACAGGAAAAAGTCTGCATCTTTCAAGTGGAGCATGATTTTTGTGCAGGACAATGCTCCATCGGTTCATTGAAGTACTCCACTGCATCGCTAGCCAGTAAAGGCCTTAAAGATGAAAAAATAATGCCATGGCCCCCTTCCTCACCTGAGCTAAACCCTGCTGAACTTGCTGAACCTGCTGAACCCTTCTTAAATGGGAGATTTACGGTGAAGAAAACAGTGCACGTCTCTGAACAGTGTCTGAGAGGCTGTGGTTGCTGCTGCATGAAAAGTTGATCCTCAACAGATGAAGAAACTCCAGACTCCATGAATGAAAGGCTTATGACCATTATTGAGAAGAAGGGTGGCTATATTGGTCAACCTTTTTGTTTTTTAATGTCAGAAATATTTATTTGTCAATTGTGAGTTGTTTATCATTCTGAGAGATGAAAATAAACAAGTATGTAATAATTCTGCACATTAATAGTTGCCCAGTAATTGTGCACACATAGATTATCTTCTTCACTTTTATTTTATTAAATATTCAGATTTGAGGTTTATTATCATTTTGGGTTGACCGAGAGCACTGTAGTTGTTCAATTATAAAATGAATCCTCATAAATACAACTTGCCTAATACTGCCCTACTTTATTACTTTTACTTTGTTACGTTCCACCACAGATATAAGTTGATGTAATTTTTATCATGACAGGCCTATGCACACATCTGTTGCCTTTAGTTATGATTTTGTTTGCTTGCTGAGTATTATTGCCCATTATTACAACTGTTACTTTCATTTCCTGGGCAGGATTATGAGACATTCTTCGATGCCAAAGAGGACAACACAGTGTACGCTTTCCTGGGTCTCGCACCTCCTCCCGGCTCAAAGGTAAAAACATATCTTTCCTCTTTGAGAACAGCTGGATCTGTGTTTTACAGTGAAAATGAGGACGAAACATTCAGGGGTGGATGAAGTACTCACCTTTGTTACTTAAGTAAAAGTACAGATACTGGAGGAAATAAATACTCAAGTAAAAGTAACATGAAAAAAACACATAACAGTATTTGTAGATGTTTAAAAATGTATTAAAAGAATAAAAAGTAAAAGTATTTTGCTCAGATTTTGAGAAAAAATTGCATTGATTTGAATTGATTCAAATCCTCAACCTTTTCAGATCTCACACTATCATAAAAAATACTTTCCAGTCCTGTTCAAAAATGTAGTGGAGTAGAAAGTACAGTACCTGCTTTCAGATGTAGTGAAGTCAAAGTAAAAAGTATCCACTTTAAAATGCACTTAAGTAAAGTACAGATAACTTTTTTTTTTTTTTTTTACTTACGTGCAGTACTTTACTTTTACTCCACCGTTGACATTGGCAAATCTCTCAGACTGATGGTGTGTCAGTCCCACAGCTTTTACATGACCTTATAATGGACTTAATTCTGACCCTTCTTGGCACAGGAAGCAGAGCAAGAGAAGAAGGCTCTCATAGTGGAGAATGGGACTCATGCAGATGACACTAAAACAGACGGAGCTCCAGATGATTCACTAGTAACGCTTTTCTTACGCTATGATTTCTCTTGCAGTTCATTTCCTGTCCTTCTCCCCCTAACAGTTTTTCCTCATCTTTGTTTCATAGTTTCGCATGTCACCACAGCATTAATCGATACCTTTTTGTATAATCCTGTGTTAAATTAATCACTTTACCCAGAGATATCAGTCAGTGTAACCCCAAAACTAGAGATAGACTGATAATCATTGGCCGATATTTAGGCCCATATTTACTTTTTTTTAACATAAATCTTCAGCACAGGCCAATATTTAGTTTTGGCCGACCAGCTGCCAAAATAATCCACACAAAGCTGTATTTGAACACTTTAGTGCAAAGAGATAATTGCCCAGAATGTGATTACACAGCTCTCTTAAAGGTTTGTGGTTAAAAAGGGGCTGTGGGCGACTTTAAAGGTGCATTGTGTACCTTTTCTGGTGGAGAATCTGTCAGATGCTTTTCTTCACTGCTTCGTCTGGAATGTTTCACAGTGTGGTGTTCAGGGTTCCCACATTCATGGAAATCCTGGAAAAGCCATGGAGCTTGAAAATGTCCGGGAATTTTGTAAATTCAATGAATTTTTTTGATAAAGTCATGGATTTTTAGTATCTCTTTCATGCAACTACAGCGTTCTGTTAAGTTATCATGAGGCTGTTATGATTATTTCTGAACATATGTGCCACCCACTCCAGCAGCACAATACACAATAAGGTCTTTTGAGACAAAAATAAATACATTGACAGTATTTTGAATGTTAAAAAACTATAATACCAAACCATAAGGTGAGTGGAAAGGTTAACATTTCATATTTAGCCCTAAAAGTTTCTAAATTCTACACATTTGCAAAGTCATGAAAAAGTCATGGAAAAGTTTTGAAATTTTGTCAGTGAAAAAGGGAACCCTGGGTATTAAACCTTTCTATCTTCATGGAGACCAAACCAGACCAAGTTACAGGTCAGATCTGTGGAGAGGCAACCCCCTCACAGTCAGTTTTTCCTGTTTTTCTAGGTTTTTTCAAGCTGTAATTGAACACATGTAAGGTAGAGCTGTTTAATGTCATACTGTGGAACATTTCAGGGAGAGCAATGGCATATCCATAGAAACAAGCAGGTGATGGACCCCCAACCAAAAAATGTACATGCACCTTTAACTTTAAATGACATATTTTGGGGAAAATTGTCTAAATCAGCCCTAAATATCAACCCAAAAATATCGGCAGAGCTTATCGGTGATTGGTTGCTCTGAATTTTAAATAATTGGTGTCGCCATCAGCCATAAAAAAAAACAATATCTGTCGATCTCTAGTCACTGCAATCCATCATTATTATAGCAGGAGGAATTAATTTTTAAAAGGTTTAGTACAGGGGTGTCCAAACTTTTTTCATCAAGGGCCACATATTAAAACACAGCAGCGTGAGGGCCGATCAAGGGTCATAGACTGATGCTCAAAACAGTGAGTAATTCAAATATGTGCATTTGTATCAGGTTTGAATGACCCTCCAGACCTTTGTTCAGGCTTAGACCCTCAAAAGGACACACTACATTTGCTTGATCAAGTAGATTTCAAAAACATGCAGTAAAAAGTACTACTTATGGTAGTATGGGCCAATTCACCTGGAAGCCTGAGGCCACATTTGGCCCCCGTGCCATAGTTTGGACATACCTGGTTTAGTAGATCATTGACCAGATTAATATACAGTGTTATAAAAGCAACATTATGTGATCATTACTTTTCACTCAAAACACATTCATTATACTGTCCTGTAAGCATATTTAAAAAGTACATAGTGTTGCTTTAAGTTTGGATTGTTGTGTGATACATAGAGTTTTTTTTAATAATCATTGTTCCTTTAAACTATGAACTTGTCTAAAACTATTCATTGCTGTTTTTATCCTATGCCAAGTAACTAAACTAAATTTTCCCTCCCACCTTTGCCGTGCAGTTTTGGAGACTCATAACGGCACTGATGTTTATAATTGTGTTTCGCTCACAATTTATTTTCTCCAAACGACAATAAGGAGGTGCCAGTGGAGGAACGCAATGGAAAAGCCCATGAAGAGGAGGAGCAGGCAGAGGAAGGAGAGGCTGAGGCTGAGGCTGAGGCTGAGGCTGAGGCTGAGGCTGAGGCTGAGGCTGAGGAGGAGGAGGAGGAGGAGGAGGAAAAGGAGAAGGAAGCAGAAGGAGATGAAGAAGAGGCTGCAGAGGAAACAGAAGAACAGCCAGACGTCACAGAGGACACAGTAATGCCGCCCAACTCCTTCCATCTTTCCTTCTCCTTCCACCAAGTCTGAATGCGTCTGAATGTATCCCACATCTCTAAAGCGGTTGTTTGGTTCCTTTTCCCCGTCTAATCCTTCCAACATTCCCAGTTTTCCTCCTTTTCTAGATTGATTTGCAACATTCTTCTTTTCCCGAGCCTCCGCTATGCATTTTGCTTTTGTGTGTTTTGATTATTACATTTGGTTTTAACTTTCATTAACATATCTATAATGTGTTTGTTTCTTCCTGAATGATTGTGTTTTTATATTCCACTGCATCACCCACATCTTCCACTTATTTCCTGCCTTATCTGAATCTCTGAATCTGCTTTTTTGAATCCCTAAATCTCCCTAAAGTCTGCACTTATTTCTTTTTCATTCATAGAGATTTAATCAACAGCAGTTTCTCCGCATTATGCTTCTGTTGTTTTCTGTGTATTTAATTGTGAAATGTATTTGCCCTTTTTCTTTTTCTCAAACACAAGAGACACCTTCACCGTACTAACATAAGCAACATTCCTCTGAATCTCAATCTCTTCCCCTGACCCATATACTTCCTTTTATTAACTGTTCTTGTCTGAAGGATCCCACACATGCTCCATATTTATGTGTTTTCTCCTTGTGCAGTTAGTGACACTCTTGTTCTTTCTTTCAGCAAGCCGCAGAAGAGGAGGAGGAGGAGGGTCAGGTGAGCATCCACATGTATATACAGTAATAAAAGAATGACTGACCTCTATATGAACACACTGTGGCACCTTTTTCACTTTAGATTTAGTTTGAACAATGCAGAGAAAACATAACATTCATTACATCTTATTGTCTCTTTTAACAGGAAGTTGAGGTAAGACCGTTTACCCCTGCACAAAACTGTACCTCTGTGTGCTCACACTATGCAGTTTAATATTTCTATTTGTCTTATCAAAATGTTCAGAGTGCATGTAACATTAGTGCAGTGGTTCCAAAGAAGCAGGTTTAGACCAAAGATGTCGATCATGGGGAACATGCATGAAATGCATGAGTATTTTACATAACAAACTTGTAAAAGGGATCCTGTAAAGAGTGGGGGCATGGTCAGAGCGGTTAGGAACCACTGCTGTAGTGATTGTTGTTTCCTTCTTTCTTTAGAGTCGGTTTATGATGCTAACAGTTTTCAGTTACTGTGGATGAAGTTTAACTTGATGCATCCTCCTTGATGATATCTCTCACCCACATTTCTCTCTGTAGATGCCCCATGGGATTTTGAAACTCTTATTACCACCTGTAGTTTGCACTGTTTAACTGTAGGTGGCCCTCTAACATGTGTGTGCCTCTTTCTTCACAAAGCAGCCCTTGTGATGGGAATGCATAGCACAGTATGTATCACGTCACACCACAGCCGTTTACTGATGAATTATAACAGCAGTCGCTCTCAGACCCACTATAGTGCACATATTAACAGATGTTTGAATGTCACATAATCCCATTCACATATCTGACTCTTCTCATGGCTCCTCCTGCACTTATTTTACACTCTGTGTGAGTTTGGCCTTTTTTCCATCTCTTGGTTTGCTCCCACAGGAGGAAGAGGAGTTACATTCAGAGGTAACTGCGTGGCGGAAGTCCCCTATAGTCTCCAGACCTACGGGTTTGCTGGTGCAGTCCTCACTTCGGGCTGATCTCTCTTTTCTTTCACTTATTCTCTGCACTTCAGTTTTACACCACACCTTTCACATCCTCACCACTCCTTTGCCGTCTGTCTCTCCTCTTTTTCCCTCCTTGCTAACAACCTCTCATTTGTTCCCAGTTCTGTCGCTGCCTCCTGACCTCCTCCACTATACTCTCTGTAATAACTCACCACAGTGTGTAGTGCATGCCTTTGCTGCCCGTTGTGCACCCCACAGCTGGCTGACCTGCTCTCTGTCTGCCCCCCAGGAGGAAGAAGAGCTGCTGGAGCTTGAGGTAGATTGTCCTGACCCAGTATTTTGAGCATTCTATTATCTTTCATTCTTTTACAGATTGCATTGGGTGTATATAACCTGTAACTCTGCACCTGACAGCGACACCACACACACTTCTGATAGTGCTTTATGTAGAAGTACAGGCTGGTGGAGTAAGTACTGTAGATGTCTAAGAGTCCTGCCAGGGCACATAGTTGTTTTAGACCGGATCACCTGTATGAACATGTAAGACTGCATGAGGATTTGCTCAAAGTATGTGTGTTCATTATTTCCATTTGACCTTTAGTGTCAGCAGTGGAGTTTATCCATGAAGCCGTACAGTGCATCTCAGAACATGGCACAGACAGCGAAATTATGATAAGTTTATGTGTAGTTTTAATATACTCGCTATTTAAGTAAAGCACATTAACTGTTTCTTTGATTTTCCACAAAGATAAAATGACTCGTTTGCTAGTTTTGCATTTTTAGACAAACTTTATTGATCCACAAGAGAAATTATTTGGGCACAGCAGCTCAAACATCACGATAAATATAATAACAAAGAGCAAAAATATAAATTGTAATAATAAATTTAGGTAAAAGTAGTAAAAATAACTAGAGACTGGGGTCAAATAAGGCCTAATTATATAAATGTGCACCTACAAGTGCAAATAAAATATAGAAATATAGTAATACTATACTATATTTGGGCTGTATACAAGAGGTGGGGGCAGAGTTATCTGTTACATAAGCTATTGTACCATTGTTTGGACTATGGTATGAATGTAGTTCTGTATTACTGTTTAAGAGATATAGGAGCCTATTCAGCATGTAGAGCTCCATAGCCTAAAAGATTTTAAAGGTTTTAGATCATCGGCATCCCTGATTGCAGTTAAATCTGATCAGATGTTTGATGACTTTTCACACAGTGTTCCCACTACAGTTTACATATGTATTTTCCTTTTCTTTTTATTTCAAGTCCTAAAAGTATTGTTGATATATGTGCATACCTTGATTTACAATGAAACTATTAAAGGCACAGTATAACTTTGCAGTTTATAGAGTTTCAGAAACATTGATTTGAATAAAAATGCTGTTTAGTTTAGTTCATTGAGATCCCCATTAGCATCTTAATAATCCGGCACTATTCAACTCGCATAGTAATTTCTGGTGGATCCGTCATGCTTTTCTTCATGGAGATGTTATTCCTTTGTCTGGAATGTTTCACAGTATG
Organism: Odontamblyopus lacepedii; assembly: GCA_034769755.1. Lineage (NCBI taxonomy): Eukaryota > Metazoa > Chordata > Actinopteri > Gobiiformes > Gobiidae > Odontamblyopus > Odontamblyopus lacepedii. Next base: position 11,931,012 of record CM068357.1, read on the forward strand.
GCATTAAACTTTTATATTTTCATGGAGACGAAACCAGACCAAGTTACAGGTCAGATCTTTGGAAAAGCAACCCCGCTCACAGTCAAAATGCCTGTTTTATAGGGTTTTTTGAGCTGTAAAACCACATGTAATTGAGTAAATGCAAGGTAGAGCTGTTTAATGTCACACTGTGGAGCATTTCACGCAGAGAAATGACATATCCATAGAAACAAGCAGTTGACAGACCCTTAACCAAAAAGTTACATACAATAGTGTGCCTTTAAAGGGGAACTAAACACCAAATCCACTGTTTTCACTGCTAAACTGTGTATATGGTGTTTTAATAGCATTGTGCACTGTTCATACTCTTTTTTTTTTATTTTTTATATTTGCAGCTTTCTGGTCAAAAACGGCTAAACCTACAGTAAATTTGTGCTGCCTTCAGTGACCTGTGCGATTTCCAGTAGTTAGTAACATCATAATTATAAGTCCATTAATGGTCTTCTCACACTCTCCTGCACTGAAATGTTTATATTTTTCAGTATTGCAAAATAGTTTTAACTTTATGTGCAAATAAAAATCTAAATCTAAATTTAACTAAAACACTGCTCTGATTACACGTAGGGGTTTAAAGTGTAGATACCCGATAGACCAGTCACACTGTTTATGTCCTTATACCCCCAGACCCTGCTCCTCTTCTTTTGTCCACCAAAGCCTCGTCTCATTTCTCTTTCCACGCTTCCTTCTCGTTGATTCTCCTCATCGATCCTCCATTTTCCAGCTGTCAGTCACGGAAAGAAGCCGTAAACATGAGGGAGGCTTCGGGAGGCAAAAAGACAAACAAAAGAATCAAACTTTATCGGTCTCAGTGAGGAGTTTAAATCCTCTCTCCTCGTTTTGTCTCCTCTGCGGGTGGGACTTCCTCACCCATTTCCTGCAGGATCGAGGAGAGAAATCAAGGAGAAGGACGCGAGGAAAGAGAAATGTTTAGCAGTTTACCAGTTTAGCAGCTGTATTTGAAAGGTTACGTGTTATAAGACATTTTCTGAACTTGAAAACACTGTGTGAAAAGTAGATGAAGTGTATTGAAACATTCCAATTACTGCCTGCTTTGCTTTGCCTTTTTGCCTTGAGGTCCATCTGTGTGTGTCCATTTCTTTTACAGGAAGACGACCAAGGCAGCCAGGTAGTTTTTCCACCTCTTTTCATCCCCCTCCTTTCTCTGTCTCGCATGTCCTTTTCACTCTTTTCCACATAGACACTCGGCCCGGTACACAGCATGACCCTAGTTACCGTCTTTCTTGTACATCAGCTGAATTCACAATGGTTCCAGACACACTCCTTCCTGTATCCCTATATAGATTTTGTCTTTACCCGATTATTTTTTTCCTGTAGGACGAAGAAGAGGTGGAAGGACAAGAGGTGGGATGGCGGAATATGTTGAGCATGGTTTGAAATCACTGTTTGGACTTTAGTCGCATGGAAATCTTAAATTCATGTGTGATTCCCCTAAACAGTGTGTGGGTCAAGTGGTCCTAGTATTTTGTTTTTAGTCGAAGCAGCTTCAGAAGTCTTTTATTTGGAGTATTTGTTGTAAAAAGCATTTATTTGTTGCAAGTTCCTGTTCAGTATTATGGCCATGTGGGTCTTGCGTTTGTTTATTTCTTCGTGTCCTTGCTGCCACAGGTAATGATTTCAGTGTCGTAGCCGCAGTGAAGTCTGTCCCGCTTGTATCAGTGGAGCTGTTAGTCATCCATGTGGAGTTTTGTGCATATTGGGAATGGGACGATACTGAAATTTGGTATCACGATTATAATGGTCAAAATAATTACAATTAACGATTATATCACGATAATTATTAAAGTTGCTGACAGTTTAAAAATGTTTTGGATATGAACAATAATATTTTTTCACATTTTTTAATATTATGAATAGGTTGCACATTTAAACAACTGTTATATTGTACTTTGTTATAGGTGAAAACAATGATCTAGAACAGGCATGTCCAAACTATGGCCCTCAGACCAATTGTTTTGGGCCTCACCCTTCCAGGTGAATTGGCCCTTATTACCGCAAGTAGTACTTTTTACTGCATGTTTTTGAACTCTCCCTTGATCAAGCAAATGTAGTGTGTCCTTTTGAGGGTCTAAGCCTGAACAAAGGTCTGGAGGGTCATTCAAACCTGTTATAAATGCACAAATTTGAATTACTCACTGTTTTGAGCACCAGTCCGTGACCCTCGATCGGCCCTCACGCTGGTCTGTGTTTTAATATGTGGCTCATGATGAAAAAGGTTTGGACACCCCTGATCTAGAAGAAAATATAAGTTGCATAAGGAGCTTTTTTCTGCACATTCTGGTGATACAATAGTGATTATTTGTGTTGGCGATTATCATGATTACACAAAATGTCCCTATTTATCACGATAAATGATATAATTGTTTATCGTCCCATCCCCACGGTGCACATGAACATAAATGGGACTTGTTTTGGACTGAATGTTGAGATGCAGTGACCTGAGAGACAGAGCAGGAATGTAAAGGAAACACAAGACCACATAACCTGCACATAGTGAGACTATTACATATCAGGGTGAGAGACGGTGAACATTTGAAACACGTGTTTATTTATTTTCAGTTTTGAAATGCCTAATCCCCTTCAATAAAACATAAAGTACACAGATTTATGTGAGAAATTGGGATTTTAAAAGCTGTTTTTAACTCACAAAGATAAAATCAAAGCGCTCCAAGTAAATAGAAGAGTTGCTAGACTAATATATGTTTTTATTTAATTATGAATTAATTTGATCATTAATTAATGACTTTCATTTCTACTGTAATATTGAGCATTTGAATTATTAATATATGGGTCAATGACGTATAAGGATTTTCAACAGGCAAATTTTAAAAGATAAAAAATATTAGTTTCTGTTGAACTTTTTCAAATATTTACAGTGTCAGGTGCATAATTCTATGTTTTAAAATTTATATTAAGCATTTTTAGTGTAAAATGTCATGTGGTGCGACTGAGAATAACCTTAAAATTGTTTTATTTTCTACATGGTTTGGATATTAATTTAAGTTCTGAGTAATATGAAGCGTATAGAAACAAACTGTTTTGGCATTTCTTTAGATTTTTAATGCATATTGATATTTTCTTTGGCTGTCCAATATGACAGTCGCCTGCTTGTGGTTAATGAACAAACTACTGCCCTGTAAAATGCATCAAATGAAGAAAAATGCCTAAAGAAAAACATTCACCCAAGTCGACTTTGTCTGTTATTAAAACTCCAGCCATAGAATTCCTGCTGTTATTAGTTGCCCCACATGATGCACGGTCGCACCACATGACATTTTAACACTTTAAGTACAAAAAACATGCAAAATAACTCATGATTTCTGAAAAAAATGATTTGGTTCCATGGAGGTCAGAGGTACTACAGAAATGTGGTGAATTATGAAATTTTAACCTTTTTAACTGAGGAAATTGCAATTGGACAGAAAATTTAGGCATCATGTCATTGACCCATGTACAAAAGTCAGTTCAGTCACCTGTAAAAAGCATTTTGCATTTTTTTTCAGGTGTCAATTTTTTATGTTTTTTACAATACAATATGAAAACAGTTATCTACAAGACAAGTTCACAGTGATCAAAAGATCTATTTACTCGCAGTGTCTCACCTTAAACAACCTGAATCTCTCCTTCCCCTTCCTAAAATCTCACCAAATGACTTATTAATTCTAAATATGACACTGAATAATTAAAATTGTATTCATCACGTGCCTGTTATGATAAAAGTATGACTTGTATGTCTTTTTTTTGCTTACTGACACACAGATTGTTTTGAAAAAGGATAGAGCTCTGCCTTTTGTTGTTGCACGTTCACCCGGGGAAAAGCTTGGAGACCCCTGCCTTAAATCAATGATATTTTCTATGAACCTGAGATACTCCTGAGTCAGTAAACACTTAGCGTCATCTTAGGTCACGTCTGAGAGGATATTTGGGACGACCGCTGCTCTCTGACCCGCCGCCAGCTGCTCCTCTTTCAGCTCCATTTTTAACTGTCCTCACAAATTCTTCTCACCTCCTGCCCACATCCCTCCAGATCGTTAGCAGAGCTGTGAATGAAGCCCCTTTTAAAACGCATCTTTCCTCCATGTTTTCTTCCCCGTGATTAAGTGAAGCAACCGTTTTTGTGTCTATCAGGGATGTAACGATAACCGAAATATTGTGAAATCGTCAAAAGCCTCACAATAATACAATAACATCGTATGTTATGGTGCAGCAACAGCTAAAAAACAGAGAGAACTACATAGACCATGATCCTTGGCTCTGTTTCAGTCCAATCTATGTGCTGAAATAACTTATTGAGCACTTTTAAATCTTAATTATTTGGATTATGATGAGAGAAAATAGCATATTGTGAAAATACTGTATTGTATCCAGAGATTTGGATATCGTTACATCCCTAGTGTTTATTTATTACTGTAGATAATAATTTGTGAGAAGTTTGAATTTGTTGTGTTGTTTTGCAGGAGGAAGCGGCTGAGTAGTTGTGACCAGGAGGTGAATGGGAAATTGACTTACTACTGCCCAGGTAAAAAGATCGGAAATGTAAAAGTAGAAAACAACAATACAGAAATGAATATGGGTTTTAATTGATCTACTAGGGCTGGACGATTTTGGTGAAAAAATAGAAATGAAAAGACTTGTGATTTATGTTTAAAAGTTAAAGTATCACATGAAAAAATCTGTTTATCTAACAGTATTTTGCAGAGATTTTGATACAGAATTTAGCTGATTTTAAGTGATTCAATTGACTTTTTAATGCTTCTAGCTGATTGTGTGTAGTTGTTTTGCTTAAAGTTGGGATTGAAACTCAAATTAAATGTGCTTAAAATTCTCAGCCATTTCAAAATATTTTTAACTTTTCAGTCCAGTTAAAAATGTAGTGGAGTAGAAAATACTGATAGATGTTCTCAAATGTAATGAAGCGAAAGTAAAAAGTATTTCACTGTCAAATTTACTACAAACTTTAACTATAACTTTACTATAAAAATACAGACACCTCAAAATTGCATTTAAGTTTGTTGTTGGCAAATTCACAAATGTTGAATCTGATCATTTCTATTAGTAATTAGACCTTAGAACTCTCTATATAACAAGCTATATACAAGCACACATATATATATATATAACAACACAAATCTGCATTTTAACCATATTAATTTTAGCTGCTCCCATCTGTGTTAAATATCTTGGCCTATAAAAGCTGTGATGTCGTCTAAAACCCAATAGCATTTTTATTATCCTTGCGGTTTTACATCTTCATCGGGTGTTTTCGCAGTTTTTCTCTTTATATATATGTTTTTTCTTTATATATTTTTGGAGAGATGTTATAAAACAAGAACAAGAGACGTTTGTTTACTACAAGCCCAATAATCCGATAGTCCTACAGAGATACAGGCAGTCACAGGTGATCAGCACAGTATCTATAATGTATCACAGTTATATTTTATTTATTTATTCGATATTTTACCAGGTAAGTCAATTGAGAACAGCTTCTTATTTACAATGACGACCTGGGACCTGTATAGCATGTTTTTGGGTTAATGGGGGAAACCAGTGCCTGGAGGAAACGCATCCAGACACGGGGAGAACATGCAAACTCTTTTAATTAATGCATTATATTGTTATAATTACGTTAATTGTCAAATTGTTCTTGCCCATAGGCTGTATTTTAGTGGTATTAAAACAAAACATACATATTAGGTTATTATATTTTATTGTATTTGTATTATTTTATTATTATTATTAAGATATTAGTTTGAAATAGCTTTTATTTGTTTTAGGGCTGTTAATCACTCTTCACATTGCAGACGCTGACATATTTATTAAGTTAAGTTATTAAGTTCATTGTTAATGCTGTTGTTGCCAGTAGACTGTTTTAGGGGTATAAAAACAAAACATTTACATATTAGGTTATTATATTATATTTTATTTGTATTATTTTATTATTATTATTAAGATATTAGTTTAAAGTATCATATATTTGTTTTAGGGCTGTTAATCACTCTTCACATTGCAGATGCTGACGTATTTATTAAGTTAAGTTATTAAGTTCATTATTAATACTGTTGTTGCCAAGAGACTGTATTTTAGTGGTATTAAAAGAACACATATACATATATTAGGTTATTAGGTTATATTATAATTTTATATTTTATCCAATTTAAATTATATTACTTATAATTATTAAGATATTAGTTTGAAATGCCTTTTATTTGATTTAGGGCTGTTAATCTCTTTTCACGTGGTAGAAGTTGACAGTTTTAGTGTTTAGTTGCATTACTCTGACCCTCCACTGGATGGCAGTGTAGCTTAAAGCAGCAGGGGCCTTCATAACAGCGTTTGTTCTTGCGTATGTTTAAATATAACACAAATCATTTATGTGAGGAGATTAATTAAAATGATAAGGGTGCATTCGGGTTAGAGCTTTTGCGCGGCGCTTTGACCCTTCCTTTACATCACACATGCTTCTATTATCACAACATACAATTATTGTCTTCATGGGCTTTATCTGGAAATGGAAAACTGCGTAGAGCCTGGTCTTATTACAGCGCATATTGGACGTATCAATCAGCTTCACCTTGCATGTCCTTGTTTACTGTGTCTTTGCATTTTGAAGCAGTGAGTACAGTAATACCCATTATTATTATTATTATTATTATTATTATTATTATTATTATTATTATTATTATTATTATTATTATTAGTTACAAAACAATTCCTTCTTTTTATTATTGTCAACCTTGAAAAAAGTAGGGAGATCTTGTTTTGTGCAACCTGGGGATTTTTCTCCAATGCCACTTACCGCCATTGGAAGTCTAGACTGAAATACAGGCCCGTTGACAGGAATTTGGGGGCTCGGGGCAAGAAGCCACACATGGGCCCCCCTTTAATATAAATTAATAAGAAGAGGGTCAAATTCTAAGCCCCTAAAACCCATAGACCCAGGGCAACAGACCCCTTTGTCCCCCCTGTCTACTGCCCTGCTGAAATATAGAATACAAAGGTGCAGCTATAGTGTGGTGGTCCTGATGTAGATTTGGTTTGGTCCTGATCTAGTCCTGGATTAGTCTTGATTTTAGTCTTAGTTTTGACGACCTTTAAGACCTTTATATTCAAAAGGCGGACCCAAGCTTGAGTTGACAGTTCAATGCCTGCCACCCATGCTTGCCTCCACACAGATTTGACTTGTAGCCATGGTCAATCAATCAATCAAACTTTATTTTTTAGTGCTTTTCATATAATAAATGCAATACAAAGCCCTTTACAGTGATCATGACTATTTTTTTTTTTACTACTAACAGAATCTTGCTGGTCTTGTTGCCTCATCTGCTTGTCTCTGTGGGATAGACATGTTTAATGCCATACTGTGGGACTTTCCAAGCAAAGCAATAACATTTCCATGGTGGCAACTCCCAATACACAGCACACTGGTATATTGGACTGCTGTATTTGAGCTACTCTATATAGTAACTTGCCCATACTGACCACCAGCCCACATTGTTTCACTATCAGTGGTGGATGAAGTACTCGAGTTTGTTACTTAAGTAAAAGTACAGATACAGAGGCAAAGGGTTACTCAAGTAAAAGTAAAAGTATCACATGAAAAAATTATTTAAGTAAAAGTTTGCTTAAAAATGTACTTTAAGAGGAAAAATGTGTTATTGTAAATGTGTTATTTGTTAAAATGTAGTGATACTCATCCACAATTATAGATATTTTGGTCAACAGTTGCAATACGAATCAATTTCTTATATTTTCTTATGAAATTTGTGTATTTATGAAAGCGGAAACTTGAACTGAAACCGTTTAGACAGGATGTTACCACAGACAAGGTAAAATAACCCTTAAAATCATATGAAAAATACTTTTTACTTTTCAGTCCAGTTTAAAAATGTACTGGAGTAGAAAGTACATCTATCAGCTTGTATTTAAAGGTGCATTGTGTAACTTTTCGGGTAGAGGGTCCATCACCTGCTTGTTTCTATGGAGATGTCATTGCTCTGCCTGGAATGTTCCACAGTATGACAAAAACAGCTCTACCTTACATTTATGCAAATACAGATGGTTTTACAGCCCAAATATTCAGAGAAAAACAGGAATTGTGTGGTTCTGTGGTCGCCTCTCCACAGATCTGACCTGTAACTTGGTCTGGTTTGGTTTCCATGACGATAGAAAGGTTTAAAATACCATATTGTGTAACATTCCAGACAAAACATTTCCATGGAGAAAAGCATCTGATGGACCCTCCACCAGTAAAGTTACACCAGTATGGACCTTTAAGTAAAGTACAGATACCTAAAATTTCCACTTAAGTTCAGTACTTTACTACTTGTACTTCATTACCTTCCACCACTGATTACTGATTAGAAGCATGTACATTTTTTGCTCCTTTGAGGCAAGTGATGTCAGTGCTAATAAAATTAATCTGAATCTTTAGCTTTAGCCTTGTTTCTGATCTCAGAGCGCCCGGACGGCCCCCCCCAGAGCTTCTGTCACTCTGTGTTATGAGAAGCTGCTAAGTGATCCTCACATGTGCCTCGGAGATGGGGCAGTTTGGGCTGCACGGGCAAAGCGGAGGTGCTGGTGGGGCTGCTTCTGCCACTAGACTCACTTTAGGGAGATGCTGCTGTAATCTGTTAGAACATGTGAACATGTGTGACCTAGTTTTGTCTGCTACTTATTTGCATGAATGGAAATATACAAATCACATACACATACGCATACAATACTTCTTAAAGGTCCTATATTACACAAAATTGACTCTTTCCCCCATAAAGACGACATTTGATGACCCCCTGTACCCTTAATGACGAGTTTTCACACCTCCACTATATCACTAAAGATGTTATTTGACGACTATTAGAAACGGTTCTAGTTTTTTGTTTTGGAAGTTTGTTTTCTTTTATGCTCTGAGAGAAGAGACCACTGCAAAATTATCTCTGATTTTACTACTTATAGGTTTGTGTTTGAGTAAAATTGACATTTTTGTTTCATTCTATAAGCTACTGACAACATTTCTCCCAAAATCCAAATAAAAATGTCGTCGTTTAGAGCGTTTATTTGCAGAAAATGACAAATGGTCAAAATAAAAAAGAAGGTAAAATGTTTTCAGACCTCAAATAATGCGAAGAAAACAAGATCATATTCATGTTAAAACAACACAATGCTAATGTTTTAACTTAGGAAGAGTTCAGAAATCAATATTTGGTCATTTCATCATAGTGGTTTGTATTTGTTTGTCTCACAGCTAAAAAGTCTGGGGTTTGTTAGTGTCATTGTGTCCTTGAGCAAGACACTGCAACTGCCTCGCCTCCATTGTCAATCTTTTCTGGTGTCTGGAAGAATAAAAGAGAGAGAAATAGTTACAGCAGCTCAACTTTATTTACTTTCCAATCCACTTTATTTATACAGGACATTTCATAAACAGTTTCTGCACAAATACATAGTAAGAACAACAATAATAATATAAATAATGATTAAATAAATGCTCAGATTTAATCGTACTAGCCTTAAAACAATCAAACCAGTCAACTAAAATAAAAAAAACCACCATAGAATAGCAATAAATAAATAAAACCGATAAAATAAATTAAAAATAAATAAAATACACAGACACAGGAAGTAATTTACAACTTTTCTGTCTTCCATTTTCAGCCCGATGGATCTGGCCGCTCCTGCCGACCCTGTGAACCCGACTAACCCGTCCCCGTCCTGTTTGCTGGACCCCACTGGATACAGCTGATCAAGAGATGTGTGAATTCATTGTCCATTCGTGCCAGTTTCGACTGCGTTGTTGACTTAATTTTTATATTTTCTGTGAACATGCTGTGATATGCAGAGACTGGTGGCGTTGTCATTTAGTATTTTTTAATGTGCGTTATTTTTTCAAAGCACTGTCACGTCTTTTATCACATTATCCGATTCACACGGCCTCCCTGAGCTATACGTCTGAAGTGGTCATCTCTTCTCCAGCTAAATTAAACTAGGCTCCACATAACACAAGTTCTATTGTGTAAAAAATGCCTTTCGAAACCGACGAAAACACTTAAATCGACTCTTCTCTTTTATTTTGATGTTTACTTTAAATTGTGTAACATTATAGTCGAAGTACACCACTTGAAATATGCTGCCACTAGAAAATGAATGCACTTTGTACATTGAGAAACATGACTACTAATTCGATGCCGTCATTGAAATAAAGTAGACTGGTAACCAGAACGGTGAGTTATCTGTGATTTTCCCCACATTTTTTCCTTTACTGATCCGTAATTAAACAGAAAAGCAACTATTAGTACTCTTTAGACCAACTATGTCCCTTTATTTTACATGTCAAAGCCCCATATTACGCCATTTTCTGATCTATGTATAATGTTTCCTCATAAAAAAGCAGACCTGAAGTTGCGTTTTGCTTCATTCACACAAACCCTGCTTATTTAGGCTGAGTTCTTCATTCAAACTAAAAACACGCTGTAAACTCCATACGTTCTCACAATTTCAGCTCTGGAATTGCCCGTCTCTACTGAACTATAAGTAAAAGGAGCTGTTAACTTGAAAACTACCACTACATGACAGCACAAGGTGGAACAGAGCGTTTTGACATTTGGAGATGTAGACAGACCTATGAACCAGGATTGAATGAAACAAAAAAAACAACTCCGGGTATGTTTTTGAGTAGACTTGGCTTAAAGCTCACAAGAATCCATTTTGTGTAATATGGGACCTTTCACTCCCATCTCTGCTTGTCAAAGTCGGGTCTTGTCAAATCTCAGAAAGCTAAGTTGAGCTGGACCTGGTTAGTACTTCGATGGGAGAGCGTTAAAAATACCAGGTGGTGCAGTGGGACTGTGATGGAAATTTATATTGTGGAAAGATTTCTCTCAATCTGTCTTTGTCATTAACATGTGTAAAGGCTCAACAGACACAACTGTCCCCACGGTCAGGAAGCCCTTTGTTGTCTTAGCTTTCCACAATTGTAACTTAAAGGGGAACTCTGGCACGTTTGAAGCTAAAGTCCGTTGCAAGAGGTGGTTGAATCCTGTCAGAAGCCAAAAAACGGCACAGATCAGTGTTGATTAGACGGAGATCTCGCTGTGGCAGTGAGTCTGTCAAGGCAACAAACTAGCATAGTGAATTGGGCAAGTGTTTTCCACGTAAAACACTAATTTGCACACTGAAAAAACTTAACACCACTTTCTAACGCATCTTACAACAGCCACAAGTCTAACAAACAAAACGCTCTGCCTGGCTCACTCATTAGTGTCTGGAAACGTTATAAAACAACTTTAAGATAAGATAAGATAAGACAGGACTTTATTGATCTCGCAGTGGAGAAATTCAACAGTCACAGTAGCTCCAGGACAGTTTAGTGCAAAAAAGGAAAAAAAGTGTAATGCAATTAAGATAAACAATAATAATAAAAATAGAAATAATCATAAAAATAATAATATGAAGTGAATAAGTATATGTACAAAAATTACAAAGAGAATTGAAATATAAATACTATATATATATATAATATATATAAGCAGCCTTACATTTACCTCTGTTGATTTCCCACTGCACATGTGAAAACCCAAAAGACTCGATCGCCGATGTCGTTTTTAATCCCGTTTATTTACGAGTGAATTATATTTTTTTGAAAAACGCAAAAAAAATACATTCCCGAACCATTTTCTTTCAACAACTTTCAGTTTCTCTTCTTCCTCTCAGTCAGTAGTCGATCCTCACTTGTTGCTACTAGCCGCTCGCTGCCACTAGAGTCGACAGTTGAGTCTTTTGGACTTTCGCACTCAGCTCAGACGCTCTGGAGGAGAGTGGGGCAAATGTGGTGGGGATGTGCTGCTGGTGAGGAGAGGCTGTTGGTCTGTGGCTAGGGCAGACCTAGACCTTGTCCATATCTGCTATAACAACAATAAACCTTTTGTCTGTAGTCCAAAAACTCACTGGGCTTTGCAAATGGATTAATCCTTTTTTCCTCAAGATCTACTGTATATAATTCTTTCCACAACAGGACAGCAGTGGCTTTAGCAGAAACTGTTGTTGTGTCCTTGGGCAAGACATTTCACCCACATTGCCAAGAATGAATGTGGCGTGTGAGTGGTCAGAGAGAGAGAAAGAGGCACAATGTGGCAGTCTCACTTCCGTCAGTCTGGCCCAGGGCGGCTGTGGCTACAAGTTACCACCGCTGAGTATGGACTGAATGTTGTATAAATCCAGTGCATTATAATATAGTAAGTGTGTGGCAAAAGGACACAACAGCAGTATGAGCTGTCATGATTTAAACGTCTGCCCTTCGCATGTAACTGAGATTGCTCCGCAGAGTAACCTGGATGAGAAGTGAGAGGTCCCTTTGTTTGTGTGGACTGACTCATGGGCTTTGTTTACATTGTGGGGCTAAGTTCCCAGTAACTTTGGTAATATTTAACAAGAGACAGGACAGTTTTGGGCTACACGACCCAGAAACACACATCAAACACGCTGCTGCCATGGGAGAAACTTCAACGGCTGAGAGGTGAGTACTATAGGACACATTTTATATGACAAAATGTGACGTTTTTGTGCACAGAACTATAGTTTCAGGGGACTCATTTTGCATTGTTAATTGACGTAAAGTTACTGTAATGATAGAAAGTTATTACAAGCCTTCTAAAAGAGTCCATTTTGGATCAATAGTATAATGGATAGCTGCCCAAATTAGGAATTAGGACTACAAAAATGGGAGTGTATGATGCATAGATTTTCATATCAGTCCAAATTATACGTAAGCAGTAGGTAATATTTTTAAATTTTGGTTGATCAGATGCATTTAAGGCAAAATAAAACATAACAAAAGAAAATGTAGTGAGGAATCTGTGAAGCTATGCAATCATTTTGGTCGAAGTTATAATATTTCCTCATCAGAAGCATAACTGGAGTTTTGTTGTACTCAATTAAAGATAAAAGCTTTGGAGATGTAGACAGTCCAGTAATGCAGTTACTCAAGCATGTGTGAATGAAACAAAACACAACTCCAGGTATGTTTTTGAGGAGGTACAACATTATAACATGGCTAAAAGCTCACAAGAGTAGATTTAGTGTAATATAGGAGCTTTAAACAGGGTGATTTTATGCATAAGTTCCTTTTTTTACATTTTAATTTGTGTTTCTTCAAATAGTTTGTGTTTCTTACATCCACCTACTGTAGCCTACATCCCCTCTTCCTCCACTGTCCAACTAAAAAACCCTCTAAATCCAGTCTAAGAATTATTTTTAGTAGTATTTTATAGTCAGTTTGCTTCAGTCTTGTTTAAAGGTACACTGTGTAACATTTCTAGTGGAGGTTAGAGATAGATAGATTAGATTAAACCTTAAATCTATACGAGCAGGTTACAGCACTACGCTACATTACAACTCAGATCTGTGGAGAGTCACCCTTATTCCCAGAGGGAATAAATGTATTTTTGAGCAATAGAAACACCCATAATCAATAAACAGCAATAACTTCTCCATGGAGACAAGCAGGTGACGAACCCTTCACCAGAAAAGTTGCGCAGTGCATCTTTAAGGAAGTAAATTTTTCTTCTTTTTACAGGTCTTTCAAACACCTCTAACAATGAAGTTAAAAAACATTTGCTCTAACTATTGAAAGATGTCTCCTATCCTTCTCCTGACCCTCCTGCTCTGCTGCACCTCCAGAGGTAAGTGTGCAGCTCTGAACAAACACATCTGAGACATTTACAGGCAGTGGAAAAGCTTTTAAGACTACGACTCCGCAGCATGTGTCCTGGCAAAGAAAAGGCCACAACAACGAGGAAACACTGATGAAAAAACCTACAAGCACCCTCTACAAGCGCTTGTTCATGTGGCCACTCTGCAGACAGTGTTACAGAAGACCGAAAGCAAATGCTAAACAAACGTCTGCCTTGCGCCTGTGACGAAAAGCCCCAGCTCTCCTAAATCCGAACAGCAGCAGAACAAACAAAAAACAAATATTAATAAACCAAAGCAATCCAATCTGTGAATAATGAAGAAAAGTGTTGTTTCATTTGCTTATTTTTGGTTTTATATTGAAAAATGAATTAACTAATGATACACAGATTCCAGTAAAAGGTCATTTCCAGTTTACGCAACTTGCTTAAAGATCCAAATTGGATAAAGTGGGAAATGGCTGATATCCGTTTTTTTCCATTATTCATTTAAACACAAAGTCGAAAACAGAAAAAAACGAACTTTTATCCATTTTTTCATTTTGGTTTTGAAAACACAGAAAAGAGTTGTTTTTTCGTTTTCTTATTATTCTGCCTCCACTAGCATTTAGGAACTAGCTTTGCAGATAGCGAACAGTTTCTCCAAGAAACACCCAGGAAGCCTTGTGCTGTTTTGGACATTTACTGACTGTAAAACTGTAACATATAAAACATAAATGCATATTACAATTATGTTTTCACATTTAAATGAACAAAGAATAAGTAGAGGTACATAAAACAATGTGGAACAGCTTAATACAACTTAATATATGTATAACAATAATTTAAGATTAGCTGGACTTTATTAAAACGTCCATAAAACGAGCGATTAGCATCATGCTAACATAAATGGAAATTCCCATAGAGATGCTAACGCTATTAGCGTCATATATTTTAGCGCAAATTACAACTGTAAAACAAATGAAAGTGCATCACAGAGTGAATTAACATCTTATTCTAAAATCTTGACATCACAATACTTACAGACAGATATTTTCATAGGGCCAAAAAACAGATTACAGGAATTAAACACTGGTAAAAGTAGGAAAACAATTGATAGTTAAAAAATCTAAAACAATATGGCAGCTAAGGTAGCTCAGAGTAGACAAAACAGATAAACTCAAAACAGAAATATTCTTTCTCCACTGGGGCAGAACACTTATTTAAGTCTTATATTGAAAAACAAATGAACAAAAAATGATACACAGATTCAAGGCCATGATTCTGTTTTAAGAGCAGGCAAGATGGCCACATTTCTCTCAACTGCTCCAGACCTCAAAATAATGTCTATTGTCTCTATTCACTCATACCTCGGGCTCCTTAAAGGACAAATCTTCTGTTGCTGCTAAACTGTGTCGCTATAGTCTGCCCCCTACACTCCTTGTTGTTTAATGCTTACGTATGCAACAGGGCGCCTCTCAAATCCAGCCTGTCTAATTAGCCACTTAGGGTCATTAGCGATTTGTAATTAATGAATTCAAAATAGCGGCCTCTCTAGTTTAATGTGAGCTGTAGTTAGTTGTTCAGGCGAGTTCAGAGTCAGAGGTTCACCTTCTAGTGATATTACACTCTCATTAGCTTTGTACCAAGAGGACATAGCATTTAGCTTCATTTATATGCTAATTGCAGCATTAAATTAGGATATAACAGTAGGAGCACTTTTGGATGTAAAATTAGCAGTGAAGACAGAACCTCCAGCCCAAAACACAATCTGTTACTAAACCGGGAATCACAGTTTGGAACTTTTCCGGTGGATGGTTTGACGTCTGCTTGTTTCCATGGAAATGTTGGTGATGGCGGCATTAAAGCTATCAGTCTCCATGGAGAAAAGCAAGTGTTATCACCAGACTAAGTTACAGGTCAGATCTATGGAGAGCTGACCCCGCTCAAAGCATGAATGCATGTTTTTCAAGATGTGTAAAATCCCTCAGTCCAGGTACAATCCATGGAAAAAAGGAGAAATTAAAGTTGTCAACTGGACAAAAGTTTATTTAGTCAAATATGTTTCGCCGCTCATCCAAACTTCTTCTTCAGTTCTGGTCAGAATACTGGAGGACACTGACTTAAATCTGCCTGGAAGGGAGGAGCTAGCTACTATGAAATGACTCTGAAACTCCAGGCAGATATAAGGCAGTATCCTCCAGTATTCTGACCAAAACTGAAAACTGAAATGTATTCAACTAAATAAACTTTTGTCCAGCTGACAAATTTAATTTCTCCTTTTGCCATGTTTTTCAAGGTGCTACAAAATCACCCATAATTGACTTATGGGCTAGTTCAGTGCTATTCTTCCAGACAAAGCAAAAGCATCTCTTTGGAGAAGCTACACTGTGCACCTTTAAAGGGCCCAAATTCTATTTTTATTATAATTTTTTGATCTGTCTTACACCTTTTACCTTTTGTTCAGTAGAGATTGGAAATTCCAGGGGTGAAATGATCCAAATGACTCTAGTGAAGGTGTATTTAGTTTTAAAACACTGTAGAGCACTTCCTGTATTACCACATGGCCTCACAAGGTGGAGTGTTCTCTGTTTAAAAGAAGAACTCAATACGCAGGATTTGTGTGCTAAACGTGTGTGAATAAAACAGCAAAACTCCAGGTTTGTTTTTGAGGAAACAACATTATAACATAGATCAGAAAATGGTGTAATATGGGCCCTGTAAATTAAATCTGTGGATAGGCAGCCTTACTCAGAAGACTGTATGCTTTCCCAGGTATTTTGATCAATAAAAACACCTGTAGGGATTTTAACTGAATGAATGCCAGATAGGGAAGTTTAATGCAATATTATTTGCCATTCAAGGCCAGAGATCTCCAATCTGTAGCTCAGGAGCGCCCAGTAGCTCTCCACCCCCTTCAAAGTAGCTCGCCAAGGGATTTCCGAATTACTGTATACCATTGTGCTGAATAAGAAAAATGTGGTGAATTACATGCCTATTACCATTTGTGCACTAATAAATGGACAATGGTTTATAATTTATAAGCATCTAACTCTTCTCCAAGGCTTGTCCTCTTTCTTATAATCATCTCAATTTCTTGCAACCACTAAAATGAGTAGCTCTCTGGTATTTTTGTTTTGTAAAAGTAGCTCATACTATAAGTTATATAGTGCTCCTTTGTCTTTCAGATTTGAATTTCCTCTTTTTCTGATCTTATTATTTCCGTAGCAGGTGGAGCAGAGATGACGCTGCAGCCGGAGACGCTCATAGTCCTAAGCGGAGAGGAGGCCCGCTTCACCTGCACCACCAAACATCCACAGTGGGGCGCTATGGTGTGGCAGCTGAGAGGGAAGACGGTGCTGACCATCTTCCAGCAACACGGCCTCGTTCCCTCCACCAACCCCAACATTACGGCTGAGAAGGTGGGAGAAGGCTGGAGTCTGGTCCTGAAGAACACGCAGAGGGAGTACGAGGGAGCGGTGACCTGTGACCTCCAGGATGTAAACAAGAGGACGGCCCACCTCCACGTGCAAGGTCAGTATCACGGAGCTTTGAAAACAGACTCTACTCACGCTTAGGTCACAAGCTAGGAAACCAGGAAGTCACAAACCAGGAAGACGTTCCCTCTTAATAAATACATGTTCTCATTTAAGTTTTCTGCAGCAAGTGACTAGAACCACTTCCAACAGACTTTAAGGCCCCATTTACACATACACAGATATTTTTAAAAACGATTATTTCCCGCGCTCTGTTTTCCGAAATAACATCATGCACACAGCATCATTTTCAAAAAAGTTCCCGTCCCGCATAATACGCCGTCGAGCGATGACGGTCGTTTCACCCTCGATGTGAGGACGCAGCAAGTTGGAGAGTAACAGCAGTGATGACTGTGACATCCTAAAATTTTCATGCCACTCCTCCGGGACGAACACTTCATTTTCAAAATGATCCCACCAGACAGCGTCTGTCCAGGTCGGACCCAAAAACGGCGATGTTGGCGGTGACGGCGACTGGGTCTTCAAGTCGTAAGGAGAAGAGGGAAAATTGCTGACCTCGATATGATGTCGATATGATACCTCAGCTGTGCAAATGCAAACAGAGGACAAGTGTTTTCAGCAAAAGTAATGCGACTGCTGCTCTGATGCTTCCATGATCATCACCACAGAAAAACGTGAACACTGGTCGCACTTTACACGCAAACGCGAAACCGTAGTTTTCCAAAATCTTCATTTTAGCCAGAGTTTTTAGAAAGATTCGTTTTCAGAGAAGAATTTTCTGTTTGTGTGTAAAAGTTGGGTACAAACAAAGGGAAATTTCTTTGTTTTTAAAAATATCGGTGTACGTGTAAACGGGGCCTAAAGCTTAGTTTGTTTTTACCTCTGCCAACTTTTTAAAGCTCCATCCAGAGTATTCTGCAGGATCATTGCACATGCTTCTAATACTTTTATATCTTTAATCTGCAAATGTTTCGCTGTCTCATGTTTCTGTTCACTGTTTCATGTGACGATTGATGTGTGAGTGTGCTCTGATTGTGCTGTTTTGTGCCACCTCTTGGCCAGGTCGTCATTGCAAATGAGAAGAAGTGTTCTCAACTGAATTACCTGGTAAAATATTGAATAAATAAATAAATAAATATGCAATTACAACTTACGGCGGGCTCTGCTTGCGGTAGTAAGTCACACACCTGATGGGCTTCTCAGTTTCTTACAAATTTTTCTTTCTGTTTACAGACGGCTCTTGTAGTTTTTCTAACATTACTAGCAGTGACCACAGCTTTAGAAAAATCTAGTTAGCGATTTTTTAAAAAATGAAATGAATTAAGTTAAAATTGTTTTGCGTTAACTCGTTAATAACGTGATCTTTTTGACAGCACTAGAATAAATAAATGGTGTCACAGGCTTGTCTCACTCTCCATGGAGATTGATAAGCTTAATGCCACACTGAAGAACATTTATAGCAAAGTAATCCCCAACATCTCCATAGATAAGCAGGAGGCGGACCCCAAAACAAAGACGTTAATGCACTTTTAATGATACTGTTGTTATCTTGCCAATAATGTTGCATGGCTGGTGTACACTGATCGCCTATTTAATTCACACATTCTGATCATTACAGCACTTACTCTTGCTACTATTAGCTTTTAGCCTGATTAAAACTACTTCATAGACCTATTGATTGCACAGATATATTCACACATGTTGATTTATTCACAATTTAGATATAAAAGTTGTAAAAGCAGATCTCTGGGTTGAATACAGCTAAAGCCAAGGTGCAGTTTGCCATCGGGGAAAAGTGCAGCAGCTTCTCAGTTTTGATTGCTTTAATACCCACTTACTTTTTACTACATTTAACAACATTTCCTAGCAATTCACGCACCAATTGTTTTAAAACTACCTTGACTCTGTGACAATACAACCCCATTCCGCGTCCCACCTCCCAAAGTACACATCCTAATGAACTGCCCTTGATTTATTAGGTTGTGGTGCACGGATCGATATGAGAAAAGTTTTTAGTGTTTTGGTCAAAGCTGCACCTTAGGGACCCGCGACGAGAAGCAAATCATTTCAATCTCTATGGGCGAGTGTTTGATGGCCCCGCTCAGATTCTTAATGACAGCGGGGGGGGGTGTCTGGGAGGGTCCAAATTGATCGGCCATTAGTTATAAATACCAGGTGCAAAGTGCTGGACTCCTGAGCGGTCACGGCGAGCAGGATTTGTGGGCTGCGGTTGGCCTCCTCTTACCCCAGTTACGCTTTGGGTCAGGAGATGAGAGGGAGATAACAATCAGCTGCGTCCGGCACTTTGTGGACAGGTCTTATCTCCAGAAGCACTGCGGAGGAAACCTGCATAGACTCAGGTTACATGTGGGAATTCCCTATTGTAACTACATCCCAATATTTAAAGCCGCCCAGAAGAAGGTTCGATCAATACCTTGCCACTTGTGTGTATTTTCCAACAAATTACCAGCACTCTACAGTAGACACGGTGCCATATTGAAATTTAGTGTCACAATAGTTCGCTAAATAACTCACCGTGCCTCAAAGCTTGTGTCACAGAGTTGGAGAAAGGTTTTGGGAATGCTCATACACTCAAATCTTGACAAAACATATGACATATTTTTGTTTGTGAATAGAAAGCTTGATACAAACCTGCAATTTAACGTAAAACATGTACTTTCTGGTGCCTTTAAGAAAGATATTCCTGCAAAAAATATACGGTATGTGTTGAACTTAATCCTAATCCTATCAAAATTTCATATCCATTGCTGTAAATTCTCTTGTCAGAAAACCACATTTATTGTATTTCAGTCCCTCTTGTACTCTTATATAAATGTTCTAAATTATTGGACAAATCCCAAACCCATGAAAAAAACACTTTGTATGGAATTTGAGATATAAAATTGTAAATGTATTTATTATTTGTTATTTTTCTACATCTGTATAATGCAAATATTCATTATAATGAAGATATTGAGCTTGCTGAGCCCTGTGAATAAGAATCCTTAAGCCTCTAGCAATGTTATTGTTGATACCATTGTATATTACATTAAAAATGGGGTCTCAAAACTAGTGCTTAGGCTACATTTATTAAAACCTAAAGTATAAAACAACAACCAATTAAAAGCAAAAGTAAAGATGACTCGATGTGGATTACTTCATTTACATTCATTTGTAGTATTCTTTTAATATTCATTTACCCTAAACTGCTAAACTAAGCATTTAGCATCAAAAAGACCCATTATTCTAAATGCGGAAATGTCCTTCGGTTAAAAAAAAAAAAAAAAAGTGTCCTTGGGTTAAGTATTCACCTCACTTATAAAATATTTAACATGTGGTCAGTGACACCGGCCCACAACACACTGTCCACTTCTACTGTGTCCTTAATGTTATGTTCCCATTGGCAAATTTGTCATCTGACCCATCCCTAAATGCCACTATAGGGTAACCTGTCAGACTAACAAAAAGACTCCTATAATCTCCCATAAATAAACTATGTAACATGAATGAAATGACCAGAAAAGTTTTCAAAGAAGGAGCCGATGGCGATACTTTGGCTTTAAGTATCTACTGATACCCGATATCAACCATTACTGGGGCAGAGACTGAAAATAATATGTACCAGTATTTCCACTCAAGGTCACCTTACAACAACATAAACACGTTAAATACACTGCAAAAAAGGATTTTCTAGCATAGTTAAACTGACTTGAATTAAGCAGATTCATCTTAAAAGAAAAGAATTTTAAGATTTTTTTACTTAATAAGAAGAGCTTTTTTACTTGTTTCAAGATATTCCATCCTGATATATCTTATCTACATATTACAACTTATTCTAAGCAGTTTTCCTATTAAATCAAGACAGATTAAGCCTCTTTAACTTCCTTCTCAAAACAATAAGGTGAAAATTCTTGCTATAAATACTTAAAATTAGTGTTTTCCACTTAGAACAAGATTCGTATTTCGTCTTTTTTTAAGAAAACTTGGTAAGTGAACATTTCTTACTGCACTGGCAGATAATTTCACTTAAAATAGGTAAATTTTTACCCCAAAATTGCTATTTTTTTCTTATTTTTGATAGGCCTTTTTTGCAGTGTACTATTGCAACATACAGTTAAGAACCTACACATTATTTTAATTGATTGATTTGGGCCAACAATGGCAAATTATCTTATTACACCAGTTTATAGACCAAATGGAGCATTGGCTAAACTAATATATTGGAAGCTGATCCAGTCTACCAGAATTGTTAATATCGGCGCCAATATCTGATAACTGTACTTCTGATAACTGGACTTCAGGAGACCGCACATCCAGCATGCTCCACTCACCATCAACGGTGCTGCAGTGGAGCGAGTGAGCAGCACCAAGTTCCTGGGTGTGCACATCTCTGAGGACCTCTCCTGGAGCAGCAACTCTGCATCACTGGCCAAAAGAGCCCAACAACGCCTTTACTTCCTCCGCAAACTGAAAAGAGCAAGAGCCCCGACCCCCATCCTCCGGACATTCTACAGAGGCACCATTGAGAGCATCTTATCCAGCTGCATCACGGTGTGGTACGGCTCTTGCACCGCGTCCTGCAAAAAGACTCTGCAGCGCATCGTCAGAGCAGCTGAGAGGATCATCGGTGTCCCTCTCCCCCCTCTACAGGACATTTATCACTCCCGCCTCACCCGCAAAGCCATCAGGATTGCAGGTGACCCCACCCACCCATCTCACAGCCTCTTCAGCCCGCTGCCATCAGGGAGAAGACTGCGGAGCCTCCAGGCTAGAACCAGCAGACTTCGGGACAGTTTCTTCCACCAGGCTGTCAGAGGACTTAACTCTCTCCCTGCCCTACCCCCACTTTTCCCCTCTGCCCCCCCTCGGCCCCCTGTCACCTACTAAGAACACTGCAAACTGATGCACTACCTCACTTTTTTACATTATATGGACAATCAGTGACTGTTATTCATACATTTTTGCACTACTTCACTTTTTTACCTGTAAATATTGTTTTGTCTATTGTGTCTGTTTACTTTGAGTGTTTGCACATTTTTGTCTTGTTTGCGCACTTTTGTCTGTTTGCACATTTTTGTTGTTTGCACATTTGTTTTATACTTGAATTTTTTTTTTTTTATTGGAATGTTTTTAATGTTTGCACTGAGGTGGGAGAGGACAGCAATTTCATCTGTGCTATATATATTTTGTTTGTATATGCACATGTGACAATAAAGGAAATTGAATTGAATTGAATTGAATTGTATCGTATCGGTGCATCTCTAACCACCTTGGATCACCAAGTTCAAATAAAAAGGACTCAAAAGGACTCTTTCAGCTGTTTTGGTTACAGCTCTCGTCGTGTGCACATACAGTAGATTAAACCGTGGATTTTACCGTCTGCCTTTGTCCTTTACACAGACACATCCAATTGAGACCTCATGTTAAAATGAGTTAATGAACTACTGCCTCCAGTTAAAGTGAATTGCGTTTGGACCAATGACCCTCTCCGCCCACTATATCATGGCAGGAGCATCTACAGCAGTGAAGGCCACAAATCTGCCCTGACATAAGCAGCGTTCCCAGTGGTGTGTGGAGCACTGGGCCCCATGTGTGGACTCTGCACCATCACCGGGACCTGACACAGACCCCCCATCAATTGTCCATGCTGGCACGCCCAGTTAACAGTCAGCAACTCTGCCTTGATTTGTGTGTTGCGGAGCCCAATTTACTGTTGGATGGGGCCCGTAAATCCAGCGAGGCCCCTGGACCGTACACTGTGCGTTGTCAGTCCCGCTCCCGCCCGCTACGAGTTAATTGTCCAATATGAGCCTGATGTAAATATGAAGAGTCACACGGCTACACTTTAGCTACTATGGGCACACTACGGAGATCAATATGGCCGCGGCATGGGCTGGTGAGAAGGAACAGAGTCTTGAAGTAAATTTAAAGCTCCTACATTACACAAAATTGACTCTTGTGAGCTTTAAGCCATATTAAAATGTTGTTACCTCATCAAAAACATACCTGGAATTGTGTTTTGCTTCATTCACACATGTTTGAGTAACCTTTTGTTTTTAGTTTGTCTACATCTCTAAGGTTCAAGATGCTTTGTTTCACCTTGAGATCCCATGCTCAATTTCATTTCTCTCCATTGACTAGTCAGGAATCAGAACACACTTGGCGATTTGCAAGAACCCCAGAAGTAGTAATCGATGCACCGGCCAATCAGTGAAGAGCTGTGAAGCCACGTCGTCAACCTCAAGCACCTCTGGGTCCCTTTTGTGGTGCTGCAAAACAGTAAACAAAGCAGTCGAGATGTAGACGCAGATTTTGTGATTTTGTGTTGGCAACAATTCCCGACATTCAAGGATTTTAAGATGGAACAAAGAGAATGTTTGGTGAATTTTATCAAGAGCAAATCCTACGGGATTTGCTGTTGTGCCGGCGATTACTTGGACACGACTGAGCGTTCCGGCGCATTACGTATGTCACAACCAAATAGCAGCGATTGGTTAAATAAAAAAAGTACCCGCCTACCGTCGACTGAACGAATCTTAATGCTGCGAGGTCAGATGATTTCCACGAAGTTAAACCAGCTGATGAATCAGGCTAATGTAGTGGTAGTTTTCAAGGTAACAGCTATTTTTTTTTAAATCTTTAATTCAGTAGAGATTGGCAACTCCAAGTCTGAAATTGTTCTAGTGAAATTATATGGAGTTTAAAAACACAATGGAGCACTTCCTGTATCACCACATGACATCACATGGTAGAACAGATTGGTTTCTGTTTGAGAGAAGAACACAGCTTAAATATGCAGGATTTGTGTGTTAAACGTGAATGAAAAAAATTAAACTCCAGGTCTGTTTTTGATGAGGAAACAACATTATAACGTAGATCAGGAAATAGCATAATATGGGCCCTTTAAACTCAAACTTACCTGACACTGATATAAAGAGACATTTGAATTAATGCATTTGACAGGTTTCAAAAAAGCTATTATTGCAAAAAAAAAAGCTCTTCAAGACAGAAAAATAATAACGTAAACACCCTGGATGACAAACTTGACAAAGAACAGATTTTAAAGAAATAAACAATAGAAAAAGCAGTTTCAGCACATCATAAATGTTATGTTTGAGTCAAGAACAGAAAAATGACTCTGCATCTCATACCAATACAATATCCTGCAGCAGTAGAAACTTTATCAGCAGATTTAACATGTAAATGGATTTAACTGTTAACAATTGTACCTATAACATAAAAGCAGGCCCGGCCCTAACCATTTTGACACCCTAGGCAAGATTTCAGGTGGCGCCCCTTGGATTGCAAAAAAAAATAAAAAATACTGCCAGAGTACAGATACTCACAAGAAATCAAACAGTTCATAGTGACGATGTTTTAGACCAGGGGTGGGCAAACTTTTTGGCTCGAGGGCCACAAAGGGTTCTAAAATTTGATGGAAGGGCCAGACCAGGAGCAGATGGATGGAGTGTTCTAGTCTGACTACGTCAACCCAGCAAATAAGACGAAAATAACTTGCAGGATCCAACAATTTACATGTGACATATTCAAACATCTCAATTCAACATGTGCACCATATATAGGGCTGATGATTTTCCACTTCAAAAATTAACATTTTTCGTTTCACAAGTTTTGACTTCCGTTTGATTGTGACACATTTGATAATTCTGTTGACAGTGTTGGGAAGGTTACTTTAAACTGTATTCCCTACAGATTACAGATTACATACCCCAAAATGTAGTTTGTAATGTAATCCATTAAATTACTTAAATAAGTAACTGGATTACTTGATATTGTCATGTTTTTTTAAAACTACATGAATGTAGCAACCACCTCCTGCAAATTCTTGTTTGGTTTTAGACCTGGTTTTAGGGCTTACAGCAGAATGCGAAACGAAACGAAACGAAACGAAACGAAAATCTGCAGAATGCGAAATCTGCAAACTACGAAATCTGCAGAATGCGAAATCTGCAAACTACGAAATCTGCAGAATGCGAAATCTGCAAACTACGAAATCTGCAGAATGCGAAACGGTGTGTTTATGTTCACCCGGAAGTACCCGGAAGTAAGTCACCCGGAAGTACCCGGAAGTAAGTCACTAAACGGGTCAGTCTCCCTGAAGAGGACATGACACCGCAAAAAATTGGAACTATTTTTGAGGTAAGGTTAAAATTACCTTTTTCTGTTGTTGTAAACACCGTTTTCTAATAGGCGATAGCTAATAGCTGGAATGCTAGCCGAGCTTTACTCGTAGGCAAGCTGTTATGTTGCAGACATAACGTCAATCATAACGTCAAGGCACACACTGCTCCAGGGACTGTAACCAATACATACTGTTATTAACTGTAAGTAGCTTTGGATAAAAAGTGTCAGCTAAGTGTAATGTATAATGTAATGTAAACAGGGGTTATTCTAGGCTTCCCTTATCCCAGGCTATTGTTTTCATAGTCATATTTGCCATGCCTAAGAGATACCGCTCCATTATTGCAGTGGAATAAATAATGAACAAATCCAGGTCTTTACTGATGATTTATATTAGGCTTTTAAATTGTACACAGTTACAGTTAATGGGTGTGTGTGTGTGTGTGTGTGTGTGTGTGCGTGCGTGTGTGTGCGTGTGTGTGTGAATGCGAAGAACTGATATTGTGCTATACAAATACATTTTGAATTGAATGTTAATTTGTCATGCCAATTAACCTAATGCTTGATAATAACATTTAAGTGGCTTTTTGGGATTACTTGGAGAAAATACAATTTAAAAATAAAGTTCTGTAATGTCTCTTGGAGGGCTTTGAATCTGAACTCTTTCAAATATTGTTCTTGTTTTAGCAGCAATGAAGAAGCATATGACAAAATTGAAGAGGTGGTTATGGCGGCCCAGTCCCTCTCAGATGTAACCGATGCCGTCAAGAAACTCTCCCATCGAATCAAAAGCGCACATGTCTTGACTGAGGAACAAGCTGAACATATCAGAGCTGCATTCAGCTGCTGTGTGTAAAGGTACAGTCTGTTGTCGCATTTTCAAACAGTCTAGTCCCCATTTTTGGGATTTTGATTTGTTGTGTTGCAACTGTGTATTGTGTGTATCTAAGTCTCTTGTATGCTGTGTGTATGCTGTTGCCTGTTGAAATACTCTGCCTCTTTCTTCACAAACAAATCTTAAGTTAATACTGGTAGGTTTATTTCCTAGACCAGGGGTCTAGGAAAGTGCAGAGTGCAGTCACTCTCACTAGAAATCTGTTAAGCGGATGGCCTTCATTTGCAGTGGCCCCTTGGAAGTGTACCTAGTTTTTCAGCATGCGGCCATAAACAGAAAAGTTTGCCCACTCCTGTCCTAGACTGTTGCCTTTTTCTCTCACGGAGCTCCCCTACAGGTTTGGGTTGTTAACTGCATGGTAAACAAACCCAGAGTTACTGATCACTATAAACAAATAAATAATAAAGAAGTGGTTTGAATTAATCAGTGTTTTCATGTTCTCTTGCATTTAATTATTGTGACTAGTTTTCAAATGCCAAGATCAAATATCTGAAACCCTAAAACTGTGAAACATACCAAACTGGGCACATTGTACTGTTGCATCCCTAGTGTCTAATTACTTTTTATCTCTGTCTTGCAGGACCAGTGATGGAGCCAGTGCTGTCAACATGCTGCAGATCAATCCTAGGATGCAGGTCGTGTGTCACTCGGTCACTGCAGACAAGCAATCAGTGTGTAAAATGTAGGCCAGACAGCTTGGCCTTGAATGTGGTGGAGGTTTCTGGCCTTTCTGAGGCCCTGAATGCCTTGCAAGACGTTATTAAGGTGGACTAAACGCATTGTGCTGGTAACCATCTCTGTTATTACTTTCTGTTCACTTTATTGCCAATGTTCAGAGGTCAGATGTAAGCTTAAGGATATTTTTATTCTAAGTAAGAAAGAGAAAGTTACAGAGAAATACTTTTAAAAAGACGTTCATGTTTAATAAACATAATAAAAGAATGTAAGGTAAATTGTAAAGGCAACGTAGAGTTAAATTTGTCAACTGGACCAAAGTTTTGATAGAAGACGTTTCGCCGCTCATCCGAGCTGCTTCTTCAGTAAATGAAGAAGCAGCTCGGATGAGCGTCTTCTATCAAAACTTTGGTCCAGTTGACAAATTTAACTCTACGGTGCCTTTACAATTTACCTTACATTCTTTTATTATGTTTATTAAACATGAACGCCTTTTTTAAAAGTATTTCTCTGTAACTTTCTTTCTTACTTAGAATAAAATATCCTTAAGCTTACATCTGACCTCTGAACATTGGCAATAAAGTGAACAGAAAGTAATAACAGAGATGGTTACCAGCACAATGCGTTTAGTCCACCTTAATAACGTCTTGCAAGGCATTCAGGGCCTCA
Organism: Odontamblyopus lacepedii; assembly: GCA_034769755.1. Classification (NCBI taxonomy): domain Eukaryota; kingdom Metazoa; phylum Chordata; class Actinopteri; order Gobiiformes; family Gobiidae; genus Odontamblyopus; species Odontamblyopus lacepedii. The sequence goes on from CM068357.1 coordinate 11,958,605, forward strand.
GAAAGGCCAGAAACCTCCACCACATTCAAGGCCAAGCTGTCTGGCCTACATTTTACACACTGATTGCTTGTCTGCAGTGACCGAGTGACACACGACCTGCATCCTAGGATTGATCTGCAGCATGTTGACAGCACTGGCTCCATCACTGGTCCTGCAAGACAGAGATAAAAAGTAATTAGACACTAGGGATGCAACAGTACAATGTGCCCAGTTTGGTATGTTTCACAGTTTTAGGGTTTCAGATATTTGATCTTGGCATTTGAAAACTAGTCACAATAATTAAATGCAAGAGAACATGAAAACACTGATTAATTCAAACCACTTCTTTATTATTTATTTGTTTATAGTGATCAGTAACTCTGGGTTTGTTTACCATGCAGTTAACAACCCAAACCTGTAGGGGGAGCTCCGTAGAGAAAAAAGGCAACAGTCTAGGACAGGAGTGGGCAAACTTTTCTGTTTGCGGGCCGCATGCTGAAAAACTAGGTACACTTCCAAGGGGCCACTGCAAAATGAAGGCCATCCGCTTTTAACAGATTTCTAGTGAGAGTGACTGCACTCTGCACTTTCCTAGACCCCTGGTCTAGGAAATAAACCTACCAGTATTAACTTAAGATTTGTTTGTGAAGAAACAGGCAGAGTATTTCAACAGGCAACAGCATACACACAGCATACAATAGACTTAGATACACACAATACACAGTTGCAACACAACAAATCAAAATCCAAAAAATGGGGACTAGACTGTTTGAAAATGCGACAACAGACTGTACCTTTACACACAGCAGCTGAATGCAGCTCTGATATGTTCAGCTTGTTCCTCAGTCAAGACATGTGCGCTTTTGGATTCGATGGGAGAGTTTCTTGACGGCATCGGTTACATCTGAGAGGGACTGGGCCGCCATAACCACCTCTTCAATTTTGTCATATGCTTCTTCATTGCTGCTAAAACAAGAACAATATTTGAAAGAGTTCAGATTCAAAGCCCTCCAAGAGACATTACAGAACTTTATTTTTAAATTGTATTTTCTCCAAGTAATCCCAAAAAGCCACTTAAATGTTATTATCAAGCATTAGGTTAATTGGCATGACAAATTAACATTCAATTCAAAATGTATTTGTATAGCACAATATCAGTTCTTCGCATTCACACACACACGCACACACACGCACGCACACACACGCGCGCGCGCGCACACACACACCCATTAACTGTAACTGTGTACAATTTAAAAGCCTAATATAAATCATCAGTAAAGACCTGGATTTGTTCATTATTTATTCCACTGCAATAATGGAGCGGTATCTCTTAGGCATGGCAAATATGACTATGAAAACAATAGCCTGGGATAAGGGAAGCCTAGAATAACCCCTGTTTACATTACATTATACATTACACTTAGCTGACACTTTTTATCCAAAGCTACTTACAGTTAATAACAGTATGTATTGGTTACAGTCCCTGGAGCAGTGTGTGCCTTGACGTTATGATTGACGTTATGTCTGCAACATAACAGCTTGCCTACGAGTAAAGCTCGGCTAGCATTCCAGTTATTAGCTATTAGCTATCGCCTATTAGAAAACGGTGTTTACAACAACAGAAAAAGGTAATTTTAACCTTACCTCAAAAATAGTTCCAATTTTTTGCGGTGTCATGTCCTCTTCAGGGAGACTGACCCGTTTAGTGACTTACTTCCGGGTACTTCCGGGTGACTTACTTCCGGGTACTTCCGGGTGAACATAAACACACCGTTTCGCATTCTGCAGATTTCGTAGTTTGCAGATTTCGCATTCTGCAGATTTCGTAGTTTGCAGATTTCGCATTCTGCAGATTTCGTAGTTTGCAGATTTCGCATTCTGCAGATTTTCGTTTCGTTTCGTTTCGTTTCGTTTCGCATTCTGCTGTAAGCCACCCTGACATCTATTCTGAAGGACGCAGCCTCACCAAACAGAATCAGGTTTTGAGTTTTCCCATCATGACATAATTAACTGCTGAAGACAAAAATATTTAGTATAATAGGGCCACATTTGTTCCACAGTTAGACATCTTGCTTATGTTCGACAAACCTCATTTCATCTCCCACAAACGAAGACGTCCGCCTCCCATCATCTGCCACTCTGTACCTCCTCATCAGAACACGTCACACTATTGTTCCCCTGTAAAGCTTTGTTCCTTCACCAGCATCTCTCCATTTCACTGTAAGTTTATGACACCAAATCAGCGCTTGGGGGAGGACGGGCACAGCCAATAACGCGCTCACGGCATCACGAGCTCAACGCTAAATCAACTCCGACATGTCATTCCCATGGACGGCCCTCCCCGGCTCCTGTAATCATCTCTCGTCTGTGGCAATCGGCCGCTCTCTGCACCGCCACAGCCTGTTCGCTTCCCATACGAGAGACTGGAGCGAGCGCGGAGCTAAGTGGCTTATTTGGTCGCGAGAGGAGAAGAGAAGAGGCAAGAGATCAATCACCAAGACAGATAGAAAATAAAATCATTCGCAAAGAGGCAAATGAAACGTGATCTCTTGGTCTTTACAGTGATGTTTATATGAATATTGGCACGCACGGTGAATAGAATCAAATAAGGGTGTAAAAAAAGATGTTATTGTTTTAACTTTGGATTATTCTCCAACACTAACACAAAAATATAGTAAAACAATCACATCTTAAGGAAGAAATAATAGGGACAGCAATATTTTTGACAGTTTCACTCAGCTCCAGCTCAAACTGTACGACCAAATCTCAGGGTTTAAAAGTTCACAGCTCACGATTCTTGTTCTCACACTATACAAACTACTTCAACAGTGCAAAACCTTTACGAGAAACGACTGAATTCCCAACAGGTTTGATATTCTTGCGACCCACGATTGCCACTCGGGAGCTGGTTGTGAGGTATTAATCGGTTCTCGTTACCCCATGTGAACTACACGAAGCACGACGCGCGATTAAGCCAAAACTCGATCCCAAAAATCAGTCGCACAAAAGAAAAATCGGTTCAAAAAGGTCCAAAAATCGCTCAGCTTTTTTATTTGACCTTTATTTAACCAGGAAATATCCCATTGAGATTAAGAACCTCTTTTTCAAGGGAGTCCTGGCCAAGAGGCAGCAGCAAACACAAAACACAGTTACATATTTACACAGATAAGACATAAAAGTTTAAAGACATTATGAAAAACAAGTGCAGATTGTGGAATTGGTCTCAAAAGCTCTTAGTTTGCATTTCAAAGTGCTCAAGGAAATTAAATCAGTTTCCAGTCTTTCTGTAACATATTCCATGCAAAAGGCGCAGAGTAAATACATGCCTTTTTACCCAATTCTGTACGAGCATAAGGAACAGAAAGCAACAAAGACTCTTGTGAATGAAGAGAATACGAAGAGAAGAGAATTTAGCCTGGAGAGCAAAGGGAGAGAGACTTAGAGTGTCAAAAATAAAAATTAAACTTATAATACATTTGTTTTTGGTGAATATAGCAGTATAAAAAAAGCTAAAGGGATCATGGCAATATAAATATGTCATTTCTTAGCAGTTAACCTCAAGTAACCCTCTTTAAAGGACTATTTTCTGATGTTATAATGTTGTTTCCTCATCACAAACATACTCAGAGTTGTGTTTTGTTTCATTCACACACGTTTAACACACAAATCCTGCAGATTGATTCTTCTCCCAAACAGCAAACACTCTGTTCCACCTTGTGATATCATGTAGTAGAGAAAGTCTGGATAATGTATGTATTCATAATCTATCTCTACTAAAACAAGAGGTAAAATGTAGCTGTTATCTTGAAAACTACCGCTTTATGACATCACAAGGTGGAACAGAGCATTTTGAGCTTTGGACATGTAGACAAACAATAAATTGTCAAAAAACGTGTGAATGAAACAAAACACAGCTCCAAATATGTTTTCAATGAGGTAAAAACATTCTAAATTTGCATAAGACTTTTAATGGCATCAAACGAGCAGGTGTTATACTGTGCTTCTCCAGAAAAGTTACACAGTTCACCTTTAAGTAAACTGTGCTGTCACTCTTTCAAACATCTCAAAGTTAGTTCGGTCTTTGGGTCAGAAAGTCTACAGAGCTACAACACTGCATTATCATAGATTTAATTCACACAGGATGCTAATATTGGAGGGCACATGCCAATCAAAGCAGACCCTTTCTCACATGCATATGCAAATGTTATGTACGTGACCAAAATGCAAATATTCTAATGTGCGTTTTTTCTCCATCTCAGAAAAGGGCAAAGTGAGGATCTTGGGGCAGTCGCGAATGGCTTTGAAAGATCAGACTGTGGAGTTTGAATGTCAGGCAGCAGGATGGTCCCCTCTGCCCACGCTGCACTGGAACCTCAATGGCAGACAGGTAAAATCACCATTTACTACAGTATATGAGGCTAGTACTCATGTAGTTTAAATTTTATGCTTCAAGTAACGCTTTTCAGTTGTGAAAAACAGGACATTGGAGGTCCTATATTACACAAAATTGACTATTGTGAGCGTTAAGCCCTGTTAAAATGTTATTACCTCATCAAAAAACATACCTGGAGTTGTGTTTTGTTTCCTTTTTTAATTATTTTCAAGCTCAAAATGCTCTGTTCCACCATGAGAGGTCATGTAGTGATGGTAGTTTTCAAGTTAACAGCTCCTTTTTACCTTTCTGAAATGATCCAAATGATTCTAGTGAAGGTTTATGGAGAATTAAAAATTGTGTTTTGTTTCATTCATGCATGTTTCACACACAAACCCTGCATATTTAATGCTACTATATAATACTAATAAAATATAACACTAAATACAATACTAAATACAATTAATCAATTAAACACTGTCCCACTTTAACTGTAGCTTTTAACTGTATGTTTTAATCATACTTAATTTGTTTATGTTGTTGTAAGGCGACCTTGGGTGTCCAGAAAGGCGCCTAATAAATAAAATGTATTATTATGATATTTAGGCTGAGTGCTTCTCTCAAATGAAAAAAAAAAACAGTCCGTTTCCACCTTGTGATGTTATGTGGTAAAACAGGAAGTGCTCCACTGTGTTTTTAAACTCCATACACCTTCACTAGAATCATTTGGATGATTTCAGCCCTGAAATGTCCAATCTCCACTGAAAAAAGGTAAAAGGAGCTGTTAAGTGGAAAACTACAGCTTCATGACATCACAAGGTGGAAAAGAATTACTCAGACATGTGTGAATGAAACAAAACACAACCCCAGGTATGTTTGTGTGGAGAAAGCAACATTATAACACGGCTAAAAGCTCACAAGATTCAATTTTGTATAATATAAGACTTTAAAGAATGGGTCAAATTTCCCTAGGGGCACAATCAACAGTACCATAACCTTATTGTGTGTGTGCGCGTGTGTGTGTGTGTGTGTGTGCGTGTGTGTGTTTCCGTGTGTGTTTGTTTGCGTGTGTGTGCAGGTGAACAGCGCTGATTATAACCTGAGTTCGGAGCAGACCGGACAGGGCCAGTTCTCTGTCAGCAGTAACCTCAGTGTGAGAGCTTCCTCCAGCTGTGACGTTCACTGTCTGGTGTCTGTGCCGGCCATGACGGCGCCACTCAGCAGCACCGTCCGCCTCACTGTGGGTACGAAACGCCACAAACCTGGCAGCATCACTTCATGCAACATTCATCTTGTAACAATAGACTTATATATAAGGGGAGAGCAACAGGGCCTCAGTGATTAGAGTGCTTGTCCACTAAACTTTCCCCACTTTTCCCCACACTTTGAACATAATTTGGGGTTTTCAATTAGGATATTCACTCATGTTTGTGTAATTTTGCAAAACTGTCTACATCTCCAAAGCTTAAAATGCTCTATTCCACCTCGTAATGTCATGAAGTGGTAGTTTTTTTTACCTTTTATTTACTAAAAATGGGAAATTCTAGGGCTGAAAGTGAAGATGTATGGAGTTTAACAGCACAGTACCATCTTGTATTACCACATGACATAAAAAGGAGCTCTCAGAAGGCTAAATATGCAGGGTTTGTGTGTTAAACATGTGTGAATGAAACAAAACACAAATCCGGGTATGTTTTTGAAGAGGAAAGAACATTAGAGCATATATCAGAAATAAGGGCCCTTTAAAGAAACAACTGTTAACTTTGTATAAATGAGAGTTGACTCATGAGTTTGAGCACCGCCGTTGCCTTTTTCTCTCCCGAATGATTTTTTAAACATGCTGTTTTTTAACCTCAATTTTGATTCCATTTGCAGCTGCACTTGTACCACTTCTAAAGCACTTACTCAACAGAACTGCGCCTACATTTGAATAGAAATGAGAGAATAAAACAACTACATCTGCACTCTTCATCTGCTCTAAACCTTCCTTTAGGCTGACAGAGTGATCGTTATTGCCATTAGTGAATGCTCAGACTCTATTTGAATTGTAAAAACAGCTCTTTGGGTCAAAAGTATAGAGTGTTATATGAACTTTTCGGTGAAAGACATATAATTATAAATAAAAGTCCAAAAGATTATATTATGGGCACTTGAGTAGACTATGTATCATAAAGATAAAAAAAGAATAAAAGGTTGAACATGTTAAATTATAAGCTACAATATAACTGTGGTAAAGTACTGTACTTAAGTAAGCGTGTGCATTTTAGTAGATTTGACAGTGGATTTTTACTTTCACTTCAGTACATTTGAGAGCAGGTATTGTTACTTTCCACTGCACTACATTTTGACCAGGATTTAAAAGAAATTATTAGTATATTATTTTTCATTATTGTTTGAGACCTGCTGAAAAGGCCGAGGGTTTACACAGCAAAAAAGGCCTATCAAAAAATCTGAAAAAAATAGCAATTTTGAGGTAAAAATGCCCGATTTTAAGTGAAATTATCTGCCAGTGCAGTAAGAAATTTTCACTTACCAAGTTTTCTTAAAACAAGACAAAATAACAATCTTGTTCTAAGCAGAAAACACTAGTTTCAAGTATTTATGGCAAGATTTTTCACCTTATTGGTTTGAGAAGGAAGTTAAAGAGGCTTAACGTGGCCTGATTTAATATAAAAAGCTCTTAGAATAAGCTTAATTCAAGTCAGTTTAACTATGCTAGAAAATCCTTTTTTGTAGTGTACTTTTAACACATTTGTAGTTTGAGCAAACAGATATATCACTACATTTGAAACCTGATAAGACCTTTTGTACCAGCTTTGACCTCTGGGCAAAGCTGGTACAAATCAATCAAATCTAACGCGCTGAAGTGACTAGTTGAACTGATGAGCCTAAAATAAAGGTGCACTATGTAACTTTTCTGGTGAAGAGTTACATTCACCGTTAAAGGTCTCTTAGTACACAATATTGACTCTTGTGAGCATTAAGTTAGAGGTCTGCGCAGGACAGTTTTCATTCCCACTCCCGCCCACATCTGCGATATGTGCTGTCGATTTGTCCTGCTCCAACCTGCAAATCCTGCAAGATGGGGACGTTTGCTTTTTTTCTCACAAAAGGTCTTTTCATTGGCTTGGAAAAAAACCAAAACACACGCACACATAGTTCCTTAAGTGATACCTCAGTGTCGTACACAAGTGAAAAATACTTCCAAATGTCTGATTTCAGGTTTCTTGATTTTTTAACAGTAAATGTACCTCTCTTTAAAGAAAAACTTACTTCTGAAGCACTGTGAGATTTACTAGAGGTGCTCTGTTCTTCTGCCGTGTCTTTGAAGCTCGGTCAAACACAGAGAAGCAGAAAGAAATTGTCTAAAATGTGCACGAGATTAGACCACAACTGCAAGTTTAGGCTGCTTAAAATGTTTTTATTCATGCCAAATAAAATATACAGCACAAATTATGTATGATAGACATACATTAATCATCTGTATATTTTACTTTACACTTATATTTAGTTTGTGGGAATGCAATTTAACATCCCACCCTCCTGCTCCCACTTGCGCCCACAATGAGCTTTCAATGAGCTTTTCCTGCACCGTCATGTTTTGCGGCAGGAGGCCTAGGAGTGCAGGACTCTACTTAGTTATGTTAGAATGTTGCTACCTCATCAAAAACATACCTGGAGTTGTGTTTTGTTTGTAATGCTTTATTATTAGTCCGTCTACATCTCCAGAGATCAAAAGTTTTCAAGTTTTCAGCTACCTTTTACCTTTTGTTCAGTAGAGAATGGTGATTCTAGGGCTGAAATCATCCAAATGATTTTAGTGAAGGTGTGTGGAGTTTAAAAACACAGCGGAGCACTTCCTGTATCACCACATGACATCACAAGGTGGAACGGAGTGTTTTCTGTTTGAGAGAAGCACTAAATGTGAAGGGTTTGTGTGAATCGGCGAACGACATTATAACATAGATCAGAAAACAGTGTAATACGGGCGCTTTAAATCACACCTCTACATTTTGTCTTGTTATTATATACAACATTTCTATCTGTGTGTTTCAGTCGCAGAGGTGCTTGAGGATAGCGACTGCACTGTTCCTGTGGCATTACTGGGCTCCCTCTCCGCCCTGCTGTCTCTCGCCCTGATCTGCGGCGCCACCGTCCTCTGCCTCCGACGAAGGGGAAGAACAGGTAGGCACTTTTATTTCTGCACTTACCTTACCCGAGGAGAGAAAGCGTGATTAAAGTATAATGAAGCAGATAGGAGGATACACGCTGTGGCTTGGCACTGCCCCATGCTGGCCTATTCCAAGGGCACGCACTATTTTTCTGACAAAGAGAGAACAGTTGTCGTCAGCACAAAGCTCCTCTCTGCAGGCCACAGCAGACGGGTCACAGAGCCCCAGTTAAAGCCCAATAATGATTTCTCACCTGCTGAACCGACTGCTGTGTTAGCCTGAGCGCGCCGCCATGTTTACAGTGTCGTAGATAACAATTACAATGGTTTATAAAGTGGTAGAGGAGTACTGTGTGCAGGCGGCCAGCAGGGGGAGTCAAGAGCAAGAGCAATCTCGCGTAACTTTTTGTAGTTAAATAAGTTTCCTTACCATACTGTGGAATATAATATGGCATATATGACAGTGGCTCAGTGGTTAGAGGGTGGTCCTCCAACCTTAAGGTCAAAGGATTCCCGCTCAGACCAAGTTCTGTTGTCGTGTCCTTAGGCAATACACTTCACCCACGCTGCCCAGTATGAAAGTGATGTGTGTGCAAAAAAGCCTGCCCAGAACGTAAGATACAAACACTTAAATATAGCGGAAAATGACTTAAAAGTAGTGAAATTATATGTCCATGCAGCAAGAAATTTACTTGACAAGTAAGATAAACTACGTCTAGACTAGAATTAAGCAGTCTCAAAACCAGTAAGTAGATAATAAATCTGAAAACAAGATAAATAACCTCATATAAGTTTTAAAATCTTGGCCAGATCAGAGAAATTTGCAGTGTGATTACTGATGGTCAGAGGGGCCGATGGCACAGATTGGCAGCCTCGCTTCCATCAATTTGCCCCAGGACAGCAACAGTGAAGTGCTTTGATGAGCCTGTAAAGCGCATTATTATTTATTATTATAGCCAAAGGAACAACCTCCGTGAAGTTGCCACCCCATCAAACACAAACCTACACAAAAACTATGTCAATTGTTTATCGGAAAAGTATGTAACAGTCTTTAGTAATTTGCTTTTGATTCATATTTTATATAATAATATAGACTTTTCCGCAGCCTGAGATCATTTATCGCCACTAGTTTTGCGAAGTTTGCCGCCGTCAGATGAGCGGAAATGACGTCCTATAATTGCCGCAGAAATAATAATAATAATAATAATAATAATAATAATAATAATAATAATAATAATAATAATAATAATAATAATAATAATACATAACACTTGTATAGCGCTTTTCAAGATACTCAAAGACAGAGGCAAAAGAAATAAGATAATTAATGAAAGGTGGTTTTAAAGAAATGGGTTTTTAGGGCTTTTTAAACATGGAGAATAATGAGTAATTTCAGAAATATACTCTCACAGATGAAAATTGTCACAGCACAAAACAGCACAAACAAAATACAAACATTTTCTACCTGTTTTGAGCACTATTTAACATTTGGAGGGGCTGGAGGACGTCATCGGCCAAAAATAAAACTGCAAATATCTTAAGAACCACAACTGCACAAACAAAACTTTTTGCAGCACAAAACAGCACAAACGAAGCACAAACGATTGTCATAGTTTTTGTGTAGGTTTGCGTTTGATGGAGACCAAATAAGAGTCAGGTTTGTGGAGATGCAAGCCTTACATACTAAGGATACACGTTTTTTCTGCATATTTCTGCATTAAAAATATCCAAAACAAAGCATCAAACACACAAAATAAATAGTGACAACCAGGTGAAGATTTTCTCCAGCATTTTCTCTATACTGTATGTTCTAGTTGTGTCCATGAAGTTGTTTACAGAGCTGATTGTTGTGTTTATAATACACTAGAGCAGGTCTGTGTGACAGAGATATCCAACAGCTCACCTCAGAGCGACTAATCCCTGTGACTGATTCAAGGAGCGGGGGATTATCTAAAATACTGGTGACCCTTTCTCCCCCCCCGCCATTCTCCACCTGAAACTTGGGCTCCTCACTCTGCCGTCACGCCTGGTACGGGGTTTTCCTAAAGAGAACAATGGCAGAGTGGTTAGCCCAAAAAAGAATCAGAATCAGGAATACTAGTTGGCCCACATAAATGTCCTGAATGTGTTTGCGCAGTAAAGTAAAAGTAAAAAGAATCTGCGTTAAAATCTACTTATGCACTATGTAATTTTTCCGTTAGGGGTCTGTCATCTGCTTGTTTCTATGGAAATGTCATTGCTCTGCCTGAAATGTTCCACAGTGTGACATTTAACAGCTTTACCTTTGCATTTATTCAATTACAGGTGCTTTTATAGCTCAAAAATACCTAGAAAAACAGGCATTCTGACTGTGAGCGGGGTCGCCTCTCCACAGATCTGACCTGTAACTTGGTCTGGTTTGGCCTCCATGAAGATAGAAAGGTTTATGCTGTACTGTGAAACATTCCAGACAAAGCAATAACATCTACATGAAGAAAAGCATTTGATAGACCCTCCAGAAAAGTTGCACAATGCATCTTTAAGTCCAGATGCCTCAAATTTCTTTTCTAGTGGAGGGTCTGCCATCTTTCTTTGTTAGAATGTTCCATAGTATGACATTTAACATACCCATTTCAAGCTAGACAACTATACGCTACATTACCGTACTAGGGTGACCAGATTTTTTAAAATAAAAAACTAGGTCACTCTTGGTTTGTGGTAGCTGGTAATAATAAAATGGTGAAACAAGTGCATAATTAAGGAGAATTGTTCTGCACTTGGCCCATTCATGACTAACATGAGTCAGTATAGTCACATTTTCTTTATGTTTTGGTCTTTTTAAGCAGGTTTTCTGTATTTTACCTAAACAAATGACAATTTATGCCTCTCTTTACTGTTGGCAGGGATCAGATTGGTCCAAAATAGGGACCAATGGGGCATTTCTTATATAAAACTGGGACAAATCACTGGTTTTGGATAAATCTGCTGGGAAAGGGGACACAGGGCTCAAAACTGGGACTGTCCCGAGTAAATAGGGACATCTGGTCTGGACCCATACATTACAGGTCAGATCTGTGGAGAGGCAACCCTCTTCACAGAGAGAATTATTGTATTTTTGAGCACTAAAAACACCCGTAATGAAGATAGATGTGCTTAATGTCATACCACGGAACATTCCAGGCAAAGCAAAAACACCTCCTTGAGTACAGTACTTTATTACTTTCACTCTGTTGCGTTCCACCACTGCCAAAAAGGCTTTTCTCATCTAAAACATATGGACAACACAACATATGCTGCCGTACTATAGAAACCCTGTGGTCACCGTGCAGAGTCTGGACAACACAGCAGCAGGGATTTTAATAATATAATGACCAACCCGGGCCTTATCCTGTAAAAGCAGTAGTTTGAACATCTCCCAGGGCTCCCTCCATCTGCGCCTTTATTATTGTGCTTTTGTATCGGCCTTAAGGACCTTTGGCAACCGTGAAGCAGTCCTACAAAACTCATTAGCACTCCTGCATTCACTTTCCAATCGCAATTCACTCCAGGCTAACATAATACCGCTAAGGCTAACGCTAATAAACGCTAGGACATTTACAACTTTTGCCACTGCGGTGTAGATGAAATAAAACCAGCGTGGTCAGTGAATAAACAAGTCATGGCTCATTTTCTTTTCTTCTATTTTTCAGAATCGGGCCTGGAGCAAGCCATGAGGTAAAGCTAGCAATTTGTCATGCATAAAGCTAAATTGGTATCTCTGTTGGCCATGGTCACGTTCGACTGAGCACCACAATAAGTCAATTTAGCGTACGCGGCTAATGCTAATTTCTCAAGTTAATAGCATTTTGTTTTCTGCCATTATAAAAGGATGGAGACATGCATTTGTAAACCATACATGCGTTAAATATAAAGCTTATGTTAAAGCTTATGGTTAATAATATTAAAATTGTGAAACGGGTGAGTAATTAAGAAACACTGTTGTGCCTAAACCATTCATGACTAAAATGTGAACCAGTACAGTCACATTTTCTTTGTGTTTGGGTAGTTTTTAAGCAGTTTTTTTGTATTTTACCTAAACAAATTACAATGTATACCCGTCTTTACTGTTGGCATGTATCATATTGGGACACTTGGGACATTTCTTTCTCGTTTTTAAGCAGCTTTTCTGTATTTTACCTAAACAAATGACAGTTTATGCTTCTATTTACTGTTGGCAGGGATCAGATTGGTCCAAAATAGGGACCAATGGGACATTTCTTGTATAAAACTGAGACAAATCACTGGTTTTGTATATATCTGCTGGGACAGGGGACACAGAGCTCAAAACTGGGACTGTCCCGGGTAAACGTATATGTAAATATATATGTATAAATGTTTCTGTATTTTGGTCAAACAAAAGACGATTTATGCTCCTCTTTAGTGTTGGCAGGGATCAGATTACTCATAAATTGTGATAGTCCTGTTTTAGTCATGGTTTAGACCTGATGTAGTCCTGGTTTAGTCTTAGTTTAGTCCTGGTTTAGACCTAATGTAGTCCTGGTTTAGTCTTAGTTTAGTCCTGGTTTAGACCTGATGTAGTCCTGGTTTAGTCTTAGTTTAGTCCTGGTTTAGACTTGATGTAGTCCTGGTTTAGTCTTAGTTTAGTCCTGGTTTAGACATGGTGTAGATCAAAATGGTCAAAAATAGGGACATCTGTGACATTTCTTGTATAAAACTCAGACAAATCATTGTTTTTGGATAAATCTGATGGGACAGGGGACACTGCTCAAAACTGGGACTGTCTCGGGTAAATAGTGACGTCTGGTCACACTAAATAGTGCTTTAAATGTACTGTAGTGATTCTAATAAAAATCTGTGCTGAATTTTGTTTAACAGAAGCAACTGAATTCAGTCTAGTGCAAAAATGTAGTGAAGCAAAAGTATCCATTGTAAAATGTACTTAAGTAAAGTACAAATGCCTAAAATGTTTACTTAAAACCAGTACTTTACTACATTTACACCACTGAAAAAAGCAAAATTAGCATCTCCGTCAGCCACATGGTCACGTTCGAGTGAGCACCACAATACTTCACTTATTGTGGTGCTCACAACTTACATTAATAGGCTTTTGCTTTCTGCCATTATAGAAAGATGGAGACATGCATTTTTAAACCGTACATGCATTAAATATAAAGATTAATTACAATTCAAACAGCCAGTATAAGAAGTATGTATTGTATGCTTGTTTATGGTTTTGTATTTGTCAGCCATTTTCTACACCCAACTGCGTTTTAAGCCTGAGTCGTTTTGAAAATAAAATAAAAACGCTTATCCCAGGGGCGCTAGGAAAATAAAAGTTGAAATATTGTCATTTTGAGACTGAAGGAAATGACTTGCTACTAGGACTCCCACGAAATGACTGTAGGACGTAAATTAAAGGTTACGTCATCTGATTGGAGCATTTATCTGGCATTTTTGCAGGTTCGGCCAATCAGAAAACGGGAGGATCTCGGTTGCCGGGGTGACACATGGGAAAGTCAATCTGGGATATTCTAATGACAGAGGTAAGAGAAACATAAAAAGTTTTAGCGTTTGAGTTTCTGAAAGGTTACAGAGTTTTCTCCAAAGCTTGCAGAACGTGTGCAATCTTTGTGAAATGCTCTAAATGTCTGCGGCAGTGGCTCAGTGGTTAAAACATTCTGACTCTTGTTGTATCCTTGGGCAAGGCACTTCACCCATCTTACGTAGGACCTCCGTGAAGTTGGCCCCCATCAAACGCAAACCTATACAAAACTATGTCAGTTGTTTGTGCTTCGTTTGTGCTTCGTTTGTGCTGCAAAAAGGTTTGTATGTGCTGCTTTAATTTTGGAGAAATTAACGATTCTTTTATAGGTCAATTTGGGGTCAGCCTGCCCCACAGGAAGCTTCAAAATGCACTACAACAGACCAAAATTGTGTCAGTCGTTGTGCTTCGTTTGTGCTGTTTTGTGCTGCAAAAGGTTTTGTGTGTGCTATTATGGTTCTTAAGATTTTTGCAGTTTTATTTTCAGCCAGTGGCGTCATCGAGCCTCTCAAAATGTGAAACAGCCTCAAAACAGGCAGAAAATTATAGAAAACATTTGTATTTCATTTTGTGCTGTGACAATTTTCATTTGTGTGAGTATATTTCTATAATTATTCATTATTATTTCTGCGGCAATTATAGGACGTCATTTCCACTCAGATGACAGCGGCAAAACTAGTGGCGATAAACAATCTCAGGCTGTGGAAAAGTCTGTGTTATTATATAAAATATGAATCAAAAGCAAAATACTAAAATTACAAATTACTAAAATTACAAATTACTTTTTGCAGCACAAAACAGCACAAACGAAGCACAAACGATATACGTCGACATAGTTTTCGTATAGGTTTGCGTCTGATGGGGTGCCAACTTCAAGCAGGTGTTCAAAAGGGCAAATGGGTGAAAATTGACAGTTGCGTTTCCATCAGTCTTTGATTATGGAGTCCTGATCATTGAAAGAATTAATTAGAAATGGATCAAAATGTTTTTTTTTTTGTAGCCAATGCTGATCCTGATTAGAATTCGGAGAAACTAAGCTTTGCCAATAACCTCTGGCAATATTTTGGGCCAATATATAGGGCAGATTTTAACAGGGTATCCCCAGGTTTGACTACCCCAGATTTAAGACCATTTTAAGACCACTTAAATGAAAATTAAGACCAACATCGCACCTTTTATACAGGCGAAAAACACCAGATCCAATTCTAATAATGACCATTACTCATTGCTTTAAATAACAAAAATACGTTTATCATAAAATCTCATTCAGAAC
The DNA here is from genome assembly GCA_034769755.1 of Odontamblyopus lacepedii. Taxonomy (NCBI): domain Eukaryota; kingdom Metazoa; phylum Chordata; class Actinopteri; order Gobiiformes; family Gobiidae; genus Odontamblyopus; species Odontamblyopus lacepedii. Next base: position 11,973,921 of record CM068357.1, read on the forward strand.
TAATTTATAGTTGTATTCATTGCTTCTAAAATTGCCAAAAAATCATTTATAACATTCTAACAAGACAAACTAACCTTTCACATTGTCTTGTCTCACATTGCAAAAACAGGCTAATGAAATGTAAGACCTTTGTGAAAAAAATAAGACTTGGACAATGTAATTTAAGACTTTTTAAGGCCTTAATTTAAGAACATGAAATCTGAGACCTTTTTAAGACTTTTAACCCTGTTTGACCATTTTTACCCACATTATATGATTTTTAAGTGGAAACAAACTTCTCCACAGCCATAAGCCACTGCAAACCCGGCAGAGAGTGGGGTAGTCACATTTTCAGCAGTGCCCTCTTCACATTAAAGCTAAAAGTCTTTCTTTTAAGCAGGTAGTTAACTGAAACAAAATATCAGCCTCTGCTGGAGATTTAAGGCTAAACGTCGATATGCAAAAAAAGGCAAATATCGGCCAGTGGATATACAGATCTATCTCATAAACTGTATTTATAAATGGACAAAGCTGATGTGCAAACGACCATGTTCCAAACAGGAAGTGATAATGCCGAGACTTCTGGCTCCTTCTGACCCTGGCTCCCTCTGACTTACATTGAAATATTATCAACCCTCCCTTTGTAACTGCTGCTGCGAGCCTAATCACATAGGTCTTAAAATGTTCCTATTAACCCAATCATGATCCTGGGATTTCTCACTATGTTGTCTGCTATTCCTAATTTTATTTATTTTTTATTTTATTCAATATTTTACCATGTAAGTCAATGTAATACTGTAATAATCTAATATGGATTCTTGCCCCTGTAACCTTAGAAATTCAATTCACAATTCAATATCCACATATTTCTATGTAGTCTATTACATCCCCTGGACAAATATACTGCAGATGTCTATACATGAATAAAAAGTGCAAAGGTTGATTCAAACTATTAGCAGCAATTAAAATTAAGGTTCATTTTCCTCTGTTCCTTATGACGAGATCGGTAATATTATTAAACCAGTTCTGAAATATCTGGTGTATTCTGTTAAAGTACGCCACGATAACGCATAGATATACATATTTAAATAAACTACATTAGTATAATAAACTGATTATGCAAGTTCACCGAGATAATTATGCACTTTGTTTTGGACTTGTACTTTCCACAGCCAGCAGTAGCAAACAAATCCAGTAGCACGCTATCTCTCTGTGGTGTCAGCTAACGTGATGCGAACTGCTTTCTCCCTATGCACAGATACCTTCTTTAATGAACTCATTATAGGACCTCCCATCCCAATTACCACCTCCAACTCTCTTGATAAGGTAAGACACGCAACATTCTCAACGTGCGGTCATTTATTTATGCATTTGTAACGCGATTTCTTCTACTGTAAAACATTTCCGAACAGGGTCGTCGACAAAATCATGTAAAGACGCTTGAACACTGCAGAAGGCAAAAAAGCGAATGTGAGAATGAGTTTTTTTTATGGCTATAATCTGCTTAGTCCGGCCCGGTGATCTGAGATTGTCGATGTTTATGAGGTAATTGCACTGCCGAGGGTTGGACGTCATGGATTTATTGATTCAGTTGAAGGGTCTGTATTGATAAGTGTGTGGTAATATCCCAGCATCTAATAAAGATCGGAGCAAGGGTGGAGCATTTTCGTTCAAGGTCACGAGAGTGGAGAGTGGTTTACTAAGAGAACCTATGACAGATTGGACTACTACTACTCCTACTCTAACTCCTACTCTTACTCCTACTACTACTACTACTACTACTACTACTACTACTACTACTCTTACTCCTACTACTACTACTACTACTACTACTACTACTACTACCATTGCATTTAAGGTTTTATTAAAATTGTTTGGTTTTTGTCCAGTTTGACCAGTTTTAAAGTGTGTAAAATATGTCATATATTTAAAACCAACACTACATAACCTCACAAGGTGGAACAGAGCGTTTTGAGCTTTGACGATGTAGACCACGCATGTCCAAATTATGGCCCAGGGGCTAAATGTGGCCCTCAGACCAATTGTTTTGGCCCTCAGGCTTCCACGTGAATTGGCCCATGCCACCGCAAGTGGCACTTTTTGCTGCATGTTTTTTAAATCAACCTTGATCCAGCAAATGTAGTGTGTCCTTTTGAGGGTCTAAGCCTAAGGTCTGGAGGGTCATTTAAACCTGTTATAAATGCACATATTTGGCCCTCACACTGGTTTGTGTTTTAATATGTGGCCCTTGATCAAAAAAGTTTAGACACCCCTGATGTAGACAGACCAAAGCCCTATTCGCACAGGATCAGTATTACCTCTGGGCCTTTTGTGATTTGTAATAATTGCGGATGATGCCTCAGATCTTAAGCCCGTGTGAATGCGCCATGTCTGTAATTTGTAAAGTAAAAATTCCGCCGCAAATTACCTACTATATTTCGTCAAACACAGACATCCGCTGATAACACCAGTCTCGTGTGAATCTGCATCTCAGTGTATTATTGTAATTGCGCGCCTTTTCTATTTCTTTCTTTTCTTTCCGTGTTCTTTTCTCTTTCAATCTCTGTTAATGTCAGTAAAATGAAGTAATTTACTAACACAGAGGTGGGGCGGTAATTTGCAAATTACCAGACGTCCCAAGGTACTTATCCCATGCGAATAGGGCTTAATATAAAGGCTTACTCAGATGCGTGAATGAAACAAAACACAACTCCAGGTATGTTTTTGGTTAGGTAACAACATTATAACATGGCCAAACATTCACAAGAGTCAATTTTGTGTAATATAGGACCTTTACGTCTTCAATTATTACAGTATACCACCCTCTTTTTGTCTCTACTCAGGTCCCTGATGTCGTCTCTTCGAGCAGCCAGTCCTTCCAGAGTGACACACCCAGCGAGCCCAGCACCCAGCATGTCCGCAGCATCACAACAGTCTGAGAAATCCTACATGCCTATTGTCTAGCCATATTATATATTATTTAAATCTATATGATACCATTTCATAGCCACTGTCCTGTCGATTTTAGCTACTCATCCATTTGAGCTCCTTAACGCTACTGCACATGCGCACAACCCCCAAACGCTGTTACAGTTAAAACGCCATCGATTTGAGCTCCCGAGGAACAAGTAGAGTAACAAGTAACATTTTAATTGTGTATTGATTTTATTGTATGTTTTGACCAGTTAAGCACGTAAGCAACAACAGGTGCATGTTAGATTTGCTGCAGAATACCTACGTTAGATGATTGAATAGTTTGGATTCAATATTTGATTTTATCGTTATCATTTTCATTACATTGCTTTTTTTTTTGTTTCCATGTGTAGAAAACGTTGTAACTTTGTTTAAAAAGATGCTGTATAAATAAAATATCACTATATTATAATAGGAAATTCAGTAAAATATTATATATTTAACGCTATTTAATATAAAGATGTCAGAGTTTCCCGTCATTTTTTCTCTTATATAGTGGGAGCCTTATTTGATAGAAGATATAAGCCTGTCGAAATGAGCTACCTCTACACAAATTCACATAAATGAGTGAATAATGATGATGAGGTGATTCTAAAGCGGGAGCATTATTCGATGGCCTGACGATATGTGCTTCTTTAGTCAGAGCCTTATTTGATAGCCTAATACAACTGTTGAAATGAACTATGCATATTCATATAAATGAGTGCAAATTTGACATAACTGAGGTATAAAGAACAATCACCTTGTGCAAACAGCATCAAACCCACTGTCTCTAATCCAAAGAAATATGTTGTGAAACTGGGGAGGTTTGCTTTATTGGATCTATACAACTGTAAACGGAAGAGAATAAGATTATTAGCTTATTTTGACAGGGGAGCATGAATCAATAGACGTCACTGTCGATTTAGTCTCCGGGTAGCTCATTTTGACAGAACACCACCTGTATTGTGTTTAAAGGCCCTATATTACACAAAATTGACTCCTGCGAGCTTTAAGCCATTTTAGAACATTGTTTCCTCATCAAAACACACCCAGAGCTGTTTTGATTTATGTGTGAATGAAACAAAACACAAATCCCGGTATGATTGTGATGAGGAAACAACATTTTAACACAGAACATCAGAAAACAATGTAATATGGACCCTTTAAAAGCATTCAGTCACTACTCAAAACTAAATATATAGATGTAGGTGTACAGATATAGATGTATTTAATGTGTTTTTATGTTGTGAGCCTTATTTTCCCTGCAGGTGTAGACTGTAGAGACGGGTGAATGGTCTGCTCTTTGTGGGCTCAGTGGGAGATGGGAGCGTGTGGTGTGAGGCGCTGTCTACAGTAAACAGCCCACCTGGAGACACTTCATTATTGCACAGTCAAGGTGTGAGGCGAGCAGTGCTGGAAAGAAGTACGCAGTTCTGTTACTTAAGTAAAAGTAAAGATACTGGAGCGAAAAATACTCAAGGAAAAGTAAAAGTATCACAGGAGAAAAATCCACTGAAGTAAATGTATTAAAGTACCAATTAATACCAAGAATTTCACACATATTTTGAGGTTTTATAAAGCTTCAAATGTGGTGATTTTGATTTTTTTTTAATGTGCTGAATTTTATTAAACAGAAACAACTGAATCAATAGTTTTTCCATCTGTTTTTATTTGTATATTTTTGTTTGCTCAAATTATAAACATGTTAAAGGACTCGGGAACATTCCAGGACTTGAGCCAGTCGTTGAACTTAAACAGATCCCAGGACTCTAACCAATGCCTGGACTCGAGCAGATCCCAGGACTAGAGACCTTCTCAGAATCAAAGAGATCCCTGGATCCTTCCAAGACTCGAGACCCTCCCAGGACTCAAGCAGATACCTGGACTCGAGTAGATACCTGGACTTGAGGAGATACCTGGACTCGAGCAGATCCCAGGACTCGGGACCATCCCTGGACTCAAACAGATGCCTGGACTCGAGCAGGTCCCTGGACTCAAGCAGATCCCTGGACTCGAGCAGGTCCCTGGACTCGAGCAGATCCCTGGATTCGAGCAGATCCCTGGACTCGAGCAGATACCTGGACTCGAGCACATGCCTGGACTTGAGCAGATCCCTGGACTCGAGTAGATACCTGGACTCGAGCAGATACCTGGACTTGAGCAGATCCCTGGACTCGAGCAGATACCTGGACTCGAGCACATGCCTGGACTTCAGCAGATCCCTGGACTCGAGTAGATACCTGGACTCGAGCAGATACCTGGACTTGAGCAGATCCCTGGACTCGAGTAGATACCTGGACTCGAGCACATGCCTGGACTTCAGCAGATCCCTGGACTCGAGTAGATACCTGGACTCGAGCAGATACCTGGACTCGAGCAGATACCTGGACTCGAGCAGATACCTGGACTCGAGTAAATACCTGGACTCGAGACCCTCCCAGGACTCCAGGCCCTTCCAGGTCTTGAGGCCCTTCCAGGACATGAGCAGATCTCTGCTCTAGAGGAGCCAGTCGCGCTCTCTGTACATTAAATAACTTGTGCAACATTTTGGTGTCATGTTGTTTACAAAATACATTATTGTGGTGTTAAATTACTAGTATTTCTTCTGCCTTTTCTTCTAGACTATAAATGAGACATAATTACACTTTAGCATTTCAGTGCAGCATTAACTACACATCTGTGCAGCAATTGGACAACATGAATTTCAATTTAGGGTTTAATCAAAACATGTTGTTAAATGTAGTTTGAATAATTTCTTTATAAATTGTGCGATGCCGATTCACACAGTTCATCCAGAAAGCTCAGATCCTCCAACTTTGTGGATTAGGAGGTTGACCATGAATTGAACAAGACAGAATGACATTAAATACCCCTTTAGCTCCTCCTCTGGGTAAACCAGTGATCACATCAGGGTTTTAAGGTTTTACTAAACAAAATATATCAAGCAGTAATATTTTTAACATTAACAAATTAATAAACAGTCCTCCATATAGCCATTACTTTATTAATAAAAACATAACAAATCACCAAATGCTACACAAATTCATTGCAATAGTTTACTATTTATTTCCCAGAATGCACCAGCACCACTGCTTCATTTTGCGCCTTGGTGTTTTTGCTGATTTACGTCACATTAGATAAATGGTTCTCAACCTGGGGGTCAAGGCCATCATGGAGTTTGCAAAATGATTTCAGTGGGTTCCCAGATGATATGGAGAGTTTTAAATGAATGCAATAGTCTCAAGTTTTAACAGACAAATGCAGAGATAATTGTAGACTGTGAATGTGAATGAAGGTGGCACAAGTTATTAGGTCAGTGATCGGGTCTATTGTAACCGAGGTGGAAAATGGGTTAGGTTTAGGGTTAGGGTTGAGTATTTTTCGCTCCAGTATCTGTACTTTTACTTAAGTAACAGAAATGCGTACTTCTTTCCAGCACTGCTCGCCTCACACCTTGACTGTGCAATAATGAAGTGTCTCCAGGTGGGCTGTTTACTGTAGACAGCGCCTCACACCACTGGCTTTGTTTTGCCTGCCTTGCCCTTTGTGTTTTTGTCATTGCTGGTCACTTTGTTTCCCGCGGCGGTCACGTCATTTAGTCACGTGGGGTGATCGGCCAATCACGGTCCTTTATTGACGTTACAGCATCACGTGACACGGTGCGGCCAATCGCGTACATTTATTATGGTAGCGTTAGACGCGGTGGGGAAGCAAACTGGGAGACGAGGCGCAGGTCTGTTTTTAACTATTTTCGTCATTTAACTGTTTAATTCCGCTGGATGTTTATTGTAGTGCATGTTATGTTGTAGGAGCCCTCTATTCGGTCCAGAAACAGAACGTGATTGTTGACGTAGCATGTGTTATTGGCGGAATCAGGTGAGTCAGGTCATTGTTTTGATCATGTAGCTTAGCCGCCGCCATTCATTAAGATGGGCGCGGTTAGCTCACCTTTACAAAAAACTTTCTGCCTGTTTCAGTCAAAACTAAACCGTTTTGGATGACAACGAATAAGCTAACTGGCACAGCTAACAAGCTAGCACAGCTAATATTTTAGCACTTTATGAATTGTGAATATTGGTTTATATTGTGATCTTTTCTATTGATGAATTGTATTGAATTTAAGTATAGTGCAATTAGTGCTATATTTTATCAATTGTGTGCAGACTGAAAATGATATATGACATTAGCTTACCTGTTATGGGGGTAATGTTAACATTTGATATATTGAGACTTTGGTCCTGTTATCTAGGCCAGGTCCAGGATGGCGAGCTAAAACCCAGGAACCTGAACCTACAGAGTCACAGAGAGTGTCGAAGAGCCGCATCCTTCCGCCGGGCCGGTAGGGTGCTCACCCCACTTATGCTCACACCATCGCCCACTGAACTGTTCAACAATTCAACTCGCACAACTCCCAGTGCACTTACCTTCCTCTGGATTCCGTTCACGACTTTAGATAAAACTAAGGTAGTTTGCATATATTGCAGCGATGAACTCTCTTTCCACAGAAGCACAACAAGTTTAAAATACCACCTTAAAGCAAAACACATGTTTGATTCAGCGGCAGCAACGACACTACTTGTGCACCAAGCCGAGCACGACAACCCGCAGCAACATGTTGTCAGCAAAACTACCAGCAATAGAAAAATGTCTTTTTGATAATAAATGGCTTTTTTGTCCTAATATTTTGGTCTTTTTTTGAAGAACAATTAACTGTGATTAATCGTGATTAATCAAAATTCTAAAGTGTGATTAATCTGATTAAAAAAATTAATCGTTTGACAGCACTAGTTTTTATCTGATTCCCCACCCCCAACCCAACTGGAACCTTCTACTATTTCAAAAATAATCTTCAAGCTTATGTAGAAAATGGCTCATCTTTTTTACACTAATGTCAAATTGTACAAGATCAAATATGAACTATGTGAAGAAAACTATGCAGAGGCCAATATCTAATGACTAATATTTTTGCAAGAATCTTAAATATAATGATCTTAAGTAAAATGAATGGTCTAACACGCTATAGGAATAGATAACCATCACATTATCAAACGTTTCCCACAATGTTATGGAGAATATAATGATTTGTAAAGGGAACTATCTTTTGTCCACACTCTATAGAAAGATCGCATTGAGTTAGCATCACAAATTTCAAGTGTTTTCACAATACGTCTCCCGGTGAACCTTTAACCCTTCAGACGTCTTCCTCCGGTACCTTCTGCAGTCCCCATTGTGTGTGTGAACTGTGCGGCGTGAAGGCACAATAACAGATTTATTTCATGTGTGGTGCGGCTGACATAACATTTGCATTTTATAATAGTGAGAAATGGAGGCGAGCTCGGAGCTATAGGCCGACTGTATGAATCTCGGTGACATTTTACGGCCCGGCTCTTATCAAAATGAGCCGTCCAAATGATTCCACGCTTGATGTCGAAAAGAATAGCATCGCCTCACTGTTTTCGCCTCACAGTAGTTTACAATGTGCTGATGTTTCCACTTCTTTTGGTGTCTGCTGTAGAACTGGGAGTTGCAGAGTCCCTCATGATTCAATACGATACTTGACGCACGGCTCACAATACGATATTATCACGATTTGGCGATACACGAGATTATCGATATATGGCACATGATAAACCAGAATAAATTTTATTAAACCACTATGTGTGCAAAGTTTAATAAGAAATGCAACTATTTTAATCATCAAAACAGGACTACATTCATATAATACTCCCTACAACTCACCCTTATGTAACAGATAATGCTCCCTACAACTGCACAGCAACTCACTCTTATATAACAAATACTCACTACAGCTGTACAACAACTCACCCTTATGTAATAGATAATACTCCCTACAACTGTGTAACAGATACTCTTGACGTTGACTACATATACATTTATATAATTATACTTTATTTGACAGTCTTACTACTTATTTAGAATGTATTATTACCATTTATATTTTTCCTCTTTGTTATATAATTTTGTGATGTGTGTGCTACTGTGTCCAAATAATTTCCCTTATGGATCAATTAAATTTTATCTAAGTCTAAATAAGTAACAAAACTAGTGTGGCCACAAAACAAAAATGCTAAAAGACACCAAAAATCACTCTGTACTGTATCACCAAATTTAGTTTTACAGTGTACTGATATTTCAATATTTTTGCACACCCCTGATCTCATTTGTTCGACTCAAGGCTCGATCTCACTGCCGTGACAGTTTTTTTTTTTTTAAAGCTTTCCCTTTGATGTATTTGTGCTGACAGGCTTAAACAGGCGAATATAACTAAGAATAGCTCTCGAGTCAATCTGGTAAATGGAAAAGTGCACACAAAATGAATGCGTTCATTTGCAGTCCACTCCACAGAGCGCTCACATGTTTACCATTAGAAAGTAATGAATGTGGTGTTAGCCTAGCACATGGCTCAGTGCTGCAGAGAGCATGTGGAAGTCACAGGAATGTTCAGGGTCTTTGGTTGGGACCATAGGCCGTATATATGAGTGGACGTCACCCACAGCGTTCAGCGCCGCTCAGATGAGGTTCCCGATGCCACAGTTACAGGATCGAATTTGAAGAAAGGTTCCATATTTGGAAATCTGACCGCAAGTAGTATAGCAACCACAAGAGCCAATCATGAGCCCTCCTCATGGCAGAGCGGCGAGACTCTGCACCATTCTGCACAGACCGCTGTATTTCAGTGATTCTTGAGAATAATCAGGAAACTTTTAGCTTTTATCATCAAACTTTAAATAGTAAGTTTAAGTCATTGATTTATGTTATATGTTCTGTTACGAGTTGCAATTTAACGAAATTCACTTTACTTTATGCTCGTTAAATGATGCTAGCTTTTGCTTTAGCTATAGCTTAGCTATTGTAATTGTTGTTGTGATATTTTGACATTTTATTTCAAAAATAGTAATTCGGGGCAGGAAAGCGAGAAGGTAACTTACTTAGGAGCGAAACGCACTAGCTGTCAATCAAACCTCTTGCTAACCCTAGGGGGAGGGACCTTGGGAAATGAAGGCATCTGATTGGTCTGTTATTTATGTTCATATCTTGATTTAGGAACAAGATAGCGACATGAAAAATTCAGGATGTAGAGCGGATTCATACGAACAATTTAAGACCAAAATGATGAGGCCGCAGCAGCAGTTACGGAGAGAGGGACGATAAGATCCCAATGTAAGTCAATGGGAAAAAGGGAGAGAAGGTGCTGGAAGAGCCTCCTGGAGCACTTCCTGTTTGGCACGCGGCAGCTAACACTTTAGCTATGTCCACTCATATATACGGTCTATGGTTGGGACCATAGACACCCTCCTGTGGACTCACCACTCACAGAGGGGTTCATAGGGGGTCAGGTGAGGATTGGGCAGCAAACTGCCCCCGCGATCCAGCCGGACAAAACGGAAGAAGATGGATGGACATTGCACTTACACACACACCAAAAATTTGATCTAATTTTAGAGTTATCTGATTATTCCAGTTATCAGATGTTCTCCTGTTTCTGAATTTGAATTTATTTATTATTATTTTTTCAGATTTGGGACCAATTTCTCAGTATTCATCAGCTAAAATGTTACAGGTCCTCACATTACATTTCTTCAGGTCCACAAAGTAAAGTAAAGATACCTACAATTTTTACTTAAGTACAGTACTTTTTTTTCATTTTTCTTTAGATCCATATGCACTGATTCTGACATGAGCGTGTGAAATGTGCTCTTGAAGTGCCCGTGATGTAGCGACAGCCTGGCTCCTGCATTATTGACTACAGGCCTGCTCCTCGGCACCAGATGGCTCTCACAGATCTGCGTGGAGGAGCTCGCATCTCGCTCCCGTCGTGGTGTGGAGGGGGTCTGTCTGCTCTGCTTCTCACTGGCTTCTGTTTTCTCCGCTCGCTGGCACCGACGCTCTGTGCAGACTATTAGTGAAATGAGGCGTCCTGCAGAGGACTATAGCAGTGACAGGGCTATTACACGGGACTTTTTGTTGTGCTGCTTTAACCTTAGCTGTCCCTGGGGCCGGCTCAGGGCACTGTGGTGTGGGTTACTCTCACATAATGCTGGTTTCATAACAGATACTCCACAGAGCCAGACAGGGCACAGATCGTACATGAGAATTAGCCTGTCACTCATACACAGTCAGTAAAATAAACTATGACAATAGACTAAATAGACTAAAATGTTAGTTAAGGTGATTCAGATCTGTATATCTTCCTCAAGAGCTGTGCGTCTGTGCTCCAGCCAGGTAACCAGGTTCTTCATCATCCATCCGTCCATCCATCTTCTCCCGCTTAATCCGGCTGGGTCGCGGGGGCAGCTTGCTGCCCAATACTCATAGCACCTGACCCCCCCCCCCATGAACCCCTCTGCGGTGGTCAGCTCACAGGAGGGTGGACATCATGGTCCTTGATGTTAGTTCATAGGGGTGCGGGCATGTTTTGAGTTGATGGGGGAAACCGGAGTACCCGCAGGAAACCCATCCAGACACGGGGAGGACATGCAAACTCCACACAGAAGGGCCCGGGCGACCCGGGGATCGAACCCGCAACCTTCTTGCTGTGAGGCCTGAGTGTTGCCACTCAGGGGTTCATCATTCACTGGAAAAAAGCATTATCTAATTAAGAACAAAATTAAGAACATTTTACTTTATTTGAGTAGATTTAACTTGACAAGTTAAATGATCTGCTAGTGGAATAAGTGTTTTCTTTTTCTTAATTCAAGCAAAATTTGATTTTGTTTCTTATTGTAAGTACAAAAAGTTGTTTTCCCTTATTTTAAGTGTAGCAAGGGGTATTTTTGTATTTTAAGTACAAAAAGTCTTATTGCACTTGCAAATCATTTTACTTGTCAAGAGAAATGTACTCAAATCATAGTAAAACTTACTTAATTCACGTCATTTTTGCTTGACTAGATTTTGTTTTTGCAGTGAAACAATGCAAAGTGCTATTGACAACAACTGCTGAATTATTGCATGTGTAACTGTAGAGTGCAAATAAAACACATTTAACATAATTTACATACTTTACTTAGTTTGAATTTTTTAAATTTATTTTGCACATATAAAATAACAATCAAAAAAAAAACCCAGATAAAAAAGTAGGTGCCGGAAGAGGCAAAAAATCCATAGGGCTTACCGTATTTTCCGGACTATAAGCCGCTACTTTTTTCCCAGGCTTGAACCATGTGGCTTTTAGTGCGGAGCTGCTAAATTTAGATTTTTTTTCTTCCACGGCTAGGGCCGCTCTAACTGGAATTTCAAAAACAAGATAGACGGAGAAGAATACGCTACTTTTTATTTAGCAGATATAACACACGACAAATTACTAACTGGTAATTATTTTCAAATCCTCGCCCCTTCATCATGAAAAGCACACGAAGGAGTTTGTATGTTGCAAGTTTTAAGTTAAAGGCATCGATCTTGCTCCAGGAAGGAAACCGCTGTAGAGCCCTGCACCCGCAGGACCCGCGGGACCCAATGCAAAACAGTGTGGCGCAGGACCATGGATGTAATAAGAGCATCTGAAAGCTTATTGCGGGCGGGAGCGGTACTGAAGACTGCGGGAGCGGGACTGAAAATTGTTCCGCGCAGACCTCTACGGTGCTGCTGCACGCAAGATCGGTGTCAGCGAAGATGATTAAAGTGACTTGTGGTTTCACTGCACAGAAGAAATGAAGATACTCAATTACCGGTTCTTTTCTGTTTTTGACCTCATTTTAATCAGCACAGTTGCTGCCGTGTTAAAAGGCACAGTTCGGAAAGAATCTGTTCAGGTACATAAATTTACAGTTACAGTACAAAATCGTTCTGTATATGCAGTAAATATCTAATTTTTCAACATAGATATCAGCGGCTTATAGCCCGGTTGCGGCTTGTACAACTTTTTTCTTAATTTTTTTTAAAGTAGCGTGGGTGCGGCTTATATACCGGTGCCTCAATAGTCCGGAAAATACAGAAAATTCAATACAATTAAACCTTATGAATACATTGAAAAGTTTTAGTTTTTGCTTTTCTTTTGTTTAAACTTTAACTTTTTGGTTAAATGTATAATTTTTCTTCATCGTTGGACATGGGTAAAAGATATGACACACATAGAGATAATCTCATAACTTAATTAACAATCATGGGACAAAATAATTTACACAACAATAGTTAGATTTGAGAAATACAAATAAATCGCACCTTTATTTTGTTAAATCCACGTTTAATTTGTCATGTCAAATGCCTTCCTTGTTCTTGGATTTTGCATGAAATTTTCTGTTTTGATTTCTGTTTTGTAGATAGAGGTATTCTGTTTAGAAATGAGCACTACTTCTTATATTTTTGTTCTCAGTTTTTTTTCCACAAACTACCACTTAAACGATGTAAAACTACGCTAAATATTCAGCACAGGCACTATCCCAATAAACCAAGTCATAATTAGAAAAATGAAAACCTGTCATGTGCTCTTTAAAGGTCCTGTATTACGCAAAATTGACTCTTGTGAAGTTTTAGTCATGTTATAATGCTGCTACCTCATCAAAAACATACCAGAGTTGTGTTTTTTTTTTGTCATTCACACCTTAAAATGCTCTATTCCACCTTGTGATGTCATGAAGCGGTAGTTTTCAAGTTAACAGCTCCTTTTACCTTTAGTTCAGTAGATATGGGCAATTCTGGTGCTGAAATCCAGGTATGTTTTTGACGAGGAAACAACGTTATAACAAACCGTAGATCTGAAAATAGCGTAACACGGGCCCTTTAAATCTTCCTGTTATATTTAGTGTATTCCTTCTTTAAGCGTCTCTACGACTGGACCGCGACAGAGGAGAGGAAGTGAGCCGTGACTATAACAAGCCACTGGAGACCTGCGCCACTCGTCCCACTGAGATCCATTACACAGACTTTCCACTTATTTATCCATGCGCCTAGAACAGTGCAGCGGCCACGGGCTCATTAGCAAAGGAAAGACACGAGTTAGCTGGAGAGTTAGCTCATGTACTCCGTTGGGTTGTTTGGTCCGGTGAAGCATGGGGACACAGGATAACGCAGAGTATCAGACAGCGAGGCAGGGCTGTGGAATGGTTCGTTTAAAGGGCCGTATTACGCTATTTTCTGATCTATGTTATAATGTTTCCTCATCAAAAACATACCTGGAGTTGTGTTTTGGTTCATTCACATGTGTTTAGGCTGAGTTCTTCCACCTTGTGTTGTCTCTACTAAGGAAAAGGTAGATGTTAACTGGGAAAACCATCGCTTCATGACATTACAAGGAGGAACAGAGCATTTTGAGCTTTGGAAATGTAGAAAAACTAAAGGATTACTCAAACGTGTGTGAATTTTGCATAATATAGGACTTTTAAAGCCTGATTGTACCTGATTTTTACAGTTTAGTTCATTTTGCGGTGGTCCAAAGTTATTCCTTACTTACCTAATGCATTCTTAACATCCTAATTAATCACCACAATGAGTTTTTGAAGAGCTTTTCACAACTCTCAGACCAATCCAGAGTTTTGCTGTCATGGTAAAGTTAACAACAACAAGCAGGTAGAGATATCCAAAATGTAAAGAATGGAGTTTAAAGAGGACATACTGTGCAAAAATATCTTTAAACATGTTATAATGGTTTTCCAACTCCTTGTTATGTACTGCAGCTTACGTAAAGTTGTGTTTCGACTGCATGTTTGAGTTTTTGTCCTGCATTTGAGACATGGGTACAGTTTCCACCTACCCCCTATCCCACCCACTGTTCTGTAGGGGTAAAAATGTTGCTTACCCATTAAAAAACACATATACATGGAGTTGGACATGTAAACTCAAAAGCCCTGGACCAGAAATCGAATCGAAGTTTTGTTTCTTTATGAGCTAAAACTTTGAATTAAAACAATTTTTTTTTAAACTTACATAGATATCAATTTAATATTAAATTTATGTCAATATATATAAAATCACTTCAATTCTTTCTCCAATTCAGGTGCAATGTGCAACTTTTCTGGTTTCTGAGATGTTATTGCTTTGTCTGAAATGTTTCACAATGGTTTCATTAAGATAGAAAAGGTTTAATATCGCAAAGAAGACCAAGTTACAGGTCAGATCTGTGGAAAGGCGACCCCCCGCTCACAGTCAGAATGCCTATTTTTCTAATATTTTTGAGCACTAAAACCACCACTAATTGAGTAAACGTAAGGTAGAGCTGTTTAATGTCATATTGTGGAACATTCCAGGCAAAACAATGACATATCCACAGAAACAAGAATGTGTCGGGCCCCTAAACGAAAAGTTATACAGTGCACCTTTAACTTTTCTAGAAATAATGAAGCACTCAGTCTAGGTACACTTTTTAGGTTAGATAAATAACTAATATTAATACTTAAAGAGCCGTCCATAATGAAATGCTTTGGAGTAATGCGGATAATATAACGAGAACCGGTGTTAGCAGCAGAATCTACGGCCCCTGACACTTCCTTGTTAGCTTATAGGTTATTCTTTATTACTGCATTAGCGCAACTCAGCAAGTCATTAAACCGCTAATAAGCAGAACACAGAGCTGTGCATTCTCCACTTTAAAGGACAGCCTATAGTTGGACATACTGGTGCCAAGCTTCTTTTCCTGTATCGTTTTCTATATAAGATTTCACTTTTAAACGTCTTATATTACATAATGATTATGTGAGCGCTAAGCTGTGTTAGAAAGTTGTTACGTTGTCGAAAACATATTTAGAGTTTTCACAAACAGAAGAGACAGGAGCTGCTGGGATCCGTGTACAATAACAAAGGGTGCTCGTGAAAAAGGGTGAAGATCATTGAGAAAAAAGAAAAATATCAGGCACTCACACAATAAAATCAAAGTAGTGCTCGTAAAAATGGTCCCTGCTAAAATAATACAAAATAAAATGACTGCGCTCGATGAAATAGGCTCTATTTACACTTACGTCACAAACCTGCACGTTTAAAAACCCAGATTCAGAACCAAAGTTATGGAGCGAAACGTTAATGTGAAAGGAGTTCAGTCTCGAAAAAGAAATCAAAGAATTAAGCACAATGACGGCATTTAAAATACACATAAAATCCAGTGCAATGTGTATGTATGAAAAAGAAAACAAAGTTGTTGTGCATAAAAGTGAAGATTTCTGTTTGCAATTGATTAATAATTGTGACTGAAATGAAATGTAGTGATTTGAAATGTTTCACAGCAATTATAGGTGTTAATGTGTCTAGAAAAAGGAAAAGGGGGCAGAAAACATAAGATTATTCTTCTTTCTGCTCCTTTTTAGTCATTTCTTGTTTAATATTATGACACTATTAATGCCTTTTTATACTTTTTTAATGAAATAAACAACAGGATGCGATTACAGCTTCCAGCAGGCGGTACTTCCGGTCTATTCGCAGTAGTTTTACCTATTACTACTGCGGAAGTTGTAATTGCATCTTTCCAAACGTTTTCCTGCTTTGTGACGTAAGCATGAATAGAGCCTATTGTCCTGAAATTAAGAAGTTATTCGCCTCCGCCCAGCACACCTCGAGTGAGATTAAACTGGTCCTCACCTCTAATTCATTATCACATCCTGAAGAAGGCGTTAGTGTGTTTTTAATGCTTCCTGCTCGCTCACAATAAAGGCTTTTACATATTTTGTAACTAAGTGAGTGCCTGATATTTTTCTTTTTCTCAATACCCATAGTTTTGTTGTGTTTCATTCACACGTTTGAGTAATCATGCGTTATTAGTTTGTCTACATCTCCCAAGCTCAAAATGCTCTTTCTTCTGCTGACATTGGCATTTCCGGGGCAGAAATGAGCACTTAGCACTTTCTTTATCACCACATGACATCTCAAGTGTTTTTTATTCAAGAGAAGAACTCAGTATCCAGGTTTGTGTGTTAAACATGTGTGAACGATACAAATCACAGTTTCAGCTATGTGTTTGATGAAGTAACAACATTATAACATGGCTTAAACCTCACAAGAGTCAGTTATGCATAATATGGGACCTTTAACTCCGTCTTGATTCGTCTTTGTTGATCTCATTCCCATCTCCAGTGAAACGTCTTGACTTGAGCACATATGAGACTCCACCTGAGGCTCCGAGTGCTGTACCCGCCCACTCTTCATCTGCTTCCATCTGCTTCCATAGTATATATGTGTGTGTGTGTGTGCATATATTTATGTATATGTGTGTGTATATGAGTACCTTCACCACATCTCCTCCACAAACTCTCTCAAGGGCAAGGCGGAGTTTGTGGCAGTCCAATGGGAAATCACAAATATATTAAGTGGAGGTTAGTGCAGTTCTCCAGATTAGCACTGGAAAACATCTTATAATTTGACTAAAGGTGAATGGTAGAACAGGAGAGTGCTAAAGTTGCAGCGTCAGGTGGAAAACGTAAAGCTGCATTGTGTCACTTTTCTGGTGGAGGGTCCGTCAAATGCTTTTCTCAATGGAGATGTTATTGCTTTGTCTGGAATGTTTCACAGTGTGGTATTAAACCTTATAGGTCAGTCATAAAGTCTGTGTATATCTGTTTTTATAGGTGTTTTTGAGCTATAAAACCACCTGTAACTGAATAAATGTAAGGTGAAGCTGTTTAATGTCGTACTGTGGAACATTCCAGGCAGAGCAATGACATATCCATAGAAACAAACAGGTGACGGACCTTCCACCAGAAAAGTTACACAATGCACCTTTAAAGAAAACTAATGCAAAAGCAACAAAACTGAGCTGTTATCCATGATAAGGCTGTTCCCTCATCATTACTTATCTCAGAGCTGGATTTTGGCTGGTTTGTGCAAGTTTGTATAGTCCTGTGTTGTCGGCTTGAGCGCTCAGAAAGAAAAAAAAAAACTTGCTTTCACCAGTGTGGAAGAAGTACTTAATTTCATTACTTAAGTAAAAGTATAAATACCAGACCAAAAAATACACAAGTACAAGTATCACATGAAAAAATCTACTTAAATGGTGTTTCAAAACCCATCTGTTCAGGACAGCTTTTCCCCTGTGATTTTGCACTTCATTTTTCTGTAATGCTGTTTTTGTGTTATTAATTATGTTGTATAATTTTTTTGTATTTAATGTTTTGTAAAGTGTCCTTGAGTGTCTAGAAAAGCGCTGTTAAATAAAATTAATTATTATTGTTCAGCAGAAGCTATTAACTAAATGTTTTTTCCTAGCTGTTTTTTAGTTGTATATTTTTTGTTTGTGCAAACTTTCAAAAGCCTTTTCAGCAAGTCTTTATTTTACTTTTCAGTCCTGTTAAAAATGTAGTGAAGTAGGAAGTGCAGATATCTGCTCTCAAATATGGTAAAGTAAAAGTGATCCACTTACGAATCTACTTAAGTAATGTAAAGATACTTCATATTTTTACCTAAGTACAATATTTTACTAGTTTTACATTCCACCGCTGCTTCTCATTTATCTCCTAACCTGCCTACACCCCTGTGCTATAGCGGGAAAACACAGACACACAAGGTTAAAATGTTCATTAACTTATCATCAAAAATTAAAAGGGGCTGTACTAATTTTTTTCATGTAATAAAGTCTAATTTGTTTTTTCGCCAGTCCAGACACTTTGTAAAAGCAGTGTGCTGTGAGGTGTCTGCATCACATTATAAAAAAATGTGCAGCATCGGCAAACCATGAAGTAAGCCTGGTGCGCTGTTAACATGCTAGTAGTTGCTTTTCCCAAGGACACACTAAACTGCACTGGCCTAATCACTGTTACATCACGGCCATTATCCGCCTCCACAGCGCACTTTGAGTCTGTTTCAGGGTTCTTGGACAAACCCAGTGTCCCTTTAAGATTTAAGGACATGTCAGAGCCGTCACTCACTGAGATAGAGTCCTCTGTGCGAGCTGCCGGCCCGAATGAGAAATAATGTATAGTTTTAAGCGCTAATGGCTATCGATAGTCCCTGAGGCGTGGACAGTGCTCTGCTCCGGCGCTCCAGGTCTTTGCATTGTTCAGCCATTTCATGTGTCATAAAGTGCAGGATGAAGTCATGGAAGAGGACTTTTCCTGAGGGTGGCGGGGCACTCAGAGCACAGGGCTGGAGGTATTAAGCAGTGACGGATGGGACAGACCCGTGCTCTGCTGCTCCTGCTGACTGGACTCTACTCCATCAGCGCAAATACTGTACGAGTCTAACTGTGCGCTGGTATGGGGCCCTGTGCTGTTTGTAATGAACCCCGGAGAAACTACGGAGGTTTGTTCTGAGTGCTGTTCCCACGTATTATATGCTGGAGTGGGTAAAGTAGCCAAAACCCTGACTCCAGTAAGAGGAACTGCAAAAATGTACAATCTAGCCAATTACTTGAATTAACAAAGTTTAATCGTGATTTCAGTAAATTTCTCCAGTCTTTTGTACTTACAATATGAAAATACATCTTGCTACACTGAAGATAAGAAAAACAACAACTCTTTGCACTTAAAATACAAAACAAAATCAAATGTTTTCTTGAATTAAGAGAAACACGCTTAATTTATTGGCAGATCATTTTACTTGTCAAGTTGAATCTACTCAAATACAATAAAACATCAATTAAAATACTGTCTAATACATTACTAAATACTAATAAAATACAATACTAAACACAATCAATCGATTAAATACTGTCCCACTTTAAATGTATGTTTTAATCATACTTAATTTATTTATGTTGTTGTAAGGCGAACTTGAGTGTCCAGAAAGATGCCTAATAAATAAAATGTGTTATTATTATTAAAATGTTCTTAATTTAAGTCATTTTTACCTTATCTAGATCTTGATTTTGCAGTGAAGCTAAGGTAAGAAACACTTTATTCATTCATCTATTTGACCCAATGCTTGTTGATGTGCCACCTACAGCAGAACATGCAAACTGCACTGGTAAATGTTCACATGTATACAGGAAACTGTTTTGTTTATGAAATGTGCTATAGAAATAAAGTGGATTGGATTGGATTGGATACAGTGCTTTTTTCCCTCAGTGCACTCATTCACACACCCATTCACTTACAGTGTCTCGTCCAAGGACACAACAAGAACACAACAACAAACTGTAAACCCCAACGTTCAAAGTAATGAAATAGATGACGTTGTGCACACTCAAAGTTTTACAAACAGTCTTACTAACTTAATTATGTCAAGTTACTGTAACATGTTCTTCTTTTTGAGTAATTTTAACCAATATTTTTTTATTAAAGTGAACTACTGTGGGTATAATTGAGCATAAATTAAAAACAGATTAGGTACAACTTAGTAGAACTAAGTAATTAAAAGTCCTGTTAGTTCTGTTGTTTCAAATAGGGATGATTTAAAAATAAACTAAAGGCCGCTACACACTAGAGGATTTTTCAGTCTTAAACCATTTTTAAACGTGCGACTAAATGCGCACACCACAGACATGAGGAGAAACGTATTAGAATTCAAATCTCTGATCGCAAAGACTGCAGTGGGATCTGTCTGCGTAAAACAGGCTGTAAAGCTGTGAGCGCGATGATGTCAGCTGTTTCCTGTCTACAGCAAAACTACTCACATTGAGAGTCTAAAGATCAGACCTCTGCACTTTGAGTTTAGACAAGTCAAAACTGTGTTATTATTATTGTGAAATGTGGTGCAAAACTTCAGATACAGGATTTTTAAAGCACAAAAGAGGCGATAAAGTCCAGAGGAAGTAGAGTCAGTATCGCTGATCTGCAGCTTTACGCTCTGTGGATGTAAACAAACACATGCAAGGAACAACTTTTGCCTTTTTACTTTCAAAAAACGCTTCAAAATGGATGAACAGCACGGTTTTGTGGACTGGATGTCATTATTTGCGGAGGACAATTTCTATGGATAATGTGGGTGAGATGCTGCACTTTAAATGTACCACTTTATGGGAGGTGAGTAATAAAGTTTTTTTTTTCTATATCCCAAATTTGTACGTTGTGTCTCTGTGTTCGTCACTCCTCTGCCCTTGACGCTCTGTTTTATTGGCTCTTTCCATCTCGTTGATGATGTTTGGTTGTTACGATCTGACAGTGACTCCACACATGAGGAGCAGCGGCTTCAAAATCGCACACAAAGACAAAAAGTCGGGTCACGCCTCCTTGAACTTGGGAAGAAGAAATCACAGCCAAAATCGGGCAAATTCTCCTGTAGTGTGTAGCGGCCTTTAATTTATACAGTTCATGCTAAAATACAATACAATTTCAAAATGATCGAGTTGCCTTAACAGAAAACTCTGACTGCAAACTGCAAATATTTGAGTTTGGGTAAATAAGCACTTTTAATTCAGCTGTTTTCAAAAGGTACAAATAGCAAATCCAACCATTTATCAACTTCAAATAATTGAGGTAATCGATTGCCTCAATTTTTTGGAGTTCTGGTAACTTATTCGGGTTTTCAGTGGAGTATTCCTGTGTGGGAGCTGGAATCACACCAACAACCTGAGGGGCAGTGGATTTTACTTTGGTACTTGAACCACCAACCTTCAGATCAGTCAAACACTCTTGTGCTATTGTACATCCCACTGGGAGTCAAACCTGTGACCTTCTTACTGCAACATAAGTACTAGTCACTCAGTCACCAGTACTACTAAGCATTACTTCAAATTAATGTTACTCAAATCGACAAATTTGAGTTTCATTTAGAGAGAAATCATGATAGAAATAACAAAAACAAAATATTTTGCCCAAAAAGGAGTGGGAAGAAGAGAATTTATTTAATCCCACCCCCTCTTCTAATCTAACACAATGAGCTTTCTTTTTCATTTTACATTAACTATATGAACTATTTACAAGTGCGGACAATGAATAACTGTTCTGCAATAATAATACATGAGGATACCAGCAATTTAATTTATTACATTTATTTCACTGAACGATTTTAAATCCAGACTGAGAGCACTTGAAACGGCCTCCTCAATTTATATTTGTTTTAATTAATTTACTGTCATTAATTGTGTTTTAAATGTGTTTTTACTGCCTCTTGGCCAGGGCTTCCTTGAAAAAGAGGTTTTTAATCTCAATGGGACTTCCCTGGAAAAATAAAGGTTAAATAAGTAGTGGTTCAAAATATTACCCACATGAGTAAGATTTGAGCTACGTCTCCTGTGGTTTGTATAAAGAAAGAAAGAAAATTCGCTGATCTGTTTGAGTGATGAGGAGTAGTCGTGTCACCTTGTCTCATCTCACCCTCATTCTGTCAGAGTGGCACCCAAAACGTGGCTTTTCTGCTGCCCCATGTTGCTTTTATCCACACATAACATCAATTCTTACATCGAAACGTATGATTGTTGCTTCTTTATCTTAACACACACTAATTGAACTGTTTGCGTGTTGTGTTTTTGGACATTTCAGCATATTCCTCAGCCTGTACGAACCTCCGGACCTGCTGCCAATATCCCTGAGCATCCATCTTAGGTGCTGAGGGTGCACATTGAGCGGGTGCGCTCCACTTCTAATACAATTGCTATTGATCACGCGCCGACAGGGGAGGCTAATTGAATGCACTGGTACATTGATGGGACAAACCTGTGGGGGGAGCCACTGGGGGCATCATCACAATATGTGTTTGGACTGGCACAGGTGAACGGGCCCTGAGGACGCCCCAGATGCCAAGTCTGCTTCTTTATAGAGATTTTGAGCTTGTTTTTAGAAAGTTGTTGTTTTGAGAGTTGTCGCTCCTGATTATTTTTTTTGTTCAGTTCTTTCACATTAATAGCATCTGTCGTGAATGAAATCTGTTAATATTTTAAAGATGTTAAAGGTGCTGTATCTGATATTTAATGTTTTACAAATGTGAAAAACAAAACTAGTTCATTTTAAACTGTTTGCAGCTTTCTGATGTTATCCTATGTCCACTTACCTTATGTTTCAGAACATTCTGGTTATTCACCACTTTTCACAACATTCATAAAGCTAACAACTAGCATGCTAACACGCGCTGAACCTCAAGAGCTGCTTATGCAATACATCTGTATGTATTGCATCATCTACTATACTCACTGATTTTGCTCAAATACCGTATTTTTTGGACTATAAGTCGCTCCGGAGTACAAGTCGTACCAACCAAAAATGTGTAATGAAGAAGAAAAAAACATGTATAAGTCACATTTTTGGGGGGAAATTTATTTTTATAAAATCAGAGACTAAGAACCGACATTTCGTCTTGAAAGGCAAGTTATAGAAGTTATAGATATAAAAACAACCCAACAGAGAACAATCCATGTGTCATTCGTTCCTTTGTTTTTAACTTTTTCAATACAGAACCAAAAATAAGAAAGCGATTTGTTTTTTCATGTTTGATTCATATATAGGATTCATATATTTGGTCTATGGGCTGCCAGTGTAAAAATTTAATACATAAGTCTAAGTCCTGAAACTCATAGTCCGAAAAATACGGTACATGGGAAATAAGCAGGTACAGTTCCTTTAATTAAGGTGAGACACTGTAGCCGAATAGCAACAAATTGTAAATTTTAAAATATCAATTTGAAACTTCTCCTGTACTTGACTCTATCTTTGTAGTTGACTATATCTTCTTAAGTTTTTCATCATGTAATGTTCTTATGTAAATATAAAGCATCTTATTATGTGTAAAAGTGGCCAAAACTGAGAATTCTCGGGACATTTAAAACAAAAACATGAAAAGAGGTTTTAATTTCTTGCTTCTTCTTGTCGACATATTAGATACAAAAAAAGATACCAAGAGGATATCAGATAAACTAGATTTGCCTAAAAATTCTAATTTCACCAATGTTTTTTTGTACAAGTACAAGATTAGTGTTGTTTTTAACATGCAAACCCTCACCAAATGGTCTATGGAGTAGCAACACATGGTGGTTTAAAATATTTATAATGGGCGAGATGCAGTGAGGATATAATGAGGCTGCTGAATGGGGGGAGAGGTGGAAAGGAGATTATACAAAAAAGTCATATTAACTTCTGAAAAATATGACAATGTGTCCAAATAAGCTGTATAATTGTGCGATTCAGTGCGAGTCAAAATACAGTCAAACTTATGAATACTGTATATGTTAAATCAGTTTTCTTATCTCTTTCTGACAAACAGACTCAATCAAAGACGGCTGTGAAAGTGAAAGTTTCTCCCTCTTTGTGAATCCATAGATATTGTGAAGTTACAGCACACTATGCACCCAGGACTTTTCATTACAGTGCGGACAGAGCTGCAGAATTTGGGAGGGAAAAAATCGACTTTTTTCTGATAAACATCCCGATTTCATTTGTGATGAAGGTTTTCAGATTCACATTCACTCTCAGGAGCATTAAAGGTGCATTGTGTAACTTTTCTGGTGGCAGATCTGCTCCACGTGGACTGTTTGACTGTGTGGCGTTAAACCTGTACTGATACTGTGCAGCTGATGTCGTCAACTTTCTCTGGGGGTGTGATGCTAACTGGAAGCACTTGATACAGTACTTTTGGGTATAGTTTTAAGAGATATTTGCCTTCTAACCCCACGTTTAGTCTCTTCTAATTACACTGAATTCTGTTGTGTCATTGGGCAAGACATTCTACGAAGACAAACCCTGGAATAAAAACAATCTCTAGGTAAGTTAAAATGACTTAAATTAAGAACATTTGACTTTATTTGAATTGATTCATCTTGACAAGTAAAATAATCTGCCAGTGGAATAAGTGTTTTTTTCTAAATTCAAGCAACATTTGATTTTATTTCTTATTTTAAGTGCAAAAATCTTATTCCACTGGCAGATCATTTTACTTGTCAAGCGAAATTTACTCAAATCATTATAAAACTTTCTTAATCCAAGTCATTTTAGCTTGACTAGCTTTAGTTTTTGCAGTGAAAGTTCAGATTTATGCTTAGACTTAAAGCTATACTACAGTGTTAGGGGAGATAATGCGTCGGACATGTCTACTTTGTGTGTGTGTGTGTGTGTGTGTGAGAGAGAGAGACAGAAGGTGAAAAAAACATGGCGACTCTCACAATGTCAGTACATCAGAGAGAAAGAGAGGCGAGTGAGAGGAGCTGACAGCTTTCCACAGTTTCAGAGTTCATTGTGCAGTTATGCAAGCCTCAGATTAGATGGAGTCACCAGGAACATATAGAAGGAGAAAGGAGTGTCTTCGATACTGTTTTTGAACTCCACCTGCACCTTCGCTAGAATCATTTGGATCATTTCACCCCTGGAATTGCCCATCTCTTCCGAACTAAAGGTAAAAAGTCGCTGTTAACTTAAAAACTACCGCTTCAAGACATTATAAGGTGAAGCGGAGCATTTTGGGGATGTAGACAGCCCAATAATTCAGGGTTACTCAAACACGTGAATGTCTTAAAGAGTAAATTTTGCGTAATACAGGACATTTAACAAATAACAAAGAAGACAAAAATATTCGATCAGGTACAGTGCATTGTGGGTGATTTGTCAAGCTCAAGGACACAATGGCAGTATACATCTGTAGCTGTGTGCAGGGAAGTTGACAGGGTGGACAAAGGGGTTTATTGCCACGGGTCACAGTGTTTTAGGGGCCCAGAATTGGACCCTCTTCCTATTTATTTATATTAGAGGGGGGCCCATGTGAGGCTTCTTGCCCTGGGTCCTCAAACGTCTGTCAACGGGCCTGGCTGTGTGAACCCCCAACCTTTTCCAGCTTCTTTTCTTTTACAAGCGAACAAAGTAAACAATATATTTTCCATTTGTGTATGTATTTCCAAATATTCAAAGGTAAAGCACGTATCAGCTTTCTGTTATAATGATATTTTTCCGTGTGTCCGGAGTTTCTCCTCTGGCCTCTGAAGGAGACTGGGGTCATGGCTGTGCTTGTTGTGATCCGTGAGCCTCTGTGGGCTTTCCTCTATCTGCTCACACACTTCAAAGTTGAACTGTCATAAATATGAGATGAGAGTCAGGCAGAAGCACCAGCCCCACTCTGGCTCCGGAGGAACTGCAAACCCCCAAATAATACTGGGCGGCTGAGAGACACGGACCAGAGCTTTGAAGTTACACACAAACACATGAGTGACAGGAATGTGTCACATAAGAAGCTCATTATCCTCCTTTGAAAACAAAACTTAAGACAAATAAAAGCCCAGTGAGCATTCGTTTGCATAAGATGTGTATGTGAGTGTGTGTTTCACACACTGTTTCACCACTCAGAACTATATGACTGTGTGAAGTCATATTCATACTTTATATCAGAAAATATCAAAGTACATTGTGAAAAAAACTTTAAAAAAGGGGAAGAACATGGCATTCATTACCTTTGTGCTTTTATGGAATAATACAAACTCTGACTGAAATGCAGTACTAAAAAGTACTGCCCGGAGCTCTGGCTGTTAGAAGACGACACACATGTGGTCTGTGATGTGTGGACTGCACTGAGCAGACACAGGACACACAGATCCTCCTCATGACCCTCAGCTGTCTGTGTCTGACCTGGTCCAGAATGGCCTGAGTCCCACTGTGGGAGCACTCAGTTTACTGGAGGAGCTAAAGGAGCCTCTCCACAGGCTGTGGATGAGTCTCTCACTGGACGCAGGGACCGGGGCCTTCTCCAGAGCACTGGTCATCAGGTCATGTGACCAAAGGAGACGAGAGGCTCATCTGCTGAAGCCTGAGGAGCTCCAAGAGCCTGAAACACAGAGAACAACATACAGACATGTGCTTGAGTCTCACACGGTCAGTATGATGAAAATCCTCCTTGCAGTTTTCCTCACACCTGTTTTCACCACCGTCCTTACAGCCCTGTGCGTCTCCTATAGCCCCCCCTCTACACTCTGGTGTTTACACACACACAGCCTGGAGATGTGTTCACTGCCTGTACGGAACCACCAGCTGTTTCCCAAAATGTCCTCAGTTCTGTCGTCTGAATTTTAACCCTCTCATAAATATTTCACGTCTTCCTTGCGGTGAACAAAACCAATTACATCTCCATCTCTTCCTCTTTTTTGCATTTGCATTTTAATAGCAGCTCCACACCTCCACGCTCACTGACGGCGCGCTCGGCTGGAGTCAGATGTTGTGTTTACTGAATTGTAACCGACTAATTGTAATCATGTTTTCATTAGCGTGTTGTCACAAAGAGAATTGTTTTGATCCAAGTACAAGCGCAGGCTTCGGTTAGTTAAGCACGGAGGTGTATGTTTGGAAATGAACAAGATTATGTGGAATAGTTTTTAGTAAAAGGTGAAAAAACTTTTAGCCACAAGTTTATTAGTGAGACAATGTGTGACAAATCTGTAACCCAAAATACTAGAGACATTTAGAGGAAGTGTATGTAGTCTGGGCTTTTACAGTTATAGAAAAACAATACTAATGTCACAACTGAACCTGGGTATTGAATGTCTGAACCTGCAGAGGACACATGCACTCCCATATTATGTTATTTTCTGATCTATATCAAAATATTGTTTCACAGACATACCTGGAGTTGTGTTTGTTTCATTCACATGTTTCAAGCGCAAATCCTGCCCACTTAGGCTGAGATCTTCTCTCAAACTGAAAACCCTCTGTTCCACCTTGTGATGTCATGTGGTGATACAGGAAGCGCTCCACTGTGTTTTTAAACTTCAGACACCTTCACTAGAATCATACGGATCATTTCAACTCTGAAATGCCGATCTCCAACTAAAGTTAAATGTAGCTGTAAACTGTGGATGAGACAAACCACATGTGACAGTTTCCTTCTCTGCACATGTCCTGTTTGAGTCTCTCTGTCCCTGTCTCTATCTCGTTATGTGCCCCTGTTTATGTCCCTGTCTCTGCTCCTGTCTCTGTCCCTGTCTCTGTCCCTGCCTCTGTCCCTGTCTCTGCTCCTGTCTCTGTCCCTGTCTCTCTCTGTCCCTGTCTCTGTCCCTGTCTCTCTCTGTCCCTGTCTGTGTCCCTGTCTCTCTCTGTCCCTGTCTGTGTCCCTGTCTCTCTCTGTCCCTGTCTGTGTCCCTGTCTCTCTCTCTGTCCCTGTCTTTCTCTCTGTCCCTGTCTCTCTCTGTCCCTGTCTTTCTCTCTGTCCCTGTCTCTCTCTGTCCCTGTCTGTGTCCCTG
Source organism: Odontamblyopus lacepedii (assembly GCA_034769755.1). NCBI lineage: Eukaryota > Metazoa > Chordata > Actinopteri > Gobiiformes > Gobiidae > Odontamblyopus > Odontamblyopus lacepedii. The sequence goes on from CM068357.1 coordinate 12,001,810, forward strand.
TCTCTCTCTGTCCCTGTCTGTGTCCCTGTGTCCCTGTCTCTCTCTCTCTGTCCCTGTCTCTCTCTCTCTGTCCCTGTCTCTGCCCCTGTCTCTCTCTCTGTCCCTGTCTTTCTCTCTGTCCCTGTCTCTCTCTGTCCCTGTCCTCTCTCTGTCCCTGTCTCTCTCTGTCCCTGTCTCTCTCTGTCCCTGTCTTTCTCTCTGTCCCTGTCTCTCTCTGTCCCTGTCTGTGTCCCTGTCTCTCTCTGTCCCTGTCTGTGTCCCTGTCTCTCTCTCTCTGTCCCTGTCTCTCTCTCTCTGTCCCTGTCTCTGCCCCTGTCTCTCTCTCTGTCCCTGTCTTTCTCTCTGTCCCTGTCTCTCTCTGTCCCTGTCCTCTCTCTGTCCCTGTCTCTCTCTGTCCCTGTCTTTCTCTCTGTCCCTGTCTCTCTCTGTCCCTGTCTGTGTCCCTGTCTCTCTCTGTCCCTGTCTGTGTCCCTGTCTCTCTCTCTCTGTCCCTGTCTCTCTCTCTCTGTCCCTGTCTCTGCCCCTGTCTCTCTCTCTGTCCCTGTCTCTCTCTCTATCCCTGTCTCTCTCTCTCTCTGTCCCTGTCTTTCTCTCTGTCCCTGTCTCTCTCTCTGTCCCTGTCTTTCTCTCTGTCCTTGTCTCTCTCTCTCTCTCTCTATCCCTGTCTCTCTCTCTGTCCCTGTCTCTCTCTCTCTCTGTTCCTGTCTTTCTCTCTGTCCCTGTCTCTCTCTCTCTCCCTATCCCTGTCTCTCTCTCTCTGTCCCTGTCTTTCTCTCTGTCCCTGTCTGTCTGTCTCTCTCTCCCTATCCCTGTCTCTCTCTCTCTGTCCCTGTCTTTCTCTCTGTCCCTGTCTGTCTGTCTGTCTCTCTCTCTCTGTCCCTGTCTCTCTCTGTCCCTGTCTGTCTCTCTCTCTCTCTCTGTCCCTGTCTCTCTCTGTCCCTGTCTCTCTCTCTCTCTCTCTCTCTCTCTGTCCCTGTCTCTCTCTGTCCCTGTCTGTCTCTCTCTCTCTCTCTCTCTCTCTCTCTCTCTCTGTCCCTGTCTCTCTCTGTCCCTGTCTCTGTCCCTGTCTCTCTCTGTCCCTGTCTCTGTGTCTCTGTTTTAAACTCGTCTCACAGATTTTCTTGTATCTCCACAAACTTCCTGAGCTCCTTCTGAAGCTTCATCACCATCTGCTGCTTCTGGCACCACTAAACTCCTCCCTCACATCACGGCCAGCGCTCTTTCATCACTCCTCTCTCCTCTCCTCCTGTCTCTCTCCTCTCCTCCTCTCTCTATCTCTCCTCCTCTACATCACTCTCTCTTCTTTCTGTCTCCCTCTCTCCTCCTCTACATCAGTCCCTCCTCTTTCTCACACTTTCCTCTCCTCTGTCTCCCTCTCCCTTTCTCACATGCTCCACTGTCTCTCTTCTCTCCTCCTTTCTCTCCTCTCTCCCTCTGGCTTCTCCTCCAAAGTCTCTCTCTCTCTCCTTTCTCCCTTTCCTCCCCTCCCTCGCTCCACTGCCCTCCCCTCATCCTTACTCCCTTCCTCACCTCTCTTTTCTCTTTCTCTCCTCCTCTATCTCTTCCCTTTCTCTCCTACTCTCTCTCTTTTCCCTCTCTCTACTTGTCTGCTCTCTCCTCCCTCCCTCTCTCTATCTCTCTCCTCTCCTCCTCCCTCTCTCTACCTCTTTCCTCCTCCTCTCTCTTTCTGTCTCTCTCTGTCTTCTCCTCTCCTCCTCATCCTCTCCTCTCTCCTCCCCCCTCTCTCCTCTCTTCCCCTCTCTCTTCCTCCCTCTCTACTACTCTCCATCTCTCTCCTCTCCTCCTCCCTCTTTCCTCCTTCTCTCTCTTTCTGTCTCTCTTCCCCCTCTCTCCTCTCTTCCCCTCTCTCTTCCTCCCTCTCTCCTCCTCTCCATCTCTCTCCTCCTCTCTTTCTGTCTCTCTCTGTCTCCTCCTCCTCCACCTCTCTCCCCCTCTCCTCCATCTCTCATTCTCCCTTCTCTGCCTCTCTCTCCTCTCTTTTCTCTCTCTCCTCCTCTATCTCTTCCCTTTCTCTCCTCCTCTCTCTCTTTTCCCTCTCTCTACTTGTCTGCTCTCTCCTCCTCTCTCTCTCTGTCTCCTCCTCTCCCCTCCTATCCTCTCCTCCTCCCTTCGCTCCTCCCTCTCTCTCCTCCTCCCTTTGCTCCTCCCCCTCTCTCCTCCTCATCCTCTCCTCTCTCCTCCTCTCTCCCCCTTTCTCCTCCTCATCCTCTCCCCTCATCCCTCTCTCTCCTCCTCCCTTCGCTCCTCCCCCTCTCTCCTCCTCATCCTCTCCCCTCTCCTCCTCATTCTCTCCTCTCTCCTCCTCTCTCCCCCTCTCTCCTCCTCTCTCCCCCTCTCTTCTCCTCATCCTCTCCTCTCTCCTCCTCTCCCCCCTCTCTCCTCCTCATCCTCTGCTCTCTCCTCCTCTCTCCCCCTCTCTCCTCCTCTCTCCCCCTCTCTCCTCCTCATCCTCTCCCCTCCTCCCTCTCTCTCCTCCTCCCTTCGCTCCTCCCCCTCTCTCCTCCTCATCCTCTCCCCTCTCCTCCTCATTCTCTCCTCTCTCCTCCTCTCTCCCCCTCTCTCCTCCTCATCCTCTCCTCTCTCCTCCTCTCTCCCCCTCTCTTCTCCTCATCCTCTCCTCTCTCCCCCCCTCTCTCCTCTCTCCTCCTCTCTCCCCCTCTCTCCTCCTCTCTCCCCCTCTCTCCTCCTCATCCTCTCCTCTCCCCTCCTCCCTCTCTCTTCTCCTCCTCCCCCCTTTCCTCCCTCTCTTTCTGGTGACAGGTATCAGGAGACTGCGGTTTGGCCTGGGTTGGGGCAGAGGCCTTAGAGCTCATTTGTTATGGCTGTCCACTGCTCACATCCGTCAGAATTCCTGAGGGACCTGAACGTCTCACCAGGACAAGGCCAAGCAGCCGTATTATTCACACAGTATTTTTGGACCCTTCAGCTGAGGCGTAACAAATGAACGTATGGATTAGGAGAAAGGACGATTAGTTAAATATCTGAGGAATTGATCGACAGCTATGGATTGTGGATTGAGCAGTTTCCCCTTATAAAAATCTGGGGTTTTTAGTTTAGAAAAATTTAAAAATGTGATGATTCATGGAGACCAAAGAAGACCAGGTCAGATCTGTGGAAAGGCCACCCCGCCCACAGTCAGAATGTCTGTATTTGAAGGTATTTTTGAGCTTTAAATCCACCTGTAATTGAATAAATGTAAAGTAGAGCTGTTTAATGCCATACTGTGGAACATTCCAGGGAGAGTAATGACATATCCACAAAAAAGTCACACAATGCACCTTTTGCGAATAATATTTCAGTGCGATTTTTCTGACAAGCATTACTAATGATTGCATTTACACTTGTGATTTATGTTTTAATAATAAGATTCTGTTCAAAGTTCATATTTTAAACACATCCAGAAAAAAATAACACAAAGAATGAAGTCAGTGTTGGGAGTAAAAAAAAAAAAAGATTTTACTCTGTACAAATGTCAGTAACGTGTGTTATAAGACATTTTAACCTGGATTGAAGTGGTGTTTTTTTGTTTTTCTTCTTACAAATTTGCTAAAATCACTACAAGATCAGCAGAGGTGAAACGTCCGATCAGATCAGAACAGATACATAACGTCATTGTGAATCACGTCAAAATGTATTATTAAAGGTCACCACACACTACAGGAGAATTTGCCCGATTTTGGCTGCGATTTGCTTCTCCCCGAGTTGAGAAGAGGTACATTTAGATCCAAATCCATATGTCCAGTTATTTTGATGAGAATAACTTAAAGTAATGCAATGACTTTAGACTTTTTTAGACTTTATTGTTCCTGAGGGGAAATTCATTTTATATATAGTAGTGTAATGCCTTACATTTTAAATACAGTAATATTATAATGTAAATAACTCATTACAGTTTTGAAGTAACTTGCTCAGCACTGACTGACGTATTAACTGACAAACTAATACAAGAATCACATTTTGTACAAATCTAAACTACCGGGATGTACTTTTTTTACACAGATTAAGAAGATATTTTGTCGTTTGAGGTGGAAATTACAGTTCTCAAAAACTTGCAGTCTTTGCGATTTGCTAATTGTGTCGATTGAAACTGAGATTTGGATTTGAGTTAGATTAAAAGTGCATTGTGTAACTTTTCTGGTGGATGGTTCATCATATGCTTTCTCCTTGAAAATGCTATTGCTTTGTCTGGAAAGTTTCACAGTATATTACTAAAGTTTTCTGTCTTCATGGAGACCAAACCAAGTCACAGGTCAGATCTTACAGTTTTTGTAGATATTTTTGAGCTTTAAATCCACCTTTAATTGAAAAAATGTAAGATATAGAGCTGTTTAATGTCATACTCTGTCATACATTCCAGGCAGAGCAATGACATATCCACAGAAACAAGTAAGTGATGGATCCTCCACTAGAAAAGTTACACAATGCACCTTTCATCTTACTGCCCTAATCTAATCATTATTACATGCATATTGAATACACTGCAAAAAAGGCCTATCAAAAAATCTGAAATAAATACCAATTTTGAGGTAAAAATGCCTGATTTTAAGTGAAATTATCTGCCAGTGCAATTTCCATTTACCAAGTTTTCTTAAAACAAGACGAAATACGAAGCAGAAAACACTAGTTTCAAGTATTTATGGCAAGATTTTTCACCTTATTGGTTTGAGAAGGAAGTTAAAGAGGCTTAACCTGGACTGATTTGATATAAAAAGTGCTTAGAATAAGTTGTAATATCTAGATAAGATAAATCAGGATAGAATATCTTGAAACAAGTAAAAAAAATCTCATCTTATTAAGTAAAAAAAATCTTAAAATTGGTCTTTTAAGATGAATCTGCTTAATTCAAGTCAGTTTAATTAAGCTAGAAAATCCTTTTTTGTAGTGTAGGGGTCAGAGATGTTCAGCAAATAGGATGAGTTATCAGTATACATGTGTGGTTATATGGTTGTTTATTATTATTTATGACTGTGGTTACATATTGGAAGCCTGGAAAACAATCTCCCATTTCTCTCGGTGGAGGTTCTGCTTTAAACCCACTGTACATGCCTGTGTGTTGTTCTTTGAGGCCGTCTCTGCTCCTCTGCGCTGGGGGAGGGGGGTTCGCTCTGACAACACTGGCCTACATGATGTGAAATAACACTTTGTATTGATGCTGTGATGAGCGGAGCATGAAATGTCTCCCACAGCGGCATTTGGGAGCCAGTCTGCATCCTAAATCCTCACACGCACACACCTACAAACAAATACACACAAGGAGATACAAATACAAGCACAGACACAAACACGCATACAAATAGACACACACTGATAGATGCATGTATTTAACAGGGGCTCTTTTGCAATAGACTGCACGAGAATGGGCCCCACAATCTACAGGGAGCCACAAATATTCAACTATTTCTATCTATATTGTATAAAATTAAAGGTCCCATATTACGTGTCTCGGCTTTGGAGCAACTTACCTGAGGAAATAAGGCTTGCACCATCAGTATCATCTTTTAAATCACTTCTGAAAACCCATTTTTATCAGTTGCCCTTCCTTCAATTTATTTTAGCTTGATTTTATTCCTTATTTCTTTATTTTTATTGATTTCATCCATCCATCCATCCATCTTCTCCCGCTTAATCCAGCTGGGTAACCGATTTGTTTGCATCAGTGACTGTTTTTGTATGGTTTCTGTGTGCAATTTTTATGCTTTTTGTATTGTCCATTGCCACCTGTTCAGCACTTTGTAAACATTGTTTTTAAAAGTGCTTTATAAATAAATATTTACTATATTCTGATATTCTGAACAGAGGGAACTACATAGACCATGATCCTTTGCTCTGTTTCAGTGCAGACTACATGAAGAAATAACTGTTCTAAATAATGATGCTTCTTCAGAGGATCCTCCAAGAACAGAGCATCTTTGAAAGGCGCTTATAACTATATAGCAACTGATCCATAATAGAGACTGAAATGAAATGTACTTATTTGAAAGTTTCACAGCTATTATCGGTGTTAATGTGTCAGGAAAAAGGAAAATTGGGTCGATAACATAAGACGACTCTTCTTTCTGCTCCTTTTCATTAATTTCCTGTATGTTTGATATGCATAGTGATAGTATAAATAGTATAGTATAAAATGACATTGTGTCGTGTGTCATTTTATACTTTATGAATGACATAAACAAATAAAATATATATATAAAACACTATTTTCTGATCTATGTTATAATGTTTCCTCGTCGCAAACACACCTGGAGTTGTGTTTTGTTTCATTCACACATGTTGAACACACAAATCCTGCATATTTAGGCTGAGTTTTTCTGTCAAACAGAAAACCCTCTGTTCCACCTTGTGATGTCATGCAGTAATATAGATAATCCACTGTGTTTTTCATACACCTACAAACATTTGGATAGTTTCAGTCCTATAATTGCCCATTTCGTATGACTAAAACGGAAAAAGTAGCTGTTAACTTGAAAACTACCACTACATGACATCACAAGGTGGAGCTTTGGAGACATACACAGACTAATAATAAAGAATTACTCAATGAATGAAACAAAACAACTCCTGGCATGTTTTTTTAGGAGGTAACAGCATTATAAAATTGGCTTAACACGTACAAGAGTCAATTTTACGTAACACAGGACCTTTAAATGAAACTAAAAACAGGGTGAACTGACACATTTTGCCTTTCCCCCGCCTGAAACCCGAAAGCACCCTGCATTACATGTCACCACTGTCTATTATTCCTCATGTGAGAGTTGATGGGTGTTGACTTGAGAGACACGCTTGCCCGCGGCGCTCCTATTGGTGATCCGGTGACGCGATGAGACGGAGGAGTTGGCCGTGGCACTTTAAAAAGCGCGTGTGTCTGCGGAGAGTCTCCTACACGAGCGATACGAGCGCTACTACTCCAACTTCTCCGCGTAGTGGAAGCTGACAGCCCGACCCAACCGTGACCATGAGCGAGGTAGGACTACACGGACATTTAAAAGCGATTCACCCAATTACGCACGCGGTTTTACGCACGATTTTCTCAATTAACGTGATGTTTGCATGGTTTTCTTCGCAATTCCGCTTGGTTTTATTTATTATCTCACGCTCATTGTCAAGACATAAGACAGTGCAAGTGTTTTTAAACGCGTAATGTCTCCAGTTATTCTCATTTCTGAGTTAAAATCGTGCGTATTACGATAAATTTGTAACAGAATTAGAAGGAAACTAGCGCTTTAAGTGAGTTTTAACTTATCTCCCTGAGTGACTGACGCGTTCGTGATTTCGACCTAATTTTTTTCCTAACTACAGCAGAAAATAAGGCGCTACTATGCTCCAAAGCCCCGATCTCATATATTCACAGAGCGTACGAGCGGAAGGATATTAATAGCTCTTTTAATATGTGATTTTTCTCTGCGTAAAGTCAGCTACTGAGAACGAGAGAAATGCCCTATAGATGCCTTATTATTTTGCCTATGAAATCAGCAATGCAAATTTTTTGTAGTTGTTGACCAGGACAGGTTCTTACTGCACTTTAAAAACATTATTTACTCTACAGTTTAATTTGCATATATTAAAATAAAAGATCAAAATTTGGCTATGGAAAAGGAGAAGTGTGTCAAGATGAATATGAGAGATTTCAACTGCAGACAAATCCAAAAGTCAATGATAATTACATGAAAATTCAACGTATTTTCCATGATTGGTGATTGGGGTGTAAAATATGCACGTTTTTTTCTTTCTTATGTTTTTCAGAGATTTTAATATTCAAGAAATAAATGTCGTCTTTCACAAGAGAGTCAGTGGGGAGAGTTAAAGCTACACTAGGTATCTTTTCTAGGGTGCGCCAACTGCTTGTCTCCATAGAGATGTTATTGCTTTTCTGGAAATGTTTCACAATATGACATTTAATGAAAAATAATCTTCTATGAATTAAATTTCAGGGTTTTTTACTATAATCCTGATTCGTACTATGAGCGGGTCTCGTCTCCAGTGATCTGACATGTCACTTGGTTTAACGCCATACTGTGGAACATTTCAGACAAAGGAATAGCATTGTCATGGAGACAAGCAAGTGGTGGATCCTCTACCAGAAAAGCTACACAGTGGACCTTTAAAACAAGAGCGATATTAATTGAAATTCCTCTAATGCAAAAAGAAATGAATCAGATTTAAGTATAATATCACCTTTAATTCTTTACATTATTTTATGCAAATATGGAAAACTTCCTCAACGGACCACGACCATTTATTGTTTCTCAAACTGTGACTCACGCACAGCTCGACATGTCACCATAATGGATTTTAACGTTTGATATATTGGAAAAAGCCTAAAGCGGGAATCCTCCCAAAAACGATTCTGCAGGTAGAGTATTGTTCATCAACTTGAGCTGTAATGACCAAATGAAAGACTTATACATATAAATATAGTAAAAACATGCATTATTACTGTGAACAGGGCCACTTCTCCACAGATCTGACCTGTAACTTGACCTTGTGATGTGGTGTGCTTGTCTCAGCGGAGAGAGAGTTAAATTAAATTATCCGGTGGAACATTCTGGGGAAAAACATGAACATCTCCATGTAATTAAGCAAGTGACGGACCCTCTTTAATGAATCATAGAGCTATTTATTCAACCGTCTACGGCTTAAATCTGATCGTAGTACAGAAAAATCACAAAATGTTCCTTGATAGCAGACACGATAAATACTGACCCCCCTAAATAATTGTTGGATAAGGCAATTATCGTAACAGGCCCAGGCACGGGAGTTTATATATATATATATCCACGCCAACGTCAGCAAGCCCCGTCGTTTCTGATTGCAAAGTGGTTTCAACACTAGTCCCATATCGCAATCCCCAAGTGTCAGACCACGCTGTGCTCCCTGCTAGCTATTTAGAACCAGTCACTCCGCCGCTGTAAGTGACGAATTCAGAAGAGGAAGTATAACAGCTTTTGAATAATTAAACCCATGGCCACGAGCGAAATCGGGCAGCCTTTGGTTCAACGCCGCACAAACAAAGATCTCCTGTTGATTGAAATGCAGGGAGGGGAAGTGGGCTCAATCAGGAAGTGTGGAGCGTCTATGAAGTTGGCTTGTGGAATAGAGAAGTTTGTATAATGTAAAAAGAGGAATGAATCATGTAGTCATTATTATACAGTTGCTAAGTGAGTGCTGGTTGGGCATCTGCTTTAATTTGGGGGTAGGGGGTAAAGGCTGCTTTTCTTTCTTTTCTTGCTGCTTTTTTCCTGTCTTGAGGATCCCACATGTGGTGTTGACATTAAATGCATTCATTTAGCAGCATTTTATTGATAAAAATACTCAAAAATACATGTATTCTTCCTGTGAATGGGGTCGCCTCTCCAGGGATCTGACCTGTAACTTGGCCTGGTGGCATTAGCGGGTTGTTTCCATGTACGCAGATACATTTAAGGCCATATGTAGTAGACAAAGCAGCTCTCATCTCCATGGAAACAAACAAGTACAGTGAAACCTCTACGATAAATGTTACAAATTGCATCTTTAGCAATGCATTTTCCATAATCAAGTTTCATAACACTGCAGCTTTGAAGCACTTTTAAAGATGGACTGTGTGACTTTTCAGTTGGGGGTTCTTGTTTCTATGGAGATGTCACTGCTCTGCTTAGAATGTTCCACAATATGACATTAAACAGCTCTACTTTACATCAATTCAATTGCATTACAAGTGCTATAGCTCAAAAATACCTAGAAAAACAGGCATTTTGACTCTGAGCGGGGTCGCCCCTCCACAGATCTGACCTGTAACTTGGTCTAGTTTGGTCTCCATGGAGATAGAACGGTTTAATGCCATACTGTGGAACATTCCAGACAAAATAATAACATCTCCTTGAAGAAAAACATTTGACGGACCCTCCGGTATTTAAAGGTGCTCTGTTTTAAATAAATGTGGTTGCATCGTGAGATTTTCTTATATCTCTTAGTGTCATGTTACAAATTGCAGTGTTGCAATTTTATCAATACATGTAATTCACCATTGTTGCCAGTAGGGGGTGAGAAGCACCTAATCCATACACTTTCTGCACAGTGAAAGGTGGTTATTGTTATTGGGGCCTGTATAGACGATTTCCATTTAATTAAAGGTCCTATATTATGCAAAATTGACTCTTATGAGATTTACGCCCTGTTAGAATGCAGTTACCTCATCAAAAACCTGGAATTGTGATTTGTTTCATTCACACAAGTTTGAGTATTTCTTTAATATTAGTCTGTTTACATCTCCAAAGCTCAAAATGCTCTCTCTGTTCCACCTTGTGATGTCATGTAGCCGTAGTTTTCAAGTGAACAGCTCCTTTTAACGTTTTGTTCAGTAGAGAGAGAATCATCCAAATGATTCTAGTGAAGGTTTATGGAGTTTAAAAACACACTTCCTGTTTTTCCACGTGACATCACAAGGTGGAACACAGTGTTTTCTGTTTGAGTGAAGAACTCAGCCTAAAAATACAGGATTTATGTGATTAAACATGAATGAATGAAACGAAACACAACTCCAAGTCTGTTTGTGGTGAGAAAAGAACATTATAACAGACCAGAAAATAGTGTAATATGGATCCTTTAAACATATTTTTATATATATTTGCTAATTTTAGTATTTTTTTAGGTTTAGTTTTTTATTGACTTGCTTATTTATTTATTTTATGTTTTATTTTAATTTATATTGTGCCCACTCTGCAGCACGTTGGAGACTTTATATTGGTAAAATAAATAAATAAAGTTGGATTGGATATTTTCTTGTTCCTTTTGACCTACACATTTTTGCTTGCTCAGGATTCAAGAATATGCTCCTACTTAAAAATAAAACTGACTGGATTTCAAGAAGTATTTCCAGAACGTCTCTTCTGAGGGCTGATCCGCAGATGCACAGATACAGATTATGTTACGTTATATGTGTTTATATGTTTACATGTCCGCGGAGATGTGTATACAGATGGAAAATATCATATTCTTCGCCATATTATTTTTATGATCTGAACAAATTGGTCCAGATGGGAGTAGTAAGAATTGCTAATGAGTTTTGTAGGATATTAGCATAAGCAGATCCTCCAAACTGCAGCATATTTAGTAGCGCATGGTGCAGTGAGCTCGCGTGCTGCCAGCCTGCTCCCGTGCCCATAAAATGTCACCGTACATCTGTTTTATTTACAAAGTGCTGCTGTGAGTTTCATACAGGTTGCTTGGAGTCCATCTGTACTGGAGGTTTTCTATATTAGCCCCAAATAGTCCAGAGGTGGCACAGTAGACACCACATGGCAAAAGGGTTTCAGGTTTGCTTCATGGTCAGTGGAAGCTTTCTGTACGAAGTTAACACGTCCTTTTCGTGTCTTGGTCATTGTTTTGTCAGTAACCCCTAAAATACAGAGGCTAATTCCCCAGCTAAGTCCTGGACTCATGTCTAGAGAATGGTCAGATATGGGAATGGTTTATTTTTTCGAGCACATAGTACACAGAACCATATGTACAGACATGCAAACTCCAAATACAAGAAACAGCAAAATTAAACAAGGACAATCAAATTTGTTTACACGCATGCCCAAGAAGGAGTGGGAGGAAGTATAAAACTAACTAAATTATATCCCACCTCTTCTCCAAAATTAGAAATAGTCCTTTTTCACCTCCTGTTAGTCTTTCATCAGGACTTAACCAAGCAACTTTACACACCTAAGTCATCGTTGTTCATTTTTAAATTATACTGTACTGATCAACCACTGCAAACATTTCATTTGGATAGTTCATTTCAAACCAACAATAACAATAAATATTTCAAAAAGAAGCTTCTGCATTAGTATAGTGTGTCAATATGGAGGATAAATTTATCATTTGAGGTGTTTTGTTTTGAGATCCGAGCAAAACTGAGATACATAATGTCGTAGAGCTGCTTTTGAACAAAATGTGCTACTCGATTTTGCTTCATTCAAGCTTGTTTCATGAATCTTGCTCACGAGGTATTCTTGCTCTGACCCTCAGAAATCAGTTTACACCTTCCCCGGATTGTTATGTCATAGGTAGGAATCTGAAGGTGTCCTGCGGAGTTTTAAGACTGAGCATTTCCGCTGCAAAATCCCGCTCGTGCTTACATTAGCAGACTGGCCATGTTGCTGAACGAATAGATTTAGTTTTTTCCATGATTCATTCCTCCTGCTACCAGTAGGTGTTGTGCTAACATCAAATCCAAGTAGATCAGGAGTCTCCAACCTGTCACTCAGGAGCTGCCAGTATCTCTCCACCGCCTTCCAAATAGCTCGCCAAAGGATTTCTGAATTCTTTGTATTGTGGATATAAGTAAAATTTGATTAATTCCCATTCTACATGTATCATTTTGATGCCTAACTTGATGCACCGATAAATGGACAATGGTTTATGTTGTATAGGCATCTAACTGTTCTCCATCTAAGGCTCATCATGGTTCTTATTTTACTCAGTTCCTTTGCAACTGCTGAAATTGGTAGCTCTCTGGCATTTTCGTTTTGTAAAGGGAGATCACTGGAAGCAAAAGGTTGGAGACCCCTGAAGTAGAGGGAGTAGACTTATGAAAATGTGCATTTTGTAAACATGAAATGCCAAAGCAAAGGTACTCAAGAGTATGTTTACGCATCAATAACGAATGATGCACCATATGTGTTCTTTAAGACACTAAGAAAATTGAGACATACCTTATCTAGGGAGTGCAATTTACAATTTCACCACTAAGAACAGGTAACACTATCTGAACAGCAGAAAAAGCATCGATACAGGTCTGAATGTTATTTCATCTGACACTAATGACAGCACTTTACCAATGTGACCTGATGCGCTGTTTATTTACGGCCACAGAGTCATTGAATCCATTTTATTTGTGTCCATTATTGTGAATTTGATCCACACAACATGATATCAGCGAATCTGCGATGGCAATAAGATGCTTAGTCAGGATAATACGATGAGTAGAGATTTCATTGGCAAAATCGACAAACACTGCTAATCCTCGGTCCAACGCGTGTACGAGAAGAAGTGGTGTGGGTGAATATTTAAGAAGCTTTGGTGTACTGTGGTAGATTGTGATCTGTTGTACAGTTGACCTGAATAGACCAGTGATACGTTACATAACAGACTTGCCATGAAGCGCACTTTGACATTACTGCTCTTAAGACTGAGGGCAGTGGCAACAGTTACAAAGTGGTTCTCAACATGCAGCTTTGTCATTTTCTTTGCTTTTAACACATCCTTAAGCGACTGTTGCATTTGTTGTAGTTAACATGGGTCTACGTTGCAAACATTCAGATCCAAACCATTACTAAGACCAACTTCACTGATCTACAAGGGATATTATTGGGACACAGGAGCTCACATATCACAATATAGGCAAGTTTCATCTGACGTCATTGTTATTAAATGCACGTGTTGCATGATGGCGGCAAAATAACTTGACTTTGCGGTCTCTCGGTTTATCAGCGATAATGGTGAAGTCCTGCTGCATTATCCGAAGCACAAATGGAAGGAAGGAAGGAAGAAGGAAAAGGTCTTTTTCGTATTCTCAGTGAAAAGAACCGCCAACATCGGATTAAACGGCTTTCAAACATCTGCAGAGCGAATATTGACAATCCGAGCAAATCGTGCAACCCAAAGAACGTGTATGTTGAGCCCATTTCTTGACAGGCTTGTGCATTTCTTTAAAAATCATGACTTTAGGACTTATGATTTTGCTGTGACTGGCCCAGGAGTTTCTACTAAGTAATCGTGGATATCGCCAAAGTGGATGTTCGGCCATGTAGTTGGTGATTTTGGCCAGAAATTTGCTTTCATCTAAACTGATGATTTGACGTCCTTCAATGCTCATGACCAGACCAATTTATGATCAAATCGTCTTCAGTCCTCTGCAGTTAGACTGGATAAATAACCAGGATCGGTGCCTTTTTCCTGCTTTCTCGCTATGTTTGCCCTGTTTCTTGCCGCCAGCCAAAGTATTTCCCAGCATGCAACGCAGGCTTTTGTCAACAATGAAACTTTCCTATGAGAATAACAAAGAGCAAAAATGTAAATGTTAATAATAAATACAAAATACACACAAAACCTGAATCCAAGTTAATTCATTTAAAGGTATAGAGTGTACCTTTTGTTCCACCATATGGCATTTTACTTGTCTAGCCTTTATTTATTCATTTACAAGTTTTTTTATGGCCTTGAACAGAAAATATTAAACCTAAATGAAAAAGGTTAGATAATGTAGTTAAATAAAAGTCAGCATTGTATCTTTAAGTGTCCTTTGTTCATCCTTCTTGCAATAAGGAAGAGAAAAAAAACAGAACAAATTGTTGTTGTAGGTCCCATAATACACACATTTTTCAGTCTGAGAGAACACAGCCTAAATATGCAGGGTTTATGTGTTAAACATGTGTGAATGAAACAAAACACAACCCCATATGTTCACGATGAGGAAACAACATTATAACATAGATCAGAAAACAGCGTAATATAGACCGTCTAATTCAGCAGCGCTCTTTTAATTCAGTTGTTTTTGTTTACAGTTATCCTTCACAGATGTAGGCTACAACAATTTCTCATTTAATATCTTCACATTTTAATTCCTTTGTAAAAATAAGCAACAAATCCATCATCAACAATGCGTATCAACAACAATGAAGATATAAATGACATCTGGAGTGAGGCACAGAACCGTAAATCACCCGGAGTGACACTAAGTGAAATTATTACATACTGGGTGGTTAAAGGAGGGAGAGTGTAGATACTTTGCAGTGACATCGCGCTGGGGGTGTTTTACTGTAGATGGATGTTTGTATAGGTGGAATGTTCAGCAGTTCCTATGGTGACACATTAGCAAATGCTGTCAAAAACTCAAGAAAATATGCAAAATTGATTTAAATTGCACATTTTCAGGAGTCTCTGAACAATATGACCGTTCATGGTCCTGTTTAGGTGTTTGAGTTTCAACAAAAAAAGGTGAGAGCGACTTAAAAACGGTCAGCAAATGCTACTGTTTTTAATTTCATGTATGAGAGACTGTTATACTGCATTTTTCAGACTATAAGGCGCATTAAGCGAGACTGATACCTTCGCCTGGTCATCCACGATCCATTAGCAGATTGTGGTGTAACTCTGGCGTTGCCTCCCTGTCTTGGTGAATGTGTGTTCGCCTTCTGTCGTTCAACGCTCCCACGCAGCTGCAATTTAACTTTGAACGACCTGTCGACACCGATATCTAGCGGATGGAGTTCTTTGGTTAATCCACCCGGAATGATGGCAGCACTGAATTAGTTTGCTTCACTTGGGGTGTGTAAGTCAGCACGTCTCTGAACAGGGGCCATTTTGGGCTGTTGAAGCACAGTACGTATCACTCCATAAGGCTCCTGACTACAGTAGCCATAACGCTCTGATAATCCATTAAGGCTTACCAAAGTCGTACTAAAACATTTTGACAGATTTTTGAGCGCCGTGTACCACATAAAATCAGATCGACGTCAGTAAGCACAACCAGAATTATTTCATAAGGCACACTGACGATTTTTGAGAAAATTAAAGGATTTTAAGTGTGCCTTATAGTCCAAAAAATACGGTAGTTTCAACAAAGTTAACCCCATCTGGTCAGATTATTTTGGAGGGTCCGTCACCTGCTTGTTTCTGTGTATATGTCATTGCTCTGTCGGTAATGCTCCACAGTACGACATTAAACAGCTCTACTTTACATTTATTCAATTACAGGTGGTTTTATAGCTTAAAAATACATAGAAAAACAGGCATTCTGACTGTGAGCGGGGTCACCTCTCCACAGATCTGACCCGTAACTTCTGGTTTGGTCACCATGAAGATAGAAAAGTTTCATAAGCCCTATTCACATGGGATAAATACAACCTGGGGACGTCTGGTAATTTGCAAATTACCGCCCCCACCTCTGTGTTACTCCCAGCGCATTTGCACGGGACAAAGTCCATGGGAGTTGCGAAGTCCATAAATGACTCTATTTGACTGAAATTACGACCGGATATATCGTAACATCACATCTGTTTCTATCTCTTTCGCGCTGCTGAGTAAGTAAATTAATAAAGTATGCTAAAAAAAATTTTTTTTAAATGTTCGTACCGCATGCTGCTACACCTGTCATCCAGGTCAACATCCTGCGAGAATTGTTTCTCCTCTTGGATCTCTTGCCCTTTTTGCTGATCGGTTTGCATGTAGAGGCTATGAGGCTGTATTATAATTTGCCCCTAAAAAGCTCAAAACTGATAATCAAAATTTCTACTGCAGTCTCCATTCCTCAAACCGGAAAGCGATATAAAATGTGTGCAATATATAGAGAAAAGACCGTAGAAATAAAAGGAATTGACAGAAAGACGTGCAATTACAACAACAAACACTGATATGCAGATTCACACGGGACTAATATTATCACCGGACGTCTGTGTTTGCTGAAATATAGTAAGTAATTTGCGTCGAAATTTTTACTTTACAAATTACAGACATGGCGCATTCGGATTAAGATCTCAGACATTCTCCGCAATTATTACAAATCACCAAAGGTCCACAGGTAACACTAATCCCGTGTGAATTGGGCTATAGGCTACCATACTGCGAAACACTCCAAACAAACCAATAATCTCCACCGAGAAAAGCATTTGACGGACCCTCCAGCTGCAAAGTTACACAGTGCACCTTTAAGCTTCTAACAGAGTAGTGCTTTCAGTTAGCGTCACATCCGCTGGAGTGAAGCATGGAAACGTAAATCACCCGGAGTGACACTAAGCTTTCAGTAAAACCATTACACGCCGGGTGGTTAAAGGAGAGCGAGTATAGTTGTTGTCTTATTATTATTCATTCATAAATCTTGACGCTAGAAAACCGAATCAATAAAACGAACTGACAACTTTATTAAACCTTTGCCAGATTGGATTTGAACAGTTGACATGTATATATAAAATGGAGGAATAAACCAACATCGTAATGAAAAACATGCCTCACTTTGTGTTGCAGAGCGGCGTGCATGCTAGGTTTTAGCTCGCGTCAGCATTAGCGCGTATGTTTTCGGAGTTCTCTTTCGGAGAGCTCTGAATTAATGCGCGTGACATTTCCGCAGCATACGGCGAATTTAGCTCCAACAAAATCATTACACTGTCACACACGGAAGATTTGAGGTGCGGAAATAGACCCAAGGGACTGCAGGATAATTCAGTTAGCTAAATAAAAAGTAGCTTAGCGATTCTGATAACACAGGCTAGCACTTTTGTACGTTGAGGAAACCATTAAAGGGCCCATACTGTATTACGCTATTTTCTGGCCTTTGCTATAATGTTATTTTCTTGTCAAAAACATACCTGGAGTTGTGTTTTTTATTTCATTCACACATGTTTAACGCACAAACCTGCATATTTACTTTCTTCTCTCAAACCGTGTTCCACTTTTTGGTCATGTGGTACTACAGGAAGTGCTCCATTGTGTTTTAAGATCCAATATTACACAAAATTGACTCTTGTGAGCTTTTAGGTGTATGGAGTGGAGCATTTCCTGTCTTACCACATGACATCACAAGGTGGCACGGAGTGTTTTCAGTTTGAGAGAAGAACTCAGCCTAAATATGCAGGATTTGTGTGTTAAATGTGTGTGAATGAGACAAAACACAACTCCAGGTATGTTTTTGATGAGGAAACATTATAACAGATCAGAAAATAGTGTAATATGGACCCTTTAAACTCCATTATAGAATCACAAGAATAGCGTAGATTATTTCTTTTTTTTATACTTATTTTTTTCATTATTTCTGATAAGCAAGACGAGATCCATCCATCCATCATCTTCCACTTATGCGGGGCCGGGTCGCGGGGGCAGCAGTCTAAGCAGGGGCTCCCAAGCTTCCTTCTCCCCAGCCACTTCCTCCAGCTCCTCCGGACAGACCCCGAGGCGTTCCCAGGCCAGCTGAGAGACATAGTCTCTCCAGCGTGTCCTGGGTCTTCCCCGGGGCCTCCTACCGGTGGGACATGCCTGGAAAACCTCCCAAGGGAGGCGTCCAGGAGGCATCCGGACCAGATGCCCGAGCCACCTCAACTGGCTCCTCTCGAAGTGGAGGAGCAGCGACTCTACTCCGAGCTCCTCCCGTGTGACCGAGCTCCTCACCTTATCTCTAAGGGAGTGCCCGGCCACTCTGCGAAGGAAACTCATTTCGGTCGCTTGTATCCGCAATCTCGTTCTTTCGGTCATTACCAAGAGCTCGTGACCATAGGTGAGGGTAGGAACGTAAATTGACTGGTAAATCGAGAGCTTCGCCTTTCGGCTCAGCTCCCTCTTCACCACAACGGTCCGATACAGCGACTGCATCACTGCCGACGCTGCACCGATCCGCCTGTCAATCTCATGCTCCATCCTCCCTTCACTCGTGAACAAAACCCCGAGATACTTGAACTCCTCCACTTGAGGCAGAGACTCCCCACCCACCCGGAGAGGACAATCCACCTTTTTCCGGTCGAGAACCATGGCCTCGGATTTGGAACAGCTGATTCTCATCCCGGCCGCTTCACACTCGGCTGCAAACCGCCCCAGTGCACGCTGCAGGTCCTGGCTCGATGGAGCCAACAGGACAACATCATCCGCAAAAAGCAGAGATGAGATCCTGTGGTTCCCAAACCGGACCCCCTCCGGCCCCTGACTGCGCCTAGAAATTCTGTCCATAAATACAATGAACAGAACCGGTGACAAAGGGCAGCCCTGGCGGAGTCCAACATGCACCGGGAACAAGTCTGACTTACTGCCGGCAATGTGAACACAGCTCCTGCTCCGGTCATACAGGGACCGGACAGCCCTTAGCAAAAGGCCCCGGACCCCATACTCCCGGAGCACCCCCCACAGGGCACCATGAGGGACACGGTCGAATGCCTTCTCCAGGTCCACAAAGCACATGTGGACTGGTTGGGCAAACTCCCATGAACCCTCGAGCACCCGATGGAGGGTGTAGAGCTGGTCCAGTGTTCCACGACCAGGCCGAAAACCACACTGCTCCTCTTGAATCCGAGGTTCGACTATCGGCCGAACTCTCCTCTCCAGTACCCTGGCATAGACTTTACTGGGGAGGCTGAGGAGTGTGATTCCCCTATAGTTGGAACACACCCTCCGGTCCCCCTTTTTATACCAGAGGTACTGTTCCCGACCGCCACGCGATGTTGCAGAGGCGTGTCAGCCAAGACAGCCCCACAACACCCAGAGACTTAAGGTACTCAGGACGGATCTCACCCACCCCCGGAGCCTTGCCACCGAGGAGCTTTCCGACCACCTCAGTGACTTCGGCCAGGGTGATGGGTGAGTCCGCCTCTGGGTCCCCAGTCTCGGCCTCCTCTTCGGAGGACGTGACTGTGGGATTGAGGAGATCCCCAAAGTATTCCTTCCACCGCCCGACAACATCCCCAGTCGAGGTCAGCAGCTCTCCCCCCGCACTGTAAACAGTGTTGGTGAAGAACTGCTTCCCCCTCCTGAGGCGCCGGACGGTTTGCATTTCCTTGGGGCCGTCCGATAGTCCTCCTCCATGGCCTCCCCGAACTCCTCCCAGACCCAAGTTTTTGCCTCTGCCACCGCCCGGGCTGCAGCACGCTTGGCCTGCCGGTACCTGTCAGCTGCTTCAGGAGTCCCCCGAGCCAGCAAGGCCCGGTAGGACTCCTTCTTCAGCTTGACGGCATCCCTTACTTCCAGTGTCCACCACCGGGTTCGGGGATTGCCGCCACGACAGGCACCACAGACCTTACGGCCACAGCTACAAGCAGCCGCATCGACAATAGAGGCCGAGAACGAAGCCCACTCGGGCTCCATGTCCCCAGCCTCCCCCGGGATCCGGGAGAAGCTCTCCCGGAGGTGTGAGTTGAAGGCCGCACTGACAGAAGGTTCCGCCAGACGTTCCCAACAGACCCTCACGATACGCTTGGGCCTGCCAGGTCTTTCCGGCTTCCTCCTCTGCCAGCGGACCCAACTCACCACCAGGTGGTGATCAGTTGACAGCTCTGCCCCTCTCTTCACCCGAGTGTCCAAGACACATGGCCGGAGGTCAGATGATACGACAACAAAGTCGATCATCGACCTCCGGCCTAGGGAGTCCTGGTGCCACGTGCACCGATGGACTCCCTTGTGCTCGAACATGGTGTTCGTTATGGACAAACTGTGACTAGCACAGAAGTCCAATAACAGAACACCGCTCGGGTTCAGATCAGGGAGGCCGTTCCTCCCAATCACCCCTCTCCAAGTGTCACTGTCGTTGCCCACGTGGGCGTTGAAGTCCCCCAGTAGAACAACGGAGTCCCCGGTTGGTGCACTGTCCAGTACCCCTCCCAGAGACTCCAAGAAGGCCGGGTACTCTGCACTGCTGTTCGGCCCGTAAGCCGACACCACAGTGAGAGACCTGTCCCCGACCCGAAGGCGCAGGGACACGACCCTCTCGTTCACCGGGGTGAACTCCAACACGCAGCGGCTGAGCTGTGGGGCGATGAGCAGGCCCACACCAGCTCGCCGCCGCTCCCCGCGCCCAACGCCAAAGAAATGGATAGTCCAACCCCTCTCAAGGAGTTGGGTTCCGGAACCCAAGCTGGTAACGCTCAACCTCCCGCACAAGCTCAGGCTCCTTCCCCCCCAGCGAGGTGACATTCCATGTCCCCAGAGCTAGTCTCCATGTCCGGAGATCCGGTCGCCGAGGCCCCTGCCTTCGACCACCGCCCAGATCTCTCCGCACCCGGCCCCTATGGCTCCTCTCGCGGGTGGTGGGCCCACCAGAGGGCGGCCCCACGTCGCTCCTTCGGGCCGGGCCCCGTGGAGAAAGGCCCGGCCACCAGGCGCTCGCCGGCGTGCACCCACCCCAGGCCTGGCTCCAGGGTGGGGCCCCGGTGTCGCCATTCCGGGCGATGTAACTGGCCTTTCAATGTTTATCATCATAAGGGTCTTCTGAACCGCTCTTCGTCTGACCCATCCCCCCAGACCTGTTTGCCTTGGGTGACCCTACCAGGGGCATAAAGCCCCCGACAACATAGCTCCTGGGATCATTCGGGCACTCAAACCCCTCCACCACGTTAAGGTGGCGGTTCGAGGAGGGGGCAAGATGAGATCTACAAGGAAAATGACTTAGACACAGTAGTTCAGAAATAAAAGTATTATAAAATAGTTGTCAAATAATAAACAAATACAGATTTATATATGAACTTTTAAAATACAGAAAGTATAAAATGAATATAGGCTATGTACAAGAGGTTGGGTAAGTACAAAGATTTGAATTGTATATTTGCCATAACAGGTTATCAACTACATACTTGTACAAAACGTCATTAGAAAGGACCCTGCAAACAACTTCTATCTGCACCTTTTGACATTCAGACCCTCCTGCTGCTACAAAAACATCCACTGAAGTTTCTGTAAAATAATGCGATGAATTTAACAAAGAAACAGAACATTTACATCAGTTTACTGAAAATTAAATAAAACAAGTGGAGTGGAAAACATTACAGCAGAGCACGTCTTTCCCCTACTGGTGTAGTCTTGGTATCTTCATTAGAAGTAATTTAACCTAATTAGCTTGTTACTGAAATTATTATTGACTTTTGGATCTCTTGGGATGTTTCCAACACAGATTTTATGTCATCTTTCTGACATTGGCAAACTATAATTGTGGATGAATTTAAAACAACTGTACAAAGGATGGCACACATGACATCGTATTGTTTACCAAGTTAACTTAACACTTGCTAGTGCACTAAAGGTTTGCAGTATTTGGCTTAATGTACAGACTCTTGCTGATTTATACAGAATAAAACCAACTCCTCAGTACTTATAAACATCATTTCTTTTACCTAATATGAAGCGTGTTCTGCAAACATGAGCTCCATTCTGTCTTTGCCCTCTGTTCGTCCTGTTGGATTAAATCAGAATTGTTTTTTCTGTGAAGGAATATCCACGGTAAGACTTTTAGTTTTGTGCCACATGTGCTGCTCATCTTTTTCAGACACTAAATAACACAGCAAGCAAACTTGAAAGTGTTCACACATTTACAGCTTCCGATAATGAGCCTTTTCCCCCTTGTGCCTCCAGCGAGAGCTGTGACGTCACTGTGACATAGGCCGTGAAAGTGTCTATAAATCTAAATTTAAACAATGTTACGGCACATCATGTCCAGTGTATGAGTCCTGTTTAGTCCAAAGTTTGTCAAAGAGGTCCATTTTCTAATTATGAGATAAAAAATCCTAATTGAGTTTAAAAGTCCTAATTATGAGATTTAAAGTCATAATTATGAGTTTAAAAGTCATAATTATGAGATTAAAAGTCATAATTATGAGTTTAAATTAATTATGAGATCTAAAGTCATAATTATGAGTTTAAAAGTCCTAATTATGAAATTAAAAGTCATAACTATGAGATTAAAAATCATGATTGAGTTTAAAAGTCATAATTATGAGATTAAAAGTCATAATTTTGAGTTTAAAAGTCATAATTATGAGTTTAAAAGTCATAATTATGAGTTCTAAAGTCAACTCTGAATCTGTCTTTGTCGTGGAAGCACTCGGTCATTTTCCTGGAGAGTTCGTCCTCCAGGAGTTCAGGACTTCTCCACATCGCTCCATTTCCTCGTTCACTTGTGAATGTTTTAAAAAGACAAGAAAGAGAAAACCACACAAATCCCATATGAATGTCGACGTGCAAAGCTGTGACTCCATGGAGCTGGTTTAGTCCAAACAAGGGATGAGGTTAAAACTCATAATTATGACTTTCTATGAGGCTTTTATTTTTTTTATTTTACTGGAGGAAATGGGCTTCCATAATTTTCATATTAAATCCAAACGTTATTATTTCCATTTTTCAAATTTCATTTATAATTTCTGACCAGTCTTTCGTTGATGGTGCAGCTGGTGTCATCCATATTTTTGTAATGGCCTTTTTCCTGCCGCCATAAGTGTGCTCCACAGATATCCGGTGATTGTGTCCATGGCAGAGGCTTTGAGGTACATTCAGGTACATCATTTTGAAGTCACATGAGATAGTCAAATTAAAGATAAGAGTTTGCAGTGCTTTGTTAATTTCTGTCCAATATTTATGGATCACAAGACAATCCCAAAACACATAGTAAGTTTAGGTGATTTCAGACCTGGAATTGTGAATCTCTACTGAACTAAAGGTAAAAGGAGCTGTTAATTTGACACTAGGCTTACGGTTCATCACATCAGGATACTCAAACGTGTGAATGAAATAAACTCAACTCCAAGTGCGTTTTTGATGAGGTGACAACTTTCTAACATGGTTTAAAGCTCAGCGTAATCAATTTCGTGTAATATAGGACCTAAACACTTGAAGTTCATTAGGTTTGAAAGTGCATTGACGTTTTTAGAAGCAAATATAACAATAATATTCAGTAAACCTTTTCAGGGCCATTTGTAACGGAGCTAGTTTAATTTCGGACTGCAATAAATGTCACAGCTGACGAATGGGAAGAGTTGGTCAATATACTGTAAATGTATTAGAAGAAAAGATGATTCATGTCGTGGAAATGTTATAAGCTAAATGGACCCGGCGCTTTTACAGAATTGCTTGAAAGAAAAATCTGCTTACTCTAGAAAAATGGCTCTCAAGTTATGGGTTCTAATGTAAGTTGATGTAGTTTAAGTGGATAGAGCCGCTGGAGACCTCAAGTGAATTTACAGCGTTGCCGAATGGGACAGACCCGTGTTTCTCAAACTGGGGTACGCGTACTTTCGGTCTCTTTCCTTGACTGGATTAAAGGGCTCAAAATGCGCTGTTTTCTGAGATACGTTATAACGTTTCCTCATCATGAACATACCTGGAGTTGTGTTTTGTTTAATTAACACACGTTTAACGCACAAATCCTGCATATTTAGGTTCTTCTCTCAAACAGAAAACACTCTGTTCCACCTTGTGATGTCATGAGGTGATACAGGAAGTGCTCCACTGTGTTTTTAGACTCCAAACAACTTCACTAGAATAGATAATTTGGATGATTTTAGCCCTGGAATTGCCCATCTCTACTGCAGTAAAAGTAAATTGTAGCTGTTAACTTGAAAAAAAAAAAAAAAAAACACTTCATGACATCACAAAGTGGAACGGAGCATTTTGAGCTTTGGAGATGCAAACAGACTAATAATTCAGTGTTACTCAAACATGTGTGAATGAAACAAAGCACAACGCCAAGTATGTTTTTGAAGAGGTAACAACATCATAACATCTCAGGTGAGTAAACCTTTAAGTGTGTAGACCTCAGGAAGAAACGTCAATAAAAAGCCTGTTACCATGGAAATTCACCATATTTGTGGCAGTATACAGTATATATAATATTGCCCAAATATTGTTAAAAAGTAAACAAAAGCTCCAGTAAACTGCTGTTTCACTACTGGTAAATACATCTATCACTCTATAGGTGCTTTTAGGACAGAAGTGATTAAACAAAAAAAAAGCTGAGCGTGCAGTTTGGCAACAGAAGTGTCATTGTTCCCCATTCATTCCAATTCATTCAGACTGAACACGGACAGAAGACGGAGATAAAAACATTTCCAGCACCAAAATGTCCAAATGGTTGTTGTGTGTGTGGTTGTCAGAATCAATATTCTACAGGTGGACTAAAGTTTTAAAGTTTTACTCACTGATCGCACAAGGATCTGGCAGTCGGACACCATTTGTCAAAGTCAGTTTGTTGAAGAAATATTCTTGATCTTTTGTCGATAATCCTTTCGGAGACCTCGACAAGTCGCTGAGTTCTGCCGTACTTCTGTTGCCAAAATGCACAACCGAGCCTACGTCACCACTGTTTACTAACACATTTTAAAATCTCCACTGGTTTAAAAGATGCAGTGTGTAACATTTCTGCTGAAAGATTTGGCTACATTAGTCTCAGTGACAATGTTATTACCTTGAATGTTTCACGGCATGGCATTAAACTGAGCTATCTCCATGGAACCAAGCAGAAGATGCTACCAGACCACTACACACTGGAAAAAACAATATCTAGGTAAGTTAAAATGTCTTAAATTAAGAATATTTTACTTTATTTGAGCAGATTCAACTTGACAAGTAAAATGATCTGCCAGTGGAGGAAGTGTTTTTTCTTAATTCAAGCAACATTCGATTTTGTTTCTTATTTTAAGTGTAGCAAGATGTATTTTCATATTTTAAGCACAAAAAGTCTTATTCCACTGTCAGATCATTTTGCTTGGCAAGTGAAATTTACTCAAATCATGGTAAAACTTTCTTAATCCACGTCATTTTAGCTTGACTAGATATTGTTTTGTGCAGTGTACGGGTCAGATCTGTGCAGAGGTCATCCCGCTGACTCTAAGTGTGTGTGTTCTTTGAGCATTAAACACACCTTTAATTGAATGAATTGTAGATGCATAAGTTCCCGAAAAGTTGCACTATGCACCTTTCACATTGGGTTCACTGAAAGTTCTATGTTATGTGACGTCCGAGCTCTACCATGTTTATAACCATATTTATTTATAAAGTACCAATTTATTCAAGCAGACCATCAATTCATGCTGAAAGCTAAATGTAAAATCACTTCTTTTGTACGTCTCCTCTGTACTTGGAGCTGTGTGGGCCTGGACATGTGCTGGTTTCAACAACGTGACTCATGCAGTAAAACAAAGACTAAGTGCTGGTGCCGTATGTTGTGCTTCTGTTGTCAGCTGCGGCTTTTGGATATTTCAGATTCTTAATGGACACTGGCGATAGAACTCAGCGAAATGCAAATGGTCATGGTTAAAAATATCCCCGCAAAAAGCATTTCCAATTTTTAGGTGCTTTGCAGGGGAAGTACTTCAGTTAAGTGGGAAAAAGTTGAGAAGAAAAGCAGGCTCCAAAAATACAGGTAGCAGTTAGTTCTGAAACGAAATAAATCTAGCTTTGTCATAAACACTGGAAATTCCTTCCAAAATGCAAGGAACACTTTTTCTGACAGATTAAACACTGAATATAGATATTGTTATAGCTGTTTAGAGCGGTTTTGCCTTTTGTTTACCATATTGCTGCCTCTACTTGTCATATTTGTTTTCCATGTCGAACAAGGAAGAAAAATTATAAACTTCACAAAAATAAAGAAAAACTAAGCTATATCTTAAAGGTGCACTGCATAACATTCCTAGTGGAGGGTCTATTACTTGCTTGTCTTCATGGAGATATTATTTCTTGGTCTAGAATGTTCCACAGTATAGATTAAATCTATCTATGGCGAGGGATACAAGCAAGTTACAGCACAGGTCTGTGGAGAGTCGCCCCTATTCACTGAAGGAATTATTGTATTTTTGAGCAATAGAAACATCTGTAAAGAATAAATGCTCGATTGATATGTTAAATGTCGTAAATGTTATACCACGGAGCGGACCCTCCACCAGAAAAGTTGTGCAGTTGCACCTTTAAATATATCGTACTTATGATAATTTGTACACGCACTATTTTGCCTATAGGCTCTATTCACGCTTACGTCACAAACCAGGAAGACATTTGGAAATATGCGATGACAGCTTCTGGTTGGCTTTGTTCGCGGTAAGTCTAGGAAAAATGAGAAAACAGCTCAGTTTTCTTCATCTCCATGTCATTGTAGCGTTCTGTTATGTTCGGCTAATCAACAATTCCAACCATACTTCAGTTTTTGTAATTTTCCCGAATTTCCACGAAGAGACAAGGACGCCAAATTCAAGATGATTCCAAACAGCACATACGAATGCAATCTTCACTTTACCAACGATCACCTTTACTTCACTGGGTTTTATCACTGTCAGTTGGCGAGCCCAGTGTCGGGAACTGTCGGGAAGTCGTCATTGCATCTTTCCAAACGTCTTCCTAGTTTGTGGCGTAAGCGTTCTGTTTGCAATCCTAGAATGACGTTGCAAATCCAGACTGATTCACTTCTGGATAAAAAACAGAGGGATATCAGTCTGGATTTGCCACTCCCTCTGTCACATCTCGAGCCAGAACCAAACATATAATCGTACAGTCAGATTTATTTTTATCAGTGACACATGGGAAACGAAGGAGCTCATTGGTCGCCCATCCTTTTAAAATGATTTCTGTCTCCTCAGATGAAGAGTTTAGTGCTTTGCTCATTCATTCTGCAGAAATCAGCTTTGTTTTTCTGTCCCTTGTGATATTTTTACCTTTCCTTTTTACGCATAGGCAGTCATATTTGTTTTGTTACGGACTGCCCATGTATGCCCCTGATTGGCTATTGTGTGTATTCTGGACCCCAGGCAAAGACTAATGCAGCCGGTCCATTCATGCTCCGTTGCGGTCATGTTTCTTTGGTCTCAGGTGGGACAGGACAGCAGAGGGCAGATTCATCATTCCTCATAATTAGGCTCCTAATTTTACCTCGTTGCTCTTTGCGGTTCATTTTCTTCTCTCCTGCTGCTTGTCCCACAAATGGCAGACTGGAGTTTTCTGGGTCGTGTGGTTACGTGGGGTCTGTTGCGCCACGTGGACGGGACTTGCAGCTGATCAGGTCCTGGCAAACCAACAGAGGACAAGAGATCTGAAATGGTGGTACTGAGCCAGGCAAAAGTGCAAGCCAAAACATCAGTCATCGCATTATGCTATCCGTGCTTATCAAGGTGTTATTACAGATTATGAAACTATAAGAAGCTCTCAGCGCACACAGTATTGATTTTTTTATAAGCCAATGTGCTGGAAATAAAAAGGCGCTTACATTATCAAGATAAACATATAAAGCAGCACGTTTGGAGGTTAGCTTGTAATTCAATAAAGAAACAGAGAGAGTAGAGATACTTTATTGATCCTGAGAGAAATTCAAGGTTTTGCTGTAGCAACATTTACACTGCATGTCTCAGACGCTTTTGTGTCTGAGTCAAAGGCCTAAGGCCTCAGTGCAGTTTAACAGGTGGACTGTTCAGGGAGCGTCAGCAGATCCTGTGAAAGAGCCAAAAGTCTCTCTGTGTCCTGCAGCATCACAGCAGCCTCCAGGGGGCGCCAGGTGGACACAACAGGAAAAGCAGGAAGAATGATTCATTCCCTCTGAGTGTTTTACTCTGGAAAATCTTTTCCTCTGGAAGGTTTGTTGCCATATTTGCTGCCTAGAAAAAAAACATAGAGGAAAAAAAATGCAAAAGAAAATATTTTGTTAAACACCATCCAGTACAACATGTCAAAATTATTACATACAGCTCATAAGAATTATAATGATTTCTGGAGTTGAAACGTGTTGCTTTCAAACACAGCGTCCATCAGCGTAAATGCTATTCTTGTAACAAAACCTCGACCTCACAGCACCTATACTAATCATAGAACTATAATAAAATCTGGAAGATGAATCCAAGATGGCGCTGTATTGTTTTTAATGGTCTGTGCACATTGGCGCATGACATTAAAAATTTTGACTTCCACCGCCCAACGTGTAACGTCAGAAATGCAGTTCGGACAAATCAGAGCACGAGCTGCTAGAGCAGAGCTCTACAAAGCTGATTTTTAGGCATTTTGACAATTTAAAAAAAAATTAAAGTTCATATTGTAAAAATACAGAAGAATCCCTACAAAATACGACCTTTATGAAAGCTGTCAATGCCCTGTCAGCTAAACACAGGCAGTTTGATTTCACAAAAAATGTGCTTCTATGGGAGATTTTTTTCTGGGCTGCAGTACCTCGCTCGGCCACACATCAATCTGCAATCACGGATAGAGGGGGCGGGCCTTATCCACCGCTTATTATACATCCATGATAGTACTGTGAACTAATTAGCATAAGCATTGCTAATGTCATTGTCAAAGAAACTTCTTGTTTCTTGATGGCACAGACTTCTTCATTTCTGGAACATATTTATTTAAGGATTTTGCACAAACTTTATTCATTACTTTGGTGGGAGAAGCATAAAGACGTAGACTTCCACTAACCTGTTTCGTAGCCAGTTTGCTAACACCGGTTTGGGCTAAATTAGTATTGTCTTGTTTAAAGCCAGAAAGTAGCTCTCCACTTAGCACGGGATTCAATGTGTTGTGGGCAGAACAGCTTGTATAAATCAGCAGCTTGGGGCTCCGAAGCTCAGCCTAATCACAAGGGAAGTCTTGAGTCTCTTTATGGACCAACACGTACGTTGTTGTTCATTTATTCACTATTGCGCATGGAGGCAGTTCTCATAGGCCACAATCATGGAGTAGAACAAGCAGTCCCCTGAGACTCACAACACCTACGCTAATGAAAAAGAGACCAAAAAATGTAATTTCGCCCATTTCAAGGCTCATTAAATTGTGCAACCGATGAACATTTGAAAAAAAAATGCAGAGGGAGATCTAATCCGTAATGAATGCAACTGAATTCAATTCTTTGTTATTTAATGACCTTATTCCCTCCCACCCACTTTTGTTTCTAAATGCTACTAAGCCGCTTTCCTTGTGGTGCAATTTGAGAAAAGATTTGCATGAATTTTGAATATTCATATGCACCAACAAATCAACAAAGCATGAGTCTCAGGGAGGCTTTAAAGGTGCACTGTGTCCATCACCTGCTTCTTCCCATGGACATATTGCCTGGAATGTTCCACAGTACGGCATTACACTTATTGGGCAGTTGACACCGCAGGGCCAAGTTACATGTCAGATCTGTGGAGAGTTTTTAGGTCAATAAAAACCCATGTTATTGAGTAAATGCTCTTAGTGTGCTTAGTTTTGCATTTTTGTGTACTCAAAGTGCTCTATAAATAAAGTTTGATTGATTGATTGATGGTAGATGCCAGAAATGTTACACAGTG
Source organism: Odontamblyopus lacepedii (assembly GCA_034769755.1). Taxonomy (NCBI): domain Eukaryota; kingdom Metazoa; phylum Chordata; class Actinopteri; order Gobiiformes; family Gobiidae; genus Odontamblyopus; species Odontamblyopus lacepedii. The sequence continues at coordinate 12,031,557 of CM068357.1, forward strand.
CACCTTTAAATGGCTATGTAGTCCGTATTGAACTTAAGTGCAGCTCCATGCAAAATAATATGACTCAAAAGACTACGGCGACTTCCAGAATTAGGTAGATAGCCAAAAACATTACATTAACGTCATTGTAATCGCGTTTTCTAGTTTGAGGTTGTAAGCTTTATCTTTTTGCCACACTATTTTACTGCAACGTCAGAAAATACTGTCTGGAAAAGTTTTTGGGGTATGACAGTTGGCCCTGCTTTTGCTTAGCCTTGTAATTTTAGAAAAGCAAAAAAAAAAAAAACTGAAAAAAAAAGTTTGTCTGGCAGTGACGGAGCTGTACATGTGGTGTGTGATCAGCAGAAATATCCAGGGATGGTGAGAGAATTAGAAAGAAGCGCCAAACCACGAGGAGCGAAAGAGACACCAACCCAGTCTGGGGCCATAACGATCATTCTATAGCCTGAGTTTGTCTATGAAGTGTAACGATATCCAAGTCTCACGATACGACATTGTCACGGTATGAACCTCATGGTGCGATATTTATTACGATATCGTGGGAAAGCTCATGATATTACGATATTCTACAGAATAACAAGACTGACATAAAATCTTTGCCCAGTCATTTGGTACAACATTTATTGTCATTAGGGATGTAACGATATCCAAATCTGTCTGTACGATACTTTCAACATATACCTCTCATGGTACGATATTTATTGTAATATCAGAATATCAGAAATCAAATGTATTATGCACTTTCAAATATTTTAATGTGAAAGGGGGCAGGCTTCTATAAGCTTCTTGCTTCTGCCTACTCCTTTGGGGCATCTAATTTGCTCTTTATTTTCTGCGGATGCCTCTGCCTCTGTATCTGCTGATCACTATGAGATGCTCAAATAAAAATAAAAGAATAAAAGAAAAGAATATTTTGTGGAGGCTCAGAAAACTGTGAATAAAAATACCTTCACGAGACTTAATCCAAAGAATGAAGATTTCAGAGTGCTTAGAACAGTTATTTCTTCCTGTAGTCGGCACTGAAACGGAGCAAAGGATCATGGTCTATGTAGTTCCCTCTGGTTTTTTTTTTTTTTTTTTTTAGCTATTTCCGCATCAGAACTATTCATTTAAGCAAAGAGACTTGTGATTCGATATATTGTGATGGTCCACGATGTTATTGTGAGACCTTTGACGATACGATATATCACCATATTTTGGTTATTGTTACATCCCTATATGAGGCATTAAGGTTGAAGAGTTAGGTCTAAAAAGAATAAAGAAGAACAAAATACTTATATGTCTTTTGCTTTTTCACTGTTAAAGAGCCTATATTACACAAAATGGACTCTTACCTGGAGTTGTGTTTTGTTTTATTCACACATGCTTGACTAATCTTTTATTATTAGTCTGTCCGCATCTCCAAAACTCAAAATGTTCCACCTCTCGATGACATGAAGTGGTAGTTTTCACGTCAACAGCTCCATTTTGCCTCTTTTTCAGTCGCGATTGGCATTTCCAGAGCTGAAATCATCCAAATTATTCTTGTGAAGTATTACCACGTGACATTATGAGGTGGAAGGTGGACTGTTTTCATTTTAAATATGCAGGGTTTGTGTGTTAAACATGTGTGAATGAAACAAAACACAACTCCAGGTATGTTTTTGACGATTATAACAGATCAGAAAATAATATAAAATGGGCCCTTTAACTTAAACTCCCAATTAAACTATTGACTTGTGTTTGTTTGCAGCCTCTAAATACAAGCTCCTTCTCTGTTCCTTATTATAATATCCTTTCCAAGTGCTGTAGTAGCCAATTATTCTGGCCTGAATATTTGAGACCAACTCGTGTCCAGTCTGTAATTAGGTCTCAGGATAATTATCTGTGAATCTTTACCACAGCTTTTTTATTTCTGTTGCATTATGTCTGCAGTGGCCTCACAGCAAACAAATCCGATTCGGTTATTGACCCTGCTGCACTTGTGGCTCCTCTTGAGTCTTGAGTCTGACAGTGCGTCGTGTGCGCTCCGGGTGTGGACGAGTGGAGTGAGCACATACTTCACTCACTGGAGCACTGGACGAGCTGGAGGCGGACTGAAGAGATGAGGAGGCACAAGTATCAGGCAGACAGCTGACAAACTGAGCTCTGGACTGTTTTCTATCCAAGGGGAGTTCACAACAAGATTAACAGTGACACTGATTTGTTGCTGTACACTTATATTTTATGGGAAATGTTTAAAAAAAAAAACCACTCTACCTGGTTTGTGAAAACAACACATGTAATGAGATTCTTTCTTTTGAAAAAAATGCCATAGGCTATTTGAAAGACTATTGAAATGCAAAAAGTTGTAGCAAATGGCAATCCCTCACCACCTTCCTCTACTGCCTTGTGTCTATTGACTTTCTTATAAATGATTTACTGTGCATTTTAATAATGCACAGAATGGTTTCCCTTATTTGTTTGTTTGTTGTTCTGCCATAATAGAAGAGTGAGGAAATAGTCGTTGCAAACTATTATGGCGAAGTGGGATATATTGCTTTCTTTTTTAAGACTTCTCAGGTCTCAGCATTAGTTTGCCAGTTGCCTCACAATTTCATGCATTATACTTATTCATTCACTCTTCACACTTGGTGCTTTCCAAAGGTCCAAAAATGTTCCCACTGACTTTAAGAGAACGGCACCAGTCAGTTTAAGGGGTTTTTGAGTGGACTCTGGGGGCACCAGCTTTCAGAGTTTTCCAGCCCGCAGACCCCTGCCCCTGGGCCATGGAGACACAACTCGACTAAACTGACCTGTGGCCATAGACTGTATATATGAGTGGACATAGCTAATGCGTTAGCTGCTACGTGCCAAACAGGAAGTGCTCCAGGAGGCTCTTCCGGCTCCTTCTCCCCCTTTTTCCCATTGACTTACATTGGGATCTTAGCGCCCCCTCGCTCCATAACTCCTGCACTGAGCCGCGTCATTTTGGTCTTAAAATGTTCGTATGAACCCGCGACACAGGATCCTGAATTTTTCATTTCACAATTTTGTTCCTAAATCAAGATATTAACATAAATAATGGACCAATCAGATGCCTTCATTCCCCGAGGTCACTGCCGCCGAGCGTTAGTAACAGGTTTGATTGACAACTAGTCCCCTTCCCACTTTCCTGCCCCGATTGACTTTTTGAAATAAAATGACAAAATATCTCAAACAATTACAATAGTTAACGTTACTAGAATCTTAACTAGCATCATTTAACTAGCATAAAGTAAAGTGAATTTCATTAAATTGCGACTCTATTGTTGTTTGTACATAACATGACATAAAACATAAATCAATGACTTAAATTTACTATTTAAAGTTTGATGATAAAAGATAAAAATGTCCTTATTTTTCTCAAGAATCACCGAAATCCAGCGGTTCGTGCAGAATGGTGCAGAGTATTGCCGCTCTGCCATGAGGAGGGCGGCACATTTAACAACCTCAGTCATGATTGGCTCTTGTGGTTGCTATGATACTTGCAGTCGGATTTCCAAATATGGAGCCTGGCTCCAGATTCGCTCCTGTAACCTTGGCATCGTGAGCCTCATTTGAGCTGACACTGTGGGTGACGTCCACTCACTTAGTCCACTCTTATTCCACAGGTGCACTGTGCTCATTGAAACATGGCTTATATCGATGCAGTTGCCAGTCTTGTCCAAAAACACTTCCTAGATTTGAACCAGCAATTTTTGGGTTTGAGAGAACTCCCTGAGTCACAGTTTCTCTTCCATTTTCTCTTCACATTTTCCCTCAGTATTTGATCATATGAGCTGAATACAATTGAACTGACAAAATGTCCAGTCCTCTGTAAAAAAAAAACAAAAAACATGATGTTTTAATCCACCGCAAACAACACCATTGTGGAAATAGTCTGTGTACTCTATCCCACAGTGCCTTTCATGTCCTCATTTTTTCATCCCTTCTTCTACATCTCTTCCTTATTGATATTCATATCCATTTGTAGCTGAAGCGAGAGCGCAGCTGATGTCTATATGTTTTATTGTGACGTCTTGTCTTTGCCTTTTAACCCATGAACACAGTCAGAGTGCATAATCCAGATTTATAACACCAATATCTCAGTCAACAGTGCATACAAGATTTATCAGTGTCAATTATATCTACACACATCAAGTAGGTTATCAATATTCATGAACATTTTGCATCTGTCAGAATCCACGCCGTAATAGTCCGTACATGGCCATATAAAATGGTGTCTGTCACTCCACATATGTCTTAATGTGCAGAGATTCTCTGCTCCGGCTCCGGCAAGTAGATGAAAATTGGATCTAAAGTGTTATTTTTCTCTTGGCGTCCATTAAAATGTAAATGTACAGAAATGAATGGCTTTAATTTCCATACTCATTTACAAGATATGAAATAAAGTGATGAGGGGAAAGTGGACAGCTACGATTTGGAAAAGACGTGTCTCTGGGTGACGAGAACAACTTGCAGAGTATTTGGGCTTAAATCCAGCAAAATTATGGTACTTCTGTCTCCCATCAATGTGCTTCCATTTGCACAGAGAGAATTAAAACGGCATTAAGCCCCCCAGTATGAGCATTTATGGAGTGGAAAAAGACTGCGAGAAAATTCAGTCTAAAATAGTGTATTACATTAAAGGTGCATTGTGTAACTTTTCCAGCTACTTGTCTCCATGTTGATGTTATTGTTTTGCCTGGAATGTCCCACAGTATGTCATTAACAAACATTTCTTGTATTTATTCAATTATATTATCTTTGAATGGGCCCACCTCTCCACAGATCTGACCTGTAACTTGGCCTGGTGATGTGGCCTGCTTGTTTCCATGGAGATAATTAAAAAAATAGAAAAAAATTACATGGACCCTCTATTGGAAAAGTTGAACCTTTAAAATCAAAGGCTTTATAAAGTGAAATATGTTTTGCTCAGGTACAGTTATTCTAAAAGCAACTCTTTGGGTCATGAAATGTTTTATCCTCCGCAAAACAGGAAGTGTGCTGTTAGCATGGTAGTTGTAGCTAGCATTACTACAATGGAAAAACTCCTTTCTGGCTTCTGGAAAATGGGGAATATGTTTGGACAGTTACCAATCGTTGAAATAGTTCTGTTTTGCATGTTAAAAGTGTGTTGTGAAACTTTTGGAAGGTCCGCCCAATGCTTTTCTTCATGAAGAAAGTTTCACAATATGGTATTAAATCTTTCTATCATCATGGAGACCAAACCAGACAAAGTTACAGGTCAGATCTGTGGAGAGGCGACCCCGCTCACAGTCAGAACGCCTGTTTTCCTAGGTATTTTTGAGCTATAAAACCACCTGTAACTGAATAAACGTAAGGTACAGTAGAGCTGTTTAATGTCATACTGTGGAACATTCCAGGCAAAGCAGTGACATTTCCATAGTAATAAGCAGGTGACAAATCCCCCAGCCAAAAAGTTACATAGCACACCATTAAAGAGGCCGTACTAGCATCTAAAATCTGCCACAGTCGCTTTATAAATGATACAGGACTCTACAAGTATACGACGTGCTAAGGTGGTGATGGAGGAGAGTGTCTCGTGGTGATAATGGAGTACAGTTGTTCCACTGCAAAGATAATGATGAAGCAGACTCGTAAAGTGGGGATGGGAAAGAATACTATGACAATTCGTTCTGATCTTATGGTGATGGTGGTTAAGAACTATACGGTAATTGAGGTTTTGATGGACGAGATGGTCCAATACTGAGGTAAGACTGCAATATGTTTTTTTCACTGTTAATTTTAATATTACGCTATTTTCTAATCTGTGTTATAATTTTTCCTCATCAAAAACAAACCTGGAGTTGTGGAGTTGAGTTTCTCAAACTGAAAACACTCCACCTTCCACCTTCAGCGTCATGTGCCAGTACAGGAAGAGCTCCACTGTGTTTTTAAACTCTTTATACAGCTTTACTAAAATCATTTGGATAATTTCAGCCCTGGACATGCCGATCTTTACTGAACATTCACACATGTTTAACGCACAAATCCTGGATATTTTGGCTGAGTTCTTCTCTTTCTCTCTGTTCCACCTTGTGATGTCATGTAGAAATACAGGAAATGCTCTGCTCACTGTGTTTTTAAAATCCATACATCTTCATTAGTATTAAGCCTTGGAACTGACAATCTCTGAAAAAGAAAAGGTAAAAGGTGGATGTTAACTTGAAAACTACTGCTTCATGACATCACAAGGTGGAACGGAGCATTTTGAGCTTTGGAGATGTAGCAAGACTAATAATAAAGGGTTACTCAAATGTATGAATGAAACAAAACACAACTCTAGGGATGTTTTAGTCATGCATTAATGTTTTTACCTGACATTAAAGCATGACTAAAATCTCACGAGTCAATTTTACTCAGTATATGTTGTTAATATGATAAACTTAGGTTCAGGAGCAGGACCACGCCTCAACCGCTTTCAACTCCTCTGCAGCGAATCACAACTCACTTCTACCACACTTCAATTTCCCAAAAGCCCATTCGTAACAGCCTATCTATCCCAACAACCCAGTGTGTCCCGAATAACTCAACCCCACTCTCCCAACCCATATCTGTTCATCATCCAGACATAAGACGCCTACGAAGGGGGTCCCACCCCTGCTGGGCCATGTGAAGTTTGAGACTGAACCCCCACCCTGAGTCTCAACCCAGCCGTCCCGTCTCGTCTCCCGATAATAAACTCCTTTCTCTTCACACATGTGTTGTTGGCATGGCCCTTGCTAGTGAAAGGACCTTTAAGGAGGTGATGGAGGAGAGTTTGACTGCTTAAGAAACAGTAGTTAGATTTGGTGAGATGATCATGGAGGAGGCTGATGAGGTGATCAGAGAGACGAGCACTATTGGTGGACATAGATGTGGAGTGAAGTTTAAATCTGCACCGTTGGAAGTTACGATGGTGGCGATGAAGGCAAGATGTTCTGCTGCTGAAGTGGTGATGGAGGTACAGAACTCCCACTGGCCAAACCTCCTTGTCAAAGCCTGATCACGTCAGATTTTAACAGCTAAGCAGGGCTGGCTCCGGTTAGCACTTGGATGGGAAACCGCTGAGAATACCACGTGCCACAGTTGGGCACTAGTGGCAAAAATAGTGGCAAGAAACTTCACCCACATTGCCTAGTGTGAGTGTGGCGTGTGTGTGCGTCTTGGTGGTGGTTGGAGTGGGCCGTCTTATCACCTGCGAGCGTGGCATGAATGAATAGCGGACCAGATTGTAAAGCGACTGAGTGTCTGGAAAAGCACTATATAAGACGGATGCTTTATTCTCATTGCAGAGAACAATAAAGATGAAGGAGATACTATAGCAGTGAGGTGGCGGGAGACTTCTGAAGATCACAAGCATACTACGGCACGCTATTAAACTCATAACTCTCACGCGATACTAAACCAGTTTCACCAATAGAACCATTTTATTTACTGACAGCAAATTAGTGTTGTCACAATATATAGACTCGATACTCAATACGGATTCCGATAACACAATGATAATTTAAAAAAAAAACACTTAAACAACAGAATGTGATTTTCAGCACTGATTCATAGTATTCTTTTATATTTCCATGAGGTCTTACATCTGTGTAATCCCTCAGTCTAGTCTAGTCTATGTGGTTTTATACTAATACGCAAGATCATTCAGAAAAGGTTCATTTCTGTCCTGTGAAAGAGACTTTTTCAGTATCGAAACCTGCTCAAATGAGTATCTACTGTAGTTACGATACTAGTTTTAGTCAATTATCATCTGATTTTTAAAACTTTTGAAATCCCTACAAGAAAATCCAGACCGTCGCCATTTCTTCTTCTACAAAACCTCTTCCTCGTCTTGTCCCCACCTAATGAGAACAAGCCTCTCCACCCCCCACTGTAACCTCTGATCATTCATGTTTACGTAGGTCTATCTTCAGAGCGCGCACATCTGCTCCTCCATTCTTCTGCTCCACTGACCTTCCATCCATTTCCCCTTCGAGTCTTGTAATTGAAAGCCCCGCAGCTATACAAATACAGATGCATCCTTTTTACCGTCATTGTGTGGCTATATTTACTTCAATTAAGGGCTCGTAGACATACAAAAAAAACAGCGTCTGACCTTGAGTCTCTTAACATTGTGCATTATTCTGTTGTCTTATAATTAGAGTTTTCAAAAGTTCAATCAGATACTTATCGGTCCTAAAACTAGTTACTCATTTGAGCAGGTATCGACACTAAGAAGTCACATTCACAGGATGGAAATGAGCCTTTTTGAATAGCTTTTATAATGATCTTCTGTAGCTGCATTTTGTTGCTTTATGGTTATTATTTGCAAACACATTTTTCTGAAACAAATGACAATTTATTCTCCTCTTTAGTGTTGACAGGGCTCAGATTTGTCAAAAATTATGATTGTCTTGTTTTGGTCCTGGTTTAGACCTGATATAGTCTTGGTTTAGTCTTAGTTTAGTCCTGGTTTAGACCTGGTGTGTATCAGAACAAGTATAAGAGCATAAAGACCATAAGACCACATGGGAATGTAAAAGAAAATACTATGAATCAGCATTGAAAATCACATTCTACTGTCTAAATAAAGAGTATTTTTTATTATCATCGTAGTATCAGAATTGGTATTGAGTATCAAGCATCGAAATCAGGTCTTGTGACAACACTACATAGAGTTATTGCCTTTTCGACGTGATTGATTTCTATTGGTGCATGTGTACTTGTGTGTGTGTGAAGCTGATTGGCTGAACTGATGTACTGTAGCGTATTTTAGCGTCGCACGATTGTCTCCATCGGCAAAGGCTTAATCTGTAAAAAGAGGATGGTCCACTACCCCCCGGTAATCTCCCTCATCGAGCTGCTGTTATTGCAATTTACACTTGGCCCCGAGCCCCGCAGCCACTACAGCAGAATAGCTTTGAGAATGGCTCGCCTCAGGAGCCCCATAGTTTCCTCTAATGCAGCAGCCATAAACATAGATACGTACTAACCCCCGGTGCGGTCTGGTGTGGGAGGCCGGTGATTAGGCTGTTGTTTACAGATGGGACATATGGGCCGTGTACTTTTCAAATTCTATCAAAAACTGTTCAAGTATTTGTTGGAGTTCTATTAATGAGCCCATAATTCGCTGTTTTCTGATCTGTTTTAATGTTGTTTCCTCATCAAAAACAAACCTGAAGTTGTGTTTTGTTTCATTCACACATGTTGGCAAGGCACAAATCCTGGATATTTTGGCTGAGTTCTTCTTTCTTTCTCTCTGTTCCACCTTGTGATGTCATGTAGAAATACAGGAAATGCCCCGGTCACTACATCTTCTTTAGTCTCATTTGGATCATTTAAGCCTTGGAACTGTCAATCTCTGCTAAACAAAAGGTAAAAGGTGTCTTGAAAACTACCACTTCATGACATCACAAGGTGGAACAGAGCATTTTGCGCTTTGGAGATGTAGACAGACTCATAATGCAGTGCTACTCAAACATGTGTGAATGAAACAAAACACAACTGTTTCTGATGAGGTAAGAACACTGTAACAAACATGACTTACAATTAACAGGGAGTCACTTCTTTCAAATAAATAAATAGATTGTTAAAAATGTATAAATTGGACAGTCTTTTTCTGATTAAAGGTATAACTTTATATAACTGCTATGCCTCTGCTGCTTTCAGAAAAAATCCGACAAACATCTTTAGTTGGACGCTTCTTCAAATGAGAGCAGACACTTGAAAGTTGTTGATCATTGCAAATTTCATCAAAAGTTCAGATCTTTCATTTCTCAACTTTGAAGACTTTGCGTGTAAACCCAATGCCTCTGAATGCAGTCCACTTCTGAGTCCACTTCTTTCTATGGTCTGAACATGTAAGAAGAAGTGAAAAAGGAAATCAACCAAATTTCTAACAGAAATAATAATTAAACAGTAAACAGACACATTTTTATGCATCACTTTTCCATCATCAAAGCGTTTTACATCATGGAACCACTAACCCATTCATACAGAGTACACAGACACAACAGGATTCATCTGTGGGAGCTGGAATTGCCCCCCAACCAATGGGTCAGTGGATCTGACCACTAACTCAATGATTTATGAATTATGTAGAGAGCGGGATTCAAATCTCCATCCTTTAAATCTAGGGTGACCAGATTTTCAAAATTCTAAACTGGGACACACCCGGTTTGGGATGGTTGGCATAAATAAAATAGTGAAAAGAGCAAAAGAGCGTGTAACATTGTGCATTCTAGGGTCAGTCATAATCTGAGGGGCTTCTGAAGCTGCATTTTGTTGCTTTATGGTCATTCTTAAACACATTTTTCTGAAACAAATGACAATTGCTACTCTTTAGTGTTGACAGGGCTCAGATTCATCAAAAATTGTGATAGTCCTGTTTTGGTCCTGGTTTAGACCTGGTGTAATCTTGGTTTAGTCCTTGTTTAGACATGGTGTAGATCAAATTGGCCAAAAATAGGAACACTTCAGACATTACTTGTATAAAACTGGGACAAATCACTGGTTTTGGATAAATCTGCTGGGACAGGGGACACAGGGCTCACAATTGGAACTGTCCCGGGTAAATAAGGACGTCTGGTCAACCTATTCAAATCAGTAGACAAGCACTCTACCATCTGAGCTACTGTCGCCCATAGCCTACATAAACTCTGTCAAGTCTCAGTAGTGATCGATAATGAGTCAGCTCAGTATATTGGTCATTAATTGTTCATGTCATTGAAATCACTCCACAACTTTGATATCCATATTTCAAAATAACAGCCCATAATAACTCCAGTACGTCGCAGTTACAGAATTCAGCATAAACATACTTGTGAGCTGTTTTGAGAAATACATTCTTTAGGTGAAACGACTCCCTCTGGTTTTGGATATGGAGGAAAATGCAAAACAGGAGCGTCGCCTCGGTACATCCTCAGATTATTCTCAATAGCATTAATTCAAAGTAACTGCACTGGAAGCATGAGATTACGACTCGGGGTTGAAGAATGGAAGTCTGCAAAGATGTGATAAAGGGGCTAGAACGGGGAGAGCAAATATAGCGTTTTCTTCACCTAACCATAACAAGCTGTGAGGGGGGAGCTGCAGAGCCGGTCCGGGACCAGATATGATGTGGTGCATTTTTCTATCTGCTATCTCACTGGTATCTATGGGCCCGCACAAGTAATCACAGGGGGTGCTCTTGGGAGATCGGACCACCAGAAACAGCAGAGGAGCAACACCTATGCTTCATCTTAAACATTAATCTGAACAGTGGTGGAATGTGATGAAGTAAATGTAGTAAAGTACTGTACTAACTGTACTTTTAAAGGAAAAACAGGCATTGTGACTGTGAGCGGGGTTACCTCTTCACAGATCTGACCTGTAACTTGGTCCGGTTTAGTTTCCATGAAGATAGAAAGGTTTAATACCACCCTGTGAGACAAACCAGACAAATGGAGAAAATCTTTTCAGAATCAGGATCAGAATCACAAAGGTTTCTATTGTCACATTAGGAAATTGCTGCGGTAGTTGGAGCGAAACATAGACAAACACCAAACATGCAATAAATAAAATAGAATAAAATAAAGTAGAAAACAATAAACTATAATGTAACACAACAATTTTGATGGACCCTCCACCAGAAAAGTTACACAATGCACCTTTAAGAACAACTGGCATGCCGGGATGAAAAATTATAAGTCAAAGGCTTCGTTCAGACTGCAGCCTGAAGTGACCCAAAACTGATTTTTTCATCCTGTATCTAATCTTTTAATGACAGTCTGAATGACACAGATCTGATTCATTCAAATGTGACCCAGGCCACTTGGATATGTGCTCCTAAAACCGATACATATCTGATCTTTTGCCACGTGACTTCAGTCTGAACGGCCGGATCGCATACACCCGACCTACACGTCGTCAACAAGCGAGAGGTCGGCTATTGTGCTGTAACAAACACCTGTTGTGAGCCAATACAGCCCAATGCCGACGTGTTTGCTACTGAAATAGGCTGGAGACGTGTTTCCTCCCGCGAAAGTGGTGTGACAGCAACTTTAAAATCACCAGGAGCTCAATGCCAGCGTCCATGTTAGGCGACTTCCATAAACATTGAGCTTGCTGCATGTTACCTCTTCGTGTCCTCCAGTGCTCATGCGGGACACTTTTGGGGTGTTTAAAGTTCACACTGGAGATCACATACAAGTCGCATTTAATTCGAAATGTGAACGACCTCACAAAATAATCAGATTTCACAAAAGAATCAGAATTGAGCATTAAGCCCTGCAGTTTGGACGTAGCCATAGTCACAGTCTACATCAGACTTATTTTGACCTCAAGCTGCTTATACAATATATCTAAACATCTGTACTGGAGCTTTTCCATTTACAACCTCAGAAGTAAGAGTAAAAGTAACATCATGCAACAAAATTAACACACTTTTGTAGGAAAAGCCTTTGGGGATATCAACATAAACCGTTAAACAGTTGGTCTGTTAGTGACTAAAACCAACACAATAACAAGCATTATAAATTCTACTTAGATAAAATATTCCTGCTCAAATAAAGCCGTGTTTTTGTATTCTTAGTTTTCGGATGTTCCACTTGCTGCCTTCATTTCATGGCCATTACAGCAGCTTCCTCTCTTTGAACTGGGATTAGGAGCTGGAAGAACAAAAGTGAGCTCTTATCTCTCTCTGCTTCGCGTTAGGATTTTCACAGAGCTCTGTTAGGGGCCGCCAGAAACCCATCCCAACTATTTTTCATTCATTTCCTTATTTCTTTACAACCCCAACCTGGTTCTTTCTCATTCCGCTGACAGGTAAACAAACTCCTGTCTTTGCAACTCAGAAAGACGTAAAAAGAAGCCGAATGAGGCCAAGCATTTTTTCCTAAAGGCTTGTACGCGAGTGGGGCTTGAAAAAACTGAATTGTGCATCAAAGGTTTGGCACGGCAACGTTTGAAAACCATTCAAAGGGTCAGTTTAATAATGCAGAGTGGAGCGGGTAAAAGAGGACACGGTCTGCACAGTGTCTTCTGAACTTCCTGGTTATTACAACTTGCAAATGAAATGTGCATCGTGTAGCTTTTCTGGTGGAGGATGGAGAGCAATAAAACCACCTGTAATTGAATAAATGTAAGGTAGAGCTGTCATACTGTGGAGCAATGACATATCCACAGAAACAAGCAGGTGCCAGAACCAAAAAGTTACATAGCGCAGGGTTTTCTTGCAAGGAGGGTACAATTCCCAAAGGCTGTCTGAACAGATTTGCTAAATGAAACTTTTTTGTTATTATGTTCCAGCGCTTTATCTGTCTCTATCTTGTGATTGCGTTCACCGAAACGAAAGAAATCTGAGGGTGTTGAGATTAAAATACATTATTAATAAGGCTTGTGTGACGTAAATGATAGAGTGAAAAGTACAGCAGTGCAAAATGAGGTATCCTATTTTACTGGGACTTCTGACTCTGCAAACACCAACTGGAAATGCACAGTAAACAACGCTGATGGTCAAATGTTTTAGTCGTAAATTCACTTTCTTACTGCGGCAACGAAATGCGTGTCTCCCCCTTCCATAACTGCGCCAAGGCATTATCATAAAGAAGTAAATGAAGTCCCTTTATGCGCAGGCTGAAGTTTGGAGCAGGTGGTAAAGGAGCTGAAGAAGTTTTCTGGCCAAGTAAAAACAAAATGAGCAAGATGTAAGATGATAATTTTTGACAGTTTTAATTAAAAAAGACATTGTGCTTGTGTCTGCGATATACAGTAGTTATAATCTATGACACCCGTGGGTCATTACATTATAACTGAGGCATTTTAAAGAGCAATATTGATATAAAACTACTTAATATCAGAAACAGGTCCATTAACTTCTGGGTTGGAAAATTACATAGACCAATGGGAGATGAAATCGCCGTAAATGTCGTCAAAACAAAGAGCCGTGAAGTTATTGGCCCCTCCTATGGATACCTGCAGATTACACCAGCAAGTAGCAGCTTTTTCTTACGTGTATCACTGAAATAAGTAAATAAAACTAGAGGACAAAGTAAAGTAAGAGCAGTGGGTGTGTACTGGTGGCTGAAATAATTATAGCTTGGTCAAAAGCTCTGAAATGTTAATTTTACACAAGCTTTTCTCGGCTATATTATATCATATATATGCATTATATATATTAACTCAGGGATCCTACAGGTTTAAATTCAAGACCTTTTTTTTTTTAGGCAACATTATTTAACCAAATAATGGAGGTTGACAAATTAAACTTTTGAGGAGAAACGTGACACAGAGAAGTTATGTACTGCACAATTTTAAGACCCAGATATAAAAATTCAAGACTTTTTCCAGTCTGTATTTCCAAATTCAGAAATTCAATGTTTTTAAGACTTTTTAAGACACCGTAGGAACCCTGTAACTATTGAAATTGTCAAAATTAACTGTTAAATTTCTACATTCCGCATCTACAATTTCTCTTTTCTGCACTTTTTTTCTCCAACAGTGGCCCATATGTTGATTTTAAATGAAAGTATTTAGGTTGATATGAACACTAATGTGAAAAGGACAAAGCGCAAACTGTCTACACAGCTTTTTTTTATAAGTTTACAGTGAAATGTTATTCTGTTTTTGCAATTTCAAGTCATATAATTTGGGATATTGACCATCATTTGCACCAAGTTCTTCTACACAATTTGCCATGAATAAAAAGTTCCTCCCTACAGCAAAGATGGAGGATACTAATAACATTAAACTGATGACGCACAATCCCTATTTCTATAAGCTCCTTTTCTATCTCCACTTTCTCATCTTGCCATTCCAAATTTCTTCATCTGAAAAAACCCAGTGTAGTTTTTTCCTATCATCACTTATTATAAAACTGTTCTCTATAGCGAATTCTCACCTCTCCTCCACTCTTCTCTTTCTCATTACTCCTCTCCTCCGCTGTGACGTCCAGATTCAGGCCATTTATCTTCTCCTTGTGCCAATCTTTGTAGAAATAAGTACATTTCAAGTGCAGAGCGAGGTATCGATCCCACTCCCCCATCGCCACTCCACTGGAAACCGAACAGAAAAACATCATTATTAAAAGGAACGAGGCCGTGGTAAAGGCCTGCTGAGTGATTTTGTTTTCTCTGTGGTAGTGGCAGTGACGGAGTACTGCAGTTTAGGGTAGTTACGTGCGTACACTAAACGTAGCGTCCTCATTAGTCGTGCTTTAGAAGATAGATGGATTCGGGGGGTGGTCCCACACACACAGGCATTAGGAGGGATCGAGCACAGGAAATTTATCTGATGCTGAATTCATTAGCGGTGGGCAGATATGGATGGGAGTAAACAGCACAGATCTGCGGGATCCGTGGGGGCTTCAGGGCGGTATTCTCTGGGTGGTTTCTTCTGATCTTCTGCCGTGATAGCTCAATATAAAATGCTTTTTGAGCTATCTACTGAATTGAATGTGTTGTGGACTACAGAAAGTCTGGGGTCCACTGCATGATTTTCTTTTTGGATGTCGCACTACACGACCTGAGTACAGTGACCAGGTTTTCAAAATTCTAAACTGGGACATACCCGGATTGGTATAAATAAAATTTTGAAAAAACTTGTAACATTGTGCATTCTTGTGTCATAATCTGAGAGGGGGCTTGTGTCACTGCATTTTTTTTTTATTTATGGTCATTCGCAAACACATTTTTCTGTCTTTTGGCCAAACAAATGACAATTGATGCTCCTCTTTAGTGTTGGCAGGGATTAGATTAGTCATAAATTGTGACAGTCCTGGTTTAGACCTGATATAGTCCTGGTTTAGGCTTAGTTTAGTCCTGGTTTAAATTTGGTGTAGATCAAATTGGTCAAAAATAAGGACATCTGGGACATTTCTTGTATAAAACTGGGATAAATCACTGGTTTTGTGTAAATCTGCTGGGACAGGAGGACATAGGGGTCAAAACTGGGACTGTCTCAGGTAAATAGGGACGTCTGGTCACTCTAGGCCTGAGGAATTAAAATTGTGAGATGGTGCACATACACACTGTGTGGGTGCACACAATCAGTAGCCATGGCCAAAGAGAATATTAGGCTAAAGTCACCAAAGTTGTACTGGTTAACTAACATGCTAGAAGTGCTTTTGCGTTTATAAAAGTTACAAAATTAAAGTTTAAGGGGAGAAAGTGTAACCTGGCTCACCCCAGATTAATATTTAGTTTTACACATTCTCAGTCTGGGAAGTCTCTCGCTGAAAGTGTTTGGAAAAGCGCAACATCATGACTACTGTTTCAGTGTGATTGGTGGAAGCAAAGGAAGAAAAAATAGCCAAAGAATCAAACTTTTGTTACATCCAGGTGAGAGAAAAGCACAGAGACCTTTCCTTTCCACAAATGCACAAAACTCTGATGTTCTGCATGTTTTTCACAAACTAAATGGTTTGTACTGACGCTAAAATATGCTGAAGTATGTCTTTCGATGCCTTCAAGTTTGTTTTGGTTTGTCTGGACGCTTCGCCTTTGGCTTCTGCACAAGTCGTCCAATTAGAGGTGTTTGCCGTGTTTTTGACGCTACTTTGGGCCACATCTTTGACAAAGGTGGATTGCAGAAGATGGGTTAATCTGCTATCGAGAGTCCAAAACATCAGACAAGCTATAACCAGTCACAGCTCGTCTTTGGTCATACATGGTTTTAGTTTAATCTTAAATAGAGCCCAATGTTAGCGCAGTCCTATATTAAACCTGGTTGGTGTACTTGGATGGCCAAATATTTTCTTGTATGTGGTACTTGGTGTGAAAAGTGTGAAAGCCACTGCTCTGTATTCCAAAAAACTGTCAGGCTGGACCATAGGGGATGTAATTTGTCGTAACTCTGCTTTGTGTGTGTAACTTAAGTACGTATACGTGGACTATAATGAAAACTGACGCGCTTAAACAGAGCTCTCCTTTTACTGTACAATCGATTCTACCACTGACTCCATCTTGGCACTGCTCACAAGTTTGTCCTTTCCACTTTGTTTACCTTCTCTCTCACTCTGCTGAATTTTTATATGCCGAATAATAATAGCATCCTAATAATAGAGTTACCTAATCTGTTTACCTGGATCGAGCACATCCTGTACGCTCCTTCTCCTCACAACACCAGCGGGATTAGCCCAGCTTTGAAATAAACCTTTTAAAGCTCTAGACAAACATGGAAGTATTCTTAAAAGTGGTGGAAGGAGTTCTCAGATTAGTTATGTAAGTAAAAGTACAGATACCGGAGCAAAAAAGTACAAGTGTAGGTATAACATAAAAAAAATCAACTCAGTAAAAGTATTAAAGTGCTTGTTTAAAAATATACTTAAAGATTTTGAGATGTAATAAAGCTTCAAATGTTTTTTTTGTACTGAATTTTGTTCTTTGTATATTTTTATTTGCTCAAACTACAAATGTGTTAAAAATAAACCCTATGCCTTTTTATCAGATCTCACACAATAATGAAAAGTACTTTTACTTTCCAGTCGTGTTCAAAAATGTAGTGGAGTGAAAGTAAAAAGTGCCCACTTTAAAATGTACTTAAAGGCGCAACTTTTCTGGTGGAGGGTCCATCGACAACATTTCTCTATGGAGATGTTATTGCTTTACCTGAAATGTCTCTCAGTGTGGTATAAAACCTTTCAATTTTCATGGAGACCAAACCAGACTAAGTTATAGGTCAGATCTGTGGAGAGGTGACCCTACTCACAGTCAGAATGCTTGTTTTTTTAGGTATTTTTGAACTATAAAACCACCTGTAATTTTAAGACAGAGCTGTAAAATGCTGTTTTATTCCACTGAGACAAGCAGGTGATGGAGTCCAACTCAGAAGTTACATAATTCACCTTTAAGTAAAGTACAAATTAGGGTTGGGCGGTATCCAAATTTTGATACCGTTAAACCTTCTCAGCATTTTACCGGGGTATACAGTATTACCATGACTAATTAAGAATTATTTTGTTGCTTGCACCTATATCAGAAACAGAATAGCAGCTTTATATTTGAAGATGAGGCACAAGTTCTGATCAAACCAAACTTCACCAGTGCGTATCTCCCACTGTTTAATGATCTGGGACACGCTGAGACAAGAAAATTGCAGAAGAGGCAGATTTAGAATAAAAAGTAAAGGCGACAGTCCACGGCGTGTGATATTTCCCACTGCAGCATGTTGTATCTGACAGACCCACACTCTCGGCACTCAGAGAAGTTACCGTCTCCTCCGTGAAAGTCTGACTTCGCCCTCAAGCGGGAACTTTCTCCTCTTGACTCTCGGGGTTCAATAAAACGTCTCCATCGCAAACTTTTCGACTCAGCGTCACACACAAAAGCGTCAGTCAGGTTTTGTTTCTTCTTCCTCGCTGCGTGTGGATGGAAATCTCTGTGCGTAATGACGTTTGAAGAGGAGAGAGAGCGGAGGGGGGAAGTCGGCGCTGTTCCCTGTGTCCAAAGCGACTGTGGTGGGATCTCTGGCCTGATGCAGGGTCGTAGCTCCTCAACATTTGCTGTTTCTCCCCTGTCATTCAGCCTGAAGCCAAAATGCTCCAAATATTATATTAGGTCCTTATGTGCTGCAGATTTTTTCAATGACCGTAATGAAACTGATACCGTTGCTATTTTTTGATACCTCGGGATACTGCGTAAAAATCTAAACTGTATATTTAAATCCAGTCCTTTACTACTTTTACTTGATTACGCTCCATCGCTGCAAACAGCGGCGCATACATCCACACATTCAGTGATTTCTCCTGGGATCAGAGCTGTTTGCACTTTAATGAACGGAAAGAACAGGCAATATGGTGCACAACAAATGACTGTGGACAAAGCGGCGTGGCATCTGGGGTAAATAAATACAGCAGAAGTAATAAAGGAGTCGCGTTAGTTGTACAGGCCTAAGTGGTGTGGGAGCAGGGGAGTTGATACGTGGACAAAGGGGTCTGTTGTCCCTTGGTGCTAGGATCTTAGGGGCCCAGAATTGGAACCTCTGCTTATTAATTAACATTAGAGGGGGGCCCGTGTGAGGCTTTTTGCCCCAGGCCCCCAGATTTCTGTTGACGGGGCTGTGTGGGGGTATTGGCCACATGGACAACTGAAGATTCACCCAGTTTGAAAATATTGGAATTTTAAAAGGGCAATGTGTAACTTTCTGTGGAGGGTCTGTCGCCTGCTCGTCTCCATGGAGATGTTATTGCTTCGCCTGGAATGTTCAACAGTGTGGCATTAAACATATGTACACTGCAAAAAACTAAATCTAGTCAAGCCAAAATGACGTGGATTAAGAAAGTTTTGCCATGATTTGAGTAAATTTCACTTGACAAGTAAAATTATCTGGCAGTGCAGCAAGATTTTTGTACTTAAAATATGAAAATACATCTTTTTACACTTAAAACAAGAAATAAAATAAAATGTTGCTTGAATTAAGAAAAAAACACTTATTCCACTGGCAGATCATTTCACTTGTCAAGATGAATCTGCTCAAATAAAGTAAAATATTCTTAATTTAAGTCATTTTAACTTGCCTAGATATTGTTTTTTTCCAGTGTATGTAATGAATGCATTTTTGAGCAATATAACCATCTCTAATAAAGTAAATAATATAAATATGTTTAATGCTTTACACTGGAACATTTCAGACAATGGGATTTCATTTCTATGGCGACTAGCAGGTGGGAAATCCAACAATACGACATTAAACATATATATAGAAAATGTATGTTAAGCGTCGAATACCGGGAATAACATGCATTTTGTGAGTGTGCCACTTGCTTCCATGGAGATAAATATGTTTAATGCTTTACTGTGGAATATTGTGGGTAAAGCAATGACATTTCCATGGTGTAAATGGTTCCTCAGTGCACCTTTAAGCAACAGTAAACACTAAGATAATGTTATGAAGTAGTTTAAAAGTAGGTTTTATAACTTATGACGTACTCTGGGTTGTGCACAGTAATCATAAAAGTGTCAGGACAGGTTACACTGTACATGTCCTGGAGGCTCTGGTGTGATGTTCTGGCACCGGTCTGAGCCCCTGGTGGTCTGTCAGGATCAGCACCTGTCACAGGGACAGAGATAGAGCACAGGGAGGGAGGCAGGGCCATGATGTAAAGCTGTACTGTCATAGTATTTGAGATCTACACCATAGTACAAGACTCTAATGCCTGTGTTTGTGTTTCTGTTACAGAGACAAGGATCCGGAGCAACTGCTGGGAACAACAAGACGTCTGAAGCACAAGGTAAAAACACACGTAAACATTTGTACAAGTGATGAGGTGACAGAGTGTGAATGGAGTCGAGTGGATTATCACAGCCACTGAAGACCACATACATGTTTGGGCATCCAGTATAATGCCTTTAGAGATATGGAATCAAAGCTGAGTAATGAATTTACCGTATTTTCCGGACTATAGAGTGCACCTTTATATAAGTCACATCCACTCTATTTTTAATTTAAAAAAAAAAAAGAAAGTTGTACAAGCCGCAACTGGGCTATAAGCCGCTGATATCCATGTTGAAAAATGAGATATTTACTGCATATACAGAACGATTTTGTACTGTAAATGTACATTTATGTACCTGAACAGATTCTTTCCGAACAGTGCCTTTTAACACGGCAGAAACTGTGCTGATTAAAACAAATTGATTACCTTCATTTCTCCTGTGCAGTGAAACCACAAGTCACTTTAATCATCTTCACTGAAACCATTGACCCAAGCTTACGTGCAGCAGCACCGTAGAGGTCTGCGCGGGACACAATTTTCAGTCCTGCTCTCGCCCGCTCCCGCATTCCTCAGTACCGCTCCCACCCGTGCCCACAATAAGCTTTCAGAATATGTCCTGCACCGCACTGTTTTGTGTTGGGTCCCGCGGTTCCCGCGGGTGCAGGGCTCTACAGCGGTTTCCTTCCTGGAGCAAGATCGATGCCTTCAACTTAAAACTTGCATCATACAAACTCCTTCGTGTGCTTTTCATGATGAAGGGGTGAGGATTTGAAAACAATTACCAGTTAGTAATTTGTCGTGCGTGTTATATCTGCTAAATAAAAAGTAGCGTATTCTTCTTTGCATTAATTTTCTGTCTATCTTGTTTTTGAAATTCCGGTTAGAGCACTAGAGCGCCCCTAGCGGTGGAAGAAAAATCCACAGATTAGCCGCACCTTTGTAAAAGCCGCATGGTTCAAAGCCTGGGAGCCAGGTTTATAGTCCGGAAAATACGGTAATTGAGATTAATCACAAAGCCTGTAATTAATTAGATTCATTTTTTTAATCAAGTCCCACTTCTAATGATTGGATATAATATGTGGTAGTGAAGGCATCGACATGAAGGAGGTGGGTGCTTGATGAATGACACAATGGTACATTGGATTAAGGCTTGTGTAAAATAAAGTGTTACTAACAATAACATTACAGTGGCCTACGCCAATAATAACTTGTGATGGACAGTTGCCTTGAGCTTGTGAAACTACCAGAGGCTGTGCGCTCAATATAATACACAGTGTCACGAAGGACGATGTAGCAGCCACTATTACACTATGACATCTGTAGTTCCTAGAATCCAGCAGTTCTGGACTCTTCTTGACCTTTAAAATCAAACTTGCATGAGTCCAAATGCATGATGATTGATTTGGCGCACTCCTAAAGCAGCTCTATTCCATTTGGAGTGTGTGGGAGCTGAGGTGCTCTCATAAATCACACACGGAGGTGGGATTGGGCTCTGATCTAAGGCCCTGGCTCAGACACTCAAGATACCACACAGAAGCTTTGTCCAACACATGGACGCTGGGCTCAAGTCCTCAAGGAAATAACCAAACTGAACACTGCAAATTTCTCTGATCTGGACAAGATTTTAAAACTTATATCAGGTTATTCTTCTTGGTTTCAGATTTATTCTCTACTTACTACAGTAGTTCTAACACTGCTTCATTCTAGTCTAGAGGTAGTTTATTTTAAGATAACTTGTCAAGTAAAATTATCTGTCCATGAGATAAGATAATTTCACTACTTTTAAGTCATTTTCTGATACATTTAAATGTTTGTCTTAAGCTTTTTGCAGTGAAAAAGTAGCCTGTGCACTAAACAAAACAATATCTAGGTAAGTTAAAATGACATAAATTAAGAACATTTTACTCTATTTGAGTAGATTCAACTCAAAGTGTTTTTTCCTTAATTCAAGCAACATATGATTTTGTTTCTTATTTTAGGTGCAAAAAGTTATTGTTTTTCTTATTTTAAGTGTAGCAACATGTATTTTCATATTTTAAGTACAAAAATCTTGCACTGGCAGATAATTTTACTTGTCAAGTGAAATTTACTCAAATCATGATAAAACTTTCTTAATCCAAGTCATTTTAGCTTGAGTAGATTTTGTTTTTTGCAGTGTGACCCCTTGTATAATTTCCAAAGCATATTATTTTACTAATATTATGCTTTTTTCTGATCCTGATCCTGCGCCTCCGAAGAATTAGTTCTTAAGATTCATAGACTAATCTGCCCTAAAAAGTTTTCTTGCTTGGCTCACATACACTGGTAAAACATCAACAAAACAAATGCAAGCAAAATGGTTTAATATAGATTATGGCGACCTTTTTTTGGCTCATGACTCATGAAATTTTATTTGAAAGCCACAACTAGTAACTCTACTTTTGATTTATAGGCTACCTATTTTTGACTGTCTTAAAACTGTGAAAAACAGAACTAGTTCAAGAGTTTATACGCATTTATCAACATTTTTCAGAGGACAGAGGGTTTTTATGAAAGATAATTTGTTTTGAATTTTAAATGCCATTGAATTTCTCACTTTTATTTTTTTTATCTGAAAAAAGCTGTTTAAATTATTTTTATTCTGAATTTTAATTGCTGAAATTTTATTCACAGTGAAAAAAATCGCAGCAAAGATCCAAGAATCGATCGAAAGAAGGAATCGATCCAGAGTGAACATCTTTTCTCAGAGTAAAAAAAATACAAAGTGAGAAATTCAGAGGTATTTAAAATAAAAAATCTAACAGAACAAATCATCTTCCATAGATTTTACTGTCACAGTAATGCTAACAACAACAAGTAGCATGCTAATAGTGTACTTCCTGGTAACTGTGCAGTAAATCCGGTACAGGCCCTTTTTGGCAATAAGAAGTATTTTAAAAACATGTCGGTCCAGCCATATTCATATTCTAGTCATTTATAAATCTACATAAATAGATGAAAACATGTGCATTCCTGTGTGGCGTTATGGCGTCACAGTAATGTTAACAACAACTAGTGTGCTAATATTGTACTTCCTGACACTATCATTACATGCAAATAGCACAAAGCTGACGTATCTTGAGCCGCTTATATAATAATATCTACTGGGGTGAGACAGATTTTGCTCAAATACATAAAGACAAACCAGCAGGAGCAGAAGTTGTGTAGAAAACTGGCGGACATTTTGATATGAGGATGATTCGTCAACTCTGCACAAAGCACTTACAGCACAAATTGTCACGAAGACTTGGCTACATCCAGGTTAAAGCAGGACTAAACAGAAGTGTCATTTGAAGCCGTGGCGTTCTGTCTGAAATGTGTGTATTCAGCTGTGTTTGGATGCACCAGCAGCACTTTCAGATCAGCCTGAATCAGCAGCTGGAGATCTGTGATGTTATCGCACTCTTAGCCTCTGACCCAAGGTGAAACATGAGGAAAAATGCAGTGGAATAAAGAGAATAAAGAGGAAAAAGTTGCCAAAAAACAAAACAAAATTCAAGTAAATGTAAAACAAAATCAGTGGTGGAATGTAAAGACGTAAAAGTAGTAAAGTACTGTACGTTTTACTTTACTTACTTCACTTTGTACTGTACATTTTTAGGTTTTAGGAGAAAAATAAAAGACCACTGCAAAATTATCAGTCAATTATCAGTAAAACGAACATGTTTGTTTCATTCTGTAAACTACTGACAGCATTTCTCCCAAATTCCAAATTAAAATATTGTCATTTGGAGCGTTTATTTGCAGAAAATGAAAAATGGTCAAAATAACAAAAAGATTCAATGTTTTCAGACCTCAAACAAGATCGTATTCATTTTAAAACAACACAATACTAATGTTTTAAGAAGAGTTCAGAAATCAATATTTGGTGGAATAACCCTGAGAGGATAGTGATGAAAGCAGCAGTGTTTTTTATACTATTTTTTCTGCTTTTCCTCCTAAAATATCACCTCATCAGTGCCTCATTAAGCAGAATGAGGTTTGCTTGTGTTGGAACGTCTGTCTCTCATGTAAAGATGCTGATTTCATTTTAAAAATGCAGCGGTCTCTTGTTTTTTCCCAGAGCTGTATATTTTAGAGTGGATCCTTTTTACTTTGACTTCATTCAGCTTCAACTCAATGTGAGTTTTTATTTGAGGTTTATTTTTAACACATTTGTAGTTTGAGCAAACACAAATATACAAATAAAACAACAGAACAAATAAACATTTATTCAACAAATTTTAGCCCAATTCTATATCAAAATCATTACATTTGAAGTTTTATTACATTTTTAAACAGGTACACAGCAAAAAGTGAAGTGTTAAAATTGACTCTCACAGAATCATTTTTAACATTTTCTCAGGTTTTATATGATTCCAATCTCTTCTAGAGTTAATTTAATATTTTTGGAAATGTTAAATAAGTAACGCTGGACCAAAGTTCCTGTTCCTGAAATTAAGAGTTATATTAATGTTTGGAGACTAACCAGATAACACTTTGTAGGGTTATCCCGATTTAGCTAAACAACACACAGAGGTGTTTTATTTTTACACTTTATTTGAGTTAATTTAAGATGAAATTATGTACAAAACTCATTCAAACTGGTCTTTTCTCGCAGGAGTTTGAAGTGGTGGGTGGGAGGTGCCAAATTAACACAAAGGGATGCTCAATTAACTTCAACCATATCAACCTGAGTAAATAAATCAAACCCCCATTTAACTTTCAAATAGTTAAAATAACACTTTTTGTGTTAAAAACAACTCTGAAATATTTTACCCTGAAATTTTAACCCTCCAGGTTTTGCTGTGTACTTTAACCCTCGAAGACCTATGTTATCGTATACGATAACGAGGAATATGTTTTATATAACTTTCAAACCACAAAAGATACTTTTTTCCCCTCTGAAAGCGCAGACATAGAGGTTTCCGTATGAAGCTGCCGCATTAGCCTACGTCACACTCACGCTGCGTGATGACGTGCGCAAAACGAGTGTCCAATAGGAACTTTGTTTTCTGCCAAACGCAGGCGCTTCAATCCATTTTGATTGGCCAAAACTTTGCCAAAGAGTGAAGTGAGTCAAGATGGTCGACTGTTTCCATGACTGGCACCAGAAAAGTAATGGAGCGATTACACTTTTTTTTTGTTTTTAGGGCAATAAGGATATTTTTAACTTACTTACAGACTTGATATTTTGCATTTTTGTAGCTAAGGCCCTAAATTAAAGTTGTTTATACATGTTTGCTGTGTGTTTTGTATAAAAGAGTGGGAATTTTATTTTCTGTTTTTGTTTTTTCATCTCTTTTTCTAGTCCTATAGCTTTTATTACAACCACATGACACAACTACAGCAGCAGATTGTGAAATAACAGGCTGTACTGAAAAAAAGGAAGTAGAACACTTCATTTACCCTTATAGGGTAAAAGGGGCAGTTTTAAAAGCAAAATTAAGAAAAAAATCCAAGCAAGGAGTAATGTACTAAAATTGCCCTTTGGTCTTCAGGGGTTAATACTTTTACAGGTATATTTTTTCATGTGATACCATCGATCTGCTCTGGTATCTGCACTTTTGCTTAACAAAATCAAACTCAAACAACCCTTTAAAAATGGTGTATTTAAAAAACCAATAGCATAACCCATAGCAGTACTTAGGAGTTACTTTGAATCCATGTTATTAAAGTACAATGTGTGTACTCTTCACTGAACTGTGTGCAACTAATTACCACCACTACTTCTATTTAATCAGCAGCCATAATGTTATAGTGCATTGATTAAAAGTAACAGCTTCCTTTTGCATTCTAATACGACCATCTAAATTATTCATCCATAGCCAATTACCTCTACAGTCGCTTTCTCTTTACTGTTGTGATGCAGCGGAGCCATTTTCCTCGTTTCTGTATCCTGGTCAGCTTTAGAAATACTTGAAAGTAGAAAAGTGTGCACAACTAAGCGCATACATCTAACTGTGCGAGTGTCTTTGTGGTTTGACCTTGCTAATTAATTTGAGACGTGAAGAGCTTGAGCGGCGAGTGGACGGCACGTGGTCGGTAAAAGAGAACTATTGACTGTGCCCACGCTGCACACGCCGACACTGGAGAGGCTGAAGGACTCACAACAGTCTGGACAGCTGCAGGGACGAGGGGGAGGACGAGAGCAGAGGAAGGTTAGATCCGTGTTGGTTTAACATTAATTCAGTTCATTTTTCACTTTCTACCGTGTTATAATGTTCCCTCATCGAAAATACGAACGCAGAGGTTTAAAGGTGCATCTTCTTCTCGATGGAGGGTCTGTCAAATGCTTTTCGCCATTGGTTTGTCTGGAATTCCACAGTAAACCTTTCTATCTTCACAGAGACCAGATCAGACCAAGTTACAGGTCAGATCTGTGGAAAGGCCACCCCACTCACAGTCAGAATACCTGTTTTTATAAGTATTTCTGAGCTTTAAAACCACCTCTAATTGATTAAATGTAAAGTAGATGTCACACTGTGGAACAATCCATGCAGAGCAATGACAAATCCATAGAAAAAAGCAGGTGATGGACCTCCACCCAGCTAAAAAGTTACACAATGCACCTTTAAGATATCATTCATGCATGTTTTTTGTAATCTAGCGATCTCTTCTGGGCCTTTTTCGACTAATAAGGAGGATTATTAGTCGAAAGGATTACTCAAACATGTGTGAATGAAACACAACTCTATGCATGTTTTTGACAAGGTAACAGCCTTGTAACATGGCTAAAATCTTACAAGAATCCATTTTGTGTAATACAGGACACATTTTAAACAAATTTCCAGCAGTTGGTAGATTTGGTCAGGTGACAGTTTAAGTTCTCTCTTTTAGCTTAGTATCTGCAGTAGTCTCCTCTAGGGCTGTGCAAAAATATTGAAATATCGATATATCATATTGTTTAATGTGATGATACAGTATTTATATCTAGGGCTGCTGTGTCGATATATTTCAGAGTATTTTTTTAGCATATTTTACTAAATTACTTTGTTACAGTGTCTAGTTTTGTTGCTTGTAGCTGTTTAGAGGAAGGAAACTCGTTTATTCAACACATTTGACATTTTCACTGCTTTGAGGATTAAAATGTGTGTGTTTCATATTCATTTTGCACAACAAGTGGTTTAACAAAGACTTTTACTGTCACAGACATGATTTAACCTTTATTTATTATTGAACGGTATTGAAACGATTTGAAATATATCAGATTCAATCGTATCGAATCGTACACTCACTGTATCGAGGCATGTATCATATCGGCAACTTCTGAATGATACCCAGCCCTAGTCTCCTCCCTGCTGCCTTCATCGCTCTTGATGTAGGGAAAAGAGAAGTCAAATCCAAGAAAAACATTGTCTCATATTTTTTCTCATGTATCACATATTTTTTTCTCATTTTCTCACTTGACCTGCTACAGTTTTAGTCAAACAGGATCCTATATTAGGCTAAACTGACTCTTTAAGCTTTAATCCATGTTAGAATGTTCATCAAAAACCGACCTGGTGTTGTGTTTTGTTTCATTCACATGTTTGATTAACCCTTTATTATGAGTGTGTCTACATCTCCAAAGATCAAATTGCTCCGTTCCACCGTGTGATGTCACGAAGTGGTAGTTTTCAAGTTACCTTTTACCATTAGTTCAGTAGAGATCAGCAATTCCAGGTGTGAAATGAGCCAACTTATTCTACTGAGGTAAAAAAACAGTGGAGTAGTGTCGTGTTTTCTGTTACTGCAACCTAAATATGCAGGATTTGTGAAAAAAACACAACTCCAGGTATGTTTTTGATGAGGAAACATTAAAACATAGATCAGAAAATAGTGTAATATGGGCCCTTTAATGACATTATGAAACTTGCCATCGCCTGTTCGCCCGTGTGGACCAGTGCACAACCTCTATCTCTTTACGTAAATTACACTGTATAACATGGACTCTACTGGAGACCGTCTATATTTGGCTCTGCGATCCAAACCTCTGAGATCCAAGCCTATAATTAGCCCATGACACTCTTCCAACCAAGATGACCCGTTTCCACACACTTTTTAATTAGCTCTACTGTACTCAATTATACCACTAATGAATTTATCCAGCTCTGTCAAATGTTGTTAGTGGATGCGACGTCGATAAAAATTACAACATCCGTCATATTTTTAGACGCTGAAGCTCCCTCCTCGCCACAAACTGAAGCACAGAGACAGCGAATGCAAGAACAGTTTATTGATCTCCGAGCTTTGTCTCACGCTTCACTGGCCTGTGGACTGATAAGGCCATAGGGGTCCATCGTATTAACGCTACCTTATGAAGCTTTGACTTTCATCTGGAGAACCAAGCGTGTACCAAGAGATCACAGTGTAGAATCATCTTGCATCATCTTGCGCCTTTATAACATGAG
This sequence comes from Odontamblyopus lacepedii, assembly GCA_034769755.1. NCBI lineage: Eukaryota > Metazoa > Chordata > Actinopteri > Gobiiformes > Gobiidae > Odontamblyopus > Odontamblyopus lacepedii. Next base: position 12,060,108 of record CM068357.1, read on the forward strand.
AAAGTCATAGAAAATAATGTTAAATTCTTCTGCAAAGTACCCAAGCCGTCCAGAAGCTCCTGCTAACAAATGTCTATGCATAACTTATCATTCTTTGCAACCATATTAAAATGATCACAGTAATTCTTAAGGACAGGTTTAATGCTTCTGCAAAAAAATTTTATTTTTGGAGCTTTTAACCATACTTTATTGATTTCCCCTGCTCAAAAACATACCTGGAGTTGTATGTTGTTTCATTCACACTTCAATAATTCTATTTGTAAGGCCGTGTGGCACTGAGCCTCAGAAATCACTCGTTTTCAATTTCCTCTGTATAGTTAAGTCACAGATCAGAAACCTGAACGTCTCCTGCCACTTTTCAAGTCCATAAACCGTCACTGGACTCATTCTGCAAATTCAGATTGTGTTCTATAGCTGTAGTTTTTTAAAGCGTGTCCAAACAAACATTATTTTAAGTTAGAAAATGTGAAATAATAACGCCAAGTGTTCATTTCAAGGGGTCTGGCACATGATTCAAGGTAACGACACCTTAGTTACCCCTTCTTTCTTATTCTGTGTTGACCCAAGAGTTTTATACTGTCGTAGAAACCTAGACACTCAACCAGAAGACATGGTAATCCCCAGCTGGCAGAGTAGCAGCACAGAAGTTCTACATTGAAGTACCTTTGAGGGACTTCTATCTCGCTGAAAGTGTTGTCAGAAGTAGTATATAAACTAGATTTGAACAAGTATCGATTCTAAAAAAGTGCGTGAGCTTTTCCTGAATAGCTTTAGAATGATCTTGAGCTATAGTATAAGTATATAGTATAAGTATAGGATCACATGGACGAGTATACGCCCATGGACCACTGTGGAACAAACCTGGATGACACAGATATAAGACTAATGTCAAAAAATTTATATTATTTTAATGCTGAAAATGAATCAGTATTGAGTTTCGAGGTTTAGTTTCGAGTTACTAGTATCAACTTTGAAATTTTAGTATCATGAGATTATGTCAAATGTAAAATATTCAATCCAAAATTAATTGTTGATTGTCATGGGCAAATGGGATATTCTTCAATGCTCTTATAAGTACTTTCCTTCCTCCACACGTGGCCCAGTCTTCAAAGAAAACTGCCGGAACCAAACTCTCCAAATTCAGCTTGACTTTCATGAAATCCAAATCTTCATTTCAAAGAGTTGTTCAAAAGATTTATATGACAGAAGCCAATGTGAGAGCTGCAAATGTCTGAGATGTTTCACAGTATGGCATTAAACCTTTCTATCATCATAAACTTCAACCTTGGCTGTAGATCTACGGGTTGTTTTCTCCGGTTTCCCTGCTCACCTCAAATCGCTCATATGGATAACCAGGAATTAAGCTCAAAAATCGATACGACGTGGCTCTGGGAGGAAGGTTTTCAAAGACCTCTCTCCCTGAACGCCTTTATCGTGTTATACTGTGCACCCTTTAACCTTCTTCAAGGTCCCATATTACGCCAGATTGAGCCTTGTGAGCTTTAAGACATGTTATAATGCTGTTAACTCACCAAAAATAGACCTGGAGTTGTGTTTTGTTTTATTCACATGTTTGAGTAACCCTTTATTATTAGTTTGTCTACATCTACAAAGCTCAAAATGCTCTGTTCCACTTTTGCAGTTTTCAACAGCTACATTTTACATTTTAGTCCAGCACAGACGGGCAATTCTGAGCTGAAATTATCCAAATCATTCTAGTGAAGTTGTGCAGAGTTTATTATTATGTTAAAATATAAAATTGCTGAATGAATGTGTTAATAAAAAGTAGGAAAGCCATAAGAATGATGCATGATCAAAAGTAGAAAAAGGAGACCAAGAAATTATAGGTAAAATAAAATATTTCAGGAAAGAAACCTACTGGTAGATGGAACGTGTGGTAGAAGTATGAAAATAGTGCAGTGCTCAGATAGTGATAAGTATATTTTGTGATTTTGTACACATTTGGTCACTTTAAGAAACAATAAAACGAAAAAAAGGGGGGAAAGTATATCGAGTAGAGGGGCACCTGGTTCGGGTCGGACACAGGAGATCGCAGGTCTAATCTGCGGTGTACAAACATCATGTGCGAACATAAAACAGGGCTGTATTTTAGTGAAATGCAAAAATGCCACTGTTTTAACAAGATGATTAAATGTAAAATCAGTTTGTTTTTTTCTGCATGCACGCATTCCCAGAAACCTCTGCCACTTTCATTTTCAAGCCATGCATGTGATGTCCTGCAGTTCAAAATGACTCCCGACGAGCTGCAAAGAAAATTAGCGAGTGGAGAGCACAAAGCTGTGGCTCTTTTTTGGCTCTCAGACTGATTTTCATTCAGCTGCGGTTCGGGTGTCAGTATGTATTCATAGTGGGTCGGATTGAGTGTGGAATATTATTTCAATTTTGTCTGAAAGCGGGTCGGGAGCGAATTGAGATATGACGGGTTCGGGCAGGTGCGGTTTGTCCAAATCAATGAGGAAACATTATAACATGCACTAGATCAGGAAATAGCGTAAACCGGGCCCTTTAAAGACTGAAAAGAAAGAAGTAGCAGTGAAAGGCACCGCACGTCTTCCGTTAGATTCGTCCTGACAGACAATAATGTCAGATATATTGTGCTGCTGTCAGGGGGAGACAGAGCTTCTCAAACGCTGCCACAGGTTGTGCAGCAGAGACTGTGGAGGAGATGGATCCTTCATGTGGAGAGGCGATACTTCACTGTCACATCCACCGGACCTACTGCTGAGCTACATGACGACTACAGACACTTCCCCCGTGCAGATTTATGAACCTGGTACAACGGGATTCGGCTTTAGTGGTGGCACTTTCATGGGATCTGAATCTTCATTTCAAAGAGAGTTCAAAAGGCTTTTACTATTTATTTATATGACAGAAGCCAGTGTGAGAACTGGAGATGTTATTGCTTAAACCTTTCTATCTTCATGGACACAAAACCAAACCAAGTTACAGGTCAGATCTGTGGAGAGGCAACCCTGCTCACGCTTAAAGGGGAGCTCCGGCACGTTTGAAGCTAAAGTCCATTGCTAGATGTGGTCAAATACTGTCAGAAGGCAAAAAACGGCACAGATCAGTGTTGCCTCGGCAGAGATCTCGCTGTGGCAGTGAGTCTGTCAAGGCAACAAACTAGCATAGTGAATTGGGCAGGTTCTTAACTTCCACGTAAAATGCCAATTTGCACAGAAGAGGCTTAACACCACTTCCTAACTCATCTTACAACAGCCACAAGACTAACAAACAAAACGCTCTGCCTGGCTCATTCATTAATGCTCTGGAAACGTTATAAAACAACTTTATAGGCAGCCTTAGCCTTACCTTTCTCGATTTCCCACTGCGCATTGCGAAAGCCCAAAAGACTTGACTGCCGACTCCAGCGGCGGTGAGAGGCTCAAGCCGCCAGAAGCAACAAGTGAGGATCGACTATCGACGGTGATGAAGCATATAAACTGAAAGTTGTTGAAAGAAAATGATTCAGGAATGTATTTTTTAGCGTTTTTCAAAAAATAAAATTCACTCATAAATAAATTTGATTAGAAACGACTTTGGCGATCGAGTCTAGATTGTTGCCTTGACAGACTCACTGCCACAGCGAGATCTCCGCCGAGGCAAAACTGATCTGTGCCATTTTTTGACTTCTGACAGTATTCGATCACCTCTAGCAACGGACTTTAGCTTCAAATGTGCTGGAGTTCCCCTTTACAATGCCTGTTTTCTAGGTATTTTTGAGCTATAAAACCTCATGTAATTGAATAAATGTAAGGTAGAGCAGAATTTCCAGGCAGAATAATGACATATTCATAGAAACAAGATGCTTTTTTGTGTGTGTTTTTTTAAACTTCTAGTACAACCCCTTTAATCCTATCAGAAGACCCCAGACCCCCCCTCTTGAAATAAAGTCATAAAGAGTTTTTGATCAGTTTTGACAATAAAACACAACAGAAAACAGAACTGGAAATGACAATGTTTTGATAAGAGCGATACAAGTCCACACTCTCAAGGCAGTTGAAAACTAGTGCACAGAAGTACAGGCAAGCTGTTTATTTCATACAGCAATAATCTTGTCCTGACCTTCAGTTCAAGGCCCTGCAGCAAAGTCTCACCTGAGGATGGTCTGTGCCTCTGTAGCACCGCTCTGTTCTTCTGTGTGGAAACATAAAAGAGCCTCCAGATGTAATCCACAGATTACCACAACACAAACATCTTAAGAACTCCCCCAGTCACTGTAAAAGACCAGCTGGACCACTGTGGAGCTTTTGCCACTGTGAGTCTGTAGTCTTTGCTGGTACTCTGAAGTTACCACCGATCAATGTAATCCTTTGACCTTTGGCATTGTGATATTGATCAAAGGTTTGTAATTCAATATGATCGATAAGTTGTTCCCTAATTTCAGAATGTAATTAAGTCCAAACCTCTAGTGTAAAGCCTCTTTCACACTGGCTGCCGACGTATTTGCAATGCGTTTGCGACTGCAATGTCACAAACACCTCATCAAGACATCGCTAGTGTTCCTCTTTTGCGATATATTTACGAACTGTTGAATAATGAAGGCTGGAGAACGTTAACGACGCCTTGGCAAACCTTTACTGAGTGTATTTTTCTTGGCGACCACTGACAAATTTTTTTAACATTTAAAAAAAATCGTCAGAGGATGGCGAACTTGATGAGGCCACGGCGAAAGTTTGCGTTCATCAGAATCAGAATCAGAATCAGAATGTTTTTTATTGCTATATGAGTGAACAGGTTCACAACATTAGGAAATTGCTGCGGTACTTGGAGCAGGATGTAGACAAACACTGACATGCAACAAATAATAGAATAAAATAAAGTAGAGGGGGAAAAAAAGCTATAATATAACAAAATTTACAAATTTACAGGAGTATAATAATATAGAGTATAAGAGTATCAGTGATCAGTGCAAAACAGGCAGGTGCGAGAACACAGGGTCATGTGACAGAAGCAGAGTGGGGGGTGGGACCAGTCCTAGTGTTATTATTTATGAGTTCATATAGTGATACCTTGCGAACCATGGCGAAAACCGGTGATTTCCCCCCAAAAAACTGTGCGCAACCCATCGGTTTTGCATCGCCTTCCAATGTGAAAGGGGCTCAAGAGAAAAGCCACACAATGACTTCTTCTCGTCAAATGCTTTTCCCTGTGAAGATTTTAGTGCTTTGTCTGGAATGTTTCACAGTATGGCATTAAACCTTTCTTTCTTCATGGAGACCAAACCAGACCAAGTTACAAGTCAGGTCTGTGGAGAGGCGACCCCACTCACAATTAAAATGCCTGTTTTTCTAGGTATTTTTGAGCTGTAAAACCACCAGTAATTGAATAAATGTAAGGTAGAGCTGTAATGTCATACTGTGGAACATTCCAGGCAGAGCAATGACATATCCATAAAAACAAGCAGGTGACGGACCCCCAACCAAAAAGTTAAATAGTGTGCCTTTAACCGAAAAATCCACAGTGTTAAGCTTGAATGGATCAACAGATAAAGTTAATTGTTATTGGGAACAAATTTTGAAGTATGTTTTATTGTTACAGAAAATATAAATAAAGTAAAACAGAAAATAAATGAAATAGATGATAAACGATAACAATGAAAGGAATTTATGCCACTGACACAAAAACAATGGCATACAGCTGTGTTATCCCCAAAAACTATTCTAAATGTACAGTGTAGTTATTGATTGGTCCAAACGTTCCACACCATGCCGGAAGTAAATGTGGAAAAGAAAATTACTTTTGGGCCCATTCGCCAATGAGCATAGGCCAGTGAAAACAATACGATGCCATCTTGGGTTCACCTTCAGATTTTATTATAGTTCTATGTGTTGGATACTGTTATATCCAGAGACTGGCTATATAAATGGACATAGCCCCTCTATCTGTATCTGCTGCTGTGAGCCTCGTCATTTTGGTCATAAAATGTTCATATTAACCCGCTCTAGATGATCCTGGTGTTTTTATTTCACTATTTTGTCTTGTAATAAATTCCTCTTCCTATTCTGGAGTGTCTCCTGTAACCTCTAACCTCAATGAGCTTCATTTGACTGGAGCCGAGCGCTATGGGTGCTGTCACACTCGCTTAGTCCACTTCTTTATGCAGTCTATGGTTATATTCCTTGTTTTGGGTAACCAGATGTGCCTGTTTACCCAGGACAGTCCCAGTTTTGAGCCCTGTGTCCCCTGCCCCAGCAGATTTATCAAAAACCAGTGATTTGTCCCTGTTTTATACAAGAAATGTTCCAAGATTTCCTATTTTTGACCAATGTGATCCCTGCCAACGGTAAAGAGAGGCATAAATTGTTGTCTCTTTAGGTAAAATACAGAAAAGTTGCTTAAAAATGACCAAAACACAAAGAAAATGTGACTATACTGAGTCACATTAGTGCCGAGCGCATAACAATTTTCCTTAATTCCGTACTTAATTCACAATTTTATTATTCCCGACCAACCCAAACCAAGGATGTTCCAGTTTTTTATTTTCTGGTCACCCTACCCTTGTTAAACCTCACTATTAAACCTCGTAGCCCCTCATAATGTCTCACCCTTTGCTTGTCCTTCCAGATGCGTCTAAGACAAATGTCCCCGAGGACTTTGACATCGACATGGACGACCCTGAGACGGAGAAGGCGGCGGTGGCCATCCAGTCGCAGTTCAGGAAGTTCCAGAAGAAGAAAACCGAGAAGTCCTAGTTAGCGCCGCATGCTAACATGCTAGCGGCGTTTGCATGTCAACTCAATCCACTCTGTTGGAACTCCGGGGGATTTTGGGGGCTTCGTGGGAGAGAATGCAACAGCCTGTGCAACATATATCTGTGAATTCAACACTGTACTATGATTTTTCTATTTTATGTTCATGCTCAATGTTAAGCTAGTTCCAGACATTTGCTTTGTGTGCTAGTCTATGTTAAGCTAACTGTGCAAAGTCAAATCGTTAAAGGTGCACTGTGTAACTCATCTGGTTGCCTCCATGGTGACGTTATTGCTTCGCCTGGGATGTTTCACATATGGCATTAAACAAATATATCTTGTATTTATTCAATTGCAAGTGTTTTTCTTACTCAAAACTAGAGATTTTCCCTGGGGCAGTCCCAGTTTTGAGCCATGCGTCCCTTGTCCCTGTGGATTTACCCAAAACCAGTGATTTGTCCAAGTTTTATACAAGAAATGTCCCGTTTTTTAACCAATTTGATCCTTCCTGACACTAAATGGAGGCATAAATTGGCATTTGTTTAGGTAAATTACAGAAAATCTTACAAAATGACCAAAAAAAAAAAAAAAAGTGACTATACTGACACATATTAATCATGAATGTGCCAAGTGCAGAACAATTTTCATTAATTACTCACGTTTCACAATTTTCGTAATACCAACCACCACAAACCACTTTTTTATTTTGAAAAACTGGTCACCCTACTCAAAAGTAATGTAAAAACATGCATTATGGCTCGCTTCTCCACAGATCTGACCTATAACCTGGTCATGAAGATAGTTAAATGAAAAGCCATACTGTACAACATTCCAGGAGAAACAATAAAATCTACATGGACCTTATACTAGAAAAGTTATACAGTGCAGCTTTAAACTATATTTCTTATCGTGATTCTCCAGGTATCACGGTCTAGTCGTGTTAGCGTTTGTTTTATCGTTGTTTCCAAACATATATGCTAATCGACATAAAGAAACCCATTCTCCTGCAAATATTATCCACGTTCCTATCTGTAATTCATGTTTTATTCTATGTATCTATCAGGAAGTCATTTTTACATTTGCTTTTTTGTTCTAGCTCAAGATATCACTATGAAATTGTCTCATACGTGTCCATCCTTTACCCCATTTTTCTTACCCGCATGATTCTAAAGCTGTGTGTCATTGTACATTGAATAAATAAAAAGACGATGTGTGGAATAAATGTGTGCTGGTAATCTCAAAGTCTGCACTGGCACAGCTCTGCGCCATAATGTATTCTGGGCATGGAGCGCACCGGGACATATAGCCCGATGGTACACTAAAAATAGACGCCTCCACAGACTCAAGCCGGATGGAGCTATTCCCCTCGCTCGACTTGTGACCTTCTCAGAGCGGGGTAAGCGGCTGATTCCCAGGGTGCATTGCAGCATAAGGTGTCTTAATGAGTGTACGTGAATAGGCTACAAGTGGTTTATAAATTATACAACGAAATACAGGATCCGTTAGAGTTTCTGTAAAGGGAGAGTGGTTAGATTATATAAACTATGCATACTAGGAGTGCATTAAAAACAGGATGTGGCTTTAAGAGTTGTTATGAAGAAAAATATGATGCTTTTCTTTCTGATCTATGCTATAACGCTGTTTCCTCATCAAAAACGTACCTGGAGTTGTGTTTTGTTTCATTCATTTAACGCAAAAACCTGTATATTTAGGCTCCCTCTTCTCTCAAACGGAAAACACTCTACAGGAAGTGCACCTTCACAATCATTTGGATCTTTTTAGACCTGGAATTGCCATTACATAACATCACAAGGTGCCATTTTGAGATAAGGAGATGTACACGGACTGGTTTGGTTTAGTTTAGTTGAAAAGGGACAATGCAATTTCATAAAACATGATTACACATGGTTAAAAAAGCCAAAATTAGCCAGAAAGCTAGTTTTCATCTGTAGTCCCCTGGCCATGATATAAAAAGGCAATAAAATACATCTACAAGAAAAAAAAAACATGGTTAGACACTTGATAGGGCACTAATGTAACAAATAACATATACATAGACTGTTAAGGGAGCACAGAGCACACAATACCTACAATATAATACAAGATACATATTCAAACACTTACTATGCACAATTAAGAATACGACACCACAACATATCACAACATAACATTTGATCACAACATCACAACAGGCTTATCTTTTAGTGTTGGCGGCTGTAGGTGTTGATAAGCCACATTTTCCTTTCTTTTTGTGAAGGCCTTGTATGTTGTGAGCAGTTTAACCTCCTCTGGTACTGAGTTTCACACACTAGCGCTCCTTACTGACCAAGCCGACTTACTGAAAGTGCTCCTGCTACTAATATTAAGCAGGAGGACTAATATTTAAGTGTGACTCAAACGTGTGAATGAAGCAAGCTCTGTTTTTGAGGAAGCAACATTATAACATGGCTTAAAGCTCACAAGAGTCAATGTTGCAGCATAATAGGACCTTTAAACACAAAACCTGACTAATAAAATGTATTTGGTCTCTACAGATTAGTATACAAGTAATCATTTGATAAAATTGTGATTTCAATTATGACTTAAATTGATGTAGGCCTCATGGAGTGGCCATGTTGTACTGCACTAGATACAGAACATGTCTGATTCATCTGTCCTTAAAGCAGCAGCGTTCTTCCATGTCCTCTCCACATCTCAAATAACTGTCTTCCTCACACAGTGCACAGCATGAGGCCTGACTGCTGCCAACACTGAGCCAGGCCAACACAATGCGGATGTCGACTTAATAGTGTATTAGGAAACAGCAGTACTATACAATTTGAGCAGCCAAGTCCTTCGGTGCTTTCATGATCTGGTTTGTGTTGTTTGAACATTCTGCCATGTTTGGTGCAAAGGATCCTTTTTTAAAACATAGATTCAGTATTATTTTGTGCCGCTGGATGAACAGGCAGGAGATCTTCCTCATGATGTTCAGAGACAGTCCAGGGTGAAGTGTTTCGAGCCTGAGCTCCAGTCTGTGTTTGACCCAGTTCAGAAGAGTCATGGGAGCGATTAGATACTGAGCATCATCAGGTCATGTGACCGAAGGAGACAAGACAAGGCTCAACTGCTGAAGTCTGAAGAGCTCCAAGACTACTGCAGTACTCCTTAGTATCAAAATACTAGTCTGAAGTACAGGGAACAGGGCAGCTGACACTTCTGTGGCTCTTGTTGGAGGGTGAGTGGCAGGATGTCTGCACAGAGCTTCACAGACCAGAGCCTGGACCAGGACCATGATGGGCAGGTACAGGCTGTTAGTGGGTTTAATGCTCTCCATAGTGGTATGTGGCAAAAACAAGTACAGAAGAAGTTAAAGGCAAATGATACAGTTTGTGGAGAGATAAATACATATATAAATGATGAGTACTTGATGGACACAAGATCCAAACTTCTAATATTAGTATCACCAGTTTACCAGCAGGTAAACACTAACTGCATGTTGCAATAGCCTTGTTCTGTCTCCTGTAGCTCTCCTCCCTTTTGTTACACAATAAAATCTTCTGCTCTGGATCACACATGAAAGCTCTACATGTTCCTGAGGTGAACCTTCAGAAGACTGACAGCAGCAGCCGCTTGTTTGTTTCCTCTGGTAATGACTCAGACCTCCACAGAGAATCACTGTGTTCCCTCATGCTAATAGTCCTTTTTTCTGCACTGTTCTCATACTAACCACCTTATTAACATATGCAGATTACTGTGTTTCTCTACCTCTAGAATGTGGGTGTAAAGTTTGACTCATTCCCTTGGTGGGATTGAGTTGTTCCAGGGCGCTGGGGTTGGTTGGGGACAGTGCAAATGTTCTAGTGCGGTGATTAGATGGAGACTGATGCACAAACCTGCTCTGGGACTAGCGTGACATGATTCCACTGGAAAATCACAAAGCCTGCCAGGTATTTTAAGAAAGATAATTTACAAAATATAAATCTGTGAAGCCACGTAAATAGTATGGGAAAAAAACAGCTTCAAAAGAAAGGCTTAAGGTAATGTTATGATGCATGGACATAATATCCCAAGGGAAAAACACCAAAAAATCAAAACATGCATCAACAGAGGTGGATGAGTTTAACAATTATTGATACTAAAAATAATCCCATTCACAGGACAGAAATGAACTTTTCCTGAATATCTTTACCGCTTTACACCCATGGACCACTGTTGAACGTACCTGGACCACTGAGGATTACACAGATATAAGACCCCATGGGAATAGAAAAGAAAGTACAGGGGGTCCCCAGATATTTTTAAAAAGCAATTATCTTGAAAATGTGGTATCGATCCTGATTCCAGGATCTTAACTTTCTTCTGTAGTTGATGATTTTTTCCACTTAGTTAAAATAAGATAAGATATCCTTTATTTGTCCCACAATGGGGAAATTTCAGTGTTGCAACACACAGTTAAGAGAACAGCAAAAAAACAGTAGCAGCATAGAAGTACAGAATTACTTAAAAATAGACAAACTCTATAAAGATCTATAAAGATACGGATTATAAAATTATATATACAATAAATTGCTATCTTAGTGATCACAGTGCAGTTTCAGACTGAATACAGTGGCTACAGTTTGTACAGTGCTATAAATAACGTTATATCTTAAAGTGGCTACTGTATCTTACAGTAAATAAATACATCTGTAATGGGTAAAAGTGACTGCTGGACGTCTTATGTATTGCACATGGTCCCAGTATTGCACAGGCAGCAGGGTTAGCCGTGTTCACTGTAAAGTCTGACAGCAGCAGGAAGGAAAGACCTGCAGAACCTCTCCTTCACACAGAGAGGGTGGATCAGTCTGTCACTGAAGCTCCTCTCCAGAGCAGACAGGGCCCTGAAGGGGGAACCACGTGTGCAGGTGTGCAGGTGCTTGAAAAATGATTTAAAGAGAAACTGTAATACATGTAAAATAATTAATTTTACAGATAATAGAGTCAGCCAATTTAACAGACAGTTTCCCTCTGGGTTTTCTTAGAGGCCAATAGTACAAAGACAGGCAGACAAAAGATGTGTCCTGCATTAATAGTTTTCTATAAGGACGTCCCAATCCCTGACCAGAAAATGATCATATCAGGACATATTTCCATACATCGAAACACAAGATCACGAATACTGAAGAGCTGTGATCTCATCTTTCCACCAGGTGATTAGTCTCTGAGGATAAACACACAGACACTATAGTATTGAAACCTTAAAGGCTTAAAGGCACTGTATCAAAAATCAAACAGTGGACAAAGTGGGTAAAGTAGTATAAAGTAAGTAGTATAAAGTAGTTTAAAGTAGTAAGCAGTGTGATACATTAGTATATATGTACAGATACAGATTACAAAAACTAAGCCTAGGTCAATGAAACTGAACAGTTTAGGTTTTGAACATCTTACGTTTATTATGGGACTTTGTTTGCCAGTTGGTGAAGTTTTTCCAAATTTTGCATTGAAGACTGCACAGTTTTGGGTTAGTGTGTGTGAGCAGATTCCAAAACGCAAAATGACTTCTCTTTGGGAGTGAACGGCTCAACCTGAATATAAACCTAAATCATTTCAACAAGAATTAATCAATTAGAACTATGATTTAATGTTGAAAATCACATTCTATAGTCTAAATAAAGTGTTTTTATTATCTTTGTGGTATTGCTATTGAGTTTATTCCTTAGTATTGAAATCGAGTTTGAAATTTTACATGTTGTGCCTTTGCAATCCTCTATATGAGATAATATGCAGCCAAAGACAAATGATCCGGCTCCCGTTGATTCTTCACTGCGATTCCTCGAGTCTGTCAGTAAAAGCACAACATTCAGGTGGCTCTAATGAGGCTGTGTCTGGAAGAACAAAGTCTGGAAGAGCAAACAACTCTTCTGTAGAACCTCCCTTTATCATGAGCTCCAAAACAGCGAGTGATCAGTCTGCTCTCTACTCCGAGCTCAAACAACCACTGAGACGATGATGGCAGGAGTTTGGTTCATGCACACACATACAGCAGCCCCCCGCTCTGAGAGGATGAGGCAACACTCATTTTCACAAGTCAAACGGCACCAACTGTCAGGCCAAAGCTCAGATTAGTGAGTCATTCCCTGTCAGAAAACAAAACAGTAAAAACGTTAAAAGCACTTTAAAGTCAAAATAGAAGGTTTAAGATTTGCCTTCAGCGTGTGGAAAAACAGAGAAACGTGTAAATTAGAGACATGTTTGTGAGACTGACTGAAAGAGGAGTTTAGTAAAGACTAGAGAAAGTGTTTTTGGTTAAGTTGAAGTTAACTGTGATCAAAACTCTCCCCTGACTTCAGTTTGTAAAAAGTAGACTTTCATTTACGTGTTTTTTAGGGTTGAAAAACAGTCCGGCCTGCTTGAATTCTCTTTTTTTATTGATAATTCACTCACACTCAAGTTCACATCAATTATGAAGAAGTAATTTTCATAACTAACTATTACAGCCGGTCCAGATCAGAGGTGGATGAAGTACTCAGTTTTGTCACTTAAGTAAAAATACAGATACAACAGTAAAAGGTTCCTCAAGTAAAAGTATCACATGAAAAATACATTTAAGTAAAAGCATTAAAGCACTTGTTTAACAATATACTTTTAAGAGTAAAACGTAAATGTAAATTGTTGTAAATGTGTATTTTGTAGAGATTTAGAACAATTAAAGGGTGAAATATAGTGATTTTAAAAAAAAAAAATAATTCAGCAGATTTTAAGTGATTCAATCAATTTCTTAATTTTTCTGGCTGCTTTTGTGGATTTGATTTGCTCAGAGTTTGGATGTGTTTCATATTTGACAGGAAATCTACAGCAGTCTGAAACAGGCCCAGTGTAAGAGGACTGGTCAGACCCAATAGTAGTAGTAGTAGTAGTAGTAGTAGTCGCAGTAGCAGTTGTATTAGTAGTATTAGCAGTAGTAGTAGTATCTTTGAGCCCTGTGAGTCTGGAGCGAGCGAGGAGCACATCCAGAGACAGGGGCCGGCGGACACCACACAGCCCCAGGACAGGCACATGATCTGGGCTGGAGCAGCGCACAGGGGGAGGGGTGGACTGGTCAAGGACGGTCTCTGGATGTGTCACTGTTTCTATACGCAGTTTATTTTGATAGTGGTAATAAAAGAGCAGTCGTCTAATTGGAAATAAAGGTTAACATTTAAACGGGGGCCATATTACGCAAGTTTACGATCTCCTGGAGTTGTGTTTCATTTCATTCACATGTTTAACACACACCTTCCACTTTGTGATGTCATGTGGTGATACAGGAAGTGCTCCACTGTGTTTTTAAACTCCAAACACCTTCACTAGAATCATTTGGATAATTTTAGCCCTGGAATTGCTAAAACAAAAAGGTAAAATGTAGCTGTTAACTTGAAAACTATAACTTCACAACATCACAAGTTGAAACAGATCATTTTGAACTTTGGATATGTGGACAGTAGGTCGGACGGTACGAGTGTAATCACTGTTCAGTACATACCTTGGTTTTGAGGTCATTTCAGTACAGTATGTGAACAAAATGCAAAAATGTCACATGTTTAAATGATAAAATGCAACTCTTCTTTCCCCCCAAAAGGCCCTCACCTTGTGTATGCGATACTGTACAATACTGAATGCTCAGGGAAATAGTAAATAGTAAACAAACCATGAAAATCATTACTATTAATAAGAACTAATAATAATAATAATGATATATAGACTAATAATAAAGGTTTACTCAATGTGTGAAAGAAACAAAATACAACTTCAGGTATGTTTTTGCTTAAAGCTCACAGAGTCAATTATATGTAAGTAATATAAGGCAGGTAATATGGGGTCTTTAAGCTCTTATAAAGACAAATATTGTGTAATAGTGAATCAAATGTAAAAATCATGTTATATTTGACTTCTAAGCATCAGAAAAAGGATCACGTGTCCTAATCCCAGCTCTCACAAGGACAGCCCCAAAGCCAACCCTATATTTGTAACACTGAGCTTCAATTGTTGTTCATGTACCACGAGTGCTGCTCCCTGTAAACACGAGTGTGACGGGGGAGCAGCGGGGAGGAGGTCAACAGTCACCGAGCACTGCAGGCACTACGTACACACAAACTGTACACACATGCACATACACACAAACTGTACACACATGCACATACACACAAACTGTACACACATGCACATACACACAAACTGTACACATATGCACATACACACAAACACACATGCTGTACACACATATACAGAGTTATATACAGAACTGTACTTGTATAATTGTATAATGTGTCCTTCAAACTGCTCCAACGTGCCTGTATATGGGGGTAGTTTTGTTCCTTTTTTATTCAAACAAAGAAAAAAAATCCAAACAAAATATACAGCTTTGAAAACAAAAAAAACATGTTTACATTTTTAAGCTGGAAAAATATTTGATTGAGTTCTGATTTTCTTTCATTTTAAATGTGAAATCTTTGATTGCAGGCCAAAGTTTTGTTTGCAAGTCGAAAAGTTTTGAACCTCAAAATCTTTTGCAAACCAAGAACGTTTGTTTGCAAGTTCAAATGAACGCGATGGGCGGGATCTTAAAGAGGAGAAAGGGTGGATTTCTATTGGTAGCTTGCCTCTGATTGACAGTTGGGCTGGTGCCTGCCTGGCCCTCCCGCCAACTCTTCTATTGCCTATCTGCCAAGTTACCCCGCCCCCTGAAGACGGTGTGTGAATGGGAAGAAGTCCGTTGGTGGGAAATTGGAAGGTAAGTCGCTATAATGAAATAGTTTAAAATTCTAAACAGCAAGACCATATGTTGTATTGTAAAGATATTTGAATATAAATGTTTCCCTTGTCAGTGATACCTAGAATACAGTGGGCGTCTGTTTTGCGCAAGCAAGACGGTGCACCAATTTACCTCATTTACTGGGCTAATACTAGAGACGTTACCTAGCTAGCTACCTAGAGAACCCCAGCACGGTTAAACTTAGACCTTCTTGTGTAAGAGCTTCAGCTATTTTGATTTGGTACAGAAATTACTAAAATCCGCTCAGTTAAGAGCGAGCTAGGCCTCTACCCAGCTAACACGGTTACGTTGTCAGGAGGTACCGTAGCTACAACATATGTGTGGTCATGAATTCACTAATCTGCAATGTTGTGACAACGTAACCGTGTTAGCTGGGTAGAGGCCTAGCTCGCTAACTCAATCAAATATTTTTCCAGCTTAAAAATGTAAACATGTTTTTTTTGTTTTCAAAGCTGTATATTTTGTTTGGATTTTTTTTCTTTGTTTGAATAAAAAAGGAACAAAACTACCCCCATACCTGTAGTTTATGTTTAGACCTACTTAATACAGCGGTGGTGGAAAGTAATGAAGTACTAGTAGGAAAGTACTGTATAATTAAACTTTTTAGGTATCTGTACTTAATTTTTTTCCTTTTACTTCACTGCTTTTGACATCATGTATCTGTACTTTCTCCTCCATTAAGTTTTTTAACTGCACAGCAAAAAAGGCCTATCAATAAAATAAGAAAAAATACCATATTTTACCATATTTTGAGGTAAAAATGCCCTATTTTAAGTGAAATTATCTGCCAGTGCAGTAAGAAATTTTCACTTACCAAGTTTTCTTGGTATGAATATGAAATATGAATCTTGTTCTGAGCAGAAAACACTAGTTTCAAGTATTTATGGCAAGATTTTTCACCTTATTGGTTTGAGAAGGAAGTTAAAGAGGCTTAACCTGGCTTGATTTAATATAAAAAGTGCTTAGAATAAGTTGTAATATCTAAAGAAGATAAATCAGGATAGAATATCAAAGTAAAAAACCTCATCTTATTAAGTAAAAAAATCTTAAAATTGATCTTTTAAGATGAATCTGCTTAATTCAAGTCAGTTTAACTATGCTAGAAAATCCTTTTTTGTAGTGTGGACTGGTATGATTTTCAAGCTTATCTTTACCACGTTTGTTGAAGCATCCTGACTAAAGCTCTCAAAAATAAATCAACATAATTCATAAGAAAATTAGGAAACTGTTTTGTGTTGTTATTGCCGCTGAAGTGGATGCGACGCACATTGTTCACATGACTGTAATGGGTTTGGAGAGCATATTTTCAAAGGGCATCAGGGGTTTATTTTGACTTTGCTTATTTCCTGTCCCCTGCTGAAAAGCCTGGAGACACTGAAAAATGAGAACTCTAATTTCACTCCAATTTGAGCAGCATAATTACATCGCTGGTGTGAATTGTTCGACTGCTAATTGAAAAGAAATACCTGTGCGCTCTGTTACGGCTTTTGTGTAAATTGGGGGTCACTTAGAACAGTTTAAAATCAACTATAGTTCTGTTTTTGTGCATTTTTAAGACAATAAAACTCAGGTACGTCGCCTTTAAGCCCTGGAGAGTATAGAGGAGTCTTGTTGGTGGCCTTTGTGTTCACTCTGGGGAGGTTCTAGTGTTCACAGGAGCTCTGATCCTGAAAATTACATCAGCTGGATACAGTGTGGGAATACTGTGTCTGTACTGTCTTCTCTTTGCACAATTACAGTTAAAGTGCACAATATACAGTACTTTAGGTGTGAAAAAATGCTGTAAACAAAGATGTTCAAAAATATAAATAATGATTTGTTTTTATCAATTTACAAATCAAAAGACAAAGCAAAAGTCATTAAGAACGATCTTCAGCATAAAGAAGAAGAAGTTGTGTTGGTGATGGTCTGGCCCCACAGCCCTGACCTCAACATCATGGAGTTTGTCTGGGATTAACATGAAGAGACAGAAGGACGTGAGGAAGCTCCAGCCACACAAGATCTGAGCTTAGTTCTTCAACATGTTTGGAGGAATCGACCAGCCCAGGTCCTTCACAAACTGTCTGCAAGTAAACCTAGAAGAACTGATGCTCTTCTGAAGGCAAAGCTCACACCAAAAATGTATTTGATTTAGATTTCTCTTTTGCTCATTCACTGCATTTTGTTGATTGATGAAAATAAATGATGAACACTTCCATTTTTGAAGGCGTTCCTAATTTACATTTTTTTCCTTACCTGCCTAAAACTTTTGCACAGTACTGTATATGACAGCGTTTCAATTTTTTCTAATTATGACAAATATTTAGCACAGTTTTACATCAGATGAAGGTCCTATATTGCGCAAAAAGGTGAAAAAATTTGCACAGCACACTCAGATGGCCAATGTCCAAAAGCTTCTTTTATTTTATATTTTTATTTTATTTATTTTATTTTGGACATCAGCCATCTGAGTGTGCTATGCAATTTTTCACCTTTATGTTGCTGTTCCTTGCATTTGCACCTCTACAAGACCTTCGGTGTGCATTTTCTGTTACATTTAATGTCATCAAAAACGTACTGGAGTTGTTTGAGTAATCCTGCATTATTTGTCTGTCTACATCTCCAAAGCTCAAAATGCTCTGTTCCACCTTGTGATGTCATGAAGCGATAGTTTTCAAGTTCAGCTCTTCTTACCTTTAGTTCAGTAGAGATTGACAATTCGGACTGAATTTATCCAAATGATTCTTCTGAAGATTAATAGAGTTTAAAAACTTCCTGTATTACCACATGACATCACTAAGTGGAAGTGGAGTGTTTTCTGTTTGAGAGAAGAACTCCTAAATAGCCTAAATATGCAGATTTTGTGTGTTAAACATGTGTGAATGAAACAAAACACAACTCCGGGTCTGTTTGTGATGAGGAAACAACAGAAAACAGGGTAATATGGGTCCTTTAAATATCAGTTTATGGGAAAAAAGCAGAAAAGTACAAAATTCAGGAAGTTGCAATGATCAAAAATTCCATCTTCCTTTCCAAAAATACTAAGTGTGTGAGTGGTATGTAAATGAAGCTCCATGTTGATGCATATTGAGTCCAAACAGCTCCTCTCAGCACAGAGTCTAGACACCATCACTGTACTATGATGTAACCCACGGCAACCCACTTCCTCTCCGCCACACGCCCATATATGTACTGATGATTTTCTACTTCCAGGAGGAGATGGCGCCACTCTTCAGCACTTTTTTATAACTTTGATCTGGTCTGCACCTCCCTGCAGCTGGTGGAGACATTAAATTGGTCCAATAAGCCCCTGTCACTGTGGCCATTCGCTGGACAGACGCACTGTCAGTTAGATTCAACTAAAATATTATTAAATCTCACAAACCAAAGTTAAAACTGAGAAAAACATAAAGGTGCATGGTCTGTCACCTGCTTGTTTCTACCTGCTTATGTCGCCTCTCCACAGATCTGACCTGTATCATGGTCTAGTTTGGTTGCCACACTGTGAAACTTTCCAGATAAAGAATTAACGTCTCCACAGACAATTACACAACGCCCCTTTTAATATATTTTAACAGACTTTTACAGACTGTATAAAGTGTTGGACTTAAGCAATTTTTGGCCCTTTCTGACTGATTTTTCACTCACTTGACTGTTTTTGGGATCAGGTTTTGGTTTAATCATGTGTCGTGCTTCGTGTAGTGTACATGGGGTAACGAGAACAATATCAAAGAGAATAACAAAAGGAATCAAATAAAGAGAATATCAAAATGAAAAGAATATCAAACCTGTTTGAAATCCAGTCGTCTCTCGTCAGGGTTTCACTGTTGAAGACGTTCGTACAGTGTGAGAACATGAGTCGTGAGCTGTGAACTTTTAAACTCTGAGATTTGGTCGTACAGTTTGAGCTGGAACTAAGTGAAACTATTGTGTACTCCTGGCCTAAGGGAGTGTGACGTCACCCATAGTGTTCGGCTCCAGTCAAATAAATCTCACTGAGGCTAGCAATTATAGGATGTAATATGGAGCCAAGTTCCATGTTACAAATAGGAATTTATCTAGGGACAAAACAGCAAAATAAAAACAACAGCATCATGTAGAGCAGGTTAAACATTTTAAGATAAAAAATGACGAGGTTCACTGCCGCAGTTACAGAGAGAAGGGATGACATTTTTTAATGTGAAGTTAACTGGAGTTGATGGAGCCGGAAGTGCCCCCATGCTCACTTCCTATATGCAGGGCCGGCCCCCCCCATTAGGCAACATAGGCAAATGCTAAGGGCGCCGCCGCTCCACAAAAAAGCGCAAAAATCGGCGATGGGGGATAAAATCCTCCACTGTCTAAAACATCGTCACTATGAACAGAATGAAAGTAAATCAGCAATAAAACCAGTAAACAACGCCTCATTCGGCGCCCCCTTGCACTGTTAAAGAGTTTATGTTGTTAAACTTGTCATTTAAAAATACTGCGTTGCCCCTTTGAAGTTTGGTCGTGTTTTTTGTTGTTGTTGCTGGACATGCTTCAAACAGCCAAGCTGGCCATACCGGCTTGTCAAAGCCTGATCCCGTTAGATCTCAGAAGCTAAACAAGGCCGGGCCTGGTTAGTACTTGGATGGGAGACCACTGGGAATTCCAGGTGCCACAGGGGGGCGCCAGTCACAAAAAACTGGTGTTGTGTCCTTAGGCAAGACACTTCACCCACATTGCCTAGTGTGAAAGTGATGTGTGCATGGCAGGACTCCCTTGAAAAAGAGATTAGTAATCTCAATGGGACTTTCCTGGGTAAATAAAGGTTAAAAAAAAAAAAAATTAAAATTAAAGCTGTAGCTAGAGCGAGGAGCGAGCTGAAACAACGTCACTTGTTGGACTATGTCAAAATGTCCCAAACTGTCTGGTGCTCAGGGTAGGAAAAAAAGGAAAGATGAGGAGGAAAAACGCAACAAAGACAGAGGTAATGTTCCAGTAAAGATGATGCCATGATTGTTTTCCTGTTGCAGAAAGAATATTAAATTTGAGAGTCATTGACTATTAGCATGTCATATAAGCCAGTCAATAAATAGCTAGCGTTAACTGCATCTGTTTATAGAAGCAGAGACTTTTTTTTATAGCAGTATCAGACTGACTTTGATAGAATGGCAAAGCTATAACGGAAACGAATAATGTAATTGCCTCCTCCTTAGCTTCCTCAGGTAAAAAGGTCTATAGCAATACCGTAGATCTAGATTATTCACCAGGTGCCACTTGTTATGTTGTTCTGTATTTGACACCTGGTTAGCTAAACATTACTGTGTGTTTTTGTTGTGTTAAACTTTCTATCAGTGTACTCGTGGCCATACCGGCTCGTCAAAGCCTGAACCCGTCAGATCTCAGAAGCTAAGCAGGGCTGGGCCTGGTTAGTACTTGGATGGGAGACCACAAGGAATTCCAGGTGCCACAGTGGGGCGCCAGTCGCAAAAAATTGTCGTTGTGTCCTTAGGCAAGACACTTCACCCACATTGCCTAGTATGAAAGTGGTGTGTGCGTGAGTGTTGGTGGTGGTCGGAGGGGCCGATGGCGCAGATTGGCAGCCTAGCTTCCGTCAGTCTGCCCCAGGGCAGCTGTAGCTACAATAGTAGTTTACCACCACCGGGTATGGAGTGAATGAATAATGCTCTGTAAAGCGTCTTTGAGTGTCCAGAAAAGCGCTATATAAAACTGATGCATTATTATTATTATTACTCATGCAATAAGCTTACTATATGGATATACTAACAATACTTAACTCTTTCTCTTTACTCTAGGATCCGTATTGATTATTTTAGTTCCACTGTAATGATATAATAAGCCTACTAATACAGTATATACAGTATATTAATTAATAATATAATGAGCTTTTCAGAAACATCTATTGGCAGTATTTTATTTTATTTTTTTGCAATCCAAGGGGCGCCACCTGAAATCTTGCCTAGGGTGTCAAAATGGTTAGGGCCGGGCCTGCCTATATGGAACACAGCTACTAGCAGGTTAGCTATGTCTATTTATATATATGCAGTCTGTGTTTTTAATATATAATATACTTTTTTGATGTCTAAAATACATAAATAAATTTTTTAATTAATTAATTAATCATTGCATTTACATAGTCCCTTTCAAGACACCCAAAGCGCTTTACAGTTCATTCTTCATTCAGGTGGTGCAAACTACTATTGTAGCCACAGCTGCCCTGGGGCAGACTGACAGAAGTGAGGCTGCAAATCTGCACCATCGGCCCCTCCGACCACCACCATCACTCACGCACACACCACTTTCATACTAGGCAATGTGGGTGAAGTGTCTTGCCTAAGGACACAATAACAGTTTTTGTCACTGGCGCCCCCCTGTGGCACCTGGAATTCCCAGTGTCTCCCATCCAAGTACTAACCAGGCCCGGCCTTGTTTAGCTTCTGAGATCTGACGAGATCAGGCTTTGACAAACCAATATGACCACATTTATTCAGAAAAACACAGCTCCAATGGGATTGAACATGCATGAAAAAAAAAGTTGAGGCGAAATTTCAAATACCATAGTCAGAAGTTCCAAAGATATTTTTGCACAATATTACTCTTATAATGAGAGCGCTCACCTTCAGAACAAGGTAACCCTACATTTAATTTGACATATTCTGCAAAATGGAGAACAGTATGAGGAAGAAGCAGGCTGATTTAAATATACACTGCTCACATTAAGTAAAATGGTCTTAATCCAAAAAGTAATTTTAACTTTAGTGTATGGCTTTTTGAAGTGTGCAGCTGTTGCTCTGTTTCAAAGACAGTTCAAAGTCCCCAAGTGTGTGCAGAGTTCATTAGTTTGAAGGACACAGTGCAGTATATAAAGTGTAGGGGCTGTTACTGTTCACATGTGACACAGAGGAGCTCCCAGGGGACACGTGAGACTCCCCGTCCTCTGTTCTCTGTCCTGTGTCCTCTGTGTGCAGATCGATGAGGACAGAGCACATACAGACACATGTGAGAGGGCGGCTGCAATGTTCAAGTTTTTCTGGTGGATGGGGGGACGTTCGTGTCAGGATTCCTGTTTTTCCCCTGTTCACGTCTCATTTCTCTTTCCTCACTTCCTTCTTCCTCCTCGATCCTCCATTTTCCAGCTGTCGATCAAACGTCAGATGAAGTGGAGTCTCAAAGAAAACCACGGGAGGAAGCAGTAAACATGAGGGAGGCTTCAGGAGCAGACGTCAGATAAAAGAATCAAACTTTATCGGCCTTGTGAGGAGTTAAATTTGATCCTCTTACCTCCCCGGGTCGCCTCTGTGGGTGGGAATTCCTCACCCATTTCCTGCAGAATCAAAAAGTCGGTGAGGAAAGAGACATATTATATTTTCTTATAATATGTCTAGTAATAGTATAATAATAATTCTTATAATAGTTGTTTATTATTATTATTTTCCCTCCTGTGGGCTCACCACCTGCAGAGGGGTTCATAGGGGGGGGTCAGGTGCTATGAGCAAACTGCCCCCGCGACCCAGCTGGATTAAGCGGGAGAGGATGGATGGATGGATGGAGTTGTTTATTTTGAGCTCCAGTGTGATTCTAGTGAAGGTGTGTGGAGTTTAAAAACACACTGGAGCACTTCCTGTATCACAATATGACATCACAAGGTAGAACAGAGCATTGCCAATTTGATAGAAGAACTCAGCCTATTATTATTATTATTATTATTATTATTATTATTATTATTATTATTATTATTATTATTATTATTATTATTATTATTATTATTATATATTGATTTTCTTTTTGTTGTTGTGGTGTCTGGTGTTGCTGTGTTTTGGTTTCATTGTTGGTGTGAATGTGTGTACATGTACATCGTGTCTGTTTTTCTGTAAAAATGCATTTATAGCTTGTCACAGACCCCAGTAAGAATAGTTTCTGTTTTTCAGTAGTTAATGGGGATCTAAATAAAAACAAACCACAAGCCTAAAGATGTGAGAATGAAACTAAACACAGCTATGTTTTTGATATAGCATTTTCATTTCGCACTCTTCTCTCTCATTTAATGTTTAATTTTATGATTTTTTATGTTGTGATTTGTTTGTGTTGTGATTTTAAAGTATTCCTTATTCTGTGAAGCACTTTGAATGACTTTGTGTATGAACTGTTCTATACAAATAAACTTGCCTTGCCTAATATGGGCCATTTAAACCTGACTTTTCCATTTCTGCCTTTAAAAACTTGAAGTCTACACTTGTTTCCTATCTTGTTGTACTGTAAAAGTTCCAGATGCCCTCCCTCCTCCCTGGTGCAGTTCTATCACATCATTGGTGTCTGCAGACGGGCTCCCATCACCTCCTGCTCCTCTGGCTCCTCATTATGACCCTCCTATGAGAAAACTGTGTCGTGTCCTGATCTCCACGTCACCTCGCTCTCCCTCTGTGCCTGAGAAGAACCAAGAGACAAAGAATTTCCACCGTAAATTAGGATCATACAGTCCTGACAACTTTAACACATGAAGTAACTTTTTACTTCTTGGCTGATTGAGTAATACGATTTAGAAGTAAAACTACATTTGCTTCAGTGTAGTTAGAGGAGGATATACAGGAGGTTTAATATGTCTGTAAGGAATTCTATTAATTATTTTTTGGACTATAAGTCACACTTTTTTTCACGGTTTGGGTGGTCCTGCGACTTAGATATTAAAATATAGCATTTCATAGAGATTACAAGCTGCATGTAGTGAAATATGCAACCGAAAACAGTGATCGAACAGCAGAAAGAACGTTTGGAGTGAGCGAGAAACTTGTGTTGGACTGGAGGAAAGCGGAGGAAACTCAAACTGCAACGAAGAAAACAAACAAAGCTCATCGTGGGCTAAAAGATGGATTTAGCTGGAGTTGGCGGAGTTGCTCAAAAGTGACACTGATGATGAAGAATTCAGTGGATTTAGTGATTTGTAGTGAGATGGAGAGTTTGGTGAACTTGTTCTGTTGTTTCTGCTCTAGTTTTCTGAATAATCATATGTTCATGTTCATATGTAACGTGAACACATCAGACACATGTTCAGCCTGTTGTTCTCTCTTCTATTGTTGTTACTATAACTTGACTTTCTAGATGAAATGTCTGTTATTGGTCTCTGATTTTATCAAACAAATTTCCCTCCAAAATGCGACTTATCGTCCAGTGCGACTTATATATGTTTATTTCTTCTTCATTGTGCATTTTTTGGCTGGTGCGACTTATACTCCGGAGCGACTTATAGTCCGGAAAATACTGTAAATGAGAAGATAAAACAGCTACCCCCGCGACCCAGCCGGATAAAGCGGAAGAAGATGGATGGAGAAGATATAAATGTTTGTTGTATACGGTCTTGGTATTGTGCTGTAAAAAAGCCATTTTTTCTGGTCGTGGGTACAATACCTGCCTGAAAAAATTCCTCAAAGTTCTCATGACAATAAACTTCAGAGGCCTAGTTACAGATCAGGTCTGTGGAGGGACAGGCCTGCACAGTCAGAATGTACAGTATGTATTTTCAGTAGCAGTAGAACCACTTGGAACTGAATAAATGACAGATTGAAACTTTTAATACCATAGTGTGGATCATTCCAGGCAAAACAATAACATCTCCACCAAAAGAAGCGAAGGCCCTGTACCTCATTCATACACCTTTATGTCTTTCTCTAGTACAGATATATTGTCTAAGCAGCTCTTGAGGTCAAAATAAGTCTGCTGTTTACTGTCTGCAGCTAATTATAAAGGGTTTCGTTGTTGCGAAAGCAGCAAAACGCCTCTGAAAGTTGTGAAAAAATCATCAGGATCCTCCGAATGCATAAGGTAAGTGAGAAACAACTTTGGACCACTGCAAATGAACTAGAGCACCTTTAAGAAATGAAAATGGCACATTATTTTCCGTTTTCTCTTTCGGCTTTTTACCGCTAGCATGTCCAAGCACCTGTAATTTCCCACGTGTGCAGGTATTGGGTCTACTACCTCTCTCTCCGGGGGGGTCAGCGGGTCCAGTCCTCGTACTTCTAATGTAAGAACCAAGTGCAAGGGTATAAAGAGGAGGGCCATCCATCTTCATTACAGGCACAGGGACCGCACACACACACACCCACACCCCTGCAGGTAGGAGCGATGATAGTCCTGTCCCTTGTAAATCTCCCTCCCTCCACAGTACACACTTTGGAGGGTCCATTAGAACAGCGGCTTGTGATGGAGGAGTGCGCTGACATAGGGCCAGGGTGAAAAGTGCTCATGAAGTCCACTATAGAGAACGAATGGCCATTTGCACTTACATGTGAAAGTCAAACGCAGCAAGGTTAATGTAAGTTTGATCATAATGCGCAACACAAATTTGATTCTGGGCCAAACGACGTGTGAATGTTAAAGGTCCGATATTACGCAAAAGTGACTCTTGTGAGCTTTAAGACGTGTTTGAATGTTGTTACCTCATCAAAATCATCCTTTATTATTAGTCTGTCTGCATCTCCAAAGCTTAAAACGCTCTGTTCCCCCTTGTGCAGGAAGTGCTCCACTGTGTTTTTAAACTCCATACACCTTCACTAGAATCATGTGGATAATTTCAGCCCTGGAATTGACCGGCTCTACTGAACAAAAGGTAAAACGTAGATGTTAACTTGAAAACTACCATAACATCACATTGTGGAACAGAGCATTTTGAGTTTTGGAGATGTAGACTAATCAACTGATAATAAAGGGTTACTCAAACATGTGTGAATGAAACAAAACACAACTCCAGGTACGTTTTTGATGAACTAACAACATTATAGCATGACTTAAAGAGACAGTTCAGACTTTTGGACATCATTTCCTCGTGAGCCAGAGTTTGAGACGTGTTTAGACACTTTTTTTTAAATATTCCATCCACTCCTTGTATTTGCAGAGGTTGCTGGTGCTAGGCTAGTGCATGTTAATGGCCATAGTTGGTCTAAAAACTAAAAAGTCTTACCCACTCCACAGAGCACCTGAGGCAAAACTATTATAACTCCAGACTGTCGATGTGAATGTCTGTGTCGATAAATTTAGAAGTAAAACTAACCTATATTTGAAGGATTTATGTCTGAGCAGCAGCAGTGAGTTGTACTTCCTGATAGAAAGCTTTACAGTGGCGGACTGATATATGAGAAAGTAGTCACTCAACATGCGATGATTCATGCGATACAAGGTTAGATTTATTACAAACATTATTCTGTCAACACAGACATTTACATCAACAGTCTGGAGCTATAATTGATTTGCTTTGGGTGCACTGTGGAGTGGGTAAGACTGTTTTTAGCTTGTAGCTTTGACAGACTTTACTACCACAGTGAGATCTCCGCCGAGGCAACACTGATTTGTGCCATTTTTGGCTTCTGACAGTATTCGACCACCTCTAGCAACGGGCTTTGGCTGCAAACATGTCGGAATTCCCCTTTAACTTGAAAACTACCACATGAAATCACAAGGGAGAACAGAGCATTTTGAGCTTTGGAGATGGAGACTAATGGACTGATAATAAACGAAGACTGAAACATGTGTGAACACAAGTCCAGGTACATTTTTGATGAAGTAACAACATTATTACATGACTTAAAGCTCACAAGAGACAATTTTGCGTAATATAAGACCTTTAAAATTTCTGTAAACAGTAAAGAACCACATATTGTCTGTTTGTAATGTCAGTCCACAGCTGTGCACGTGGGTCTGCTGGTCTCCACCTGATCTGGGCTCGTCTCTCACTGTGACATCAATAATTCGCGGCAGCCTCTTCCTCCTCCTCTTCCTCCTTTCTTTAATGTTGAGGTCTGTTTTAAAGGTGCATGGTGTAACATTTCTGGTGGGTGGGCAGTGGTTTGCTTGTCTCGGTATTGCATTGACTGAAATGTTTCACATTACGGCATTCATCTGTTTCATTTCGCGTTTGTTCGATTACAGGTGTTTTATTGCTCAGAAATCCTTGAAAAACATGAATTCTTACTGCGAGGGGGGTCGCCTCTCCACAGATCTGACTTCTGACTTGTGGAGTTGTTTTGTTTTCATTCTCATGTTTGAGTAATATTTTATTATTAGTCTGTCTACATTTCTAAAGCTCAAACTGTTCTGTTCCACCTTGTGATGTCATGAAATGGCAAGTTTCAAGTTAAAAGCTACTTTTTTCTCCTCTTCCCTCTCTTCCTCCTCCTCCTCTTTCTCCCCTCCTTTTCCTTCACCACTTTCTCCTCCTTCACTTCCTCCTACTCCTTTTTCTCCTCCGTCCTCGACCTCTTCTTTCTCCTCCTCTTCCTCCTGTCCCTCCTCCTCCTCCACTTCCTCCTCCTCTTCTTCCTTCTTTTCCTACTCCTCTTCTTCCTACTCCTCTTCTTGCTCCTTTTCCTTCTCTTAGTCCTCCTTCTCTTCTTTCTCTTCCTTGTCCACTTTCTCCTCCTCCACTTCCTCCTCCTTTCTCCTTCTCTTCCTACTTTCTCTCCTCCTCCTTTTATTTCTTCTCCTCCTATTCCTCCTTTCCCTCGTCCTACTGTTCCTCCTCCTCTTTTGTCTCCTTCTCTTCTTCTTCTTCCTCCTCCTCTTCTTCTTTTTCCTTCTATCAGTCCTCCTTCTCTTCCTTGTCCTCTTCCTCTTCTTTCTCCTCCTCCTCTTCCTCCTGTCCCTCCTCCTGCTCCACTTCCTTGTCCTCTTCCTCCTCATCCTCTTCCTTTTCTTTCTCCTCCTTCTCTTCTTCCACCTCCTCTTCTTCCTTGTTTTCCTCCTCCTTCTCTTAGTCCTCCTCTTCTTCCTTCTCTTCCTTGTCTTCTTCTTTCTCCTCCACATCCTCCTTTCCCTCATCCTCCTCTGTTTCCTTCTCTTCCTACTTTTTCTCCTCCTCCTCTTCGTCCTTTCCCACGTCCTACTCTTCCTTCTCCTCCACTTCCTTGTTCTCTTCATCCTCATTCATTTCTTTCTCCTTCTTCTCTTATTCCTCCTCCTCTTCCTTCTTTTCCTTCTCTCAGTCCTCTTTTTCCTCCTCTCCCTTTTCCTCCATTTCCTCCTGTCCATCCTCCTGCTCCACTTCCTTGTCCTCCTCCTCCTCCTCTTCCTCTCCTCGCTCTTCACAAAGTCACAAAATCATAACCCTACATTTTCTTTCCTGCATCCATTCCTTCCTCTTTGGTGAGAAACACCAGACTCTGGTGACTGCACAGCGCCCTCTGTTGACAGCACAGGTCCACTGTACAAATAAATATGTATGAACTCATAAAAGGAGAATTAATGAAGGGCTTATACACCTACTTTACTTCAAATATCGGTGATTTTTTGAAAGATGTTTTTTATGTACGTATATTGTTAGTTTAGGGTTAGGTTTAGCTTTGTAGATGTCGTGTTTTTGTCGATTTCTTACAACCAAATTTCCACTCACCCACCTCAATTTCCACCCAGAATGATCCAAAAAACAGGAATAATCCAGGTTTGGTGGCCCCAAACCTGGATTATTCCTGTTTTTTGAATCATAAATAAACAGCATGTCAGGAAAAACAGGCTTTTCTGTGGTGCGTCTTCGTATCTTCCGTGAAATAAAAAGACAGATTTGTGCAAACATGACTAAGGACTTTATTAATCAAATCATTTCCCCGTAATATCCACAAATAAAAGTGATCTCTTTATATATATTCACATTGTATAACTTTATAGTGTGACAAAAATTCTCTTTTTTTGGATTTCCAGCCATTCCTATTAATTGTCATTTATCAGTCGCCATGCAGTCGCCAGGAAGGTTGAAAAACAATACGATTGGTCAGCATTGGCGCTCCAGTCCGTGTCACTCATATACTTGTCCCTCATTGGCTCTTCAGAGTGTTCGGACCCTCAGTTACCCAATCACAGAATTCATCACACTGCCACAAGAAAACCAAAATAAATAAACAAATTCCCCCGCAGACTACTCCACATAGCTCCTCTCTCCCGTCTGTTTTTAGAATATTTTCTGCTTTTATATAATAATAATAGTAATAATAATGACTATAATTGTCCTCGATATAAATTCAATAGCATTTTTTCTCTTTCTGAAATTTTTAAATAAATCATTTTGGCAATCCTCATATGTCGTCACTTTAAAAGAATACTCAAGTACAAAATAAAAACTGTGAAAATCCAAGGAGCGAGTGACAGAATGAAGAGTGCAAAAGCAACAGAGAGGTACGGTGGCCCCAGAGGTTCACTGCACTGAAAATAAACATGATGCATCTGAGCCGACGTGACTTCCAGCGATGTGGTGAGTGTGCTGTTAGCATTAGCATTGGAGACTTTGTTACATGTGTGCAGGAAACAAATGCCCATGTTTCCGATAACTGCAGCTTTATCTTTGTGCATGTACTTTCTGTATTCTCAGCACAGTGAACCCTCCGGGCCACCGTAGAGAAAAGCGACAGAAAAGAAGAAAAGAGAGAAAGAAAGAGTGAAGCATCCACGTGAGACGCATGTCAGGGCTGTATGTACAGAGTTCAGGGAGGGCTGGCTGAGTCCAGGGCTGGTTATACCAGTGTTATACCAGGGTGTAGGACTTGGCGTAGGGATTGTTGCTCTGTTTCAGGTGTCCTCTGGAGTCCAGCAGAGACTCCTGGGAGGTGCTGAGTTTGGCAGCCTGTGCTTGGGCCAGGTCTCCTGACTGGGGTCCCTCTGGCCGGACCTCTCCCCGGGCCTCTCCTCGCTCCCCTCGGTGGGGCAGGGTGGAGGCACTTCCGGGCTGCCACTGCTGCAGCTCTCTGGCGGAGGGCACCTCCATGGTGGGCTCCATGGGCGGGGGCCTCTTCAGTGTGCGGCTCCTCTGAGGCTCCAGGCAGGCCTGGCCCATGGCTCCTGCCGCTCCCACGGGCACCACAGCTCTGCTCTCCCCTGTAGCTCCAGCACCTCCGCCAGCTCCCGCGCCTCCCGCTCCTCCGCCGATGCTGCTGCCACTGCTGCTGCTCACCGCGCCCCCTCGAGCGGCCAGCGGCACGCCTCGGTTCAACAGGAAGTCCATCCGGAGGTAAGGCGGCAGGTGCACCAGCTCACCTGCTGAGAGTCACAAACACGCACAGGGTCAGGGTTCAGCACAGAGAACTGTTCTCTTCTGTTCTAATCTCTTATGGACCAGAGTGAACGATGATTCATGTGGGAACAGAGCTTCAGTTTTACAGCTCAAATGTCACAAAGAGAGTGTAGAGACTCGGAGCTGCTGTCAGCTCTGTGCACATGTGCAGCAGCTGTAATCACATTTACTCTGTGAGGTTCCTCTGAGGAGCCTCCATCGCCCTGATCTCTGCTCAGCTCAGACATTGTCTTGACATTTTTACAAAGACTATTACTTTAACCCCGTGTAATGTGAATACAGTGAGAGGAAATCCATTTGATTTGCAGTGAGCGATACGGAAAAATGATGTTAATCTACATGCCAGAAATGACGTAATATTAAAAGGTAGAAACAGTCAGAGAAAGATACAGAAACTTTAAAAAAAAAAAAAAAGTTTTGGCAGTTGCTCTGGGAAATCCCTGTTGGATATAAGACCAAGAGCATAAAGTGCATTATGACACTGAACAACATTTGAATTATAACTTTAAACACAGATATGGACACGACTCGCAGAAACCACTCTTACATTTTGAAGATGGAGATATTATCGCTTTCCCTGGAATGTTCCGTGGTATAACTTTACACACTTCCATCAGCATTTATTCATTACGGGCGTTTCTATTGCTCAAAAATACATTAAATCCTTCTGTGAACAGGGACGACTCCACAGATGTAGCTCAGTGCTGTAACCTGCTCGTCTCCCACGTGATAGAGGTTTAATTTATACTCTAGACAAAACAATAACAACTCCATGGAGACAAACAGGTGGCGAGCCCTCCACTAGAAATGTTACACAATGCATCTTTAACTTAAATAGCCATATAAAAGTAACAAATAACAGCTGAAAATCGAAATGTTTGTCCAGTCAGTAGTGAGCTAGTCCCGCCCTGGGTGTGGAGTTATTCAGGCCGGAGTCTTAATCGTCTCCAGTGAATAGATCCCATTTACACTGAGCTCATTACCTATTAACCACAGCAAATTGTCCCAGAGCCGACAGTATTGGATTGTAAGGTCAAGTCTGCACTGAACCTGAGAGTGACTCCGAATGAGCTGCCAATCACTTCCTGTTCCCCAAAGACGTTTAAATCTACATCCCCGTGGACCAGTAAATGTAGGTCAATGATCGAAATGATTTATATTACACAAAATTGAGTCTTGTGAGCTTTAAACTGTGTTATAAAGTTGTTACCTCATCAAAAACAGACCTGGAGTTATGTTTTGTTTCATTCACTCATGTTTGAGTAATCTTTTATTGTAAGTCTGTTTACATCTCCAAACATTCACTGCAAAGAAGCTTGGCCAAAATTGAAGATATAAACAGTTAAATCTATCAGAAAATGACTTAAAAGTAGTGAAATGATCTGACCAGGCAACGAGATCATTTTACCTGACAAGTTATGTTATAATAAACTACCTTTAGACTAGAATGAAGCCGTCTCTGGTCTAGTAAGTAGATCATAAATCTGAAAACAAGATGAATAACCTGATGTAAGCTTCAAAATCTTGACCAAATCAGAGAAATTTGCAGTGTAAGTGGTTTGTCAAGTTAAAAGCCGCCGTTTTACACTTAGCTCAGTAGAGACGGGTAATTCCAGGGCGGAAATGATCCAAATGATCTAGTGAAGGTGGATGGAGTTCAAAATGCTCTGTTCCACCTTGTGATGTCATGAAATATTAGTTTTCAAGTCAAAAGCTACCTTTTTCTCCTCGTCCTCCTCCTCCTCTTTCTCCTCCTCCTTTTCTTCCTTCTCTTCTTCCTCCTCTTCCTTGTTCACTTCTTTCTCCTCCTCCTGTTCCTCTTTTCCCTCCTTCTACTGTTCCTCCTCCTCTTCCTCCACATCCTCCTCCTCTTTTTTCCTCCCCCTTCTCTTCTTCCTCCTCCTCCTCTTCCTCTTCTTTTGCCTCCTCTTCCTCCTCTCCCTCATCCTACTGTTCCTCCTCCTCCTCCATTTCCTCCTCGTCTTTTTTCTCCTCCTTCTCTTCTTCCTCCTCCTCTTCCTCTTCTTTCACCTCCTCTCCCTCCTCCTTCTCCACCTCTTCTCTTTCCTCCTCTTCTTCCTTGTTTTCCTTCTCCTTCTCTTCTTCCTCCTCCTCCTCCTCCTCTTCCTTGTCCTCGTCCTCTTCTTTCTCCTCCTCTTCCTCCTCTCCCTCATCCTACTGTTCCTCCTCCTCCTCCTCTACTTCCTCCTCCTGTACTTCCTCCTCTTCTTCTTCCTCCTCCTTCTCTTCTTCCTCCTCCTTCTCTTCCTTATCCTCTTCTTTCACTTCCTCTTCCTCCTCTCCCTCATCCTCCTGTTCCTCCTCCTCCTCCTCCACTTCCTCCTCCTCTTCTCTCTCCTCCTCTTCTTCCTTGTTTTCCTTCTCCTTCTCTTAGTCCTCCATCTCATTTTCTTTTTCTTTTTCCTTCCAAATGATCTAGTGAAGGTGTATGGAGTTCAAAATGCTCTGTTCCACCTTGTGTTCCACCATGTCATGAAATATTAGTTTTCGAGTTAAAAGCTACCCTTTTCTCCTCCTCCTCCTCCTCCTCCTCCTCTTCCTTGTCCTCTTCCTTCTCCTCCTCTTCTTCCTCTCCCTCCCCCTACTGTTCCTCCTCCTCCTCTTCTTCTTCCTCCTCCTTCTCTTCCTTGTCCTCTTCCTTCTCCTCCTCTTCCTCCTCTCCCTCATCCTACTGTTCCTCCTCCTCCATTTCCTCCTTGTCTTTTGTCTTCTCCTTCTCTTCTTCCCCCTCCTCTTCTTCCTTGTTTTCCTTCTCCTTCTCTTTTTCTTTTTCCTTCCAAATGATTCTAGTGAAGGTGTTTGGAGTTTAAAGACTGACATCAGAATCCTTCACATTAGAAACTCAGACTCACTAAACACTTTCAAAAAACTGCTCAAAACACAACATTTCCTGGTAGCCTAAAGCCCGGGAGTCTCCCTCCTGTGGCTCAGGAGCTCCCTGTAGCTCTCCACTCCCTTCCAAGTGCCTCGCCAAGGGGTAAACTACACTACTCGTGGCACAAGTATAATTTTGATGCCTAACTTTACACACTTATAAATGGATAATGTTTTATGTTTTATAGGCATCTAGCTACACCTCATTTAATGCATGCGGTGGCTCTTTTACATATACTAGATCTCTTGTGACCGCTAAAACTAGTATTTTCGTTTTATAAAGGTAACTCACCAGAGGAAAAAGCCTGGAGACCTCTTCTATAGTCCCACACATGACTGCTCCTCATTACTGTTGTTTTAGTGTTACTTTATTGTGAAGCGTCTTTGTGTTACTGTGAAAAGCGCTAAATAAAACCCATGTGTTACTGTTATTATTGTTATTAAAAGCACAGTGGAGCCTGTATTACCACATGACAATCACAACATGTAACGGAGTGTTTTCTATTTGAGAGAAAAACTCCTAAATCAAACTCCTAAATAAGCCTAAATATGCAGGGTTTGAGTGTGAATGAAACAAAACACAACTCCTTCGATGAGGAAACAACATCATAACAAACTGCAGATGAGAAAATAGATTAGAAAATAGTGTCACATGGGCCATTTAAGTTTATGTACACAGTAGTCTAGTCTTAGTGTTGGAATAATTGAATGTGCTCTATAATAAAGCCTATTAGCAGCAGCGGAGATGATGAATGGCTGGGGCTGGTAATTAAATTAAATATAGATTTAAGTGGGGCTCAGGGAGTTTGTCGGAGACTGAAAATTCATGAGGCTGTAAAGTGCAAATCATTGCGTAATCAGAAATAACAGCATTTGTCAGAGCATTTTAAAACCTTTTAAAACTTCACGGTGTCTCTCCTTCAATATCTCACTTCAAGAAGCTTTACACTGCACTTTTTATTCACTCCATGTTCGGCGGTGGTGAATTACTACTGCGATCATGGCTGCCGATCTGTGCCAACGTCTGACCACCACTAATCACTCACAAGTTCATACCGAGGCGAGGTTTGAATTGTCTTTCTAAGGAAGGACACGACAACAGCGCGGTCCTGAATGAGCTTTGTAGTCCCTAAATCGTCCAGATAGGGTCCTTCGCTAAAAAAGGTGCAACTGGACAAACGTTTTTATTATCAATGTTTAAGCGCAGTACTTTTTCTACACTTTCTCTAGTTATTAAAGATCCTACATTATGCAAACCTGACTCCTGCGTGACATAAAAAACATATTCTCAATAATCGACTGTGCCAACATTGGCCCTAATGCTGTGTTTACATTTATTGTGTGTATTTGTATCGAGTATTCTTAATATTGATCAATTTAGGTGTAGTAACCCTTTTAGTAAATGTTTCATATTAAATACGAATAGAAGTAAGTATTTTTTATAAATGAGCTAATGGAAATTTGTTAGAATTTGTTTTACTGTTGTGCACACTTGCCCGGGGAAAGTAGCTTTAGCAAGATCTGGTCCAAAGCATCTCTTCTCTTTGTGAGATTAATGTTTTTGTACATTATCCCTGACAAATAAATACTAAACTAAACTTTTATCCATGTTATAATGTTGTTACCTCATCAAAAACGTACCTGGAGTTGTGTTTTGTTTCATTCACACACGTTTGAGTAACACTTTTATCATTACTCTGTTTACATCTCTAAAGCTCAAAATGCTCTGTTCCACCTTGTGATGTCATAAAGTGATAGTTTTCAAGCTCTTTTTACCTTTTGTTCAGTAGAGATTGAGAATTCCAGGATTGAAATCATCCAAATTGTTCTAGTGAAAGTGTTTGGAGTTTCAGAGATGAACTTAGCCTAAATATGCAGCGTCTGCGTGTTAAACGTGTGTGAATGAAACAAAATACTCGGGTATAAATACAGGTATAAATACGGGTATGTTTTTGATGAGGAAAGAACATGATAATAGATCAGAAAATAGCGTAATATGGACTCTTTTTAACATTGAGGAGTATCTGTTATTAGTTAAATCCACTGAACTGCCCTAAGGTGTGAACTGTCACCTGAGTCATATTTTGCATAACTGTTCATCATGACCATAAAGTATAAAGTATAAACCAAAAACTCTGCTGATTTACCTTATTGTTTTCTTTGTTTTGGTTTGGGTCTGAGGATGGAGTTGTAAATGGGTGAAAAGTCATAAATTAGGACCTCAGTGGTAAAAGACAATCCTTATTTGAGCAGAAAACTAAACGAAATGAAACCTTTTGCTATCAGAAAAGAAAAATAAAACCTGCAGTGTTGTTGAAGAAACATATCACATTTATTTATTTATCCCTAACATAATGTGATCTCAGCGCCTGGTTTGAGATTACAAAATGCTCCGTCATTAAGAGATGGCCCTGGCGCATACTTTGCCAGCGGATAGTTTACAGTGTAAGGCACACTGCAGCCCCGGGCCCACATGCACAGAGAAGTGTGTGCAGGGAGTCTGGTTCTGACAATACGAGCAGACAGGCTGATGAGGAGGCCTGGAGCTGCCCCCGGATCTGCCCCGGGAGCGGGAGGTGCTGGGGGGAGTGAGGGGGGAGATCACTAATGTAAGCCAAGTCTGGACACTGTGACAGGGCTGTGGCCTCCAGGGCTGTGGGTCAACTCAGGTAAACTCACACAAACACCTGAACTCAGCCATTTCTGTCTAATATTTATGTGTTTGATAATAGGAACAGAGGCAACTGTATATAAGCCACATCTAAAAACTATTTAAAAAAAAAAAAAAAAAAAAGATATACAAGCCCCACCGGGCTATAAGCCGCTGATATCTATGTTGAAAAATTAGATATTTACTGCATATACAGAACGATTTTGTACTGTAAATGTACATTTATGTACCTGAACAGATTCTTATGTACATGAACAGTGCCTTTTAACACGGCAGCAGCTGTGCTGATTAAAACAAGGTCAAAAACAGAAAAGAACCATAACTGATTACCTTCATTTCTCTTCATTACTTCTTCGTGTGCTTTTCATGATGAAGGGGTGAGGATTTGAAAATAATTACCAGTTAGTAATTTGTCATGCGTGTTATATCTGCTAAATAAAAAGTAGCGTATTCTTCTTTGCATTAATTTTCCATCTATCTTGTTTTTGAAATTCCGGTTAGAGCGCCCCTAGCGGTGGAGGAAAAATCCACAGAAAAGTCGCTCCTTTGTAAAAGCCGCATGATTCAAAGCCTGGAAAAAAAGTAGCGGCTTATAGTCCAGAAAATACGGTAATTATATGTATAACATATATATGTATTATATATATATATATATATATATATATATATATGTATAACTCCACACAGAAAGGCCCGGGCGACCTGGGGATCGAACCCGCAACCTTCTTGCTGTGAAGCCTGAGTGTTGCCACTCAGCCACCGTGCTGCAATGTAGGGGTTCATAGGGGGGGTCAGGTGCAATGACGATTGGGCAGCACGCTGCCCCCGCGACCCAGCCGGATTAAGCGGGAGAAGATGGATGGATGGATGGAAAGTTCAAAGTACATCGTACATTATATATAAAGGAAACAGTTGCATAAACTGGGGAGTAATAACACTATTACTGGAAGACTTTCGGTTCAAAGCAGTTTATAGCCAGTTTATACTCTTGTTGTGTCCCTGAGCAAAACGTTTCGCCCATTTTCTTTGTAAATAATAATAATAATAATAATAATAATAATAATAAATTTTATTTATTAGGCGTCTTTCTGGACACTCAAGGTCGCCTTACAACAACATAAACAAATTAAATAAAACATACAGTTAAAACACAGTTAAAGTGGGATGGTATTTAATTGATTGATTGTATTTAGTATTGTATTTTATTAGTATTTAGTAATGTATTAGAAATGTGTCCAAAGCTGTGTTTATAGAGGACACAGGAGTGAACGACGTAATCTTATTCTATTTAAATATTTGGAGCCGTTATTTCATACAAAAGTGTTGTTATATAAGATTTCTCGACCTCATTGGGCTTTATCCTGGTTACGCCTCTGTTCCTTTGTTACATAACGGAGACATGAGCCTGATGGCAACTCATGTACCACTAAATGTGAAATAGCCGTGAGGCACGTATAGATTAAAGTTTTATTATTCATTTGTTATAAAGTTGACAAGCTCTGTACACTGTAAACCAGAACATTCAAAGCAATTAAATAGATGACGTGTACACTCAAAGTTTAAGAAATAGTTCTCGTAACTTAATTATGTCAAGTTGCTGTAACATGTTCTTCTTTTTGAGTAATTTAAACTAACATTTTTTTTATTAAAGTGAACTATTGTGGGTAGATGATAGATGATGATAGGTATAACTTAGTAGAATTAAGTCATTAAAAGTCCTGTTATTTTTACTGTTTCAAGTAGGGATGATTTAAAAATAAACTTAATTTATACAGTCCATGCAAAAATACAAGACAACTTTACAGATGCCTTTACAGAAAAGAGTCATATTATCTGCAAATATTTGAGTTGAGGTAAATAAGCACTTTTAATTCAGCTGTTTTCAAAAGGTACAAGTAGCAAGTCCAACCTTTTAACCTCTGGAAGATTGTGACTTTTAAGTTCAATCGATCGATTTAAAATAATTGAGGTAATCGATTGCCTCAATTTCTTTGAGTTCTGGTAACTTATTTGGGTTCACAGTGTATGTACGTACGCACAGAACGATCGTCCTGTTCAGATCATGAGGTGAGGTAATCGTTGAGATTGAGTTGTTGATATATTCCTGTTTCTGAATGTTACCTTCTGCACACTATATCCATGTTATATATATCTATCTTTCATTTTTGTCAAGTGTTAAATAGAGCTGTCAAACAATTAACTTTTTAAATCTTGATTAAGATCAGAAATTCCATAGTTAATCGCGATTAATCGCATTGTGAAATGCATGTTTAAAATTGAGTTATTTTGCATTTCAAGACCGTTTTAAAGCCATAATGTAAAGCAAACTGTAGAGTCTGGAAGTTTTTTAAAGTCAAATAAACAGTTCAAAAGTCCAGAAGCCCATTCGAAAGCGAAACAGCCAGAGGAGCTGCCTGCGGATGTGTAGAAGAGACGAAAAATCGGTGAACTCTAACCGCGAGTAAAAAAAAAAACAGCTTTTTTAGAAGGGACAAAAGGCTGGCGAGCTCTAATCGCGATTAAATAAAAAAAAAACATTGCGTTATGGATTGCATTAATCGATGCAATTAACATGTTAACACTGACAGCCCTAGTCTTAAACCTAAACATGTCAAATTTCCAAGCCCTCCCCTAAATCTTGCTATAAAAGCTGATTGTGTGTGTGTGTGTGTGTGTGTGTGTGTGTGTGTGTGTGTGTGTGTGTGTGTGTGTGTGTAGGGACCCACCAGGTCTGTGGGCTTTGGGCACGGCCATGTTCATGACGCGGCTGACATCCTGAGGTTTTGGCGGGGAGGCGGTGAAGCGGCAGATGCCCGACTCGGAGGGCGTGCTGGACGTCATGCTGTCCGTGTACTCGTTGGTCCCCGCGGTCATCTGCTCCGACGACGTGTCCGAGATGAAGCACTCAGTGATGGTGAACTTGGCGTGGCGCAGCTGCTCCTCCATCTTGGCGTGTTCGTAGGCCCTCGCCAGCTCCTCGTACGTGGAGGAGGCGCTCTCTGTGGACACCATGCTGCTCCGTGCTCGGTCTGGAAAGAGGAGAGGTTTAGGGGTTTACACACAAAGAGAAAAACGTAATGGTAAGAATAATCGATAGGTCTGATATGTATACAGTGGAATTTCTTATCAAAAACAACATTAAATTATCTAAATAAAGAGTTTTTTTTTATTATCATCATGGTATTGGTATTAAAGGGGAACTCCGGCACATTTGAAGCTAAAGTCCATTGCTAGAGGTGGTCGAATACTGTCAGAAACCAAAAAACGGCACAGTTCAGTGTTGCCTAGGCGGAGATCTCGCTGTGGCAATGAGTCTGTCAAGACAATGAACTAGCATAGTGAATTGAGCAAGTTCTTAGCTTATGCGAAAAATGATTAGCACACTGAAGAAGCTTAACACCACTTTCTAACTCATCTTACAACATAGCCACAAGTCTAACAAAAAAAACACTATACCTGGCTCATTAATTAGTGTCTGGAAACATTATAAAACAACTTTATAAGCAGTCTTAGCCTTACCTTTGTTGATTTCCCATTGTGCATGCGAAAGCCCAAAAGACTCGATCGGTGATGTTGTTTCTAATCTCATTTGTTTACGAGTTATTATTATTATTTTTGGAAAAACGCTAAAAAAAATACATTCCCGAACTTTCAGTTTCTCTTCTTCTTCACTGTCAGTAGTCGATTCTCACTTGTTGCTTCTGGCTTCTCGAGCCTCTCGTCACTGCTGGAACTGGCAATAGAGTCTTTTGGGCTTTCGCAATGCGCAAGTGTAAGGCTGCTTATAAAGTTGTTTTATAACGTTTCCAGACTCGTGCCTGTGTTGTAAGATGGGTTAGAAAGTGTTGTTACGCTTCTTCAGTGTGAAGCAAATTGGTGTTTTACGTGGAAGTTAAGAACTTGCCCCCATCACTACACTAGTTTGTTGCCTTGACAGACTCACAGCCACAGCAAGATCTCCACTGAGGCAACACTGATCTGTGCCGTTTTTTTGTCTTCTGACAGTATTCGACCACCTCTAGCAACGGACTTTAGCTTCAAATGTGTCAAGAGTTCCCCTTTAAGCCAACCATAAACCTCGACCCAAACATATGTGTACCTGTATCTTGCGAGGGGCTGACGCTGTAGCTGTCACTCTCCTTGTCCACAGAGCCGGTGGCCCTGGGCGTGGGCAGTCTCCAGTCTGTGGTGAGGGTGTGGGAGGAGCTGGTGGGGTGGGGCCGATTCAGGGTCCACTGGCTGGCGTAGCGGCTCCGGGCGGCGGCAGGACCAGCTTTGGCAGTGCGTCTGGCAGTGGGGTCTGGACAAAGCAGTAATTAAAGGTGCATTATGTAACTTTTTGGTTGGGAGTCTGTCACCTTTCTATGGATATGTAATTGCCCTGCCTGGAATGTTCCACAGTATGTCGTTAAACAGCTTTAACTTACATTTATTCAATTACAGCTGGTTTTATTGTAAGAACTCACACAAAATTAATAGGGAACTGGACTATTTCATTGTAATTTTCCCTTTAATACTTTTATAATTGGGGGCAGAGAGATTTCCCTGCATTGTTATGACCAAAACGCTCTCCCGTTATACATCAGAGCTGCTACTTCCCTGGAGAGTTTTATATTGCTGCTGAAAATTCACTTTTTTACACTGGCTTTTAACTCAAGTCGATTTTCTATAGTTTTATCTGTGTTCTTAGCCTTGTTTGATTCTGTGTACTTGTGTTTTATTCTTATATTGCATTTTTATCTGTTTTGTTAATCACTTTGGTGCAGTACTGTCTGTTTTTATATGCTTTATACTTTGACTTTGACCACAAATATACTATTATATGTCCATTAAACGCTTTAATCCATTCATTTGACCCTATTTTTACACTATTTTTCAATCAGAAATTTGCTCTTGCTTAGGGTAACCAGATTTTCAAAATAAAAAACTGGGATAACCCTGGTTTGAAGTGGTTATTAATAAAATTGCAAAACGAGTGCGTAATTAAAGAAAACTCTGCACTAATGTTAGTCAGTATAGTCACATTTTCTTTGTGTTTTGGTCATTTTTAAGCGGCTTTTCTGTATTTTATCAAAACAAATGACAATTTACTCCTCTCTTTATTGTTTGCAGGGAAAATTGGTCAAAAATAGGGACATATGGGACATTTCTTGTATAAAACTGGGTTAAAACTGGTTTTGGATAAATCTGCTGGGACAGAAGACACAGGGCTCAAATCCCGGGTAAATAGCAACGTCTGGCCACCCTAAGCTTGCTCCACTCACAATATGGCTGCTACATTTGGCAACAGAACCCACGTTCAATCTGGGCCGTATAACACAAGTGACATAGTGCACCTTTAGAAACATACAAAATGCCAATGGTTAGATACAAATACAAGACAATAAGAACATATTACACACATCGCCTGCATATAATCACTAATCCTGGGTTCATCAAGCAGATTTCCCTCCCCACCCCCCATAGGCCAGAGCACTCAGGTGAGCACACGTCAGAACACTGCACACAGATCTCTTTTCTTCATCAGTTCTGCTCCAGTGGTGCACAAACTCCAGCGCCCACATCTGCACTTTCTGTGTCACTGCAATCTCTCTACTTACAAGTCTGTGACCGCGGGAGGGCAGGCTGATTTGAGCTGAGGGAAGCTGGATGTATGGACTGGTTTAGCTTAGTTAGCATGGTAACATTTGAACTGACCTGAAAATGTCCTTAAAGCGACTTTGTACAGGGGAGTCGGGGCAAACATTATGAAGATATATGCTGAAAGGTAACCAAGCTCTGATAAG
Organism: Odontamblyopus lacepedii; assembly: GCA_034769755.1. Classification (NCBI taxonomy): domain Eukaryota; kingdom Metazoa; phylum Chordata; class Actinopteri; order Gobiiformes; family Gobiidae; genus Odontamblyopus; species Odontamblyopus lacepedii. The sequence goes on from CM068357.1 coordinate 12,101,956, forward strand.
TTCAAATACATAATAAGTATTTCCATTGGGTAGTAGGTTTGGGTCAGTTCAGTGCAGTTCCTTTTATCTTTAATAATATAATACAAATAGAGATACAGGCTATGTAGAGTATATGATATAACTACAGCACGATATTCATAGCCCTTTAATTATTACTTATCAAGTCTATCTGGTCTATTTAATTCTATTTATTTAAAATAGTATTAAAATGTTGGTTTGTATTTTAATAGTTTAGTTGTATTTACTTATTGGACCAAGCTAGTTTGACTATAAACTATACTATCGCACTTTTTTCAGGGTTTGGAACGACTTATACTCAGGTGCGACTTATATATTGTATTTTTCACACTGACAACCCATAGACCAAATATATGAATCATATATATATATATGAATCAAAAATGGAAAAAACAAATCATTATTCGTTTGTTTTGTTTTTTTCATTTTGTTTTTAGAGACAAATAATAAAGAAAATAGTTGTTTTTTTGTTTTCTTACTTTTGGTTCTGTATTGAAAAACGAACGGACGAATGACACATGGATTGTTCTCTATTCTGTTGTTTTTATTGCTATAACTTCTATAACTCGCCTTTCAAGATGAAATGTTGATTTTATAAAATAAATTTCCCCCAAAAATATATACACCGGTGCGACTTATATAGATAGAAAATTGGCTCTGGAAATAAAAACTGGTTATATATTTTTATGTCACTGCTTGCCTATAAGAAACTGTCATTTTGTATGTGCTGCTGAGACATTATTTTTATTATTATTATCCATCCATCCATTTTCTTCCGCTTATCCGGGTCCAGGTAGTGCGGGCAGCAGACTAAGCAGGGACTGTCAGACTTCCATCACCCCAGACACTTCCTAAAGCTCCTCAAGGCGTCCCCAGGTCAGCCAAGAGACATAGTCCCTCCAGTCATTACCCAAAGCTCATGACCAAAGCTACCCTCACCTACGGTATTATTATTATTAATGCAGTAACGCAAATCCCCACTGCTTGTACTTATTATATAGGAATTATTACAGTGTTATACTGGCAGTGTTGTACTTTTTATTATGAAGAGGAGCCATATGCTGCTGATTCAGTGTAAACTCTCCAAGCAGCTGTAGCTTTGAAACATGGTGATTAGACGCCAACTGCAGCATATCATCTTATTTTCACTCAACTGGACAAACGCTTCAAAAAAGAGCACACCAAAGTATTCTGGTACTACAGTAGTGTGACAGAGCAGTTAAAGGTGCACTATGTAACTTTTCTGTTAGGGGATCCGGTAGCTCCTTGTCTCCATGGATTAAACATGTCTATTTAGCATTTGTCTCCATGGGTGTAGATATGTTTAATGCCATACTTTGGAGCATTTTAACCAAAGCTATAACATCTCCATGGAGACAAGCAAGTGTATAAAAGTATAAAAAAATCAGATATTAACCGAGACTAAATCCAAATCTAAATAATTATCATCAATCATCTTGGTATCGGTGGATGAAGTACTCAGTTTTGTTACTGAAGTAAAAGTACAGATACAAAGGCAAAAAGATTACTCAAGTAAAAGTAAAAATTGAAAAAGTCTACTTAAGTAAAAGTATTAAAGTACCTGTTTAAGCAAATACTTAAAGCGTAAAGAGTAAAAGTATTTCGCAGGGAGTTTTAGACCAATTAAAGGATGAAATGCAGTGATTTTGATAATGAGTTTAGCAGATTTTAAGTGATTCGACTGATTTGTTTCCATCTGTTTTGTCTTTTTGTGTTTGGTTTGCTCAAAGTTGGGACATTAACTCAATTTAAATGTTCCAAAAATAAGTCAGCCTTTTCAGCAGGTCTCAAACTACAAAGAAAAGTACTTTTTACTTTTCAGTCCAGATCTAAAATGTAGTGAAGTAGAGTGAAGTAGAAAGTACAGATACCTGCTCTCAAATGTAGTGAAGTAAAAGTGAAAAGTATCCACAGTAAAATCTACTCAAGTAAAGTACAGATACCTAAAAATCCTACTTAAGCATTGTATTTTTACTTTTGTACTTCATTAACTTCCACCGCTTGTACTGAGTGACAAAACAAAAACTCCACAAGCAGTTTCTCTGCACCGCTCCACTCTTACGAAAAGCCTTTATGTTATAGTTAGTACCACAATACACACACACACACACACAGTAGTAGTAGTGTTAGTAGTAAAATAAATAAATGTTGAGCACTGACGGTGGAGGGACTCACTGGTTCCAGGCCTGGCATCGGACACGTCCACCAGGGGTCCGGTGGCCTGGGACAGGGACTGGTAGTGCACCGTGTGGGTCACTGTGGACGACTTCTGCTTGTTGGTCTCCCCAAAGTCATTGTCTGTCAGCAGCACCGTGGACCTGTCATCTACGAGAGAGAAATAAGATGTAAATTGGATGATTAAAGGAAATAATTAGTAATTTTTAGGTGCAATATTACGTCTAATAAAAGAAAACAAATCTGTCTCTGTCTAGTAAGTCTTTATATAGAAAACCTTCTTAACCTGTAGTTTAGATCTCTACACGCATGTTCAAGAATGTATGGAGTTCTTGTATTAGAATATCACTTCATATTTCCATTTCAGTGCTGTTAGTGCGAGATTAAAGTGTGCACTACGTATAAATTGAATCTTTGATGAAGATTTTAAAAATATGTTACAAAAATGCAGCAAAAAAAAAATACATTGGACATGATTTAGGCCGAAAAATCACAGATAAAGGCTTGAAAAAAGACTGTTCTACTCAAATTTTACTACCATAAAGAGCAATACAGCCAATGGGAAGCACTTTTGTATACGAAAATGTTTTTTTTTTATACATGTGGACATAGCAAAAAAGTCAGATGTCTTTTTTGGCAAGGTGCAGCATTTAAGTTATATTCGAGATTCAAAGTTGCTATTTAATTATTCATAGTAATAGTAATAATAATGTTTTTGAGATGAAGAGTTTACTAACTGTATAAAAACTGTACATAAAGAAGTAAGGTACATTATCTTATCACCAAGGAACAGTGGTGGATGAAGCAATTTTGTGACTTAAATAAATGTACAGATATAGGGGCAAAAGTTACTCAAGTATCACATAAAAAAATCTACATAAGTAAAAGTATTAAAGCACCTGTTCAAAAATGTACTTAAAGAATAAAAAGTAAAAGCATTTTCCAGAATGACTCAACAGATTTTTTCATTTTTGTAGTTGCTTTTGTGCATTTATGTATTTGGTTTGCTCAAAGTTGTGATGTTTACTCAAATGAACTGTGCTCAAAATACATCTCAGCCATTTCAGGAAGTCTCAGTACTTTTTACTTTTCAGTCCAGATCTAAAATGTAGTGGAGAAGAAAGCACAGATATCTGCTCTCAAATGTAGTGATGTAAAAGTAAAAAGTAACCACAGTAAAATGTACTTGCGCAAAGTATAGATACCTAAAAATTGTACTTGAGTGTTGTGCTTTTATTTTTGTACTTCATTATCTTCCTTTTTTTTACCCACTCCTTGCTACCAGCTCATCCAATCAGGAGCAGTGGGCGAGTTTTACGTTAGCATCACACACCTTACAGCGCACGCTTTAAGGCAGTGTATATTTCTCCCCCATAATCCTTGAGTACAGTAGTTACCGATTGTCTCCATGGTGTCTCTCTCCTCGATGAGCAGCTGAGCGCGGGGGATGTCTATGTGCATTCGGAGAGGCTGTGGCTGCTTGTTCACCGTGTCTGGCGTCCTGGTATTTTTACTGCCAAAGATTAACAGGAGAAAATCATTACCCTCCCCGCCGGATGATTTTGCATTGTATCGCACAAATGCTAATTCAGCTCCATTTAAGTTGATAAGTAGCTATAAGCAGGCAGTGGAGAGCGCATATCCATTTGATTTTTAGTGATAGGTAACGTAACGGCCGGGCGTGCTGTGATTTATGCCGGGTGTTCGAGGGAAAGTGGAGAGCATAAATTAAAATTAAAGCTACGTACCTCATCAGCATTTCTGCCAGGCTCTTGGCATCTGTGAAGTCAGCAGAGAGGCGGTTAATGCTATAATAGTGCTGTCCCCTTTGATAAGCCCCCGCAAAGGAAATACAAGGGACAAGTACTTTTGTATGGAGCGAGAATGAATTAATGTGGGATGAAAAGACGACGGGTAGACAATGTTCAAATATAAAGTCAACGTAATGGAAATTTCTCAATAACTGGGAATGTGAAATTGGTTTTGCTCAGTATGAATGGTACATATTAATTTGATATACATTTACTGCTTCCCTGTAGGTTCTCGTGGTGTTTTTAAAGATGGAGATAAGATACGAGTGGGAAAAAGGTCAACTACAATATTCATGTTCACAGAAAACAGAAAAAATACTGTTATAATTACCTAAAACTCATAAGTAAGGCTTAAAAACATTTCAAGCTACAATGTGAATGTACAATGTGATATGTGAAAATGGATTCTATGTCTAGACAGAAATCATAGGAAATATATTTGTAAGTATTAAGTGTGGTGGCAAATATGCATAAAACTCAACAGTTAGCTAGAGGTAGCAACCAAACTGAACATTTTGCCGCAATTGACTAGTTGGCTGATGCTAATGTCAAGCCTGTGAACTCATAATAAAGTGATCAACTATAAAATAACTATCAATCAATCAAACTTAATTTATAGAGCGCTTTTCATACAAAAAATGCAACACAAAGCGCATACAATGGCTGTAGAATTAGATGAGGGATGACTGTATGAGTGTATGTGATATTGTTTTAATATAAACCAAACGTCAATTTCAACCAAAAGTGACTAAATCACCTGGGTAAAATGTTAAAGTTGTAAAGATGTCACATATTCTGACACAAAAGTGCATTAATCTCAGGTCACCTCTGAGCCTCTTGAGCCTTTGCTCCCTCCTCCTCCTCTTCAGCACCATGAGCATGATGAAGACCAGCACAGCCACCACCAGGATGGAGGTGATGGTCACCACCATCTTCAGACCCCCACTGCCGGACATGTTGTCTGAGATGGGGTCTCCTGTCTTCAGCAAAGGCGGGATGGTACCTGCACAAAAAAGGTTTGTAGTTCCAGGCTCAAAACAGTTCTGTTTAGCTTTTCTCTAATTTAATGTCTCTCTCTTTTTAATTTTATGATGATTATTTCTGTTTTAATTTGTTTGTATTGTGATTTTAATGTATTTCTTATTCTGTAAAGCACTTTGGATGACTTTGTGTATAAATTGTGCTTTACAAATTAACTTGCCTTGCCTAGTTACATTACAGGAAATTAACTAATCTTGATTAAACCCATCATAAAAGTTTGGAGAAAATGCCAGAGAGAAGCTCTAATTTTTCAGTTTTTCTTTCCTTCTTTGTATTGTACAGTTTATTATGTTCTTAATTTAACGTGAAAACAAACCAAATATGAAAATTCGCTGTACAAGGTCATACTGCATATACTGAAGGGGGATTTTCCTACATACATCAAAAACAAAGTCGAATAATCATTCAAATCAAAATCAAACTTAATTTATAAAGTGCTCTCCATATATTGTTGTTTCTCTAGCTGTGTCTTATTTGCATGGGGGTCTTCAGTGCTACTTGTGCATACTTATGCACACAAACTGTAACCCATTTTCTCTGCACTCAGATGTTTAGATCAGTTGTGAAGGACAAGCCAGCACTCGTCTGCCACAGCCTTAAAAATAAATGGAATCCACAGTAGCACTCAGCCCTATAGGCTTTTAGTATTACTGCTACAATCTCCAGCCTTAGGCTCTGAAACGATCCCTGTTTTTTCTACAGATTTATTCCTAGAATACCTGTCAGCAGCATGTTACAAAAAAGCTGACAAAACAGCCTACTTCTCTGAGGCCAACGGAAAAAGACTGAAAAAGAAAAAGTACAAAATAAAATGTGCAATGTCTGCAGAATGATTGTTAGAATGACTGCATTGACCTGATGTACACAATCTCCCCGTACTACAGTATAACTATACCCCCAATTCAGCAGCTACCGTATGTCTCAACTCAGCAGCCATGTTTTCTCTATTTAAAACGTACCAGTTCTCACCTCCTCTGTAATTGTTTTGCACTCTCTGTTTGTTAGTGGAAAAGGCCATTTGGGTTTGTTTCACTGGACAATAAAAACATTTTCCTGTAAGTGTTTTATGTGTTTAAACTCAGAATAATACTACTGTAGAAAGACATTCACTCACTAATCCAAAGGCTGAAGGTTCAAATTCCACCACTCGTAATGCCTTAATGTTTACTGCCATTGTGTCCATGGGCAAGACATGTCACAGACTTGATTTACTTTCACTCCTGTAATAACTGCTAGTGTTGTGGCTATTATGGAATGTCTTTTTTGCTGCAAAGTGGGCAATGTGTGAATGTCTTGCACAGAGACACAGGGACAGTGTTTAAGGTTTTGGTGAATGAACTTTCAGTCAGACAGTTTTACCAACTGATGTGTTATTTTCTCATAAATCTGCCTATATATAAATACATAAATAAAGTGCTGTTTCGGTAACACATTATAACGACTACACTTTAATTAGCCTTAAACGTGCATTGTGTAACTTTTCTGGTGGAGGGTCAGTTACCTACTTTTCTCCTACTTTTTCTGGAGATGTTTTGCTTTATCTGGAATGTTTCACAGTGTGGCATTAAACCTTCTATCTTCATGTTGACCAATCCAGGCCAAGATACAGGTCAGTGAAGTTACAGGTGTGAAACCCTACTCAAAAATATCAAAAAATGTTAAAAAAATATAAAAATATCTATATATATCTCATTGCTTAATGTGGTGATACAGTATCAGTATTGTGGGCTACTGTATCGATATTTTGCTAAGAATATTCTTTGGTATATTTTACTAAATTATTTTGTTACAGAGCTACAGTTTTGTTACTTGTTTAGAGGACGAAAACTCATTTATCCGACACATTTGGCATGTTCACTGTTTTGGTGAGTAAAATGGACGTGTTTCATATGAACTTTGCAAAAAAGTGGTTTAACAAAGACTTTTAGTATCACAGCCATGATTTTTTTCAGCCTTTATTTTTATTGAACCATATCAAATCGTTTTGAAATATATTGACTCCTTATTATTAGTTCCTAAGCCTGAATCATTCCTAATATGAACTAAGTCTTGTTCATGCTTTATTAAAACTAATTAAGGTATAGTTATTATAAAGTGCTGCTGTTGTTTCTTGTATTCGAGACGTATTCTACACACACTCACTTCCGTCTGCGTTGAGCGTGGCGAATGTGACCCTCTTCTCCGCAGAGCCGGCGCTGTTGGTGACCTTCATCTGCAGCTCGTACCACGTCGCCTCCTGCAGGTCGTACAGGATGTAGCTCTTGGTGAGGGAGGTGCGCTGAGCCGTGATCCAGGAGGTGGACTCCACTGCTCTGTACTCCAGGATGAAGGAGGTGATGGGGCAGCCGCCATTGTTCCACCCGGCCAGGTTCAGCAGCGCCCGGCTCGCGTTGATGCTGGTGAACAGCTCGTGCTCTTTGGCAAACTGAGGCTCTGTGGATGAGAAGAAATAGTGGAACTTCACCAGATTGTACGCAAATGTGGCAGATGCACTTGATTAGTAGTGTCATAGTGCAGGAATTTATAAACTGTGGAGTGTGGAAGTGGGACGAGACACAGTTTCCACAAAATGAGATGAGACACGACAATGGATCTACAAGAACGACACAAGATGAATCTTTAGGTCTCACAAGGTGTTTTTTTTTGTTTACATTTTTTATTTTTTGTTGTCATTGGGCCTCAGTCATGAAGTGTTCTTATGAACTGATTTTTACTTAAGGCAGGCATGTCCAAACTATGGCCCGGGGGCCAAATGTGGCCCTCAAACCAATTGTTTTGGCCCTCAGGCTTCCAGGTGAATTGGCCCATACGACTGCAAGTACTTTTTACTGCTGTTTTTGAACTCTACCCTGATCAAACAAATGTAGTGTGAACTTCTGAGGGTCTGAGCATGAACAAAGGTCTGGAGGGTTATTCATTATAAATGCTCATATCTGAATTACTCAATGTTTAGATCCTCAGTCTGACCCTCAATCGGCCCTCACGCTGGTCTGTGTTTTAATGTGGCCCTCCATGAAAAAACTCTGGACACACCTGAGTTAAGGCCTTCTTACAAATATTTTTGGCCTTCACAAAATGTTTTCTTAACTGAAAATCTTTTGGAAGAACAAATCCTACAAACAGTCGGGAGCACTCTGCACTCGTAAGAACAAAAATTAAGTTTTGAAACTCAAGAGGTGTAACTAGCACACGTTGTATGTACGTCGCATGTGCTATTCATCTGTAACACATAGTAAAAAAGATCAATTCCCTCATGTGTGGCAGTTATATCTCACTAGATCTTGTTCCATCCCAAGTCGAGATGTATTGTTTTTAGATTATGGGGCCAAAAATTAAACTATGAGGGGGCGAGGCGCCATAGTCTCTTCTATTAATGGGAGAAATGAAAGGACACTAAACAATGTTCAAATACAAAATTAATGTAATGGAAAATTCTCAATAAGTAGAAATGTAATGGGTTCACATCTCATCTAGTTCAAGTTAACATTTAGCTCAGATTAGATACACAAAATGAAATCTGCTGTCGTAACTGCCCATATTTTATACTGAGACTCTGGTGGCACAAGTGACGCATAATTGTGTGAATCATTTTATTTAACATTTTGCCAAAATAATCCATTGCACGTCCCTTTTCAATAAAATTTTTTTCTCCACAGAATTATCAAAGCCTATGAGGTCTTGAATAAACGCCCTTTTCACTTGTTTTAAAGTGCTTACCCATGCAGTGGCAGCGTCTCTGCGTGACGGGCCTACCTTTCCCATGAGTCTTTGCTTCGATGATCTCGCTGATGCGCCCTGGTCCCACTGCGTTCTGGGCTGTCAGGGTGAATTTGTACCAGGTGCCACACTTGAGGTTCTCCAGACGGTAGGAGCGCTCGCTGGGGCTGATGGGAAAACTGCCCCACTGCTCGCTGTTGTCCTCCGAATACTGCAGAATGTAACCTGCACCAAACAGAACTGGTTAGACTGACAGTACTTTATGAAGGCTCCACAGAGGGGGTCAAACATTAAAAAAGACTGTGGTGAATGCGACTGTGTATTATTATACTATTTTCTAATGAAATCACTAAACAAATAATGCAATAATATAATAATAGCAGCATTTCTAACAAGCAGTTGAATAATTATTACTAGTCAATTATTATTTTCCATACTTCTCAAGTACTACTCAATCACTTTAGTCTTCTAATAACAGGAAAAATAATGCAAAGATCTTAAGATCTTCATTTAGTTTCAGGATAAACTGTTGTGTAAAAGATGATCTTGACTGTGTCAAAGTGTGTCTCACTGGTCTAATGCCTGGATGATAACAGCACATATTCTGTGTTTGGAAAATGGCTCAGGTCTGAGGTGATGTTCTCGTCCAATCGCAGGGTTATTATGGTATGAGGAGTCAAACAGCCCATCAAGAGATGGTCCCACAATCTTCACAATGTAAACGGATATGCCATACTCTTGAATGGAATATCAAGTAGACACGGAACCATCGCTAACCAGTGAATATTACAGGGACAACATGTGTAGTACCATCAGCTACCACTATCTTTATTTATTTTAGCAAAATATAATTCTGAATACAGCTAATCCATTGGTCAAACTACCTGAAGACAGATTTGACAGCAATACTGAGCTGTCCGACCACACACATTTGTCTTAGGAGAAAAATGTCATTCTGAGCCAAGACAAACACACATTATAATGAGCAGTGCTGAGATGGAGGATGTTTGATCAGGAGCTGTGATAAATCACCTCCAATGCCCTTTCTTTAAGATGGAGTGTTTTAATCTTGTTCTTAAACACTTCTAATCTGTTATGCTATTTTTAATCTGCCTTTTAGAGCTGCAATTTTTTACCACATCCACTGCAGCACAATGACAAGAGACCAGCTCAGGTGTCAAAGGAGGCCACATATCTGCACCTGTTTACTTCAACAAAAATGCATTCTTAAAGTGAGTGAATCGACCTGTAACTTGGCTTGGTTCCCTCGTCTGCTTATCTTGTTTAATTTTAATGCCATACTCAGGAACATTTAAGGCAATACCCTCCTTAAGACAACAGTTACACTTTGCACCTTTAAATGTTGTAAGATGGTCATTCAGTAGTTTTGTCGGTTGTTTTACGAAATTGCAGCCAACTTAATACTCATGAGTAACTCATCACCTGAGTAGTTTTGAGTTTTGAGACTCACCTCTGATGGAGCTGCCTCCGTTGTCCCCTGGTATCCAGGACAGAGTGATGGATGTGGTGGTTGTTTTGGTCACGGTGAGACGTGGCTGGTCAGGAGGAACTGGGAAGATTAAGAACAACACAGGTTCAGTGTAATGTAACTTTGATGCACTGTGATTTTGATTCTGAAATTCACAGACCTCTGCTGAAAAAGCAAAATGTTTTCTAGCCGCATTAAAGTATTTTTAATGAATAACATGCACTTCAAAACCTGTTACTGCAGTAGTAAAAGTAGTGGAGCATTTGGGAAACACAATCAAAACTTCTATCTCTAACCTTGAACTTGCAGGTTGAGTGTGATCTCGTCTGAGCCCCAGTTGTTGCTGGCCACACAGCTGTAGTTCCCAGAATCCTCGGCTTTCACAGTGCGGATGATGAAGCTGCCGTTGCTATGGACACTGCGCCGACCATCCACCAGGACCGGCGTGGGGGTCCCATTGGTGCTGCATGAAGGAAATACACTTTTAGAACACGTTCAGAGGATTGAATTTGGTCTGAAAATGTTTGTGTGAGACGCACTTTAGCTTGAGCCACTTGATGGTGGGAGGAGGGTCGCCCACAGCTTTACACGGCAGCACGATGTCTTTCATCCAGGGAGTGGTCACTGTGCCGTTGAAGGTGAGGATCCGGGCTGGGGCTACAAGCAAAAGACCTCTGTCAGTTACAGTGGGTACAGAAAGTATTCAGACCCCTTTATATTTTTTTTAAAGTTAAATATATGAGTGTCACAGCAAAGGGTCTGAATACTTATGGCCATGTGATATTTCAGTTTTTCTTTTTTAATAAATCCGCAAAAATGTCAACAATTCTGTGTTTTTCTGCCAATAAGGGTGCTCTGTGTACATTAATGAGGAAAAAAAGAACTTAAATGATTTTAGCAAATGGCTGCAATATAACAAAGAGTGAAAAATTTAAGGAGGCCTGAATACTTTCTGTACCCACTGTAAATTTAAGAAGAACAAGCCATTAATTACAGCCAAATACGCAGTACCAGCGTTACCACAACTACAACTTGAAAAAGCCTTGTTTTTAAGAGTGCAAGTGCTCTATGTATGAAGATTTATTAGTATTTCCACTGTTGTAACCAAATAACAACATATTCATTTGTATTAGATCAGTAGAATATATTTTTCTATTACATGTAGAGCTTCTCTGGTATTTTAGCATGTTTAGATGTTGTGGTTTAGTCCTGGTTTAGACCTAAGTTTGTCCAATATTTGTTCACTCAAGTCCCAAGATTGAACCTGCTGTGTGTTTTGTGTTAGTTTCTAGATGTCAGGTGGTACAAATATAAAGTATAGAGTGTAAAGTTATGGTGATTTAGTGATTATTGTGTGTCCTCATCAGTACCTTTGGCCAGTGGTTCCACAGTGATCTTCTCACTGTTGTTTCCGTGTCCAGCTGCCGTCACAGCCACCACCCAGATGTTGTACTGTCTGTTACGAGCCAGGTTAGGAATCCTGTAGAAGAAGACGTCTGGAGACGCCTCGAACTCACTCATCACCTGCAAATAAGAGAGAGAGAGGAGGGATTCATGTACTACTGTCCACAAGCAGTTTAGCATTAGCGCAGACAATTCATATGGAACAGTAAAGGGACAATTCATATAGAAACTCATAGGGAAAAGTCACATAGAAAAGCATAGGGAAAATTTCTCTAATCTGGCCAAGATTTTAAAACTTATGTCAGGTTATTCATCTTGTTTTCAGATTTATTATCTACTTACTAGCTTTGAGACTGCTTAATTCTAGAGGTGGTTTATTTTAAGATAACTTGTCAAGTAAAATTATCTTGCTGCATGGACATATAATTTCACTACTTTTAGTCATTTTCTGAAAGATTTAAGTGTTTAAATAAAAATTTTGGCCAAGCTTTTTTGTAGTGTGCACCTTTAAAACATGCATATGTAAAAATGTACTTCGGCGATCTTGTGGTATACAAATGCTATTACCATCGGGTGCAGGTTGGAGCAGAACACGATGTACTTCCTGATGATTCCGTTGAGTTTGAGCGGAGGAAGCCAGGACACGAAGACCACGGAGCTACTGGACGCAGCCGCCTTCACCCCCGCGGGAGGTCCAGGGACTGCAACCACACAGACCGAGCACCAGTCACACCAGAGCCCCTCACACAGCGGTCAGACTTAGACTTAGACAAACTTTTCTGATCCACAAGGGAAATTATTTGGACAGAGTAGCACAATATATGAGGTTATCTGTTACATTAGGGTGAGTTTTTGCACAGTTAGGATTATGGTGTGAATGTAGTCCTGTATCGGAATGTAGTCCTAGCTTGGGTCCTTACCGTCCTCCTTGGTGCGTACGTAGATCTGCTCACTGCGTACGCCGTCTCCCGCGTTTGTGAAGGCCAACACCTGGATGCTGTAGTTGGTGTACTTCTCCAGACCGTCCAGCTCCAGAGAGGGCACGCTCGTGGTCACGTTACGGATTTCGCCCAGTTCTGCAACACAGAAGTTAGTGAGTTAAGGGCGATTGTGGTGCAGTTGGTTGAAAGGGTTAAGAGTCATAGTTGGCTCTGGCTGTGGTCAAACCAAAGTTGCACACATTAGTGTTTCTTCTTTAATACAACATGTTACATGCATCGTGATTGGATGTTGTATAGAAAACATGGATTGTGAATACGGAAAGTGAATCTTGCTTTTATGAGCATGAGGCCTGTGTAAATGTAGTTGTAGATATTGTACAGAGACTCATGACCTAATGTTAAATGTAAATGTCTTTTAGGCTACAATCCGGCATGTTTACATTTATGTGTCTTATCATGTCCATTAACGTGCACTGTCCCAATCAAATAAATTAACAGTTATAGTGTGATTGACAGGAACTGCATCTGGTATTATTCACCTTATCCCTCCCCGCCCACTTTTACTTCTAAACGCTCCAAAACCGAGCGCTCTTGTGGTGACACTTCTGGCTAAACAGGGATCCCATTCATAGCAATGGAGAATTTGGGAAAAGTTTTGCATTTTAAATATGACATAAAGCAGGTTAGTAATTTGTGTAAAATGTTTCATGTGCACCAACAAGTCAACGCCAAACAGGAAAGGTAGAAACCCAAGTACTTTTGAAAGCATACACATTAATTGAATGATCCTAATTTGCAAACTATGGTAAGTTATTATTTATTTATAGCATCCATTTGGTAGCATGGTGGGTACTACAGTATATGCCTTGTAATTATATGTCAGACAATATTTACTTTTGTTTTAAAGCATTTTCATCACACTGCAATATCTTAAAAATGTCAAATGTGTAAGGAGTATCTATTTTTGAATCAATATGCACAGACAATAATAGAAGACAATTTATCCATTGTTTTAAAGACGACCTTTTACATAGAAAATATTATATTATGCTATGTTAAGTTATGGGCACCCTGGTCTACATCATGTAAAGAAAAGCTAAACAGAAGTGAAAAGTAAAAAATGAGTTGCTTACTGTGGCATGTACTTTCTGTCAACATTTTATACCATTCCCTCACCTTTCCTCTTTCCTCCCTGTCATTCACAGCTGAGGCAATCCACCAGCCCAGTTATTGCTTTGTGAATTATTGATGGAGAGAAGCCAGACTCCAGGCAAGATCCTCACCATATCACACTGGTGTAGTACATTATATAAGAAATCTGACCATGGCATTCAACAATAACTATGTAGGATTTTAATGATAAGAGAATGATTAGTTTAGTTTAGTTTAGTTTAGTTTATTTATTTAACGAGACAGGGACAGTGCACAATACACATTAACCTTAACAGAGATGCATGTAGCAGGTTGTAGCGCCAGAGCTAATTTCCACCCGTAATCCCGGGGCATGTTGTTATAGTTGTTATAGTTCATAAAATCAAACGAACAAAGAGAATGTCTTTATAACGACCGGAGCATCATAACAATTCTGTATCCTCATTCATTCCCAGTTCTCTCAGCACCTTTAAATCATCATCTTTTATCAAAATCATCGTTCAATTCACTCACTCCAGAACATCAGACTCTCTCCAGACACTCATCAGTCCACATTATGGGGGCAGGTTTGGTTTGAAAGGAGACACTGTTTCCCCAGGCCTGAGAAAGAGCCATAGTTTGAAAACCTTTTGAGTTTTGGTATAAGTAGTCATTTTCCTTACAGCACTAGATTTCACTGCTATTTTAAAGATGCAATTTGTGGTTTTTCTGGTGCAGGGTCCACTGGAATGTCTCACAGTATGGCGTTAAACATGTCTATCTTGCATTTAGTCAATTAAGAATACCAAAAAAATGCATTTAACACTATGTGGCTGTATCACCTGCTTTACTTCATGGATATAGACTCTTTGAGGGCGAAAGTAAAAATAAAAAAACAGCGCATTTTGGCAACAGAAGTATCATTTTTCCCCGTTCATTCCGATTCATTCAGACTGAACACGGACAGAAGAAGACGGAGCTAAAAACATTTCCAGCACCAAAATGTCTGGTTGTTCTGTGTGTGGTTGTCAGAATCAATATTCTACCAGCGGACTAGAGTTTTAAAGTTTTACTCACACAAAGATCTGGCAGTCGGACACCATTTGTCAAAGTCGCTTGTTGAAGAAATATTCTCGATCTTTTGTCGATAATCCTTTCACAGAGTTTGACAAGCTGCTGAGTTCTGCCGTACTTTTGTTGCCAAAATGCGTGTGAAACCGAGACTGCATCATCACTGTTTACTAACACTAAAACGGTCAATAGAATAGTTTAATGCTAAGTAATTATGACGACCCGAGCCTGGGCTCTGTGGGTGGGAAGCAGGTGGCAGACCCCCCTCCAGAAAAGTGACTCAGTGCAGCTTTAAATCAACTCTATAAAACATTGTTGTCAAGTGATCCAGTTGAGAAAAAGTCTGAAAACGTCATAATATTTAGCAAAGGGCTGTTTGAGTAATCCTTTATGCTCTGTTCCACCTTGTGATGTTATGGGGAGGTAGTTTTCAAGTTATTAGTTACCTTTTACCAAAATGGCAAATAAAATAACATTTCCCTTCCTCTTGTTGTTTTTTAGACAGTGTATTTTACAAATTTCACTGTTTTTCTATTTGTTGACATTTTTTTAAAGCCTAACCAGGGACAGGGGCTGCAAATAAAGTAATAAATAAAAATAAATACACAAAATAAATATAAAATTATCCAAATGAGTCACGTGATGGTGTAAGGAGTTTAAAAACAGTGTATTACAACAAGCTGGAGTTTTTTTTCTGTTTGAGGGAAGAACTCAGTCTAAATATGCAGGGTTTGTGTGTTAAACATGTGTGAATGGCAAAAAAGGCAACTTCAGGCATGTTTTTGATGAGGAAACAACAGCAGATCAGAAAAAAGTGGAATATAGCCCCGTTCATAGCCGCGTACCTGTAACTACATTAATCAGATCTCCGTGTAGCGTAGAGTATCGTGAGCTCTTACCTCCGTCGGGCAGGTTGGCCCAGTAAATGACCCTGTAGCCCTGCAGGTTTCCATTCAGAGCCTCTCGGGGCAGAGGCATCCAGGAGAGGGAAATGACCTCCGGGGACTTTGCTACAGCCAGAACGTTCTCAGGTGGACGGGATGGGACTGAACACAGGGGAGAAATGGAGAATTCATTAATCGGATTTGATTTTGTGCAAATGTGAATGACAATACAAAGAAAAATCATAATGGGAGAAAAAATATCAAATTCAACAACAATTCCTAATGAAGATATATGTTTGCTGGATGAAGTACTAAATTTTGTTAGTTAAGTAAAAGTATAGATACGAAGGTAAAAGTATCACATGAAAAAATCTACATAGGACACAGTATTAAATGTACTTTAAGAGTAAAAAGTAAACATATTTTGTAGAGATTTTTAGAACAATTAAAGTATGAAAAGTAGTGATTTTGAAAAAGAACTCAGCAAATTTTAAGTGATTCAATTGTTTTCTTAATTTTTGTAGTCGTTTTTGTGGATTTGCTTTGCTCAGAGTCAAATTAAATGTGCTAAAATATTATGTCTTCACCATTTCAGCAGGTCTCAAACCGTAAAGAAAAGTACTTTTTACTTTTCAGTCCAGACCTAAAATGTAGTGGAGTAGAGAGTACAGATACGCAGTCTTAAATGTAGTAAAAAATAAAAAGTAAAGTACAGATATCTAAAAATTGTACATAAATATTTTACTTTTGTACTTCATTATTTTCCACCAAAATGGAATACAAAAACAGTGGAATATAAATTATATCACTATAACTTTATCATAACTAGGGTACCACTTACCATCACAAAATATATGCAGTGTGTATGAAACTGTAGATGATCAGTTATGTAAGTACTGTTTGAATATTTAAATAAATAAAATATATAAATAAATTAAAATAAAATAAATACAATATTTTTGTGAAGTAGTTGTAGTTTCCTACTTGTCCACTAGATGACAGAATACACCATGATTTAAAGGGTGGGGTCCAAAACCTCTCCAAGAAAACAAACAAGCCAGAATCTGTCAGTCAGTGTGACGTGATGTTAATATAAAGTTAAATATATATATTTTGATGTTTTGGGGGTAAAAATCTTCATTCTTTTTTTCTTTTTCTTTTTAAGCTTTGGAGATGTAGACAGACTAATAATAAAGGATTACTCATTCTCTCAAAATCTCTACAAAATACTTTTACTTTTTACTCTCAAAGTACATTTTTAAACAGGTACTTTAATCCTTTTATTTATTAGTAGAGTTTTTCATGTGATACTTTTACTTGAGTAACCTTTTACCCTTGTATTTGTACCTTTACAAACAAAATTGAGCACTTCATCCACCAGTGCACAGTAGATGAGTGAATTCTTACCATCCTCCAGTGTCTTGGTGACCACCTGCTGTGAGGAGGGCCCAGTCCCGGCTCTGTTCCCCGCCTGGACCACCACGCTGTACTGGGTGAACTTCTTGAGGTTGTCCAGGATGATGCTCTCGGTGGTGTCCCCTGTGCTGTCCACGGTCAGGATGATGAACTGGTGACTGCCCCCAGGACTGTACTCCCTGTAGCCCACCTGGTAGCCCCGGATCACCCCGTTCTGGAGGTGCTTATGTGGGGGCTGGAGATACGAAAAGAACAGAAGTATTAGTCTAAGACAGGGTTCACCAACCTTTCTGAAACTGAAAGCTACTTCATGGGTACTAAGTCATAAGAAGGGCACCAGTTTGAGACGCTCTTCTGAAATAACAAAGTTGCTCAGTTGAACTTCATGTATAATAAACATATTTTTAAGATATTGTCATTTTTAATTCTATATAAATGCAAGGGTGATTAAAAAAGAATAGCATAACACAATAATATTTAATTGTAAATGCAGCTCACTACTGAATTGTGTTATTTTTAGAACCGGCCTATGGACACAAGTGTTGGTGACCCCCTGGTGTAGGATATAGTATAATTGTTGCATTATAATTATACATTTTTACATACATTTGAACACACGTTTTCTTATTGCACATAATAGCTTGTGTGGCGTTGTTAGCTTAATTTTATTCATCTCAGACTGTATTCTATTCTCGTATTTTTTTTTTTTTAATCAAAGTATTTTTTCAATTATTAGTGTAGTATATTAGCTTATTATTATTTATCTTGAATAATTTGAACTGCAGATGTACTTTCCTGCTGCAAAACTGCAATTTTCCCATAAATTGGACCCATACACAACATATACTTATGGAAAATACAACAACATTAAAGGCTTTGTACAAGTTAGAAATAAAAATTGTATGGTTTTTGGTAGCAAAAGTATAGACAATATGTGTAGACGCAGCCATATAAAACTAAATTAGTAACTAGTATTATTTTATGTATGTTATGTAAAATAGATAGTTAGATAAACTTTTTTTTATCCCAAAGGAAATTCATTTTACAGGCAGCACAATGATACATAATAATAATAATAATATCAGTACTAAATTTAAAGAATACAGAATACAGATACAAAATGAAACTATGAATCACATGAACAAGATGTTAAGGTACTAGATTTTACCAGATTAGTCCAAGTAAAGATAAAATATGGAGGATTTTGGAGGTACAGTGGTAGTATTCAAAACTCAAACATACCTTCCAGGAAACCTTGATGGTCTGGGGAGAGGTGGACTCCAGCGTCACATCTTGAGGTGGACCATCAGGAGCTGTGAGGTAAACACAGTCATCATTGTTATTACCACACAATCCACTAGATGGTGCTGCCGAGCCACAAATATCCCTGTTTTTCTCTGGCCTGGGGTAATTTACACACCTGCTAAAATCCTGGTCCATAAGAATCAGACAAGCTCGTAACATCATCATCAGCTTAACCTTTAATTATGAGGAAATGGCTTTTATTACTCTATTTTAGCAATGAATTCTGTGAAATGGGCCGATTTAATGTGTGTTTTGCCTGCGGGGAACATTACAGGCAATAGACGATAACTGAACACTGATGGAGATGACTAAAGGCAGACGCTTATCCTAATATAAAACTAAATTATAAATGTATTATATATAAGGACATGTTTGAACAACATTTCAATTACCTGGTGTGTGTTAGCCAACCATGCATTTTCATCCACTGGTTTTGCAAATTATAATGTGCATTTTTCACACATTAAACTGTAAAATTAAGAATTGCAATAGTAGATAAGAATGTTAACAACAGCAGGAAGCCTTGGACAAAATCTATACAGAGACATGCCTGTGGGACATGGGGTAAAAGTCCAGTGGAATCTTAGTTATACATAATAATTGTCTGTATGGATAGTATTGATAGCGAAGAACTTAAATAAAAAGTGGCAAAATTATTGACAAAAAAGTCATTTTAAAAGTATATTTTGTAAGGAAGGCCGACTATTTTTGGTGCTAGGACTGAGAAATTGAGTTTGGTACCTTCCATATTTAAAATCAAATCTGAAATCAAATCAAAAGTCAGTTTTGAAAATCTAAAATCAAATCTGAAAATCTAAAATCCAATGTGAAAATCAAAAATCCAATCTGAAAATCAAAAATCAAATGTGAAAATCTAAAATCCAATCTGAAAATCTAAAATCAAATCTAAAATTGAATCTAAAATCAAATCTGAAAATCAAAAATCAAATCTGAAAATAAAGTCTGAAAATCAAAAATCAAATCTGAAAGTCAAATCTGAAATTTGAAATTGAATCTAAAATCCAATCTGAAAATCTAAAATCAAATCGAAAATTGAATCTAAAATCAAATCTGAAAATCTAAAATCAAATCTGAAAATAAAGTCTGAAAATCAAAAATCAAATCTTAAAGTCAAATCTGAAATTTGAAATTGAATCTAAAATCCAATCTGAAAATCTAAAATCAAATCGAAAATTTAAACAAAAATCAAATCTAAAAATCAAAAATCAAATCTGAAACTCTAACATACAATCTGAAAATCTAACATCAAAACTGAAAATCTAAAATCCAATCTAGAAAACAAAAATCAAATCTGCAAATCTAAAATCAAATCTGCAACTCTAAAATTCCATGCCAATGAGAAAAAAAAGGTGAAATACACCTAGATTTGGTTTCCCTGTGTGAAATAGCAGCCTGCATGTCCCTTGCATGTTCAGCCTGACCTGCTTCCTCCGTGGTGATGGTGAGCTCGTTGCTAGGGTTGCTGTTGCCGATGATGTTCTTGGCGACCATGCGGATGTTGTAGGTGGAGGAGGGGTGCAGGTCGATGATGGTGGCCTGGTTCAGCTGTGGCGACACGTCTTTGGTCACCTGGGCGGACATCCACGAGGCTACGGGGAGACGAGAAGAAGAGACAGTGAAAGGGTTAATCAGAAGAGTAGCTAATAAACGAAGATGTGCTAAGTGGAATGGGATGTGACAAAGTCCTTTGTTTTTTACTTTACAATAGATTTTTAGTAGGTGTAAAGTGTAACATATTGAAGTCTTACTTTATAACTCACCACGGGAGTTGACGGGGGGGAAGGGCTCTGCTTATTAATTAACATTAGAGAGGGGCCCACATGAGGCTTCTTGCCCCAGGACCCCAAATTTCTGTCGACGGGCCTGCTACTCCCACATTTTTACAGCATGTACGTATGTAAGAGACTTATCTTTGTTCCTTTCTTTTATCAACCTTATCTTTAAATGTGGCAAAGTACTTATTTTATTTTCATATGATATATTTTTTTACATTTTACTTTACAGTAGATTTTCAGTGAATGTAAAGTGTAACATGCTTAAGTTTTACATTTCTATTCATACATTTTTACAGCACGTATGTAACGGACTCCTCTCTGTTATCGACTTTATCTTTGAACATCGCCTGGATGCTTATAATTTGATCCCTTTTGAAGCACTCAGTTTCCTTGAGTTTTATTACTGTGAATTTTAGTTTGAAAAAGCTGAAAACATATTTTTACTGTCCTAAAAGTCAGTTAAGCAGTTTTTAATCCAAAAGTCAGAAAAATAGTCCAACAGGATGCATATTTATTCCACTAGTCTGATAATGTAATTTAAAATCTTGAAATGTTTCCTATCATAATATAATAGTTAATGAAATGTTTTGTTAGTGCCAAGTGTATTTGAACAAAGTCGATTATTTTACTTCTTCCTGTAAAGAGATAAAGAAGTGGACTAAGGGAGTGTGACGGCAGCCATAGTGTTCAGCTCCAGTCAAATGAAGCTCACAAGGTTAGCAGTTATAGCGGCGTATTTGGAGCCAGGTCCGTATTAGGAATGGGAATTTATTTAGTGAATTATTACTGATTTTTTTGTTTTTACATTCTAAGATTAAAATGACGAAGCTCACAGCAGCAGATACAGAGAGAAGGGTGACAAATTCTCAATGTAAAGTCAATTGGAGCCAGAAATGATGCTCACTTCATATTTGGAACGCAACAGCTACTGGGTTTGCTATGTCCGTTTAGGTCAGTCCCCAGTCTGTCCCGACTACTCTATCTGTGCTGCACATGCGCACGACTTTGGGTATGTCCAGTCTATCACATTGTTTTACGTTCGTTTACGTCAGTACCTGATTCGTTCTTCGCCGGTCTGTCATTGTACCCGTGAAAAATTAAAGTCGTCTAACCTGACTCACCTCTACAATTTTACCTCAGTAGCAGCGAACATCAGAGAGACACGAACATCAGAGCATCATTTATTTAGCTAGACGGACCAATCTTTGTTAGTGTATTGTATGTACGTCGCTTTGGATAAAAGCGTCTGCAAAAACAAACATAAACATAACTAAAACGGTCTACATAGTAACTATATCTATGACATAAACCACCAGAAGTTTTGCTGAGCCATCAATCATTTCAGTGCCATATGTTTGGTACAGATCGGCGCAGGCAAATCGTCCTCTTCCTGATGCGTCATTATGTGCATGTGCAGCACAGATAGGGTCGTTGGGACGGACTGGGCACTGACACAGTCTATGGCTCTGATCCAGTCCATATGGGGTGTACCTGATTTGTTTTTGCACTCGATGTCATATCCAGTGATGGGACTGTTGCCGTCGAAGCCCATAGTCCAGCGCAGGGCTATGGTGCGATCTTTCACGTCTCGGATTTCCACTTCTGGAGGGTCTGGAGGCTCTGAAATATTCATCGACAAAACATGAGTAGTTATGTACGTGTGGGACTGTAGCAGAAGAAGATTTAACCCTGTAAACTGGATGACGTTTTTAGATCGAATACGTTGTTAGGAAGGTACCTGCGTAATCGACTAAATTGTCCAGGTGGGATCCATAGCAAAATTCTGTCAAGTCTGAAATTTGCACAGTTGCTAGAAACGCTGGTATGTTTAATTTTGGTTGACAACAGGACCATCCGTTAATCACAGCAGCTACTTAGGCCTGATTTTAATCTACAATACTTTAGAGCTAAACCTGAATTTATGCTAGAACAAAATGTATTTCAAATAAGAAAATTAAAATAATAATAATTTCTATGTAGGTATATATATCAGAATATAATTATGTGTGAGGTTATATATGTATACTTGAGTGTCTCTGTATATGTGTGTATTTGTATGGGTGTATACATATACTCAAAGTACCACATTTTGTAAGACTATCTCAACTTGTGAAATAAAAAAAAAATAATAATAATAATAATAATAATTTCACAATCTATTAAACTTATTCTACATTAGTAAACACACTATTGGCTGCATTTGGTACAAACCTACCGCGTAACATTACTAGAACATTAACAAAAACAGCAGAATTGTGTCTATTAAAACCCCAATCCCTGACAACTACCGGTAGTCAAAATAATAATAAAAAAACAGGTGTAAAAAAAGGGAAAAAATGTGGTTCTTCAAATAGCAAAGCTGGCAGACAAGACAGATGCCTCAGCTGAATCCAGTCTGCTTGTCTCCCCACAGAGCAATCACAGGTAGGAGTGCACAGTATGCAACAGCCAAGCTAATAAATGAATGGATTACATAACAGATGCAGGGGAACATTAGCTGTCCACGAGGGATTTGGGGTGAGCTAACTAAAGCCGAAATAGGCGTGAGAGTGGAGAAGGTGTCCGGCGGGGGGTGTACCTTGCACCGTCAGCTGAATTATCCCTCTGTCTTCACCAAAGGAGTTGATGGCATGACAGGAGAAGAAGCCCGAGTCCTCACGAACCGTCGGCATGATCTGAGGAGAGAGGGCATCCGACAAGGATTTATTTAGTATTCTCACGACTTACCGTTTTTTCACGTGTAATAGAGAGGAAAGAGTGCACTTAAAATATATATGAGACCCGGATGGTGTTTGTGATAATATAAAAAGGCTTTAGGAAGATTCATTTAAGGGAAAAGTTTACAATGGATAATAATTGTGCCATCCAGGCTAGAAAACTTGCTAAACGCACTCATTCTGTAAACTGATGGGTCTCTCCTGGGCACTGTTCAAACCCTCCTTACGGTTGGCAGTACGATTCTGTCTCCAAGCCCACAAACCTATGTAAATGTCATAAATACACCAAAGCATGGTACAAAACAATACACTACAACTTCACAAACCTGATGTAATGTGCAGTAGTTTCATCAGCTTGCATGGGAAGCAAAAGGAGCGGGTGGGGGGACTTAGAGCACCCAAAATGAAATCTTCTTAAACTTTCTCATATGTCGTTTTATTTAAATCTAAATATGTTATGTGTTATAAAGTTGCCCCACAGTGTAATACCATCTCTTTAAAGTTATGACTTAAACAAATACTGCAACAACAATAAACACTTGGAAGAACAGACGTAACTGGAAACAGATCCCTGCTTAAAATCTATTTTGTTGAGTTGGGGGCTGTTGTTTTCTAGCCTGATTCATCAGCCGGTTTCACTTCGTGGAAATGGTCTGACCTCGCAGCATTAGGATTCGTTTGCTCGACGGTAGGTGGGTACTTTCTTGATTTAACCAATCGCTGCTATTTGGTTGCAACATATGTAATGCACCGGAACGCTCAGTGGTGTCCAAGTAATTGCAGCACAACAGCAACACACCAGAACCTCTCACCATATAAACAGTTTCTTCTTCTTCCCTCTGCTGCTGGACTCATGAACAATGACACTAAGACTATTCCCACCCCCTGCTCTGTTTCAGTCCCTGTGCTGGATTTTTTTGCACCTGTCTGTTTTGCACTGATCATTACCTGCACTGTTATATTTGTATATAAATTTGTACATTTTTGGGTTACATTATAGTTTGTTTTTTTACTTTATTTTATTCTATTTTATTTATTGCATATTTAGTGTTTGTCTACGTTTCGCTCCAAGTACCGCAGCAATTTCCTAATGTTGTGAACCTGTTCACTCATATGGCAATAAAACCTTTCTGATTCTGATTCAGAAAAATCCCGTAGGAAGAAGGGTAATAACATCTTTCCCCTTGATAAAATTCACCAAACATTCTCTTTGTTCTGGCTTTAAATCTTCAATGTCGGGAATCGTTGCCAACACAAAATGTTTGGCTTCATCTACATCCCTCTCGACCACTTTGTTTACTGATGTGCTGCACCACAAAAGGACCCAGACAGAGTTTGACTCTTCGCTGATTCACCGACTACAAGGTCCGGGGATATTGTAAACCGCCTAGTCGCTGACCTAGTCGCTGGAGAGAAATTAAATTGAGCGGAGGCACTAGGTGGCGCCAGCCTGGCTAGTTGTTTTCAGTTTTAGACACACACTTGTTAAGACAGACCAGAGAGGAGTAAATATGTTCCCTTTTGTCATGACGTATCAAGATAAAAACTCGTCCACAGACACTGGACTCACCACCAGAGTAGAGACCACCTCATCTGCCACCTCTTTGACGGTCACCACGTAGCGGCTGGTCTCGGGGTTGATGATGCGCTCCTCCTTCTCCCAGCGCACCATGATGGGCTTCTCCCCGTGGGCGATGCAGCTCATCCTCTTCTCCTCGCCCTGCGTGGCCAGAGTGGTGTTGGGGTACGACGTGATCATGGCAGGGACTGGGTGGAGCAGGGGATAAAACACAGGAGAGAAAGAAAGAGGTTAAAGGGGGGGAAAAACGGACTGTTGTGAGCTTTAAGGTATGTCAGAAAGTCGTTACTTCCTTCCTCCCTCAGGTTTACTCCTTCCTTCCGTGGTTTTCTTCAGGACACCACTGAATATGACACGTTTGATTGACAGCTGGAAACGGGAGGATGGAGGAGAGGAATCAAGGAAAAGGAAGCTAAAAGTGCACCCTATAGGTACTCCCACGTAGGCTTTGATAGCGACGCAGCGCGCTAACGTGATGCTAACGTGATGCTAACTAGAGGAGAGGCAGAGGGAGGCCGTGACTCCTGCCTGAACTCACCTCCCGCCATCGGGTAAGAGCCGAGACCGACTGGCTGCCCCGGGTAACCACACACCAGCCTCATTAGCAGAATATCTCCTGCTCCGGCAGAGAAAGAGAGAGAAGAACAGAGAGGGAGAGAAAGAAAGAGAAAAGACAGAAAGAAAGAGAGAGAGAAGAGACAGAAAGAAGAAAAAGAAAGAGAGACTGAAAGGAGAGAGGGGAAAGACAGGCAGAGCGAGAGAGTGGGAGAAAAAGAGTGAGAGCGAGAAAGAAAACAGAGAAAAAAGAGATTGAAAGGTGAAAGGGAGAGAGAGAGGAAGAGAAAGGGGAGAGAGAAAGAGAACAGAGAGAATGAAAAAGAGACTGAAAGGAAAAGAGAGAGAGGAAGAAGTGAAAGAGGGAGAAAGGGAAAGAGAGAATACAGAGAAAGAAAGAGAGATTGAAAGGAGAGCAAGCCAGAGAGAGAGAGAGGAAGAGAGAGCGGGAGAGAGAGAAAGAGAGAATAGAGAGAAAGAGAGAGAGGGAAAGACAGAGAGAGAGAGAGGGAGGGAGAGAGAGGAAGAGAGAATAGAGAGAAAGAGAGAGAGGGAGAGACAGAGAGAGAGGGAGAGAAAGAGGGAGAGAGAATAGAGAGAAAAAGAGAGATGGAAAGGAGAAAGCGAGAGAGAGAGGAAGAGAGAGGGAGAGAGAAAATACAGAAAAAGAGAGATTGAAAGGAGAGAGAGAGCGAGAGAGGAAGAGAGAGGAAGAAGTGAAAGAGGGAGAAAGAGAAAGAGAGAGGGAGAGAAAGCGGGAAAAAGAGAGAATACAAAGAAAGAAAGAGAAATTGAAAGGAGAGCAAGCTAGAGAGAGAGAGGAAGAGAGAGAGGGAGAGAGAGAAAGAGAAAATAGAGAGAGAGAGGGAGAGACAGAGAAAGGGAGGGAGGGAGAGAGAGGAAGAGAGAGAGTGAGAGAAAGAGAGATTGGAAGGACAAAGAGAGAGGGAGAGAAAGAGGGAGAGAGAAAGAGAGATAGAAAGGAGAAAGCGAGAGAGAGAGGAAGAGAGACAGGGAGAGAGAAAATACAGAGAAAGAAAGAGAGATTGAAAGGAGAGAGAGAGCGAGAGAGGAAGAGAGAGAGGGAGGGAAGGACAGAGAGAAAGAAAGTGAGATTTAAAGGAGAGAAAGGGGAAGAGAGAGGGAGAGAAAGAGCAAGGAAGGGAGAGAGAGAAGGAGAGGAAGAGAGAGGGAAGGAGAAACAGAGAGAGAGAGGAAGAGAGAGATAGAAAGAGAGAGAATAAAGAGAAAAAAGATTGAAAGGAGAGAGGGAGGAGAGAATAGAGATAGAGAGAGAGAAAGAGAGAGACTGAAAGAAGAGAGAGGGATCGAGTGTAGGAGAGACAGAGCTGTTTCTAAAATGATCTATATGATTCTAGTGAAGACGTATGGATTTTAAAAACACACAAACGGAACTTCCTGTATTACCACGTGACATCACAAGGTGGAACCGAGTGTTTTCCATGTGAGAGAAGAACAAGCGAAGCCTAAATACGCAGGAGTGTTAAACGTGCGCGAACGAAACAAAACACAGCTCCAAGTGCGTTCGTGACGAGGAAACAAGATTATAACACGACATAGATCAGAACGTAGCGTCATACGGGCCCTTTAAAAAACCCCAGTAAATTAAATAGGGCTCTTCGTCCATAATCGCGTGTGCATCCGCCTGCATATCCACGACCGCGAAGCTCGAGTCTGGTGGAGCTAAGTGGCACTTCTCAGCCACACCAGGCGACGTGGAGAGGGGCCCCCAGCTCGTACCCCCGCAGCTCCGACAACGCTCCCGCCCCACGGCTCCTCTGCGCCTCCCCGGGATCCCTCCTCCTTCTCCGGCTCACACCGCGACACGCATGATTTAATGATGAGAGGGGGCTTTGATTATTCATACGGAGGGGAGCAGACAGCGCGCCGGCCGGGCCCCGTTGTCTCGCTCGCAGATATATGGGAGGAATAAGACATGCGGAGCCACGCAGTTTTTAAAAATAAACTGTAAGAGATATGGCTCTCAGTAGGACCGTCACCATGTTTACACACAGAGACAAAAGCAGGATTTAAGGACACGAAGGCGGAGGAGAACAACAATCATTTTATGGGGATTTTCTGATGATAATACTGAGTTATAAGAGCGGTTCAGGGCTCAGACAGGCCCATGTTTCTTAATTATGATACAAATGTTTATGCAGGAAGATTAGAAAACTACATATCTGTTGTTTATATCTGGTGGTTTTCCGATTTTTTTTGGAGTTTTATGATGTCATATTTTCACAGAGAGGACAAGAGCTGGTTTTTAATCTCATTGTACTTTGCCATAAAATGTCCAAAAGGTAATTTAACAAATGCTGAACCTGATCGTTTAGTAACTACACCCAAAAATCTGCTGTTTAACAACCTTATTTTTAGCTGTTTTAAATATGATTGGCTCAGTAATATCATATTTAATCACGTTATCTATTTCAAAGTGTTACATTTCTTTGTTATTGCTTTGTCTGGAATGTTATTAAACCTTTCTATCTTCATGAAAATCAAAAGAGACCAAGCTACAGGTCAGATCTGTGGAGAGGCGACGCCGCTCACAGTCAGAATATCTGTTTTTCTAGGTATTTTTGAGCTATAAAACCACCTGTAATTTAAAAAAAGTAAGGTAAAGCTGTTTAATCTCATACTGTGGAACATTTCGGGCAAAGCTGTGACATATCCATACAAACAAGCAACCAGAAAGTTACATAATGTAGCTTTAAAATCAGATTTGCGATTATCCTAAATAGAACTTTACATGCTAATATAATGTATAAGTGTAGGGATGTGTAAAAATATCAAAATATCGATATATCGTATTGTTTAATGTGATGATACAGTATTGATATCGTCAGTTGCTGTATCGATATATCACCAAGAGTATTTTTTGGTATATTTTACTAAATTATTTTGTTACAGCACTACAATTTTGTTGCTTGTTTAGAGGAAGGAAACTTGTTTATGCGACACATTTGGCATTTTCACTGTTTTGGTGAGTCAAATGTGTGTGTTTCATATGAACTTTGAACAAGAAGTGGTTTAATGAAGACTTTTATTGTCACGGCCATGATTTAGCATTTGTTTTTATTGAACCGTCTCGAATTGATTTGTAATATATCGAATCGAAAGCTCACTGTATCGAGATATGTATTGTATCGGTAACTTCTTAATGATACCCAGCCTTATATAGATGTACCAGTGTTATATAAATTAGGTCAACTAGTCATATTGATTAAACAGACATTAAAACCTACTTATTTAAAATGGCTTTTAACACTTCGTGGCCCTATGACACTTTCTTTATTTCAATTGGTGTAATGTGCTTTGTTGACATATACGTATGATTGTTTTTTGTTTTTTATCTTGTTTTATTGTTGTACAGCACTTTGGTCAGCTCCTTCGGCCTCCCTCCCTCTCTCTCTTCCTCCAGCTCTCTCCATCCCCGCCTACTGTTTCCATCCTTCCTTCTTCCTCCTTCCCTGCTCCTTCCCCTTCTCTCCCTCCTTTCCTCCCTCTCTCCCTCCGACATAATCAGCCTGGGACCTCCGATGTTTAAAACTCTTATTCAGCACCCCCCCTCCTCCTCCTCTCCTCCTCCTCCTCCTCTCCTCCCTTCCTCTTCCTCCCATCTTCCCTCCTCACACCATTGTCTCCCTCCTCGCCGCCCCCGCACAGGAAATCGCTGATTTATTTTGCATGGCAACTATGAATTTTAAGTGAGTCCTATTAAAATAGTCTCCTCAGCCCCTTCTGTAAATGTTATTGCTCCTTAACAGCCGCTATTTTCTCCGTCTAAATCTGGAGCTCATTCACACCACCAAAAGGAGGGCGCGTACAGTAATGATGCACGGCTGTGTCTGAGCATATTCTGACCTATATATACTCTGGTCATTTAAATATGTAGGCCACTATGTGCTATTATGTGCACGTGTAAGTAAGCAGAAATGCGACTATGCTCCAGCGCAGCAGCCGAACCATCAGCCACCTCAGACTCTTCGTATTTTCATTGTTTCTATTTCCAGGGATGGAAATTTTCCTTGACAAATGTAGTTTTTCTCTTCTTTTCTGCTGCCAAAGTTTAGTCTTTCAATTAACTATTTAATGCAACTTCCTCTTGTCTGTGTCTAGTGTTTTTCTAGGTTAAAAGTCAAACCTATGAACTACTAATGGGATTTTTTAACCAGTTTAACCAAAGTTTTAGTTGATTTTGTGTGACGCACTTTGGTCAGCTGAAGTGTGTTTTAAATGTGGTATATAAATAAACCTGACTTGAAATGAATAGAAAAAAATCATTTAAAAAAAGACTGAGCAGCTGTTCTGTGATAAAAATGTAATGGACTTTTTCGTATCCATCCATCCGTCTTCTTCCTCTTTATCCGGCTGGGTCGCGGGGCAGGTAGAGAGGTGCATAAAGGACTTTTTAGTGCATCTAGAATATTGGGCGCCACATATTAGCTACACATTTGCCTTATTAAGCATGAATAGAGACTTAATTCATAATGAACAAATAATTTATGAGTTACTACGTTACACAAAATTGCCTCTTATTGACACTTTTAGCCACGTCATAATGTTATAAGCTCATCAAAAACATACCTGGAGTTTGTTTCATACACAAACATATTTAAGTCATCCTGCATTAGTCTGTCTACATCACAGGTGTCAAACATGCGGCCCGGGGGCCAGATCCGGCCCTCCAAGACCTTTAATCTGGCCCTTGGCTGATTTTCTATTAAAATATTCAGATTTTTCTGGTAATTTTCTGCGCAGCTTAGCATAGCAGCGTCTCCAGTGCTTCTGTGCGTGGCGCCTCCACCAGACAAATGACGACTCGCCTCTTTCCAAACGCTCTTAAAGGACGATCGTTTTGACTGTTGACCGTGACACCCTCATCAGCAAAATGTCAAAAATAAGAAAAGTGGAGCTGAGTACAGGATTTTCCAAGAAAAATGGACTAATTCTTATTTGTTCACGGAGGTGAATGGGAAACCTGTACGCTTGGTGTGTTTGCAACAAGTGGCAGCGCTCAAGGAATATGATCTTAAACGCCACTACGAGACACTGCGAAAAATACAATAACTTGAACAGAGAATTGAGAAGACAGAAGATAAACGAATTATTGCTGGGACTGAAGAAACAGCCGTCTGTTTTCACCCAGGGGCCAAGAGGCTAGTGATGCTGCTTTGAAAGCAACCTAACCTAGCATAATATTATAATATTTTGTAAAATAAAATCAAATAAAAAAGATTTCTGTAATAGATTTGCGTTTCTCTGCACAAATATTTGGAGTCATTGCTATTTTTGGGGTATATATGCCATGAGTTTTCTGATCCGGCCCCTTTGGAGTCAAAGTTGGTTGTATACGGCCCCCGGACCAAAATGAGTTTGACACCCCTGAGTCTACATCTTCCAAACTCAAAATGCTCTGTTCCACCTTGTAATGTCATGAAGTCGTAGTTTTCACATTAACATCTACCTGTTACCTGTAGTTCAGTAGCAACGGGCAATTCCAGGGCTGAACTCATCCAAATGATTCTAGTGAAGGTGTGTGGAGTTTATTACCACATGAACTCACAAGGTGGAGTGAAGAACTCAACCCTAAATATGCAGGGTTTGTGTATTAGACGTGTGAATCAAACAAAACACAACTCCAGGTACAGTTGTACTCATAAGTTGACAGACCCTGACAGAATTTGATTGATTTCTTAGCCATGTTTCAGAGAATATGAAAGATAACACAAAAAACTTTTCTTTCATTCATGGTTAGTACTTGGGTGAAGCCATTTATTATCAAACAACTGTGTTTCCTCTTTTTAAATCATAATGACACAGAAACTACACAAATGACCCAATGGCAGCCTGGAGTATTTTGTGATAGTTGTGGACGAGGCTCTTTATTTTCTCTGATGGTAAAGATGCTCATTCTTCTTGGGAAAAGGCTCCAGTTCCTGTAAATTCTTGGGCTCTTGTCTGAACTGCAGCTTGAGATCTGCCCAGAGGCTCAGTGATACTGAGGTCAGAAGAGACGAACACTCCAGAACCTTCACTTTATTCTGCTGGAGCCAATGACAGGTCCACTTTGTGTTTTGGATCATTATCATGTTGGAATATCCAAGTACGTCTCATGTGCAGCTTCCAGACCAGGAAATCAACAATTCTGCCAGGGTCTGTAAACTTATGAGCACAACTGTATGTTTGTGATGAGAAAACAACATTATAACATAGATCAGAAGATAGAATAATATGGGCCCTTTAATATAAATTGGTCCCAATGGACAAAGTCTTTATTTATGTTTTATTACGGCTCATTAGAGTGTAGTTATTATAATATTGTAGCCAATATGAGTCCAATATTTGACCATGCCAATAAAGTAGCCAAAGAACACAGCTTATTTGTGTGTACAGTATGGATATGTATAGAAATTCTTTAGTCTATGCTTTACAGTCAATATATGCATGTTAATGAAAATGCATAATGAGCATCAATGTGCTTTTCCATCCATGTCTGACCTTGGACTTCTTCAATGCATGAATATTTATAATAAACATTAATTTGTCCATGTATTCAGTCCTCATTTGCAGCAGACATCTCCTCCTCCTCCTGGATCAGCCTCTCACTGGTTTGTGTGTGAAAGGCTGAAGGAGGCTCTGGTGGTCCTCCTCATCACTATGCATCCACTGTGGCGCGCTCGCTAGGCCCCGGGCAAAACCTATTCTTTTTGATAGCCCATAATTGCCCGGCTGATGTATATTTTTTAATATCCAGCGATATTACAGGGGCTGGTAATAAAACACAGGCGGGCGTAGAGGAGAGAGGGAGAGCAGGGGAGAGGTGACACGAGGGGAAGATCAAGAGTGAAGTCTGATGGCACGAATTAAAGGAGATGGACATGATTTTTACCAGGGATGTAACAATACCCGAAATATTGTAATATCGTATCGTCAAAAGTCTCACAATAGTATCATAAGCCATCACAATACATTGAATTACATGTCTCTTTGCTTAAATTTGTTGTTTTGGTGCAGCAAGAGTTAGAAAAACAGAGGGAACTACATAGACCATAAAGCTTTGCTCTGTTTAAGTGCAGATTACATGAAGAAATAACTATTAAGCACTTTTAAAAGTTAGTTCCTTGGATAATGACAGAACAAAGTCTTGTCAAAGCATTTAAAAAACTCAAAGAATATTCACAATTTTGTCAGCCGTCACAAAATATCCCAATAAATATCGTACCGTGAGATGCATATCGAAAATATATCATACAGAGATATTTGGATATTGTTACATACCTAATTTTTACAGTGTTAAAAGTGGTCTTTTTCAATTGCATCGATCCAAACTTCCCTAAAACAATCCTTGCATCTTAATTATTCAATGTTTTTCTCAACTTGCAGACGACAGAGTGGAGTTTGGGCATCACAGTAATGCTAACAACAAGCACACCTACAGCACCGCAGCCTTACTTCCTGGTTTGTGGAGGATACAAACGCTTTATAATGATTGTTAATATTTGTATAGACTGTAGAAAACATAATGTATTGTAAATAGTGACATTTTAATGTATTTTACTGCGAATGTTAATGTTGATCTAAGTCTGTCTTATAATGTAATTGTAATGAAATCTGTATTTTTAGCGTGTGTTTTCCTGCGCGAGGACTGAGGTCTGGTACAGTTCATCTTTTGTAGGATAAATTCTTTGTATTTATTTTCTCTATTTGTCCCTGATAAATAGAGCATGAATGACACTAAATTAATTAGATGGAGAAAGCAAACAGCAATTTCATTTTGACCCTAAGAACTGGTTTTATAATCTCTATGGGATAAAACATGATTATTACAAGTAAAAAAAGGGTATTGCATGTTTAAGTTAGACTTTTACTAGACATTTTAAACATCTACTAATAAGATCCACATGCAATGAACCCGCTACATTATTTACTGTTTTAGTAATAGAAAATACAGTAACCAAAACTTAAGTAGGGGCATTCCATTGTAAAAATATATCAATTAATTAATTAATCATAGCATTTATATAACGTCTTTTTTATTTTATTTTATTTATTTTTTTTTTTTATTTTTTTTTTTTATTTTTATTTTTTTTTTTTTTTCATTTTCATCGTTTATTTGAGCATACAAGGTTCATAATAAAATACCGAAGCAAAGCAAAAAAAAAAATTATACAGTAACAAGAAATGCTCAAAAGGAGTGGGCAGAAGCAAGAGCTTATGGGAGCCCACCCCCTTTCACAGCTGTTGTCTTCACACCAGGTGACATAATAATATGTAATATAAAATGTTTATGAAAAGTTTTTTTTTTTTTTTGTTTGTTTGTTTGTTTGTTTGTTTATTTATTGGCATTTGAATACCAACCAAAATTAGACAATGAGCAAGTGTAGTTTGTGTATCATGTGTCTTTTATGCCCCATTTAGAGCATAAGACAGTAATACTTTCAGTTTATATCTTTTCTTGAATTGCATTAATGAAGTGCTATTTTTAATGTCCTCGTCTAGGCCATTCCACAAGTCAACTCCACATCTTGTGATAAACATCATTTTAGTGGTTGTACGGGAACACTGCATTTGAAAATCAGTTTTGCCTCGAAGGTTATATTTCACTTCTCTGTCACTAAACATATGTTGGATTGTGCTTGGTAGCAGGTTATAACGTGCTTTAAACATGATTTGAAGAGTTTTGAATTTGATCAGATCTTCAAGTTTCAGAGTTTGTGATTTCAAAAACAGTGGATTTGTATGAGCCCTGTAATCTGCATTATGTAATAAACGTATCGCTCTTTTTTGCATAATAAAAAGAGTCTGCAGGTTAGTTCTATAAGTATTTCCCCATACTTCAAGGCAATATGTGATGTAGGGCATTACTAAGGCACAGTAGACAGTATACAGGGCTTTGTAGTTCAGTAAGTATCTAGATTTACCCATAATTGAAATACATTTAGCAATCTTAGTTTAGATGTTGGCAATCTGAGGTCTTTCATGACACCCAAAGCGCTTTACAGTATTACTCATTACTCATTACATTACATATTGCTCAAGAACAAGTAAAAGTATAATCTCTAAGTAAGTAAGTGTACCTGAGTATATGTAACTGTAAGTAAATTGCAAGTCTATAAAAAATGCAGCCATATGGGGTCAGTAAGGTCAGTAATTTCCAGATTTTTATGCATAATTTTTGTTTTGTAAATATGAAAAATATAAAAACACACATTCAAATATGTTACGTCATTCAGTCTTAATATAACTGAATACACAAAAGGCCACAGAGGAGAAGAAAGTGAGAGCTACATGTGTAAATGACTTTCCACATACTGTACTCGAGCTCCTGTGTTAATGCGTTTACACTGAGGGTCCATTTACACTGCCAAGACACAATTTACTGTAACTGAGTCAGAGGTGGAAAGTAACACAATACTCTTATTTACTTTACTTTGCTACGCTAGGGGTTGTAACATTGGCAGTAACATTACCAGTAAAAGTACTAGTCATGGCAGTACTAGTAGTGCTACATCAGTATTATATTATGTACTGTAAGTATTCTTAGTAGTAGTATTGTAGCACCGCAGTAGCAGTAGAAGAGGTGTAATAAACGTAGAAGAAGTGGAAGCAACAGCAGTATTTAAAGCCACAGTATGTACATTTTTCGCTAAAATAGAGTCA
The DNA here is from genome assembly GCA_034769755.1 of Odontamblyopus lacepedii. Lineage (NCBI taxonomy): Eukaryota > Metazoa > Chordata > Actinopteri > Gobiiformes > Gobiidae > Odontamblyopus > Odontamblyopus lacepedii. The sequence goes on from CM068357.1 coordinate 12,136,714, forward strand.
AATAAAAGCATGTGTTTTTTGTTTTTGTTTTTATTGCACTTAAAGCATGCATCCTTAGACTGAGTGGGCTTGCATCTCCACAAACTTGACTCTTATTTGACAAGGACAAGGGCCTCCTGCTTGAACCGATGGTGAAGTTGTTCCTTTGGCTATAATCATCCACAGTAAGGCATAAAATGGATCTAATTTCATCAAGCAGTTGACCAGAAAGTTATATACTGTACCTTTAAGAGCAAAATCTGATGACCTATGACTTAAATGATTATTTCTGGTATGTCTTGTAATTGTCCCCCATGTATTTCAGAGGTGGCGGTGTAAAGAATATGGTCTCCCTTCAGCGGTGCTTGTGTTGTGTGCTTGTGTAAAATGGAGGCAGGGATGCTTGTGCAGCCATAGGTCAACTCGCTGCATAGCAACTGGGCCCGGCCGTACAGTCGCACTCAGCACAGTGATGTATGGAGAAGGAGAAGCAGAGGCTGAGCTGCTGCTGCTGCTGCTCAGGAGAGGCCTCACACTGCACCAACACATGGCATAGACCCACATGTGATATGATACTGATTTCTTGTTCATTTGTAATATTAAAGTGCTTAAGTTACAGGTACAGCTCAGTTTCATATTAGAATCCTGTCAAGTAATTATGCTGAATTCATTAATCTGATTGTTCCTGTTTGGAGTGAGGTGAGCCCACAATCTATGCGAACTGAAGAGTGAAGCAACATTAAACTAAAAATAATGACTGTTCAAAGATGAGTGTGTTATGCAGTTTGGTCCCTGACATGAATGTATGGAAATCATAAAGGAGCATCATGTATAGATACAAACTGCGAGTGTGTTTTTGCCGTATAACATTATAAAATTATTAAATGCTTATTCATAAGGTTGTTAAAGTCTGTTAAATGCAGCTGTAACATAGTAGCAGTAATGGCAAAAGCAGCAATAGTTTTAGACAATGTAATGGAAACAGTAGAAGAAACTATTCTGTCTGGATCTGTAAACTGAAGCAGTTCATTCTGAGTGATTCTTGGTACAGTTTGGCAGCACATGTGGCAGTGGGGCAGTGCATATGGTTCTTAAGGCTCATTGATGCTCTACTGTCCCTAATTTAGTTTGTCTCCTCAGCAATGATTGTACGTGAGCAGCAGTGAACCCAGCTCAACAGTTCGAGCAGAACCTTAAAAAAGTAACTAGTAGAACAGGATAAAAAACAAATGAACACGTCTCTAAACTCATTTTGTTGACTCTTCTCCAGCAAATGTGATCTAAAAACTGTTGTAGGTGTTGACATTTGTTTTTTGTTGTGGTATTCCACTGATGGTTATTATTATTCACAGTCTTGAGAACTGAACATTGATGGAGCATAAATGAACCTAATCTGGGCAGTGCATTACAGTATAGAAGAATATGTGGTTCTAACTCTTAACAGTAAAATACAATACAGACCTGTGTGATTTATACATGTGGTTCTTACTCTTGAGGGTGAAAGAACAGTATGACAGTACATGCAGTACTCACTCTTGACGGTGAGGTACATGGACTTGCTGACGTCGGCTCCCACGTCGTTGCTGACTTTACACAGGTAGAAGCCGCTGTCGTCCTCCAGCACGTGTTTGATGAGCAGGGAGCCGTTACTCAGCAGCTGGATCCTGGAGCCAGAGTTCAGGGGGATGGGCAGGAACTGGGGCACTCCCGCACCTACAATACACCACACACACATAATAGTGACCATATAAAAGCATTAGATGTATATAGCAGTTTTCACTCAAAGCCACTTTTTCCTATAGCCATTAGTATCAAATGACACAGAATAGGTATTTATGAATAAAGATGCACTGAAAACATTGGCCTCCCAGACATGAACTGGCAATTTGCTCTTTGACAAACTCTTGAGCTAACATGACATATGTTTGTAACACGGCTGACCTTCAGACTGTACGTGAGCATGTTTCCAGATTTGATGACAAAGACTGTCAGATTATGGCTGGATTGAAAACATGTTTCACCACACCAGGCCTAAATCCCAGGGCCAGTAAACAGCTGCGGGATCTGAGGCCAGGCAGGGCTGTGATGCAATCAGAACAGACATAATACTCATGTTTAACAAAGCACAGCCACAGCAGGCACAGGGGAGCACAGGGCCTTGGACACATGCAGCCTTGGACTGGGGCCAATATCACAAGGCTTTTTCTCATTATGAAACCATTCACTGTAAAATGAATAAACATCAGTAATTATGAGGCAAGTCTAATGTACGCTACAGCAAAAACAACATCATATCCCAGCTCTTTAAATTCAGACTAAATGAATCCATTATCTCCATCTGCGAACAGAGATGACAGTGAGTGGACTCACCTTGGAGCCTGAGTGAGATATGAGGAGCTCACAAGGAGCAAACAACTCATTGATTCTGTGTGTACAGTACGTACAGTATGCAGGGGATTTCAAGTATGTGTCCTCAAGTATGAAATAAATAATATTGAATTATGCAGTAAATAAAAGAAAATCTTAAACCCAGACAAAGAGAAACTCAAAAAGGCCCCTGGAGCTGACTCTGGACCAGCCACAGAGAAAACAGGCTGTGCATGAATGTGCAGAAGTGTAGGTCCACGCTAACTGTACATGTCCCTCTCATGTACTGATAAGTGCCACAATCCACCGCGCTCATCTACTATTAAACACATGTGTGCACTGTGGCGCACATCACATTAGCGCTGTGTTAGCGTTAGCGTGTAGAGATTAGCTCATTTAAAGCTGTGGGTTTTTGCCTTTAATTAAAATGCAGTCAAGTGGCCATGGCAAGCAAAGGGTCAAGTGGTGACTTTGTTCTGGTTCCCCTGGCTCTGGGAGGGAGAGAGGGAGAGGGAGAGGGAGCGGAGAGGGTGAGGGAGAGGAGAGGAGAGGAGAGGGAGAGGAGAGGGAGAAGAGAGGAGAGGAGAGGGAGAGGAGAGGGAGAGGAGAGGGAGAGAAGAGGAGAGGAGAGAGAGAGGAGAGGGAGAGGTGGAGGGTGAGGAGAGGGCGAAGAGAGGAGAGGAGAGGAGAGGGAGAGGAGAGGGAGAGGGAGAGGAGAGGGAGAAGAGAGGAGAGGGAGAGGAGAGGAGAGAGAGGAGAGGGAGAGGGAGAGGGAGAAGAGAGGAGAGGAGAGGAGAGGAGAGGGAGAGGAGAGAGAGGAGAGGGAGAGGAGAGGAGAGGGAGAAGAGAGGAGAGGAGAGGGAGAGGAGAGGAGAGAGAGGGGAGGGAGAGGAGAGGGAGAAGAGAGGAGAGGAGAGGGAGAGGAGAGGGAGAGGGAGAGGAGAAGGAGAGGGAGAGGGAGAGGAGAGGGAGAGGAGAGGAGGGGAGAGGAGAGAAGAGGGAGAGGAGAGGGAGAGGAGAGGGAGAGGAGAGGGAGAGTAGAGGGAGAGGAGAGGGAGAGGAGAGGGAGAGAAGAGGGAGAGGAGAGGCAGAGGAGAGGAGAAGGAGAGGAGAGGGAGAGGGCGTGGAGAGGGAGAAGAGAGGAGAGGGAGAGGGTAAGGGAGAGGAGAGGGAGAAGAGAGGAGAGGGAGAGGGTAAGGGAGAGGAGAGGGAGAGGGAGAGGGTGAGGAGAGGGAGAGGAGAGGGACAGGAGAGGAGAGGAGAGGGAGAGGAGAGGAAGAGGAGAGGGAGAGGATAGGGAGAGGAGAGGGAAGGAGGGAGAGGAGAGGGAGAGGAGAGGAGAGGGAAGGAGGGAGTGGAGAAGAGAGGTGAGGGAGAGGGAGAGGAGAGGGAGAGCCCAGTCCAGTGAGAGGGGCTCTTCCTTGAATTATGGATTTTGCATAATCAAATAGTACTAGTCGTTATGCTAATAGCAGTTGACCTTTACTTACTGTTCCATATCTCCCAGAGACACTCATCTGGCTCCGAGCTCGCATGGCCGCAGTAATAGCAAAAGGCAGCCATTCTGTGGACAAACTGCAGCGAGGCTTACAGCACATTAGACAATGGCGTCCCATGACACCTGCCCTGGCCCCACACTGGCCGCTTTCATTACTCATCTCTTTAAAAACAAGCACCTCCACTCTCCTCGCCTTTCTGTGCATCCACTCGAATTAGCTCACTCTTTAACAGACCGAGATTTTTCTTCTGCATTGAACCTTCACCTTATCTCCTTGAATACTTGTTTTTAGATACATAACAGATATTAGGCTTGTCAAATCAAAATCAAATACTAATCAGTACTAAAAAAGTCACATCACAAGGCGAATATGAGCCTTTCCTGAAGCTTTAGAATGATCTTGAGCTGTATCAGACCAAGTATAAGAGCACATAGACTAGTATACGCCTGCGGACCACTATGGAACTTACCTGGACAGCTGAGGGATTACCGGGGTTTAAGATAAAACCACAAGGTAATATAAAAGAAAGTACTACGATTTAATGTTGAAAATCACATTCTCACATCAAGTATCAAGTTTATTCTTTAGTATCAAAATCAAGTAGGACATTTTAGCATCACTAGAGTATTTTTTTGGCTCTTTTCCCTGTAACCTAAATGTGCACAACCAAACAAAGCGAGATGTGTGTTTGACCCCGCACACATGGTCTCCCTTTCTGCTACTGCTAACCATAAGCACTTCCGTACTGGTTGTATAGTAAAAAGCATCTGCGCAGTCTGCCTGTCCAGTCCTCACAATCCCATCAAAGGCTCAAAAACACATCTGATTCTGTTCTTGCTTTGATCTGGAGTCTAACCCACTACCCCCTCGCTTCCTCTCTTCTTCCACCCCCCACACACACATGCACAGAGGCAGCCCGAGCTCATTGGCCGCTGTCCTGCTCCCGGTAAGGCTTTCATCCCTGTTTTATGGTTGGGGGAGCACACACCTGGGGCCCTCTCTTTATGGGGCCCACTGGAGTGGCTGCCTGGACTCACCTGCTTCTCTTACGCCTTTGTCTAGCTATGTATTTTTCAGATTAATAGTCATTGGTTCAGCTGCTTTTGAGATAAAATATTGATGTGGGTGGATCTACAAGTCCAAGATAGAAAACAATAAAGGCTAGAGTTGTGACAAATATCAAAAATCAGATACTACCGTATTTTTCGGACTATAAGTGGTTTGGGTGGTCCTGAGACTTATACTCAGGTGTGACTTATATATTATATTTTTCACACTGACAGTCCATAGATCATATATATGAATCATATATATGAATTAAAAATGAAAAAACAAATCATTATCCGTTTTTTCATTTTGGTTTTAGAGACAAATAAAAAAGATTTTTCATTTTCTTATTTTTGATTCTATATTGAAAAATGAATGAACGAATGATACACGGATTCTTCTCTACTTCTATAACTCGCCTTTCAAGATGAAATGTCGGTTCTTGGTCTCTGATTTTATAAAATAAATTTCCCCCAAAAATGACTTATGGTCCGGTGCGACTTATACATCTTTTTTTTCTTTTTCATTTTGCATTTTTTGGCTGGTGCAACTTATACTCCGGAGCGACTTATAGTACGAAAAATACGGCAATTGATACTAAAACTCAGATACTCATTTGAGCAAACGTCAATATAGCAGAAAATTACATTAATAGGACAATATGTAAGCTTCCCTGAATAGTTTTTGTATAAATTTGAGCTTTATCAGAACAAATATAAGACCTCAAAGGAACATAGAAAGTACAATTATTTACTTTGTGAAGCATCGTGTTCGGTATTGACTTAGTATTGACATTTAGTTAGACATTTCTGTATTGTGTGAACACTAACGAAGGGTAAAGAAGCATATTTTCTCCCTATCAGGTTTAGGCACCACCTTTTAATCTTAACTGATAATGCCCCTATGACTGAAAGTACTCAAACCAAGCTTATTTAATGAAAAACACTGGTTGTGCTTGTGTGTTAGTAGTAGGGCTGTGCAATTAATCGAATTTTAAATGAGATTGAGTTTCAGTGATCTCTAATCGTCCATTATAGGGTTGGATCTCGAGACGGCCGCACCCAATCCTCTGTCGGTAAAAGCATGTGGTTTACAGCAGGCAAATGTTGTAATTTATAAATGGCAGTAATTCAAATATAACTAAAATATAAATAAAACTGCAAATCATGGCTGTGAATATGATTTTTTTAATTATTAATTTTGGTCATATTCAGCAGCACTTGTCAGTAACTCATCTCATTCGCCCAAACTGGAAATTAAGCGCTCCTAAATCCCAACCCAATCATCAACCCAAACCCAAACCAGCTCAGACGGATGAACGGTGGAAAACACACACACACACAAAGCAGTGTTTAGTGTCTAGTGTCATATCTCACCTTTGGAGTGCTCCCAGACGATGGTGGGCGGTGGGTAGCCCTCCGCAGAACAGTTGAGTGTCACTGTTTTCCCATAGATGCCATCTTGATCTTCAGGCTGGACCACAAACTGAGGAGGAACTGCACACAAGAACCAGGACAATATGTTAGACTTGGAATCAGAACAGGTACAGTATTGGTATTGTCACTTCAGTCTTGGCATTTATTGGAATCTAATCAAATTGAAATTGAATGGAAAGCGAAAAAGCTGTTATGTGGCGTAGTGGTTTATTCAGTCATTTTGCAGCACTACAAAACAAAAACAAAAAAATACAGGGTTTCATGATCAAAAGGGTGAAGGCTGAAGTTATCACATCTGTAAATGATTCAAATTATTATTCATTATTAATCCTATTAGTCCTGATGTAAACTGGTTTAGTTCTGGTCTAGTCCTGGTTTAAATCTGGATAAATCTGGATTCTGGATTAGTCCTTATTTGGCTGTAGTTTGTGTGCATTCATTTCCAGTGGTTGAAAGACAAAATTTTACTTGAGTACATACTGAAAATATAATATCCCTATGTCCTGTCCTGAACTCTATATAATTGAGATTGTATATATTATTTGTTGTTGGTTTTTTTTACATTGATTTGACATTTTATTTAGAATTCATTATTAACATTTACATTTTTCTCTTTATATCTCATTGTTATTATAATATATTGTGATGTGTGAGCTACTGTTCCAAATAATTTCACTTGTGGATCAATAAAGTTTGTCTAAGTCTAAGTTTGTTGTTAATGTGCTTGAGTAAAAGTATAGTTATATGGCTAAAAATGTATTACAAGTGCAAATACTGTTGCCAAAATTCTATTGTATTGCAATTTTAGAAGCATTTGGATGACGCTTCTGTACAAAACTTGACCGAACAAAGAGGGTCCAAAGCAATAAAAAATATCTGGCTTTTTTGCTGAAACGTAATTTAAAATAAAACTTTTGGACATCGGCCGCCTGAGTTTCACTTTTATGTTTGTTCGTACCATAGACTGTATATAAATGGACTCGCCGCCTCGTTCCAAATAGGAGGTTCGCATGTGGCTGGATCCAACTGACTTACATTGGAATATCGGGGCCCCATTTTATTTCGCTATTTTGTCGGTTAAAAAAATAGAGCCGGCTCCAGATTCGCCTGTAACCGCAACCATCAGGAGCTTCATTTGAGTGGATCCGAACGCTATGGGTGACATTATTAGTAATGAGTTATTATAGTTAGTATAGAGAGTTATGAAAGATAGTATACAGTAGAGATAGATAGAAAGTTATGAAAGATCATATGTCACGGTAGTAATCTCATAGTTTCCTCTTTCAGTTAGTAGTAAATAAAGATAGTTCTGTCATAGTTAGACTCACTTGTTTAGTTTAGCTTTATGTGGGATTGTCACAAATATTAATCTCTAGACTCATCTGTTTATCTTAGCTTTGTGGGGGAGTGGAAGGGAAATGTGGGAAATGTGGGATTGTTCTTTTTTGAATCACTGTAAAGTGCTTTGTGTTGCATTTTTGTATGAAAAGCGCTCTATAAATAAAGTTTGATTGACGTGACACTCGCTTAGTCCACTTCTTTATAAGTCTATAGTTTATACCTTTAACAAAGTGAAGAGACACCTGTAAATGGAGACAATTGGGACTTGCACAGTACTCAGTAAGTTTTATGGCTTAAAATGCAACAAATTTCAATTACATGGCTAGAATTATTCTCAATTACATGTTAAATCTACTCAAAAACGTACAATTACCCGAAAAACCCTACAGAATTACAGTAACACATCTCACCTCTGACAATGAGCTGGCTCTGGTGCTCCACGACGGCGGCCTCGTTGCGAGCGATGCAGGTGTAGTTCCCGTTGTGGTCGGGGGTCAGGTTGTTGATCCGGAGCGAGCTGGTGAAGTCGATGTTGTCGACGGTCACGCCCAAACTCACGGGTATGGGGCGGCCATCTTTCTGCCACGTAATGTCTAAGGGCCGGTCTCCTGACATGACCACACAGGGGATGAAGACGCGCTGGCCGATGGTGAAGCGCTGGAACTCAAAGGGCTGGATGTACGGAGGCACTGTGAATATAGGAGTAGAAAAAGAAGATGTGAGGAGTCTAAGAACAAGGTCATTCCCCTCATCATGTGGCAGGTAGAGTTTTTACGCTAATCCTGGTCTAATCCTTTAAAGAGGTCAAAAGAAAAGGGGATATGATCACTGTACATGCCAGCAGGTCTGAGGCAAAGAACTTCAGTGAAGACTAAATGCCAAGTGACTCCTGTGATTGTGGAATACTGGTTTTCATTGTTTTACTACAACCAATATACGTCCTCTATGTTATAATGTTGTTTCCTCTTCAAAAACCTACCCGGAGTTGTGTTTTGTTTCATTCACACATATTTAACACACAAACTCTTCATATTTGACCTGGGTTCTTCTCTCAAACAGAAAACACTCCACCTTGTGATGTTATGTGGTCATACAGGAAGTGCCCCACTGTGTTTTTAAACTCCAAACACCTTCGCTACAATTATTTGGATGATTTCAGCCCTTGAATTGGCGATCTCAACTCCAAGTATGTTTGTGAGGAGGTTACAGCTTTATAATGTGGCTTAAGGTCATTTCAGAGCTACAGGTTCATGGCCATAGCTGGATCCAAGCAATAAAGGGCATAACTGTAATATAACATATGTTTTAGACCCTGACTGAAGCAGCCTAATCACTTTGTTGATACTAACAGCTGCTAGTCTACATTGCTTATAAACCCCCGGATGTTTAACTTGTGTGAGCTTGATTAAAAGCTCTATTATTAGAGTATGTGTACTATATAAGCTCTAAACAAAGGATTGATCACTTTATGTACTAATAACTAATAAATGCAATTTCAAAATACACCAGTAGCTCTGTTGATAAGAGCATTTGTCTTCTGATCCGAAAAATGGAGGTTCAAATCCCGCTCTCGACATCAACATCACTGGTTGAGCGGTCAGATCCACTGATCCACAGGTTGGCTGGTGGTTTGTTTCCAGCTCCCACAAATGAATGCTGTCGTTGTGTCCTTGGGCAAGACACTTAACCCACCTCGCCCCAAGTGTCTGTGTACACTGATGTATGAGTGTATGTGTGAATGGGTGAGGGGTTCCTTGCTGTAAAGTGTTTTGAGGGTGGAAAAGCGCTGTATAAAAATGTTACATTTACTACTGCCTCAGAAAAAAACTACAATATAAATTACTGGTGCTGTACCTGATTTTTATTGTCTTAAAAATGTGAAAAACAGAACTACGGTAGTTCTTGTTAAACAGTTTGCAGAGCTCCATAGTTATTCCTCACTTACCTTGTATAGGCTGAACATCATAATTATTCACCATAAGTGTACTGCTTTTCACATCTTTCAAAGACCCGTGTGGAGTTTTGTTGCCGACAGTTAATCAAACAACTAACATGCTAACGTGCACTTCCCGATGACCAAACAATAAAACACTGTATAATTAGATGATGAACACAGCTAACATATCTTGATCTCAAGCTGCTTATACCAAATACTTTTAACAATTATTAGATATTTCTACAAAAAATCAGAACCACCAGAGGGATCTAAAAAAATACACACATTTCCAAAATACAAATTATCTTTAAATAAACAATATCTTGTTAAAAATGGCCAGATAAAAACCCATTCTCACAGCACTTCTATCAATTACACCCCACTAACTGTATCTCATTCACTGACATAACCAGCACAGTGAGCCCTATTGAAAGAACCGCGCGCTTTATTCTACGAGAAGTCTCCATCGCACCATCGCCTGAGAGTCCAGCCAGTTCAACTAACAGTGAAATAAGCAGCACTTTAGCAGCTTATTTAATTCACAACAAAGTGGAGATAATGGACTACGGGGATCCCCAAAGACACTTCCGCATTTTAAGCACGAGTCCAGTAAATTAACAAATGCACTGGCTGGCGATGGCACCACTGGGAAGAGCAGTGCTATCAAGCGCTATCATTGCTGGTTGTCTGTGTCTCCGTAGGGTCGTGCAGAGGGGGAAGAGGAAAGACGCCTGGTGGTGGTCGTCCTCCGCTCGTGTTGGGAGGTCTCGGTGGAGATTAGTCAGAAGTTGATGGCGTACAGAAGGTGTCATTATGTGGTGTGATTTGCTGAGGCATAACATGAAGTGTAGTACGTTTTTCATAGTATGTCCAAGATTGGGGCAGAGCTAAGTCAACATAAATGTGGGTTTTAAAGGTCTTATATTACACAAAATTGATTCATGTGAGCTTTAACCTATATTATAGAATGTTGTTACTTTCTGAAAAACATATCCTGTGTTTTGGTTCATTCAGTAACCCTTGAGTAAACCTTTATTATTAGTCTGTCTTCATCTCCAAAGCTCAAAATGCTCTCTTCCACCTTGTGAAGTCACGTAGTTTTCAAGTTAACAGCTGCCTTTTACCTTCAATTCAGTAGAAATGGCCAATTAAAGTGCTGAAATAATTCAAATGATTTTTATTAAAGGTGTATGGGGTTAAAAAACACAGTGGAGCATTTCCTGCATTGCCATATGACATCATAAGATGGAATATAGTGTAAGAAAATTGCATAAAGCTTCATTTGAACACAGGGTATAACCATCTTTTTATCCAACTTGCACTAAAACCGGGTGGTAGATGAGTTTGTAATCAATAAAAAATGTATATTTGGTGAAAAAATATCAAAAACTGCATCACATATCAGCCAAAAAAATATCGACAGAGCTTATGTGGATTTTAAACAATCGGCATCAGCACTGGCCATGAAAACACCCATAACGGTCGATCTCTATTATTCAGTCTTCGTATTTGCTTTTACTATAATGGAGTAAAAGCAAAAATAATTTATTACAGATTAAAGGTGCACTATGTATCACCTGCTTGTTTCTATGGATTTGTCATTGCTCTGCCTGGAATGTTCCACAGTGTGACATTAAACAGCTCTCCTTACATTTATTAAATTGCGTTTAAATAAATGGTTTTATCACTCAAAAATGGCCTGGTTTTGTCTTCATGAAAATAGAAAGGTTTAATAGCTGTGATAACTTAATAACTGTGAAACATTCCAGACAAGTAAGTGTTTGTTTATATAGTGCTTTTCACAGACATATGTCATAAAGATGCTCTCTAAAGCATTATTTACAGAGCATTATTCATTCACTCCATACCTGATGGTGGTAAACTATCGACGTAGCCACAGCTGCCCTGGGCCAGACTGACAGAAGCGCGGCTGCCAATCCAATCAGCGCCATCGGTCCCTCCAACCACCATCATCACTCATGCACACACCACTTTCATACTAGGCAACGTGGGACACAACGACGACAGTTTTTATGACTGGCGCCCCCCTGTGGCACCTGATTTTCCCAGTGGTCTCCCATCCAAGTACTAACCAGGCCCGGACTTGTTTAGCTTTTGAAATCTGGCGAGATCAGGCTTTGACAAGCAATAACATCTCCATGGATAAAAAGCATTTGACAGACCCTCCACCAGAAAAGTTACACAATGCACCTTTAAATAGTGCTACTGTGAAATCTGGTGATGGTAACTTGATGTGTGCATGGCAGGACTCCCTTGGAAAAGAATAGTGATCTCAATGGGACTTTTCTGGTTAAATAAAGGTTAAAACTTTGAGTAGACCTACCTCTCACTCTCAAATGCACGCTCTGGGAGTCCATCCTGTTTGGCTGCACCATCACCTTACAGTTGTACTCCCCGGCGTCGCCTTGCTGTACGTTGGTCAGCTTCAGGGTCCCGTTGTTCTCAAACGCTCTCTGCCGATGGTTAAACGGGAGCAGAGCTGAGTTCTTGTACCACTTTATGGAGTAGTACGGGTAGCCGATCACGCGACAGTGGATGAAGGCATCTTTCCCTGCAATGGCTGTAATGTTTTTCAATGGTCGGATACTTGCGCGGCCTAGAGGGAGACACGCATTGGAGAAATTACCTTGGTACATAGGCAAATGGGTGTGTTCAAGTCACAATACAAGAATTGTGTGTAGACAAACTTACAGAAAGCACCTGTAACTAAAAGACTGTACAAGGGAGATTTGCAGGCTTAATCCTTTTGTGGTTTGCTCAGCGCTGAGAGGAGAAGGCGTGAAATGCAAAGTAGATTAAATAAGAGCTAACCAACCTTGAGAAAACACAATATTTAAAGCCAATAAAGGCGTACGGTGCGGCGCTTCTAATATAGCTTCGCCCATGTTATATGAAGCTATTCTGTTAGAGGGAATAAAAGTACGAAGCTACATCTGATCCGGAAAAGCTAGAGTAAACACAGACATTCAAACAGCTCACACATATAAATATAACATAGGCATGCAGAGGGACTATCATTTTCTATACATCTCATTTGGAATAAGCCCATATGCAGAAGAGATTACATGTAAGTAAGGTATTATTTTGGCGAGTTGAACTTTTAAAAGTACATCTAATACATTTTAAAGACTTAACTACCTTATTTAAAATGTCTGACTAGGATCCTAAGTTTCACCAAACCATATGAGCAAAAAAGTGTGTTTCTATACCTAAAGTTAAGCTTTTTCTGACCAAACCATGGAAACTAAAAAATGCCTCCTGTGACCCGCTTTTCTAACTAACTGGTGAACTAGTGGTTAAGAAATACGATTTAATATGCAGGCACCAGGACCTCTATTACGCCTGGAAGAAAATGAAGCGTGTACACAGTATCTTATTTTGAATACAATATTGGTTTACTATGGGATTTTAGATTAATTATTTATATTTTTCTATAAATTTGGACTTCAAGATTAAACACAGTCAAATCTAAATCACAATTTGAATGGATGCTATTAGCAAATTGCAAAAAAAATGCAATTAAGTGGAATCATTTCCTTTACAAAATATCCTGTCTTATTCTGGGCAAAAACAGCTAACTTTTTAGTTTAGATCAGTACAAACATGTTGTGAAATGTGATTCTTTTTCAATTTTTTGTCAGTTCAAATGTAAACTTTATACATTGCAAATTAATCACAATGTTTGTCGGAAAAATCGCAATTAACTATTTTTCCCAAATTGTTAAGCCCTTCTGCTTCTTTTTACTAAATCTTGTAAGTTGCAGCTTCCTTAAATACCACTTCCTCTAGACTAGAAACACATCAGTCTAAAACAGGGAATATCCAGGCCTAAAAATAAACATTGATAATTTCTATCCACAGCACATGCACTCGTGTCCCACTCACACAGACAGACTTGTATGTGTAATGTTGTTCTTGGAGGAGCTGATTTGACAAGCACCTCTTACGTTTATTCGAGCCTGGTGGAAGGCGGCCCCGGCGGAGTTGGCGCAGGTGCAGCGGTACACGCCCCCGTCCGTCACCTGGGTGTGGGACACGTTGAGCTGGCTGACCACGTGGCCCTCGTGGGTCTCGTAGTGGCCCAGGTGGTGGTGGCTGTCCTTGATCACGGGGTCATCGTCCAGGCTCCAGCTGCAGCGGGGCGGGGGCGTGCCCTTCACCTTACACATGAGGAACACCGGCTCGTTGGGGTTCACCACCTTCTCGCTGAACGACGCCAGGATCTTAGGGGTGCCGTCTGTGGAGAAGAGAGAAGATGGAGAGGTTTTTATTTATTTTATTTATTTATTGGATCCCCATTTGTCTTCGCAGAGGTAAAGACTCTTCTTCCTGGGGTATGTCATTACAACAGGTACATTTCTAGGGATTTAGTCGACAAAGAAATTCTTCATATTTCTATACATCTGACCTAAACTGCTCTCACAAAACTACAGGGAAGTTCATGCAAAAACAACTATTTATGCAAAAAAAGTACTAGGAAACACTAAAGCCATAGTGTAGTTTAATCTGCCTTTTTAAATACTCCCAAAATACCATAAGCTTAAGATAACTCACTCTTATGTCCCATATAAATCTTTATAACAGAAATAAAATTGTTAGCCAACTAATTCATTTGGTTGACTAAGACTCCATCGAAGTAAACGACTACAGTCCTAAATTTTAGACATATTTTGTTATGGTTAAGAAAGTAATGTATTGGTCTGTTACAGAATTCTTTAGAGACGTTTCTTTGCATTATTGCGTTACACATTTACTCTCCACACTCACTGGTGGTAAGTTTCGACTGTAGCCATGGCTGCCCTGGGGCTGAATGAAAGACACGTTAGGGGTCAGATGTCTTATGTTTGCTTTAAGCCCTTCACACTTGAGGTTTTAAACTGTTGTAGAAGAAAGCTGAGACAAGAAACATGTTTTACTGTTTTACTATTACCTGTTTCTAAAATTAGATCGCTTTTATGTGGCTTCTTAACTTGTATATCTTTTATTAACCTTTTGTATAAAATGTAAATGTTTATACCATTACTTTGCGTTGTTCAAACTAATAAATAAATAAATACAGCACCATATGACAAGGTATTTTGTGTCCTGGCATCATAATGAGTGATGTAAATATAAGCTATGTGTATGGCAGTATTGTATGTGACATAATGAACAGTGATTCCTCCCAGACCAACACAAAGACGGTCTTGTCCTTCTGCTGCAGCTCTGATAATCTCGCTCCGCTCCACATGATTATAGATGATCAATATGTGCTTTTTCCAGCCCTGGGCCACTGGAGACTGTTGCCGGAGTAACGCTGCCCAACGTAAGCTATAGGATCAGGACTGAGTGCGTCTGTATTTGTATGTGGTGAAGTCTACAGTCATACTATAGCTATAGATGCCGTTAACAGTCAGAACAGAAGCCATTCACACAGAGCCGCTGGGTTTCAGATGGCACCACTACATTCTCCAGGACTGTACAGCTACGTATGTCTATTTTGGTAAGTACTGGAAATGACAAGATACTTCTATTCCCAAAATATCACTTCATAATCAAAAATGCATATGAGAAACTATAGCTTGTATAATGAAACAGTCACATTTGCAAAAAAAAACACTTTTACTCTTTGGCTTTGAACATCACGTAAATTGTGTGGTCCTCTGTGTTTGTTAGTTATTTTATTTAAATTTCTATATTATTTTATTGATTTTATTTGTTTATTGCTATTTTATGTGTTTGCTTTTATTTGACTTTACTGGTTTTAGTGTTTTAGGACCAGTAAGGTTAAATTGAGCATTTATTCAATTCAATTCAATTCAATTTATTTTTGTAGCACCCAAAATCGCAACAACAGTTGCCTCTAAGGGCGTTCCAAGATTTGGATGAGCAAAACATGCACACAGACATATCAATACAGGAATAAACAACATTCATGTAAAGCAGCAAATGAAACATCATCCAGTCATCCCCTGTCCTTAGACCCTCCTTCTCAGCAAGGAAAAACTCCAAAAAACCCAGGGTCCTGGGAAAAAGAAGAAACCTCGGGGAGAACTACAGTGAAGGAGAGATCCACTCCCATGGACGGACAGGCTATAGATGTCCAGGCCCGTGGGCCAGTTCGGTATGGCCACAGCTACCCAGGTGGGGAAGGAGCCGGGCGAGGAGGGGAGGCCGGGCGAAGAGGAGGAGGCCGGGCGAGGAGGAGGAGCTGGGCAAGGAGGAGGAGCCAGGCGAGGAGGAGGAGAGGGGTCCAGCTGCCATCAGACCTTTATCATCTCATTTATCCACTCTGTTTTTTTCTAATATCTTGTGTTGTTTTATCTTTGGAAACACTTGAAAAAATGTGCCATAGAAATAAAGTGGATTTGGATTTTGGAGTTGGATCTCTTAACTGTAAACAGGTGTCCTCTCTCCAAATAAGTCGCTAACTAAATGTGAAAATAGTGAATTATATGAAATTATATTAATATCTTATTAAGCGAGTGCGCTTTTGAACAGATTTGCACTCAAATCACTCAAATGGATGCACGTCAGAGCTGGACACATCTGCAGCCTGGACGTCCTTGGGAGAAGATCGCTCCTTCACTATTGTCCTCCTCCAAGTTTCTCTTTTTCCCACTGGGTTTGAGTTTTCTGAGGGTCTAAGGACAGGGGATGTTCTGGCACAGTTATCCATTTGCTTATTTTCTATGAATGTTGGTTAATCGGCCTGTTGATTATTGACCAATGTCTGTTTCACTATTTGATTTTCTAACTTTCTGTTGGTTAAGTCTATGATCTTGTTAAGCCTTAAGAAACAAGTTGAGTAAAGCGTGAAATGAAGATATATTGTGTGTGATTTGGTAAATATCGTGTGTAAACAAACATGGACTCTAATATAAATAATCAGGTTCAATATTCGTGGAGTTTTGGATATTTATTTTGTCTGGGATCCAAAATACACAATTATCTACTAATACTTTACAAAGATTTGAGTTTGATCACTGCTGAATCTTCGCAAGTTCAGAAGAACGTGATTGACATGTGGATTAGCCAATCAGGGACAGACATTTGTTATTTGTATGTATTAAAACAAACATGGCTGCTCACAAGGAAAAAAGAAGGGAAAATATATTGTGTTTAATCTTGGCTCAAGGTGTGACAGAGACGGATATCTCTCTATATAAACAAATACAGAGAGATGTCCTTCAGTACTGGCAAAATATTTGTCTTTCTCTCATCCAAAACCAAGCAGTACACATACCCTCTAGGATGACTTGCACAAAATCCTGGGCGGACATCTTGGCTTTCCGGGCGAAGCACTGGTAGGCCCCTCCGTCGCTCTTGGACATGCCCTCCATGATGAGGTTCTCGCGGTTGAGGCCGGTGAAGCGCACGTTGTTGCTGGGGTAGATGATCTCTCCGTTGCGGTACCAGGAGAGCTCGTACTCCTCTGAGCCGCTCACACTGCAGGACAGAGACACCTTACCCCCCACGCTGCCCTTCACCTTCCTGGGGCTCACCACCACCTTCAGGGGCTCTGCAAGGACACGAGGAGACACATATGAATACACCGGCTGACGTTCTACAGATAAAACACACTCATGTTACTCTTCTACACCCACGAGTCTAGTAGGTGACGCAAAATCCACTTTCCTGAGAAGCTGGATGTCTATTTTTTCTACAGGTGACTTTGGGTTAGTTAGATGTTTATATTCTAACTATTGCAATAAACTGTACAATATATAGTAAGATTGTACACATATGGAATCTTCATTTGATCCATACTTTAATTCTACTGGGTTATAGGCGACCAAAATACAATGCTGTGACCTACTTTCTGCATGGAGAGAGATAAGTTTAATGCTATTTTGTAGGGCATAGGCAAATTAATAACACAGAGACAAGAAACAAAGTTACATGGTGCACGTTTAAACCTTAAAAGTCCTATATTACTATGTAAAATGAAGTCTTGTGAGCTTTAAGCCATGTTAGAATGCTGTTAACATACCTGGAGTTGTGTTTTGCTTCATTCACACGTGAGTAATCCTTATTAGTCTGTATACATCTCCAAAGCTCAAAATGTGTTTGTGTTTCATCTTGTCATGTAGCAGGAGTTCAAGTTAACAACTACTTTTTACCTTTTGTTTAGAAGAGATTGGTAATTCCAGGGCTTGAAATGATTCTAGTGAACGTGTATGGAGTGTAAAAACACAGTGGAGCACTTCTTGTATCACCACATGACATCACAAGGTGGAACAGAGTGTTTTCTGTTTGAGAGAAGTTCTAAATATGCAGGGTTTGTGTGTTAAACATGTGAATGAAATGAAACACAACTCCAGGTCTGTTTTTGATGAGGAAAAACATTATACAGTAACATAGATCAGAAAATAGAGCAACATTCGACCTTTAAAAAGTGCACTATGTAACTTTTCGGTTGGGGGTTTGTCACCTGCTTGTTTGTATGGATACGTCATTGATCTGCTTAGAATGTTCCACGGTATGACATTAAACAGATCTACCTTACTTGTATTAAATTACTGGTGGTTTTATTGCTCAAAAGTAGCTTAAAAACAGACATTCTGACTGTGAGTGGGGTCGCCTCTCCACAGATCTGACCCGTAACTTGGTTGGTTTGGTCTCCATGAAGATAGAAAGGTTTAATACCACACTGTGAAACATTTCAGATAAAGTAATAACCTCTCCATGGCGAAAAGCATTTGATGGACCCTGCACCGGAAGAGTTACACAATGCACCTTTAATGCACCAACTGTACAGAAGATTTAAAACTGTGCACGACTCTCTTCCACTTTAAAAAGAAATTTAAATGTTTAACTCTGAGTAGATACATGAACTATGAGACTTAGTTTGTGCTGTAGTACTCTGCTGTACTGTTACTAATTTGTTTGCTGCATTTATGAACTGGTGCCAAGATGATGCAATGAGGAATAAAGGGTAAAGGCATAATAAGCTCAAGCTTCAGTTTTCGGTCTGTGTATGTTAAATGTGACTGTCTATGGAATAATGTCAGAATATGTTTGTGAAATAAATAAATCAATCAATCAAACACCTCCGTTTACGTTTGCTTTTGCCGTACTCACGTTTGACATAGAGCCGCCCCACCACCTCCGCGTTGCCATAGCTGTTCCACACCTCGCACACGTACGTCCCTGCATCACTGGGCTGCGTGTTTTCGATGAGGAGGCCCGAGACGGTTTGCCTAAAGCGCATGTCCGGCTCCAGGGGGCTGTTGTCTTTGAGCCAGCGGTACTTGGGCGTGGGGAAACCCGAGGCCTTACAGGGCAGCTCCACTCTGTGATTTATCATCACCTCCCTGTGGTCAAAGCCGTCCAGGATGCTTGGCTCAGCATTGGTGGGGTCTGGAGAGGACAGTTAGTGTTAATGAGAACAGAGGCGTGCCAGCTGCATGACAGTATAATCTAATATTGATTCTGGAGGTCAGATTCACTTCTGTCTATGAAATATTTGGATAAATGGGAAAGAAGCAGGAGGAATAGTAGTAGTAGTATTAGTAGTAGTGACAGTAGTTGTACTTAGACTGTAAAAATCCAAGTCTTTTAATAGCGATAATGATCATTTAGTGAGTCATTAGTGTATAATGGTTTATAATGACTTGGATTCACGTAGTGCCTTTCAAGACAGCCAGAGCGCTTTGTGTTGCATTATGTATTCACTCCATACCCACCTGTGGGAAATACTATTGTAGCCACAGCTGCCCTGGGGTAAACTGACGAAAGTGAGGCTGTCAATCATCTCTCCAACCACCATCAATCACTCACACACACAAACGCAAACACACAGCACAACTACATACATACTAAGGTGGGTGAAGTGTCTTGCCTAAGGACTCAGTGGCCTGTTATTCCCATCGGCTTCCCATCCAAGTACTAACCAGACCCTCTGAGATTCATCTAGATGTCTTTGTTTCAAGGTATGTATAAGTGGAATAAGAAATCACACTTGAACGAGAGGTCCTTCATATAATTTAGCTAGTAATGTATTGTATTAAAGGTTCAATAATCAGCTCTAATAAGTAAATGTAAATCCATACTAGTCTAATCTAACATATATATTGTGCTTTCTCAAATGTACACATGAACATAAACTGCAATAAGTAGAAATGGGAGGAGGCACAATTTCCACAAGACAAGACGAGATATGAGATTGGGTCCATGAGAACGAGACAGACAAGATTTTAAAATAATTCCTCATATATAAATTTCATAATTCAGTTTCCAATTTGGCCTCACAATTTTTTATCTAAATGATTTCATATTTTCGTTTCCATTCTCGTATTGCTCTTGGAATTGTAAGGGATCTAACTGCAGGGTTCCTACTCTTTTTCACTTTTTCATAACCTAGAGTGAGTTTTTCATGACATTACAGCACCATACATGTGAAGAATTTAGCATATTTTAGGGCTAAATATGAAATGTGAACCCTTTCCACTCACCTTATGGTTTGGTATTATAGTTTTTTAACATTCAAAATATTGTCAATGCATTTATTGTTGTCTATTTAAAAAAACAGACCTTTTTTTCTATTGTCCTGCTGGAGCGGCTGCGCATACATTTGGAAATAATCATAATAGCCTAATGTATAAGTTAATAGGTTAACAGAATGTTGTAATTGCATGAAAGAGATACTTAAATTCCATGATTTTTCCAAAACTTTCATTAAATTTACAACATTCTATGACTTTTCCAGGACTGGTAAATGATATTTTCTATTTCCATGACTTTTCCAGGATTGTCATGACAGTGGGAACCCTATAACTGTCATGAGTCATGTTTTGTAGTGATTGTTTTTGCATATTTTAGTGTATCTTATTCCTTTAGTGTAGCAAACCTTATTTCCTTTAGTGTGTTTTATTTTGCTTTATTTCGTCTGCTTGTAGTTTTGAGTTTTACTTCCGCCCTTATGTGTTACACCTGTGTCTGTGTGCATATATGTGTCTGTCCTTTGTTGGTCCATTGTCATTGTCTCAATTTTTGGATTTTAGTCATTCTTTGTTTGTTAAAGAACTTTGTAAAGAACTTTAACAGCAGTCCTGCATTTTGGGTCCTCCCTCTGTTTCAACGTGACACTAACTCGCCGATAAGTGATCCTTTTTTGTCCAATTCAAATATAAACACTCACAAGATAATTCTTTGCACAATCTCATAACAATTTTGTCTCCCACAAGATCTTGCACCATCCCTAGTAATAGTAGTGATCCTTCTGTAGTCATGATTTCCTTGTTATTTAGTATGAGATCAGCAGGAGCAGTTCTGACCTGACACTATGAGCCTGGCGCTGTTGCTCTGGCGGGTCTCTCCGGTGTAGCGGTGCCTCGTGGTGCAGCGGTAGTTGTTCAGCCCATCCTCAGGCAGGACGTCCACGATGTACAAGGCTCCAGTGGATGTGATCAGATATCTTTGACCTGGAAAACACAGACACAAAACAGAAAACTGAAGAGCGTTGCTTAAGGACACAACAATAGTATAAGCACTTGGCTGAGCTGGGATCAGTGTTAGGTTTGTGGGTGAATGCTCCAACAATGAGTCCCACGTGTCCTTGGAATTATCTTGGAATCTTTTGAATACTTTTTTATCGAAAATATGTACTAAAACGTGCACCGTGAAGCTTCTTTCACTATGGAGATGATGTTGGTCTACCTGGAATCTTCCACAATATGACATTAAACCTGTATAAACCTTATTCAAATGTTTTATTGCTCAAAAACATTCTGAAAAACATTCTTATACCAAACAGGGTCATTTTTCCACAGAACTCACTTGTAACTTGAAATGGCCATGTCATCTGCATGTCTCAGGAGGTATGTTTACTGCCATAAAGGGGAACTTTCCAGACAAGGCAATAACATCTCCATGGAGACCAGCAGATGCACATATAAAGGTCCTATATTACGCAAAATTGACTCTTGTGAGCTTTAAACCATGTTATAATACTATTTCCTCCTCAAAAACATACCTGGAGTTGTGTTTTGTTTCATTCGCAGATCCTGAAATCCTTCATTGTTCCACCTTGTGATGTCATGTAGCAGTAGTTTTCATGTTAACAGCTACATTTTACTATTTGTAGACTAGGGCTGAAACCATTCAAATGATTATAGTGAAGGTAAATGTCATGAAAAATACAGTAGAGCACTTCCTGTATTATCACATGACATCACAAGGTGGAACAGAGTGCTTTTCATTTTATAGAAGAACCTACATATGCAGTGTTAAAAGTATGAATGAAACTAAACACAAGTCCAGGTATATTTTTGATGATTTTGAAACAATATTATAACATAGATCAGAAAATAACACAAGAGAGACTGTTTAATACAAGAGTTATTCATTGTTTCAAAAATAATACATTGGGAATATCACATCTAAAAGGTTGTGAATTCCTGGATTCCTCACTGCACTGTTACTTCTACCACACGAGTCCTGCTTCACAAAGACACCTTCTTCCTGTCACTGAAGCTCAAAGCGTACAGTAATATTATGTTAATTTTGCAGATCAAACTGAGCTGAGTGGAGCTGTCAACATCATGGCTCCTCCACGTGCACAGAGCCCCAGTCCCACAGGAGCGAAGGCATGTCAAAACTCATCCTACACACGATTTACAGGGCACTGTCTTCACTCAGGTAAATGTAGAAGGGATGAAATCTCAAGGAAGAAGGAGGGAGGGAGATAGGTGAGGTCTTTAACTTGAAATGAAATGAGGGGAGAGAGGAGAGAGACAAATGTTCAAGACCGGGAGATGAACCGCAACCAGTGGCGCCCTTGATAACTTAGACAAACTTTATTGATCCACAAGGGAAATTAGAGACTTGGAAAACTACACCAACAGGGAGCAAAATGGTAAAATTTGTAACTAGCAAAGTAATGTGACTGTTTAAACAAGTGGACTGAGCGAGTGCGATGTCACCCATAGTGTTTGGCTGCACTTAAATGAAGCTTCTGATGGTAACGGTTACAGGGGCCAGGTTCTGTTTTAGGAATAGGGTTTTTAAGGAATAAAATTGCAAAATAAAAGCACCAGGGTCATGTAGAGTGGGTTAATACGAACATTATAAGACCAAAATGACGAGGCTCACTACAAAAGTTACAGAGAGAGGGGCCACAATATTCCAATGTAAGTCAACGGGGGCCAATAGGAGCCAGAAGTGTGGTGCTAGTGCATTAGCTATGTCAATTTATACAATCTATGGTGTGAAGACTGGACTTCATTTGGGTTCTAACACAAGACTTCAACATTATGTCTTCAAATCGAGACCTAATTTATTTTGAAAACTGTTCCTGAATTTATTGAAAAACATAAATAAAACAGAGGGACAAGCAGATATGGCCCCTCCCCTGATTGGCATAGTGGTTAGCACTCTTGCCCCGCACTAATGTGGCTACTTTTCCTCCAGCTTTCCTTGCAGCTACTTGTGACCATGAACCAAGATGACCCCATGTGCTGCCCTGTGGTCAGAGCCGCTTCTGCCCCAGCTGCTCTGAAGGGTACAAATATACAGGAACTATAAAATATATCTTCAGGGGGACACATTAGGTAAAATTATAGGAGCTTTAAATCATGTTATAACAGGGATCCCTCATCATTAGTGTGCTCAGAATTGCATTTTGATTGATTCATATAATGTTTATAATCCTGTATTTTCCTGCATTTGAGGCTGGAGTGCTCAGAAAATGTCTGTTTTCCCCTATCCCCTATCTGTGCCCACTTCAGTGCCAACTCGAAGTTATGCATGAGTTAATTTTCAACTATAAAAACACATATGAAATCTCCTGCTTGTTACAGTCATATTTCACTATGAATAGGTGTTTACATTACGTCCTGCAGTTTTGAACAGGAAGTCGACTTGATTACTAAGCCATTCTAGTACAACACTGTTGTTTACAATGAACAAAATGTAAAATTATCAACAATTAATATTAAACACCTAGAAAAAAGCACCCACTTTAATCTAACCCCTTTACAAGAAAAGCACCTTGTTACATTTGGTGTTTGACTTCATCCGTTTTGCTGATCTGTGGGTCAAAACAGATTAAAAATGTATATGTGAGCAGGTGCGTATGTCCCCCCTGTTCTGTTTGACTTGACAGCAGCGCTATAGAGGTCACGTTCCCTCACATCACGCTTTCTAAACACCATAATGTGAGCTCCCTCCTCCTGCTGCAGTGTGGGGCTGCATGCGGCACTTATGTCAACCACATCGACGGCCACTGTTTCCAGGTAAACTCCACTGTTAAAGGCACAGTCTGGAATCTTATGTCAAATAATACAAGTTAGGGCTGTAAGACGAACAGCAATCGGACTGAAAACGCAATTTGAATTTACGCAATGAGCTATTTTTGAAGTCCTATAATTTCCTGAACAAACAACAAAACAACAACTCACCTTTATGTAACAGATAAGCCTGAGTTTCTGTCAATCATCATATCGTCTTTGCATTGTTTTCCTTACAATCTCTGGTATATAACTGTGATATACTGCATTCATATTACTATATTTCTGCTTTTTACTTTACTTGTACTCATATACATTTATATAATTGTGCCTTATTGACACCAGCCACTTGCTATATTTTATTGCCACATATGTAGAACTATTATTAACATTTTTTATATTTTTATATTCTTTGTTATTATAATATATTGTGATTGTACTTAATTTGTTTATGTTGTTGAATGGTGCCTAATAAATCAAATGAATTATTATTATTATGTGTGAGCTACTGTGTCCAAATAATTTCCCTTGTGAATCAATAAAGACTGTCTAAGTCTAAAACATCCTCCCTAATTTTGTATTTTTTTGTCAATTCAGTTCATTTATTTCAGCAATATGAATATTTATTAATATATAAATATATTTATTATAATATAATGATGATATCAACATAAGATTATTATTGGACATATTGTGCTGCATTACAGTTATGCTCAAAAAGCAGTAGGAAGAAATGTAAACTTATAAAACTTACTTCTAATAAAAAATATAAAAAAACATGCTAACCATTGTAACAAATTCCCTTGCCCCATTACAGATGTACTGTAATGTTCCAATAATCAGGAAGTGTGTGCTTTGCATGCTAAGTGTTGTTAACATTACCGGCGAAGGCAAACTCCGCTCTGGTTTCTGAAAGTTGTGAAAATCTCTTATAAACTCATCGTGGTGAATAATTAGGATCAAAATGCATAAGGCAAGTGAGGAATAACTTTGGACCAGTGCAAACCATTTAAACTGAAATTAAACATGTTCTAAAATGTGATTCTTGTATTAGTTTGTATTGTCATATTTCAGTCTTTTTGTCAATTCTTCTGGAAATGTGAATTTAGAACAAAATCCTAAAACATAATTCGCAAATCTACTCACAATTTCAATTATTGTCATAAAAATTGCTATTAAACTGTTATTGCTATTGCTATTATGAGTTGTTCGGCCCTACTACAACTCAACATGATTTAAAATTCCCCCAGAGAGTTATAGAAAGAAAGATGGGGGATGTTACTTGCGCATTTTGGTGATTAGGTATGCAAAAGGAAGAGGCGGGAGAGGAGAGCGAGGAGGCAAAATAATGCACAGCTGTTGTAAGCACTGACCTAGATAAAACACAAACACATTCTGCAGGCTCCAAGGGTCTGACTGGTGCACAGGATAGACCAGCCGGCAGCGTGGATCACAGTGAGAGGGGCTGCAGGCACTGGCTCTAAAGCAGCGCTGTGGTTTATGTTCAGGCCTGGAGACGTACACAGGCCTGATCTATGTCTTGTCTGTTGTTGTACTTTAACCAAAACTGAACCTGTCCAGCCATTAAATGAATCAGGCTGTAGTGATGCACCCCGTATGATACAAGCTTGCCCAATGTCCATGTTTTTTTTTACATTTAACACATATTGGCATACGTAATATATATGTCAATTGCATATACATGGTTATATGCATATAAATGTGTGCCTATTGTGGGATTATAATTTAAAACTGTGGAAAAAATAAAACTGAATTGAACTGAAATCTACAGAGCTGAATGGGTCCTCAAAACTGTAGTGAAATTGCCAATTAAATGGTTGACAGTAATTGTTCATGGTCCATTTTGTATAATCGCGATAATAGCCAAAGATAATTTGCCATTTTGCAACATGATTGTGCAGAAAAACACTTATTCATGATTTTCTCTCCTCATTTACAGCATATATTGCAGTTAGTTAAAGGTCCTGCAGGCCTGTGAATAGAAATTTGGGGGCTTGGGACAAGATCCCTCACATGGGGCCCCCTCTAATATTAATTAAGTGACATAAGTTCCAACAATGGACCCCTTTGTCCCCCACATCTACTGCCCTTACACAAAATTGACTCTTGAGAGCTTTAAGCCATGTTATAATGTTGTTAGTTCATCAAAAACATACCTGGAGTTGTGTTTTGTTTCATTCACACATGTTTGAGTAACACTTTACTATTAGTTTGTCTACATCTCCAAAGCTCTAAATGCTCTGTTCCACCCTGTGATGTATTACGACATGACATCACAAGGTGGAACAGTGTTTGAGAGAAGAACTCAGCCTAAATATGCAGAATTTGTGTGTTAATCATGTACCTGGACGGCTGAAGGATTACACAGACATAAGACCACATGATAATATAATCTAAAGCACTATGATTTAATGTGGAAAACAGTAAATTGCTTAAATAAAGAGTGTTTTTCTCTATCATCATCGTATCAGAGTCTCTTTTGAGTATTCCTTAGTATAGAAATCAAGTGTGAAATTTTAGTATCATGGCAACGCTATTATGAATTTAGTCTTTGTTCATGTTTTATCAAGGTTAGTAAAGGTGTAGTTATTATAAAGAGTTACAGATCCACATGATGCTAGATAAAAAAGCATATAAAACCTCTTCACAACACAAACACTATCTCTCCTGCGAGTCCAGCAGTGGCCACTCCCCAAAGCCCTGCTCGACTCGGCCTTCTCCATTTTGATTGTGTTCTGCTGGTCTGAAATCTGGCTGTGGAATCCATCTTGAGTGAGACAAAATGCTATTTCACTCCGGCGCTGTGAGCTGCTGCAATTTTCTCCTCAAGCACCTCTAGCTCCTGCTCAGCCTTCAGTCGTCAGAGCGGGGCCGGGGCTGTGACAGGGGCTGTGACAGGGGCTGTGACAGGGGCTGTGACTGGGGCTGTGACAGGGCCGGGCCAGACAGGAGCTCGGACTCACTGCATTGTAATGGCTTTCTGCACCTGTCGTTAAAATCGATCCTTTCTCCGTTTGTTTACAAGATACTAGGGATGCAATGATAACTGAAATATGATATTGTATCGTCGCAATAATATCGTGAGACATCAATATATCGAATTAAGAGCTATGGTGCAGAAAAAAACAAAGAAAACTACATAGACCATGATCCTTTGCTCCGTTTCAGCGCAAACTACATGAAGAAATAAACTGTTATTACGCACTTTCATATCTTAACTTTGGATTATGACAGAAACAAAGGCTGTTCAGGGTATTTAAAAGTAAAAAGTAGCAAAATATCTGAATAAGTATTGAGCTGTGAGATGCATATTGTGAAAATATCGTATGGAGACTTTTGGATATCGTTACTTCCCTACAAGATACGCATATATTTATATTTTACTGTCATGGCAATACATTTTGAAGTGTGATATATTGATAAAGAAAACACGATAAATGAAAATATTGAAACTTCTTTACTCCACTGACGCAGAATCTCAGCAGTACAGTTGGGCAATATCTCGGTTCCAGTATGGTCGATATCGATATTTGAAAGCGATATTTTATAACTTGTAACAACTGTTTTTAAATCCCAGATAAAAGTATTTTGTTCATATTTTTGTGAAAGTGAAAAGTTAATTTGTGATCTTTACTTCGACTTAAAGGTAAAGGTTGTGTAACTGTTTTGGTGGAAAGTCCGTCAAATGCTTTGTCTGGAAAGTTTCACAATAGGGCATTAAACCTTTTTATATTCATGGAGACCAAATCGGCTCAAGTTACAGGTTAGATCTGTGGAGAGGCGACCCCACTTATAGTTAAAATACCAGTTTTTCTAGCTATTTTTAAGCTATGGAAACACCTGTAATGAAGCGTCAAGCGTCTTTGAGTGTCCAAAAAAGCACTATATTATTATTATTATTATTATTATTATTATTATTATTATTATTATTATTATTATTATTATTATTATTATTATTATTATTAAATGTAAGGTAGTGCGGTTTAATGTCATACTGTGGAACATTTCAGGCTCAGCAATGACTAAGAAACAGCGCAAATTTTTGCAGAATGAACAATCAAAGCACCAAACTCGTATTTATCTCAGGTAAAAATGTTATACTGGTATATTTTGGTTTGAAGGTTACGCATTTGAGAGACATATATATTAATAAAAATACATATAAACATATATACTAATAAAAATATATATAAATTAGCGGCTGTGGTTGGATCGTCTCAAGTCAGGGCGGAGGATTTTCACCCTTCACCATCGAACAGAAAGTAGACGGGACTGGCTCTGGTCAGGCAAACTCTAACCTGTCATAAGCACTTTAAAATAGCCACACTTTCCCAAACAGTAACTCGTCTACACACAGAGGGTAAAAGTCTGACATAGAAAGGCCCGGACTATGTTGAGATTGTGTGAGAGTGGAGTGTAAAGTGAAAAGAGCTCCACTGCTCCAGACACGCTTATCTAATCACAGCCACTTAAGCACACACACAATCTAATATGAGACTCATCGCTCACTCTGGGCACGCTCAGTAAGGACCAGCGAGCACAACTTGACCTGCTGCTGCTGCTGCCTTCACAACATGGACGACCACTTCCAACCCATCAGTGGTAGATGAAATACTTAATTTTGTTACTTAAATAAAAGTACAGATACACAAAGGTAAAAAGTTACTCAAGTAAAAGTGTGTAAAAGTATCACAAACCCCCCAAAAAACACTAAAAGTATTGAAGTACCTGTTTAAAAATGTACTTTAAGAGTAAAAAGTAAAAGTATTTTACAGGGATTTTAAGAACAATTAAAGGATGAAATGCAATTTTGAAAAATAATTTTGCTGATTTTAAGTGATTCAATTGATTTTCATTTCACTTTTTTTATTTGTTTCATTCATGAAAGTTGAATACAAAATAATTATGTTTCATACATCGATTTGAATGAAAAGGAGCAGAAAGAAGTAAAAACTTGTAATATCTGCCTCCTTTTCACACAAAGTAAAACATTTCTAATACTGCATTTATAAGCAACTTATTTTACGTGACATACACAATATTAAATTCTTGTTAATTTACACAATTATTATCTTATTTTTTCTAGCTGTTGGTGTATTTATGTATTTGGTATACACAAAGTTGGGAGGTTAGCGCAAATTAAATGTGCTAAAAAATTAAGTCCCGCCATTTCAGCAGGTCTCAAACCATAAAGAAAAGTACTTTTTACTTTTCAGTCCAGATCAAAAACAGAATGAAGTAGAAAGAACAAATACCTGCTCTCAAATATAGTGAACTAAAAGTAAAAAGTACAAATACCAAAAACTTTTACTTCACGTATTGCACTTTAGTTTTGAACTTTGTTACCTTCCATCACTGTAACCCATAACATAGTATTATTAACAAATAGCTAAATGTTATCATTTTGGCAGTATACAGCATATGCTAACAGATATATTTACACTTTATAATAACTACAAACAAAGATTAAACAAAAAATTAATAATAATTCAGGCTTACTTAATACTCTCCTGAACCAAAATCAAAGTAGACTAATTCTGAAATGTCAAAGGAAAGTGAATGGACAGAAGCTTGATTCAGCACCATGGACAGCGCCAATGAGCTTTGGAGATGAAGACTAATGCACCAGGATTACTGTGTTACAGTGTGTATTACATGTGTGAATGAAACAAAACACAACTTCAGCTGTGTTTTTGATGAGGCAACAACGTTCTAACGTGACTTAAAGCTCAATTTTGCATTATATAGGATCATACATACAAAATGTCCATGAATTGTGATAACAAATTTTGCCATATCAGCCACCCCCACTTACAAATGGCCCTGTGAATGTTTCAAGTGTGTATCGCACGTTTCAGATTTCCTAATTCGCCGCGACCATCTTTACCAAATTAAAAACACGTAACTGTCAGCCACCTGTTCCCACACACATACTGCATCTGAGGTGTAGTCGTGTCTCAGATCAGCCTACAACTAAGGATCTAAGTGTTAGTATCTCAGTAGAATGCAAACCATGACTTGGAATCACACCATTGACAGAATTTACACTTATACAAACCATCACTTAGCACTAAAAATGCTCTTTGTCACACTATTTTTGTGGGCTTAAAAGGCAAGGCTTCTCCCATAAATAACCCATTAAGGTCAAACTCCAAAGCTAATGCTAACCAGGTCAACTCAATTAGCCCGGGGCACCTGTAAAGGGCATCCATAAAAATCTCTTTCTGCCTGGGCACCTGCTGAGTGAATGGAGGAGCCAGGACC
Organism: Odontamblyopus lacepedii; assembly: GCA_034769755.1. NCBI lineage: Eukaryota > Metazoa > Chordata > Actinopteri > Gobiiformes > Gobiidae > Odontamblyopus > Odontamblyopus lacepedii. The sequence goes on from CM068357.1 coordinate 12,166,835, forward strand.
AGGAGAGGGGACAGAGCCGCTATTCAAAGCCCAGTGAAGAAGGTGTTTGAGGGGCATGTGAAGAGGTTTTGTGTCCCCCTCCTTCAGCCACAAACCCCTCTGTGTTCCTGTTGGCTCAGAGCACTTCCTCTGCTGCTGCTGCTGCTGCTCCCTGTGTGATGCATGCTAAACACTGGATGCTAGTTCAATACGGCAATACAAAACGTCCACTCCAAAATATATGTATAAGACACAACAGGAAAAAAAATTGGAAATGTGAGCTTGCATGTTTCAGCAAAAAGAACAAAACTGCCATCTGGTTTTGATGTTTACCAAATCTTAAACAAGCTTAATCCAGGTCAAATGTGTTGTTTTATTGTAGTCCCATTTCAATATTTTAACAGAACTCACACACGTGCATTCATCAGTTTAACTTCTGATTCAGTGCAGAACTGAGCTGTTATTGATCGCATTTTGAAACTTTTCTATCTCAGAGGAGTAATCTTAAACTTTTGGATTTAAAGGTCCTACTACTCCATTATATTACGCAAAAATCCAAAACATACTTGGATTTATGTATTGTTTCAGGCATACATGTTAAAGTAATCCTAAACTATTCTGTCTATATCTCCAAAGCACAAAACAGTCTTTTGTGATGTTATTAAGTGGGAGTTTTAAAGATAACAGCTATTTTAGCCTCAACTGAACTGATTTAGTCTACAATACACTAGAATAATAATAATTTTTTTTTGTTTTTAGTTGTTGGGATTGACACAGAAAGTATCTTCTGGTGCACAGAGAAGTGAAGAAGTTTCAGTGAGACTAAGACAACAGCTGTGTCTTCAAAGTTTGATAATTCCAGGGCTGCGAATTATTCAAAGGATTCTAGTGAAGAACAGGCCCTTTAAATCAGTGGTTCCCAACCCTGTACCCCCATCCTCAATTTTGAACCCTCTCGGCCCTCAATTTTCCGCTGCCCCCCGGTCCGCGAAATATCGTCTGACATTAAACTGGTTTGTGACGCAAAAAAGGTTGGGGATTGCTGCTTTAAATAACAATAGCTATAGTAGCTAGCAGATTATTGTCATTTACAATGTTTTAATTTGTGTAAAATGGCTACGCAACATTTTTGAATAATTTGTGCATAACCTGGACATTCAGAGTTGTGGGCGGGGAAAGGTGATGGGTACAAAGTGACATTTTCTGAGCACTCAAGCCTCAAATGCAGGACAATACAAGATTACTCAAACATTCATGAATCAAAGTACAAGAGATTAAGCTAATGATGAGGGAACGCCATTATAACATGGTTAAAAGCTCATCAAAGTTAATTTTCAGGAAGAATATTAGTACAATGATAAACCCAGATCAACTCGAGCCTGCCTTCCAACGGACTCCCCAGTGTCGTCCTCCTGTATGTCGAGGTCTGGCTCGACAGAGTGAAATGCACTGACTGCCGGTGTTATACCTTTATGCTTTTAAATTAAAAATGTCGTTTCAATCGTGCTTAATAATGCATGCTCTGTAATCCATGCAAAAAAGGTCCAACTGCCATGAGAAGACTGATGCATATTTCATAAACAACTGAACGAGTGGAAGATGTCTGCTTAATAAGTAATGGTGCCACTTCCCCACTGTGTCAGGTCTGTCCAGAAGCTCACATTAAACTCAGGCTTACAGCTACACAAGCTCAAAATACTCTGTTCCACTTTGTGATGTCATGACGCGATAGTTTTCAAGTTAACAACTTCCTTTTACCTTTAGTTCAGCAGAGATTGGCAAAGCTACAACTGAAATTATCCATGAATCTATAATAAAAACTGAATAAGGCATTTCCCCTTCTGGCCCGGCTCGAGACCGTCTAGTGGCCGCTCCAGGTACTGCAGCTCCTAGGAGCCCATTACATTTTTTGGGAACTGCCAGTGTTCAGCTGACAAGACATCAACAACTTTCACAGAGGCCGGATTTTGTAGGGATTATTTTCTATTTTCACAAGATAAAATCCTCAAAGCGCCTAAAAGTTAGCTTTGTAAGACTGAGTCTAGACCTGCTCTGAGCCATACAACTATAATAAAATCTGGAAGATGAATCCAAGATGGCGCCGTATTGTTTTCAATGATCTGTGCCCATTAGCGCATGACCCCAAAAATTTTTGCTTCTAAAGCCCAACCATGACATCAAAAACGCAGTTCTGACCAATCAGAGCGTGAGCGGCTAGAGCGTGAGCGGCTAGAGCTGCAAGCAACTAGAGCGCGAGTTAACGTGGGCTCAGAGCGGGGCTAGGCTAACTCTTACAAAGTTGATTTTTAGGTGCTTTGACGATTTAAAAAGTTCATATTGTAAAAATACAAAAGAATCCCTACAAAATCCGACCTTTATGAAAGCTGTAGATGCCCTGTCAGCCGAACACGGGCAGGTTGATTTCACAAAAAATGCAGTGCTTCTATGGGAGATTTTTTCTTGGGCTGCGGGCTGAAGTACCTCGCTCAGCCACACATCAATCTGTGCCTTATCCAGCTCTTATTATACATCCATGCTCTGAGCCCACACTAGCAGCTAGCTCTCTGATTGGTCCAAATGCACCACAATTACAACACGTTACCTACGTCACACGGGTGGGAGGCGCTAGCCCGTACTGAGGAAGTAAATGCGGAAGTGACTTTGTTTTTGAGCACAGAAAAGAAGAAAAGAATAGAATGAATAGACTGCCTTTTTATTGTCACTATACAAATGTACAATCCACACTGTACATGTGCACAATGAGATTAAAAGCAACTCAGCCTCCAATACAGACATATACGTGGTGCACTTACACACAGTATAAAAAGAAAAGTAGAATAAATAAGTACTAGTATTAGTGCAAGACAAAAAAAAAAGAAAAAAGGCTGGGACACCCAACACTGCACCACTCAGTCGAGCCGGATATTGCCCTGCTTTAAAGGCCATTGAAAATAATACAACGCCATCTTTGATTCATCTTCCAGATTTTACTATAGCTCTATGAAATTATCCTAATGATTTCAGTGAAGGTGTATGGAGTTTAAAAACACAGTGGAGCGCTTCCTGTATTATCACATGACATCACAAGGTGGAACAAAATGTTTTCAGTTTGAGAGAAGAATTTGTAAAGCCTAAATATGCAGGATTTGTGTGTTAAACATGTGTGAATGAAGTAAAACAAAACTCCAGGTATGTTTTTGATGAGGAAACAACGTAATAATGCCCCTTTAAAGATGAATTATGTCATTTTTCTCCAAGGAAATGTTATTGCTTTTTCCAGAAGATTCCAGTGTGACATTATACTTTGTCAGGTCAATTATAATCAATAAGCTGGTATAAACAGGATAATGACTTTTTAGAGTAAATCCGTATATGTTCCCCACACTGAGAAGAGGACGCTAGCTGCTCATTCCATGTTTTGTCTATTCGTGTGTATATGTGTGTGTGTGTGTGTGTGTGTGTGTGTGTAGCAGTCTGCCATCATAAACCTAATTATTGCAGCAGCTTAACAACAGCAATTAGCACATTTCCATCAGACGACGCTAATTTGTGAATTCCATTCCAGCACCGTTCGGCTCTCGCACATCCACACAGGCTGAACTCGGAGCACAGAGGGGCCACTGGCTAAGCTAACCGTATCTATACAGCAGGGGAGACCGCTTATGGTAATTGAAGCTCATGTAAAATGGAAGCCGTTTACAGTTAATGCCGCGTGACTATTTATGCTGTTGCTATGTCCTTGGGCAAGACACTTCACTCAATTTTGTGCATGTGTAGCATAGTAGTGTGTATGAGCTAGGTTATGAATGATAAGTGAATGAATATATGAAGTATTGGAGACAAAACTGAATATTAAAGAGGGAGTATGCCGCATGTTAGGGCTTATAAAATATGAATTTTTACTAATATTATTGTTTATTTGCATTTATTTGCATCCTTGTACTAGCAACGTGCTGCTTAAAGGTCCTAAATCAGACAAAATTTACTCTTTTGAGCTTTAAGCCATGTTATAATGTTGCCTCATCAAAAACAGACCTGGATTGTGTTTTGTTTTATTCACACATGTTTGAGAAACCTTCATTATTAGTCTCTCTACATCTCTAAAACTCAAAATGCTCTTTTGTGCCTTGTGAAGTCATGAAGCGGAAGTTTTCAGTAGAGTACAGCTCTCACTTTAGCCTCAATTGAACAATTTTAGATCAGAATACACTAGAAAAAACCTGAAGTTGTTTCCATTTTGAAAAGTTTTTTAGTTTTACTTGTTGAGATTGCCACAGAAAGTCTACAGTATTGTCTGGCACACAGAGAAGTGAAGAAGTTTCAACAAGACTAAAACAAAATGTATCTTTAAAGTTTGGCATTTCCAAGAGTGCACATTATTCAAAGGGCATTTACCTTTTACCTTTTGTTCTGAAGACATTGGCAATTCAAGAGCTGAAATTATCCAAACGATCCTAGCGAAGGTGTATGGAGTTCATAAACACAGTGGAGCACTTTCTTGTCTTACCACATGACATCACAAGGAGGAACAGAGTGTTTTCTGTTTTAGAGAAGCCTAAATATGCAGGATTTGTGTGTTAAACGTGTGAATGAAACAAAACACAACTCCAGGTGTTTGTGATGAGGAAACTACATTATAACACAGAAAGTATTTGCAACTGATGGCTAAAGTACAGTTAAACGTCTTCACTACTATTACTACTCCAGCCAGGTGGTTCTTCTACTGTAAACCCACCCCACACCAACCTTTCCTGCCCCAGCCCCCTCTTCCTTCTTACCACCCCCTACCCACGCAGCAGCGGAGGAGCGCTTTGAGTGATAGAACCTCGGATGGGTGCGGACAGTGCGTCTGCGGCCCTGCTTTTTAATGGGCTTCTGTTCCCAGTAATTATGCTGACACAATTTGATCAGCGCTCGCCTAAGTATCTTCATCTGAGGGAGATCGGGGGGAATTAACGCTGATGTAATAAGTACAATTTGTCACTATTAAGACAGAGGTGTTGACAGGAGGGCTGTGGTTGTCAGGGCAACCGCTGGTACCCCCTCCATCCTCCATGTACTCTACCACATCTGCTGTCAGGAGGCCCCAGTGATAGACCTACTGAAATTACACACATTTGGGGAGTGTACCTGTCTAAGAACACTGGCAATTTCGGATAATACAAGAGTTTAGTGTCATAGGCCTGTCTAAAAAGCTGTTATGGACTTGGGTACAGAAATGTGCAAATGGTTTTTGTTTTTTGCGTTAATTATGTCACTTTTCTGGTGGGAGGTCTCGTCATCCGCTGTCTTCATGGCGATGCTATTGTGTTTCCTGAAATGTTCGACAGTTTGTCATTTAACTGCACTCCATGAAGACAACAGGCCAAGTTGAGCATCTTCCAATAGGTCAGTTTAAATAAATGTTTGGAGATCTACTGTATGGTTTGTAACTATTTTATGTGATTATCTACATGTATGTGGATGCACTGACTGATCTGTGCAGATGTCTTGATGAGAACTACCTTGAAAATGAGAATTGTAATCTCAATGAGACTTTCCTGATTAAAGAAAGGTAAAAAAAGAATTGAAAATCAGATATGGGGAAGGATTACACCACTCACAGTAAGAATACATGTTTTTCGATGCATTTTGAGGCATATAAAATCCTACACTTGAATAAATGCAAGATAAATCCAAACAAAGTAATGACATCTCCAGGAAGACAAGCTTGTGGCGAACCCCTCGACCAGAAAAGTTACATAGTGCACCTTTAAAAATATCACCAAGAAGAAAATAAATATTATACAGTTCAATTTAAAGTCTGTGATTTCTTTTATTTGAGAAAGATTAATCAAGTCTGTTTACTCAGATGTTAAATTGCAACTTCAGATTTCTTATTTTAAATCCAAATATTTTCACAAACATTTATAAAAGCCTGTTTAATATAATGGGGTTGTATGAAAAGAAAGTACAAGATAAAGATAACAAGACCAGTACATGGTTTCTAACATAAGATCTCTCTATTTACTATTGGGCTCAGATTTTTGGGATCTTGTACTTAGCTGGAGTATTATATTATAAATGTCTTAGCGTAGTATCTTTGTAAATATAAATGCATTATATTAAAGGTCATATACAGCGCAAAAGAAAATCTTGTTAGCTCATTAAAACATACCTGGAGTTGTGTTTTGTTTCATTCACACATGTTTGAGTAACCCTTCATTATTAGTTTGTCTACATCTCCAAAGATCAAACTGCTCAGTTCCACTTTGTATATTTGCGTAATTTTATTTCTCAAAATGTGTCTATTTCCTTTGGGCTCAAAACTATTACAACTACTGGAAAATACTAAATAAACTGTACCAATTGAGTTTATTTCATATGTAGAACTACCATACTGTGAGGTATTAATATGACCGGTGTATTTTTTTAGTTTACATCATAGTTTCTGGTGTAAAATGTGATAAAATCTGTTGTTATTATGAAGTGGTAGTCTTCAAGTTAATATCTACCTTTTACCTTTAGTTCAGTAGTGATTGGAAACTCCAGAGCTGAAATTATCCACTCTAGTGAATGTGTACAGAGTTTAAAACACAGTGGAGCACATCCTGTATTACCACGTGACATCACAAGGTGGAACAGAGTGTTTTCTGTTTGAAAGAAGACCTCAGCCTCTTGAGCAAAGAGCTGTGTTTAACCAAAATAGCAGTGAATCATAATATGACCAATCAGGGGTTCCGTACCATATCTAATCAGAAAGTGCATGTTACAGTGACCTAGGCTACACTGGTTTTTGCATTAGTAGCATAAATACCCCAGTGTAAATCTGTGCATTGATTGTGTCACTGACAAAGACATGCTATCAGACGTATTGGCAGCATTTGCCATAAATTTAGCTGAGAATGGAAATATAGCATTATTGATGGCTGCCCTTTTAAAAGCTTTGGGAAAAGGTCAGCATTTACAGGGCTGGAAATATGCAGCGGCAACACAAACATACAGTGTGCATTTGGCTGTGGCACCAGAATGTGCCGAATCAGATCATATGTAGGTAAGAGTATAAGTAAGCGTAGATACTGTCAATGGGCAATCAGTGGTTCCCAAACTTTTCACACCAACCATCTAAATAATATTTGACCTGAAATAGGTCATTAGATCAGGTCAAAATTAGGTCTGAACATGAAATGAGATTAAACCAGGTCTAAGATGAGAGAGTAGGTATGGGTATGCACACATGACTGGTGCTACTAGAGGGAGCATAGAAAACAAGACAAAGCCTGGACACTTACTCTGATCAACTTACTTACTTCTGATCAGTAGATAAAGTTTGGTATGTAGGCTTTGTCTCTAAACAATAGGTAAGGTGGTTCTGTGATTGCCCTCAGAACATTTTTTTTAACCTTTAATTAACCAGGAAAGTCCCACTGAGATTACTAACATCTTTTGGTGGTGGTGGTGGTAAGATACTATTGTAGCCACAGCTGCTCTGGGACAAACTGACAGAAGTGAGGCTGCAAATCTGCGCCGTCAGCCCCTCTGACCACCACCATCACTCACCACACACCACTGTCATACTAGGCAATGTGGGTGAAGTGTCTTGCCTAAGGACACAACAACAGAGTTTGCGACTGGCACCCCACTGTGGCACCTGGAATTCCCAGTGGTCTCCAATCCAAGCACTACCCAGGCCCGGCCCTGCTGAGCTTCGCCACATTCAATGAAAAAATAAGTATAAATAAGTACCTCAAGTATGACCATAGATAATCCAAGTCCCACAGCTTGAGAAACACTGTTATACTTTTTATTTTAATGAATTTATTAAAGACCCTGTACCAAACCCACCATGAGTGCAAAACATCTGTTAGTTTGAACTGTTAACTCTCTTGTCTAAGTCCAATATAATGAACACTGACATCAAAGATCTCATGGTCCTCATCCAACAACAGGTCAGAGTGGATTAAAACTATGGCAGTTGCTTCCATATAGTTCTCATCAAACAAACTTCCTTTTAAAAACCTTAAGACATTCTTCAGTCTCATTTTCTTGTTCTGACCTGTACTTTGGTCTGGTGTCATCCCCTGCTTGTCTCCATGGGGATAGATATGTTTAATGTCATACTGTGGAACATTCCAAGCTCTATATCACTATTTCCATTTGACCCGTATGCCATTACCTCAACTTTCACCCAAAATTGGAGTGTTTTTTTCTGTTTGGATTGTTTTATCAGTTTAATATTACATGTTTTACCATAATAATATTATGTGTATGGGATGAAGATTTGAATGTTTCTGAAACTTTACTTTTCTAAGTAGATTCTTGCTAGTCTGAACCGTACATAACCTCTCCCCTTGCCCACACGTCCTCTCACATCCTTTTGTCTTCTCTTCCGAACTTCTTTCTGCTGAAATATTTATGCTGTTGTCAACTTTAATGGATCCATTTTGGCTCCTAAAATGGAGGCTCCTTTCTTGTGCCTTAAAATGTCTCAGGATTACCAGGAACACGACAGCATTCAAACCTAAAAGCTAGCGTATGATTTCTTTTCAAAAATATATGTAATTATGCACAAAGTTCTTTCTTTTATATAAAGGTTTCTATAGTGTTAGTCTGGCAGTGATGTAATAATGCCGATAAAGAAAGAAGGTTGATTTCAAAAGGATGCAGATTTAGGAATGAGCACAGAGGGCAACTTCTATAGCGAATATTGTGAATCCAGGTATTGATTCAAAAGTACTTTTTAAAATAGTGTTAAATTATGTAATATGTAGATGAAAAATAATAATAACTGACAAGAAATCTTTTTAAAGGTACAACACCGTATTTTTCAGACTATAAGGCGCAATATAAATGAACAGGTCTATTTTCATACATAAAGTGCATCAGATTATAAGGCGCATTAAGCGAGACTGATACCTTAGCCTGGGCATCCACGCAGAGTCCTGCACGGGTTCAGGTACCCACAGATACCCAATGGGTGAACTGCAAACTTTAATGAAACGGGTGAAAAATGTTGTGCTGTGTCGGGTCGGTTCGGGTTGGACGCAGGAGAGCGCGGGTCTAATCTGTGGTTTACAAAACATCATGTGCGAACAAAAACAGGGCTGTATTTTAGTGAAATGCAAAAATGCCGTTGTTTTTACAAGATGATTCAATATAAAATGCATATGTTTTTGCCTGCACACACACATTCCCACTTTCATTTTCAAACCTCGCCTGCGATGTCCTGCCGTTCAAAGTAACTTGCGAGTAGCTAAAAGGAAAATTAGCGAGTGGAGAGTATAAAGTTGTGGCTCTTTTTTGGCTTTTTCGGACTGATTTTCATTCGGGTGCGGTTCGGGTGTAGTGTATAGTTCAGTGGGCCGGATCGCATGCGCAATTTAATTTCAATTCTGTTGGAAAACAGGTCGGGTGTAGATTGAGGCATGACGGGTACAGGCGGGTGCAGTTTGTCAAGATCAGACCCGTACAGGACTCTGCATCCACAATCCATTGGCAGATCATGGCGTAACTTGCCTGGTGTTGCCTCCCTGTCTTGTCGTCCAACGCACCCACGCAGCTCGCCATTTAACTTTGAACCACCTGTTGTCCACCAGTCTTTAGCGGTTGGAGTTCTTTGCTTAATCCACCCGGAATGAAGCACCGAATTAGTTTGCTTCACTTGGGCGTGTGAGTCAGCATGTCTCTTAACCGGTGCCATTTTGGGTCTTTATACACACACCATAAAATTATGTTGAAGCACAGTACGTATTACTCCATGAGGTTCCTGACTACAGTAGCTATAATGCTCCGACAATCCGGCTTCATAGCTCACCTAAGTCATACTAAAACATTTTGACAGATTTTTGAGCGCCGTGTACCACATAAAATTAGTTTGAGGTCAGTAAGCATAATCAGAATTAATACATGAGGCGCACCAGAATATAAGACGCATGACGATTTTTGAGAAAATTAAAGGATTTTAAGTGTGCCTTATAGTCCGAAAAATACGGTATGTAACTTTCTGGAGGTGCATAGAGATAAACGATTATAGCACATTTTAAATTTTTCCATGGAAACAAGCAAGAGGAAAAGTTAGGTACGTGGTGATGGTATGTATGCTTTTGTTTTATTAAATTTTGGCTAAAAAGTGACATACTGTGGCTTTAAATAAAAATACAAATCATGATAGCTATTGTGGGGAAACTTGGAGACAGTATTTGACCACCGGAAGGGATCAGCCAACAAAAAAGAACAATATTACGTTGAGGATATAAATTAATTTGAACTCTTATAGCATTCCTCTGTGAAAGTCTATAAAGCTCCCTGTCATGTTGTCCTCTCAGGCTGCATTAAACCTCTGACGGGTGACGGGTGAGGAAAGGTCACCCACAGACTCCTCCCAGAACCTCAGAGCGATCCGCCGTATCGTCCAATCGCACGTCGGGATTCCAAACCAAACGGGAAGTGATACGGCGTCGGGAGCTGGGCAGATCTGAGCTGTGATTGGCCGGTGTTGTGACATGCGGGCCAGGGGCACTCTGAACGCAGACTTGGCGGGGTAGTGTGGAATGACTCGCGGTGAGGAGAGAAGTGGGCTAGTTCAAAGTGACAGCTAGCGTGTTAGCCGGCGTGTTGGCGGGCGCAAACGCACTGTAGTGTCTGAGGGTGCTGAAGGAGACAGCTTGTAAATGAAGCAGATGCAATGTCATGCATGGTCAGAGCTGTCAACAGATCTGATGAAGTCAATGTAGTGTATAGTTCAGTAATCATTCACTCATTCATGCTCAAAATGTTTTCATGTTATGCTTAAATATACAATTCTGTGTGTGTGATGTTTGCAATTTTAAAAAATGCAATCGAAACTAGTTCAGAATGAAACTCGTATGTTGGTTAAATGTACTTATCCACACTCCCCATGTTCAAAAAATCCAAGAAAACCCATGTTTAAAACCACCTTTCATTAACGGTCTTATTTCTTTTGTTTGCCTTTGTTTGTCTCTTCATGTAAAGCGTCTTTAAGTATCTCAAAAAGCGCAATACAAGTGTTTTGTATTATTATTATTTTTATTATTAATGTTAACTTCACTACTTGTGAAATGGATCCTGAAATATAGGTGCAATGGTTAAAGGTGCACTATGTAACTTTTTGCTTGGAGGTTTGTCACCTGCTTGTTTCTATGGTTATGTGATTGCTCTGTTTCTAATGTTCCACAGTGTGACATTAAACAGCTCTACCTTGTACATTTATTCAATTACAGGTGGTTTTATTGCTCAAAAATACCTAGAAAAACAGGCATTTTGACTGTGAGCGGGGTCGCCTTTCCACAGATCTGACCTGTAACTTGGCCTGGTTTGGTGTCCATGATGCTAGGAAGGTTTAATGCCATACTGTGAAACATTTCAGACAAAGTAATAACATGGAGGAAAGCAGGTGGTGGCTCCTCCACCAGAAAAGCTACACAATGCACCTTTAAACTAACAACAACAGGAAAAGTTGCACGTGGCTGGTTGCTACTTCAAGGAGTGACTCATTAAAAAATACAAAATTAAAAATAAAATAAAATATATGATACAAGCCAAACATGGAATTGTGTGGAGTGGGCATGCCATTATTATTATTTATTTTTTTTTCCCCCACATTGCCTTTCTGAAAAAAATAGATTTGATTATTTCATAGATTAAGTGCAAGTTACTTATTAGTTAATACATGTATGGAAGGAATTATGATACTGATAATAATAAAATTCTGCAGTAAAGCCAGTTCTGATATCACAGCAGTAGCCAGGACACACCTTTATGTTTTATATTGTATTTATTGTTGTTGAAGGAAATAAAAATTAAAATCTATTTCCATATTAAGGAATAAAGTCATTCAAGTTTGACAATATAAACTGTATTTTTTTCACGAAATCACTGTACTTTTTGTTACTATATGGTTTCATAGTTCTGATAAAGCTGAAGATCAGTCTAAAACAAAACTGTCCTCTTAATTTTTTTGTAGCAATACTTCTAGTAGAATCTAGTTTTGACACATTTTTGACAATTCTAGTATGAGCTCTTTACCTGACAAAACTGCTTATCAGGATTTTGACCAACCACCTCAGCCTCCTTCTCTCCATCCTTCCTCTCCTCCTCCTTGTCTCCTCTCCTCTCTCCTCTGCTCCTGTCTCCTACTTCCTCTGCCTCCTCAAAGCGCACACTGTCTCCCTTGTCCCCCGTCCCCTCACAAAGCCCCCTCTCTGTCCCCGTCCGGGCCGGTTTGGAGTCGGCTCTGTGGCCACGTGGCTCCACAATGGCTCATTTCAACCTCAATTTCCCTCCAAATGAATGGGAGCCCACCCCGGTTGCACGCCGCTTGCCTTTTAATTGGCCCGAGTTAGATCCAAACCATTAAGCCAATGATGTCGACAGCCCTACCCCCCTTCTCTCTCCTCTCACACACACACACACACAAACACACACACACAGACACACACATACACGCACATGTTGGGTTTCCATGCTTCTTGGGGATATTAAACTTAAAAACCAAACCAAACCAAAGAGACCAAACCAAAATGGCAACCTTAAGGAGCGCATATTGCTCTATTTGCTGATTCATGTTGTTTCCACATATAAAACATACCTGGAGTTGTGTTTTGTTTCATTCACACATGTTTAACACGCAAATTCTGCATATTTAGGCTGAGTTCTCTCAAAAAGAAAACAACACATACAGCTTCAGTAGAATAATTTGGATAATTTCAGCCCTGGAATTGCCCATCTTTACCAAACTAGAAGTAAAAGGAGCTGTTAAACTAAACTAAAACTAAACTAAAACTAAAGTTCTTCTATCAAACTGAAAACACTCTGCGATGGAAATGTTTAGAAACTCCATACACCTTTGCTAGTATCATTTGGATAATTTCAGCACTGGAATTGCCCATTTCTACTGAACAAAAGGTAAAAAAGAAGCTATTAACATGAAAATTACGACTTCATGACATCACAAGTTGGAACAGAGCATTCTGAGCTTTGGAGATGTAGACAAATTAATAATAAAATGTTACTCAAACATGTGTAAATGAGCAAAACACAACTCTAGGTATCTTTTTGATGACATAACAGCATTATAATATGACATAAAGCTCACATGAATCATTTTTTTGCGTAATATAAGACCTTTAAAGGGACTGTACCTGCTTTTTTCATGTATTTGAGCAAAATTTAATCTTGCCACAGTACGGATAGTTTTATAAGCAGCTCTCCTGGTCAAAATAAGTCTGCTGTGTAATGCCTGCATTTAATAATAAAGTTTTGTGTTGTGAGAGAATCGGGAAGTGTGGAGCCGGCCTCTGAAGGTTGTTAAAAGCGCTCTGAAACTCATCATGGTGAGTAATTATGATGCTCAGAATCCATAAGGTAAATGAGAAATAACTTTGGACTCATACAAAAAATTAAAAGTGTCTGAACTTTAAACCACGGTGTTGATTTAACAATAAAGAATTTTCATCACGGGGACCTAATTTTTCATTCAGGTCCCCACGATGCAAGTGTGCGTTCGAAATTTTAGTCCCCACAACACCCTTCAGCGCACAAAGCCACAAATTACACACCTTTTTTTTCTACCAGAACATAAACGCCTTATCTCGAGGCCGCAAGCAGACGTCATGAATATTCAGCGAGCAATCTGCGCTGGTCCAGACGAGCGCTGAGGCCCACAATGGCACATATACATAGCAGAAAGCAGTATTCTCTCCAAGCAGCCATTGTTTACGCCAGCAGTGTATATCTGAGAACTATTGATTAGGAGCTGGAGAAGAGGAACAGTCTGCTCCTCACTGTGGGCGCGTATTAGATATTCTTTCCACTACATTTTTTATTAGAGAACATCAATACGACTTACCTTTAGGTAAGAGAGTCCAGGAAAGCGTGGAACACAGAAAGAAAAGGGTGGTTAGCTTTAGCTGGGTGAGAATACAACGCAGGAATTCATTATGCGCAATTCAGTAAATGTCATATATCATTTTATAAGAGATTACAGGAAGTATTATGGGATTGTCACACAAATTATCAATAAATATTATGAAAAAGCGGTTTGATTTGAAGGCAATGGCATCTGTGTAATGTTATTGTAGAATGTGGTTTGGAGTTTCAAGGTTTCTTGAGTTTCTAGCACCAAGAACTGTGCATTTATGTTTTATATAGTAAGTAGGGTTGTCAAAAGTATCGAAAATCAGACACTAATAGATACTAAAACTGGTATCGAAACTAGATACTCATTTGAGCAGGTATCAATACTAAACAAATCACATTCACAGGACAGAAATGAACCTTTCGTGGATCACTTCAGAATGATTTTAAGCTGTTTTAGAACAAGTACAACCTGGACAACTGAGCAATTACACAGATATAAGACCACAGAGTAATATAAAAGAAAGTACTATGTTTTAATGTTGAAAATCACATATCGTTAGCCTAATAGCATAATTGCCTAAATAATTTTTTTGGCCAAACTGTGATATCTGCCTAACTTAACTCTTCTACCACTGCTGAATCACCCTGCAATCAATGTTGTGTCTTTCTTTTTTTTTTGGAAACTTGTTCACATCTTGTTGAATTTTCTGTTGCAATGATATAAAAAAAATACCAATGTGCTTGCTAAAAAACTATTTTTTTCTTGTTTTCCGAAAACGTTCACATATGACTTAGTGCTATTAGGCTAACAATACTGTCTAAAGAAAGTGTTTTTATTTTCATCATAGTATCAAGTTTATTCCTTAGTGTCAAAATTGAATATGAAATGTTATTGTGACAACATTAATACCGTAAAATACCAAGTAAGAGCTGGGGCGTTTATTTGTTTCAATCACTTAACAGACCAGGCGTTTATTTGAGACCAGGCGGCAATTTGGGGCAGGCGATTAATTCCTTTGTCACAAAAATCTTGCTCAGCAAAACCGGGAAAATATGGTAGTGAAATTCTTTTAAGCAGTATGACTATAATTTAGGCTAGACATAGACAAGTTAATTTGAAATGTTACAACAAACAGCTGTTTGTTTGTTTTTTTTCAGTGCTTTTAGTTTATGCAAATGAGCCATGTGATTTTAAGTTTCATTTTTGTAGAGACAACACGAGCATCAGTCCTGCATCCTGTTGTTGCAGCACATTTCTGTCTTCAGTACATACATTAGACTCGGCGTTTATTTGGAATTTTATCGTTATCGTTATTTATCAAAAATAATCACCTGCACCCGGCATGTGAAGGGGACTTGGCGGTTAATTGGAACCCGGTTCTTATTTGGTACTTAACGGTAGTAAGTAAGCATATGTTACATGTTACATAAATGAGAAAAAGAGTGGTACCTTGCTTCATATTTTAGGTAAACAAAAAAAAAATGGAATACCGGTTAGAGTTAAAGGCCTTATATTAAACAGAAGCCATGTCATAATGTTGTTACCTCATCAAAAACATACCTGGGGTTGTGTTTCGTTTCATTCACACATGTTTTATCCTTTATTATCAGTCTGTCTACATCCCCAAAGCTCAAAATGCTCTGTTCCACTGTGTGATGTCATAAAGAGACAAGGTGAAACAGCTTGTTTTCTGTTTGAGTATGTTAAACATGCCTGGATGAAACAAAACACATCCCCAGGTCTGTTTATGATGAGGAAACAACATTATAACATAGACCAGACAACAGTGTAATATGGGCCCTCTAATTTAAACCTTCTATGTATGTTTTATCTGCACCATCATTTGTTTCAATCACAATCACTTATGCCAACAACACAAAAAGTTATCTTCTCTGGATAAGACTTCTCAGTAATATCCAAACAAAAAAAGAAAGCAATGATCAAGCAATTTCCAGATCAAGCACCATTATTACGGACTAATCCCCTGTAATTATAACAGGGCCAGAGCTCAACCTATAATCAATGTATAAGGAATAGAATTAGCACACATTATACTAGAAATAGGACAAGATAAGAGACTGCACAGACCATAAACACAAATGTTTGGTCAAATGTGCTCACAATGTGGGTTTGAGAGCAGTGGTGGAAGGTAACGAAGTACAATTAGTAAAGTACCGGTACTATACTTAAGTAGAATTTTGAAGTATCTGGACTTTTTACTTCACTATATTTGAGAGCAGGTAACAGTACTTTCTACTTCTCTACCTTTTTGAACATGACGCAAAAGTAAGTAGGGAAGTAAGTATTTTTCAGGTGATTTTTAAGGGTTATTTTTTTACCATGTTTGTGGCACAATCCTGACTAAAGGTTTTGGGTTTAAGCTTCGTCTTTCAACAAACGAAATGAATACACAAAATACTTAAGAAATATAAACCGAAAAATGTATATATAGTTGCATGAAATACTTTTAATTTTACTCTTAAAGTACATTTTAAACTTGTACTGCATTATGTAGGTGCGTTTACATTTCTATCTAAATTACAGGTGGTTTTATAGCTCAAAAATACTTAGAAAAACAGGGACTCTGACTGTGACTGGGGTCGCCTCTCCACAGATCTGACCTCTAACTTGTTCTGGTTTGGTCTCCATGAAGACAGAAAGGTTTAATGCCATACTGTGAAACATTCCAGACAAATAACATCTCCATGAAGAAGAGTGTTAAGACTGTTATTTCATGTGATGCTTTTACTTTTCCCTGGGTAATCTTTTGCCTCTATATCTGTACTTTTACTTAAACAACAAAACTGAGTACTTCATCCAGTACTGCTTGATAGTGGTGAGTGCAAAATGGTTGCCACATGTCCCAGGGCAGCTGTGGCTAAAAGAGCTCTCTTACCACGTACGAGTCAAGAGTGAATGAAAAATGCATCTGTAAATTGAGTCACTAGAAAATCACTATATGGAGTTCGATAACAGAGTATTACATGCCATATAGTGCGTAATGTAGAAGCATATTATGGGATTGAATTACATGGCACAGCATTTTACAAGTCTATAGTCGCCAATTTACCATCCTATAGCTTAGGAGCGGCATTGATCTTTGAGCTTTCTGCTTAGTTTCTTTTAACCAAATCTGATCAAGAGTTTTGTTTATTTTGTTACTCAGTCTCTCCCAACAGTAAAACCCCTAGCTAGCTCGCGAGTTGTTTCTTTAAAGGCGCACCATGTAACTTTTCTGATTGAGTGTCCACCACCTGCTTGTCACCATGAAGATTTCCCACTGTATGGCATCAAACTTATGTATCAACAGTGCTTAACAAATTAATGAGACCACCACCCAGTATAAGATGTTTGCCACTGCTGCCGTACGTAATTTAACAGTATTTCTGTTTACCAGAATATCTTTTTATGTTAGTATAATGGTTAATCCGCCAGTATATGCAAGATCAAAATGATGTCTATAATGCTAAAATATAATTATTGTTGGTATCCATAAATGTTCGAGTCCAAAAATGACACCAAAGTCTCGTCCAAAGCGAGTCTCTGGGAACAGCTAGCTCTCTGTTCCCAGAAAAACTACATAAAAACCAAGCAGCAAGAATGCAGCTGTTATCTGCGCCAAAGCTGCTCAGACAAAATATTGACATTTTTGGTTATTATCTGTCAACAAGGACTATTTTGTTATTCCAGTTGGTCATTTTCTTAATGAATAACAATGAAATTGTTCATTTGAAACAAGTTTTTGATATACTATGAAGTTATTTATGTTTTCTTCTCATGACAGGTGATCTAATAAATTTGTTAAGCTCTGTATGTGGAAACAAACAGGTGGCACTACCAGAGTTACAGTCAGATCTGTGGAGAGGAGGCTCCTGCATGTTTTTGAAGGTCCTATATTATGCAAAATTAACTCTTGTGATCTTCAAGCTATGTTACCTGACCAAAAACATAGAGTTGTGCTTTATTCGTACATGTTTGAGTACCGTAAATTCCGGATCACAAGCCGCTACTTTTTTTCTACACTTTCAACACTGCGGCTCGTAATATGAAGCGGCTTTTTTATTTATTTTTTTCATCGCGGGAAAAACATGGACCAATAAAATGAATAAGTAGTTCACTGAGGTCCAATGAAATTGTATGATTAATCACAACTTCCTTATTTCAGTCTTTCTGCTAACCCTCATCAACATGGAGAATACCAGACAAAAAGCATATGATGCAGCTTTTAAACTAAAAGCGATCACTCTGGCAGTTAAAGAAGGAAATCGAGCTGCTGACCGTAAAATTGGCATAAACGTGTAGATGGTGCGAAGGTGGAGGCTCCAGCAAGAAGAACTGAGCCAGTGTAAAAAGACAACCAAAGCTTTCAGAGGTAACCATAGCAGATGGCCTGAGCTTGAAAACTTTCTGGAGGACTGGGTTAACACGCAAAGAGCACGCGGCCGCGTGTTTCCGCTGTACAAATCAGACTGAAGGCTAAAGCGATCGCTACCGTGGTTTATTCCCAGAGCGCCAAGGTGTGTATGTGCATTTCGCGTGTGTGTGTCCCAAGTGTGTGAAGGTGTGTAAGTGCCTGTGGCGCGTGTGTGTCCCAAGTGTCACCAGTGAGCGAGTCCGTCCCCAGAGTTCAGCGGGGGACCGCGTCCGCGGCCCATCCCGGAGGCGCTCCAGGCGGCGGGGACGCAGAAGCGAACCCCCCGCCTAGTCTTTGGCCAGCGGTTTATAATATGGTGCGGCTCATATAATTACAAAATTGATTTTTCTTCATAAATCTGAGCATGCGGTTCTTAATCGGGTGCGCTCTGTAGTCCGGAATTTACGGTAATCCTTTATTATCAGTCTTCAGAACTAAAAATGCTCCCTTCCACCTTGTGATGTCATGAAGCAATAGTTTTCAACAGCTATCTATTACATTTTGCTCAGCAGAGATTGGCAGGACTGGATTCAAATGATTCTAATGAAGATGTGTGGAGTTTAAAAACACATTTGTACTACATAACATCATACGGTGGAACAGAGGGGTGAGAGCTTAAATATGCAGAGTTTGTGTGCTAAACATGTGTGAATGAAACAAAACACAGCTCCAGGTATGTTTTTGATGAGGAAACATTATCACATAGATCAGAAAATAGCATAATGTGGGTCCTTAAAGCATATTTTGGCAATAAAACACCTGTATTTGAATAAAGGCAAGATAGATTTGTTTAATACCATGTAGCACAACATTCCAGGCAAAAGTACCTCCCCTCCAGAAAAGTTACATGGTTCCCCTTTAAGGCAACAGTAAATAATATATTTGGGGAAAAAATCACTAGAAGCAAGTATCCATAGAGTTTTATGTTAACTATTTATGAATGTTTGTCTAGATATAAAGTGATCTATAATTTTAAAGTTTTCTGAGTGCAGTAAAGTAAAAAGGAGAGTAAAATATTCCATGCAAGGATCAGGACTGACTGCTATTCCCGAGTAAAATCATATAATCATCCATGTTCCAATGAAAGGTAGGCGCGTTTCATGTATTTGCCTTGAACCAGCCCCTGCCTCGGCCCTGTACTCCAGCGCCCTTTGAAAAATTTCACTCCAAATTCACAATACCCCAATCCCCCTGTGGATGTTGTCAAAGATGAAAGAGGCAGCAGGCTCTGTCCGCATACATCACTCTCTCTCTCTCACTCTCTTTCTCTCTCCGTCTGCCTCTCTGCGGAATACACAGCACAAAAAAGAAAGTGAATACTCAAACAGCTCCCTGCACTCTTCAACCATTTTACACCACCTGCTTTGATCTGCACGCGGCGCCATCACACAGCCACCGTCCCAGCCCTCGTCTTTGTATTAAGAGGAGAGCAGTCGCGGTCTGGCGTTAGCTTGGTTTGACTCTCACGCATTTATTTGCTCGTCCAAATTGCTCTGTCTGGTCTCGAGGCCTTGAGTTGCTTGCGAGGAAGGAGAGGAGGAAGAGGAGGGGGGGGCTTTTCCTGTTCGTTTAGCTCGTTAGCGTTGTGGCGCTAGCTGGCAGGATCAATTACGGGGGAATGTGAGCGCGTCTCGGTATCATTACCCAGCAAAAACTATATTAGCGCGGTCTGAGGGGAGCTGATTATTATGGCAGCTACTGTTCCCTGCACTGTGAATCTCCAGCCGCCGTCATGTGGGGAGATACAGAGGAGAGGGGGTTAGCTAGCGTCAAATCATTTCAGATGGCAGCAAAGACATTTCAGAATGATAGTAAGGCTAGACAAAGAATAAACTACAGCTACAATACTTCAGTTGAGTGTAATGTAAACCAGTTATGTTAAGATGAGCCATAATGTAACGATTCTGTTCTTAACTTCTTAGGTTGAATGTACAAAAGACAAAATGAATGTTTTTGGATTAGTTCATTTAGCCAATGTTTTGCTTAAACTCTACACATTAAATAAAGACATAAGGCTGACGTACATCCGTTCTGTGCTGTTTTTTAGTATCTGCTGTAGGGGTGTGCAAAAATATCAAAATATCGTGATTTTAAATTTGGTCATATAGTCCTGATATTGTTGGCTGCTCTATCAATATATACATACAGCCATGAGTATTTTTTGGTATATTTTAAATGGTAAAAAGTCATTTTTATATAGCATTTTTCCACTTTCAAGGCACTCAAAGCGCTTAACGACAAGAAACCACTCACCAATTCACACACACACCAGTGTACACAGACACTGGGGGCGAGATGGGTTAAGTGTCTTGCCCAGGGACACAACACGGGAGCTGGAATCGCACCACCAACCTGTAGGTCAATGGATGTTACCGCTCAACCAATGATGTTTTATACTGAGAGCGGGATTGGAAACGCCAACCTTCAGATCAGTGGACACTCTTACCAGCTGAGCTACTGCCGCCCCATTTTACAAATTGTTTAGTCACAGCAAACTTGTTTATGCAATGTATTTGACATATTCACTGTTTTGATGATTAAAATGGCAATATTTAAGTATGCAAGTCTATACAAGTACTGCTAAGAAGAAAAGCCTTTGTTAAAATGTATTTGTTTCTTTAAATATAGTGATATATCGCGGTACATCACAGTATATCAGTTATCACATGTAGCACAGCATTTTGATATTACTGTACTGTATTGTGAGTTGTGAATCGTGTCTCGTATTGAACCGCGAGAAACCCTGTGATTCCCGGCTCTCATCTACAGCTCTTTGCAGACATCATTGAGCTGTTCTGAATGCCAGCGTTAGCCAGAACACAATACAATGCTGGGGCGAGTTTTACAAAAATGGCAACATAATAATGAATTGGTGAATTGATTTAGATATGCACCAACTCATACGTACAAATGACCATATAGGTGTTACATAGAGCTCAAACCAATGTCAGTCTAATAAGAAATAATAACAATTTCAAAATCAAATCTAAAAATCTGCCAAACCAATGCCTTGTTGCATAAGCATTGCAGGCATCAGATCTCAAATCCAAGTATTCTCCGTGAATTGGAAAGCCCAGATGTGGAAATAGGAGCATGTTTCCATACAATAACATTATTATTATTTATTGGAATGAAATAACCAAAACGTGCCCCGTGTTCAAAACTAGTCCTTTAATGATTCTTTCAATTGAATGGAGATATCGTGCGCTAGTCTTCCCCCCCGCTACAAACAAACACTATTTATTTGTTGCTCCTATAACGTCTGCTTTCCTCACCCTAAATCTCTTTGTTCCATTCTCGCTTCCTGTCCCCATTTTGGCTTCTATTTATTCACCATTTCTTTGTGCGCTTCACCGTCGCCTGTGCCTCGGAGGGCAGACTTCAGGGACTAATCCAGCCTTCTAGACATCTACACATCACTCACTCGCTCCCTCCCTTTTCTCCCTTCTTTCCTCGCACAGAAAGGGTGCCCAGACTGCCTCCAATGGCTCCTAGTCGAGAGCTAATGCACGTCATTTAGTGTCAGCCCCAGCCACAGCCAGACTTCACACTTAAATCAAAATCATTTTCCTCTTAAGAGACCAGACGTGATTCAATAAACAGTAGATCTTTATAATGCATTCGGTAAAGTGGAGAGGAGCTGAGGGAGGGCGAAAACCAGCTGGATATTAATTCTATTTTAAGGGTTCCATTGCCGTACTGATTAACATAATGTTTACCCATGAAAATGAATAAGGAAATAGTGGGCTAAAATAAAACCACTTATCATTCTAATCTCTAAGCGGTGATATTGTTGGTGTTATTGTATAATTGCACAATGAAAGCTGCTGCTAATATTTGTTTACCCCGAGCTTAAAGAGGTCCATAAACACTGAAGGAGACTTTGTGGGATAGACTGCGGAGGAGCTGTAAAAAAACATTACGATGAGAATAGGTCAGAATAATATTTAATAGGACCTGCTAAATAATGAAAGGTTTGTTGCTATTGTTAATGTTAGCCTTCAGCTTTATACTTTTTAAATTATATACACTTTTAAATTAAGGCTTGTTCAACTGGAGATGAAGTTGTATTATTAATAAACCATAAGTAGTCCAAACCAAATTATAATTGAATGTTAACAAAAAATACTGTTTGACCCCAATCACTGGTGAAAGAGCTATGGGTTAATTCTCATTTATACAGTTATGCATTATAGAAATTGTCTCTGTATTACAAGCAGTCAAGTTTATTGATCTCTTTGGGCTTTATAAGGATTGTTTGTACATATAATATAATAACAGACATTGGCTATGTTCATGTGAATACCAAAATCTGATTATTATCTGATTTTCGGGTGATTTTACTACTTACAGTCATTTTAAGTCTTATAACTCATGCGTGACCACTGGCCACTGTGGAATAGTGGTTTGCACTTCATCGTCACAACTACAATGGTTCAATTACCAGACAGGGTGAGGCCTTTTTCAGAGTTTGCATGTTCTCTCTGTATCTGTGTTGGTTTCCACGGATAGACAGACAGACAGATAGATAGATAGATAGATAGACAAATAGATAAATAAATAGACAGAGAGAATGACAGATAAGTAGATATTTATATAGATACAGTAGATATCTGGGTGTTTTGGTTTATCCTATAACAACAAAAACGTGTACAACAGGTTTCCTTTGAGACCAGAGAACTCCCAGATGTATCAGATCTGGGACAGTGGGACTTTCCTGAAGAAATATATGTCTAAAGTAAAATATGAAACTGGTTGTATACTGCTGCGTTACTCATTACACTCCTGTTAAGCAAACAAAATGTCATTTATAAGTTTTTTTTTTACTTTTTTAGATATAGAACATATTCATTAATCGTCAGTATAATAAATAAGTGTATAAGGAATAGAATTATCGCACATTATACTAGAAACAAGACAAGGAGGATGTCACAGCATTACACAGATCATACACACAAATGTTTGGTCAAATGTGCTCACGTGAGTTTGATAACAGTGGGGGAAAGTAACGGTAACAAATAGTAAAGGTATTTGTACTTCTTATTTTTATTTCACTACATTTGAGCGCAGGTATCTGTTTCTAAATCTGTATCTGATAGGGCTTTGTCATGACCACTCTGAATAAGCCCCGTTAGGCAAACAAAGCGTCATTTCTAAGTTCAGTATTTTATTTTTTTTAATATAAAACACATCCATTAATCATGATTAGATCTAAGACTAATACAATGAGACTGTGTAGATGCATTTTACTGCTGGTGTCATCCCTAAATTCCCTTTCATGCTCTAGTAGGTGTCAGGTGTGTGTGTGTGTGTGTGTGTGAGCTGCCTCTGCCTCTCACATGGTTTATGCATCTCTTATGTGTCTCAGCGAGGACAGCAGAATGAGGGGATGAAGGGCGAGAAAGAGGAGCCCGGCCTGAATTTTAATGACCAGGAGAGTGGATGGAAACCTACACCTCACAAGGTCACAGCGCACATTCACCAAGGAGCCACTCCAGCCCCAGTGTAAAGAGAGGAGCAGGGAGGAACTTTACAGGGCTACAGTAAAAAAGTAAAAGAGCTTCAAAGAAGATGAGATACGTGGGAGATATGCCTGTTATTTTAATTGGAAAAAATGGCTGCACAGTAAACAGAAAAATATGTATAATAATACCTGCATTTCGTCTTATTAGCATTAGCCACCAATTAGACAGAGCTAATTGATATAACTGTAATGGTCAATGGTCACATTTTTATATAGCACTTTTCAAAATTCACAGCACTCAAAAGGCTTTACATTAAGGAAGCACTCACCAATTCACATACATATTTATACACCAATGTACACAGACACTGGGGACGAGGTGGTTAAGTGTCTTGCCCAAAAACAGAACAATAGCATTCATCTGAAGGAGATGTAATCGCACCACAAACCTGTGGGTCAGTGGATCTGGCCACTCAACCGATGATGTTTATGTCTGGAGAGGGATTCAAACCTCTAACCTCATGGATCAATAGTGTCATCTGGTTTGGGGACTGCTCTGTTGCCGACCACAAAGCACTGCAGAGGGTGGTGAAAACTGCCCAACGCATCACAGGGAGTCCACTACCCGCTACTGAGGGTGTACAGAAGAAGTGATGCCTGCGCCTTTAAGGACACCTCACATTCAAACTAAAGACTTTTCCAACTCCTCCCCTCCAGAAGGCGCTTCAAAAGCTTTCAGACTAAAACCCACAGGTTCAGAAACAGTTTCTTCCCCATAGCTGTTTCCCTACCAAACTCTATTCCCCGCTGAACGCCCATGTATATATCGCCAGTGCTGTGTATACACCTTACATATATACACATATTACATCTAATACATAACTTTTATATATATTTTTATTTTTTGTCTATTTAGATTTATATTTTATTTTGTATACATTCCTCATTCTGCATATTTCGCACTTGCTGCTCTTGCTGCTCATGTAAAAGCCTCAAAAAGACTCAATTGCCGATGTCATTTCTAATCCCATTTATTTACGAGTGAATTTTATTTTTTGAAAAATGCTAAAAAATACATTCCCGAACCATTTTCTTTCAATAATTTACAGTTTATCTTTTTCTTCACTGTCAGTAGTCGATCCTCATTTGTTGCTACTAGCCACTTCAATCAAGTCTTTTGGGTCTTTTTCGCATGTGCAGTGGGAAATCAACAAAGGTAAGGCTAAGCCTGCATATAAAGTTTCCAGACCACTAATGAGTGAGCCAGGCATATGGGTTTGTTTGTTAGACTCATGGCTGTTGTAAGATGGGTTAGAAAGTGGTGTTAAGCCTCTTCTGTGCAAATTGGCATTTTACGTGGAAGTTAAGAACTTGCCCCCATCACTACGCTAGTTTGTTGACTTGACAGGCTCACTGCCACAGCGAGATCTCCACCTAAGCAACACTGATCTGTGCCGATTTATTGTCTTCTGACAGTATTCGACCACCTCTAGCAATGGACTTTAGCTTCAAATGTGCCAGAGTTCCCGTTTTAGTTAGCATTAGCATGCAGTCTTAGCATTTTAGCATCTTCCAAACCTTGCTGTTATTTACTTTTCTCTGACTTAAACAGGCACTTAACGGGTCTAAAAGGGGAGATTTCCACCGTACGATTTCATTTGCCTCTGATGATGATCCTCCTGTGAACACTCCACGCTGAAATAAGCCAGACTAGGAGCTCATATTGTTGCCACAGAGACGAGGGGGAGAAAAGACACTCCAGTATTTGCATAGAGCCTAATTTGATCTACTTGAGATTGCAACTTCCTTCCACTTGATGTAATTAAACCCAGAGATGAGACTAATTAAGTTGACGGTGAGAAATAGGAGCGTGGAGAAGGCGGCGGATGCACACTATAGTAAATATTGACAAGGCGGGCTGATCGGGAGTGAGCAGTGTGATGGGGTGAGGATTATTAAGAAGTACAGTCATCACTCACACTTATAACAGTGAATCAGCAGCTACGTATATGCCACATGAGCTGTCCATACTAGAAATGGAGAATTCAGAACTGTAATGTGATGTGAGGAGATAACATTTTGTCTTATTATTCAGGAAATGCGAGAAAAACAAGTGATCTTTGAGGATTTAGTGAGTGCCATAGTAACATATAGATGTGGGCGATACGTTGAACTATTGTTTGTAACAGAACTGAAGACGCCTCAGAGTAGAAAATATAGTATTCACTCCAAAACTGTTGTCCAGTTGAGAGATAAACTTTCTTTTGCTATGGATCCTACTTGTATGACAGCGATTATACATACATAACTTATAAAACTGAAATGGTACAAACAGAGCAAAAAAAAAAAAAATAAATAAATAAACAAATAATAAAATGGAGCAATCTTTTTTTTTTTTTTTTTTTTTTTAACAAAGTGATATTTATGCACATTTGCGGGTAATACTTGTGGGGATACTCAAAGGTACATTGTAAAACTTTTCTGGTGCAGCATCCGTCAGACGTTTTTCTTCATGGAGATGTTATTGCTTCGTCTGGTATGTTTCACAGCAGCACCTTTCTATCTTTATGGAGACCAAATTACTGGTTAGATCTGTGGAGAGGCAATCCCGCTCACAGGCAGAATGCCCGTTTTTCTAGGTATTTTTGAGTTGTAAAACCACCTGTAATTTAATAAATGTAAGGTAGAGCTGTTTAATGTCATAATATGAAACATTCCAGAAAGATGAATAACCATCCAGAATAAATATCCATAGAAAACTCACTCAATAAATGTTTCTGTTGGATTCTCACGCTATCATCTGATTACTGAGATCCATATTTTTCCAATATTGCCCATCACTAATGTAACAACAGTGGGTTATGTGTCCACCAAGATGAGGGTCAAAGGTTTACACACATGGTCCAATATTGGTCGCACTGGTTTCACAGGGAAGGGCGTCTACTGCTGCAATGTTACTAAATAAATCCCTCAAGCAATTTTACTGGAGGCAGTGCTAAAGTTGCAGACACTGTGTTACCATAAATATTTTGCCATATAGTCTGTGTATCATATATATCATATACCGTAAAATACCAAATAAGAGCCGGGGCTTTTATTTGTTTCAATCACTTAACAGACCAAGCGTTTATTTGAGACCAGGAGGTAATTTGGATCAGCAAAACTGGGAAAATATGGTACTCAAATTCTTTTAACCAGTATGACTATAATATAGGCGACTTTCTATACAGACGTAGGGGAGTTAATTTGAAATGTTACAACAAAATATCTATGGAGCAGGGAGTTTCCCACATTTGAAAGCAACTCCTGAATTACAGAAAGTCATTAAAACCCTCCACATGGAGAAATTTCTTTAGCAAGTTAAAACAAATGACAGACGCAGTGAATGTGGAGCAGCAGAGTGAAAATGTTCATCAACCGCATCAGGAAACAAGCTGTTTTTTTCAGCGCTTATAGTTTATCCAAATGAACCGTGTGGTTTGAAGTTTCGTTTCTGTAGAGACGATGCGAGCATCAGTCCTGCGTCCTGATGTTGCAGCACGACTTCTGTCTTCCAGCTCGTACATTAGACTCGGTGTTTATTTGGAATCAGCGGATACTTATCAAAATATACACCTGCACCCGCCGTTTAAAGGGGACCCAGCGGTTAATTGTAACCCTCTTTTATTTAGTATTTTACGGTAATATACAATATGACAAATTTGCATTGGCAGACCTTACAATTATTCAAATATTACGACTATTTGCTGAATGTCTCCCCACACTCTTTTTCCTCACATTTACATGATCTTAATAGAGACAACAAGTGAGTGATATCAACCTAATGAAAGTTTTCAAACATCTAAAGGCCATTTAAGTTCCTACACACAACATCAAGCTAAACGGTGTTAGCAAGGTCAGAAGGTAGTGTTACTTGAGCCTTGTTTGGAGTTAACCGTGAGGCCATACGACTCATTTAGGAACGTAACGACTCCCAGTGAAACAAGCTAATGACACGAGCAATTAGCTAGCATTGTAAAGCAGCCAGTGAGGGGGCCCTGGCTAATCACCAACCATAATAAAACAGTAAAATACATCAGACAGTAGATCCAAATGATGATTACGGATTCAGGGACCTGCTGCCCACTTATTACCGTTTGGCAGATGCTTTTTTCCCACGTTCATTTGGCCGGCGATCTGGGAGAGCTGAAAGTGTCCAGGAATGTCAGGGTGTATAATTGCCAATCTGTGCCTGGCCCAGAGGCCTAGTTTCACTCACAGTACGGAAGGAGGAGTTTTATGGTGAGGCAGCAGATGGGGGGACTTTATAAAAACATGAGCGAACAGCTGTTAACAAGCTGTCGATCTGTACCGCTTTGTTTGGTAGCTTTGTTTAAACCAGAATGCTGCGTCAGTGTTTTTAATTTACTCAGCATGATTGCATAAATGGATGAGTTTTGCAATAATTTCATACATATGTCTTTTGCAACTAACTTTACGGGTGTGACGAAATACAACTACCGTAAGATGAAGCGAGACACGAGACTGGATCTATGAGAACGAAACAAGATGAGATTTTGACATTTGTTATAAATAAATTGGGCAAGTTCTCAATTTTAGCCTTTTGATTTACTATTTCATATTTCTGCTGTCATTGTAGCACTGGTTTTTGGGAATACAGCTTCACAAAAATTTTACTCGCCAGTACTTAACTCCATTTTTGATCAAATCCAAACATAAAAATATGGGGGGGAATCTCACATGATCATTTTCAGCATGTGCGTGCATTCTTTTGGTAATTTTGTCTCGTGAAATCTTGTGGCGGGAGATTTTGTTCCATCCCAAAGTAACGTGTATTTCCTTATTTGGAGTGGTAAATTAAAATTTTAGTTTAGTGTTTAGTTTTTTTTCTGTAATAAAAATGTGCCCTCCTCATTTGACCCATCCTTCAGTGTCACTGGAGCAACAGGAATTACAATCCCTGATATCTATATCTATCTATAGGTTGTGTTCAATGTAACTCTGAACTCTGAAAAATTAACTGTTTTAGAAATAGAAATATCAGAAATTCTATAAAGCTTGAACCTTATCATTATTTGTTATGGATTGGCAATGCAAATTTGCCATATTAATCTTATGGCTTGAAATACTTTCAGCTAACAACAATCATGTCTTTGGGGTTGAATTATGGCACCACTTTCGGAAGCTTTCGGGAAAGAATTATTTCCTTTTAGCTCCTTTATGATGAGATAAAGTGATGATGATATGAAGTGATGATGATATGAAGTTTGACGAAATCTAACTGGTTTAGCATCATTGGAATTTTGCTGGCAATTTAAGTCACCTATGAAAGTGACAGGCACATCTGATCAGCCCATTTTGCCAATCACTGATCATGTTATTTTGTCTTGATCAATCGTAGCAGCTCTAAACCTATTGAAAATTAGACTCATTATACTAGAAGTGGAGCTACCACTCGACCACAGCGAATTTCGTTCTATAGTTGATTCAAGATCCTCTTATATATCCTCTTATCTTTGCCAAATAAATGTGCTTCTCTCTATAACTTTAAAAATCATACTCTATAACTATATCTACAGGCCGGTTTTTGGATATTTTCTCATGTCCAGTTATTATTATTACTCATGCAATCGGCCTAATGTACTTTAAATGGAGCCACTCAGCTTAGAACAACAGGCCCACGCACACTTTTACCTTTAATTGAATTTTAATCTGCTTTTGCGGTCACAAATCATGCGGTGCCTGGCTAATTACCCACTAACGATAATGCTATTGGATTTATATGGAAATGCCCAGGCAGCAAAGTGAACTTGGTGTTGTGGTCACGAGCGTAATCACAGGATGTATAGCTGGCAGCCTTGAGTTTTTCTTTTTTTCTTTCTTTTTTTTTTCTTAGACGGATGGTGCTTGAGGCGAGGGAGAGTTGGTGTGCGAAGGTTGTGATGTATGTCCACTCTCCTGGTGTCCTCCAGTGGTCTCATTAGGGCTGGACCGAGACGAGAAGGTGAGATGGTTACTGTGACAACGGCACAGAATGACGGGCGGACAGGCAACAGGGAGGGGCTGACAACGCACAAGGATGTTCAATAGAAACGGCTGTGTATATAGACAAGGAAAAAGCGGGGACTGATATCAAACAGGGCGATGCTATGAGAGCAAAAACAGGTATTCAGAAGGCATATTTTCAGGTTTTTAGGGATGTTCGTTTTGTCTTGAAAGTTATTTGTTAGTTATTGTTTTGCTTTAGATAATAATAATGATAATACAAGTTTAGCGCTTTTCACGACACTCAAAGACGCTTCACATAGATCAGGACAAACACATAAGAAAGGAACGCATGAAACAGGAGATGTCGTTATTTAAAGGCAGTTTTGAACAGGTGAATTTTCAGGGCTTTTTTAAACATGGGCAGTGTGGAGGAGCTTCTGATGTGTTTGGGCAGGGAGATGATGTTACACAGATTGGCATTAACCATATATCCACCAATTATTTAATTACAAGTGCTTTTATTGCTAAAAAAAATACCTTTAAAAATGTGCTGTGAGCGGGCCTACCTCTCTAGAGATCTGACCTGTAAGTGTAACATGTTTTTTCATGCATGTCACCTGTCTGTCTCCATGGATTTAGACAATTTTAATGTGGAACATTCCTGGCAAAGCAACAATATGATATTCAGATTATTACTGAAACAATTCTTGGCATGGCAATATGTGTTGAACCAAGTGAAAAGGCTGTGTATATAGACAAGGAAAAAGTGAGGATTGATATCAAACAGGGCGGTGTTATGAGAGCAAAAACAGATATTGTTTCATAACTAAGGTAAAATTGATATTCAGATTATTCAGATATTCATATTATGACCCCACTCTCAGTCAGAATGCATGTTTTCAGGTTTTTAGGTTTGTGTGTTTTGTCTTGAAAGGTATTTATTCACTATTGTTTTGCTTTAGTTGTTAGGCAGAACGGCATTAAACATATATCCACCTTTTATTCAATTACAGGTGTTTTTGTTGCTAAAAAAACAGATCTGAGCTGTAACATGTTTTTTTCATGCATGCCACCTGTCTGTCTCCATGGATTTAGACAATTTTAATGGCACATTGTGGAACATTCCAGGCAACATAACAATCTGACATCCAGATTATGACTGAAACAATTCTTGGCATCAAATATGTTTTGAACCAAGTGATAAATGTACTGGATTGGATATGGTTTAGGGATATATGTATTGGAAATATGTTATGACTTTAAGGGCATTTATTAACTTTTATATGTTGTCAGTGAAGGTATTGAAATATTTTACTATTTGAAATTTTATCCATTTTGAATTAATGAACTTATATATGGCTGTAAATATTTGTGTAAATATCTTGAGACCCCAGAAAGAACAGCGTCAGCTGGTTTGCGCTAATGGGGATTCTATCAATAAACAATAAACTAGTAAGTAAACAAGTAAATAAGATACTGAAAAATGTAGAAATGACAAGATAGCCAAGATGTTAAGTAGATGTTAGCCTCTGTGCCAGCCTCAGTGTTGTCAGATTGATCCTCAACTCAACAGTATAATTTCCATTTTGGAAATTATACTCCATTTACACCATTTAGTATCTTGTTAACAGACACAAAATATTAAAAATAGAGCAGAGACTTATTCTTGTTATGCTTAGGAAACTTATAATTCTTATGCATTCATTATTCTGATGTATTTTATTGGTAAATTCAGGTTTATGTTTTGGAGAAGCACAATATAATGCACATTTATGGTAATCAATATATTGACCATATTCATCACAAGTCTGTATCGTGTATCAGCATGTTTAAAATGTTTTAAAAAGCCCTAAAAACCCATCTCTTTAAAACCTCCTTCCATGAATTATCTTATTTCTTTTGCCTTTGTCTCTTCATGTAAAGCGTCTTTGAGTATCTTGAAAAGCACTATATAAGGATTATTATTATTATTATTATTATTATTATTATTATTATTATTATTATTATTATTATTATTATTATTATTATTATTATTATTATTATTATTATTATCAGAATGATCCTGTTGTCTTCTGACAGCCTGTCAACATGTTGTTCAGTTGAAGCCCAAATCAAATCACAAATGACTGAGTTGGAAGGAACAAAGTTTGTGTTTATATATCTACATGTTCATGGAAACTATAACACGTTTGAATTCTAAATAATGGTTATAATAAAAACATCGTAAGAACAAAATCCAAAACACATCTACACCTCTTTTTAAAGGGCATTTAAAACTGACAGAATAGATTTAAAGGTTTTGCAAGATACTTCAAGGATATGTTATTCCTTTGCCTGCAATGTTCCACAGTATGGCATTATAAAACATATCAATCTCCACAGAGACAAGCAGGAGACGCCACCAGGCCAATTTACAAGCAAGATCTGTGAAGCGGCGACCCCACTGACAGTAAGAATGTATGTTTTTAGGTATGTTTGAGCAATAAAAACACACATAATTGAATAAATGCATCTTATTTAATACCATATTGCGGAATATTACAGAGAAAGCAATAACATTTCCATGGACACAAGCAGTTAAAGGGGAACTCCGGCATGTTCGAAGCTAAAATCCATGACTAGAGGTGGTCGAATACTGCCATTTTTTGCTTCTGACAGTATTCGACCACCTCTAGCAATGGACTTTAGCTTTAAATATGCCGGAGTTCCCCTTTAACGTGCCCTCCACCAGGAAAGTTACACAATGCACCTTTAAATCTACTCTGTCAGTCTTAAATGCCATTTAAAAAGAGGTGCAGATTTGCGTTGGATTTTGTCCTTAAGATGTTTTTATTACCAGAATTTTTCTAAATTCAATTCCCGAATAGTTACGCAGTGCACCTTTACATAGAAAAATGTGTAGAATTCCCAAAAGAAAAGCTCCGGGCATGAACAGGGGTATAGCAACCGGTTGATCAGTTAAGATTTCAGTCAGTATCGATCGTTCAAGATGCCTGATTTTCTCTAAAACCTGATAGCGAATCTCTGAGGCCAAAAATAGACCAATCACCATCGGGGCACATTTGGTACAACACCACGTCATTGCATAATTGAGCAGGCGGTCCACTTAAGTCTTTATCTATCTGAGGAGAATTAGACCTTTGAATCTGCTGGCCGCTCCGCCGTGCCAGGAAGTGATGGGCAGCACTGAGGGGCAGAGCTAAGATTAGAGCCCGGCTTGACTGACAGCTTGATGGAGCCAACTGGAAGCGTGCCATGCCTCTCTTAAGATAGTCTCCTTACAGTAATGAAGCGGGCAGAGGCGGGCCCGTGCACACCACACCAGGGAGATAATGAGGCAGTGGAGGACACAGCTCTGCCGCGGTCACAAACTGCCATTTACTGAGTCATTGGGACAGGAAGACGGTAGTGCCACAGCAAATGGATTGTAATAGAGAGATTGACCGCTGACATTTGTGATTAGACATAGTTCCACTTCCAGTATTGGCATTGTTCAATATCCAGAAAGGTGCACTGCGTAACTTGCACAATGGAGGGTCTATCACCTACTTGTCTCCATGGCAATGCGTCTAGAAAGTTCCACAGTATAGCCATAAACTCAAGAATCTTCATTAAGACTTGCGAGCCAAATTGCAGGTCATATTTGTGGAGAGGTAACCCAGATCACAGAAAGAATTCATGTTTTTTAGATATTTCTGAGCAATAAATAACACATATGAAGTGAATGAATAATGCTCTGTAAAGTGTCTTTGAGTGTCCAGAAAAGCGCTATATAAAACTGATGCATTATTATTATTATTATTTAGTTGAATAAATCCAAGACAGACTAGTTTAATACCATAATGTGAACCATTTATACCGAAGCATTAACATCTCCATGGAGACAAACAGGTTGCGGACCCTCTCCACAAAAATTACACAGAGCATCTTTAAAGCTGTGATCTTTACTTCAGCCTAAAGGTGTAACTTTTCTGATGTAGGATTTGCTGCCTGCTTGTCTCCACAGAAATGATAGTTTTGCTTTGGATGTTACACAGTACGGCATTAAACATCTATCATAATTTATTCAATTACAGGTGTTTTATTGCATACTAGTATGTGTAGCCCCAGTACAGTTATATTATACACAGCAAATTTCTCTGATCTGGCCAAGATTTTAATACTTATATGCGGTTATTCATCTTGTTTTCAGATTTATTATCGACTTACTAGTCCTGAGACTGCTTCATTCTAGTCTAGAGGTAGTTTATTTTAAGATAATTTGTCAAGAAAGTAAGTATCTTGCTGCACGGACAGATAATTTCACTACTTTTAAGTCATTTTCGGATAGATTTAAGTGTTTATATCTTAAATTTTGGCCAAGCTTTATTGCAGTGTATCAAAATAAGTCCTCTGTGTGCTGCCTGCATGAGAAAGCGTTTTATTGTCCAAACAGCGCTTATAAACTCATCGGGGTGAATAACTAGGATACTTGGAATGCATAAAGTAAGTGAGGAATAACTTTGGGCCATTGCAAACAGTTTAACATGGACTAGTTTTTCACGTTTTTAAGACAGTAAAAATCAAGTACAGAAAAAGATAAAATCAGCCTTACTATGGTTAAGAGTATAGCTTAAGTACACTGGACAGACGTTTGGTTCAGTGTACTAGTATATATGAAAAGGTGTATGCTGCCTCCTGTGGCGCGGATGACCTTTCCGAGAGCACATATCTCGGTGAGCATGTGATCGTAGCAGCTGGGAGGTGACAAAACGCCCTTGTGTGGACTCTGTATGAGCTGTGGAGATGTACAGGAAGATGAAACGCACACGGGGTCCGCAGCAGAGTCTGAGGCAGGTCACGCTTCACTCCCTCCCCCTGACAGCAGCTGAGATTCTGGGTCAAACTCTGCACCTGCTAAATATGCACAACGCTAAAGAGGGGATGCTACGTCAAGGTATTAGTGTCAAATAGAGCAGGTTAGAAACTGGATGTTGCTCTATACATGGACTCAGGTCTGGTCAGTGGTCAGGAATATCAACTGGTTTGGGGTCAAAAAGAGATATATTAAAGCCACAGTTTGTAACTTTGGAAATGTTCCTTTGGGTATAATCTTCCAGTTTGGCATAAAACATGGAGAATGTTATGAATGATGATTAACTTTCTATTTTCGTGGAATCGTGCAGGTGATCTTTAACTATCAGACCAGTGACATAAACAATGAAGTCAGATTGGTCTTGGATATCATCTATAATAGAAAATTATTGAACTGCTACAAATAATTCTGTATAATATATTGTCAAAGACCTTTTTTTCTGCTGTCACAAGCATGTAGAAGCCCATCTTTCTTGGCAGTAGCAAAAAATGCTTCCTCATATCCACAAATTTAAATCATCTTGCCAGAAAATTTGTCTGAATGAACCTTTTTAACTAAAATCCATCTTACTACTACTACCACTACTGATATTCTGTAATGCTGACCACGATTATTATTACTATCAAAACCACTGCTGCAGTTTCCCCCATATTCCTTATTAAAGTTAAATTAAAAATGAATGAAAAGATGACTTGAACTTTCTAAGATCACAGAACACTTTTCTATGCATACACCTTGGTAAAATATTAGAAAGTACGCTTTCACAAGAATCTAAATTAACGTGTGAAAAATGAAAAATCGGCTGTGATAATGTGGCCCCGAAGGAAAGCCAAAACGCATTTGGATGAGTTGCTTTTAAAAAATGTCCCTTTCAACATTAATTAGCTTCAGAGGATTCGGCGCAGGGGAGGAATGTTGGAGCAGATGAAAGATGGGGGCTGAGATGACTACATTGACCAGAGCAGAATATGTGACCGCACAGTTTGTATGACACTACGCTCTCTTAGCCTTTCTGCAGATCGGACCCAGTCAGATTGTGGCTCCTTCTGCTTCCTAAAACGGAAAGCAGGGTTCACACAAAACTCCCACACGCGCCCCGAAAAGATGGCCAAATTGGACGCGTAATCTGGTTAAAGAGCAGATGCCACGTACACTTTTTGGCATTTGTTATTAGTGCCATATGTAGGAACTAACATAAGTTTATATACTTATAAACTATAAGTCGCACCAGCCAAAAAATGCATAATGAAGAAGAAACCGAAACCAGAACTGACATTTCATCGTGAAAGGCAAGTTATAGAAATTTTAGTAATAAAAACAACCCAATAGAGAACAATCCGTCTATCATTCATTCATTCATTCATTTTTTCAATATAGAACCAAAAATAAGAAAACGAAAAAACAACAGATAACGATTTGTTTTGTTTTTTCATTCTTGATTCATATATACGATTCATATATATGGTCTATGTCTGTGTGAAAAATGTAATATATAAGTTGCACCTGAGTATAAGTCGTAGTCACCACCCAAACACTGAAAAAAAGTGTGACTTATATTCCGAAAAATACGGTACATTGAATGTAGGGATGGGATGAGGCACTATTTCCACAAGACAAGATGCAAACGAGATTGGGTCTACGAGAACGAGACAAAACGAGATTTTAACATAATTCCCAATATATAAATTTTACATTTCCAATTTTGGTCTCAAATTTGTATTTATTTGATTTCATATTCTTGTTTCTAGTGCTTTTTTGAACTGTTAAAGTGATTTAACTCACCAACACCATTTTTAACCCTTTTTGTCCAATCCAAATGTAAACACTAAAACACAAAAAAATCTCATGAGATCATTTTCCTCATGTGTGCGAGATCTTGTACCATCCCAAATTGAAAGATACTCACTTTTACTCATATAAAAGAAACATGTTTAAATCTCGTGGCAGTGGTACAGTCGGGTGTGCATTTACCCATCATCCTGAGAGTAGCTAAATCCAACTTTAAAATGCATAGTGTTGCATCCAGTATAAAACCTGCTAAATCTGCCTTTGTAATTCAACTTCAGTACTGAGAATCTAGTTGACAAAAAACTTCTTCCAAAAGATTAAAAAAAATACAGATTACAGAAAATATCAAGGGTACGATTAAACCGCATTAATTGTAATACTAGGAGTATGGCAAAATCAAGTTGACTTAATTATATTGCATTTTTGTTCCAACTTGAATAGAAAAGATTATCACAGGTGCACTATATAAAACTTTTAGGTTTGCAACCTGTTATATTCATGGATATTTTAATGTGTTGCATTGAAGGCTCCACAATATGGCATTAAACTTATCTACAATGTATTTATAATGTTTTTATTGCTAAATAAATTGAATTACTGATGCTATTATTATTATTATTATTATTATTATATATTTTTGCTGCCTGAAAAACGATTTTCCTTTGGGATAAATAAAGTATTATCTATCTATCTACTGTAAATACATTGAAAAACATCCATTGCTAGAATATGCAATAACATCTTCCCGGAGCAGGAATCTTTAGAAAAGTTACATAATGCACCTTTAGCATTCTTATTCTATTAGAGAATATGAATAATATTCCATTCAATCATTTATAAGCAAAACAAGCACCACGGAAATGACAAGATTTCCAAAAAATCATATCTAGCAATGCAACAATAGTTCTTGGGATGAATAAAATTCTTGCCAAAGAACTCACAATCCAAGGACCTTTGGATGCATGAGTCACAGTATTGACACACCACGAGCAAAAGGTAATGATAACGTATTAGGAAGTGTTGCCTTTTTAAACGTTATTGTCCGAGCGACTGAACGTAGGCGGGCGCACTGATCGCTATTGATTTCTTCCTATGACGTCCACTTGAGTCATGAAGGACAAAACCGGATTTATAAAAAAGAGGCTAAGCTAGGATGGCGCTAAGAAATTGAATGTGCAAATCAGGCAGCTCAATATCGCCGACTTGTATGCGCTGATTGCACATTATAGACAAATGCAACAGGGTAGACATGCGCTAGTCAATACAACATACTGGATGTGTGTCTGCCATTTGGAAAGATATGCAAACGCCGAAGCCATCCATTCCTGCCACATATCTCATCGTTTTATCCAATTTCGTCTCATATCGCAGCTAATGGAGAAAAATGGAAATGCGCTGGCAGTGAGCGAGGCAGTGGTAATATTAGGGCTGAGGATTCCCCCTTCTGTGTGATGGTGACAGATGAGGGTTGGGCCAGTCACGAGCTAAATTGATTTGGTTTAAAAAGAAATTATGTAGAGTTTGCATATTCTTCCTGTGTCTGTTTGGGTTTCCTCTGGGTGCTACCTCATCAATCTAAACACGAGCAATGATGGCGTGTTTATCATCTAATTTCTCTTGTTGTTTTTTTCTGTCTTTGTAGGGTTAAACTAATCAAATGTAATAAAGTTGGATTGCGGTTGCATATTACATCCTAAGTTAATAGTGTTTCCAACTTTTGACAATTCCTTTTATTAATTTGGGTTGCCATAGCAAACCGGGTGCACAGCTCACAGTTTTCAAGTCAGATGCCCTTCCTGCAGTGTTTATGAAAGTATTGAGAAGGTTTAAAATGGTTTCACTCAACTAACTATATCACGGACCTCCACATTTGTAATCTGGACTAGGCCTGTCACAATAACAGATTCTGAAGTACGATATATTTCTGAAATATAGAGAGTAAACGATAATAATGAAACTAATTTAGAACTAATGTACAATATTGTTCAAAACCGCGAGCTGTAATAAATAGATAGCAAAATGAAACACTGTAATTATGAGAAGTTATTAACCCAATATTTTATGGCAAAAAACATATAATATAGCCAAAAATAACCACAAGTTTCCTAGCAGTGAGAAGAAAATGTACACATAATAAATATTGACCCCAAAAAATACAGTTTCAGCTTTCATATATTGAACAATAACTACTATATACATACCTAATATACAGTATGTTAGATCGAACAATATATTTTGAGGGTTAATATTTGTCATGGGGACTTTTTCTTTGTACTAGCAGGGAACTTTTTGGTATTTTTCTGCATTATGATCAGATTTAAGACGTGTTTGAGCTGAGGTTTGAATAACTAACTATGATTAAAGTGATTCATTCTGCTATTTATTTAATGCAGTTTGTGTTTTTTGTTGCTATATTGTACATTTAGAATAGCTTTTGGGGATAACACTGCTGTAGGCTTTTTGTGTGGCATGAATTAGTTTCAATATGATCATTTATCGTCTATATTTTCTTCACCAATATATTATACTTCAAACTTTGCAATTGTGACAGGCTTATCTACATACAAGGGATGTAACTATATACAAATCTCACAGTATGATATTATCACAATACACATCTTATTGTACAATAATTATTGGGATATGTTAGAGAAGGTAATAGAACTGTACATAGGACTTTTTGCTTTTAAAATACCTTTGGTGCAAATCATTAGTCATAATCCCAAGAAGTCAAGTTAAAAACATATTTCTTCTTGTGTAAAATCCCTCAGTTGTCCAGGTAGAATCCATGGCGAAAGGAGAAGTGGAATTTGTCAACTGGACAAAAGTTTATTTGGTTTAATACTTTTCGCAGCTTGGATGAATTGCCATATTTCTTCATGTTCTCTGTAGTGAAATTAATCATGGTACATGTAGTTCCCTGTGTTCATTAACTGTTACTACTATAAAACAATGCACATAAGCAAAGGAAGTTGTGATTTGACATATTGTGACAGGCCACGACATTATTGTGAGACCTTCGGCGATACGGTATCATGATATTTTGGTTCTTGTTACATCCCTGTGACATAAACTTGGCCTATCCAGTCATATTATCGAAGCAAATTCCCTTTCTGCGCGGTGGTAAAGGATGAGCCAGCCCCATTTACTATATTGTATACTTAGAATAACTTTTTGGAATAACACTGCTGTAGGTTTTTAGTGTGGCATAAATTAGTTTCAATTAGTTTTCATATTATCGTTTATAGTCTGAATTTTCTTCAGCAATGCATCTTAATTCAGATTTGTTTTCGTGACAGGTTTCCCTACATACACTAGGCCTATCCAGTCATACTACCCGAGCAGATTCCCTTTCTGTGCAGTGGTGAAGGATGAGCCAGCCCCCGTCATTTGGCCAGTCGAGACAGCAAGTCGATCAGTCAGAGGGGGCTCGAGTGGGTCACACAGTTAATTAGTGTGCAGTGTTCCTTCTACAGACGGTCAGCAGCAGCATCAGCCCGCCAGCCGCCCGGCCACTGGATAAGCCTGCTCCTCTCTCACTCATTTAGACGGCCAGCCAGACAGTCAATTAGAGTCAATATGTTAATCAGTGACTGCTGTCCGTCAGCCAGTCAGCAGTCTATGAAAGGGACGATGACAGGGAGATCACATACACAGGAGGCTGCAGTGTCTCCATCTTAGGGGCTGGAACACAGAGAAAAGTCGAGACTGGAGCATTTTAAGTTTGAGTTCGCAAACAAATTAGACTTGGACCCCAGGGTTCGAGAAGTCCAGAATTAGATCCTCTTTCTGTTCATTTATATTAGAGAGGGGCCCATGTTAGGCTTCTTGCCCCAGGTCCCCTTTCTGTCAACGGGCCTGGACGTAATGGTATCCAAATCCCTCGATATATTTTCATGATATATGATATTTATTGCGATATTTTGTGAAATCTAAATCTAATCTTTTCCTTTTAAACTGCCTTGACAGTCCTTTGGTTCTGTCATCATCCAAAGAATTTAACGTTTAAAAGTGCTTAATAACATAATTTCTTCATGCTATCTGTGCTGAAATTGAGCAAAGGATCATGGTCTATGTAGTTCCCTAGGATTTTTAGTTACTGT
Source organism: Odontamblyopus lacepedii (assembly GCA_034769755.1). Lineage (NCBI taxonomy): Eukaryota > Metazoa > Chordata > Actinopteri > Gobiiformes > Gobiidae > Odontamblyopus > Odontamblyopus lacepedii. The sequence goes on from CM068357.1 coordinate 12,207,284, forward strand.
ATAACCATAACAAAGTATTTAAACAAAGAAACTTGTAATCTGATGGGCCATTACAATATTGTGAGACTTTTGATGATACAATATCACAATATTTCAGTTATTGTTACAAACCTACACGTGATATTCCAATTTGCAAAGCTCAAAAGCAACAATTTTCAATGTATCTCCCATCTGTACGAAGAAGGTTGTCAACAAAGCAGTCTAAAGCAGTAATCTCTTCAATCTAGAGAGGGCCATATTGATATGATTGATTCTAGCTAATAAGAAATGAAAAGGTGCATTGGGTAACTTTTCTGGTGGAGGGTCCATTACCTACTTGTTTGTCTGGAGCGTTTCACATGGTGTTAAACCTTTCTATCTTCACGGAGACCAAACCAGACCAAGTTACAGGTCAGATCTGTGTTGAGGTGACCCCACTCACAGTCAGAATGCCTCTTTTTCTAAGTATTCTTGAGCTATAAAACCACTGCAATTGAATAAATGTAAGGCAGAGTTGTTTAATATCATACTGTGGAACGTTTTTGTCCTAATAAACCTAAACCTACCAATGAAATAACAGGATTTTTCAGATGAGGATAATAGATATAATTTACTGTACACATTTCCAGATACTATTACAAGTTATTACCATGAAAAAGTGCCAAAACAATATGGCAGAGAAATATGGGTGGATGGACCTGCTCTACCACCTGAACTACTGTTAGACATAGTGCGCAGTTTGGGCTTGGTTAAATAGAGGGTTTTGGCAACAACACAGGAATACATGAGGGTGTTGATATGACGCACACTGAGGACGTGTTCACACTTGGTCATTCATCACATCAAATTTGGGGCTAAACTGAAACTACACTGGGCCTAAATAAGGACTAAACCAGGAAAAGACCAAGTTTTGGTCCAAATAATGAGAATGAAGAGGTGGAGGTGGAGAATCAAGTGGGTATTGTAGGAAATAGTAATAATGATTGGGTGGTATATACTGTATGTTCGAGTTATAAACCAAATATAGAAAATTTAACTGATATTTGGCCCCAATATTCTTTCTAAGCTGCCTTAGTCCGTGCCCATTTTTTTTAACAGACTACTGAGTAAAAAAAGGGTTGTATGGTTACAAAATCACAACAAATGTGCTTTATACCCCACATAAATTTAACAATTAATAATTCAAATTAGAGAACCACTATGATTTAACATAATTTTGTGGGTCTTTCTGTGGATTTTTAAATCTTAATATTGGTTATCGGTCACAACAGAAAGACAAATATTAGATATCCGTATGGCACAAAAATCGTACCTTCCCTAGCTAATAATGTGTCAATTAAAGGTGCACTATGTAACTTTTTGGTTGGGGGTCCATCAATGTTCCACAGTCTGACATTAAATCACTCTTCCTTACATTTATTAAATTACGGGTGGTTTTAGAGCTCAAAAATATCTTTAAAAAATTTGCATTCTGACTGTGAGCGATGTCGCCTCTCCACAGATCTGTCCCGTAGCTTGGTCTGGTTCGGATTCAGTGAAGATAGAAAGGTTTAATACTATACTATGAAACATTCCAGACAGAGAACTAACATCTCCCTGGGGAAAAACAGGATAAAAGAGGACTCTACACAACAAACAACTGTCTCTTACGCTCTAACTAACACAGAACACATTTGCCTGGGAAGCACCTGCTCACCCGACGATCAGAAAGAGAATTAGCGAGCAGCTGGAAACTATTTGCCTTTGTCTACTGTGAGAGCTCCCTTTTGCAGCAGGGGCGGGTAGAGCCAGACTACAGACTGCTGACAGGAGAGAGAGGGCGCAGCGAGGAGGAGAGGCAGATGAGCGGAGACATGAGGTCCCTCTGATCACATCATCAAAAAGTATCCAAAATATATCAGTCGGCCAAAAACGCTGGCGAGCTTTCATCCGCACTGGGGGAAAGCGTCGGGAAATTACGCCTGTAGAGCGTATTTAAAACTACACAGGAGGTGGTCGCACTTACAAACAGAATGGCATATGGCGTGGAGCTCTGTGGCAATCATAAGTGACAAGTGAAGAAGGCGGAAGGCTGTTACGGGGCACGGCGATGGGAAGCTTAATGATCTCGTCTGGCTGTGTGTAAAAAGTCTATTTCTGCCTCCGGGCGAATCCACAGCTCCATGCAGATGAGTGCGCCAGTGTTCTAGCGTTTAGCGCAGTTACATAAATACATTAGGAACAATCGCGAGCGGGAACTAGATCCGAGTGCAATGTCAACAGTTACCTGAGGGCTTGTACGCTGCACACCCAGTGTAGATCCAAAGATGGAAATGTCTCTACTCCACTTCCTGACATGCAAACAGCCCGCTCGCTGCTAACGTGCTAATTATCAAAGCCACCAGGCACAGTTTTCTGATTTGTTAGCTCCTGGATCCAGTCTGTGCGGGTGGTTAGCAAGCGCCGACTCCAATCCACAGCTAAATCATCTGTTGACACTGGCTGATAGTCTAATGGGGATTTGAGTGTTATAAATTCATAACAATGACACAATATTACATTTATTAAATTATGGGTGGGTTTAGAGCTCAAAAATATCTAGAAAAACAGGCATTCTGACTGTGAGCGGGGGTCATCTCTCCACAGATCTGACCCGTAGCTTGATCTGGTTTGGATTCAATGAGGATAGAAAGGTTTAATACCATACTATGAAACATACCAGACAGAGAAATAACATAACACCTGTCTCTTACGCTCTAACTAACACATCAAACTGTTAGAATAATGCGTATTAACTATTAGATATAGAAAAATTTGAAAATGTAAATGAAATCTGTTGAATTTGGTGATACTCCTGCTGTGATTACATATACTGCTTTAATGAATGTGAGTTTTGTATTTTGAACACTTGCCCTCAAACATATATGGTTTCGTAGTTGAAGTTATTAGTTTCACCCAGATCAAACCGCCCCCAAAATTGGCAGAAATAACTATTTAATTCGGCAAAACATGTTCTGACTGTGGATTAGCATCGGTGTAAGAGGAAAAATCTCAACTAGTTAATAATTCCTATAGTGCCCCAAAACCTAACCCCCTTTTAAGTCGCAGTAATGTGGAAAGAATTCTATTAGCCAGCGTTAGCAGAATGACAGCTATTCTTCTTGATGTGCCTGGCCGCCATGCTGATTGCTGCCTCACTGTACATGGCCCTGGCCTCCTGGATAATAGGAGACTATTTTTAGACCTGCAGAGGGGGGAGGCAAGGAGGGGGGACTGAAACAAAATAGCTGAGAAGAATAGGGATGAAGCACGGGGGGGAGATGGAGGTGAGAGGGAGGGAGAGAGAGGCCGATTGCATTGACGATGGCGCAACATTATAGTAGCCGAGGAAAGACAGGAAAATGCTATGGGCAACCAAGCAACTAATAAGCTTGAACCTCAGTACTCTGCATAATGCGACAGCTCATTACCACCTAATTAGGCATCACAATGGCTTGCTTACTGAGGTTTATTGATGCAAATCAAGCAGGAAAAGATACCACAGTGCCAAAAAAACAGGAGGTAAAATTGGCTGAGAATTTGTCGAAAGTACAGGCTCTGTGGCAGTTCAATCAATTTACAAAGTCTCAGCAGGAGAGGTTATCCAAATGACTGTGTGATTGTGACAATGTAGAGCTGATTCCACGTCCCAGCCCTCTTGTTACCTGCCCATTGATGCCCTCTGATGATAATATGATGAGCTCTTTGCAGCGATAGGCCACTGTGTTTCCATTCATGTCATTATAGGGTCCATATTACGCAATTTTCTGATCTATGTTATGATGCTGTTTCCTCATCACAAACATACCTTGAGTTGTGTTTTGTTTCATTCACACATGTTTAACACACAAACCTTGCATATTTAGGGTGAGTTCTCTCAAAAAGTAGAATAATTTGGATAATTTCAGCCCTGGAATTGCCAATCTCTACTGAACTAACGGTAAAAGGAGCTGTTAAAACTACCACTACATGACATGACAAGGTGGAACAGAGCATTTTGGGCTTTGGAAATGGAGACAGACTAATAATATAGTATTACTCAAACATGTGTGAATGGAACAAAACACAAATTCAGGCATGTTTTTGATAAGGTTACAACATTATGTCTAGTTTGTGTAACATAAGACCTTTGAAGGTTCTTATTGTCTTGAAAAACAGTTTATAATAGTCCACTCCTCACTCGCATTCTGAACATCCTAATTATTCACCGTGACGAGTTTATAAACACTTTTCACAACTTTCAGGGGCCAGAGCAAAGTTTAGCCATCACATTAAAGCAAACAACTAGCATGCTAACAATGAACTTCCATGAAAAACAGTTTGCAATGGTCCAAAAGTTATTCCTCTCAAGCCTTGTGCATTCAGAGCACCCTAATTATCCACCGCAATGAGTTTATCGGTGCTTTTTCACGGCTTTCAGAGAGTTTTTTTGTTGTCACAGTATTGCTAACAACAACAACTTGTATGCTAACAGTGCACTTCCTGATTATCAGACAATAAAACGACAATAAAACGCTTTCTAATTAGATGCAGATAGCACACAGTGGACCTATAGTCTATTAATATGATGTGCACCTCATCATACAGCTTCCCCACTCTGTAAATCACTGAAGCATACATTTATATAAGCTTCAGTTGAAATTACAAACCAGCTTTCTCTTGTCATTAAGAGCCGCCCTCAGTGTGTCATAAAGCAGTCTTATGTTTCTCCATGGACAGCCACTGGCACACTTTAATTTCTTTATTTTTTTTTCTTAGGGTCTTCTAATTCCCCTCCTCCTCCATATGCTGCCCACATGGATTATCACATGCTACTAAACTCAGTCTGGATCAAGCCTGGGGTAATTACTTTAAAGACATAATACTTGTGTGTGTGTGTGTGTGGATGGTCAAAGCGTGTTTCAGCGGGATGTTGTCTGGACATTTGCGTCCTGCTGTGCGCTGGTTTTATGAGGTCAATATTAATGCAGAGGAGTGTTTTCATAATCATAACAGGGACATAAAAAGCTCTTCTTCAATTAATATTAAAGGTGACACGAGTGGCCTTAAAGGTGCACCGCGAAACTTTTCTGATGGAGGATACGCCGCCTGCTTGTCTCCATGAAGTCGGTTTTACAATATAGCATCAAACTTAAATGGAAACAAGAAGGGGTTAAAAACGGACCAATTTGCGGATCTGTGGAGAGGTGACCACGTTTATATAAGAAATGTTTGTTTTTATGGTATTTTTGAGTGATAAAATACTTGTAATTAAATAAATGCAATACAAGATAAGAGCTGAGTAATTTGGGCAAGTATATTTATTAAAAAAACATGAAAAGTGGCATATTAAAGGTATAGGACGTACTTTCTAGAGTTGGCATGTCACCTGCTTGATGGAAAAAGAAAAGCATTCACCATAGATTACTTTTATGCCACACCGTGGAATATTATTAGCTGGTTTCACTTCGTGGAAACCGTCTGACCTCACAGTATTAGGATTCGTTTGCTCAACAATAGGCAGGTACTTTTTTGATTTAACTAATCGCTGCTATTTGGTCGTGTGCGTATAGCGTATGCAGTCTGCTATCGCAACTCGGGTTGGTTCTGGCCAACACACCGCTTCGCTGATTGGCCAGTGCACCAACTATAACTTCCGAGGTTCGCGCGAACATCCTAGTGTATTGTAATTCCAGACCCAGTCGCTGGAGGGAAATTAAATTGAGTGGCGGCACTAGGTGGCGCTAGCCTGACTACAATATTATAGCCAAAGAAACAACATTCCCATGGACACAAGCAGATGATGTATCTCCTGGAGTACTCAGGTTTGTTTTTCAATTCAATAAAACCATAAAAAACAAAACAAGCAAAAAACATATATATTTTAGTCTATTTTTGGCTAAAAAGTTATATACTGTGGCTTTAAATTAAAGTCACCGGAACATGTGACCTAAATTACCAAAGCGGAAACGTTATATTTTTGTAAATAAAGATAAGAAAGCTTGTGTTCAGTGTTCAGCTTGAACACCTGTGCACAGTTCGTCCTCTTTAACACTATTATTGACACTGTTAACACACCAAGATGCTGTTTGTCATAGCACAGAAATAAATGGAAAATGAGAAAGCTGCTGTTTTGGCACTATAAAATGCTGTCTATTAAAAGCCAAGCGTGGGAAGTATAAGTCATTTGTCAACACATAATTGCTAACAGCAAATGGTTAATTAGGCTTTAAATCTGTGAAGTTATATAATAGTCTATTTAAGGCAAATTCATATAATGAGAACTTTGATCTCATGGTATTTCAGTTTGTAAGGAGGTCTTAACAGTCCATCTAGTGGTAAAAGTTTAATCTCATAATGAAAATACTTTTAAACAGCGATTTGTAAGTATAAAAATCATGCTATCACTGCAACACATAAAAAATACAAGTTAATAGGAATTTGATTCGCAGGAGCAACATGTTTTTTAGCTGTGACTATAAAGAAAATTATTTAAAGGTTTTATATTACGGAAAAGTGACACATGTTAGAATGGTGTTACCTCATCAAAAACATACTCAGAGTTGTGTTTTGTTCATTCAAATATGTTTAAGTAATGCCGCTTTTTAGTCTATATCTACCAAGCTCAAAATGCTCTGTTCCACCTTCTAATGTTACGGAGCAGTAGTTGTCAAGTGAATAGCTACATTTTACCTTTTTTTTTGTTCAGTAGAGACTGACCTATCCAAATGATTCAAATAAACATGTGTGAATGAAACAAAACACAACTCTGGGTATGACGAAGATCATTTTGCTGATCGAAACTAATTGGTGTCCCTCAATGTAATAAAGGACTTTTAATATATTCAGTCGCTGTGCCTTACCCACTTTCACATTTTAAATTTTTTTTAGTAAGGGCTACTTATTGTTTAGATTTCACGTTAACCCTCGTAGAGCACCTGGACTGCTACTTTTTGACTGTTTTATGTCCTAGTAAAGCTCCTCTCTTCACAACTCTGGGTATGTTTATGACAAGGAAACATTATAACATAAGTCAGAAAACTGTGTAATATGGGCCCTTTAAATATTGTGAGCAGCTATAGATAAACATCCACTGAGGCCTTTTAAAATACATAACAGGTTCCACCATTCTTTACATATGTGTGGTTCAATTACTTCTGTTTGCATTTCAATTATTAACTCAGAAATTACTGTACTACTCATACATCTGGGGGGTTGTTTAATGTGACTGATCCCGTTGTGTTTTGCCTGTGCTTGCTTGGGTGATTTCTTTAAGGGGAGGGAGACAAAGCAGAGAAAAGACTAGTCTCCATTTTGTTTTTTCCACCCAAGGACACAGAAGAATGACAAGCAAGAAATTCCTCCCCAAATATGTCCCATCCGATGAGCGCTTGTCCACTCCGCTCGTATAACACGGGGGCACGGTGACTGAAATGAACACGTATATTGAGAGAATGGCGCACGCACACGCACACGCACACACACACACACACAGGCACACACACACACTGAACCATGGGTCGAGCTAATATTCGTGCGTGTCATGCGGACCAGTCCATTGGAGGTGAGAACAGGGGGGTGCTTTTATATTAACGGGACCGGTGGTGTAGTCCGATAAAGGGCAGCCATCTATCTGCACCCACCCAGTCAACTCTGACACTGTTACCACGGAAACGCCACCCGTGGGAGTGCGGAGAGGGAGGGTGAGACCTTGAGGGAGCGTATTCTCGGTGTGCGCCGGGAGAAAGGAGATGGAGTGATGGAAGGATGGAGGGATGGATGGATGGAGGAGATAGGGGAGGCATTACAGGCAGAAGTGGGGAGGGAGTGTTGGGGGTGAATATGGGGGATGGAGGGGGGTTTATACCAAGCCAGCTCACAGGGTTAACCTTTAATCAAATGTGACGCGCACACACCCTGGGAGAAAGCAGTGACAAATGCAACTAGAATCACACCCTATACCAGACACAAACATACTGTATGCACCAGTGATACAGGCCAGACACAGCAGCAGGGAGAGTGCAGCATTCCCTCCGCTCACACTTCTGTTTACGCTCGCATTCTGTCAACGTAGAAAGTAAACAATCTTTGTCAAATGAGGATTATGATGAACACAGTGTTTACAAAATGAGCCATCTTTCGCCTTGTTCTTTTAGTCAATTAGGACTGCCACAGTGAGCTGCACAGAGATTTGTATGCACGCACCGATCCAGCTTTTTCACTTGCCACTAGGCCTGGGTATCGATTCAAATTCCAAGAATCGATTGAATTACGATTCTCAAGATGCAGAATCGATCATCACGGTTTGATCTGGTCTGGTCCAATCTGATCTCAATTCGGGTTAATGTTATTAGAACCATATTTGAGCTGTTACCTGAGCTGTTCCAAATGGTTCCTAAGGTTGGTTGTATTTCCGCTATGCTTCACCTCCATGTGGCCTTGCAAATCGCTTTGCTTCTGTCAAACGCATCTTTGTCTTTATCGTTTCTGAACCCGAAATGGTGCCAGATGGAGCTTTGACTGTCTGGCGTCTTCAAAGCCGGGACTTGGCTAATGTTGCCACTAGTGTCCGACGCCATGTTAACTGTTTTGATATAGTCAGACTGCGCAGTGCGTGAATTCAATGACGCGACAAGTGGGGGTAAAATTCACCGGGGGAAAATGTAATAAAAATTAAAAAATACAAATCGATATTAATATGCGAATCGATTCTGAATCAGAAATTTGTTTTTTTCAACACAGCCCTAGTTCCAACACCGATTGCAATAATAGCTTTAAGTATCTGCCAGTACTGATATCAATCGATACCAGTACAAAGACTGAAAAAAAGCATTTATTTAGTTAAAATAAAAATTAAACAAGAGAACTGATACAATTACGTGGCTGTTATTTAACTTCCAACTAACCACAGCAACTTTGTATAAATAAAAGGTCAAACATCATGGGATTTTCTGTGGCAAGTCTGATCAGCAAATTGTCTTTTTACATTAATTTTTATGTGCAACCAAGACATCAGCTGAACCTATATAGTATTAGCGATATATAATACTAGTATTAGATCGGTGCATTCCTGAAGATTTGGCAGATTTCTATGCCAGATGCCCTTCCAGACACACATGACTGAAATAACCAATCTGAACATTTATTTTACGCAGTGATTCTCTTGTTGATGTGCGAACGCTTAACCCACTGCACAACTTGCGAGTCACATTTGGTGAAAAGAAGCGTTAAAAATGATTTGTCAATTAGCCCATGTTGGTATATTAAGTAATCCCCGGTTGAGTTCATGGAAAAAGAAAATCTTGGGTTTATATCGGGGATTGGCCCACAGTTTCCAAATGAATCTCAGCTCTAGAATGTAAATAAGAGATCCAACATTTAGGAAAACTTGAGGGTCATGCTGGGTGATGTAAGGAGTCTAGACTACACCTCTACGAAGGCATTGAACACAGCTAACAATAGAAAATTATAGTAAAACAGACACGGATTTACTTCAGGATGGGCCAATAAACAGTAACAGTTTATATCCTCATTTAAACCTCCCTTTATAAATATGTAAAGACCTAATTATATCTTTGTACCTTGATCCCTTGCAACCAGAGAAAGTATTTTTGGTACTATGAAGCCATGGCAAAATGGATTTAACTTTATGGATGCTTTCACACTTTCTTACTAACCTAGATATCACATTACATCACATTATTTCAAAATTACATTATCACTTTGTAGATATAATTAAATATGTCAAATCCGAAACCACACCATATGCACAAGCGTTCGCCTGAAGCCAGCACAGGCAAATCTGCGTCATCATACTTTACACTTCCCCTCTTCTCCTCTCGCACTGACACGCAGCCAGGCCAGATATGGAAACCCGGGCCCACTGCTTCATCATGATGGCACTGTCACCTCCAATAATGTCAGCCGCTAACAAGCTAATCAGCTATCATATGGGCTGTGTCAGGTGTTTGTTTGCCCTGATTTATTCCATGCAGAGAGGAGCGCTTCTGGCCCATTACGCGCGCTCAAATATTCATGTTCGCGCTGAATGCTGTGAAATGTAAAGGCAGGAGATGAGGGTGGGTGGTTTATGTAGGGTGAAGTAGTTTGAATCTATTTGATGGCAATACAATTAATTTTATTCATTATTGTTGTAGAATAAATTGTAGGAGCCCGAGAGTTGAAGAGAAAAGCTTGAGCATGGAGTTCTAACGCAAAAGGAGTTTATCAGTATGGGACCCAACGCCCAGAGACATTTATCCCTCAACACATTATGATAATGTTGTCCATTCAGTCTAGTGTAAACCCATCTGGCTAGGCTTCCGTAGGGAGTATTATACCTGGATGGTAAATACATACAGCTGCCAGCATTAAAAACTAGAACTTTGTGTCTATGTTATGTTTTGGTAAATATTTGTTGTCTGTTTCATCTTTGTATTGTCAGTGTATAATTCTGTTTTAACAATGTTTTTCTTTGTATCAGTTTTATCTGCCTTTTGACATCATGGCCAGGGGACTACGGATGAAAAGTAGCCTTTTGGCTAATTCTGGCAATTTTACTCATGTTTGTTCATGTGTTTTATTAAATTGCATTGTCCCCTAACAAATAAACTAATCTAATCTAATCTAACCTCTGATGACATAGGCTTTGCCAGCTCAAAAACTGAATTTCTCTATCAATTATATCAGACTATTTCGTGAAGACCTCTACTTCAAAATAGTAGCGTAAAGGTCCACGATGTTTGCTAAAGGATCAGGTCCAAAGTGTAAAATCGACATTAGATTAAAATAACAGGACAACGCAAAAAAGTTTCTACACTGTTATTTGTGTTGTGGTTTCATTGACGCACAAATTTCTATTTTACTCAATCTGACACTAGTTTTGAGATGCTTAATGGTGGTCCATCATACTTGTTGTTGTAAAAGTTAAATACTAGTTATTTTTATATAGTTCGAATCACATTTTGCATAAAAAGGCTGTTAAATACCTAAAATTAAGCTTTAGTTGTATAAAATGTATTGCCTATTCTGGTATTTTATCGGGACTACAGCTGAAACAAGACTTGCTCTATCCACATGTGTCTTTTGTAGTTAGAATCACATTTTGCATTAAAAAAACATCACTAAAATAAATTACATCATTTTCAAACAGAATTTCTGCTGAGTCAAGTGTATAGTATCTCCCTTGGGATCAATAGGTATATTAAGCCTATATCTGAGTGCACTTGACTGGAGCATACTATAAACACACTATGCTAAAGTCATTATGCTTGTTATTACACATCCACGCTGCATGAAAAGAGTGGACACAGCACTAAACTCCATTGAAGTACAGCAGCCCACAGCAGCTAGCACCAATTAGAAGGTGTAATCTGTGCACATCTATCTGCCAAGAGGCCTGGGAGCAAATGCTGAGGCCAGACGGAGGTGGAGAGAGCCAAGAGAATCCCCATTATTATGAGAGGAGGAGACTGTTGGACCTGTTTAAATACGCTGCCTTTGATTACTCCATCTCTGGCATTATATTATCTGTTCACTTGGAATGCAAAAAATAAAGCTTGTTCTGTAGGTGCATTTTGTTGATATCTGGGTTATTTTGATATAGTAACTGAGGCATGGTGTAGACATGTGACACAGTGCATATAAAGAAAATAGTGAAAATATTTGCAATTGAAATAATACAACACACATGGTGCGCTTAAAAGTAGGAATCTAAAGTCTGTCTCATGATTTGCAATGTAGGGAAACGGGAAAAGGGGAAAAGGGAAACATAAACAGAGATTTTTTTTCATGGTGATGCCAATGTTTTGGGGTTTATATGTAGGGCCAATGAAATTGCAATAAACGTATCCCCAAACAATTTTACAGAGAATCAATAAGAGAGCTGTTAAGATTCCTCAAGTGGTCAGCCAAACTTAACCTGCTTCATGCCAGACTGATCTGTGTAGCACTCTGAACTTCTACACATCCAGAATGTGGAGCATCAGGACTATAATTCGAATCTGACGGTCACAACTGGTCACAACTGTGAAACAAGCAAAACTCTAACTCAAACTAAGTTGCTAAAAAGTGTAAATATCTACCTGATGCGTATAAAGTAGTTCAAGGCTCAAACATGAGGTAACATGGCTCCTAACATCTGCAAGTACAGGAGTGTGGGAGTGGCCATGATCCGTCTGAAAACTTCTCTCCTTGTGTTTGCTCACTCTGCTGTCATGCTGCTCATGACTGTCTGTGTTCTGTCTCAGTGCTCTGCTGACTTAATGTTATTTTGCTGGTGCAGAGCCTGCAGCGACCCAGATGTCCATATACTACAGTATAATCTAATCTAAAATGATTGGGCCTGTGGATTGGCTAATCCAGCCATACCCCCCCTAATCTCAAGTCTAATAGCCCACATCTGGAGCAGACCACATGAGCACATTGATTTGGGTGGATTATCTTGTACAGTAAGTTTAAATGCATGTTTACAAGTCAGAACTCAGAGCCATGTGTCTACTTCCAGACAGCTTCAGGGAGGATTTATTTTTGCGGTTATGAGGTCACAGTTTATGTGGTTAGGAGACCTCAATGAAATGCATATATAGTATATTTATATTTAGTTTTTCCTTCTAATATACAGTCAGCCAATATAGATTTTTTTGTAATTGTTTTAAGATTATAAGATTATGAGCAAATAGTCTGAACTGGGTAGGTTATGCAACACAAAATGTTGCACTATTGCAGTTGTCAGGAATGCCTAATAATCCACAAACCTCTTCCATTTCTTTTGGGCACTTTACATCCAAACTCTCTCTCAAAGTGAATAATAAAAACATACATAAGTAGATTTGTGTATAAATACATTAGGCAGTCCCTTTCATGTGCGCACGGACAGCAGTGCATTCACACCTCACACCATCTGAGCCTGGAAAGAACGCACACGCACGGCCCTATTTCTGCTGGTGTCGACACGTTCCTTTGAGTGTCTAATGGATCAAATCATCAATAATCAATAGAAAGTGTCACCTTAGCGGAGACACACCCCCCGCGCCCGCTCGCCCACTCTGGAGGTGTCACAGGACGGAGCACAGGATCCCACCCTACAGCCCCATCCTCTCATCTTCAACTTAAGCCTTCTCAAAGAGCATAGCAACAGACCTGTCTTCTCAGTAAAAATAGGCTTGTGAACTCGACTCCGTGGCACAGCGCGCACACACTTCACTTCATTGATTATGCCCCTCCCTCCTTCCCTCGCTCTTTCTCTCCCTCCCTTCCTCCTCTGCCTCACCCCGAGAGCCCATGCAGCTTTACAAGTCTTCTCTCTCTATTCTCCTCTTCTCTCTCCTCTCTGTTCTCTTCTCTCTATTATCCTCTCTCCTTCACCATACGCTCTCCTCCCTCTCTTCCCTCTCCCTGTCCTCTGCTCTTCTCCCTCTCCTTTTCTTTCTCTCTTTTCTGCTCTCCTCCCCGTCCTCTTCTGCCTCTCCTCTCCTCAGTCTGCTTTCTTCCTTCCCTCCTTCTCCCGTTTTCTATCCTCTCTCTCCCCTGCTCCCTCTATTCTTCTCCATCCTCTCTTCTTCTCTCCTCTTTTGTCTTTCTTCTCCATCTCTTCTTCTCTCTCCTTCTTCCTCTCTTCTTCTCCCTTTCCTTTTCTTTCCCTCTTTTCTGCTCTCCTCTTCTCCCTATTCTTTTCCCCATCCTCTCCTCCCCCTCTTGTCCTCTGTTCTCTCATCCCTCTCCCCTACTCCCTCTGTTCTTCTCCATCTTTTCTTTTCCCTTTCTTCTCCCTCTCTCTTCTCTCCTTCTTCCTCTCTTCTTCTCTCTCTCTCCTTCTTCTCTTCTTCTCCCTCTCCCTTCTCACCTCTCCTCCCTTCCCCTGCTCTCTTCTTCTCTCCCCCTGCTTCCTGTATTCCCTTCCCTTTCTTCTCCCTCTCTTCTCCTTCCTCTCTTCTTCTCCCTCTCCTTTCTCACCTCTCCTCCATTCTCCTTCCTCTCTTCTCCTTCTCTCCCCCTGCTTCCTCTATTCTCTTCCCTTTCTTCTCCCTCTCTTCTCCTTCCTCTCTTCTTCTCCCTCTCCTCCCTTCCTCTGCTCTCTTCTCCTTCCTCTCTGCCCCTGCTTCCTCTATTCTCTTCCCTTTCTTCTCCCTCTCTTCTCCTTCCTCTCTTCTTCTCCCTCTCCCTTCTCACCTCTCCTCCCTTCCCCGGCTCTCTTCTCCTTCCTCTCTCCCCCGCTTCCTCTGTTCTCTTCCCTCTCTTCTCCTTCCTCTCTTCTTCTCCCTCTCCCCTTCCCTCTATTCCCTCTTCTCCCTCTCCTCTCTCTCTCTCCATCGCTCCCATTCTCACCCCGGCGTACAGATTTGGAGCCATTAACTTTGCCCCCGGTCTCATCAATATTTGAGCGCGTCTCGAATGTGCACTTGCCATTTTGGGTACAGTTGCGTAGCATTGAGCGCATAATGAAATGTTAATGTTATTTGGGCACGGGAGGCCTACTGTAAACACAGAAATCAGGACTATTTTCTTACAGCAATGAGGATTTCACATTTTCAATTCTTGGCCAGATTTTTCCTGATAATTCAATAATAACGCGTGGGAATGTTATCTATGTGATGCTCGTTGTAATGCTTTAAGAGCTCATATTACGCTATTCTCTGATCTGTGTTATAATGTCGTTTCCTCATCAAAAACATACCCGGAGTTGTGTTGTGTTTTATTTCACGCACACATGTTTGAGTAACTTTATTATTAGTTTGTCTACGTCTCCAAAGCTCCAAAGTTAACAGCAACATTTTACCTTTTGCTCAAATTGGCAATTCCAGGGCTGAAATGATCCAAATGATTCTAGGGACGAAGTACGGAGTTTAAAAACCCAGTGGAGCACTTCCTGTATTCCCACATGACATCACAAGGTGGAACAGAGTATTTTCAGTTTGAGAGAAGAACTAAATATGCAGGGTTTGGTGTGTTAAACATGTGTGAATGAAACAAAACAAAACTCCAGGTGTGTTTTGGATGATTATAACATAAATCACTGCATAATAACTAGGGCCTGACTGATATGGATTTTGTTGCAGTTGATTTGATGACGATAAAATGTGCGTTGGAGCTGCCGATATAATCGCCAATATATTTATGATGTAAAAATTCACTAATCTTCAATTGTTTATAAACTTAAGTTTGGCTCAATTGGTTTTTCAGTTGGGTTTATTTAGGCGACATTTATTGTTATTCTGCCTCTATATTTAAAGACAGTAGGTCGGCCTAATGGCATTTTTGTATGATATTCTAGCCAGTAAAGAAAGTGCTGTAAGCAAACTACCGCTATTAAACACATGTGCGCCACAGTAATTAATGATATCAATCAATCAATCAAACTTTATTTATAGAGTGCTTTTCACACAAAAATGCAACACAAAGCGCTTATGCTAAATGCCAATAATTCACACTTCTATTCACAGCTCATTTACATATCAGTGCGTGTCCAGTAACATATATACGGCCACTATAGTCACTTTACAGTCACTAATAGAAGAAAAAACAGCCTGTTTATGTGTGGGAGCTACAGCAGATAATCGCTAACCAATGAGAAAGAACCAAAACAAGCTTCAAAACCAACACATTTCCAACACTCAGCCTCACACAGGCTCCTCTCAGATCACAAGTCTGCACTAAGAACTGTCCTTTTAATCCAGACTCAAACTGATCATTAAAATAATATAATCTCAGTGTTGTGCACATGGATCTATGGCTGCAGCTCTAAACAAGTGCACATGGCGATGCGTTCAGGGGTGGGATGAACACAGACAAATGACTCCACAGATAAATACTCATGCGAAGCCACATATCAGGACATTTATCTGTCTGTGAATTGGATTAAATGGGCAGAATATAGAGAGTCTGAGCTTTATAACAAGGTCAAACATGTCCACATGGAATATCGGCCCATATCAGCAAGATTTTGGCCAATATGTCTCCAAAAGCCCATATCAGCCAACCAATATATCGGTCGGGCCCTAATAATAACCACTATCTCCTTTACATCTGTACCTATGCTAAGGAAGGCTATAGTGGGCTGTTCCATGCCATTCTTCATCTCTGAGCAGCTGTCTGTCTGTCTGTCCCTGTGTACAGACGAGGCTGAGCAAACAAACAGCCTCACACAGGACAGCGCAGTATTGGAAGCTGCTGAGTGATGTGGTCATTGTGTTGTGCTGCTGCTGCCTGCACACAGCCATACTCGACCACTGATGGAGAGGAGGGAAGAGGGAGGGATGAAAGGAGGGGTGGGGGGGTCACAGATATGCTGGAAAATGGAAAACACAACAGGGTAGAATAAAGATGCAGGCCCGTTGACAGAAATTCAGGGGCCCGGGGGAAGTAGCCTCACATGAGCCTCCCCCCCCCCTCTAATATAAATTAATAGGTAGAGGGTACAAATCTGGGCCCCTATGGTCCTAGGGCCAGGGGACAACGAAGCCCTCTGTCTCCCCCATCTAATAACCTGTAAAGATGATGCAGGGAATTCAAAGGGAAAAATATGAGGACATTTAAACTGAAATTATGGGGGGGAAACAACAACAATAATATTCTAGCCTCTACTGCTGGGTTTCAGATGACAGCATAGTATTCTATAGTCCAGTTTTATCTAATACAGAAGAGGGCAGCTAAAATCTATATTGTTCAATTGCAGATTTTTGTTGTAATACAGCATGGGTTCAGGTTCCATATTTGGGAGTTTACCTTTCCAATATTTCACAGAAAATTACAATTAATAGCATTAATAGGAAAAAGTAGACTACACATAATAAAATAATAATAAAAACAGATTACTGATGAGAGTCAGCGTTTCAGATTCATGCAAGCTAAAACCTTCCTGAACTTGTAATACAGGCCTCTACTTTGACGATGTCTAAATCCAGGCTAAAAATAGTTGTTGGACTGGAAGGTTTTCATTTTTCATTCTGCACTCTTCTCTCTAATTTAATGTCTCTCTGTTTTTAATTTTATGATGAGTATTTATGTTTTGATTTGTTCGTCTTGTGATTTTAGTATATTTTTTTTGTGTATGAATTGTGCTATACAAATAAACTTGCCTTGCCTTGCGCAATAAAATGTATTATTTACTGAAAATTATTATCATCTACGAACTATTATTATCTTTACAGTATCAAAGTATCAAGACTTTTCCTTAAAATCAAAACTGAGTCTGAGATTTTACTATCATAACAACTCTATACGTTATAGATGGTTTGTTTACACCTTCACTAGAATCATTTGGATGATTTCAGTCCTGGGATTGTCAATCTGTATTAAGATATAGGTAAAAGTTAGCTGTTAACTTGAAATTTATCACTACATGACATCAGAAGGTGGGACAGAGCACTTTGAGCTTTGGAGATGTAGACAGACTAATATTAAACTGTTACTCAGACGTGTGTGAATGAAACAAAACACAGCTCAGGTATGTTTTTGATGAGGTAACATGATTTTAACACAGCTAAAATCTCACAAGAGACAATTTTGTATAATATAGGAGTTGTAAATTACCTGTACAGCCCTAAAATATATGTTTACAATTATTTACGTTGTCATAAGAACGGTCATATATTGGGTTATTACAGGATATAGTTAACTCAAATGTCTGTGGGCTACATCAACAAAACTAAACATTCTCATGGCTGTATAATGAGCTTGATTTGGGAGCTCTGATTATTAGCTCTTGTGGATTACGCCGAGGCCTCACTGCACAAACACTCTATCAGTTTCATTTCTTTGTCCTCCCCGTGATATTCATGGCAAATCCCACTGCGCCCTATCTTTGCTCACAGCTGGCAAGTGTAACTAAAGGATTATGCAAGCAGCTTCTACCAGCAAATAGATTTCTCCCTACTTCAGAGCAAAGTGCTAGTTATGCAGCGCCTATCTGTCCGCCAGGCATGCACAAAAACATGGTTCGCATTTCCATTTTCTTGATTTGTTTTAACGGTGCTTTGCGGAGAGAAGATGTGGAGGGGGTGTAGTCCGTGCCTGTACAGTAGACCTCTGCCTGACATTTTGTGAAGGCTGGAGAAGTGTCGACTGGAGCTGAGTGCACTGACGGCTTAGTACAGTAAATGTGAGCCAATAATATACAGTGGAATACAACAGGGCACGAGGAGGAGGGGTTCCTGCAGTTTTCATTGGCCATTAGCTAAAAGAGCTGACAGCTAAAAATGTCATTTGAAATATTAGAGCAAATTACAGCTTATTAAAGATTGCATATTCAAGTAAGTGGTTTGAGTAAATTGCAAAAAGTAAATAAATAAATTACGTTGGGACAAGTAGGTTAGATTATATATATTCATGGAAGATACCAAAGTGTATCCTCATAGACATTATAACATTACTGATTTGTTTAAGAATGATAGAAATTAACAATTCAGAACAAAATAATACAGTATATTTTTTTAAATGCTAATCGTCCTCAAAATAAAACCATATCACAAGAAGCTGGGATAGAACTGTATTTTGCATAGGCGCTATATTTGTTGAATCAAGATTTGATTTTAGATGTAAAGCATGTTATATATAAAATATATGTCAATATTTTTTATGCCAAACTTTAGTAACAGCCTCAGTAGTTTTGCTCCTGAGGTTAACAGTGTACAGGAGAGATGAGCCAATAGGAGTCCTTGACATATTCCATAGCATTGCAAGGCTACATCAGTATACGTTTATGCAAATGCGTCCCTGGTTGTGTCCCTGGTATGGTCCACGCAGAGGTGAACCTTGGCGGCCATTTCTGATTCTCGCCATGGCCTCCCTGCAGCCGCCCCTCAGGGACAAGTCTGTTTAATTAGCATTGATCTGGAGCAAGAAAACACAAAGCAGATTGGGACAGGTCCAATGTTAGCACACATTCAAGGCTACAGTAAAAAGCACCATGCAATAGCCGATATTACTTACTGTTTATGTTTAGCTACTTTTTAATTCGGATTATTGTTTTAGGCCATCAAAGGAAAAATACGTGACAAAAATCATCTCTGTGCATTTAGCAAGGATTCCAACCACAATATTTCGATACACTAAAAATATGGAAGCAGAATGTATAGTCCACTTTGTAACAACCCGGAATATTTGCAATAATATGATTAGCACGATTCAGACAATATACATACAAAATGAAAGACTTTTTGGTTAGATCGTAGGAGGTCACAGCTTGTTGCAAAAGATACTCAGAGGCAATGAACTGATTACCAAGGGACACAACAGTAGAAACACACATTTGTAATAGTTTGTGCACTAAAGCCTCATGATGATCTATTTTGCTGTTAATTTAAAATACAAAGAAAAGTAAAAATAGAGCTGGGACACAAATGACCACCTTTCCAAGTGTGCAGGCCAAAGTGATGTGCAATAAATGTTTGGAGATGGACCTGGTCTGTGCTGAGCCTGCAGCTCACGAGCCATTAGGCGGCACACGTGTGAATGCTCCAGCCTCTGCACACAGCACAATGGGCTGATTCTATGGATTTTACATTCAGACAATATCAGGAGTCAAATGGAGGACTACAACACGTCCACTGCATGTCAGATGAGCCAGGAGGCCTCATTCTCAAATATGAGCTGTATAATTAAATTCCAGCTAAAGTCGTGACACAGCAGTTTTTCATGATTATCTGCAAATATAGTTTTATTAAATTGCAGCTATAACAGCAAGGCCTTAATATGCTATGGCTATTGGGAATTAGCTTTATTTTATCAGTTCATTGCTCCTTCAATGAACGGAAACTCATATATGCTCAGAAGTACAATAAAACATAATACATTGAATTTCCTTTAGGATAATCTATCTAATAAATGAACTGATCAGCCCAATTCTTACATCTGATCTTATATCTATGATGTAATGCAGAAAGGAACCATGACAATGACAGACAAATGCTCAATGTGTTACTTACAATGACAACAATGGCCAATACTGTATACAACACTATCGCCATTTGCTATCCAACATCTTCAGCTCAATTTGACAAACTAGTGACAAATAATGCTGTGTGCAGTAATTGTTTTTTTTTGGTAAACTGAACATGGTAAATGCATTTAAATATTCTAAGTTTCCCATGAATAAAATTAACACTATATGCTGACATTTAATGCACCGGTCCAATGTACAGCGAGCGCACACAGAGCACGGTGAGGCTGGAGACGGAGAGTTGGGTTGGGAGACAACAATTACACTTGCCCTAGGAGGCCGAGGGAACCTGACCACGTTGCCATGGAAACTCAAGTACAGCAGAAAGTAACAGGAAAATCAATTCAGACTGAGCTTATCTCCTCCTCTCTCTGCCTCTGTCTCATTTCGCCGCAGCTACGCGCTCGGATCACACTGGCATTACCCACGGCCTGACTGAGGCTGGGCTAATAACAACGCAAAATAATTACATTCTTTTTTCTTAGCTTTTCATTTTCTTAAAGGTCTTATATTACGCAAAATTGACTATTGTGGGATAGAAGCCATGTTGGAATGTTCTTGTTCGGGTCAGAAACATACCAGGAATTGTGTTTTGTTTCTTTCACACATGTTTGAGCAGCCCTTATTATTGGACTATCTGCATCTCCAAAGCTCAGGATTCACTTCCACCTTGTGACCTTTTACCTTTCAGAGATTAGAGCGAGAAAAGATGGGAAATTCCAGGGTTGAAATCATCCAAATGATTCTGGTGAAGGTGCATGGAGTTTAAAAACACAGTGGAGTGCTTCCTGTATTAGCTCAACACATCAGAGAGAAGAACGCAGCCTAAATATGCAGGGTTTGTGTGTTATAACATGTGTGAATGAAATAAAACACAACTCCAGGTAGGTTTTGTGATGAGGAAACAACATAATAACGTAGCATAATATGGGTCCTTTAAACATGCCTTCAAATGCTACGCTAGGGCAGATTTGTGAGACAAAGCGTCCTCTCTTCATGTGTGTGCGCTCTGAGTGGCGGCAGCGGCTGGGCCCAGGTGATAAGCGCACGGGGGGCTGTGATTGGCTGGCTCCACTCCTACGCTGATGTGAAGATTAGAGGCTGCAGCGTGTGTCTGTCAAAAGGCCAGTGCACGGGCGGGTGTGTCTGTGACGTCAGGTTCTTCCTGGTGGGACTCAACAGCACAGAGCTCAGACTGGGAGAGACGCTGTTTGTTTTTTTACAGTAATGCTTCTGCTGCACTGGGGGGATGTGAGTGCTCTATTTAGGAAATATGAGCTTCTGTTCGAAAATGACGTCAAGGTTAGTTCAGTTAGCATTCTTCTTCATACAACACCTAAGAATTGCACACAATTTTATTTAATTTTGTAATTAAATAAAATAAATTCTGTCAACTGTAATAGTAATCAATAATGGGTAGAATAAATATTTAAATAAATGTTGAAATCCAAAATGTGCATAAACAACTGTATTATTATTACACCATGCACTATGTTAAAGATGCCCTTTGTACCTTTTCTGATGGAGGGTCCATCACTGTTTGTCTCCATGGAGATGGTAAATGGTCACATTTTTATATGGCGCTTTTCCACCTCCAAGGCACTAAAAGTGCTTTACAACAAGGAACCACTCAGGCATTCACACATTCATACACCAGTGTACACACACACTGGGAGCGAGGTAGGTTAAGCGTTTTGCCCAACGACACAACAGCAGCATTAATGTGTGGGAGCTGGAATCACACCAGCTCAACCAATGATGTTTATGTCGAGAGTGGGATTTGAACCACCAACCTTTGGATCAGTGGACAAACGCTCTACTGAGCTACTGTAGTTGTTAATATAGCTTTGCCTGAAATGTTCCACAATATGGCATTAACTATATCCATCTTGTCAAATTAATTACAGGTATTGTTTAAAAAAAAAACACTAAAAACATTTTGACTGCGAGTGAGTTCATCTTTCCACAGATCTGACTTGTGACTTAGTAACTATAATACAATAATGTGGAACATCCAATCAAAGCGACAGCATTTCCATGGAGACAAGTAGGTAGTAAACCATCCATCAGACAATCTGCATAGTGCATCTTTAATTAGACTGGCGAATGGATTTCATAGTTTTGTTCAAGGTAAACATAATAACATCACATCATACGTAAAATACATGGAGTAATAAACAGTATACGGTAATTTGATCTTTTGATATCCATAGCAACCACATGTTAAGACACCTTCCATATTGGGTATATATATTGTAGCTTTGGAGCAAAAATGGTGTAACTGAGACGCACAATCATAATTCCCACCAGCATTATAACATGTATGCCATATGCATTTACTCATATGTCCACATTACGGTAACATAAGAATCAAAAATCCATACATTCAAATCCAGACATGATCACAGAGCAGAATGTAATCCAACTCTTTTCCATATTGTGCTATATACTGCATATAGGAGGAGAGAAGACCGCGTGTAATAAAACCCTATAGTGAAATCTTAGCTTTTGTTTTTATTGAGATCAGACCAACATGTAATGCATCTCCAACTAGTGGCCCTCTCAGATAAGAACAGCAAATAGTGGTATAAGGTTAAACAGACCAAAATGTTTCCAGTTTCAAGTCTCACATGTGGAAAACAGTTTTTTTCACGTTTTTTTTTTTTCCTTCACACTATGGGAGGTCATTTTGCATGGGGCTGCAATGTCCAGCAGCAGTAATCAAATTATTAAAGTTATGATTTTGATACCGGCATTGGGTCCGATCCATAAGGATATTGGTTGCAGTTATTGATTCAGAACTCAGAATGCAAAGACTGCAGTGGGATATGTCTGGCTAAAACAGGCTGCAAAGTTGTGAGCATGATCACGTCAGCTGTTTCCTGTTTCCAGAAAAACCATTCGCTTTGAGTCTTAAGTGTTCAAAAGGCCAGACCTCTGCACTTTGAGTTTAGATACAAGTCAAAACTGCGTTATTATTATTTGTGAAATGTGGTGCAGTACTTCAGATACAGGATTTTTAAAGCATAAAAGAGGCGATAAAGTCCACAGGAAGTAGAGTTGCTATCGCTAATCTGCAGCTTTACGCACTGTGGACGTAAACAAACACATGCAAGGAACAACTTTCGCCTTTTTACCTTCAACGAACGCTTCAAAATGGATTAATAGCACGGTTTTGTGGACTGGATGTCATTATTTGCGGAGGATACTTTCTATGGATAATGAGGATCAGACGCTGTACTTTAAATTTACCACTTTATGGCAGGTGAGTAGTAAAGTCTTTATTTTCACTATATCCCGAGTTTGTCTGTTGCATCTCTGTGTTCATCACTCCCCTGCTCCTGACGCTCTGTTTTATCGGTTTTTACTGTAACGTTGTTGATGTTTGGTGGTTACGATCTGACACTGACACCGTGCACAGCAGCTTCAAAATCGCAGCCAAAATCGGGCAAATTATCCTATAGTGTGTGGCGCCCTTAAGACTGCTACTATTGCTATTGCTCCTCTAATATTACTATTGTTACTTTTCCTATTACTACTGCCTATACAAACAAACAAAAACCTTTGAAACAGTCTATTTTGAGTTGCTGTTGAGTGCAAGGCCTGTGCCACACGTCCACCCTGTCCTACCAGCAGAAGCTCTTATAGAAGCTGACTGTACGATGGCCAGGTTAGATTAGCTGCTCTCTATACCCCATGTGCATCGCCTGGCAGTGTGTTAGTGCCTTTTCATGGTAAATGGCACAAAAGCAGAGCGGAAACGGGCCAGCAGCAGAAATAATGATGCCCACTGCTCCATACATCAAGAGGGAGATAGACGGACGGACGCTCGGTCACCTTGCAGGAAGTCACATGGTCATTACCTGCCGGGGAAACCCATCTGTCAAGAATCTGCATCAAATGAAAACCACTCAAAGTCTCATTATAGGACTGGCGTAAGATTTATCTGCCATATTTACGACTGTGGCAAATGCAACGTGGATATGTGCAAAACAGAGGATCAGAGAAAATAGTTAAAATATTATATTATAATATTATATAATATTATAAAATATTATGTGAAGGAAAAACATGTGTCAAAGTCAGAGATATGAAGCTATAGCTAAAATGTTATATTATGTATTGTTATCTAGCTTCAAATTGGTCAAAATATGCAAGAACACTCAATGAGACAATGTAAATACACATAATTGAATGGGAAATCGGAAATAGGAAAGTAAAGGTGGACCAATCCATCTTTTTCACTTACAACACCGATACTGGCTTTAAATAAAATATGGTTTTCAGGTATTTAGTGTTAAACTGTGACTAGGGATGTCACAATATAACATTTTAATGTTACGATTATAGAGAGAATAAAATACCACAGTTAAAAAATATTCATGATTATTAACAACAGTGAAATCCTTCATTTTCAGCATTTACGTTATCGAACATGTCACAGTATGTTACCTGAAATCAAACTTTATGAATAATAACGTATAGTTGTGTTGACATAAACACACAGATAAAAAAAAGTTTGTATGAATTGAACTTTTTTAGTATAGATTTAGTGAAAATTAGTTAATGTTGCCTCTAAAATTGTCCTGATTATTATTTTCTAGCTCTTACAATCATATGGAATTTGCATTGTCGCCTCTTCACAGTGACATTTTACCGTAACAAGCAGCATATGTTCATTATTTACTTTTTATTGTTTAAAAATTGCTAGGCAACATTGTTATTCTTGCAGAACGGCTTTGTATAAATGCAAGTTCAAACATCAGGAGGCGTTCTAGGTCAACACTGGTAAGTAAACAGTCTTCACACTGTACACACAAATTTATGAGCCGAAATAGGATCTGCAAAAACAACATCCTGGAACTGATATTCCATACAGCAAAATCAAATCCAAAACAAGTATCGGTGCATCCCAAGTAGGGTTGTCAAATATCATAACTACTATCACTAGATACTCATTTGAATTCTTAAAAAGTCACATCAACAGGGCACAAATGAACCTTTCTTGATTAGCTTTAGAATGGTCTTGAGCTGTATCAAAACTAGTACAAGACTACATATACCTGGATGACTGATGGATTAGTCAGCTATAAGACCACATATAAGAAGGTATTAGTATTTAATGCTGAAAATGACATTCTACTTATTAAATAAAGTGCTTTTTTATGTATTATCAACATGGTATTGGAATATTGAGTCTATTCCTTAGTATCGAAATCAAGTTTGACATTTAGTATTGTGTCAACACTACCTGGAAGTCACTTGGCTTTCCCCAACTCCACTGCAGCACCAGAACCAGCCTCCTCAGCCTCTCTCCTTCTCTTCTTCACACAAGTCTATTTATTATTATTATTATTATTATTATTATTATTATTATTATTATTATTATTATTATTATTATTATTATTATTATTATTAACCTTTATTTAACCAGGTAAACCAGTTGAGAACCAATTCTCATTTACAATGGCGACCTTCCTTCACTTAGTATCTTTCCCTTCATTGCACCACTCCACCTGAGCTACATTTAAGTTTATCTTTTCAGTGTTCAGTTCAGTTCATCTTTATTCCAGACTCATGGTACATCATTAAAACAGACAAGGACAGTGACAATTCAAAACAACAATACAACATTTATGTTTTTACAAGCCAACCATACCACTGTCTCCACATATTGGACTGATTTCTTATTGCACTGAATCTCATATTTGTGAGTGACATTAATTAGGCCCGAGCCCCTACAGGGCGTAGGGCCTATTACTCTCGCAACGATGATGCCTGGGCTTCGCCCAGGCATCATCGTTGCTAACTGTCTTACGAAGTTCAGCGCGAAGCGCTGAACTTCGTCCCTCGATTGCTCTCACCGTGAACAGCAGTATCCTAGCAACCCATGCCGAAGGCATGGGACATGCATATTTGTTCTTGCTAACAAGTCATCGTCAACATTGAGTGAATGGGCGAAGCCCATTCACTCAATGTTGACAAAAGTAGCGCGAAGCGCCTCCTGTCCCTAAAACACACTCCTGACATCAAGCTGTATCCAAGCCCCCATGCCGAAGGCATGGGCCATATTTACAGCTGCTAAAATGAATGGAAATCAATGGGGGGTCAATGGCGGACCCCGACGAGATGGTGAATGACGGGCGCGTAAGCGCCCGTCATTCACCAATGACCCCACGGTGACGTGGGGAAGCTCGAGAGCTTTCAAAAAATGTATAATATGTCTTTCCTATGTAAAAGGATATATTGTTTTTGCTAAAAAAAAAAAATGTTTCCTTCTTTATTAGGCCCGAGCCCCTACAGGGCGTAGGGCCTATTGCTTCCGCAACGATGATGCCTGGGCGAAGCCCAGGCATCATCGTTGCTAACTGTCTTACGAAGTTCAGCGCGACGCGCTGAACTTCGTCACTCCCTCGCTCTCTCCGTGAACAGCAGTATCCTAGCAACCCATGCCGAAGGCATGGGACATGCATATTTGTTCTTGCTAACAAGTCATCGTCAACATTGAGTGAATGGGCGAAGCCCATTCACTCAATGTTGACAAAAGTAGCGCGAAGCGCCTCCTGTCCCCAAAACACACTCCTGACATCAATCTGTATCCACTCCCCCATGCCGAAGGCATGGGCCATATTTCCAGCTGCCAAAATGAATGGAAATCATTGGGGGGTCAAGGGCGGACCCCGCCGAGATGGTGAATGACGGGCGCTTACGCGCCCGTCATTCACCAATGACCCCACGGTGACGTGGGGAAGCTCGAGAGCTTTCAAAAAATGTATAATATGTCTTTCCTATGTAAAAGGATATATTGTTTTTGCTAAAATTATTATTATTTTTTTTATTTATTGTTTATTTATTAGGCCCGAGCCCCTACAGGGCGTAGGGCCTGTATTCATAACGATGATGCCTGGCGAAGCCCAGGCATAATCGTTGCTAAGTGTCTTACGAAGTTCGGCGCGAAGGGATTAACTTCGTCACTCCCTCGCTCTCTCCGTGAACAGCAGTATCCTAGCAACCCATGCCGAAGGGATGGGACATGCATATTTGTTCTTGCTAACAAGTCATCGTCAAGCGAAGCCCATTCACTCAATGTTGACAAAAGTAGCGCGAAGCGCCTCCTGTCCCCAAAACACACTCCTGACATCAAGCTGTATCCAAGCCCCCATGCCGAAGGCATGGGCCATATTTACAGCTGCCAAAATGAATGGAAATCAATGGGGGGTCAATGGCGGACCCGACGAGATGGTGAATGACGGCGCGTAAGCGTCATCATTCACCAATGACCCCACGGTGACGTGGGGAAGCTC
The DNA here is from genome assembly GCA_034769755.1 of Odontamblyopus lacepedii. NCBI lineage: Eukaryota > Metazoa > Chordata > Actinopteri > Gobiiformes > Gobiidae > Odontamblyopus > Odontamblyopus lacepedii. Next base: position 12,234,500 of record CM068357.1, read on the forward strand.
GAGAGCTTTCAAAAAATGTATAATATGTCTTTCCTATGTAAAAGGATATATTGTTTTTGCTAAAATTATTATTATTTTTTTTATTTATTGTTTATTTATTCTTTTTTCTTCTGCTCTTTGAGCTCTAATTTGACCCCCTGAACACGCTCAAAAACTCACCAAATTTTGCCCAAAATTCAGAAGTGGCGAAAAATTTAATAAAATATATATTGCATGTATGGGTATAAAAAAGTGGCGCGACAGCGCCACCTGCAAAAGTCAAAATACATTGCGCCTATGGGAGACGTCCCGACGTAAAGTTTGTCGTACAGTCACGAAATTCGGTACAGACATTCCTCATGTCAAGACAGAAAAAAAATATTATTATGGCCACGCCCCCTGACAAACCAGAAGGCGGCCATCTTGGATTGAAATAAAAAAGTTGCTGAGTCAGCATTTTCGCTCACGTCGCATTTGAACGAACTCCTCTGAAGGCGCTTCACCCACAGGGGTCAAAATCGGCGTACATCAACTAGAGAAGTGGGGCATCAAACGATAGCTGAATTTTTAAAATAACTGTCACGGTTTACGCGCGGCGAAGCTGCAAAATTTGTTCAGATTTTTGGCAATTTTCTAACGTCAAAATTTGCTCCCGTTCGGCCATACAAAGTCCGATTGGGCTCAAATTTTAATCACTTGTAAAACTTTTGTGCCAAAGCCGACTAATTGTGACACGAGCGAAAATGGTGTGATAGCGCCCCCTACAGAACACCACAAAATTTTGCATGGAGGGCCAAATTTTAGTTTTTCGAAAATGTACCAAATTTGCCCCAAAATTACTTTAGGTCATCTCAATCAAAAAAGCCAATGTAAACCATATGATATTTTTAACCGTGTTGCCATGGTGATGCCCAAAAGCTCCAATGTTATCCTAATGGGAAATATCAGATAAATTCCCATTCATGACAAATATTTTACTTTCACAGAATATTCTCAAATTTGGCACAATGACTCTTCATGTCATCCCGATCAAAAAAGTCAATGACAACCATATGCTATATTTCACTGGGTTGCCATGGCGATGCGCCAAATCCTCCATGTTATCCTTATGGGAAAATTTCAACAATTTCTTACTTTTCAAAGTGATATAGCGTCCTATTAGTTTCATTCAAGAACATGAAATTTGGTACAGTGATTCTTCAGGTCAGTCCGAACAAAAAAGTCCGGGGGGCCAAAGTTGTATTTTGCACGGTGTTGCCATGGCGATGTCCCAAAATGCCCATATTCATCAATGTTAACACATCAGGATCTCCAGTGTGTGTGGACTTTATGTGTTTGGTGACAAGTTCAGCCCAAAGCCACAAACACACAGAGGCAAGAGGCTCATCAGCGCCACCCGGGGGAGGGTCAGCGCCACCCGGGGGAGCGTCGGGTCGGCCGAGTGCGACGCGCGGCCCGCGAGGGCCGTTCGATGCCGCTTGCGGCTTTAATTAGGCCCGAGCCCCTACAGGGCGTAGGGCCTATTGCTTTCGCAACGATGATGCCTGGGCGAAGCCCAGGCATCATCGTTGCTAACTGTCTTACGAAGTTCAGCGCGAAGCGCTGAACTTCGTCACTCCCTCGCTCTCTCCGTGAACAGCAGTATCCTAGCAACCCATGCCGAAGGCATGGGACATGCATATTTGTTCTTGCTAACAAGTCATCGTCAACATTGAGTGAATGGGCGAAGCCCATTCACTCAATGTTGACAAAAGTAGCGCGAAGCGCCTCCTGTCCCCAAAACACACTCCTGACATCAAGCTGTATCCAAGCCCCCATGCCGAAGGCATGGGCCATATTTACAGCTGCCAAAATGAATGGAAATCAATGGGGGGTCAATGGCGGACTCTCGAGATAGGTGAATGACGGGCGCGTAAGCGCCCGTCATTCACCATTGACCCCACGGTGACGTGGGGAATCTCGAGAGCTTTCAAAAAATGTATAATATGTCTTTCCTATGTAAAAGGATATATTGTTTTTGCTAAAAAAAAAAAAAAAATGTTTCCTTATTAGGCCCGAGCCCCTACAGGGCGTAGGGCCTATTGCTTCCGCAACGATGATGCCTGGGCGAAGCCCAGGCATCATCGTTGCTAACTGTCTTACGAAGTTCAGCGCGAAGCGCTGAACTGGCCCTCGACGCTCTCACCGTGAACAGCAGTATCCTAGCAACCCATGCCGAAGGCATGGGACATCCATATTTGTTCTTGCTAACAAGTCATCGTCAACATTGAGTGAATGGGCGAAGCCCATTCACTCAATGTTGACAAAAGTAGCGCGAAGCGCCTCCTGTCCCTAAAACACACTCCTGACATCAAGCTGTATCTAAGCCCCCATGCCGAAGGCATGGGCCATCTTTACAGCTGCTAAAATGAATGGAAATCAATGGGGGTCAATGGCGGACCCCGACGAGATGGTGAATGACGGGCGCGTGAGCGCCCGTCATTCACCAATGACCCCACGGTGACGTGGGGAAGCTCGAGAGCTTTCCAAAAATGTATAATATGTCTTTCCTATGTAAAAGGATATATTGTTTTTGCTCAAATTATTATTATTTTTAGGCCCGAGCCCCTACAGGGCGTAGGGCCTATTGCTTCCGCAACGATGATGCCTGGGCGAAGCCCAGGCAGCATCGTAACTAACTATCTTCACGGTTCAGCGAAGCGCTGAACTTCGTCACTCCCTCGCTCTCACCGTGAACAGCAGTATCCTAGCAACCCATGCCGAAGGCATGGGACATGCATATTTGTTCTTGCTAACAAGTCATCGTCAACATTGAGTGAATGGGCGAAGCCCATTCACTCAATGTTGACAAAGTAGCTAAGCGCCTCCTGTCCCCAAAACACACTCCTGACATCAAGCTGTATCCAAGCCCCCATGCCAAAGGCATGGGCCATATTTACAGCTGCCAAAATGAATGGAAATCAATGGGGGGTCAATGGCGGACCCCGACGAGATGGTGAATGACGGGCGCGTAAGCGCCCGTCATTCACCAATGACCCCACGGTGACGTGGGGAAGCTCGAGAGCTTTCAAAAAATGTATAATATGTCTTTCCTATGTAAAAGGATATATTGTTTTTGCTAAAATTATTATTATTTTTTTTATTTATTGTTTATTTATTCTTTTTTCTTCTGCTCTTTGAGCTCTAATTTGACCCCCTGAACACGCTCAAAAACTCACCAAATTTTGCCCAAAATTCAGAAGTGGCGAAAAATTTAATAAAATATATATTGCATGTATGGGTATAAAAGTGGCACGACAGCGCCACCTGCAAAAGTCAAAATACATTGCGCCTATGGGAGACGCCCGACGTAAAGTTTGTCGTACAGTCACGAAATTCGCACAGACATTCCTCATGTCAAGACAGAAAAATATTATTATGGCCACGCCCCTGACAAACCAGAAGGCGGCCATCTTGGATTGAAATAAAAGTTGCTGAGTCAGCATTTTCGCTCACGTCGCATTTGATCGAACTCCTCTGAAGGCGCTTCACCCACAGGGGTCAAAATCGGGCGTACATCAACTAGAGAAGTGGGGCATCAAACGATAGCTGAATTTTTAAAATAACTGTCACGGTTTACGCGCGCTAAGCTGCAAAATTTGTTCAGATTTTTGGCAATTTTCTAACGTCAAAATTTGCTCCCGTTCGCCATACAAAGTCCGATTGGGCTCAAATTTTAATCACTTGTAAAACTTTTGTGCCAAAGCCGACTAATTGTGACACGAGCGAAAATGGTGTGATAAGCGCCCCCTACAGAACACCACAAAATTTTGCATGGAGGGCCAAATTTTAGTTTTTCGAAAATTTACCAAATTTGCCCCAAAATTACTTTAGGTCATCTCAATCAAAAAAGCCAATGTAAACCATATGATATTTTTAACCGTGTTGCCATGGTGATGCCCAAAAGCTCCAATGTTATCCTAATGGGAAATATCAGATAAATTCCCATTCATGACAAATATTTTACTTTCACAGAATATTCTCAAATTTGGCACAATGACTCTTCATGTCATCCCGATCAAAAAAGTCAATGACAACCATATGCTATATTTCACTGGGTTGCCATGGCGATGCGCCAAATCCTCCATGTTATCCTTATGGGAAAATTTCAACAATTTCTTACTTTTCAAAGTGATATAGCGTCCTATTAGTTTCATTCAAGAACATGAAATTTGGTACAGTGATTCTTCAGGTCAGTCCGAACAAAAAAGTCCGGGGGGCCAAAGTTGTATTTTGCACGGTGTTGCCATGGCGATGTCCCAAAATGCCCATATTCATCAATGTTAACACATCAGGATCTCCAGTGTGTGTGGACTTTATGTGTTTGGTGACAAGTTCAGCCCAAAGCCACAAACACACAGAGGCAAGAGGCTCATCAGCGCCACCCGGGGGAGGGTCAGCGCCACCCGGGGGAGCGTCGGGTCGGCCGAGTGCGACGCGCGGCCCGCGAGGGCCGTTCGATGCCGCTTGCGGCTTTAATTCTTTTTTCTTCTGCTCTTTGAGCTCTAATTTGACCCCCTGAACACGCTCAAAAACTCACCAAATTTTGCCCAAAATTCAGAAGTGGCGAAAAATTTAATAAAATATATATTGCATGTATGGGTATAAAAAAGTGGCACGACAGCGCCACCTGCAAAAGTCAAAATACATTGCGCCTATGGGAGACGTCCCGACGTAAAGTTTGTCGTACAGTCACGAAATTCGGTACAGACATTCCTCATGTCAAGACAGAAAAAAAATATTATTATGGCCACGCCCCCTGACAAACCAGAAGGCGGCCATCTTGGATTGAAATAAAAAAGTTGCTGAGTCAGCATTTTCGCTCACGTCGCATTTGATCGAACTCCTCTGAAGGCGCTTCACCCACAGGGGTCAAAATCGGCGTACATCAACTAGAGAAGTGGGGCATCAAACGATAGCTGAATTTTTAAAATAACTGTCACGGTTTACGCGCGGCGAAGCTGCAAAATTTGTTCAGATTTTTGGCAATTTTCTAACGTCAAAATTTGCTCCTGCTCGGCCATACAAAGTCCGATTGGGCTCAAATTTTAATCACTTGTAAAACTTTTGTGCCAAAGCCGACTAATTGTGACACGAGCGAAAATGGTGTGATAGCGCCCCCTACAGAACACCACAAAATTTTGCATGGAGGGCCAAATTTTAGTTTTTCGAAAATTTACCAAATTTGCCCCAAAATTACTTTAGGTCATCTCAATCAAAAAAGCCAATGTAAACCATATGATATTTTTAACCGTGTTGCCATGGTGATGCCCAAAAGCTCCAATGTTATCCTAATGGGAAATATCAGATAAATTCCCATTCATGACAAATATTTTACTTTCACAGAATATTCTCAAATTTGGCACAATGACTCTTCATGTCATCCCGATCAAAAAAGTCAATGACAACCATATGCTATATTTCACTGGGTTGCCATGGCGATGCGCCAAATCCTCCATGTTATCCTTATGGGAAAATTTCAACAATTTCTTACTTTTCAAAGTGATATAGCGTCCTATTAGTTTCATTCAAGAACATGAAATTTGGTACAGTGATTCTTCAGGTCAGTCCGAACAAAAAAGTCCGGGGGGCCAAAGTTGTATTTTGCACGGTGTTGCCATGGCGATGTCCCAAAATGCCCATATTCATCAATGTTAACACATCAGGATCTCCAGTGTGTGTGGACTTTATGTGTTTGGTGACAAGTTCAGCCCAAAGCCACAAACACACAGAGGCAAGAGGCTCATCAGCGCCACCCGGGGGAGGGTCAGCGCCACCCGGGGGAGCGTCGGGTCGGCCGAAAGGCGACGCGGCCCGCGAGGGCCGCTCGATGCCGCTATGCGGCTTTAATTAGGCCCGAGCCCCTACAGGGCGAGGGGCCTGCTCGAGCGATGATGCCTGGGCGGCCCAGGCATCATCGCTGCTAACTGTCTCACGGTTCAGCGAGCGCTGAACTTCGTCACTCCCTCGCTCTCTCCGTGAACAGCAGTATCCTAGCAACCCATGCCGAAGGCATGGGACATGCATATTTGTTCTTGCTAACAAGTCATCGTCAACATTGAGTGAATGGGCGAAGCCCATTCACTCAATGTTGACAAAAGTAGCGCGAAGCGCCTCCTGTCCCCAAAACACACTCCTGACATCAAGCTGTATCCAAGCCCCCATGCCGAAGGCATGGGCCATATTTACAGCTGCCAAAATGAATGGAAATCAATGGGGGGTCAATGGCGGACCCCGACGAGATGGTGAATGACGGGCGCGTAAGCGCCCGTCATTCACCATTGACCCCACGGTGACGTGGGGAATCTCGAGAGCTTTCAAAAAATGTATAATATGTCTTTCCTATGTAAAAGGATATATTGTTTTTGCTAAAAAAAAAAAAAAAATGTTTCCTTATTAGGCCCGAGCCCCTACAGGGCGTAGGGCCTATTGCTTCCGCAACGATGATGCCTGGGCGAAGCCCAGGCATCATCGCTGCTAACTGTCTTACGGTTCAGCTAAGCGCTGAACTTCGCCCTCGACGCTTCTCACCGTGAACAGCAGTATCCTAGCAACCCATGCCGAAGGCATGGGACATCCATATTTGTTCTTGCTAACAAGTCATCGTCAACATTGAGTGAATGGGCGAAGCCCATTCACTCAATGTTGACAAAAGTAGCGCGAAGCGCCTCCTGTCCCTAAAACACACTCCTGACATCAAGCTGTATCTAAGCCCCCATGCCGAAGGCATGGGCCATCTTTACAGCTGCTAAAATGAATGGAAATCAATGGGGGTCAATGGCGGACCCCGACGAGATGGTGAATGACGGGCGCGTGAGCGCCCGTCATTCACCAATGACCCCACGGTGACGTGGGGAAGCTCGAGAGCTTTCAAAAAATGTATAATATGTCTTTCCTATGTAAAAGGATATATTGTTTTTGCTAAAATTATTATTATTTTTTAGGCCCGAGCCCCTACAGGGCGTAGGGCCTATTAGCTCAAGAACGATGATGCCTGGGCGGCCCAGGCATCATCGTTGTTAACTGTCTTATTTAAGTTCAGCGAAGCGCTGAACTTCGCTACTCCTCGCTCTCACCGTGAACAGCAGTATCCTAGCAACCCATGCCGAAGGCATGGGACATGCATATTTGTTCTTGCTAACAAGTCATCGTCAACATTGAGTGAATGGGCGAAGCCCATTCACTCAATGTTGACAAAGTAGCGCCAAGCGCCTCCTGTCCCCAAAACACACTCCTGACATCAAGCTGTATCCAAGCCCCCATGCCAAAGGCATGGGCCATATTTACAGCTGCCAAAATGAATGGAAATCAATGGGGGTCAATGGCGGACTCGACGAGATGGTGAATGACGGCGCGTAAGCGCCATTATTCACCAATGACCCCACGGTGACGTGGGAAGCTCGAGAGCTTTCAAAAATGTATAATATGTCTTTCCTATGTAAAAGGATATATTGTTTTTGCTAAAATTATTATTATTTTTTTATTTATTGTTTATTTATTCTTTTTCTTCTGCTCTTTGAGCTCTAATTTGACCCCTGAACACGCTCAAAAACTCACCAAATTTTGCCCAAAATTCAGAAGTGGCGAAAAATTTAATAAAATATATATTGCATGTATGGGTATAAAAGTGGCACGACAGCGCCACCTGCAAAAGTCAAAATACATTGCGCCTATGGGAGACGCCCCGACGTAAAGTTTGTCGTGACAGTCACGAAATTCGTACAGACATTCCTCATGTCAAGACAGAAAAATATTATTATGGCCACGCCCCTGACAAACCAGAAGGCGGCCATCTTGGATTGAAATAAAAGTTGCTGAGTCAGCATTTTCGCCACGTCGCATTTGATCGAACTCCTCTGAAGGCGCTTCACCCACAGGGGTCAAAATCGGCGTACATCAACTAGAGAAGTGGGGCATCAAACGATAGCTGAATTTTTAAAATAACTGTCACGGTTTACGCGCGAAGCTGCAAAATTTGTTCAGATTTTTGGCAATTTTCTAACGTCAAAATTTGCTCCCTGCTCGCCATACAAAGTCCGATTGGGCTCAAATTTTAATCACTTGTAAAACTTTTGTGCCAAAGCCGACTAATTGTGACACGAGCGAAAATGGTGTGATAGCGCCCCCTACAGAACACCACAAAATTTTGCATGGAGGGCCAAATTTTAGGTTTTCGAAAATTTACCAAATTTGCCCCAAAATTACTTTAGGTCATCTCAATCAAAAAAGCCAATGTAAACCATATGATATTTTTAACCGTGTTGCCATGGTGATGCCCAAAGCTCTAATGTTATCCTACTGGGAAATATCAGATAAATTCCCATTCATGACAAATATTTTACTTTCACAGAATATTCTCAAATTTGGCACAATGACTCTTCATGTCATCCCGATCAAAAAAGTCAATGACAACCATATGCTATATTTCACTGGGTTGCCATGGCGATGCGCCAAATCCTCCATGTTATCCTTATGGGAAAATTTCAACAATTTCTTACTTTTCAAAGTGATATAGCGTCCTATTAGTTTCATTCAAGAACATGAAATTTGGTACAGTGATTCTTCAGGTCAGTCCGAACAAAAAGTCCGGGGCCAAAGTTGTATTTTGCACGGTGTTGCCATGGCGATGTCCCAAAATGCCCATATTCATCAATGTTAACACATCAGGATCTCCAGTGTGTGTGGACTTTATGTGTTTGGTGACAAGTTCAGCCCAAAGCCACAAACACACAGAGGCAAGAGGCTCATCAGCGCCACCCGGGGGAGGGTCAGCGCCACCCGGGGGAGCGTCGGGTCGGCCGAGTGCGACGGCCCTGGGCGAGGGCCGCTCGATGCCGCTATGCGGCTTTAATTAGGCCCGAGCCCCTACAGGGCGAGGGGCCTATTGCTTGGCAGCGATGATGCCTGGGCGGCCCAGGCATCATCGTTGTTAACTATCTTCTGAAGTTCAGCGCGAAGCGCTGAACTTCGTCACTCCCTCGCTCTCTCCGTGAACAGCAGTATCCTAGCAACCCATGCCGAAGGCATGGGACATGCATATTTGTTCTTGCTAACAAGTCATCGTCAACATTGAGTGAATGGGCGAAGCCCATTCACTCAATGTTGACAAAGTAGCGCCAAGCGCCTCCTGTCCCAAAACACACTCCTGACATCAAGCTGTATTCAAGCCCCATGCCGAAGGCATGGGCCATATTTACAGCTGCCAAAATGAATGGAAATCAATGGGGGTCAATGGCGGACTCGACGAGATGGTGAATGACGGCGCGTAAGCGCCATTCACCAATGACCCCACGGTGACGTGGGGAAGCTCAAGAGCTTTCCAAAAATGTATAATATGTCTTCCCTATGTAAAAGGATATATTGTTTTTGCTAAAAAAAAAAAAAAGTTTCCTTATTAGGCCCGAGCCCCTACAGGGCGTAGGGCCTATTGCTTCCGCAACGATGATGCCTGGGCGAAGCCCAGGCATCATCGTTGCTAACTGTCTTACGAAGTTCAGCGCGAAGCGCTGAACTTCGTCCCTCGATCGCTCTCACCGTGAACAGCAGTATCCTAGCAACCCATGCCGAAGGCATGGGACATCCATATTTGTTCTTGCTAACAAGTCATCGTCAACATTGAGTGAATGGGCGAAGCCCATTCACTCAATGTTGACAAAAGTAGCGCGAAGCGCCTCCTGTCCCTAAAACACACTCCTGACATCAAGCTGTATCTAAGCCCCCATGCCGAAGGCATGGGCCATCTTTACAGCTGCTAAAATGAATGGAAATCAATGGGGGTCAATGGCGGACCCCGACGAGATGGTGAATGACGGGCGCGTGAGCGCCCGTCATTCACCAATGACCCCACGGTGACGTGGGGAAGCTCGAGAGCTTTCAAAAAATGTATAATATGTCTTTCCTATGTAAAAGGATATATTGTTTTTGCTAAAATTATTATTATTTTTTAGGCCCGAGTTTACAGGGCGTAGGGCCTATTGAAAGCTCATAACGATGCGGCCGGGGCTTCGCCCAGGCATCATCGTTGCTAACTGTCTTACGAAGTTCAGCGCGAAGCGCTGAACTTCGTCACTCCCTCGCTCTCACCGTGAACAGCAGTATCCTAGCAACCCATGCCGAAGGCATGGGACATGCATATTTGTTCTTGCTAACAAGTCATCGTCAACATTGAGTGAATGGGCGAAGCCCATTCACTCAATGTTGACAAAAGTAGCGCGAAGCGCCTCCTGTCCCCAAAACACACTCCTGACATCAAGCTGTATCCAAGCCCCCATGCCAAAGGCATGGGCCATATTTACAGCTGCCAAAATGAATGGAAATCAATGGGGGGTCAATGGCGGACCCCGACGAGATGGTGAATGACGGGCGCGTAAGCGCCCGTCATTCACCAATGACCCCACGGTGACGTGGGGAAGCTCGAGAGCTTTCAAAAAATGTATAATATGTCTTTCCTATGTAAAAGGATATATTGTTTTTGCTAAAATTATTATTATTTTTTTTATTTATTGTTTATTTATTCTTTTTTCTTCTGCTCTTTGAGCTCTAATTTGACCCCCTGAACACGCTCAAAAACTCACCAAATTTTGCCCAAAATTCAGAAGTGGCGAAAAATTTAATAAAATATATATTGCATGTATGGGTATAAAAAAGTGGCACGACAGCGCCACCTGCAAAAGTCAAAATACATTGCGCCTATGGGAGACGTCCCGACGTAAAGTTTGTCGTGACAGTCACGAAATTCGGTACAGACATTCCTCATGTCAAGACAGAAAAATATTATTATGGCCACGCCCCTGACAAACCAGAAGGCGGCCATCTTGGATTGAAATAAAAGTTGCTGAGTCAGCATTTTCGCTCACGTCGCATTTGATCGAACTCCTCTGAAGGCGCTTCACCCACAGGGGTCAAAATCGGCGTACATCAACTAGAGAAGTGGGGCATCAAACGATAGCTGAATTTTTAAAATAACTGTCACGGTTTACGCGTGAAGCTGCAAAATTTGTTCAGATTTTTGGCAATTTTCTAACGTCAAAATTTGCTCCGTTCGCCATACAAAGTCCGATTGGGCTCAAATTTTAATCACTTGTAAAACTTTTGTGCCAAAGCCGACTAATTGTGACACGAGCGAAAATGGTGTGATAGCGCCCCCTACAGAACACCACAAAATTTTGCATGGAGGGCCAAATTTTAGTTTTTCGAAAATTTACCAAATTTGCCCCAAAATTACTTTAGGTCATCTCAATCAAAAAAGCCAATGTAAACCATATGATATTTTTAACCGTGTTGCCATGGTGATGCCCAAAAGCTCCAATGTTATCCTAATGGGAAATATCAGATAAATTCCCATTCATGACAAATATTTTACTTTCACAGAATATTCTCAAATTTGGCACAATGACTCTTCATGTCATCCCGATCAAAAAAGTCAATGACAACCATATGCTATATTTCACTGGGTTGCCATGGCGATGCGCCAAATCCTCCATGTTATCCTTATGGGAAAATTTCAACAATTTCTTACTTTTCAAAGTGATATAGCGTCCTATTAGTTTCATTCAAGAACATGAAATTTGGTACAGTGATTCTTCAGGTCAGTCCGAACAAAAAAGTCCGGGGGGCCAAAGTTGTATTTTGCACGGTGTTGCCATGGCGATGTCCCAAAATGCCCATATTCATCAATGTTAACACATCAGGATCTCCAGTGTGTGTGGACTTTATGTGTTTGGTGACAAGTTCAGCCCAAAGCCACAAACACACAGAGGCAAGAGGCTCATCAGCGCCACCCGGGGGAGGGTCAGCGCCACCCGGGGGAGCGTCGGGTCGGCCGAGTGCGACGCGCGGCCCGCGAGGGCCGTTCGATGCCGCTTGCGGCTTTAATTAGGCCCGAGCCCCTACAGGGCGTAGGGCCTATTAGCTAGCGATGATGCCTGGGCGAAGCCCAGGCATCATCGTTGTTAACTATCTTCTGAAGTTCAGCGAAGCGCTGAACTTCGTCACTCCCTCGCTCTCTCCGTGAACAGCAGTATCCTAGCAACCCATGCCGAAGGCATGGGACATGCATATTTGTTCTTGCTAACAAGTCATCGTCAACATTGAGTGAATGGGCGAAGCCCATTCACTCAATGTTGACAAAAGTAGCGTGGCGCCTCCTGTCCCCAAAACACACTCCTGACATCAAGCTGTATCCAAGCCCCCATGCCGAAGGCATGGGCCATATTTACAGCTGCCAAAATGAATGGAAATCAATGGGGGGTCAATGGCGGACCCCGACGAGATGGTGAATGACGGGCGCGTAAGCGCCCGTCATTCACCATTGACCCCACGGTGACGTGGGGAATCTCGAGAGCTTTCAAAAAATGTATAATATGTCTTTCCTATGTAAAAGGATATATTGTTTTTGCTAAAAAAAAAAAAAAAATGTTTCCTTATTAGGCCCGAGCCCCTACAGGGCGTAGGGCCTATTGCTTCCGCAACGATGATGCCTGGGCGAAGCCCAGGCATCATCGTTGCTAACTGTCTTACGAAGTTCAGCGCGAAGCGCTGAACTTCGTCCCTCGATCGCTCTCACCGTGAACAGCAGTATCCTAGCAACCCATGCCGAAGGCATGGGACATCCATATTTGTTCTTGCTAACAAGTCATCGTCAACATTGAGTGAATGGGCGAAGCCCATTCACTCAATGTTGACAAAAAGTAACGCTGAAGCGCCTCCTGTCCCTAAAACACACTCCTGACATCAAGCTGTATCTAAGCCCCCATGCCGAAGGCATGGGCCATCTTTACAGCTGCTAAAATGAATGGAAATTAATGGGGGTCAATGGCGGACCCCGACGAGATGGTGAATGACGGGCGCTCACCAATGACCCCACGGTGACGTGGGGAAGCTCGAGAGCTTTCAAAAAATGTATAATATGTCTTTCCTATGTAAAAGGATATATTGTTTTTGCTAAAATTATTCTTATTTTGATTAGGCCCGAGCCTACAGGGCGTAGGGCCTGTAGCTTCAATCGATGATGCCTGGGCGAAGCCCAGGCATCATCGTTGCTAACTGTCTTCACGAAGTTCAGCGCTGGCGCTGAACTTCGCTACTCCTCGCTCTCACCGTGAACAGCAGTATCCTAGCAACCCATGCCGAAGGCATGGGACATGCATATTTGTTCTTGCTAACAAGTCATCGTCAACATTGAGTGAATGGGCGAAGCCCATTCACTCAATGTTGACAAAAAAGCATGGCGCTCCTCTCCCTAAAACACACTCCTGACATCAAGCTGTATCTAAGCCCCCATGCCGAAGGCATGGGCCATCTTTACAGCTGCTAAAATGAATGGAAATCAATGGGGGTCAATGGCGGACCCCGACGAGATGGTGAATGACGGGCGCGTAAGCGCCCGTCATTCACCAATGACCCCACGGTGACGTGGGGAAGCTCGAGAGCTTTCAAAAAATGTATAATATGTCTTTCCTATATAAAAGGATATATTGTTTTTGCTCAAATTATTATTATTTTTATTTGTTTATTAGGCCCGAGCCCCTACAGGGCGTAGGGCCTATTGCTTCCGCAACGATGATGCCTGGGCGAAGCCCAGGCATCATCGTTGCTAACTGTCTTACGAAGTTCAGCGCGAAGCGCTGAACTTCGTCACTCCCTCGCTCTCTCCGTGAACAGCAGTATCCTAGCAACCCATGCCGAAGGCATGGGACATGCATATTTGTTCTTGCTAACAAGTCATCGTCAACATTGAGTGAATGGGCGAAGCCCATTCACTCAATGTTGACAAAAGTAGCGCGAAGCGCCTCCTGTCCCCAAAACACACTCCTGACATCAAGCTGTATCCAAGCCCCCATGCCGAAGGCATGGGCCATATTTACAGCTGCCAAAATGAATGGAAATCAATGGGGGGTCAATGGCGGACCCCGACGAGATGGTGAATGACGGGCGCGTGAGCGCCCGTCATTCACCAATGACCCCACGGTGACGTGGGGAAGCTCGAGAGCTTTCAAAAAATGTATAATATGTCTTTCCTATGTAAAAGGATATATTGTTTTTGCTAAAATTATTATTATTTTTATTTGTTTGTTTGTTTATTTATTCTTTTTTCTTCTGCTCTTTGAGCTCTAATTTGACCCCCTGAACACGCTCAAAAACTCACCAAATTTTGCCCAAAATTCAGAAGTGGCGAAAAATTTGATAAAATATATATTGCATGTATGGGTATAAAAAAGTGGCGCGACAGCGCCACCTGCAAAAGTCAAAATACATTGCGCCTATGGGAGACGTCCCGACGTAAAGTTTGTCGTACAGTCACGAAATTCGGTACAGACATTCTTCATGTGAAAACAGAAAAAAAATATTATTATGGCCACGCCCCCTGACAAACCAGAAGGCAGCCATCTTGGATTGAAATAAAAAAGTTGCTGAGTCAGCATTTTCGCTCACGTCGCATTTGAACGAACTCCTCTGAAGGCGCTTCACCCACAGGGGTCAAAATCGGCGTACATCAACTAGAGAAGTGGGGCATCAAACGATAGCTGAATTTTTAAAATAACTGTCACGGTTTACGTGCGGCGAACCTGCCAAATTTGTTCAGATTTTTGGCAATTTTTTAACGTCAAAATTTGCTCCCGTTCGGCCATAAAAAGTCCGATTTGGCTCAAATTTTAATCACTTGTAAAACTTTTGTGCCAAAGCCGACTAATTGTGACACGAGCAAAAATGGTGTGATAGCGCCCCCTGCAGGACACAATAAAATTTTGCATGGACGGTCAAAATTTTAGTTTTTCTAAAATGTACCAAATTTTGTACAAAATTACTTTGGGCCATCTCAATCAAAAAAGCCAATGTAAACCATATGGTATTTTTAACCGTGTTGCCATGGTGATGCGCGGAAGCTCCAATGTTATCCTAATGGGAAATATCAGATAAATTCCCATTCATGAAAAAGATTTTACTTTCACAGAATATTCTCAAATTTGGCACAATGACTCTTCATGTCATCCCGATCAAAAAAGTCAATGACAACCATATGGTATATTTCACAGGGTTGCCATGGCGATGCGCCAAAGCCTCCATGTTATCCTTATGGGAAAATTTCTACAATTTCTTACTTTTCAAAGTGATATAACGGCTTAATAGTTTTATTGAAGAACATGAAATTTGGCACAGTGATTCTTCAGGTCAGTCCTAACAAAAAAGTCCGGGGGGCCAAAGTTGTATTTTGCACGGTGTTGCCATGGCGATGTCCCAAAGTGCCCATGTTAGTCAATGTTGGCACATCAGCATCTCCGGTGTGTGTGGACTTGATGTGTTTAGTGACAAGTTCAGCCCAAAGCCACAAACACACAGAGACAAGAGGCTCATCAGCGCCACCCGGGGGAGTGTCGGGTCGGCCGAGTGCGACGCGCGGCGACACGGTCAAAATTTTACTTTTTCTAAAATGTACCAAATTTTGTACAAAATTACTTTGGGCCATCTCAATCAAAAAAGTCAATGACAACCATATGGTATATTTCACTGGGTTGACATGGCGATGCACCAAAGCCTCCATGTTATCCTTATGGGAAAATTTCTACAATTTCTTACATTTCAAAGTGATATAACGGCTTAATAGTTTTATTGAAGAACATGAAATTTGGCACAGTGATTCTTCAAGTCAGCCTGAACAAAAAAGTTCAAGGGGCCAAAGTTGTATTTTGGACGGTGTTGCCATGGCGATGTCCCAAAGTGCCCATATTCGTCAATGTTAACACATCAGGATCTCCAGTGTGTGTGGACTTTATGTGTTTAGTGACAAGTTCAGCCCAAAGCCACAAACACACAGAGACAAGAGGCTCATCAGCGCCACCCGGGGGAGCGTCGGGTCGGCCGAGTGCGATGCGCGGCCCGCGAGGGCCGTTCGATGCCGCTTGCGGCTTTAATTTATTCTTCTTCTTTTTCTTCTGCTCTTTGAGCTCTAATTTGACCCCCTGAACACGCTCAAAAACTCACCAAATTTTGCCCAAAATTCAGAAGTGGCGAAAAATTTGATAAAATATATATTGCATGTATGGGTATAAAAAAGTGGCGCGACAGCGCCACCTGCAAAAGTCAAAATACATTGCGCCTATGGGAGATGTCCCGACATAAAGTTTGTCGTACAGTCACGAAATTCGGTACAGACATTCCTCATGTGAAAACAGAAAAAAAATATTATTATGGCCACGCCCCCTGACAAACCAGAAGGCGGCCATCTTGGATTGAAATAAAAGTTCGGAGTCAGCATTTTCGCCACGTCGCATTTGAACGAACTCCTCTGAAGGCGCTTCACCCACAGGGGTCAAAATCGGCGTACATCAACTAGAGAAGTGGGGCATCAAACGATAGCTGAATTTTTAAAATAACTGTCACGGTTTACGCGCGGCGAAGCTGCAAAATTTGTTCAGATTTTTGGCAATTTTCTAACGTCAAAATTTGCTCCCGTTCGGCCATACAAAGTCCGATTGGGCTCAAATTTTAATCACTTGTAAAACTTTCGTGCCAAAGCCGACTAATTGTGACACGAGCAAAAATGGTAAGATAGCGCCCCCTGCAGGACAGAATTAAATTTTGCATGGACAGTCAAAATTTTAGTTTTTAGAAAATGTACCAAATTTTGTACAAAATTACTTTGGGCCATCTCAATCAAAAAAGCCAATGTAAACCATATTGTATTTTGAACCGTGTTGCCATGGTGATGCGCGAAAGCTCCAATGTTATCCTAATGAGAAATATCAGATAAATTCCCATTCATGAAAAATATTTTACTTTCACAGAATATTCTCATATTTGGCTCAATGACTCTTCATGTCATCCCAATCAAAAAAGTCAATGACAACCATGTGGTATATTTCATTGGGTTGCCATGGCGATGCGCCAAATCCTCCATGTTATCCTTATGGGAAAATTTCAACAATTTCTGACTTTTCAAAGTGATATAACGTCTTATTAGTATCATTCAAGAACGTGAAATTTGGCACAGTGATTCTTCAGGTCAGTCCGAACAAAAAAGTCCGAGGGGCCAAAGTTGTATTTTGCACGGTGTTGCCATGGCGATGTCCCAAATTGCCCATATTTGTCAATGTTAACACATCAGCATCTCCAGTGTGTGTGGACTTTATGTGTTTAGTGACAAGTTCAGCCCAAAGCCACAAACACACAGAGACAAGAGGCTCATCAGCGCCACCCGGGGGAGCGTCAGCGCCACCCAGGGGAGCGGCGGGTCGGCCGAGTGCGATGCGCGGCCCGCGAGGGCCGTTCGATGCCGCTTGCGGCTTTAATTCTTCTTCTTCTTTTTCTTCTGCTCTTTGAGCTCTAATTTGACCCCCTGAACACGCTCAAAAACTCACCAAATTTTGCCCAAAATTCAGAAGTGGCGAAAAATTTGATAAAATATATGTTGCATGTATGGGCATAAAAAAGTGGCGCGACAGCGCCACCTGCAAAAGTCAAAATACATTGCGCCTATGGGAGACGTCCCGACATAAAGTTTGTCGTACAGTCACAAAATTCGGTACAGACATTCCTCATGTCAAGACAGAAAAAAAATATTATTATGGCCACGCCCCCTGACAAACCAGAAGGCAGCCATCTTGGATTGAAATAAAAAAGTTGCCGAGTCAGCATTTTCGCTCACGTCGCATTTGAACGAACTCCTCTGAAGGCGCTTCACCCACAGGGGTCAAAATCGGCGTACATCAACTAGAGAAGTGGGGCATCAAACGATAGCTGAATTTTTAAAATAACTGTCACGGTTTACGTGCGGCGAACCTGCAAAATTTGTTCCGATTTTTGGCAATTTTCAAATGTCAAAATTTGATCCCGTTCGGCCATACAAAGTCCGATTCAACTCAAATTTTAATCACTTGTAAAACTTTTGTGCCAAAGCCCAGTAATTGTGACACGAGCGAAAATGGTGTGATAGCGCCCCCTGCAGGACAGAATAAAATTTTGCATGGATGGTCAAAATTTTAGTTTTTAGAAAATGTACCAAATTTTGTACAAAATTACTTTGGGCCATCTCAATCAAAAAAGCCAATGTAAACCATATGGTATTTTTAACCGTGTTGCCATGGTGATGCGCAGAAGCTCCAATGTTATCCTAATGGGAAAGATGAGATAAATTCCCATTCATGAAAAATATTTTACTTTCACAGAATATTCTCATATTTGGCACAATGACTCTTCCTGTCATCCCGATCCAAAAAGTCAATGACAACCATATGGTATATTTCACAGGGTTGCCATGGCGATGCGCCAAAGCCTCCATGTTATCCTTATGGGAAAATTTCGACTATTTCTTACATTTCAAAGTCATATAACGGCTTAATAGTTTTATTAAAGAACATGAAATTTGGCACAGTGATTCTTCAAGTCAGCCTGAACAAAAAAGTCCGGGGGGCCAAAGTTGTATTTTGCACGGTGTTGCCATGGCGATGTCCCAAAGTTCCCATGTTCGTCAATGTTAACACATCAGTATCTCCAGTGTCTGTGGACTTTATGTGTTTGGTGGCAAGTTCAGCCCAAAGCCACAAACACACAGAGACAAGAGGCTCATCAGCGCCACCCGGGGGAGCGTCGGCGGCACCCGGGGGAGCGTCGGGTCGGCCGAGTGCGATGCGCGGCCCGCGAGGGCCGTTCGATGCCGCTTGCGGCTTTAATATTTCTTTGTTCTTTCTTCTTCTCAGCCTGCAAATAAAACTGTACATTAAAGTTCTTAGTACAGAGCAAAGTTTTCATTTGTGCAGTAACAAACATCTCAGTTGCACTCGTTCATCGTGGCCTCCTCAAAAGCACCCCTAAAGTGTCATTGTAGGCCCCCTGTAGGCTTTGCAAACTGGCTTTTGTATTATTAATCCAGAGCTGGGCTGTGTACAATGGTGAACATATTATTTTTTCCAAATTCTGCAATACAGGAGCTCAGGTTACCTTAAAGTTAAGTTAAAGCTAAGTTTGTTTATGAGTTAAATATATATAACACTTCTTCACTCTTAAGATATGAAATATAATTATGTTGACACAAGTCTGTGCAGCGCCAACTTAAGTCTCCTCAGTGTTATAGCGTCACAGCCGGAGTCTCAGGAGCCCGGCTTGTGTGAAAAGTTTCAAGGGTCTCAGTGCGATTTCATGTATTCTGAAGATTGACCACCCTGGGAGTAGAATTAAAGCACCCATTAATCCTTGATTGGACTGGAGATGAGCAAATGAGGAATCCTTATTAGGTGGTCCCAGTGATTGGAGATATTAAGTGATATTAAGTCTTACTCTAATCAGTGACTTTTAAGATGGGATCAGACACTCTTGCAATATTAGATGCGACTGAGATTTCCCTCCTACCGTTGCTTTAGCTTAGCATTAGCAGGTAGCATATGGGAGGATGCTACGTGAGGAGAGCCACCTGTCGCAAATGGCACTACTGTCCCTCATCCTGATTCATCCTAATGAGAGATTATACACAAATTTAATAGCACAGTCCGGCAGTAATTAGCTCACTATGTTTATTACTAATCTGTGTCTTGGAAAGGAGCCAGGCGAGGTTGGGGGGCCCCTCCTAGCTCACCACGGGGCCACAGTAATCCACCAGACTGGACAGGGTGTATCATGCCAACTGGACACCACTCGACTGTTGGAAATAGATAATTTTTTGGATTGGAGACATGAAACTAACAACAATTAAGAGGTAGATAACAAAATGTATTTCATTGTTTAGGCCAGGGGTGTCAAACTCATTTTGGTCCGGGGGCCGTATGCAAACTACTTTGATCCCAAAAGGGCCGGATCAGAAAACTCAGTTCTCTCTTCAATTTATTGTATTTTTCTCCGTGTCTCGTAGTGGTGTTTAAGATTATATTCCTCGAGCAACGCCACTTGTTCCAAACACACTGAGCACAGATTTCCCATTCACCTCTGTCAACAAATAAGAATTAGACTATTTTTCTTGGGAAATCCTGAACTCAGCATCTGCTTTTCTCATTTTTTGACATTTTGCTGATGAGGGTCACGGTCGACAGTCAGAACGATCGTCCTTTAAGAGCGTTTGGAAAGAGGAAAGTCTTCATTTGTGCTGCTCTGGTGGAAGTCGCAACGTACAGAAACGCCGGAGATGCTGCTATGCTAAAGCAGAAAATTAACAGAAAAATCTGAAAATTTTAAGTATTTTAATAGAAAAATCAGCCGAGGGCCAGATTAAAGGTCTTGGAGGGCCAGATCTGGCCCCCGGGCCGCATTTTTGACACATATGGTTTAGGCTGTAGATTTCAAACTAATTTCAAACTGTGTGTTGAAATTAAGACACTAATTACTACTAAAACTAGTATCGAAACTAGATACTCATTTGAGCAAGTATCGACCCTGAAAAAAACACCTAAAAAAGTATGGATCAAGTATTGAGTCTGTTCTTATTATTGAGTAGTGGTACTGAAAAATCTAAAGAAAATCTATAAGATACACTGTGTAACTCTTTTGCCACCTGCTTGCCACTATGAACATGTTATTGCTTTGCACATTATAGCATTAAACACACCTAACTCCATGGAGACAAGCAGGTGGCACCTCCAGGCCAACTTACAGGTCTGATCTGTACAGAGGCAAGCCCGCTCACAACAAGAATGTATGATTTCAAGTAGTTTTTTTGCAACAAAAACATCTGTAATTTGATAAATGGAGGAATGATGCATTTAATGATAAAGCAATAACATCTCCAGAGAGACAAGCCGGTAGCAGATCTCCTCCCCAGAGAAATTACATAGTGCCCCTTTAACTGTATTATTTATTAGTATTTGGGTCTTGAGATGCAGACTAGGCCCATAATATTTGAGCAGATTATGTAAACACATTAAATAAAGGCAGACTGCCGCTGTCCTCTGAGTGCACTGTACCAAAACGAGCCTTATTTAATCTACTGTCTTCTGCTGCGGATGAAAACAAAAGGGCTTCCCCATCACGCAAAGCCAAATTGCCTATTAAAGATGAGAGCGTGTTCAGTCTCCCAGCGCGCCCAGCCATCACCACCCAAATCATTGGCTGCCTAAACAGGCTAATGGCTGCCATATTGTTGGAGTTTATTGGTAAACAGTGATGGAAGGGCGCCCGCTCCAACAGTTGTTGATTTTGTCTTTCCGTATGGAGTATCAGCTGGGAATCGCTGCCACTGTGCCAGAATGTGTCTGCTGCTCACTCTCCCATTACTAAACAGATTGGCTTATTGTTGTGCATAGTGATTAGGATGTCAGTGATGGCTTAATAGGATGCAAAAAGCGACGCTAAAACAAATCAGAGCAGTGTAATCGACTGTCCGTATGCCACTTTCTCTGCCAGATTGTTTTACTGATTTAATATGGCACAATAAAATAAAAGTGTGAGAAGAAAATGAATAATTCTGTCTTTTATCTATCTGCGAGCGAGCGAGGCAGAAGGTCGCGCCAAACCCGACCTCAGCTTTAAGATTCTTTTGGGAAGGCTGGTGCGAGATCGATTTCCCTCCATCCCTGTCTCAGTAACCCTTCTATCGATCCTTATCAAATATGTATCATGTCCTCAAGCCTTCACCGCAGTCCCGATGGAGACTTCAAACAGCCACGGCTCAAACACAAAGTCAGAGGAGGAGGCCCTGTTTTATCTTGTGCAAATGGCAATCCTCACAGCTGGGGGTAGGTGGGTATAGAAGGAGCACACTGCATTACAAAAAAACATGCTATAAGTGTAGGAAAAAACATGCTAGCTAACTGCCGAGGGCTATCAATTCGTCTTCTCTATTATTATTTTTCCTTGCAAACAATGGCAATTTTGAGGGCATAAACGTCGATGAAAAGTCCCCAAACCAGGTATGGGAATGACCGGTCCGCTAAAAATTTGATAAAACGGTCATCGTAACAATGCCCAACGTGACCCGACTCAAGAGCACCCTCTAGAAGTGGATCCTTATGGGTGAAAGTCGGCCATATTGGATCAAAAATTCACCACTGCTTTGACTGTGTGTTTGTAAAAAACACCTAGTCCCTGGTTTTTGGTCCAAATGAGCTCACATTTGGCACGTCCCATCCAGGGCTCTATGCTAACTTTTTTTTTCAGGAGCACATGTGCCCCTAAGTTAAAAATTTTAGGAGCACAGAAAAAAAAAGGGAGCACAAGTAGGTTTTCGTGTGAATGATTATTACAGTGCAGAACTTACGCACACCAACACCAACACTGAATAAATTTAATTTAAAAAAAAAAAGAATTATGACTGTACTTTTCCTGCATGATCGCAATGTTTTTATAAATATATCTTCATTTTATCTGATTAATATTTAGACTTAAAATAAGCCAAACAAACTGTACTGCACTGAAACACTCTGTGGCCCTTTTTGGACCTTCACCCACAGTTTAAGAACCTCTTCTTTAAGAGAACTTCCACTGGCACTTTACTGTTTCAAAGTGTAAAAAGTGTGCAGGATTTTTAAACCTGAATTTTCAAATTCCTAACTGGAGTTACATTCTCTTAGTGGTTTTACAGTGGTTTTTAGACTCTGCACATTTACCAAACCAAACGCACATTATGACAAACAGATTTATTTGGCATTTTCTTAGGCAAACTTCAGCCCACATATCACCTGCTCTGTGCCGTAGCTCTGCTCTGTGCAGACACGGACATAAAATTAATATTGTCGTATTTGATGTGAGGCGGATGGACAGGTGGGATGTTTAACCTGCCCTGTGATACACACTGGTACACGAGGGTGCGCGAGCTCCAGCGCACAGGTCCCGCACACCGGTACAAGTTTATTGCCAAAGGCAGCGGTCGTAATGAAATATGACCGCACTCAGTATTCAGACCTTGAATCCGTGACGAGACCGAGTCCAAATGCGCTCGAGTCCGAGACAAGACCAAGACAAAACCATAGCTTTAGCGGAGAAGGAAGTCCAGCGGCACGGGGGTGTCTGTGAGTGGTGGGACAGGTGTGGGTCCTGCTGTGGTGCCGCTCCTCGTTTAAGGGGCCGTGGGTGTGTTTTGAAGCGGAGTTTGTTCGTATGAGTGATATCGGCGCACACACGGAGCTCGTATGCTGGGGTCGTGCGCGGTCGGAGGTGTCGTTCCCGGGCACGGTTCGGTTGCGCTTGCGCTGGGCAAGCGTGAGGTGCTTTAGGGGCGATCCAGGCTTGGGCAGGTTCCACTGTCCTAGTGTGAGTTTGCCCCTAATGTTTGACACATTTAGAACGTTTAACTCGTCACGTTACGTCTGTGCGCAGTGGCTGCAGAAGCACTCGCACTGGTGCGACTGTTTTGATTTCCTCTTTCGCACGACAAAATATTTACTCGCAAATGCGAGTGAAATGGGCGCACTGTAGAGCCCTGGTCCCATCTATTGCATATATTGATATTCCTTATGGTTTGCCTGTAGCAGGGCAACGCAAAACACCTTAAATTCCTGTTTCTTTGATGACTTCTCACGGAAACAGGCTTTGGTCAAGAGAGCTTAAATTCAAATCACAATTGCGTGATTCTGAAATGTCAACATTATTGGATTTGCATGACTACAAGAAAAAAATATATTACGGACATGGGGCGTTTTTCTCAGTTGACCAGCAGGGGTGCAAAGATAAAAAAAAAAAACAATGGCTTGCATTAGTATTACTGTTGTATTGTATCAGTTAGAGCAGCACGATTCATCATAATCGAAATTGCAATTTGAATAGAGCAAATTAGAAAATTGCAAAGTATGCCGTTTTTAGTGTCATAATTTCCTCCACAAACAACAAAATCTCCTGGCTTATTCTGCATAAAAACAGCTGACCCTATAGTTTAGATCTGTACAAATATGTTTTGAATTGCGATTCTTGTTATTTAGCTTGTTTTGTTTTACAGTCTTTTTGTCAATACTCTTGGACGCTTTTAAAATGTGAACAGAATTCTATTATTACAGGTGCTGTACCTCATTTTAAAACATTTGCATTGGTCCAATGTTATTCCTCACTTATCTTATGCATTCTGAGCATCCTACTTATTCACTGTGATGAATTTATAAGTGCTTTTCGCAACTTTCAGAGGCCAATGCGGAGTTTTCCCATCACAGTAATGTAAAAGTAACAACTATCTAACAGGGCACTTTCTGATTACTGGACAAGAAAAAGCTTTATTAGATAGTACGACGTGGACTTATTTTCACCCCAGTAGCTACTTATACAATTTATTTGTACTGGGGCAGGAGAAATTTTGCTCAAATACATGGAAAAACAAATCGGGTACACACCCTTTAAAACATACATTGAAAATCTGATCACAATAGCAACGCTTGTCTTAAAAATCTCAATTAGACATTTTCCCAAATTGTTCATTCCTAATAAACACTATACAATGATGCGTCTGTCTTGAGATGTGCATAAGGCAAAGAGGGCTGATCTCTGGCCTAACCCCACTCCGGACTAAAAGGGTCTTCCAATTCCCCAAACTCCCCTTCACGCAGCACTCATATGTTGCAAATGCACAAAATGCATCCTTCAGCTCATGTTCCCATAATTCTCTCTGGCAGCCGCGTGATTAATGCGCACACATATTGATTTTTTTTTCTCTTTTTTTTTATTTCTTTCAAGAGAGTGCCCCCTGCCCAACCCCTACCCCCACGACCGCCTTCCAAACACTTCAATGATGGGGACGCGACCCAACTGTACGTCCAGTGTAGAAACGTGCGGTCTTAAAGAGGAAACAATAACAAGAATGTGTGTGTGTGAGTGTGTTTGGGTGTGTGCGTGTTAGTGGACTGGGAAAAGGGGTGCGGGGAAAGACAAGGGTCAGCATTTCACTAACTGCTGATGTGTGTGAGGGGGGAGGAGGAGGGAGGTGGGGTAGCAAAATGATAGCCTTGGTTGTTTTCATAGGTTCCGCTGCAGGATGGGTGGGGTAGTGTGCACAAAACACTACTAACTAGGTGTAATAATATAAAAAAAAACTGTATATTTGAACAGAACACTAAAACACATTTACAGCTAAGCTTTTTTATTCACCTTATTCTGCCGCGCTCACTTCTACTTCTGACTGCTACCAACCTGCGCTTCCATTTTTTTAGTGTTAAAAGGCCAAAACCTGATTTTTAGCCAAGTTTTAGTTTGAACCTTTGGCCCATTTGGTCGCTTCCATGTCTGTTGACAGAAATTTTGGGGCCGGGGCAAGAAAGATCACATGGGCCCCCCTCTAATATAAATAGGCAGATGTTACGATTCTGGGCCCCAAAGACAGGACTCGGGACAACAGACCCTTTTTTCCCCCTCATCAACTTCTCTAGTCCCTTCTGCCGGTGTGATTTTTGCACCATGACGGAGAAACAACAGTCTGGCACAGTGTCATACTGTTGTTTCCTTATAGTTCTCTAATCTCTGCCTACAATATGCTTTTTTGTCATTATTGAAAATGCAACATGACATAGACTCTAATGTCTAAGATATCAGGCAGTTTGTTTCCCTTGCATCATAGAAACATTAATTGAAAGGATTATCAAATCTTAAAATGGGATCTGAATCTTTAGGTTCTGTTAATTTCAAAGAGCAGTTAAAAAGACTGGCTTCTTTATTTGTATGACAGTGACAGTGAGTGAGAACAAATTGTAATCACAGGGAAATGATCAAGGTGCAGAAACTATTCAAACTGAGAGTGGGAATGTGTTTTTGTTCTAGTATACCCTTTGAAATTAGGCATAATCTAAATGAAATTGTTATTATGATGCCAGATGTTTTGGGGGTTTTTTGTATGCAAAAAGCTGTCATTCATGTTACCTGCTCTATTTCTGTGCTGATTCTTGTGAAGGTGTAGAAATGGATAACTAGAAATAAAAAAGATATGGTTATTTTAAAAAAAATTAGATCAAATTCCAACAGGGTTACATGACTAGTAACAATGTGCGTGATTGGACAAAAAGAGGTAACCCTGTCAGCAGCTTCCGTGTTAGTTATTTCCCAAGATAATAGTGACTGAAAAGATAATTACAGAGTTTTTTATTTGTTATATTTAGCAGCTTTTACCCTACAATGCATGGTGTGAAGAGCATTTATCTCGACAAGAATCAATCAGAATCAGGTACAGGCCCTTTAAGTGGGAATTTATATAATTTAAATGGAGAACTAAAGGTCTCCAAGTCTCTAAAACATAATATAAAATTGCAAAATGTTCAGTGTTGACGTTCACCAACGAGTCGACAATGCTTCCTCTCTTTGGGTGGCTTGAAAAACCTTTGTAGTCTGTATCTTATTTGCTGTCGAGATCAGCAGCCATTTGCAAAATCAGACAACCGGAAAAAGGACCACAAATAATGACGCTGCACCTGGCCAAAAATAATAAGATTTATGATTATTATTCACACTGCATACTGTTTATAATCATTTACATACTAGTAGTAGCATCAAGATGTTCTAAGAAATATCTAAAAGGCAAATTCACAAATGTTTAACCTGATCATTTATATTAGTGACTACACCTTAACTATTACAAAGGGATGCCATCTTAAAAATCCCACTAGACTGTTTATGATTATGGAGAAAATCTGACCTCCAGTTTCAGAGTATGGCACACGTGGGGATCCTGCTGCTTGAGTCATGACCCAATTTCTAACCAGCTCACAACAAGATCAGCGTGGCCTGCTTTTGTAAGATGCACAAGAGAGGGAGATTTACAAAGTGTCACCAGCAAACAAACCGGAAACACAAGGACTAAGAAAATAACGCTCAGCTCTTCATTACAACTACCAAGCTTTGAAAAGACTGTCAATGTAGTTGATGTAGTTGGATCTGCCCAGATTGTGGCATCACAGGTAAAAATCTGAACTTCTCCTATGCATTTTTAAGTCCATAAACCATCACTGGACTCGTTCTGCGGTCAAATTGTGTTCACTACATATTCATGGCTCCATTACCGTAGTTTTCTCATTGTTTATTCCTATTACTGACAGCAGGGAGAGCTAAAACGCCTATACACCTGCTTGGAAACAGAAGTGTAGTTTATAATGAGTGTTTTATGTCGGCATTTTGACTTAGAAAAGGTGAAATACTAATCCCAACGTGACCAAAGTATTCAAAAGGGTGCTGAATTAAATCCACAACAATATGTCTTTTACTCATACCAGTTGTACTGTAATATACACCATATAGTAAGATGTTGAAGTTTTTCTTTATATGTATATTTTGCGGTACAAATTCACTTTTATACAAACAGCCATCCAGTTGCATCATTTCAGTATCTGTCTATCCTATATAAATAATTGCTATTTAATCATGTAAACTAATGCACATTTAAAGGTGAACTGTGCAACTTTTCTGGTGGAGGGTCTGTCAAAGGCTTTTTTCCATGGAGATGTTATTGCTTTGAGTTACATAGTGCACCTTTAAAATGTATTGTATTTATAACCTTTTTTATTTACTGCAGTTTTATGATTAGACTAAGCATATTCTCCATGCCGATACCTCCAAGTTATAACCTGATGTATGTAAGCTTGATAACACCAGGCACTCTATCCATGTATTCCCCTTGTTTCATTCACATCTCCATAGGTCCCTGTTCCCACGAGCTGGTTCACACTGCCATGCCCTCCTCTCAAGGTTGGCCTGACTTTGGGCGTGTTGAATTTACAGCCACATCTTCGCCTGCCTCTTAGTGCCCTCGTTGTCAATCCTGGTGAAAAATGTTACCAGCGGCACGTCGTTGGCATGATATATTCTCACAGAGCAATGGCGCAGTAAAGCAAACGCCTACATTTGGCCTCTTTCAACAAATCCTCAACTCAAAATACCTTTACTGTGTCACTGCAACTCGCGACGATGAAAATAACACATTTCTATTCTGTTCCTACATGATGCTGACTGTCTGTTCCTGTCAACCAATCACAGGCTTCTATGTTTAGCCCCTAACCAATCACCCGCCATTATAAGTTAACTGTCTCTCCTCTCCTTGACGTCTGAGATATTATGTAATAAATACACTTTAAATGTACAAAAGCCTGAATAAAATTTGAACAAAGACTTAATTCACAATAAACAAAGTTGGTAACTACTTAATTAAAGGTGCTGTACCTGATTTTTACATAAAAATATGAAATTTCCATTTGGTTCCTTTGGTTTGCTGTGGTCCAAAATTATTCGCCAGTTACCTTAATTGCATTCGGAGCATCCTACTTTTTCAAGGCAATGAGTTTGTAAGCATTTTTCCCAAATTTCACCTTCAAGTTTTGCCACCACCGTAATACTAATAAGAACGCTACTATTAGCATTCTATTGGTGAAGTTCCTAATTATCACACGATGCAACTCTATATAATTAGATGCAGACAGTACACAGCAGACATATTTTGACCAAATTTTGCTGAAATACATGGAAGAAAATTCTCTACAGGCCTTTAATACCCTAACCCTGATGCTTAACCCTAATCTCTTAATTAAACCATTACTTAACCTGAATAATTCTTTATAAAAGAAAATCATTAAGGGTTATTATTTTCCAAATCCAGACAGAATTTTATATGTATTGTCATCTTATTCACTCATTTCTGATACTATTTCAGGCCTAAACAGTATCAGAAACGGACTTGAGTGGATGCTAAGTCTGATTCTATGATCAAACTGTTTAATTAGGCTGTATAAGCACTTCCACAGCCCAGGAGGGGCAGAGCAGTCGGCTCTTTGGAGCTTTCATTACTTAAATGCTAAACACACAGTTGGGAGAAGCCAGCATAAACGCCACTGAAAAATACAAGCCTTTTTACTGATGCCCTGAGTATTCAGTGGACTCATTTGCATAAAGTAAATAAAAAAACAATCATTTTTCACACAGGAGGAAATTGACTAGAATGCCAAGCCAAGCAGGTTACGCAATGAGATAAAAACAGAGAGGGGAGAAAGCAAAATGCATCTTTGATATTATTAATGGTGTAACAGTAATGTTGTTGTGAATGTGAGAGAATTTTGTACTGTCTCATCTTCAGGTTTTTCTACAGTGGCCACGCATAATAAGGCTGATGATATGCCACATTCAAAACAATATATTCCACAATTTAATCTTTTAATACTTACAATGTCTATTAAGGTGCATTGTGTAACTATTCTGGTGGAGAGTCCGTCACCTACTTGTTTCCATGGATCATTAAACGGGATCTACCTTACATTTACTTAAATTATAGGTGTTTTTATAGCTCAAAAATACCTAGAAAAACAGGTATTCTGACTGAGAACAGGGTTGCCTCTCCACAGATCTGACCTATAACTTGGTCTGGTTTGGTCTCCATGAAGATAGAAAGGCTCAAAGGTTTAATACCATTACGCCAAAAATATTCATTTTGTCTTCTTAATGCATTAACTTCTTAGGTTCCTTACTAAGACAATGTAGCCAAGTGTATTTTTACCTTGTTTAATACCATGCTGCGAAACACGAATTTACCTTTAATTGACTAAACGATATTAGCACCACCACAATGAATCGGCTAATTGTGACGAGTCTACATCATCTTAATTGTTATCTGGACTAAACAGACTAAAATACACCACACAAAACATTTTTCCACCAATAATATACTTTATTCATAAATATTCTCTATTTAGAAGCCTTCAGCCACTGTATTTGAAACTAGAAGTGATGCAGTAGAGAAACATCTCTCCTCTATCTTCAGCCTAATCTCAGCCTGCCAGCGTAAGAACCAGCATCACCCGCCTGCATGTACACAGCCTTATCTGTGTCAGGCTTCACAGTGCAGGCAATACCAAAGCAAAGTGCACAGCTGCAGCTCACAAAAACACATCCTTACTTACACATTTTGGGAATACATTTCAGCAGAGTGGTTAGCATTGGCAACTCATACCCACTCCTCACCATCCTTTCTATCAGGACTTCTTGCCACGATCAAAATAATTTCCATAGATAGTTGTGAACAGGGGACTATATTGAATGCCTGTTGTCTGAGTTTTAAGATAAAAATGTATGGCTGAAAGAAGATAATAAATTATTCCAACTAAATGATAACTGAGATAACTTATTTAGTATCAAATAATAGTATTTCTCTAATATATGGTTATATGAGAAAGCAGCATTTTTTTGGTCTGTAAATATACTGAAAGATACCTTTCATCTCTTCACTATTCATGGGCAGGGGAGTTGATGGGGGGGACAAAGGGGTCTGTTGTCCCCCAGGGTCGTATGGGTCCAGAATTGGAACCTTTGCCTATTATTTAATATTAGAGGGGGTCTGTGTAAGGCTTCTTGCCCCCGCCCCCCAAATTTGCATCAACGGGCCTGTTCATGGGGCATTCGTAATCTAAATAATAAACTAGCCTGATCTCAAGAATTGCTAGATCAATGAATTAGCAAATTAATCTCATTACAGCGCAAAAAAACTGAACATCTATCTATATATTGTTCAAATATGTAACCACTTTATTTGACTATTTGTTGTTTCTTGCATGTTACCATTTTCTTATCATGTGTAGGCGGGCCAAATAACATGACAACACCAAAGCGCCCTCAAACACTCATAGACAAAGACTAATACTAATTGCATCTTAAGAAGAGGGAGGCCTTGGTGACAACAAGCTGTTTATTGTATGCTTTTTTCTCCTATCTCCGCGCCGCAACCAACGGCAGGCCGTTCATTACGCTGCCTCCTCTCTGAATGACCACACAAAGGAAGGTAGATGGAAAAACACCAAAACATCCATGCTTTTTTCTCCGCGCTGAAGACACTTGACACAGCATGCACATGAATTCAGAAACAGGGAAAGACAAAGCTGCGCTAACAACGTCGCACTGATGAATAAAATCATCTTTTCATTTGTCCGTCGCTTTCATCTCTCTATTAGCTCTGTCAATTGTTTATCAAAAGCTGTGTGGTTGCAATGGCGGCCGGCACGTTTGATAGCTCCTGATTGGTTTTTAAAATTCATGACGGGTTAATGCTATGTTAGTGGCAACATTAGGACCCTGCCAGATCTGCGTCGGCGCACAAGTCCAGTGAAAGCAGGCTGCTTCAAATAAGTGCTAAGCAGTCATCATTCGGAGAGGTAATTCATATTGTAATTAACTTTTCAATCACAGTTGATTAATTAAGACGGGCCTAGTCTGTAATTATGCATCTATTTTTGACCCTAATGTGCGGCCGTAGATGTGCATTCACAGAGCAGCTAATGTGGTTGCTGCATGTGAGATAGCTTCGTTTAAAGTGTGTACAATAGTGTCAGACTCAAAAATTAGTATAGGACAATGTATTTACTAATAATCAAGTCATTCAATCCTTTTTGCAAAGCTTCCATATAAACAGTAATAATATAAAAGGTCATAAGGACAATGATCATATATGGTGGATCAAAAATGGTCATAAAAGGTGTAATTTTAAAACATATATATTTAAGTATGAAGTATTTATAAGTCATTAAATGTAATGTTTCTTTGGGGCTTGTAGTTAACAATAAAAATGTTAAGAGAATAATGTTACACAAAAGTAAGTAAAGTAAAGTCAAGTTTAAAGAAGACAAAATAAAGACCTACTTTTGGAGTAATTTAGACAAAAAAATTTGCACTGCGTTTACTTTTTTAATTTATTGAGTGCTACTATTTTGTTAGGTATGCATATCTGTTTGATCCATTCACTTCCCATAACACATATTGACAAAACTTACATTAAAATCATGCAAACATTGTATTTTTCCTTACAGCATCTCTTCACATTGTTCTTGACAGAGCTAGTGCGAGGAGGAATACTTTTGATGTTACCTTCTTCAACAAAAACCTGACATTAATAATTCAGTGTGGCTGTAGGATAGCTTTATTTTGTGTCCACCGAGACTGAACCTTCTTTCATGAAAAATTGAAAAAAAGAGAAAAAAATATGAAAGCTGAGGCTAGCGACTGGCAGATGAATCTCCGCCGGGTCAAACTGCAGCTACGTTTGCCATTGCGAAGCCTAGTTGTCATTCTCGTGGTCTTCTTCATGCTTTTTCTCTCAGTATTGTCACACATACATATTGTAGCCCCAGCCCCCCCCCTCTCCATAACAGTGCGATGTGGATCCGCTCATGCATCAGAATCTACCATCAAATATTTATGGCGGAGCAGCAGTGATTTTGACCGTGTACTCATGCTTTTGACAACACCAGCCTGCTGCAATACATACTGGAGCGAAACAGGACAATCCAATATGGGTGTTTCTTGAACGCTTGAAAAAAGGCCAATGGTACAAAAGGATCAAAACCATTGAAACCCAACAGCAGCGAAAGAGTGAGGAAAGTCAGTGGCAATCCTTTATTCTTAATTATGAAGCTATTTCTTGACTTGACATAAAAAGAAAGCTACATTTGAGACCTCATCTGCATTTTAGAGCATCTGGATTTTAAAGATGCACTGTGCAACTTTTCTGATAGAGGGTCCACCATCTGCTTGTCTCCATGTTCCACAGAACGGTATTCAACTTGGCTATTTTGCATTTATTCAGTTACAAGTGTTTTTATTGCTTAAAATAACATGAAAACCATACATTCTTACAGTACACTGAGACGCCTCTCCACAAATCTGACCTGTATCTTTGTCTAGTTTATGTTCTTCTTTATTATCTTCCAGACAAAGCAATAACAGTTCCATGGAGACAAGCAGTTGGCAGACCCTCCACAAAAGTTACACAATGCACCTTTAATAATAAAAAAAAATAGTAATAATAATCCTGTAGAAACTGCCATTGTCTACATCTGTTTCCCATAGGTTTTGAATATGCGAATCAGTATGTTTATAGCATTGTTTGCTACTCTTAACGTTTTTTCAACTTCAAATTTCGAGTAATGTCTACTCTTTCTCCCTCGACTCTATATTTTGTTGTCACATAAAGCCTACTACAGCAAGCAAAATGGCAAAATAATTATGCATAACATCATACAATTACCACCACTGCATTGTAACTTGAGCATAAACTATATAAATGGACATAGCTAACCTGCTGACTGCCACTACCCAAATAAAAGTGACCATGAGCGTGCTTCCGGCTCTATCAACTCTCCAGAACTCTCCAGTTCACTTTGTACTGAAAAAATGTTGCTCCTGGTGTTTCTTATTTCGCTATTTTGTCTGTAAATAAATTCCTATTTGTAATATGAAACTCCAAAAATCGCCTCATAACCGCTAGCGTCAGTGGGCTTCATTTGACTGGAGCTGAAGGCTTTGGGTGACATCACACTCCCTTAGTCTTCTTCTTTATACAGTCTATGGACTTGAGTAAATAATGAGTATAAAGTGTCTAAACAGTCTAACACGATATGTATTACATATCACATATTTTGCTACATATCCTGCTGCCTTAGTTGGACTTAAATACTTTTTAACCATCTCTCCTCATAAGAACTTTTACACCCCTGCTGCTCCAAACCCAATCTGGTCTCCTGTCTCCATGATTCACTGCCTGATGGTGCACTGACACGCTGCTCCGTCGTCTGCCTGGGCTTGCGGCGGCGACGAGCAGCAGTAACCTCCAGTAAATAAGTGCGGCGCATGGATCAGGAGACACATCTTCATGCTCGAGCAGACCCATTTAAAATGCCACCAAAACACCGTCCTAGATTCTGCCCTCAGTCAAATGACATCAAGTGCTCACTTACAGGTCCCCCAACGCCCCTATGGAGGGAGGGAAATCAGCCAGCGGGCAGTACCAGCGCAATCACACAGATAAGCAGCCCCATTCGCTAACGTGTTCTGGTGCCTTATGCCATCACGCTGTGCCAATTGATTCAAACAAGGAGGGTAACTAGGTCAATGATCCCACATAAACCCTTCCACTTTACCCCTTGCTGTACTCGAAATGGGAGTTGGCTGCGTATAGGAGGAACACGGTGATTCAATATGACAGTTATCAACGTCCTCCGGCGAGTAGGAGGGCAAGGAACAGCATGGCAACAGTAATGGCTGTCTACAAGACGATACAGGTACAACATGCACAGCACAGCACAAAATATTGAGCAGGCAGACACTTATTGTGCCGTTTGCCAGGGTTTTTCTAATGAGGAATGAGACCAAGGTCTTACCTGAGCTGAGTGAGACGGTGTCTTTTTCCCATGATACAACAGCAACGTAGGCCTCCACAGAAGATGGAATAATGCACTTGAAGACAGCCACACTGCCTCTCATAGCCTTCTGGTCGGCCACTCGGACTGTGTAGGGCTCTCGTGAAACTAGACAGGAAAACAAAACAGCTCAATGAGACCTACAAGTATATAGACTTGTTTTGGTTCTGTTCTTAGTCCTGGTTTAGTTCCTGTTCATTTTGATGTGGTGTGTGTTCAAGTATGAAACATGATGCCTTTTTCATTGTGATTGTGTTTATTGCACTGACAAACTTGTGTCCTTACCATGCGTGGGCTTGCATTTCCACAAACCTGACACTTATTTGGCCAGGAGTAAGGCCTCCTCCTGCTTGTTTCCATGGAAATGTTTTTTTGCTATAATCTTCCACAGTATTGCATAAGACTTATCTCCATGGAATAAATATATTGTGAAGTATAGTTTGACTGTCTCTTCCTGTGGAATCATGCAGGTGACGTGCCGCCTCAGAAAGTACCTTTAACTTGACTGAAACCAGGAAATAGCATAATGGAAATAGTACTTTTGGTGAATCACACTTTATATATTGCAGAGTTCATGAAAGAAAGCCAATAATCTAACATGACATTCATAGAGTTTCAGAATTGTTAAAAATAGCACTGTTATCATAGCAGTCATCAATTCAAAACCAAATATTACATTTTTGGAGTGTGGAGTGTCCTCAAAATGTCATCTATAAATAAGAAGTTGGAAATACATCTTTACTACAGCTCTACACTACATGTACTAGTCCTGTAGTGCCTCCATGCCCCCCTCAGTGGACCCACCAGCTTTGATGTGGACATCCTGGCTCCGGATCTTGCCGCTGGGGTTCTCGGCGGTGCAGTAGTATGTGTTGTCATGGATCAGTTTGCTGAAGCTGGATGGCAGGAAGTTGAAGATCTGCAGGGTTCCGTTGGGGTGCACGTGTCTGATGCCCGGCACATCGTAGATCTCCTCTCCGGTGGCCAAGTACCAGCGCAGCGAGGCGGGGGACGCCCCACTGGCCGGACAGGGCACCGACGTCCCTGTGGTGCTGGCAAATACTACCTCTTGCACAGATGCATTGACAAAGTATAAGCTGGAATGGAGGTCCTCACTGAAAACTGCAAGAGAAGAAACAGATAAACATTGGTGAGTGTATATTGTAGGAAAGAAGTTGGATTTTGTTTTGGAAGAAGTAGATTAGATAGAGAGAACTCTCATTAGCACCAATTTCATCGTTCACTACCCTATAACCTTCTCAAAAGCAAGAACAGTCCACTCTTCTCACTGTCATCATGTCAAAAGAACAGATTTTAACAACATCAAAACCATCTTACTCTCCTCCATCACCCATCAGCATCTCTTTTCTTGACCACCAGACCTCCAGATGAACAATGTCAAACTTTGTCAACTAATTAATCTCATTACAAAAACAGTAACATCTCAGAAGCACCTCAAGCTCCTCCATCACCTTCTCAGAACATCTCAATTTTCTCCATCACCTCCTCAGAACATCCCACTCATCTGATTTTAGAAGCATCTCACTCTCCTCCATCACCTTCTCAGAGCATCTCATTCTCCTACATCACCTCTTCAGAACATCAGACTCTCCACCGCCTTCTAAGAACATCTCATTCTCATCAATCACTTCTTCAGAACATCACACTCCCCTCCACCTCCTTAAAAAAAAAACGTATTTTTCCCATCACCTCGTCAAAACATCTTCTAAGAACTGCCTCAGTCTGCTTCCATCACCTTCTGAGCAGTAAAACCATCTCAAACTCTTCTGGCCAATGACATAAGCAGGTTATTCGTATTGCAAAATGTAAATCTCACACAATTTCATTATCAAAAAGAAAAAACATCCTAGTGTGCTTCCCAGATAAGACATTATAAAGGAAAATACTATCCTCCTCAACCAAATACAACTGTCCACATTTATTTCCCTGTTTAATATGTACCCATTTCAGCAATTTTCCATCTGCTTACTCTCAGTCGTTTTGATTCATCCCTCTCTCCCTACAGTGGGACTTATTAACATAAACTACTATCAATTATGAAAGAAGGTCAGATGCTATAATCGCGTTCAAGTATAATTTAAGCCATCATCACACTGAAGAGACTCGCACTAAACGCTGTTAGTGCACGAACATCTCCGGAGAGGGAAGGGGTTAGAAATGTCAATGTTGTACCAATTAGCTTTTAATGCCATAAAATCAGGCCCATTCACATCTGTATGAAATGAATGAGTCATTTTAGGAGGAATCATGCTTTTGCACTCGAGGCAGAAAAACGTACAACATACAAATACAGTGTTGCTTGGCATCCCGATGTGCGCGAAAGGCCGCAGGCTGTGCACTAAATGGCTTACAGTGGCACTGGCAGCTGGCTCAAAACCTCCCTGGGGAGAAAACATTTTAGCACTTCATAAATTCCTAACAAGGTTTCAAATTGCAGACATTTTCATCCTTTTCTCTGCTCCAGTGGCTCCAGCAATCAGACCTTCCAATGACTTGCGCATGTACATGGACACTGGACATACATTTGACATTTTTGGTTACAAAACTCTTTTTTTTTTCTTAATAAAAAGAACTACAGCCGGATAAAGTAGAATATGGATGGATGGATGGACAAAGAACTACAAATCTTGAAGAATTTATAATATTGATATATATGTAGTAGTATTGTTGTCTTGATACAAAAATGTCAATCTCAATTTAGATACTAAAGAAAAGAATATGTGATACAAATCGCAATAACAATGAAAATAAAACATCCAATTTTCAACCCACAAAAATATTACATTTTGTTCTTGTACTCTTCTTATATAGTTCATTCTATAACTGTTCAGGAAAGGCCAAATTTTGTCTTATTTATGCGAGTTCTTTTTGTAAGTTCATTAATAGGTTTCAGTTCAGTTTTTGGACAACCTTATGCATCATTTTCCACGCCTAGTTTTGCTACTAAATTAAGAAAAAAAACTTTTGAATTGAAAAAGATCCTCAAAATGTTGCACATCAGGAAGCTAAAAGGCAAGAATACTATCATTTCAAATAGATTGGGTCATAAACAGTCATTATTATTTCACACTTGAGAAAGCCCTGTGTACCCAGCTGAAGACTTCTTATATGAGACATTTGGGACCAATCTGGATGTTTCCAAATGCAATGAGATGGCGCTCCGAGCTCTGAGTAGGTACAGTATGTGGCACCGGCCCAGATGAAAATAATACATCAAAGTCATATTAAATTCTGATTCTAGCTCTTTTCTCTGCAGCTGGCACACGCAGTATCAATCTTCCCTGTGTTGAGAATCCAGCCTGTAGTCGTATGCGTCCAACCCACATGTGCATGTCTAATACTCAAGGTTAGTCCAAGAGAGAGAATATAGTATTTGCCTTATACTGTTGTAATAGTGAAGATATAGTGCCCAAAGCCAGATTTGTTGGTGTACTACTGTAGTTAAACAAGTAAATAGAGAAGAAATTGAGACGCAATGAAAACAAAATCAATCCTGTGGTAAAAATCCATTGAAACTATAGTATATTTGTTGCTTATATTTGACTTTTTCTGTGGCACTATCTTGCAATGAAAGGTGTCGTATGAATCAGAATACTGTAAGAGTTTAAACGATTAATTTTTGTTCAATCAATCTATCAAACTTTATTTATAGAGCCCTTTACGACACTCAAGGTGACGAGTGCTTTCCAATAAAACCAAGCAGCAGCAAAGCAGAAGCCAAGTAATACCATATTTTTTCGGAATATAAGTCGCACCAGCCAAAAAATTGAGATGAAGAAAAAAACATGTATAAGTCACAACGGACTATAAGTTAGACTTTTTGGGAGATTTTTGTAAAATCAGAGACCAAGAACCAACATTTCATCTTGAAAAGCAAGTTATAGAAGTTATAGTAAAATAAAAAACAACCCAGTAGAGAACAATCTGTGTATCATTTGTTCATTCGTTTTTCAATATAGAGCCAAAAATAAGAAAATGAAAAATCAACCCTTTTCTTTATTATTTGTCTATAAAACTAAAATGAAAAAAAATGGATAACTGGATTTGTTTTTTCATTTCTGATATAGGGTTCATATATTTGGTCTATGGACTGTCAGTGTGAAAAATTTAATATATAAGTCGCAGGAACCACCCAAACCATGAAAAAAACTGCAACTTATAGTCCAAAAAATATGGTAGTCAAATTTTGGTGGATTTTGTAGACAGCGTATTATTAAAGCAGTTTTCCAAAAGTGTAACATAGTCCTTTGAAATTCATTTGTTTAATCTATTCTGCTTTATTCATCATGAGCCTAAAGTTATGGTTTCGACCCCCCAAAAAATAGATGAGTTCATTTTAAATTGGAACAAAGTCTTGAGAGGAAAAAAAAAAAAACATTTTAATTTTTAGTTGACTGCAAGGCTGGTGGCTAAAAAGAAGCAGATCAAAGAAATACGTGGTTGCTTGGAGAAGGCTGCTCCTCACTCAGCACGAGCATTGGAGAAATTGGATTAGGATTTATGTCATGGCTATTTTGATTTTTCACAAAACGAAAAGTATGTGAGAGCAACTCGATTTAGACAGGCTGAGCGATAGCAGGCTTGATTTCATTAAAATAAAGAAATGAGGAAATGGATTCTGTTGAAAGGCTGCATAGCACAGTACAAGTGTTTTTCCTAATTGAACCAGCGGAGGGGCCAGTGACGCAGGTGGAGGGGCCCACACTTAAGTCTGTGCCACGGCCCGAGAACCGCCGAGGGCTCCAAACGCTTACTACATCGCCCAAGAGAAAATGGATAATTGGCATAATTTTTCATGAGCTCAACTGTAAAGGTGAAATAAATGACACTGTTCAATAATGCATTATATACATCCATAATGGACTAGGATTTTCCACAGAGGAGAGAAGGGAAAATAGCAGTCTAGAGAGATTCACTGTACTGTAAGAGCAAAAATTTATGGATAAAATATACTCTATGAGAGCAAAAATACATGCAAAGAATCAAGGTCAGGTTTTAAGTAACAGATACTTGGTGGTGTTTTGTTGTTTGTTTGTTGTATAGTTGAAAATGTTCTAAAACTAAAGTACCAGCAACCCAGAAATGATCATTTTCAGTGGCATAAAAGTAACCGCAAAATAGATTTAAAGGTGCACTATGCAACTTCTGCCATGTTTGCCACCTGCTTGTGTCCATGGATATGTTTTTTCTTTATTTATCTTGCCTTTAGTTACCTGTATTCTTATATCTTAGTTAGTCAATTCCTTCTTGTGTTAATACAGATGCTGAATTCTACTGAATGTCGGTAGTCGCTAAATCAGTTCTCCCGACATCTGTTGTAAATCCTTTCCATTGCAACAGTCGGGAAAATATGGAGGTCCGAGAAAGTTTAATGTTTATTTTGGTAGCTTATGTAGTTAACGTTGCTATTGCTAGATCCTGCTAATAATAGAGTGTGTGCGACCATAGACTGTATAAAAGAGTGGACTAAGCGAGTGTGACGTCATCCATAGTGTTCAGGGCCGCGCAAATGAGGCGGTTACGGTTACAGAAGCGAATCTGGAGCCAGGTTATATGATATCACTAGGATTTTTTTGAAAAAATAGTGAAAAATAATTCAGGATTATGTAGAGCAGTTTCATACATTTTAAGACCAAAATGACGAGGCTCACTGCAGCAGTTACAGAGAGAGGAGCGACAAGATCCCAATGTAAGTCAATGGGATCTAGGGTCAGAAGGAGCCGAAAGAGCCTCCTGGAGCATTTCCTATTT
Organism: Odontamblyopus lacepedii; assembly: GCA_034769755.1. Lineage (NCBI taxonomy): Eukaryota > Metazoa > Chordata > Actinopteri > Gobiiformes > Gobiidae > Odontamblyopus > Odontamblyopus lacepedii. The sequence continues at coordinate 12,274,339 of CM068357.1, forward strand.
GGCACGCAGCGGCTAATGGGTTCGTTTTGTCCACTCATTTACACAGTCTATGTGTGCGACTCGATTCTGACAGTTTGACTATTACTATTGTTCAGAAATACACCCAACTCGGTCTGCTCTGATCTAACCCGAGTTTGTGTTTCGGAACCCCGATTTGATTGGCTCTTTTTTTGCACTTTCCCAAGGTGGAGGTCGCTTTTTTCTGAGTCTCAAGCGCAATAGAACGGAGCAAAACCTCAGATTACAGTCTAACTTGGGTAACAGGGCTTCAGTCAAAGCAGTGCCTCCAGTTAGCTGTAACCACCAAGGAATGTTGAGGAGTTTTTAATCCTCATTGCACATGTTCATTCAGCCAGCTCCTCCATCACTAACAATAACTAAGCAATAATATTTCCAGGCTATCAGTAGAGAGTTTACCTTACCTTTCAGACTCTTAAAATATTATATGTTTGACTCCAGGATTTAAAGCCACAACCTTGAGAGTAATACTAAGCGCTGTACCACTAATTGTTCCTGTTATCACAAATGTAAATAGGCAATCATAAGTGTGTCCAGACATTTGTCCTGTACTAAATGACAAACAACACAAGTGTGATGTGATCAGCTGACAGGAGCTAACTAACCATGACGGTGTGCTTTTCAACACTAGGGCTGCCTCATTTAATCACTGCCAATAGGATAACAAGGCACAACGATGAGAGGAGGTACAGGCAACACCGGATACGGAGTGAATCTGCAAACTTGACACCTGATCAAACTGTGCTGGAGTTTTTTTACACACTTGTAGTACTCGTGAAGACTCTTTGTCACACAGGAGGGAGATGACAAGTTATTAAACCTCATTTCATAATTCATTTATCCTTCAAGCTGCAGTGTTTTTAGGTGAACTCTCTCTCTGTCACGGCGAGACAGAATATCAGAGGCAAACAGGAGCATGCGGAGAGGGTGGAGACAGCACATATCAGAGGGCGCCCCGGCTGCCACAGTGTTGGCTTGTCATTGGCACGGTTGGTGCACAGGACCCGGGTGACAGCGTGACAGCAGGGGATTCTGGGTAATTAAAGCAGCCCAGTGCCTCATGTCCTTAGGGTGACTCTGCTTATAGGGCGACCAGATCATACCTGCACTCTATCATATGTAGACATTTAAACACATGTGACGGCCTGCAAGTGTATGGTTTTGCTAAATATTTTGATGTAAAAAGGAGTCATTTCTATACATTTTTCTTATGTAATCAACCCATACAAAGATACATTTCCTCCATTTGACTGATTCTTAAAATGGCTCTGAGGCAACCACTGAGGGGTGTGAGGGCTTGTATTTTGTAGAAGCAGAGACCCACTGTATTTTAGGTGGAGATTGAGAACATGCAAAGTTAAGAAATGTCTTGCTGGGTATTGAAAACCTTTTTCCCTGATGACCTTAAGATGACTTCTTAAGTCATAAACCACACTGTAGATTATACAAAATATACTTAATGTCAATGCTCAATCCTGTATTATTGTGAAGCTAACTAGAGTTGGGTCTGGTTAGTACTTGGGTGGGTGACCACTGGCATTATCAGGTGCAACAGTGGGGCAGCAGTGGCTCTAGTGTGTACTGTTGTTGTGTCCTTAGGCAAGATACTTCACTCACCTTAGTATGAATGTGGTCAGTGAGTGAGTGATGGGTGGTGATCGGAGTGGTTGGTCCAACCCAGGGCAGCTGTGACTACTGAGTATGTGATGAATGAATAAAGCACGCAACTCTCAAGTGAAATTAGGCACCTGAAAAAGCGGTATTATATTTGTGTGATCTACAAATAAGAGCATTTACTGTCAGAACAAAGTTATCTTGAGTTCACAGAGATCTAAGGAAGATGACCTTGAAAAACTCACTCCTTACAATAGTTAAAGCTGTAAATGCCAGTAGGCAAGGAGTATAGTGACTACTTTATGCAAAGAAGCAAACACTGTCATGTCGACAGTCTGAAATTACAAGCAGCTAAAAATAGTCCATTAACCTGTACATGACCCACTTTCTGTTTATATTAGATCTGATTAGAGACATTGCAAATCATATTCTAGCAAAGTTAATATGCCGACGGCCATGAATCTGGATATAACATATATAGAGGGTCCAATTTGCCAAACGGATATGGAGACGAGCAGCCGGTGCCAGGCGGGCCAGTGTGAGTAAGCATTCCCACTGATGTGATCTGCCCAGCGGCGATACACCATGCACCCAAGTTAAATGACTGTCTTCCAATTTGCTCTCATGAATATTTAGGGCCGCTGTGACAGTAGAAAGGCTTGGCTGTGCACGGGCTGCTGATACTCCCCGACAGATCTGTCCTCTGATGTCTGGCAGGGAGGGGTGGGCATTGCTAAAAAACGAGCTCCCCACAGCATGCACAGCCCTCTCTTCCTCCTCCTGCTCCTCCACCTCTCTCCCCAGTCTCTTTTTACATCTTAAATGGGCCACAGTGGCTGCATGTCTCATAAATGCGAGCCAGTGAGCGTGCAGTGCTTTTTCACTTAGCCAAACTGAGCGCTGATGTCTAAATGATGGTGTGTGTGATGATGATGAGTGCGGAGCAAGCGCGGCGATCTGATGAGTGATTAGAGAGGAGAGAACTAATGCAGCTCCCTCTACTGTTGAATAAAGGCTTACACTAACATAAACACAACATTCACTGGATGGTTTATTAGGTACAAAAGTGGATAAAATGGGTCAAAACCTATTTAGAAAAAGAACTAGGCAAAAATAATGATGTCTTACTGTCAAACTAACAACTCAGAGGCAATACAAATAGGGTATTGTGGATATATCTGGACTGTTCTAGCACATTAGACATACATAACGGAAAGTACTTGACTCACTGATTCATAATACACAGACTGATCAGAAGTGGGGCTGATTTCAGATGCGAAGTCAATGGAAACTCAAAAAAGAGACAAGAACTTTACACTATACTGTCTCGTGTAAAATCAGTGATAGATCTAAAATATATAACACCTGATGATCTGAAATCTTCAATCACAACATCAACAGTCGTGTGAACTGTGCAAGTAAATGTCTATTATTTCAACTACACGGATGAAGCTCCACATTATCTATATGAACAAGAACCAAGAAGCTACAAGAATACCCCATAATGATGATTTCCGAAGAAGAAATGCAGCACTGTCCCTAATCATCACCTAATTAACCACAAACATGTCTCATATTTATAGACAGCAAATACTAATCCCATTGGTGAACAGTCCTTAGTGAATTTGTTTACATAAATAGCTGCTGCCTTGGGAGATGCATCATTGAATTTTGGCAGACATAAGTAGCATACGAAAATACTATCAAGTACAAGCCATAGTCTATAACTAAAATGATTTGTTGGACTTATTTATAAGGGCTAAACATACCACTATATTAAGAATGGTTGAAAAAGTAGACTACAAATAGTGTGTGTGATTACTAACCACATGTACCTCAGGTATTGGTTACATAATATTGGTTAAGCCGATATTGTGATTGGGGTATTCCTTGGAGGTAATGGGACTATTTACAGGCTAATTTGGGCCTAGAACATCTCAAAATGTTTGAACTTTTATTCATATGAAGCTGGTCTGTAGTTATATGTAGGATAAATCACAGTTGCACAACACCATTGGTAACTTGTGTAATAAGTTAACTGTGTTTCAAGAAAATAAGTGCCATTTTCAGTCCCTAACATTTAGGGGTGGGTATTGCCAACAACCTTGCGATACGATACGATTCGCGATACAGGGGTCTCGATACGATACGATTCGCGATACAGGGGTTTCCCGATACATGGTCTTCAAGGCGTCGTATCGATATTTTACATTACGTAACCTATAATTTAAAAAAAAGACAGATGTTTACTCAAATGTTATTTTTATTTTGGTGAAGCGCATCAGTTACAGTGTAACAGAAGAAGGCTGTAAGGCAGAAACTGCCCTTGATGAACCTGTTAACACCCGCACTCGGCACAAGTGTTCAAATATGTACCAGATGTTCCAAACTGTAATAAGATGTAATGTATAATAAATAAACCATCTTCTGAAATTTAGGCATGTTTTCTTAAGATAAATAACTAAAACAAGCCAAAAAATTTCGCTCCATATGCCCACCGCTGAAATCGTCTTTTCATAGGCTACTCAGATCTGTCAATCATTTCCTGAAAGAACCAATGACTGAAGAGGTTTTGCCGTGGAACTGTCCCTCTGTCATGCGTAATACGCCGCTAACTGGGCCACTTTTCGTTTTGTTCCCCAAGCTGTAGCGCGGCGCCCCGTAGCCGGACTGAAGCCTGGATACGCTTGTTTTGTAGCTAAGAGTGTGGAGAAAACAAACATACCCCACACCGCTAACAGGAGCTAAGCGTTTAGCTATGCTAAGGACCAAGAGCGAGAGTAGTAGAGAGATACGTCGCTCATCCATTCAGACAAACTCGGACTTTCTGGATTATTTCTCCACATGGAATTATTTTATGAAAAAAGCAACTGGATATTCTTTTTCTGTGGACTGTTACGGACTAATTGAGCACAGCTATTCCTGGATTGGACCCGTTTCGGACCGACAGAACCGGCTCAAAGGTAAGAAATGCGATGAATATTTTCGGGAATTATAAGTTATGGCTCTTTGGGCTGTGTGGCATAAAATGAATGATATGGTTGTTTTACTGAGGAATTAAGCTTTCAAACGATGTATAGCATGTCAATATTGGAAAAATAAGTACGGTGAATATCTGGCTTGACTTTTTAATGTTGTGTAATCGCCGCCGGCGGGCGGGTGGGTGTAAACATGGCTTAACAAGGCTGTATGCTGACATGCAGCTCCTTTGATGAAAGTAAACTTCAGATATGGCCTTAACAGGGCTGTAGTGCAGAAGGAATGCTGCCTCTGACAATACGAAATGCGCATTGCAAGGATCACTTATCAGACGCAGTTTGCTGAAGCTTGATAAATAATGTTTGTTGCATGTAAAATATCGATACTGACGCCTCCGTATCGATACGTGTATCGCCAAGAGGCCCACAACGATGTATCCCCGTATCGATTTTTTGAACACACCCCTACTATTGGTATCCATTAGTATCAGATATTGAAAGATAGTAATAAATATCGACATCAGTATCTGAACTGAAAAAACTGGATCATACATCTATAGTTTTATTTAGTATATTAACAAAAATTGCCAATTTCTACAGTAAAACATGTGTAAGATGCTTGTCCCATAATAATACAATATAGAATAAATAACTGAAATTGTATATTGCAGAATTAACCTCTGACAAATTAGAAATTACAACTAGAGCTGGGTCATATTGTTGGTGATACACTACATTTTGTGATGCAGAGATCTTGTTCCAGTATTATGAAGGCCACTATTAAGCGGTCTTGGGTAGATAATACTGTATACTGTTGTGGCAAATTTTCTGTTATAACGTGATAACAAATTTTGAGAACCACAATGAAAAAAGCAATAAAAGCAACTTTAACACCTGTTTATCAGTGTCTGCCAATCACAGCCTTTGCCTCTCAACCCTTCATCTCTCAGGCCATCCACACAATGTATATAAAAGTGCCACAGCTGCAGAACCATCAGCCCCCTCAGAATCTCAACACAATCGATCATTCTCTCCTTTCTTTACATTGCTAATGTCTTTACAAATCAGGTTGAAATATTGTTGAGGCGTTAACTAATCAGAAACATATATTTTTGCATGGCCTGGACTAAAATAGCCTAATAGATGTTATTTTGCAAAAAGTTTCCAAATGGTGCATCGTCACTGCTGAAATTACATTCGATATTGGACATACACATCTTTTTCACTATTATACTTAACATGTCTGATTGAGACTGGAGTGGATATAACCTAATAACACGTAAGCTAATCCAATGTGCGGCGTACACTGTCTCTCTGGGTAATGTGATTAAGCAGCAGCGCTTGCACTGTAAAGATGCCTGTTGGCAGAAGCCTTGGCCGGCCCAGACAAGTCGACATGGCACATACTGGACATCCAACCTTATTATGTCAGCCACTATTATGGTTAAGGGCCTTTAAGGGGCTCTGGTGACACACTGTGGATATGAGAGCTGTCCACCTGGATGTCAACCCAGCAAGCATCTACAAACGTCCATGGAGCCAGCACTGGACACATGTGGACAAACACAAGAAGCAAAATGACCTGACATGTAGCGTCTTCAGGCTTTGGGATCATATTACACTTGTTACAAATGGGTTCGTTAGGCAAGAGTTAATACACTTGATGCGTCATATTTAAAGTGCACATAAGTTACACAAAATGGATTCTTGTAAGCTTTATGCCATGTTAAAATGTTGTTATCTTGTCAAAACATACCTGGAGCTCTGTGTTGTTTTATTCACACATGTTTGAGTAATCCTGCATTATTAGTCTGTATACATCTTCAAAGTTCAAAATGCTCTGTTCCACAATGTGATGTCATGAAGTAGTAGTTTTCAAGTTACAGCTATATTTTACCTTTAGTTCAGTACAGATGGGCAACTCTAAAACTGAAAATATCCAAATTATTCCAGTGAAGGTGTATAGAGTTTAAAAAGACAGTGAAGCACTTCCTGTATTACCACATGACATCATTATGTTAACATGTATGCATGAAACAAAACAAAACTCTGGACGTATTGGTAAGGAAACAACATTAGAACATACAGAATATAGCATAATATAACCCCTTAAATTATTAGCTTCAATAAGTTAGTTCAAACATTTTGATGGCTTGGGTAAAGATTAAAGATTTGAGTCAGTTTGATCATTTGACATTTTCAATCAAATGGGGTGATAGCATCTTCATAATTTCTTGTGAGGTGGGCTGGCTAAATCTCTGTCATCATTATTAAAAATAGAGGAAAAAAATGTTTAGTGATGTGCAAGAAAATTTTGAAATTCAGCCAACCATTCAACCCAAAACATGGACAATAGGTGTTCCTGACCAAGCCTTGCACAAGATCTGGAGATGGGTCCCCTGCTACTGACCGGTTACCCCGGCGGCATTGAAAGATGGGTCAAATACAGAGGACAAAAGCCCTTACCCTACAGGTACCGTAACCTTTTGAAAACATTTTAATTAGTCTAGTTGCTTGTCTATACTACACCTTTAGCCTGCTTTTCTCATACTGTTTAGAGTTTGTATCTGATAGCAGCAATGACAAGTAAACCCAAGGATATCCCATGGTTTATGTGGAACAGTGTTGCATCACAGCTATTCACTTGTGTTCTTTGTGCATCAAAATGCCCTAATTCCTTTCATCAGCTCAAACATCTGTTGATTTGAATGTATTTTCCTCCCCTTCACCTCACAGCGCGGGCACTTCAGACAGAATTATCCCTGTAATATTGGGGCTGAACAGGTAATAATGTGATTAGGAGTCCACGGCAGCCCTCTGAAGACGTCCCACTGTCCTGGTTTTGTCCCGCACACGTCTGTGGCCAGCAGCTGTGCACTGTGCTAATGCTGATGTCACAGCAGCTGGCGCCTCTCATCCTGTTAGCTCTGGCTGCCATTATCAGCCTCCTTACCGCTCCCTTCCTCCTCTTCCCCTCCTCTTTCCTCTCCTCCTCTCCATCATCCACCTGCTCTTCTCCTCCTCTCTTTCGTCTGCTCCCTCTTCTGCTCCTTTCTCCTCTACGTCTCTTCTCCTCCCTTCTTCTCTCCCTCCACCCGTGCTGCTACAGCCGCTGTGCTCATTTTAATACTCCAGACTCATTTGAGCGTCTTTATGGACTTATCATATTAAACATTTATCGCAAGCCATTTGCCTAAACCAGCATGTTTATTCAACACTTAGGGGACCACAGCACGGCTCCTCTCCCTCCTCCTCTCCTACTACCCAAGGCAGAAAACCTATTTATTATTACTATTCTATAAATTAAACCTGCTAGTTGTTTCTTTTATGTACAAATGCAATTTCTCTGTTTGCATACAGCATAAAAACATCTTATTCATATTTTGACAGCTCATTGTTTGTCAGGGGTTGCTGCAGTGAACAAAACACAGAGGTAATTACATCAGATGCCCTTCCTGCCATAGCCAGATAAGTCTCTACTGTGAATGAAGATGAAGAAAGACAATTACAATTCAATTCAGGTGAAAGACATTACTTCAAGCAAATGTAAATCTTTAATGATATCTCCCACTGTCCATTCTCCACCATTATTCCCTGGTGTGTTAAATGTACAGAATATCCAGGCAACAAAAACAGAAATGTTGAAATATAAATGAAAATCTCCAATGAATCTAATGTATCTTTTCATTTCATACAATTCCAATTTCTCTCCCTCTCTGGTTATGGCTTTTGTTCTCCATCAAAGAAGGTGCCGGGGGAATGGCTGTGTGAAGCCAGGCGGCTAAACGGACACAAATGTATTCAGAGCATTTAGTACTTTGAATGAATGGAGTTTTAATTTAATCATCTGATCAAACACTAATTAGCATAATCACTTGTGGGGATGGATGGGTGCGATGGGGAGACAAGGAGCAACACATAATAGACCTGGTCCTGGCAACAGTCTATGGAGACACTTGGCCACATATAAACAGCTGCACACTCCTGGGGACAAGAGATCTATTGTTTACATTTATTTCACAGAATTCAGACCATCTTTATTTTAAAACATACAATACTGTACATGGTCTATTCAATCTGATCTACTATCTACAATGGTAAGCGACATGCAGAGGAAAAAACAACTACATTTTATCATGATTCATAGCTGCCCAATTGCGCATAGACCTGTATCAAACAGAAAAGCAATGAAATGGATTGTCAAATTGTCAGAGAGACAGATTATGATTTGATTTGATCAATTTTCCATATTTTTCTAACCCATGTTTATACAACTAACCCTAATATTAACCTATATACTAGTATACTGGGTACTTTTTGTCTTATTGTACAACACTTTGGATCATAAGGAACTTGAAATGTGCATTATGAATTAAACTGACACAGTATTTTTTAATTTACTACTCCTTACACCTAAATTTTTGTTTTGTTTTGTTTAGAATTTGCATTATTTTAGAAAACACCACACTTTTTCACTTCTGCCAATTGTAAAACAGTTTATGACAAAGCACTTTACAAATATCTGCACCTTTCCCCTGAAGCCCCCTTAGCTGGTTTTGTCTAAGCATCAGCGCCACAGCCTGCACTTCCACATCACACAAGCTTGTTCAATCAAATGCCAGCTCTCCTTTCCTCCTATTTGAGGTGGAACAACATGGCCGACTGCAGCAAGCCTCACACCTTATAGTACAGAGAGAGCACGGACGAGGCCTGGGAATTCTAGGAATACCATAAAGTGCTAAGATTATTGACAATGCACTCAGTCTCACACGAGGCCGGGCCGATCGATGGCAGGCTGGAAGGACATAAATCAGACTCGCTGTGGCTCAAACTCCATATCACGCCCTGACCCATCCTAGCACACACCCACCTAACCTGCTTTCCAATTAAACACACGCACACAAGCAGCTCTGCAAGCAAATATAGGAGCCTGCTACATGCTCGTAAAATAGCCAGCTAGCGGTCCACACCTCTCTAGCATGTTTTTTTTCTTTTTTTACTCAACTCCAAGAAGATGACAGCGCTTTAAAAATGGCCAGCTAAAAATAACCGTCACTAACTTGGTCTTAAATCTCAGCATCTGTGCCAGGTTTAAAAATAACAAGGTGGTGTCGAGAAACCGGGCTGGACCCATTTGTCTTTCTGTCAGTGTCTATCCAGCCCTGCCTCCGTGGTTATGCCGTAGCCTACTTTGAAAATGTAGCATCCAACACGCATGTGAACACAGAGGTAAAACAGAGAGGATCACTTCATCTGAAATAGTTGTGAAGCTAGGCATAGTTTATGGTTTCATAGCTCTTATCGCCCTAGGTCCTATTGTCAAGTTCAAAGTCCAGCCTGCTGTATTTGGAGAACTGGATTAAGAGCCAGTATTTATGAGGTGCAATTTGATTCGTGACGTTATGGTTACTAAACTAAACGCAGTCACCTGTCTCCTCCAAAGAACAAAAGCTCTAGTGTGGAATGAGCTGCATGTAGTGTACATACAGTGGGATAGAGGGCAGTAACCATTACTAATAAACACTGCGGGCTAAAAATAGTGATTGTGATTGTTATTTCATGTCTCATTTGCATAGAATTTGATAATGAGCCTGCACAAATCAAATGGATGTGGTGGTACATACAGAAATCATTAGAAATAGAAATAGAAAGTAAAGCTCCAAGATTAGGAAGTACTGAGAAAACCAAATTCATCCTGGTCACTATAACTTCTTAAATATGGAGGAGTTGGCAATACTTACCAGTCCATGGTGAAAATAGTTCAATTTATAGCTAAAAATTAAGTAAAGCAATGAAGTAAATGTAAGATCAAAACATTGTTTAACCCAAAAAAGAATAAAAATATGAATAGGCACACGGCAAAGACAAAATGGACTTTGAAAATATAATATTAAATAGACAATCAAGTAAAGTAGTAGTGTGCATAATTGAATTATTAGGAGTAAATGAGCTAGACCCAATATCTATACTATTATGTGTTATTTCTCATTTCAAAAACATAGATCAATCATAATGGATAAATGCTATATAACTGGTTTACAGATTCAGGATTAAAGGGAACAAAATTAGCCAAGTGAAAGAGACAACTTCCCAATCCACATTTTGTCGAGAAAGTTAATTATGACTATTTTAGACAGATTTTGATTGTACCCTTCTCACATTCCTACACCAATTCAGAGCAGGGGTTTAAACTGTATTAAACAGCAATATACCTCCACCTCTCCACTGTCTGCACTACAGTACAGTGCAGTGTGCCACAATAATCCAACATGCCACTTTGACAGGTGCTGAGTGAATTAAAAACATCCGGTATGAGAGGGAACCCCCACCAGATGTACTAGTACAAGCTCACTTTGCACGCATGATCAAACGCCTACATCTGCGCGCCCCGGGCTTTCCCGCTCTTCCCCGCAGATGTTAAATGATATCGTTAACATTTTAATGCAAGAGACATTTACACGCGGGCTTGCACAATTACACCTCTGATTCCGTATAATCCAGACAGACACAGTGAGATCGGTAATTAGATTTTACATTGGTGCACGTGCGCGTCCTCTCGTGCACGCCCGGCCGTCACCAAAGCTTCCTCCTAATTAGAGAGCGAGACAGGCTTGAGGAGGTACGGTACAGTGGAGTAGCCCTCATTAGAACTGCTAGGATGTATGAACAAGGGAATATCTATTATGATCACACATCGGGGTATCCATTAGTCGACATTAGCTGCCCTTTCAACTGGAATCACACACGCAGTTCGCTAAGTAACCCGGCAAACCCTCGCTACTTGCAAGTGTTAAGTGGGCTTGTAAACTTAATTTGGCTCATTAGATATTCATAACGGGGTAAGGCTGCAGGAGATGATCTATCACTTCACTGTATGCTGGTAGTTTGTGTTGGGAAATGAAACTGCACGAGCTTTGGTGAGATTTCGCCTACCAAATCCTGATGAAACGGTTGGAGGAGTTAGCTCGCTCAGGTTTCGACGCTTGTAGTCAGTCGACAGGGAAACTGATCTGTAATCAAAGGTGCAGATGAAACTTTTCTTGTGGAGGTTTTATCACCTGCTTGTCTTGTCTTGGAGATGTTACTGCTTTGCCTGGAATGTCCTGCTGCATTGTATGGCATTAAACTAATCTATCTCCATGGAAACAAGCGGGTAGTGGCAAATTACTGGTCAAATCTGTGCAGAGGCGAGCCCACTCACAGTAAGAATGTAGGGTTTTTTCAAGATATGTTTTTGACAATAAAATTTCATCAAAGCAAAGCACTAGCAGCTCCATCAAGATGTTCAGGTGGCGTACTGTCCACCAAAAAAGTTATGTAGTGCACTTAAAAATACGCAGTAATGTGGTCAGATTATGCCTGACAGCACACGAGTTCCACAAAACGCACATTAATTTAAAAACATTTTCAATCACTGGTTGGCTAGCTTATACGTCAACTGTGTTTTGTGTGTTCAGGTCACAACTTCAACATATATATAAATCAGAACTTGCCTTTTATTGTCACAGTGTATTCAATACCTGTTTAAAGAGAGCAGAAACCCTGAAACCCCGTCAGTCCCACAGTCTCAATCTATATACAACCAGATGAGCCATTTGATTGTGTTACAATTACCCATACAGTTATAATACATATAACTTCGATCATGCATCATTTTCAAATCAACTAATCACATGTAAGTTCATTCTGCTGCATCACAATTTGGTATCAAACTTGACCCACAGAAATAGAATCCATTTGTAAATCCAAATGTTCCTCTTACATCTTCAAATGCTCAGTAATAGACACACACACCAAGGGCATAGTTTGAAGTCACACACACCCATTGTGCTGAGCTGTCGGCAAATCATTGCGGTCTTCATGGGAACAGTGCGAAGAGCCCTGTCTTGTTATATCTTTGCGATGAGAATTTGAATAGGCTGCTGTGGTTTTGCCTAGAGGCAGCCTTCAAGGAGCGATAATATATATGTCTCTCCTCCGGTACCAACGACCAGAGTGATTCAACACTGCTATGCCAAAATTCAAACGCTTCGTTCAACAAATACCAAAAATATTCTACCTGACATTTCCAAATTTTAATTAAACATAAGCCCAAGGATTGAAGTGTGTTATTAATTGTTTATACCTTTTAAATAATTGTATGGTTAAATAAGCTAAAATGTGATCCTCATGTACTACACTGATGGTGGAAAGGAGTGTGTTTGTTGCTAAGTTAATTAAGCTGACATAAGTAGATGAAGGTGTGAAAGCGAAGCAAGTCAATGGCAGTGCTATTTGCCCATTTAGCACCAGCAATCATAATATAGTTTATATCAGTTAGTGCTCATTAAAACCCAAGGTGTTTGTGTGGTGTTTCTCAAACAGTGGGTGAGGCAACTGGGGAGGTGTGGTCTGAGCAGATCTTGAATATGATTATTCTTAAATCGGAATAAGGTAAAGTATGGTGCTATAACCAAAAACTAATATTAGTAAAATCATGTGGAAGCTAAAGTAGCACTAATAGCACTTTGTGTTTTTAAATTTTTGGATGATTGGATTTTTGGAATTGGACGTTATTATTAAGTTTTTCCACATAAATAATGTTTACAAAGGTTTTCATTAGTTTTCTATTTAATGGAAACTGAAATTCATAGATTAACGTTAATTATCTATTCAAACTTAAAAATAGCTTTTCAAGATTTAAGTCAAGATGAGAAAACTGTAAAAGGTCAAGACTTGGTTTTGTACTTTGCCATTTCGTCATTCTCACAATACGATACAGCAGCAAACACCCAGCCAAGAACTACAGCTACCATGATGCATCAGGAATTGCCCCATTAATAAAGTGTCAGGTGGGGTTCTGTCAACAGAATCCAAGACAAGCCCCATTTTACAACACCCTATAGCGGACGGCCAGCGATTTCGGAAACTGCCGCTGACAGCCATTAAGGAGGTTACCATAGAGACAGCCCAGTGAGCTTGTGATAGGCCTAAGTCTCAAACAGCTCGAATTGTCTGGAATCCAATCGCTGCGCTGGCTTCCATCTACAAGGTCATTCATTCTTTCTGACAACGCCTGTTCAGCCGACGACACCTTATTTTCATTGGAATCAACAAAAGCTCTTGGGACAAAGTTGTGTGGCAACAATATAAGCATAAAGAAAATCAGTAATGCAAAAAAATCTATTGGTAACAACATGTTCCGACCAAAACAAATCATCGCTTTCCAATGACAGACCAAAAGCCATAATGTCTGCACACCACAGCGCCTAATCCCTATCAGTTGTTTGCCACAGGCCTATTCAATAATCCCCTATGCAATAAATGGGCACAATCTTGCGTGGCAGTTGATGTAATGTCAGACGCAGATGATTATGATTAATGAGGATTCCTTATTGTTCCTTTATGAGTTTGGGAACAAGCTGGGCTGAGTGAGATACCATTTTTATATGCCGTCCATGTCAATAAACACCAGCGACGAAGGGTGCCTCATCACAAAAACACACGACACACACAAACTAAAATCCATTCCGCAGTCTTATTTTATCATCCCAGCCAGAAGGGAAAATCAATTTTGGGTGGCACTCAGCATCACATAGCCCCTTGTCCAGAGGTAAAATAAGATTTTTGTTGCAAATTTCTTAACACGTAAGAATTTTGTTAGTACGTGTTTCAGACCAAAAATGCGTTGAAAGGACGCCATATTTTGAGTCTCATTTTGCTGCCTTCGCCCCCATCTCCGCCTCTGCTTCTTCTCCCTGTTTTCATACACACCCAGTCGGCCATAATCCCTCCCTGTAGAAGGGGCTCTGGCCAATAAGTGAATGCAATAAACTGTATCAATTTTCTTCTATTGATTAGAAGTACACAAGCATACAAATTCTGCTCTGCAAAATGCGCACATGCACACTGCCAGTCTTATGCATGTCTGCACATATTGCAGCTGCACTTGCTTTCAAAAACACAAGTATTTAGGAACCATATCTTGCGGTTTGAATAGGATTTGAATTAGGACGCTTGCGGTCTGTTTATGACAGAAAATCCAATCACTTTTTTTCAGGATTTCAGATTTTTTTCCCGCAAATATTTATTAAAATGCTGTCTTGTAAAACATACACCAAATGTATTTTGGATTCACTGATCATAAAATCAATGAAGCTAAAAAATATTCAAATATTCTTTTATACAGACTGCTTTTGCACAGCTTATTCATGGGTCTGTTTTGCTCGCTGATGATGTATTTTTGTCAAATTGTGTGAGATTGAACAATAGCCAAATTGGTGACATTTGAATAAACTGTTATTTGATCTATTTCAATCAATTGTAGGCCTAATTGAGATCACTTTGAACTTGAAATGAGCTGGAAGTGGGGGAGGGGGAAGGGGTTAAGCCCAATGTCCATTATATCAAATACGTCACTTATTACTAGGGGCCACGGTGGAACAAGGTAGTGACAGAATTAGCAATGTTTTGAGTCACATGTGTAAAAAAACGAAGTGGAATAAACGCAAACAAACACAATTCAAACTTAAATTCCAATTACTAAGTCCCAATTAGTGAATGGGAGTGAAAAGGTGATTGATGAGCGCGTTTATGGGTGGATGCGTAAAGGCCGGAGCTGTGTCCAATGGCTGTGTGGATTGGTTCAAACGCGCTCGCCTCGCCCGTGTCTCTGCTTCTATCAAGGGTGTCAGCCTTTTGACAAGCGGATCAAATCCATTTCATGTGGGTCACAGGTGACCTCCATCCTCCTTCCGCACTCAATCCGCTGCCCGCGTCCATTTCCCTAACTCGTTACGCAAATGAGCAAACTGATTAGGAAACTTACCATTCAAGATGCTCTGGAAAAAGATAAAAGCCAATATCCACATGCCCTGCTCCGTTCAATCCCCCCCAAGCTATGCTTTCTCGTCTTCCTCCGACCGCTGCCTCCCTGGGTTTCTCGTATGGGCGCTTGGGCTAAGGTTAAACATTTGCCACAGTCTTCACGCAAACCGGTCCCAAAGTCTCTACTTTGAATATCTCCTCACTACTTTTTACTGCGCTCTTTCTTCCTCTTAGCGCGCTCGTAGCATAAACGATCCTTGGATTGTCTTGGGGAAGAAATGTACTGAGTCTCCTCCACTGCGCGTCTTGCTTGTCCCCGCTATTCAGAAGGGATGCTGAAGGGAAGGGGTGAAGCCCAGGTGTGTGCGATGCTGCTGAGTCAGAGCTGGCGATACGAGCGACTCCAGGAAGAAAAATGTGCCAAACTAAAGCTTTCAGAGTGTCACCAGCCCCGGTTTGAAAAAGGCAAGACTCGCAGGTGGAACATCCTTAATTAAAAAAGAAAACTTAAATGGCAAAGAAGCAAAGAAAACTGATAAGGCGCGCGGATAGGAATGGAAAACAGCTTTTGTTTTTGGAACTCCACAGTCAGATCATCTTCGTCGCTGCCTCCGTGCGTCCAGCAAGAGGCGAGCAAGCGCATCTTCCCTCCGCCGCCGCTTTCTAATCGCTGAAGACACGCTCTGAGCAGTGCGCGGAGTAGCCCTCTTCCCTGCCCCTGCGCGCGCCTTTATTCCTCATTGCCTTAAAGGAGCAGAGGCGGGTACCGGCCGTGCAGGGCAACGTGCTGCTGTGGCAGAAAAAGGGAACACGGGATGGGGCATTTGCATTAAAACGGGAACTAGAAGCACATGACGCACACCAACACCTTTTACGCACCGTCTGCTACGAGTTCACGGTGAATATACAGTGTGTGGACGTACACGTGGGCTCAGACAATGTAAGTATGTGTCAAAAGCAAGATGGATTCGACCAATGGAGAGTCTCTGTTCAGAATATGGAAATAGGTAAGTCTGCTTAGAACTGGGACGAGAGCCAAAACAAATGTATTAATGGAACGATTCCAAAAACGTAGAGAGGTACTGAAGAAGGCCTAGATTATGGACATCAAAAAGTCAATGTCAACTTTACTCTACATGAGTTATGTGGAGAATATTCACAGGCAATGCCCTTTAGATATCCTCACTGGCCCTGCAGGTCAATACTGAGAACAACGTAGTGAAATACAAATTTCATTTGCTGTCAACAAAGTTTTCTAAACCAAAGAGCAGATGAAGTCAGTAGTGATTCATTGTTGATTCTGAATAAATAGCTTCAAAATTGAATAAAACCTTTGGACATTGTTTGAACTCTGTGTATATAAGGTCAGTGTTTGTGTTAGTCATTCAACCTTCACTTCCCATCCATATCTTTTGTCACTATCTAATAGTGAAGCTGGTCCAAACCATCAAGGTTAAACTCAGATCATGTCAACATTTTTAATATTGGTACAAATAGACTATGTGAGGCCGAAGCCACATGGAAACTTAGGATACAAATACAATATGTGCAGTAAAGGTCAATGATAAAAGCAGTTATAGGGTGATGGTAATTGTTGAAAAAAAAATTTGTAAAGAGCACACGCGACTTGATTTGTTGAAAGGGCCATGTGTATGTCAAAAATATACATGCAAATGTGAAGCACTTTGTCTGACAGATGGTTTGGCAACACCAGAAGGAAAAAAGCCTTCAGAAAATAGTGCTAGAAAACACATATGATACATACTAGGACATACACACAACAAGTAGTATTTTTTATACAGTGCAAATACAAGCAGAGGAGTACAGGGGGTTAAATACAAGCACCTCCGCCCCATACAAACACAGACATAACCCAGTGTATGCTCCAGCACTCTCCATTTTAATGCCTGCTTTCAGTCTGGGGTGTAGCTGTAGTTGGCTGTGGACGCCTGTGGGCCTGTCCTCATACCGAACAGCTCCCTTTGAGACACATAAAAATTGTAGGTAAGGCTATAGATCATGCGCACCATGATTTGTTTGTCTAAACCCGTAACTGCTGAAAATGTGGCATCTTACAGTTGAGTGGTACTGGTCTGTTGAATTTCGATAATAACAAACTCAAGTGTATACAGATCAGAATGATGGTGGGTCATGTGTTTTGGCCAAAATAGTAGGATCTATCTGATAAGCTGTCTAGCTACAATTTGCGGTAGCACCAGTAATGAGTGATAGTTTTCAGCACTGATGTCAGAGGGTTTCTCAGATACCAATATCGGTCCGAGATTTTTGAAAAAATTGGAGATATTTACAATATTTTTCTGCACCACTTAAGTCTCTGTGTGTTTATATGTCACTCCCAGTTTGTCCTGCTATTATGTTAAAATATGGCTGTATGTTTATATAATCATCCAATAAATGATTTTATATCCCAGATAAAAGCATTTTTTATATTGTTTTACAAAGTGAAATGCTTATTTGATTTATTTTTTTAATTTCTTGTCCAATTATTTACCAGAATTGTTGACCAAAAGCAGCCTGTGAGGGTACCCGTATCATTCTTCCAACTTTAAAGGTGCACTGTGTAACTTTTCGGCTGGGGTTCATTACATTCTTGTTTCTATGAATATGTCATTACTCTGCTTAGAATGTTCCACAATATGACATTCATCAGATGTACCTTACATTTATTCAATTATAGGTTAGAGGTTACAGTTTTATAGCTCAAAAATACATAGAAAAACAGGCATTCTGACTGAGTGGAGTTGAGCCTGTCCACAGATCTGGCCTGAAACTTGGTCTGAAGATAAAAAGATTTAACACCATACTGTGAAACATTCTAGACAAAGCAAGAAGAAGAAAAAAAGCATTTGACAGACCCTCCACCAGAAAAGTTACATAATGCACCTTTAAACACAATGGCAAAGAGCAAGATTTAAATTTATTGCATCTATATGAGTTCTACTAATATAATACTTCAGTTTATTTGTTCTATGACATGCAGCTGGAGCCATCAACATTTACACATGTTTTTGGTTGTATCTAGTAGGGAGGTAATGATATCCAAATCTCTCGATACAGTATTTCCACAATATGCATCTCATGGTACGATATTTATTTAAATATTTTGTGTAGGTTAACAAATGTGTGAATATGCTATTTTTCTGTCATAATCCAAATCAAAATTGCTTTAAAATGTCATCATGTAGATTGGACTGAAACTGCAGCAAAGGATCACGATCTGTGTATCTCTTTTTTAGCTGTTGCTGCACCTAAACAATGCATTTAAGCAAAGAGGCTTGTAAATCGATATATTGTGAGACTTTTGACGATACAATATGATGATATTTCAGCTATTGTTACATGTCTAGTACTTAGCCTGTCCTCTATTACCATGTCTGTGTACTTGTCAAGCTATCCGCCTGTCTCCTTCCCTTATGTGAGCTCTGGAGCTGCAGACAAACACCCATCCAGCCCTGCATTACTCAAGTCGATATGAGTACACACTGTTCCAGCTCACCTTAAAAACACCACCAAGGATCCACTTTTGGGCTCAACTTCGGCTTATTAAGAAAAACAACATTACCTAATCCCAGCTGTTGAACCACGCTAACTCTTGATTACCCAGAGTTCTTTTAGATTCTAGATAAGACTGTGGAAGTGGATGTCATGGTGGGTTAACGAGGCCAGTGGGTCTTGTCTGTAATTTTAAAGGATTACATGCAAAAAAAATGGCTGGCAAGGACAGGTTCATTAGCTGCATAAATAAAACATAAAAATAATACAGTAGCAGAGTATTGATGTAGACGCAAAGAGGTTACAGTAATTTCACTGTGTGTCTTGCTAAAGGGCATGTTTTTAATTGAGTTTCTTGGCAAACAAAGTGCAACTATACATTTGTGTGATTATGCACTAAAGCTATACAGCTATTTATACAGCATAAATAGCCGTATAGCCTCCAGATATTATATTTGCTAATCAGTTTGTCTAAAAAGGCCTAGCAATTGGATCGTTTTATTTGATTTTCAGTTTTTTTTTTATTTTTACACAAAGCAAAACTTTTAAATTGTCCACAAAATGATTTTTTTTGACAATGTATTTATTCTTTCAGGTCATATTAGGCCTGTCATGTTAATATTTTCCTGAAGTAAATAGATAAACGATAAAAAAGTATCTCCAATACTGTTAAAACTTTAGTACTTAGTTATCTGTAATGAGTCATAAACGTTATTCATTCGACATTTTATGGCTTCTTAACCTATATAACCAAAAAATAACCAAAAAATGTCAATTTCCAAATGTGCAAAAGAAAAAAATCACACGATAAAATAGTGACCTAGAAAAATATTGTTCCAGCTTTCATATATTGAATGATAAATCGATATAGTAATTATTATGACTCTACAAAAACTTAGAGTACCGGTATATGTGTACAGTACATACACATACGTCACGCTGCTGTATACACACTCTATATTTGGGGATAGTCAGTGTTAGCATAGCATCCCAAGTGTGTTTAACTACAAACAAATGCTTTGCAACTGACCAAATGACCTACAATAAGCAGTGAGGGAGGAGGGAGGGACATGTGGAGAAAAACATCAACAAATTAAAATTCTATTATTGCTACAAAAATGCATTACAAGGTATACTCAGCATCACTTTTGCTTTAATATTCTTCAAGCTACTATCTGTCGCTCACCAGTTTTCTTATCACAAGCCTTGTGCTGGATTGTGTGGATGTTTTATATTAACCCATGTCTAATTACTGTTTCACCTCCACAGCTATAATTAAAATATAATTGCTTTTTATTGCTTCCATTTTAAGATCCACCTCTGTAAGAAAACTACAAGCTGTGCTCTAGCATTTTGGTGCGAGACAAAAACAATAAGAGCAGATGTAGCATAGCGTGGCACTTTGAAGGTACAGGTCACATTTAGAGGGAACAAATGTTCTGAGTTCTGAGAGGGGCGCTTCTGTCCTCCTCACACAAAACAGGTGCTCGTAGTTATCACGTATGAAGCGCTGGCAGCTGGACAATAGTGAGGCTACTTGAAAAGTGAAAGACAATACTCTGATTTTCACCCTGAAGACAAAAGCCTTGACCTGATGACCAGACATTCCTGCTAGTCAGTAAACTAATTCTCTTAAATTATATTAGGTTAGCTATAGCCTATGCTGCTGAGCACTCAAGACACTCTCAGGGCTCAATCCAATTCTGATTCAATAGCAGAGAACGCTCTACAGAATCCCAACTATATTTTAAAACATTTCAAATCAGATTTTATTTTTTAAGACAAGTGGTCCGATAATAAAACTGAGTTCAAATATACTACACCATGTGATACTGTCAGATTTGATATAGTGCTTTATTAGTAAAACATTTCAAAGCATCAAGATTGTATGAATTAAGGGAAAATTTAGAGCAGTGTGTCCCTTTATATGATGCTATGAAGTTGTGTTATCTTTAAAAAAGTACTAAAGCACCAAGACACTACCAAGACCAGTCACAGGCACTGTAGAGCAAATTATTTAAAATGTCTAGAATAAAAATTATATAATTGGATTAAAGAACAATAAATAAATACATATACATATAATATATTGGAAATAAAACAAAAATACTGCAATTAATACAATGTTTTCTTTTTATCATTGGTACTATAGAGGTCATGCATTGAACCAGTCCTCCTAACCATCCCGAAACACTACACACATTATCATTTGCTGCATATGTCTTTATAATCCCATGATAATCTCGTAAAGAGTCCAGTGTTATAAAATATTAAGCGCACTTGTTGTTATTAAGATCTGTCTTAAAATAATCTTTGAATTACATGAGCAGAAACATTCATCTGAGCGTCCATGTCTGGAATTACAGAGAGGAGGAGGGGGCACCGTGCGTACAGAGGGGGAATGGGTGCAGTTCATTTTAGACCCCCAGCATGACGCCTAAACAGTAGTAAGTGGATGTGACAATGAGGCCCCAGGGCCGCTGCACACGCTCCTGCCCTGTGTGTATGTGTGTGTGTTTGTGTGCATGTGTGTGCGTGCCATGTCTGTTTGTGGACACAGTGAAGTGGAGCACATATGAGAGGATTCATGAACAGTGCACAGCCAAGGTCATGAATCCTCATATTGTAATACTAACACTGGAATAGCATGGTATGTGCGCTCGCAGCTTTGTATTTTACTGGCAGCTATATCATGAATAATAACTGGGAGTGACTGGAATAACTGGGAGTAGTAAATACACATGTGATGGGAGCGTGTATTATTTTCTAAACTAATGATATGTCGTAAATATATTGTGGAAAGCTAAACTGAAGAGACAAGCAGTAAAAAAGTAAAATGCATTTTGTTGTGCAGTAATGAAGGTTTATTGTAGTTATCTCATAATGAATTGTGTAGATATTTCAAGGTCAGATAATGGAATTTTAAATGAAATGAAATTTTAACATAAATTCAAATAAACAGTAGTTTAAACTTAGTTTTTCTTACTACATTTGTAGGAGAAAGGCTACACATACTCTCAAAAATGGTATGTAATAGTGTAATATTTTAGTAGTATTTGAGTATTGGGATATTTTCCTTCTTATCAAAAAATACCCGCACATTTTGACTTAAAGTATATGATATAGCCAAATATGACCATGCAAAATTTGGAATTCATTTACTGAGTCACATCTGCTGTGCATTTTCATATATTTGGTTAAACAACAATGTTCAAGAACTGTTATGCAGCTCTGTTAAAAAAGAAGGGATCTTCTGATGCTCTTTGTCAGTGCATTCACAGACTGGTACATTTGCATTCTTTGGTTGGATAGATGATATACCGCAATACAACAAAAATATTAACTTCACAATAAATATTAATTTAGCTTTTGTTGTTGAATCATGATATTTAAATGTCAGCCCCTCACACTCTCCAGGGACACCTTTACCCACTCTGGCCCCCTCCGTGCCCCTGTGTCCGTCCCACCTCGTCCCGGCGCGTGTGCAGGGGACCGGCTGCTGGGTAAATCCCTCAGATTGGGGCCCTTCTGTTTTGACAACTCCTGTGAAGCCCAGTGTCTCTTACAACAACACACGGGCCGGCCTATCATCAGCAAAATGTCAGGGCCTGGCGCACTCCTTCGTCACCCTCAGGAGTATCAGGTTGCCTTCTACACTATGTGACCCATTAACTCAGAATAGCAACAATCTGGGCTCCAGTATAATGATCCTTTTGTTTGCTAGGACAATGACATTGATAAGAGACGAGCTGTACTCCAAGTGTGGGTAAGGTTTCAGGTTGCTAGGCTGAGAGTGATGCGGGCCCCTAAACACAGGAGTTGAGGGTGGTGTGCACTTACCCTCTACTGGTCCCAGAGGGATGGAAAGGCGCTCAGGTCAATCAGCAGCAGACATATGCATGCTCCATATATTGGGATGTCCCATCGCAGAGAGGAGGGCTGCACCAACTGGGTCACAGCACGTGCCGGGGTTAAGAAGTGAACCTGTCACACAGACAAATGATGAAATAGTAAGGAGATGGGATTGTGCAGGGGTCAATGGAAAGGCCACATGGACAACGGTTAGAAATTTGATTACCTTTTCTGCAGGGCCACCCACATCCAGTCATGTTTGGAGAGTAAAGGGTTACTAAAACGGCTGTATTTTATGTTGGGGTTTCCTGAATTTAATTAGTATGTTTCAGAGTACATTTGCAAAACCATTTTAGTAGTATGCACACTGGTAGCAGCAGTTGTAGTAATAAACTGTAGTTATGTATTCTTGCTTGTTTATTGTATTCTTTATGCTTTATTACAGTCCTCTTTTTAGGGCAGTGTTCAGGCTTTTTGAACCATTTGGATAATCCTTTGCATTATGTAAAAAAACAAAAAGTAGTTCAATCCAGATTCCTTTACAAATTCTATACAAAACAACATATTTGTCATATGGAACTTGGCCTAGCTTCAAAGTTGGTTAAACAACCATAGCACTAAAATGAGGTAACAGGGCTGTGACCGTTTAAGGATTTTACTGTAACAAAACAGAGGGGCACTTCCTGGATTAATAACTCCTCTAGAGTCAGATAACCTTAACCTAATTATAAGATATAACTTTTACGGCCTATATTTTGCTATTTTCTGATTTATGTTATGTCATTTCCTCATCAAAAACTTACCTTTTACCCCCTAATAAAGCCCCTAATAAAGTCTAAAGTCTATAAAGTCTAAAGTCTTGTGTTTTGTTTTGTCTCATTCACACATATTTAACACATCTCTCTGAACTGAAAACACTTCTGCCTTGTGATGTCTTGTAGTAATACAGGAAGTGCTCCCTTGTGTTTTGAAACTCCATGCACCTAAACTAGAATCATTTGGATCAATTCAGCCCTAGACCTGCCATTTTCTATTTAACTAAAGGTAAAAGGTAGTTGTTAACTTAAAAACCACATATGGCATCACAAGGTAGCACGCATCATTTCGACTATGGAGATGTAGACAAAATAATAATAAAAGATTACTCAAGCATGTGTGAATGAAACAACTCTCTGAAGAGGTAACATTATAACATGGATTAAACCTCACAAGAATCCATTTTGTGTAATATAAGATGTTTCATATGTTTTCATACTTTACAGTACTAGTTGTAGGGGTAGCTAAGAGATTATTTTGCTGTGATAAATGCTGATTTAATTTATTTTCTAAAGAAAATGTGCAGAACACTGTGGCTTTAACCAACTCCTCCTGAGGCAACAAGCAAAGGGCAACATTACAATTTCATCAGTAAGCCTCTCCTTGCTTTTGGTGGATTTAAGGGACACGACTCCCCCTGCTGTCAGTGCTACACAACATATTTCAGCTTCTATTCAATTACATGTGTGCAATTATATCTTATTGGAGTGTTTATTATTCAGCACATTTAAAGTGAAAGCCTGGACATTCAATGCACTTAGCTGAACTTGCACTGCTATAACCTTCCCCTGCCTCTTCCTCCATTCCTGATACCAACACCGTATAGCCTGCTACATCGACCCCAGTCAGTTTCCCATTGGTTAGCCCCTAAGGCGCAGAGGAGAATATCTGTAGCCAACCTTGACGTGCTAAACTAGGACGCTGAAGGGGACCGAAATGGGAGGAGAGGCAGGGGAGTGAGAAAGAAGAGAAGGGTGAAAAAAGACAAAAAACATAATGAAAGGCTGTTGGAGGAGTGGCAAGAAGGAAGTGAAGATGGAGAGAGGAGAGAGAGAAAGAAAAAGAGAGGAGATTATAGGTAAAGAGGAGAGGGCGGTGGTTTGTACTCTGGCTGCATAGTATGGTCTCCTTCACTCCGCGCCCAAAAACTGGAAAAATCAATACCCCGACAGTCTGGTGTATCCCCACATGAACCGAATCATTACAAATATATAATGAAACGCCGTGACCGCCATTCTTCATCAGCGCCGTACCATCATCGCATTCGGTCGGGTATACGGATGTGTCACCAACGTGGTTCTGCAACGATGTGATAACCCCAATCAATGGCCTCCTAATTATTTCAGCGGGTCGGTTAAACGTCCAGGTAAAGCGCACCCCAGCACCAGCCTCGGTATAGGCGGGATGCTTGTTAACAAAACAGCAGAAGCGAGAAGAAGCCCTGTTGTAATAAGAATATCTGACTTTCTCGGCTTCACAACTCAATCCAACTCAGGGTCGCACTGTTGCCTAGTAACGATGGCACACTACTGACCTTATCTATGTGGTCATAAAAATGTATGAAGAGACCCCCCCACACACACACGCACCACCTCCACTATCCTCCCCTTCGCTCCTACCTCGCCTGCAAGCTTGTGTTCGGTCCTGCCTACCACATATACACCTTTATCTCCATCTAGCCAAGGGGCAGGCACCCTCCGAGCTCCTTCTACCCCAGCCTAGGCAGCTCCGCGGTGGGTGTAAACTGCCTGGGAGCACCCTTCTCTTTCTCTGGAAAACATACATATTGTTGTTGTTAATATTAGTGAGAAAAAATAATGCTTTCTACGCACACGCAGAGGAGGTAGATAGGACTTTGGTGGGTGGGTAGTGGGAGGCTGGAAGGATGCAGATAGCGCGCTATGAAACTGATAGATAGCTGTAACAACAGAGGGACACAGTCAAGCGCAAAGGAGACTGGGTAGCGCGCTGCAAGGTTAAGCGGTGCACCAGCCTTCATCGGAATATTACTCGAATTTGAGCTCAGCCTGAGGTGGGAGGAAGGAAACATGGAAATGAAGAGAACAGAAGATTCAGTGTATGAGAAAATACAGAGTAAATACAATTAGAAAAATCTATACGGTCAAAGAATGCACTGTAATACGTGTGTACAGAATGTACTATTCATAAAATACACTATATAAGTGTATTTTCCAAAAGCATAACTGGTTTGATTTAGAGCAGAAATGCTAGATATCAGAGTTAGACATAAGCTATTCATTAACTATGTATAGTATTATCTCCAGCTCTAATTGTTAAATGCATTGGCAATATTTTTTCATAATTGTTTGCTATCCTTCTCACAAGTTATGCTTTTTTATCCACATAATTTGTTTTACTGTCTAATTGCGGGTTGGGATCTATCATTAAATGTAGGTGATTTTTGCTCACAGATGTTTAAATGCATATACTATACATTTTCTGTAGCTCTTTCTGATCATTGTCATAATATATGCATGAGTCAAGGGGACTCCCAATACCAGAAAAAAACTTAGTTGCGTTTAAGATCAGAATGTCCTGTTATATGCATCATTGAGAGGTCTTTTCCTATTGAAAAGATATATTTAGTTTTAAATTGTTATTCACTATGGCAAGAGGCATAATTTTTCATCATTCTGAAACTCATGGATAGCTGCATCATAAATTTTTATCATTGGTACCAGTATCAGAGGATGGTATAGTTTGACCAAGTATTTATTTGGGGATTTTTCTCTCTGATTGCCCATTTCAATTTACACTAACCCAACACAAACACATTTATTGGTTGGATTATCACAGCCCATTCATGATTCAAGAAACACTACAGACAGACTTTAAGCTAATTACAATAATTAATTGGAACACAGGCCGCATTAAACTCTGTCTCGCTACAAAACACACCAACTATGTCAACAAACAGAAGCTGAATAATGAGGCCAGTCGCCACCCGCCACTACTCTGCTGCCCACTACCACAACAGCATCTGCTCTGTGGCACGGGGCGCGTCAGGTGGGAACCAACACAGATGGCCTACAGTATGTGACTAAAGATGCTGCTGCTGGTGTGTGTGTGTGTGTGTGTGTGCGCGTGTGTGTGTGTGTGTGTGTGTGTGCGTAAAATGCCCTGAGGCGAGGAGGACCCACTGTTCAGAAGATAGCCCCTCTGACTCATGCCCATGTCACGTACGTTTTGGCCATGAATGAACAAACACAAACAGATAGTGCCAGTGCTACCACCGCTATGGGGGGACACGTACAAGAATTACAGAATACTCGCATGAGAAGTTCTGTAGTTATTTGTTCTTACATAATATAAACAAATGTGTTTTAAAACAGTGAAGTGTACCCTGGATAAGGTCTGCAGTTGATGAGCTGGTCTTCTTATTCTTAGTACCATTTGTTTTATGATGAAGAGTTACATGATGATAGATTATTCAATGTGAAAATGTGATTTAAATTCACTATGTTTTATCTGTAATCACCAAAGAATAAAATGTGAAATGTGTAAGTAAGATTCCATGTCATTTGTGATGGGTGAATGTTATGGGAAAAGAATATTTAGGATGAGTTCTTCTCAATTAGACAACACTCTGTTCCACCTTGTGTTGTCATCTGGCAATACAGAAAGTGATCCACTATTTTTAGACTCCATAGATCTGAATTTCCAATCTCTACTATACAAAAAGGTAAAAGGAGGTAGCTGTTAACTTTAAACCTAGCGCTTCATGACATCACGAGGTGGAACAGAGCATTTTAAGCCAGAAGACAGACTAATAATAAAAGATTACTCAACGAGGTGTGACTGAAACAAAAAACAACTCCAGGTATGTTTTTGATGAGGTAACAATATTATAACATGACTTAAAGGTCATAAGATCAGACAGTCTCAGATCCTTGTCCAGTTGCCTAACTTTACTGAACCTTCTAGTAATGCAAAAAAAGTTAAAAATAATCATATTTGGATGTATCCGTATACATGCCACTGTTTTGAGACCCAGCACGACCTGTTTAGAAGCTAGCCTGTGACTCACGCCTGTGTCACTAAAGCTTTTGCCATGAATGAACAAACAGATACAGATAGTGCCAGTGCTACCACGGCTAGGGGGAAGTGTTGTGTAGGTGTACACATGGAGACTTGCATGAGCCATCCTTACTCATACTCCCGGGCTGTCTAAGCATTCCCATACAGTCACAAGTAATTGATCTAAAAAAAAATTACAAAATATATCAAAAGCGTCTGTCTTTCATGTAGCGGGGGAAGTGTGTGGGGACTGAGCAGTGATGTGGAGTGGAGCACCTGTTGTCTGGAGCCATCCTCTCATCTCAGGCAGGTTCTCCTCATTTGGCTGGCTCCTCTGGAAGGCAGTAGCTCCAGATATGTGTGCCTTGTTAGGAGTCTGACAGTTCTGGCGGAGGGAGAGACAGGAAAGTAGCTTGTTATGAAGAATAGACTAACTATATGTCAGTCCTTGCTATGCACAGGGAGAAACACAGGCTTGGGATAAACAAGACACCACATTTGGAGGAAGTTAATAAATGATTTAATTATAACAAACATTTAGATAAATGTATTTTAATTAGTGTTGCCACTCAATTTGATACGAAAAAACTTGATACTCAATACTGATTTTACACCCAAAATATATTTTAAAAACTTTTTTGTAATTTTCAACACAAAATACTAGTATTTTTTATATACCATGTGGTCTTACATTAGTTCTGATAACATTCAAGATGAAACTGTTCAGGAAAGGTCCAGTTTTATGCAGTTATGTGTTTTTGTTGTTTCTGTATTTAGTTTCGATATTAATTTTAGTATTGATTAGTATCTGATTTTATATTCTTTTGACAACCCTCATTTTACTTAATAAAACTACTTAGGAACAACAAAAGTATACTGCCTAGTATTAATTATTGTACATCAATTTGATGAACTTTTTTAGCAACTAGATAGAACAAATGAAAACATAATGAACATTTTTATGCAGATGATTAAACAAACAGCGTGTCAGCTTAATTGGTGTAGAATTAACAATGGCTTTTTGACTGACACTGTAGAAAAAAAGACTTATTTAAAACAATAAATATAGTAGAGCAAAAATTCAGCTTGTTTGAATGTAAACAAGCTGAATAGTTGTATTTGAGTTATAAAAATAAATGCATGTCTCCAAAGTCTGAATGATTATGACAAAGCTTTTGATATCTTAATGAGCTAATGGGCTACTAAAACACTACTCTAGACTCAATTTTACATTAGATACATGGGCAGTCTTGTCATTACAAGCTGCCCCAAACTGTAAACCCAATTTACAGCTCATCAAGGCCTGTCATTGCTGGGATGTAATTACACTGAGTCCAATATCACAGAGAAATGCTAACAGATTTAGCAAATCTCTGATAAGCATTATAGACTTATAGTGATTGGGCTGTCTGCTAGGCTGCTTATCACAAGGATGTGGGTATGCAAAGCAGGCAAGATTCAGACCCTAACTTTACTTAAGTTAGAGGATTACCGGTATATTCAGGCTTGTAGCAAATACAACTAAGGTTACTAAGAGAAATACAATAATTATCCTAAAATAATACTAATAAAGTACAATTAATAAGTCCAGTTAAAACATGTTGTCTTCAGAATAAAATTTTTATGTTTACAATATCAAGTATTATATATGATAAATGTATATCGGTGATCTACATTGTGTGTACTAGGCTACGCACAAAGGCATTTATTATAAACTGAAGCAATTATTTGACGATTATATTCCAATTTTTCTTAATATGCTGTAAAATGTGAATGTATTTTTCTTATGAACTCTCACTGTAGGGGTGAAAAGCTACCTCACATTTAGGCTTACATGCAGGTAAAAGATGAAGTCTCTTCGCCTGTCTCCAGATGTAATCATGAGACCAGTGAGGATTAGACACCAGCTCCCCACTAAAGGAGCTTTGCACGTCCAAATGTAGGACCATGGTCGCTCCTAAGCTGCCTAATATGCTCTGGCATATGATGCTGCTGCTGCCTTGCCCCCAGATTGGATTAGGAGTGCAGGAATGGTGTAGAGTGCCTTGCTGTGGCCATAAGGGAAACTGCAAAAGAAAAAAGTATACACATTAAAACAAAACTTAAAAACATGTTAGGCATAGCGTTGTCATATTTGCACAGGAAATGTTACATGTTACATAATAAACAAATGGATATCATTATAACTAATACTGCCAATGCTTAACTAAAAGCTGATGTATTGATTTAAATAAGGGTTACTGGAAATGCCACTAACAATATTCGGTATATACTGGCTGATATGCATGCTTTAGAATTCCCACACAGGCTCATTATTTAACATTTATTACATTGCTAAAGCTATGGTATTAATATTTTACTGATTTAAAAATAAAATCTATAAATAATTCTATCTATATAGTGTACATCTATAGCTTCATGAGTTGATAACGGACATATTCCATTATCTTCTAAAGAGATCACGGGTCAGCAAACTTCTACTTTTAGCAAATAAAAACAATCAGTGTATTGTGAATGACTCTAAATAAAAAATAAAAAAAAACACAATGCATTCCATCGCGCCCCAGCTGACATAGTCTGGGGCGAAGGAACCATCTCAGACTTCCGTGAAAGAAACAGGAATTGTGCTTTAAAATGGGTCATTCACAAGACTAAATGCATGACAACAAATATCAGAAAGAAGACATTTTGTGGTTTCAGTTGTTCATTCGCCACATTACTGCGACTCTGCTGATTAACTTCAAGACGGGATACAGACAGATGGGTGAGGAGGAAGAAGGGGGGAGGTAGGGCAGACCATGTGACAAGGCAAATGTGGACTCGTGAAGAATTCTGAGCAGGACAGTGGATGGCTCTGTGTGCGCCCGGCAGCATGGAGAAAGCCTGTGACATCGATCTGGTCGTACCATTAAACTTCTTCTTCCTACTGTTGCAGAATGGCATTGTAGCAAACACAAGAGAGACAGCGGAAACATGCCAGTACAAAACACCATTAGACACACTGCAAATACAAGTATTGATAGCACAGTATGTAGCTGTTAGAATTTAAAGATGCACTCTGTAACTTTTCTGATAGAGGGTCCCCATTGAGACGTTATGGTGTATTTCTATCTTCATGGAGATAAGCAGGCAGCAGGGGTCAGTAACAGGTCAGATCTATGGAAAGAAGAGAGCACAATTAGAAACAAAAACACATTTTCAAGGCATTTTTTGAGCTATAAACACAGCTGCAATTTCATAAATGCTCTAAATACAATATGTTAATTTAAATGCGTTTATGTAACTTAAAAGCCATACTGTGGTTTCTACAGCAACAGCAACACCCTCGTGGAGATAAGCAAATTGCAGACATACAAAAGTTGCAATGCTAGAGTGACCAGATGTCCCTATTAACCTGGGATAGTCACAGTTTTGAGCTCTGTGTCCCCTGTCCCAGCAGATTTATCCAAAACCGGTGATTTGTCCCAGTTTTATACAAGAAATGTCCCAAGTGTCCCTATTTTTAACCAATTTGATCCCTGTCAACAGTAAAGAGAGGCATATGTGGTCATTTTTTTAGGCAAAATACAGAAAACCTGCTTAAAAATGATCAAAACACAAAGAAGATGCGACTATACTGACACATTAGTCATGAATGTGCCGATAACATAATAATTTTCCTTAATTATGCACTCAGTTCACAATTTTATTATTACCAACCACCACAAACAGGGGGTGTCCCAGTTTTTATACGCCCGTTCTAAGACGGGACGTATTATGGTATGGCGCTGTCCGTCCGTCCGTCCGTCCGTCTGTCCGTCCGTCTGTCCGTCTGTGGACAATTTCTTGTCCACCGCTCTAAACAACTGGAATCTTCTCTCTCCCGTTGCCTAGCAGCCGCTGCAGCTGGAACTGTGTGTCACCTTTGAACTTTAAACTTCAAAGCTTTGAAGTCTTTGAAGCTTTGTCTTCATGAAGAGGCAAAACATGTGGGGCATGCGCCGATATAAGGTATACTGTATTTGTGTATTTTATTGTATATTTTTGTATCGATCCATGCTGTAGGTCAGTGGTATCAATTTTATGTGACTTCAGGTTTTTTCACACTTATTATTATATTGGTAGTGAACTGCCTTATTGTGCTTACCGGTATGTGCCATAGAACGCCAGTATTGGAATCTTCCAAACTGCACCAACAATTCATCTTTAACTAGGTTTGACAAATTCTAACTTAATTCTATATACAATAATTCAAAGTACGGGCGTATTTTGCCCCGCTGGCGGAGCTCTTGTTTATTTTGAAAATCTGGTCACCCTATGCAATGCTAAACACTAAAAGGGTTGGGAATAAACTGTTTATTATTATTATTATTATATATAAAGTTATTATTATTACTTATTGAACATATGGTATTTCATCTAAAAATGTATTTTAGCGAAGCCTGCTAATTTAGCGGCGTTCAAGCTAGCATAATTGAACATCTGTCTTGACTTAAATACACCTAAAACCTTAAAATTTCGTCTGGATTTATAGAAAAATAACAAAGTAACACACACAAAGTCCACAGACATGAATACGGTGAAAACTTATCTTGTAGACATGCTCATTTTGGTTATAACCATCCAAATTATTATAAGGTATTCACACTTTTTAAAGTACTGTAGTCAACCAGGAAGTGTTTCACATCAGGAGCGCTTCAAAATAAATGCAAACACTCAAAGTAGTTCTGCACTGAAATTATAAGCACATTTTTAATATAATATAAAACACAGTGGATACAAAGAAGATAATTCCCTTTTTTATTTCAAATACACAATGTAAGGAGGCTTAAGGAATCACAGGAATCAGCAAGCTCAATATCTTCATTATGCATTATCAAATGTAGAAAAATAATAAATAAATTCACATTGTATATTTCAAATTCCATACAAAGTACTTTTGTTTTCATGGGTTTGGGATGTGTGTAATAATTTAGAGAATTTATATGTTTCTGACTAGAGAATTTACACCAACGGATATGGATTAAGTTTTTTTTTTTTTTTACAGGAATATCTTTCTCAAAAACATCAAAAAGTATATGTTTTAATCACATAATGTTTTAAAATCACATAATATTTTAATAATATAATCACACAATAGCATAATAGCATAATGCCGCTGATTGTTTACGTTTGACAGAGCAAACCGGAAGTTGTCAGGGACGTTTGTTTGGCTTGACTGAGCTGCAGAAGTTGATGGATGGACGCAAAACTTGCAGAGGTGAACACAAGTTACCCGCGCTGTGGTCCGTGTCAGTCCTCCGTGCAAAATGCCAGCATGTTGACTTTCTTTGGGACGGTGAAGTGGCAGCGTGTCCATTATGGGGGACAAAACAGTGCAGGCGTCTCCATGATGAAAACTTGAACAAAGTTTCAACTTGTCTCCTGTACCGATCTGCGGCATCATGGCTCACCACCACCACCGCGCTTCGATTTCCATTTGGACATTTGTTTTAACTTTGTGCGCTGGCGTCTCTGAGAGTTACTTTGCTATTCCACTGAAACTAAACGCAGGCAAAATCAATATTTCTTCGACTCTGAGTTTGGCTTCGCTCCGGAGCGCACCAGTGGATGGAAAAGGCTTGTCACTCGCAACGGACCTCACGGGTCAAATCAACTTTCTGGAGTTGGTCAACAATCTGCAAGGAGACTCTG
The DNA here is from genome assembly GCA_034769755.1 of Odontamblyopus lacepedii. NCBI lineage: Eukaryota > Metazoa > Chordata > Actinopteri > Gobiiformes > Gobiidae > Odontamblyopus > Odontamblyopus lacepedii. Next base: position 12,307,647 of record CM068357.1, read on the forward strand.
GGAGAGGCTACTACATAGAGATGGCACTCGGCACTCCTGGGCAGACGGTATGTGGCAAAAATTCTGAAAATAATATTATCTGAATGATTTTTTTTTTTTAAAAGAGAGAGAGAAAAATTATGTGGCTTGCCCATTTACAAACATTTTTATCAAATTGCATTGTTTTATTTGGTTTGCAGACATGCAGGCCTAAATGATTTACAGATTTACAGGCCATAATGTATTGCTGAAAGATTAATTTGCAGTTACTTAGCCTCTGGCCTAGAGAATACAACAAGGATTTAATTGTAAACATGCTCCCCTGTTCTCTCCCTCATTCCTTTCTGTTTCTTTTTTAGCCATGTATTTACTCATGGTCATGAGTTCCATACATGCTGTGACTGATGCAGTCTTCTGTCTGAGCATAGCCTGCCCACCATGTGACCACTGAACAGGGCTGTGGGAGTGGGCCACTGGGTTGTTGTAACATCCCCTCAGGCTGTCTATACATAAGATTTAATACATAAATCAAACTGTACTTGTCATGGAAAGCTCTGCCCTGCATACTTTAGCCTGATGGAGAATAGATGAATGAAAAGACTTTATTTATCCCAGTGTTGTCTGCGATGAGCTGATCAGAACAGGGAGCTCTTATATCCGCAGGGGTCCGTGCAGAGCTGCAGCCTTGGGGAGTGTAGGTAGACTAAAGGCCTGCTCACATGCACTCACATGATCTGTTCTCACCAAGAGGACCTCTGCGTCTTACCAGGCAGCTGACCGGGATTATGAGGCTCCCACTGAGCTAAGAGCAGCCCCACAGTTAGAAAACAGAAGTCTATAGGCCTCTGTAAAGTCCTGACTGTCTAGGCCTGTCAAGAGAATGCATCTTGAAGTTGCTACAGCTGTAACTGAGCAGAGAAGGGATGACAATGCTCAATATAACATGTGCAATAACAACATTTGTGTGATATTCCAGTATATTTCATTTGACACTGTAAATTATAGGAAGGAGATTAATTAAATCAGAAGCATGTCTTTACTGTGAGCGGTTTTGCGTCTCCACAAAACTGACTCTTATCTGGTCTCTTCCTTGGAAATGTTGGCTATAATATTCCACAGTATGCCATAAAAGTCCTACGCCTCCATGAAAAATGTTCCAAAGTATGGTTTTAACTTTCCATTACCCTAGAAGCAGGCAGGTGATGTGCCACTTCTCAAAAATTACACGGTGTTGCTTAAAATAAACAGTGAAGATGACTGAAAATACTAAACTAAACTTACTAAAGTCGACATTTAATCAAAACTTTTGCAACATCAGTTATTATTTATTCGGATCGTTTTTGCGTCAACACATTTTGTTTCTTGTATTACAGTTTTATTGCATTAATTTATGATCTGTAACGTAAACAAGTCTTTTCTCTGAGGGGAAATTGCAAATATTAACCATAATTTCTTGTTATGAACCTTCCTTACAACATCATATTAAAGATTAACTAAATGATCCTGGAGGGGCAAAGAGGTGTTTACACATTACACTTAAAAATTCATGCTACAAGGAAATAAAAGCCCTGTGCTACAAATGGGGCAGAATGTATTAAATGGCTAATTGATTCATGGAGACGTGCCCTCTGAAGACTTCTCAGGTTAAGAGCAGGGCTTTTAGGATCCTGTGGCAGTGCTGTCCGTGTGCCCGCGGAGCCCCAGAGGTGACTGACGGGGCTCGCCAAAACTACCCCGTTCCCACACAACTCCTCAGACTGTCCAATGGAAAAGAGAGCCACGTTAGCAAGACAGTAGTTTAAGATTACAAGAGAATCCACTGTGTACATATCTGCTGTTTGTTCTACGGGCGGGATAAGGTTAGGATTCAGTGACTGCACCTAATACATCACGGAAAATCTCGTACAATTCTAAAAGTGCAGAACTTTTTTTGGGGGGGGGGGGGGGATTAGGATGGTCAAAAAATAAAAACCGATGCATAGATACTAATCAATACTAAAACTAAATACTCATTTGATTTGAACAATTGCCAATAGTGAAGAAAATACTCAATAAGGTTAGAACAGTCTTGAAATATACAAACTATAAATACACAAAAACTGCTATAATTTTGATTTGTAAATTAGATTCTGTTGTATAAAAAGGAGTACCGTATTTAGTCTTATCAATGTGGTATCAGAATATTGAGGACCAAGCCTTTTTCTTAGCATCAAAATTTAGTTCAAAATTTTAGCTCTGTAATTATTTCAGACAGTACCTAAACCGTGGATTTTTGGCTACTGTGAAATGCCATCTGTCATCATGTTCCGATTGATAAAGTGTCTTGCCCAAGGACCCAACAACAGTATGAAGGTCCAATAATAAGGATTGGAGGTCTGTAGAGATCGATGCAATAAACCTATATTTATTACATTTATTTATTTATTGTTTTTTATCTAAATAATTCTTGCTTGAATGTTACAATATTCATTCATTTTTCAAGGTCCAATATTACATGAAATTGACTCTTGTGAGCTTTTAGTCATGTTAGAATGTTGTTTCCTATGTCAAAAACATATCTGGAGTTCTGTTTCTGTGTCATTCACAAGTTTGAGAAATCCTTTACTATTACTCGCCAAAGCTCAAAATGCTCTGTTCCACCTTGTGATGTCATGAATCAGTGGTTTTCATGTTAAAGAGACAGTTTTTGGACATCGGGCCTCATTTCCTAGTGAGCCAGAGTGTTGGAGACGTGTGGAGACACTTTTTTAAATATTCCATCCAGTCCTTGTATTTGGAGAAGTGGCTGATGCTAGGCTAGTGCATGTCAACAGCCATAGTTGACCTGCCACTGAAAACAGTCTTACCCACTCCACAGTGCACCCGAGGCAAAACTATTATAACTCCAGACTGTCCATGTAAATGTCTGTGTCGACAGAATAATTTTTGAAATAAAACTAACCTTGCATCACATGAATTGTCGAATGTTGAGGGACTATTTTCTCATATATCACTCGCTGCTGCTGCTCAGACGTAAATCCTTGAAAAGGAAAAAGTTCGTTTTACTTCTAAAATTATTCTATCGACGCAGACATTCACATCGACAGTCTGGAGTTATAATAGTTTTGCCTCGGGTGCACTGTGGAGTGGGTAAGACTGTTTTCAGTGGCAGGTCAACTGTGGCTGTTGACATGCACTAGCCTAGCACCAGTGACCTCTCCATATACAAGGACTGGATGGAATATTTAAAAAAGTGTCTCCACACGTCTCCAACACTCTGGCTCACGAGGAAATGAGGCCCTATGTCCAAAATTCCGAACTGTCCCTTTCACAGCTCCTTTTTACCTTTCACTTGAGATTGGCAATTCCAGGGCTCACGTCATCAAAATGATTCTCGTGAAGGTGTATGGAGTTTAAAAACACAGTGGAGCACTTCCGGTATTCCCACATGACATGAGTGCTTTCCATTGGAGAAGAGAACTCAGTCTCAATATGCCGGGTTTGTGTGTTAAACATGTGTGAATGAAACAAAACACAACTCCTGGTGTGTTTGTGACGAGGAAATAACATTATAACAGATCAGAAAATAGGGTAATATGGGTCCATTAAACTGTAAATTGTCAAAAATATAGCGATACTTTAGCAGCGCTGACCTGAAATGCCTCTGATCCATTCCAGTTGAGTCATATTCTCAGTGTTACGCGTGTTAGTCTGTGGTTACATAAGCGCGGTGCTAAATGAGCTACTATTCTAATGAGTTGCTAATTGGCACATCTGTTAGCATGTGGCACGGGCGGGCTGAGGGGACGTCTGCCACGCTTCACATCTGCTCATTGTTACAAACAGGTAGCAGATGCACTGTGCTCCATGAGGCCGTGCCAATTAAAGCTGGAGCACCGACCTAGAGGCGAGGGCAGCCGGGAGAGAGCTCCGCCCGGGGCTATACAGCAACTACAGGAGCACGTGGGAGCCAGAGATGGTCCCTGTAGCCCCGAGTATTCCCAGTATGAAAACGTGTTCGTTATATAGGTTTAATTATGGGTAGTGCTGAGAGATTTGGGGAAAATATGTAACGGCATACCTGAGATCAGATTTGTGACTTATGTTTTAAAGGGCTCATATTCATTTTCATTCACATTCACACATGTTTAACACACTAATCCTGCAATTTTAGGCTGAGTTTTGCCTTCATACAGAAATCCCTCCTTCACTGCACCTTCACTAGAATTATTTGGATGGTTTCAGCCCTGGAATTACCTCTCTCTACTGAACTAATGTTAAAAGGAGCTGTTAACTTGTAAACTACTACTGAATTTGAATCGCAATTTTGACATTTTGAGCTTTGGAGATGTGTCCAGACGAATCATAAATGTTTCTCAAACGTGTGAATGACAAAAACATAACTCCAAGTATGTTTCTGATTAGGTAACAATATTCTAACATGGCACAGCTCACAGGAGTCAATTTTGTGTAATTTAGGACAGATTTAAACTACAGGATTAGCAGATTTTTTGCTGAATAAAAGAGAATATGTTGTTAAAAACTTATTTTGTACATTACGTTTATAGATGTTGTTTGTGGAGGAATTTATGGTACTTCAAAAACTCTATTGCCCATTCAAATTGTGGTTTTGATCCGATTGCGATGAAACTTGTTGACTTGATTTGGTTCTGTTCTAGTCCTAGTTTAGTCCGGCTCTAGTACTGATCTAGATCCGAGTTTAGTCTTTGTTTAGTCCAAATTTTGATGTGGTGTGTGCAAAATTGCAAATGAGTCAACGCTTTGTGGGATTCTTTTATTGTGTGAAATTGTTCTTCACATTCACAAATGTTTTAATGGTTACATGAGAGCTTTAATTCCGATTAAAAATAATTTAATTCTGCTTTAAAAAGACCATGTAAACACTTCATTCCTAATGATTATTCAGAATTAAACTTGCTAAGCTAATTAAGTGGGTGGTTTATTTTAATTTTAAACCTGAATTAATTTATTCCTTAATCACGTAAACCTTTATTTTTCTTAAAAAATAATTCAGTCTTTCAGGGCATACTCGTTGGATTGCCCTTTTGACGCGATGATGCATTGCAAGATGGCGAAAAAAAGTTGCATCATGTTTGTGTCGGGGTCAAAATTAAATTTGGAATTATAAAACATCATGTAAACGTGGCCATACTGACTTTGGGTGCCATTTTTTTGTTCTTTTTGGCCCCGGCGCTGTGTCAGATGGTCGAGGTGAAACACTCACCCTGATAGGACCTGGGCCTGTTCAGTGAGGAGGAAGAGATAATGCTGACCCAGGCTTGTCTTTCCATGCCTCACCGCTCAGCTCCAAAACACATGGTTGATTCAAAACTAAACTGGATGTAATTATTTCCAGGGGAAGTTAAAATGCTGCTGACTATTTTAAATTGTTTGCGCAGAATTATTATTATGCTGCGTTGCACATGTTTTATGCAGACATTGCTCTTGTTTTAATATCAAATACTGTAATTCCCTTGATTTTGTAGTTAGGCGTTTAATTTTTGAATTGAAAAATATTTGAATTTTCTTTTAAAATGTTAGAATATGGGATAATCTCCTATATTCTCTAAGTCAGTGTTACTCAAACTGTGGTACGTGTCCCACTGCTTGTACGTGATCTCCGCTTACGGGTTTTCCTAGAGTTATTTTTTCCAATTTTTTGTTCCCCTTTGGATTATTTCTTGTTTAGAATTATAGACCTGGTATTGGATATTGGCACTGCTGATAAATTTGGTGGAACTGATATCGGATTCCAAATATCGGTTCAGTTTATATCCCAGTTGGACATATAAATTAATGTAATAAGATTATTTACTGGTCGTAGTTGGTCCAGAACTTGTAGCTGTTCTGTAGTTGTGAGTTCTAGCTAAGCCCTGATGAAGACTGTGTAAGGTGGAAACATGTTTGTTTTGGCCATTTAAATAAAGACCTTTTAACTTTCTGTGACTTTACTTTTCTGGAGTACTTGGATTTCTTTTTTTTTTAATTTAGTTTTGATCCTTGTTTTTCAAGAGCGCCCTCTACCTGTTTTCACTGTTTAGAAACCCTGTATCGAACAGCCACATCTTTGTTCTCTGCACTGTTTTATAGTTACTTTAAAGATAAATAACAGCTACATAACACATTTGGAGCAGTTTTTACTTTTGTTTAGAGAGAGAAGTACTTTGAAAACAGTATTTATTTCCTTTAATTTCAATCTCTACACTCGATATATATGGTACTGACAGATACTTCAAGCCACAATATCGAAATCGGAATTGGAAAGATCCCTAGTTTAGTCCTAGATTACACCTCGAATAGTCTGTTTATGCCCGTTTGATTTAGTTACGGCGGTACTTGGAAAACCAAATCTTTTCTTTGGTGGTACTTTGCTGTGAGAAGTTTGAGAGAAACTAGTGTTGTATAAATGATGAAATAATTAATACATCAAACAATCAAACTTTATTTATTTATTTTCGTGCTTTCCTATAAAACCAACACAATATAAAAACATGCAAAACGTTAAATAATGAACTAAAACTAATTGTGCAAAGGGTCACTGTATTACTGAGCGTTAACAGCCCGTCTAAAGTTTTGAGGCTGGATTTAAACAGGCAAGTCTGTCATGCTCAAAAATCAGGGGAAGTTTGTTTCAGAGTCTGAGGCCAGTGACAGAGAAAGCCCGATCACGCCATTGTCCGTTTTATCTTCTAATCTAATTTGTGTTTCTTCAGTTAGCAAACAAACCCACCCCTTCCTGGGCATGAAGATTAACCAACCATACCCCAGCCAATCAGTACAGGCATCTTACGCAAAAAACATCCCTTGTTATCAGTGAGTCATCAGTGAGTCATCAGCAGGGTTGTTACTTAAGTAAAAGTACAGATACAGGGGCAAAAGGGGAAAAGTGTCATATGAAAAAAATCTACTTAAGTAAAAGTACCAGTTTAAAAATGTACTTGGAAGAGTAAAAAGTAACAGTATTTTTAGATTTTTAGAACGATTAAAGGATGAAATGTAGTGATTTTGATAACGAATTTAGCTGATTTTAAGTGATTCAGTTTATTATTTTTTCTAGCTGTTTTTGTGTACTGCTCAAAGTTGAGTTGAAAGTTCAAATTAAATGTGCTTAAATAAGTTTCCGTCATTTCAGCAGGTCTCAAATCACAAAGAAAAGTACATTTTACTGTTCAGTCCAGATCTAAAACGTAGTGGAGTAGAAAGTACAGATGCCTGTCACATTTGACACTGTCAAATGTAGTGACGCAAAAGTAAAAACTATCCACCTAAAATTATTACTTAATTATTGTACTTTTACTTTTGTACTTCGTTACCTTCCGCCACGTGTTATTAGTCAGTCGTCAGGTTTACAGTCCCACATTGGTGAGAAATACCAGGCCGCGGAGGTGACAGGAGTTCGCTGGATAATTAGTTCTTGCTTGTCGGCTTTTTGCCTGGGAGACAACATTGTGTGAATCTGCTTTGGGCCATTCTCCGCTGTGACAATAAGACTACAGAGACGGCTGAATGTGTCAGACAAGTCATGTTTTAACACTTTTTAACTCATGAGTAGGCATGGGACGATATAGAAATTTGGTGTCACGATTATCATGGCCAGGATAATTGCGGTTAATGATTATACCACGATAATTATGAAAGTTGTTGATAGTTAAAAAACGTTATATCTATGAATAAGGATAATTTGAATATTATCAATAGGTCCCATATTGAAACAACTGTTATGATGTTGTACTTTGTTAGTGAAAGTGAAAACAACAATGGTCTAGAAGAAAACATTGTGCATAAGTATCATTTTTCTGCACATTCTGGTGATTTATGGTGACAATTTGTGTTCCTGTTTATTACGATCATACGAAATGTACCACAGACGTTTATTAGAAAGACAACAGGGGAATTCTTTGTACATACTTATATTTTCCATACATTGGACGTAGGGGTGTAAGGAAAAATCCATTCAGTGATATATCGTGATACTTCATTGCACAATTCTCAAATCAATTCAAAATGCATCCAAATTGATTTTTTAAATAATATTTTTCACTAAAATTCATTAGTTACATTGACAGTTTTCATTTAAAAAGGAAATAAATTATATTTCATACAATTTGGTTCTCGTGAGGGTGTATTTGACAATATTATTAGAGGTAATTATTGATAAATTGCAATACATCATCCATTCTTTTAGTATGGGGATATATCGAATCGTGACATGCATATCATGATATGTATCGTCGCTCCGTTGGTGCTCTTGTTCTGATACCGCTCTTGACATAAACACAGGTTGCAGGGGCAATTCCAGCTCCCACAGATAAATACTGTCAGTGTGTCTTTGGGCAAGACCACCCACCCCATTTTCATTGCTTTTTTAATGATATGTCTTTTGGGTGTCGTCACAAATACGTGGTAAAATAAATTAGTTACGTGGACAACAGTGCACAAAATGTATAGTAAAATTCAGTTAATTAGAATAGAAATATTGTTTGATAAATAAACAATATTTACATTGCATTTTAAAGCTGCTAAACCGGTTCATGTCATCTATGAGTTAGATTAGTGGTAGAACCATCTTCAAACTATATACAAAAGGAAATGTTAAGAAATGTAGTATATGCATCAAAGAAAAATAAAAGCAACAAAACAACTTAAATCCTATGAAAACTTGTACAATACTCGACCAAATGTACAGTATGAATGTGTAGCTCGACCTTTTATTTTAATTTTTTTTGTATCTATATGTCTTCTTAATTTGATTTTAATTACTGGTTAATTACGATTTCATTATCATTAGTATTTGTTTATCTTCTTTTTTTTTCTTTTTTTTAAATGTTTTATAACTTTTACCTTAAGGGAAGCAGTTGTTATTTGTATGCCAGATCTTGTGGTTGTAAAGCAAACGTGTCTTTTCCAGGTAAACATTCTGGTGGACACAGGCAGCAGTAACTTTGCAGTGGCGGCGGCTCCACACCCTTTGATCACACACTACTTTGACACTGAACTGTAAGTACACACACTTACTAATACTGTTATGGCCACAGGCACTTTGGGCTAAAACATATTGTTGTTGTCGGAAAATATTGCTGTCTTTTGTGATACTAATGTTAGAGTTGCTCTGTCACATGAATCGAAATGGGTCAAAAAGGTTAAAATAGTCCTGTGGTGCTTTCTTAAAAATGTTAAACTACTTTTCAGCACCGTGTCTTATTTTAAATGTTTGTTAATATTAAAACATAATACAGCATGTATAGTGAAGAAGGGAAAATAATCTAGAGACTTTTATTTGACTCAAACCAAAGGGGTGAAAGAACCTGCAATTACAATATTCAGTGCTTAAGTGGGCACCATTTTCTTCTAGGCCAGTGATTCCCAAACTGGACGCAAATGTGTGTGACCCCCAAAGATCCACATGGGGTCCTAATTACCAAGCTAACTGTAATAAAGGGAAATCATGGTAACTGCTTCTTGATAGTAATTTATAATGATAACCCTTCTATAACTTCTTTATCAACCATAAAACAATTATATTTTTTCTTATTTCTCAGCGCATCACTGGGAATAAAATGTTGGGAGGCACTGCTAGGCTTATTTGTGTCTATAATCCGTCTCCAAAAGTGTTAATACAACTTTATTTTTCTCCCCCCTGTTTAGGTCCAGTACTTATGTGTCAACAGGCCGAACCGTGGGAGTCCGGTACACCCAAGGAAACTGGGAAGGTGAGCTGGGGATTGACCATGTGTCTATTCCCAAAGGCCCCAACGGAACAATCACCATCAACATAGCGGCCATCTTAACATCCGACGGCTTCTTCCTCCCCGGGATCAACTGGCAGGGTATACTGGGACTGGCCTACCCCATGCTCGCTCGGGTAAGAGAAACTACCAAGCAGGAGACACCGGGACGCGTAATAAAATAAATATAGTACAATTTGAAGGGTGCACAGAGAACAACCAACTTCGCAGATAGTGTCGTGATTTTATCGGCCGCCAGTGCTCCAGATCTGCGCTCACAGCTCAGTTCATAAAGAGTGGCTTATCGGAGTCGAGTCATGGACATTTCACATGACAACAGAGGGCCTTGTTTATGATTTATTTTCATTTCTAAAGACTGTAATACTTGTCATTTGTTTTCTTAAATCAGTCATTCAGTCTTGGGGGGGGTGTAAGGGTAAAGAGTTCATCGCCTGGTGTAAACTGCCATAGGAAACTGACACAGCTCTGAAATTTGTTTAAAAATAGATTCCCTGTAATATTATGGATATGATAGTTTGGTCTTGAAAGGTGATGTCAGCTCAAAGTTGAAAAAGCTGCCTTTGAGTTGGTTATGTCTGTAGAACTTTGAATATGATATTCCAGTGAAGGATTGATACTCCCACACAGGACTTTCCTGTGTGCACAGGTTTAATTGACTGTCAGTATTGTATTCAGGGAAAAGACAGGCGACATACTTTAGTTCAGTCATTCGCAGAGCAGTTATGCTCCACGCTGTCTGACACTCACATGGTGGCCATTCTGTATGTGGTTCAGTCAATTTATAGTTTGGCCCATATGGTTTTTTCATGTCCACTGCCAATACTCATTTAAAATCCCAATTTTTTACCCAAATTATCTCATTTGAATTTAGTGTAACTCTCATCCACAGCCTTGTTTTACTACAAACAGGATAAGGGAAGGGTATAGTCACATTTCTTAGTGCTCTTTGTACTAAAGTGTAATATGTATAAATAAAGCTTATAGATATGTTTTACACATAGGTAGGCAGCTGACTGGGCCGAACAAAATATCAGAATCTGCTGGAGTTTAACAGTGATTACTGAATATTGGCCCGAAATATCAGTCTACAGACATTGTCTGTTTGATGGACTCATAGTCATAGTAAATGTGTATGAGCCAATGGTATGACTTACAACAAAATGTAAATGTTCATCACATTTCTTCTGCAAACAGCAAAGTGTTCTTGGTTCCTTTTGTCCAGTTATATTTATTCTGATCTTAAATGTGTTGAAATCCAACAGTAAAGTTGCCATCTACCTTCGCATACTTACAGACAACTTTTAAAATGATTCTTTTTACCTGTTTCATATTAAAAACAATGCCTTTATTCATTTTCATTCATTTAAACTGCCAAGTCCAAGTCATTTCATTCACTACAGCAGACAGTCGAATGTGTCCTGTCTTATGTCCTCAGCCTGACTCATCGGTGGAGCCGTTCTTTAACTCGGTGGTCAAACAGTTGGGGATTTCTGACGTCTTCTCCCTGCAGATGTGTGGAACTGGACTGTCAGCCAGCACCTCTGAAGAGCAGAGAGGTGGAAGTCTAGTGAGTATTTACACTGTTAAATTATTGTTGATTTACTTGGGAGAGTTTATAAATGCATGATGAGTGCAACGGTGGCACAGTAGCCTCAGCCGCACCTACCAAACAGGACATGGCCCTGTGTGTGGAGTTTGCCCATGGGTCTGTGTTTGCCTTCATGCTCCAGAACCTACCACTAAAACATGAACAAGTGGATCCCCAAACGGAATATGTTCCAGACTGTACGTCTTTGTAAAGTCTTGTAAAAGTGTGAGGTCTTGGCTGAAATAGATAAAAGCTATGATGTGTCGTGTGTACTCACAGCACTAGCCGTCTTGCTATACATGTTACATATCATGTAATATGATAAAATGAGTTTGTCCAGGATATGATCCTGGTGAGAGCAAGTCTGTTCCTGACATAAGGCCCCTGTGATGCTGGATGGTTACAGTGACACAGGCAGATGGAGATGTTGGCAAGATAGCACTGCACAAGTGCTACTTGGATGTACTTATTAATAATGAGTTTATATTGAACCTTGTGTTTTTCCCTCAGATTATGGGGGGCATTGAACCATCTCTGTACCGAGGGGCTGTGTGGTACACACCGATTATAGAGGAGTGGTACTATCACGTGGAAGTGTTGAAGCTGGAGGTCGGAGACCAAAATCTCGCCCTGGACTGTAAAGAGGTACAGTAGCTTATTTTCACTGTTCTCGCTGTAAGTGTCAGTGTTAAGATGATTTGATCTCAGTTTTGTTTATGATCTTTTCTTTTCAGTACAACATGGATAAAGCTATAGTCGACAGTGGGACGACTCTGCTGCGTCTGCCTGTCAATGTGTTCACTGCAGTAGTGAACGCCATCACACAGAGCTCTTTGGTAAGGTCATATCTACTGGCTAACAACAAAATGTGATATTTCTAAAGAATACTTTTATAACTCTGATAATGATAAATGATAATCTGATCCTCTTTAGATACAAGACTTTTCTGCAGGTTTCTGGGACGGTACAAAACTAGCCTGCTGGATCAAAGGAGAAACACCATGGAGGTTTTTTCCGACTTTGTCCATCTACCTACGGGCCACAAACACAAGTCAGTCCTTCCGCATCACCATCCTGCCCCAGGTACTCGCACGTAATTCATCACCAACCAATTCAGACAGGAATCTTTCAGAAACTGTGTGAAAAACATGAATGACCTGATGATCAACTGTGTGTGTAGCTGTACATCCAGCCAGTCACAGACGTCGATGGCACTCTTGAGTGCTTCCGCTTTGGGGTGTCGTCTTCAGTGAACGGCCTGGTGATCGGAGCCACTGTGATGGAGGGCTTCTATGTGGTGTTTGACCGTGCCCAGGGGAGACTAGGCTTTGCACTTAGCAACTGTGCAGGTGAGACATGAGTCATTCAGGAAACTGGTTTATGTAAAATCATGCCTTTCACAGATTAGGGAAGTTGATTTTAAGTGGAAATACCGAGTCTAGTGTAGTCATGCGGTGATCTCTTTTACCACTGCTACTAAACTTCCTCTTGATAAGCTCTGTACAGTGACTTTTCTTTGTTCTTTAATATGAAGTGGCCTTTCTATTCTCAAGGACAGAACAAAGATGACTGCTGTTCTGTATCACATTAAGAGGCTTGTGACATCAGGACTGCCAGTTACAATTGCTTTCATGTCAATTGTAGCCCTATGATTTCATTTGGGTTAAGTTTTGTTTAATATGATTATGTATTTATTTTATTTATTTATTTGGCAGGGACAGTGCACTCCGGCATAGTTACAAAACAAAACTGATACAGTGCAGACTATAGCAAGTGCTCATTTTAACTCCCAAATACTTAGTATTTGTTACTATTTAAAGTGCAGTGCAAGTAAATCTTTACAAAGCTTTTTCTGTTTAAATCAAAATTGTAGCCAAACCAAAACACATAATACAAAACGCACCATAACAAATCCACATAAAACCAGTGCAGGTTAAATACAACAATTTAATGTATTTCTCATATTAAGGTTAAGGTCCACTTTATAGTCCCCGTAGGGAAATCTGTCCTCTGCATTTGACTGATCTTTAAATCCACTGGAGTAACAGGCCAGAGGCAGTGCTTTTATTTATTTCATTTTTGTTACAATAGCTATTATGATGGCTGGTTTAACTCTCGAACATTCACATTCTCCTGTTGTGTCCTTGGGCAAAACACTTCAGCCCTTCACCCACTCCGATCAGACTTATGCTGGTGGTTCACTTTGATATTCCCCGTTCACTAATTGAAACAAAACCTGATGAAACTAGACAAATGCATTCATTTTAATGTAACCCTGTTGATATTCATACCCCGTACACATCATATTTAATGTTGTGTTTTGCAGTGAGTGGAGGAGTGGCCCTCTCAGAAGTAGCTGGGCCCTTCTCTGCAGCAGACGTGGCGGCCGATTGCTCCACGCGGATGTTCAAGGAGTCCATCATGTGGGTGGTGTCCTACACTCTGATGGCCGTCTGTGCCCTGGTCCTCATCATTCTGCTGCTGCTGCTGGTACTGCCATACAGACGCAGGCACCGCTCCGACGAAATCACAGACGAATCCTCACTCGTCCGAAACCGGATCAAGTGACTGAGAGGGAACGTGCGAGCCAACAAGGTGAGCAGGGACGTGTGCACTGAGCAAAGCACCACCGATTCTGTGGAGAAGGGCCTGAGCCAAAGTCCACGACAATCTGGTCCCACAGACTCAAAACTGCACACGGCCGCTCGTCCCACAGAGGTACATGTAGAGACTTGTCCTGCCTCTTAAAGGGAAACACCACCCTGAAATTCTCCTGCACTCTTCAAACTGCTGTCAGTCAAGTTTGAAACGCAGATTGTGATTTAATGAGTTTGTAACTGATAATAAATGTTCTGGGCAATTCGTGTATATGCAAATCTCCACCACAGTTCTTTAATCATAATCATTGTGCATATTCATTTACACCAGTTAAATAGTTCTGCAAAATAAATTCTTGAATTTCAATATCTGATCACAGTTAATATTTCTACCACACCCTAATTAGCCTAATTAGTTTGTTTATTTATAATTTATTTCCTCCTACAACAAATCAAATATGATAAACAGTCATATTCATATTACATTCATATTCAACTCCTAAGAACTCACAGTACACTACTTTATTACAAATAAGATTTGATTTCTGTTGTCCTAAACGGATATTAATGTGTGAAATGTGATCAATAGCACTTAGCAGCGCTTTAAGTGCCTTCCCACTCTTGATGCAAAAGGACTTTTGGCAGCAGTAAGATTCTAAACTGCACTTTTTAATGATCAAAACCACATGCTACTACTGCTATACTTAAAGGTTTAAAAGTGAACAATGTTTTTCTGAATAGTCACATATTGTAATTGTACTGTAGATATACGTGTGTAGAAAATAATAGGCCAACAATGGCATCAAAAACAAACAAATTGCTTATTATTGCTTTAAATTGTTGCTTGAGAGTACACTTGAATCTTTGAATGTATAATTATTTTAATGTATTCTGTACTTGTATTTGTAATGTCTGTAAAAAATGTGACCACATAGAAGTGATAGTGAAGCAGATTAAGGTTATTTTCAACAAGGTGAGTGCATGGCGGCATCTGGTGGAGCAAAATGCAAATGCAATTTTATACCTCAGAGGCACCTTCATTCATTATCCTTTGGTATTTCTGTACTGTAAACAATAAAACCTCCTACAGGCAACAGAACTAGTTCATCTTTTT
The DNA here is from genome assembly GCA_034769755.1 of Odontamblyopus lacepedii. NCBI lineage: Eukaryota > Metazoa > Chordata > Actinopteri > Gobiiformes > Gobiidae > Odontamblyopus > Odontamblyopus lacepedii. Next base: position 12,322,671 of record CM068357.1, read on the forward strand.
AAATGTCTGTGTTTTAAGGGGTTGGTAACAGGGAACACCATATTGAGAACACAGCAGAGAGTTTGTGCGCAAAGTTAAGCATCTCCAGTTTGATCCAGATGAGACAATCCTTAGATGTGACTTTTTTTTTCACTTGTATCCCTACATCAGCAAGGACGAGATTACTGCCAGAAGAGAGAACTAAACTTTCACCTGACCAAAGCTGCAAACTGCTGGAAATTTGTTTACATTTTGTCCAGTTGACAGAATTGAATTTCTCCTTTGCTATGGATCCGGTCTGGACGACTGAGGGGTTTACACAAACGTTTTAAGATGGATAGTAATAATAATATTAATAATGCATCAGTTTTATATAGCGCTTTTCAGGACACTCAAAGACGCTTTACAGAGCATTATTCATTCACGCCATACCCTGGGGCAGACTGACGGAAGCGAGGCTGCCAATCTGCGCCATCGGCCCCTCCGACCACCACCCACGCACACACCACTTTCATACTAGGCAATGTGGGTGATGTGCCTTGCCTAAGGACACTACGACAGTTTTTTTTTTTTTGTGACTGGCGCCCCACTGTGGCACCTGGAATTCCCAGTGGTCTCCCATCCAAGTACTAACCAGGCCCGGCCCTGCTTAGCTTCTGAGATCTGACGGGATCAGGCTTTGACAAGCCGGTATGGCCACTGGTAGTGTGACAAACAGTGTAAAAATACCTAGTACAGACCTGTATCAATTATTTCATCACTAATAATATTCAATTTATAACAAAATTAATGCACATATGGTCAGTGAGTTTATTTTTCAGTATAAATTTGAATAAATAATACACATAAATAATTTAATGTCAACACTGTATTAAGTTTGGTTCTATACTTGAATTAGTCATTCTGATGTTTCTGTAAGAGAAGATAAAACAAAACAAAATTTTTGATATGTAGTAGTATAAAATATAAAAATATACCGTTATGTACCTTCATCTGAGAGTAGATCCAGTCCATGTAGAAAGTGACATTGGTGTAAACATCTGGTTTATAGTCTTCAGTGCAATGTCTCCCCCAAAGATTGGCACCCAGCACCCAATATCTCCCACCCAATAAGGACATGAGGGGTCCACCACTGTCAGTCTGTGATAAAAGCAAAAGTGCTATTTTTGATTATATTTTGATTAGGGATTCAACGATTAGAAACTATGAGGAACTGAGGGGACAGTGTAGAAAATGGACACAGATCTGACAGAAAACTTGACCTTTCTTTAACTGGGGCAATATTAATTGAATAGTAAATATGTTGAAAAAGTACTTTTTAAATGGTGCATTGTTATTACAAGCCTCCATGTTAAATCCTCACTATATTACTACACTTTTGCAGATTTAGAGATTTTGTTCCATTGAATTCTTATTTACTTTGTGCCAATCAACATAGACTGCTTTAAGAGCATAAATAAACGTCTGCTCCCTTTGTGCAAATACACTGTGTACAATGCCTTTATCAGTATTTACACAGGGAGGAGGGTAGAATATTCGTGGGAGTTAGTCTGTCTCACCAGGCAGCGGTCTGTGGCAGTGTCGTTCTCACTGGCACACATCATGTGCTTCGTCACTCGGCCGTTGTAGTCAAAGGAGCACTCCGCCCTGTCCACAAGGGAAACCTGCGCTTCTAATAGACTCAATATATCTGGCAGAAGAAAGACAGTGAGCGCAATCTTGCTGAATTAATATGGAAAAATTAGAAAGTATAAATTGTAAAATAAAAAAAACAGATCATCACTTAAATGTCAAATGAAAAATTATACAGTGCATGTTTTTGGGTTGGGATCTTACCTCCATTTAAGTTGTAACCAAACTTGGTTGCCCAGAATGACTGCGAATCTGCAACATTTAGGCCCACAGTGGGGAGGCATATGGGTCGAATATTACTAGAGCCTGTGAGTATCAAATTTAGGCAAAAGTGTTAATAGTTGACCAAAAAAATAATACAGCATTCACAAATAGTTTTATGAGCCTATGTCAGAATCACCTGTCATGTCCAGAGGATTAGCCAGCCTCATGAGAGCGATGTCGTTTTGCTGTGTGATGGGCTCGTAGTCCTGGTGGGGGAGGATGGAGCTCACGCTGTGCACTGGGGTGAACAGAGTGTCTAAGTCTCCCACTATTCCAGCATACACCTGCCAGCTCTGCGGGGAAGGCTGCCTGCAGACCCGAGATACACAAGAACTGAGTCAGCGACACAATAACTGCTTAATTTAGTTTCTTTACCTGCTTTATCCCATGTATAACTCAAGCAATTTTGTCAATATCACTGGTAGGTGTGATCATAAATTTCTTAATAAGATACATATCTATATCAAATTAGTAATCACAGTTTGCAGTGTATTTCTTATTTGAAAATCTACTATTCTATTGTGCAAATAAAAATAATACATATAATCATGCTTTTTTCAATCAGTTTGCCTGTACGTGCGTCTGGTCCTTGATTTATTTATACAACTTTACAAGTAAAAAATAATAGAACGATAGAACATTACCAGTATATGTGGTATTTACCAGATTAGATGACATTTCCCCTTAAAATGTATAAATAATCCCCAAATTGTCTATTGCAGTACTTTCTACTTTCCAATTTGTGTCATCTCCTCCATCTCCTACTATTCTCTGTATGATAATAGTTTTAACTATACCTAAGACAAATGTAGTACTCGCAGTTTGCAGTGTATTTTTAAACAATGAAACAACTTGATAATCTGCTATTCTACTGCACAAATAAAAACAATAATACATATAATCATCATCAGTATAAGATGTATTCTTCTCTCTGCTCCTTTTCATTCTGATATTATAGTGGCATGTAAAACAAAAACAAAAAAATATGCCTTTTCTTTTATAATGAATTAAATAAATAAATAAATTCATATAATCATGCTTTTTTCAGTCAGTTTGCCTATGTTTGCGTCTGGTGCTTGATTTATTTTTACAATTTAACAGGCAAAAAATTATATAATAGGACATTAGTTCGATTATACTAGTAGTTAAATATACTACCACTATACAGGTATGTGGTGTTTACCGTATTAAATTACATTTTCCCCTAAAAATGTAGAAATAATCCCCAAATTGTCAACTACTTTCCAATCTGTGGCATCTCCTCCATCTCCTACTATTCTCTGTATGTTGGACCTTAATTTATTTTTTCAAACATTACAAGCAAAAATACTATAACTATAGGACATTAGTTATATTATTCAACTATCCATTCAACTATTCAACTGAGGCAATAAAATAATGAATTGGTTTTCAGTCCGGTGAGCCCCTCTGGCCTCTGACCTGATCACACAGTGCGCTGCTGTGAGTATCCAGTAGGGGGCGATGAGTGCTCCTCCACAGCGGTGAGTGCCATGTAACTGTAGACTGACCTGCCAGGGCCACGAGCTGGGGGCCCCCTGCCCTCTGCTGCCACTGGAGTTTAGACCAATGCCACAGTCTGAAACAAAACCACAGCAAGAGTAATGCAGTTATATCTAATGCGCTAAAGTTCTTTGGATGAGTTAAAGTCATAGACCGACCTGTGCAAAGCAAGGTCACCACACTGTTGTTGGGACAAGTATCACTGCAAATTCAGAGCACAATTTGGATTATTTTATATTCATTTGTTAATAAGGATGTAACAATAACCAAAATATCGTGATATCTTCAAGGGTCTCACAATAATATCGTGGGCTGTCACAACATATTGATTATATTTGGGGTTGTGGTCTATGTTTTTTGTTTTGTAGTGCTGCAAAAAGACAGAACAAACTCCTCCTACTACTAATTGCAAGTCTGTTTGCTTAAATTCATTGTTTTGGTGCAGAAACATCTAAAAAAGAGAAGGAACTACATAGACCATGATCCTTTGCTGCAGTTTCAGTCCAGTCTACATGATGAAAAAGGTGTTGTTAAGCACTTAAAAACTTATTAACTAACTTAACTATTTTAATTTGGATTATGACAGGAAATAAGCATATTTTAATTTGGATTATGACAGGAAAATAAGCATATTTTAATTTGGTTTATGACACAAAATCATATTCACAATTGTGTTAACCACTACAAAATATTGGAATAAGTATCATATTGTAAAATTAGCTGCATATCGTGAAAATATCGTATCGAGAGATTTGGATATTGTTACATCCCCGTTACATTTATTAATATTTGAATCGTTTACTAACCTTTCTATAAGATGTTGTACAATGAAAGTGTCAGGTTTAATATCAGCCTTCACCACCAGAAATCCATCACTGCTGTTTGAAATCTGCTGGTCTGATTTATAGTACGTGTTCCTGTTGAAAAAATAAAATTAATTAAACATTAATTAAAGGTGCATTGTGTAGCTTTTCTGCTTGAGGGTCAAATGCTTTTCTTCATGGAGATGTTATTGCTTTGTCTGGAATGTTTCTTAGACTTAGACAAACTTTACTGATCCACAAGGGAAATTCACAGTGTGGTATTAAACCTTTCTATCTTCATGGAAACCAAACCAGACCAAGTTACAGGTCAGATCGGTGGAGAGGCGACCCCGCTCACAGTCAGAATGCCTGTTTTTCTCTGTATTTTTGAGCTGTAGTTTAATAAATGTAAGGTTTAATGTCATATTGTGGACCATTCAAAGAAACACACTAACATATCCCAAGAGAAAAGTTACACAGTGCAACTTTAAATAAACCATAACTCCACTGAAATCTACGGGACAAACAGATATCTTACTTGCTGAAGCCCATGTGCAGGCAGCTGGCTCTGCCCTGCAGATCTGTCCAGCCGTGAGCGCACACCGTCCTCCAGCTCCGGCTCTGAGCGCTGTAGATCTGAAGGAGGAAATCTGACCCCTGCACTCGCACTGCGCACACAAACCAGCAAATGGATTTGGCATTATGGGGATGGCATAAGGTGTCGCCAGCGAGAATAGATTTTAGGGCTCCTGATGCATGCTAAAGAGTGCAAATAAAAACACAAAGAAGATGGCTACTTTTAACTGTTTTATTACAAATGTTTTCAAAATAAATACGTACAAAAGATGTTTATGACATGGAGGAATCAAAATTGGTATCATGGTTAATAAACAGTCAAACTTGTTAGTATCACATTAATTGTAAATGTAATGTACAAATCATATCAAAAAGGAAAAAAAAACTACTATAACTGTATGTTTAAATATTAAAGAATAACTGAATAACTGTTGACTATTGTGAATCAACTTAACAAGTGAAACTGTGGGAAAACTACAAAAAACATCAATACCATTTTTGCTGTGCAAGTAGGGCGTGGGGACCTGTACAAAATACATTTGGAATCTTGGTTCTATCAGGTTTTATGCTAAAGTTATAACCGTTGTCATTTTTTATTATGTAATGCCTGTATTATGCTTATTTTATCTGTACACTTTCATTAACAGTAGTTGCTATATCTATTTTACTGCTCTGCTATACTTGTATTACTCACTGTTTAATATTTTTACTGTTGTTTTTAGGGAGACAATTTTACCGTCTGTCCAGGGACAACGGATGAAAAAATATCCTTTTGGCTGATTCTGGTGCTGCAGTGCTATTTAATGTGCACTGTCCCTGTCAAATAAACCAATAAATAAAGAACTAAAACTACTAACTGGAGCAAAAATCCCTAACTCAAAGTCTACTTGCTAATTTAAAGACACAGTATGTGGCCTGTACCTCTTACTGCATCAAGCATAACTGAACCTGTGTCGTCAACGCTCTAACCTGCTTTAACCTGCATGTAAAGGGCACGTGCAAGTTTTTTCATTCTCAGTTCAGGGACAGGCTTCCCGAGAAAGCTCAGAACCTCCAGAATTCCCTCACTGAGCTGCAGACGCTGCATTAGCACTGATTCATGACTGGCTGCAGACTCTGGGGTTTAGTCCTTTTAGGTTTAAACCAACTGAATTTCAGTGTTGAAACTGGCGACAATAATATAACATTGGCCATCATACAATCTATTGTTTTTGTGATTAAGAATAAACCAGCATTACAGTTGTTATCAGTAAATTATATTCTGAGATATCCTGATATTTACTCCAAAAACGTTCATTTTGTCGTCTTATGTACATTAACTGCCAATTCAGAGCACATTTTGGATTATTTCATATTTATTTATTAGTATATGTTTTCGCCCTTACAATCACAACCTCTGATATACTGATATTTGATTTGACCATGTTGGAAATATCTGGGAATATCTTTCATTAAAACAGATAAACTTTATGAAATTTAAAATCAGAATACTATCCCTTTAATGGTTTTTATGTACAAAAACACGCATATTTTAAACTGCATGTACAATTTGAGACTTGATGCTAATTACCACAGTTAGCTTCATCCTGGCCCCCCGGACAGTCTACCACCCCATCACACCACTGGGACTCCCACACGCAACTGCCATCTCCGCACTGCAGCCCATGGGCACAAGCGGATGAAACTGGGGCAAAAAAAAAGAGACAGTGTTTCAGTGTAAAAAGTGAATGTGGCATATGGCAAAACCAGAAGGTAAACAAGTACTCACAGTAGTAAGCGAGCAGGATGGAAATGATGATCAGGAGTAAGAGGAGGCAGCAGAGGTATTTTATCATCGCATTAATGCATTTATCTTTGGCACCTGGAAAAGGAAAATAAGATGTGTTCACTAGGATATAGTTTCCAGAAATTATGCTAAAAAAAATACGTGTTTTGCTTTCTGTTTGTGCATTAAGTGTTTACCATATTACTAAAATGTCTTGGGAAGCACTCTGTTGATTACAGGTTAATATTTGGTTTATGGTTTATATTACTGGTTTATATTTTAATATTTTGACTGAAGGGTTGTCAGAAGTATCAAAAATCAGATACTAATCAATTAAAAAAATGTAATTATTTATTTTTATTTATTTGATTGGGACAGTGCACATTAATGGACAGACATTATAAAGTACATGAATGTAAACATGCCAGATTGTAGCCTAAAAGACTCATTTCCATCCGTAGCTCCACAGGCAGGCATCACACGGGGGTCACAGTAAGTATTAAATAGAAATTTACATTTAACATTAGGTCATGAGTCTCTCTACAACTACATTTACACAGGCCTCATGCTCAAAAAAAAGCAAAACTTTACACAATAAACACATACAGTATCTGCATCACTGCACCATTCACTCAGTCATAAGATTCACTTTCACATTCTCAGCACAGAAATGAACCTTTCCTGAAGCTTTAGAAAGATATTGAGCTGTATCAGAACAAATATAAGAGCACATAGACTAGTATACGCCCATGGACCCAGACGACTGAAGGATGACACAGATATAAGGCCACATGGGAATAAAAAAGGAAAGTGCTGTTATTGAATGTTGCTCATGCTGATGTTTATTATCAGAGTCTTATCAGAATCAGGACTGAGTATCGAGTCCATTCTTTGGTACTGAAATTGAGTTTGAAATTTTAGTATCGTGACACTCAAGACCCATCGATTCAGAACTACATTTGAGCTTTAAAACTATTTTGTTATATTTTCTGTATTTTTTCAATTTAAATACAATTTGTATGATTAATTTTCTTCGAATTTGGTTGTTTTTTTGCTTTGAGTATCCTGAAAAGATGCAAAATAAATTCAATGTATTATTATTTATTTGATGTATGTATTTTTTCCTTGTAATTTATTAGCCAGTAACATTAAAGGCGAATTGTGTTTTGTGTTTTGCTTTTCTGGTAGAGGGTCCGTCAAATGCTTTGTTATTGCTTTGTGTGGAATTTTTCACACTACGGTATTAAAACTTTCTTTTATCTTTATGGAGACCAAACTAGACCAAGTTACAGGTCAGATCTGAGGAGAGGCGACCCGCTCACACTTAGAATGTCTGTTTTTCTAGGTATTTTTGAGCCGTAAAACCACCTGTAAATAAATAAATGTGAGGTAGAGCAATGACATATCTACAGAAACAAGCAGGTGACGGACCCTTTGAGCGAAATAAAAATTAAAAAATGTCAATTACAAATTACAGGGCACATTTAAATTACAAGTATGAGATAAAGGTTGATTTGTCTTACTTTTTCTGGGGATGGAGCTGGTTATTTCAGGAGGGGGCAGGGCAATGTGGTGGACGTACTGGGGTCTGACATCTGTACGACTCGGAGGTCTTTTGTCAGCTTCAACCAGACCGGAACTCAAGTCCTCATACTGTGGATAAAACACAAAACATCAAATAGTATAATATGCTTTTTTCAATCACTTTGAATCTCTTCCTTGATTTATTTTTACAACTTTGCAAAAAATAATAATAGGACATTAAATATACCAGTAGTAAATGTTGTACTCACCGGATTAGATGACATTTTCCTCTAAAGACGTATAAATAATCCCCCAAATTTTCCTTTAACTGACTGTTTGCAATATTTTCTACCTTTCAATTTGTAGCATCTCCTCTATCTCCTGTTATTTTGTTTGATCCCTAATGGTTTTAACCCTACCTAAGCCACACCTCTTTTCGTTAAACTCCACCCATTCTTTGATCCTTTTCCTTCAGCATCCATCCATCACCACGGACCTTCTTGAACTGAACAGTCAGGGCTCTCGATGGGTTTGTACAGGTAAATATTAGGCTGCAATGGCCGAGTCAATGAGTGACACGTGGAGAGGCCTGAGGATTTAAATTAAGACGAATTACCGCACAACAATCATACATTTTGAAGAAGATTGTGAGTTTATGGTGAACTTTAAAGCTATAGAGACAAAGCTGCTAATAAAATAGAGAAATATGTGGAAAAAGAGAGTCCTGAGGCTTTAAATAAGGGCAAATTACAATGGTTTACAATATAATTTTCATTCATTTAATATTTCTGGGTATTTATAACGCAACAATCAAACACTTTGAAGAAGATTGTGAGTTTATGGAGAACTTTAAAATTGTAGTCTCTCTCCTTTTTATTTGTGTCACTCCCTTTTTTAATTTTATGATTATGTATGTTTTGATTCGTTTGTATTGGGATTTTAATGTATTTCTTATTCTGTAAAACACTTTGCTTTGCCTAGAGACAAAGCTACCAATAAAATACAGAAATACGCAAGAAGTGACCGATGCCGAGGCCTGAGGATTTAAATGACGAAGTACAAAGGTTTACAATATAATTTTCATTCATTTAATATTTCTAGGTATCTTTTTTTTATAGCACAGCATTCATACATTTTGAAGACCGTTAGTTTATGGTGAACATTAAAACTATAGAGACAAAGATACAAATAAAATACAGAAATGTGTAAAAAAAGAAAATGTTTAAGGCAAGTTATACATTCATAAGGGACGTACCGAGTTGTGAATGGAATTTGATATTCACAGTTTTTATCGTTGAAAAATGCATCACATCTTAATGGGCAGAGAACCAAATAATACAGCAAGAAATAAAGGTGCACTATGTAACTTTTCTATTGGAAGGTGACAACACTGGCTTATGTTCATGGAGATGTTATTGCTTTACCTGGAATATCCTACAGTAAGCTCTTAAATTTATCTTTTTTCATCGCGATAAACAGATTACCCCACCAAAACAAGTTACAAATCAGATCTGTGGAAAGGCGACCCCACTCACAATGAGAATGCATGTTTTTCCAATGTATTTTAGCAACAAAAGACCTGAATTAATGGCAACAAATGGACAATAGACCCTTTTTAGCGTTAGTAAACAGTGATGACGTAGGCTCGGTTGTGCATTTTGGCAACAGAAGTACGGCAGAATTCAGCAGCTTGTCGAGCTCTGCGAAAGGATTATCGTCAAAAGATCGAGAATATTTCTTCAACAAATTGACTTTGACAAACGGTGTCCGACTGCCAGATCCTTGTGCGATCAGTGAGTAAAAATTTAAAACTTTAGTCCGCCTGTAGAATATCGATTCTGACAACCACACACAGAACAACCAGACATTTTGGTGCTGGAAATGTTTTTATCTCCGTCTTCTTCTGTCCGTGTTCAGTCTGAATGAATCGAATGGGGAACAATGCCACTTCCGTTGCTAAAATGTGCACACAGTTTTTTTTTTTTTTTTTTTTTTTTTAAATCACTTCCGCCCTAAAAGAGTCTATAGATTAATGCCACACAGTGAAACATTCTACCCAATGCAAAATGATCCCCACTGGAGACAAGCAGGTGGTGCATCCCCATAAGAAAAGTTACTTTAAATGATAAATTTGATTCTATTCTGTAAGCGAAAGTGCATGTTTCTTAGAGTATGGTCAAAATGTCAATGGTCAAAAACTGTTTGGTGTCTTCATTCAAAAGTGGAATGGAAAGCAGCATAATTTCAAGTGATTATTATTAGTTCTCTATTAATAACACTGTAACATATACACAGAATATAAAACGATGTAAGGATGGGCAGTATGGCAATGAAAACCGCATTGTAAAACCGCATTGTGATCCGAGTCTGGTGTCAGTGCTATTTTGGTGTGAACTCCCAGAAGAAGCAGGTAGTTGTAGTTAAACTTGTGATCTAGCTCTATTGTGATAATCATTTATTGGTACAGTCTTTGGTATCCTTCACAAATATTTAACCTGGTCCCACTTATTTTGAGTTGGATTTGAAGAATGTTGAAAAATGTAAGCGAAATAATAATGCAACTGAATAAAAAAACGCATAGAAATGAGCAGGTCCGCCGACAGAAATTTAGGAAGAAGCCTCATGTGGGCCCCCTCTAATATAAATTAATAGGAAGATGGTTAAATTCTGCCCCCCCCTCCCCGTTGACCGCCCTGAAAATGTCCTCGTGGGTCTTTGGTTCTAGACCCAGGCCTGCCAGCCCGGGAACAGACGGCTCAGGTTCTTGGGGTCCATGGCTTGTTGGATGAGCAGGTTGACTTGTCCCCCCACGCTGAGCACTGTGCCCTCCTCCACCCCCTTCAACTTCTCCTGGAGCCTCAGCAGCACCCGCTCGGCTACTTTGTTGAAGCTTTGACTGTCGCTGGAAAATAAGTAGAAAATTATATTAAATGGAGACTCACCAATAGGTAAAATGCCTATAGTTTAAAAGGTGAACTATATAATTTTTTGGTTGGGGGGTTCATAATTTGCTTGTTTCTATGCCTGGAATGTTCATTAAACAGCTCTACCTTAAGTTTATTCAATTACAGAGCTTAAAAATACCTACAAAAACAGGCATTCTGACTGAGCGGGGTCGCCTCTCCACAGATCTGACCTTAACTTGGTCTAATTTGGTCTCCATGAAGATAGAAAGGTTTAATATCATAGCGTGAAACATTCCAGACAAAGCAATAACAATGCACCCTTAAAGTTAAAACTAGATGATCAGAATTCTATGGTGAATTGTCAGATAGCAGATTTGGTGACTTGGTTTATGGTTAATTCAGGGTATCTCCAGGTTTGAGTACCCCAAATTTAAGACTTTTTAAAGACCTTTTTAAGACCACTTAAATGAAAATAAAGACCAACATCGCGCCCTTTATGCGGGTGGAAAACATCAGATCCAAATCTAAGAATGACCATTACTCACTCCTTTAAATAACAAAAAATACTTTTATTATAAAATCTCATTGAGAACTCATTTACAGTCATATGCATTGCTTGTAAAATGACCAAAAAATGTATAATTTATAACATTCTAACAAGACAAACTAAGCTTTCACATGGTCTTGTCTCACATTACACTACAACCCGGTTGAGTAAACAAAAAAATAGGCTAATGAAATTTAAGACCTTTGTGGAAAAAAAATAAGACAATATAATTTAAGACATTTTAAGGGCTTAATTTAGGAACATGAAATTTAAGACGTTTTTAAGTCTTTTAAGACCCTGCGGCTACACTGTAATAATACAGGCCAAGGCTTCAGAAAGTGGTGCCATTATTCGAGACCAAAGTTGTGACTCTAAACAATAAGATTAAAATGATAAAATAATGATAAAGATTCAACATTTGTGGATCTTAAGTTTGGATACTGATTTCAAAACAATAAATCTCCAATAGTTATAAAGGCCAAAGGAAATTATGACATTAACAATTACCAGGAAGTTAATGCAACTTATTTTACAAGTTAGACATGACATGCTACAGGTTTGATAAAAGCTGTCGGGACCATTCAATATGAGTTTCCTTATTTTGAGGTGTGTCACAACAAAACAAACAGAAAAAAATACAGAGATGAATGCAATCTGTACTATTGATTGTTGCTCGAAATGGAGTAGGAAGAAGACAGATTTTTTTTTTAACCCACTCCAGTGTCAGAAAAAAAGAAGAGTGACTGGAAACAATTCAGAGAAGTTTTGAGATGAGAAAATAACCTTGTACCTGGATTTGCGGTGGTTGTCCAGGTCGTCCGCTCCCATAGTGGAGCTGAGAGTCGCGTTGAGCTCCTGCTGCTCATCGTGCTGGAGGTAAAAGGCTTTCAGAGGGCTCATGGTCCAATCGAACAACGGATCATATAGCAGCACCTGAATGAGACAGTATTGGTGGTTTTCAGATACTGGAATGTGATTTTGTCATAGGGGGTAAGAGCCAGTGTTTTTCTATTGATTACCGTATTTTTCGGACTATAAGGCACACTTAAAATCCTTTAATGTTCTCCAAAATCTACAGTGCACCTTATAATCCGGTGCACCTTATGTATTAATTCTGACTGTGCTAACTGACATCGAACCAATTTTATCTGGTCCACAGTGGTCAAATATCTGTCAAAATGTTTTAGTAGCGTGGGAACATTGGACGACAGAAGGTGAACGCACATTCACCGAGACAGGGAGGCAACGCCGGGCGAGTTACGCCGCGATCTGCCAATGGATCGTGGATGCCTGCGCTAAAGTAACAGTCTCATTCAATGCGCCTTATAATCCGGTGCACCTTATGTATGAAAACTGACCCTGTAGCAGCCGATAATGTAATAATGGCCAATAATGTAATAATGGCCAATAATGTAATAACTGCCTATAACGTAATCAAACCAATAATGTAATAACTGCCTATAACGTAATCAAACCAATAATGTAATAACTGCCTATAACGTAATCAAACCAATAATGTAATAACTGCCTATAATGTAATCAAACCAATAATGTAATAACTGCCTATAACGTAATCAAACCAATAATGTAATAACTGCCTATAACGTAATCAAACCAATAATGTAATAACTGCCTATAACGTAATCAAACCAATAATGTAATAACTGCCTATAACGTAATCAAACCAATAATGTAATAACTGCCTATAACGTAATCAAACCAATAATGTAATAACTGCCTATAACGTAATCAAACCAATAATGTAATAACTGCCTATAACGTAATCAAACCAATAATGTAATAACTGCCTATAACGTAATCAAACCAATAATGTAATAACTGCCTATAACGTAATCAAACCAATAATGTAATAACTGCCTATAACGTAATCAAACCAATAATGTAATAACTGCCTATAACGTAATCAAACCAATAATGTAATAACTGCCTATAACGTAATCAAACCAATAATGTAATAACTGCCTATAACGTAATCAAACCAATAATGTAATAACTGCCTATAACGTAATCAAACCAATAATGTAATAACTGCCTATAACGTAATCAAACCAATAATGTAATAACTGCCTATAACGTAATCAAACCAATAATGTAGTAACTGCCTATAACGTAATCAAACCAATAATGTAATAACTGCCTATAACGTAATCAAACCAATAATGTAATAACTGCCTATAACGTAATCAAACCAATAATGTAGTAACTGCCTATAACGTAATCAAACCAATAATGTAGTAACTGCCTATAACGTAATCAAACCAATAATGTAATAACTGCCTATAACGTAATCAAACCAATAATGTAATAACTGCCTATAACGTAATCAAACCAATAATGTAATAACTGCCTATAACGTAATCAAACCAATAATGTAATAACTGCCTATAACGTAATCAAACCAATAATGTAATAACTGCCTATAACGTAATCAAACCAATAATGTAATAACTGCCTATAACGTAATCAAACCAATAATGTAATAACTGCCTATAACGTAATCAAACCAATAATGTAATAACTGCCTATAACGTAATCAAACCAATAATGTAATAACTGCCTATAACGTAATCAAACCAATAATGTAATAACTGCCTATAACGTAATCAAACCAATAATGTAATAACTGCCTATAACGTAATCAAACCAATAATGTAATAACTGCCTATAACGTAATCAAACCAATAATGTAATAACTGCCTATAACGTAATCAAACCAATAATGTAATAACTGCCTATAACGTAATCAAACCAATAATGTAATAACTGCCTATAACGTAATCAAACCAATAATGTAATAACTGCCTATAACGTAATCAAACCAATAATGTAATAACTGCCTATAACGTAATCAAACCAATAATGTAATAACTGCCTATAACGTAATCAAACCAATAATGTAATAACTGCCTATAACGTAATCAAACCAATAATGTAATAACTGCCTATAACGTAATCAAACCAATAATGTAATAACTGCCTATAACGTAATCAAACCAATAATGTAATAACTGCCTATAACGTAATCAAACCAATAATGTAATAACTGCCTATAACGTAATCAAACCAATAATGTAATAACTGCCTATAACGTAATCAAACCAATAATGTAATAACTGCCTATAACGTAATCAAACCAATAATGTAATAACTGCCTATAACGTAATCAAACCAATAATGTAATAACTGCCTATAACGTAATCAAACCAATAATGTAATAACTGCCTATAACGTAATCAAACCAATAATGTAATAACTGCCTATAACGTAATCAAACCAATAATGTAATAACTGCCTATAACGTAATCAAACCAATAATGTAATAACTGCCTATAACGTAATCAAACCAATAATGTAATAACTGCCTATAACGTAATCAAACCAATAATGTAATAACTGCCTATAACGTAATCAAACCAATAATGTAATAACTGCCTATAACGTAATCAAACCAATAATGTAATAACTGCCTATAACGTAATCAAACCAATAATGTAATAACTGCCTATAACGTAATCAAACCAATAATGTAATAACTGCCTATAACGTAATCAAACCAATAATGTAATAACTGCCTATAACGTAATCAAACCAATAATGTAATAACTGCCTATAACGTAATCAAACCAATAATGTAATAACTGCCTATAACGTAATCAAACCAATAATGTAATAACTGCCTATAACGTAATCAAACCAATAATGTAATAACTGCCTATAACGTAATCAAACCAATAATGTAATAACTGCCTATAACGTAATCAAACCAATAATGTAATAACTGCCTATAACGTAATCAAACCAATAATGTAATAACTGCCTATAACGTAATCAAACCAATAATGTAATAACTGCCTATAACGTAATCAAACCAATAATGTAATAACTGCCTATAACGTAATCAAACCAATAATGTAATAACTGCCTATAACGTAATCAAACCAATAATGTAATAACTGCCTATAACGTAATCAAACCAATAATGTAATAACTGCCTATAACGTAATCAAACCAATAATGTAATAACTGCCTATAACGTAATCAAACCAATAATGTAATAACTGCCTATAACGTAATCAAACCAATAATGTAATAACTGCCTATAACGTAATCAAACCAATAATGTAATAACTGCCTATAACGTAATCAAACCAATAATGTAATAACTGCCTATAACGTAATCAAACCAATAATGTAATAACTGCCTATAACGTAATCAAACCAATAATGTAATAACTGCCTATAACGTAATCAAACCAATAATGTAATAACTTGCCAGTAATGTAGGAAAATGTCTTGAACAATAATGTAATAACCTGTTACTAATAATGTAGTAAGTTATTACATTATCAGCTAGTCATTAATTTACAGTTGTTTCTTACATACTGTTCCTTTAAATGATATTAAGAATTTAGTACATTATTGGCAGCAGTTTTTAAACCAGCCAATGATGTAATAACTAACCAATAATGTAATATGTTAGTACATTATTGGCATCAGGCTATTACATTATTGGGGTTCAGACATTTTCCTACATTACTGGAAAGTTATTACATTATTGGTTTTATTACATAAAAAATGATACATTATGGGCAGTTATTACATTATCGGCCATTATTACATTATTGGCTGCTACAGACCCGTTCATTAATTTTGCACCTTATAATCCGGTGTGCCTTATAGTCCGAAAAATACTTGTATGTACTTGTGAAGTAATGTGAAGTAATACAAGCTTTAAAATACATTTGCAAGTGGTGAATGAGAAGATGCTATGACTGATAGCTTTCCTACCTCTACAATAGTCAGTAAAGCCTCTTGGGAGCTCCTCATCACCTCCATGGTCTTTTCACAACACCTGTCCACAACCAGGCACATTATTTCACATATATTTTAAACGTAATACAAACAAATATATTTGGGTGCTTGGAGACCTTCTAAATACTCCTTCCACACCCGTGATGCCCATGCCGTCCACGATGTCTCTCGACAGCCTGAACGGGACCGTCTCTGGGGTGGGGAGGATTTTCCCCTGCTCAAAGGCAACACCTGTACACACAAAATATTACAAGGGGCAATTAACACATTCTTCTTACAATAGAGAAGAGAAACAGCAATATTTCCCCACAATTACCCAGTGGAAAAGTAAAAAAAAGATGTGTATCATATAGAGCAAATAACTGCAAGGTTACAAAAGAGTAAAGAAGACAGATTTATTCATGGACAAATTATCTTTAATCCAAGCCTATGTTTTCAAATGGATGACTTCTTTTATCTTTAATATAGGTATTTTTGAGTTTATGGGCAAAATTATGAATAGTAAATGAGGAAATTTTGAGAAGACAATGTGTATGGCTGTATCTACACTGTAACTTTTATGGCATTTTATTTTTATTCTATTTTACTGTTGTTTTATAACTATATATGACTTGCAAGTAAAAAACCAAAACAAAACAGTATTATAACCAGTGTGCGAAATACGGGGGGGTGCGGGGGGGCCCAACCCCCCCATTAACCCATCACACCCCCCCAAAAGCCTTAAAAGCAAAATTTTGGGGGGGTTCAAATATGATCACTAATTGGTCACTAAAATGTTTTCTAAACTCATAATGTCCAATATTCAGAATTCAATATTGACAAAATATTTTTTGCCAATCGGAGTCAGCCAATCTCATGCCGTATGCAAATTAGCCATGCGCGCGCTAAACACAAGAAAGACTAGCCTAGCAATTTGATAGTGAAAACAAAGTACTGTCAAAATGGCTAGCAAGCGAAAGCTACAGAGTACATCACTGGCTGGAGGAAGATGTTGGTGCAGTGGACCCACTCCCTGTCACAAAAGAAGACCCTAATCTCCCACCCCGTCAAGAACAAGATGAAGCCGAGTCTGTGGCTGAAGCAGCAGGTGCCGAGTTAATGTCAGAAAGTGCTGCTAGTGCTCGCACAAGTGACTTGCCTGCTGGTTGGACAAAGAAGCAGGTGGATGAATGGAAAGACCGCAATTCTTGGCTTGACTTTAAGGCAGGGAAATTGTGGTGTTTAGTGTGCAGAAAAGCTAAAATATTACTAATCGCAGAGAAGGGACCCGGTTTACATCTCGCAGAGGAATGGATTAACTGTGATATTACGAGCTCTGACACAAAGAAGCTTCGAAAGAAAATATACACTCCTGTTTGTGGACCTCAACGGACCTCCTCTGGTCAAATTTGATCCAATTCCTTTCATCACAAGCTGGATTAAAAGAGGACATCATCTCTCTTCTTCCTGGAAACCAGGACGGCAACTACAAGAAGTACAGCCGAGGCCTATTTGGTCTATTCTAACTTAAGGTAAGAGGCTATTGTTTCAGTATTTGCAGTGACTGAACTGTGATGATAGAATTGATTGTGCACAAGATGTGTGTGCGTGATTGTGTGTGTCCTTTTCGACTTATACAGCATGGTTATGTCTTGTGGTTGGTTGAAGCAGTCTAGCCTAGCATTGAAGTTGGGGTGACTGTGTTTGTGTGTGTTTGAAAGCGAGAGTGCAGCTGCTGTGGTGCGGTGTGGCTCGCTATAGGCTGTCTGTGGAGTCCACCGTGGTGTTTTGTTTTTCACAAGGACCCTGGTCCTTGACAAGTCACTGACTGCGTGTCGATAGCCTACCTAACATTTATTCACTCGTTTGCTCACATTGTAATACACAACTTTGCATAGGCTTCTGCATATTGAAAATGTATATCTGTATTGCTCAACAATTCAGAGGTGGGGACCCCCCGAATACTGGCGGGTATTTCGCACACTGATTATAACCATGAATAAGAGCATATTTTTACAGTAAAAAGTGCCACCTTTACCTAAATCAATGTGCACCAGTTCAGCAGTTTGCTCGTCAACAAGGATGTTCTGAATGTGTCTGTCTCCGAGCCCCACAATATATCCAACTGTACAAAGAAGAATCAAAGACAATATTTACCAAGATATAATTTCATTCATATTCATTTTCCTCACATGTAAATGGTTCATATGGTCAAATGTAAAATGTCTGACGAATGCAAAAGAAAGCTCATGTTAAATTAGAAAGAGGGGCTGGGATTAAGTAAGTTTTTCTTCTCACTCCTTTTTGGAAAAAAAATGTTGCTGTTCTTGTTTTATGTTGTTATGATTGCACAAATGTTAATATGGATAGTTACATGTTCCCTTGTAGAAGAACGTAAAATGCTTACTTGCCCATAATATATGCATTAATAAATCAATTTAACTGAAAATGAATGAATATGACTTTAGATTGTGTCACTGTCACCTATAGAGGAAGTAGCCACACTGCGAGTATAGGCCAGCCGCTTCTCCATCCACACTGCAGGGTCCAGAAACTTCTCCATGCAGAAATACCGAAAGACCGGCCTGAAGTTCCGGCACACCTCTAGGTAGGCCTGGAGTTTCTCGTCAAAGGCCAGTTTAAGGGCATCCTACAAAAAAATCAAGTCAAAGTTTATTTCTATAGCACACGGCGGTTGGTTTTCAGCAGTCCTGTGAACCCTCATAGACATAACATAAAAGACAATTCTAGCAGGATATGTATTCGCCTGCGGTAAATAATTTCTGGTGGAGGGTCAGTCAGATGGTTTTTTCCATGGAGATGTTTTATCTGGAATGTTTCACAGTATGGTTTTAGACCTTTCTATCTTCATGGAGACCAAAGCCGATCAAGCTACAGGTCAGATCTGTGGAGAGGCAAACCCGTTCACACTCAGAATGCCTGTTTTTCTAGGTATTTTAGTAGCTGAATAAATGTAGGATAGAGCTAATAACAGACCCCCAACTAGAAAGTTACATAGTGTGCCTTTAAGTGGCAGTTTGTGAAGAAATTTAAACAAAAAGTTATAGTTACAGGAAGTAGTCTTAACTTCTAAAAAGGAAATCAGCAATACAAACATTTCCATCCAAAATGCAGGTACAGTTTACTCACAAGAAACAAATTTTTATGACTTTTTTTCCAAAATAAAGGTGCTGTAATGTATTTTATCAAACAATCATTAATGTCTAGTGTAACAAATATGATTTTCTGATCATACATTTTAAAATCTCATACCATCATTTTCTTGCGGCAGGCCAGGTTGGTCCAGTCTTGCGGTCGGTAGCGTTTGTGGGCTCCTTCTCTGGGGTCAGCCAGAAAATCCCCAATGGGAACTGTGCCCGAGCACCACTCTAACACCCCACTGCGCTGAGAGAAGGGCACCACCTCAAAGACAAAAAAACAGTCACTTAGGCCATGGTTTTAACAGGGTTTATCTTCTGGATTTCAGAAAACATCACAGCGTTCTATAGGACAATATTAATTCATAGTTAGTTACTTTTACTTATTGATTTAATGCAGGGGTGCCCAAACTTTTTTCATCTAGGGCCATATATTAAAACACAGAGCAGTGTGAGGGCCGATCGAGGGCCATAGACTGGAGGTCAAAACAGTGAGTAATTCAAAACTGTGCATTTATAACAGGTTTAAATGACCCTCCAGACCTTTGTTCAGGCTTAGACCCTCAAAAGGACAAACTACATTTGCTTGATCAAGGTAGATTTCAAAAACATGCAGTAAAAAGTACTACTTGTGGTAGTATGGGCCAATTCACCTGGAAGCCTGAGGGCCAAAAACAACTGGTCTGAGGGCCACATTTGGCCCCCGGGCCATAGTTTGGACATGCCTGATTTAATGGATGAGGGATTGCATTAATTCTACCTAAATCTACCTGTCCAGGGTCTGAAGGTGGAAATTAGTGATTTTTCTATAACCTATAACAAACATATCACCTCTTTGTGTATGTCAATGTTGTTATGCGCAACATCCCTGATAGATAAATAAATAAGCAAATATTACAGATGGAGAGCAGCTTAAGTTAATGTGCTTAAAATGCGGCTTTCTGTTATAATCCAGTGACTTCTTGGGTCTAGTCACTAATAGAAATGGTCAGGTTCCACATTTGTGCATTTACCTTTTAGATATTTCATGGCAAAGTACAACAGAATGTAATCTATAGGGAAATCTGGCTCTTGCCCCCATCTGGGAGTATAAAATCATCACATTTTAATAGGCGATACAGTCTCAAAGTCAAACCTTGTATCGTCGGATGTTGAGTTTTCGTTTGCGCGTGTCCGTGTTGCGTTGCAGAAGCATGGAGCACATGCTGAAGACCTGCTGCATCACGGCGTCTTGTCGGAGATCGTCCTGACCCTGAAACAATAAACAAAAAAGAACAAACTTATGTATTTATGTATTCTACAATCATTTGGGACACACATGAAACCTCAGCATTAATTCTGACCATTACAATGCAATAAAATATTCAACAGTACCATTTAAGCATCTTGACAAAACAAAACAAAAGTGAAGCACGTGATGCACGTCATTCATTACCATTTTCTGTCACCATATTTCAACCTTTATTTGGCTGATAATGTATTTATAAAGTCGATCCCTCTGTCGTGCAGGTAGGTTCCAATGATCCATGGGCATACTACTCCATGTGCCCTTACACAGCTCAAGATCATTCCAAAGCTGGACTGGGAAAGGCTCATTTCTGTCCTGTGAATGCGACTTTTTAGTATCGATACCTGCTCAAATGATCTAGTTTTGATACTAGTTTTAATATCGATTAGTATCTGATTTTCAATACTTATGACAACACTACTAAGGTACCATTTAACTACATTGAAATAGGTGTTAATGACACTTGACAATGTTATCACAAACAAATATGCAGCTCTTTTCATCACGAGTGCTCAGAGTGGTCTGATAGTGAATTATTAGCCTTTAAGTGGCTGAAAAAAGTTTTCCAAAACACATCACACAAATCACACCCAGAAGAATGTTACTTTCACAAAAGGTGTAAAGAACAGTGGTAATTCAACAAACTCCTATTTGTTTCCATTACAAAAACAGGATTAATCATTACCAACAAGCCAAAAGAAGTGGAAAAGAACAGAGGACTCTTGGGGTTGGCCAGTGACATATCAGCAGTACTGTGGCCTCAAAGAAATATGTGTTCAACTGTACATAAGAAAAATATTATGGAATCCTGTAATTTACGACACTTACTTTGACTAGCTGCCTTCTGCTCTTTCCATCAGACCCCACACAGTCAATGATCTTGGGCAAGTTCACTCCTCCTGCCAGATGATAGTGCGGAAGAAAGCCGTTGATGGTGACTATATCATCATAGCGTCCAGATGGGTCAACCTAAAAAGACATAATATTATAATACCTAAAAATAGTCCTGCAAACAGCAAAATGTCACCGCCTCTGTGAGTTGGAATATCCTACTGATATTTTAACTGATGTTTTGCTTCATATATAATATTGGTAGAACTTCATATTTTAAAAACTATATACAAAGCAAATTAGCAAAGTCACAATCTCCAAAAAAAATTTTACAAAGCGAGAAAGTCATTATAATAAACTAATAAAAATAATATAAACCCAGGTTTAGAGTAACAACAATGGAAAAATGTGCCTTAATCAAAGGTGGAAAAGTCTAAATTAAAAAAATCAAAGCTTCAAAAAGTGTTTAAAAGAAATGTCAAATATGATATGCTAAAAGATGGCAGAGTAACTGTCCTTTTGTGTTAATAAGTGCTTAATATTGTGTATGTCAAGTAAATAAGTTATAAATGTAGCTGCTACAGATTATACATTAATTTGGAAGCATTAATGTTTTTTGTGTGAAAAGGGAACAGAAATTACAAGTCTATATTTCTCTCTGCTCCTTTTCATTCACGCTGATGTATGAGATATAATAATTTCATATTCAACTTGCATGAATGAAACAAATAAAAAAGATTAAATATTTGATTCATGCAATGCTGAGGCAAAGGCTGAACATTTATTGATTTCAACCCACCAAAGTAAACTAGCACCATGAACCTAGTGGCTAACAAGGCCTGCACAGTGATAAACCATTTTTTTTACTATTAGAAAATTGCAGTATGATCAGTAATGCAGCTGTAATAATAATTTCACATTATCTCAAATCTATTTTACCTTTATCTCCATTGTTGGGATTGCAACATCATTTAAGTGCTTAATTTGCATGATGGGTTGGTCGGCAGGAATGGGAATAGCTCCTACAAACAAACAAAAAAGAACAAATATCATTGAAATATCGTGAAATCATATCGTCAAAAGTCTCGTTATAATATCGTGGGCCATCATAATGTATAGAACAACAAGTCTCTTTGCTTAAATTCATTGTTATTGTGAAGCATCAACTAAAAAAGCAGAGGGAACTACATAGACCATGATGCTTTGCTCCATTTCAGCATCACAGCATGAAGAAATTATGTTATTAAACACTTTTAAATCTTAGTTCTTTGGGTTATGAATGAACTACAAAGGAAAAAGGAGCATATTCACAATTCAGTAAACCTCCACAACAGTGACATGCATATCGTGAAAATATCGTATTGTGGGATTTGGATATATGTTGAATATAAAGTGAGAAAAGTACTAAAGTGTGCATACTTTTCTCCAGCTTATGTCGAGAGGCGTCCATGTAAGCCAGAGTGATGTAGGCGTCACACAGTCGCTCGATATTCTGGACCATGTGGGCTCTCTTCTTCCTGATGGCGCTGATGATACTGAGCGCAACATTTGACCGCTCCTGTGTCAGAAAATCGACGAGGTAATACATTTCTTTAGTGTAATATTAATGTTTTAACACCATTTGACATACATGAAATACGCAATGACAAATAATTGGTAAGTTCTGAAAAGTTTTTGAGTGAAGACATTTTGCAGCTCATTGAAAAAGTGACAGAAAAGAAATCACATCTCACCAGGTCAAACTGTGAGGGCTGGCGTGGAGCGGTCTTAGATAAGCGAGCTTTGCAAAAGTTCTCATCTTTGTTGGCGTTTACCAGAGCGAAGATGATGAAGAGCGTGTGATGAGGGTGCTCCAGTGACGAGCGGCAAACGAGCTGTAAATATGACAAAAGGAAGTTAATAGTATATGTACAAGAGAATTAGTAAAAGTCTGTGATGAAGCTTCACCTCACTGAGAACGTCATGAAAGCCCACGTCCTCGGTGACGGCGGAGGTGATTCTGGTCCCCATCCGAGCGGCCAGCTGATACATGAGAGGCAAAAACTTGTACGAGGGAATTTTCTTTACCCCTTTCTGGAATACAAATAGATATAATGGCTTAGAAAGGTTGGTCCAAGGTGAGAGGTTCCTTTTTACTCTCACAGAGCAACATCATGTGAAATGAAAATAAACTCTGAAACATGGATTAGGAAGGTTTTCAGTCTGGAGTGTTGGTGCGGGGGAAGCTGTGACTGAGCAAAGAGATGGATATACATTTATAAAAAATAAAATAACTCTTTAGAGTGGGTATTATGCAAAAATCTACTTTTTGTGCTTTTACACTTCATTGTTTGCATGTGATTACATTTTTTGTTTAAACGTTGTAGTTACTTTTTAAATTCTACATGAAGATTTTCTTAAATCTGAAATAATGAGAAGAATTGGAGTAGTTGTGTGAAGAGAATAAATACTTGTATCAATATGAAACTATTTTTTCTCATACCTTTTCCAACTTTCAATTTAGTTGCTATAAAAACATGTTTTCCTCATATTGATTGATTTAATTAGTGCCATTTAACACAAAAGTGGGTAAATTTTCTTTCTCCAAAGTCTGAACTCCTAACCACAGCTTTTACGGTCAGGACTGGCTTTAGGCCTTTTGATTAAAAAGACCTGAGCTGATAATTGACAATTAGAAATTATTTTATTAAAATTTGATTACATGCACAGACCTACTTCTTTTTATTTTATCAGTAAAATAAAATAGATTTAATGTGATTAAATACCATACCATAGTGAAATGAAAAAAGTTAGTGCTAGTGACCTTCATCATGTCGTTCACATCCTTGTGGTCTGCGTTCTCGAGCCAGAGGGAGGCCAGTCTGAAGACCCAGGTGTCGTGCTCCTCGCCCTGCTCCAAACACTGGATGTAGTTCTCCACAGCTTTACACAGGAAGCGCCGTCTGTCTGTCTGCAGGTTAGACAGCGCCTTCTGATCCAGCTCCAGCTCTCTCTGGACCTTTATTGTGTACCTTTTAGGGTTGTAAGAAAAAAATTGTGATACTTCATTGCATGTTTCTTGTATTATTATCGATTATTGCAGGTATATAATGCAAGTTAAAGTGGCAAAGACAACAATTAATGAAACTCAGTCATTTTCACATTCTCTTCCATATACTCAAGGTCTATTATTTAACTGACTTAACTTTGACACCAGTCTCTTGATTCTTTTGCTACTTATTTAAAATGTATTATATTTTTTTCTCTTTGTCATGATCATATATTGTGACGTGTGAGCTACTGTGTCCAAATAATTTCCCTTGTGAATCAATAAAGTTTGTCTAAGTCTAAGTTTAAGAAACACAAAGAACAAGGTTAAATTGTGAGGATTGAAATACCCAAAAGTCAGGCCTGTCCACAGAAATTTGGGGGGCCAGAAGACACGGGCTCCCCTCTAATATAAATTAATAAGCAGATGTTTCTGGGCCGATAAACCTTGGGGCCTGGGACAACAGACCCCTTTGTCCCCTCCTGTCGACTCCCCTGTTGAGTACACCATTTTACACAAACCTGTTACTTGTGACTTTGCGCTCTTTCATCAACTCCACCTCCTCTTTGGCTTTCTCCAGCAGCGCATGTTTGTTCTCAAACTCAGAGGACTTCATGTATTTGTCAATGCTCTGATATTGTGCGTCAGAAAATCGAGCCAGAGATAGAAAAGCTTCTGTCCTTTGACTCTGCAGCCGCGAGTCTTGTGCTTCGGATCCACCCTCAATGACCTCCACAGCCTGGAAACCACCCCACACAAGACTCAGGACAAAAGATATTCACAGAACTATCAATAGAATAAAATATCTATCTATCTATCTATCTATCTATCTCTCTCTCTCTCTCTCTCTATCTCTATCTATCTATCTATCTATATATATATGTTGTGTATTTTATTTAGTCTAATCACAGGTTTAAGTCAGGTGGCATTGGGGTTGTGACTACATGACTTCTACTTCAATGAGCAGTTTAGAATAGAAAAAATAAAGAGCATGTTTTTACCCTTTCTAGGTACTTCTCCAGTATAACTCCGGGACTTTCCAGGCAGGTTTCAGCCAGCCAGTTCCCACACAGCCTCAGACATTCAGTATAGACGGGAACAAGTGCAGGGTTAAAATCCACCTTCAAAATAAAAGTCATAACGATATTGTTAGAAGGAGAAAAGGTTTTGTTAAAGTACTAGTATATTCTCCAAATGGAGCATGTCTGACCTTCTCCTCTAAGTGCTGTATCATCTTTCTCAGCAGACCCAGAGCCAGCTCCTGCTCTCCTTTGGCCCAAAACACCTGGGCCTCCTCAAGCTTCCACGACAATACACCGTTTGACAGCCAGGATACACCACTACTGTGTTCTTTCATTTGAAAAACTGCTCGCTCTGCCAACTACAAGAATCCTAAAAATGATTTGTTTGTCCACAATAATATTATAGAGATGAAGATCATAAACTCCACCTGTGTGTTTCCGGCCCTGCGAGCAAGCCGGCACAGCTCCATGAGGTGGTCCGTGAGCACAGAGCTGAGATACTGCACATTGTCCGGCTCCTCCAGTCGGGACAGCAGAGTCTGTTGGGCCACAGAGCGCACGGCCAAAATGGGCTCCACTAAAGAGAAGTCACTGTCCACTAACAGCTGCAGGTGCTGCTGCCACTGGCTGTAGGACTCTCTCAGAGTTATGTCTGAGAAGGGCCTGGGAGAAGAAATACAACATCATTCTTAAAGTAATCAAGTATTCATCCTCTATTAAAGGAGGTTCCTCTCACCTGGAGAACAGACACTTTACACCCTCCAGTTCCCCGATGGTTTGCAGATTCCTAAGAGCTGGATATAAAGAAGACACAGCTTCTAGACTGCCCCTGCACAGCTCCTCCACCTCTGTTCCTCTGTGCAAACACACCGGGTTCACAGGAACCATTTCAAAAATGATCTTGTAAACTCCATCAAATGTACTACCTTGCATCTTTTATGCTATCGTCAAATACTGAGAATTCCTTGTCTCTCAAGGTCTGTAAGGTACAGTACACAAACTCATGGAAGCCAGGTTTGGTTTTGTCACTCCTAGAGAAAAAAAAGCGTATACTGTATATAACACATACTATGCGTGTTCATGTGTGAAGTGTTAATGCACTGGGTTACTGACCTCTCTGAAATGTCAGCATCCCACTGAGTGTTCCTCCAGGCGGCCTGAAAGCGCAGCTCCCTGAGCTCTGCCCCCCACTCCAGCCCTTCACTCTCCAGGCCCCTCATGTAGGTGGACAGAATACTGCTCAGACCAAAGTTCTGCAGCCCCTGCAGGCCACAGAGAATATTAAATACTGAATAATGAAGAACATTTGTGTTTGCTACTAACAGACTGCACTAAAATAATATTTACCTGCACAATGCCCACTTGTCTAATGACGTCGGGCAGAGAAGAGTGAAGATCGTACGATGTCAAGGCCTTGCCCCACATGGCCTCGTGCTCATACGTTCGAATCCTACAAACGCAATAAATAACAAGGTATTTATCATGAAATTGTGAAGTGATAACCCGAATTATTCATGTTATGTCTTGTTATTTGTAATTTGTTATAGAATTTAGTTCAAATTTTCTTTATGTGTATGAACTAACCCTTGAGCTTTTATTATACAATGCAGTTTGCCTTTGCTTTACCTGGTCAAAGGACTGGTCATGGTCTCCCCTCCACAGCCGTACAGACTGTCAGGCTCTCCAATGCTGCGGTACACTTCGATCAGCAGATCCTAAAACATTTACAGTGTTGTACATTTTAGCACTTACTGGAAATATAGTAATTACAATACACGTCTGCAGACGGACTTACTTGTAAGCGGATGTTTGTGTCTTCCATGCTCTTTTCAGTCAGGCTAGAGATGGTAAAATTTTGACTACTGTCTTCAAAGTTGATCCTACGTGTTGCTTTGGGTCTGGTGCTACAGAGACAAAGGTTAAGAGAAAAAAAAACTTTGTGTGCGTTATTAAAAGAGAATGAATAAATAATTACTTCTTATTATCTTCCAAGTTAGCCTTGATTTTATCTACATAGATCTCTGTGTAGAGAAGAGCAGTGAAGTGAGCTGAGCAGGACTGTGCCGCTTTGGCCACCTCCAGGTAGTTCAGGTCCAGCCAGAAGTTTGAGTGACAAATTGTGCCGCAGGAGTTACTAAAGGAAATACACACACATGATTTCAAAACGCTTCGGTCTGGGAGAATCAAACGCTTAAGTACATTTTACCCATTCCAACTTACCCATTAGGCAGAGGTCTTGGTTGATGTCTCAGATAGTCAATAACTGATAACATCGTACGAAGAGAGGCTTTGTCGTAGAAGCCTTGACTTGCAACATCAGACACTAAAAAGGAATCCACCAGTAGATTTAATTACAACGAAACCTTGGCATTTTATTGATATAACAAGCACGTTTAGAGTCTTACGAGGGCTAGAGTTGATGGGTGTGGCAGAGCGGCTCGATCCTGTGGCGCTTTTGGAGAAAACGTTGAAAAAGTCTTGAATGCGAGGTGATAAAAGTGCCCTCCATGAACTGCCTGGATCATCCTGCAGCACCGAGTGGACAAAAAGAGGCAACAACTTCTGACAGCAGGACACCTTCACCTGGGAAAAATAAACAAGTAGTTGAAATGAAATGACATGCTAATTTATGTTGCTTTGTCTTTTTAATTATTACACATTATATTTTATTCTGCCTATATACTAATATAGTATAAAATAATATAAAGTTGCTAAATGAACATGATAATGAAAAAGTGTAGTGATTTTAAATAATGGAAATCAAATCAGTAATATAAATCTGATAAATGAATATGATAATAAAAAGAAGGAAAAAAAGGACAATAATTATGCATGATCAAAAGAATAAAAAGGAGGCCAAGAATTAAAAAAAAAAAAAGATAGAAAACTATATGGACATGTGGCAGTACTGTGAAGATATGTTGGCCTATGTTTATTTGTAATTTCTACACTTGATCACCTTATGAAATAATAAAAAAGAAAAGAAAATTACGAAAAAAAAAACATGCTCACCAGGCAAAGTGGTCTTGTCAGTAATAGCGCCTCATTCCTGACCGCTCCACTGTCCAGAAGAGCAGCGCACAGAGATTTGAGCCAGGCTTTGTGACCTCCAGCCTGAGGAATCCAAAACTCCTGATTCTGCAGCTTCTCTCGAGCATCTTTACGCTGTTCTGTACTCGCACACACAGCCTAAAAAGAGAGAAACATTTTTAAAGATTTTGTGGCAGGAATCATCTGAAAACAAGAGTCCAAATCTTGACGGTGCCATCCTGGTTAAATAAGAAATAAATATACCTGTTATACAAAATTAATTTTTCCCCCCATGTCATTATGGATTTCCCTCATAATTTACTTATAAGATAAACTTATAAACTTATTTGTAATTTGATTTATTCATTAAGTAATCCTAAATTGTTCTGAACTGGGACTGAACTTTCCACTTTCATCTATCCCCTCTCCATTCCTACTGCTTACCCCTTACTTACGATTATTTTAAAAAGTTATACACAAAAATGTCTTGGAGTCGGTAAAATCCCACTATAAAAAGGCAGACTTCCCAGTTCTACCGTTTTGAAAAGGAAGTTATTTTTCCCATCCCTATAAGCCATTGTTAAGGAAATATTTCTGTTTACATTCAACAAATGAAAAAACTGTCTATGTGTGCTATATTTTATTACCAAATAACCACAAGAAAAAAGCAAAACTATCTTCTTAAAACAAGTTTTCATATATTTTATCTGATTTATTAACAAATAAACCACATACGTCCATCTTGGTCTTTCTAAAGGGGTTGAGGTACGCTAACATTGGGTCTCTGTTGTCCTTGTATTCCTCCCAGAAGTCCATCCCACACTGAGATGCCAAAATGTTCTTTGCGCACTGGGCTGAGGCCTGTCTCACCTCAATCCTAGAATAAAACAAGTGTAAAGTTAGAGTGAAGCCTTAAGGAAACCAGGAAATCTGATAATAAGGCTGGAGTACCGCTGGTCAGTGAGGGTGTCATTGATGCAGTTGAGGATAATGTAGATGCACTGAGAATCAGAGGAGCTGAAGTCAGAAGCAGCTTTATACAGCGGATCTCTGCCATGAAGCAACGCTGTGGTAGAAAATTCAACAGGGCCCAATTCTCCAAAACAGCTCCCGGCAGCAACTGTGATAAAACAAACAAACAAAGAAACAATAGTGTAAGTGATTTTGGAGAAATGTTTTTACAATTAAATCATATGTAACACTGTACCAAGAATGTCTGTTCCTTCAGGGTGATTCATTGCCAGTTTACAGAGGTTAAGAAGTGAGAGGACCAACTTCACTAAGACGCTATCTGTGGGGTCAGCTGCAGGAAAGAATAATATTTACCAAAAACTCAAACTCAAAATGTGCAGCAGCCTTTTGAAAAATAAGTGGCATACTTTGACATTCTTTGAGGAGCTCTTTTAGTTGTACTTTGTTGACATGCAGCTGTCTGGCCAGCTCCTTCAGACCCTCTAACCTGGTCAGAGGTAAGGACTCACACGTCACTGACAAAAAGTGTGCAATCTCCTGGAAGAGTGGAATATGTTTGAGATAGAATATACGGCAAGATACTACCAATTTGCCACATCGTATTAGTTGAATAATGATTTATATATTTAACCTGTCTTAGTGTAAATGTCCCAGTGTTGTATTTGAGCTTCTGTTGTACTGCCCTCAGCTCCCTGAACTCTGGAAGGTCAGGAAAAGGATCCAGCTTACGGATCGCTCCTTTCAACTTCTGCATATTGTCAATCACTAAAAGCCGTAATAGTCTGAGAACCTACAGCGAAAAAGTGCACTATTTAGAAATCATAAAAACAGAAACAACGTGACCACACCACGCACAGCTAAGCTCATTTACCTGCTGAGAAATTTTCAGTCGGGTGGTTACTTGTGCTGTAAGAGTCCCAACAATGACCTGGAGGTGGCAGTCTAGTGCGTCGTCACAGAACTGAAGAGAAGCCTTACAAACTGAAGTCAGGAGGTCACAGCACAGAGCCAGGCTGCGTCCCGACACCTCATCACACTGCCCTGGCCTAAAGACAATAAAAAACATTTTTGGAAGGATGAAAGTATAAATGAGTTGTCAAGGTTCTTTATTTTTCATTCAAGCATGCGAGAGAAACACATGACAGAATGAAAAACTTACCAATGTACAGTGAATCCATTGATTATATTACAGAAACGAGCTTTGCGAATTATCCATAAAGTTGGTTTTCTAGAACACACCCATAATCTTTTTATTCAATCCAAGCTCCTAAAGTTTCCTGACGCTTGTAATTTTATTTAGAGCATTCAACAATTTACTACCAACTAATCTACAAAGCTTGTTCAAAATGAGAGAGAGAACTCATAATTTAAGAGGATATGGAAATTTCAAATTGCCCAATGTTCGAATTACTCGTAAAAGTTTCTGTGTGTCAATATGTGGTGTAAAACTCTGGAACAGTCTGGATACATGTCTCAAACAATGCCAAAATATCCATAAATTCAAGTTGTTATATAAACATATGGTCTGGTCACAGTATACAGAGAGTGGGTCCTAAAATCTGAACAATCCTGCCTTTTGTAGAGCTGGTTTATGCTTGTTGTTTCCTGAACATTGCTGGATGTGCTGTCCTTTACCGTTACTTATATTTATTGTCTGTTCCCATTGTTGGTATCTTTAAAATTCTTACCATTGCTGTATCCTCATGTATTATTATTGCAATATGATGGTAATTATGTTATCAAGCTAGAAAAGTTTTTCACTGTCTGCACTTGTAAATACTTCCTATAGTTAAAAATGAAAAAGAAGCTCATTGCATTAGATTAGAAGAGGGGGGTGGGATTAAATAAATTCTCTTCTTCCCACTCCTTTTTGGGCAAAATATTTTGTTGTCGTTTGTTTGTTGTTTCTATCATGATTTCTCTAATGTTATATGTTCCATTGTAAAAGAATGTAAACTTCTTAATTGCCCAAAATAAAAAAAATAAAAAAAATAAAGTGTTCCTTGAGGCCCAGTGACAGAGAGAGATAAACAATAATAAATAAGCGATATTAGAAAGTACTTGGTAGTTCCAATAGACAAGTACAAGTAAAACGTGTAGCAAGATAAGAGAGGCAGCCTAAGCAGGAAGTCGCTGTGCACTGTTCAAAAGTCTCAGGAAAAACGGGGTAGGACGGGTGCAAGGTGTACCCCCAGGACCCACATTCTGACCACTTCATGAACTACTGTATTGTATATTAAAATATGGATTTCTTTTCTTTCTTATAACATATACGGTTGTTAACTTGTAAAGTCTAAGGTGTTTTTACATACAAGAGTCTAAGGTGGAGATAGAATTCTATAAGAAACTTCTTCCTACTCCTTTTAAGCATGGACTCAATAGCATATTATGACTTATTTATCCCATTTTTATCTCTTTTCCGCAATCAGTGTTATGAATTGAATGTTTCCTTGTATGTTTTAACTAATGCTCAAATAAATAAACAAAACTAAAATGAGTTTATGTCTATGCATTCCCTCAGTCATTCAGGTGTCATCTCAAAAGAAAACTGAAATCTGTCAGCTGGACAAAAGGAACACCACTTTTGTCCATTCAACAGAATAAAATTTTCGTTTGTGATTTGCATAGATTATTATTATATTTATCTTAATACAATAATAGTAAAATACTCACGAGCTGTTCAGGTGATGTATAAGTGTGTAGATGATGTCTCTGAGCACAAAGGCCCAGGCTCCTCCCAGTCCGTCCTTCACCTCCTTCAGCAGCAGATTCACAAATAAGTGGTACATCATCAGGATGCGGTGGCGTTCATAGTTATTGGTCGTCTCAGCAGCCTTTTCGCACACGCACAGCAGTATTCTTTGGATAGAACTCTGGAAGGACATGAAATAATTACTTCCACATTCTTATTACAACATTATATCAGTAATGTTCATAGCTCACAGGGTTTTTGGACAAGATGGCCACCAAGGATTTATGGTTAGCACTGTGGCACTTGCTAAGGTAATCCAGGGTTGCTCGGATGACATGAGAACTAAAGTATGGAGGGTTTGGTACAGGATCTAGCTCCCTG
Organism: Odontamblyopus lacepedii; assembly: GCA_034769755.1. Lineage (NCBI taxonomy): Eukaryota > Metazoa > Chordata > Actinopteri > Gobiiformes > Gobiidae > Odontamblyopus > Odontamblyopus lacepedii. The sequence goes on from CM068357.1 coordinate 12,355,402, forward strand.
AAAACAAAAAATAATCCAAATTTATAAAATGTAAATAAAATGTATAGAACAGTGAGACAAAACATCCTTACCCAGTGAAGTTTTTCAGATCACCTCTGTCCGCATCAGCACCACTTCCTTCATATAAAGTCATTAGAAGCTCTACCACAATATTGGCCAGATTACTGTGAATTAGGTTGTCAATTTGCTGAGTAATAAAAGCATACAGTATGGGTAAGCGTCAGTGGTTCTTTCTGCCATATATGCGTTTAACAAACCAACTACCTGTTTGCCCAGACAGTTGGGTTCCTTGAGCAGGTCGTACACTCTGTGGGCCTTCTCCCTCTGCTCGGGCACCTGAGAATCTTGACCAGGAAGTGCAAAGTATGGCAGGATGTTAACCATGATCTTTGGGAAGCAGTCAGCTAGCATATCTCTCCAGTCCTTGTCCACGTATCTGCTGATGGACTTCACCTGCTCAAAGTCCTCCAAGAAGACCAGGTGGGGAACCAACACAGGATAGCAGCATCTTTACGGAAACATGAGAAAGTTATTTCAGACTCCAAGTGTGATATTATACAGACAAACATAGCAGATTATCTGACTTGTAAAACTCTTTGACAGTGTTATGATCCAGAAGGGTGCTGGGAAATGATCCCAGAGTGTAGCGGTCATCTGACAGTCGCAGTGCTAACCACTCTGCAACCAAGTAATGCAGATGAGAGGTAACCATTGTTTTCACATTTTTGTAGCCCAATACTTTAGACACGGTGCACAACATCTGTAAAGGAAAAAGTAGACAAAAGGTAGAAGAAATATTACAATTATTCTAGTATGAGCAGCTGTATTTAGAACTTGCCACTCTCATACCATTTTAATTAGCTGTTCTTCAATATCATTCTCTTTGTATGACTGCAACAAAGCAAACAAGGCCTGTTTTTCACATACTGGACTACAACACAGCACTGAGGACAGAGTTTTTAAGAGAGCAGCTTTACGATTAAACATTTCATCTTGTTTTTCCTCTGGAGAAATGTGTCTCTGTCGATAACAAACATGATCAGTTTTAGAGTTAAACACCAAAGTATCCTTGACCGCAGCATTACACAAACTACCTGGAGCCCCATGGCCTCTTGAGCCTTTAGATAAAGGTTTTCAAATGCTTCCTGCTGATTTTTCAGTGGTAACATTTTTCGATTCATTTGTCTTGTGTCCACAAATAACCTGTTCAAAAGATAATATTGTAATTGCAAGAACTACATACCAGTACACCAGCATTAAATTAGCTGTGCAATGTACCTTTCCACTGACAGTGCTACCAGCATCCGGACTTGGTGATGTGAATCTGCCAGGTGAGATGGAAGAATAACAGATACTGGATGCTCCTCCTCTTTAACACTCAGAATAGCCCATTTGCAGCATGGATCAGCCTGAAAAAAGTAATAAAAAATAATTACTTAAATAATAATAATTCAAACTGGGGAAGTTAGTTGCGTTCAACTAAACTGTATGAATCTCACCTCTAAGAGCGCAATGAGGCATCTGACCAAAGCTGTGCGTACAGTGGCCATGCATTTCCCAGTTTGGCTCAGGAAACTAAAACAAAAAACATATTTATATAACTTAATGTTTTCACAGAATGCCATGCTTTAATATAAATCTTGAGCCCAGAAAATGTGTGCTCACCAAAACCCAGCCACCACTTGTAGTAAAGATCCATGAACGTGTTTCATCTCTTCTGGTGTGTTCTGTGTCCTGCCCAAGGTTTTGATTGAGGGCAGTAAAGCCAAGAGAACTGCAGCACAAATCTCTTGGTCCTGGCGATAGATTGAGCACAGGTCTCTAAAACAGGACAAGTCCACATGGTAATGGATGGATGTGTTGCAGTGGTATTACTAAATATATTACTAAATAACCTATATTTACAGGAACAGTCTTGGCTACTTACGCCAGAGGGCCGAGCAGAGAATCAAACTCCTCTGGTTTTAAAGAGTCCTCAGCAGGAAGCTTTTTTAAAAGGACAAGGTACTACAAAGACACACATTGTTATCCAGAAGCTCAACTATTATATTAAGATTTACATAAGCGGTCACTTACCATGTGAAGGTACAGTGGCTTAGTAAAGTCAATATTGCCCAAAAGCAGCAGCAGCCTACGTCGCACCTCCTGTGGTTTAAAGAGCAGCCCATGGGCAGGAGGCACGGAGGCACACGCACACAGGAACTCCAGGATGGGGAGAAGAGCCAGGTCTTGAAGAGTCAAACTGTTTTCTGCTAATGGACATTTTGCACCTAAATTGTGAATAAACCATCAAGTTAGGTATTATACAATACTGCAGTTTAAGACATTACTGTTTCCAAAACATTTTCCTAAACAGTTTGAACTGTATACTGTACTGCTGTGTAGACACAAGCACACATTATAACGTTACATGGTTTCTTTTTGAATTACCTGGCCCTGTGGAGTTGTCTGCATCTCCCTTTGGTCCATGAGTGCCATTGGAGCTGGTGTGAGGAGTCTCTTCATCCTCAAATAAGTCTGTATCATCTCCATGTCTGGTTATGTTAAACTCATCTTCCATGGGAGCATCTTCCTCCACAACACTGGCCCTCTTTGACACACTGCTCAGCTGTGAGACACCAGTGCAATGTTTGCTATAAGCCTGGGAGATGTCTTATTTGTAGTAGTTTATTACTTACCAGCAATTTGCAGAGCTCGGTGAGCTCACTCAGGAGACTCCCAGGCAGTCCCATCATGAACAGACACGAAGAACTAAAAAAGACATTTGTCTAAAGAAAAACAAAAAACACATACTTATGGAAAGGGCATAAAAACAAGGCTACATCACCTGTGTAAGTATGTACCTTACTCTTCCTTTTGACTGATGCAGCACAAAGCTTCATGACAGATATCAGTCTAGTCATGGTTCCTTCTTCTGTCAGCTTCACCTTCACACTGGAAATAAAACCACTGAAGTCCTGTGCAACAGCCTAAAAAAAGAAAATAAATAAATAAATAAAATAAAAATACACATATTGACTAATACAGTTCTAATTCTACAGTGCACCTTTGCTTTGTGGAAGAGCGGAGAGCGACATGCATCCTCTTCTGTCAGAAATCCAGTGGCGACAGAAGCAGCTAAAACACTGGTCAGCAGACTGAAGCATCGCACCAGACACTCTGGAGAGGTGGACGGGGACTGCAGAGGGAATAGGAGCAGTTTAACTTATAATACATCATATCAGCACGGTCATATGTTCACCTACATCAGGTGAGTAGCAGTTGAGTAGATTGTCAGCCACAAAAAGCAAGGATTTCTCCAACCCAGCTCTAGGACCAGCAAGAGCAGTGAATTGACAGGGAGGTTTTCCCTTTTGCTTTTCCCCAATAAGTCCCTGTTTTTCCAAGTGGACGCTGCTGAAGCTAAACTGCATAAAGAGCAGCTCAATTTCATGCTTAATTTGTGCCTCTGGTTGTAAATGATCTTGGTTCACAGCACTGAAATATAAAGAAATATGAGAAATGTTAGTATTTACAGTCTATGTAGTTCTGCTTTCATTTAGCCGTACCTTTCTACTTCATTACGACTGAGAAGAAATCTGAGCCCTGCTCTAGTATCTTTAAAGGTTAAAGACACAAGGATACTTGCAATAAGATGGTCAGGGAAGTCTCTGTACATGAAACAATTTAAGAGGTGAAAATAAAAATAGCATGTATCATATATGTCCATGTATTCTTTTTCACTTTGTGCATACGTGCAGATGATGGGGTGAGGCCTGGAGTTGTCTTCAAGTTCATCACTCTGGTCACTCATTAGAAGCCATTCAGTGATAGTGTCCTTCAGGTTTGAGGACTCAGATCCGTCCATCAGCCCTACATTGGCCCATCCTCGGCCCCCAGGAAGGAGTTTAGGGACAGGCCAAGTCATCAGGGCCTGAGCCAAACACAGGCCTGCACTCCTGTGCACAGATGCAAAATTAATTGAAAAACCCACAAACGTTTAATAAGCTTAATATCATGGAACTTCAGTCACTCACCATGATGGTTTACAAGCTGATGCAGAGAAGAGTTTCCAGAGCTCTCTATCCATATTAATCAGTTCTCCATGGACAATGGATGCGAGCAGATCTAGACTTGACTCCTCTGTGTGGGGTGAACTGACCCCCCGAAGGGTCAGAGACCAAACTTTACACCAGAGTCTGCTCAGCTCTGCCCTGTACATGTGAAGTCTGCTGGGGTCTTTAGCCTGACAGGAAGCCAGTTCTTTCAAACAGCGGAGCACATACACCCCCCTCTCTCCTTTTCGCTGCTCAGCCAGCAGCTGGTACAGCACTGACAGCAAAGGGACAAGCTCCTGAGCAGGGACCATTGATGAGTATTTGGAAATGAGCTGTGTCATAATCTGCAGCCTGAGAGGCAAAGAGGGCCAATAGTGTAAGTAGTCGACACTTACAAAAGCAGAGACTAAATATGTATAATTTATCAATATAGTAGAACACTGAAAATAATTCCCTACCATGGTATAACATCAAAGTCCCTTTGCTGAGGCTGCAGGTGGTCCCGGAGAACCTCCCAGCTTAGTTCTATGCGACGTCGTTTGTTAGCTGCTCCATGACTGGGACTTCCCATTTGTGTGGCTCTAAACGAAGCTTGTGTCACCTCCATAGACTGGACTTCATTCTCCTCACTGAAAAGCTGCACAGTGCACAGATCAAACAAGGGGATATGAAGAAACTAATAAAAATTCACAGTTTTAAAGTCTGTTTTCTCACCATGTGACATATATCAGCTGTAAGTTGAACTAGACTGTCTTTGAGTGCAATGCTTCTGGTTCCTGTGTGGTATTTTCCTCTGCTGCCAATATCATTGATCTCTCGAACCAAAGTATCATACGTGCTGTATAGCAGGCCATGCCACCTTGTCCAGTCCTCAGCATGGGCACCTAAACGGGATAATATATACTTTATTATCACTAATCCAACCGTTTAAATTATGTTGGAAAATAGAAACTACAATGAACATGCAGACTCTGACCGGTATCCTGTGTCCTGGCCCCTTTGGGATGGTGAACACAGATTTGTAATTGACAGAACTCCACAATTTCCTCTTTGAGATGGGCACTAGGTCTCATATCTGCCCAGATAAACAACAGACGGGGCAAAAGGTCCTCTCCCAGGCGGCACACTCTCATTCGGGAGTTCATTGAAGCAGATTTCAAAAAGATGTTTAAAGATGAAACCAGGTGTTCTATCACAGCCAAGTGCTTCTCTTGCCTTAATTTATAAAAGAGAATATAGAGTTAGATGTGTGCACTTGTCAGGTAATGTAATACAGTGTTTATATCTTACCTTGCATTCAGAAGTGCTGTGGAAAAAAATGGAAATAGGATGCTGCCAGCCCCGTCTGTCTGCATGCAGCACCCTTGGACTACAGTATGAATGACTCTGCTAACTAATACGCGGTTGATGGGCTTGGATGACGTAGTAAAAACATCACAATAAAACTCCAAAATACCTGAGAATCACAAAATAAGTCAGTATAAGTACACTGAATTATCCAGCAGGCTCCTACAGCTCCGCTCAAACAGTGAGAGATACAGAACTACATTAATACCATAATCCATACAACTGTACAACTCACCATTATGTCATAGATAATACTCCCTACAACTGTACAATAATTCACCCTTATGTAACAGATAACCCTATGTCCTGTCAATAATCGTATCATCTTTGCACTGTTTTCCTTATGACCTCTATATATAGCCGAGATATTTTTATTACTTATTTTCTATTTTATTTTTACTCATACATATACATTTATATAATTATGCCTTATTTGACACATCATTTTTGCTACTTATTTAGAATTTATTACTCTTTGTTATTATAATATATTATGATGTGTAAGCTACTGTGTCCATGTAATTTCCTTTGTGGATCAATAAAGTTTGTCTAAATCCAAGTCTCAGAATGTCTACAAAAAGCATGTTTTTATTCACTCACTGTGCCATTGCTGGGGAGTGATGTCACACAAGTACTTTCGGACAGACAGTATGTCCTTAACCAAGAGGCTACTGTAGTCTTCACCATAAACCGAACAGCTGTATGAACACTGAAGCACGTCCATTACATGTTTTAAGAGCTCATTGCACTTTAGCCGGGGCCCACCTGTAAAACAATAAGGTCGGTAATACGGTTGTTATGTTTAGGGATGGGACGGGACCCAATTTCCACAAGATGAGACGAAATATGAGATTGGGTCCACAAGAATAAGACAATACGAGACAATACAAGACAATACGAGACAATACGAGACAATACGAGACAATACGAGACAATACAAGACAATACAAGACAATACAAGACAATACAAGACAATACAAGACAATACGAGACAATACGAGACAATACGAGACATTTTAACAATTCCTAATATATGCATTTTATGATTCAGTTTCCAATTTTGGTCTCACAATTTTGTATTCATTTAATTTCATACTCTTGTTTCCATCCTAGTATTGCTTTTTGGAACTGTAAGAGATGTAACTCACCAAACATGTAACCCTTTTTTCGCCAATCTAAATGTAAACACATAGGAAAAATCTCAAGATTGTTTTTCTCATGTGTGCGCAATCTTGTTGCAGTTTTGTTTCATGAGATCTTATGACACGGGATCTTGTACCATCCCTTGTTGTTGTTATTATTATGCTATTCATTTGTTATGCCAAGTGTATAGTAGATTTAGGGACAACTTACGCTTGTTTGCATAGCGTATGAAGAACTTAATCAAACTACACATCTCAGCCATCTTCTTTTTGCGAGTTGCCAATGTTGAGGATGCAACATTGGATTTGCTTGACTGTATGCTCTCGGTTTCTCTCTGGACATACCGCTGTAGAAATCTGTTTTAGAGATAAGAAGAATAAGAGTCTCTTCCAACATGTGTAGCATTCATATTATGCCCAAATGGAATAGTGTTGTGGGTAAGATCACCTGAAAACAGCATCCCATGTCAGCTGCTTGGAGCCTTTATTTTTAGCTCCAGATGCACGATCCAACTCCTGCACAGTGTCTGGGGAACGGAGAAGTCTTCGAAAGTGCTCCGCCTCTTTCTGTCGGGATCGACAAAATAAACGCGACATTACGTTCATTAGCTATGCGTGGGTTACAGAATGAAGAAAATTTAGAAGTGTAAAACTTAATATAATAGCTTCTGAATGAGAAAAAGTCCTCAAAATGTTGCATATAACATAACAGGGTGACCAGATTTTCAAAATTAAAAACTGTGACACACCCGGGTTGAGATGGTAGGTATAAATATAAATATAAATATAAAATAGTGAAAAAGGTGTGTAGCACTGTCCATTCTCGACTCACGTGTGGGTCAGTTATAATCTGAGACAAATTGCATTTGTATTTTGGCTAAACAAATGCAATTTATGCTCCTCTGGTTTAGAACTGAAATCATCCTCTTTCAGCCCAAGTTTAGTCCTGATTTGGATCAGAAATAGACCTGGTATAGTCCTGGTATATTCCTGATTTAGTCCTGGTTTAGACCTAAAATAGTCCTGCTATAGTCCTGGTTTAGTCTTGATTTAGATCAAAATGGTCCAAAATAGGGACTATTTGGGACATTTTTGTATAAAACTGGAACAAATCATTGGCTTTGAATAAATCTGCAGGGACAGGGGACATGGGGCTCAAAAATGGGACTGTCCCAGATAGGGATGTCTGGTCACTCTGATACAACAGGAAGCTGGAACCCATGAGTACACAGACTGATTATGTGTTCCTGGAATATTAGACAATAATAAAATGAAAGTACTTTTCTTTCTGTAGCTTTGTCACTCTCCAGGCCTCTGCAGCAAACCAGGAGATCATGAAGTGCCAGACTCATTGTGCAGCTTTATGAAAAGTAGGAGGCAAGAGTGAACACAAACAAAGAAATTATTACACTACATATAGCAACAGCAATTATCTAGGAAACAGAAACTTAGCTAGAGCAGCCCGTGAGGCTGCAAACACGTAAACAGCTACACTACTGACCTTTTAGTCTCTTTGAAACTTCGGGTACCCAACTCTGTAGCATGTATGTCTGTATGCTTTGAAGGTCACAAGTGGGATGGTGAAGTAGCGTCCATTAACCTGCGTCCCCCTTGACAACTTTGCATGTTTACTTGTGCAATCAAACCATGCACACGCACGTAGAAGCAGCACAGGAAATTCCCGCCCCAGACAGCATTCACAACTGGGTAGCGCCATCACTTCCTGTCCATACGGATACGGCAGCGTGTTCATTCACTTATATCAAAGTCTTCGAATAAAAGTTTACTTCTATTTATTATTTGTAAACGCTGCATTTACACTTTATTGTGTTGCCTACATTCTAAATAACACGCCAATATAGATGGTATAAGGGTGAAGTTGATAAAAGCGAGGGTAAACAATGTATGCCCGAACTACAATGACCATGAGCCTCAGCGAAAATAAGTACTCCACTTCCGGGTTGCGCTTGCTTGAGTTCCCCGCCTTTTAACTAAGCAGCAGTGCCCTCCAGACGTCGGACTCACAACAATACAGCTGATTATCTTGCCTTTGGGTGGATTTCTATCTGTTTACATTAGAAACACGTTAAATATGTTGCCAAATCTTTAGTAAGGTGTATTTTTATAACCGAATACGGAGTGATGCTGCTACCGTCAGACATTGCACGACTTGTTTTGGGTAAGTGTCTGTGTAAGTAACGTTAGCCACAACGCTAGCCCACAGCCACAATAAAATCTAACAACGCTGACATTGTACGTGCTGAAGTTTTTATTATTGACCTGTATTGTAACATTCATTTTGTGCATTTATTCGTGTCTTCGCAGGCTATCTCCAAGAGGAAGGATTATCTGACACAAGTCGAGCTTTTATTCACGAAAGCCCAAACCTAAAGGAGTATGCAGAACACAGCTCCGAAGATGGCACTATTCCTGCTTGTGTATTTGTAAGACTTATTTCATTCAGCTCAAGAAATACACACTCATTCAGTAGTAATAATATTTATCTTGTGCTTTTGTTGTCTGCAGTCTATTTTTGGAAAAGGGTTAACGACCATCTTGAACGATTATGTGGCTGTGAAAACAAAAGGTTATTCATATTACATTTTGCACTAGCCCCAACCTAAATGTAATTACATGTCCTATATAGCACAAAATTGACTATTGTGAGCCTTAAGCTATGTAATAATGTTGTTACTTCCTCAAAACAAAAGCATACGCAGAGTTTTGTGGTGTTTCATTCACACATTTGTGAGTAGCTAACCCTTTATTATTAGTCTGTCTACATCTCCAAAGCTCAAAATGCTTCTACCTTGTGATGTTAGGATAACACAGTAGTTTTTATGTTAACAGCTACCTTTTACATTTTGTTTAGTAGAGATTGGCGATTTCCAGGACTGAAATGATCTAAGTAATTGTAGTGAAGGTGAATGGAGTTTAAAAACACAGTAGAGCACTTAATGTCATGACATCATAAGGTGAAACAGAGTGTTTTCTGTTTGAGAGAAGACCTCAGCCTAAATGTGCAAGATTTGTGTGGTAAACGTGTCAGTGAAACAGAACACAACTCTGGGTATATTTTTGACAAGGAAACAACATTATAACATAGAAATGAGAAAATCATTAACCTCAAATCAGATCAGAAAAATTTCTTGTTTTTCCTCCTCAGAGTCCAATCACCAAGTGCCACCTATGATGTCATCTTTGTGGAAAAAGCTGGATTTTACACTCAATCAAATCAAGTTAGTAACTGAGACCTGTTGTCTGCCTTTTAAAATGTTTTTGCTTGTATATTTAACATGTACATTTCTAGGTCACTGCAAAATTCTCCAGCGTTGTCAGCCTGTCAAAGGGGTAAGTCTTATAAAACTGGTTATTACAAAACATTTTTCTTAAACAAACTCAATGGATTTATTGATTTTTCAGTGCGTTCTCGTGTTGGACTTGCAAATATAGCCAGGCAGAGGGCATTAACAAGCCCTTCCACTGGAGTAGTGTGTACGACTGTTTCTGAGACCATCTCATTTGTCAGCCCTGCACAAACTTCTCATTGTATTCTTACACATTCAACGCCTGTAAGCTACAGTGGCCAACACAGACTTGCACCCAGCAATACTCCACATCTGCAAAATCATGAAGCTAATCGACTTAACAGTAGTAGTAGTAAGTATCTTGACTTCTGTATTTATTATACTTTTTATTCTTTGTACATAAACAAAGCATCTAATTGTGTGTGTGTTTTTCAGGGGAATCTCCTGTACCTGTAACAGAGCATCGCCTAAATCCAGCACCAACCTCTCCCGGGCGAAGAAAGTGGTAACATATTTTATTTCATCAGTTTACGGCCAAAATTGAATTAAAAATGTAAATATTTCGAGAAACCTTAAGAAAAAAATTGCAAGATTTCTGCAAATGATTGTTTATAAAGTAGTAATTTATTTGTGTTTTTACACATAAATGTGTTGGTACATAAAATTACCATATACTCTGGGTTGTATTCCAAGCCTATACTATATATAGCATACAGTAGAATGCTTTATTATAATGCTTATATTTTTATTTCTGGAATGAAGGAAGAGAATTGGTGCAATGGCTGGATCAGCGGGTTCTTCCAGACCTCTTCCTGTCAGTGGTTCCACTCTAGAACAAGAAACAGAGGAGATTGTTGATGAAAATTTTCCTGTAAGTGACTGAAATTTCCTGATTGTTAATTTGATTTGTTTTTTCAGCTTTTACATATCATATTGCAAGAAACATGGATTTTAAACTCCACACTATTTATTTACCTTTCCACAGCAACTAGTAATTCAAAATGCTCGTGAGAAAATATTAGGGGACAGATCTTTGCAAGAAAAACTGGCTGAAAATATCAACAAAATTCTCTCTAGGTGAGTTTCTTCCCTATGTTTTCATTGGGCTTTACTGTAAGTAGTCCTCCCAAATGGATAATCAAATACATCTTCTTTCTTACATTAGCGAGCCTATACCTCAGTCATCAAAAGCTGCTACAAACATGGTGGAACCCGATCAGTCCATAGATGAAATTCTAGGATTGCAGGTACAGCAGCATAAAGCCATATTTTCTGATGTATGGTTGATATGTTTTTTTATTATGTTTATGTGTTTTTGTACCTGACACAGGGAGAGATCCATATGAGCGATGATGCCATTCATGACATTTTGGAACAGACGGAGTCTGATCCAGCTTTTCAAGCCCTCTTTGACCTTTTTGAATGCAGTATGTACATGTGATTTATTGTCTCTCCCAAAACATGTCACAAATATTAAAGTTTTTTTTTGTGTGTCCATTTAAATAGATAAAACCAGAGCAGCAGATGGTGAAGCAGCAGATGGAGATATGAGCAGTAGCCCAGAAGAAGGTGATCCTCCTGAACCCGGACCATCATCTTTGGCCAAGCCCAGCCATAGTTTGGATTCAGGTTTGTTTTGTTTTTGGCATTTGATCACAGGAACAGAATAATTTTGCTAGTATACAGTGCTTTTCTATTTATTTTGTGAGTGGGTTAAGTCTATTTTAGGGTGAATTTGCTTGTCATTCAATTCAGATACTCTATTTTGGATGATATCAGTGAGAAATTAATAATAAAATGAATAATAAATAGTTTGGTCAATATTAGGTTTGGTTACTTGTTTGTGTTTTCTTAGATCGGTTGGATGTACATAATAAAATATGCTGTATATTGTTTTCAGGTACTGCACAAAAAGACGTTTCTGATCCAGTGAAGGCAAAAGCTGTCATCGAGCGTAAAACCAGGAAGTCAGCCGCCACGTTAAAAAAGACTATTATTGTCCCTTGCAACAGAAGCTCCAGAATTGAAAACAGTTCGGCCAGGTTATTGTCAGTGATGCAAAGTAGTCAAGAACCCCAAGGAATTCCACCCACAAAAAGAACAGAAAAAAGTCCTTACTCGGACACTGTAATGGCTATGGACATCGGTGAGACTCAAGCCACAGTAGTACCAACCCCAACAAACATTTCCACCACAGTTGTTACCCCCACATCTGCCCCTATTGCTTCTAATCCTATTATATCACTACCTTCAACTACCATGACCTCAGTGGTATCAGAAACTCCTAACTTAAAAAGAAATTATGAAAATAAAGAGGCTCAAGGATCTACCCCGACTTCAAATCAAAAAGACAGTTCAGCTATTCTGCAAACTGTATCAAGCAACTCCCAATCATCAAGACAATTGTCAAGCAGTGGAAGAGAAACACAAATAGGTCCAACTTATCCGGTATCATCTGGAAAATCCTCAGCTTCCTCTACCACAGTAACCCACACCATATCAGCATCTAATTCTGTGGCACCAACCTCTTCCACGCTACCAGTATCTGTTTCCTCCTCTGTATCCACGACAAAACCCCAAACCTCTGTACCCTCGCCCTCCCTTACAGCTTCTACAACTGAACCAACTGTCTCAAGCAAAACTGGAGCAGATCCCAGCAATATTATGTCACTGAAAATCATTATCAGTGACAACCAGGAGGAAGATTCTGCTGCTGACACAGCCTTGAGCCAGGCCATATCCAGCATCTCCAGTGACAAAATTCCCACTATTTATCTGTCCTCTCCAGCAAAGACGCCCTCGGTCCCTGGCACACCTAAGACCAGTCTGGATGAGGCAGCGCAGGCAGTTAGCTGTTTACAGAGGTCCGAAACAGTCATTGCATCTCCCCTGACTGGAACGTCCCAGCCCCAGCAAAGCTACATTATTCAGCTGCCCTTTGACGGTGCTGCAACAACTGCTGCCAGCTACTTCCTCGTGACTGAGCCTCCTACGCCAGACGCGCAAAACAGACAGAAGATAATGCCAGCTCCTATCTCCAAGGGACAAGCCATCGCCCCTGCCCAGTTTGGTGTAACCCCACATACTCAGGGTTTCGCTCCTGGTAAGTGGCATTTGCTGATTTATCAATGAATGAATAAAGATATTATAGCCTATAATACAAAATCTTCTTTTTCAAGGATCGACCCTCATCCTGCCATCACCTATGAAACCTGTGGTGCTTCCATTGTCTGTTATGGGTCAGAATACTTTGGGAAATGTACAAATGGTTCCTAACCAGGTAATTATTAACATGTGCAAGAAAAATTTACATTTAATACATCATTTACTATAGATTAGAACTAATATGAGAACAATCTGCATGTAGTTCAGTTAAAAGAAAATGGAAAATATCTGTTAACCAATGCAAGCTATTATGGTTTGCATTAATTAACCGGGCATCAAATTACACAATAAAATTTGTAGAATTAATAGATTTTGTGTTGGTTTTATAGCTTGTTGCCATACCAAGTCCACCAGTGATACAACAGAAAGGTACTATAAAGCCTTTGCCTGCTGGAGCTGGCAAACCATCTTCCACTTCAAGTAAGTCATGTAGTCAGTCTTACTCAACCTTAATATTTGCTTTTTTCCTAGAATAATTACTAAATAAACATGGTCTTTCTTTCTATATTTTAGGTTCAGACAAAAATTTGGTTCCAGCACCAGCACCAGGCCCAGGCACTCAAAGTGTATCGGCAAGTCCCAACTCTGGTCATAGAAGGATTCTTTGTTTTGATTCATCTGGAGAATCTCAGACGAGTAAAATCAGCACATCTCCATCTGCTTCAAGCGCACAGCCTTTACCACCGAAATCCCCTCGTCCTAAGCCTGCTATCCTCACCAGCAACAAGCCCAAGAGGAGGATAGAGACTGTCAGGTGCTCAGACTCCACTGCCCCACAGCAGAACCAGAAAGAACCTGCTAAAAAAGGATCCCGCAAACAAGAATATAATGTAGCTAATAAGGAGTCCAGTGAAGGTGCCAACGTCATGGACATAACAAAGCCAACAGAATCCAGTCGAAGATCCTCTGATAGGAAACAAAATCATGACACAGAAGAGGGTAACAATAGGGAGAAGGAGACTCGTATTTCAAGATCTTTGTCCTCTGACTCATCCCAAAAAACTGGGAGTAAAAAAGAAAAGGAAGCTACAGATAAAGCCAAAACAAGAGAAGGTCGCTCTGAGAAACGGACTCAGGAGATCACCAGTGTAACAGCTAACAAGGAGAATGAACTGAAAGGTAGAGCTCAAGAACAATCAGCAACCTCGTCTCCAATACCCGCACAACCAAACACTCAGTCCAAGTCCTCTAAACCTTCCTCAAAAACGAGCGCTCTGGCGAAACAAGCAGCTGAAATGCTCCAGGATATCCAAGCGCTCAATTCCCCATCTACCCCTAAAGGTGCAGATTTAAGCAGCCAAGAGGAGTCTGGTAGTGATTGCCCCAAGACCCCAACACGAACGAGGAAAAGCAGAGACGGTGAGGGCACTCCCAGACACCTAATGCCCCCCAACAGCTCAGACATGCCCACCTGTAGCCCTGCCAGTGAAGCAGGAAGTGAAAGCAGCATCAACATGGCGGCTCACACGCTAATGATTCTGTCCCGGGCTGCGTTGGCGAGGACTGGGACGCCGTTGAAGAATAGTCTGCGTCAGGAAGGGGCAGCGGAACAGTCTCCCACAACCTCAAAGATCTCCAAGAAACGCAAGCAGTCCACTCCGACGTCCAGCCCCCCGGCAAAGGAGACAAAACGCACACCTAGTAAGAAAAAAGTGAGTAACAGAAAAGCTACTTTACGCCTTTCAGGTCAGTTCAATAACTAGACTTAGACAAGTTTTATTGATCCACGAGGGAAATTACTTGAACACAGTAGCTCACACATCACAATAAATATAATAACAAAGAGAAAACATATAAATGGTAATAATAAATTCTAAATAAGTAGCAAAAAATGGCAAGAGACTGATGTCAAATAGGGCATATGTACAAGTGCGTATGTATATGTACAAGAAAAAATAAAAGAGAAAAAAAAATTTATGAAAATATCTCAGCTATATGCAAGAGATCATTAGGAAAACTCAATTCGAAATTGGTTTTACAGGAGACATATTATGCATGTGCCTGTGTTATAATTGTTTTCTCTTGTAATTTATCCATTCAGTTATATTTAGAGTGATTTGTGCATGTTTGCGTAACTCTCCTGCAAGACCCCACTGGCACAGACTTTATATTATTATTATATTATTATACTATAAATGTTATTATATTGTGTCATTGTTGCTGTGTCTTATGTGTATATATGTGTAGTATAGATTAAAATACTATGGTTGTATTGATCATTAGATTGAATTGTTGCATTTCATTTTCATTACAGGAACGAAAGAAATTGGTGGAATGCTTTCCTCAAGACTTGGATGTGGATAAGTTCCTGTCTTCTCTTCATTATGATGAGTGACATGACTAAAACATTAAAGGACTCATACCAGACCACAACCTACTTGAGTTACTAACCAGGAATAGAAAAAGCCATCTGCCAGTGCCTGACAGGCTCCGGTACGCTAAGATATCGTGTGAGCCAATGAGTGAAAGTGGAGTTGTCTCTGTGGTACTTTCCACTATTAATTTGGCAGCAGTAGACCACCTACTTTTGACTGGCTATAACTTTTGTTTTGAACTAAAGTCTGTTTTAGCAAATTACAAATGCAGTGGATAGAAGCTCAAAATGTGTACATATCCTTGGTCAATATTTGACTAGAGCTAACTGAATCCAGTCAATAATTACACTTATACATTTGTTTATATTACAAAAGCTTGTGAACTGGTTGAAATGTGATCTAAAATATATATATTATATTTAGTTTGAACATAAATGCTTTTTAAACTATGGACTTTCTGGTTTCAAAAGGATTTTCTGGTTTCATGTATTGTTTGCAATACAATATTGTAATAAATCAATGGAGCACTTTTGTGTGTTTCCTCTGTATTAAATTACTTGCAAGTCTTGTTATCAATAACAATCCTAAATATGAAAGCCTAGTATTTTTTTTACATTTTCTTTTTTATTCATACATTTCACAAAATAACAGTGGAAATTACGTTGACATTTTATTTATGTATAAACATCTCATTCAGGATAATTTGTTGGATTTGGCAACACCTGATTGGCCAATAATTTACAACTGATGGAATCGCGTCATATTAAGACTTTCGAAATAAAACCGGAAACTGATTTACGACAACAATTTACAATAATAGTTTAACGAATTTAGCATAAATTGCAGCTAAAAGGACGTGGTTTCAGAATAATTTAAATTGTGGCATATTGCTTTAAGTCTGAAAAAGATTTTGGGAGAAAACATCCACGCAATCTCCCCAACAAATCTGGGTTTTGCTTTATTTTGAAACAGTCCGCGTTTGCTTCCGGGTGCAGAGGTCAAGCGAGAGGTATGGTTGTCATTTCCATTTAAACAAATGCCGCTCCGTTTCGTTATTTTGATCAGCTCATTATATAAACGTAGGTGTTCGCGTCGAGAAGTATTTTACACATCGCACAGCAAGTGAGTCATTTTCAAACGCACGTAAGCTTTTCTTATTTTTACGGTTTTCGTGCCCTACTAGCTTAGCGCGCTTGCTAACCGGTTAGCATCAGAAGTCTACTAACGCTAAATTCCTCGTATTTTACGGTCTTATTTTGGACTGATTAATATTGTGTTCATTTTTATGTGATGGCTACAAATCAAAGGAAATGTTTGTGGCCTTGCCAGTCGAACTAATATTTTGGCAAACGTGTTTCCATAATCTAAATGTGATGTCAAAAGGGCAGGTCTGTCTTGGCCCATATAGTGCTCTCCCCATGGGCTCTCACATGTCAGAAGTGAGGCGCACTGCTATATAAATCCACTCTATGTATATATCTCTAACTCTTACCTCATTCCCCCTCGTTTTCCATCCAGATAGACGCATCGGCTAATAATTTTAGGCCATGGCAGCCAATGGGGACAGTTGTGAGCAGTCCCAGAGACGACCAGGACCTAAGGACAAACAGAATGGCAAATCTACAGGTAAAAAAAAAAAAAAACTTGGACAGACTTTATTGATTCACAAGGGAAATTATTTGGATACAGTTGCTCACACATCACAAAATATTATGATAATAAAGAGTAAAAAATATAAATGGTAACAATACATTCTGAATAAGTAGCAAAAAGATGCCAAGAGACCGGTGTCAAATAACACCTCGTTACAGTTAACAAATGTATTAGACCGCCACCCAGTATAAGGTGTTTGCCACTGCTGGCGTACGTAATTTAACGGTATTTCTGTTTACCAAAATATTTTTTTATGTTTCTATAATGGTTAATCCGCCAGTATATGCAAGATCTTTTAACCAAAACATCTTCAATGCTGAAATATCCTAATACTATTGGAATAACAATAGTTTTGTTTTCAAGTTTAATGTTTTCCATTAAATGACACCAAAGTCTGATCCAAAGCAAGTCTCTGGGAACAGCTAGAAACTATTTGGAACTTAATAACAAAAGACTTTGCAAAACTACATAAAAACAATGCAGCAAGAATGCAGCTGTTATCTGCGCCAACGGTCAGACAACATATTAATATTTGGTTATTATTTGTCAACAAGGACTATTTTGTTATTCCAATGGATCATTTTCTTAATGAATAACAATGTAATTGTTAATTTGAAACAAGTTTTTGATATACTATGAAGTTATTTATGTTTTCTTGTTTTCATGACAGGTGGTCTAATAAATTTGTTAAGCACTGTATATAAATGTATATGTACAAGTCAAAATAAAATAGAAAAATAAGTAATAAAATAAAAAATGTCAGTTATATACAAGAGGTCATAGGAAAACAATACAAACGTGATGGTAGACATATTAGCCATTTAACGTTCCTCACGAGTTTGGGCTTTGTAACTGCCTGATGACATAGTATGATAACAAACGTGTTTTGTTCTGTTTATGCAACATCACTCTGCATTTTAACCTTTGGAGCTTCCTTAGTTTCGTTTTGTAACATTACTAGTAGGATGACAATAGGAGAACATCTCGAGAAATGTGTAGAATTACCAAGCATACAAGAATGCGTGATAATTAATGCAGAAATGCTCTCCCCCTCATCTTCAGATTCTGTACTAAGAGACAGGCGGTTAAAAGAGAAAGAGGAGCGCCTCTCGTTGGTTCTATGGAGGAAGCCTGTCACTACGCTGCATTACTTTCTCCTGGAAACCCTCATCAAGCTAAAGGAGTTGACTTTGAAGTAAGCAGTGATGCCAGTTTTTCCTGTTTCCACTGACCTTGTTTCCAGTGTTGTTCCTTAATTTTCCACTTAACTGTACTGATAAATAAATGAGTCATAAACATAGGAAAAAAAAGAATATATCTTAAATTTATATTCTTTTTATTAATTTTTTATTTTTTTCCTGTATTCATCCCTCAGGCTTTGGCAAAGGCGAGGGGTGGTGCTCTTATTTCTGTTGGTGTGTTCTCTTTTCTCTATGGCCTACTCAACTGAGGGGGGGCACCAAGAGGTACGCATTGTTTAGTTGTTTTCTTTGGCATGTTAATTATCAACTGTAGAAACACAAGTCAGTTTAAAGGTTAGAGATAAGCCAGTGTTCTTCATCATAAGTTATCTATGAGGTTCTATGTTTCAGTGTCTTGGACTGTTGCAGTTCTTACCTAAATTACGTTTTAGTTTAGTTTAGTTTATGTGATTTTAAAAAGTATTTTAGAAACTCCTGAACATATTCAGTGTGTTCAGATAATTATATTGCCAGAAACATTAGAGTGTTTATGTTATCTTATTTTAAATGGTTGTCTGTGTGTGCGTGTGTGTATAGGCATGGTCCATTTTCATTAACCCCTCCTGACCCAAAGCAGCTGATGAATAACTCAATCACTCAAACAGGATTAGGGAATAAAGAGGATTGATGTAAGAAATGTCATGTGTTGTAAAAATGCATGTACATGCCTTTTATGTAAAAGACAGCCCTCATGATTATTTATACAAATGTGTTCAAAAAGTTAATACTAGCATAACACCCTTTGTCTGTGCACTAAGTCTGTTTCCTCCAAAGTGTTCAGTTTATCATAATATTCTCCATCCTGTTTACTCTGTTACAGTATGTACAATACCTGGAAAAGAAGTTCCTATGGTGTGCCTACTGGGTAGGCCTTGGCATTTTGTCCTCAGTAGGCCTTGGCACCGGCCTACACACCTTTCTTCTTTACTTGGTAAGAGGGACATTTTTTACTTTCTTTAATATAATTTGGTGATGCTTCATCTTCAGTTTAAAGCAACAACTTTAATACAGACCACTTTTAAACATAAGTTGTTTTAAGTTTTTACTGAGGAGGTGTGGTACATTTTACGTTTATACAATTTTTATACAATTGTATATTAGCAGTAAATTCATGTTATGAAGCACACCTTATTTGCCCTTTTCCCTTCTTGGAAAACAAGTTTTATCTTTAACGTAATACTACTTGATGTCGTGTCACCAGATGACGTGTCACCAGAACAAAATTTTGTCAACCGGTGCTAAAAGGAAGTTGATTTCATGACTCGAATCTTTCAGGCATGACAATGGTTAAAACTGCTATGTGGCAAAAAAGAATACTAGAGTTTTAGTCTGAAGTTCCTTGTACAGATGTGTTCCAGCTGACCTAATCTTTTCCATCATAATGCAACAGCTATGACTTTTACAAAGCTATTCATCTGTGCTGATGTAGTCATACTAAGTGGAAGGAAATGCCCAGTATTGAGATTGTAAAAATACACGCAGTATGTATAAATGTATTGCAACAAGGCTTGTGCTTGTGCAGACTTAAAGAGTGTATCTAGTTTAGTTATTTCTTTTGGTGGGTTATTACCTGTAGTATAAGATCAACTGACATGCTATGAGCACATTTGCCTGTCAGTTTAAACATGAATCTAAGAAAATATAGATGTTGTGACATATATTTATTTGTTAAATAGTAATTGTGAATTAGATGAACTTTGACCACGGTTTACTGTGTAACTGCTAGTTTACAACTGCCTATGTCCAACCAGGAATTAAAATTCTAAACTAATCAGATGGGAAAACTAGAAAAGATTTTTTGGTAAAGCCTTAAAGATAATTATGTTTGCAAATGATCATAAATAAATTCAATATTATACATTTAACATGTCATATGCACATGGTTCTTGGATTTCGTACTGAGTAAAAACAGCTACATGTGTTTAATATGACAGAAACCAGACCTATAATGGACCCCTGCATCTATATTGGTCATGAAAAGATGATCAGCCCACTCATGCATGAGGTGATGTCACCTATAGTCAGAAATCCCAACTGAATTTTCTTTATGAAGTCCCAGATTTCCCACCAGCTGAGGTAAACTCAAGCCTAAAGTATTTATGACTATGAGGATGATCTCACTGTTTACATGGGAAGGGGATTCACTCACCAGTGTGATCATATTATTCCCACTGCCTTTTTTGCACCAAAATGCTTAACTAGTACAAAAATGTGCTTATGTCAACGATGCAGGTAAGCCTATTCTATGATACAGTTTGTCTGTGGGTAAGTGATTAACGTTTGTATACAAACACAGTATGACTATTTAGTGAGAAGTTCAATGGTTGAAGTTTATTTAATTGGCTGTGTACTTTTTAGGCAATTAATAAGACAAAAGTCCTCCTTCTTGTTTATATTATTCCTGTCCATATAACTACATACAGGAATGTGTTAAAGACATTTTTAATGAACCAATAACATAATAATGAACTGTAAATCAATAAACCACATGTATCCACTTCTTAAAAATCTAAAATCCAATAATTCTCCTGCTACTTTATCAGTGATAAACTAGCACCCATATTAAAGAGGGCTACTGTGTAAAGGGCTCCCTGTCTCAGAGATGTGAGGCAGGTGTCATAGTCAACACAGCCCAATAGTGCGCTGTCCATCTGCTCCTCTCAATGAATCACTCTGAGCAGGTATAATGGGCTGGCTGTTGTGCTCCAGGTGGGCCTACTGTTAATGAGACCAGGTGGACCACAGTAACCCAGGCTGAGATATGAGAAGCTGCTCCCTGTCAGGAAACTGTCTCACTCAGCTAATGCCTGTGCACTGTACATGTTATTGTATGTGCACATGACACTTGATATTAAAACACAAACCTTTGTTTTTGCTACACAGATAAAATAACCATTATCTATGAAAGATGAATGAGGAGAATCTACAAAGAAAAGTAAATTAAGTAAAGTAAAGTAAAAGTTAAGTAAATTGTTCATCCATCCATCCATCCATCTTCTCCCGCTTAATCCAGCTGGGTCGCGGGGGCATCTTGCTGCCCAATCCTCATAGCACCTGACCCCCCCTATGAACCCCTCTGCAGGTGGTGAGCCCACAGGAGGGTGGACAACATGGTCCTTGATGTTAGTTCATAGGGGTGGCAAAGAGGTGATAAAAAAGGGGTGGTAAATTGTTCAAATAGATTAAATTTTTCTGTTCCAAATAAACGTCTGGTCTAGATGCATAGCAAACAATGCACAAATGTAACATTAACAGCTTTAATGTTACACATTAGCATTATTGTAC
The DNA here is from genome assembly GCA_034769755.1 of Odontamblyopus lacepedii. NCBI lineage: Eukaryota > Metazoa > Chordata > Actinopteri > Gobiiformes > Gobiidae > Odontamblyopus > Odontamblyopus lacepedii. The sequence goes on from CM068357.1 coordinate 12,376,895, forward strand.
CCATGTGACCTTTTTGATTTATGTAATCTGAATCTCAATACATTTGGTCATACCTTCTCATAGGGGCCTCACATAGCCTCAGTGACCTTGGCAGCTTACGAGTGTGGCTCCACAGACTTCCCTGAGCCTCCATACCCTGACCACATCATCTGTCCTCCTGATGAAGTGGCTGATCAAAGCATCTCCCTCTTCACAATCATGTCCAAGGTCCGTCTGGAGGCCTGCATGTGGGTGAGTATGAGCTGCAAAACAAAACAAATATTTAGGGCAACAGTGCTGAACAATTAAAACTACTGTAAACAGGGGGCCGGGACCGCCATCGGAGAGCTCCCCCCGTACTTCATGGCCCGAGCTGCTCGTCAGTCTGGAGCTGATCCAGAAGATGAAGACTATGAAGAGTTTGAGGAGATGCTGGAGCAGGCACAGAATGCACAGGTTAGTCCAGACCCGTCCATGTTTGTTGCCATCAACTATAAGCACAGTTGAATTGGATGCGCTGACCACTGATTGGCCTGTGAGTGTCAGGTGACTTCAGTGAAGCTCCTCCCCTTGATTTCCAGTAAATGAGTGTGTCTTTGGGTGACTCACCCGAGCTCTACTCCTCCTTTAATCATCCCCCGGGCTTCTCTGTTCCCTCCTTTCTTCTGCCCGCTCTCTAATTTGAATGACAGGCCGTCCTGTCAGGAGTTCACATGACTGCGGACTGTTCAGATCAGGTGCTGAGTCAGCACAAGACCAGTGCTAGGCTATTGTTCTTTCACCTTTTCTCACTTCCCCGATTATCAAAGGATTAGACCCAGTGTGTCGCCTATAATCATGTCTTAGCTCAAGGCAACTAAAATGTGAAAATCTGAATTTGAAGACCAGGAAATGTCACACAGTCAAGATGCAGTGGCTCATTTTTATATTCTCTTACTTGTAACCTCTGAAAGCACTTAAATTTAATTTCTTACTTGAAATAATATTGGTGAAGTCTTTCTTTTTTAATCTCTCCTTTTATCTGGGTAGATCTTAGCCTGTCATCTGTCTATGTAACCACAGAAAACCATTTCTGCGCCCACATGATGAAGATAGAATCAAAGAACCTGGGAGCCTTTGACACTTTCACTACATTCATCAGCCTAAAATATGAATAACTATAAATAATAATATTACATAGACCTTAAAGAATTACACAAGGGGCTATAGCATTATTTTAATCTAGATAAAATAACTATGTGACAAATGCTTTGAGTTTGATTGTGGATGACAATATGAAGGAATATTTTTCAATATAAAACGTATCTTTTGCAGGATTTTGTCACAAGAGCTAAACTTGGCGTCCAACACATGGTCCAGAAAGTGGGGTTCTTTGGCATTCTGGCTTGTGCAAGTGTAAGTACAACTATGCGAGATTTTTTTTTAAATAATACTTTTTATTGTACTAATCTTTAGTTTGTGTTGTAGATCCCTAATCCCCTTTTTGACCTGGCTGGAATAACATGTGGGCATTTCCTGGTCCCTTTCTGGACCTTCTTTGGCGCTACCTTGATTGGAAAGGCCGTTATCAAGATGCACATACAGGTTTGTCTGCATTTGGCATGAAAGTGAAGGCATCATTGAAACCAGCATTAAAACCAGACTCCTCATAGTGTACAATCCCTAATGTACGAGAGGCTTTGTTTGTTCTTTTTCGGACTTAATTGAAACCTATTCTGTAGATGTCTGAATTGTTGAGTCTGCCCCACCAATGACTAATGTAAACTTGTCTGAGAGCTGTCTGAATCGCACACACTAAAGAATCCGCTGTTGGTGGTACCAGTCCATGATCTCAGTGAGGGCCGTGAGAGCAGAGGGCCGTGTGGATGGAGATTGGACAGGAGAAGTCTGAGGAGGAAATGAAACAGACTAAAGGGAGGCTGCAGGGGGGAAACCTTTTGTCTCACATGGTCTTGAAAAGCCCTTGGTCATGACGTGTCATGTCCTGTCTGTATTTGTCCATGTGTCATGATTATCTTTAATGTTTCCTCAAATAGAAGAGTAATTATGAGTTACTCTTAAGTTTTATAAATGCCACAGAAAAGTTTCGTACCCTGGGGCTCCTTTTAATTTGATATAATTATCGTAGAACAGAAATCCTCAAAGGCACGGCTGACACGGACACATGGATAGAAAATGGTTTATTTCAATTTTAATAAAAGCTGTTTTGTGAAATTTTCATTGCTCAAGATTCAGTCATTGCGAATCATCAGTGATCGGGATCTTTTTAATTGAAATCAACAACCAGTCCTATCAGTAAAAACACGTGATGTGGAGCGCGGACTTTGGTGGAAGAACTTTTTTGACTTGTGTAAAATGAAGTTTAAAAAGTTTGTATGGTTAATGTTCAAGAAATGAACGCTGACAGTAAATATGTGTTTCATATTACATCGCATAACATTTAGATTGCACAATGAGAGAAAATACATGACTCAGCCCTTGTTATGTTATAATAGAAAAGTCATTTTAGAGCGTACAAATTCAATGTATATTTTTTAATGAAATGTTATATATTTTATCTTTCTACAGAAACTTTTTGTCATCATCACCTTCAGCAAGCACATAGTGGAGCAGATGGTGTCACTCATTGGGTATGTTTTTTTTTTTCCTTGTGGTAAAATGCCTTTGTTGATGTAAATTTGCGCTGCTGATTGCATCTATGACTGAATATCTCACTGTGGGGGATCGTGCGGCATTTTTCCCATGGAGGTATTTCTTAAACTCGCATATGCAATCAATCTCCTGCATTAGTGGTCAGACATGTGAGGTCCCATTCAAACTTTCATGATGTGACTCACTGGTATCAGCCTTACCCCAAAGAATGCCATTAAATCCGAGACAGTTTGTCCTTGTTCGCATGTAACGGATTCTGCCGGATACAGCGCACTTCATACAGTGATGCTGGATTGTTTCCTAAAGGTCACGTACAATATCATGAAAGCAATGCATTTCCTTTGCATCTATTTTATTGTCCACATAATTAATGTAACAGCCCAGTGCTCATGAATTATGCAGTGGTCTTGATGATTCACCACCACCATGCACAGGATCCTGCAGTGACAATATCCAAATTCAGTTTTACATTATCTTTTTGTTGATGTAAGATAGTGGCCCAAGTGCTGCTTTTGTTCATATTTGGGGCAGAAAAATTGCAGTTGGTTAAACCAATCTAAAAGATTAATCAAATTTACTTTAAAAAATATAACACTTCCATTTTCTTTTGCATAAATTAGTTTAGTATTTTTATTTATACTAAGTAATGTCTGGACATGTTTTTTGATAATGATAATTCTTAAGCAGTGAAGTGTTATAATGTTTTGGTAGGAGATAGAATTTAAAATAAACAAATACAAAAGATAAGCACCTCTGACTGCATCCCTCCTGGAGCTGCCTAAAAAGGGCCTGATAGGCTGTGACTCCACCCTGAAGGGTGCAGTAGTGGTAAAGGTGATGACATCATGGCGACTCACTTCCTGGTAGAGAGGCTGACATAGGCCTCTACTCAGGGCGAGGAGTATAAAAGGAGAACTGTGGCCTTTGTGCTTCATTGGTGTGAGCTGCTCAGCACAGGAGCTCTGAGCTACTGGAGGACGAGCCTCAGGGTGTTCACATGCTTCTCTTCCAGGTGAATGGGTGAGGTGAGTAATTTTTATGTTTTTGTGATTTTTATTCTAGGTCTGTGCCCAGAGTTGGACCTTTACTCCAGAAGCCTTTCAGTCAGTACCTGGAAGCCCAGAGAAACAAGCTGCACCATGCTGGAGGAAAGGCCCCAGCTGTAAGTATATTAACAGTTTTTTTTTTTGTCTACACAAATGATCTAAGATTTACAAGTCTTAATATGTATCCAACTTTAAATTCAGTTTGTAAAGAAAAGAAAGGATTTAAAAAATTTTAGTTCACTTTTTACATGCGATACACCTGCCAGAAGTTATTTGATAAAACACAAAAACTGTGCTTGCTAAACATGTGGAGCATTCAGAACCAAGAAAAAAGGCTGCTTATCCTTACAGAATGTTACACCAGTAAGAATGGGCCTGTATGACATAACCTCTCACCTCTGCCTTTCAGGATGAGAACTGGCTCTCGTGGATCTTTGAGAAAGTGGTGCTGATCATGGTGTGCTACTTTGTCATCTCCATTGTTAACTCCATGGCCCAGAGCTATGCCAAGAGGCTGCAGCAGCAGAGACACTCGGAGGAGAAGACCAAGTGATGAGAGCATGACTGTAGTGGACTTTCTCTCCTCCAGCCTCAGACACTGAAGAACAAACCTCATTCTCCTCCTCCTCTGTCTGGGGCTGGATCAAACCAGGCACTGCGGAGTGTGTGCTTCACAGGACGGATGTGTGATGGATGTGTGTACTGTATGTCTTTCAGGTTTTATAGCTCTTCCTCTCATCTCAGTGTAGGTATGTGTAGTGTGATTGGTTCTACTGCTGGTCTTAATGTTACTTTAATTTAATCCATTTATTGACCTCACACGTAAAGCAGCGGTTGGGTCGGTGACTGCTGGGGATGGGCAGTGCCCCTCAGATGCTATGCCTTATGCAAGATGGGAATGTCAAACTTCCCCAGATTCTAACTGCTCACTACAGACTTGATTTTTATTTAATTTTGTAACATTGATGTGTGGCTGGATCATGTACAGTGTGTTGCCAGGATAATTGCTACGTATGGTTGTTTCAGAGTTCCTTTGTCCTCATTTGTTCTTAACACAGCAAGACCAACGTCTCTTTGCATTTAAATGGGGGAAAATAGCAATATCAAATTCAGAAGTGTGGTATTGACGGTTTGCACATTGTGTAAATATCTTAATCTTTTTGACAGTTTGAGCAGATGTATTTCTATTCAACTGTTCTGTGTAATATAAACCAACCAAAAGAGGACGTGATATCATTTATAAAGTGATATTGTACTACGCTCACTCGTTCCATTTCTCTTCTGTACAGTAGGTTCAAACTTGGATAAGATCATAAAGTGTAAATCTTGACACTTACTTTTGTGTCTCTTTTTTTTTTAACTCGGCAATATTCTTTTTATAATCAACACCCCATGTCCATTTCCTCAGAGAAAATCGCCTTCAAGGTAAGTGAATATCTGAATCATTTCATCTACGTTTGGACCAGAGCTGAGCCGTCGCCTTCACATCATCCTCCTGCATCAAGACCTCAACACTGCAGGAATATAAAATGAAAGAAACGGTAAATGGCTTATGCTTTTTTATTTTATTTTTTAAACGTCTCTTCTTCAACTTTTCCCACCCTGTCAGCTAGCTTATCTGACTGGTGTTGGCTGTTTTATTCCTATGGCAACAGCGGTCTGTAAGCTGGCTGACGTTTTGGGCTGATCACTGCTCAGAGATGCACTTTTTTTGAACAAGATATAACCATTTTACTGTTTTAATTAAGTCATAATAAAACCATGAAACGTATGAATGTTTCAGTGTATTATTACATTTTTGTGGTCATGTTTACATATTTTACAACAAGCGCACAGTGCCGCCGCTAACAAAGATGACGATAGCTTGAGACGACCTGCTCCAATGACGTGAAGCTGTCTAAAAAGTCTTCCTCTGTGATCCCATATTTGGTGTATTGATGGACATAGGCCCTGTCAGGAAAATGCATAATATTAATACATTCTTGCTGTAACTATGACTGCATGGAATAAGCATGAAGACAATGGTGGATGAAGTACTCAGTTCTGTTAAGTAAAAGTACAGATGCCAAGGTAAAAGGTTTATCAAGTAAAAGTATTGCATGTAAAAGTGTTGAAGTCTCTGTTTTAGGGCATCCCCAAGTTTGACTCCCCCAAATTTAAGACTTTTTAAAGACCTTTTTAAGTCCACTTAAATGAAAATTAAGACCAACATCGCACCCATTATGCGGGCGAAAAACACCTTCTAATAAAGACCATTACTCACTGTTTTAAATAACCAAAAAATACTTATACTTATAAAATCTCATAATTCATTTAGAGTTGTATACGTTGCTTGTAAAATGGCCAAAAAATAATTTAGACAAGACAAACTAAACTTTCACGTTGTCTTGTCTCACACTGCACTGCAGCCCGGTTGAGTAAACAAAAAAAATAGGCTCATGAAATTTAAGACCTTTGTGAGAAAAAAAGAGACTTGGACAACATAATTTAAGACTTTTTAAGGCCTTAATTTAGGAACATGATATTTAAGAGCTTTTTAAGACTTTTAATACCCAGCGGCTACCCTGTGTTTAAATTTGTACTTTAAGAGCAAAAAATAAAAGTACTTTGCAGAGATTGAACAATTTAGGCATCAAATGTAGTGTTTTTCATCAAGAATTTAGCTGATTTTAAAGTGACTAAATTGCTTTCTTATTTTCTTCAGCTGTTTTTGTGTATTTAGTTTGCTCAAACTTGCGACGTTAACTCAAAATAAATGAGCTAAAAATAAGTCTCAGCCCTTTCAGCAGACCTCAAACCATAAAGAAACATTGTTCTTACTTATCAGTCCAAGTAAAAAGTATCCACAGGAAAATGTACTTTGATTTTACTGTGTACTTAAAATTTTTAGGTATCTGTACTTTTACTTTTGTACTTTTTTACCTTCCACCACTGGTGTGAGAATAACATACCTGGAGGCGAACATATTCCAAGCTTTTCCTACTATGTTATCCAGAGGTTGGAGCAGAGATTGGCTGTTACTAACCAATGTGGCCGATTTTTCATATTTATTAAAAGGCACGGGTGATTTCCATGTGTGAAAAGCTTCATTTGATGGTAACCAGGAGGTATAGAGAGCTGGTTCTTCAAAGCCCCCTGTGCAAAAAAGAATTACATTGGCAAAACTATTACAAAATGTTGAAATTATACATCACTTCTTGTATTGATTGTACCTGTTTCAGCGCTGTAGACGTCTTTGCCTCTGAGTATGAGAACACTGGCTAAAGACCTGTTGAAGTTGTGAGTGGGAAGACCCCTGGTTCGTTCAGAGTTTGATGGAGGGCGAACCTGCCAATCTATCCCTAGAAAACGTGAAAGATTTTCAGTTTTTTGTTTATTTTAGTGAAGGAATTTTGAAAAGATACTATAGTGCTCTAAATATATTTTTAAGGTTCAGTTTCCTTATGACTTTTCGGCCCTGTATGTGGGTGTAAACACAATCTTGGACCGAGGACGAGATATAAAACTATCACAGGAGCTTTTAGCAGCCAGTAAGAAATCAGTAACTGTCTTTTACTGTTTTGTTTTATTGATTTATTCTTATGGGCTATTTCACTGTTTTATTTATTTGTTTATACTCAGTTGTTTTTATTGTTGTTTTTTTTAAATTAAATTGTAGATTAATTTTTCTACGTGCAGTCTTTGTTTATAAAATGTGCTATAGAAATAAAGTGGAAATTAGGAAATGGCTATATCCAACCCCTCCAACACTTGAGGACTAGGAAATATTCAAAATGGAAAAATTGACATACAATTTTAGAAACCAAAGGGAAAAATTCTATAAGATTTGGGAAAAACTAATCCAGTTTCTATTGCCCTTTTGTGCCGATTTAGTTTAACTCGTGTAAATGTATCTTGTTGTTATTAAACTGACTTCATTACCCTGATTCTGACCCCTGACCCTGACTTCATATTTTATTTTCCATTCATATCAATAATATGTGTTTTAATCTGACAAATGCCACTTATCACTTTTATGCTGATAACACCGGGATTTACTGCTGCTCTTCTTCACTCGCACAAGCCTTTGAGTTTTTACACTCTGCTTTAACACTGTTCAGTCACATTTGCAATCTTGAAATTGGTTTTAAATGCAAAAAAACAAAAGTGATGGCATTTTACTTCAGTGTCACTTACAAGATAATATAACAATTCAAGGGAAACACATTGAACTGGTCGGCAGCTATAAATATATTGTTTTTTTGCTTGACTCAGAGCTTTCATGCAAACCACATATCGCAAACTTAGTCTGCAAATTGATGGTGGAGCTTGGTTTTTATTTTCGGAGCAAATGTTTTTCACTTAGAGCCTGCAGACTTCTCGTATAGGCAACCTTTTTACCACTGCTTGATTATGGTGGTGTTGTGTACATAAGTGTGTCGTCCAAATGCCTTCAGCCTTTGAACACCGTGTATCATTGTTGCCTTGAGGTTTGTGACTGGTTGTAGTTGCCTCATACATCGCTGTGAACTGGACGCCAAAGCTGAGTGGCCTTCCCGGAGTATAAGAAGGTTCACTCATTGGTTTATAAGGCACTCCTTGGTTTGGCTCCACCTTATCTACCGGCATGTCCTCTTCTTCAGAGAACCATCATCACTGTGCCTTTGTGATCTAGTGACATTTACCACGTGCAGGTTCCTCGTGTTCGGACTGAGCTGGGAAAACAGGCCTTTAGCTTCTCTGCTCCCTCAGCTTGAAATACCCTCCAAACTGAACTGAAAATATCTGAACTTGTCTTATTTAAAGCTTTTCGTTCTTTGTTATGTAATAGGCAAAAAGCGTCCATCAGTGCCTGTGTTTTTAAGACGGCACTGCAAAAACTGCTCTTTGTAACAGATTTTACTGCATTTTATCATCTATTGTCTACAACTACTGCACTTTATCTTCTTCTTTCAAAATATTTTCTACATTCATTTCACTTTAATTTATAATTGATGTTTATCTTCACTGATTGTTGTTTTCTGCTTTGCTGCTGACCATGTGTCCAGGTCACCCTTGTAAATGAGATCTGAATCTCAATGGGTCTTTACCTGGTTAAATAAAGGCTAAATAAATAAATTTGTATTGTATTGCCTGATTTTATTTGTTTTAACCCCTGAAGACCTAAGGGCAATTTTAGTACATTTCTCCTCGCCTGAATTTTTTTCTTAATTTTGCTTTTAAAACTGCCCCTTTTACCCTATAATGAAGTGTTGTACATCCTTTTGTTCAGTACAACCTGTTATTTCACAATCTGCTGCTGTAGTTGTGTCATGTGGCTGTAATAAAAGCTACAGGACCAGGAATAGAGATGAAAAAAAAACAACTGAAAATAAGATTCCCACTCTTTTATACAAAACACACAGCAAACATGTATAAACAACTTTTTGGACATAAAAAATGCTTAATTTAGGGCCTTAGCTACAAAAATGCAAAATATCAAGTCTGTAAGTAAATAAAAAATATCCTTATTGCCCTAAAAACAAAAAAAAGTGTAATCGCTCCATTACTTTTCTGGTGCAAGTTATGCGCGGTTATATAAAACATATTCCTCGTTGTCGTATACGATAACGTAGGTCTTCAAAGGTTAAAGGGTGAAATGCCTGGTAAATGCTCCCAGTTCAGCCTTGCATTGTTGTTGTTTTGTTGTTTATAAAAGGACTAAGATTTTGTCTGATTTGATATGTTACTGATGATAAAGATGCCCACGTTTCTAATAAAAACATAAATGAAACACTACAGTACCTTCCTCCATCTTGGTATTTGAGACGAGCATTTGGCGCAGGTGCTTCAAAAGTCCTGGCCAAGCAAAGGTGCTGTAAGCTATAGATGAACTGGGCATTTGAGGGATTGTGCAGACGCTCAGCAGTTTGTACTCAGGATGGCAGGCCAGAGAGCTCACCAATTCACCTAGAAGACAAAAATATATATATAAATATATATATATATATATATATACATACTACCAGTTAAAAGCTTGGACACTCTCTCATTCAGTGCTTTCCCCCCTTATTTTTATTACTTTCTACATCCTATATACATACATATAGTAACTCAACTAAATATTCTGTTTACATTTTATATTCAAATCCTTAGTTTGTCAAAATATTTTATTTAACCTTTTTTCTTTACTACATAATTCCATATATCTTGCGTCATATATTTACTGTCTTTTTTCTTATATCTAAAATGTAGAAAGTAGTAAAAATAAAGAAAAAGTTTGGACACACCATCTCATTCTATGTTTTGTCTTTGTTTTTACTACTTTATTCATTTAAGATACATATGAAAGACATCAAATACAGTATATGAAGTAAAATATATGGAATTATGTAGTAAAGAAAAAAATGCAAAGGCTTTCTAGGCGAGTTATTTAACTTTTTCTTTGCTACACAACTCCATATATCTTACTTCATATATTTTGTATGTTTATGGGGCAATGACGTATAAGGATTTTCAACAGGCAAATTTTAAATATAAAAAAATATTAGTTTCTATTGAACTTTTTCAAATATTTCCAGTGTCAGGTGCATAAATCTATGGTAACATTTGTATTAAGCATTTCTAGTGTAAAATGTCATGTGATGCAACCGAGAAAAACCTTAAAATTGTTTTATTTTCTATGTTATTTTCTAAAACATGGTTGGGATATTAATCTAAGTTCTGAGTCACATGAAGTGTATAGAAACAAACTGTTGCATTTCAACAAGTACTGCCCTGTAAAATGCATCAAATGAAGAAAAATGCCTGAAAAAAAACATTCACCCAAGTCTACTTTGTCTGAGCCATAGAATTACTGCTGTTATTAGTCGCCCCACATGATGCACGGTCGCACCACATGACATTTTAACACTTTAAGTATAAAAAACATGCAGAATAACTCATGATTTCTGGAAAAAAATGATTTGGTCCCATGGAGGTCAGAAGTATGACAGAAATGTGCTGAATTATTATGAAATTTGAACCTTTTTAACTGAGGAAATTGCAATTGGACAGCGTCATGTCACTGACACATATATAATGCCGTAAGTATAGGTGGGACGAGATAAAAGTACCACAAAATGAGACGAGACACGAAACTGGATCTACGAGAATGAGACAAGATGAGATTTTGACATGATTTAGGCTATAATAAATACATTTTGCAATCCGGTTCCCAATTTTAGCCTCACCATTTTTGATTTCCTTTAATATTTCTGCTATCATTGTAGCTCTGCTGTTTTTCCTCAAAAATGTAACTCGCCAGTACTTTATTTTTTATCCAATCCAAATGTGAAAACACGGGGGAATCACAAGATAATTTTCAGCATGTGCGCGCATTCTTGTGGAAATTTTCTCTCACAAGATCCCATCCCGAGTAGGAAGTAGTAAAAATAAAGGAAAATGAATGAGATCGTGTGTCCAAACTTTTGACTCTAGCATCTGACTGTGAGTATTTTATAACTCATCTTGTTTGATACCTAAAGGATTCCTGCTGAAGGTCCCGCAGGAGTCTGGGGTGAGTGCGGGCTGGAGCACGCTGGCCAGCTGATGGGCCATGACGCGGTTCACGTCGCTGAATGTGATGTGCTTGATGTTGAGCAGCCGGCTACAGATCCTGTGCACGGTGTCATTCTCGTGCACCAGTATGGCATCGGACAGCCGGTAGAGTTTAGCCAAAGTTAGCACGGAGTTATAGTTCTGGACAATGACCTGAAACGCAAGGAATGCATTGATATATCGGTCACATTTTTACTACATAATTCCATATATCTAGCTTCATGTATTTAATGTCTTTTTTTTGTATCTAAAATGTAGAAAGTAGTAAAAATAAAGAAAAAAGTTTGGACACACCATCTCATTCTATGTTTTGCCTTTGTTTTTACTACTTTATTCATTTAAGATGCACATGAAAGACATCAAATACAGTATATGAAGTAAAATATGTGGAATTATGTAGTAAAGAAAAAACGGAAAAAGTTTCTAGGCGAGTTATTTAATTTTTTTTCTTTGCTACATAACTCCATATATCTTACTTCATATATTTAATGTCTTCTGTACAGTATGTAAAAGGGTCAATGACGTATAAGGATTTTCAAATTCAAATTTTTAAATATAAAAAATATTAGTTTCTATTGAACTTTATCTCACATTTTTAAGTTGTGCACAAACAAAAATACCTTAATAATTTCCTTTTTTGAGTAATGTGTTTTGGTAAATCGCCACATTTTTATACAGCGCTTTCCCACCTTCAAGGCACTTTACATCACCCATTCACACACACACACACACACACACACACACACATTCAGCAACCAGTGTACGCAGACGCTGGGTTAAAAGTGGGTTAATTGTCTTGCCCAAGGACACAACGACACACCGCCAGCCTGTGAGCCAGTGGATCTGAACGCTCTACCAATAATGTTTATGCCAAGAGCGGGATTCAAACCTCCAACTTTCAAAACTCCACCACCTGAGCTACTGTCATTCCTGTAACCTCTTCTGTGTCCTAGTTTATTATTTCAATACAATAAAATAAAAAATGTACAACTATATTAAAAGAAAACATTAAAGTAAGAGGTGAAGGGTACACAGTCTGCTTATCTCCATAGAGATGTTGTTGCTTTGTCTCTAATATATGACAAAAGTGTTTTATTGCTCAAAAACACCTTGAAATTGGATCTACGAGAACGAGAGAAGATGAGATTTTGACATTATTTAGGCTATAATAAATTAATTTAGCATCCGGTTCCCAATTTTAGCCTCAACAATTTTTATTTCCTGTCATTGTAGCTCTGCTTTTTTTCTCAAAAAATGTAACTCGCCACTCTCCAGTACTATTTTTTATCCAATACAAATGTAAAAAACACGGGGGAACACTGCATTCTTACTGTGGGCAAGATCGCCAACCCACAGATCTGTCTCCATGGAGTTTGAAGCTATATTGTGGAACATTAAAGCAAAACAATGACATCTCCATGCAGGCACCTTCACTAGAAATGTAGTATTTTGTTAACAGTTGTAGCCGTACCTCCCCAGTGCCATAGGGCCACGTGAGATGGTTGAGGATGAAGCTCTTGGGGAAAGCGTCCCTCAGACATTGTGTTACGTAGGTGCCCACCCCAGACCCGGTGCCTCCCGCCACACTCATGACGGGCATGAGTCCAGACAGACGCTCACAACGCTCCACCTCTCGCCTCACCAGCTCCTCCACCGTCTCCCTGTGCCGGGGCCCGTGGACATAGAATCTGTCGGAAAAAAAACAAGCTTATTGTTTAGCTTTAATATGTTGTGTTGTATGTGGTCATAACCTCCTCATCTGTTTAAACTGCTATGGAGAACAGGCAAGAAATGTATTATTAACTTCAAGATTTCTAATGCGTTTTTACTTACTTACTCTATTAACATCAAACAACAATTTAACAATATATTTGTCAGCTTATTATTATTTCTATCTAAATATGGGGCCTTACTCAATTATTTAGGCTATAATCATCAGCTGATAAGACTAAAATATGAATATAATACAATATTTAGCAAAGAAGCAATGTTCTTTTCTGAATATTTTGTCTCATCCATGGTGTCGAATCCATATTGGACAGATTTTTAACATCTAAATAAGTGCAATGTATGACAGAGTAATAACAACTTTGTGAATGATTATGGTGGGGTGACCAGATGTCCCTATTTACCTGGGACAATCCCAGTTTTGAGCCCTGTGTCCCCTGTCCCAGCAGATTTATCCAAAACCACTGATTTGTCCCAGTTTTATACAAGAAATGTCCCTATTTTTGACCAATCTGATCCCTGCCAACAGTAAAAAGAGACATACATTGTTATTTGTTTTGGTAAAAAAAACAGAAAAGCTGATTAAAAATGACCAAAACACAAAGAAAATGTGACTGTACTGAGCGCAGAACAATTTTCAAGAACCAGTAATTTGATTATTAAAAACCAACCCAAACAAGGGATGTCCCAGTTTTTTTAATCAAAATGTGGTCACCCTAGATTACGGACAACAAAATCTCACAGTTTCACATGATTAACTGTAGTGTTTTCCATTACCCGTTGGCCCAGTTGTTCCCAGACCCTTGCTTTTGACTGAAGTGGGACTTTTCCCCATATCTCCACCTGCCAGACTTCACGGCTTTGGTCATACTGTGGCTGATCACTTTAGGCTCCATATCAATGAGCACTGCCCTGGCCTCAAGATCTGGAAGATGGACACAAGTCACACAAGTCACACAAGTCACACAAGACACACAAGACACACAAGATACACAAGATACACAAGATACACAAGACACACAAGACACACGTTTACAAAGCAAACAGAAAGTCATCTCTGGTAAGTTCAAGTGTTTACTGTACTAAAGTTGAGGGAAAAGTACCTCCATGGGCATTTGTGTGGAAGAAGCGCTCGTGGCTCGCGCTGCAGTACCTCCTGTGGGCCTCGTGCGCGTCGTTGGAGATGACATCAAAGAGCTCGAGCCCCACTTGGTTCCCGCACTGTCCGAGCTGAACTGTCACCACAGACATCCCTCCTGCCTTACACTTTACACATTTTACACAAACATTTCTGAAATGCCCTCGTCTGTAGCCATAAACATTCACCTGACCGTAAAGTCACTGTCAAAAGGACGAGAGCGGCTGAACTTTCTCCATTGTTTTGATGTGCAGCAGGTGAGAACAGCTGCCGCCACGAGAAGTTAAAATGACACTTCCTGTTTCCAAAATAAAATCAAAGTATCGCACTAGTCATTCAAAGATAATGGTTATAGACTGTTAAAAATGCATTTTAATACTTGCAGAATTTACATATTGGCTCAAACTGCAAAGCATATTTCACTACGGTAGTCTAATGTTTAGTTAAGCGTTTTAAGTGTTATTATATTACACCTTTTAACTGTGAACATGATTATTCATTGTATAAATAAACCACTAGTGTAGGTTCATACAAATAAAAAGCCACTGTGCAAGTATAATATTGTAAATGTTTCGGTAGTGTTTATGAATATGAAAGGCTCGCCGCCCTCAGGAGTGCCTCCGTACTGCGCATGCTCAGTGTAGTAGCCGGTATGGCGGCGGAGCGTGTGTGTCCATGAGGCGGACGCCTGCAGTTCTTGTGCTGTTTGACAGAGCGGTGCGAGGAAAACACAACCATGGCGGGAGTGTTTGACATTGATTTGGACCAGCCGGAGGAAAATGTTTCCGATGATGAGATCGAAGAGGTACCATAAAGAGATGCGTCAGACATAATTGCATTAGTTGTCAGAGCTGAAACTCAGCTGCACAGTAGCCTGCTAAGCTGAGCGGAGTTAGCCTGGTAAAGTGCCAGCAGCCACAGAAGGCCTGCTCCTGCAGCTCAGCATCCAGGCCTTAAACAGGCTTAGCAACTTTAGCTGCAGATGCTAACGCTGCACCGTGAGTCTGACAGGTCTGCTGTGGACCTGTCAGTACTCACCTGTGTTATTAAGGCCCTGAACTAAGGAGCGAGCACACACCGATATCACCGCAAATATCGGTCTGCAGCACCTATTAGCTTTAATCGGAAAAATACACTGCACAAAAAAATGTGCTTCTGTGTATGCAACAGTTTATTCTGGCTGCACACTTTTATACTAGAGAACACTGTTGCACTGTGGATTTTATTTTCCAAACTCACCAGCACCACTATTATGCCACGTGAACAACATTTGCCAATATGTTTTCTGTGCTTTTTACATGTTTTGTTTGTCTTGTCAAGTAAACTTAACTCTGAATAACTCTAATCTTTTTTTTTAAAGTTATAAATAACCAGTTCTAGTTGCGAAAGTCCCCGTTTTACTTCCATTCTTTCATCGTACTTCTTTTCATGTTAAAAGATTCTGTTAAACGTGTTGCTTCATGTTGATGTGTATGGAGCAAATATTGGGCAATACTTATGGAGGCCCGAGCCCCTCACTGCAAAATCCCAGCAGCAAAAGTGCATAAATAACCTTTTAAAAATGTAGTTCTTGGTCATTTTGATATGAATTATTATTATTATTATTATAAGCTTGTGACTTTTTTCCTAGTCTCAAATCAATGACTTCATGGATCAGTGCAGTGGGTTTGAGTTGTAAGTAATATTATTGTTACTTAAGAGAATTACCGTGTGAGAAACGTGTTTACTCATATTGATTTATATCTCCAGTAACATGGAAGGCTGCGAGAAGATTGAAATCTCTGAGGACAACGTCAACCAGGGCACGGAGAACATCAGACCCGAGTGCTTTGAACTCTTGCGGGTTTTGGGGAAAGGCGGATATGGAAAGGTATTATCACAGACCTCAGCGATCTCTTATCTTTTCTAAAATGTTCCCTGATTAGATTTCTTCTTGGATAGGTTTTTCAAGTCCGTAAAGTTGTTGGAGCAGCGTCAGGAAAAATATTTGCAATGAAGGTTTTAAAAAAGGTAAGGATTTATGCTCTTATTGCCGCTCATCCATTTACTCCATCATGCTATTAGTGAGAGAGATGAACGTTAAATTACATGTTTCTGTAAATATTGGCTGTCCTTAAAGGCAGTGAAGGGGTAAAACTGTGCTGCCCCTTGGTACATCGCCATCATTTATGCTCCGCTGCAGCCAAAGTTTTGCCTTTTAGAGTCGGCAAGTTCAAGCTGCTGATTCTGCTTGGCTGGCTAAAAATGACCTGACACTTTAATGACTGGACATCGCAAACAGCCAATTGCCAATCTTACAATTACATAACCATTAGAAAGTAGTTAGGATAGGCTCTGGTCTTGTAGGTTCCCGGGGGAAATCTGTCCATACTTGCTTTGTGAACGTTATGAAGTAAAACATGAAAAATGATTTAGAGAGCGGGAGAGCTGCTTTGCACACACTGGTTGGCAATAGTAAAGATAGTTAGTTGACATTATTTATTTATTTATTGGTCAATTCGGGAATAAACACAAAGTATAAACATGAAACACGCCTATGTCTTAACTCAGAAAAAGGATATTATTAATAGAATACACAGAATACTGGCAGAACCACAACATTAAAAGCTGGTTTATAGTAGAGTCTGCAGTATGTAAGACTTGTACTTGTGTGTATATCCCCTCTTAATGGCTTTAATTGTTATGCAATAGGTGTAATGGCCTAAGAGGAAGAATGTAACCGATTTTTACAGTTGGATTACACAGTGCCAAGTAAGGCTAAGGATAAGCACTTTCTTTTTTTCACAATAACATATAAAATACTGCAGTGGTGGCATATCTGTTAAAGTCTAGCTGTCTTAGCGTAACATTGTTGTTAATTAACTTATCAGCTTATTGCTAAAAGTTGCACGCTCATAACAACAGCCATAATGACCAGCTGTATAATGCCTAGAAATATAGGTTAAATACAGATTAAATATTTAACAGGGAGTCTTTAGAAGTATTTACTATTGTAGGGTCAAAGCAAGACACTAATTAAATAAAGTATAAAATAAAGTATATTTATTTATTTTAATATAGTGATTGTAGAACAGCTGGATATATAGTTTATTTTGGATACATTTATGTTTTTCTATGTCTTATTTCATGTTCAAAGTATATTTTATCCATTTTGTTTTATACATCTCAAAACTGCTTTAAAGTACATATTTGTAGCTTATATTTATTTTCAATTTGAAAGTTTTGCTTAAATTATCAATAACAAAGTGTTTTTTTGGAGAGAAAAATGAAAAATATGAAAAATAATCATTTGAATAATTCAGTATTGACCAAAATAATCGTGATAATGATTTTTTCCATAATCGAGCAGCTCTACTCAATATAGTAGGTAAATGGACACTTTAAAGGGCCCATATTATACTATTTTCTGATTGTATTGTTATGTTATGTTGTTTTCTTCTTAAAAACATACCTGGAGTTGTGTTTTGTTTTATTTACACATGTTTAACGCACAAACCCTGCATATGTAGGGTGAGTTCAAACACAAAATAACCTGTTCCACCTTGTGAAGTCAGGGGCTAATACAGGAAGTGCTCCATCCGTTGTTTTTAAACTCCATACACCTTTCCTAGAATCATTGGATAATTTCAGCCTTGGAATTGCTCTACTGAACAAAAGGTAAACAAAGGTAGCTGTTGAACTAACTTAAACTCCCGCTTCATGACATCCCATGGTGGAACAGAGCATTTTGAGGTCTAGAGATGTAGACAGATTAATCATAAGGGTGTGAATGAAAAAACGCACAACTTCAGGTCTGTTTTTGAGGAGGTAACAACATTCTAACATGGTTCAAAGCGCACCAGGCTCAATTTTGCGTAGTGTAGGACCTTCAGTAACTCGATTTATGCTCTGCTTGTGCTCAGGCTATGATTGTCCGTAATGCCAAGGACACTGCCCACACAAAGGCAGAGAGAAACATCCTGGAGGAGGTGAAGCATCCCTTTATAGTCGACCTCATTTATGCTTTCCAGACGGGAGGGAAGCTCTATCTCATCCTGGAATATTTAAGTGGTCAGTGCACACAAAGCTACACAAATTTTCTTCACAACAAACATTTTCTTCCCTAACTGGTCTTCCCTCTAACAGGAAATCAACCTATTTTTACCACCACTATTTACAGTCTGTGTATCATGTTTCAGGTGGAGAGCTTTTCATGCAGCTGGAGAGGGAGGGCATCTTTATGGAAGACACAGCCTGGTGAGCAACATCCATCCAGTAATAGATAATTTTGCATCAACATGAGCTCTGTACTGGGAACTATTAATTCTGTTGCATCCTTACAACAGTAGTTCATAATTAATAACAAAAAACATGATTGCGGCTATCAAATTCTGTAGAAAACGGACATTTTTATTACATGTGGGCATTTTTTAAAGGTCTTATATTACAAAAAATTTACTCTTGTGAGCGTTAAACCATTTTACAACGTTGTTATCTCCCCAACAACGTACCTAGAGTTGTGTTTTTTCATTCATACGTTTGTGTAACGCTGCATTCTTAGTCCATCTACATCTCCCAAGCTCAAAATACTATTATACTACTACTACTATACTAAATACTAATACTAAAATGTTGTTTGCACTGAAATGTGTGTGTACAGTTTTTACCTGGCTGAAATTTCCATGGCGCTGGGACATTTGCACCAGAAAGGCATAATTTATAGAGACCTAAAGCCAGAGAATATTATGCTCAACAACCAAGGTGAGGCAATGTTACTGTGTATACTTAGGTTTAAGCTTACGTTTCTGCAGTAAAACTAAATCTGCCGACTCAAAAACGTATGTATGTTAATTCTTTACCTTAATGCATTGCTAAGTCTGGACAAATCCGGTTTCTGTGCCTTTGTTTTGCTGTTAGTGGCTTATAATGTTAAAGAAAAATTTCAAAACTACCAAGATAAAGGATTCTAAACCTTACTTTTCTTACATTATTGTTGACAAGCCTAAAAGGTGGATTGTCTAACTTTTCTGGTGGAGGGTCCATCAACTTATTGTTGTTGTTTTGCCTGGAATGTCTCACAGTATGGTATTAAACCTTTCTATCTTCATGGAAACCAAACCAGACCAAGTTACAGGTCAGATCTATGGAGAGGCGACCCCGCTCACAGTCAGAACACCTGTTTTTCTAGGTATTTTTAAGCTATAAAACCACCTGTAATTGAATAAAAATAAGGTAGAGCTGTTTAATGTCATACTGAGGGACATTTCAGGCAGAGCAGTGACATCTCCATAGAAACAAGCAGGTGAGGGACCCTCCACCGTGAAAGTTACACAATGCACCTTTAAGAATACTACATTAACAACCTTTTACAGCAGTGTGCTACCCTTGTATTTCTTAGTCTTCTTTTCTTTGCAGGCCATGTAAAATTGACAGACTTTGGCCTCTGTAAGGAGTCTATTCACGACGGCACTGTGACGCATACGTTTTGTGGCACTATTGAATACATGTAGGTAAACATAAGCCGTAGAAACTATTCATATGTGACATTTATGGAGTCTCATCTGTGTTTCTGTTGTCTTAGGGCACCAGAAATCCTAATGAGAAGTGGACACAACAGAGCGGTCGATTGGTGGAGTCTGGGTGCACTGATGTACGACATGCTTACAGGAGCGGTCAGTTTCTATAAACATGTTTGTGTAAAGCTGTCGAGGAGGAAATGGTGCTTAAATCAAATGTTCCCATTCAGCCCCCATTTACTGGTGAAAACCGAAAGAAGACCATTGACAAGATCTTAAAGTGCAAGCTTAACCTCCCGCCCTACCTCACGCAGGAAGCTCGGGATCTCCTTAAACGGGTATCGTAAAATTCATTTCAATTACCGTATTTTTCGGACTGTAAGTTTTCAGGGTTTGGGTCGACTTATACTCAGATGTGACTTATATTTAAAATTTTTCACACTGACAGCCCATAGACCAAATATATGAATCGTATATATGAATCAAAAATGAAAAAACAAATCGTTATCTGTTTTTTTTTTTTTTTTTTTCATTTTAGTTTTATAGACAAATACTAAAGAAAAGAGTTATTATTTTTGGTTCTATATTGAAAAACAAACAATACACAGATTGTTCTCTATTCGGTTGTTTTTATTACTATAACTTCTATAAGTTATAGAAGTCTCTGATTTTCTAAAATAAATTTCCCCCAAAAAGCGTGACTTATATGTTTTTTTCTTCTTCGTTATTTTTCTTCTTCATTATGCATTTTTTGGCTGGTGCGACTTATAGTCCGGAGCGACTTGTAGTCCGAAAAAACGGTAACACTCTGTACAAGATACACGGTTTAATGTGCTTCAAATAAATTGTCTATTTATATTTTAGTTGCTCAAAAGAAATGCTTCATCGCGGTTGGGTGCTGGGCCAGGAGATGCCACTGAAGTGCAGGTGGGTACTAGGGGTGTAAGAAAAAAATAATTATATTCACTAGTCTCATGATTTAAAAAAAAAGGTGTTGGCAATATTATTGGAAGTAATTATTGATAAATCTATACATCTAAACTATATCATCCATATTTTTAGTATCGGGATATATCATGATATAAATTGTATTTTCAGTTTCAAGGTAGTTCACACACCTGAGGTCACATGAAAGTTAACATTAGTTTGAGTGGTCAACTAATTTAATTGTAAATTACTGAACAAGAAACCCTCATAAGCAGACCTATTTACATTGTGTTGTGTGATCAGTTCTACAACAAAATCTTGCCCTTGTTGTTTAACTTTTTCCATCCCGTCTCGTAGGCCCATCCTTTCTTTCGACACATTAACTGGGAGGATTTGCTTGCTCGGAAAGTAGAGCCTCCTTTCAAGCCCATCTTGGTGAGTAATGGAGGATGAGCCGAACAACATGATATAAGATGAAAAGCTAGATGTGTTGGTGTTTAAAGGACCAATATTAGGCATTAGATTATGAATGCAGGAAATGTAAGCGAATGATAGCGATGAGTCATTTTTACATCATAAGACCCTTTTAAGATGAATTCCTCTTTTAGTGGGCTTTTTACATACACAGACCAAAGTGAAATCCAATGTAAAGAGCAGATTCTAGTGTCCTCTTAACCTTTTCCATCTTTCCCTCAGCAATCAGCAGATGATGTGAGTCAATTTGACTCCAAATTCACCAGTCAGACACCAGTGGACAGCCCTGATGACTCCACACTCAGTGAAAGTGCAAATCAAGCTTTCCTGGTAAATGGCTTAATGTGTTAAAAGACAGAAATATAGAAATGTTTTTTCTGATAAGCATGCCTCTTGTTTCAGGGATTTACTTATGTCGCACCATCAGTTTTAGAAAACATCAAAGAAAGGTTTTCATTTGAACCAAAAATCCGGTCGCCGCGGAGGATTATGGGTAGTCCAAGAACACCCCTCAGGTATGTTGCCAATAAACTGTGTGTCTGTGTCCATTGAGCATCTATTGACAATATGTTTCAATTCAGCCCAGTGAAGTTCTCTGGCCCAGAATGCTGGACCCGCAGCCCCCTCCTCACAGGGGTAGGCTCCAGTGTGCCTCAGCCCTCTCAGGACCAGGCCATGGAGGTGTCCACCCCGGAGCAGATGGACGTGAGCAGCAGCTCAGAGGCGTCTGCCCCTCTGCCCATCCGTCAGCCCGCAGGACATAACCTGGCCCAGATGAAGCAGCAGACCTACCCAGTGGTAGCCAAACGACCTGAGCATCTACGTATGAACCTATGACCCGCCTGCTTCATTAGGAGAGTTTTCATGACTTTCTTCCTTTGATTTTTTTTTTTAAGAAAGCAAAAACGGGGGATGCTATAGACAATGAATAATCAAAATTGCACATCCTTACACTACATTTTCTGACAGCCTGGAGTTTGTGTTAAACTCTGTTGCAGTTAAGAGCTACATCTTTATATCTTTGGTATCATTGTGCTAAGGTCGCATGACCTCAGTCTTCTGAACCCCTCCAGATGTCAGGAAAACTGAGAAATGGAGGGGAACTCCCAGACAATATCTGAAGTGCTTTGTGCTATCTGAATGCCAGTAATTGCTTCCAGTGGGGTTGTTCATACATGAATGCTTCCTGGCTCTTGTGTGAGGTTAAGTGGATGTAATGTGAAAATAATGACACATAGTGGTCAATTTGCAGTTAAGAAAGAGGGCTATAGTTTTGTTTGAAGGCGTGTTGTAAACTTGGGGCATCAACTATGCTAACCATCAACAAATAAATCAAGAGCCTAATGCCCACAAGTGCTGGTAATGTGGATGCCCAGTGAAACCGTGGCTTGGTCATCAGATCATTCTACAAAGGAGAGGTTCCCTAGAGAACGACACATCAGCAGACATCGGTCAGCTTCAGTCAGCCTGAGGCAGCTCTGTGCTCACTCAAACCCAGGCCGATGTGGTTGAGACGTGGACAGTCCAACGCACAGGCCTGCAGAGGATCTGACACAGCCAGTGTCGCAAACTAGACGTGGGGCTTTGATACTTAAAGCTGGAGCAGAATTTTCCAGCCACTTGCATCAGCATTAACTTGTTTAGGAGGGACATTTTAGAGTTCCTGAAAAGCAAGTAAAAAATAAATTTCTTTAAATACTCTTGTGTGTCCATGTTTTAATTTTATAAAGCACAAATAAAAACCTTTAATTAAAGTGTGAACAACACTGAAAAGGGCTTGTGCAG
This sequence comes from Odontamblyopus lacepedii, assembly GCA_034769755.1. Classification (NCBI taxonomy): domain Eukaryota; kingdom Metazoa; phylum Chordata; class Actinopteri; order Gobiiformes; family Gobiidae; genus Odontamblyopus; species Odontamblyopus lacepedii. The sequence continues at coordinate 12,399,676 of CM068357.1, forward strand.
CAGTGCGGTAGTGCCAGGGAGTCTGGCAATCTATGAAGCACGGTCAAAATTATTCCCTTGTTGGAATAGCTTTGCAGACTTTGGTATTTTAAGTCTGTAAAAGGCAGCAATAGAGGAACATGCACTTCAATATTATCAATCTTTTTATGATACTAGTTTAAACATATCACTCATACATTCTGAATAAGTGCATTAACTTAACTCAGCTGTGAGCTTTAAGTGTAACCTGACGTCCTCGTGTCTCCAGTCAGAGGTGTTGTTACTTAAATTTACATAATGTAAATTTACATAACATAATTTTGTATCATGCATAATTACTATGACATTACATTATATATGATAGTATCACATGATTTCATGAGTTTGTGTTAAAACAGATTTGATTGGGAATTTGACTGGGAATAAAATAAAAAAAACAAAAAACAGCCAACTTTGAAAATTTGAAAGGCTTTAATGGCATGACTTCATTTTTGATGAGAAAGTACATTTTAACAATGTTATATGTAGTATTTTCAGCACAACATTTGTCTAACCAGAAAGGCCTTTCAATGCAACCAAGGCACAGTTTTTAAAAGGCCCAGATTGTACTAGAGCAGAGACAAAGAAATCTTTGTTAAAATTACCATATGTCCCCCAAAATATTCTATGATTTCCCTTTGGCATTGAATCACTACTCAAAATAAATAGTCAAGCATGTGTGCTGTACAGTTTTCATTGTTTGGATGCACTCTGTGATTAAGATGTAACAGTTAAAAGTGTGATTTTCAAAGCAAGCGAATACATAATTTAAAAATAAAGTCCACTTTACTGTCCTTTACATTTGACCCACTCTTCAATGCTGATGGGGAAATCTATCAGAAGGGTGGTTCTGAGTCCAGATTCCAGATCTGGTCAGGACTACCTCAGCTGGAGGAGAATTTATCAGGCTAGGGGAACGGTTTCAAGTTTGTAGTGACAATAATGATAAAATTCATTATTGTCTTCATGGTGGAAGCTGAAAACTGTGCAGCGTATTCACTCAGCCGTTTCTTACATTGGAATAGTCTTTAACCTCTACATTTCCACGCAGCAGGACTCTCGTCCTGCAGGCGCCTCATTTTCTTTCCAAGCCACACCCACCAGATTATACCAATCACAACACACACCACAGACTCCACATAGTAGCCATCTAGAGTGGTAAGACACGCTCCACCCTCCTTTACGCACAGCTGTGGATGGGACATACAATTGTCATCATTTGTGCTTAGTAAAAGTCAGAAGTCATATTTAAAGTGGTCTTCTCACTTACCCCAGCAGCTTCTGACGAGGCACAGCTCTGTCCAGGAGCCCCGTGGCACTCCTTCGTGGTGAGTGGATCAACCAGCCACAGGGCCAGAGTCGAAGGCCAGTTTCCTCCCAGATTAGTGACTGTGTTCAAGAGCGTCATGTATGTCCCACCAATCAGTGGATCACTTACTTTGGCGTGGAAGGCCATGCAGGCTACATACATACTGTACACTGCCACCTAGAGAAATTATGTAAACGTTACAATAAAATATTACCAAAAAAACAACAACTGTGAACCATATAAATAAACAAACTTGAATTCACATTACATTAATTAATTAATCATTGCATTTATATAGCACCTTTCATGACACCCAAAACGCTTTACAGTTCATTATTCATTCACTCCATACCTGGTGGTAGTAAGCTACTATTGTAGCCACAGCTGCCCTGGGGCAGACTGACAGAAGCGAGGCTGCCAATTTGCGTCATCGGCCCCTTTGACCACCACCATCACTCACACACACACCACTTTCATACTAGGCAATGTGGGTGAAGTGTCTTGCCTAAGGACACAACAGTGTTTGCGACTGGCGCCCCACTGTGGCACCTGGAATTCCCAGTGTCTCCCATCCAAGTACTAACCAGGGCCGGCCCTGCTTAGCTTCTGAAATCCGAGGGGATCAGGCTTTGACCAGCCGGTATTGGCCACATTGTGTATTATGTATGAATCTTGTACATATCAGAAAAAAAAGGGGAAAAAAAATCAGAGACCTGAAAAATATCACTGATTTCTGCAGAATTAATGAGCAAAGCACTAAACTCTTAATGTGAGGTGAGAGAAAGCTCATTTCGCACGAGTTCATGGAGTGATTTTTTAAATCATTATTTTTAATAAATGCAATAAAAACATTTATATTAAAAAAAAGTATACAGGTGCAGGGATGGCCAATTCTATATAGAGGATAAAATTTAGTGTGTATCCAATGCGATCCGTCATTTTGTCAGAGTATGTAGATTTCAGAAAGGAAAATACCAAACCTGATGCAGGGCGTAGCTCAGAAGTACTACACCATAGTAGTAAACCGGGAATCCATTTTCATGTTTAACATTTGGCGTCCACCACACTAGCAGAGCGTACTCCAACCCAATGAACAATCTGCAAGACCCCACAGTATTCAGCACAGCATGAAACATGAAGTAAATCCATAGAGAACAGTGAGTTTAAAACAAACCTAAAAGGAAAAGCTTTGTAAAAGACATTCAGTGGCCGGGGCCCAGCAGTGTATTTACTGATGATAACTGGAAGTAAGATCTGCAAGGGCACCAACGGTACAGCCAACAAGGCCAACTGCTCCTTAGGGACTCCTTCTTCAACGAGCTTTAGACCGGTCACTGCATCAGCCGCAGAGAAGCCCATCTGACACAAAGAAAACACATTTAAAACTGAAGGTTCAACATTTTAAATTGAATCATTGGAAAGTACCTTGGCAGTAAGAAGCAGGATGCAAAAGGTGAAGACAGTGGGCATTTTAATTATAGTAAAAAGCAACTTGTAGGTTTCCATGACGCTCTGGGTCTCCTCCTTCACCCTTTTCTTCCCTTTGATAGGTCCAGTTTCTGTTTTTAAAATTGCCACCAACGTTGTGGATACCATGAAAATCACACCCCAGAAAAATAGGAAATCTGCAAACATAGAACATAGTAGTATCTCTTTCTTGCACCCGTTTCACTATAGTATAATGGTTCTCAAAGTGGGGGTCACAGGGGAGGAGGCGAGATGATTTCCACTCTCGTAAAAGGGTGTTAATTCTTATTTTAAAACATGTGCTCGCTTATATGACGTCTGTCCAGTTACAAGTGTCACCTTCCTCAAACACGCAGTTCACATCTAATATAGGTCTTATATCCCGTGCTTTTTGTTTTGACAACTTTATGCTTTTACTACGCGAGTTACCTGGGCAGAAGATGAGAATTATGGCGAAATCTACAAAGGACTTTGGATCTTTACGCAGACACACGCAGCTCCACACTGGATATAATTTATTTGGGAATTATGCTTTCACCAGGACCGAGGAGGAGGATTTGGGCAGAGTTTGGTTCATGTTATCTGTTTGGCTTCAACTTTACCCGGACACTACAGACTGTCACTGGATGTGGAGTTATTATTACTCACAACACTTTGGCTTTGAGACACTGTAAAGCCCTCTCTGGAGACTTGATAGTTTTCCGAGTGGATATAAGCTCAGGCTCGCTGCTTCTTCAGCTCTACTGTTTTACCGGTAAGATGACACACTGCGTTTTGTTTGGGCACAAGTAGGACTATGTTACATGCGCTGCTGCTCGGTGCCAAGTCCTGTGACCACATGGCGCTATACCATGTGTAATTATTAAATTCTGTCTCTAAACCTCCGCACAGGACGCAAGAACCCAGGTCATTTAACTACATTACTAACTCGGACCAGGTCTGGCTTTACGTTAATAAACAACAACAAAGGGATGAACACACCAAAGTGCATAAAATAAAATACCCGGTATCAGAGACGCGCCCTTTCAAAACAGTGTTATCGGGACGGAGAGGCGTGTTTGTGTTTGTGTTGGGGTAAAAGGGAGCGTAGCGTGTTCACTGGTCAGCAGCCTAACTTTAGGGGTTGCAGTTTGGGAACCCCTGATATATAGTACTAGTATACATACAAATATTAATCTGACATACCTGATAAAGTGACAATGCCTGTGTCCTTAGGTTCTGTCCTGAGGTATTTGTTGCAGAAGTCAACAGACTCTAATGCCAAAAAGAGCACATTACCGAGGAAATAACCTGCTGTTTGGCCAACAGAGTTACAGGTGGAAGCATAGCCCACATTTTCCCTAGACAACATTGTCAGAGCCCAGCCATCAACAGCTATATCCTTAAAAATAAAAAAATTACAGACATTATACATAAACTCTTTGTGTTTCCCTTATGTTTTTCTGCATATTCCAGAAGTACCTGTGTGGCAGCCAAAAAGGCTAGCATGAAGAACACTCCTGTTAGTGTAACAATATCAGGTCCACCCTCTCTCTGCAGCAGGTCATTAACAGTAAATGATAGCCAGATCATGAAGATACCAAGAAGGTATTGTGTGGGCACCAGCCATGACTTTCTGTAGTAACAGGCAGAACTGTAAAATTGTAAAATTACCACAGATAATAAAAGAGGATGAACGTAAAGCATATTTACCTTCTACCAAACTTTTTAAAATAGAGTGCATCCACTAGAGGCGCCCAAAAAAGTTTTAAACTGAAAGGCCAAAAAACAAAACTAAAAAAGGCTTGGTCTTTATAACTAGCATTTTTACCCTGTAGAATAAGTGGAATGCTCCCAGCAAGTCCTAAAGGAATCCCCTGCAGGACATAAAGAAATAAAAGTAACAAAATATTTCCCATCTCTCCACGAACTCCTTGTTGTGGCCTGACATGTCTCCTGAAAGAACCTTCGGAGTCCGAGGATTTAATCAGACCATCTGATTCTTCCTCCATCTCAGATTCAGAGGAGCTCATCACCACCCTGTCAGAGCCCTTTAAGTTTTCAGAGAGAAGTGAACCAGCCATCTTCCTCTGCCGTCCGTTCTTGCGCGTGAAAAGATCTGAGTGCTCCATGTTGGTGCACCGGACATCAGGCTTGATGTGCCCTGCACTGATCTAGAGGCAAGAAGAGGAAATGTAATAATAATAACCACTATTCACATGATGATATTCATACTGAAGCAACAGTTTTGTCCACAAAGCCATTCTGACATCATTCGGGGACTTTCAGTTTTGCCTACACTAACATAAAATATTCTAAATAAATTTACTGATAATAATTTCCAATGTATATCTGAGAAACGGTACTTAATGAGATGCCAGGGGACTTTGTGGCTTCGAAATGATGAGGGCAGGAGTAAAGTATGGCAGGGAAATAGGTGTCAACAGACAGGTGCTCTCACAGACCAACTGTATGTCTATGGGAGCACTCATGAGAGTTGCGGAAATCAGGATAATAATTTAAATTTACCTCAATCTCGACCAAGGTTTCATTTTGAACACGAGACATGATGAAATCATGCACAGGTAAAATCTCTAGATGATAGCATGCATACCTGGTGATGGTGATAGCAAACTAGACATGCCAACTGAACACAAGTGAGTTTATCTTTAAATGAAAACCATGCTTAATTCCGACAACAGCGTATAATCGATCGATGATTTAAACGTGTAAAACAGTGAAAATAAGGTGACAAACCCGAGAGAAAGCGACAAAAGTGTGGTTTAAGTCAGGTCTTCATAAATCAACACAGAACAGTCCGGAATTGTTTCTGTGCAGCACTAACACGGGTCCGACTGCTTCAAGCTGACGTGTCGCAACCGCACGCACGAAGGTTCCGCACAGCGTTATAGAACAGTAGATCTCGCCTTCAGACTCTTGACATGCGTTAATATCGCCGCCATCTTGGTACAGGGTTTCCATGGTCTGAAGTAAAGTATTTCACAGTATAAGTGAGAGAAGATGCAGGACAAAAGACCAAGGCATAACATTTTATAGGTAAGATTTCATTTTGTAAACCTATGATACTAAATGTTGTGTTCTGAACCCAGAACTAAACCAGAACTGAACCAGATCTGAACCAGGACTTAAACAGGACTAAATCAGAACTGAACCAGAGCTAAACCAGGACTGAACCAGGAATAAACCAGGATTGAACCAGGACTGAATCAGGACCGAACCAGGTCTAAACCAGAACTGAACCAAAAATAAACCCGTACTGAACTAGAAATAAACCAGGATTGAACCAGGACTAAACCAGAACTGAACCAAAACTGAACCAGGACTAAAACAGGATTAAAACAGGACTGAGCCAGGACTAAACCAGGACTAAACCAGGATTAAAACAGGACTGAACCAGGACTGAACCAAGACTAAACCAGGATTAAAACAGGACTGAACCAAGACTAAACTAGGACTAAACGAGGACTAAACCAAGACTGAACCAGGACTGAACTAGGACTAAAAAAGGACTAAACCAGAACTGAACCAGAGCTGAACCAGAGCTGAACCAGGACTAAACCAGCCACACAATGCTACTTGGCCTATGGGAAACACCGACACCCATAGACTTAAAGCAGCGTTACCCTGTACCAAGATGGCGGCTTTGTTGACGCATTCGTTTCAATAGACAGCGATAACCAATGCGAGATCTACTGCTCTATATATTTATGTTTTCCGCATAGTCACCGGCATAGACTGTATACATAGAACTATATATGTCACTCACTTTGGCGTAATGGCTTAATGGACTCCAGAAAGACTCCAGAATGATCTGGCAAATGTCACCTAGTGTTAAATTCGCGTTATATGGAGTTTGTGACTGAAATTAAAGGCTGCATCTCTAAACAACACTTGTATGTAAGAGTCACGAGGTCGTGGGCAGGGAAGTGTGTGGCGCAAGAACAGTCACAACAGTCTTATTTAGAAGTAGTATGAAAATTATTACATGTTTTAGATGAATTACAGACACTGTTACCCCCTTGACCTAGCTGCCCCTCAAGTATCAAGGGGGTAATAGTGCCTATAGCTCATCTAGTAAAGATGTAATCACTTTATGCAACTTTAAAGAACGGGCTAATGAATAACCACATGCTTTTCCTTGTGTTTGGCTGCACGTGAAACTACTTTATTCCATGTGACAGCGGGATGAAACAGAGTGTCAACTAATGGCTTATATTATTCTAGCATAAAAAACACATGCCCTTTTTATGAGAATCAATTCGCACTTTTTGCCTTTTTTTTTTTTTTTTTTTTTTTTTTTTACAAGCAGGCTAAAATTGTGTCCACAAGAGGGCGCCCGGTGACAATTACCCTTCACATGATCCTCCCATGCCTAATTGGAAAATTCTACCCCAAATTGGGTAATTATGCACGTGAACATCACTCAATAAGATCATGTGAACGGGTGTCTCCTACATTTTCATTTAGGTTATAAAAGGTTTGGAATGATTTTCTAAATGTCTTCTTTTCTTTCTTTTCTTTTAGTAAGAAAATTATATAAGATAAGATAAGATAAGATATCCTTTATTTGTCCCACAATGGGGAAATTTCAGTGTTGCAACGCACAGTAAAGAGAACAGCAAGAAACAGTAGCAGCAATAGAGTACAGTTAAGTTAAAAATAGACAAACACTATAAGGATCTAAAGATCCCTAATAGTTGTGAATGCTGTGAATTCTGGAGCCTAACTGTTAGATTCCTTTTGCTTTTCGTTGGCTTTCTTCTTTTTTGGCTTTCCAAGAAGAGCACAGTCTAGAAAATCATAGGTAATTAAAGTTTGTTAAAAGAACACTGTGTTAAAGAACACAGTATTGTGTCACATACCTGCTGCCTGACTCTGCACACTCACAGTATTGTACTGGGCTTATGCAATAGTACCACAGGCCAAATATTGTAATAAATATAGAGAAAAAAGAAAAGAAAAAGGTCTAATAATTTTGAGGTTCTTATATCCTCCTGGGACCCCCCAAAAAGCGTATTGTAATATATATTTTTTTGTAATGTTCTATATATTTAGAGGCAAATTAACACCTTAGCTTTTAGATTTTGTTAAATTTATTTGCATTTATAATTTTGTAACATGTCCTCTGTAATGGATTCCTGGGACATTTTGATGTTAAATACATGTGAAGTTAAAAACCACAAAAAAGATGGGTTAACATCTTCAAGCTTCTACAGTCGCCTCAAAACGTTTTTAGACTCCCTTTTAATTTCTTTTTTTTTATATAATAGTGCAGCTACAAACTAACTCCTATTGAGTTTTTTTTTTATTTTTTTTAATCCGGGATATGATAGTGCCCTTTAATCCCCCAGACCTGTTTAGGCAGAGGAACCTAGTCGCCCCATTAAGAGTCTATCTCAAAACACCTAAAATATCAACTAGTTAACTCAATATCCACTATAAAGGACACAAATGAACAGGCCAGGTCTCAGGGGGTTACGTAGAACGCATTTATAGGTTAAAAATTCATGCCTTCGTGAGCTTTTAATGTAAGCAACTGTTTTGCAAAACCAAACTTTGTAGGTCATTTGTATATGGATCATAATTTAACTGGGTACACCAAAATAGCCTCACTGTGATCTGATGGATTTCATGTTAATTTTAGAATCCAGCTGAAAGTCTGACTATAAAGGACTTTAATTTTGTCAGGTATTAGATGTTGTCCAGCTCTACCAAACTGAGGAGCCCTGCAGCAGGAGGAGCTGTCTTCTTCACACCAATTTTGTGATTCTGTGCTCCACCCCCTAAACACGGTCACATTTATGCACATGTTCGGAATCAAAGTTTTTTTTTTCCTCCAAACAAGTGAGAGTAGTCCACCAAGTGAAGCCAAAGAAGAGGAGGGAGCCCTGGTCTGTCCCCTCAGTCAGTGTCCAGTCTGCACCGCTGCTCTTTCGCAACAGTAGTCGGCGTGCTGAGCCACAGGCGGACCAGCGCAGCTCTCTCTCCGGGACTCCGAGCGAGGCGCACGGAGAGCTCATTCCACAACACGCCAGTCCTCCATGGCTCTGTGCAACGGAGACAGCAAGGTCAGTGTGGAAAGGCGTACTCACAGACACAGCCCTACTGCCATGTGCCGGGCTGACATTACGCCCAAAGCCCGGGCATGGCCGCATCCCCGGGTAAAAGGATGGCCTCTGTGTGTCTCTGGAGAAAGTTGTGTTGCATGAAGAGGCTCAGGCTGCCGAGGGAAGGAGCGCGGCGTAGTAAGCCTGTTGCAGTGTTACCGCCACATTTACACGCTGTTTGCATAAAGACACTGAAATCTGCTGCTATTTTAGTTGGGTTAAAGTGAGCAGAACAACGTCGCCCTCTGGTTTTAGTCCACTCGGTTGTGTTCATCTCCCGGGGACTGGCATTAGCACCCTTTCCCCCTTTACAGCACCGCGTGGGTTTAGCTTAGCTCGGCTACATGGGAGTTGCTAACAGGCTAGCACTGGTATTACTGATGCCTGCTGTTTATCTGTGAGCTAGCATGCTAACGATGCTTTAAATGCGTACGGCTAGCTACATTAGACCGGCTGTCAAAACTAAAAAACCCGCAGTGGAGGCTGTAACACCGATATAAAGGTAAATAAAAACACAAGCGGCTGATGTGATAAACTATGGGCTGTGTAACTGAGACTTCACTCCCGCTGCTGTCACTTTTATGTGAGTTGAGAAATGTGAGGATATTACTGCTAAATCCATCAAACCGGTGACACGAGACACACTTCTAACCTGTTTTTCGTAGTGTTTGTTTCTGTCGTAGTTTTAATGTTCACTGCAGGGTCCACGGGGTGTTTCCTCATGTTGACTGATTTTGTTACAGAAATACGGCAGATGCTTTGCTCTGTCCAGGTGTTTTCAGAAGTTTCACGGCGGAAGTTTTCCAGCCACAATCCACGTGGGGTCCTGTTTCCACTTTTACAGCCAATTCACAGCTTAATCATTGTTTGTTTCCTCTGCAACTTTCAGGCCAATATTTAACTTGTAAAAGTTTATGTCCGCGTGTGTTTAGATTTGATTAGCTTTGATTGTAACCTGTGGGTTTCATGTGAATTTACTTAGTGACTGCATGATTTGCAGTGATGCTCACATGACCGTAATTGTGTTAGGATTATGGCCTGATTTTCACACTAATTTTCGAGTTGCATGATAAAGACTGTATCACATGGGTAATGGAACACACTTTACTGTGTGATACTGTTTTCTTTTTCTACAGCTGGAGATCAGCCCTGCAGAGCAGAATGGGTCGCATGAGGGGGCTGTTGCGATCCTGGATGCAGGGGCCCAGTATGGAAAAGTCATTGACAGAAGGGTGCGAGAGCTGTGTGTGCGCTCAGAGATCCTCCCCTTAGAGACGCCAGCCTTTGCCCTGCGAGAGCAAGGCTACAGGTGATAAATATTGTTACATTTTTATAATCTCAATCTTGTTCTGTACTTTATTATTGGTGTCTTGTCCCTACTAGAGCTATTATAATCTCAGGAGGCCCAGCCTCTGTTTATGCAGAAGATGCCCCCTGGTTTGATCCTGCCATTTTCACCATTGGAAAGCCTGTCTTAGGAATTTGTTACGGGATGCAGGTATAGTCAAGCAATTTGTTTCTGTCTTTGTTACTGTTTTGTCAATTGATATTTGTTGGATAAATGTAACACATCTTTCCATCATGTCTAGATCACCTTTTTACAGCATGTATGTGTTTTTATTATTACAGATGCTGAATAAAGTCTTTGGAGGCACAGTACATAAAAAAAGTGTGCGCGAGGATGGCGTGTTCAGCATTGGCTTGGATAATACCTGCTCTCTTTTTAGGTAATACTGTGTCTCTTCACATAAAATACATTATTATGTCCCTTTAAAAAAAATCTTATTGGATATTTTCTGAACTGCTGTATTTGTCTATCAGAGGCCTTCAGAAGGAGGAACTTGTTCTCCTCACGCACGGGGACAGTGTGGATAAAGTGGCAGATGGCTTTAAAGTGGTTGCCCAGTCTGGAAACATAATTGCTGGTGCGACAAAGAACATTTATTTGCATTATGTTTTGCTCTTTAATCAATCATAATTTTGGATCCGTCGTGTGTTTCCCCTCAGGTATTGCAAATGAACAGAAGAAACTTTATGGGACACAGTTTCATCCAGAAGTAGACTTGACAGAGCGAGGCATGGTTATGTTGAGAAACTTCCTGTTTGACATTGCAGGATGCACAAATAATTTTACAGTGTTGAACCGTCAGCAGGACTGCATCAGTGAGATCAGGGAAAAAGTGGGCACGTCAAAAGTTCTGGTAAGTAATTACTGTTGACTTTGAGTTGGGTTTATGATGACCCTTAAATTTTGTTTGCTTTTATCTCAGGTGCTTCTCAGCGGAGGTGTTGACTCCACAGTGTGCACTGCCCTTTTAAACAAAGCCCTGGACCAAGAACAGGTTATAGCTGTTCACATTGACAATGGTTTCATGAGAAAGAGAGAAAGTCAAAGTGTGGAAGAGGCCCTTACAAAACTTGGAATCAAACTCAGAGGTAATGAATTGAAAGGTATGATAATAGGATGAGATGTGGAATTATAATGATTATAATCGTGACTGTTCTGCAGTGGTGAATGCAGCACATACCTTCTACAATGGAACAACCACCCTTCCAATCTCAGAAGAGGACAGAACGCCAAGGAAGAGGATAAGCAAGACATTAAATATGACCACAAACCCAGAGGAGAAAAGAAAAATCATAGGGGACACATTTGTAAAGGTATTTCATTTTTTGCAAACATGCATTGTTTTCATATAAAACATGTTTTTTTATTACTCATTTCATTATTTTTTTTTTTTAATCTGTAGGTGGCAAATGAGGTTATAGGTGATATGAATTTGAAGCCCGAGGAGGTCTTCCTGGCTCAGGGCACCTTAAGGCCTGACCTGATCGAGAGCGCCTCTCATTTGGCCAGCGGCAAGGCAGAAGTCATCAAAACACACCACAATGACACAGAACTAGTCAGAAAACTCAGAGATGAGGTAAAGCAACCCTGCATCACAACTTGACATTTAAAATGGTCATTTTTATAATACTTCGGAACTCAGCTTTCAGGTCTGTTTTTGTTGTTTGTTTTATGATTAGGGAAAAGTAATTGAACCACTTAAAGATTTCCACAAAGATGAGGTCAGAGCTTTGGGAAGAGAGCTTGGCCTGCCAGAGGAAATAGTCTTCCGCCACCCGTTCCCTGGTAAGCATGGTTGAACACCTGTGCTGTGTAATGCAACAGTATAAACTGTTATTATTCATGCTGCTGACGCGTCACCTCCACTGGCTGTTTTGGTTATCATTGAAATTGTCCTGTCTGCAGGTCCTGGACTGTCCATACGTGTGATCTGCGCAGAGGAGCCTTACATCTGCAAAGACTTTGCAGAGACAAACAATATTCTCAAAATTATCACAGACTTCTCTGCCAGTGTCAAAAAGGTAATTATTTCTTCAGTGTTATATCAGAAAAAATGACTACCAGTTTTTTCAGTTTCTACATACTGAAATCCTTGTCTGTCCTCTCTAGCCCCATGCCTTGCTTCAGAGAGTTAAGTCGTGCATATCAGATGAAGAGGAGGAGAAACTAATGCAGATCACCAGCCTTCATTCACTCAATGCCTTCCTTTTGCCCATCAAAACTGTTGGTGTCCAGGTAATGTTTGCATTTTACCTGTCAAATTCTTGCCTAAAAATAAGTCAAGAATTGTTCACTTCCAAAGTTTCTGAATAACTTTAAAGGTATATTATGTAAAGTTGACTTCTGTGAGCTTTTATCCATGTTAGAATGTTGTTACGTCATCAAAAACAGACCTCGAGTTGTGTTTTGTTTCATTCACACATGTTTGAGTAATCCATTTCCAAAGCTCAAAATGCTCTGTTCCACCTTGTAGAGATGGGAAATTCCAGGACTAAAATTATCAAAATGATTCTAGTAATGAAAGAAAACAAAACTTCAGGTATGTTTTGGATTATAACATAGATCAGAAAATCGCATAAATTTGGCCCTTTTAAGAGCGTGTGTGGGTGAAAAACAGTACAGACCAGTGTTTTTATCTTCCCTGGTGAAATTGCTATTGTGGTTAACTACGAACTCCAACAACAATCTCCACCCACAAATTCAAGCATGCCAATATAACTCTTGCTTTCTCTTGAGTCTGGATGAGTAACTGTTGGAGCTGAAGGCACAATAGTGTGCTTACGTACTATTCTCACCCAAACACTGGTGCCTGAGAGTGAGTGTACAGTGGGTGTGTCCCGTTACTTCCCGTTTTATCCTGTCTTTTCCAGACGTTTAAATTTGGTCTTAACCTCAAATTGTGAGTCATGCAGTCGGCAGCAAATATCTTCTGAGACTGAAGCTGTAAAGAGCAGAGCTTGAACGTTAAACCTGCTCTGCTACATGTAAATGATTCTAACCTATGACTTGTTCCTCATTCAGGGCGATTGCAGATCGTACAGTTATGTATGCGGTGTCACAAGTAAAGAATCTCCACACTGGGAATCTCTCATTTTCTTGGCCAGACTGATCCCGCGCATGTGCCATAGCATCAACAGGTATAGATGTCATTCCAGTTTCGAGTAGCTGTTGGTGAGAAGATAGCCCATGGTACACTTTGTCTTTTCTGTCCAGAGTGGTGTATATTTTTGGGTCCCCTGTAAAGGAGCCTCCGACAGACATTACTCCCACCTTCCTGACCACAGGCGTTCTGAGCACACTCAGACAGGCTGACTTTGTAGCTCACTCCATGCTCAGAGAGTCTGGTAAGTGTGGTCAAAGTCAAGTTTATTTATAAAGCACACTTGCAAACAGCCATCACTGGCCCAAAGTGCTGCACAAGACATTTCATAATACTTGTATATGTTAAAATAAATAAAACCTTGAACTGTAATTTAAATACAGTAAAAACAGTAGTCATTCCCTAGTTTTTCCCTTTTCCAGGTTACTCCAGTAAAATCAGCCAGATGCCGGTGATCTTGGTCCCGCTGCACTTTGACCGTGACCCTCTGCAGAAGCAGCCCTCCTGCCGGCGCTCTGTGGTGGTCCGCACTTTTATCACCAGCGACTTCATGACAGGAATCCCTGCCACGCCAGGCAGCCATATCCCAGAGGAGGTACCAGGCGAACGCACAACAGATCTGCAGTATCTGCTATTGTGGTATATTATTTCACATGTCTTTTATTTTTTCAGGTGGTTTTAAAAATGGTGAATGAAATCAAAAAGATCCCAGGCATCTCCAGAGTGATGTATGACCTAACCTCCAAACCTCCTGGCACCACAGAGTGGGAATAGTGTGTATGTTGACAGGAGGACACACATCTACACACAACTATACACAACTACACACACACACACACACACACAACGCACAAACACTCGGCTGATCTCAGAGAGGGCCCACCCTTCTCTCCTGACATTCCCATGGAAGGCAGACTGTACTGTGACAAAGACACGTCTACTCCTCTCACATCACATCTTTTGGGTCTTAATGTTTTGCCAATAAGAATTGACTAATGTTAGTAATCGATAGTTGTTATTTTGGTTAATGTATGACAATGAAGAATTTCTCTGGAACTGCTGCTTCTTTATGGTAATTTAATGAAAAAACAAGCGACTCCATGCTGTGACTGTGGAGGTTCCTGAGAGTGGACTTTGATGTTGTGCCTCAGATTGTGAGATGTGTGATATATAAAAGCTAGTTATATACGGTATAATGATTTTAAAATGGAACAACAGCAAGGTGTCATTTTTTGTTTGTTTTTTTTGTTTGGTTTGGGAGTATATGACAATGTTCTTAGCCGACGATCCCTTTCTGCCTGTATTTTTTCTGTCCAGAGTAAATAACCTGCACAGAAAACCCATGCGACCAATTTCCATGAGGCAAATTTTTGCCAACAGAATATGTTGTTATACGTTATTGAACTCTGAACTTCTCTCCAACTTGAACTGAACAGTGGTGAAAATTGGCCTGCAGTCATGTGAGGCCCAGGTGCATATAGCTTCCTCAAAAGTCAATATAATGGCTCCATTTTAGATGTGCCTACTCATTTTTCTTTAAGAATTATGTGGTCTAACTTTCCCAGAGATTCTCCCAACATCTTTCTCTTTATGCTGCAATCTTTAACGAGGGCATACCAATGACCGATAATTACATTTCAGTTTTTTAACGGCATTGTGTGGAAGACTTGGTCTTTTTGTTGGCTGCTCTTTTCAGTGCCGAGGGACTTTTGCACACCATTTAACCCTTTGCTTCAAAGCCAGGTCCTTAACAGTGGTGTCCAGATGGTCTTGGGAGGTGGTCAGATAGACATGGCAGTTTGTTGCTTCAACACAAGTACACTGTGTTTCTAAAAGGCATTACAGCTCCATGTTTCTGTTGTAGATGATACAATGCACATCTTGGCTACCACTCATCCTTCAGCCCTCTGTGAGTGCTCAGGTTTTACCGAGCTCAAATGCTTGTACAATTACACACGTTATCTCATTCCATCACAATAGATTTGTGCCCGTCATCCCATATTATATACAAACCTTTAATAGAGATACTGGCAAATTCAAAAAGAATTACTTTGACATGTCTTAACTGCTATTTATAGTGTTTTCCTTTTGTTCAGCCTTATTTGTGTATTCTGCAGTCTTCATTGAAACCATTTGGCTTGTCGGTTACCTACATTTTTTTGTAGTTGTAATTTAACTGCAATATTGATAAGATTAAGTTATGCAATTAATGTGTTTTTCAAATTTGTTCTCCTTAGTAATGTGCCTCAAACCAAGCCACTGCATGCAGTTTCAACTACAGTGACATTTGTACAATAAAAACTGAGCTTTAATAAAGATCTCCATGTTGCAACATTACTGGCATTTTATTGCATAAATGTTTTAATGTCAAATTAAGTAATTCAAATATAGCCTATATACTTTAGACTTACCCAAATATGCAATTTTATTGACATAATAGATAACAATATAGATAAGGACTTGGTGAAAGAAATGCATTTAGCTCAGAAAATAATGGAGAAGAACGAAAGCAAAGCATGTTTGAGCAGGTGTCAGACTCAAGAGAAAAACAAGTCCCAAAGTTATGTATGTTATTAAAGTGAAAGTGTTCTGTGTGATGTCGTTAAAATTTTACTTTTATAGAATCTGCAAACAATTGGTTTTGTAAAATACATTTCAGTACACACCAGCTTTACCATTTTTCTTTGACAGCAGGTGAATGTATCACTATAGCTTTAGCTATAGCTATAGCTTTAGTCTCGCATAATAAAATTGTGCTAAAGAGGGGCTCAGGTGTCGGCCACTGTAAATACTGTATGTTAGTCTCCAAGGGTCTATCAGACATGATGAGACAAGTTGAGTCACCCATCAACAAGCTACAGACCGGCACCCAAGGGACCTCAGCCTTTTTGGAACAGTAGCAATGCCACAATGTTGTGTCAAGGCTGTGCAAGTCAACACATGCAACGGCCAATTAGCATCTATAGCCTGTGGCATCTCAATAAACTTACACAGAAAAATATAGCAGATGCAAAATGAAAACCTATGATTTTGACAGATTTTAGTGTAGTGTATGTAACGTTATGGAGGTGGCATATCACCTGCAGGATGTCATGGAAAAAAGTTAAAACCATATTTTGGAACATTCTCCATGGGGTTAGATACATTTTAAAATATACTGCAGTTGTTTCCATGGAAATGTTTCTTTGGAAAATCCTCCCCCGAGGTTTGTAGAGATGTAAGCTGTCTCACAGTAACGCCACTGTTTTCTACGTTTGTCTCTACAATAAAGGGCAGCGTGTCCATGTTCCCTCATTTCAAGTTTTTCAAGTTTTTTTTTCTTTCCAAAATTAGGTGGTAAGTTCCCACATTTCCTTTCCCATAAATTTGCATCAGATTTTTATCCCCATTTCTCCTAATTTGGTAATCAATTACACCCAACTTATTATCCGGCAGCAGTTGGACTACAGATATAAAGTAGAGGTCACGGTGCAAAGGACCCTAGGTTGAAATTACTCTGAAATACCTCTTTAAATGTGGTATAAAAATAAAAATGACTTGACCTTGAGTTTCATTTTGAGACAAATCTTGAGGGAACATAGAGCTGTGGGAACATCGGGCAGTAGTTTTCAAGTTAACAGCTCCTTTTACCTTTAGTTCAGTAGAGATTGGGCAATTTCAGGACTGAAATTATTGAAATGATTCTAGTGAAGGTGTACAAGGAGTTTAAAAACACAGTGGAGCACTTTCTGCATTGCCACATGATCACAAGGTGGAAGAGGGTATTTTCTGTTTGAAAGAAGAACTAAATATGTGTAAATTGTGTTAAACATGTGTGAATCAAACAAAACGCAACTTCAGGTATGTTTGTGAAGAGGAGATAACACAGAACAGAAAAAGGCCTAATATGGGCCCTTTAAATTCACTTTTTTTTCAATATTGATAATGCAATACAATTTTAACCTACTGTTTTCTGTATTGGCTCCTTACTCTGTCTGTCTTCCAGGCATTTCCCCAGAGATGGTTGCACCTGTAGACACCTGTCACACTTGCATGTTTTTCACGCTCCCTGCCACATCCAGGATCGGAGCGTTCACTCAACATGGGAAAAATCTGGCTCTACATTGTTCCATTTTGTCTACTTTTCTACTTCCCGCTGTCGATTTCAGTAGAGCCCACCTGTAACCTGAAGGCCAAGTTCAACCTGAGTGGATACAAGGACGTGAAGAAGAAGGTGGTGGTCGGGGGCATGTTTCCCATCCACATGCGAATAGCCTCCAGTGGGGGCAACACTTCGAGGGCCCCAGTGTCTGCGGGCTGTGAGGGGTAAGATACAATATAGTTTACTACTACTACTACTACTACTACTGCTGCTGCTGCTACTACTACTACTACTACTAGTAGTACTACTACTGCTACTGCTACTACTACTGCTGCTGTTACAACTACCACTCCTCCTGGCTGTGAGGGGTAAAATACTATATAGTTTACTACTACTACTTGTACTACTACTTCTTCTGCTACTACTACTTCTACTACTACTGCTGCTGTTGCTGCTACTACTACTACTACTACTACTGCTTCTGCTACTACTACTTCTACTACTACTGCTGCTGCTGCTACTACTACTATTGCTGATACTACACGTCTGCTGCTACTGCTACTGTTATTACTACTACTACTACTAGTACTACTACTGCTGCTACTGCTACTACTACTACTACTAGTACTACTACTACTACTACTGCTACTACTACTACTGCTACTACTATTACTACTACTACTCCTTATGATACTACGATACTACTACTGCTACTGCTGCTGCTGCTGTGACTGATACTACTACGACTGCTGCTACTACAACTACTGTAATTCTATACTAAAACTACTACTACTACTACTGCTTCTACTACTGCTGCTGCTATTGTACTGCTACTGCTGCTGCTATTGTACTGCTACTGCTGCTGCTATTGTACTGCTACTGCTGCTGCTACTACTACCACCACTACTACTACTATCACTACTATTATTGTACATGACAAACCTGCTGACCCTGTAAACTACACCTGATCTGTGATGTGGTTTTTGTGTTGTTGTAGATGACAATAGCGGTGCAGTTTTACTGTAGGCCTTTTATTCTCACGTCTTTTGAACTGAACTGATTTATATAATTGTATTTAAAGACATAAGGGATTTTCCTCCTGATTTCAAGGAAAATTAGGCATGGAAAATAGCAAAAACACAAATCTATATCTTTTGAATGGGGAATAGTCCTTTCTATAGTTGTTCTTCCAAATCAGGAGGGAATATTTGCCTGAAACTTATGAATTGTTGTATCACTTCTAATAAAATGACACCAGACCAAGTACAGAGACGTATTTTGCAGTTTGCATTTCACCGTTGCAGATATATGAAACAATTCTTGGTATTACAAAAGGACAGAGGGCAGAACTCCAGGGGCCAATTAGCTGCTGCAGCAAATTTTATTTATGATTATATAGACCTGACCTGATGTCAGAACTGCTGACATACAGTATTAGCTATTATGGAACATTTCAAACATTGATATGCTCTTCGTTGCTTTTCTTTTCTTTAAAATTAAAACTTGGTGCCTAGAGGTGAATTCAGAGGTTTCAATTTCAAGTTTCTAGAGAGTAGTTCATTAACATGGCAAAATTCCTAGTTTTTCATCACTCTGATACCCGTGGATATGTGTATAAAAAGTAGAGAGATGCCAAAAGTTTCCAAAAATCTAAAAATACAGATTGAGATGAAGCATTACGCTGGGTTTCCAAAGTGGGAGATGTTTATTAACCCTCGGTACAGGTCCCAACACCTGGAGATATGAATCCTCAACACATTGTCATAATGTTGTCCATTTTAGGTCTAGTGCAGTCCAGTCTGCTTCTGTTGTAGGGAGTATTATACCTCTAACAAGCAGTGAGCTGACAGTAAGAATGCTCAGTATACCATCCATCCATCCATCCATCTTCTCCCGCTTAATCCGGCTGGGTCGCGGGGCAGCTTGCTGCCCAATACTCATAGCACCTGACCCCCCCTATGAACCCCTCTGCAGGTGGTGAGCCCACAGGAGGGTGGACAACATGGTCCTTGATGTTAGTTCATAGGGGTGCGGGCATGTTTTGGGTTGATGGGGGAAACCGGAGTACCCGGAGGAAACCCATCCAGACACGGGGAGGAACATGCAAACTCCACACAGAAAGGCCCGGGCGACCCGGGGATCGAACCCGCAACCTTCTTGCTGTGGTGCCTGAGTGTTGCCACTCAGCCACCGTGCCGCCTCAGTATACCAGAGAAATGGAATTACTAGATACTCATTAGAACAAGTATCAAGACTAAAAAAAATACAGAAAGAAATGAAGCTTTCCTGAATAGCTTTAAACACCACAAGGGAGTTAAATTGCCCTTGTGGTGTTGATTTTTGTTTTGTTTTGTTTTCAATTGATCTGTAAGGAAGTGGATCAGTGAAAATCTATGATATTCTAAATGGACAACAGGGGTGGGATTCAATAAGTTTTCTTTGTCCCACTCCTTTTCGAGCAACAAAATGGATTTGTTATACTGTAACTTCTGGACATATGAAATTATTTTTGATGTTTTGTTTTTATCCTTACAAAATCTGCTCAAAATGAACAAATAAATGAAATGAATGAAAATGAAAATCCCTTTCTGCCTGTGTATTTTCTGTCCAGAGTAAGTAACCTGCACAGAAAACCCATCTTTTTTTACCTTGAGCTGCATCAGAACAAGTATAAGTGCATATAGACTAGTATATGCCACTCTACAACCTACCTGGACAACTGAGGGATTACCCAGACTGCGTGGTTATATAAAACAAAGTACTATTATTTAATGTTGACTGTCTAAATAAACCGTCTCCAAACAAGCAGTAGTTTGCTCAGGGCGGAGTGGCTTTTCTCTCAGCATACCCTTTTCTTCATTCAGGATTACCACAGAAACAAATGACATGGTGATGGGCAGCGCTGACGCTACCTCTGACAAAAGCACCCGTTACTCTGACTGAAGTAGACTCAACAGGGAGCTGGTGCATGGTAGAATTTGCTGTTTAACTCTACGATTTTCCGATTTGTCAGTGGTGGAACATAACAGAGTATAAGGAGTAAAGAACTGTACTTAGATATACCATTCAGTGGGTACTTTTTATTTTTACTTCACTACATTGAAGAGCAGGTATCTGTACTTTCTAATTACGTTAGATTTTTTAACTGGACTGAAAAGTAAAAGCGTTTTTTATTGTATGAGAACAGCTGAAAAGCCTGAGGGTTTAGTTTTATCAAGGTCAGAATTTGGGATACATTTTTGGGAAAAACATCTACAAAAATATTTGTTCAGTTGTTATTGTATCTGTTGAGCAAAATTCAGCGCAAATCTGTATCAAAATCACTACTTTTGAAGCATTGTTAGATCTCAAACTCAGAGGAATACTTTTACTTTTTGCTCTTTAAGTATGTTTTTAAACATTAATACTGCTTTAAGTTTCATGTGATACTTTTCCCAAGTTCAGCATCTTCTCTGTGAATATAAATAAACAAATAGATTTTTTTTCACAATAGTTTCAGAAAGTGGTGCTAATATTCAACTTCGAATATATAATTGCTGTCAGCTGAAAGGACTTTAAGACTTCAGATTCATACAGCAGGTTTGTGGATCCTATCAGAAACAAATAATGTTCAGGTTCAGCATAATAAGTTTGGAGAGTTCTTTCAAAAACAGTAAATCTTCCACAGCGTTATACACGCCCTTGCCAACAATCTGAAACTATGATTTAATCAGATTCTCAGATGTGAATGTGACTTTTAAAGCACTGAAATCCATTTCAGTTTCAATTAAAATTTATTTTAGTATTTGCCGGTGTATCGACAGTAGGGCTGGGTATCATTCAGAAGTTGTCGATACAATATACAGTACAGTATACCTCAATACATAGGCCACGATACGATACTTATCATGATACAGTGAGCTTTTCGATTCAATATGATCTGATATGATACATTTCAAATGAATTTGATATGGTTCAATAAAAAATAAAGGCCAAATCATGGCTGTGATACTAAAAGTCTTTGTGTGCTGTAACAAAATAATGTAGTAAAATATGCCAAAAACACTCTTGTCGATATATCGATACATCAGCCCATGATATCGACACAGTATCATCATTAAACAATACGATATATCGATATTTCAATATTTTTGCACAGCCCTAGTCGACAGAAATTTGGGAGCGTGGGGCAAGAAGCCTTACATGGGCCCTCCTCTTATATATATTAGTAAGAAGAGGGTCCAGGACAACAAGCCCCTTTGTCCGCCCTGTCTACTGCCCTGAGTATTTGTATTTGAGTATAAGTAGTTACTTAAGGATACCAAGGTTTTTATTACAGCATTTTGGTGAAGTTTATCTGTTTACTTCCTGGTTGGACATGGGCAGCAGATGTGACACATGTAAAGGTAATTCTAACTATTTATCTACCCACCATAACATTAACAAGGGGCAAGGCTTGTCTAATGTACACAACAGTTATGATTTGAGGCCTAGACAACAGACAACAACACTGATATTTTGAATAATAAATGTTTTAACTGTCAGAAAATTGTGATTCTTGCTCGAAATTGCATTTTGGATTGAATTTTGTGTATTGATGTCAAAGATATTATAAGGTATTAGAAGTCAGTGCTACGTCTGCTTCCTGTATTTTTCATTCAATTCTTTGTTTTTCTACTTTTCTTTACACTTTTCTGACACTTATGACTATGATGAATAATTCCCACATGTATTATCCCACCAAACCAAGTAAGAATAGGGAAAAAAGCCTGAAAACCTGTCATATATAACTTTTCTGTAGCACTTACTTGCTAATTTCCATCTTAAATTTCCAGTTTTAACTTCCGTGCTTTCCGCTGGACCCAGACGATGCTTTTTGCCATCAACGAGATCAACAGCAGAAAGGACCTGCTGCCACAGACTGACCTGGGCTACGTCATCTATGACTCCTGCTTCACCATCTCCAAGGCCGTGGAGGGCACCCTCACCTATCTGACGGGGCAGGACGAGGCTGTGCCCAACTACCGCTGTGGCTCTGGCCCACCCCTGGGTGCTCTGGTGGGGGCAGGAGGGTCTGATCTCTCCATCGCTACGGCCCGGATTATGGGGCTCTATCATTTTCCACAAGTAGGTGCACACCGGCCAGGCTATGCTTTTTATTTGTTGTTTTATATGTATGTGAGGTGCATTTTGGAGCTATTTTTATTGTAATTATATCATGTGTATTAGGGCAGGGCTTTAGTTGTTTAGTTGATGAATTGGTTTATAGTTTCTTAGTCGAACAAATAATTTTTTTCAAATTATACATCCAAGTTAAGATGACTTGAATTATGAAAGTTTTACCGTGATTTGAGTACATTTCACTACACAAGTGAAATTATTTGCCAGTGAAATAAGACTTTTTGTACTTAAAATATGAAAATACAATACATGCTACACTTAAAATAATAAAAACAACCACTTTTTGCACTTAAAATAAGAAACAAACTCTAATGTTGCTTGAATTAAGAGAAAAACACTTATTCCACTGTTAGATCACTCAAATCAAGCAAAATGTTCTTAATTTAAGATTTTTTTCCACTATAAGGATTTATATGGGACAACAGCAAAAGGAGAAGTGTGTATATTTGATATTTTTTAGAATTATCTGTAAAAAGATGATGATTCACAAGTTTAATTTGTCTTTATATGAACATTGACATTGTGTATTTTATCTTTTGTATGAACATCTGTGCAGGTGTGGTGTTGTGAGAGCAGTTTGGCTCAGAAACATAGACTTACATAATAGATTTGAGCGCTTTTGACACAACCCTTGTAGTTGACTAATTGCTTGGGAGGTCATGCCTTTAGTTGAGCAAGAATTTCTTTGTGTCACAATATAATCACAGCGTTCTATACTGTAGAACAATAATGTAACAGCTAATACAGATGGGGCACCTGAATTAGTGTTGTTAAAATGTCCATTTTTGTTGCAGTACAGAAAGTGAATAGGTCGATTGTTTATTTCACTAGAAAGTTTAATGCTATCAATAAAGAAACCTGTCTCTTTTGCCCGTCTGGGAGTAGCCTGCCCTATAACAACATCGTAATCAGTGTAACATCATGATTAGAACATGAAAACAAGGAGATAAATTTGTGTCATTTGTGTTTTCAGTTTGAACAATTAAATCTCTTTTGGATGTAACATATGTGTTGGAAATATACTACGTGTGTGAATGGTGTAAATGGGGTGTGTGTATAGGTATAAGACTCTGGTACACAGACAAATTTTATACAATTTTTATACACAATGCACAAGATTCCATGAATAAAAGTAACACATCCAATTTACACTAGTCTCTAAATCTGAAGGATCAGAATTCTAACGATCAGGGATCTTAACACAACTCTTAAGAAACACCGAGGCCAAAATTACATTGTGTGGTTTATTTTGGTAAATGAACAAGGTCAAAATATTCACTTTCAGCTCATGTTCACGTCACAACAATGAGGCACTGATTTTAACAGTGAAGAAGATTAATCAGGGTTTATCTTATCTTAAGCTCTGCGACTTCGTCACTGCCAGATTCAGACTCAGCCTCGCTAGACTGACTCTTTTCATTTCCCATCCATGTTATGATTTCTCCAGCTTGTTCTAATTCCTTTCCAGTTTTGCATTTTCATCCTGTAAGGTTTTCAATTCGTTTTTCCGGGTGTTAGCGGAGTTAGGTCCAGCGTGACGTAGCAGGTTGTCTACTTGTTGATCCTCAGCCGGAGTGGCCATGCTGAGTTAATCGGGTGTTTGAGTTTTCACTAGGTTGTACAATTCGTTTTTTTCTGTGGATCAGGCTGAACCCATTCTGCGTAATGCGACTCAACCAGTTGTACCTGGATATTGGGAAACTCCTTTACACATTAAAGACCACGAACTTGAGCTTAAGAGTCTAATAAGTAACACTTCCGTACCAGAAGCCACTGATGACGAGTGGACAATTTGGATGAGCCACATATCAGTCACATATCACCTC
The DNA here is from genome assembly GCA_034769755.1 of Odontamblyopus lacepedii. Lineage (NCBI taxonomy): Eukaryota > Metazoa > Chordata > Actinopteri > Gobiiformes > Gobiidae > Odontamblyopus > Odontamblyopus lacepedii. Next base: position 12,424,092 of record CM068357.1, read on the forward strand.
CTTACTGCAAGGAGAAAAAAACGAATTGAAAACCTTACATATGACTTGGATTGTTACTGTTATGAATCAATGGGAATTCCTTTAAATGTGAGTTCCTATCATGGGAAATTCCTATAACGGGTCACCACTGTTGGACTTTATTCTGGTGCAAAACTAAAAAAAAAAAATCAAATGTACAATAAATCAAAGTAGGAAGTATATTCTTTCTCTTCTGCTTTTCAGTTTTAATACTGACAACAATCATATTCCTTTTTTCCCCCATAAAGACACATATTAGATTAACATGAATTCTGTGTTTAAGTAACTCCATATGGTCTAATAAACTTTCTTTCTTATTTGCAGATCAGTTACTGCTCCTCGTGCAGCGCTCTGAACAACAAGTTCCAGTTCCCCACTTTCCTGAGAACAATCCCCAATGATCAGTACCAGTCCACTGCCATGGCCCAGCTGGTGCTGCACTTCGGCTGGACCTGGGTGGGCACCATCGCCGCAGACGACGACTACGGAAAATATGGCATCAAGGATTTTAAAGAGCAAGTGGAAGAGGCCGGCGTCTGCATCTCCTTCTCCGAGACTCTGCCTAAGGTTCACACATGGTCCAAGTTTCCGTTTGCACATCCAGATATTTTATTTTCAACTATAGTCTGTTGTAACCAAGTAGGAATCTTCGGGTCCCCTTTAAACTTCACAAGGCAATTCTGGTATTACATTTTAAAACATACAAAAGCACAGTGTAGCATTGTTTTTCATTTATGAGATTTTATGTTATTTTCTTAGATCATACAATGTTTCTTTTAAAATATGAGGACCTTTAATAAATAAGCTACATAAAAGCTAAGGGACGTGCCAATTTAAAATAAGCAGTACAGAACCAAACCATAACTTATCTCTCCAGCCATAATTAGACTATCTGTAAAGTAGTTACTCAAAGCAGTTAGCTGTTTCCTTTATAGCCTGGTACATTGGCTGAAAACCTGTCACACCTGTATCACAGCATTACACAGTCAACTTCTCTCTCTGTCTCTCTCTAAACAATAAATAAACAAATAATTAAATAATTAAACAAAGCATTCATCTTCTAGATCCCACACAACTGTAGCCTGTTTTTTTTTGTTTCCTTTTCTTTTCAAAGCCATACATTTGAACAGATGTGCTCCATTTCACTCCTTTTACACGTAACCTTAGTATAAACTTATTCAACTCAGAGTTCTTGGGTACTAAAGCGATTAAAATATATTTAGGCTCATAGATTGTATAAAGGATAAATATACAGTCTATGTTTAGGCCTGATTCTTCCTGTGTTCAGGTGCACTCTCCTGCGGACATCCAGCGCATCGTGGAGACGGTGGTGGAGTCCACGGCCAAGATCATCGTGGTGTTTTCCTCTGATGTGGACCTGAGCCCTCTGATCGGAGAACTGCTGCGGCACAACGTCACCAATCGAACCTGGATCGCCAGTGAGGCCTGGGTCACCTCCGCTCTCATCAACCAGCCCGGGGTACCTGCTTCAGTCCCTACAGACACACAGACAGATCTTTACTGTCATTGCAAGTTAAACTGCAATGCAATTTTCTGTGACCACATGCTTAAAATAACAGCGGAGATCCAACAGAAGTCAAAGTGATGTTTTTACAGTTGCTAGTTGCAAGAAATTTGAAATGAATCTCCTTCTACCTAATCTTTTTAATATATTTGGCATATAAAAATGTGCCAAATTATTGTAATTTGAGGCTTTTGTTCATTTGTAACTAGACTGAGGAGCCAAGCTTATAGAATCCTCTAGAAATATCTCACAAACCTGTAGAATTTTCCAATAAGACTACACAATCTTTGCATCCTGAGGAATGCCATGCTGGACTGAACGTGTTGCTGTAATTTTTTTAATATTTTAAAATGGAATGGGTTGGATATTTAACATACACATTTCTGCTACACATTATACCCCAAAAATTAGCTGTTTCCCTCGCAAAGAACCACCCTTTTCGCCACTTGTTTTGAAAATCTTACACTTCTATGGACGCACACAGCACTTTTTATTCAGGAGAAGAAAAAAAAGGGACACAAATGTTCAGTAGGCATCTGACACTGTGCAAACTATGTGAAACGAAACATAGTGAATGCTGGATTCTGTGTCAGATCATGAGACAACCTCAAACTGTGAGCTAAGTGAACTCTGAGGTGAAGCCAAACCAAAATGACACAAACAAGCTTCAACATGGAGATAGTGCACAGCAAATACCCAAGAGTTTGTTGTTGCTGTCATTGTAAATCCCAAAAAATAGTGTTTTTTGTTCCCTGAAATGATTGTATACGGCACCATCTACTGGACCTGAGTTTACACTGCAACTCATAAAGGTGCACTATGTAACTTTTCTTGTAGGGGGGTTTATTACCGGCTTGTCTCCTTGGTATGTTATTGCATTGCCAGGAATGTTTCTTAGCATTACATTAAACTGATCTATCTTACATTTATTGAAGCTCAGAGGAAAAATATGCATTCATGTTGTTACCTAGGTTACCTTTCCACAGATCTGACCTTTACACTCACCTGCTTATCTCCAAGGACATATATAAATTAATGACATATAGTGGAATCGATGGCATACGTACACCAGAAAAACACCTACATGAGAAAGAAAGAAAACTAATATTATGACAAACTGCAAATAAGAATTATGGGTGACAATAGGAACACAAAGTATCTTCATTAAATGCTTAAAACTGATTGTGTTTATTCTGTAACCAGGTGAGCTCTTTGCTTAGTGGGACACTGGGGTTTGCAGTGAAAAGAGATGATATTCCGGGTCTACAGGAATATCTGCTGGATGTGGACCCATACGATCCGCTCACAGAGGAATTCTGGGAAACAGTGAGTGTCTTTTAAACGTTATCCTGTTAAAATTCTGTCCACCAAACGATCTAACATTGTTTTGCCTTGCAGTACTTTCAGTGCACGCTGAACTTCAGCAATGCCCTCAAGCAGTCCAGACTAAAGGCCAGTCAGGTGAACGGCACACTGTCCCGGGGAGCAGTGCCTGAGGGAATGTGCACAGGGATGGAGCCACTAAACAGAATTAATAACACATACTGGGACGTTTCACAGCTACGAATCACCTACAAGTGAGTTTACCATCATTACAGACAAATGTGACAGGCAAAAAGGCTTTGTTAAGAATCTTTAGGCTTTGTCAGACACACTAATTTATATCCATCGATCCAGAAATCTATTTGGTTTAAAACATTTTAGAACAGTGTCAAAATTGAATTAAAAACATACTAGACATTTATACTAAAATAACAATGGTGTGATCTATGTTTTCCCATTAATTTCCCCTTAAGAGGAGAGTGTGGTGCCCCCCTTCTGCATCCTCTAATGTTTGCCCCCACAGTCTAAAAACAAGCTAAAAAAACAACAACAAAAAAACAAACAACAACTTTATGCTTGTGGTATTGTTACAAGATTGCAAGATTACAAGATTTTATTGTATTTATTTTATTTTGTGTATTTATTTTATTTACTTTTATTTTATTTTACTTATGTATTTATTTATTTACAAAACATACATTAAATAAATAAATTTAAATATACATGATATTTACATTAAATAGTTCATACAATTCTGTGGAAGTGTGGTAAAAGAAAGTTCCTATATTTTATCTGTAATCAGCACTTTTTTGACCACTAGAGGCATTAAGTGACATTTATTATCCAAACATTGTATTGACTAAATTGATTAAAATACATCATTTGTGCCACCATAGTGACAGTGTAACCCTATGGGAAACCCTGACTTGAAGCTGTGTATATGCTAGTATGTCATGTTTGTATGAAGTTGCATTGGTCTATTCATTATGCTACACAGTGTCTATAAAGCCGTCTATGCTGTGGCCCATGCATTACACAACCTGGAGCACTGCGAGGACGGCAAGGGGCCGTTCACCGGGAAAACCTGTGCGAACATATCCAACTTTGAACCATGGCAGGTACGGCCCATAATGTGTGTTTTCATTCATTCTAACACCCTCTCTATGTTTTTATGTATTTCCATTCACGCACGTCTCCTTTTCTTTTATTGCAGTTGATGTACTACATGAAGAATGTGAAGTACACGGTGCCCACAGGGGAAGAGATCTACTTTGATCAAGGAGATGTGGAGGCCTACTATGACATCCTTAACTGGCAGGTGAACAGTGACGGGGAGATCTCCTACGTGACTGTGGGACATTACAACGCCTCAGCGAATAACACCATGATCATCAGAAATGACTCGATCATATGGAACAACCAGGAGCCCATGGTCAGCTCTGCACCTGTTTGAATGCAAATGTATTTACTTGTTTGTATTTACCTGAATGCATTGTGCTTTAGCCTCCTAAGTCTGTCTGCAGTGAAAACTGTCAACCAGGCACCAGGAAAGGAATCCGCCAGGGAGAGCCAGTCTGCTGCTTCGACTGTATCCCATGTGCTGATGGAGAGATCAGTAATCTGACCAGTTAGTAGACAAAATATATTTTTGTACTTTTTTAGACTTATTTATACTTTTTTATACTTACTACCTACTATTTACTACTACCGGTACTTATTTCCTACTTATTTCTAAGTACTACCAATTAAACTAAATGTAAAAGGTCTTGCCTTGTGGATGAACATGAGATTCAGAAATGACCTTTTTATGCCATTAACCCACTGACTGCGGTTACTCCAGCTCCTCCCATCCCTTAAGAGGAGAAAAATGATTCAATCAGTTACTTATTTGTTCATTTATACTGACAGATGCTCGAGAGTGCATCCTGTGCCATGAGGACTACTGGTCCAATGAAGCCCACGATGAGTGTGTGCCTAAGATCATCGAGTTCCTGGCTTTTGGAGAACCGCTGGGCATCACCCTCATCGTCATCTCTGCCTTTGGGGCTCTCCTCACCATCACTGTTGGGGTGAGGTTCACTGGCTCTGTCTTTTACCAATAAATATTGTGAACCATGATTTGGACACAATACTTCCTCTGTTCTGTTGCCAGGTGGTGTTTCTAGTGAACGTGAACACTCCTCTGGTGAAGGCCAATGACCCAATGCTGAGCTTCAGCCTGCTCTTCTCTCTGGTGGTTACGTTCCTCTGCTCCATAGTCTTCCTGGGAAGACCTCAGCACTGGAGCTGCATGACCAGCCAAGTGGCCTTGGCCCTGGGCTTTGCTCTCTGCCTGTCCTCCATCATGGGTAAGATTAAAGTTTTGGCAATCAGTCACATGATCTCTCTAGATTTGATGTTTAAAATTTAACATATGTCACAAAACTATGAGTGGGCAATATTAACAAAAATTAATGTCTTTATACACTCAACAAAAATATAAATGCAACACTTTTGTTTTTGCTCCCATTTGTCATGAGATGGACTCAAAGATCTAAAATTCATTCCAGATACACAATATTACCATTTCTCTCAAACATTGTTCACAAATCTGTCTAAATGTGTGATAGTGAGCACTTTTGCTTTGCTGAGATAATCCATCCCACCTCACAGGTGTGCCACATCAAGATGCTCATCAGACACCATGATTAGTGCATAGATGTACCTTAGACTGCCCACAATAAAAGGCCACTCTGAAATGTGCAGTTTTGTCTCACAGCAAAATGCCACAGATGGCGCAAGCATTGAGGGAGCGTGCAATTGGCATGCTGACAGCAGGAATGTCAACCAGATCTGTTGCTCGGGCATTGAATGTTCATTTCTCCACCATAAGCCGTCTCCAAAGGCGTTTCAGAGAATATGGCAGTACATCCAACCGGCCTCACAACCGCAGACCACGTGTAACCACACCAGCCCAGGACCTCCACATCCAGCAGGTTCACCTCCAAGATCGTCTGAGACCAGCTACTCAGACAGCTGCTGAAACAATTGGTTTGCATAACCAAAGCATTTCTGCACAAACTGTCAGAAACCGTCTCAGGGAAGCTCAACTGCATGCTCGTCGTCCTCATCGGGGTCTTAACCTGACTCCAGATCGTCGCCGTAACAGACTTGAGTGGGCAAATGCCCACATTCGATGGCGTCTGGCACGTTGGAGAGGTGTTCTCTTCATGGATGAATCTCGGTTTACATTGTTCAGGGCAGATGGCAGACAGCGTGTGTGGCGTCGTGTGGGTGAGCGCTTTGCTGATGTCAATGTTGTGGATCGAGTGGCCCATGGTGGTGGTGGGGTTATGGTATGGGCAGGCATCTGTTATGGACGAAGAACACAGATGCATTTTATTGATGGCATTTTGAATGCACAGAGATACCGTGATGAGATCCTGAGGCCCATTGTTGTGCCATACATCCATGAACATCACCTCATGTTTCAGCAAGATAATGCACGGCCCCATGTTGCAAGGATCTGTACACAATTCTTGGAAGCTGAAAATGTCCCAGTTCTTGCATGGCCAGCATACTCACGGACATGTCACCCATTGAGCATGTTTGGGATGTGCTTGACCGGCGTATATGACAGCGCGTACCAGTTCCCACTAATATCCAGCAACTTCAAGACAGCCATTGAAGAGGAGTGGACCAACATTCCACAGGCCACAATTGACAATCTGATAAACTCTATGCGAAGAAGATGTGTTGCACTGCATGAGGCAAATGGTGGTCACACCAGATACTGACTGGTTCTGAGTCCCCAGACCCCCAATAAAGCAACAACTGCACATTTCAGGGTGGCCTTTTATTGTGGGCAGTCTAAGGTACACCTGTGCACTAATCATGGTGTCTGATGAGCATCTTGATGTGGCACACCTGTGAGGTGGGATGGATTATCTCAGCAAAGCAAAAGTGCTCACTATCACACATTTAGACAGATTTGTGAACAATGTTTGAGAGAAATGGTAATATTGTGTATCTGGAATGAATTTTAGATCTTTGAGTCCATCTCATGACAAATGGGAGCAAAAACAAAAGTGTTGCGTTTATATTTTTGTTGAGTGTATTTTCTGTGCATCATCACAATAACAATATTCAGGCGATATTTTAACAGTGCATCAGGAATGTGCTAAAACATGCCTCTAAATGTCTTGAGAGTTTTAAGTATCTCACAAAACTAACATTTTTGATATACCTCCTAACTCTACTCAACATTTCTGTGTTTCTGTGAACAGGTAAGGCAGCAGTGCTCATGCTGCGTGCCCTGGCTCTGAAGGCGTCCCGGGCCAGAGCTAAAGCAGCTGCTAAAGCCGCCAAAGCTGCAGCCGAAGCAGCAGCCAACAGCGGCAGTCCCGACGTCATCGTAACCAACACTAACAACAGCATTGATATGAATCCAACCCCAGACAAAGACAAACTCACATGTGGCCACCAGAGGGCGATGGCTGCTGTGGCTACTTTAGTACAGGTATTACACAAGGCTACACAAACAGTAATAACAAGGCTTCCCAAAGGATAGATCATCACTCATTCTGCTGATTCTGTATAGTCTGCTTATAGCTCATATTGAACTATATTCCCATCTCCTCAGGCCATAGCGTGCACAGTGTGGCTGCTGACATTCCCTCCTCATCCCATCAAGAACACATCAGCACAGAACATTAAGATCATCCTGGAGTGTCACGAGGGAAACGTGGTCTTCATCTGCTGCATCTTCGCCTACGACATCCTGCTGGCTCTGCTCGCCTTCATCTTCGCTTTCATCGCCCGCAAACTGGAGGACCACTTCAGGTACCAGTATATTTTTAGTACATCACAAAAATTTATTATTGGTTTATTTATTAATTTATTAATAATTTAAACACAATACAAAAACATGCTGCAAGTGCTGGGGGTTTAGGTAGTGAGGATTCAGATTAAAGAGAGTTTTTTTAAGTTTAAACCACGTAGATAAAACATAATGAAAAAGTGTAAACACAAATAAATAAAACCATAAAATAGACCCAGAAGAATAAATACATTTAAAAAATCAACAGAGGAAAATAAAAGTGTTTTTTTTAATCAATTGTTATAAGTAAAAGCTTGAAAGATTTGAACATGTTTACCTCTCAAACATTAAAAGTAATTACCGGTATGCTTCCCTGTTTTTGTCATTACCTCATCTTTGTGATACAAATAGATACAGTTTCTACGTATTTCTAAGTATTCATTGATCTGAAATCTGTCCTTCAGTGAGGGGAAATGTGTGACATTTGGAATGCTCGTGTTTTTCATCGTGTGGATCTCCTTTGTCCCGGCTTACCTCAGCACAAGGGGCAAGTTCATGGTGGCTGTCCAAATCTTTGCTATCCTTGCCTCCAGCTTTGGACTGCTTACATGCATCTTCTTGCCAAAGTGCTACATAATCCTAATTAAACCCGAACGCAACACAGAGGAGCTGATCCGGGCACGGTCCAAACCCCGGGACTCCACACTGACTGGGACCTCCGCCTCTCTGGGCACAGCAGCCACAGAAATCAGCTCAACCATGGCCTCCACAGCTATTGATGATTAGGAAGTTAATTTCTTGCATAAATACATATGACGGGCTAGACCAGGGGTGGGCTAGACCAGGGGTGAGCAAACTACGGCCCGGGGGCCACATACGGCCCGTAAACTTTTTCAATCCGGCCCGCCAAACATGAATGAACCGCAATAAAATTTGTAAGTTTTATTTTCCCTGCAATTCTGGCGTTTCCCAATAGATGGCGCACTCTAGACACATTGATACATAAACCAAATTATCCACGTAAGCCTCTGGTACAGTGCCCGGGGGTAGAACTATATCTTGAACACGACATCCTCACTCATGGTCGGAAAACCTTCCCATAAAGCACTGCGGCCAAGTATATGTAGTGTGCCCCGCACCTGCTCCCGTACGGCGCGCGCTGCACCTCCTCTTATACGGCGTGGACACTGCACGTGGATCGTGTCTTGTTGCGTACGCTGCGTGGACCGCGCTTCCTCCTGTGCGCCTCTGAACCAGAACTAACACCAGGACTAAGACAGGTCTAAAGCAGGTCTAAATCAGGTGTAAACCGGATCTAAAACCAGGACTAAACAAGCATTAAATCAGGACTAAAACCAGGTCTAAACCAGGATTACAACCAGGTCTAAACCAGGTCTAAACAAGGTCTAAAACCAGGTCTAAGCAAGGTATAAAACCAGGTCTAAACCAGGACTAAAACCAGGTCTAAACCAGGTCTAAACAAGGTCTAAAACCAGGTCTAAACCAGGTCTAAACCAGGACTAAAACCAGGTCTAAACCAGGACTAAAACCAGGTCTAAACCAGGTCTAAAACCAAACAAGAATTTGCAGGAGGTGGTTGCTACATTCATGTAGTTTTATAAAAACATGACAATATCAAGTAATCCAATAATTTATTTAAGTAATTTCTTGGATTACGTTGCAAACTACATTTTGGGGTATGTAATCTGTAATCTGTAGGGGAATACAGTTTAGAGTAACCTTCCCAACACTGTCAACAGAATCATCAAATGTGTCACAATGAAACGGAATTCAAAATTTCTGAAACGGAAAATGTTAATTTTTGAAGCGGAAAATCATCGGCCTTATATATGGTGCGCATGCTGAATTGAGACGTCTGAATATGCCACATGAAAATCGTTGGATCCTGCAAGTTATTTTCGTTTTATTTGCTGGGCTGATGTAGTCAGACCAGAACACTCCATCCATCTGCTCCTGGTCCGGCCCTTCCATCAAATTTTAGAACCTTTGTGGCCCTTGAGCCAAAAAGTTTGCCCACCCCTGGGCTAGACCACTCATTTCACTAAAACATTTCCATTATAATTAGGGCTGTCAATGTTAACACGTGATCAATGACAAAAAAAAATATTGCACTGATGTTTTTTTTAATGCAGATTAATCACACAGTTTATTTTTAAACGCACATGCTCCTCTGTCTAAAGCGCGATGGTGACCTGAAAGGCGGTGCAGGTTATTAGGTCAGTGATCAGGTCTGTCCATACGCGACTTTAGATAAAACTAAGGTAGTTTGCAGATATTGCAGCGATGAACTCTCTTTCCACAGAAGCACAACAAGTTTAAAATACCATCTTAAAGCAAAACACGCGTTTGATTCAGCGGCAGCAACGACGCTACTTGTACCAACAACAAGCCGAGCACGACAAACATCGTTAGCGGAGTGAACCCGCGGAAATGTTGTCAACAAAACTATCAGCGATAGAAAAATGCATAAATTGCATTTTTGTCAAAATATTTTGGTCTTTTTTTGAAGAATAATTAACTGTGATTAATCATAATTCTAAAGTGTGATTAATCTGATTTAAAAAAAAATTATCATCTGACAGCACTAATAATAACATAATTATATTTTAAGGTACAGTGTGTAACTTTTTGGTTGGGGGTCCGTCACCTGCTTGTTTCTATAGATATGTCATTGCTCTGCCTGAAATGTTACCTTATATTTACTCAATTACAGGTGGTTTTATAGCTCAGAAAATACCTTGAAAAATACGCATTCTGACTGTGAGCGGGGTCGCCTCTCCACAGATCTGACTTTTAACTTGGTCTGGTTTGATCCACATGAAGATCGAAAGGCTTTATTGCCATACTGTGAAACGTTCTGGACAAAGCAATAACATCTCCATGGAAAAAAGCATTTCATGGACCCTCCACCAGAAAGGTTACACAATGGACCCTTAAAAAATACCAGTATAGTTGGAGAAGTTATAATTTGACTTCCTGGTCGGACACAAGCAGCAGATATGACATACGTAGAGGTAATTCCATAGTAATAATTTGACAAGTAATAATTTGAAAAAGATGAAAACCTCTCATATGCACTTGTACGTCTCATATTTTCCTTAACATTTTATTTTGTGATTTTTCCCACACTCATTTAAACATATTGTTGCTTGCTGTGCTTACAATACCATTAGTACATAACAAAAAGATGTTAAATTCTATGATATTGTTATGTTGCTAATAGCAGTAAATGCTCTGTCCACCTCCATCTGCAGTAGTTGGCTGCAGACATCTTATCCAAGGCTTCTGTGCATTAAAACAGCCCAGCAAACATGTTTTCCATGCATACTGAATTTGTCAGTAACATTTTTTTGACTTTGTGATAGTTCCACAAATGACATGCACTAACGCTCTCTTACCATGCTAATTTTTCTCCCAAATATAAAAGAAACATTTGCTGTGTAATATTTTTGATATAATGTAATATGTTGAACTGAGATGTCTTTGTGAGGAACAGGCTCCTGCTGTTTTTCGTACGGATACTTCAAATACTGTGGCACCTGTGCACGATCAGAGTCTGGGGTTATTTAGGTAGCGTTAACTAGAGCATGAAACCACAAACCTCTTATTACGTAAAGATGTTATATATTTTTGTTCCAACAAAAAAAGACGACTGTGACACAGCTGTCTTGTTCCTGTATAAGCTAACTATATCATACTAACCCAGTTTGTCCATCTTGGAAATAAACTGTCAACACTGGCCTCAGGTGTGAGTTTCTTCCTCGGGCTTTGGGACCCTCAGAGGAGATATGAAGACCCATTAGTGGGCTGAATAATTCAAGTCTTAATACTTGGCTGATCTCCCTTGACCTTTTGGACACCTATGTCTGAGTGTCTGGACGTCTGGTAATGTTGAGAGGGGCTTTAAGACCTGAGAGGTGTGATGGAAAATTTCTGGCCTTGCTAAACTAACAGTATGTATTGTTTGGGTTTAGATAATTAGTAACTCATAAGTGCTAAAGCATCTCTGTATTCATGGTCACAGGCAGGGGTGTGATCTGCTGTATCTGGGCTTCCTAAGAGAAGACATTATGTTTAGCCATTATCTACCAGGGTTAAAACAACAGGTTGTTGTTTTATTCATTCATGTAGAATTATTGGTACACTTGAGGTACACTTGAGTTCATTTAACCCAGTTTAACCCAGATAAATCATCTCCTTCCGAAGGGTGTTTAGACTAATACTATCATATGTTTTATCTCATGTTGATTGATGACGTCTGTAAACTGTATAAGAGCCTGTTTTTGTTTTGAGATGCATTCAGATCAGGGACAGACGGACCTTGCATGAGGGACAGATAGGTTTCTTTTTTATTTTCTCTGTAATTGTGCACAATTGCTTTAATAAATCCAAACTCTTTGATTGAAGACAATTTCTCTCTAGTTTTTATTTTTCTCAGATCTAAAAATCCACAACAGAGGCTCCAGTGGCGCCATTATTATTATGTACCATATATGACTTGTCTTGTCTTACGTGTCTTTTACTTTTTAAAACATTCATCCTGAAGACAGTGGGAGGTGCGCACTCACAGTTAGGTACATTATCCTTAGGTGCATTAGTCACTGGTCACTGGCGGAAAAAATGTCATGTGTTCATTTTACTTATTATCTTATTTTCCGGACTATAAGTCGCACCAGCCAAGAAATGCATAATGAAGAAGAAAAAGTATATAAGTCGCACTGGACTATAAGCATTTTAGGGGGAAATTTATTTAATAAAATCTGAGACCAAGAACAGACATTTCATCCAGAAAGTCAAGTTATAGTAATAACAGAACAGAGAACAACAGGCTGAACATGTGAGTTATTCAGAAAACTAGAGCATAAACAACAGAACATAAGTTTACCAAACTCTCCATCTCACTCCAAATCACTGAATCTATTGAATTCTTCATCCTCGGTGTCACTTCTGAGCAACTCCGCAAACTCCAGCTAAATCTAGTTATTAGCCTGCGATTAGCTTTGTTTGTTTTCTTTGTTGCAGTTCAAGTATCCTCCACTTTTCTCTAGTTAAACACAAGTTTCTCACTCACTCCAAACATTCTTTCTGCTGCTCGATTATCGTTTCCGGCTGCATGTTTCACTACTTGCAGTTTGTAATCTGCAGAATATGGTTGACAGTTATATATATGAAATTATATATTTTAATCTATAAGTAGCACCTGAATATAAGTCGCAATACCACCCATACCATGAAAAAATACAGTATTTTATTTTCCTAAATCTGGTTTTATTTTGTAATTTCTATAACCATGTAAGTATATTGAGTTTTACTTCCTGTTGTATTGATTGTTTCCCCCTGTCCTGCATTTTGAGTCCTCCCTCTGTTTAAAACATGACAAAAATAGATCAATAATAGTGCCAATACCAAGTATATTGGTCTTATTGTGTGAATTTAGCACTTTATATTGACTATGTGTGCCCTACAACACAGTAAAAATAGCATTAACTGCCTAATCGTTTAAGTACGACAAAATGAATGTATTACAGAGAAAGAAAGATTAGCACTGTTGAGACTAGAATCTAAATCACTCACAAGGATCAGTGCAACCTGATAGCGGTATCACACTTTGCGTAGGTTAAAGTTGAGGATCTGGTTAAGGTACGCTTTGTTCCGTAGGGAAATTTGTCCTCTCTGTTCGCCCTGTAGCACCCAGATACGAGCAGAAATATGCAGACTCCACACAGACAACTCAGAACTTCTTTGCTGTGAGGTGATAATATTAACCCAAACACCAAGAACAGTGCTGTTACCTGCTAAATTTGACAGTTTCAAAACATTTACTACACACTGGTTGGAGTCTCCCCACTTGAAAATACCTGACATAGTTGGTTCACCTCGGCCCTCACCAATCCACAATGACAAACAATGTAATGATGTTTTCCCCTCTACAGTCTCGAGTCTTAGGACAAGTGGAATGGCGCTAAGACCTCAAGACTCTCTAGTGTGTAAATTTAGAGCTGTCCCTTGTGTCAGCACCGGTAATGACCCATCTGCTGGTACATAATGGTCTTGTTTTCGTGGTTAGAAGGCGGAATAAGTGGAATATGTTAAAGGATCCATGTCACACTGTTTTCTAATGGATGTTATAATGTTTCCTCATCAAAACATACCTGGAGTTTTGTTTTGTTTCCTGATTAATGCACAAACTCAGCATGTTAAGGCTGAGTTTTTCTCTTAAAACAAATGCCTTCAGTTCCATCTTGTGATGTCATGTGGTAATACAGGAAGTGCTCCACTGTGTTTTTGTGCTCCACACACCTTCACAAGAATCATTTGGATAATTTCAGCCCTGGAAATGCCCATCTCTACTGAACAAAAGGTAAAAGATAGCTGTTCGAACAGAGCATTTTGAGCTTTGGGGATGTAGACAGACTAATAATAAAGGGTTACTGAAATGTGTGAATGAAACAAAACATGACTTCAGGTATGTTCCTAGATGTCCAAAAGCTCATGAGTCAATTTTGTGTGATATACGACCTTTAAATAAGCCTCATCATCTAAAATTTCTAGTTTTCATCCACTACTTTTGCTTCTCCGTTGTTTATTGTTTACCTGTGTGCGATACAGCATATTGTTTGAAAGCGGAGCCCGTGCAACGTGGCCCTATCACGTTTGCATTGTGTTGAACGTGTGAAGGGATCATGGACACCCTGGCATACTTGGCTCTTTCCTTTTAGGCCCGCGCTGCCTGTGACGAGACAAGCAGCCCGGGGATCCTGTTTCAGCCAGGATGAGGCTATAAGAGACCCGAGAGCACAGTGGACGCACATAAAGCAGCTCTCAGGAAGAATAGCAACAAGTTGACACCAAGGAACCGTGACGAGGAACTAGTTACATGTGGTAGCTCAGGTCAGCACGGGATAGGTTGAGATAAGAAAGGTATTTGGAGGAGAATTTCAGCTTGAGTGGACCAACGTTAAGGACTTGAAGCTTTATTTTGCTGACTGAACTCTTGCAGAAGGGGTTGGCGTAAAGGAAAACACTAGTTACTCTGGAGTGGATGAAGGAACACCTGAAAGACTTCTGACCTCTTGCCTTGAAGTGGAAGTGTTAGGTGAGGGCCATGTTAGCGGCCCGGAGCAGCGGCGGCGGTGTCCAGCCTCCCCACATTTATCGCAAACACTCGGTAGCATCTCTGAGCGGCGCTAAGCGCAACTCCCAGGATAAGCGCAATGCCTCCGTCGGGAAAGTGCAGACCCAGGTCCGCAACAAGGCCAGCCTCATCCGGGAGATCGAGACCGCCTGGTACCTGAAGATGTTCGGCCTGGGCAAAGAGGAGACGGTGGCGCACAAGACTGGCATGCCCTACAGGTGAGTCCAGCGTGTAGTGCACAGTAGTGGAAGGGAACAAAGTACAGAAGTAAATGTGCAATACTTTAGTTAAGTAGCTTTCTCAGTGGATACTTTTTACATTTACTTCACTACATTTGAAAGCAGGTATTTGTACTGTCTACTCCATTACCTTTTAGATCTGGACTGACTTTTCTTTATGGTTTGAGACCTGTTGAAATGACTTGACTTGAGACTTATTTTGAGCATCTCAACTTTGAGCGAACCAAACACACAAATACACAAAGACAGCTACAAATGAATCATGCTTTAATTAATGTTCAAGTAGATTTTTTTCATATGATACTTTTACTTGTAGTAGCCTTACTGTAGTAGTCTTCTGTGCCCCTGTAGCTGTACTTTTCCTTAAGTAACAAAAATGAGTACTTCTTCCATCTCTGGTAGTGTGGTGTTTAAAGTACAGATCGCCCTACATATTAGTTGGCTGATAATTACACTGTTTGATGAATTAACCTTAAATCTTCACCACAAAACGGTATTTTGAGCTGACCAACTGCTTGGATGCATTTTTTCCATGTATTTAAGCAAAACTTGTCTTGCCCCCGTACAGATGTATTGTATAAGCAGCTCTGGAGGTCTAAATATCCCAGCTTGCTTTGTGCATCTGAATAAAAAGCATTTTATTGCCCAGTAATCAATAAGTACTCATTAACATAGACTCTGTGGTTAGCATGCTAATTATTGATAGCTTTACAGTCAGGCAAAACTCCGCTCTGGTCTCCTAGTTGAGGAAAACGTGTATAAACTCATTGCCTTAAGTTAATTACAGTGAAATAAAATGATATAGTGAATTTGAACGTCAACATTTTTTGCATTTTTGGAAAGCTTTATGTACTATTGCTCTACTTTTAAGACCCCTTTTAAATGAAAATGCTTGCAGACAAGAATTTACCACTAATGTTATAAGATTTTCATTACTTTTCATGAACATACTGTATATACAAAGTGTTGTCAGTTGACTTCCATGTGAAGTGATCATTTGTGTAGGTGGTTTTCAGGTTCTACAATGTGATGATGTCTTGAAATATCCAAACAGCAAATGCTTGTTGTACCTGATATTTTCAATTTTTGACTTGATCCAAAAACTCACTGTATTACAACAAAAAATCTGCATTTTAACAATATTAAATTGTTCTATAGAAAGTTGTGAGCTTGTGATGCCATCTAAAACCTAATATTTTCTTTTACATTTTTTTCTTTGCAGTTTATAATAATCACATCATTAAGTGAATTATCATGTTTATTTGTTTGTTTTTAGATATTCTGGTTGTTTTATATTGGTAGCTCCCTATAGATCAGAGCATCTTCTTAAACGTGCACATCCCTCCGCTCCATTTCTCAATTTTTTTCAGAACACAGACAAATCGCTGTGTTGTAGTTTTGTCTTTCTGTTGATTTCATTTTGCTATTCTGATCTGCTGCTTTTGTCCTGCACCAAACATAGACCACATCCATTTATTGACCGTGTTTTGTCTGACCTCTTGCTAACCTCCGAGCCTTTTCTGACCTATTATCACTGCCAGAGCCAGGGTGACCAGGCTGGACTAGTGTTAGCACTGAGCTGTGAATTCTGCACATGTCTATATCAGGTTTTGTTTGGGCTTCTTTTCTCGACATGTGGTTGGGTCGTCCAAGCGGAGTTTGACTTTTCACCTCTGAGGCTGTAGACTCTATTTAACACAGCATCTAAGAAGTTTATTTATATTACACTATTTTCTGATCTGCGTTATAATTAGGGCTGAGGGTCATGAAGAAGCTGTCGATATGATACAAACCTCGATACATATGCCACGATATTATACGTTTTATGATATGATGTTAATACAGTATATACAGTACTTTGCAAAAGTTTTAGGCAGGTGTGAAAAATGCTGTAAACAAAGAAAGGTTTCAAAGATATAAATAATGATTGTTTGTTTTTATCAATTTACAAAATGTAAAGTGAGTAAACAAAAGAAAAAGCCAAAGCAATTGAGAACAACCTTCATCGTAAAGAAAAACAAAGAGTTATATAATCATACTTATGATTGCTTGTCAAAGCCTCATCAGATTTCAAAAGCTAAGCAGGGCTGGACCTGGTTAGTACTTGGATGGAAGACAACTGGGAACACCAGGTGCCACAGTGGGGCGCCAGCCACAAAAAAACTGTTGTGTCCTTAGGTAAGACACTTCACCCACATTGCCTAGTATGAAAGTGGTGTGTGCGTGAGTGTTGGTGGTGGTCGGAGGGGCCGATGGTTCAGATTGGCAGCCCCAGGACAGCTGTAGCTACAGTGGTATCTTATCATCACTGGGTGTGGAGTGAATGGCCAGGACTCCCTTGAAAAAGACATTAGTAATCTCAATGGGACTTTCCTGGGTAAATAAAGGTTAAATAAAAACAGTTGTGTTGGTGATGGTCTGGCCCCACAGCCCTGACCTCAACATCATGGAGTGAGTCTGAGATTAACATGAAGAGACAGAAGGATGTGAGGAAGCTCCATCCACACAAGATCTGAGGTTAGTTCTTCAACATGTTTGGAGGAACCTATCAGCCGACTTCCTTCAAAAACTGTCTGCAAGTAAACCTAGAAGAACTGATGCTGTTTTGAAGACAAAGCTCACACCAAATATTGATTTGATTTCGATTTCTCTTTTGTTCATTCACTGCATTTTATTAATTGATGAAAATAAATGATGAACACTTCAATTTTTGAAGGCATTCTTAGTTTACAGCATTTGTTTCAGACCTGCCTATAACTTTTGCACGGTACTGTATTTCTAATCGGTTCATTACGGTTTAGTAAAAAACAAAGGCTAAATCATAACTGTGACACTAAAAGTCTTTATCAAACCACTAAATTTGTGCAAAGTAAACAAAAACCCACCCATTTTACTCAAAACAGTGAAAATGTATTGCATTAAGTTTCCTTTCTCCAAACAAGCAACACAACTGTAGCTAATAATTTAGTAAAATATACCCAAAAAATACTCTTGGCAATGTATCGAAAAAGCAGGCCACAATATCAACACTGTATCATCAAATTAAACAATACGATATAAGACGAGTAAAATGATCTGCCAGTGGAATAAGACTTTTGGTATTTAAAACATGAGAATACATCTTGCTACACTGCTACATAAAAATAACATCTTTTTACACTTAAAATAAGAAACAAAATCGAGTGTTGGTTGAATTAAGAAAAAAACACTTATTCCACTGGCAGATCATTTTACTTGTCAAGTTTAATCGACTCAAATAAAGTCAAAAGTTCTTAATATAAGTAATTTTTGCTTACCTAGATATTGTTTTTTCCAGTGGATGTCCTCTTCTTTTATAGCGATGCGTTTACTTTCACATCTTAGAAAGTAATTGCTGAACTCCGTGACGAGAAACCGGAAGCAGCGAAGTGATAAACTCCTTTGTTCAGTTGACAGTGAATTCACACGTGGCAGAACTTCTGAATGGGAGAATAAAATATCAAAATTGAAATAAGGAGGATAATTGATGATTTGAAATAAATTAAATATTGGAAACAGAGGTCGAAATCGTTTTTTGTTTGACACTAAAATAATAAAATAACAAACTGTTTTCTCATTTTATTGTTTTCCGTTCTTGAAATTCAAAAGAACGAATGGTGCACGGACCCAAAATCTACTCGCAATTCTTTTTTTGTTTTCCCCAAATCGTCCATTATACGTAATTATCACATTTCACATTGCCACAAAGACCCAGAATAGTTTTGTGTATTCTCTGAGTCATTTCTGGGTCTTGTGTGTCACCTGATCCGCTGGTAATGCTAATAGC
The DNA here is from genome assembly GCA_034769755.1 of Odontamblyopus lacepedii. Taxonomy (NCBI): domain Eukaryota; kingdom Metazoa; phylum Chordata; class Actinopteri; order Gobiiformes; family Gobiidae; genus Odontamblyopus; species Odontamblyopus lacepedii. The sequence goes on from CM068357.1 coordinate 12,442,956, forward strand.
GAGCATCTGTCTTGCCGCGTTAGCTTTTGTTGACATCTCCTAACGCCATGGCGACACAACAAATGGCTGGCTGCGTAAACTGTTTTGATTCTCGTCTGTGTCATATCGCCGTAATAAGCCCTCTCTGAGCTGTTACCGGGGAGAACTGAGCCTATCTCGAATTTTCTCACGCCCTTATTTTCATGTCTTTCGTCTAATCCATCTGTCCCCTGCTCCAGTCATTTCACGATTTAAGCCTCACGTTCGGCTGCCTATCGAGTGTTTCGCTATCTCTCGGATTCCCTGCTGAGTTTGAGGTTTTTCACCATAACCATTATCGTAAAATAGAGAGTTAATATAGAACCCGTGTTGATAGAAATGTATGTTTGGCAATGGGGCTCTGCAGTTCATCATATTTTAATTCAGATTCGGTAATGAAATACAACAAATTTTGGTTTCTGACTAGAAAATTTACAGCAATGGATATGGAATTTGGATAGGATTAGGATTAAGTTCAACACATATATTTTCTTTTGCAGGAATATCCTTCTCAAAGACACCAAAAAGTACATATTACAAAAAACAAACAAAAAACCCAGCTTTCTAACCAATGATCAGCTTGTTTTAGAAATGATACGCGCATAACGAAAACCAAAATAGACAAAAATACAAATAAAAAACCCACCTGTCGCTTCACGCTCATCACAAACGCACGCAAAACTACAAAAACCACTGGGCAAACAAGCATTTCGTTAGCCTAACAGCATAGTTGCACAAGTCATATTTGAACATTTTCGGAAAACAAGAAAAAACACTTTTTTTTTTTTTTTTTTATTGATATTGTAACAGAAATTTCTACCAGCTGTGTGAACAAGCTTCCAAAAAAGGAAAGACTTAACATTGTTTGCAGGATGATGCAGCAGTGGTGGGAGAGTAAAGTTGGGCAGATATCACATTTTGTCCAAAAAAATGACTTAGAATTTTACTGTCCATTAAGTCCAGTCCTGTCAAGATGTCCAAAAAAGGTGTCAGCTTGGGTCATTTTAAAGGAGAGGTCTGCAGCCAATACACTGTCAGAAAAAGCATGGTGTTTGGAGCTGAGTTCAGAATTTGAAGGAAGAAATGTTTTTATTTTTTCTCGTACATATTTAATAATTATGCCTTATTTGACGCCAGTCCCTTGCTATGTTTGCTACTTATTTAGATTTTATTATTACCATTTATATTTGTTGATACGGTGTTTGTCCACTTACAGATGAATGAGGTTATTGTGTCCTTGGGCAAGATGCTTAATCCACCCTGCCCCTAGTGTCTGCGTACACTGGTGTATGATGTGTGCTCAAAACGCTCCACTTTGTGACCTTATGACGCTGTAATTTTAACCTTTTACCTCTTGTTCAGTAGAGATTGACAATTCCAAGACTGAAATTATCCAAATGATTCTAGTAAAAGTGTATGGAGTTTAAAAACACAGTGGAGTTTTGCCAGTTTGATAATAAAAATGCAGGATTTGTGTGTTAAACATGTGTGAATGAAACAAAACACAACTCTGCACTGCAAAAAAGGCCTATCAAAAAATAAGAAAAAAATACCAATTTTGAGGTAAAAATGCCCCATTTTAAGTGAAATTATCTGCCAGTGCAGTAAGAAATTTTCACTTACCAAGTTTTCTTAAAACAAGATGAAATACGAATCTTGTTCTAAGCAGAAAACACTAGTTTCAAGTATTTATGGCAAGATTTTTCACTTTATTGGTTTGAGAAGGAAGTTAAAGAGGCTTAACCTGGCTTGATTTAATATAAAAAGTGCTTAGAATAAGTTGTAATATCTAAATACAATTTATTAGGATGGAATATCTTGAAACAAGTAAAAAAAATATCATCTTATTAAGTAAAAAAAATCTTAAAATTGATCTTTTAAGATGAATCTGCTTAATTCAAGTCAGTTTAACTATGCTAGAAAATCCTTTTTTGTTGTGTGGTATTGATGAGTAAACAAGATTATAACATAGATCAGAAAATAGTGTAATATGAGCGTTTAATGTGGTATACAGTAATCCATCAGGACACTCTTTTGTTCTTCTGATTATAAAGTGACCTGAATAATCACAATTATCAATTAAATGAATTCTCTCGACATCTCTGTTCCTGATTCAGACTTGCTAATGAGTGTTCGCGGGCTGTAGAGACTGGCACAATCAGGACACCCTCAGGTCAGCGAGCCCCTTGGCAGGATCATGATGACCCAGACTTATAATCCGTTCAGTTCACTTTTTTTACACGGGGCACACTTTTGCATATGAGCTGTTATGAGGATTGTGGCTTCATTTGTTTTGGCTTGTTTTACTAGTAGGGATGAGCAATACAGGCTCCAATATCAGTATCGGCCAATATCGGAAGGTTTTTGCAGATATGTGTATCAGTTAATATCTTTATTTCCAATTGATTGATTAGATTAATTTATTTTGATCACAAACATATTCTGACATTATTCCACAGACACATTTAACATATAGAGACCGAAAAGGTGTAGGCTGAAGCTTGATCTTATTACACCTTTACCCTTTATTCCTCATTGAATCAAGAGGAAACAAACAAATTAGTAAACTAAGTCTCATAGTTCATGTATCTGCTCAGAGTTAAACATTTGAACTTCTTTTTAAAATGTAAGAGAGTCGTGCACAGTTTTAAATCTTCAGTTGTTCCTGAGCTCCATGTCTTTAACAGATATATGAATGTTTATATAATGTTTGTTCTGATTTTCTTTTTGTTAAACATGGCCGTACCTCTGAGCTCATATTTCAGATTATAAACATATTCTGTAATGATTTCGACAAGAGATTGTTGTTTACTTTGAACATGATTTTCAAGGTGTAAAGGTCGACTAAACTGTAAAATTTCAGAGTTTTAAGGTGTTAAATGGACATAGTTAATCCACATGGGAGCGATTCCAGCTCTAAAAATGATCCTCCCTTTCTCCATAACTACTGCTGTCGAGGTCCTCATTTTAGTCTTGAAATATTCCTATTAACCCGCTCTATCCTTTTTTTTTGCTGTTTTTTTTGCTGTTTTGTCTGTTAATAAATTCCTATTCCTAATATGGAACTCTAAAATTTGCTCCTATAACTGCTGATCCCTTAGTCCTCTTCTTTATATAGTTTACTGCTGTTGCTCTGGTCTCTGTGCCCAGTGTGTCAGACTCATTAGTAAAAATGGAAATAGAAGAAACAAAAATACAGCTATAACCTGCATTAAATATGCGATAAATTATTTTATATATATGTGAAAAGGTCATCTTTACTTCAGTTTAAGATACATTTGAGAGTCTAGCCATGGATTGTAAAATCTAAATATCAATATTGACAAATGTTGGTTACTGATCAGAAGCAAGCCAAATATTGCATATCGGTATCAGCTAAAAAAATCCATATGGGGCTGCACCATTCTTAATACACTGGAAAAAACAATATCTAGATAAGTTCAAATGACTTAAATTAAGAACATTTTACTTTATTTGAGTGGATTCAACTTGACAAGTAAAATGATCTGCCAGTGAAATAAGTGTTTTTTTCTTAATTCAAGCAACATTTGATTTTGTTTCTGATTTTAAGTGGAAAAAGTTGTTGTTTTTCTTGTTTTAAGTGTAGCAAATAGGGGTGGGTATTGCCAACAACCTTGCGATACGATACGATTCGCGATACAGGGGTATCCCGATACATGGTCTTCAAGGCGATACGTATCCCGATATTTTACATTACGTAACCTATAATTAAAAAAAAAAAGACAGATGTTTACTCAAATGTTATTTTTATTTTGGTGTAGCGCATCAGTTACAATGTAACAGAAGAAGGCTGTAAGGCAGAAACTGCCCTTGATTAACCTGTTAACACCCGCACTCGGCACAAGTGTTCAAATATGTACCAGATGTTCCAAACTGTAATAAGATGTAATGTATAATAAATAAACCATCTTCTGAAATTTAGGCATGTTTTCTTAAGATAAATAACTAAAACAAGCCAAAAAATTTCGCTCCATATGTCTCGTGTGCCTCCACCTGTGAGTGTGCGTAAAAGGAGGAGAGAGAGAGTCTCCATACACAGAGCGCATGGAGCTAGCCTATCACTACAGCACCTCTGTCCCACATGGGGCCCACCGCTGAAATTGTCTTTTCATAGGCTACTCAGATCTGTCAATCATTTCCTGAAAGAACCAATGACTGAAGAGGTTTTGCCGTGGAACTGTCCCTCGGTCATGCGTAATACGCCGCTAACTGGACGCACTCGTTTTGTTCCCCAAGCTGTAGCGCGGCGCCCCGTAGCCGAACCGAAGCCTGGATACGCTTGTTTTGTAGCTAAGAGTGTGGAGAAAACAAACATACCCCACACCGCTAACAGGAGCTAAGCGTTTAGCTATGCTAAGGACCAAGAGCGAGAGTAGTAGAGAGATGCGTCGCTCATCCATTCAGACAAACTCGGACTTTCTGGATTATTTCTCCACATGGAATTATTTTATGAAAAAAGCAACTGGATATTCTTTTTCTGTGGACTGTTATGGACTAATTGAGCACAGCTATTCCTGGATTGGACCCGTTTCGGACCGACAGAACCGGCTCAAAGGTAAGAAATGCGATGAATATTTTCGGGAATTATAAGTTATGGCTCTTTGGGCTCGCTGTGTGGCATAAAATGAATGATATGGTTGTTTTACTGAGGAATTAAGCTTTCAAACGATGTATAGCATGTCAATATTGGAAAAATAAGTACGGTGAATATCTGGCTTGACTTTTTAATGTTGTGTAATCGCCCGCTGGCGGGCGGGTGGGTGTAAACATGGCTTAACAAGGCTGTATGCTGACATGCCGCTACCTTTGATGAAAGTAAACTTAAGATATGGCCTTAACAAGGCTGTAGTGCAGAAGGAATGCTGCCTTTGACAATACGAAATGCGCATTGCAAGCAAGGATCACTTATCAGACGCAGTTTGCTGAAGCTTGATAAATAATGTTTGTTGCGTGTAAAATATCGATACTGACGCCTCCGTATCGATACGTGTATCGCCAAGAGGTCCACGACATGTATCCCCGTATCGATTTTTTGAACACACCCCTAGTAGCAAATATGTATTTTCACATTTTAAGTACCAAAAGTCTTATTCCACTGGCAGATCATTTTACTTCAAGTCAAGTGAAATTTACTCAAATCACAATAAAACTTTCTTAATTCACGTCAACTTAGCTTGACTAGATTTGTTTTTGTTTTTTTTCAGTTTTGAAGTCTTTCTTCTTGCTTTATGAAGGCTTTATTTGTAGTTTATTATTATGAAGTTAATGTTCTTAGACTTAGACAAACTTTATTGATCCACAAGGGAGATTTTTTGGACACAGTAGCTCACACATCACAATATATTATAATAACAAAGAGCAAAAATATAAATGGTGATAAGAAATTCTTAATAAGTAGCAAAAAAGAGAGCAAGAGAGGAAGAAATAAAACATAATTATATAAATGTAAATGTCAATGTAAAAGTGAAAATAAAAGAAAGGTAAGTAATAAAATATCAAATCACAGCTTGGCTTGTTTACATAGATAGAAAATGTCTCAATTTTATCTATTTATTTTCTTGGAAAGCATAATTTGTACATTAGAGTCATGCGGCTGTGGTTTAATGAGCGAAACGTGCATCTACAAACCACGGGGTTGCAGGTTTGATTCCCGTCCACTTCTAGACACTCAGGTCTTGCGTCAGGGCTCATTTGTTGTGACTTGTTGACACGCTGAGTGCTCCCTCCACGTGCTGTCTATTTAAAGTACATTGAGATATGACAAAAGGCAGTGCTGAAAGACTGACAGGTGCAAGTGCGTTTGATGACTGTGTGTTTAATGGTGCAACAGAATAATATGTGCCCAATCAAAATGGCTGCGTGAGTGATGGTGTGAATGCTGCAGGATTAGAATGACAACTTGCATATGGGCTCATAAAGGGTGATGTATTTGGAGATACTCGCTGCTTCAAATCAGTTACTTTATATCGCTCTATAAACTGAAAGGCCATTCATTATCTATTGTCCTTTTCTTGAATAAAAATATACTGGTTTTAACACTATCTGTTACAATCGAAATTTGATGTTATGAACTATTACCAGCAGAGGGCGATCTAGCCAAGTTACTCAAGAGTGAAATTTCTGTATAAGAACACATTTTTCTATATTGTGCATTATGAAAACATGACATTATAATTAGAAGGTGTGAAAAAGAATATTATTATGTAACTTTTAGCCTCCCAGACTAAGACTTAAATGGTAGATTTGCCTTTTAATGGTCCTATATTACACAACATTGACTCTCATGAGCTTTAAGGCATGTTATAATGTTGCTACCTCTACAAAAACATACCTAGAGTTGTGTTTTATTTCATTTATTTCTGTTTGAGTGATCATTTATAATTAGTTTGTCTACATCTCCAAAGCTCAAAATGCTTTGTTCTCCTTTATGATGTAATGAAATGGTAGTTTTCAAGTTAACGGCTCCTTTTACCTTTAGTTCAGTGGAGATTGGCAATTCCAGGGATCCAACCGATTATAGTGAAGGTGTGTGGAGTTTAATAACGCAATGGAGCACTTCCTGAATCGCCACATGACATCACAATTTGGAACAGAGAACTGAGCCTAAATTGGTTGGTGAGTTAAACATGTGTGAAAGAAACAAAACGCAACTCCAGGTATGTTTGTGACAAGGAAACAACTTTATAACATCCTGTAAATCTGAAAATAGAGTAATATGGCCCTTTAAATCTCAGAATGCAAATATCTGTCCACCTGAAACAAAGGCTACGTTCAGACTGCAGCCTGAAGTGACCCAAATCCGATTTTTTCGACCCTACTCGACCTGTATCTGATCTTTTAATGACCGTCTGAATGACACAGACTTTAGTTTGAACAGTCAGGTCGCATTCATCCGACCTACACGTCACCAACAAGCGAGAGGTCGGTTATTGTGCTGTAACAAGCACCATAGGCCGAAGACGTGAGAGTGGTACGACAGCATCTTTAAAATAACCAGGAGCTCAATGCAGCGTCCACGTTTAGGCGACTTCCGTAAACTCTGAGGTCGCTGCCTGTGACGTCGTTGTGCATGTGGGACACTTTTGGGACGTTTAAAGTTTTTTATTTTTTTTATTTTTTTATTTTGGGCAATTATGAAGTTTACATCCTTTTACAATGGAACATATAACATTAGAGAAATCATGATAGAAATAACAATCAAACAAACTGAAAAAAACAACAATATATTTTGCCCAAAAAGGAGTGGGAAGAAGAGAATTTATTTAATCCCACCCCCCTCTTCTAATCTAATGCAATGAGCTTCTTTTTCATTTTTAACTATAGGAAGTATTTACAAGTGCAGACAGTGAAAAACTGTTCTAGCTTGATAACATAATTATCATCATATTGCAATAACAATACATGAGGATACAGCAATGGTAAGAATTTTAAAGATACCAACAATGGGAACAGACAACAAATATAAGTAACGGTAAAACAGCACATCCAGCAATGTTCAGGAAACAACAAGCATAAACCAGCTCTACAAAAGGCAGGATTGTTCAGATTTTAGGACCCACTCTCTGTATACTGTGACCAGACCATATGTTTATATAACAACTTGAATTTATGGATATTTTGGCATTGTTTGAGACATGTATCCAGACTGTTCCAGAGTTTTACACCACATATTGACACACAGAAACTTTTACGAGTAGTTCGAACATTGGGCAATTTTAAATTTCCATATCCTCTTAAATAATGAACAAGCTTTGTAGATTAGTTGGTAGTAAATTGTTGAATGCTCTAAATAAAATTACAAGCATATAATATTTTACAAGGTCAGGAATCTTTAGGAGCTTGGATTGAATAAAAAGATTATGGGTGTGTTCTAGAAAACCAACTTTATGGATAATTCGCAACGCTTGTTTAAGTAATATAATCAATGGATTCACTGTACATTGGTTATTGATAATATTTCACTTTGTTTATTATAGCAAGACTTTTAGAAATTTTTGTTTTTATATGTTCACAAGTTCACAGTGGAGATCACATACAAGTCACATTTAATTGGAAATGTGAACGACCTCGCCAAAAACCCGAATTGAGCATTAAGCCCTGCAGTCTGAACGTAGCCAATGTCTTCTCTGTGTACATGAACTAAAGTGAAAAAACTAATTATATTACCATCATGGCAAAACACTTTACTTACTTGTACATATACATTTCTATAATTATGCCTTATTTGACACCAGTCGTACTTTATCTTTTCGCTTTTTGTTGCTGTGTCCAAGTAATTTCCTTGTGGATCAATAAAGTTTGTCTAAGTGGTGCCATTATTGAATCGCAAAGATGTGGCGGCGACAGTTGAACGATCCTTTAACCACAAGATTATTCCGATAAGTTTGTGGAACCAGCCCTAACTAATACTAACAATGTTACAACAATCGTACGTTTTCATTTTGGATATTTCTGACTTAACTTAATGTTGTAAACACATCTATCTACTGTAGCCATATTCAGCCGTATTCAGATAGCAATTTATTGTATATAGAATTTTATTTTATAATCCTTATGTTTATAGCATTTGTCTATTTTTAAGTAATTCTGTAATTCTATGCTGCTACTGTTTTCTTGCCTGTTACCTTAACTGTGCGTTGCAACACTGAAATTTCCCCATTGTGGGACAAACAAAGGATATCTTATCTTATCTTATCTTATCTTATCTTATCTTATCTTGCATTTATTCATTACGGGTGTCTCTATTGCTCAAAAATTCAATAATTATCTCTCTGAATAGGGTTGGTTCTCCACAGATCTGACCTGTAATGTAGCCTAAGTTGTTTTCCTTGAGATCGAGAGGTTTTTACTATTCTAAACAAAGCAATAACCAGAAAACCTTCACCAGAAAAGCTGCGCAATGCTCCTTAACCCTAAACAGTGAATCCACATGGAGTTATATAGACCACTGCACTCCATCTGAAATCGTGACATTATCAAGTTGTAGAGCGTGAACAGATCCTATATCTTTTTGGCCTAAAAAGTATTGCAATCTCGTGTCTGCTCGTCCACACGCACAGGGACACGACGAGGCGACTGTGGCAGCTCCGCTCTGAGCCTGATGAGCCCAAACACCCACTGAAGTCTGGATCTCCTCAAGCTCATTACCATTTCAACAATCGCAGTCATTTTCAGCTCTCTGGTGATTCTGCGTAATAAGTGGGACAGAAAAGAATCATAGAAATCCCTGGCTTTACTAGGTCTAAAAATAACACCGGCACTTTTAAATGTTTAAGTGGTGTTAAGTATTGAGTGGTATTAATTGCATTGGAGTCTTTGGATGTCACAGTATATAAGGTTTGATTGGCGTCACTTGTTTTGTGTTCTGTGATCCAAAAGAAACAAACCCTGATTTTATTGATCAAATTGTTTAGGTTTTTCAGTTTGGAAGTGCACTAAGGAACTTTTCTGCTGAGGGTTTGCTTGTCACTATGGAGATTTTATAGTTTTGCCTGGAAGCTTTCTCACTATGGCATTAGGTGTTTTTATAACTTTAAAATGTCTTAAAAAGCACATCTTAGTGTTAGTGGGGTCGCCTCTTCACAGATCTGACTAGTAACTTGGCCTGTGTCACCTGCTTATGTCCATGGCGATAGATCATTTTGTTTAAAGCCATACTGTGGAACTTTCCAGGCAAAGTTAGTGTTGTACGTTGCCTGTGGAGTGTGGACACTGAGATGAGTGAATTTTAATGGAGTTTTGTGTAAAAGTGACTATGAATTGTGTGGTTTCTGTATGATTGTGCAGTTGGTGAGTATGGAAAATTGCATATAGGGCCTGATTATTGTTTAATACAAATTTTACAGTTTTACTAAATGTTTCTGATGTATTTTTGACCCCTGTGATCATGACTCGTGGGACTAGGGATGGAAATTAACCTTGTGGCTACAATCCGGCGTGATTACATTCATGCATTTTGTCATGTCTGTTCATTAACCTGCACTGTCCCAATCAAATAAACGAATAAATAAATAAATAAAGCATTCTCATCTAAACAGATGACAGCCACTCCACCAGATAGTTACTATGGGACAATACACAATAATATGGGACAATTTATATTCAATTTATATTCAATTCAAATCCAAAAATGTATTGTCAATTTCCATATAAATTCCTCACTCCCAATCTTCTAAATAAATAATCAGAAAATGAAAGTGTATATCATGTAGATGTGGTGTATATGCTGTTATATAATCGTGATTGCCATTGTTTCACCAAAATGTGTAGAAAAAAGCTATTTATTTACTACTAGATCATTGTTGTTTTCACTGATAACAAAGTACATTTCTATAAAATTTGTTTAAATGTGGAACTTATTCATAATTAATCATATGTATAACATTTTTAAGTGGTCAGAAGCTTTAATAATAGTTGTGATATAAGCAATTAGACCAATATTTTCCCCATGACACCAAGTTTGTATATTGTACCATGCATAAAAGTTATTTAATCAAAACTAAGTGACTTTGCATTTAAAGAACTTGTGTGTCGGTCTTTGTGAAAACCCTGAGCAGGGTTAGTGGAGAGTGATCATGATCATCAGTAGTGGCAGTACCTGGCTCCTCTCAGCAGGATTAAGTTCACACTTCCCCACTGCGCTGGCACCAAACACAAGGCCCAGGTGCAGCAATATGAGCCCTCTCGCTGTGCACTTAGCCATCTCCTGCAGATAAAGCCCTCTCAGTGTGCACCAAACCAGCTCTTGTAGGCCTCTCACAATCAATACTACATCGACAAGATCTCATGCCACAAGATCACACACACATGAGAAAAATGATCTTGTGACATTTTTGCCATCTGAATTTACCTTTAGCTTGGACAAAAAAGAGTTAAGAGCTGGTGACTTATGCAATTTGAGAAGCTGTAGTTCTGAAACGAAGTACTACAATGACCGCTACAGTATTACATAAAATAAATAAAAACACTGAAGCCAAAATTGTGAAATGGATTGCTTACTTATTTATTGCAAATTATGTCAAAATTTCGTCTTGTCTCATTCTCATGGACCCAATCTCATGGTGTGTCTCGTCTTGTGAAAATACACCTGTATCTGGGACTCAGTATTTATCGTGTGCGCATTTTCTTTTGTAAAATCGAGAGATTTTGGGTGTTCATGTTGCAACACAATAAGATTTGAGTTGTAAAAGGTTGAATAAGTGACTTCTATGGCTTATTATTGACCACTAATAGTTAATTCCGTTATTTTATATGTTGCAGCTCAGGCCTTTTAATGATACTGTCTATTTAAAAAGGGTTTACTGGGATTGTCTTGCATTATTTTTATTTAAGCAGTTGCATAAAGTTGTTTTCTATTATAGTTTAGTTTATGGCAGTATCTCTCTGTACCCATATATCATGTTTCAGAATAATGTGTGTTATCACGACAGGTCTAATCTTCAGCAGACAGAGCCCTACTTGAGCGAAAACCTGAAAAATTTTAAGTTTTAAGTCATCAAAAGTTATTCCACACTTTCCTTATGCATTCCCAGCATCCTAATTACTCACTGCGATGTGTTTATAAGTGCATCGCACACTACAAATGTCAGATCTCAGTTTACTCTCTCAGTCACAACCTAACAACAACTAGTATTCTAACTGCGTACCTCCTGATTATTAACAAAGCTTATAATTAGATGCGCTCAGCACTTAGCCGACTTATTTTGACCTCAAAAGACAAATGTTGCTGAATTAAGGACAGAAATTGGGTACAGGGCTGTTACGGCCCCAGGCCTCTAGTTCTTTGATTTGTGTTGTGTGCTTTAATTTCTTTTGTCATTTGGATTCCTGCTGGTTGAGCCCTGGTCTCTGATTGGTGGGAACTTCAACCCTCGGCCACTCCCACCTCACCTCCAGCCTCCTCCCCCTATTTAAGAAGATTCCTCTCACCTGTTCGGGGCGGCTGGCCTTTGTGGCCAGTCTGCCATTTTGTGTTTGTGTCTCTTTCTGTCACTTTGTTTGTACGAGTACGTGACTTTGTGTGTTTTGAGACACTTGGTTAGTTTAGTTCGGTTTTGTGCCTTTTGTTTTGTCACTTGATTCTGTTTGTGGGTTTATGTGATTTTACTTTGGGACACTTGTGATTTAGTTTTGTTTGCGTCCCTTAGTTTAGTCACTTGTTTTTTTTTGTAAGCCCACATGACTCGTTTTTGGCACAACTTATCCTGTTCTTTTTCTTAGTTTAGGTTATTTTATGTACATATTTTAGCCTGTTTTGTTTAATTTACCTTGTACATTCCTTTTAATTAAATTACCTTATTTATTCCATTTTACATCTTGGTTATTCTGTTACTTCCGCGGTCCCTAGCAGAGCTGGGCCGTAACAAGGGCCTTTTAAGTACAGGAGTTAGTAAACCTGAACCATTTTTAATAATTTCTTCATTATGAATTAAATATTACTTCATGGTTTACTAAGGCTAATTGAGGTGTAGTCATTATAAATAATGTTTGTATTGTGAGTATTTTATGACTTATGACTTTTAAGACTCAATGTGATCTTTTTTAAATTTATTTTTTGTGACGTATAATTTCTAATATCCTTTGAGTGTGGTGGTTGTGGTGTAGTGAGCTAAGCATGTCTCTTTAAACCAGAAGGTTGCAGGTTTGATTCCCACCAACTGCAAACATACTGTTGTTGTGCCCCTGAGCAACACTCCACATAATATGTGTGCGTAGTTGTGGTAGGTAGACACTACAAGGATGTGCTGGGGTCCAAAGCAAGAAAAAATATCTGAAGAAAGGTTTTTTTTGCCTAAATGTAATAAAAAAAACAACAAACTTTTGGACACCGGCCATCTGAATGTGCTATGCATTTTTTCCCTTTTATTTTGCTGTTCCTCACATTTGCACCTCTACATGAACTTTGGCCTGTGTTTTCTGTTACATTTGAGACACCACAATGCTCTGAGATGTTTTAGCTTTAAACATTATTGGCCTATTGTATGTAGTGTGATGTACTGTTGGCTGTAGAAGTTCTGTGGTGGAAGTAATGGGATAATAGTGGAGAATGTAGGGCAGCACACTGGTTAAACAGGAGCAGAACAGTCCCTAAGGGCATGTGCTGATCACTGGCATAATTGTTACTGCCTAAAATCATGACACATAAGATCACTTCTCCGTTGGGAAAAATCTTCATAAGCTCCGGTGATAGAAAAATCACAGGACTTTCTTAGATTGATGCAAAATGTTAAAAGGTGCACACTTGCTGATCCACAAATATGTTTTTTTGCCATATTAGTCGGTCTAAAATCGAGGGTTTATAGGGAAATGGTTTGGCTGATGGTTAAAATGCAAAGTGTTGAGATATTTTACTAAACTGCAAAATTCTTCATTACATACGGTTGTTGTGGTGAAGGATAAAAGTATAAAGAGTTTCCTCAATGTTCCTAAATGTCCATAAAGAAACTGTATGCATTATTTCCATGTTTGTTTTTTGTTTTTGCTTTTTTTGCCACAGTTCATAAATTTTGGAAAAGCAGCTCTTAGGGTCAAAATGAGACCGCTCTGTGCTCTCTGTTTCTACTTTTAAAGCATTTTTGAGCCAAGAAATGACCCAGGTGCTAGTTGTTGTTAGCCTGATGCCCAAACTCCGCCTCTGATTGTTGTGAAACGCAGCTATAAACTTATCACGTTGAATGATTAGGATTCTAGGTAAACATCAAGAAAGTGAGGAATACATTTGGATTGCTGCAAACCCAAAATTTGCTAGTTCAGTTTTTCACAATTTCATTCATGGACACCACCATTAACACTAGAAGAGGTCCAGAACTTTGCAAAAACTAAACCAAATCTAAAGACTTATTGAGATCTAAATTAGATTAACCAGGACTATAAGTATGAAAAGGAGTAAATGCATCAAATTTGATACAAGCATTTCTGAGACCTTCTGCATCACTTTATGGTAAAAACGTCTCTCAAAACCCTCTTGTATCCAATCTGATACAGTATTGATTGTATTAAGTACAATCAATTCAACTGTACTGTAATGTTTTTTGCTGTATCTCCAGATCTGCATGTAATGCCCAGTGTATCGTTTACAATACAAATGAAAAAACATATGCAAATATATATATATTTTTTTTTTTCAAATTTTGTTAAAGGGCCAGATAAAGGTTCCAGATTCAAGAAATCAGAATTTTCTGCCCATTATTTCTGGGGTCAGGCATTACAGGGTTAAGGCATAACGCAATCAAAAGAGGTCAGGACAAAGCTGGATACAAACCAGGACTAGTGGAAGACTATACCAGATCCAAACCATGGTTTAAATAAGTGGCCTAATAATAAGTGTGACTTCAAATATCATGATTGCAAAGACTCTAGTCCACTAGTCCCCTTAACACAGTTTGGGAAGCCCTCACTTTTTGGCCTTATTTATGACTCCTGGCTGACCCATCTCCATCTGCCCATGTGAGGAGCAGCTTGAATTTGGACTTGTACACACCAAACACACACTGAAAATCAAAGAGAGATGCCGCACAGGTCTGAATGGACGTCTGTGCCCCTTGTCCAGGGCATGTATAGGCCCAGGTGCTATAAATACTCTAAACACATGGCATTGCATAAGGTCAGCTGCCATTCCCACTGCCACACAGAGCACTATTTTCCAGTCAGTCTGATGGACAATGGACACAGCTGCCTTCCGTCTGTATTGTCCTTTGTGTCAAGGGTGCACCGCCGTTCTAAATGTATTCTGCGTCGGTGTTTCTCAAACTGTGGTGTGTGTACTCTTGTAAAATACACTGAAGTGGCCTGAGAGATGGAGAAAGAGGCGTGAGGCTGAAGTTCTAACACAGGAGAAGTTTATTTATTATCAGTACAGGACCCAGCACCAAGAGGCGTCAAGACAGTGATAGTGTTGTCCTTTCCAGTCTAGCTATGCTTCTGCTGTAGGGAGTATTATACCTGACACACATGTGATTTCTCTGCAATGTACCACTGGTAGTTCTTGGGGTCCTCTGCAGTTTGCATTTTTTTTATTTTTAAGTAAATCTATGTGTGAATGTATTCTCCCTCCTTTAGGTTAATCGTTATTTAGAAGAAAAACCTTATCTATGGTTTAGTCTCATTTTAGACCTGATTTACCTCTTAGGCTTGAGTTTAGATCTAATGATATTCAGAAAGTTAAATATTATGGTGATACTTATAGGTCTTTTCCACTGGCACTGTTTAGCACAGCACAACACGCTTTGTTTGCTTTTCGACTGGGGATTGGACCTGGGAGCCATTACGAGTTTCCATATCTGCTTCGGAGCGGTTCTAACTGTGCTGAGCCGATGCAACATGACGTGGACAGACCGCTGTCCACTGATTGGTCAGAGGAAATGTCGTCATACGTGCGACGAAGCTCAAGGATCTTTAAATAATCACCTGCCATGTGTAAAAAAACAACACACACCGTCAACACAGCAACAGTGAACATGTCAACAGAGAATAAACAACAGAGCAGATTGTGAAGACTGCGGTGTGACACTAATGTTGCCTAAAAATGACGCAGTGTCGACCCCGTCACTCCACCCACTTCCAGGTGGTAATGACTGCATGGAAAAGCTTCACCGTGTAGTGACGTGCTGTGCTGTGCTGTGCTGTGCCGGTAGTGTAGTCGAAAGCCCTAATAGTGAGAAAAGTTTGAGAACCACAAACATTAGAATAAATAAAAAAAATATAAGCAAAGATACAAACAAATCTATGCATCCAAACAAATGATGGTTCATAGTCCCATGTTTGTCCACACAGCTCAATCAGATCAATAGTGTGAAATGCACAAGAAAATTCAATATGGTCTATCAAGATAGTAATGCAGGAAACACACAGGACATAAATCATGTCTTGTTTTGTTTTTTAAATATGTAATGTAATAAGGTGTTTATGAGGTAATGTTTTCACTGCAGTGTTCTCAACTTCACAAACATCGTCAGTGGGAAAACTTGTAGGAGGAGTTAGCTACCACAGAAGCTGTCTGTCCAGGGAGTCATTCAAGCCTTAAGTACCACTGGCACTGCAATACAGTATTCAGCAGAGTTTGACTAGATTATGACAATGACAGTTTTATGAAAACTGTTACACAAGAAGAAGCGATTTCAAAAGAAGGAAAACTCCACACATCTGCTCGTGTTGTGGTCATGTATCTTTATTTAATTCCTGTGCCAGTGATGTGTATGTCCACTTATACGCTCTGAACTCCACACTCAAAGGTCACAATGAATGACTGCTGTGCTCGGTTCTTATGCCATGGACTGTTTTCAAACTCCTCTCTCCTGATATGGGAGAACAGCATTCCTCTGTATTCCCACAATCCACCAGAGGGCTAGACGTGATGTCAGTGCCCGTTCCCAAAAGGGCCCATACTCATTGAATGTAAACGTCTAAAAGTAGCATCAGATGCAAGAGGCTTCCCCACGTCCCATTTCGTGGTTCACTTCCTTACAAAAACTCAGCCCTCTGACTTTGTGCAATTGCGCGTAACGTGCTGTCGGCTGTGGGCGAGCCTGTGCAACTGTGCAAGATTATGTTAGGTGTTTATGGGTGGGCAAAATTCCAGAGTACACTTTGTTTAGGGGAGTGGGGGAGTGGGGAGTGGAAAGATGCAATGGATTAAAGGTGTGTGTCTGTGTGTTACGCTGTTGCCATGGAGATGTTATACTTAAAGGTGCACTACACAACTTTTCTGGTGGAGGGTATGCAACTTATTTGTATGCATAGGATTTATTCATAGTGTGTTTTCATTGCTCAAAAATACAATAATTCCACCTGTGAATAGGGGCGACTCTCCACAGATCTGCACTGTGTTGTAGCGTAGTGCTGTAACCTGCTTGTCTCCCTCGAAATAGATAGGTTTAATCTATACTGTGGAACATTCTAGACAAAAAAATAGTATTTCCATGAGCAGGTGACGAACCCACCACTAGAAATATTATTCAGTGCACCTTTTAAGAGTTCTATCTATTTTATATTTATTCAGTAACAGTTATTTCATTGCCAAAAAAAGCCAAACACTGAAAATATGCATTGTGAACAGGGTTCCCATTCCACAGATCAGACCTATAAGTAAGTTTAATGCCTTACTGTGGAACATTCCAGAAAAAAACATATCATCTCCATAGACAAGTCAAGTAATTTATCTGAATAGCTTGAAGTTAGTTCCAGATTGTTTGAAATGTTTGAATGGAAAAGAGGGCACTAGACTGGAACTGCTTTGAGAAAAATTGCAGCTGATATCGGTTAGTAAGTGAAAGAAATCCTTGGTGACATGGGGAATACTGCGAGACAAAGGAAGGATGATAGCGATGGATACGAGGGGGTTGGAGCGAAAGAAAAAAAAAGATGAGAAGAGAGAGAGAGAGACACACAGAGAGAGGGAGGCAGGCGGGAGGGGGAAAATGTCCCAGATTCCCATGCCATTTAATAGGAAGCCAAACCAAAGTGAGCTTGTAATGTAGACAGGCTGGGGCAAAGAAGTGACAGCATGGCTATAGGGGGCATTTCGGGGGTCTGCCTGGCTTTTCAACATGGACGATATTGCTTCTTAATGTGGATACTCTCCCAAATGCGCTTTTAACCCGGATTAAGAATTTTCCAAATAACTGTGACGATAAAGGACATACTTGACTCACGCCACATGCTTAAGTGACTGCAGAAGCTGGAAGTATGTATCTCTACAAGGGTACCTGCCCGGAGATTACCAACCCCAAGCAGAAAGGAGGGGGCAGGGGTCAAGCTGGATTGCCGGTTTCGGGCCCAGGAGGAGGAGGAGGAGGAGGGGGTCAGGGGAGACTGGTGAGACGGACATCAGCACCCATGGGACCCCAGCCGTTTGCACCTTGTATGCTGTGGACTCCGAGTAAACAGAGCTGCCTGGCGGAGGTGAAGCAGCTCGAGGAGTTTCTGAACTTCCATGCTCTGTCGCTGCACGATACGGTGAAGAGTCGGACGGGCATGGTGTACAGGTAACGATGAGTCAAGTTTTCACACACAGTTGGATAATGTGACATATTCCCCAATCTTTCGACAACTTTGCCTCTTAGTTTGAGAACAGGGCATTTTCTCTTGAATGAAGTGAGTGGGGTTTAAACTTTGTGTTCAAGTCCTTTAAGTGCATCTATTCTGTTTTGCCATTTCATTCAGGATGGCGATACTATTATGAGATTGTTTAGGCTCTCGTTGTAACTTCATGTTGCGCAATTTGAAATTTTCACAAATATTGTTAAAATTACCAGAAATTTAATAATACCCAATGTTACCATTATTTTGAGAATACGATAAGATAGTTATTACTCAAAATATTAACTTTACATATTCAAAATGAACTTTTATCCATGTCATAACATTGGCCTCTCGTCACACATACTGGGCGATGCTCTTTTGTTTCATTCATGCACGTTTCAGTAACAAGGTCCTCTTTCTCTGAGCGATCAGAAAGTATGTTGTTTCAATTTCCCCTAGAAAAAAGGTCAAATCTAGAAGCCTCCAGTCCAGTTATTAAGCATAAATTGCTTGACTTGTTTGGAGAATCATGTTCGTTTTACTACAGCTACGTCATTGTTTTAGTAATGCCCATTGTTGTCTACAGAGTGAGGTCTAACGTAAATCTGATCGCTTGGTCCTAAGTTTCTTGTGTTTAAAGTATGTGTTCAAAATATAGGCATGATTTTAAGTTCTTAACTAAAAAAGTGCGATTTACAAATTATGCCTCAAAGACTTGGCAAAAGGTTGGTATCTTTGGTATCCTGAATCCAGAAAGTCGCCCATTTCAGAGCTTGAAAACATGTAGAAAAAAATAGCTATGCAAATGTGTGTTTTTTTTCACATTTCCACATTTCTGTCTGAAAAAAGATCATGTAGGTCCACACCATTGGGGAGATGGGACTGTTGTAAACACACCTGACCCCTCTGACCAGCCGGACAAACTCAAAATAACTGCGTACTTAACTTTTATCGTTCTCTCTTTAACTTCTGTGACCTGCGACTGGCTGTTGGTTACATACAGGTCAACCAAATTATGCTGTTGTCTGTTGGGTAGAAAAACAATAGGAGAACAACATAAAGACTTCTGTAGTAATTTAAGCCATTGTCCTCATTTGTCTTGTTGAAAAGTATGCAGAAAGTGTAACCACAGCCACAGTTTTAATCACTCAGATCAGTGGGCAGTAATCTTGGCCGAACCTGTTTGCCAGTGCCCAGTCTCAGCAGTGGCTCTATGGAAACAGTTGTGTCCTTTGGCAAGACACCTCAGCCACATTGCCTGGTGTGTGTGAGTGTTGGTGGCAGTCAAGTGGCCGATGGTGCAGATTAACAGCCTACCCCAGGGCAGCCAAGTATGGAGTGGCTAAATAATAAACTGTAAGAGACTTTGGGTGTCTTTTTAAGCCCATCTTGTCAGCAGAACATTTCCAAACTGTCATTCATGCATTTGTGGCCACCAGACTGGATTATTGTAATGCACTTCACGTTGGTGTGAAGTCAAAATGCACTTTGGCGTTTGCAGCGGGTCCAAAACTCAGCGGCTCGACTTTTAACTGGAACCCAGAAAAATGAGAGCACCTCACCTGTTTTAGCCTCTCTTCATTGGCTCCCAGTGTGTTTTAGAGTTGATTGTAAAGTTCTTCTGATTACTTTTAAGTGTTTGCACCTACCTCGCTGACCTGCTCCACCCTTACGCCCCCTCTCGCCCTCTCAGATCAGCAGACCAGCTCCAGCTCTCCATCCCGAAGACTAAACTTTGTGGTGACCGTGCATTTTCTGTTGCTGCTGCACGGTTGTTGGAACCAGTTGCCATTAGAGATTAGAGGTGGAGTCTGTATCTGTTTTTAAATCTGTTTTTCACTGCCTTTCAACAAGTGAGATGTACATTTCTTGTTGTTAAGTATCTTTTTGTTTTCTATGTTTTTTAGTAGTTCCATTGTGTTTACATTGTATATTGTGTTGTACTATCCTTGTCTTTTCTACGGTTGTGTACAGCACTTTGGCCAGCTGTAAAGTTTTTAAAGTGGTTTATAAATACAGTTGGTATGGTAAAGATGTTCTATGACTCCAATACTTTATTATTATTCATTCTTAAAGGTCCTACATTACACAAAACGCACTCTTGTGAGCTTTAAGCCACGTTATAATGTTGGTGCCTTCTCAAAAACATATCTGAAGTTGTGTTTTGTTTCATTCACACATGTCTGAGGACTTTGAGGTGATAGTTTTCACCTTTTTTCACCAATTCTGGAGCTGAAATGATTCTAGTGATGGAGTATGGAGTTTAAAAACACAGTAGGGCACTTCCTGTATTACCGCACAACATCACAAGGTGGAACGGAGTGTTTTCTGTTTGAGGGAAGAACTCTCAAGCCTAAATATGCAGGGTTTGGGTCTTAAACATGTGTGAATGAAACAAAACAAAACTCCAGGTATGTTTGTGATGAAGAAACAACATTATAACAGATGAGACAATACAGTAATATGGGCCCTTTAATCTTTTACTGACTCTATTCACAATGTGCAATAGTTTAGCACAGCATTGTTCTGTATTCATTAGGCTGACAGTACTCAAATAATTTTTTCAGACAATATCACAATCTGGTATTAGAGTTTGTCTGGTATTTTCCGCTGTCTACAAAGAACAGTCCTTTCACGCACCATTGCCACAAGTTACTCACGATAGTTGACACTTTCCCGCTGCGTCGGTCTAAAAGCTCCAGAGATTTTTGCTGTTGTTTAAATCTGAGCTGTGATCCTGAGGCGGCCTGGGGACCCTCGTGCGGTGGAAGCTTTTTGCCTCCAGTTTATCCTCTGTGACTAAGCAGTGTGCTGGAGGATTTGACTGAGTGTGATTGGGATGTTGTGGATCACTGCTCAGCCCAAGGCAACACGAAGCTGCCTCCATGATATTCTTGATTTTTGTTTTAGTTTGGTTTTGCAAAATGTCTAGAGTGGAAAATCTCAGACAGCACTAGAATATTTATGATGTATGACACCCCGAAAAATCATCTGTCCACAGAAGATGTTGGACTTTGTGCCAATTTTTGCTTCAGAGGACAAGTAAAAAATATGGAGACATCTACAAAGAGGGACCGATCCTCTCCAGTAGAGTACATAAATGTAAAAAAAACATACATACTTTCAAATGTTTTCAGCTTGGATACAGCGTAAAATAATGCTAAAAAATAGGAAGAGCTTAGGAGCCAGAAATCAATGATCTTGAGAGACTGTGCAGAGCATCTTCAGAGTTGTAGTGCACTCAGATGATTTTTTTTGTATTTTGCTGTAGGGTTATCAATAGTAGGTTTGAAAATGCAATACTAAAACTAGCACTGAAACTTAGACTCATTTGAGCAAGTATCACTAGAAAAAAATCACGTAAATAGCACAAAAGCCCCTGAACTAGTATAAGAACTAGTAGAAGACCACATGGTAATATAAAGAAAGTACAATTATTTAATGCTATTGTCTAAAAAAAAGAACATTTTAATTATCATTGTGGTATTGAAATCTGTATCAAGTATCAAGTGCTGAGTATTGACCCTGCTTCATCAAGTAACACCAGAACATTCTCACTCAGCTATAATTAATAACGCTTATAATTCACTTGTGATGTTTCTATTCCAGGGGAACAGAAACTTAATTAACTCCTCTTCTTGAATACACCCTACACGCACTCACTCACCAAAGAGGGCAAGGTGTGAGACAAGCCCCATGTGTACTTTATATTTGGAGAGGGACAGCTTAACGTTTCCATGAACTATATTTTGGTCATCCCTCCTCTAAGCCTCCAGAATTAGCGAGTATTTGGATTAAATTACAAACAAAACAGGCTCATAACTTACAGCTTTGACCACCCTCATGGCAAACAAACATAATATCCCAGCATGCCTTTTGCCCATTAGCAGAAAAACAAGTAGCACCAAATATACAGCTGTCAGAGTAGAGGCGTTTTATGATGTTGACATGATAATAAATGTGTTTCTTATGCATTGCCAGGGAAATTGAAGAAAACAGCTGCCCATGTGTTTTTTTCCAGGTCACTGTGTGGTCAGTGGTCTAGAATATTTCATGCATATTAGCAGAATGTAATGAAGTAAAAGTAAACTTTACCCATATGTACTTTTCTTAAGTGGATTTTAAAGAGGATACTTTTTACTTCACTACATTTGAGAGAAGGTATCTGCACTTTCTACTCCACTACATTTTTGGACTGGACCACAGAGTAAAGAGCATTTTTTTATTATAGTTTGAGACCTGCTGAAAAGGCTAAATGGTTTATTTTTTACCATGTTCATTATTAAAAGAACAAAGAAAATATAATAACAACAGTTAAAAGCAACAACAACATCAATTCAATAGTTTTGGTTGAAGAAAATTGTTTATGAAAAATCACTACATTCAAACCGTTGACGCCGACTGTCACAAATATTCAGCAAACCATTTTGGATCAAGATATAAGTCGAGATAGCGGCTGCATTCCCCCAAAGCTGATTAGTGCAGATCAGGAGTGTCCAAACTTTTTTCATCAAGGGCCACATATTAAAACACAGACCCTAGACTGGTGGTCAAAACAGTGAGTAATTTAAATCTGTGCATTTATAACAGGTTTGAATGATCCTCCAGACCTTTGTTCAGGCTTAGACCCTCAAAAGGACACACTACATTTGCTTGATCAAGGTAAATTTCAAAAACATGCAGTAAAAAGTACTACTTACGGTGGTATGGGCCAATTCACCTGGAAGCCTGAGGGCCAAAACAATTGGTCTGAGGGCCACATTTGGCCCCTAGGCCATAGTTTGGACATGCCTGGTGTAGATGCAGAACCTTCCAGGAATCTTTGGCAAGCACTTGTTTCTTGTTGGACAGAATTTACAACATACTCAAATTACTATTTATTTTTTGTGCTACAGACAAATGAATAATCTCAGTTTAGTTTACCATCTACTTAAAGGCAGAAACACACACAAAACATAAAAAAAAAAAAAAAAATCTATATAAATTCAGGCGTTAAGCAGTTAAAGCTTTCTTAGATCTCAAAATCTGTGCAAAATACTTTTTATACTTTTTTATTTTTTATTATTTAAGGTATTTGATACTTTTACTTTTCTGGTGGAGGGTTTGCTGCCTTCAACCTCCCTTATCTTCATGGAGATGTTACTGCTTTACCTGGAATCATCATCATCATCAAACTTTTATTACAGACACTTGGTCCAGAGTTTAAAAAAGATACAATGAACAAACACACACTCCAAAACACAATATGTTCCAGGATGTGGCATTACACATTTCCATGTAGCATTTATTCATTATGGGTTATTCTGGTGCTCAAAATACTGTAATTCCTTCTGTGTTTTTTGCTCTCATATCTGTGCTTTTACTTGAGTAACAAATTGGAGCACTTCTTCCACCACTGCTTGTGCCCATTGGAAATCCCCCCTGATATCCGCCTTAGTCATCGTCATTGTAGTGCGCCACCTACACAGTGTGATTGATGACGGTGTGACTTGCACTGTACAATGGCCCGCGGCTATAGCCCTACTTTCCGGCTCTATATGAGATATGTGTGCATGTGCACCCTTTGACCTTTTCCTAGTGTCCAGTATCCCTGCTCCTGGTAGACTAAAGCTTTTATTCCGACTGGCCTGCCTGATCCTGACCTGAGGCCCTGTGCAGCTGTCTGGCTCTTTCTAGACTTCTCTGGACATTAAGAGAAGTCCCTGGATTCCCTGGTTGTTTTATGGTGCAGTGAGCTAATGTCTTTCAGCTCGCAGCAAAAGTCCAAGTGAGTTCCCAAGGCTGTGTTTTTGTAGTCTCAGTACAGTTACTTCAACACAAGGCTTTTTGTAGATGTGTATGCGCAGTTACTTTATACAGCAACATCTCAAAATGAATTCACTTATGTAATGTCGGGTTGTGTAGTGAATGTATAGAAAGCATATGTACTGCGCTTTCTCTTTTCACTCTTCTCACTTTCATTTGAACACTGGACAAAAATCCCACTTCACTGTTTGATTGAAGAAGAAAAAAACATATTACACTATTTTGTGATGTTATAATGTTGTTTCTTCATCACAAACATACCTGGAGTTGTGTTTTGTTTCATTCACACACGTTTAACACACAAATCCTGCATATTTAAACTAAAAAGAGTTCTTCTCTCAGACAGAAAACACTTTTCCCCCCTAGTGATGTCACATGGTAATACAGGAAGTGCTCCACTGTCCATACAAGTTCACTAGAAACATTTGGATGATTTCTGCCCTGGAATTGCCCATCTCTACTGAACTAAAGGTAAAAAGTATTTGTTAACTCTAAAGCTACCACTACATGACAGCAAAAGGTGGAACAGAACATTTTGAGCTTTGGAGATGGGGACAAACATGTGTGAATGAAACAAAAAACAACTCCGGGCATGAGTTTAATGAGGTAACAACATTATAACATGGATTAAAGCTCACAAGAGTACATTTTGTATAATATAGGACCTTATATATAAACGCAGTGTCATGATTTATATCTTGAAATCATCTTGCGACCCCCAACTCATGCCTCACGACCCCCATTTTGGGAACCACTGTACGACTAGAGTCTTGTTGAGATAATATCTGCTGTGTACCTTTTGGCCATGACACTGGTGGTGCTGAAGAATATGGAGAGGCTGAGGAGGCTAATAGTAATGCTGCCGTGAAAACCAGAATAGCATAAAGAAGAAGAAAGGGATCGGCAAAGGTTGCATCCTGTGATTGGCTGGTGGCTACAGAAAAAGCCCTCCAACAAATCAGAAACACTTGAAATACGTGGCATTTAGTTTAGCGTTTATCTTAATCATCTTTACATTGTGTACTAATTTGGCAAGATATTCTCAGAGATGATCAGAAATGACCCTGTTCTCTGGCGTAGTTCATTATTCATGTGTGTGTGTTCCCTGGATGTGTTCGCTGTGTGGTAAATGTGCGCATTAACACACTGGCTTCCTGTTTCAGAACATATGCATTCTACCATCGCCTCTGGGTATGTGACAAATCTTTACGCTAATTATCTAGTCAGGGCCGGATACTGTTGCTGCTGCTGCTGCTGTGTTACTCAAGCAGGGGAGAAATGCTCTAATTTAGACCAAAAGAATTAGCAAAAAAGGCTGATTACACAATAAGTCTTGAACAGTTGCTTTAAAGTGCAGTATATAAATGTTGATTTGGGGTTTTTCGAGTTTTGTTTTTACTGTTATACCTTTTGCCTTTTATTTTCTCTTTTATTCTGGTTGTTTATTATCTTTTCGGGGCTACAATCTGTACACACACTCACATCAAGCGGGCCTATAGCTGCCTCTTTTATGGAGCCAAAATTCAGGTCCCAAGGGGTAGGCTATACTGACTAAAATGAATGAATATTTCAGTATACTTTGGAGAATCTCAATAGCAGTACTCAAAGTATCACATCTATCATGTCAATTCAGCAAAAATGTCTTTATTCTTATTAGTTTTGGTTAGATGTTTAAATGTGAAATTACTGTAGCTACCCACAAGGCTTGATTCTCTTGATTAGAAGCTTGCAATTATTATCATCTTTTTAATTTGAACCCCTTAATCTGCTTTTATATGCTATGCTTAATGTTTCAGTTTTTGCATATCTTCCAAACAATGTTCACTAAATTCTGTTATTTGATCATCATGACGTAAATTCATTATTATTAGATCAACAATATGAGTCAAATTTGAGATATGGGTGAGATAGGGCTAGGTTAAGGTTAGACAAATATTGACATGAATGAATTTAGGTCAATTTACTGTCTCTGATAAGCCTGGAAACTCAGTGTGTGTGTGTGCTGTTTACTCCTGCACCATCTGCTGCATGAAAGCTAATGTACATGTAACGTGAGAAAATCTTCTTTCACTGGGGTTTATCAGGAGGTTAATGGGAGAAGTACGGATCAGGCGCTTTCTTTTCCAATTTCAAAGCGCGGATTCTCAGCTCTTCTGGCAATAGGCGACACAAAAGAGAGGGATAATGCAATACACAGAAGAAAAACTATTTGTGGCTGAACGCTTACTTTATTCACCCAAAAGTTTAGCATCTTAAAATCTTCATCTGTACTGATAACTTAAATTAAGAACATTTTACTTTCTTTGAGTGGATTCAACTTAAAATAAAATTATCTGCCAGTGGAATAAGTGTTTTTTTCTTAATTCAAGCAACATTTCATTTTGTTTCTTATTTTAAGTGCACAAAGTCGTTTTTCTCATCTTAAGTGTAGCAAGATGTATTTTCATATTTTAAGTACAAAAAGTCTTATTCCACTGGTAGATCATTTTACTTGTCAAGTGAAATTTATTCAAATCATGGTAAAACTTTCTTAATTCAAGTCATCTTAACTTGACTAAATTTTGTTTTGTTTTTTTGCAATATCCATCCATCCATCTTCTCCCGCTTAATCCGGCTGGGTCGCGGGGGCAGCGTGCTGCCCAATACTCATAGCACCTGACCCCCCCATGAACCCCTCTGCAGGTGGTGAGCCCACAGGAGGGTGGAGGGTGGTTTTTTTGCAATATATATGTTCTTTTTAGCTGTTTATTCAATGCAACCATTCAAATTACAATTTTAATTTATTTCAGTCTGTGACATTACCAGCTTTACCAACATATCTTGTTCAACATGGTCCAGACTATTTGTCCTGTTGATTTATCAGTTACAGTCACAAGGGATTTGTAAACATGAAATGGTCATTAAAATATAATTATATCTATATTATATTCTACTTTTATGTTACAATTACCAGATGGTTCACAGGGATGGGGCAAGATCTTGTGCCACAAGATCTCGTAAGACAAAATTTCCACAAGTTCGTGCACACATGAGAAAAATTATCTAGTGAGACCCCCCCCCAAGTGTTTACATTTGTTTAAGACAAAAAAGGGTTACATATGTGTTGGTGAGTTACATCTCTTACCGTTTGAAAAAGCAGCACTAGAATGGAAACAAAACTATGAAATCAAATAAATAAAAAATGTTGAGACCAAAACTGGAAACTGAATTGCAAATTTATATATTCAAAATTATATTAAAGTCTCATCTTGTCTCGTTCTTGTGGACCCAGTCTCATATCTCGTCTCATCCCACCCCCCATAATTCAGTATTTTGCCTTCCGTTAGGTTTGGCTCATCACTTACTCCAAAGTGGGACAGTGTCATTGACTATTCATCTACACACTTAATGTTAACAGCAGTACAGAAGATCATTTGGTCCCAGATATGACTTTAGATGAGATGTTAATGGATGAAAACACATTTTGGCAGGAGGGCTGTTTATCTGTAATGATTTCTGGCCTAACTGCAAAGCTGGAGCAGGACATCCCCTTTTAACCCTAATCTTAAAGTGGGCAGAAGCGCTCTATTTACAAGCCTCTGTTCAATCACTGTGTGTCCTATGAAATGCCTGCGACTGTGATATCATCGGAAGGAGAGAGGAGCATGCTGGGTAAAGGACTGGCAGCATGGAGGGGGGCGAGCAGACCACCAGGGGGCAGAAGGTCAGGAAAGAAGCATATGCCATGTCCTCCCATGGGCACAGACAGAAGATGTGTGTGTGTGTAGACGTAACAGGTTGACTTCGTATCTATAAACATATAATTACGTAACATGTCCCTACAGCGTTATTAAACCAGGTCAAGATATGAATTGACATTGATCGATGACATTAACATGGAAACATTTCTCGTTTTTTCTTTACACTGGAGGTCCGATCTGTTTTTATACTACAAGTGGCCCAGTGGTTAGAGCTCTCATCACAAACCTGAAGGTCTGAGGTGTGATTCACGCTTGGACCAAGTTCTGTTGTTGTGTCCTTAGGCAAGACACTTCATCCAGATTGCCAAGTATGAATGTGGTGCATGTGTGCGTGGGTCAGAGTCCTGCACGGGTTCGGGTACCCGCGGATACCCGACGGGTGAACCACAAATGAATTAATAAAATAAGTGAAAAATGTTGTGATGTGTCGGATGCGGGTTCGGGTCGGGTCTAATCTGTGGTTTACAAAACATCATGTGCGAACAAAAACAGGGCTGTATTTTAATGAAATGCAAAAATGCCGTTGTTTTTACAAGATGATTAAATGTAAAATCCTTATGTTTTTGCTGCACCTGCACATTCCCAGAAATTTCTGCCACTTTTATTTTCAAACCTCACAACTCTTGAGGAGCTCAAAAGAAAATTAGCAAGTGGAGAGTGTAAACTTGTGGCTCTTTTTTGGCTCTCGGACTGATTTTCATTCAGTTCGGGTGTCGGTTTGTATTTATAGCAGGTCGGATCCTTTCTGTAATTTTATTTCAATTCTGTCGGAAAACGGGTCAGGTGAGGATAATAATAATAATAATAATAATAATAATAATAATAATAATAATAACAATAATAATAATAATAATAATAATAATAATAATAATAATAATAACAACAACAATAATAATAATAGTGTTTTATATAGTGCAAAGATTCTTCACATTAAAGTAACATTAAAACAAGCACGGAACAAAACAGAGGCTACAGGCTATGAAGAAAAGGTGTGTTTTGAGCTGGTTTTTTAGGTGTTTTGTGAGTCTGAGTTCCTAATGTGAAGGGGTAAAGAGTCCCATAGGGTGAGGGCAACTCTGGCAAAGGCTTGGGGGCAGAATAATACAGTGTACAGCACTTTGGGTATCTTGAAAGGCACTATATAACTCCTGCAATATATATATATATATTTTATCTAGATTTTTTTCTGTAAACACACATACACATAATAAATTATACAGTATATAACCCCAATGCATTATTATTACAAACATCATGCAGCATAAGCATTTTTTTGATTGGAGAATTTAAACTATCAAAAATATTTCTGCGCTTCAATTACACATTTTTGATAATATTTTGTTCACTTTCATTCACTTTGCCCATTGCAGTGCTTGGATTACTGTTATTATTTTAGTATCACTGAGAGTAGCCATGCTCCAATCTGGTTTAACACTTTTGTGCTGCTGCCAGCTGGAGATGTCAGAGAACTGATCCAAGTATTTCCTAAAAACAGAAGCTCATAATTAAAATGAAAACACATAAATAAAAGGAAAATACTGGGAAATACTTATTATAGTAAAAGATATTTTGATGTGGATATGTTTACCTCATCTCTGGGGTAGATCATGTTTCTAAAATCAAACACAAAACATGTGCTTCCTTTATGCAACAACATCACTATAAATCATATTTTTGCTCACTGGGACTACACCTTCTCATTTTACTGTCATAAATCCTAGAACTCATTGTACCTCAGTGGAATCTGAACAGTGCATGTGGACAATAGAAGTCAGATCAGCCTCCCTCACACTGCCCGACTCTAAATAGTGCACAGTATTTGAGCTGAGACACGTGCCTATTTAAGGACATGCTCTCTCGAGTGCAGCTTTGTTTATTAGCTCCTATAAAGAGCACATTACAAGAGACGAGTGTGGATGGAGCAGAGGGGGGGGGGGCGCGCTCTGTTCGAGGCTCACAAGTGCTTTTAAAGTGTGTATGACAGGTTCCACTACTCATTTCACTAAAACCGTCAAAGGTTCTATATTATACAAGTTTGACTTTTGTGAACTTTAAAGTTGTAATGCTGTTACCTCCTCAAAAACAGGCCTGGAGCTGTGTTTTGTTTCATTCACATGTTTGAGTAGCTCTTTATTATTAGTCTGTCTCCATCTCCAAAGCTCAAAATGCTCTGTTCCACCTGTGATGTCATGTAGTGGTAGTTTTCAACTTAAAAAGGAACTCTGGCACGTTTGAAGCTAAAGTCCATTGCTAGAGGTGGTCGAATACTGTCAGAAGCCAAAAAACGGCACAGATCAGTGTTGCCTCAGTGGAGAGCTCACTGTGGCAGTGAGTCTGTCAAGGAAACAAAGTAGTGATTGGGGCAAGTTCTTAACTTCCACGTAAAACACCAATTTACACACTGAAGAATCTTAACACCACTTTCTAACCCATCTTACAACAGCCACGAGTCTAACAAACAAAACGTTATGCCTGAATCACTCATTCGTGTCTGAAAACGTTATAAAACAACTTTATAAGCAGCCTTAGCCTTACTGCTCTTGATTTCCCATTGCACATGCAAAAGCCCAAAAGACTCGATCGCCGATGTCATTTCTAATCTCATTTATTTACGAGTGAATTATATTTTTCCAGCACTATTTTCTTTCAACAACCTTCAGTTTCTATTCTTCTTCACCGTCAGTCAGTCGATTCTCACTTGTTGCTTCTGGCGGCTTGAGCCTCTCGCCGCTGCTGGAGTCGACAATCGAGTCTTTTGGGCTTTCACATGCGCAGTGGGATATCAACAAAGGTAAGGCAACAATGGTAAGGCTAAGGCTGCTTAAAAAGTTGTTTTATAACATTTCCAGACACTAATGAGTGATCCAGGCAGAGCGTTTTGCTTGTTAGACTTGTGGCTGTTGTAAGATGGGTTATAAAGTGGTGTTAAGCCTCTTCAGTGTGTGAAGCAGTGTGTGTTTTAGGTGGAAGTTAAGAACTTGCCCAACTGACTACACTATTTTTTTGCCTTGACAGACTCACTGCCACAGTGAGATCTCCGCTGAGGAAACACTGATCTGTGCCGTTTTTTGGCTTCTGACAGTATTCGACCACGTCTAGCAATGGACTTTAGCTTCAAACGTGCCAGAGTTCCCCTTTAACAGCTACATTTTACCTTTAGTTCTCTAGACTGACTGGCAACTCCAGGGCTGAAATCATCCACATGATTCTAGTGAAGGTATATGGAGTTTAAAAACACAGTGGAGCACTTGCTGTATTACCACATCACAAAGTGTTTTCAGTTTGAGAGACAAACTCAGCCTAAATATGCAAAACAAAACAACACACCAGGTATGTTTGCAATGAATAAGCAACATTATAACACAGAAAATAGCCAAATATAGGCACGTTCAATGGTTCAGGTTGCTTTTGTTTACGTGTTTCTGTCCACAGTTAGTGAAAATAAAACTCTGAGGAGGACAGGCGTTTACTCACATGTTTGGTTAAATGCGTCAGTGGCTCATCCCTTATTTATTTCGGAAAACAAGTGAATATTTAACATAGAAGCTGGGATCCTCACTAAATACTTCATTGTCGAGTGCGCTTGTGTAGCCTTATATGCAAATGCTGTGTCCACTCTATTACGTCACGCTCTGTTATATGAGGTCTTAGACTTAGACAAACTTTATTGATCCATAAGGGCAATTGCTTGGACTCAGCAGCACATCACAGTATATTATAATAACAAAAGAGAGCTGGTTATAATAAATTCTAATCTAAAATAAGTAGCAAAAATAGCAAGAGACTGGGGTCAAGTAAAAGCATAAATATATAAATGAGTGACGCCAATAGAGTAGTACACTGAGGACTGGGGTTCGTATCATGGCCAGAACGTGCTCTTTATCCAGAATGCTGTGTTTTTCATGTCTGACACAAGTTTAACTAATAGCGAAGAGGCAGCCAATACATAAATGTCAACATAAAAATAACTTAAAAGTGAAAAATGAAACATTCAGGTTAGAATCTGCCACCTGTTTGCTTCCATGGAAAGGTTAAAGAGACCGTTTGAAATTTTGGACATAGGGCCTCATTTCCTAGTGATGGAGACGTGTGGAGACACTTTTTTAAATAGGCTAGTGCATGTCAATGGCCATAGATGGTCTAAAAACTAAAAACAGTCTTACCCACTCCACAGTGTAAAACTATTATAACGCCAGACTGTTGATGTGAATGTCTGTGTTCATAGAATAAAACTAAAATAAAACAAACTTTGCATCGCATGAATCGTCCCATATTGAGGGACTATTTTCTCATATATCAGTCCGCCGCTGCCAATCAGGAATTACAACTCGCTGCTGCTGCTCAGACATAAATCCTTGAAATACAAGGTTCGTTTTACTTCTAAAATTATTCTATTAACACAGACATTTACATCGACAGTCTGGAGTTATAATTGTTTTGCTTCAGGTGCACTGTGGAGTGGGTAAGACTGTTTTTAGTGGCAGGACGACTATGGCCGTTGACATGCACTAGCCTAGCACCAGCAACCTCTGCAAATACAAGGACTGGATGGAATTTTTAAAAAAAGTGTCTCCACGCGTCTCACTCGGAAATGAGGCCCTATGTCTAAAATTCTGAACTGCATCTTTAATTCAATGTTCCACAGCATGGAATTAAACAGGCCTATCTCCCTGGAAACAAGCGCATAATCTGATCAGGCCAAGAAGAGCCAGTAAGAAGGTATGTTTTTCAGCACCTAAATACTGTGAAACATTCTAAGTTAAACTAATAACAGTTTATAGAGTCAAGCAGGTGATAGACCCACTACCAGAAAAGTTAGTTTAGTTCATATTTTCTTTCCATTTTTTTTTTTTTTTTACAGTTTAATAATATAATAATATTAATAATAATAATATTAAATGTGCATTCATTGTGTATAGTTTCTGGTGGATGGTCCGGCCAAACTTTTCTCTGTGGAGATGTTATTACTTTGTCTAGAATGTTTCACAGTATGGCATTAAACCTTTCTATCGTTGTCGAGATCAAACCAGACCAAGTTACAGATCAGATCTGTGGACAGGCGACCCCGCTCACAGTCAAAATGCCTTTTTTTCTAGGTATTTTTGAAATATAAAACCAGCTGTAATTAAGTAAATGTAACGTAGAACTGTTTAATGTCATACTGTGGAACGGACCCCCAACAAAAAAGTTACACAGTGCACCTTTAAGATTAAAATCAAAGCAAAACATCAGTTGCAAACGCAGCACTGAAGGCATTAGTGCAGGACAGGTCCAGTTTCACCTTTGGCTCAGAATCACTGTTGTCATAAATGAGTGAACATAATGTGGAGTGTGGAGATGAGCTCACTTTGTAGGCTAATTACATGCAGCAAATTCAGGCCACCCAATTGTGCAGAAGACAAAGAGCCAAAAATGCAAACAAAGCCCTTGTGCAGAGCTGAAAAATGCTGTAACAGATGCACGGATTACACTGGTTGATGAATCAGGCAGATGTCCAGGGAACTATGTTTTCTTTTCCAAAAATGTTACAACTAGAAGAGGTGGTGTGGCCAAAACTGATATCACAAGTTGGATAAGAATGTATAAAATAACAAAACAAACAAAACGCTTCATAATTGTGTCATTTATCATATTAGTGCTAACGAGTGAGGTCCTTAATGGGTCCATATTATTTTATATTAGGCTATTTTCTGATTTATGTTATGATGTTTCCTCATCACAAACACATCTGGAGTTTTCAGATAAAGAGAAGAGGTAGAGCACTTCACTGGGTCATAAAAAAATCTTTAAAATATCAGTACAGGTGCTCTGCAAAGGGCTGAATTGAAACTGAAATGTGGCCCTGACTTGAAAATGTAAGAATGGGCAAGATACAAACCCGAGGCACAACAACTGAATATATTAAAAGTCCTTTATTCCATAGGGAGGGACGCCAAGGCATTTCAACCAGCAGGATGGTCTTCACGGGCACGAGGGGGAAATAGGATCATGTGAGATTGTCATGTGACTACAGGAAAAAGAAAATGAAAAGGTTGGGCAACCAAACCTAGAGGAAAGTGCTGGTATATGTGATAATCAAGCCCACAAAACAGCAACAAGATTAAAATGCTGTGTTGAAAATAGGTAGGAGTGTCCAACACATATGCATAAAAATAAAAAAAAACTTATTTTTTTGGACCATAAGTCGCACTTTTTTCAGGGTTTGCGTGGACTTATACTCAGGTGCGACTTATATATTACATTTTTCACACTGACAGTCCATAGACCAAATATATGAATCGTATATATGAATCAAAAAAGAAAAAAAATAATCGTTATCCATTTTTTCATTTTGGTTTTAGAGACAAATAATAAAGAAAAGAGTTGTTTTTTCGTTTTCTTATTTTTGGCTCTATATTGAAAAATGACCAAACAAATGATACATGGATTGTTCTCTATTGGGTTGTTTTTATTACTATAACTTTTATGACTTGCCTTTCAAGATGAAATGTTGGTTCTTGGTCTCTGAATAAATTTCCCATAAAAACGACTTATAGTCCGGTGCGACTTATACATGTTTCTTTCTTCTTCATTGTGCATTTTTTTGGCTGGTGTGACTTATAGTCTGAAAAACACGGTATACGAAAAGCAACCACTGCACCACAGATCAAACTATCATTTTGAAATACCTGAAGTACCTGAAGTTGTGTTTTGTTTCTTTCACCCATGGCAATACAGAAGTGCACGTGGAAATACAGAAATGCTCCACTGTGTTTTTAAAATCCATACACCTTCACTACAATCATGTGGATGATTTCAGCCCTGGAAGGAATATTTTGTAATTGAGGCAAAGGTTTCATTAAAGGACTTATATTACACAAAATTGGCTCTTTATGTGGTATTTTAGTCATGTTATAATGCTGTTACCTCCTCAAACCTGGAGTTGGAGGGTGTGTGTTAAACATGTGTGAATGAAACACACCTCACACACACACAGT
Organism: Odontamblyopus lacepedii; assembly: GCA_034769755.1. Lineage (NCBI taxonomy): Eukaryota > Metazoa > Chordata > Actinopteri > Gobiiformes > Gobiidae > Odontamblyopus > Odontamblyopus lacepedii. The sequence goes on from CM068357.1 coordinate 12,477,535, forward strand.
TACAGAGCAGCATCATCTCCAGTTCATTAGCTGCCTATTGAGTAAACTAATGCACATTCTCCCTGTGCGCGCATCAATAATCCAGAGCTAACAGGCTGAAGTGTGCGAGCCAAGAGCCACTGTGGTCTAATGAGTGTGTGTGTGGGTGTGTGGGTGTGCATGTGTGTGTGCTTGCATGTGTGTGTCTTTATGTGTGCATGTGTGTGTTTGTGTGTGTATATATATATGTGTGTGTGTGCGTCTGTGTGCATGTGTGTGTCTTTGTGCGGGTGTGTGTCTGTGTTGGTCACTGTGTGGGTCTGTCACTGTGTGTATACGTGTGACTGTGTACATATGCGTCTTTCACTGTGTGTGCGTGTGTCTGTGTACGTGCATGTGTGTATGTGTGTGCATGTGTGCATTTGTGTATGTCTGTGTTCATGTCTCTGTGTGTGTGTATCTGTGTGTGTGTATTGTGTCTGTATGTGTGTGTCTGTGTGTGCGCATTTGTCTGTGTTTGTGTGTTCATGTGTATGTGTCTGTGTTTATGTGTATGTAGGTGTGTCTGTGTTTATGTGTATGTAGGTGTGTCTGTGTGTGTGTGTGTGTGTGTGCATGTATCTCTGTGTGTGTGTCTGTGTGTGTGTGTGCATATCTTTGTGTATCTATGTATCTCTGTGTATGTGTGTGTATCTCTGTGTATGTGTGTGTATGTATGTGTGTATGTATCTCTGTGTATGTGTGTGTATCTCTGTGTGTGTGTGTATGTATGTGTGTATGTATCTCTGTGTATGTGTGTGTATCTGTGCGTGCATTTGGGTGTCTCTGTGTTTGTGCGTATCTGTGTGTGTGTGTATTGTGTCTGTATGTGTGTGTCTGTGTGTGCGCATTTGTCTGTGTTTGTGTGATCATGTGTCTGTGTTTATGTGTATGTAGGTGTGTCTGTGTGTGTGTGTACGTGTGTGTGTATCTGTGTGTGTGTGTGTGTGTGTGTGTGGGTGTGTATGTGTGTGTATCTCTGGGTATGTGTGTGTATCTGTGTGTGCATTTGTGTATGTCTGTGTTCATGTCTCTGTGTGTGTGTATCTGTGTGTGTGTATTGTGTCTGTATGTGTGTGTCTGTGTGTGCGCATTTGTCTGTGTTTGTGTGTTCATGTGTATGTGTCTGTGTTTATGTGTATGTAGGTGTGTCTGTGTTTATGTGTATGTAGGTGTGTCTGTGTGTGTGTGTGCGTGTGTGTGTATCTCTGTGTATGTGTGTATGTATGTGTGTATGTATCTCTGTGTATGTGTGTGTATCTGTGCGTGCATTTGGGTGTCTCTGTGTGTGTGCGTATCTACGTGTGTGTGTATTGTGTCTGTATGTGTGTGTCTGTGTGTGCGCATTTGTCTGTGTTTGTGTGATCATGTGTCTGTGTTTATGTGTATGTAGGTGTGTCTGTGTGTGTGTGTACGTGTGTGTGTATCTCTGTGTGTGTGTGTGTGGGTGTGTGTGGGTGTGTATGTGTGTGTATCTCTGGGTATGTGTGTGTATCTGTGTGTGCATTTGGGTGTCTGTGCATGTGCGTATCTCTGTGTGTGCGTGTGTATTGTGTCTGTATGTGTGCATGTGTCTGTGTGCATTTGTATGTATCTGTGTGTATGTATGTGTGCATATATCTTTGTCTGTGTGTGTGCATGTGTATGTGTGTGTGTGTGTGTGTATGTACGCGCACACATGTGTCCCTGACCGGGGCTGTGGGGCCGGTCAGTGGGGCCAGATCGTGCCCTGTTAAGCAGCTGATTCAGAAGAGGCAAACAGGAGCTGACGACTGTGTGCTCCACTGACCACTGTTTGAGAGGCCCCGGAGTGATAGAGTTACACTTCTGATGGACCAGTGCGGGTGAACGGGTGAACACTTATAAAGCCCGCTCGCATCTTAGGAAAAAGTACCTTCCAATTAGAAAACACAAAGTAAAAAAGTGTACACTAATTTTTTACACTATTTTACATTTTGTTCATTGTACCGCAAAACAGCTTTATAACAGAAACGGGACAATTTTTCTTTATTTGCTTTTGAAGAATGACAACAAATGACATTTTTTTACCCCTTCTATATTATCTGGAGTTTACATTTTTTATATAATTGCACAAAAACACAGAGGGTGGAGATAGGGGGTAGGTGAAAACTGAAATTTTCTGAGCACTAAAGCTTCAAACGCAGGACAATAGGCAAGGCAAAGCAATGCAAGTTTATTTGTATAGCACAATTCGTACATAAAGTCATTCAAAGCGCTTTACAGAATAAGAAATATATTAAAATCACAATACAAACAAATCAAAACACAGATAATCATCATAAAATTAAAAAAGAGAGAGACATTAAATGAGAGAGAAGAGTGCCGAACGATCAGGATTTACTCAAATATGCACGACTCAAAATACAAAATACAACTTGAACAACTTGGGATTCAGATGTTTTGACCTGGTGATATTGTCCATTGGTCATTTATGGAGATGGTTGAATCACAATTATTTTTCCATGGAGCCAAGCAGTAGAAAAGTTACGCCGTGCACCTTCAAAAAGCCTAAATAACTTTGACATGTTTATATTCCATTTGAGAAGTACAAACAGCCATTTTGTTTCAGTGTCACGAGGGTGTCCGTGTGAATGGCTCATCCCCTCGTGCTTGTCAATAATAAATGAAGCAGGATAAGCAGCTACTTAAGAGGTACCGCTGCTGTGACCCAAGGGAAGGTCGCTTAAGGAGACGTCTTCACTTGGTTTTAACGCTTTTAACGGTCCTTTATGACACAAAATGAATTCTATAAATGCGCATTGTGTAACTTTTCTGGTAGAGGGTCCATCAAATGGTTTTCTTCATGGAGATGTTATTGTTTTGTCTGAAATGTTTCGCAGCGTCGTGTTAAACCTTTTTATCTTTATGGAGACAAATCTAGGTCAAGGTGAAATGATCCAAATGATTATAGTGAAGGGGTTTGGGGTTTAAAAACACAGTGGAGCACCTCCTGTATTACCACATGACATCACAAGGTGGAACAGAGTGTTTTCTGTATTAAAACTCAGCCTAAATATGCAGGGTTTGTGTGTTAAACATGTGTGAATGAAACAAAACACAACTCCAAGTATGATTATGATGAGGAAACAACATTATAACATAGATCAGAAAATCGCATAATATGGGCCCTTTAAGTAATGGGGAAATAATATTTTTAACACGGTCATAATTGAGCAAACAAAATTGAGCATACAATTAAAAACAGCTAGAAAAAAGCTTTAATTGAACAAAACCTCAAATCTGTATCAAAATCACTACATTTGAAGCTTTATTAGACCATGAAATCTGTACAAAATACTTTTACTTTTTACTCTTTAGGTACATTTAGCGGTTTACTTTAATACTTTTACTAGATTTTTCAAGTGACTATTTCTTTTTCTTGACTATTTCTTTGCTCTGCTATCTGTACTTTCACTTAAAGGTGCATTGTGTAATATTTCTGGTGGGGGGTTCTGTCATCTGCTTGTTTCTGTGGACATTACTCTGCCTCAAATGTTCCACAGTGTGACATTAAACAGCTCTTCCTTACATTTATTCAATTACAGGTGGTTTTATAGCTCAAAAATACCTAGAAAAAGCATTCGATGTATCCTCCACCTGAAAAAGTTACACAATGAACCTTTAAGTAACAAAAATAAGTGAAAAATATGTCCAAAAAAGGCTAATACAATTTAAACAAGTGCTAAAGAAGGATCCAGGGTAGGCAGAGATTTTAAAGACTGCTTGGAGAACATGTGGGTGGGTGAATGCCCCAAAATGTGTCCTGGGACAAGCAGAAATAGATCAAAAGAGTCACTTTGTTACAGTTAAGTAGTACATCTAGTACATTTTCTCTTGTTTCAGTGACATTGAGATCTTTATGAAAATGTTTGCTCGATGACAGATACATGCTCTATAATGATCCATATGATTAAGGTCAAGAATGTGTATTAAAGGTCCTATATTACACTAAATGGGCTCTTGTGAACTTTAATTCATGTTATAATGTTGTTACCTCTTCAAAAACAATCTTGGAGTTGTGTTTTGCTCTATTCACATGTTTGAGTAACCCTTTACATCTTTACATCTGAGGTGACATCTAAAGTCACACGAGCTTCCTCCAGGGGCCACTGTGTTCTACCTAAATGTAAGACCTCATTTGCACAAACAGCTTTCTCTTTTGTAATGCAATAAAGGAGTGGAACAATCTTCCAACTGAACTGAAACAACAAACAAACTATGCAATGCTCACCATAGAACTTAAAAAATGGCCATGGAATAGTCAGACCTGCCAACACTGAACTATTTAAGTGCAACACACCTTCTTGTTTCTGCTTCTGTGTAATGTATAAATGTAGATTGTGAATTCTAACCAATGTAATTCTTTCTCCACAGGAATTCTTATTGTTACTTGTAGTTGTTTAGAATGGGGCTTGGTAATGTGCCTTTTATAAGACAAATGTTCCTTTAAAATAATGTAGACTGAGATGTGGTTATATCTGTGTGTGAATGAGTTTTTGGGAGAGAGTGAGTCTATGAACTACTGCTTTTACTGAGATTGTTTGAGTGTAATTGCATTGTATTTTTTATTCATGTAAATCAGGGACTGCAGATGGAAACGAGCTATTTAGCTATAATCTGGTGCAGAACATCTCTATTTTTATGAGCTTAATGTCTCTGTACATTGTCCCTTCAAATAAAGGCTAAACTAAACTAAACTAAACTTTATTATTAGTCTGTCTACATCTCCAAAGCTCAAAATGCTCTGTTCCACTTTCTGATGACATGTAGTGGGAGTTTTCAAGTTAACAGCAACATTTTACCTTTTGTTCGGTAGAGATTGGTAACTCCAGTATTACCTCATGATATCACATCACAGTGTTTTCCGTTTGAGAGACGAACTCAGCCTAAATATGCAGGGTTTGTGATAAGGAAACAACATTATAACATAGCTCAGAGAATACTGTGAGAATAGTGTAATATGGACCCTTTAAATTATGCATGTTTGAGTACTTTAGCCACCTCTCTCTGGCCCTATTTGAACCCTGCTTATGGTTAGCTGTAAGATTCTGTACACTTTTCAGCTCACGAGTCTACATCATCCATGCCCCCACACGACAACTCTCTATAAAAAGATAAAAACATGATACAAAACTGTACACAACTGGACAAACTTTGACTTACACAGACTTTATTCAACCACAAGGGAAATTACTTGGACACAGTAACTCACACATCACAGTATATTATAATAACAAAGAGTAAAAAATATGTAAAAACGGTAATAAACTTCTAAATTAGTAGCAATAAAAGAATAGCAAGAAACTAGTGTCAAGTAGACATTAATTATATAAATGTATGTACAGTAAGTAAAACGTGATGTGCAATAGTTTCATTAGCACGACGCATTGCACACAGATTGTGCAGGGGAAGCGACTTATAACGAATTATAAAACATGTCAATTCATTGTTTTTCAGCAAATATAGCATTTTAAAGCAATAAAAAGCAACATGGTGACCTAAATATGTGATGTGTGTGCAGTTAATACCCCATATAATTAAAAATACCCCCTCTTTAATACTGTGTGGACAAGTGGACATAACATACTCATTGCTCTCCTTCTTTATTAAACGGTCAAACAAGGATCACTTTCTAAATAACTTTTCTGCAGTACATTTAAACATTTATTATGAGTGGATATATTTGAAAATGTGTTTAAAAGAATCAAGAGAAACAGTTTCATTATTATTATGATTACCTTGCAGTGTTAGTGTGATGTTTGCCCAGCAGGGGGAGCTGTGGACTCACTGTGATACTGCAGAACTTCCACAGAGCAGCTTGAACGCTTTTGCTGATAAGACTTGGATTTATTAAGTCACTTGTTACTTAAACTGTCATCTAAAACTGCTATAACTGCACATCTTTAATATATGATGTCTTCTTTATCATTAAGAAGTGCTATGGTTTCCTAACAGGATTTATTCAGTACAATATCTGAAATGTTTGAAAGAGTTACAGTGTTATGGCAATGTTTTGATGGGTAGTGTGATTCCCAAGTTTTAAATCAGGCCTTCAGTATTTCTAATTGTATAATATGTCTTGTAATCGCTTAAAAAAATTGAATTATAATATTTTACATGTGTGAAAATAAAACAACAATGCAATAACTTTCAAAACTTTGGTTACAAAAAGCTAGTTTCAGTTGTTAATATAGTAATGTCAGTGTTTTCTTTTCTTTTTTCTTCTTATATAGATGTATTTTATGTTTTTTTTAATATCATGACCAGGGGACTACAGATGAAAACTAAGCTTTTGGTGAATTCTGGCTTTTTTAAACCATGTGTAATCACGTGTTTTATGAAATAAACTAAACTTAAACTTAGAAGTTTCTTTATCAGCTATTCTGTTCATATTCATCTTAAAGTTATATGCAACATTTTTACCCATTCAGAAGACATAATATTTTGTTTTGAATTGTTAATCATAATGGAAATGGTCCTAATTTTTCCTCCATCGTGAAGTTCATGGATTGAAAGCGTGTTCCACCATTCAGAATTCTTATGAGTCTTGTGACGATTCAGGATTTGCACATTTTTATTTGCTAAATTTGCTAAAAGAAATCATTATTGTGTGTTTTGTATGCAGCTATCACTCTCTCTGATTTCCATGTTGATAGCTCTGATTCATACGCTCGACTTTGGAAGTGTAACTTTTGCACCGTCATCCTCAGATGGGACGTTCATTGTTATATTCTCTCCATCTCCTCCTCCTCTCCTATTGTGACAAATGCCTCCTTAGATCAGCACTTTCTGGTCTGTGTTAAGAAGATAACATAGAGCCTTGAATCCCTGCCAGCCTTTGTGTATTTTCTGGAGGTGAAAGTACAAGTGGTTTATACGAACTTGAGAGATTACAGATTTAGGATTGGAACCTTTTTTTAATAAGCAGTTTGTGATGGTATCAATTTTAATTAGATTCTTTCTCGATGTGTCTTGATAAAAGTTCTGGTTAATTTCACTTCACATTATGATGGTGTCTCTCTTCTACAATCGGTCTGTCTTGAATTTGTCCATTTTCAGTGCTCGTCTGTTATAAAGTTTGGACATGTTATCAAGTCTCGATCATTTTTGCAAAAGTTTAAGAAATGTAAAGCTAATTGTGCATATGCTTTTATTGTTTATGATGAATAAACAGCTTGATAAGTTTTATTTATCAGCATTTACTTTAATGTAAAGAAGAGCTGATAATTAACAGTATTTATTTACAAATGATGACGAGGGAAACCATTGTAACATAGTAAAATCAGGACTAAACCAGGACTAGAACAGGATTTAACCAGGACTAAACCATTCACAGACTGCATCTCCTCCCTTACGCTGTGCTGTTTGCTAATAACATGATTCCACATTATTTTGAGTAAAAAACCCTATCAAATATTCCTGACTTTTACTGGACTGGTGCCTTTATTTTTGTACTGACAGTGAGTTTTCTTCTTTTTTTTTTTAAATAAACAATAATCTATATGACACCTGTGCATGTCAAGTTGAGTATGTGGCTTGTGGAAGGAAGTGAAGGAGGATACAATACATTGAAAAAGTTGAAGAGAATCCAGTGCGCTTTGTGTTCACAATGTGCAGATTAGGTGAACCGTACCACTGACTTTTTAGCGAACCTCCTGAGAAACGTCTCAGTACTCATCGGTCTGAGTTCATTTAACTGGCTGAAAAGGATCAAGTGTGAAAACACTCGAAAAATTGTAAAAGTTGATTTCACATACGTCCCCTTTAAAAGAACTGTCTGAAAGAAGTGTCTGAACTCTATTTAACATAGGGACTGGTACTATAATTATAACTGAACCTGGGTTTCTAGTGTCTTATCCTGCAGACTGAGGACACATACAAGTTTTTCTCATTCTCAGTTTATGGACAGGTCTCATGTGAAAGCTCAGAACCTCCAGAATTCACTCACTGAGCTGCACAGGCTGCACTAGCACTGATTCATGATTGGCTGTAGGTGCTGAGGTTTAGATAATGAGAATTCAGATCAGAGAGAGGCATTTTAGGTTTAAATCAACTGGATTTCAGCACTGAAACTGGCAACCCAAATGAGCGACTCATGTGAGACTCATTCTGCTTTCTAAACAGAGAAAAACATCAAATTATAACATAAACAATTTAACCATCATGCCCAATGTTTTTGTGATTAAGAATAAATCAGCATTAGAATTGTTGCCAGTAAAAAGCTGCAACTGATTTGAACATGTCTACCTTGTATTTGGTTAGACTATGTTTATGAAATTTAAAATCAAAATCTTACATACAGTTGTTTCTGTGTTTTATAGCAGACCAAAGTGCCCTGGATCAGGATCACCGCACCGAGCTACACTCCCTGAACACAAAAAATGAAGAAACCGTATCTGACTTGATGTAGAATTTGGGTCATTTTTGACATTTCCTGTTTTGTTGTTTTGTTTTTATTCTGTTTCACTCAGAGGCACGGTGCACCCATCCTCTCTGCTCTGCTCCCTCTCGCTCTGACTGGCTGTAAAGGGCAGTTTTATTTCCCAGCACCATAAAGGTCAGAAAAGCAATCTGTGGGAATAAAAGAGCGTGCTTTATTCCAGTTTCCACATCATTACTGCAGTCTTTGAAATCATTCGGAGCTCAGGGTTTTTACAGGTTTGTTTATAGGTGATTAGTTAGGCTCTGTATTGCTCCACCATGCACCACAAACTTCAGCAGGTCCGGCGTTATGCAGTAGATGACTTTAATGTTTATATTGTTTATACCACAATAGCCTCTGGCTTGACACTAGCTTCACATTTAAACTGTACGGTGCCATTAAATCATTATTTTTCTCATTGTAATATTACTTTAAATGCTCTGTACAGTGCAAAGTATAGCCGATGCAAACTGTGGAGCAGTGGGTGTATTTATAATAATTGATTACTCAAGCAGGCACGGTTAGGAAGGCTGTAATAGAATAATAATAGATTAGAAAGCACCACCCACCTCAGCTTTTGCATTTTTTCACATATACGATTTGTATAAGGGAAATTTTTATGTTTTTATATTTAATGTGCACAAGAAAAAAATACATAAACAATAAACAGAAGTAAACACTCTCTGAAGCCTCTTTATCCGACCATAAGTGCTTCACATGCATTAGTTACTCATGGGGATGCACCGATTCAGCTTTTTCAGTTCCAATACCGAATATGATACTTTGACTTTAAGTTTCTGCCGATACCCGATATCATCTGATGACAATATAGGGTCAGAAAATGACACTTATTTCTTTAAAACACAGTGAACCTATTACACATGAGATCCAATAGTGTTCTGTAACTTATTTATTCTTCAAATAACTAATGAACTGTTTTGTATGAATATAGACACTCTTAGTGTGAGTAAACAGTGATGACGTAGGCTCGGTTGTGCTCGCATTTTGACAACAGTTTGACAACAGACAACAGTTTGGCAGAATTCAGCAGCTTGTCAAACTCTGCAAAAGGATTATTGTCAAAAGATCGAGAATATTTCCTCAACAAGCCGACTTTGGCAAACGGTGTATGACTGCCAGATCCTTGTGCAACCAGTGAGTAAAACTTTAAAACTTTAGTTCGCTGGTAGAATATCGATTCTGAGAACCACACACACAACAACCAGACAGTTTTTTTGCTGGAAATGTTTTTATCTTCATCTTCTGTCTGTGTTCAGTCTGAATGAATAGGAAAGAATGGGGAACAATGCCACTTCCGTTGCCAAAATGCACGTACAGCTTCTTTTAATCACTTCTGCTCTAAAAGGGTTTATAAGTTTAAACACGATGAGACGTTTTAGGCCAAAATCAGCCTGTAAATAGTCTTATTGCATCCAATTAAAGACCAAACTAAAATAACAACTGAATTAATACTGAACTAACTGAATTATTAACTGAATTAATATAATGGAACCAATCCAGCAAATTTTTCAGTATTTGCGCCGACACCCGATACCAGCATTAGTATTGCTGCTTCCCTAATCACTCACAATAACTCCTTAGTCTTATCTAGTACTTATGTGCTCAGTTTCCAGTTGCGTGCATTATTCATTCATGAGTTGTGTGGTCCTCTGTGTCTTTTATTGATTTTTTTTTACTCATTTTAATGCTTTTATTTATTTATTGCTATTGTATGGTTTCTGGTTGTATTGTTTTTGACAAGTGTGATTAAATCTGAGCATTTATTTTATCATTATTTTGTATTATTGTTGTTCTTACTATGTATTTGTGCAGTACTTTGGAACCTGTTTATGAAATGTACGATATAAATATAGCGGATTGGATTCATGCTCTGTGGTGTATACTACTGTATCCAAAGCTGCCCAAGGTTAGACTGACAGAATCAAGGCTGCCAGACTGCACCACTGCCTCCTCTGCCCACTCTCCATCACTCACTCATGTACCACATTCATCAAATCATGTTACTAATGCCAGCGAGGAAAGAAAGCACCTGATTTGTCTATTATTAAAGTTCATATCTTGATTTATGGATAAAATAGCAAAATGCAAACCCCAGGATCATGTAGAGCAGGTTATTAGGAACACCTTTGCGCTTCGTGTTGCATTTTTGTATGAAAATCGCTCTATAAATAAAGCTTAATTGATTGATTGATTGATCTTAAGACCAAAATGAAGTCCTGACAGCAGCTTTTACTGAGAGAGGAGTGACTGTTTTTCAATACAAAGAGAACTGGAGCCCGAGTCGATGGAGCCAGAAGTGCACCCATGCTCATTTTCTATTTGGAACATGTTCATTTATATATATGCTTCCAAGATTAGATGAAATAATGCACTGTCAAACTGGCATGGTATTCCTCTTCCTTGCATTATTTCACCTACCCTGTTTGAAACACCAGGACCAGGCCAAATAATTGAAAAAGAACTAATATAAAACCATAATCTAAAACTTTTAAAAACTACCTGTCTCCCCTCTCCTCCTCAACGCACACATTGGCCCAGATGCTGCCTGTTCGTGTGTGTCCTCCTTATTTTGGCCTGCTGCTTTTTCACTGCTCCTTTTCCCACACACATTACGCCTCCATACTGTTTCCATAGCGATGCTGTTAGCGGCGATGGCGTGCTCCCCGTGTTGACTATATCCACGCTCTCTTGAAAAGCGCTCGAGTGTCCGTGTATCTGAAGAGACTACAGCCCGGCAACCAGCGCAGCTATGGGCAACCGAAGAGCTGTCAATGTGGTGCAGGTGGCGTGGGAGGACGTGCTTATGGTGGAGATTATGACACGGACGTGACACTGAAGGACTAAGTTTGTGCGATTGCCACGAGGACATCGGCAGCTCGGAGAAAGAGATCTGACCATATGTAGCCAAAGCTGTGTCAATAGATCAATGTTTGGTTTCCGTGCTTCTTATAATGAGGCTCTTTGACACTGAGTGATTTAAGATGATAAATGCACTTATGTTAAAAGAAAATAAAGCCTGCAGGGATAGGGGAAAGTGATATAATGATTTTGATCTACATGCATTTGTGAATAGAGACAGACTGGAACCAAAAAACAACAATAATAAATCAGTAATAATGAAATAACTGGAGAAAACACACAAAGATTTATGACTTATGATTCATAAATCTTTATGATTGTTTATTAACAAAAACACCTAAATCACTATAATTTTGAAGTGACTTAGCTTTTTTGTCTTTAATCTTTTCCCATCCAGCTTTCTCTTTACGTTTTCTGTTCGACATCTTTGACATGTGTTGAAACCAACCACAGAAATATAACAAAATCATGAAACTAATGAGAGACCCAGTCCTCTTTGTCGCCCTTTAGACCTATGCAATTTATGCTTGACAAATGGGCAAATTATAGCATTAGATTTCCTGTCCGCCCCCCTTTTTTGTGAAGTAGCTTTAACTACAGCTTCCGGCTTTTTCTGAGTGTTCACATTTCACCGTGATTGGTTACATCCACCTGTGGCTCAGAGCTTGACAGACTAATAGCAATGTCGTAGGGGAGAAAGTGTCTGTGTTTGAGCATCCAGGAGCATTAAACAGTTAAAGGTGCATTTCTGCAGCACGGTGGCTGAGTGGCAACTCTCAGGCCTCACAGCAAGAAGGTTACGGGTTCGATCCCCGGGTCGCCCAGGCCTTTCTGTGTGGAGTTTGCATGTTCTCCCCGTGTCTGGGTACTCCGGTTTCCCCCATCAACCCAAAACATGCAGCACCCCTATGAACTAACATCAAGGACCATGTTGTCCACCCTCCTGTGGGCTCACCACCTGCAGAGGGGTTCATGGGGGGGGGTCAGGTGCTATGAGGATTGGGCAAAAAGCTGCCCCCGCGACCCAGCTGGATTAAGCGGGAGAAGATGGATGGATGGATGGAGGGGTGCATTTCTGGCACAACTTTTCTGGATAAGTGTCTGTTATTTACTTCATGGAGAGGTTATTGCTTTGCCTGGAATGTTCCATAGTATGACATTAAACACATCTATCATGCATTTATTCTTTACGGGTGTTTCTATTTCTCAAAAACACAATAATTCTCTCTGTGAATAGGGTTGCTTCTCCACAGGTCTGACCTTTAATGTAGCCTGTAGTTGTGTCCCTTGAGATAGATAGGTTTAATCTCTACCGTGGAACATTGTAGACAAAGTAATAACATCTCCTTGGTGTCGGATCCTCCATCAGAAAAGTTGCACAATGTCTTTAACATAAACCTATAATTTTACCCATTCTCCCCTGGTGTCAGTTGCTTATATTAAAGAGCACTTTGTCCAAAATGCTTGTGTAATATACAGTTTAAGGTGTAAGAAAATGTAGTTTAAACATACATCAAGACAATGTGGGGCACAGCCAAGGCAAACCTGGCGAGATGAGGTCTCGCATTATTCCAGAGAATCTATCTGGACCGGCTCCCACTGTGTGTGTGATTGCCTGGTTCGCCCAGTGGTTCAGACCAATCACAGAGGCATTGTGGCTTGGGCGGCACTAAAGGTGAAGTCCTCAAACAAACGAAAACAAACAGGGAGATGCAAACAGATGCACTTCCGCTGGAAATATGGAAGATTTATTGTGAAAAAGAGGCAAAGGGAAGTGCTTTATGCATTTGTGTCTCTCAACTGATAATTTGCTAAATTTCCTCCTCTATTTAACACTGTCTAAAGGCAGAAAAAAAGAAAAAAAAGCTATTGTTTGAAAAAGACATCACATAATAGGTCTTGTATAACTTAAAGCAGCAACAGGCAGCCCTTTGTTCATATATTTTGCTCATAAGTATTACATAATAATGGACAACGTCATAATCACTATCCACATGATAGGATCTGGGCCTCATCACCTTGAGCGCCTTGCAGTGAGTTGGTATTTCACATAAGCGCTTGTGGTGGGGTAATGTTCACGATCTTTGACCCCAGAGTCTGCAGTTGCTGTCTCAAGTCTTAAGAGGTGTAATCTAATGCTCCTCGGAGGACAATGAGAGCGGCTAAGTGTACTGGACATGCTGACCTCACCCTGACCTCACGGTGACCTGCCTGTGCATCAGGGGAGGTCTTCTGCTGTGGGGTGGCCTCCAGTGTCTCCCATCTGTGTGATATACCATGGATACTACCTAAAAATAGTATTGACACTTACTAACTACACTTTAATTAGCATGAAGATAGCATAAACATGAATGATCCAGGCTTAGTAACTACCTATTTAAGGGCTTTGGGGTAGGAGTTAGAGTTAGGTTATTAAGAAATTACTAAGCCTGAATCATTCTCCACAAACTGTTCATTATTAATTAAGTCTTGTTTATGCTTGTTTATGCTTTATTAACATGCTTTATTAATTAGGGGTAGTTAGTATAAAGTGTTTTTGCAGAACTGTACAAAATATGTTAAAATATTCAAATTCAGCTTCTCTTCCAAGCAAGGGTGGATTTTATCTTTGAACATAGCTCCTCCAGGCAGACAGATTATATTAATAGATTTTATAGTTTATATTTAGCTGTTTAGGGCATGTAAAAGTAAAGGTACTTATATAATGTAGTTGTATTTTTAATGCACGGGCATAAAGAGTTTAACACTGCTGTAAATATGTATGATATATGTATGATATGATGTTTTTAATGTTCTTTTTATTGTAGCTTGTGTAGCACTTTGAGATTTGGAATCAAATGTAAAGTGCATTATAAATAAAATTTATTATTATTATTATTATTATATACCATAGAATATTGTGCTCTATATCAATTAATGCATGCAGCGCTATAATATATTATTGTATTTTGAGCCATGTTTTGTGTATCATATTATAATTAGTTATTACATAAGATAAACAGGTCTCTTGAAGGGCAGTTTGGTTTCATGGTATTTTCTGGCAGCAGTGTCTTGAATGAAGTAATAAATTTTTGCCCTTTTAGATTTAGGTAAAATTTGATCTTTGTCTCAAATTTGAGTTACTCATATTGAATCTATGGCACTTCTCGTGTCCCCAGAGACATTTAGCAGCTGAATGATGCTATGAGCAGTAGATGGATGGCTTCATATGACAGTGTACGAGCAGTATGAGCGAGTGACGGGAGCACGGCCCTCTGGCCAAGGCTTCACAATCACAACCCATCATCTCCAGAACTGCACAGTACACAGCCCCAGAGCAAGGACTAGAGAAGCACTCAAGACCACTCCCATATTTTATTTTATTTCTGTGATTACAGTTTCAGATCAGTTTTGTATAACATCAGCTTGTGGGTGGAGTATTGGACAGATTTTACAGTGTAAGGAAGGCTCGAATAGGGCCTGGAGAGATCGCTAAATTACACAAACATGCATGGATGACATCTGAAACCTTGTCAGGTACTTTTTTGCCTCATAACTCTAAAGCTCTTTGCTTCAGCCTACTCCTTCTGAGCATTGTGCTGCTTTTGCTCTGTTTTATTTTTGCTTACACTTTTATGTTTTAGTTTATTATGCTCAAATAAACATAGATGATGATGATGAACCCCTCTTTAACAACTTTTGGAGGCTAAAGCTGCTAATTGTGCAACTTCCAGGTTCCAGGATAAAAAATAAATAAGCTTTATAATTAGATGCAGACAGCATAAATGCAGCCTCATTTTGATTCACAATACATCTGTACAGGGTCAAAACATATTTTACATTATTACACAGTTAAAAATGGGTTACAGCTCCTTTAATCTTCTTTATAAACATTTTGACATGTCTTAATATTCAGATTTAATACACTTCGCTGCTCTAGTTCAGCCCCATAAACTTCCCCAAATCTCTGTAATCCATTGTCATTCTCACAGTGGTGCCCTAACAGGACCTCTTGTTCAGCACTTTTTTATTTGCCAATGGAAGATATTTTTGGGCTTGGATTTGCAGCAGTGTTAAAAAAAAAAAAACTCATGAAAGTTAATGACATTTCTTTGTGAGACAATAATGCTGTAGCCAACCGTATGTTTGCATTTGGATTAGGGTGCATTTCCACAGAGCTTCTGGATAAGTAGGTTGGAGTGGGTAACAGTTAATGCGTCAACTGCTAGGCAAATAATAACTTCTGCTTTCACTTGACTGTTTTCCTGTTTTAATTATATATGTGTAGTAGAAACATTATAATTGTCAGCATGTCCCTCTATCCTTAGTGACTGTCAGAGATTTTTGGCCCGTCAAGACAACGTGTTTCTCCAATATTTTGATTAGCATACGCCAGAAATGCACATGGTCAGCCTGTATGAAATCAAATGGCTGCTTATGTGAAAAAATGAAGGAAAAAACAAAACAAACAATGTCAGACTGTCAATGTAAATGTCTATGTTGACAGAATAATGTTTGAAATAAATCTAAACTTGCATCACATGAATCGTTGCATGTTGAGGGACTATTTTCTCATATATCAGTCCGCCGTTGCCAAGTTTTTTATCAGAAAGTACAACTTACTGCTGCTCAGATATAAATCCTTCAAATGCAAGGTACGTTTTACTTCTAAAATTATTCTATCGACACAGACATTCACATGGACAGTCTGGAGTTATAATAGTTTTGCCTCAGGTGCACTGTGGAGTGGGTAAGACTGTTTTTAGTGGCAGGTCAACTATGACCATTGACATGCACTAGCCTAGCACCAGCAACCTCTGCAAATACAAGGACTGGATGGAATTTTTAGTGTCTCCACATGTCTCCAACACTCTGGATCAGTAGGAAATGAGGCCCTATGTCCAAAATTCTGAACTGTCCCTTTAAACTCTTACTAAACTGTTAATCTGAAGTGAGACACGTGTGATTTTGTTCAAAACGATGGATGACCAATGAGCTCCATCGTTTCCCATGTGTCTGAAATAAACAAACCTGATTGGATAGCGCCATTTGAGTTTGGACTAAGGTGATGAGGGAGTGGTGACCTGGTCAGAGAGACCATTGGCACAGAAAGGCAGCCATGTCTCTGTCAATCAACCCAAGGGCAGCTCTGGCAAGAATATCTTACCAAAAATGAGCCTTTAAGTACCGTAAAGTGCTTTGAGTTGTTTGCCACGTGTTGGCAAAGTATGTATCATTAGTATTGTAGGTTAACTATAATTATAATATTACTAATGTTATTATTATTATGCACTGTTGCTGCCTTTCCTTCTGGATCATAATGTATGATCTATTTATCTCTATCTAAGTTGTAAATGCTTTGATAAACACCAAACCCCCTGGCGTTTCTTTAACATATCAGGACTTGACACATAACAGCTGGAAATAATGTCGTGATCGCTTAGAATGAACTATTATTATACTTTTTCTATATTTCAACAGTGTGACCGAGCCTTCTTCACACTGTCTCCAGGATCCAAAGTTACTAACAGCTGCCTGGCATTTCATCAGTGTCCACGGTGGGACTGGCTCAGCCCTTTGGCCATGAGCTGAAGCGCTTACACTGTCTGCCCTGTCAGCTTATGTCACTCCAACACCACAGGCGAGGCCACAGGGAAGACAACTCTGCAGTACCGCACTAATCATCGAGACTGCACGAGTTATCATAAGGCCGGGCGTCTGCAAATGGTGCTTGGATTATGTTGACATTTAGCTTTATTCAGGGTTTTTTCCTAAAGGCCCTATATTACGCAAAATTGACTCTTGTCTTGTTCCTGCTCAAAAACATGCCTGGAGTTGTGTTTGTTTCATTCACACATGTTTGAGTAATCCTTATCCTTATTATATGACATATTCTTAACACTAGCTCAATCCAGAAGGGGGCGGTAAAGGGTCAGGGGCAGGGGACACGTAGGTTAGTCGATGTGTCTTTGTGACTTTGTTGTTTCTCGGTTCAGCATGTACATGGAGTGACAGGATGCATTTATTGTGATGATGCAGAGCGTAGCATGCAGAAACAGAGGTTAGCAGGTGCCAGATAAGCAGGCCTGACAGATTTACAGCTGATCGCGCATTCTTGTCTTGTCTTTTTAGGTCACGCTGTGTACACTCCCTTCTGATAGCAGCGTGTATTTAAAACGAACCTGCTTTCAAACACTGTAATACATGTGGCGAATGTCTATATGGAGCTATAGTTTCTAGTTTGATGGAGGGAGTTTACAAATGACCCATTAGTGCCTCAATTTTGAAGACAATGTTTTACAGTGTCAGCTCTTTGTCATTAATGCATTTTTATGTTCCATTGTTGTATGTTCATTGTGGTGGCTCGAAATGTATGCAAACACTTCAACAGTGAAAAAACATGGTAATTTGTATAAGAGATATTATGCATATTATGTTTTCCCTTTGAAATGTGTCCATTCAAAGTTATAATCAGTTAATCATCACTGATCTTTACTTGGTTTGTTTTCAGATTTTATTCTTCACATATTCTGCATTCTTCTGGCTTTAATACTCCTTTACATGTTCTTTTGCTCACCTACGTTGAGATAAGTATTTCACATTTTCTAACTTAAATTCATGTCTGGATTTGGAAAACATAATAAACTACACCTCTGTTTCCTATGGGGCATTTAGGCGCTGGAGCTCTCTGCTGTCAGCAATAGTAACGAACATTTAGAAAGTCCTTTTCTCCCTGTGAAAGCTATACTAGTACAGACATGCATTCGTTGTGAACTAGAGATGTCCCCATCAAGATTTTTTAGCTTCTGATTTGATCTAATTTTTTACGGAGTGCTCTTTCCAATACCTTTTTTTAAATTCAACCCTAAGGAAAAGAAGGAACCATACACGGATTGAAAGGATTATTTAAGTGTTTTATTACACTTTCAAAACCTCAGACAACATTGTTTAACTGTTGTAACAAACCTTCGATAG
The DNA here is from genome assembly GCA_034769755.1 of Odontamblyopus lacepedii. Lineage (NCBI taxonomy): Eukaryota > Metazoa > Chordata > Actinopteri > Gobiiformes > Gobiidae > Odontamblyopus > Odontamblyopus lacepedii. The sequence continues at coordinate 12,495,830 of CM068357.1, forward strand.
AAGAGCTCGAACACGCTCACAGATCTTGTTGTACAGCTCCGGTAGCACCGTCTCTGTAATGCAGTGTCCTGAAGGAAGTTCATACCTTGGCTCCAAAAAGTCCATTAGACGACAAAAGCCTTTGTTTTCCATGACAGACAGCGGTTGATCATCTAAAGCGATGAATTTGACAATCCTCTGTGTTATTTTCTTGTTGCCATTTTGAGGTAGCTTTACTCTTCTTTGAAATGCCTCCGTCAGTGTTTGCTGCTGTGGCTTTGCTGCCTTGCGCTTGTAAATCTCAAACTCGTCTGGATGATTCTTTTCTAAGTGACAAATCAAATTGGTAGTGATAAAGTGGCTCTGCTGGTTCCTCCACAAGAAACTGTTTGTTTGCAGCAATTGCGTCGCTGTTTGACTCTCGTTTTGTTGTAGTGAAAAGTCCCACACAGTGACATGGTGGCGTTTTGATTTACGGCTGTTGTAAAGCGCGTCAATGCTGCAAAAACATGTGAAACTAGATCGGCCCGATCACGTGACTGAACCCAATACTGTCCGATACTCATAAAAGAGCCGGATCAGGATTGGATTGGGACATCCCTATTGTGAACACAATTTGAATGTGTATAGTGATGGTTTATGGTCTTAAAAACTGCAGTAAAAGTCTAGAGTTTTATCTATGACATAACTAAACAGCCAGTATGCAAACTAAGCATTTTTGAGTGCTGAGAGAAGATTGCTTAATTGTGCTTAATGTCTTTTACTGTATATTTTTGTCATTTTATAATAAACAAAGATAAAAGTCAACTAAAGTAAAATGACTTTGGATGAATGGATAATTGAAACAAGCGTGAATGAAACTAAATACATGCTCATGTTTTGGAAGTGTATGAAGTAAAGGTAAAAAAAAGATTAATATCACAATTTTTATGTGTCCAAAATATAACATAATAATCCAGAGGGGTCATAGATTATAACTTTATAGTAGAAGAAAGCAGACTGCACTACTATTGGATCATACTGGGAGTAAACACATCTGACTGGAGGAGGTGCCCCTGAGGCCTGAGACAGTGGCGGAGGATATGACGCGTGCAGAGCCGTTCTGTGGTGCAGGTGCAGAAGTAGGCCGCTGTACTGCCTCCAGTCTGAATGGTGTCTTCATAAGTGCTTACAACGCACCTGCTACTAGCACTAACACAAACAACTTCTTACTCATTTCAACCTGGAGACACAAACAATTAAGCACGGTGCCATAGAGAGGATATTAAATAGAAATGGTTTGGTGCTTGGATTGGCAGAAGCGATACAAGCAGGGCTATAAATGAAGAAAATGGGCTAATATTTATAAGGCCCACAGTACACTATTTTCTGATCTATGTTATACTTTTGTTGTTTGTTTCCTCCATTGTGTTTTTAAACTCCATACACCTTCAGTATAATTTCAATTACATAATTTCAGCCCTGTAGTTGCCTATTTCTACTGAACAAAAGGTAAAAACTACTATTGAAAACTATTAAAGGTGGAACAGACCATTTTCAGCTTTGGAGATATAGACAGACTAATAATAAAGGGTTACTCAAGCATATGTGAATGAAATTAAACACAACTCCAGGTATGTTTTTGATGAGATAACTGCAGTCTAACATGGCTTAAACCCTAACCCTAACCAGAGTCCATTTTGTGTACTATAGGACCTTTAAAGGACAAACATTATGTAAAATGTACTTTTTTGTGTTTTAATAATGTTTTATTGTTGTCTCCTCATCAAATACATACCTTTTCTGAGCACTCAAAATTTGAATTGTATTTTACCCAGATTGTTGCATCACAGGTAAAAATTTTGACTTCTCCGACGTAGTTTTTAAGCCCACAAATCATCACTGAACTTGCATTCACAAACAAAATCATGGCTCTCGAGGCAGACGTATAAAGGTAGAGAAGATGAGATGGAGCTGAGGTGGTTTATAGCTGATGGTTTGTGGCTATGGAAGAATCAGTAGGGGAGAGAATATGAACATCTTGAAAGGTGATTGGTTGAAAGGCAAAAGTAGCACACTGTAACTGGCTACATTGTGTACACATATATTGTGTAAGAGAATTTAAGTAATTTATCCTCCACGTACATCTCTCAGTTTAACATTGTCTCACAAAAGCTATGATCTTCTCTTGGCACCATTGGCATACCACTAAAATACATCTAAATTGTGGCATTTTGCTGTCTAACCAAAGTCTACTGTCCTTCATAGTCTCACCACACTTGCTTTATAAACCTCCACCTTTGGAAGCAGAGTCAAGGGGCTTGTACACTCAAAGATCAGACTATGTTCACTTTTAAAATCATATTATGTTGACTTTTCAAGCCCTGGGCCCATATTATTGATGGTAAATAAACGTCTTCTGCTTAAGAAATCCAGTGGGTCTCCAGCCTTTTACTTCCACCCTTTCTTGGACAAGCTGAAAACTTCTACAACACATTGCATAAAATTTTCTAGTTTAAATTGTGTGTAAATTATATGTAACTTTTCTGGGTTGGGGTCAGCCACCTCGAGTCAGTCTACATGAAGATGTTAATAATTACCGTGCAGAATGTTCCACAGTTTGCAAACAAGTGACACCATCAGGCCAAGTTACAGGTCAGATCTGTGAAGAGGTGACCCCACGCATTGCTATACTATAGAACATTCCAGGTAAATCATTAACATCTCCATGCAGACAAGGAAATGGCAGATCCTCAACAGGAAAAATGACATTGTGTGCTTTAAACATTGTTATTTTCTTGCCTCAAATCTAAAATTAGCTGAGATACAAAAGTGTGATTGTATTTGACATATTCAAAGAGTGATATGTTGCGAGAGTTTTCACCAGGAACGTGTGAACATGGGCACAGTATCCGGTGTGATCACACTGACTTGACACATGTGAGGAGATGTTCCAGGATCTCGCTCTCAGTCTGCAGACAACTGTTCACAGCTGTAACACAGGTAGACAGAGACATACGCTACTGTCTATTTCTATTCACTGTTGGGTGTAACGGGTCTTTCTTAAGGCGGTTCTCTTGCTCGATTTGGTGGTCTTAAACTGCTTTTGCTTTAGTTTTGAATGGGCGTAACTCATAGTCTTTATAACTACATCTCATACCAGTCCAGTCTAGCGTTAAGAATGTCAGCGTTATGTGGTTAATGGATAATCCTGAATATTTAGTTCACACTGTAATCATAAGAATTTAAAAAAAATGGTTTTCTTATAAATGTTATTTGTACACAGATGTATTTTTGCTACTCAGTTACTTCATTCTCACTTTTTCACTGAGAATACAAGCAGGTACAGACAGTTATACCAGGGCTAGCAGATAAAATCTAATGTAAATAAATAAAATGTTGTATTCGTTTTTAGTTAGAGGCAAGGAATTCATGTTTCTGGTGGTGTTTCTGGTGCGTCCCCAGCTGCTCTCATAAATATATTATTGCTTTTCCTGGAATATTCCACAGTATGATATAAACTTATCTATCTTTCATTTAGGCATTAGTCCCCAGTTTATGCCATTTTGTGGAATATTGCTGGCAAAATAGAGAAATAAAGCTTCTGACCTTCCACTAAAACTAACAACTCCCCAATTTCCCCTTTAATGCAGCTTCCAAATTGATATAGATAACTACTTATAGAGCTTTTATACATTTTTAGTTTAGAAGCACTTTTGAAATAATGGCACTATTGCTATTGCAATATTGCTTGAAATTACTCCGTGAATGGCTTGAACAGGGGCGGTGACAGACATTTTTGGTTGGAAGAGCTATGGAGGTGCCAACATCTGCAATGGGTGTACACCTAAACATGTTCATTTAGAGTCTTTTGTGTATGTGAGTTTAAATGTAATGTTTTTGTTTTTACTGTAATCTCATTTTGAAGTTTTGACACACCATTTGAACATTTTTAGTCAACATTGGATGTTCTATGTAAATGTCTTTGGAGGAACAATGAGTTTGCACTGACCATCCCAGAGGAGGTGAGTGCCCTCTCAAGTCCTCCCCGGCACCGCCTCTGGGCCTGAATAAAAATCCATATCAAACCAAAGGCTCCTGAGGGATGTGAGTGGACAAAAACAATGCAGTTACCCAGAGAAAAAACACTTAAACCTGACAGGTTGTTGTTTACTCATCTGTCTTGCTCCTCAGTGCTACTCGAGTTTAGACAGTGATGGACGCAGATCAGACACCGGCACTTTTCTGTATAGTTCTGCAACCTTACACCAACCTCGTTCACTCAGCGCTTTTCTACTTCCCATTAGGAGCCTGGGATTAGGGGCCGGGGAACCTAAGCCCGCTTCAACCCTCCATATGGAATTGTTTGGGAATGTCCCTGAGGAGAAGTCGGAGCATCGATCTGGAAACAAACGCATGGAGGCATACACTTCCATTAGCTGTGTACGGGCGAGGAGGAGTAATACCGCTGTTTACTTTGAGAGGAGCAGGCGTGTTTGATCTATGACTTTTCAGGTAGCAAACCATGGAATAGCTAAAATTCTTTTGAAACAGAAGCGCTTTTGCAGTTTTAAACAATGGACTCTAAGCTCTATCGCTGCCAGCCATTCTGTCCCCAAAGATGTGTATTGAATCAATCCAGTGTCCTATTCAGATTGGTTTTCTCTTCTCAATTTCTCAGCCAAGTGGGAATGCTCTGTAGCAACAAAAGGTTTCAAAATGTATTTGTTATCTGAAGTAATCCCTCATTCACCCAGGACTGGGACATGGTAGAAAAGGTAGTCATCTGGAGAATGTCACTTGTCAATGTAACTCCTCAGACGCCCAGGAGGAGATGGACTACTTGAGGATGCTGGTGGAAACAGCTCATTTGAAAATAAGAAGGTCAGATTACTACCTTTGCAATGTCAAGTAAAATGCTACTAACTCACAACAGTAAAATCCTTTTTTAGGTCCAAATGAATATTTTAATATCAATTGCTGGGTTTCACTCACATGACCCTGATGATGCAGAAAATTCAGATGGGGGCAGGAAGTGTTTTTGCTCCGTTTCAAAACTCAGCACAATGGGTGACAGCGAGTATGCAAAAAGTTTGAATGGGAGAGCACAAACCTGCTATTGCGAAAAAATAAGATTAAATATAGGTTATGATCCATACAATATGGAGAAGTCGGACTTTTCATATGATTTAGACTATTTTCCCGGTGTTGTGGCGATGGATAAAATGATCTGGTGCTGCAGACTTTACACTGAGCCAAATGAAAGCCTTTAAAAGACTGGAGGTGAACAACTATTTAGAATTAAAATCACTCACTGCAATCAATCAATCAAACTTTATTTGTAGAGCGCTTTTCATACAAAAAATGCAACACAAAGTGCTCCTAGGTGGCACTAGGATAACCTAAAATAATGATTAAAAAAGGTATAAAATGCTGCATTACAGCAGTAAACTCATAAAATTAGCACTACATACAATAAAGTTTTTTGTGTAACAAGTTAGGACCTATAATGCAACAGTTTACCTGTCACTTACGATGCTTGTCTATCTAAATAATTGTCAAAAAAAACAAAAACTTTGAAAATATGAATGAATTACACAGTCCTAACCTGTTACAAAGTGGTCGCTGGAATCTCTAGCATCATCTGTTTCCACGCCTCCTGTTTTTAGCTGGAGACTGTCGAGACACTTTTGTCGTCTTTTTTCTGCAAGTTTTTTTTAAACTAACTCCCTTGGGACAAAGCACTTTTGGTACATGAACAAAACATTTGCCTTTCTCCCAATTAGAGTGGTTACAGCAACAACAAACTGCACAGAATTTAGGTATTTAGTGCGTCTGTCTTTACTTCCTGACCCCATCTGCTTTTAGTGACGTTGACGAGATGTCATCTGAAACCCAACAAGAGCACAGAGTAAAGCAGCCAACCTTTTTCCCCTGGTGAGCTACTTGAACAAAACGAAATACCAAATTACAAATACAATATTAGCAACCACAAAAAGGAGTAAATTAGATGTCTATGAAACATAAATCATCATCCATTTATTAGGACACAGTGTAAGGAACATGATACATTTACGATGGTAACAGGCATCTAATCAAATTTGAGTTATTCAGCACAATACATATAAATCAGACTTCCCTTGGCAAGTTTCTTGGAAGGGGCTGGAGAACTATCTCACTATGATCCAGCTTGTACCCATGACCCAGAATGAAGGAGCCTACACCTTTGCTCACACCTGCACCACAGTCCTGAAGAAGTCAGTAGAGGGAGATGTAAACCCCAGAAAAAACAAACAAACAAAATACTAAAGCTCAAATAACATCAAAGATTGTTTTTGTGTGTGTGAGTGTGTGTGTCTGATACCAATACTCTGACTTAGCTGCCAGTTCTCAGTTCGTTTTGAGTCACAGACATCTACTTTCAATATTTTTACTCATCTAAAACCATTTTTTTCAGTAATACAAACTCTGAACACTGCTCACACTGAACACCCGCGGCAGATCAAACCTCTACTTATCTCTGGGAAACATTTTCAAAATAAACAGTACATTACAAAATGCTTGCTGTGCTATTTTGAGGCGGCAGAAGAGCGCAGTGCTGACATTTGCATCATCACATGTGCTCATCTGAGTGCATGGAGAGTGATAAAGAGTTAGCCTGCAGCTCCACACGCTCACCTCCGCCTGACACCCGCATAGTCACACCACTGAACGCAAAAACACCATTCACTTCTTCATCCGCATTTTACCAAATAATACACTACAGTTCAAATGGTAGATTTTAGATTGTACATGAGTGTTTTTAAATTGATTTGGGACATTTTAGCATGAGTGTTTCTTGTACAGGGAGGGTAGTCAGTACTTTAACTAGTACTACAATCACAACTAAACCTGGGTTTCCAGTGCTTTATCCTGCATATAGAAGACACATTCAAGTTTTTTATATGAACAGGTCATGAAGAGGCTGCACTAGCACTGTCATGTGAGGCGCATCCTGCTTTCTGATTGAATTATTGTCTTAAAAAACAAAACAAAACATCAAATAATAACATCATTAACAACTCTGGTATCAGGTCCAGTGTTTCAATCAACTAACTTTAATTGAACACGTTAACCTCATGTTTGGGCAGCTAGGTAATGTAAAAAATACTTTTGATTCATTGGACATGTTGGCAGAAGGTGTTTTTTTGTGAAACCTAAAATGATTCAAGATTCAAGATTGTTTATTTGTCATATGCAGGTTCAACACAAGGTCTATGCAGTCGCTAATTTTAATGATAATAATAATAATGATGTTTGTGACTTAAAAATAACTGAAACTAAAACGATATATTACAAAATACTAATCAGAGGAGTGGAGAAAATTAAAGCTTTGATGTGATTAAAACAAGTTTGGTGAATGTGTAGGGATATCAAAAACATAAATGAGATAACAGATAGTTATAGCGTAGTGCAGATAGATAGCATAGTTTTTAATATATTACTGCTAAATGGAAAAAAATCACTATATTAAGAACATTACTCAAAAACTAGCCCAGATGCTTTATTTTAGCAGTGATGTTTATCGATTAATCAAAACTTAATTCATCCTAGAATGGCCCATGTTAGAAAAGGTTTCAGTCAGACAGTCTCAGGCCCACAGTCTGTTGTTCACCTTTAGCCTAAAGTCATAAATCATGATTTTGAAGACAGTGAACTGCAGATTTTAAGCAGGTGGAAGGGTTTGAATAGAATAATTCTCTGAACAGAAATGGAAAAAAAAAATCACTATGTACTTATCAACATTGAAGCAAAACTGATTTAACGTTGCATTTCCTGTTGTCACGGCTTTAGCTTTCACTCGTCTTTATGCTTCGACACACTGCTCTCTCGCTCCTGCGTCCCTCCCCCTCTCCACCATCTCTACTCCACTCAGCTTTGATTTGCTGATGCCTATGGGGGTTGTATGTACATTAGTGTGTGCAGGGATTTTGGGGCAAAGAAATGTTATCAGCAAATGTGTATAGGCGTGAAGAATCCTTATTGAATCAAACCGAAAAGAGTACTCCAAATGTGCCGGCTCTGAACCGCCTATTACACAGTGTAATATAATGTGGAGATATAAGCGCATCTGCTCTGTGCCAATATCAAGTAAAGAGAAGAACAAAGGCTGAAATTGTTCCTCTGAGACCGTGCACAGTTGCAAGATGGAGCTCGAAGACAACCTGCTTGATTTAAGTGCAGAATATATTGACCTAAGACCAGTGAACAGAGTGAGTATCCAAAGGTTTCAGGTTGATGAAAAATTTGCCATAGCATTTAACAATTAAACAAAAGTAGACATTATATACTTTGAATAATGACAAGTCCTCTTCTGATACCTATGAATACTAGACAAAATGACTTAAAATACTAAATAATTTGCTGTAAAGAGTACTTGATGAAGTACTAGCAAGTATTATTTTAAAGTTGGCATTTATATAATTTGAAAAATAATCCGCAAACTCTGGTATTTCAAAAGCACACTAAGCAGCACATTAATCATTTAACGTTACAAATTTTGGCTACGTTCAAACTGCAGGGCTTAATGCTCAATTGGAATTTTTTGTGAAATACGATTTTTTTGTGAGGTCGTTCACATTTCCAATTAATGCGACTTGTTTGTGATCCCCAGTGTGAACTTTAAACATCCCAGCAGTGTCCCTCATGCACATGGGAGGACACGACGATGTCACACGCAGTGACGGAGCTCAGTGTTTATGGAAGTCGCCTAAACATGGACGCGAGCATTGAGCACCTGCCGATTTTAGTGTTGCTGTTGTACTGGAGCCAGAACATGTAAAGCTTATTTATTTTAAGGAGGAGATCGAGAAGCAGAAGGAGGAGGTTTTTGGCCATGGCGTTTTGAGGGGCAGTGGCAGCAACGTCCATAGAAACGAACGGGAAGTCGGATGTAGGTCGGATGAATGTGACCTGGCCGTTCAGACTGAAGTCGCATGTCAAAAGATCGGATATTTATCGGTTTTAGGAGCACATATCCAAGTGGCCTGGGTCGCATTTGAAAAAATCAGATCTGTGTCATTCAAACTGTCATTAAAACATCAGATACACGTCGCAGAGGGGTGAAAAAATCGGATTTGGGTCACTTCAGGCTGCAGTCTAAGCCTTTTTACTTGAGGGAAGAGTAACCAAAACCTTCATTCTTCTCAAAAAGTATTGTTTATGTAAGTGTAACTCATAGCAAACCAACGTATTGTTGGGTGGTTAAATGCCTGCTGTTATTTTACCCTTGGGCAACACACTACATTTCACTTCCTCCAGCGTCTGAACACACCGGTACATGAACTCCTGAATGGTTCTTTAATGTTCTGTGGTACATCAGTGCACCTACACAAGCAGACAGAAAATAGCAGCAAAAAGGAGGAAGAGGATGTAAAATCGCTGTAAAAAGGTAGAATTGACAGAAGAGGCTAAGTGTTAAGTGTGATGATGCACCATGCTGACTCCCTACTGTCTCCTCTCATCGCCTGACCCTCCTCCTCCTCTTCTCTCTCTCTTTCCCTCTCTCTCTTTGCACACTCGCTCCCTCCATCTCTCCGCTCAGCCTGGCCAGAGCGCCTCAGTCACAACAGTGCAGCTCCACAGCGCTCTTCTCTTTCTCTCCTCCGTTCGGCATCTCTCCTGTTTTTGCCTTTCCGTAGCCCGTCTGCCAAACTCTGTGCGCTCAGTTTCACAAGCAGGACCTGCCAGACCAAGGACAATTCTTTAATTCTTCTTCATAATGGAAGACTCCTTGTGAATGGACGAACAGTTTACAGAATTGGCTTTGAAACTTGCTGCGAAGGCGATGCAGACAGGTGCGCAACTCCACAACTAAAAGAAGACCTACAAAAGGATTCTGAATTGAAGATTTTGAGAATTTAAAAAGTCAACATGCAGGTGTCTATAGCCTGTACGGACCATAATTTGAAGAGAGGGAATGGGGATCATGGCAAACAAAACGCGACCAGTCCCAATGTGGTGAACCAAGCCCGGGCAAAGTTCAGAACGGTGGCCATCATCGCCAGAAGCTTCGGATCTTTCACTCCCCGGCACATCTCGCTCAAAGAGTCCACCGGCAAGCACACAGGAATGAAATACAGGTGAGAGATTGCGCTTTTTTCATCATTCAGATACCAGTTGTTCTTACAGAAAGTTTGGTTGTAGTTTAATTAGTCTTAACAAAGCATGAAGAAAGACTTAATTCATAATGAACAAACACTGTAGTAATAGTTTAAGAATGGTTTAGGCTTAGTAACTACTTAATTAAGTTATGAGTTATGTGTGTTGAGCAGTTACTAAGCCTGGATCATTCTTAAACCATTTGTTCTTTATGAATTAAGCCTTTAGTCATGCTTTATTAAGGTTAAGTAAGTGTAGTTATTATGAAGTGGTGCCAAAAGTACCAAGCTTAAGAAAAAGATTCTTTGTTTTGTTTTTGAGGATCTTGAATCTATAAGTGTCATTGCTTGTATTTAGTAATGTGCACTATGTAACTTTTCTACCAGAGGATCCACTACCCGGGTTGTCTTCTTAAAGAGGCCTGAAATGTTCCACACAAATGCATTAATCTTATCTTTCTTGCATCTATATCATTAAAGGTAGCTTGATTGCTCAAATACCTTGAAAAACATGGATTCGTACTGTGAGCGGGGTTCCCTCGCCATAGATCTGACCTGTAAATTGGCCAGGTGACGTCACTTGCTCGTCTCCATGGAGATGAATTAATGCCATACTGAAGAACCAGATAACGCAATAAGATTATGCACATATCAGGTGGAGGATCCTGAACCAAAAAGTTTCATGATGCAAATAGAAACTTATTTCAAGCAACTAGCGTGGACAGTTTAATTAAGGAGCTATGTCCATTTTCTCAAAACAATGGATCTCTTTGGGGTTTTTTGACATATTTAATGACTCGTCTAATGTTATATATATGTTTAATGACTCGTCTAATGCTAATTTGTCTTTATTTCAATCTTTTTACACTATAACTTGGAAAATGCTATAGCAAGAGACATACACTCCCCTTGATATAACCCTTTGAAAATCTTAAGCTTTCATTGCAGACATTAATTGATTTTTTTTTGCTTTTGAGACATTTTGGAGCATTTTGTTGACATCTGGAGTCTTGATATGGCTGATTGAATTCACTCAGTTTGGTTTCCATCACATTTCTTGCGGGCACCATCAGAGGGACTCCTGCTGCGCTCTGGGATGTTTTGTAATCCCCATTTCAAAGCCACTTCCACTTTTACGTCATGCACAAGATCTCGTTGAAATAAACCAAGTGTGGACCCCAGGACTGTCTGTTACCAAGAAAATGCACTGTATTTTGTGCACTGTCAAAAATCAAACAACCCTTTCTCATAATATTCAGTCATTTTTACATTTTTATTCTTTGAGTAATTGGTTTTCATATATTTCTTTCACATTGCATACAGGTGTTATACACAATAGTACCATCTGGCGAGGTTATTACATATATTTTTTCACAAATGCCAAATATAGCAGTGCCATTTTACCTGAGCATATGGAGTGTGACAATTATATTATGCATTTTTGTTACTGCTAGCCTTACTTTAATCAAGAGAAAACTTTGAAAACAAGTGGTCAGAGAATGAAATGTGAATTTATTGTTGTCAGAAATGGGTTATTTCATCATGTGGGATGCAATAGCAGTAAATAAATAGAAAAGTAGAAGATTAAAAAATAAATAAAAGTACTACTGCTGCTGGTACTATACTAATAATAATTCCATAATATTTACATACAATTTAAATAAAACTTTAATTACATTTTCTTTTTTCATGTTTTTAATTCAAAGCAATAACATAATAAGAACAGTGACATGGAAAAACACTGTGAAAAATATTTATATCCAATGTTAACTCACTGTAATTCATGCCAGATTTCATTGTATGGTTGTGAGAACTTTTCCCATGCAGTCTTGGCACTCCCATATCGGTCCCTCTGGAAATTTTGGGCAGAAGCAGGGACCCATTCCACATTCCCAGGCCAGTGGACCACATACCCCCCTCATGTCCTCATGTTCTGGATTGGTTCTCTCCCACTGGGACCTGCCTGGTACAGCTCCCGGGAGAGGTGTTCAAAAGACAGCAGAACAGATGCCTGCCCCCTCGGCTTTAACACTATTTCGTAACATAGTGTACTTTGCTTCAGTATCTTGTTGCGCTGATGAATTCTACAGAGAAGTTAGAAAAATGCAAATCATCTTGTTGTTTTAGTACAGTTTATGTTGTAGCAAAAGAATATTTATTTCTAACTAGACTGAAATTTATTCTAGTTGTTTGCAAAGGTGAATGTGTCAATGACATGATGCCTAAATTTTCTGTCCAATTGCAATTTCCTCAGTTAAAAGGTTCAAATTTCATAATAATTGAGCACATTTCTGTCGTACCTCTGACCTCCATGAACCAAATCATTCTTCCAGAAATCCTGAGTTATTCTGTATGTTTTTTGTACTTAAAGTGTTAAAATGTCATGTGGTGCGACCGTGCATCATGTGGGGCGACTAATAACAGCAGGAATTCTATGGCTGGAGTTTTAATAACAGACAAAGTGGACTTGGGTGAATGGTTCTTTAGGCATTTTTCTTCATTTGATGCATTTTACAGGGCAGTAGTTTGTTCATTAACCACAAGCAGGCGACTGTCATATTGGACAGCGAAAGAAAATGTCAATATGTAGTAAAAATCTAAAGAAACACCAACAGTTTGTTTCTATACACTTTATATTACTCAGAACTTAGATTAATATCCCAAACATGTTTTAGAAAATATGACAATTTTAAGGTCGCACCACATAGCAGTTTTTAAGGTCGTTGCCAATTCATGTACATAAAAAACACTAAAAAAGCTTGTGAATGTTGAACATAGATTTATGCACCTGACACTGCAAATATTTGAAAAGTTCAATAGAAACTAATAATTTTTATATTTTAAAATTTGCCTTATACATCATTGATCCTAATGCCATTGAACTACCCTAAGGTGTGAACTGGCACCACTTAACTAACAACAAAAAACTCCTTACTATAATCAACAGAGTAGAAAGAAAGAGTGAGAGAGAGTAGAAAGAGTGAAAAAAGAATGAGAGGGAGAGAAAAAGAGTAGAAAGAAAGAGAGAGAGAGAGTAGAAAGAGCAAAAAAAGAATGAGAGGGAGAGAAAAAGAGCAGAAAAAAGAGAGAGATTGCCATTCATCCAATATCTTCTTCAGTTAGTCACTGTCTTTCTGTTCCAACGGAGGAGCTAACTACACCGAAACATACACACCCTAGTTGTTTGGAGAGTATCTGTTAATAGTTAATTCCATTGAACTACCCTAAGGTTTGAACTGGTACAGCTTAAGTAATAGAAAGACTAACAGGAACTTGTTACTATGATCAACTAGGGTGTGTTAGTGAGTCCAGTTAGCTCCTCCCTCCCTTCACACAGGTATTTAAAGCAGTGACTGTCAGAACTGAAGAAGCTACTTGGAAAATTTGGACGAAATGTTAAACTTTTGTCCAGCTGACAGCATTAAATTATTGTGCACAAGTAGTTGAACTGCCTACAAGCTCATTTTGCCGACATTGGTCCATGAGCAATACACTTTTCTTTCTTAATTAAACTAGTCGACCTTACATGTTCATTTACAGCTATTTTTGTTGCTCTAAAACCTTGAAAAAACTCCTTTTCTTACTACCTCTCCACAGATCTGACATGTATCTCCAGTAGTGCCACAGTCTACAGGGTTCCCACAGTCATGGAAATCCTGGAAAAGTCATGGAAATTTGTAAATTCAATGAAAGGTTTGGAAAAGTCATAGAATTTTAGTATATCTTTTGCGCAATTAGTGTTCTGTTATGTTATCATTAGGCTATTATGATTATTTCCAAATGTATGCGCCAGCCGCTCCAGCAGGACAATACACAATAAGGTGTTTTGTTTAAAAAAAGACGACAATAAAGGCATTGACAGTTTTTTGAATGTACTATAAAACTATAATACCAAACCATAAGGTGAGTGGAAAAGGTTCACATTTCATATTCTACACATGTAGGTGCTGTAAAGTCATGAAAAATTCACTTTAGGTCATGAAAAAGTCATGGAAAAATTCTGAAATTTTGTCAGTGAAAAAGAGTGGGAACCCTGAGTCTAATGGCATGATGTGGAATTTTTCAGGCCAAGCAAAACATCTCCATGGAAACGACAGAGTGTGAATATCATTTCAGGATTAAACATTTGTGAATGACGTGTCAGGGCCTAAATCTGGGTTTGGATGCGAGAGGAAATCACTCAGTCTTTGTCCAACGCTTTAGTTGGTTTGAACGCAGCACCGTCTCTGCCGTTTACATATTTCATACATGAAATATAGTGGCCTGACTTGGTTTCAAACATCTTGTGGGACCTGTGGAGTGTCTGTGCGGAGGAGAAGTGACAGGCTAAATGTAAATAGACTTATGGAGAAGATGAGAAAATTAAAGCTCCTCTCTGCGTCGGCTCTGTTACACAAGACACGCCAGAGCGCACTCCTAAAGCCGGTCCAACAGAGCCGTGGGAGGAATTCACTGCCATTTAAGTGTATGCAGTCCATGTCAAACAAAGGGCCCTAAAATTAGAGCTGGATTAGATTAGGACAGTTAAAGCCACACTGTGTAACTTTTGATTTACGTGGGTAATGGAGTGGCTGAGGTGGCTGATAGTTTTGCTGTTGTTCTGAAGCTGGAGGTGACAGTTTGATCATATTAATTGCTCAAGCGGGTGATACACCGTATTATGAAGTGGACTAAAGGAATGTGACGCCATAGTGTTCGGCTCCAGTCAAATGAAGCTCACGGAGGCTAGCAGTTATAGAGCGAATTTGGAGCCAAGTTCCATATTTGGAAAAGGAGTAGATTTAAGGACAAAAGAGGAAAATAAAAACACCAGGATCATGTAGAGCGGGTCAATAAGAACTAGGGCCCGACCGATACGGGCTCTTGGAAACATATCGGCCAAGATCTTGCCGATATTCAACGTGGACATGTTTTACCTTGTTATAAAGCTCAGACTCTCTATATTCTGCCCATTTAATCCAATTTACAGACAGATAAATGTCCTGATATGTGGCTCCGCATCAGTGTTTATTTGTGGAGTCATTTGTCTGTGTTCATCCCGCCCCTGAACGCATCGCCATGTGCACTTGTTTAGAGCCGCAGGCATAGATCCATGTGCACAACACTGAGATTATATTATTTTACCGGCCGATCAATTTGAGTCTGGATTAAAAGGACAGTTCTTAGTGCAGACTTGTGATCTGAGAGGAGCCTGTGTGAGCGGTGTCAGTTTTGAAGCTTGTATTGGTTCTTTCTCATTAGTTAGCATTAGCTGCTATAGCTCCTGCACAACAGGCTGTTTTCTCTTCTATTAGCGACTGTAAAGTGACTATAGTGGCCGTATATAAGTTACTGGACATGCACTGATATGTAAAAGAGCTGTGAATAGAAGTGTGAATTATGAGCATTTAGCATATCATTAATTACTGCAGCACACACCCATTTACCGCTAAAGGCTAATAGCGGTACTTTACTTATAGCACTTTCTTTACTGCCTAAAATATCATACAAAAATGCCATTAGGCCGACCTACTGTCTTTAAATATGACATAAAGAGGCAGAATAACAATAAATGTCACCTAAATAAACACAATTGAAAATCCAATAGAGCCAAACCTAAGTTTTATAAACGATTGAAACAGTGAATTTTTATGTCATAAATAGGTCGGCAATTAAATCTGCTAACGGCAGCTTCAACTCCCATTTTATCAGTATCAAATCGGCCGCAACAAAATCCATATCGGTCGGGCCCTAATAAGAAGATTTTAAGACCAAAATGAGGATCCGGACTGCAGCAGTTACAGAGAGAGCAGTGGATTGGAGCCGGACGCACTCCCACTTCCTATGTGGAACACTGCGGCTGGCAGGTTAGCTATGTCCATTTATATACAGTCTGTGATTGAGAGGCAAAAGCTATAGGAGGCTGACATGACAGGTGAAAGTAACTGTCGATGCTGAATTTGCGCTTCTTCTTCTTCACTATATATCAGTCTCTTGTTTGAACAATGGAGCAATCGATTGGAACACGTCTTAATAGGATATAGACGGCACACAACTATAACTCCTTTCGTGCGTTACAGGGTTAAAGGAGCACCATGTAACTTTTGTAGTGGTGGATGTGCCACCTCCTTTTATTTTAAAGTTGTTTTATTGGTTTAAAAAGCTCTTAATGGTCTTAGCCCTATTTATTTATCTGATCTGCTTTTATCATATGAGCCCTCTCAGACTCTCAGAGTCTCAGACTGCGTTTACATTGAAACGAATCACCGCATCACCATATCCCCGTATTGGAAACGACTTGAATCCGCACGTCATGTCTGGATCGCCAGAAATGCTAGTCACATGACTAGGCTGGCGTCACGTCGCCACGATGTCACACCATGTGGGCGGTGAAAACAAGGACCGGAGCACCGTGTTTGAAGTTGCCGTATTTCTATAGAAGTTGCAGCAGCTGATTTCGAGCTGAGGAAGATGGCAAGCGCGAAAACATCAAAAAAACGTCTTTTCGAGGACCGACACTGTTTTGCATTTGTCTTGGGTTTGTTTAAACTTTTCCACAATAGTGTCGCATGCCCGATGCCACGAACCCAGCGAATCAGGAAGGTGCAAGTCACAGTGACACAGTCCAATAAGAACAGCAGCTAGAGCCCCGACGTCAGTGTATCAGCGTTTTCAGAGTTTTCATGCATCCACACAGGGCCAGATTAGAGCCGTATTCAGACGAATACGTGTGTGTATTTGTGTGTTTGTGTGTGTGTGTGTGTGTTTGTGTGTATGTTTGTGTGTGTGTTTGTGTGCGTGTGTATGTTTGTGTGTGTGTTTGTGTGTGTGTGTATGTTTGTGTGTGTGTTTGTGTATGTGTGTTTGTGAGTGTGTTTGTGTGTGTATGTTTGTGTGTTTGTGTGTTATTGTGTGTGTGTGTAATTGTTTGTGAGTGTGTTTGTGAGTGTGTTTGTGTATGTGTGTGTGTGTGGGTGTGTGTGTGTGTTTTTGTGTATGTGTTTGTGTGTGTGTGTGTGTGTTTGTGTGTGTGTGTGTGTGTATGTGTGTGTGTATGTGTGTGTGTGTGTGTGTATGTGTGTGTGTGTGTGTGTGTGTGTGTGTATGTGTGTGTGTGTGTGTGTGTGTGTGTTTGTGCTGAAGCTAAGGCGGTGCAGCTGTCCTGTCAGATTGTCATTAAAAGTTCAGTAGGCAGATAGTGAAAATAACTCGGCACAATGGCTGCTCTTGAGTTTCTCCTGCATGTGCACTGGGTAAACAATGGGATGAAAGAATGATGGAGAGAGGGAGGGAGGGAAGGAGGGAGGGAAGGAGGGAGGGAGGGGGACAGAGAGAGGGAGGGAGGGAGGGAGTGAGAGAAAAAGTAGAAAAAGAAGGAGCTCGGTTGAATAGAGAGGGAGAGAGGGTAGAAAAATTGATTAAAAAAGTGAGAGAGTAGAAAGAGCAAAAGAGAGTGAGGGAGAGAAGAAAGAGGGGGAGAGAGAATAGAAAAAGAGAGTGAGCAATTGAGTAGAGAGAGTAGAAAGCGAGAGAGCAATTGAGTAGAGATGGAGAGAAGAAAGAGGGAGAGAGAGTAGAAAAAGAAAGAGAGTGAAGGAGAGAGAGTAGAAAGGGAGAATAGAAAGAGACAAGAGCAAGAGAGTAAAAGGAAAGAGTGAGAGCGGAAAGAGAGAGAAAGGAAGAGAAAGTAAAAAGAAAGACAGTAGAAGGAGAGAAAGAGAGAGGGATGGAGGGAGAGACACAAAACAGAAAAAGAGAGCGATCGACTGAGCAGAGAGAGAAATAGAGCGAGAGAAAGAAAGGGAATAGAAAGAGAACAAAAGAGAATGAGGGAAAGAAGAAAGAGGGAGATAGAGTAGAAAAAGAGAGTAAAAAGAGAGAGTAGAAAGAGAAAAGAGCAATAGAGTAGAAAGAGAGAACTAGTAAGAGAGTGGAAAGGGAGAGAGAGCAAAAAGAAAGACAGTAGAAAAGAGAAAGAATTAGAGAGTGATGGAGGGAGAGAGAAAAAGTAGAAAAAGAGAGAGACTGATTGAATAAAGAGGGAGAGAGAGTAGAAAAAGAGAGAAAAGAGTGAGAAAGTAGAAAGAGAAAGTGTAGAAAGTGGGAGTAGAAAGAAAGTAAAAGAGAGTGAGGGTGAGAAGAAAGAGGGCGAGAGAGTAGAAAAAGAGAAAGTAGAAAGGAAGAGTAGAAAGAGAAAAAAGAGCAAGAGTAGAAAGAGAGAAAACAAGAGAGAAGAAAGGGAGAGAGTAGAAAGAGAGAAGAAGAGAGAAAGAGAACAAGAGAGACAGTAGTAAGAGAGAGAAAGGAAGAGGGAGAGATAGAGAGATGAGAAAGAGACTAGAAAGAAAGAGAGAAGGAAGAGAGAGAAAAATGGACATTTGGTCGCGAGTCGCCAAATGCAAACTGAGCCGTTACTTTGATCATTTAATAAGAATAAAATGACGTCTCATTACAAACCTGCTTCATGAGCGGTGGATCTGCAGACACGTTATTCTGTTCTCCTGGAATCTGATTTATATGGATGTTTATTTCAGTTTTAGACAGAGAGAATAGAGAGAGAGCGAAAACGAGTAGAAAGAGAGAGAGCGATGGAAAGAGACAAGAAATTTTAATGGTCACAAGTAGCAAAGTGGGTAATTACGGTACTTTTACTAACTGATTAATAATGCTAAGTGTTTGGATTGGAGAATACAAATCACCAAAGAGTAAAAAGAGAGAGAGAATAGAAAGAGAAAAAGAGAAAGAGCTTGCTGCAAAGTGGGCAATCATAATTTAATTTCATTTTTTTATTTAAATTAAATGAACAAAAAGTGTGATTGAATATTGATCTCAATTTGAGAGAGAAGAGAGAGAATGAGTAGAAAGAGAGAACAGAAAGAGAGAGAAAGAGTGAGGGGGAGTAGAATGAAAGACAGTAGAAGAAGAGAGAAAGCGAGAGACAGAAAGTGATGGAGGGAGAGACAGAAAAAGTAGAAAAAGAGAGAGATCAATTCAGTGGAGAGGAAGAAATAGAGCTAGGAGAGAGTAGAAAAAGAGAGACTAGAAAGAGGCAGTTGAAAGAGCAAAAGAGTGAGGGAGAAAAAAGAGAACGAGAGAGTAGAAAGGGATAGTAGAAAGAGAAAAGAGCAAGAGAGTAGAAAGAGAGAAAGGGTGAGAGAGAGTGATGGAGGGAGAGATGGATAAAGTAGAAAAAGAGAAAGATTGACAGAGTAGAGAGGGAGAGAGAGTAGAAAAAGAGAGAAAGGAGTGAGAGCGTAGAAAAAGAGAGACTAGAAAGAGGGAGTAGAAAGAGTGAGGGAAAGAAGAAAGAGAAGAGTGAGAAAGTAGAAAGAGAGAAATAGTGAGAGAGTGGAAAGAGAGATAAAGGGAGAGAGAGTAAGAAGAAAGACAGTATAAAAGAAGAGAGAAAGAGAGACAGAAAGTGATGGAGGGAGAAAAAGTAGAAAAAGAGAGATATCCATTGAGTAGAGAGGGAGAGAGAGTAGAAAAAGAGAGAAAAAAGAGAGAATAGAAAAAGACAAAGAGAGAGTAGAAAGAGAAAAGAGCAAGAGAGTAGAAAAAGTAAAAAAAAGTGACAGAGTGGAAGAGAGTTGAAAGGATGACAGTAGACGAAGAGAGAAAGAGAGACAGCGTGATGGGGGAGAGAGAAAAAGTAGAAAAGAGAGAGATCGATTGAGTAGCGAGGGAGAGTAGAAAAAGAGAGGGAGGCTAGAAAAACGCAGTATAGAAAGAGCAAAAAAGAGTGAGGGAGAGAAGAAAGAGGGAGAGAGAGTAGAGAAAGAGAAAGGGAGAGTAGAAAGAAAGACAGTAGAAGAAAGAAAGAGAGAGAGTGATGAAGGGAGAGACAGAAAATTTAGAAAAAGACAAAGACTAGAAAAAGAAATAGAGAGATTGAGTGGAGAGGGAGAGAAGAAAGAGGGAGAGAGAATAGAAAAAGAGAAAAATAGAGCGAGTAGAAAGAGTAGTATATACGCTCAAATAAAATGAATGAATGAAAAAAATTAAAGAGTGAAAGGGAGAGAGAAAGAAAGAGAGACTAGAAAGAAAGAAGAAAGAGACAGAGTGAGACGAAGAAGAGGAATTTGTGTTGTGTGTTTGGTTTGCATGGTAAAATAAAAGAGAATATTGTGCAAATGTGATCATAATTTTAAAGGTTCACTGTGTAACTTTTTGTTTGGGGGTCTGTCACCTGCTTGTTTCTATGGATATGACATTGCTCTGCCTGAAATGTCCCACAGTATGGCATTAAACAGCTCTACTTTACATTTATTCAATTGCAAAATACCATGAAAAACTGACCTGTAACTTGGCCTGGTTTGGTCTCCATGAAGACAAAAAGGTTTAATTCAGGACAAAGCGATAACATCTCCACAGAGAAAGTATTTACCACCAGAAAAGTGACACAATGCACCTTTAATCTTATCCAAAACATGCAGCTGTTATTATTATATTTTGGTTTGTGCTATAATGTGAACTGAGGGCGGCTCTGGCTCTGCACGACAACTCAAGTTTTCTTCTAGGCACGCCACAAGCAGCCTGGTCGCAGAGGGTCACAGCATTAACAATTTATCACTTTTGTAGAGAAAAATATGAGGCTGAAGCATTTTTGAAGCTCTGGACTGAATCTAGTGAAGGAAGGAAACAATTTTAGTTTACAAAATTAACCGTATTTAATCAAGATGGAGATTCTTTCGGTTGTTTCTAAACGCCGATGATCAGTTTTGTTTTTTTAATCGAGAGGTAATAGCCAAACGCATAGTTTTGAGCAGAATTATAAGGAAGAAATGTGATTACGTTTGTGATAAATTAGAATGATTAAACTTCTGTAATGTTTTGTAATCAATACTGAAAGACATTTGTATTTGCATTTAATAAAACAGAATAAAATACATTTACATATACTATATTTTAGATTACATTTACATTTGGACCCAGTTAAAATATAAAATAAAATAAAAAAAATCAAATATTTGTCTGATGTTAGGATATGTGAAACGTTTGTTAAACAGCTCCTCACCAGACTCTTTGTCCTTATTTTTTATGGTCTCCTATGGTTATTTCAGCATCTAAATTGTCGTCTGTTTTATCCAATCAATCAAAACTAACAGCCAAAAGTCAAAAAGTAATATTGAAAAATAAAATATATAAAATTTAGACTTAAGTGTTTAAAGAACAGCCTGACTGTGGCATCAAAACGAGTGTTCTAGTCTTTTCCTCAGTGTTAAATTGAGCTTCACTTTTTAGTATAATGACAACTCTGCTAACCGCTATTATTTATTATTTATTGCAGATCTAGTCTCCAAAATTGACTTTTCAGAGCCTTTAACCATGTTGTAGCTGTGTTTCATTCTCATTTGCCTTCTCAAAGTTATATTTGGAGTGATTTGTGCATGTTTGAGCCATCTTAAATCACTTATTTTCGCCATATTGCCAATCAACCCCATTGGCGCGCACTTACTGCTCTGTACTTACTTCGTTCTCTGATTTTATTTTCTTAATCTGTGATAGATACAAGTGCAAATGAACAAAACAAATCTTCTGCTCGCTGGTGTAATCTGCAGCTATCCATTGGAGTTGGCGACCTGTTTATTTTCTTAAACTGTTTTAGATTTAAAATGTGTAAAATACAACATAATGATCCACGGGTGTTGTAGATTATAACTGTACAGCAGACTCAAGTACAATATGTGTTCTTTAAGTTATTTCACTCCCTCGTGTTGTGTGAGAACTTTCATAACATTCATTTGACCTCTTGTAAACTGGTGCACGTGTCCTTGGCGGGTCATTTAAATATTTATCAGTTTCTGACCTCAGCAGCAGCGGCGGCAGCAGCAGGTCTGTTCTGTACCTCGTCATTGACATGCACGGCTCAGTTCTTGGATTAAATGGACGTGTGTCTATAGAGAAAACCGCTCTCCTCGTTGAGTTTTTATACGCCCGTTGTAAGACGGGACGTATTATGGTATGGCGCTGTCCGTCCGTCCGTCTGTCCGTCCGTCCGTCTGTGGACACTTCAAAGCTTTGAAGTCTTTGAAAAAGCTTTGTCTTCATGAAGAGGCAAAACATGTGGGGCATGCGCCGATATATATATAAGGTATACTGTATTTGTGTATTTTATTGTATATTTTTGTATCGATCCATGCTGTAGGTCAGTGGTATCAATTTTATGTGACTTCAGGTTTTTTATACGCCCGTTGTAAGACTGTCCGTCCGTCCGTCTGTGGACAATTTCTTGTCCGCGCTCTAACTCGACAACCGTCTCACCTAGGAATGTCAAACTTCATGGCTGGACACCCCATGGGTCAAGGATGTTCCCTATTGATTTCAAGGTCACAGGATCAAAGGTCAAGGTCACGGCCCGACCCTTTGCGAAAACCTGCCCGTCGCTCTTGCTCACTGTGATCGTTTCCATCTCTGTCTTTTTATCTTCCATCTCTGTCCTTTTATGTTACGTGCCGTAACAAGAGCTCCGCCAGCGGGGCAAAATACGCCCGTACTTTGAATTATTGTATATAGAATTAAGTTAGAATTTGTCAAACCTAGTTAAAGATGAATTGTTGGTGCAGTTTGGAAGTTTGACATTCCTAGGTGAGACGGTTGTCGAGTTAGAGCGCGGACAAGAAATTGTCCACAGACAGACGGACAGACAGACGCTAGATCTACGGCACGTAACATAAAAGGACAGAGATGGAAGATAAAAAGACAGAGATGGAAACGATCACAGTTAGCAAGAGCGACGGGCAGGTTTTCGCAAAGGGTCGAGCTTTGAAGTGTCCACAGACGGACGGACGGACGGACGGACAGACGGACGGACAGCACCATACCATAATACGTCCCGTCTTAGAACGGGCGTATAATAATTCAAAGTACGGGCGTATTTTGCCCCGCTGGCGGAGCTCTTGTTGATTTTGTGTTGACCAGTCACATGATGAATAAATTAGAATGTTTTTAGCACAAAGCTAAAAAGCTAAAAGCTTTGTGGCGTGATTCGACGCCACAAAGCTTTTGTTCTAGATCCTCAGTATAAGAGGCTTCACTTTCACTGTGAGAGGGCACAGAGACAGACATGTCTCTGTCCAAAGACATCCATTTTCAAATACAAAACCAAACATGAACACTGTGTTCGAGGAATTGAGGAGGGAGCAGAAGTTGTGCGATGCTTTGCTCAACGTGGCCGGCGTGCAATTCCCAGCACACAAACTGGTTCTGTGTAGCTGCAGCACATACTTTAAAAGCCTCTTCACTGACAGGTCCAGCCCTGACTGCCAGGTGTTTGAGATCTCCAATGTGTTAGCTGATATCATGAAGATTATCCTGGACTACTGCTACACCAGGGTGGTGCACATCACCCAGGAAAACCTCCAGGAGCTCTTTATAGCTGCTGACTACTTAGATGTGAGCGGCATTACCGAAGTCTGCTGTCAGGTCATGAAGGAGCAAATGTCCCCCAGTAACTGCATCACTGTATGGGGTATCTCAAACAAGTACTACTACCCCCAGCTGAGGAAACAAGCCTTCTTATATGTCCTGAAGCATTTCGAAGAGGTGGTGACCAGCTCTGAAGAGTTCTTCCAGCTCTCCAGGGAAGACCTGTGTTCAGTCATTGATGATGATCGGCTGAACGTGAAGGAGGAGACCACCGTGTTGGTGGCAGTCATCAGATGGATTGCACATGCTCCTGAGGAAAGGAACCACTACTTGGCCGACCTCCTACTAAAAGTCCGTCTGGGTCTGATCCATGTTGATTACTTCACTCAGTGCATGATTAGATATAACCTGTCCCACTACATTCATAACTGGAAGATTGTGGAGGCGAAGATCATAAAGGTGATGTTGGATGAAAGAGCTAGGAGGTACAATGCCTCCCTGCCCCCCACTCGTCTAGCCACTCCAAGGCTGCCCAGTGCGGTGCTTATGGTTATTGGTGGCTATAGCCAAAACAGAAGAAGAACCAACAGCATTGAAGTCTATGACAACCGCACCGATCGCTGGGTGGGTGTGGTTAATGATGAATGGACTCCAAGAGCCCATCACGGCACAGTGTTCCTTAATGGATCTGTGTACGTGATTGGAGGGTCTGATGGCAATCACCAGCTCAACACTACCTGCAAGTACGACCTGGCAATTCACACGTGGCAAGAAATAGCACCCATGCATTCACATAGGTGCTTCATTAGTGTGACTTTGCTGGATGGTTTGATCTACGCGATAGGCGGGTTCGATGGACTGGACAGGCTGAAGACAGCCGAAAGGTACTTGCCAGTGACCAATCAGTGGACCATGATTTCACCTATGAACGAACAGAGGAGCGATGCCAGCAGCACAGTGTACAATGGAAAGATCTACATTTGTGGAGGTTTTAATGGTGAACATCACCTGGCATCAGCTGAGACTTACAACCCACTAACCGAACAGTGGACCATGATAGCGGATATGTCCACCATGCGCTCTGGGGTCAGGGTCATCGCCTATGCCAATGAAATCTACGCTGTTGGTGGGTTTAATGGAGATTCCCGTTTTAACACTGTTGAAGCCTATAACCCCGCAACCAACACGTGGCGCCCCCTACCCAACATGTGGACCAGGCGCAGCAACTTTGGCATCGAGGTTGTTGACAATCAGCTATATGTTGTAGGCGGGTACAATCGGGGCACCATTCGTTGTGCTGAATGTTTTGATGCAAGGACCGGAGTTTGGAGTCAGGTGCGGGACATGGAGATCCCTCGTTCTGCCCTGAGCTGCTGTGTGGTGTTTGACCTTCCCAACATGGCCGACTTTGCCCCGCCCCGCCCTCCTCCTCATGACGATTCCACTGAGGAGTAGATGCGCACTCATTTAAATAAAAGCATCTACACTCAACAAAAATATAAACGCAACACTTTTGTTTTTGCTCCCATTTGTCATGAGATGGACTCAAAGATCTAAAATTCATTCCAGATACACAATATTACCATTTCTCTCAAACATTGTTCACAAATCTGTCTAAATGTGTGATAGTGAGCACTTTTGCTTTGCTGAGATAATCCATCCCACCTCACAGGTGTGCCACATCAAGATGCTCATCAGACACCATGATTAATGCATAGGTGTACCTTAGACTGTCCACAATAAAAGGCCACTCTGAAATGTGCAGTTGTTGCTTTATTGGGGGTCTGGGGACTCAGAACCAGTCAGTATCTGGTGTGACCACCATTTGCCTCATGCAGTGCAACACATCTTCGCATAGAGTTTATCAGATTGTCAATTGTGGCCTGTGCAATGTTGGTCCACTCCTCTTCAATGGCTGTGCGAAGTTGCTGGATATTAGTGGGAACTGGTACGCGCTGTCGTATACGCCGGTCAAGCACATCCCAAACATGCTCAATGGGTGACATGTCCGGTGAGTATGCTGGCCATGCAAGAACTGGGACATTTTCAGCTTCCAAGAATTGTGTACAGATCCTTGCAACATGGGGCCGTGCATTATCTTGCTGAAACATGAGGTGATGTTCATGGATGTATGGCACAACAATGGGCCTCAGGATCTCATCACGGTATCTCTGTGCATTCAAAATGCCATCAATAAAATGCACCTGTGTTCTTCGTCCATAACAGATGCCTGCCCATACCATAACCCCACCACCACCATGGGCCACTCGATCCACAACATTGACATCTGCAAAGCGCTCACCCACACGACGCCACACACGCTGTCTGCCATCTGCCCTGAACAATGTAAACCGAGATTCATCCGTGAAGAGAACACCTCTCCAACGTGCCAGACGCCATCGAATGTGGGCATTTGCCCACTCAAGTCTGTTACGGCGACGATCTGGAGTCAGGTTAAGACCCGATGAGGACGACGAGCATGCAGTTGAGCTTCCCTGAGACGGTTTCTGACAGTTTGTGCAGAAATTCTTTGGTTATGCAAACCAATTGTTTCAGCAGCTGTCTGAGTAGCTGGTCTCAGACGATCTTGGAGGTGAACCTGCTGGATGTGGAGGTCCTGGGCTGGTGTGGTTACACGTGGTCTGCGGTTGTGAGGCCGGTTGGATGTACTGCCATATTCTCTGAAACGCCTTTGGAGACGGCTTATGGTGGAGAAATGAACATTCAATGCCCGAGCAACAGATCTGGTTGACATTCCTGCTGTCAGCATGCCAATTGCACGCTCCCTCAATGCTTGCGCCATCTGTGGCATTTTGCTGTGAGACAAAACTGCACATTTCAGAGTGGCCTTTTATTGTGGGCAGTCTAAGGTACACCTGTGCACTAATCATGGTGTCTGATGAGCATCTTGATGTGGCACATCCATGTGGGATGGATTATCTCAGCAAAGCAAAAGTGCTCACTATCACACATTTAGACAGATTTGTGAACAATGTTTGAGAGAAATGGTAATATTGTGTATCTGGAATGAATTTTAGATCTTTGAGTCCATCTCATGACAAATGGGAGCAAAAACAAAAGTGTTGTGTTTATATTTTTGTTGAGTGTATTAACTGCAAAAAAGTGTTCAGTTTTGTTGTTGTCGATTGTTTTTTTATACACTAGTGACAGTAGCTCATTTGATATAGTGCTCGTCCTCTAATTTGAAGGTTGCCAGTTCGAATCCCGCTCTCAACATACACATCATTGGGAGAGTGATCAGATCCTCTGGCCCACAGGTTGGTGGTTCGATTCCAGCTCCCAAAGAAGAATGCTGTTGTTGTGTCCTTTGGCGTGGTTCCCTGATGTAAAAGTGCATTGAAGGTGGAAAAGCTCTATATAAAATCCATCCATCCATCCATCCATCTTCTCCCGCTTAATCCGGCTGGGTCGCGGGGGCAGCTTACTGCCCAATACTCATAGCCCTATGAACCCCTCTGCAGGTGGTGAGCCCACAGGAGGGTGGACAACATGGTCCTTGATGTTAGTTCATAGGGGTGCGGGCATGTTTTGGGTTGAAACAATTGTAAAATGGCATGGAGAATAATTCTTTTCTCAGGCTACTTTTGTGTTTTTGTGCACTTTTTTTTTTTTTTTTTTTTCATTTTTTCACAAACCTTTTCAGTCCGGGCTCCTCGGTTTTTGAATGACCTGCCTGAGGAGATAAGAATAGCACCATCAGTATCATCTTTTTAAAATAACTTCTTAAAACCCATTTTTATCAGCTGGCCTCCCTTTAACTGGTTATAGCTTGATTTTTTTCCTTATTTCCTTTTATTCTATTGCTTTTTATACGCCCGTGATAAAACGGGACGTATTATGGTATGGCGCTGTCCGTCCGTCTGTCTGTCCGTCCGTCCGTCTGTCTGTGGACACTTCAAAGCTTTGAAGTCTTTGAAGCTTTGTCTTCATGAAGAGGCAAAACATGTGGGGCATGCGCCAATATATATATAAGGTATACTGTATTTGTGTATTTTATTGTATATTTTTGTATATTTTTGGTCAGTGGTATCAATTTTATGTGACTTCAGGTTTTTTCACACTTTTTATACGCCCATCTCACCTAGGAATGTCAAACTTCATGGCTGGACACCCCATGGGTCAAGGATGTTCCCTATTGATTTCAAGGTCACAGGGTCAAAGGTCAAGGTCACGGCCCGACCCTTTGCGAAAACCTGCCCGTCGCTCTTGCTAACTGTCATCGTTTCCATCTCTGTCTTTTTATCTTCCATCTCTGTCCTTTTATGTTACGTGCCGTAGATCTGAACTCTCTTCTCAAATGTTCTGCTGCTGAAAGCGAGAACAACCCACATTCTCTGCTTCTTTGAGCTTTGACACATTAAAGCTTTGTAGTGTCTTTAAGTTCTGTTGCTGCAATCTGATTGGTGGAATTCCGATTCTAGAATGTGATGATGTCATACTCATACTCCTACTGCAAGAGCCAGATTTCCCTATTGATTATCCGTCCGTCTGTCTGTCCGTCTGTCCGTCTGTCTGTGGACAATTTCTTGTCCGCGCTCTAACTCGACAACCGTCTCACCTAGGAATGTCAAACTTCCAAACTGCACCAACAATTCATCTTTAACTAGGTTTGCCAAATTTTAACTTAATTCTATATACAATAATTCAAAGTACGGGCTATTTTGCCCCGCTGGCGGAGCTCTTGTTGACATTGTATTGAATCTGGCGTCCCGCTGTTCTGTCAATGCAACCAGAGTTCATTCATGAGAGCAATTTCCTCTACAATTCGATGATGGTATAATTTCAGCTGGAGGGCAGAGGCCTGTAAAACTCTATGGAAGAATGAATGTTTTTGAAAGAAATATTCAAATAACTAATTTATTTTTCTTATGGCTTATATTTCTTGACAACAATCGCTTCTTCGGGGTTGAATAATGGCACCACTTTGAGAACACACACACAAACTTTTATATCTTGTCAGAGTTTGAACTTTGTGCCAGTGTTTCATGAGGATAGGCCCAGTATTTACACAGATATTACCCGTAAACCGGGTCAACACATCTTGAATCAAATAGTTTTCCCGCTCAGTTTTAAGTTTTAAGGACTGTGAGTTTGCACGAGGGTTGGTGGTTTGAATCCCTCGACATAAACATCGCTGGTTGAGCTCCCGCAGATAAACGCTGTCGCTGTGTTCTCGGGAAAGATACTTAACCCACCTTGCCCCCAGTGTTTGCGTACATTTGTGTGTATGTACGGCGAGTAATGTAAACCGTTTGAGTGCCTTTAAGGTGGAAAAGCGCTATATATAAACCATTTACCTTTTACTCTTTAGAATATTTGAGGTAGTAAGTCTCTTCTACAACATTGCATCAGTGAGTTGTGTGAAATAGATGCAGAATCCAGCCCACAGCATGTATAGTGTATGTGGTGTTGAATATGTACATGTAAAAACAGGCCTATGGTGGGTCCAGTGTGCCCATGTGGGCTGAGATAATGAGCTGTCTTGGTGCAGTCCTCATTTGGTTGCACGAGGAATAAGATAAGTACTCTCCGTGTGTCCTTCTTAGTGTCGAGCAGAATATTTGGGGAACGCTCAATAAAACATTTTTAGTGTTAAGATAGTTGTGAAAAAACGGCTGATTTTTACAGTTAAGATAAGATGATCCTTTATTGTCTTTCATCAGAGAAATTTGTCTTGGGACATGCTTGGGACATGCTTTAACACAAAGACAGGACAACACAACAACACAAGCACCACACAAACATCCACCATAGAACAGAAATAGATAATATGACTACGAATGATACACCAACAGGACCTTTAAGGCAGTCTTTACAAAGCTTGTTTCTATCCTGACTGTGAAGAACATGGGCTGGGTAATTCACTATTTTTGACATGGTTTTATCAATCAATCAATCAATCTTTTTTTAAGGCACTTTTCATACAAAAATGTAACACAACAAAGTGCTTTGCAGCGATTAAAAACAATCCCACATTTCCTTCCACCCACCCTAAACCCCACAAACAACCCAGACACACGCACAAACACATACACACACAACATTCTAAAATACACAAAACTACGCAGTTGTAGAATAAATTGAAGTAGCCCAAGAGTTAAAGAAAGAAGCTTGAGGTTGGAGTTTTTGTTTTTGGTTATGCTTCTTTTGTAGGGAGTATTATACCTTTGAATATTATACCTATACCCAAAGATAAGAAGGAGTGAGCTGGCAGTGTGGGACAGCTACAGCACAGAAATGCAATTTCTCTATCAGCAATATCAAATTTTAGTGTTACAGTTATTGTGAGAAAGAAAAACATCACCATTTTTAAAATTATTCATGATTTTTGACACCATAACCAAAATTTGTCTATCCTTTCCCTAGTTTATGACCAGATTTATGAAATCAAACATTTAGATTTACTTGGGTGTAGTTTTAAAGGTCCTATATTATGCAAAGTTGATTATTGTGATCTTTTAGCCATGTCATAATCCTGTTATCTCATCAGAAACATACCTGGAGTTGTGTTTTGTTTCATTCACACATGTTTGCGTAATCTTTTATTATTACTCTTTCTACATCTTCAAAGTTCAATCTGCTCTGTTATTTTTCAAGTTAACAGCTCCTTGGACCTTTTGTGCAGTAGAGAATGACAATTCCAGGGCTGAAATTATCCACATTATTCTAGTGAAGATGTATAAAGTTAAAAAACACAGTGGAGCACTTCCTGCATTACCACATGACATTTTCTGTTAGAGAGAAGAACTTTAAATATTCAGGGTTTGCTCGTTAATCATGTGTGAAAGAAACAAAACACAACTCCAGGTCTGTTTTTGGTGAGGAAACAACATTATAAACAATATTACAGATCAGAAAATAGCGCAATATGGGACCTTTAAATGAAATGACTTGTTTTTGCTTTTAAAATATTCGCACCGACTGGCTGGTCAGTCTGGAACCTTGTCCTTGGCTCTGGTATGCAGTAACTCAAGCAGAAGCACTTAAAATGATATACACAGACTATAATGTGATGTAATGCCTCATAAATGATTCAGACTTTGGTTATTTGGACAAAGTATCCAGCCAATGTGAAAGTGCATTTTTGGATGTTAATGCACTGACATGTGGGCGGTAATATCTCTGTGTATCAAGGAGACATATTTTAGACACATTTGCATTTGTATTTTTAACTAAAAATAAATGCACGTGTATAGAAAATGTGTTTTTTAGCTGCCTTCTCTTTCTCTTTCTTTTAATAATCTAGGAATAGGTATCTGCAGGCAACTTTTTAACACATAAAAGAACTTTCTGGGTCAAATTTCTTAGTGATTTCATATACCTCACCAAATATATGACTAAATTATTAGAGATGGACCATCTTTTTCAGTTCACGAATCATTAGTGTTGCTCAAATCCATATTAATATTCACTTCCGATGGTGTAAACAGTGCAGACATGAACAAATGCAAACATAACTTACCTCAAATTTGTTTCAGCAAAATACAATCTGGTACATTGTTTTGAAGGCTTTAAAAAGAAAATAGCTATGTGAAATAAAATCGTTTTAACTTTACCTAAATTAAACGAATTGTGTGTTGATTTTTATTCACTTTGTCAGACTTTGTTACTTAACTGTCCATCTGGATTAGACTAGGAATAAACCCCTACTTTCCTCCCAAAACAACAATGCTATTAAAACACTATAGATTGGCTAAAAAAAGTTGATTTAGTTTAGTTCTACTTCAAACTTCAATCTGCAATTTAATTTACTACAATACAACATTTAAAGCTCATATTACACTATTTTCTGATCAATGTTATGATGTTTCCTCATCAAAAACAAACCTGGAGTTGTGTTTTGTTTCATTCACACATGTTTAACGGACAGACCCTGATTCCATGTGGTAATACAGGAAGTGCTCCACTGTGTTTTTAAACTCCGAACACCTTCAGAAGAATAATTTGGATGATTTTAGCTCTGGAATTAACTAAATGGACAGAAAAGTAAAAAGTGTGAGCTTGAAAACTAGTTTGGCAGCCTCATAACACTTGATTACTCAAACATGTGTAACCGAAACAAAACACAATGCAGGATATATTTTTGATGAGACAACATAACATGATTTAAAGTAAATTTGGATGTAATATTGGAGCTTTTACATCATTGACAGAACCGCCTGATCTCACTCTCACTAGTCCCTCTGTCCAGAGCTGTTCTGGGAGTCTCTGGTTCAGTCTAAGCTGCTCCATGTGAGGCTCTGTGTGTGTGCGAGCCCAGGCGGTGCCCTTGGCCGTCCCACCACACTCTGATCAGACTCATAACTGTGACAGCTCTGCAGCGGTGAGAAATATGCTTTGACATCACATTCGTTATCTCCAGAATGCAGTTTGTCTATTCATGGATTTCAGCTTCCTGTTTTATGCAACTTTTCAGGACCTTTTCCTATTCAAAAGATGTTTTAAATTGTTAATCGCAATGGGAAAGGTCTTAATTTGTTATCATTGTGAAATGACCCATGGATAGACAACTCTGTACAGGTTAATTTGTTGCAATATATCGGGTTATAAGGGTTTTCTAAGATCTCGATAATGGTCTGATATTGCATTTAAGCATCTAAAGGTCCTGTATTATGTCAAATTGAATCTTGTGAGCTTTAAAACGTGTTAGAATGTTGTTACCTCCTCAAAACAGTCCTGGTGTCGTGTTTTGTTTCAGTCACACTTGTTTGAGGAATAATTTAATAGTCTGTCAGCTCTGTTCCACCTTGTGAAGTTATGAAGCGGTAATTTTCAAGTTAACAGCTGCATTTCACCTTTAATTCAGCAGAGATCAGCAATTCCAGGGCTGAAATGGTCCAAATGATTCTAGTGAAGGTGTATGGAGTCCAAAAAACACAGTGACATGACATTATAAGGTGAAACAGAGCGTTTTCTATTTGAAAGAACTCAGTCTTACTGTACAGAGTTTGTGTGTTAAACATGTGTGAATGAAGCAAAACAGTGCACAAAAAAGGAAACAAAATTATGACATAGATCAGTAAATAACGTAATATCGGCCCTTTAACCATTTTTTTATGCTAAGTTTGTTCTAAAAATCCACATTGAACATCCCCTCTAACCCTGACCTCTCCACCTGCACAGACCCAAACATAATATTTCCCCCATTCAAACTTTTCCTCACCCTTCATTCATAACAGAAGTGACTGAAATGCTAACAATCCGAGCGATCTTATATGTTCACTAAATGTCAAACACAAGAGAGCGGTTGTTTTCACCCTAATACGTGTTTTTGCATTGCACATCAAAGCTCTGTGTGGATGTTACAAGTGCACTAGTGCGCAGAGCCAGTCCCTCTGTGAGTGCATCCATATGAAGGCCATATAATTGACTCCTGTCGCCATGGAGATGCGGATGAGAGCAGAAGCTGAGAGAGGATGTAATGTGGGCTTTTCATGGTGTGTGTGGTCGGGTTTCATACGCCACTTTGGAGCTCTTCACTGTTATTACAGTATATCACCTGTTGTCTCTGCATGTGCATTTGTATCTATTAGGGGTGGGTATTGCCAACAACCTTGCGATACGATACGATTCGCGATACAGGGGTCTCGATACGATACGATTCGCGATACAGGGGTTTCCCGATACATGGTCTTCAAGGCGATATGTATCCCGATATTTTACATTACGTAACCTATAATTTAAAAAAAAGACAGATGTTTACTCAAATGTTATTTTTATTTTGGTGTAGCGCATCAGTTACAATGTAACAGAAGAAGGCTGTAAGGCAGAAACTGCCCTTGATTAACCTGTTAACACCCGCACTCGGCACAAGTGTTCAAATATGTACCAGATGTTCCAAACTGTAATAAGATGTAATGTATAATAAATAAACCATCTTCTGAAATTTAGGCATGTTTTCTTAAGATAAATAACTAAAACGAGCCAAAAAATTTCGCTCCATATGTCTCGTGTGCCTCCACTAATGAGTGTGCGTAAAAGGAGGAGAGAGAGAGTCTCCATACACAGAGCACATGGAGCTAGCCTATCACTACAGCACCTCTGCCCCACATGGGGCCCACCGCTGAAATCGTCTTTTCATAGGCTACTCAGATCTGTCAATCATTTCCTGAAAGAACCAATGACTGAAGAGGTTTTGCCGTGGAACTGTCCCTCGGTCATGGTAATACGCCGCTAACTGGACGCACTCGTTTTGTTCCCCAAGCTGTAGCGCGGCGCCCCGTAGCCGGACGGAAGCCTAGATACGCTTGTTTTGTAGCTAAGAGTGTGGAGAAAACAAACATATCCCACACCGCTAACAGGAGCTAAGCGTTTAGCTATGCTAAGGACCAAGAGCGAGAGTAGTAGAGAGATGCATCGCTCATCCATTCAGACAAACTCGGACTTTCTGGATTATTTCTCCACATGGAATTATTTTATGAAAAAAACAACTGGATATTCTTTTTCTGTGGACTGTTACGGACTAATTGAGCACAGCTATTCCTGGATTGGACCCGTTTCGGACCGACAGAACCGGCTCAAACGTAAGAAATGCGATGAATATTTTCGGGAATTATAAGTTATGGCTCTTTGGGCTCGCTGTGTGGCATAAAATGAATGATATGGTTGTTTTACTGAGGAATTAAGCTTTCAAACGATGTATAGCATGTCAATATTGGAAAAATAAGTACGGTGAATATCTGGCTTGACTTTTTAATGTTGTGTAATCGCCCGCTGGCGGGCGGGTGGGTGTAAACATGGCTTAACAAGGCTGTATGCTGACATGCCGCTACCTTTGATGAAAGTAAACTTAAGATATGGCCTTAACAAGGCTGTAGTGCAGAAGGAATGCTGCCTTTGACAATACAAAATGCGCATTGCAAGCAAGGATCACTTATCAGACGCAGTTTGCTGAAGCTTGATAAATAATGTTTGTTGCATGTAAAATATCGATACTGACGCCTCTGTATCGATACGTGTATCGCCAAGAGGCCCACAACGATGTATCCCCGTATCGATTTTTTGAACACACCCCTAGTATCTATAATGATTTTCTGGGCCTTAGAAACGTAAATGGAGCGTTTTATGGTAAATTATTGTGAATTAGTTCCCTTCTGACGGTTGTGTCGGCTTCACAACCATGAAAAAGCAGGCAGAGAAAAGTATCGTAACAAAATCATGAGTGTATTAAACGCATGTCCCTCTTTGACATTTCAGGTACGTACAATTTTGAAAGGATAAGGCCTGGTCGCGAGGCTTGGTGTCCTCGCTACTGCATGAAAACTCATTGTACCGCTTGTACCCACCAATGTGTTCAGCGCTTTGATTCAATTTAGACAAAATAAAGGTTAATGGAAGCAGACCCGTGTTAAACCAGATCTAACAACATGACCTTTTCCTAACTACGAGCAGGTTTAAACGGCATTTGTAGCTTTGGAAACAGAAAAAAACAAGCAAATAAAACAACATGCATTCGATTAGGGCAGATGGGTAACGCTTGTGGACAGAGCAGTGTCCCCAGACGATACTAATCAAATGTAATGGTGTGCACATCTCCCAGTATTATCTTAGTCTTATTGGTATATATCCTGTAGGCAAGTGATTCAATGACACTGTGCAGCCTGCCAGAACTGAGTATAAATTGGAGGGAGATAGAATGGAGCCACGCAGAATATAAAGTGCAAGTTCTACACATTATATATACACAGGGACTTGAATATGGTACCTTTTTGTCATACCAACCATTTTGATAATATCCAGTATTACTTTTCCTTTATTAAAACATTATTGTTCTATACTTGTGTCTGAGTAGGGAACGTTGCTGCTTACCGCCCTTAAAGGTGCAACTTTTTTGGTATAGATGACAAAACAATAGCAGTATGAAATGGTTAGAGCGGGATTTCAGTCTCCATCTGCCCAGACAACCTGACACCTAAGATACTGTTAATGTTGGGGTACCTGATTTTCCAACTATAAAAAATAAAAATGTATTTAAATCTATTTAACTGGTCCTTATAGCCACATTTGGACCGTCAGCCTTTTCATATCAGCACCGTAAACTATGAAACTTACTACCACCTGAACTGAAATGCACAACAAATGTTCACCTCCAGGCTCAAGTCCTGGTTAAAACAGGTTAAAAAGTTGTATCCACCTGTAAATATTATATTATTGTCTGTGTGAATGTGTGTTTGCATGTGGGAATATCTGGAGTGTGAAACTACTCTGTTGTAAATATATATGTGTATATAAATATGTGTTTAAAGATTGCGTTTTTAAACTGTTTTGAACTTGAAAAGCCGAACCAAGGACAAGAGGTGAGAATTATGAGTTATTTATAAGTTGCATTTTCTGCCTGTGGCTATTTATGACTGCACTGTCCCTGTAAAAAAAATAAAAAATAAAAATCTAACAGAAATATTAAGCATGGTGGACACAGCCAATCAGCCCTTACCCCAAAGCATCATATCGTGACTCAAATGTATGTTTTAAATCACACTTAACTTGTTATATTGTTGTAAAGCGACTTTGGGGGTCCAGAAAGACGCCTAATAAATAAAATGTATTATTATTATTAAATAGCTCATGGCTCAAGACTGCAATTCCTTAATTTTTTTCTTTCTTTTACATGACACTCTCTGGGAGAAGAACTTTATTTACTATTTATGAGAAAAAAGTCGTATACCTCAGCTTTAACCCAGGTTATTTAGTATTATTAATGTGGATTTGCAAATGAAAGCACACATGTTGTTAAATACATGTACAGTAGCTGGTCTTAAGCATCATCTTATGCAGTGCAATGAGTTGATATACCACTGAGGGTCCTTTGCGCTCCTGCATGTTACATTATTCACTATATACAGTAGAGACCGACCAGGCACTGCACTGCACCAGCCTGCCTCTTATAGCCCCAACTACCACACTGCTTTGTCCTTACACTCTTTAGTTTTACTCGCCAAGTTTATAAGTGGTTTCTTTTTACAATCATTTACATAAATTAAAATAGCGGTAACAAAAGATCTGCTGCAATTGTAACATGATTTAATTCATGGCCACCCCCCCGCAGTGAGCATGCTGGTGGAGATAAGCCATGCATACATTTCTCTGGGCATGTTTGTTCGCGCTCGCTATAGCGTTTGTCCGTGCCAAGAGTTTAAAGGTGCACTGTGTGACTTTTTCTGGTGAGGGGTCTGCTACCTGCTTGTATCCATGGAGATGTTTTTCCTTTCAGTATAGCAATACACTCTTAAAAAATTTGTTTCTGAGGATTTACTCAATTACACTTACAGAAAATCTCACAAATCTTTGAGTGAGTGGTGTTACCTCCCCATAGATCTGACGCCCTAGTGGCATCATCTGCTTGTCTCCATGGAGCCAAATTTAATGCCATACTGTGGAATATTCTAGACAAATAAATAAATAAACATCACAACCATCCACCAGAAACGTTACATAGTACATAGAGTAAACATGGTAAAATGCAATGGTGGGTGAAGTACTAAGTTTTGTGACTCAATAAAAAATACAGATATGGGGCAAATGATTATCCAAGTAAAAGTATCACATGAAAAAATACTTATGTCGGGGGTCTGTCCCCTACTTGTTTCTATGGATTGTCTATCTTGATTTGTGTGGAATGTTCCACAGTACAACATTAAACAGCTCTACCTTGCAATTATTCAATTATAGGTGGTTTTATAGCTCAAAAATACCTAGAAAAACAAGTATGCTGACTGTGAGGGGGTTGTCTCTCCACTAGGGGTGTGAAAAATATCGAAATATTGTTTCATTTCATGTGGTGATACAGTATCGATATCATGGACTGATATCGATATATTGGCGTATTTTTTGGCATATTTTACTGAATCATTTTGTTACAGCGCCACAGTTTTGTTGCTTATTTAGAGGAAGCAAACTCGTTAATGTAACACATTTGACATTTTCACTTTTTTAATAAGGATTAAAATGTTTTTGTTTTGTATGAACTTTGCACAAGAAGTGGTTTAATAAAGGTTTTTAGTATCACAGCCATGATTTAGCCTTTATTTTTTATTGAACCGTATCACATTGATTTAAAATATATTGTATCAAATCAAAAGCTCACTGTATCGAGGTATGTATCATATCAGCAACTTCTTAATGATACACAGCCCTACCCTCCACAGATCTGACCTGTAACTTGGTCTGGTCTGGTGTCCATGAAGTTAGAAAGGTTTAACACACATATTGTGAAACATTTCAGACTAAGCAATAACATCTCCATGGAGAAAAGCATTGGAAGGACACAATACACCATTAAGTTAAGTACAGATGCCTAAAAATTTAACTTCATTTCCTTCCATCTCTGATAAATTGACAGAATTTAGCTGCGTGAAATGGACACATATTTAGCACAGATCTAGTCAGCAAAGCGTGAATAGAACTCAAATCGGATCATTAAATCCATCATTAAAAATGTATAGGTGGGACTTTCTGACCTCTTTGCCTCCATTTCTCTGCTTTCCAAATGGGCGTATGTGAAGAGAAAAACATCCCACAACCAAAGCTGTAGTGAAGGACAAAGCCAGAGCATTAGATAACATGGGTAATTACAGGGGCTCCAAACCGGAAAAGAGCTGCAATTAGACACATGTGGTGTATACGGCTAATGGCATGTTTCTTAAAGGGGAGGACAGTGAGGGCGTAAGGCAGAGCTGGGGTGATGATCAAAGTGTACACTGACAACTGGACTTATTCCTCTAGGGACATGTCTGCAATTTAAGGGGAGCATGCTGGAGGTTGTACAAAAAAAATTAAGCTGTTTTTAAAGTAGAAATCTAAATCCACCTTTTTTTTTTTTTTTGCTAATAAATGTCTCCTGGAGCTGAGTGTGTGCAGTTTTGGACATAGGGCCTCATTTTCTAGTGAGCCAGAATGCTGTAGACAGTTTTTTAAATATTCCATCCAGTCCTTGTATTTGGAGAGGTCGCTGGTGCTAGGCTAGTGCATGTCAATGGACATAGTCGTCCTGTCACTAAAAACAGTCTTACCCACTCCACAGTTCACCAGACTATTAAAGTAAATGTCTGTGTCGACAGAATAATGTTGCATTGCATGAATTGTCACATGTTGAGGGACTATTTTCTCATATATCAGTCCGCTGCTACCGAGCTTTCTATCAGGAAGTACAACTCGCTGCTGCTGCTCAGACATAAATCCTTCAAATGAAAGGCTGGTTTTACTTCGAAAATTATTCTATTGACACAGACATTTACATCGATAGTCTGGTGTTATAATTGTTTTGCCTCAGGTGCACTGTGGAGTGGGTAAGACTGTTTTTAGTGGCAGGACAACTATGGCTGTTGACATGCACTAGCCTAGCACCAGCAACCTCTCCAAATACAAGGACTAAATGGAATTAAAAAAAAAAAAAGTGTCTCCACATGTCTCCAACACTCTGGCTTACAAGGAAATGAGGTCCTATGTCCAAACTTCTGAACGGTCCCTTTAAGAGACATTACATTACTAAAAACTGACTCTTTGTGTGAGCTTTTAGTCATGTTATAATGTTATCACTTCTTCAAAAACATACCTGGAGTTGTGTGTTTTGTTGTTATTATCAGTCTGTCTAAATCTCCAAATCTGAATGATGTCAATTAATTCCAGGTCTGAAATTATCCAAATGATTCTAGTGAAGGTGTGTGGAGTTTAAAAGCCTGACAGCAGAGCGCAAGGGGTGACGGTTTTTCAATAGAAAGTGAATT
Organism: Odontamblyopus lacepedii; assembly: GCA_034769755.1. Classification (NCBI taxonomy): domain Eukaryota; kingdom Metazoa; phylum Chordata; class Actinopteri; order Gobiiformes; family Gobiidae; genus Odontamblyopus; species Odontamblyopus lacepedii. The sequence goes on from CM068357.1 coordinate 12,535,017, forward strand.
GAAGTCGATGGAGCTGGAAGCACGCCTATGCTCACTTCCTATTTTACTGAACATGTGAAATTGGCAATAGTGAAGATACAACGCAATACAGTATGATACCATTAAAGCCTGGACAACATTTTCTAACTAACTCACAAAAAAATTATAAAATATTAATAATAAATACATACATAAGTAAATAAAAAATAAATGAGTAAATAAATAAATATAAGTCACTACCAGTTTCCAATTATGAACAGAATATCGTGCCGGGACATCCAGTAAAACCCTACAGATTTATACAGCTATAAATTCCAAATTCAATAGTACAGAGTGGTGGACACATTTATCTCTAGTTATAATGCGGCTGAACTGGCCCGTGGATTGAATTATAGAACGCTGATTTGCTCGCACGGCTCCATGCAGCGCCCATAAACAGCTCCATCTGCTGCACGTGTCCCTTTTATAGCCTGTACTGTAATTGAATGAACCTCGGACGGTAATTTTGGACCGATCATGCCGAGAGATGAGCTGCTGGCCCGATTGCGTAACCTCCTTGGCAAAGGTGAGAGCGCCTTTAAGCGGTGATGGGGAGAATCCATACTATTGCCTTGGTTAAGTGGGTGGTTTATGGCGTCCTCTGTGCGCTAAAGGAGAATTGGAGTCCTGACAATCTTGAAATGGCAGTAAGTATACACTACAACACAAGCTTTTTTTATGACTGTAAGTATCACGCTATTTTCTGATCTATGTTATAACGTTGTTTCCTCATTTTGTTTCATTCAGACGTTTGACACATAAAACCTGCACATTTAGGCTGAGTTCTGCTCTCAAACGGTAAACACTCTTCCACATTGGGATGTCACCTGGTAATAAAACAAAAAATTAAACTCCATACGCCTTCACTAGAATAATTTGGATAATTTCAGCCCTGGAATTGCCCATCTCTACTGAACCAACGGTAAAAGGTGAATGGATGTTTTTCAATCTTTAGTAAAAAAAAAAGGAACCTAATCATACTCAGTGTTGGGAAGGTTACTTTTAAAATGTATTCCCCTACAGATTACAGATTACATACCCCAAAATGTAGTTTGTAATGTAATCCATTTAGTTAGTTAAAGTGAGTAATGTAATCTGATTACTTTTGATTACTTGATATTGTCATGCATTTTAAAACTACATGAATGTAGCAACCTCCTGCATATTCTTGTTTGGTTTTAGACCTGGTTTAGACCTGATTTAGACCTGGTTTTAGTCCTGGTTTAATGCTCCTTTAGTCCTGGTTTTAGATCTGGTTTACACGTGGTTTAGACCTGGTTTAGACACGCTTTAGACCTGTCTTAGTCCTGGTTTTAGTCCCGGTGTTAGTTCTGGTTTAGAGGCGCATAGGAGGAAGCGCAGCGTACGCATCAAGACACGATCCAAGCACGGTGTCCGCGGAGGAGGTGCGCTGCACGGGAGCGGGAGGAGACGCGGCATACGGAAGGAGGTGCAGTGTGCGCGGCGTAAGGGAGGAAGTGAAATTGTGCGCGGCGTAGCCTACGGCAGGAGGCGCACACGGTCTATGGGTTCACGCAGCGTACGCGAGAAGATACGGCATACGGGAGGAGACGCAGTCCACGTATTAAAAGCACATAGTACTTAGTACATTTATGTTCCTGAAGTGGCACTGGCACAGAACCCATAAAGTTGCTTTAGGCTAACATTAGATTTGAAAAATCTCGATGTCCAAAGCCGCTCGGTTGCTGCAGCAGAGTTTGCATTGCACGGTCAGATTCCGCTCGTCCCTCTCTTCTTTAAATACAATGTGATGCTGAATTTCCAAGACACAGATGTGTTTTTGCCCGTGCACTGCTGCCTCTGTTCACTGACTCCTCGACTTCGTCCATTGTGTGACTGACGCGGCGCCACCAGCGTTAACAGGACGTTTACGTCACTTTTGTTGCGTGTTCTGTTTGGGTTTCAGGAAATGAGTGAAATTACAGAAATAAAAGGGTTATAGCCCAAAATGTGAAAACAGGAAAATACCGCCATAATTCATTTATTTCAACAAAGAAACTGTAATTTAATTACCACTCAATGAAACAGTAACTGTAACAGATTACATTTACTCATAATTCTACGTATTACTTATTCTAATTACGTAATGCCGGTACATGTAATCTGTTACTCCCCAGCACTGATCATACTGGGGAACATTCCAGGCAAAGCATTAACATACTGTAGATATCAAATGCTTCTTCTTCTTTTTCCACCCAACGTAATACTAGTACTACTGTCATTATTGATGACCAAGAAGCCTGCCATGTGCTGAAATATGAAGCAACAATACATTTTTAATAGAAACAAATAAGCATGAAGTAGCTACCATATCAAATGAACATTCTGAGTGTGCTAACAACAGTGAGTGCCTTTTTTAAACTTTGGAATGATGATAAAGTTTTATTCCTCAAAATGCACATTGCAGTGATTAGAATCGGGTTGGTTCATTGCAGCATTGCAGAGTTAATTCAATTGGACTTCCCTGCAATAAAAGGTAATGCCATTAGGAAGTATAGTATTCTGAACACCCACTATCTCCAATGCGCAGGTCGTGACGAGTGCTTCCATTACCAAAGCCTCTCTCTCAGGAGGTCCATCATGGCTGCCCTTAGCGTACTCGATTTACCTGTCAGCTCCTAACAAAGATGAAAAGACCAGAGCCAATCTTTCTGCTTGCAAAGACCCCAGGAGCAGAGTGGAGCATGTTGGAGTGATGGAGGGTCTGTCAGGGAACCTTTTGTCCACTTCTTTAATAACCTTCTGACCCTCACTTGATTTCATTCATTACTACACCAGTGCACGTGCACACTCACAAGCTTCTTCAGTGCTCACTTTCAGTGCATGTGCGCCTCAGCACCACTTGATTGGTTGATCTAGATGTACAGGAACAGTACGAATGGGTTTGTGAGAATTGTGTATTGTGTTAACCTTCCACAGCTAAATGTATTCTCACGATATTTGTGAGCTCACAAACTCACCAGAATACATCTTGGAGTGCGCCTGCTGTACAGTTAACTTGGCAGGCGGACCAATCACAGAGCAGCACTGAGGTCTGTGTGGAAGCCAAAGGCCAAGGGCCCAAACAATTCAGGGCAAGGCAGGTGTATTTGTGTAGCACAATTTGTCCATCTAACCATTTTCTCCCGCTTTATCTGGCTGGGTAGTGGGGGCAGCAGTGTGCCGCCCAGTCCTCTGCACACCCGACCCCTATGAACCCCTCTGCGGGCGGTGAGCCTACAGGAGGAAACACAGTAATTCACAGTGCTTTACAGAATAAGAAATACATTCAAATCGCAATACAGACAAATCAAAACATAAATAATCATCATAAAATTAGAAAGAGATGTTAAATTAGAGAGCAGAATAAGAAATGAAAACCTTTCAGTCATCTGCACAGCTAAACAGAACTTCAGGGAGACTGTTCCAGGTTTTAGTCGCATGAATCTGAAATACTGAATCCCCGTGTTTAGTCCTGACTCTGGGCACCAGTAGAAGGCCGGTCCCTGAGCTACTCAGAGTGCAGATGGTTCATATGGATGTACTTTGGTGCTCAGCCATGGAGAGACTTGTACACAAACAAAGCCTATTCACAAAGTCACAGGAAGTCAATGCAGAGACCTGAGCACAGAACTTATGTGCTCGAACTTCTTGTTTGGAGTCAGGACCCGAGCTGCAGCGTTCTGGATGTACTACAGCTCTCACAGCTCATTTGGAGAGGCCAGTGAGAGGCCGTTACAGTATCTGACCTACTGCAGACAAACACATGGATAAGTCTCTTCAAGTTTGCTTTAGACAGTAGACCTTTGCTTTTTGCTATGTATTTAGATGGTAAAAGGCTGCAGATGTTATTGATTTGATGCAACTGTTAAAGTTCCAGGTTTGACTCACACCTGCTTGTTTCCCTTGTGATAGATATGTTTATGCTCTGTAAAGCGTTTTTCAGTGTCCAGCAAAGCGCTATATAAAATTGATGCATTATTATTATTATTATTATTAATCTGTACTGTGGAACAATCTAGACAAAGCAATAAGATTTCCATGGAGACATTAGGTAGCAGACCCTCCAGTAGAAATGTTATGCATGCACCTTTAAAAATATGAACGACTTAAGAGTGGGCAAGTAAACAGACATCCTTTTCACTTATGACGGTGCACTCACAGAAGCTCAAACTACAGAAAAGTAACACTTCACTGCGCCTTAAACATTATGAACAACGCATTAACTATCTGCACCCTGCTCACACACACACCTCATGCGCATACATCCAAACTCACTTGGGGGAGGCAGGAAAAGGTGGAGCCAGCACTTTTCTCTCCATATTGCAGCGCGGGACACAATCAATAAGTCCGAGCTATGCCACAACGCTCCAATGGATTTTCACTAAACTGCAGTTTTATAGACTCCACTGCGCACACACAAACATACAGCAGCAACATATGCTAAAGACTTACAGTCCCCGCCACAGACTACCCAACTTCAAATGGACACTTAATATGTGCTATAAAAATGCAATGGCCTGTAAAAGGAAGATAAAAATGGAGACACTATATCTACAGAGAGCTTCAACCATATTACCACATGGTTTTATCAGCTTGATGTAATCTGTTATGGATATAGCAGTAAATAGACTTCATAAATTGTCTGTGCAATATTTAAAAGTAAAGGAACTAAACACTAAATCAACTTTGTTTTGCTTATAATCTGTATATACTGTTTTAATAGCATTGTCTACTGTTCCTACGATCAGTCAAAAGCAGAGTGTGCGCTGCCTCCGCTGGTCACTGTCATTTCAAGTACAATGTAACATCACGCAGGACTGATACTGATATTTCCAGAGGTTTCTGATTACAAACCTCTGGCTACAGGGGCGGAGTATGAAATATGGATACCTGTTTCAACCAATCACACTGTTCCTCATACGTCCAGACCCCGCCCCCTCAGGTATTACCCCTCCAGGTATTGCCCAAGTTAGTAGCTCTGCCTTTGTTTATTAGGTATGGAGAATTAGGTTTATTGAGCACTGACCCTTGAATTAGAGCTAGGCATGAGTATCAATTACCTTTTGTTTTTGTTGCATTACCAGGATTTTTAAACTACAGAAGGAGGAATTTCATCTATCACGGAACTAGTTTCTAGCTCTCACGAACCCTTTGGGACATTATTAGTGTTCAAATGCAACTTTGGGGAACTAAAGAACTGCTTTTTTATACAGTGATGTTAAAGTGGAGTGGATAGCCATTCATACTTATGGGTTACGGCTCTTACTTCTGTCTCTAAAATGGGCTGACGTGCATCTGTCTGCATCATCCAGTTCCAGCTAAACTCAGACAAGACAGCTAATACTTTGGCTCACAGAAACAAAGAGACAGTGTCAGCAGTGCAACACCATAAGTGAAAAGGATGCATCAATTTTATATAGTGCTTTTCTGGACACTCAAAGATGAGGGGAACAAGCAGGTGTGAGTCAAACTTGGAACCACACTGGCTTGTCTCATTCCAGGTGCCACAGTGGGGCACCAGTGGAAAAAACTGTAGTTGTGACACTTCACCCACATTGCCAAGTATGAAAGTGATGTGCGCATAAGAGTTAGTGGTGACTGAAGGGGCTGATGGTGCAGATTGGCAGCTTTTGTGCTCAAGGGCAGCAGCAGCTACAATAATATCTTATAGAGTGTGGAGTGAACGAATAATGCTCTGTAAAGCGTCTTCGAGTGCCCAAAAAAGTGCTGACTGAAAAAGTTCTGTATACTTGTGTTGTGGATTTCTAAATCTGAGAAAAATAAAAACTGGAGAAGAGTTGTCTTCAATAAAAGAGTCTGGATTTATGGAAGAAACTGTGCACATAATCACAGGAAAATGAAAAACAAAACCTTCTGTCCCTCATGAAAGGTCCATCTAGATCCTAATCTGAATGGCATAACAAAAACACAGGCTTCTTATACAGTTGGCAAACGTCATAAAACCAACATGAGGTAGTACATTTGATAGAAATGATTTAAACAAGCCCCAAACGAAGACTATTTGTCTGGTTCAGCTGTGACATCGATCAGATTGCCCCCAAGGATCCCACTGTTCTAAACGATGAGAATGAACAAAGCAACAGCTCGTTGTTTTAACAATGATGGATAAAGACAGAGCAGAGTGACCTGTCTTGAGATACCCCAGATCTAAACCCATAGCATGCACTCTTTAGCTTTAGCAGGCCACGAGAGGTAACAAAGTAAGAGATTCCCTCCACAGTTTGTCCTCCAGTATTTGAAAAAGCCTGCGATATGTATTGACGCTCACTGAGTCCTTGTATTCAAAAGGGATTCCTCAGTCCACATGTTTTCTTCTTCTCTCCTCGTAGTAAAGCGTGTTCTAGGTCAGATATATAAAGCACCGTGAGTCAGAGTGATCACTGCACCTGCTTTAGAATGGGAACCTCATCCTTTTCACCACACCTTTGTATTCTATGAAAAGGTGAATGCTCCACACGAAATTATTTGTTTTATATGGTGGTTTGGTTATGCTACCTGAAGTTATTTTGGAACAACAGTGGACTTATTATGATCTAAATGTCAAACAAAACAAAAGCACCAGGTATGTTTACGGCGAGAGAAAAACTATGTAACAGAAAGGCACAGAAGAGCCTTAACTTTTTTTTTGTGTGCACTGACAGCAACTTTTTTTTTCATATTTTTTTAGTACATTCACATTGGAGAACTACTGAGCCTAATAATTATATTGATAAGTCATAGATATTGTCCTATATTACACAAAACTGACTCACGATGGAGAGACAAACTCAAACAGAAAATGCAGAGTTGTGTGCCAAACGTGTGAATGAAACAAATGAAAATAATCGGCTTTGATTATAATTATGTAGCGTTATATTATCAGTGGATTAATGTGATTCTTAATATGGTTCATTGTGCTGTTGTTATTGTGACTTCTTGCTCCAGCACAGTCTTGAACATGATAATTCACGTGTGTTGATGCGTTCGCCCGAGTGTGTTTGGATCTATACTTTAGCAGCTTTTGCAGGTCGTTACAAAGAAATCGATGTGATTTGCTGATTTATCCCGAGCAGTGCTAGCCCGGCAGATTAGACTTTACTTTTCTCAGTAAACTGGGGAGTCTATGATCATTATCATTCAGGTCATTCTCTTCAGAAAACCCCACAATAAATAAAAAGTATGAAAGTGATGTGTGCATGGCAGGACTCCCTTGAAAAAGATTAGTGATCTCAATGGGACTTTCCTGTGTAAATAAAGGTTAAAAAAAAAATTCTCTAATAATTCTCAGTTGTTTGACCAACTTAAAGATACACGACGTAACTTTTCTTCTCTCCATGGAGCAGTTATTGCTTTGCTTTGTTCCATGATATTAAACGTACATGTAGAGGCAAGCAGGTGATGCCACAGGGCCAAGTTACAGGTCAGATCTGTGGCAAGGCAATCCCGCTCACAGTCAGAATGTAAACACAAGCAACTGAATAACTGCAAGATAGATAAGTTTCACTCGCGAGGACCACACCAACAACACACGTGCGAAGAGAAAATTGTTTATCATAAAGAGACGAGGCGGGGCAGAGATCGCTGGGATGAGACTCAGGGTCGGGGTTCAGTCTCAATCTTCACATGGCCCAGCAGGAACGGGACCCCCCTCGTAGGCATCTTATGTCTGGAAGCGAATGGATATGGCTTGGGAGGCTGGGGTCGAGTTATTCGGGACAAACTGGGTTGCCGGGATAGGCTGCTACAAATAGGCTTCTGGGAAATTGAAGCATGGTTGAAGTGAGCTGTGATTCGTTGGAGAGAAGGCGAGGGCGGCTGAGGCGTGGTCCTGCTTCTATTAACTACATTTAATGCCATACTGTGGAAGATTCTGGGTAATGCAATAACATCTGGATGGAGAGAAACTGATGGAAAACTCCCACCAGAAAAGTTAGTGTGCCATTAAAAATCAAAAGGCTAATACACAGTTCCCCAATTTAACTGTTGGTTCAGTAACGGCTTATTTAGATCAGGCATTCTTAGGCAGCTCAGGGGTCCTTGAGAGCACCATGGTAACGCTTTAACTGTTACTATGGCAACGCTGTTACTGTTAGACTAACTGCTGTAGTTTCAGATCATTACCTTTAACCTATCTAAGTCTGCGTCTATGAGAGATTACCAGATGGAAAGGATAGGACAGATGAAAAGAAATCAGAAAAAAATAGACAGATGAAAGATTGAAAAAAGGACATTAAAGATCCTCAGAATCCTTTCCAAGTGTCCTCCTTCACTCTCTGATGGGAGTGTTGTTTGGATGAGGTGTCCCACCTAGGGAGGGGCATGATTAGTCAATTAATTGATAATTGATCATTAAGAATTTCGTCGATCACGTTCATTTTAATCGACAAACTGAATGTAGGCTGCTGTGCGTAACGTAGCGTAAGAGGTCGAGGCTGCGTCACAGCGCAAACACTGGAGCCTCACAGTCCCACGTCTCGGCTCTGGCTCCTTGGAGATCACTGTATCCCCAACTGAGTGCGTTTACCTGCACATCAGTGTCCTGGGTATGATCGGGTTTTTTTTTTTTTTTTTAAGTATCCCGGTTTTTCATGTATCCGTAGTATCTCCAACGCGACCTGCGCACAGAACAGACTCACCGGCCTCATCACATCCCTCTGTCCAGGCAAGAACACTCATATTCCACTGAGTCATGTCCTTTAGTTAGACCACATCAGCGCACAAAGAAAGAACTGCTTTTTTTCCCGCTTTCTGTTTATGCAAATGAGCCATGCGGTTTTAAGTTTCGTTTCTCTAAGACGTAAACAAATGTGGCAAAGCTGCATTAAACACATTCTAATCTCACACTGATGTGGCTCTGTAATGGTTATGGTTTGTATGTTGTAAAGTTGAGTTTATTTATGCAGATTAGTAAAAGTAATAATAGTGATGATAATTTTAATATAAAATGTTAATGATTAACTGAAAATCAATCGTTAATTTTCCCGACGATCGATTAAGACAATTTAATCGAATGCCCATCCCTAGTCCCAGCATACATTGCATCACACACTACAGTCCTCCCTGGCCATCTCCAAGACACATTATGTTCTTTAACAAAAATTATCATTTTGATCTTTACTGTTCCCTCCCTGTCAGTGCAGTTGTCTTTTGTACTTCTCTAATGACCGGACAGTGCCCTTTGGTAAAACCCTGTTAAATATTGAATTAGCAGCTGCTCCGTACAGTCAGGGCCAGAGGATCAGAGCTGTTTTCTGCAGGCGCGTTCAGCCTGATGTAGGCTTATGTAGACCTGACGTAGACTTATTTCTGTTAAACTGTGAGACCATTTCTGTGGAATTACTGTAGGTTTGTGCACTGTGTAATTATCTATAATTGCACCAACTGAATACTGTACTTTCTGATTCCTCTGAAGGTGTCACATAAAGCAGTGGGTCATACTGGAACTGATGCATTCTGATGTGTATGTTTTCATTTTCACACTTTGATAAACTATTTTTATATCATCCACTGCCATCTTTTTGCAGAGTTTGTGGAAAAAATTCAAATGACTTCAAAGATACACTAAGTTTTCTGCATGATTCTGCATGAATTTTTATGGGCTGTAAAAAAAAAAGTCACCTCGTTTCCATGAAGATAGATATTTTTTATTCAGTGGAAGATTTCAGGCAAATCAACATCTGCTCCATGGAGAAAAGAAGCATTTGGACCCAAAACACCCAAAAATCTGCCTTTTTATACAAACAAACAAAAAATAATCATATTATTTCTGAATTTGTGTCATCTTTTATGCAGTCTCTTGGTTAGTTCATAAATCCAGTGACAACTTTATGAAACAGCTATGCAGATATTCTCCTGTGGGCGATGCAAACCTCCCGTTTGTGTCTCTGATGGATCCTTGAGTGTTAAGGTGGTTTATTAAAATGACAGGACTCATTTAGTGTTCTCATCTAATGAATGAATGAATGAATGAATGCAGAAAGTATGCAGAGTTTTGTAGAGAAAACTATTACTATAAGCCCGTTGAATACAGTATCCTCAAAGTACAGCCTGTTCCATGAAGGTTTTTGGCTCTATGTAAAAGTTTGGCTCGTTTGAATTTTATCTTTTATTTTAAATAGTTAAGTGCATCTGTGTGTTGTTTTGATGTCAATTACTTACACATAAAATAAAAATCTTACTATAGCCATAATCTATATAGTCTACTTTGAATTACACATATTTGTGATAAGAATTCACAATTTCCCTCCTGTGGGCTCACCACCTGCAGAGGGGTTCATAGGGGGGGTCAGGTGCTATGAGTATTGGGCAGCAAACTGCCCCCGCAACCCAGCCGGATTAAGCGGGAGAAGATGGATGGATGGATGGATGGATGGTGATAAGAATTCAGTGTGATCACAAAACTAATTGGCTTCTCTAACTACTATTTTTTTCTCTAACCGTTTAAGAATGTTTTGCATGTGTTTGTGCAAATTAGAATTGCAAAATCTGGATGGGTTATCACCTTGTTTGTCTTGCAAACAGCAGAGTAAAATCAAGCGCTGCCTTTAAAGGTCACAAAAACAGACACAATTGACTCTTATGAGCTTTAACCCATGTTATAATGTTAATACCTCCTCAAAAACATACCTGGAGTTATGTTTTGTTTCACAGATGTTTTGAGTAATCCTGGTTTATTAGTCAGTCTGCATCACCAAAACTCCAAATTCTCTGTTCCACCTTATGATGTCCTGAAGCGGTAGTTTTCAACTTAACAGCTCCTTTTATCTTTATTTCAGTAGAAATGGGCAATTCCAGGGCTGAAATCATCCAAATGATTCTAGTAAAGGTGTATAGAGTTTAAAAACACAGTTACCCCGTTTATATTTACTTTTAAATCAGATTAAAAATAAATTAATCCGTAATAAAAGTTAATTCCGATTTAAAACAACCAACACTTCCAATTCCTAATGTTTATTCAGATTTAAGTTTATTCAGATTTAAACTTAATTCCAAATTAAGTGGGTGGTTTATTCCATTCCTAAATCTGATTTAAATTATTCCTTGATCATGTAAATATTTATTCCGCTTAAAAATAATGTCGGTCGCCCTTCTGACGCTGATGACGCACTGCAAGATGGCCGCCCGGAGCAAGCGCTGGTCTCGAACCATAACAATTTTTGAAATAAGTACTGCAAATAATGAAAAGAGTGGAAGGCAGAAAACATAAAAACACAAACCTTTTCAAAGATGTAGCGGAAAAGTTAAGTGAGTACAACAAAGCTAAGGCACATAACAGCAAAAGCGGCTTGGACCCATCCAACTGTGATTGTGTGTTTTCTTCCGGTCGATGTAAATACGTTCGTGTCTCTGTCCAATCAGAACCCTTCCCCACCCCCAGACGTAGAGTGGAATTAAATAAAGCCGATTAAACTTGTTTTCCATGTAAACCTTTATTCGGAATTATGATTTACATGTAAACTCGAAGGAGAATAATTCAATTCCGATCTATTTAATGGAACACTTCCTGTATTACCAGTGTTTTCAGTTTATGCAAGGTTTGTGTGTTAAACATGTGTGAATGAAACAAAACACAACTCCAGGTATTTTTTAATGAAGAAACAACATTATAACAGATAAGAAAATAGAAACAATATGAGCCGTTTAATTGTCAGGTGAGTTACTGTGCTGTACATTTATTGCGATCGTCTGCCAACCATGTTTAGTTTTTGATTTCCAGGATTTACCACATGTAGTTTAGCTTACAGGGGCCCCTTGCTTCCCGCAGTGTTTATGAAGACAGCAGAGTTAGGGGTCTGTGTGTGTCTTCCATGACGCTCTGACCTTGGAGTGAACACTTTCCTCTCCTCCTGTGTCCATTCATCTTGGTTATTTAGCTGCGCTGGCTCTCTGCAGCAGCTCCATCGTCCCAACAGACAACAGCAAATCAGCCTCACCACGAAAAGGCAAACTCATCACCCCACAACACACACACACACACACACACACACACACACACACACACACAGTCTTTAGTCATTTAAAGGTCCTACACTATTTTTATTACACAGAAATGTCTCCTGTGTTCTGTGTTCCAACTGTCATTAAAGCGGACCTACTACCTGCTTTTAGCCATGTTTTAATGTTTTCCCATTCTCATTTACACTCTCGAAGTTGTATTTTGTGTGATTCATGCATGTTTGAGTAATCTTTATACTCCTCTATCTGTACTTACTTTGTGTCTCGAGTTTTATTTTCTTAACTGGTGATACACGTAGGATTCGGCAGCATCGCGTAGCCATTTTTAGTCAAATGGAAAACAAAATCTGCTACTTGCTAGTGTGATCTGTGACTATTGGAGGCACTGACAGCTGCACGGCTCCTTGTTGTGATGACATTTATGGCAGCGTCATCTCCCAGTGTGCACAGAAGGCTGTGAAGTGATTTTAGAAGAATATTGCGATTTTAAAATGTCCAAATCAAAACATAAGGATCCACGGGTGTCATAGGGTGTCTCAATTAAACTGCTTTTTTCCACAGTACAGTAGAATAACCTTAAATTGTTTCCTCTTTAGAAAAATCTTTTAGTTTTACCCATTTTTTAGATGAAAATACCACAGAAAGTCTACAGCATTTTCTGGTGCAAGAGAAGCAAGGACACTTCAACACGTTTCAAAGTTTGGAGCTTCCAGGACTGAACATTTTCAGCTGAGCGTGTCTGGAGTTTAAAAACACAGCAGAGCACTTCCTGTGTCACCACTTGATGACATCACAAGGTGGAACAGACCGCTTTCTGTAACTTTTACTGCTTTACATGTGTTAGTCTGTAGTATGGTATTAAACTCATCTATCTTTACTTATTATTCAATTACAGATGTATAATTGCTTAAAAAAAATACTTTGAACATATACATTCATACTGTGAGCTGGGTCGCCTCTCCACAGATCTGACCTGTAACTTGGCCCAGTCATGAAAATATTGTTCCTTTGTTAAAACTGGGGCCTAACTAGAAGCAAAGTAAATGGCATAAAAGTCCATGAAACTCCTGCTTTCCTTACAGCATGGATTTGTGTGTAAAAACAGTCAAAGCCTTAATGTGCAAAAGTGCTGCAGAAAATCCAGAAAATACTTGAGAAAGCTGCTTAGCAACAGATAACAGTGCCGTAATTTGTCCCAGCTCTACAGTAACAGTAATCCCACAGTATGTTTGGTCCTTCAGCAGATTGTGTGAGCAGCTGTTGGAGCCACTGATCAACACATGCAACATCCAGGCAGGAGCTGAGAGAGGGGAAAAGAGGAGGAGAAAGGGGAAAGGGAGGAGAGAGGGGAGAAGAAGAGAGAGGGGAGATGGAAAAGAGGGGGTAAGGGGAGGACGAGGGGATCCGTGTAATTTCTTGGTTCAAGTATTGGACAAAACAAGCAATAAGTGCAGAAAAATCACTTTAAACACTGCAAGAAACAAAATCTAGTCAAGCTAAAATGACTTGGATTAAGAAAGTTTTACCATGATTTGAGTAAATTTCACTTTGCACGTAAAATGAGAAATAAAATAAAATGTTCACTTATTCCACTGGCAGATAATTTCACTTGTCAGGTTGAATTTACTCAAATAAAGTAAAATGTTCTTATTTTAAGTTATTTTAACTTACCTAGATATTTTTTCCAGTGAAGGTCCTATGTTATGCAAAATTGATCCTTCTGAGCTTTAAACCATTAGAATGCTGTTACCTCCTCAAAAACATACCTGGAGCTGTGTTTTGTTTCATTTACATATTTGAGTAACATTTATTATTATTAGCCTGTCTTCTCCAAAGCTCAAAATGCTCTGTTCCACCTTGTGATTTCATGAAGCGTTAGTTTTCAAGTTCACAGCTGGCTTTTACTTATAGTTCAGTAGAGAAGGGCAATTTGATTGATTGATTGATTCTTTAATGGCCACACTATTAAGCAGGTGGATTTTGTTTACAGTACAGAATCTTCTTGAAGCAGGTTGCAACATACAACATACACTAAGCTTTAAGATACAACAGTTGGACATACAGACATACAGATAATCCATCAAATAATCATGAGGGAAGCATTGTAGCTGACGATAATGTCAGTATATCTGATTTCATGGTAATAAGTCCGAAAATTGTTATTTTACCTGTTCAAGTATTAAGATGTGTCAGAATACCATTGTTGTTAATTTCCATATATTTTATTTGTAAAATATTTACCTTTTGAGTCAGGTGACCTTTTACTTTGCCCCGGAAGTTCAAAGAGAGTGAGAAATAGTAGCTGCGAAAAAGGACAAAGACGATAGAAAGAACCAAACAGAAAAGAGGTCAAAACGCTACTTAACGACCGCTGGTGATGTATTGGCAAACGCAGTAAATATATTGTATGTAATTGGTGTTTATTTAGAGGTAATTTATGCAAATCTGAGACATTTTCTCTATCTGTCTTTATTTTAGTTTTCACAGTGTTCCTTGTGTTGAAGTTGGTGAGAATAAATGTTACACATGCGTGAAGTCCTGTTAATTGCGAAGAAAACCAGTAGACCATAGAATCCAAGCTTATTGCCTGCAGGAATTCAGGAAATTTATGGCAATGGGAAAGAAATGAGTTGTTTCGGTGGCAATGTCAGGACTGAAATCATCCAAATGATTCTAGTGAAGGTGTGTGGAGTTTTAAAACACAGTGGAGCACTTCCTGTATATTGGCATATAACCTCACAAGGTGGAACAAAGTGTTTTCGGTTTGAGAGAAGAACTAAGCCTAAATCTGCAGGGTTTGTGCATTAAATAAATCCTGCGGCGTCTGTGATGAGGAAACAACATAATAAGTAATATAGTCCCTTTAAACCACTTTTTTATGCTTTTTATTTATATCAGCTACTGTTAAATCACAGTTGTTACAGTTAAATTCCAAAACACCTAATGTGACACTGAACACATACCGTCTTTTAAGCGTTATAATGGTTTCCACTGTGTTTCTATAGCTCAGTTGTTTGGAGCTGGTGTTTACATGAGCGTACCTTAATGCATCACACAGTGTTTACAAAAGCTGTGCCTGGGATGTGTCAGGAATCCACATGGTATTTGCTCTGTTTGTGTCCGGGCTCCGAGCCAATCACAGCGCAGGCTCTGGATCGTAACAAGAGCCCGTGTCAACGCGATTGTTTTTTCGTTCAAATAAGGCCCTTTATTTAATTACACGAATCCACTAAACGCTGCCATGTAACTTTTCTGGTATAAGTTACAACACCTGCTTGTCCTGTCATGGTGATGTTATTTCTTTGCATAGAATATTCCAGAGTATGGTATTATGTTCATCTGTAACTTACTTTAGGCACTGATTTAGGGACATTTAGCTCAGTTGGTAATGTTTGTCCACTGATCTGAAGGTTGGGGGTTCGAATCCCGCTCTCGACATAAAACATCATTGGTAGAGCGAGCAGATCCACTCACCACAGGTTAGCGGTACGATTCTGGAAAAAAAAACTATATCTAGGTAAGTTAAAATGACTTAAATTAAGAACATTTTACTTTATTTGAGCAGATTCATCTTGACAAGTGAAATTATCTGCCAGTGGAATAAGTGTTTTTTTCTTAATTGAAGCAACAGTTGATTGTATTTCTTATTTTAAGTGTAGCAAGATGTATTTTCATATTTTTAGTACAAAAATCTTATTACACTGGCAGATCATTTTTCTTACCAAGTGAAATTTACACAAATCAAGGTAAAACTTTCTTAATCCAAGTCATTTTAGCTTGAATAGATCTAGTTTTTTTCAGTGCAGATCCCACAAATGAATTCTGTCGTTGTGTCCTTGGGCAAGACACTTAACCCACCTCCCAGTGTCTACGTACACTGTGTGTGAATGTGTGTGTGAATGGGTGAGTGGTCCCTTGATGTAAAGCGTTTTGAATGTGGGAAAACGCTGTATAAAAATTTGACTATTTACCCTTCAACCTTTCTATCTTCATGGAGCCCAAACCAGACCAAGTTACAGCTCAGATCTGTGGAGAGGCAACCCCGCTCACCATCAGAATGCCTGTTTTTTGTGGGCATTTTCAAGCTATAAAACCAGCTGTGACTGAATACATGTAAGGCAGAGCTGTTTAATGTCATACTGTGGAACATTCAAGGCAAAGCAATGACGTATCCATGGAAACAAGCAGGTGATGGACCCCAAACCAAAACCACTGTGTGCACCTTTAATGAAATCTGTGTACTCAGTTTGGAAATAAACAATAAATGATTTCAGCTATTTTATTTTTCTCGATTCAAAACGACTCTTTTTCAAGGCTAATTGTGACCCATTTGCATTTTAGCGACGAGAAAAACCAAGAAGCGCAGTATTTTTTTCTCTTGCAGACCTGAGGAAAGGCGTCACGTGTGTGAGGACGGTGAACGTGGTGTCACCGCTTAAAGATCCATAATAGTTAGCATGTTAGCTGCGGGGGGTCGTATTAGCACAGTGGTAGTTAAGCTCTCTGTCCAGAGGCTAATCTGGATGAATTGGCTCTAGTTATTCCTATATCGCTCCAGGTTATATCGGAGCAAAGATATCCAGTGATAAAGGACAGGGAAAAAATGGCAGCTCTACAGGATACTGATAGCTGAGAGTCTGTGTTTTGCATTTTAACACACTTTTTTGTAGGGTTGTCCAGTGTTATCAAAAGGCACGCAATAAATTAAGTTTATTTGGCTGTGATAATTACAGGGGCTGTATCCAGTTTGTTCAAAGTAAAATGTATTTTGCCCCAATACAGATTAAACCAAACATTGAATTAAAATGGAAATCGATGAGTGAGCTTGTGAGCTTTAAGACAAGACATGTTGGCAGGGGAGTAAACGGGGGGACAAAGGGGTCTGTTATCCCGGGTGTTTGGTACGGAAACAAAATCTGAACTTTATAGGCTGGTGCACACAGCGCTCAAAGTGATGGGGGTGAGACAGTATCCATCCTTGCAACAGTTGTTTGAGGAGACTGTTGTCAAACAAGCAAGAAAGATCACTTCAGACCCCTCTCATGTCCTACACTCCCAATATGAGCTGCTACCATCTGGGCGACGCTATAGAGTACCCATTAAAAACAGAAAAAGATACCTGAACAGGTATAAAAACTCATTCCTGCCCATCTCAGTAACTCTCCTGAACTTAGGCCATAGCGCAGGACTGTGATGTGATTTTGTATGGGGTTGTTAAAGTGAATGTTGAAGTATGTCTTGTTTCATGTTTGTTTAATGTGTACTGTTTATGTGGCAGCCTTTGTGTCCAAAACAAATTTCCTTTGGGACAAATAAAGTAATCTTGAATCTTGAATCTTGAGCTGGGGGGGCTCACAACAAACACAAATGCAGCAACACAACAAAAGGCCACAACACACCAAAAAATGCCACATTGGAAGTGGGACTGATGGACCAAGTAAGGAGGATCAAGCGGGAAGTGAATGGGAAAAGTTAATTAATTAATTAATCATTGCATTTATATAGCGCCTTTCAAGACGCCCAAAGCGCTTTACGGTTCATTATTCATTCACTCCACACAGAAATTTGAAGAAGAAGAAGAAGGATGTGAAAAGTAAAGGAACAAAGAAGTGAACGAAGTTGGAAACATAAGTAAAAGTAATTTATAATTTTGTGGCCAGGATCGGTAAATGTCTGACCGTCGTAAATAATTTCCCGCTTGATCCTCCTCGCTTGGTCCGTTGGAAAATAAAGTCCTGCAGTCACTTCCGTTGTGGCTTTTTGTTGTGTTGCAGCATTTGCATTTGTGTTGTGGCGTTTGTATTTGTTGTGAGCCCTCCCATGTCCGAAAACAGAGTCCCGCGGCCACTTCGGTTGTGGCATTTTTTTATGTGTTGCAGCGTTTGTGTTGCGCTGCTTGCATTTGTCGTGAGCCCCCCTGGCTTCCATAGTTTGGGGCCCAGAATTGGACCCTCTGCCTCTTAATTTATATTAGAGGGGGGCCCATGTGAGGCTTCTTGATGCAGACCCCAAAATTTTGTCGATGGACCTTGCGACGGGAGTTGCATTTTGTTCCATTCACATCTCCAAATGTCTCTTGTTGCACTTGGTACACATTTTTTCAATGTATTTTTAGCTACAAATGGCACATAAACTAACCTAACCTAAAGCTCAAAATGCTGTGTTCCACCTTATGATGTCATGAAGCCGTTGTTTTCAGGTTAGCAGCGACCTTTAACCTTTTGTTCAGTTGAGATGGGCAATTCCAGGGATAAAATTACCCACACGTTTCTAGTGAAGGTGTCTGGAGTTTACAAACACAGTGGAGCACTTCCTGTATTATCGCATTGAAAGAACTCACCCTAAATATGCAGCGTTTGTGTGTTAAACATGCGTGAATGAAACAAAACACAACTCCAGGTATGTTTTTTGATGCGGAAACAACATAGACAACACCATAGATCAGAAAATAGCGTAATAGAGACCCTATAATATAACACTGATTATTTGGCTATAAATAAAAACTGCACTTCCCGTCCGTCCCTTCCCCTCTCACACACGGACCAGCCCCACTGCTCGGATGGTGCTTACTTGTGTAGTTCTCGCCCAGGTGCACCACAGTGTAAACAGAGTGTGATGTATTCATGAATGGGAGAGCCGGCACATAAGAGTTATTACATGAATATTACATGAATATTACAAGATTGCTTGAAAGGTGAGCTGATTGTGTTTGGAGTTGTTTGTTGATTAGGAGTGCTCTGTGAGGACCCTTTAACACTGGGACCGAAAAGCCACAAATGGGATTGCCTCATAGGTGAATTCAGGTAACGTTTTCAGAAAGTGTTTGTGTAAAAATCAGTCATGAATGGATTTTTGTGTGTAAATACTTATGCAAATATTTATTTATTCACTTTGGGAGAAACAGGTGTGGTATTAAAAAAGTGTTTTCAGTTATTCATTATAAATTATTACAATATCATCATATACTGAAAGCATGGAGTGAATTAGCAGGAGTTTTGTAGTGACAGGAAAGTTTAAAGTTCCTATATTATGACATTTTCTGCTCTATCATATAATGTATATAATGTTGCTTCTCATTAAAAACATACCTGGAGTTGTGTTTTGTTTCGTTGGCAAATGTTTAACACACAAACTCTACATATTTAGTCTACGTTCTTCTCTTAAAGGGGAACTTTGGCACATTTGAAGCTAGAGTCCATTGCTAGAGGTGGTCAAATACTGTCAGAAGACAAAAAACGGCACAGATCAGTATTGCCTCAGCGGAGAGCTCAAGGCAACAAACTAGCCTTGTGATGGGAGCAAGTTCTTAACTTCCACGTAAAACGCCAATTTACTTTACACTGAAGGAGCTTAACACCACTTTCTAATCAATCTTACAACAGCCACGAGTCTAACAAACAAAACGCTCTGCCTGGCTCACTCATCAGTGTCTGGAAATGTTATAAAACAAATTTATAAGCAGCTTGCCTTACCTCTGTTGATTTCCCACTGCGCATGCGAAAGCCCAAAAGAGTCAATTGCCGACGTCATTTCTAATTCCATTTATTTACGAGTAAATTCTATTTTGTGAAAACGTTGTGGTTAATTATTTAAAGCATCACCACAATATTGCAGGGCCTGTAACAACATGGATAGGCATTGGGTAGTGCTTTCTAGTCAATGATTTTTGCATAATATGGGCCCTTTAATGTGTCTTTTCACTTATGTTTCCTAGTACATCTTCATATACTCTATACTGTATCTTGTGCAAGTCCTAACAATTTTGCCAGTTGCATTCTTCTTAGTCGACTAATCACAGAGCAGGTCTTTAGTCAATCAAAAATCCCTTTAGTCGACCACAACTTAAGTACATTTTTATTCACTCAGTTTGAAATACCAGTGTAGGATAAGTCATGCTCGGTCTCTACATTCTCCTGCCTGTTGCTTCCAGAAATATGAATAAACATTGTTCTAGGAAGAGATGCTGTTCGACATGCAACAGTTGCCATAGTAACCCATCATCTTTTTAAGTCAACCAATGAAGGTACATTAGCCCATGGCAGTCAACAAGAGGAGTGCAGGCTCGTGTGATTCAGCCTTCAAAAGAGCGTGTCTGTATCCATCACCATGTTCACTTGTTTGGTGAATAGGTCAAGGCTAGTCCAGGGCGGTTCTAGCTATAAGCAGACTGAGCACATGCAAAGGGCCCCTCAAGTCACTAGGGGGCCCCAAGAAAATAATTATTAGTAAGTGAATATATTATAAGCTTTTCATAAGGTTGTGTTTTCGTGAATAGGATATTTTATTTGTAAAAAATGGCCAAACTTGGACTAATTTGGAAAAAAACCTGAAAGGTGCACTGTGTAACATTTCTAGTGGAACGTCCATCACCTGCTTGTCTCCATGGAAATGCTTTGTTTAGAATGTTTCGCAGTGTAAAATAAAGCATTTTACAGCACAATGCTACATTGCTATTCAGATCTGCGGAGAGTCGCCTCCATTCACAGAAGGGTATTTTTTGAGCAAGAGAAACACCAGTAATGTATAAATACTAGAAAGATATGTTTCACTAGCAAGGACCACACCAACAACACATGTGCAAAGCAAAAAGTGTTTATTATAGGGAGACAAGGTAGGTCGGCTGGGTTAAGACTCAGGGTGGAGGTTCAGTCTCAGTCTTCACATGGCCCAGCAGGAACGGGAGCCCCCTTGTAGGCGTCTTATGTCTGGAAGTGAACAGATCGGGGTTGGGACAATGGGGTTGAGTTATTCGGGACAAAGTAGGTTGCCCCGATAGGCTGTTATAAATAGACTTCTGGGAAATTGAGGTCCAGGACTCCTGAGGCAGCTGACGGGTACCGTCGGACCAAGCGTGCTGCAGCCCGGGCGGTTGCAGAGGCAAAAACTCGGGTCTGGGAGGAGTTCGGGGAGGCCATGGAGGAGGACTATCGGACGGCCCCAAGGAAATTCTGGCAAACCGTCCGGCGCCTCAGGAGGGGGAAGCGGCCCTTCACCAATACTGTTTACAGTGCGGGGGGAGAGCTGCTGACCTCGACTGGGGATGTTGTCGGGCGGTGGAAGGAATACTTTGGGGATCTCCTCAATCCCACCGTCACGCCCTCCGAAGAGGAGGCCGAGGCTGGGGACCCAGAGGCGGACTCATCCATCACCCTGGCCGAAGTCACTGAGGTGGTCAGAAAGCTCCTCGGTGGCAAGGCTCCGGGGGTGGATGAGATCCGTCCTGAGTACCTTAAGTCTCTGGGTGTTGTGGGGCTGTCTTGGTTGACACGTCTCTACAACATCGCGTGGCGGTCGGGAACAGTACCTCTGGACTGGCAGACCGGGTGGTGGTCCCTCTGTATAAAAAGGGGGACCGGAGGGTGTGTTCCAACTACAGGGGAATCACACTCCTCAGCCTCCCCGGTAAAGTCTATGCCAGGGTGCTGGAGAGGAGAGTTCGGCCGATAGTCGAACCTCGGATTCAAGAGGAGCAGTGTGGTTTTCGGCCTGGTCGTGGAACACTGGACCAGCTCTACACCCTCCATCGGGTGCTCGAAGGTTCATGGGAGTTTGCCCAACCAGTCCACATGTGTTTTGTGGACCTGGAGAAGGCATTCGACCGTGTCTCTTGTGGTGACCTGTGGGGGTGCCCGGGAGTATGGGGTCCGGGGCCCTTTGCTAAGGGCTGTCCGGTCCCTGTATGACCGGAGCAGGAGCTGTGTTCGCATTGCCGGCAGTAAGTCAGACTTGTTCCCGGTGCATGTTGGACTCCGCCAGGGCTGCCCTTTGTCACCGGTTCTGTTCATTGTATTTATGGACAGAATTTCTAGGCGCAGCCAGGGGCCGGAGGGGGTCCAGTTCGGGGACCACAGGATTTCATCGCTGCTTTGCGGATGATGTTGTCCTGTTGGCTCCATCGAACCAGGACCTGCAGCGTGCACTGGGGCGGTTTGCAGCCGAGTGTGAAGCGGCTGGGATGAGAATCAGCTGTTCCAAATCCGAGGCCATGGTTCTCGACCGAAAAAGGTGGATTGCCCTCTCCGGGTGGGTGGGGAGTCTCTGCCTCAAGTGGAGGAGTTCAAGTATCTCGGGGTCTTGTTCACGAGTGAGGGAGGATGGAGCGCGAGATTGACAGGCGGATCGGTGCGGCGTCGGCAGTGATGCAGTCGCTGTATCGGACCGTTGTGGTGAAGAGGAGCTGAGCCGAAGCGAAGCTCTCGATTTACCGGTCAATCTACGCCTTACCCTCACCTATGGTCATGAGCTCTGGGTAATGACCGAAAGAACGAGATCGCGGATACAAGCGGCCGAAATGAGTTTCCTTCGCAGAGTGGCCGGGCGCTCCCTTAGAGATAGGGTGAGGAGCTCGGTCACACGGGAGGAGCTCGGAGTAGAGTCGCTGCTCCTCCACGTCGAGAGGAGCCAGCTGAGGTGGTTCGGGCATCTGGTCCGGATGCCTCCTGGACGCCTCCCCCGGGAGGTGCTCTGGGCATGTCCCACCGGTAGGAGGCCCCGGGGAAGACCCAGGACACGCTGGAGGGACTATGTCTCTCGGCTGGCCTGGGAACGCCTCGGGGTCCGTCCGGAGGAGCTGGAGGAAGTGGCTGGGGAGAAGGAAGCTTGGGAGCCCCTGCTTAGACTGCTGCCCCCGCGACCCGGCCCCGGATAAGCGGAAGAAGATGGATGGATGGATGGATGGAAATTGAGGTTTGGTAGAAGTGAGCTGTGATTCGCTGGAGAGGAGGAGAGGGGGGTTGAGGCGTGGTCCTGCTCCTGATCCTAAGTTCATCATATTTACTACATTTAAGGAAAAAGCAATAATATCTCCATGGAGACAAGCAGGTGATGGACCATCCTCCAGAAAAGTTGCGCAGTGCACCTTAACGCCGACTGTCACAAATATGCAACAAACCATTTGGATCAAGATATAAGCCGAGATAGCAGCTGCAGTCCCCTAATGTCGGTTAGTGCAGATGCAAAACCTTCCAAGGAACCTTTGGCAAGCACTTGTTTCTAGTTGTCGCAAATTTGCAACATACACAAATTTCTATTAATTTTTTTTTTGCTATAGTCTACATAGCAATTAATTAATTAATAAATTAATAATCTCAACTTAATTTACTATTTACTTAAAGGCAAAAACACACACAATTTTTTTTATATCCATCTATATAAATTCAGGTGTCTAAACCCCTCACATGACCACATTTCAAATAAAGCTGATAAACCTGAATGGCTAAAGAAAAAAGTGAGTGTGTCTAAGCAACAGTGTGATTGGTCTGACAGATGCCCACACTTCAAACTCCGTCCATGCTCCTGGCTGAAATCAGTGAAGTCCTGCGTGATGTCACATAATACTTCAAATCGTAATCGCCACTAGAAGCAGGACAGAATGTGATACTAGCAAAAAAAATAGTTAATTTAGTGTTCAGTTCCATTTTCAGCTGGTTGATCCTTGCCAAATTTGACTGAAATATCAGCAATAGATCAGTGTCAGCACCATTCTGTCTCCTCCCGTCCTCTACCGAACACATCACATGAGGAGTGTTAGAATAAACGCGCTAATAAAGTGAGAGAAGAGATCCACACAGAAGCCTCACATGTGGCTATTGAGACATTACCTCACCATATTGTTTTCAGTCTGTAACACAAGAGTCTGTTACATCAACACCGAATGGCCAATCAAACTGCGCTTTACATGTAGGCAATAAGCAAACTGCAAAGGCTGCGATTTTTAGGTCATTAAATCTCCCGTCTCCTGTGGTCTTGTTATGTGTAAAACCTGCAAACACGGTACTTTACAGCGCCACATGTTTAGAAATGCCATTCTCATATAGTTCAGCACTGGCTTTGTTTACAAACACACCAACAATCTGAGCGGTATCTGATTTCTGGAGTTATCAGATTATTGGGATGTGCGGTAAACAGCTTCATCTGATGTGAGTAGTCTGATTTCTCGATCTTGTGATCTCATTCATCTCATCTGTGCAGGTTTTGACAAGAAAAATTATGCACAATATGTCAAACTACTGTGTCCAAGTGTCATGGTACGATATTATCACGATCTGCATCTCACAGTGCGGTATTTATTGAGATATTTTGGAATCATTACTGTCATAATCCAAAGAAGTAAGATTTAAAAGTCCTTAAAAAGTGATTTCTTCATGTAGTCTGCAATGAAATGGGGCAAAGGATCATGGTTTATGTACTCTACTTCCTTCTGGTTCATGTTTTTGTTATGTAATATTGCTAGCAGTAGAACTGCATCAGTCAAATATTTTCCAGTCATCATCTCTGCTTTTCTGAATGCTTTTTGCAGATATCATTTTAATGATACCAGAATTGTTGAAGAAATTTCAAAACACAAAAATCACTTATGGGAAATATTCAAGAAACCATGGCCGATTCATTTGCATTTGAAAGTAGAATAATTGTGCAAGGATCCATTTAGTTGAAAAAATTGAAAAATGTGTGTTTTTTAAAAGTTTGAGCTTTCATATCGGTCTGATATATGGCCGATATTTTCCATGCTGCTCCAGTCTCTCAGTGCTCATTTCCAGGTCCCGTCCACAGTAGTGTGTATTCGAGTCTTTTGAGTTGCGGATGCAGTGTTCGTCCACACTAATCCAATGGAAAACGGCTCCGGAGACAGAACGATCTGGATACGCCAGCTCGCATGTATTCACCTGAGTACGGATCTGATCCAGCCCTGGGTGGACACGTGAAAACGCTGATACGCTGATGTCTGGGCTCAAGCTCCCGTCCTGATTGGACCGCGTCACTGTGACTTGCGCCTTCCTGATTCACTGGGGTCGTAGCATCAGGCATGTGACGCTATTGTGGAAAAGTTTAGACAAACCCATGAAAAGACTGTTTTCGCGCTTGCCATCTTCCTCGGTTTGAAATCAGCTGCTGCAACTTCTATAGAACAATGGCAACTTCAGACACGGTGCTCCACATGGTGGTTTTACCGCCCACATGGTGTTGTGATGTTGTGGCGACGTGATGCCAACCTAGTTATGTGACTAGTGTTTCTGGCAATCCAGACACGACGTGTGTGGATGGAAATAATTTCCAATACACTGATACGGTGATATGGTGATTAGTTTCAGTGTAAACGCAGTCCCAGTTTATTCTATTTGCATCAGATTTGTCTTTCTGAACAGATTAATGTGAAAAAAAAATACAGAAGAAAAAAAATAGCTGCATGTTAAGGCAAATATGTGACATGGTTGTAAAAGGCACTCTGCTTTCTGTCCTGATGTGAGCTCCATTAGCAGCTGCTTTATAGGCTCTGCAGCAGATGGACCCACAGACAATTCGCCCACAGAATTAAAGGTGTTTTTTGTGACATCCAACTGTTTGTGTTTGGCTGACAGTCAGGGCATCGACAGCTTTTCTGATTTAGAAGTCGTCATTGGGCTGTCGTCATACGGTGGGGGGAGCGAAATAGTTTTGAGGTAGTAATGCAGCAATAACCAAGGCAAGGCGAGTTTATTTGTATAGTACAATTCGTTCACAAAGGAATTCAAAGTGCTTTACAGAATAAGAAATACCAATAACATCTTTGGTTCATCCTCCAGATCTTATTCCATGGTTGAAACTTGGCACTCAGAATGTTCAAAATGTTATTACTTGTGTATAAATTTTAGTAATAAAAAGACAAGATATAAGAGTACGGCTTGTCTTATGAATAGGCCACATTTTTAGAGCTTCGGCCCCTTCAGCCCCTTGTGTGGGACTGGCATTGCTAAGTTTATCCGAGCTGATTTGAGATGACTTCTTCATTTTCCCAGTTCTAATTACTCAGACTTTTAAATATTGAGAGTTAATGAGCACTCACAATCTGATAATTATCTACAGATGGCTCTCTTCTCCTGTCAAACCAAGCCATTAGCATCCCAGCGCTTTGCCAATACGAACATTACGCTAATATAAGATTACATTTGATTATGACTAATTACTTAAGTGCCCGTAAGCCCTTTTTCTTTCTTCTCTTCCATTCTTTGCATTCTGATCAGAGGGCCCCATTGTCTTAGTTTTTTCTATGGCAATGTAAACTCAGCACAAAAATGTCACTGGTCGGACATGCAAAGGGAATACATATTTTTTGTTTACGTTGAACTAAACATACTGTACACTCTGTATGAGCTCAGTTGGGTACAGGCAGCCATGTTTTTGCTGTGGGAAGTAATGAAAAGCAAGTGTGGATACTGTAGTTCACTTTGGTTTTATTCCTCGGTTGAGTGGCTTGGTTTTGGCATAGATCTTGAATATATTTACTTTGAATTCTTTATAACATGGGTTTATAAAACTTGATTAAGGAGGAATAAATATCTAAGAAGTTGTTTGGCTCCTGATCTATTATATAACTAATAAATTATATAAATATGTACTGGGGGCCAACTTGAGGACGCTCGATGTAGCCTGATCTTGGCTGCTTATCAAGTTTAGTACTGGGATGGGGGGCTGCTGGGAAAATACAGTAAAACTTGTAAATGCTCATGGTTTTTATATAGTATTTTTCCACCTTCAAGGCTCCAAACACTTTACATCAAGGAACCGCTCACTTATTCACAAACATATACATACACCGCCAACCTGTGGTGAGTAGATCTTGTATCTTAAAACCACAGTGTGTCCTATTAAGTTTAGTGCAAAGAGCTTTGGGCATTTTGGAAGATGCTATAGATTCAATACATTATTTAAGTATGTCTGTATGTAGAGTACTGTGCAAAAGTTTTAGACAGGTGTGAAAAAATGCTGTAAACAAAGAATGCTTTCAAAAATATATATTATGATTGTTTGTTTTTATCAATGTACAAAATGCAAAGTGAGCGAACAAAAGAAAAAGAAAAAGTCATTAAGAACTATCTTCAACATAAAGAACAACACTACAAAAAAGGATTTTCTAGCATAGTTAAACTGACTTGAATTAAGCAGATTCATCTTAAAAGACCAGTTTTAAGATTTTTTTTACTTAATAAGATGAGATTTTTTTTTACTTGTTTCAAGATATTCTATCCTGATTTATCTTATCTAGATATTACAACTTATTCTAAGCACTTTTTATATTAACTCAAGCCAGGTTAAGCCTCTTTAACTTCCTTTCAAACCAATAAGGTGAAAAATCTTACCATAAATACTTGAAACTCGTGTTTTCTGCTTAGAACAAGATTTGTATTTCGTCTTGTTTAAAGAAAACTTGGTAAGTGAAAATTTCTTACTGCACTGGCAGATAATTTCACCTAAAATAGGGCATTTTTACCTCAAAATTGGTATTTTTTCTTATTTTTTGATAGACCTTTTTTGCAGTGAAGAAGTTGTGTTGGTGATGGTCTGGCCCCACAGCCCTGACCTCCACATCATGGAGTGAGTCTGGGATTAACATGAAGAGACAGAAGGATGTGAGGAAGCTCCATCCACACAAGATCTGGGTTTAGTTCTTCAACATGTTTGGAAGAACGACCAGCCCAGGTCCTTCACAAACTGTCTGCAAGTAAAACCTAGAAGAACTGATGCTCTTCTGAAGGCAAAGCTCACACCAAAAATTGATTTGATTTAGATTTCTCTTTTGTTCATTCACTGGATTTTGTTGATTGATGAAAATAAATGAACACAACTGAAGCCATTCCTAGTTTACAGCATATTTTTCCACACCTGCCTAAAACTCTTGCTGTATCTATGTATGTAAGTATTTATTTATTAAAAGCATTTCGATAAACTTGAATGGTCAAACTATTGCAAAGGCAGTGTGGTGATGTGGTCCCTTGTGTCATATTGTGTTATAAGCGTAGATCTGATTAGATGAAACGCTTCACTGATCCTGAAAGTGATCTCTCTGTACACACACACACACGGACAGAGCCCAGTCAGCACATTCACACCTCGGATTCTCTCTGCTCATATTTGATCTCGTCACTCTTCATCTAGTCTGACGGCTGCAACACTGTCTCCACCTGATATGTCGACGCCACCAAGACAGACACATAAGGCCAGATGAGTGAGCTACAGTCAGTCCACCCCTGCAGCTTCAATTTCAGCTTCAGTGGTGTAACATGACAAAGTAAAAGTAGTAAAGTATTGTACTTTTCTGGCGGAAGGTACATCACTTATTTTACTAATGGAGATATTATAGTTTTACCCAGAATGTTCCACAGTATGCCGTTAAAATCATTTATCTCTTGCACTGGCTCAATTACAGGTGTTTTTATAGCTTAGAAATACCTTAAAAAGTATGCATTTGTTCTGTGCGTTGGCTCGCTTCTCCACAGATCTGATTTGTCACTTGGCCTGGTGGTGTCGCATATTAATCTTTATGGAGATAGATCAATTTAATGCTACATTTTGATGTAGACAAGCAGAAAACGTACACAGTGCACTATTTTAGAGTAGATACTTTTTATTTTCACTACATTTGATAGAAGGTATTTGTACTTTCTACTCCACTACATACAGTATTTGAACAGGACTAAAAAGTTTAACTATTTTATTTTTTTAATCATTGTTTGAGACTTGCTAAAAGGGCTGAGGGGTTATTTTTAACACATCTGTAGTTTCATCATTTCTTCAAAATCACTACATTTGAAGCTTCATCAAATCTCAAAATCTGCACATAATACTTTTACTTTTTACTCTTTAACTTAACTCAATTCAACTTTATTTCTAGAGCACTTTAAAAACAACACAATAGACCAAAGTGCTGTAGACAAAACACATAACAGTGACAAATGCAGTGACAGGTACAGGCAAATATAATACAATACAAATACAGGTAAAAAGTCAACCCCCAATCCTCAAACTGAGTTAAAAGCCAAAGAGAAAAAGTGAGTCAGCCTTATGTGCAGAGGGAGCTCATTCTGATGCTTTAAGTACAATTTTAAACAGATAATTTAACGCATTTTTACTACTTTTTTTTGCTCCAGTATCTGTACTTTTACTTAAATAACAAAATGAATACTTCTTCCACTTCTTCCAAGTTAGTATTTTTTCAGTTTAATACAGTAATACAGTTTCAGCACGATAGAGAAAACATGAAGTGGAGGAGATGGAGAGGTTGAGGAGGCTGATAGTTAAGAATTAGAGGACAGCTGTACACTCTGTAAGAAGGAGATTAAATTCTTCAGTCTATATAACTCCTTGTGTAGTCTGTCTTTTCCATGTCCGAGCTCTGGCTGTGGAATCCCCATCATGACGCTGTGTCTAAAAATAGTAGGTCTGGCTCGGATTCTTATGTAAGCATCGCTCCTCTGATCTCCCATCGGAAAATTACGCTTTCAGCATCCACACATCAAAGCACAAACCATCTTGTTTTCAGTATCATTTAGCTCGCGTTCAGTGCATAAATTACTCTATATGTTCCTGTTATCGAATCTTTATAGGTGCATTGTGTAACTCCTTCAAATGCTTTTCTCCGTGGAGATGCTATTGCTTTGTCTGGAATGTTTCACAGTATGGCATTAAACCTTTCTATCTTCACGGAGACCAAACCAGACCAAGTGACAGGTCAGATCTATGGAAAGGCGACCCCGCTCACAGTCAGAATGCCTGTTTTATCTAGGTATTTTTGAGCTATAAAATCACCTGTAATTGAATACATGTAAAGTAGAGCTGTTTAATGTCATACTGTGGAACATTCCAGGCAGAGTAATGGCGTATCCATAGAAACAAGGTTACGGACCCCAAACCAAAAAGTTACACCTTTAAAGCACCTTTAAGTTGACCTTGAATCTGTTTTGTGACAGAAAAGTCCAGAAAAAGACTGTTGGGACTAGAAATCAGTGAATTATAAACACTGATGTAACATGTTTGCAATAATTAGATCATTTACTTATTTATTTAGCACTTATATAACATAACAGTTAAAAAAAAACACACACACCAGATAAAAAAGTAAGTGCGGGAAGAGGCAGAAAACCCAAAAGGGCTTATGAATACATTACAATTGAACATTATAGATGTGCATTAATAAAATGAAAAAAATATATATATTTACACACCTTAGATTAAATACATTTGATTCAAACATGGATTAAAATACAATGAAACATCCACAATTGAAAGATTATCAAACATGATCATGAAATATTTAACATTTCCTCAAACTCTTTTAAATTATATTTCTACCATACCATTTCTACTATATCTACCAGAACCAGATGTGAAAACGGCTCCACATTTTATTGTTATGATAAGGAACTAATCTTGGACTTAATGTCATTCTTGTAAGGAAATTATTTTTATTTGTCACGTTGAGCTACACAAACTGTATTTCCTTTTCTAAAATACACCACCTGAACTAACTGATAATACAATCTGCTTTACCTGGACGGTTTCACAGTATTAAACTTCTCCATCTAACATTTATTGCATTTCAGATATTTTATTGCTCACTTCTCCACTGATATGATCTGTAAAGAAAACAGGCGCAATAACAGACAAGCAGAAGGTGGATCCTTTGATCAATACTAACAATTTTGTCTCCATGAAAATGTTATTGCTTTGCCCAGAATGCATTAAACTTCATAAAGACAAGCAGGTGGCACCAACAAACCAAGTTCCAGGTCAGATCTGATGTTTAAACCTGCAATTGAGTTAGATAGAAGTGTAATGTGATAATGTGTAATGTTATATTGTGGAACATTCCAGCCTAAAGAATAATATTTCCATGGATACAAGCAGGTAGAGGGCCCTGTACAGAAGGAAAAAAAACTAAAATGTGGCTGTTCGCTGCAGGTGTTCCAGTCAAGACACAATGAAATCCGGGCACTCCAAAAAAGTAAAAGTCACACAAGGAAAAGTGTAATTAAAAGGCCTTATTTAAACGGTCAAAGCCAACACGTTTCAACCATGACTGTTTTTCATCAGGGCTTAGTCAAAAAAAGAGGTAGAGGACCCTGCACCAGAAAAGTTACACATAGAGATGTCCCAATCAAGCTTTTTTGGCTTCTGATCCAATACCTTTTTTATAGCTCCGGTAGCACCATCTATGTAATGTAGTGTCGTGAAGGAAGTTCGTACCTTAGCTCCAAAAAGTCCATTAGACGAGGAAAGCCTTACCGACCTTGCCTCGCCTTGTCTCCGCCAGTGTTTGCTGCTGTGGCTTTGCTGTCTTGCACTTGTGAATCTCAAACTCATTCTTTTGTAAGTGATGAATCAAACTGGTAGTGTTAAAGTGGCTCTGGTGGTTCCTCCACGAGAAACTGTTTGTTTGCAGCGATTGCGTCGCTGTTTGACTCTCATTTTGCTGTAGTGAAAAGTCCCACACAGCGACATGACGGCGTTTTGATTTACGGCTGCTGTAAAGCGAGTCCATCCATCCATCCATCTTCTCCCGCTTAATCCGGCTGGGTCGCGGGGGCAGCGTGCTGCCCAATACTCATAGCACCTGACCCCCCCTATGAACCCCTCTGCGGGTGGTGAGCCCACAGGGCTCAAAGCGAGTCGATGTTGCAAAAACATGTGAAACTGAATTGGTCCAATCACGTGACTGAATCCCATACTGTCTGATACTCATAAAAGAGCCCATACCAATACTGAATATCGGATCAGGACATCCCTAGTTACACATTGCACCTTTAATGTGAGCACAAATTTATCTTCTTACTTGCAGAATCTTGTAATATGAGAAACTCGCCCAAAGAAAACTCATTTTGGACTATTGTTTTGGAGTTCAGGTGGCCTCCGCACACTCCACCGCAGAAGTGTGTCAGACCATCTCCAGAGGGCCACAAGTGTTTTTCCCCGCATCATCACAACCTCTTCAGCTTAAATTCACTCATAAGTCAGACTTAAATGTGCCTGAATCCCACTGGGAGAACTTCACCGAATCGTTAAGGAAATATGGGTCACCGGCCGCTATGAGGCGACGAGAGCCAAGTGGTCCCATAGTACTACTCACAGTCACAGTAAACAGCTGTATTCACACAGAGTGGACCCAAATGTGGCGGTATTATGGAAGTGGTAATGGAAGAAATGTTAAGAATCTCTCCAGAAGATTAGAAATGTCAACAAGTCTGCAGATAAACACAGTGTACTACTTACGGGTCCCCTTCAGTAATAAAAGCACTTTAAACTGAATAATTATCAATAGGTTCTTCCAGGGTTTATAATCAGAACGTGGCCATTTAAACGCCGGTACTGTCCCATATGTTAGTGCTAATGCATTTTCAATGGGGAAGACGTTAAAGACTATGAAATACGAGGGTTGTTATGGCGAATGGCAACTACGTGATGATAGATGAGCTTCTGCTGTAGAGCTCATTACCGCAAGTGCTTAGTGTAGTTTATTGATGTATTGATTGTTTAATGATTAGTGCCAAAATCCATGCTAAATATACTGCTTTACAAATCACACAAAACAATGACTTTTTTTGTTTCAATCAGCACCACGGATCCTAGATAGATTTAGAGAAATTTAGCAAATGGTGCTGGAAATAAAATGATTTAAGTTTCCGGTAACCATCTGGAGGGTGAGGCGAGTTAGGCAGTTCGTGGGTCTCAGCTTCCAGTTTATAGGAGATATTTTGAAGACTTTTGCCCATTCAAAAGATACAGTATTTGGTTTTGAATTGTTAATAGACCTTTTTCATAACAGCAAGATGTGTCCACGATGTTGAGTCGTGCAATGGCAATGCTTTTCTATGGCAAAATACATGTGGAAAAGTGTTGCATAATTTTGACCAGCTTCATAAATCTGTCACAACACCAAATCTGCATCCAACAAGGTCGACAAAGAACAGATTCTGTCCATGAAGAATTTATCCACAGCTATTGAGGTAAGAAAGAACGACTAGCATTAGAAAACTACTGAGCAAAACTAACATTATGGTCATGAATAAAACAGAAGTAACTTGTTCACTCAGACTGATTCTACAATTAAAATTAAAAATCGATTTCATGATGTAGATATTAGCATACAGAGAGATTTGTGCAGTTTGAATGCTAGAGATGTAATCTGTGAACATCTGTAACATTTAAACTGCACTCTCTCTCTATGTTAATATCGACATCACAAAATCAATCAAAATCAATCAATCAATATAGGGGCTATATATACGAAATTCACTACAGACATTCCTCATGTGAAGACAGAAAAAAAATATTATTATGGCCACGCCCCCTGACAAACCAGAAGGCGGTCATCTTGGATTGAAATAAAAAACATGCTGAGTCAGCATTTTCGCTCGCGTCGCATTTGAACGAACTCCTCTGAAGGCGCTTCGCCCACAGGGGTGAAAATCGCCGTACATCAACTAGAGAAGTGCGGCATCAAACGATAGCTGAATTTTATTTTTTTTTTTTGATGTCACGGTTTACGTGCAGCGAAGCCGCAAAATTTGTTTAGATTTTTTGCAATTTTCCAATGTCAAAATTTCCTCCCATTCGGCCGTACAAAGTTCGATTGGGCTCAAATTTGAATCACTTGTAAAACTTTCCTGCCAAAGCCTACTAATTGTGACACGAGCAAAAATGGTGTGATAGCGCTCCCTGCAGGACACAACAAAATTTTGCATGGAGGGCCAAATTTTAGTTTTTCTAAAATGTACCAAATTTGGCCCAAAATTACTTTAGGTCATCTCAATCAAAAAAGCTAATGTAAACCATATGGTATTTTTAACCGTGTTGCCATGGTGATGCACAAAATCTCCAATGTTATCCTAATGGGAGAGATCAGATAAATTCCCATTCATGAAAAATATTTTACTTTCACTGAATATTCTCAAATTTGGCACAATTACTCTTCATGTGATCCCGATCAAAAAAGTCAATGGCAACTATATGGTATATTTGACTGGGTTACCATGGCGATGCACCAAATTGCCCATGTTATCCTTATGGGTAAAATTTCTACAATTTCTTACATTTCAAAGGGATATAACAGCTTGCTATTTTCATGGAAGAACGTGAAATTTAGCAGACTGATTCTTCAGGTCAGCCCAAACAAAAAAGTCTGGGGGCCAAAGTATTTTGCACGGTGTTGCCATGGCGATGTCCCAAAGTGTCCATGTTTGTCTATGTTGGCACATCAGCATCTCCAGTGTGTGTGGACTTTATGTGTTTAGTGACACGTTCAGCCCAAAGCCACAAACACACAGAGACAAGAGGCTCATCAGCGCCACCCAGGGGAGCGTCAGCGCCACCCGGGGAAGCGCCGGGTTGGCCCAGTGCGAAATGCGGCCCGCGAGGGCCGTTCGATGCCGCTTGTGGCTTTAATTAATTTTAATTCTTAAATCAGTCTGAGTAAACAAGTTACTTCTGTTTTATTCATGACCATAACATTAGTTTTGCTCAGGAGTAGTTCACTAATGTTCGTGGTTGTTCGCCTTAAGTTTTCATCTTTTTTACCTTGATAGTTGTGGATAAATTCTTCATGGACAGAATCTGTTCTTTGTCGACCTTGTTGGATGAAGATTTGGGCCATGTACACACGTAGCCGGGTATTTTTAAAACCGAACATTTCCCCCCCTCCGTTTATAAAAATAGTTTTATCCACACCACCTCGTCTTCGAAAAAAAAAAACCTTCTACACATAACCAAACATCTGCGTTTTCAACCACATTCATACGCATTCCAAACCTGTAGATGCCGTTATTTCCATTGAGCCCTCACTTCGCCGTCACTTCCGCCTAAACCTATCTTATTGCTCTTGGAGCAGTAGTTGGACTTCTGCAATTAAACATGTACATAGCACCTGCACAATAATTAATGCTACCACAGCTCTCAAGAAACGACTCCAATCCATAGTCTGCTTTGGCTTTTGCAGTCGCCTAAACAAAGGTCGCACGTTTGACATCAGGGCAGATTCATATTTTTTGGCGCAGACAGTGACGTTTTAAAACGCAAAACCCCAGTTATCTCTGTCCACACAAACACGCATAAACGGAGTTTTCAAAAATCTTCACTTTGGCCGGAGTTTTCTCTGAATACTCGTTTTTGATGCGTGTTCGTGTGGATGACAGGTCAAAACGCAGCAAAACATCTTCGGTTTATCAGATACCCGGCTACGTGTGGACAAGGCCTTGGTGTTGGGGCAGATTTATGAAGCTGGTCAAAAATATGCAACACTTTTCCACAGGTATTATTTCATAAAAAAGCATTGACAAAGTGACTTTTATGCTACATCGCAGCACTTTTGGCCCTTGTGACAAAGTCTATTATTATGGCAGCAGGGCTAGATTTTTTATCACTTTGAAACCCATGGATAGGCTACACTATACTAAAAGTAAAAGTGCACTATTTAACTTTTTGTTTTGGGGTCCGTCACCTGCTTGTTTCTATGGATATGTCATTGATCTGCCTGGAATGTTCCACAGTATGACATTAAACAGCTCAACCTCACATTTATTCAATTACAGGCCGGTTTATAGCTCAAAAATACCTAGAAAAACAAACATTCTGACTGTTACAAGAGATGCCTTTCCACAGATCTGACCAGGTCTGGCTTGGTCTCCATGTAAATAGAAATGTTTACCACACTGTGGGACTTTCCAGAGAAAGCAATAACATCTCCATGGAGAAAAGCATTTGAGGGACCAATAGAAAAGCTACAGAATACGCATTTAAGTACATAAATATGGTACGGTGTGTTTATGGTTTATTACTTTATTAGTTCATGGTAATACTGAAGTTCTGTGTGCAGCATCCTTGCATAACGCGCCACGACGGATTATGAAACAATTAGCTGTCCTTAAGAATCTTATGCGTCACCCGCTCACATCATGCACACTGCTCTGTTTGTGGACCTTTGGGTGCTAGTGCTGTGGGAGTGGGTGACGGTGATGACTGCTGACATGCATAGGAGACAGAGGCATGAAGGAGAGGTTGGCCTAGCCGAGCAGCCTGGGGTATTGGGAGGGACTCATTACTGTCCATCAGCGCCTAAATGAATGCAGTTTAAGTGAGATGAATAGGCCTATTGATGGGGCAGGCTTGTTATGGTAGATCTGTTGGGAAAAGAAACAGCAGGAGGTTCATTTTCCAATAAATATTTGATGGGCTTGTGTGTGTATGTGTATGTGTGTGTGTGTGTGGTTATATAGAGTGGAAGAGATGTATCTGTGATGCCGATCTCAAAATGAAATGGCCATCAGTTTGACGATCTGTCCAGAGGGAAGCTTTCTCATTTACTGCAGCGCTTTTCCTTCTAGATACCTTCTAGGTTTTATGTTATGCAAAATTGACTCTTGTGAGCTTTAAACCATGTTGAACTGTAATGTTGTTACCTCCTCAAAAACATATCTGGCCTTGTCAGGTGAAGAGAAGAGGCAGAGCGCTTCACTGGGTCACAAAACAGTCCGAAAGTAGCAGTGCAGGTGCTCTACTAGGGTTAACTTGAAATCTATCTCTCTTGTCTATGCCCTGACGAAGACCATCTTGCTGGTTGAAACACGTTGGTGTCCCTCGATGCAATATAGGACTTTTAATATATTCAGTCTGTGTGCCTTTGGGTTTGCACTTTGCCCATTTTTACACTTTCCAGTAAGGGCTATTTCTGGAGTTGTGTTTTGTTTCATTCACACGTGCTTGAGTAATCCAGGTTTATTGCTCTCTCTACATCTCCAAAGCTCAAAATGCTCTGTTCCACCTGTCATGAAGTGGTAGTTTTCAAGTTAACAGCTACTTTTATCTTTAGTTCAGTAGAGACTGGCAATTCTAGAGATGAAATAATTGTAACGCATTAGTCTTATATAACCCTTTTCCAGACACTAAAAGTCACTCTACACTCAGTGATGGTAAGTGATTATTGTAACCACAGCAGCCCTGGGGCAGACTGATGGCGAGTGAGGCTGCCAATCTGCACCATTGGCCCCTCCAACCACCAACATTCACACACACAACACATTCTTACTAGATAAATGCAGGTAACGTATCTGCAGGTGAAGACACAACAGTTTTTGCCTCTGGCGCCACTGTGGGACCTGCTTT
Organism: Odontamblyopus lacepedii; assembly: GCA_034769755.1. Classification (NCBI taxonomy): domain Eukaryota; kingdom Metazoa; phylum Chordata; class Actinopteri; order Gobiiformes; family Gobiidae; genus Odontamblyopus; species Odontamblyopus lacepedii. Next base: position 12,571,899 of record CM068357.1, read on the forward strand.
TCCCACCTGTCTCTCTATCAAGTGCTACCTGGGAAGTAACTGAATACATGCACCGAGAAAATGCATTCTAAATACTAGTTTTGTGTAATGGTATTCTGTAGAGCAGTCAAAATGTTGCAGCAAAACTTGAATTTCCCTCTGGATCAATAATGTATCTCTCTATCGCTGTCTCTCTGGAGATGTAGGCAAACTAATAATAAGGGAGTACATAGAGATGTGTGAATGAAACAAAACAACTCCTGCTAAGTTTTTGATGAGATAACAACATTCTAACATGGCTAAAAGCTCACAAAAATCAATTATTTGTGTAGTATAGGGCCTTTGAACGTTATTGCTTGCTGGGGAGAAATATTTCAAAGTTGCTTGTGCATAAAGCATTGGTGAAGTGGAGAGCGAGGTGAGTTCCACAATCTTCTTTCTTCTCTCCATTGTTTTGCTGAATCTTTGAGGACGATGCTTTAAAAGTATATTGTTCCCAGAGTTGGAGCCATCCTTTCAGCGAAGTCAAGGAACAGTGCATGTGCTGAGTCAGGGCCAGCGCTCGGGCGGGCCATTAGTGATGATGTGAGCATTTTGCGATGGGAGCGTGAGGGATGAGCCTATAGGTGCATCCCGTTTCAACTCCACACAGGGAACACTTGGCTCCACTGCGCTGGTATAATGTGACAAAGCAGAAAGCCATACGCTGTGGAGAGTACGTACAGTAAACAAGAATATTCAGGCCACGATTCTCTTAAAGCACTGTTAGCAAGTTGTGTCTGAGCAGAGGTGCGGAGAGTAAAGCCCAGTGCTGGAACAAAAGTAATAACGAACCGTACTTAAAGGTGCACTGTGTAACTTTCCTGGTGGAGGGTCCTTCAAATGCTTCTCTCCATGAAAATGTTACTGCTTTGTCTTGAATATTTCACAGTATGATATTAAACCTTTCTATTTTTATGCAGACCAAACCAGACCAAGTTACAGGTCAGATCTGTGGAGAGGCGACACCGCTCACAGTCAAAATGTCATGGAACATTTCAGGCAATGACATCTCCATGGAGAAGAGCATTTGATAGACCCACCACCAGAAAAGTTACATACTGCACCTTTAAGTGTACATTTCACATGTGTGTCCTTTACTTAAGTAAATTTTAAAGTGGATATTTTTACTTGTACTTTACTACATCTGAGAGAAAGTATCTGTACTTTCTACTCCACTGCATTTTTGAACAGGACTAAAAAGTAATAAGTATTTTTTTTATTCTTGTATGAGACCAGCCGAAAAAACTGAGTTTTTAAAAAAAAATCAAGGTCATAGTTTGAGCAAACAAACAAAATGGCAAAAAAACCCAAACCTGTTTTTGTTGAACAAAATTCTGCACCAATTCTGAACAAAATTCTGCACAAATCTTCATCAAAATCAAGATTTGAAGCTTTATTAGATCTCATACTCTGCACAAAATACTTTTAATCTTTAAATACATATTTTAAATGGGTACTTCAGTACTTTACTTAAGTAGTTGCTTTTACTTGAGCATTTTTGGCTTCAGTATCTGTGCTTTTACTTAAGTAACAGAATTGAATACTTATTCCACCAGTGGTATAGCCAAAACTGTACTCACTAATATTAGTCAAGTAGGCAGTCCAAGAAATGAAAAGAAAGGGCTGAATTTACAATTTCCTCTCCATGGAGACAAGCCACTCCAGCAGAAAAGTAGACCTTTAATGTAACTTAATTGGAAAAAAATGCACAAAAATAGGGAATTTTAGACACAAATAAACTCTGGTGCAAGAAATTCAATATTTTAACAACATACAGCTTTTAGAACAAGAGTACTCTTTAATGCTTGTATCATATCTTTTATTCTTCTTGACAACTGTAAATTGAAAATATTTAAATGAGGAAAGTTGCAACTCGATATTTCTTTTTACTAAATTGTCCAGCCTTATGTTTATCTCTGGTGCAAAGTCAAGCTGCATTGTGTAGATCCAAAGTCTAAAATACTTCATGGATTTCACATCTCCTCCATCTTTCCTCTTGACATAGTGTCCCTGCGGTGTCTCTCCAGGCTCTTTGGGAATATTTACAGTGGATCTGCTGATGATGGACTGATTTTGCAAAGGTGGGCGTGACTGTTCTCCTTGATTAAGTGTTGGGATATTGACGGGACCTCCGCCCTCACATTTGTGATGAGAAGCTAGAGCTCTCCTGACAGGTGACACCTGGCTGACAGCTGTGAGAAATGTCCTGTCTGATCAATACACTGTGCTGAGCCAGTGGAACTGATATTTCATGATACGCTCTCTCCATTTTGTTTTGCCTTAGTACCCTTTCCTCTGACCTCTGCCGCCAACATGCACACATTATCTCCAGCTAGTAAATATGCTCCTATCACAACAGTCTAAAGAAAGCTGAAGCTACATTTCACTAAGATTGTCAGTACATTGCAAAAATATCAGTATTGCAATATCATTTCAAGCAGTTCTTGAGATTTTCCAGGAAAAAGATATAACCACAAAACTGAATCAAAACAACTGAACTGACTAAACTTTTGCTGCCTTGTTTCACTACTAATCCAAGCAGCTTCTTCAGGGGTTTGTGTTTGTGACTGTGGCTCGGGGCTGCAAATTTTAGTAGGGTCTTTGGTTCAATTTCATGATAATATCGCAATTTCTGCTAATTTATATTGCTTGCTGGAAAATAAAAACATACAGCAACAACAAACCAGTAACATTGTCAACCAGCGAGCTTTGCTCCTCAACCATCTGCATCTGGACTCTGGAGCCATTCATATTTAGGCTTTTGTACGCCTCATTCTTTTGGCTATTTCTACTTTCCGCAACTGGTGCAGCACAATATACTTCAACATTGGGTAATTGCTGTTGCAGGGGAATTAATATAGTGAAAAACATTAGATTTCTGTCTGACAGAGAAGTTAATTGTAAAATATGAATGATAAATAAAGGATTTTTTCTCATTAAGTCCTTGTTTAGCCTTGTTTGGGTCTTGGTTTAGTCTAATTTATACTTAAACGTATATTAAAATGCAGTGAGTCTCATCATCTCCTCCTCTTTACCAGCAGGGGGAGATTCACATTTCCCTCCCTGCTTTGTTTGAATGTAAAATACTCACTAATAAATCTCCAACAGCTGCATAAATAATAGGATGGTATTTACTGGACTAAACAACAACTTGTATCTAACACTGTGCTCAATGCATACGCGACTGGAATCTACATGTTTTGCTTATTTTCCTTATGCTGCGATGTAAAACTGATGACGCAGATATGAAGTCCAATTATCTTGTGTAGTGCAGTTTCAGGGGCAAACAGAAAAGTGCCGACCCAACACTCTGTGACTCCTTCCCTGGAAAAGTGTGCCACCTTTAATTTTAGCACGCACCTGCACTACACACTACAGTCTAGTACACTTTGAATACATTTTTTTGTAGCTTGTTTATTATCCATCTATCAAAGAATGTTTCAAATGTGACCCATTTTTATGTAGTTTGTTTTATTTCATATGCAGAATTCATATGTTACATTGTATACTCTGCCACCTGCTTTATGTTATTGCTTTGCCTGGCATTAGGACAAGTAGGTAACTCCCAGGCCAAATTACAGGTCAGATCTGTGGAGAGGCAAGCCTGCTCGTAGCTCCATGTCTTTCGAGTTTTGTTTTAGCCAGGCAAACACCAATAGTTGAATACATTATTTTAAATTTAATGAACTAGACCTGAAATCCATTTGGTTTAAGTCTAAAATCCCTTTCTCTGGTCTGCAGCCAATCATAAATTATGAATTCTGGTGGTTCTGAGCTTTCACCTGAGGTCTGTCCCTAAACTGAGAATGATGAAAACGTGTATGTGTCCTCTATCTGCAGGTTAAAGCCCTGGCAACCCTTGTTTAGTTGGGATTTCAGTACCTTTTATAAATCCGTAAGAGCACAGGGTAGATACTGCTACTTTCACTACTCTACACTTCTGAATGAATGGCATTTGGCACCTGGAAGTACTCTGACACTTTTTCAGTGGAACTCTAATCGATACCCACTGTATTATTTACAACGGTTGGAGACAATGCGCTTCAGGTTAACCGCGCTTGGAATATAAGTATTGGAAAGTCATTATTGCAAGTTTACACGTCTAAAGATGAAAAGTGTTGTCAATATGTTGTACTTTGCGATATCAGCAACAATAGCTCTTGTATGTGGTGATTGATTCATGACCGATGGAGGGGCAGAGGGGCGGATAGGAGGGCACAGGCCGGGGACTGCGCTCATATCAGTGTACTGTCAGCATGCCCTTCAGAAGACGGAGGGCACCTTAGAGGCGTGCACCATTGACTACGCCAGGGTTTAGATTGGAAACAAATGATGAGCACTAAACAATATATCAATAAAAACTATAATATATTTGATCTGATCCCACATTTCAATTATATTACTAAAGGTTTGTTCTGCCCCCATTAAGAAAGAATATTTCTGTTTTGAGTTTATCTGTTTTGTCTACTCTGAGCTACCTTAGCCGCCATATTGTTTTAGACTTCAACTATTCTGTTACTTACCACTGTTTGATTCCTGTAATCAGGGCTCTACGCTAACTTTTTTTTTCAGGAGCACATGTGCCCCTAAGTGAAAAATTTTAGGAGCACAGAAAAAAAAATGGGGGCACAAATAGGTTTTCATTTCGAACGATTATTACAGTGCAGAACTTGCGCACACCAACTTATTTGAATTGATGTAATACAAAAAACAAAAGAATTATTATGACTGTACTTTTCCTGCATGATCGCAGTGTTTTTATAAATATATCTTCATTTTATCTGATTAATATTTAGACTTAAAATAAGCCAAATAAACTGTACTGCACTGAAACACTCTGTGGCCCTTTTTTGGACCTTCACCCACAGTTTGAGAACCTCTTCTTTAAGAGAACTTCCACTGGCACTTTACACAAAACTGCTTCAAAGTGAAAAACATAGGTAAGATTTTTAAACCTGTATTTTCAAATTCCTAGGTGAAGTTACTTTCTCTTCCTGGTTTTACAGTGGTTTTTAGCCTCTGCACATTTACCAAACTAAACGCACATTGTGACAGAGTTATTTGGCATTTTCTTAGGCAAACTTCAGCCCACATATCACCTGCTCTGTGCTGTGGGTCTGCTCTGTGCGGACACTGACAGAAAATTAGTATTGGCGTATTTGACGTGAGGCGGAAGGATAGGTGGGATACCTGCCCTGTGACGCACGTTGGTACACAAGGGTGCGCGCTGCGGAGTCTGTGCTGACGGGCCGCACAGTGTCTGCGGGCTCCAGTGCACAGGCCGCAGAGAGACGTCCCGCGTGGTCACGCACACCAGTACAAGTTTATTGCAGCGGCCGTAATGAAATATGATCACACTCAGTATTCAGACCTTGAGTCCGTGATAAGACCGAGTCCAAATGCGCTCGAGACAAGACCAAGACAAAGCTCTCGCTTTAGCTGAGAAGGAAGTTCAGCGGCGTGGGGGTGTTTACTGAGTGGTGGGGCAGGTGTGGGTCCTGCTGCGGGGCGCTCCTCGTTGAAGGGGGCGTGGGTGTGTTTTGAAGCGGAGTCTGTTCGTATGAGTGATATCGGCCACATGCGGAGCTCGTACGCTGGGGTCAGCGCTCGCGCTGGGAAAGTGTGCGGCGCTTTAGGGGCTCCAGGTTTGGGCACGATTCTAAAGTCCTAGTGTGAGTGCGCCCCTAATGTTTGATACATTTAGAACGTTTAACTTGTCACGTTACGTCTGTGCGCAGCTCTCCTTACTGTGGCTGCAGAAGCACTCGCACTGGTGCGACTGTTTTATTTTCCTCGTTCGCACGACGAAATATTTACTCGCAAATGCGAGTGAAATGGGCGCACTGTAGAGCCCTGCCTGTAATCTGTTTTTGGCCCCATGAAAATATCTGTCTGTAAGTATTGTAATGTTAAGCTTTTAGAATAAGATGTTAACTCACTCTGTGGAGCACTTTAAGTTGTTTAGCAGTTGAAATTCCCCCTAAAATATACGACGCTAATAGCGTTAGCATGTCTATGGAAATTTCCACTGATGTTAGCATGATGCTAATCGCTTGTTTAATAGACGTTTTTATGAAGTCCAGCTAATGTTAAGATATTGTTATGCATATATTGAATTGTATTGAACTACTCTACATTATTTTATGTATTTATCTACTTATTCTATGTCCATTTAAATGTGAAAACATAATTGTAATTTTTTGTATGTTACAGTTTTACAGGCAATTCTTCAGTAAATGTCCAAAACAGCATGAGGCTTCTTGGGTGTTTATTGGAGAAACTGTTCGCTATCTGTAAAGCTAGTTCCTAAACACCAGTGGAGGCAGAATAAGGTTACAGTGAAAGCTTTAGTGTTATATTTCTGATTCAAGTTTGCCACAGTAAATCAACAGTAGCACAGTTGGTGGAGGGTTTGTCCATTTGTCCAAGGGTTGATGGTTCAAATCCCGCTCTAGACAAAAAACATCAGTGGTTGAGCAGTCACATCCACTGATCCACAGCTTGGCAGTGCAATTCTAGCTCCTACAGATGAATATTGTCATTGTGACCTTATGGGCAAGACACTTAACCCACCTTGCTCTCAGTGTCTGTGTATGCTGGTGTATGAATGTATTTGAATGAGTGAACTATTGTAAATGTGTGTGCAGGGCGTCCCAACAACAACTTTTTGCATTTTTTTCTGTTCAAATATTTATTGTAAATATGTATTTTATGGATCTTAATGCTTGGGATATTCTGCAATATGGCACCATAAGGAATCGATCTACCATTTATTTCATTTTGGGTGTTTTATTGTTAAAAATTGACTCACCACCTGCTTGTCTCCAAGGAGTTAAATACCATACTGTGGAACATTCTAGGCAAAGCAGTAACATCTCAATGGAGACATTAAATGTTGTACTCCCAACCAGAAAAGTTTGGTAATATACCTTTAATAACTGAAGTTCTGAGGTTGGTGCTTCTGCTGCTGTATGTTTGGAGAAAACTTGAAGAGGGAGGGGCATTTATGAATAACAGGCTCTATTCACGTGACATCACAAACCAGATAGACATTTAGAAAGATGCAATAACAACTTCCAGTGAGCGGTACTTCCGGTACTACTGCGAATAGACCAATAAGTCCGAAAGTACCGCCCGCCGTTAGTGGTAATTGCATCTTTCCAAACGTCTTCCTGGTTTGTAGAGCATACTAAATGTGACTGGTTGTGAGGCAAAGGTATCAGACCGTAAATTGCTGAAGGCAACAGAAATTTTGAAATAAAGATTTTAAACATCTTGAAAATGAACTTGTTGAAGTGAACTGTTGCTCCGTACCTTTCCAGTCTGTCATCTCTTGAGGGTATTCTCTCTTATCATTGGCTCATATACAGTATGCACTAATGACCACCATAGCTCATCTCTATGGGAAGCAGCTTGTGTCACTGCACCCTTTTCATCTCCAGAGGGGAAGCTCTATGTGCTGAAGTGCTGGGGTGCTGTCAGCTGATTATTTTTGAATTATGTACTGTCTCGTTAAAATTGAAGTTTTAATTTGTGTTCAGTATGTTTTTGTTTTCTTTTGTTGCAGAAACTTGGGGAAGTCTGGACTGCGAGTATCGTGCCTAGGACTTGGTGAGTACGCAGATGTATTTTATGTAGTGTAATATTGCTAAAGATGCACTGCGACACTTTTCTGGTGAAGAGTACGCTATCTACACCTTGAAAAACATGTTTTCTTAATCTGAGTGGTGTTGCCTCTCCATAGAGCTGACCTGTCAATAGGCCTAGCGCAGAGGTTGCATTAGACTTTATCATTGCCCCTTATTTTGACGGACAGGGTCGTAAAAAATCCGTCATCAACTATTATTATCCGTCATGTTAATGATAATATAGGGCTATATGATAATGATAAGACATATTTAATAACTTGTGTTTTCATTGATTCATTGTCACTTTTAATAATTAATTCACGCTCCCACTGAACACGGTACTCCCGCTTAACCTCCTTGCTGCCACTTGCCTGTGCTAACATTAGCTCCTCCTGGCTCATCAACGTTATCAGTTGTTGTTACTTGTCCTTCCTGCACCGCTCCCTCTTTTTTCACCTCTTTTATCAACGCTATCACAGATGTTAGATTTTTTAAAGAAACTTCGGACACTCAGCTGCCGTGACATCTTGCTATCTCATATGTAGCGATGGCTAAAGCCAGTTAGACAATAGGATTATGCACGTGAGGCCAAAGAGGCTGCATCTCACAACGCAAACAATGGAGTTGCGGCCCCACAGTCCCATATCTCAGCTGTGGCTCCTTGGAGATCACTATATGCCTCAATGAGTGCATTTAAAAAAAAAAAAACGTTAATGATTAATTGAAAATCAGTAGTTAATCCTCCTGACAATTGATTTAATCAAATTTAATTGAATGCCCATCCCTAGTGTGAACTAAGATAAGATAAGATAAGATAAACTTTATTGTCCCCCGAGGGAGAAATTTGTCTTGGGCACGTAGTGCTGGGTGCAGTCAGTAAATACAATACAAAAACAATACAAAACAATACAATACAATAAAATACACAAATAGTATAAATATAGAGTAAAATGCAGAATGCAGTACAATATCATGCAATAGTGCAGGACTAGTAAGGTGACCTCAGCATAGTATGTATAAAACAGAACCAGCAGATGTGGCTTCCAGAGTTAATGAGGATGGAGTGGGATTAAGTGAAGTAGAAAAAGGGTTGGGTTGGGGATGGGCAGAGGATCCACAGCTGTAGGCCTCCCCCCTGCCCACAAGGAGGCAAAGGTGATCTACAACACCCTAACCCTCCCCAAACTGGGAGGGTTAAGGGGGGAGGGGCTAGGGTAGTGGATCCACAGCTACTTAGATTTATGTTTTATTGCCCTCAGTGTAATCTGTCAAAATGAGACGGCCTTCAGATTTTCCCTTCAACGTTAAAAAAATTTCATCAATGACGGAGAATATTTGGTTCATGCGACCTCTGGCCTAGCGGTGTCTCCAAGGAGGTGTTTTATTGTCATGGACTGTTATCCTGTATTATGCAAAATTGACTCTTGAGTCTTGTCAGCTTTTAATGAATTGTGTTTTGTTTCATTCATATTTTTGAATAATTAGTCTGTCTATATCCCCAAAGCTCAAACTACTCTGTTCCACCTTATGATGTCATGAAGTGGTAGTTTTCAAGTTAACAGCTGCCTTTTACCTTTTTGTTCAGTAGAGTTTAGCAATTCCAGTGTTGAAATCATCCAAATGATTCTTGTGAAGGTGTTTTTAAGGTGAGTTTAAAACCACAGTAGAGCATTTCCAGTTTTACCACATGACATCACAAGGTGGAACAGAGTGTTTTCTGTTTGAGGGAAGAACTCTAAACTTAAATATGCAAATGGTCTGTGTGTTAAACATGTGAATGAAACAAAACACAACTCCAGCCCTTTAAAGCTCCATGGAGACAATCAAGTGGTGGACCCCCAAGCAGAAAAGTGACATTGCGCATCTAAAAAAGACCATAGCGTTTTTTTCTGGTACCATGTCTCAAACTGTGTATTACATATTAAACTATTATGAGACATGAGTGCATTTGTCCAGGAGTCTTTTAATGTAGAAAAAGCTTCAGAGGTTAACTGGAGTGGTTACTGTTTCTGAAAAAAAGAAAAAAAAATCAGTTCCTATTAAGAAGTAATTCTCAATTTGATGATACTGAACTGAGAAACTAGGATTTAGAAGCTCCAAGCTAAATAATAATAATAATAATAATAATAATAATAATAATAATAATAATAATAATAATAATAATAATAATAATTTCACATTGTGTTCTTTGTAAACCTCCTTATTAATTTCAAAATTTCAAACAGCTTAATAATAGAAGTGAGACCATTTATTTCCTGTTCAAAACTGCAGTGCTAATAGGTCCCACCTCATCATAGTGGCATCTCACTTTAACAACAGGGACGTGGGCGGGGCTAGGGGATAGATGACAACTGACATTTTCTCTCAAGCCTCTATACAAGACCATATAAAGAGCGGTTACACTGAAACGAATCACCGTGTCACCCTGTCAGCTTTTTGGAAACGATTTGCGTCCACACACATCGTGTCTGGATCGCCAGAAACAATAGTCACATGACTAGGCTGGCATCACGACATCATGACACCACGTGTCCGATTAAAACAAGGACCGGAGCACCGTGTCTGAAGTTGCTGTAGTTCTTGCAGTTGCAGCAACCGATTTCGAGCTGAGGAAGATGGCACACATGAAAACAGTCTTTTCGTGGACCGTTGCTGTTTCGCGTTTGTCTCTGGTTTGTTTAAACTTTTCCGCAATAGTGTTGCATGACCGAACCCAGAAAAACAGGAAGGCGCAAGGCACAGTGACACGTCCAATAAGAACAGCAGCTAGAGCCCCAAGCGTAGAGCATATCAGCGTTTTTGCCGTTTTCATGCATCCACACAGCACCAGATCAGATCCGTACTCAGTACTCCGTACCAGGGCTCTACAGTGCTCCCATTTCACTCGCATTTGCGAGCAAATATTTCGGCGTGCGAACGAGGAAAATAAAACAGTCGCACCAGTGCGAGTGCTTCTGCAGCCACAATAAGGAGAGCTGCGCACAGACGTAATGTGAGTTAAACGTTCTAAATGTGTCAAACATTAGGGGTGCACTCACACTAGGACTTCAGAATCGTGCCCAAGCCTGGATCGCCCCTAAAGCGCAGCACACATGCCCAGCGCGAGCATAACCGATCTGAACCGTGCCCAAGCCTGACATCTCCGACCGCGCACGACTCCAGCATACGAGCTCCGCGTGTGGCCGATATCACTCATACAAACAAACTCCGCTTCAAAACACGCCCACCTTAACCGAGGAGCACGCATCGCAGCAGGACCCACCCCTGTCCCACCACTCAATAGATACCCCCGTGCCGCTGGACTTCCTTCTCCGCTAAAGCGATCTTGTCTCGGACTCGAGTGCATTTGCACTCGGTCTTGTGACGGACTCAAGGTCTGAATACTGAGTGTGATCATATTTCATTACGGCCGCTGCTATCGCCAGTAAACTCATACCAGTGTGCGGGACTGCGCGGGACGTCTCTCTGCAGCCTGTGCGCTGGAGCCCGTGGACACTGCATGGCACGTCACCACATGCACCGCCAGCGTGCGGCTTGTCCGCCACAGCGCACACCCTCGTGTACCAGCGGGCATCACAGAGCAGGTTAAACATCCTACCTGTCTATACGTCAGTGCGCCGCTCCTCCCCTTTTCACGCTCTCTCCTTCCCACGTAGAGCACAGAGGCTCCTCCTCAATGCGCTGATTAGAAGAGCAGGACGAAACCCGAAGCAAAAACTAATTTTCTGTCTTTGTCCACACAGAGCAGAGCGACGGCACAGAACAGGCGACATGTGGGCTGAAGTTTGCTTAAGAAAATGCCAAATTAATCTGTTTGTCACAATGTGCGTTTGGTTTGGTAAATGTGCAGAGACTAAGTACAACTTTAAAACAAGAGAATGTAACTCCAGGAATTAGAAAATACAGGTTTAAAAATTCTTCACACTTTTTTCACTTTGTAGCAGTTTTCTGTAAAGTGCCAGTGGAGGTTCTCTGTGGGTGAGGGTCCAAAAAGAGGTGCAGAGTGTTTAAGTGCAGTGCAGTTGGCTTGTCTTATTTTAAGTCTAAATGAATACTAATCCAATAAAATGGAGATAGATTAAAAAAAACAAACATTGTGATCATGCTGGAAAAGTACAGTCATAATTTTTTTGTTTTTGTGTATAAAATTCATTCAAATAAGTTGATGTGCGCCAGTTCTGCACTGTAATAAAAAGAGTACGGAGCAGGGCTCCGTACTCCAGATTGTTCCGTCTCCGGAGCTGTTTTCCATCGGATTAGTGTGGACAAACACTACTACGTGCTAGTGTGGACGGGGCCATAGACTCAAACAGGCATGAATCAATAAAATTTTCACAAAAGATGTCCCCTTTAAATGAACTAAATCCTAATATCAGTTTGGAGTATTTGAGGACAACAGCTATCACTGGAATAGTTCTAGTAAAGTGACTAACGCTTCATGTTGTGAATTGCATTGCTTGGTCCGTGTTGGGCTGTTGTAGGCGGCTGTATACGTTTCTCAGAGAATCCAAGGCCAGACCATTTTAGCTCAGAGTTTAGCCTGTGAGTGGGAGCAGACAGACCACACAGCCCACTATTTGCACTACGAAATACAACGCCTTACCACAAATAAACGCTATACTTTTTGGCTTGTGAGAAATTTGGCGAGGTACAGTGATATAACTCCTTCGAAGCACACAACGTTGAAGTTAAAGAGCAGAATGTGTCAGCAGTTTGTGTATTAGTTGGTGTTCCTATATTGAGCATCTCTGTGAGGGCCGTAAACACATGACCTGTGCATTTCTGTAATAGTCTGCCCCCTGAGTGCTGGAGTCACAGCCCGGCCTAAACTGCTTATTTCATCATATTTACTGTACCTTTTTACACTTCTATATAACTTCTGGGTTATGAGATCCACTTCTGGACGTACATGATGGATTACGTAATAAGGGATGTGGACTGGACGTTTTGTTTTTGTTCATTTATAACATAATATGTTTTAAAGGGCCCATATTATGCTATTTTATGATCTATGTTATAATGTTTCCTCATCAAAAACACATCTGGAGTTGTGTTTTGTTTCATTCACACATGTTTAACACATATTTAGGCTGAGTTCTTCTTCTTTGTGTGTCAAGACTTGAGACTATTGCATTCATTTAAAATTCTCCATATCATCTGGGGACCCCCTGAAATCATTTTGCAAACTCCATGAGGGCCTTGACCCCCAGGTTGAGAACCATTTGTCTAATGTGATGTATATCAGCAAAAACACCAAGACACTATATATAATGGACTGAACCACTGCATGAACCACTGCAAGGAATTTGTCTAGTATTTGGTGATTTGTTACGTTTTTGTTCATGAAATAATGGCTATATGGAAGGCCGTTTATTAATTAACCTTTAATTATCAATCCACCTTTTACACCTCAAACACCTTTTTCTTGCAAGCGGTGGAGTCCAGAATTTCAATACAGAAAATCAGATTACTATATGCTTCTTTTAAGATTGCAGTCTTCAATTTTCACTTTGGTGCATTTTTTTCTCCATTTCTGAATGCAAAACAACATAACAAAGTTTCATCGCACTGGGGAGAAGCGTCACAGCTCCAAAAAATGAATTAACAGTGCACTATGTAACTTTTTAGCTGGGGGTTTCTATGGATGTGTCATCACTCTGCCTGGAATGTTGCACAGTATGACTTTAAGCTGCTTTACCTCACATTTATTCAATTACAGGTGGCTTTATAGCTCAAAAATACCTAGAAAAAAGAAGCATTCTGACTGTGATGTGGTCGCCTCTCCACAGATCTGACCTGTAACTCCATCTGGTTTGGTCTTCATGAAGATAGACAGGTTTAATGCCATACTGTGAAACAAAGCAATAACATCTCCTTGAAGAAAAGCATTTGACGGATGCCCCATCAGAAAGTATAGCCACACCTGCTTTTGCTGTAGCGTTTTTCATGGCCTGAAGCTGCTGTCGGCTCCTTGAATAATAACAGGGTTTGCCCACTGCTAACTGTCGACTTTAGCACAGAATTAGCATAAATCTTCAGATCTGCACCTGTAAAAAGCACAGAAAATTCTTAAATATTTGCATTAACTGATGTAGTGCTGTCATCTGCCATCTTTTTCAAGCACTATTAATCCTGCCTGCTTAAAAAGGCAGCTGTTGAAAAAGTAGAAAGTGTATGGGGAACAACAAGAGTCTGAAAATGAATATTTGAATGCTTGATTTGGTCCATTTTTTTTTTTATGTCTGATGCCCTTCCTGCCATAACCAGTTCCAGTTTGGATAGAAAAAGTGTCATACTATTTCTTTATTCTATTATACTTTATTCTAATTTTATCTGTAAGTCATATTCATAAAAGAAAAAAAGTCTTGAAAGCTTCAGTCTATGTGCCATGAGTCTATATAATATATGGGTTTGACTTTATGAAATGAGTGACAACAAACTTTTTCATAATATTCACATTTTTTATAATAATAATACATGTTATTTATTAGGCACCTTTCTGGACACTCAGGGTCGCCTTACAACAACATAAGCAGAACAGTATTTAATTGGTTGATTGTATTTAGTATTGGATTTTATTAGTATTTAGTATTTATTCTTTTAGTATTTAGTAATGTATCTGCTTGAATGTCGTGTAGTAAGTATTTATTTCAATTTTGATGTAACTGAAAAAAAAGATCAAACTTTGTCGAGGTAAGAACATTCAAATCAAGTTTGTTTTTTTTTAACTTATAACAACCGTAATACTGTTCTTCTTAATCACAAAAACATTGGATATTGGCCAAGTTGTTTGTTACAATTTGGTGTTTTAGGTTCTCGAGGAGATAAAGGCAGAATGAGCCTCACAAGCGTCTCTCATTTGGCAGAAATCCAGTTGGTTTGAACCTAAAAGAAGGAGTTTTTTTGTTTATTTGGTATTGGGCGACCATACCAACATCATTATTTTGTATTTTAATTTGTTTCTGATTTCGTTCCTAATTGTTTCTTATACCTTATGTACTGGGGAAAGGCAAATTTTGCTCAAGAAAATTGGTTATAAGGCCTTTAAAAGTAAAACCTTGAAATCGGACAAAGTTTATGCAAAGAGTGGAAATACAAGAGCAACTGCTGAGTGAATAGTAAAAGTGAGGACTTTGGTCAAGGTCGAAATGAGCATTTAGGTGAGATGTGGTGCAGCCTGTCACTTGTGGGCCCCTGGCTGGGCTCCTCTGGGTCCTGTGTACTCTCCTGCTCTGTGAACATCCTGAGAGGAGGAGAAGGTCATGGGACTACAGCTCCCAGCTCCACGCTGGGCCCAGAGCAGACAGGGAGCCACAGGGGACCACAGCCACAAAATACCAACCAGCATCACTCCAGGAGCAGATTATAAGTAAGAGAGGTTTAGATTTACCACAGGCTCAAAACAACTGCAAACAAGTACAATGACATTTACTCACTTCTCTACAGATGTTAGTTTGTAAGTATTCTAATGCTGCATAACTGCAATCTCACAGACATTTCGTATTTTAGTGTGAAATGTTGCTATAGGCTTCAGGAAAGTCAGTTATAGATGATTAAAATGAATCATGGACGTCACATCACATTTAGGTTTAGATGGTGAAGATTCAGAGCAGAGAGAGTCCTAATGTGTTCTAGTTTAGGGTGACTAAATTTCCCAAATCAAAAACTGGGACACTTCTGGTTTGGGGTGATTTGTTATGATAAAACTGTAAAAAGAGGGGTAAATAAGGATAATTATTATGCATTTGGTTCATTCATGACTTATTCACAACTCCCTTGTGACCTTACAGTTCGACTGGCTGTAACCACCAACCAATAAAATATACTTTCGCCTCTTCTTTTTAATGTAAAGAAATTCAGTGATAGTGTGAACTGGGCTGGCTTAGCGATGTCCTGCTCGTTGCAGCTCCAGCTGTCATACCTTGAGCACTGCTAATTGGTTTGGGAAAGCGTGTGTGTTTAGTGCGGCTCCCACATCTTTTAATTGGATAACAAAAGTTCGAAGGACAAACTATCACACACAAGTTGCTGGTCAGCGTTTTCCAAAAGCTCCATCTGTTTCCCAGTGTTTCTCTGTCCTATTAGAGACAACACACAACACAGGCTCATGGATTCCTCGTCTTAATAATGAACACACTCTGGGATTTTCCACTAAAATGTGCTTTTACATGTGTTTTATACTGTTATACTTATGCACATCTCAGTTACAAGACAACGATTTAGAAGAGGCTTGATAAAATGCCAGAAAATGTCTCTTTGGTCCAATGGTGGTGAAATGGATTAACTGCTACCTGTACTGAATATACTGAAATAAAGATCTTGCCGCATCTCTAACACTGAGCTATTATTTTTCACTCAAAGTCAGCTTATTAGTAGCCAAAGGGCCACTGGTCCGATCCTTGACTGAGCATCAATGTCTCAGTCCAATCCACTGTATTTATACTGTAAAGCACATTTTTTATAAACATGACCGTTTCCAAAGTGCTGCAAGGAGAACTTAAGGCAATAAAAGACAGTAAATCCTATACTATAACATAAATAAAAATAACATTAAAATAAAATAAAAGACACAGAAGACCACACAACTCACACAGTGTTAAAACCCAAAAGAAAAGTGGGTCCCAGCATTAGTTTATTTATATGCAAATCATTTCCATCATATTTACAATTTTACAGTTATTTGCTCTTCTCTCTCCTTGGTTCTGGACAGGTCAGGGCGTTTCCATGGCACCGGACATAATAATGCTGTGGACAATGCTTTTAAAAGAGATTATTAGTTTGCAGTAGTCATTTTCATCACATTGTATTGTGAGGTCATGGCTGCGCACAAAGACATTCCCTTCAATGAGCTCAAAACTTTTCATTTTTTCAACTTTCTCATCATTTTCATTTTCTCCATGTACTTATTACATGTGCAGATCACTATTTAACAGTTTGAACGCTATGGGGTAGGTAAAACTGAAATTTTCAAACCTCAAATGCAGGAAAATGTAGGATGACTCAAACATGCATGAATCAATCAAAATTCAATTGTAGTAAAATATTCAACACACTAAAAGTAAAAAGTGTAAAGGACAAAAAAATACCAAAGTTAAGTAAATCCTTTATTAGAAGTAGCATTTCACATGATTAATAATGATCCAAAACCATTTGAATTGTGTAACTTTTCTCGTGCGGGGTCCATCCAAATGCTTTTCGCCGTGGAGATGTTATTACTTTGTCTGGAATGTTTCACAGTGTGGCATTAAACCTTTCTATCATCATGGAGACCAAACCAGACCAACTTATAAATCAGATCTGTGGAGAGACCAGTCTGCCTACAGTCAGAATGCCTGTTTTTCTAGGTATTTCTGAGCTATAAAACCAGCTGTAATTGAGTAAATTTAAGGTTTAAAGTCATACTGTGGAACATTCCAGGCAGAGCAATGACAGATATCCATAGGAACAAGCAAGTGACAGGCCCTCAACCCAAAAGTTACATATTTTATAATTCTCAGGGTCAAAAACATGACTTGGGGAGCTCCAGTGCTCCCTGTTCGATACGTCGCCTCTTCTCTATTCTCCCCACTCTCCCGTGCCAACTGTGATCGATGGCTTTCCGAAGTGCATCCACCAGAATGTCCCTGTTTGTTCCTTTACATTCCGGGAGTGTTTGGCGGCACTGCAGGAATTCGACTCTCAACCTGTCATCTGTCACTTCTCTGGGACAAAGTGAACAACTACTGCAGTCCACACTGACTCCTGTAGAATGCCAATGCACTCAAACACTTGGAGAAACTTTTACACTCGTCACAAAGGGAGCTCAGGTAATTTTGCTTTATCACGAGACTCATTCATTCTAAGATTTTCAGACTGCCAGGACTTGTCACTTGCTTGTTTCTATGGATATGTCATTGCTCTGTCTGGAATGTTCCACAATATGACATTAAACAGCTCTACCTTACATTTATTCAACTACAGGTGGTTTTATGGCTCAAAAATACCTAGAAAAACAGGTATTTTTGCTGTCAGTGGGGTTGCCTCTCCTCAAATCTGACCTGAACTTGGTCTGATTTGGTCTCCATAAAGATAGAAAGATTTAAAGCCATACTGTGAAACATTCCAGATAAAGCAATAACATCAATAACATCTGGCGCCACCTAATGCCTCCGCTCAATTTCATTTCTTTCCAGTGACTAGGTCAGGAATTTGCAAGAACCCTGGAAATTGTAGTCAGCGCACAGGCCAATCAGCGAAGAGCTGTGAAGTCATGACGTCAAACTCCAGCACCTGTCTGAGTCCCTTTTGTGGTTCAGCACAACTGTAAACAAAGCGTCCAGATGGATGCAGATGAAGCCGTACATTTTGTCTTGGCAACGATTCCCGACATCGAGGATTTAAAGCCGTAACAAAGAGAATGTTTGATGAATTTTATCAAGGGGAAAGACGTTATTGCCCTTCATCCCACGGGATTTGCTGTTGTGCCGGCGATTACTTGGACACCACTGAGCGTTCCGGTGCATTACATACGTCACGACCAAACGGCAGCGATTGGTTAAATAAAAAAAGTACCCGCCTACCATCTAGCGAACAAATCCTAATGCAGCGAAACCGGCTGAATGAATCAGGCTAGAAAACATCTCCACGGAGAGAAGTATTTGATGGATCCTCCACCAGAAAAGTTAAACAATCCACCTTTTACATGTGTTTTTTAATTTGAAGTTAATGTAAGTTAAAGGTCAAAACATTAAATAATGCACAAAATCTGAATTATCTCTGAAAGAACAGTACAAGAAACCACTTTAATATTGTCAACATAAAGCTTTTGGTCACTCATAGATTCACGGTGGGACACTAGAGTAGCTCAGTTGTCCACCAGTCTGAAGGTTGGTGGTTCAAATCCCGCTCTCAACATAATAAAAACATCATTGATTGAGCGGTCGGACCCCACAGGTTGGATGATGCTGTCGTTGAGTCTTTGGGTAAGACACATCTCAGCCCATCTCGCCCCCAGTGTCGATATACACTGGTGTTTGAATGGGTGAAATTCTTTATGTCATGTTCTAAACTTTGATCATTCATTTTCTCACTTAACATACTTGATAATTTTTATAAAACACAAAAGTCAAGTTGTTCACAACAAGACCTATCACCATTCAATAAACCACAGCTCAAGGTTATTACAAAAATTAATAGAGAAAGTTTTAAAATCTTCAAATCTTTCTTTGACTTTTCTGACCTTCTGTTCCATATAAAGTTATTCTCTTGTAATTAAACACAATTATAATGAGTTGCCGTGCCTGCTCCTGCCGCTTTGTAAATGCACTGATGCTGCAGTTTTAAGCATCTCATTTTCTCGGATGTTATGTTTAATACTGTCATTATGCAACGTCATGTATCCTTAGGGTGCTGCTTGTGTCCTCTGCATAGGGTGATCTGGAGCTGACGGGATGAGAATGTAATGAGGGGTGACCTTAGTGATGGCGGGCGTGCAGGGGGCAGATGGAGAATGGGTCTGATTATCACTGTATTCATAAGGTAGACATACAATTTGCTTTATGGCATGAGAAAAGTAGGTATTGAATGGCTCAATAATTGCACACCATTACACTTATGCACTTATGAACCTTATGAATCTGCTGTTTCTGAACATGTATAAGACTATTATGTACAGTAAATTGAAAGTTTGAATAAATGTGGAAGATAATCTCTTATAATTTAACATTTAATTCCATTACATTATGTGATACTGGCATTTGTTGATCATGTACCTTATTTCGCTTCACTATTTCTCTCAGTTATGGCTCATGCCTCTTTCCTCCTCGAAAGCCTCAGAGTTTTGCTGTGTTGCTGTCCAGTGCTCATGAACCATCTACACGTTGAGAAATAATCATCTAAAGACTATTTTTATAAACTGTGAGACAAGGGGGGAGGACATATTTGTCAAATGAACAGGCAATACATTTCAAACTGTCAAATTGACAGTATCAATAAAAACAAAGATAAAAACAAACAAACAAAAAACATTAGCTTGTAGAAATTTGCAAGGGCTCCATTTAGGGCTGTACAATTTAAATATAAAGCCATAGTATGTAACTTTCTTGCCCAAAATTAAACAAATAAATTGTTCTATTTTTTATTATGGATATTTTATTGCACTGAGAAACAAACAAAAACATGCATCCTCACTGTGAGAGAACTTGTATCTCCACAAGACAGACACTTCTTTGGCCCAGAGGAGGGCCGCCTCCTGCTTGTTTCCATGGTAATGTTTCAAGTACATGAAGTATTTTTCTTATAACTAACAGATACTCCATTACGTAACCATGCACAAGGATGTAATATTCTTAATGAACATCTTGTTTATGGTTCAGATGGGACTCGTGACGCTGTACAAAATCACCAGGCCATATTTGCCTTACCTGTAATTTGGGTTGTAATAAAGAGAAACACGGGGCCGATTGTGCTGTGGGGCCAAAGTTATTCTAAAGGGAGTGTAACCAAAAGGTCCCATTAATGACAAAAATACTAATATCATGGAATAATTTGGTAACAATTTTGGTACAATAACCCTCCATGTCATCCCGATCAAAAATGTCAGTGAAACCATCTGGTATTTTTCATGTGTTGTCATGGTGATGCTAGAAATCACCCAAGTTATCCTAATGGAAAAATGTCCTAATTTTCTTACATTTCAAAGTTATTAAACAATGTATTAGGTTACCTTATTATTTTAGATTAGGTTATTAGACAAGTGGCACAATAGCGACTGATTCTTCTCTAATATTTTAGGCTCAGCTCTTCATAACTCAGATCAGTCTTTTATGGGCCCAAAAACACTAAAAGCACAGGTGTAAATACTAACAGGTGTGGGCAAACCTCCTGACTACAAATGACTTTGATGCTGTGAATAAAAGCATGCATAATTCAGTGAGGGCATGTGTGGAGGATCTAGAGTCCCTTGGGGGCATCTGGCTTAGGCTTTTGTCCGCCTAATCTCCACTGCGCGTAGGGCAATTAGAAGCACGGGTCTCTCCATAATGATGATGTGAGACGACACAAGGTCAGAGTGTGCAGAGGACAGTAAACACAATCTTACAAGGTGAACATGCCAATGCTGAGTTTAGGATTTCAAATCTAAATGAATGTGGTAGTAAAGGAACATCCTTTCCTCATAGTAAGAAGTAGGGTTGTGCGTTAAGCTCAAAATGCGTTTTCTCTTGTATCGATCAATCACGGTTTTCAATTTTCTTAAAGTGTAATTAAACTTTTCAAATAGAGCTGGTAACTGGGCAGTGCCTGGAGGACTAAAGGGGAGAGTGAAGGGGAAGCAAGGGCAGGGTTTGGAGGACTAAAGGGAAGAGAAGGGGCGGGGTATGTAGGACTAATAGATAAAGTCATGGGTGGGATATGGACGACTAAAGGGGAGGGTGAGGGGGCAGTTTGCATGTTTTACCTGTGTCTGGATGCAACCTAATGTGATACTCATTCAGTACTCCTGACAGTGAACCTAACTCAAGATGTGAAGATAGCGTTAATTAAGGACTGGGTCAAATGCTGAGGATCGATTTAATTATCGGGACAATAAAAAAATAATTTAATCTCAAAATGTACATTGACAATGTTTTGTTTTTGTCTTGCAGGAACATGGGTGACTTTTGGTGGACAGATCACAGATGAGGTATGACTTCATAATAACATTGGTATTGATTTTATCTGATTTCATGAGACAAGAGGCTGTATTTATGCTTACTGGAAAACGTTTGGAAACATGCAGATGACGACTTCTGATGTAGTTACCGACACTGGGCATGTGATTTTTCTTTTCTTTCTTTATTTAAAGGAAAGGTCAGCATGTAACAGTAAAGTTGCATATAGACTGGCCGGACTCAGTTCAAGAACTGTTTTTCAGCTGGTTCCTATTACAAAATTACAAAACTGATAAAACCATGGATTCAGCAGCAGCGTCTTCACAACCTGCCAAAGCTTTCCACAGGGGATGCGACTCTAATTGCATCTTCTGTGTCACTTACAGGCATCTTTTTAAAAATGTTTTTTATTAAGACCAATTGTATTACACATATTAAGGTAATAGACAATTTATAAAAGGAAAAAAGAAAGAATACAATGACATCGAGATGAAAAAACAGGTCATTTTCTCACTTAATATCATCATTTTATCTTAATTTTAGCATGTGTTTTTATCTTCTGATATAGAGTCCATTTTTATTTGTATTTTTTTTAGCTATATATATTTTTAGTATCAATACATCAAATGAGTATCTAGTTTTGATACTAGTTTTAGTCTCTGGTATCACAGGAGCTAGTTGTGTAATGGTGTAATGTATACAGGAATATTGTATAGCCGTTTGAGCTGTTTGAACATGCACAAGTATGATTAGCAATGGAAAAATATTTGACATAAATCTAATACAATTATGACTCAGCACTTCACTCACCTGTCAGACTAAAGCACAGTTAAAGAGGATGAAGGGGAATTACAACAGCAAACATGACGTCATTTGAGTGTGTGTGTCATCCATCACACTTAAAGACCGGAGACTTTGTAGAATATAAAGATGAGAACATGAAACGCCTCCGTCTTGTTCTGTCAAAGCAGATTCAGCGTTTGGTGTTTTTTAATAAGAAATCCACACAACAAAGTGAGAGGAAGAAAGTGAGAAATGTGCGAGCCATGATAAATGTGCTCCAATGTACAAAAGGTTATTCCAAGTATATGCTACTAAAAGTTGTTTTACTTCTTGGTTGCATTTTGGAAATAGTTAAACTTAGATAAGAAAATAACAGTATAGGTTACAGTTGAATGACCTTACCAACAATTTGTGGTTCAGTTCCTGCTCCTACCGCTCCTAATTTACAGCATGTTTTGCCTGGTGATGTGCAGTCTTCATACTAGGTTTGAAGTAATTTCAATTAAGCTTATACTATGATATTAGTGCGCAGCATAATAAAGTAATTTGCATATTTATACATCAGTGGGACATTACAGTCTTCATATCCTTTACCACTGCTCATTCTGACTTTGGTTAGTTTTGTTGTTTTACGTAATGAGGTAAAATATTAGAAAATGTGGTTATATTGCATAATGTGGCTGTATATGTCCCTATACTGCTAATAGTTGTACTTCAGGTATGAGTCTGAAGAAGCTTTTCACTTTAATGGAGTTTGTCCTTCACTCATCTTCCAGGTAATTCACTTTGAGCCAAGATCAGTAATGGCAGTTGCACTGTAGCAGAAATAAAGAAGCTAAAAACGGTATTTTGGAGCTTTCGACCATTTAACATGTCATTCATGCACGTTTGAGTAATCTTGCCATCTCTCCCGGGCTGTAATCTAGCCCTCCTCACCCCACAAGCCTGCGTTACCCATGCTATTTTCCATAAATATGCAAAAGCATGATACAAAACAATGTACAACTTCACAAAGCTGTTGCGATGTGCAGTAGTTTCATTAGTGGGATGCGTGCGATTGTAATGTCGCACTAAACTTATTTTAGTTTGATGTTGTGGGCAAATATGAGTATATCATTTTCAACAATAAAAGATAACATGATGATATAAGTGTATTATGTGTCCACAGTTAAAACCCCATAGAAGTGTAATAACCCTCTTTAAATAAACATTAATGCACTTATGATTTTTCTTCAAAGACTAGTGTTAAACTCCCCTGGCCTTGTGTAGTGATAACCCTGTGTCCATGCTGCTGACTGTGACAGACTATTACCTCCTGAAGGCTCTCTCTGCCATCAGTCCTTTCTCTCCCTCCATATCCCTCTCCTCTCGTTCACTCATCTTTTATTAACACTGTAATGGGCCACTTTGAACTCATAAACTACGATTTCTAACACGACTTTTGGCTGTGCTGAGGCGGTTGTATTTTGATGTTAGATATAGAGAGAGGACAGATGGGTGGTGTGTGTGCGCGCGCGCATGTGTGTGTGTGTGTGTGTGTGTGTGTGTGCTGTGGGCCTCTGCAGTCAGTGCTGGAGAGGGGACGGCTGAAGGGAGCATTAAATTTATGTAACTCATGGTGCACTCTTTTGCATTGTTCCCTCTCTGATGCTGTTTGAGATAGACTCTGACACAAGTTTTTCAGATATCGAAAGGAGGAAGGGTTTAAATCTAAGTGAGTCCTAGTGGTTGAAGGACGGGTGAGAATGAACTTCCCTCATGAGGGATTTTAAACTCCACTTAAGCTCTGTCCTCAACCCAAAACAGGTTTTGTGACAGATTCAATGTTTTACATTTAGACTGCAGACAGCGTGTGCCAAACGGACATTTGTCAATACAAGATGACAGATGAACCAACATTAGAGCCAAGCTGGTTCCACTTATGGACAAACCTTCTGTCAAAGCCTGATCTCGTCCTCTCTCAGAAGATAAACAGGGAATGGCCTGGTTAGTATCTGGATGGGAGTGAACCCCTGTGGCAAAAACTGTCATTGTGTCCTTAGGCAAGGCACTTCTCACACCCACATTAGTGCTGTGTGTGCGAGTGTTGGTGGTGGTCGCAGAGGCTGATGGTGCAGATTGGCAGCCTCACTTCTGTCAGTCTGTCCCACGACACCCATGACTATAGCACTAACCCCACAACTGTGAAGTGAATGAATAAAACACAGATTTGAAAAGCGACCAGAACATCTGCAAAAGCACGATACAAGACTAAAGCAATATTATTATTTATAAGAAACCATATGATAGGTGATACCTTACTAAAGGCCATTTGAGTCTGTTGAAGGTGCACAGGAGCATTTCTGAATTACCAGATGACGTCAAGAGCTGGTAAGAGATGCAAAACACAGGAAAGGTTGGGGAAAAAGCAAGTGCAATTTCTCCCACAGTGGACACAAACACACACACACACACAGAACTTGCTGTGAGGGAGCCTCACTGGGGACAAACCTGAGGCAGTTCCAGCAGTGTCGTCATCTCTTGTACTTTTGCGCTGAAAAGTTCCTGTTGTCCTCACAGCCAGGTCAATGTCAGAGTGAGTCCAGCCTGGAGACACTGTCCTCTCTGCACTGGTCTGTCCTCATTAGGACCAGAGTTAGAATGAACCAGCTTTTTTATAAGGAGTGCTCTGATTTGTTCTCAAGTTTCTATGTGTGGAACAGACAGCAGCAAGTCATAGTGAAGAAAACACTATTCGAAGGGAAGCATATATTCTTTTCTTTTGCACTATTTACCATTTATTTATACGCATGGGAGCGAGAAACACAGTTTTGATTCTTTTTTACATTTTTAGTATTTGACAATAAACATTTGAACTTGAACTTGAAACAAATCATGTGTATTTTAAGCACCAGTATTTCAAGTACAGTCACAACACATACTTACATAATGTCGGACACACAGGCCCGGTAACAGCAATCTGAGGGCCCGGGGCAAGAAGACTCACATGGGCCCGCTTCTAATATTAATTAGCAGGCAGAAATTCCAATTTTGGGCCCCTGGATCCCTTAATCCTGCCCCGTCGAAGTACTCACATGGAATCACTTGCTAACTTGACGTTAATTCCTCTCAACAACAAACAGCAGCATCACCATAACTGTAGGCTGATCATGACTTCACACTTCTTCATGTGGTGGGTAGATGTTTGTCTTAGCTTTAGCCCAGACGGAGTTCACAGGGCCAGTGCGGATGCTGCTGCTTACTCATCTAAAGAGCCACAAGTGTAACTATAAATCACACAGGACCCAGAAGAAAGCCTCGCCATCGCTAAGTTAGATGAAGGGCAATCCGGCGCAGTCATACAGGGATCCAAGGTTGTGTGGGTGGAGAGTGGGAGGTTGTGTATGTGTGTGTGTGTGTGTGCAAATATGAGTTTCTGTTGTGGGGAAATACTTTGAGAAATGACAAGAAGTGAAGCATAGCCGGAGGGGATGAAGAGAGGCCCACTCAAAGGGATCCAGGTGTAACAAGTAGAGACAGAGCAGTCCAGGTCATATACACAGGAATATAAGTGAAAATGTGCTGAGACTGTAGAGCTTCTGCACTGCGAATTTCTCTGATCTGGCCAAGATTTTAAAACTTATATCAGGTTATTCATCTTGTTTTCAAGATTTATTATCTGCTTACTAGTTCTGAGACTGCTAAATTCTAGTCTAGAGGTAGTTTATTTTAATATAACTTGTCAAGTAGCATTATCTTGCATGGACAGATAATTTCACTACCTTTGCGTCATTTTCTGATAGATTTAAGTATTTATATCTTACATTTTGGCCAAGCTTTTCTGCAGTGTGGCTGTGGTCAAACCTTGACACACAATTTCAAACAATCAAAACCATTTTTAATATTTTAATGGACAGTTTTTTCCGCATAACATAACTTTGGTACATGTTTAAAAGTCTCTATACTGTTGGATATTGTATGTGGACTACTCGAGCATGGCTACCTGTTACATGAAGCTAACGGATACTATAAATATTACATGAACATACAAAAACACTGTTACATTTATAGATTAAATGTTTTAGTTATGAGCTATTCTAGGGAGAGAGATGTAAATATACCATACAAGATGACTCCAGATTACACTAGACATACATCATTGGAATATACAAATAAAATACTAGAAAAATTACTTTATGGTCAGTTGAAATGAATGAATGAATTTTAGCTCTATTAAAATATCTTATCTCACTTCTTAAAAAGCCTGTACAAGATTTTTTTCCTGTATATTTGAGCAAAATTCATCTTGCTCCAGTGCAGATACAGCCTGTTGTATAAGCAGTTCTTGAGGTCAAAATGTGCATCCTGTCTGTTTCTATTTATAAAGTGATTTATTGTCCAATAATCAGGAAGTGCTCGCTTGCTAATTGTTGCTGCTTAAAGAATGATGGCAAAACTCCACTCTCGAAGTTATGAACAGTTCTTATAAACTCACAGTGAATAATTAGGAGTGAGGAATAACTTTGGACCACTGCAAACCGTTTAAACTACTTCTGCTTTTCATGTTTTAAACGTGAGATACCGCGGATATACTTTTTTATCTCATCTTGTGCAAAAATCACGCTTGAATCCACGTCGGTCAGCCTCCGTTTTGAAGAGATCGTGTCATTTGATGAGTCAACGTGTGAAAAGTTTGACCAAATGAGTCACTTTGTAGTCGGAAGTAAAGTCTTGTTCCCAGCAGTGTGACTAACAGGCTGCCCTCGTGGATGTCGCGTCTCCTTAGACCTCCACGAACACCGAACTCACTGGAGACTATTACAACTGACCCACACTCTGGAAATGTGGACTGTAATAGATGTGTCTTGTCATATTTTCTACTTGGAAGTATTTTTATTATTTATCCTTAAGGTGCACTATGTAACTTTTCTGGTGGAGGGTCCGTGAGCTTCTTTTCTTCGTACAGATGTTATTGCTTTGTTAGAAATGTTTCACAGTGTGGCTTTAAACCTTTCTGTCATCACTGAGACCAAACCAAGCCAAGTTACTGAGTTATAAAACCACCTTGTAACTGAATAAATGTAAAGTAGATCCATTTAATGTCATATTGTGGAACATTTGAAGCAAAGCAATGACACAAGAATACAAGAATTGACACAAGAAATGACACAAGAAGATGACAGACCCCAATGGAAAAGTTACATAGTGCACCTTTAAGATCATTATTCTTTAAAATGTGACTTAAACATGACCATTTTTTTCTAATTTGACATTTTTTTAGATTTTAATTTTTACTTCTTGTTTGGAAATTATGGCCTTACGCTAACTAGGGAATTCCTGTAAAAACTGTAAACTGGCAAAACTTTTCTAATGTACCATCCATCCATCCATCCATCTTCTTCCGCTTATCCGGGACCGGGTCGCGGGGGCAGCAGTCTAAGCAGGGGCTCCCAAGCTTCCTTCTCCCCAGCCACTTCCTCCAGCTCCTCCGGATGGACCCCGAGGCGGTCCCTGGACAGCCGAGAGACATAGTCCCTCCAGCGTTTCCTGGGTCTTCCCGGGGCCTCCTACCAGTGGGACATGCCCGAACACTCCGAGGGAGGCGTCCAGGAGGCATCGGACCAGATGCCCGAACCACCTCAGCTGGCTCCTCTGGCGTGGAGGAGCAGCGACCCACTCGAGCTCCTCCCGTGTGACCGAGCTCCTCACCCTATCTCTAAGGAGGCGCCCGGCCACTCTGCGGAGAAACTCATTTCGGCCGCTTAGTATCCGCGATCTCGTTCTTTCGGTCATTACCCAGAGCTCATGACCATAGGTGAGGGTAGGAACGATTGACCGGTAAATCGAGAGCCGCCTTCGGCTCAGCTCCTCTTTTCACCACAACGGTCCGATACAGCGACTGCATCACTGCCGGCGGCACCGATCCGCCTGTCAATCTCGCTCCATCCTCCCTCACTCGTGAACAGACCCCGAGATACTTGAACTCCTCCACTTGAGGCAGAGACTCCCACCACCCACCCGGAGAGGGCAAAACCACCTTTTTCCGGTCGAGAACCATGGCCTCGATTTGGAACAGCTGATTCTCATCCCAGCCGCTTCACACTGGCTGCAAACCGCCCCCAGTGCACGCTGCAGGGTCCTGGTTCGATGGAGCCAACAGGACAACATCATCCGCCAAAAAGCAGCGATGAAATCCTGTGGTCCCCGAACTGGACCCCCTCCGGCCCCTGGCTGCGCCTAGACATTCTGTCCATAAATACAATGAACAGAACCGGTGACAAAGGGCAGCCCTGGCGGAGTCCAACATGCACCGGGAACAAGTCTGACTTACTGCGGCAATGCGAACACAGCTCCTGCTCGGTCATACAGGGACCGGACAGCCCTTAGCAAAGGGCCCCGGACCCCATACTCTCCGGAGCACTTCACAGAGGCACCACGAGGACACGGTGAATGATCGCCTTCTCCAAGTCCACAAAACACATGTGGACTGGTTGGGCAAACTCCCATGAACCCTCGAGCACCCAATGGAGGGTGTAGAGCTGTCCAGTGTTCCACGACCAGGCCGAAAACCACCACACTGCTCCTCTTGAATCCGAGGTTCGACCATCGGCGAACTCTCCTCTCCAGCACCCTGGCATAGACTTTACTGGGAGGCTGAGGAGTGTGATTCCCTGTAGTTGGAACACACCCTCCGGTCCCCTTTATACAGAGGGACCACCACCGGTCTGCCAGTCCAGAGGTACTGTTCCCGACCGCCACGCTGATGTTGTAGAGACGTGTCAGCCAAGACAGCCCCACAACACCCAGAGACTTAAGGTACTCAGGACGGATCTCATCCACCCCCGGAGCCTTGCCACCGAGGAGCTTTTCTGACCACCTCAGTGACTTCGGCCAGGGTGATGGATGAGTCCGCCTCTAGATCCTCAGCGCCTCGGCCTCCTTCGGAGACGGACGGTGGGATTGAGGAGATCCCCAAAGTATTCCTTCCACCGCCCCGACAACATCCCCAGTCGAGGTCAGCAGCTCTCCCCCGCACTGTAAACAGTGTTGGTGAAGGACCGCTTCCCCTCCTGAGGCGCCGGACGGTTTGCCAGAATTTCCTTGGGGCCGTCCGATAGTCCTCCTCCATGGCCTCCGAACTCCTCCCAGACCCGAAGTTTTTGCCTCTTGCAACGCTCGGGCTGCAGCACGCTGGCCCGACGGTACCCGTCAGCTTGCCTCAGGAGTCCACCGGGCCAGTAAGGCCCGGTAGGACTCTTCTTCAGCTTGACGGCATCCACTTCGGTGTCCACCACCGGGTTCGGGATTACCGCGCGACGGCACCGCGAGGCCTTACGGCCACAGCTACGGCCGCATCGGCAATGGGAGGCCGAGAACGGCCCACTCGGGCTCCATGTCCCCAGCCTCCTCGGGATCTGGGAGAAGCTCTCCGGAGGTGTGAGTTGAAGGCCACACTGACAGAAGGTTCCGCAGGCGTTCCCAGCAGACCTCACGATACGCTTGGGCCTGCCAGGTCTTTCCGGCTTCCTCCTCCGCCAGCGGACCCAACTCACCACCAGGTGGTGATCAGTTGACAGCTCTGCCCCTCTTCACCCGAGTGTCAAGACACACGGCCGGAGGTCAGATGACACGACAACAAAGTCGATCATCGACCTCCGGCCAAGGGAGTCCACGTGCAACGTGCACCGATGGACCCCCTTGTGCTCGAACATGGAGTACGTTAAGGACAAACTGTGACTAGCACAGAAGTCCAATAACAGAACACCGCTCGGCTTCAGATCAGGGAGGCCGTTCCTCCCAATCACACCTCTCCAAGTGTCACTGTCGTTGCCCACATGGGCGTTGAAGTCCCCCAGTAGAACAACGGAGTCCCCGGTCGGTGCACTGTCCAGTACCCCTCCCAGAGACTCAAGAAGGCCGGGTACTCTGCACTGCAGTTCGGCCCATAGGCCGACACCACAGTGAGAGACCTGTCCCCGACCGAAGAAGCGCAGGGGCGCGACCCTCTCGCTCACCGGGTAAACTCCAACTCGCAGCGGCTGTGGTGTTGGGCTATAAGCAAGCCCACGCCAGCCTGCGCCGCTCCCATGACCAACGCCAGAGAAATGGAGAGTCCAACCCCTCTCAAGGAGTTGGGTTCCAGAGCCCCAAGCTGCGCGTGGAGGTGAGGCCGACTATATCTAGCTAACGCTTTCGACCTCCCCGCAAGCTCAGGCTCCTTCCCCCAGCGAGGTGACATTCCATGTCCCCAGAGCTAGTCTCTCCATGTCCGGAGATCACAGTGGCCAGGCCCCTGCCTTCGACCGCCACTCCAGATCTCTCCGCACCCAACCCCTATGGCTCCTCAAGTGGTAGGCCCACCAGAGGGCGGCCCCACGTCCGCTCCTTGGGCTGGGCCCGGCCGGGCCCTCGTGGGGAAAGGCCCGCCACTGGGCGCCGCGTGCACCCACCCCAGGCCTGGCTCCAGGGTGGGGCCCCGGTGTCGCCATTCCGGGCGACGTAACTGGCCTCTGTATATTTATCATCATTCGGGGCTTCTGAACCGCTCTTCGTCTGACCCGTCCCCCCGGACCTGTTTGCCTTGGGTGACCCTACCAGGGGCATAAAGCCCCCGACAACATAGCTCCTGGGATCATTCGGGTACTCAAACCCCTCCACCACGTTAAGGTGGCGGTTCGAGGAGGGGTTTTCTAATGTATTTTCTAATGTATTTGACAAATAATCATTTCTGTGTACTTTTCTAATGTACACAGAAATGATTATTTGTCAAATAAAAATATAGGAAAGGCAGAATTCTCCCAGTGTGACCAATATGAAACTCTCTAAAACAGATCTCTGCACTCCTGTCATTTTCAACTACACGTCACACTCCTTTAGTCCACTTCTTTATACAGTCTATACAGTTCAAGCCCCAAAGCCCATGACGTGGAGCAGGTAACTGTACACTGAGGCACTGCAGACTCTTAGATCAGACCCGGGCTTCTCCTTCATCAATAAGTGATATTACAAGAGTCCTGAGCTGAACCCATGATTCCACCAGGACCAGGATCATTTACAAGTCTGTTCCCTATAGTTTAGTTTGTTTATTTAGCAGGGACAATGTACATAAAAACATGACCTACACAAGGAGGAAGTTTGTGCCAGGTTATAGCAAAATTGCTGATTTCCACCTTCAGTCCCTGGACAGGTTGATGTTATGCCTCGTTTTACTTTGTATTTTAGAATGTTCGTGTGTGTGTGTGTGTGTGTGTGTGTGTGTGTGTGTGTGTGTGTGTGTGTGTGTGTGCGTGTGTGCGTGTGTGTGTGTGTGTGTGTGTGTGTGTGTGTGTGTGTGGGGTCGGGCAGTTGTGAGGGTTGGGTGGGTGGGTGGAAGGAAATGTGGGATTGTTTTTAATCACTGTAAAGCACTTTATGTTACATTTTTGTGTGAAAAGCGCTTTATAAATAAACTTTGATTTGATTTGATGATTATACATGGCACACATGCCACTAAAATATAACGTATATTAATGCGATCATTCATCCATTAAATCAGTAAGTAAAACTAGTCCTGTTCAACCTCAGTCACCACATCCATACACTGTTTACATATTTACAGTTCATTTTGCTGTATTCATATCATAGGCTGTGTATATAAGTGAGCTAAGCTAACCCGTTAGCTGCCACGTGCCAAAGAGGAAGTGCTCCAGGAGGCTCTTCCGGCTCCTTCTC
Organism: Odontamblyopus lacepedii; assembly: GCA_034769755.1. Taxonomy (NCBI): domain Eukaryota; kingdom Metazoa; phylum Chordata; class Actinopteri; order Gobiiformes; family Gobiidae; genus Odontamblyopus; species Odontamblyopus lacepedii. The sequence goes on from CM068357.1 coordinate 12,603,649, forward strand.
TCCCTTTTTCCCATTGACTTACATTGGGATCTTATCACCCTTCTCTTTGTAACTCCTTCACAGAGCCTCGTCATTTTGGTCTTAAAATGTTCATATTAACCCGCTCTATATGATCCTGATTTTTTCCCCCGCTATTTTATCCGTCAAAAAAATCCTATTCATAACATAGAGTCTGGCTTCAGATTCGCTCCTGTAGCTGTGGCATCGCGAGCCTCATTTGAGCGCCGTTGAACACGATGGTGACGTCCCTCTCACTTAGTCCACTCATATATACGGACTATGATTCATACAGGGCAGATTAATGTGTACAGGTCTGTTTGATTAAAAGCCATCATTTGGTCAGGCATGTAAACGTTTTATAATTTGTACATGATATGATATAAGAGAAATACTGTTGATATGTATTATGTTATATGTATTTATCACATCATGATATTCAGCCTCACAGTTTACTAGTTTTATGGAGAATATTATTATGTGAACTCTGTAGAACTGGCTGATATTTAGTTTGACCTTAGTGTCATTAATATTTTATGAGGTAAGTCAGTACAGTAGAATTTTTTATCCCAATACTAGAGACTGTACATAGAGATATAGGAGAGCTGGTCAGTAAAATGCAATACAATGCCAATAAAAGAGTTTTAATTTGATAGCCAGCATATTTGTTCAATACTTTCCAAGTTAAAGGGCCAATGTTACAATATTTTCTTGTCTATGTGATAATGTTTTCTCATCAAAAACAGACCTGGAGTTGTGTTTTTTTTTTTTTTTCACGCATGTTTAACACACAAACCCTGCATATTTATTAGGTTGACTTTTTCTTTCAAACGGACAACACTCTGTTCCACCTTGTGATGTCATGTGGTGATACAGGAAGTGCTCCACTGTGTTTTTAAACTCCACACACCTTGATTAGAATCATTTGGATAATTTCAGCCCTGGAATTGCCCGTCTCAACTTGAACTAAGGCCATGTACACACGTAGCCGGGTATTTTTAAAACCGAACATTTCCCCCCCTCCGTTTATAAAAATAGTTTTATCCACACCACCTCGTCTTTGAAAAAAAATACCTTCCACACATAACCGAACATCTGCGTTTTCAACCACATTCATACACATTCCAAACCTGTAGATGGCGTTATTTCCATTGAGCCCTCACTTCGCCGTCACTTCCGCCTAAACTTAAACAACAGAAAACATGGCGCCGAGCTGCTTTGTCTGGACAGACTCGGAGTCAGAATTGCTCCTAAACACAGTTTAGGAGCAATTCTGCTCTCAACACACACACAGCTCTCAAGAAACGACTCCGATCCATAGTCTGCTTTGGCTTTTGCAGTCGCCTAAACAAATGTCGCACGTTTGACGTCAGGGCAGATTCATATTTTTTGGCGCAGACAGTGACGTTTTAAAACGCAAAACCCCAGTTATCTCTGTCCACACAAACACGCATAAACGGAGTTTTCAAAAATCTTCACTTTGGCCGGAGTTTTCCCTGAATACTTTTGATGCGTGTTCGTGTGGATGACAGGTCAAAACGCAGCAAAACATCTTCGGTTTATCAGATACCCGGCTACGTGTGGACAAGGCCTTAAGGTAAAAGGAGGTGTCAACTGCAAAACTACTGCTTCATGACATCACAAGGTGGAACAGAGCATTTTGAGCTTTGGAAATCTAGACAAACTAATAATAAAGGGTTACGCAAACGTGTGAATGAAACGAAACACGACTCCAGGCATGTTTCTGATGACATAACAACATTCTAACATGGCTTAAAACTCACAAGAGTCGATTTTGCGTAATACAGGTCCTTTAAAGTAATAATTTTTCCTCATTGATCTATCTTGATTTCCAATTCACTGCCATTTGGTAAGGAAAAAAACTGCTTCTATTGAATGTTACTGAAAACAAAGATGGGAAACATAATGAACTAATAACTAATCTGTGTGTTGTGTGTGTGCAGGTGGCGGAGCAGCTCATGACCATCGCGTATGAGAGCGGAGTGAACCTGTTTGACACAGCAGAGGTCTACGCCGGGGGCAGGTCAGTCATGTGATCTGAGATAAATACATGTATGTGTTCATAAACGGTGCTCTCTGCTATTACTGGCACCCTTCACAAATACAACAAAATCAAGTAGCTCTGTTTTCAAATTTGGTTTATTTTGAAGATCCCATATGACACAAAATTGATTCTTGTGAGCTGTAAGCCATGTGATAATGGTGTTGCCTCCTCCAAAACTTAGCTGGAACTGTGTTTTGTTTCATCACTTCCTGTGTTACCATGTGACATTAAAAGGTGGAACAAGTGTTATCTCAGAACTCGGCCTAAATATGCAGGGTTTGTGTGTGAATATTAGGGGTATAACAATATCCAAGTCTCACGATACGATATCGTCACTGTACAATATTTATTATGATATCGTGGGGAAGTTCACGATATGGTGGGGAGGCTCACGATATTACGATATTCTACATAATAACAAGACTGATATTATAAAATGCTTTGACCAGCCATTTGGTACAACATTTATTGTCATTAGGGATGTAACGATATCCAAATCTCTCTGTAAGATATTATGATATACAGCTCTGGAAAAAAATAAGAGACCACTGCATTTTTTTTTCTGAAATCAGTATCTGCATTTATTTGAAGTCTGAAAACATTTAATCTTTTTTGTTATTTTGACCATTTGTCATTTTCTGTAAATAAATGCTCTAAATTACTATTTTTATTTGGGAGAAATGTTGTCAGTAGTTTATAGAATGAAACAAAAATGTTAATTTTACTCAAACACATACCTATAAGGAGTAAAATCAGAGAAACTGATAATTCTGCAGTGGTCTCTAATTTTTTTCCCAGAGCTGTACATCTCACAGTACAACATTTATTGCAATATTCTGTGGAGGCTCACAAAACTGTAAATATGCTACTTTTTCCTCAAAAAATACCGTCACAAGACTTAATCCAAAGAATGAAGATTTCAAAGTGCTTAGAACAGTTATTTCTTCATGTAGTCGACACTGAAACGGAGCAAAGGATCATGGTCTATGTAGTTTCCTCTGTTTTTTTTAGCTATTTCTGCATCAGAACTATTCATTTAAGCAAAGAGACTTGAGATTCGATATATTGTGATGGTCCACGATATTATTGTGAGACCTTTGACGATACTATATCACGATATTTCGGTTATTGTTACACCCCTTGTGAATATATGTGTGAATGAAACAAAACACAACTCCAGGTATGTTTTGGATGAGGAAACAACATTATAACATAGATCAAAAAACAGCCGCTTAATAAAACATACCTAAAATATACCTCTAAACACAGGCTTAAAAACTTACTAAGAGGATGTTCGCTTCTCCACAGACCTGGCTGGTAATTTGTCATGATGTTGTCCCTTCTCATCTCCATAGATACATTTAATGCCAATCTGCGTAACAATCCAGGTTAAACAAAAACATCTCAGTGAAGAGAGGCACCTTCAAGTTTATTCCAAGTTTTGTTTTTTCACACTAAAGCTTCCAGTACTAGCGAAGTGCGGAAATATTCTAGCCAGACTTTCCAACACCAGAAGAATAAATGAATTTTAAGTAAACTGAATGTGCTGTGACCCTGCCACGAGAGGACAGGTGCCTTCTCATCTTTTTTCCAGTGGCCAATAAACCCTGACTCTACACTCTGCTGTGGAGGTACTCAGGTTAGCAAGATCTAGGGTCAGAAAGTTACCAGAGTTTACATCAGCATAGACCAGTGCCTCTCCAACTTTTCACACCAAGTACCACCGAAGATAATATTTGTCTTTCCGAGCAGAGATCGACTGATATAGTTTTTTTCATGGATTGTTTAGAATCTAGAGAAACAGATGGTCAATATTTCCTGCTCAGTATGAATATGGCTGATATAAAAGGCCAATTTTTTATATTTTACCCAAATAATATGATTTGAAAACTCATTCACAAAACCTATTTTACTTCAAGCTGGATATGAGAACTGTGTAGTTGAGAACTGTTTTGTGCAGTATCTCTTCGTAGTAAAGTGTTCAAATAAATAATTATGCATATTCTTTTGGCATCTGGTTGACCCAAACTAAATATCAGTATCGACTAGGGCCCGACCGATATGGATTTGGTTGTGACCGATTTGATTCCGATAAAATGGGAGTAAGAGCTGCCGATCGCCGATATAATCGCCGATATATTTATGACGTAAAAATTCACTGTAAATCTTCAGTTGTTGATAAAACTTAAGTTTGGCTCTATTGGATTTTCAATTGGGTTTATTTAGGTGACATTTATTGTTCTTCTGCCACTTTACGTCATATTTAAAGACAGTAGGTCGGCCTAATGCCATTTTTGTATGATATTTTAGCCAGTAAAGAAAGTGCTATAGGTAAAGTACCGCTATTAGCTTTTAGCGGTAAATGCGTGTGCGCCACGGTAATTAATGATCTGCTAAATGTCGATAATTCACACTTCTATTCACAGCTCATTTACATATCAATGCGTGTCCAGTAACATATATACGTCCACTAGAGTCACTTTACAGTCGCTAATAGAAGAAAAAACAGCCTGTTTATGTCACGGGGGGACTAGTTGGACCCAAACGCAGAAACACCAAGAACAATTGAAATGATTTATTTACAGAGAATGGGCTGGTAATTATTGGACTGGGGAGCCAGGAGGAACAGGTAGGTCACGGGCTGGGGGGCCAGAAGGAGCAGGTTGGTATCAGGCTGGGAGGTCCGGAGGTGTGGAGTGGAGAAATGGTTCCAAGATGAGGAGCAGAAACAGGAGCAGGTAAAGATCCGGGGTAAACTGGAAACAGGAAAAATTCAATGAAGTTCAAACAAAACCAACGGAGCAAGCAGAGAGGATATTCAAAAGCTTGTGAGCCTGGAGGCGAGTTACCTGAGTGTAAACTGGCGAACTGGCAGGGAGTGTTGGAAGGAACCGGTTCTTGTAGCAGCGTTGATTGTAGATGGACCACAGGTGAGTGAACACAGGAGGGAGGGAGAATCCAGGAGGATCATGACAGTACCTCCCCCTCAGCGGGAGCCTCAGGCGACCCAGGATGTGCCTGATGGAAGTCACGGACAAGGGCAGAATCCAAGATCAAAGCCCTGGGAACCCAACAACGCTCCTCGGGACCGTAACCTTCCCAGTCCACCAGATACTGGTAGCCCCGGCCACGTCTCCTTACATCCAAAAGCCTACGTACTGTAAAGGCCGCATGACCATCAATGACCCGGGCGGGTGGAGGGGGCCTGGCAGGAGGGCACAAAGTGCTAGAATGAACTGGCTTAAGCTGCGAGACATGGAATGTTGGGTGAATCCTCATAGACCTGGGCAATTGCAATTTTACAACAGTGGGGTTGATAATACTGTCAATAATGAGCGGACCAATATAACGGGGAGAGAGCTTCTTGGAATCAGTTCGTAAAGGAATGTCCTTAGAGGAAAGCCAAACCCTCTGACCTGGAATGTAGGCAGGAGATGGTACACGATGTCGATCGGCGATCTGTCGATTCGGAGGGCAGTCGTCTCAAAGCAGCCTGCGTATCTTTCCAGATCTTGCGGCATCGTCGAAGGTGAGCCTGAACAGAGCGGCACTGCAATATCCATCTCTTGAGCTGGGAACAAGGGGGTAAGTATCAAGGAGCATTCAAATGAGGACAGACCAGTAGCTGCACTTGTCAAAGAGTTGTGTGAATATTCCACCCAAGGTAAATGAGAGCTCCAAGAAGATGGATTCAGGGCTGCAACACCGCAGGGGCTGCCTCCAGGTCCTGGTTTCGTTCAGTTTGACCATTAGTCTGGGGATGAAAACCAGAGATAGGCTCACCTTAGCTCCAAGGGCAGTGCAGAAGATTTCCATGCCAGGAAATAAACTGAGGACCCGGTCTGAGACAATGTCCATTGGAATCCCATGACGACGAACTACATGCTTGATAAGTAAGTTGGCAGTCTCTAGAGCAGATGGAAGCTTAGGAAGGCCAACAAAGTGAACAGATTTGGAAAACCGGTCAACTATGGTCAATATGACTGTATTACCTGACGAATTAGGAAGACCAGTGGCCAAATCTAGGGCTATGTGCGACCAAGGACGAGATGGGCAGAGCGGCCGTGGTAGTCCTGCAGGTGGCGATGGGAGGCCTTGCCTCTAGCACAGAACTGTGCAAGCTGCAACAAAGTCCTTAGCATCAGCATCCAGAGTGGGCCACCAGAAATGTCGTTTTAGGAGAGCTGTAGTCCGTCCCACACCAGGATGGCAGGCGAAGCCGAAGCAGTGGCCCCACTGCAGGACCTGGGAACGAACAGAATCTGGCACAAATAAGCGATTTGGTGGACCAGTACCTGGATCTGGTTGCTGGCGTTGAGCATTGTTGATGATAGATTCTATTTCCCAAGTGATAGTAGCCACAACACGCGTTCTGATGAAAGTATGGTATCGGCGGGCTCAGGAGCTTCTGTGGAGAAAACTGTCTAGAAAGAGCATCAGGCTTGATGTTCTTGGAGCGGATCGGTAGGTAAGTGTAAAATTAAATCTATCAAAGAAAAGAGCCCAGCGAGCTTAGCGAGAGTTAAGGCGTTTAGCGGATTGAATATAGGCCAGGTTTTTATGGTCGGTCCAGACCAGGAATGGGTGAACTGCCCCTCCAGCCAGTGCCTCCACTCCTCAAGTGCCAATTTAACAGCCAGAAGTTCGCGGTCTCCTACAGAATAGTTGCGTTCAGATGGAGAGAGCCGTCGGAAAAGAAACGCAGCATGGATGGAGCTTGAGATCAGAAGAGCGCTGGGAGAGAACGCTCCTACCCCGATGTCTGAGGCGTCCGCTTCAACCACAAACTGACGTGAAGGATCTGGATGGATGAGAGTGGCGCTGATGAAAACCGCTCCTTTAAATCCAAGAAAGCATGATCAGCCTCTTCTGTCCATTTGAAAGGTACCTTAGGGGAGGTTAATGTAGTCAGAGGTGCAACGACTTTACTGAAATCTCGGATAAAGCGGCGGTAAAAGTTGGCAAAACCCAGGAAACGCTGGAGCTGTTTCACGTTGGCTGGTGCTGGCCACTCTATAACAGCACGGATCTTTTCAGGATCTGACCGGACCTGCCCCCTCTCCACAATGAAACCGAGGAAGCTCACTGAAGGTTTGTTAAACTCACATTTCTCTGCTTTAACAAATAATTTGTTCTCCAATAATCTTTGGAGCACCTGACGAACATGGATGGTGTGCTCCTCCTGGGACTGGGAAAAAATTAAGATATCATCCAGGTAGACAAAAACAAATCTATTAAGGAAATCACGGAGAATGTCATTGACCAAAGCCTGAAAAACAGCGGGAGCATTAGACAGTCCAAAGGCATAACTTGAGGTATTCAAAATGGCCGAGCCTAGGTGTGTTGAAAAGCAGTCTTCCATTCATCTCCTCACGAATCCTGACCAGGTGGTAAGCATTTCTGAGGTCGAGTTTGGTAAAAATAGTGGCGCCATGCAAGGGTTCAAAAGCAGAACTGATGAGCGGAAGAGGATATTTATTTTTAATATAATATTGTTCAAACCTCTGTAGTCTATGCAGGGGCGGAGTGAATGGTCCTTCTTAGAAACAAAGAAAAATCCAGCACCAACTGGAGAAGATGATGGTCTAATGATTCCTGCAGCCAAGGAATCACTAATATACTTCTCCATGGCCTCCCGCTCAGGACAAGAGAGATTGTAGAGACGACCGGATGGCAGAGTGGCCCCAGGCAATAAATCGATGGCACAATCATATGGTCGGTGAGGTGGAGTGAAAGTGCCTTCTCTTTACTGAAGGCCTCTGCTAGATCAAGGTATTCAGCGGGGACCAGGGACAAATCAGGTGGCAGAGGGGTATTCACATTAGTCTCTGTAGGTGGAGGCGCGAAAGGAGACAAGAAATATGGCAATTAGTACTCCAGCCCAAAATCTTCACGAGACAACCAGTCCAAGTGAGGATTGTGCTGCTTTAGCCAAGGATACCCTAAGATCACAGGTGAATGAGGGAACTTATCAAGTTAAAACTAATGATTTCATGATGATTTCCAGACAGGACTAATTGGACAGGTTCGGTGAGATGAGTTACTTTTGCTAGTAGTCTCCATCTAAGGCATTGGCCACTAATTGTTGTTTCAGAGGTTCAGACTGTAAACCAATTTGATGGCGAGATTAGTGTCCATAAAATTGTCATCAGCACCAGAGTCTATGAGAACAGAAATGGGAACAGTTAGATGAATTTTGGAGTTGTTTAAACATAGAGTGGCAGGAAGTATCATACTCTGTGGGGTTTGTGGACTGAGTTGAGTTTGGCTCACCAGAACCCCACATTCACTGGTGAGCCCCCTTTTGGGCGAACAGGGCAGTGTGCCAGAAGATGACCAGTTTGTCACAATAAAGCACAGACCAGATTGAAATCTGCGGAAGCGCTCAGTTTGTGTAAGATGGGCCCGTCCTAGCTGCATGGGCTCAACGTCGGAAATAGGCGAAACTTTTGAGGTTAAGGGTTGAGGAATGTCTGAACTCACCCGAGAATGAGAGGTGGGGAGACAGGCGGAGGAGGCGACTGTATATGGGCTCTGTCACCGATGGCGTTCTCTAAAGCGGTTATCAAGTTTTATAGCTGCTGATATCAGGAATCAAGATCGTCATATTCATCCCTCACTGCAAGCTCATCCTTAAGTTGTTCAGTGAGGCCATTCAAAAACACACTTTGGAGGGCTACATCATTCCACCCAGCCTCTGCAGCCAGGGTTCTGAAATCAACAGAAAATTCAGCTGCACTGTGGAGCCTTGCGAAGTAATAGGAGACGTTTGGCAGCCTCTTTGCCTTGAACAGGATGATCAAACACTTTCCTTAACTCTCCCACAAAAGATTATAGTTCTGACGGATGGCTGGTTGTGTCTCCCAAGTGGCTGATGCCCAAGCTAATGCCCTTCCTCGTAACAACCCCATTATAAATGCAATCTTGGAACAATCAGTAGCATAGATGTAAGGCTTTTGGATAAACACTAGTGAACACTGGAGAAGGAAAGCCCCACATTTCCCCATATTCCCAGAATAATGTTCAGGGTCTGGCACATGTGACTCACGGAGACTGATGATCTGGTGGTCCTCAGTGGCGACCTCTGGTGGTTGAGCAGAGGCCTGTTGCTGTGATTACAACGACCTGTTGCTGAGGAGTAAGAGCTGGGCAAATGCTATATTGAGGCCTTGCAGCATGGATCCAAGTTGTGACATCCTGTGCACCAAAAGCTTGTTGATCCTCGGCTATTTGTTTGAGCTGAGAGTCGTGCTTACCGAGTAATTGGCCTTGGCTAGAAACAGCCTGAAGCAGGGAATTGTGGTCTGCTGGGTCCATATTTTGGCCAGTTCGTACTGTCACGGGGGGACTAGTTGGACCCAAACGCAGAAACACCAAGAACAATTGAAATGATTTATTTACAGAGAATGGGCTGGTAATTATTGGACTGGGGAGCCAGGAGGAACAGGTAGGTCACGGGCTGGGGGGCCAGAAGGAGCAGGTTGGTATCAGGCTGGGAGGTCCGGAGGTGTGGAGTGGAGAAATGGTTCCAAGATGAGGAGCAGAAACAGGAGCAGGTAAAGATCCGGGGTAAACTGGAAACAGGAAAAATTCAATGAAGTTCAAACAAAACCAACGGAGCAAGCAGAGAGGATATTCAAAAAAGCTTGTGAGCCTGGAGACGAGTTACCCTGAGTGTAAACTGACGAACTGGCAGGGAGTGTTGGAGAGAACCGGTTCTTGTAGCAGCGTTGATTGTAGATGGACCACAGGTGAGTGAACACAGGAGGGAGGGGGAGAATCCAGGAGGATCATGACAGTTTATGTGTGGGAGCTACAGCAGCTAATCGCTAACCAATGAGAAAGAACCAAAACAAGCTTCAAAACCGACACATTTCCAACACTCAGCCTCACACAGGCTCCTCTCAGATCACAAGTCTGCACTAAGAACTGTCCTTTTAATCCAGACTCAAACTGATCGTCCGTAAAAAGAATATAATCTCAGTGTTGTGCACACATAGACTATATATGTGCGCATATGGATGATGGCTGCAAGTGTAAACATAAGCACTTGGCGATGCGTTCAGGGGCGGGATGGACACAGACAGATGACTACGCAGAAAAATACTGATGCGGAGCCACATATTTGGACATTCATCTGTCTGTAAATTGGATTAAATGGGTGTAATATAGACAGTCTGAGCTTTATAACAAGGTAAAATGTCCACGAGTAATATCGGCCCATAACGGCAAGATTTTGGCCGATAGCCGATATGTTTCCAAGAGTCCATATCGGCTGATAATATCGGCCAGCCGATATATCAGTCAGGCCCTAGTATTGATAATATATATCGATCCATCTGTATTTCCGAGTGCCACCAGATCTAAACATACACTATATCGGGTCTAAATTCGGTCTAAATTTAAACTAAACCAGGTCTAAAATTACCCTAAACCATGGATAATGTTTGGGTTACTAATGAGTAAAGGTGCAGTATGGAACTTTCTGGAGGTGGCACGTCAGCTGCATGATTTGATGGAAAGAAAAAGCCATACTTCGGAACATTGTCCATGGAGATTGATACGTTTTATGCCAAACTGTGGAAGATTATAACCAAAAGAACAACATTTCCATGGAAACAAATAAGAGGACTCCTCCAGGCCAAATAAGAGTCAGGTTTGTGGAGATGCAAGCCCACTCAGAGTAAGGATGTATGTTTTTCAGTGCAATAAAAAAGTAAAAAATATGGGTATTTTTTTGATCTACAAAGTTACATATTGCAGCTTACTCAAAAACATTAAAAGAAAAAGAAAAAAATTTAACTGCAGAGAGCCCCGCATAGTAAATGGCCACATTTTTATATAGCGCTTTTCTACCTTCAAGGCACTTTATATCAAGGAACCACTCACCCATTCACACACACATTCATGCACCAGCGTCTTGCTCAAGGACACAACAACAGTATTCATCTGTGGAAGCTGGAATGTCACCGCCACCTCTCAACCAATGATGTTTATGTAATTATGTATTTATGTATTATGTATTTGAACGGTCAACCTATGGATCACTTACCACAGTTTGAGAAACACCGCCATAGACTATTTTGTGTTACCATACTGACTGCAACTCACAACACTTCTCCACAGAAAAAAACGAAACATCAAATCAAAAATCAATTACGCCTTCCATATGAAAAAAATAAATAAATAAGATGCTTTTCATTAGTGCAGCTGAAATTGTTTATGAAGTTCCATAATTGAATAACGTTATCTGTGTGTCTTTGCCTTGCAGGGCTGAGATCATTCTAGGAAACATCATCAAGAAGAAATGTTGGAGGTAATACGCACGATTGGCTCTATGAAATATTAAACTCAAGTGTGAAGAATGTGTGTTACAGCAGAAAAAGGCCGGTTTTGATTTGATTGCATTGTAGAAGTGAGGGACGATGTGTGTCTCCGGCTCTGTGATGTGTAGGCACGTGTAATGTCATGCACTGATTGATTTAAACATGTTCTGCCTGTAATATTGATGAGGAGGTGGGAGGATTTAATCTTGGTTTAGTTAGTCCTGGTTTAGGCCTCATTTAGCCCCTGTATAGGCCTGGTTTAGGCTTGGTTTAGCCCTGGTTTAGTCCTGGTTTAGACCTGGTTTAATCCTAGTTTAGCCCTAGTTTAGATCTGGTTTAGTCTTTGTGCAATCCTAGTTTAGTCCGGGTTTAGACCTGGTTTAGTCCTGGTTTAATCTTGGTTTAGGCCTCATTTAGCCCCCATATAGGCCTGGTTTAGGCTTGGTTTAGCCCTGGTTTAGTCCTAGTTTAGACCTGGTTTAGTCCTAGTTTAGCCCTCGTTTAGATCTGGTTTAGTCCTCGTGCAATCCTAGCTCAGTCCTGGTTTAGGCCTGGTTTAGTCCTGGTTTAGACCTGGTTTAGGCCTGGTTTACACCTGGTTTAGCCTTAGTTTAGTCCCAGTTTAGACCTGGTTAAGCCCTGGTTTAGACCTGATTTAGTCCTGGTTTATACCTGGTTAAATCCTGGTTTAATTCTGTTTTAGTCCTGGTTTAGACCTGGTTTAGTCCTAGTGATGACCTCATTAAACCCTGTTTTAGTCCTGGTTTAGACCTGGTTAAGACCTGGTTAAGCCCTGGTTTAGTCCTGGTTTAATCTAGGTTTAGTTAGTCTTGGTTTAGGCCTTGTTTAGCCCTGGTTTAGACCTGGTTTAGGTGACAGTTGAACAGTTGAAAATAAGCATGCATACAACGCACCGAAAGTAGCGAAGCAGTTTATAGGTTTTTTTGCCCCCCTTTGACAGATTTATCGATTGAAAACTGACAGTTGCAAAACAGCTGTGATTGATTATACTCCAAAAGTTTTACCTACAAAATGCTCAAACTCTGGTCAGGTATTTTTATGCTCTTTCATTCATGTGACAGAGCAGCTCAGAAGTGTTAGTCCTGCTCTCAGTGACCACAGAGAAGCACTGTTTTAGTTCACTTCTCACACCGGGGTTCATAGTTTACTCAGATGAGTTTTGGACTGTAAAAGCTTTACTTTTTTCTAAAACCTGTCCGTATTGTTATGTAAAAGATAAATGTAGAAGAAAATTGAAAGATGTTGGAAAAGCAAATACGTCAATGCTACTTTTGTGCTGTAATATGTAATACGTTCTTGAAAATCAAACAAGACATTTACACTGTATCTAATCTATCGTCTGTACTCTACCTGTTTGACTCGTCTGAAATCCTTTGTTTTTACATTTTTGATGCTCACAGATTGTAGATTATTGCCGTTCTGTTTGAGTTTCTATATTGAAAGTGACAGAGTTTGGGCCAAAGTACTTTACCACATAAGAACAGACTTGTAGTATTGAAAAAAACACGCTGAATTCACCGATCATGTGTTTGTGAATGAAAGCTGTGTCAAGTGTCCTGAGAACAAGCCCAAGAACTGTGCGAACTGATAGAAAATAAATGATTTGACCTGTGCTGCTGTTCAGATATGGTTGTGAAACTAAACCCAGCTTCAAAAAATGTGCTTAAAACAAAATGTAAATGAGGCAAACAACAACACCTCAGCTCACTTCTACAGAATTCTAATGCAGCACTTCTCAGACAAACTTTATTGATCCACAAGGGAAATTACTTGGACAAAAGTAGCTCTCACATCACAATATAAAGTGCAAAAAACAAAATCTAGTCAAGTTAAGGTGACTTGAACTAAGAAAGTTTTACCGTGGTTTAAGTAAATTTCATTTGACAAGTCAAATTATCTGCCAGCGGATCAAGACTTTTTTGCTTTTGCATGTTGCTACATTTAAAATAAGAAAAACAGCAACTTAAAATTAGAAACAAAATCAAATGTTGCTTGAATTAAGAAAAAAACACTTATTCCACTGACAGATAATTTGACTTGTCAAGTTGAATCTCATCAAATAAAGTAAAATGTTCTTAATTTAAGTAATTTTAACTTACCGAGATATTGTTTTTTTCCAGTGTATTATATAGCAAAAAATAAAAAGTATAAATGGTAATAGTGAATTGTAAATAAGTAGCAATAAAAATAGCAAGAGACTGGTGTCAGATAAAGCATAATTATATAAATGTATATGTATGAGTAAAAACTAAAGAGAAAATAAGTGATAAATAATATCTCAGCTCTATATAAGAGGTTGTAAGGAAAACTGTGCAAAGTTGATATGATGATTGACAGGACATATGGTTATCTGTTGCATAAGGGGGAGTTGTTGCACAGTTGTACGGAGTAAGGGATGAACGTAGTCCTGTATCTCTCACTGTTTGAGTGGAGCTGTAGGAGCCTGCTGGAGAATAAGCTCCTTCAGTGAATGGACTTTTTGTTGGGATTGCAGCCAAGGACATTCACAAACTATAATCCATCCAAAACAGCACCGCCAGAATCTTAATGAAGGTCAGAAAATTCAAACACATCACTCCCATTGTTAAATCACTGCACTGGCTCCCTGTTTCACCCCAGATTGAATAAAAAATCCTCCTGCCGACCCATAAATGCACCACTGGTCAGGCACCACTGTATCTGCAAGATCTGATCACTCTACAATCTCCCATCAGGTAGCTCGCCCCTTCAGGTCCCCTCCACTCAGCTCCATACAATGAGGGACCGAGCCTTCTGTTCAGCTGCACCACGACTCTGGAACTGCCCCCCTGTCCCGCTGAGAGCCATACAGAGCAGGAGTGTCCAAACTTTTTTCATCAAGGGCCACATATTAAAACACAGAGCAGCGTGAGGGCCAATCGAGGGTCATAGACTGGTGGTCAAAACAGTGAGTAATTCAAATCTGTGCATTTATAACAGGTTTGAATGACCCTCCAGACCTTTGTTCATGCTTAGACCCTCAAAAGGACACAGTACATTTGCTGGATCAAGGTAGATTTTAAAAACATGCAGTAAAAAGTACTACTTGCGGTAGTTTGGGCCAATTCACCTGGAAGCCTGAGGGCCAAAACAATTGGTCTGAGGGCCACATTTAGTCCCCGGGCCATAGTTTGGACATGCCTGACAATTATTTATTTATTTATTTATTTATTTATGGTTGGTTTATTTCGAGCATAGTACACAAAATCATATGTACAGACATGCAAACACCAAATACAAGAAACAAAAGGAAAGAAAATTTAAACAAGGACGATCAAATTTGTTTACATGTTCGAAAAGGAGTGGGAGGAAGTAAAAAAAACTTTAAATCCCACCCCTTCTCCAAAATTAGAAATAGTCCTTTTTCACTTCCTGTTAGTCTAGGACTTAACCAAGCAACTTTACAGACCTAAGTCATCGTTCACATTTAAAGTATACTGTACTGATCAACCACTGCAAACATTAGATAGTTCATAATCCATAGAGCCTGGACTCTTTTAAAGCTAATCTAAAGGCTTTTCTATTTTAAAAACCTTACTGTTGATGCTTTTAGTATTTAGCAAATAGTATTGTTTTTAAAGTTCTTGTTTTATCGTAGCGCTCTGAGATTCTACGAAATGAAAAGTGCACCATAAATAAAATTAGTATTATTATTATAAAAATCACAGAGAGCAGTTCACCTCCGCACTTTGATTTTCAGTGACGTTGAAGCATGTCTTTCTTAAACCTATTATATTTCCAGAGGTTGAACTTGTGGCTATTGTTGGATGAAAACAATGCACGGCGCTGACAGAAGCCTTTGTTGCTTGGATACTTTGAACAGCTCTGCAAAGCTCGGATCTTTGTACTGTGTGGAGCACCTGTTGGACCGACTGAGCTCTTAAACACAGCATCTATATATTCACAGTGTGTCTGAATCACTTCTGACCATATAGGGCTATCTGCCATTGTGCTGTGCAGACAATGGCTTTATGCTAATGTATCTCTGTGTTTTTCAGGAGATCCAGTCTTGTCATAACAACCAAACTTTACTGGGGAGGAAAGTAAGTATGAGTCACATTGCTGCATGAAAAATACACCATGAAAAATCTATATATTTAGTTTTGAGTAGTGATTGAATGCTTTTAAAGGGCCCATATTACGATATTTTCTGAACTGTGTTATCATATTGTCAACAAAAACATGCCCTGAGTTTTTGTTTCATTCACACACATACAACGCACAAACCCTGTAGATTTAAGGCTGAGTTCTTCACTCAAATACAAAACACTCATACAGGAAGTGCTCCACTGTGTTTTTAAACTCCTTGACTAGACTCATTTTTATTATTTTAGCCCTGGAATTGCCCATCTTTACTAAGCAAACGGTAAAAGCTGTTAACTTGCCTAATAATGCCTAATAATGCAGGATTACTCAAACATGTGTGAATGAAATAAAACACAACTTCAGGTATGTTTTTAATGAAGTTACGACATTATAACTTGCCTTAAAACTCACAAGAATCAATTTTGTGTAATATAGAAACATTAAAGATGGATGTCTGTTATTAGCTGAATTAATAAGCTAGTAACAGATAGATAGACATTTTTATTAACAATTATAGCTGCAAAATATTAGTACTAATTAGGGATGAGACGAGACAGATTTGAACATAATTCATAATAAATAAATGTAATTCAGTTGAACATTGTGTTTTCTTCTATCACAAGTTTAAGTTCACTCAAAAAAGTGAAATGCTGTTACTACATACTGGTATTGTAATGATTTCAAACTCAATTTTGATACTAAGGAATAGACTCGATACTCAATACCGATACCGATCCTACAATGCTAATTAAAAGACTTTTTAGTTTATTTAGAAGTTTATTTAGAAATTGAATTCTCTCCTGCCATCAAACACTCTTTTTTTAGACAATGTCAATGTCAACATGAAAGTACTATTATTTAATTATATTGGTGTGGTGTTATATCTTTGTGATCCCTCAGTCGTCCGGGTAGGTTTCTTGGCTGTATACCAGTCTAGACAGATAGATACTTTATTAATCCCAAAGGAAATTCAACGTTTGGCAGAAGTAAAATAGAAATAAACACAGCAACATCGAAAAGATAATTAAAATTAGCAGTCCATCCTCTTGCATTCTGTGTGCTCTTATACTTGTTCTTCTACAGCTCAAAATTATTCTAAAGCTATTCAAGAAAAGTTAATTTCTGTCCTGCAAATGTGTGTATTTTTAGTAGCGATACGTGCTCAAATGAGTATCTAGTTTAATATCAATTAGTATATGATTTTTAGTACTTTTGACAACCCTACATACAGAGCATTGGATTAACGTGTAATAATTACATGGAAAAAGGTGACATAATACAGGATATTTATGTAGGGTCAATGTTTTTTGAGTTGTTATTCATTTTTTTTAATGAATAGCTTCTGTTTGTTTACCGTCTTGGCGCTATTATAACATATTGCATAATTCCCAAAAGAAGTAGTATCGTGAGCCGGCTCCTCCTGCCATATTTTAATGAATCTGTGCACCCACCAGTTTGGCACAGAACCCATCGCAGGAGTTAATCTGCAGACTGATAAAATCCTTACTTAGGTGAACTCGAGAGGAATTAATGCTTCTTTTCTGCACGTGCTTTTATAATCTTCCGTGATTCATATTCATCATGCAGGCTGTTTGTTTTGGCTCAGATTTTGGCACATTTCATTCACTCACTATGTTTATATGCACACAGAACTCCCAATTTAAGTGCCCTAAAATCTTGTCAGGCCACTTTTGTCCCAGTCCATGTAGGTCAAAGAACCAAATAGGTGCGTTTAATAATTTAGCATTAGCACTCGGGATGGGGAAAGATCTCGTACCACAAGATCTTGCAAGACAAGATCGTGCACACATGAGAAAAATGATCTTGTGAGATTGTTCCTCCATGTTTTTACATTTAGACTGAACAAAAAAGGGTCAAGTCTTGGCAAGTAAAATGTCTTGAGAAGCTGTTGTACCAGAAAACAGTGCTACAGTGACATAAAAAATATTAAACAAAGTTAAATATTAAAGGTTGAGGCCAAAATTATGAACTGAATCACATTTATTTATTATGAATTATGTAAAAAATTGTGTCTTGTCCCACCCATAATTAGCACTAATATTTTGCATCTTTCATATACTGTATTTTTCGGACTATAAGTCGCACCAGCCAAAAAATGCCTAATGAAGAAGAAAAAAACATGTATAAGTCGCACCGGACTATAAGTGGCACTTTTTGGGGGAAATTTATTTTATAAAATCAAGACCAAGAACCGACATTTCATCTTGAAAGGCGAGTTATAGAAGTTATAGTAATAAAAACAACTGAATAGAGAAGAATCCGTGTGTCATTTGTTCGTTCGTTTTTCAATATAGAACCAAAAATAAGAAAATGAAAAAACAACTATTTTCTTTATTATTTACTAAAACCAAAATGAAAAAAAAATAAATATTTTTTTTCATTTTTGATTCATATATAGGATTCATATATTTGGTCTATGGGCTGTCAGTGTGAAAACTTTTATATATAAGTCGCACCTGAGTATAAGATGCAGGACCACCCAAACCCTGAACTTATAGTGCGATTTATAGTCCGAAAAATACGGTATGTTAAAATCTGTGTCTTGTCCCACCCGTAATTAGCGCTAATATTTTGCATCTTTCATATAACCACAGTTAATTCTCATTTACACTGAACATTTGATATGATAACTTTTAGCTTCAATGAGCTTCATTTGACTGGACCTGAGCACTATGGGTGACACAACACTCCCTTACTTCACTTCTTTACAGTCTATAAGTGGGAGTCACAGTCACTAATGAAGCTGCCTTGTTAGTATTGTTGGCTTTTAATCTAAAAAAAAAAACAAGTCTGGCTGTTTTAGTATTCTTTGGCATAAGTTTCCACCATCGACACTGTTACTGTCCAACTGTATTTATCGGTAACAGTCTGGAGCCCTCCCTTCTCTGTCTTCCTGGTAGTTATGTAAACCTGGTTCTCATTTGCAGTTGGGTCCGCAGTGGTCGGGTTGCTGTGAGGTCAGACAGTGAGGAGAGTGATTGATGGTTCTACTCCGGGGCGCTTTATTGACGCTGTTTATCTCTGTCTCATTTAGGGCCGAGACGGAGAGGGGCCTATCGCGAAAGCACATTATAGAAGGTAAACACACACCAATATGCAGCAGCTGATACTGGGGTAAATAACATGTGATTTATGGACGATATAGGTTTCTAAAATTAAACACAGAATAGTGGGTATATTTGAAGCCCAAGGCAATTGTGGAAGTCGCGTTTGATGAATCTATAACACTGCCTACTACCTAATTCAGTGCCAATTCATTTTATTTATGGCGTATGCAGTTGCCAGAAAGTTTTATAGAAAGATTGCACAAGACAGCATCTTTCTGTCCAAAATGAAGAAAGTCTCAGGAAAAAAAGGAAAAACACAATAGAGAATTACAGAGGCCTGTCTAGTGTTTAGAATAGTCTGTCTAAATACAAATCTCACAAATTAAAGTATTCATTTAAATTTGTCTTTCACTGTAAATTCAAATAAGTTAAAAGAACTCCAAAAAATTGAGGCAACCGATTACCTCAATTATTTTAAGTTGATGAACTTAAAAGTCACAATCTTACAGAATCCAATTTTACAGATTGGATTTGCTACTTGTAACTTCTGAAAACAGCTAAATTAAAAGTGCTTATTTAGCTCAACTCAGATATTTGCAGTTAATATGACTCAGTTTCTGTTAAAGCACCTCAATCATTTTGAAATTGTATTGTATTTTAGCATGTACTGTATAAATTAAGTTTTTTTGATACAATAGAAATAACAGGACTTTTAATTACTTAATTCTACTAAGTCGCACCTCATCTATGTTTTTAAGTTATGCTCAGTTATACCCACAATAGTTCACTTTAATCAAAAAATATTTGCTAACCCTAACTCCAAAAGAAGTTAGTAGGACTATTTGTAAACCTTTGCGTGTGCACAACGTCAACTATTTAATTACTTTGAATGTTCGCGTTTACAGTGTATTGATACTTTGCAGCTGAACCTGTCATGAACATTTCCTGGGGGGGTGAAGCTAACTGGAGGCACTGCTCTGTCTGAAGCTCTATTACTCAAGTAGCTCGTAATTGGTGGTGTCTCTAGTCTGTCTAAATATTTCTGTCAGTTAAGTTACATTAAAATCCTGCATAAATACTTGACCCGACACATTTACAGTACACTTACAAATGTTACACAAAAACGTGTTAGTGTAGTAATATTAAAAGCACTAAATAGTTATGAGCAGACCTGGGCATTGTACAGCTCCCAGGCCACATCTGGTTGACTCTGACTGGCCCGTTTAAGCTCATTTGGATTTACAAAATAAACATATTGTATAATTTTACCTCATGCCTGGACTAAAGCTGTATTGCACTGTAGGTGTGAAAGTTGTGTGAGTGAGTGTTGGTGGTGGTCGGAGGGACCGTTGGCGCCGGTTGGCTTGGCAGCCGCGCCTCCGTCAGTCTGTCCCAGGGCAGCTGTGGCTATAACAGTAGTTTACCACCACCGGGTCTGGAGTGAATGAAGAATGCTCTGTAAATAATCCTCTGTAAAGCCTCTTTGTGACATCTGTCTGTGAAAAGCGCTATATAAATAAACATTTACTTACTCACTTATTGTTTTTATTTTAGAGGTGTTTTTAATGACATTTTTTGTAAGGCAACCTCAGTCATAACATAAACTCTTACCAGCGTGTCAGAACAATGCTATTTACTGCTTTTTATAAAGAAATACAATTAATATTAAGCAGAATTGAGTTAAGCATTTTGGCCCGGCCCTCCACAATATTTCTCATGTGACCCCATGGAAAAAAATATTGCCCATCCCTATTATAGAGTTTTCCACCACAATGTTTCCTACTGGGCTAAAGTCCAAACTATATTAGCCAAGAATCATCATTATGAGCCTTACATCTTACATCAGTCTCACAGAAAAGCTTGTCTTTTGAAACATTATTTGTCCTGATATCGCCTTGTGTCTTCAGGTCTGAAAGGTTCTCTACAGAGGATGCAGATGGAGTATGTGGATGTAGTTTTTGCCAATCGCCCGGACAGCAACACTCCCATGGAAGGTACGCTCATCACTCACTGTGACTTTACACAGCCTCAAAGGTCTTGTGTCGACTTTAAAGGTACATTATGTAACATTACTGAGGGAGGATCTGTCACCTGCTTGTCTCCATGGAGATGCTACCACCCCCACAGTGGAGTGATTTAATTTTAGTTTCAGTGTTTTAACTTTAACTTTTATTCTCTGGCTTTTAACACCGTGTGAGTTGTGTGATCCTCTGTGTTTCTATTTATATAATTTTATTTATTGTGATTTTATGGGTTTGCTTTTAATTGACTTGACTGGTTTTAGTGTTTTAGGATTTATCCCCCCTGCTCTTTTTTAATACCTTTTGTTTTTAATGTTATATTTATGCGTGCAGCACTTCGGAAACTGTTTTGTTGATAAAGTGCTATAGAAATAAAGTGGATTTGTATTTGTATGAAATGTTATACGATGTGGCATTAAACTTTTCCATTTTCGTGGAGGCTAACAGATGCTGCCACAAAGCCAAGTTACAGGCGAACCCGTAAATCCGGGCGTTTACTGTGCGATTTTTGGCCTTTTTTGAGCAGTTTTTGGGATCAGGCCGAGTTTTGGCTTAATCGTGTGTTGCGCCTCGTGTAGACATGAAGTAACGAGAACCGATTAATTCCTCACAAACAGCTCCCGATCGGCAATCGTAGGTCGCAAGAATATCAAACCTGGTTAAAATCCAGTTGCCTCTCGTGAGGGTTTTTCACTTTTGAACTAGTTCGTATAGTGTGAGAACATGAATCGTGAGCTGTGAACTTTTAATCCTTGTGATTTGATCGTACAGTTTGAGCTGGTGCTAAGTGAAACGATCGAAAATATCACAGTGTGCGCCCGACATAACTGTAAAAAGGCATTTTAAGAAGGTATTTTAAGCAATAAAACCACAGTAAATTAATACACATTCATGCAAGATATACGTTTAATGCCATATAGTGAAACATTGCAGACCTTCCACCAAGAATATTACATAGTGTTTTTTTTTTCTTGTTCAACATAATATTTATTTTTTTCTTGTTTGTGAAAGACAAACTCATACATTCATTATCCCAGTTTGCGTAAGCTCCGCATTAACTCAATTACTTACACATTATCATTTAGTGCATGTTTGGTTGTGATTCAATATTATACAAATAGGAAATGATGCAACAAGTGGAAATAGATCTGATTTGAAGTAGGATCATTGCTTTGTTTTGTGTGGCTGGAAGGCAGTGATGTGCAGCAGAGCCAGGAAGAACTAAATCATAAATCATAACAGCACAAAGGTCCCAGACACTCGCCTGTGCATTTTTCATGACCATCTTTTGTTTCCATGGTGGGATACTATAGGATTTAGCAGACAAATTAAGGTTTCACTATTTATGGTGACAATAACATGGTGATAATAATACGACAATAGGCCTAATATTACTTTTTATCAAAGGTATATAAAATGTAAAAGAGGCCATAGTGTTCGGTTCCGGTCAAATGAAACTCGAAGAGGCTAGCAGTTATAGGTCGAGTTTGATTTACAGACAAAATAGCAAAATAAAAACACCAGGATCATGTAGAGTGGGTTAATATGAACATTTTAAGACCTAAATGAGGAGCCTGACAACAGCACTTACAGAGAGAATCGGAGCCAGAGTTGATGGAGCCTGAAGCGTGCCCATTCTCACTCCCTATTTCCTATCTTCTATAGTTTGTGGTCTTTTGTGCTCAGTTTGGGACATATACATGGCCAGATCATAGAAAACTCCAGTTCCACACCCTCTATAGTTGATTGTATTGCACATTGCATTTCTCTCGTGTGTACTACAACCACAGATAAATGTATGTTTTTAAGCCATTGCTTCTGACTAGACTGTCACGAGATATGAGCTTTCAAACTCTAGCTCACAAACATCCATCTTGTGAACAACGTAATCCCTCATCTGTCCATGAGTGCTCCATGGTAGAATAGGTCCAAATACATTGTACAGATGAGTGCTTGTCCCTGTGATTTTACCATCTGTCTCG
The DNA here is from genome assembly GCA_034769755.1 of Odontamblyopus lacepedii. Lineage (NCBI taxonomy): Eukaryota > Metazoa > Chordata > Actinopteri > Gobiiformes > Gobiidae > Odontamblyopus > Odontamblyopus lacepedii. The sequence continues at coordinate 12,626,233 of CM068357.1, forward strand.
AAAGACTTTTAGATTGGTTTTGGTCAGAGGTGGAACAAATAACATAAATAGTAAAGTACTGTACTAAACTGTATTTAAGTTTAAATTTGAGCTATTTGTACTTTACTTAAGTACATTTTAAAGTGACAATTCAGAATTTTTGACATAGGGTCGCATTTCCTAGTGATCCAGAGTGTTGGAGACTTTTAAAATTAATCCAGTCCTTGTATTTGGAGAGGTTGCTGGTGCTAGGCTAGTGCATGTCAATGGGCACTGTCAGTGTGAATGTCTGTGTCGATAGAATAATTTTGGAAGTAAAACCAACCCAAGGATTTATGTCTGAGCAGCAGCAGCGAATTGTACTTCCAGATAGTACGCTTGGCAAATGGCATCTGTCAGTTGAGTCAGTCCACAGGTATGTGCAAATGTATAATTTTTTTTAAAAACACGGGAGAAATAAAAAATGTATATAGTTGGATGCTGTAAATTGTTTTCGTTTTATTTGCTAGGCTGATGCAAGTTACCTGTGAGTTATAGTGACCAGGGGCACCACATTGGCTTAATATGGCCCTGAGCGGCAGACTGATATATGAGAAAATCGATTTTGTGATGTAGATATATTAGCATAGACTGAGAGATTTGTGCAGTTTAAATGCTACAGATGTTCACAGATTAAATGTCGACCATTTAAACTGCACAAAACTATCTGTCTATGCTAATATAAATTTTTTATTTTAGAATCACAGAACAAGTTTCCTTAAGTACTTTGCCACAGAACAGCATTGACCGGAAGTTGCGTGACTCAACATCGCAGCACTTCCTGTCGTTGTGATAATAATCGTCTATTTTGATTTGCTTTGGGTCTCCAGCACTGGCTCACGAGGAAATGAGGCCCTATGTCCAAAACTCAGAACTGTGCCTTTAAGTGGATACTTTTTACTTTTACTTTACTCCATTACATTTTTGAACAGAGCAGTAGTACTAGAATACTGAAAAGTAAAAGTATTTTTATTGTAGCTTGAGATCTGCTCATTTTTAACACGTTCATAATTTAAGCAAATGAAAATATACAAAAGAAATCGGTTAAGAACGATTAATTCAATTGTTTCTGTTGAACTAAATTCAGCACAAATCTTTATCAAAATCGCTACATTTGAACCCTCATAAGACCTCAAAATCTGCGCAAAATACTTTTACTTTTTGCTACATTTTGATGCTTTTACTTGAGTATTGTCTTGCTCCAGTACTTTTACTTTTGAGTCCACCACTGGTTTTGGTCCATCAATATCCCCAAACAAACAGTTTATCAGCAACAAGGTGGCTAATATCCACATTTTTTTTACCTTATATATATAAACAGGTAGCCCTATTCATCAACATGTGCGCTCTAAATAACAAACCTTTCATTTCCTCAGTTGGGATCTTGGTTTTAACATCAGCCAAAGTATAAAAAAGGAAAATCTTGGAGCTGTGTCTTTTCTTTTAGTTTGTGGGTGCCAAAAACGTAGACAACCAGCATTTAGAAGTACGTTAGCTTAGCATTAGCCTCACATGGCCCGCCCAAAACCAAAACATGAAAGACAAATTCACTACTTACCCTGCTTATTCCCATGTCAGGATACTATTTAGCCATCTCCATGCTGCTAGCTTCTAATTATTAGCTGTCTTGTTTGTTTCTTTGCCAAATGTTTCTTGCTAACTCCCCCTTTGTTTCGCTTGGAGTTAGGTTGCCAGAAAACAGTTAGCGGTGTGAAAACTAAAGGATTGCCATATAATTGAAAAAGACCAAGATGATGAATAACACAAGCGGAAGTTCTAATCACGTTTTTATCCTTTTCTGGCCCAAGCTAGCTCAGGGCTAATTGTGTCATTAAAATGCAAGGGCAGATCAGAAGGTGGATGCAGGAGCTTGTTATTTTGCTGCAGAGTGGTTAGCCAGGTTTGTGAGACTGGCAAAGAGTGGTAAAAAGCTGAAGGGATGTTTCAGAGCTGTCAATCATATTTTTTTCATCTAAGGATTTTCAGTGCCTTTCCAAGTGTGACAGATAAATTGGTTTCTCAAATCCACAAAAGTCCAAAATCTATTTAAAAAATCCAAATATTTGCAGGTATATTGATATTCTTGTTGCCACATCGGTATACAGTACCGTAAATTCCGGATTACAAGGCGCTACTTTTTTTCTACACTTTCAACACTGCGGCTCGTAATATGAAGCGGCTTTTTTATTTTTTTTTCCATCGCGGGAAAAACATGGACCAATAATAATGAATACATAGTTCACTGAGGTCCAATGAAATTGTATGATTAATCACAACTTCCTTATTTCAGTCTTTCTGCTAACCCTCATCAACATGGAGAATACCAGACGAAAAGCATATGATGCAGCTTTTAAACTAAAAGCGATCACTCTGGCAGTTAAAGAAGGAAATCGAGCTGCAAAAAACTGGAAACTGAAAACTTTCTGGAGGACTGGGTTAACACGCAAAGAGCAGGCGGCCGCGGTGTTTCCACTGTACAAATCAGACTGAAGGCTAAAGCGATCGCTACCGTGGTTTATTCCCAGAGCGCCAAGGTGTGTATGTGCATGTCGCGTGTGTGTGTCCCAAGTGTGTGAAGGTGTGTAAGTGCCTGTGGCGCGTGTGTGTCCCAAGTGTCACCAGTGAGCGAGTCCGTCCCCAGAGTTCAGCGGGGGACCGTGTCCGCGGCCCGTCCCGGAGGCGCTCCAGGCGGCGGGGACGCAGAAGCGAACCCCCCGCCTAGTCTTTGGTCAGCGGCTTATAATATGATGCGGCTCATATAATTACAAAATTGATTTTTCTTCATAAATCTGAGCATGCGGCTCTTAATCGGGTGCGCGCTGTAGTCCAGAATTTACGGTATTTCATTTATTTTAAAGGTGTAAGTTGGGGAGGCTGTCACCTGCTTGTTTTTAGAGATATGTCAGTGTTTTGCTTGAAATATTCCACAATATGACATTAAACAGCTCTACCTTACATTTATTTAATTACAGGTGGTTTTATAGCTCAAAAATACCTAGAAAAACAGGTATTCTGATCTGTAACTTGGTCTGGTTTGGTCTCCATAAAGATAGAAAGGTTTAATGTCATACTGTGAAACATGAACCCTTTTAAAACCAGGAGGATAACCCGTGACACAGCAGCGTGCGACTATGATTTACAGTTTTTACTGCACACCTTGGAGGGGACGTCACCGTTATACGACCTGGTGACTACTTTGCCTACGATTACAATTTTCCTCTTACGCTGCAACAGCTACGATGACATTGCTGCTTTCTCTGAATTGCCAAACTGAAGTAATATTCTCCGGAGTTTTCCTCTGCTACTTTACCACTGAAAGTTTTAATTTTAAGTCGTACTGTTATTTTTTTCACTGCACCAGAGCCATAGCGATCAATAAGTGGTCAAAGACTGAAGGAAAGCACGATAGGCTATGTAAAAACAAAGCAAAACAAAACAGGCGAAGAAGAAAAACGTGCAGCGTCACTGGTCATGTTTTCTTCCTTGATTTGTTTTAGACTCAGCGTTTATTTATCTGGAACTGGCGGTTATTTATCAAATATACACCTGCACCCGGCGTTTATTAAAGGCAAAGCAATTACATCTCCATGGAGAAAAGCATTTGACTGACCCTCCACCTGAAAAGTTACACAATGCACCTTTAAGTAGTTAAAGGTTCAGTAAATGGCTTCATGGAGAAAGTTCCACAGTGTATCATTAATCGTATCAGTATTGCATTTATTCAAATACATGGTGAAAATTAGCTTGAAAAACGTGCATTCTTCATCTGCTTGCAGATAGATAAGTTTATTTCCATACTGTGTAACTCTAAGCAAGGCAATAACATTTCCATGGAGACCAGAAAAGTTACACATTGCCACTATAATACATCATCTTTTTTATTCTATAACAATGCAGTTAGAATAACTCTGATGCTAAGCTCAACTAAAAAGTAAATAAAAGAATAAATGTAGTTCATAAATATTCCAGTAAACTATAAAATCTTTGGAAGAAATCAACAGCGAACCCCTATTATACGTACTTCGCCTATTCACTGAACCACAGTTGTGCATTCAGTCCATTAGTGATTTGTAGAGCTCGAACTTGTACATTTACACTGACTTAAAATGCAATAACTGGTGTAAATTATATTGTTGTATTTGCAGAAATAGTTCGGGCCATGACGTACGTGATCAACCAGGGAATGGCCATGTACTGGGGCACGTCTCGGTGGACCGCTATGGAGATTATGGTAAGTCTGGTTTACTTTTAAGCAAATACAAATGAAATGGTGAAGAGTAAATTGTGTGAACTGCATAGTTGTAAATATAACAGCTGAACAGGCACAAATATCCAACCTGATCTGCAATTTTTTGAATAGTAACTTTAAAGAGAGGGTATTTTTTGGATGTGATCGCAATGTTCTCTCATCCAAAACATGCCTGAAGAGGTTTTAGATGTCATCCCTGCATGTTTCAGTAATCTAGCAATCTCTATTTGAACCTTCCTTATCCATAGCAGCACGATCCTGTTAAATCTATGTCACCTTTTCATAAATATACAAAAACGTGAAACAAAACAATGCACTACAAGTTCACAAACCTGACGCAATGTGCAGTAGTTCCATTAGCACGAGGCATTGTGTTGTGATAGCGCTCTGAAGGGGGAGTGGCTTAGTGCAGGGAGCGAAAGGAGGTTGGACTTATGGCAAATGTAACATTTTCACAACAATAAAAGGTAACATGGTGATTGTATATGTTATGTGTTAAGAGTTAATAGCCCATAGAAGTGTAATACTCCCTCTTTAAAAACGACATATACTTTTTTATATTTACACACCTATATTATTATTATTTTACATGTTGTTCATTTCAAATAGCAGAAATAAAATTGATTTCTGTCTCTTTACCCTATCTCCAACCTAAATAGTCCAGTATAAGCAATAATGTCTCAAATGCACAATGATAAAGATTATTAAAACATTAATAAATCACTCAAAATACAGTTTTTTTTGCAGAATGTGTCTTGTTTACTGTGGGCAGATATTAAAATTTTAAAAGTTATTACTAGATGTTTTGAAGTTAGTTACAAGCTTGAACAGGCTAATTATCTTTGGAAACACACGGCGAAACACTATTTTAATTAAAACATCCAACTGAGGCTTGATTAACTGCAAAGTTCTGAATACATTTAAATACGTCTGATTGAAAGGCCTCGGGATTATTAGATAGTCTATGGCTGATTAGACTGTTTAGTGTTGCCTTCATACTCTTGCATTATGAAAATATAAGTGAAAATTAAAGCGGAATTTGCCTTGAGGGAGCAGAGGTGGGTGTGCGCTGTGGAGCTCCAGTGTTTCCGGCACAAAAACAATGTGATTATACAACACTTGTCATCAGTCAGTCCAGCTGTTAGAACCTGGCCTTAAAAAAATCTTAAATTATGTTGTTCAAGTTTTTTCACAAAGATCTTAAATCTCATTAGCCTATTTTTTTGTATGCTCAACTCTTGTGAAAGCTTAGTTTGTCTTGTTAGAATGTTATAAATGATTTCTTGGCCATTTTACAAGCAATGTATATGAATATAAATGAGTTCTGACAGAGATTTTATAATAAAAGTATTTTTTGTTATTTGAAGCAGTAACTAATGGTCATTATTAGAATTGGATCTGGTGTTTTTCGCCTGCGTAAAGGGCGCGATGTTGATCTTAATTTTCATTTAAGTGGTTTTAAAAGGGTCTTTAAAAAGTCTTAAATTTGGGGGAGTCAAACCTGGGGATACTCTGAATATGGCATTTCACTGGGGAACACAGTTTTTAGGTCTGACAGCTGTTTTTAACTAATTTTTGGGTGCGGAATCTAAAACTGATCTCAGTTTTTCTCCATCACGTCAGGTTTTTGAACTATAGGATCCACATTTTCTTAAAACTATGAACGATACTGTACTTGTCAGATATGTGCTTGTTTCATAAAAAAATTCAAATACTGACATACAATGTAATGTGAAAGAAACAGGCATGAGTGCAATGTTTATTTACCACTATTATGTTTTTACAAAGCATACACTGTAATTGTACTGTAATAGTACTGACACACACCTCTCACTGTCTCAAATTGTGATGCACAAACAAGTTTCCTCGTAGCTGTGGATGAGTCCAGTCGTAATCAGCAGGAAGTCTTACTACAGTGAATCTGTGGAACTTTGCTTCTCTGGAGGATAAGCTGTGGAGAAAAAACTTGACCCGCTAGAAAAAAAATGGACTAGAATTTTGGAATCAGCATGCCAATTCTAGTTTTAATCAGTATAAAAATCTAACTCAACAGATTTTTTTTCCCCGAATTGTTCCCCAGTGTTATTCAGGCACTTTTGTTTTTCTTTTTTTAATGGGTCCGTATTGCTCTATTATCTGGTCTTTGTTATAACGTTGTTTCCTCATCAAAATTGTACTTGGAGTTGTGTTTTGTTTCCTTGACACATGTTTAAAGCACACATCCTGCATATTTAGGGTTCTCTCAAACAGAAAACACCTCGTGATACAGGGAACACAGGAAGGGCTCCACTGTGTTTTTAAACTCTATACAGCTTCCCTAGAATCTGAAAGGCCAATCTGTACTGAACTAAAGGTAAAAGGCACTGTTAACCTGAAAAACTTAGACTAATAATATATGGGGGTAGTTTTGTTCCTTTTTTATTCAAACAAAGAAAAAAATCCAAACAAAATATACAGCTTTGAAAACAAAAAAAACATGTTTACATTTTTAAGATGGAAAAATATTTGATTGAGTTTTGATTTTCTTTCATTTTAAATGTGAAATCTTTTGATTGCGGGCCAAAGTTTTGTTTGCAAGTTGAAAAGTTTTGAACCTCAAAATCTTTTGCAAACCAAGAGCGTTTGCTTGCAAGTTCAAATGAACGCGATGGGTAGTTTTGTTCCTTTTATTCAAACAAAGAAAAAAAATCCAAACAAAATATACAGCTTTGAAAACAAAAAAACATGTTTACATTTTTAAGCTGGAAAAATATTTGATTGAGTTCTGATTTTCTTTCATTTTAAATGTGAAATCTTTGATTGCGGGCCAAAGTTTTGTTTGCAAGTCGAAAAGTTTTGAACCTCAAAATCTTTGCAAACCAAGAAACGTTTGCTGCAAGTTCAAATGAAGCAGCGATGGGCGGGATCTTAAAGAGGAGAAAGGGTGGATTTCTATTGGTAGCTTGCCTCTGATTGACAGTTGGGCTGGTGCCTGCCAGGCCCTCCCACCAACTCTTCTACTGCCTATCTGCCAAGTTATCCCGCCCCCTGAAGACGGTGTGTGAATGGGAAGAAGTCCGTTGGTGGGAAATTGGAAGGTAAGTCGCTATAATGAAATAGTTTAAAATTCTAAACAGCAAGACCATACGTTGTATTGTAAAGATATTTGAATATAAATGTTTCCCTTGTCAGTGATACCTAGAATGCAGTGGTGCACTGTTTTGCACAAAGCAAGACGGTGCACCAATTTACCTCATTTACTGGGCTAATACTAGAGACATTACCTAGCTAGCTACCTAGAGAACCCCAGCACGGTTAAACTTAGACCTTGTTGTGTAAGAGCTTCAGCTATTTTGATTTGGTACAGAAATTACTAAAACCCGCTCAGTTAAGAGCGAGCTAGGCCTCTTACATGCTACCCAGCTAACACGGTTGCGTTGTCACAACATTGCAGATTAGTGAATTCATGACCACACATACGTTGTAGCTACGGTACCTCCTGACGTGGTAGTAGCGTTGAAAGCACAACAAGCCTTGTCACTCAGTTTTCGCTTTCCTTTCTGTCTGTGAGGTTAAGATGCAGCAACCAGAGCAGATTCTACCCGTTGAAAGCAATACCCAAAAGCCATGTTTTATAAATCCTAGCATGTAAGAGGCCCAGCTCGCTCTTAACTGAGCAAGTTACGTCAAGGGTGCGTGTTACCTCCTTCACTTGCAATGTTACTACCACGTCAGGAGGTACCGTAGGCTACAACGTCACGTGTGGTCATGAATTCACTAATCTGCAATGTTGTGACAACGCAACCGTGTTAGCTGGGTAGCATGTAAGAGGCTCAGCTCGCTCTTAACTGAGCGGGTTTTAGTAATTTCTGTACCAAATCAAAATAGCTGAAGCTCTTACACAACAAGGTCTAAGTTTAACCGTGCTGGGGTTCTCTAGGTAGCTAGCTAGAGTAACGTCTCTAGTATTAGCCCAGTAAATGAGGTAAATTGGTGCACCGTCTTGCTTGCGCAAACAGTGCACCACTGCATTCTAGGTATCACTGACGGGAAACATTTATATTCAAATATCCTTACAATACAACGTATGGTCTTGCTGTTTAGAATTTTAAACTATTTCATTATAGCGACTTACCTTCCAATTTCCCACCAACGGACTTCTTCCCATTCACACACCGCCTTCAGGGGCGGGGTAACTTGGTAGATAGGCAGTAGAGAGTTGGTGGGAGGGCCTGGCAGGCACCAGCCCAACTGTCAATCAGCTGCAAGCTACCAATAGAAATCCACCCTTTCTCCTCTTTAAGATCCCGCCCATCGCGTTCATTTGAACTTGCAAGCAAACGTTCTTGGTTTGCAAAAGATTTTGAGGTTCAAAACTTTTCGACTTGCAAACAAAACTTTGGCCCGCAATCAAAGATTTCACATTTAAAATGAAAGAAAATCAGAACTCAATCAAATATTTTTCCATCTTAAAAATGTAAACATGTTTTTTTTTTTTTTTTCAAAGCTGTATATTTTGTTTGGATTTTTTTTTTTTGTTTGAATAAAAAAGGAACAAAACTACCCATCGCGTTCATTTGAACTTGCAAGCAAACGCTCTTGGTTTGCAAAAGATTTTGAGGTTCAAAACTTTTCAACTTGCAAACAAAACTTTGGCCCGCAATCAAAGATTTCACATTTAAAATGAAAGAAAATCAAAACTCAATCAAATATTTTTCCATCTTAAAAATGTAAACATGTTTTTTTTTGTTTTCAAAGCTGTATATTTTGTTTGGATTTTTTTCTTTGTTTGAATAAAAAAGGAACAAAACTGCCCCCATAATAATACAGGGCTACTCAAACGTGTGTGAATGAAACAAAACACAACTCCATTTATGTTTTTGAAGAGGTAACAATTTCTAACTTTGAAAACATTCATTCTTACTATGAGCAGGCTTCTCCATAGACCTCACCTTAATGTCATATTGGACACAGCAATGACATCTCCATGTTTGTGGCGGCGACCTTACCAGGAAGGTGAATTCTAGCAGTATTTGTGACTCCTGAGAATCCATTTACTGGCTCCCACTGTTGCGACTGCCTGGATGGTTAATCAGTGGTTCAGACCCATCACAGGGCAGCGTTGTGGTTGGGCAGAAGCCAAAGGTGAAGAGCCAAAACAAACCAAAACAAACATAACATCGCAGAAGGACCTACCACATCGTGTTTTAACAGAAATAGACTGTTTTGTTTTTGAGGGACATGCAGAGAGAAGGTTTTTCTCTGGATTCTGACTTATGCCAAATCGATTGTGCACTTTTAACTATGTTGGAATGCAGTTTCCTCATCAGAAACATACCTGGAGTTGTGTTTTGTTTCATTCACACATGTTTGAGTAATCCTGTCTTCATTTCCACAGCTCAAAATGCTCTTTTCCAACTTGTGATGTCATGAAGCGGTAGTTTTCAAGCTACCTTTTACCTTTTGTTTAGTAGAGATTGGAAATTTCAGGTTTGAAATCATCCAAATTGTGAAGGAGTATGGGGTTTAAAGACACAGTGGAACACAGTGTTTTCTGGCTTAGGGAAATGCAAATGTGAGAAATGAGCCGAGTTTGTGTGTTAAACATGTGTGAATGAAATGAAACACAACTCCCGGTATGTTTTCGATGAGGAAACAATATAACAGATCAGAAAATAGAGCCCTTTAATGCATTTGTTATGAACTTTTGCTATTCCAGATCCGACATTAGCCGGGTTACAGTGGCAAATCCCAGAAAAGCTCCATAGTGCACCTATAAAACCCTACACAGCCTCTAATCATAAGCTATGATCAAGTGCAGTGCGCCTGGAGGACTCCCACAGATTACTTTTGATAGCTTCTTAACATTGGGTTTCCTACAGGACCCTCCATCCATCTACAGCTTTGTTCTTCTTATCTCGTTACGGTAATGAAAATACACTCGGGGCCACACAAGTGAATTGGACCCCCGCCGTGCCCCCCTCTTTACTCCCTCCCCCCAATCACCCGGCCTGCCACGGCGAACGCATAGGGACCACATATCGCAGTAGAACACAAGGGTACATGAAAGAAGAGCAATTTAGATCACATCAATAATGAACATGGGGCGGGGAGGGAGAGGAGAATAAAGCCGTACAAAGCAACGAGCTCCCTGTCATTTGTAACCCCGACTGTAGCATTGACATTAGAACGCTGGTGTACAATTATGTGGAGCCCCGCGGTTACGCAGTGATACAGTGGTGAGTCCAATGAAGAGAAAGGACAGTCTGAATAGAGGGTTGTCAGGTAAAATGTACTGTAATGGCTGATAATGATAACAATTGGGGGAATTCAGTGGTCCGTGGAATATTGATGAAGTCTCAAATGTGAACTGAATTGGTAATTGTGGCCACATCAGCCTGTCAAAGCCTGATCCCGTCAGATCTCAGAAGCTCAGCAGAGCCGGGCCAGGTTGGTACTTGGTTGGGAGAACGCTGGGAAAATAAGGTGTGGGCACTTCACCCACACTTGCCCCGTTTACATGAGACCTTTAAATCCGATTAAAAATAAATAAATTCAGAATAAAAGTTAATTCCGATTTAAAAAGACCATGTAAACACTTAATTCCTAATGTTTATTCGGATTTAAGTTTATTCGGATTTAAACTTAATTCTGAATTAAGTGGGTGGTTTATTCCGTTCTTAAATCCGGTTTAAATTATTCCGCGATCATGTAAACGTTTATTCCGCTTAAAAATATTCCGGTTATCTTAACCCTGACTTAATGAAGCTGTTACTATGTCTGAATCATTCTTAAACTATTATTTCATTATGGATTAAGTTTTTGTTCATGCTTTATCAGGGTTCCTACAGGTTTCTTCAAGTATTTTTAAGACCTTTTTGAGACTATTTATATGAAAACTTAATAAAGAAAAACAAATTCAACTTCCGGCGGCACGGTGGCTGAGTGGCAACACTCAGGCCTCACAGCAAGAAGGTTGCGGGTTCTGTGTGGAGTTTGCATGTTCCTCCCCGTGTCTGGATGGGTTTCCTCCGGGTGCTCCGGTTTCTAAAACATGCCCGCACCCCTATGAACTAACATCAAGGGCCATGTTGTCCACCCTCCTGTGGGCTCACCACCTGCAGAGGGGTTCATAGGGGGGTCAGGTGCTGTGAGGATTGGGCAGCAAGCTGCCCCCGCGACCCAGCCGGATTAAGCGGGAGAAGATGGATGGATGGATGGAAATTCAACTTTCGAGGAGAAATTCGATATGGAGAAGTTACACACTGCACAAATTTTAAGACCCAGATATAAAAATAAAAACACTTTTTCAAGGTATTATTTCCAAATTCATAAATTCAATGCTTTTAAGACTTTTTAAGACACTGCAGGAACTCTGTTTATTAAGGATAATAGTGACGAAAATGCACCTCATAGAAAATTCACTTCCTCAGCTGTACATTTTTGGTTTCAGGACTCTAAATCTGAGTCACATTTATGGGTATTTAAAGTATAACATGTTCTTCTTTTGTCCTGTAGGAGGCGTACTCTGTGGCGCGACAGTTTAACCTGATCCCCCCGGTGTGTGAGCAGGCCGAGTACCATCTCTTTCAGAGGGAGAAGGTGGAGGTGCAACTTCCCGAGCTTTACCACAAGATAGGCAAGTACTACAACAGATAAAGTACATCTACTCAGCCTCTGGTCAGATCGATACTTTGATTTTGATTATGAATATGATTATTTAAAGGTGCGCCGTGTAACTTTTCTGCAACCTGTCTTGCATTTGTTCAACTACAAGTGTTATATATTTCTCAAATATATTTTAAAACATGAATTCTTTCTGTGAGCGGGGTCGCCTCTCCACAAAACGACACTTTAATTTGATTATGATGCAAGATTCTTAAGTTTATGGCCATTCTGTGGAACATTTAGCACCTTTAAAGAAGACACATTATACTTAATCATTACATTTTACATTTTGTTCACTGTACTGCCATAATGATTAAAATGGCTTGTTAATAAAAACAGATTTACTGACTTCCTGTTCCAAACTGCAGAACATGTATAACCCAAAGTCTGAATTTATAAGCTCAGAGAAGTGGGTAAGACATATCTGAGCATTTAAGCCTCAAATGTAGGACAATATGCAGGATTTAACTTCTTAGGTTCTTTTTTAAGACAATGTAGTCAAGTGTATTTACCTTGTTGACATGTTTCAGCTGTTAGCTACAAGCCATCTTCAGAACTGTCCCCAATGTTGGTAGTGACGTGTCGTATATCAGCTCTTGTTACTTCCTGTAGTTACTGTTGTTACTTCCTCCCGTCGCCCGGTGGTCTCTGGAGGTGTGTGAAAGGAGGAACACGCCGTCGTCACGGTTGATGTTGCCTCTTTTCCTGATTTCCTGATCCAGAGTTTGAACTTATTCTTCTCCGATCCAATGACCCGAGCCCCGTCCCAATCCATAATGTGGTTATTTCTTTTACAGTGCTCTGATGTGGCCGATTTTAGGTTTTCCTGCTCTGCTTTGTCTCATTGTGTTCTGGTGAGTCTCCCTGCTGTTTCCTTTTCGCATTCTTTTTGGGGTTCCTTTTTTCTGGATGTGAAATGCCTGGCCAGTTTCCCCTATGTTTGAAACATGTCAACAAGGTAAATACACTTGACTACACTGTCTTAAAAAAAGAACCTAAGATGTTAAAGTACATAAGAAGGCATAATGAACATCTTTGGCGTAATATACAGGCGTACACAAACCAGTATGAATCAAACTACAACTCTGAGTAAGATAATGACGATGGACCACATTATAACATGATTAGGTTTCTCAATTTTCTGAAGATCACATCACACCAACTTTTTGAGACTATTTCCTCTTTCTCCCTTTGAGTAATGTGAGTTGATGCGAGCTTTGTCAGCTTAGCCGTAGCACTGCTGCACATCCGCGGCCCATTATTCAGCGCTGCGTGTGATCCGTGAGCAGAGCGTTCTTTCTGCTCATACATTTTCACCTGTCGCTGCATCACTTCACGCTCACACCTCTGCTTCTTCTCGTTCTTCTCTTCGTTGTGCGACGTGCTGCTGTTTGCCTCTGGTCTCCATGGCGACGCGAGGGCAGGAGTCGGAGCCATGACGTGGTCGCCACTGGCCTGTGGCATCATCACCGGGAAGTACGAGAACGGCATTCCGGAAACTTCCCGAGCATCCATGAAAGTGAGTGTGGCAGTGGCCAAAGCACTGCTCCCCCAGAGGTTCATATTGGGCACTATTCAGACTTTTAAAGGCCTTATATCATGCGAAATGTACGCTTGTGAGCATTGTTACCTCATGAAAAACATTCCCTGTGTTGTGTTTTGTTTAATTAATGCCTGTCTATATCTCAAAAATACTCTATTTTACCTTCTGAAGTGGTAGTTTTCAAGTTATACCTTTTGCCTTTAGTTTGGTAGAGATTGGCAATTCCAGGGCTGAAATCATCCAAATGTGGGCAGTTTAAATACACAGTGAAGCACATTCTGTATTACCACATGACATCACAAGGTGTTTGAGAGAAGAACACAGCCTAAATATGCAGGGTTTGTGTGTTAAACATGGGCAAATGAAACAAAACACCACTCTGAGTATGTTTATGAGGAGGAAACATTATAGCATAGATCAGAAATTAGAGTAATATGGGCCTTTTAAAACAATTTATGGAAAACTATTGCATTTGTAATGTTCCCTAAGGGCTTGACCGCCCCACACAGCAGGTATTGTGGCTCACCAGAGAAATACGGACAGCCGAGTATAGTTTTAAGGGTTTTATTTACAATAATCCAAAGTCACTGAGTTAAAATGGAGAGCGAGCAAAATGTCACTAGGGGAGAAAGTTTGTTAAAAAGGTTAAGGGGTTTGGGCGTTTGGTCGGCTAGCGTGGCTCTGTGGCGGGCGATTGACAGCTGGAGTGGCGCCTTTTCCCCAGCGTGCCCCAGTTTCACTCACTGACGAATCTTAAGACTGCCCAGGGACCTCGTCTGAGCAGAGATGACAAAAGGGTGTGAGAGGGAAAACTATACAGATTTACAGATTTTGTCCAAACAAATCTAGCTTAAACACCCACTTTAACATGAACCTTTTTTAATATTTTCAGTGAGCCATTTGTGCCATGTGATGAGCTGCTTTCTACTAACCTGAACAGAGACGACAAACGGGTGTGAGAGAAAGAGGGAGAAAGTACACAGGGTTTGTGAAACAATAAGCACTGCCCCTTCCCAGCTGTCAATCACTTGACGCATTTAAAGTGGCAGAGGAACGACACCATGTTATTCCCTGTTACACATTTAACATTATATAAATAAAAAGTACTCTATGTAATTTTGGATAGAGGTGCGGCGACCTGCTTGTCTCAATACAGTTGCCTTGCCAAATGTTTCAAAGTGTAGCATTAAAAGCATAGACCCTTTAAGAGCGGAAGTGATAAAAAAAAAAAAAAAAAGCTGCAATTTTGGCAATGGAAGTGGCATTGTTGTCCATTCATTCAGACTGAACACGGACTGAAGAAGACGGAGATAAAAACATTTCCAGCACCAAAATGTCTGGTTGTTCTGTGTGTGGTTGTCAGAATCGATATTCTACCGGTGGACTAAAGTTTTAAAGTTTTACTCACTGATCGCGCAAGGATCTGGCAGTCGGACTATTTGTCAAAGTCAGTTTGTTGAGGAAATATTTTCGATCTTTTGACGATAATCCTTTCGCAGAGCTCGACAAGCTGCTGAGTTCTGCCACATTTCTGTTGCCAAAAAGCGTGTGCAACCATCACTGTTTACTCACACTAAAAGGGTCTATGAGATCTGACCTATAACTTGACCTGATGGTGTCACCTGTTCCATATACACAGACATGTGTTATACTGATAACTGATATACTATCAATATTCCAGGCAAAGCACTTAAATCTCCCTGGAGAAAAGAAACTGGTGGACCCCTCACCAGAAAAGTTGCATAGTGCAGCTTTAAAATAATTAACGTGTGAAAAATGTCCAAAGTGTTAGTCCTGATTTGTACAGAAAATGCCACTGGCCTTTGTACTTTGCATTCAGTGATGCTTTGGTGAGTGAGACGGAGTAAATGAGACTAAAAACAATAACTGCCATTTCATATTAGCACATAATGCTTTGGAGTGAAGGCAAGTTGAGTGCTGAAATTGTGTTCTCGTTTTAGATTTGATTTGGTCCTAATGTACTTTAGACCTGACTTAGCCATGGTTAGAGACTTGGTTTGGATGTAGAAGTACTCGGAAAGCTCAAAATGTTATTAGTCGGTACTTCGTGTGATGCTATGGGTAAAATTTTGAGGAGGAAAAGTAGTAGTAATTTATTTGGTTGTTTTACAACACTAAAAAACAAAACAAACTACAATCCCATAGATCCTGACCGAAAGGGTTTAGGCTGAAGTAAAATTACTTATAATGCCAAACCCTATTTAACAATGACAGAATTCCAAGAAAAAAAAACAGCGTTTGAACAGCAAGTTTGCATTTACAATTCTACTTATGACTTACTGTATATATAAGAGACAAAATATAGATTAAAACAAACAAAATGAAATGCATAATTTATTCATTCCAGAGCTCTAGCTTTCAAAACATAACGCTTTATACTCTTTTTTAAAGACTTCTGCAGTGTTAGACTTTTTTCAATCATCCCTCAGATTGTTGGCCCTGTAATTGGAATGAGTACAATTTAAATCCTTTAACGAGGATCAATTGGAGGGCAAGTCTGGTGCCAGCAGCCGCGGTAATTCCAGCTCCAATAGCGTATCTTAAAGTTGCTGCAGTTAAAAAGGTTCAACAAGGTAACAGAAATGCAATCACTTTTTTATGAGTCCTTATCTTATATATCTCTAATTTTTTTTTTTTTTTAAATATACCTGTTCCTCTAAGGTTATACTGACTCTCTCTGCTCAAATAACTCCTGTAAACAAGGAGGAACCAAACGATTCTAGGCCTTGTACATCACTACGGCTGTACTCAGGTCAACAAGATCAAAACATTTAAGTTCATTTAGCTTAACAAAAAGAGAGGAGGAAAAGTATAACGTGTACAATGCTGTTTGGCATAAAATATGATCTTTAAGCACTTGTAGAATAAACTGAAGTAGTCCAATAGTTGTCAGAAAAGGCAAGAGACTGGACTTCTAACACAAGTTCATTTACCATCTGTACAGGACCCTGGACCCATAAGGTATAATATTCCCTTCCATTGTAGGGAGTATTATACCTCTGATGACGAAGACCAAGATTTCAAGGACTCCCACATACTAAGTCTGCTCTGGTTCTGGAAATAAATGTTTAATTTTTC
Source organism: Odontamblyopus lacepedii (assembly GCA_034769755.1). Classification (NCBI taxonomy): domain Eukaryota; kingdom Metazoa; phylum Chordata; class Actinopteri; order Gobiiformes; family Gobiidae; genus Odontamblyopus; species Odontamblyopus lacepedii. The sequence continues at coordinate 12,642,789 of CM068357.1, forward strand.
CCATAGACTTTTTAAAAAGGCAATATTATTAATATTATTATTAATAAGCGTCATATAGGCTAACCAGCTACTGTGCTGCTAATATAACGCTGCCGTTTGAAGTCCAAAAAGCATAATTAAAACACAAGATTCTGTAATAAAGTCAGAAACCGATTTGAAATTAAATTATAGGTTTGTGAGTTTCTGAGCGAACTTTCAAACACTTTTTTTTTTTTTCTATGAGAAAAATTAATGAGAAAAACCACAGGCGGGCGGTCGCTGCTGAGTTCAACACCGAATCGTCCAAAGCAAAGGGCAGTGCTGAAAAGAGGTGAAAATATAAAAATGAGATATAAGCGCATTGGAGGGTATCTGGACTTATGGACAGGAAGTGGAGCCAGAAAAAGAGTTTTGAGGTTTGGAGACCCAGAGGAAAACCGAAAAGGAGCTGTACGGATGCACTGAAAGGACACGTAGTTAGAAGATCGACGATAGAGCAGAGACAGGCGTGACAATGTCTGAAAAGAACAACTACACCAGGCGAGGAAGAAGAATGAGTTCCAAAGTATGAAATGCTGTGACCTTCAGTGGATCTAAATCAAAGGTTCATTTACGTAGTACAGCCGTAGAGACGCGTCGCTCATGCAGAGAATCACCGTGTTGGAAAGTTCAAGCCATTCATACAGGCTTATTACTGAAATGGCATTTTTAGCAAGAGATACTGGCAAGTGACAAGTTCTCTGTAGTTTCTTAGACTTAGACAAACTTTACTGATCCATAAGGGAAATTATTTCAACACACATCACAATATAATATAATTACAAAGAGAAAAAATATAAATGGTAATAATCAAGTCTAAATAAGTAGCAGAAATAGAGACTGGTGTCAAATAAAGCATAGTTATATACAATATATATATATATATATATGTACAAGTAAAAATAAAATACATTAGAAATAAGTAATAAAATATTTCAGATTTTGGTATTCAGGGTTCCCACGGTCATGGAAATCCTGGAAAAGTCATACAAATTTGTAAATTCAATGAACATTTTGGAAAGTTGTGGAATTTTAGTATCTTTCACGCAACTACAGCGTTGTTATGATTATGATTATTTCTGAATGTATGCGCAGTTTGACAATACACAAGGTCTTTTGTTTAAAAGAGACGACAATAAATACATTGACAGTATTTTGAATGTTAAAAAACTACCAAACCATAAGTTGAGTGGAAAGGGTTAACATTTCATATTTAGCCCTAAAAGTTTCTAAATTCTACACATGTAGGTGCCGTAAAGTCATGGAAAATTCACTTTAGGTCACAAAAAAGTCATGGAAAAGTTTTTAAATTTTGTCAGTGAAAAAGAGTGGGTTTTACTCCCATAATTTTGATTTACTTTTCTTTAAATAATTCTTAATTAATATAGAATATGTGAGTAGAGAAAATGTTATGCTTTTATTTTTGTCAACAGGTAGGAACTGTTGCTTGGTTCGGTTCCGTTGGACCCTAGTTAGAGACGCACGCCTTGTTAAAAGCAACAAGAGCTCCGCCAGTGGGGCAAAATACGCCCGTACTTTGAATTATTATTCTGTATATAGAATTAAGTTAGAATTTGTCAAACCTAGTTAAAGATGAATTGTTGGTGCAGTTTGGAAGATTCCAATACTGGCGTTCTATGGCACATACCGGTAAGCACAATAAGGCAGTTCACTACTAATATAATAATAATAATAATAATAATAATTTTAATTTAAATTTTATTTTTTTGTTGAAATTCCTATGGACACGTCCACTGAACACATCATAAATCATCTTTGTTTTGTACATAGCCACATAGAGATACATAGCCTACCAATATATTATCCAAGCAGATGTGAAGGGTAAGGTCACCCGACGATGATTTTGTGAAAACAATGTGCACTCTACCTTGACAACCTGTATAAAGTGCCCCACAAGCTTTGTCTTCAAAGACTTCAAAGCTTTGAAGTGTCCACAGATGGACGGACAGCGCCATACCATAATACGTCCCGTCTTACAACGGGCGTATAAAAAATGTGGTGTCTGCAACTAAGTAAATTAAAGTTAAAAGAAAGTTCATAGATATGGTTAAAAGGTCATTCTACCTCCAAATTATGGGTCGGCCATGTGATTGTTCCTGTCTTTTATATTATACTGTTTTAATTTATTTATGTTAATTATTTTAGTTCGACGGTGGCATTGGTGAAGTTGGTGGCATCTTTTACGGCTCAAGATTGTACAAGCCAAAATAAAGATTAATCAAGCCATCAGTAAAACGAACTCTTTATTGACTATACAAGGAGGTGGAGTGATACTGGGTATTAAATGAAAAGATCAATTGGAAAATATTACCTTTTTTAGTATAAAATATAAAAACAGATTTGTTTGCAACATAAACAACGCATTTCATCCCATAGTCTGTTCCTGTAGCTCTAGTTATAACAGACAGGAACATTACCAGTTATACATAATGAATGTGTTTCAATGCACTTGTCATTTTCACACAGGCTGCTCTATTCATCATGTGCTTCTCCTGTGAAACATAATCAATGTGACACTCTAAGTGGACTCCAGTTTTTATGGAGTAGAAAGGCCTGTATTGACTAAACAGATGCGATTTCAAGCAAAGTGTACGTGGAGTCCAGTTTTGTTTCATTCACACGTTTGAGTATTAAGACTGTAAGAGCCAACTTGAAGTAGCGCAGTAACTTAGTATTGTGGCATTAAACTTCTTCTTCATAGAGACAAGCAGGTGATGCCACAAAGCTAAGTCACTGGTCTGTTCTGTGGATGAGCGTGCCTGTTCACAGTATCATTTTTGAGCAGTAAAAACATATGTAATTGGATAAAGATATAGAAGTTTAATGTCATACACTGGGACATTATTGGCAAAGTAACATTTCTGTGGAGATGAGAAATGTGCATAATGCATCTTTAATCTTATTTTAGGTTTTCTGTGCCAAAAAGTGATGTTTGTGCTCTCTCTGCAGCTTTTGAATAGGTGATTGTGACATATGTGATAAATGTCCTTATATTTACATTAGAAGTTATACACTATGAAATACAAAGGGTCTGGCTCCAAAAGTAGTTTGGAAAGAACTGAATACAGATTTTCTTTGGAAAGGTTTGGAGCAGATGACTTGCTGAGAGGCTCCCAGCTCTTTTCATGCCTGACTTACTTAACTGATTTGCCCTCCCTCCTTTGTGTGCAGTCGTACCAGTGGCTGAAGGAGAAGATCGTCAGTGAGGATGGGAGGAAGCAGCAAGCCAAGCTCAAAGAGCTCCACCACATGGCTGAGAAGCTGGGCTGCACCCTGCCCCAGCTCGCAGTGGGTGAGCACCTGCACACAGTAACAGTAGATACATTCATTCATTCATTTTAGTGTCATTATGATGGGGGATCTAAAGGATGTGAAGACATGTTTGTTATTTTGAGTCATACATTGCAGTGGGTGGCGATAAAAGATTTAATTTCATATACTGTATTATATTTGCTCTTGCCCCTTGGGGTCTCAGAGGCACTTCAAGGGGCTTCCAAAGATTAATTTCAGAATCATTTAATTTAATGAACACACAAGTTGGTGGAATTTGTTCCTCAGACTTTTTATATGTAAATCTAAGAGAACAAGCTTAAGAAATGCATTTGAATAAAGTGTAGATAATTATTGGGGAGCCCCAGGGATCTTAATAATAATAATACTACATTGGTTTTATATAGTGCTTTAACACAAAGACGCTTCACAATAAAGTAACACTAAAACAAGGACAGGACAGACAAAACAGTGATGAGGAGCAGTCATGTGTGGGGCTGTAGGCTGTGGGGAAAAGTTGTGTTTTGAGCAGTTTTGAGTGAGTCTTCTCGATCCCCCTCGGTCCGGTGCTTTGATTTGACTGTGGGAGTGAGGAGGTTAGAGTCGGCTGACCGGAGGCGGCGTGAGGGACATGGGGCTGGTTATGGAGCTTTGTAGATGATGAGGAGGATCTTGAATTTGATGCGCTGTTGGATGAGGAGCCAGCGGAGTTGTTGCAGAACGGGGGTGATATGGCCTCGTGAGCGGGTGTGGCTGAGGAGGCGGGCGGCAGAGTTTTGAACATCTTCTGATCGAGAAGGGAGCGCACGTGCTGAAGACTTAAAAAGGCCGAATGGCGCCATCGAGTGGACATCCTGTGAACGTGTTTGTCTTTTTCAGCCTGGTGTTTACGGAATGAAGGAGTGAGTTCAGTTCTGCTGGGAACCTCCAACCCTGAGCAGCTCACAGAGAACCTCGGGGCCATCCAGGTGAGACCACAGATACATACGGTATTTATGTGACCTCTTCTCATAGTCTGGATTTTCTGGTTGATTGGGAGTTCTCAATATTAAATACTTAAAAGGGGAACTCCAGCACATTTGAAGCTAAAGTCCATTGCTAGAGGTGGTCGAATACTGTCAGAAGCTAAAAATGGCACAGATCAGTGTTGCCTCGGCGGAGATCTCACTGTGGTAGTGAGTCAAGGCAACAAACTAGCGTAGTGAATTGGGCAAGGTCTTAACTTCCACGTGAAATGCCAATTTGCACAGAAGAGGCTTAACACCACTTCGTAACCCATCTTAAAACAGCCACGAGTCTAACAAACAAAACGCTCTGCCTGACTCATTTATAAGTGGTCTGGAAACATTATAAAACAACTTTACGCCAATGTCGTTTCTAATCCCATTTATTTACGAGTGAATTATATTGTTTGAAAATGCTAAAAAAAATACATTTCTGAACCAACTCTCAGTTACTTTTCTTCTTCTTCACCATCAGTAGTCGATCCTCACTTGTTGCTTCTGGCCACTCGCTGGAGTCAGCGATCGAGTCTTTTGGGCTTTCACATGCGCAGTGGGAAATCAACAAGCTAATGCTAAGGTTGGCTGTTGTAAGATGGGTTAAAGTGGTGTTAAGCCTCTTCTGTGCAAATTGGTGTTTTACGTGGAAGCTAAGCACTTGCCCCCCATCACTACACTAGTTTGTTGCCTTGATAGACTCACTGCCACAGTGAGATCTCAACACTGATCTGTGCTGTTTTTTGCCTTCTGACAGTATTCAATTCAACCACCTCTAGCAATGGACTTTAGCTTCAAACATGCCAAAGTTCCCCTTTAAATACTTGTCTTACAACTTTGATGGCACTATTTGTTTCCTGCCATCTACTTCTTGTCCAGGTCCTCCCTAAGATGAGTTCACACGTTGTCTCTGAGATCGACCACATCCTGGGCAACAGACCCTACAGTAAGAAGGACTACCGCTCCTAAACACGACCCAGGTCATCGGTGTAACGGTCAAATGTGTCCCCCGCTCTCTGGTCTCCTCCTCTGCCTTCGAGACGTGTCCTCCTCCCTCCCCTCTGCTCTGGTTCCTCAGGTCCTGTTCAGCCAAGAGACATCAGCGCTTTCCTCCAGAAGCAGCTTTGTGGAAGTCTTACTACGCTGTACAAGTACTATGCACAGCTTTAGTTACAGACAACATTTCAAATTAACTATGTCACTTTTTCAGGTTTCAGGTTGTGTATTCAGAACAAAAGGCTAAACATTATCACCAAAACTAATTATAAGTTTCTTTGTTTTTTATTTCAGAATGCTAGCAATCTGTAAAAATGTAATATCCAACAAAATTTGCCAAAAATTTAAATTTGAAGTAATCTGGTACATAAATTTGCTACTTCCTGTATTTATCTGATGCTAAAACATCAACATGTGCATCATATGTTGCATGGACAGTTCATGCAATTTAGATTTGGGGTTCACTGTGTAACTTTTCTGGTGGATGGTCCGTCACCTGCTTGTTTTTATGGAGATGTCATTGCACTGGAATGTTCCACAGTATGACATGAAACAGATTCACCTCACATTTATTTAAATTACAGGTGGTTTTATAGCTCAAAAATACCTAGAAAAACAGGTGTTCTGACTGTGAGCGGGGTCGCCTCTCCACAGATCTGACTTGTAACTTGGTCTGGTTTGGTCTCCATGAACGTAGCTTTCTATCTAATGCCATACTGTGAAACCTTCCAGGTGAAGCAATAACATTTCCATGGAGAAAAGCATTTGATGGACCCTCCACCAGAAAAGTCACCCAATGCACCTTTAAATAAATCGATTTTACATTATATAAATAACAGTTTATTCATGTCAATTTAATGTTAATCCTGCTGAAATCTGAATTAGTTACACACACTGAAAAAGTTACACTGCGTCGCTTACAACACTTCTGTTTCATAACACGACTCTTTCATTTGGGATAAAAAGTGTAATATAAAGTGCCTTGCTCGGGGGCACGTTCTGGTAATAGACAAAATGGTGATCTTAATACAGTCTATTCTACATAAACAGCCACAATTTATTCTTTGAGCACAAACGTCATGTTGGGGACTTTAAAGCGCTTATGACAGGTTGACAGTTGCGCTAATTATATTGAAAATGTGTTGATTTATAATTGTACTTCCTGGTTGGTAATTATGGCTTCACACTAGTAATAATAATAATGTACTCAGAAACAAATACAAATATTACATTAATGTTTAAAGAGTCTGAAAAATGTGTGTTTTTCCACATAATTGTACCTAACATTTGGACTGAATGCTGAGGTCACGTCTCAGTTCTATTTCCTCGCCTCCTTCTCCATGATTCCTCTCCTCGATCCTCCGTTTTCCAGCTGTCAATCAAATGTGTCAGCTTAAAGGGATAGTTTGGGGTTTTTTGACGTGAATCTGTACGTCCCCGTCAGCAGTGTCGTGCACCAAAACTGTCTTACCTCCCGACAGCGTCCGCTGAGCCGAGTTCTTCCCCAGTTTCGGTGCTGATGAAAGTGTTCAGCAAGTTGGCTGGGGTCACGAAATAAAGCGTTTTTCTTCTCAAAACAATATGTGTTCAAAAGAGTGATACATTTGCGTCACAAAACGTGAACCACGAAAACATCAGACCTTATAATCGCTTGGTACTATTTTCTCTCTGGTCAGGTGAAGCTGTGCACGAATCCAACACTTTTTTCAGTAGTTCGGCAGTGTTTACGTGCTCAGACCAATGACCACCGCGACGCGAGAGAGCTACAGCGATAAGTATATAAACTTGTATAAGAATATATATAAAAATGTTGCAGACTTGTGATTCTCCAGCCTGTGACAACAAAAATCCAGCTTCAGCTTATCCCACTCTGTCCCTCCTCTCTCTGCCCGTTCTAACTCCATCTGGTGAATTTGGGCATCAGAATATTCGGGTTCATAAAGATCTCCCCTTGGCTCTGTGCTAAAGGCCATGTCTTCGTCATCGGTGTCGTAGTCACACATGTTGTCGTGAACTTTACGAGCAGAAACACAGTGAAACAGGCGCGACTTCACCTGGAGGCAGGGCAGAGTGATATGAGTAGAGAGAAAATAGTACCGAGCGATTATGAGGTCTGACTTTTTCACCGTTTTGACGCAAATGTATCACTCTTTTGAACACATATTGTTTTGAGAAGAAAAACGCTTTATTTTCGTGACCCCAGCCAACTTGCCAGACACTTTCATCAGCACCGAAACCGGGGAAGAACTCAGCTCACCGGACGCTGTCGGGAGGTAAGTCAGTCAGATTCATGTCAAAAAACTGAACTATCCCTTTAAGTGATGTTCCAAAGAAAACCATGGAAGGAAGGAGTAAACCTGAGGGAGGCTTCAGGAGGCAGACATCACATAAAAGAATCAAACTTTATCTGTCTCAGTGAGGAGTTTATATCCTCTCTCTTCACTGTGTCTTCCTCAACCACTTCCTGCACAATCCAGGAGAGGAATCAACAACAACAAAGTGAATTTATTGAGTGTATCACAGAGTCAGTATACAGTACACAATACCTTACACGTATGCATGTATGTGTAGACATGATAATATAATTCCCTTTACACATGTAAACATATCTCAAAGGGTCAAGGGAAGAAGTGTTACCTTTTTAAATCCCATCCCTTACCTATACTTAAGCATTATTATTGGCGTCCGGTTTCCTCTGAACCATCTTCATCACATTTATCTGGTTTTACATCCTGTACAACTTGGATTTACAATATCTACAGATAAAGCCATTTGCAGTCATTTAGTAAACTAACCATTACATCACTGCATCACTATAATGACTCAGAATATAATTTAATATAATATAATTTTTTTAAACTGCTTAATGTTTGAACAGTGTTTAAGTTTGTCACATGAACTCGAATCAAGGAAAAGGAAGTGAAGAAAGAGAAATAAGACGTGACCTGAGTCTCCCTGGTGTAACGTCATTAATATGATTATCAGGGGAGTCGACGGGGGGTCTTTGGGGCCCAGACTTGGACCCTCTGCCTATGAATTAATATTAGAGGGGGGTACATGTCAGTCTTCATGCCCAGGGACCCCAAATTTCTGTCAACGGGCCTGATATTTATGTATTAGAACTCTACTAGAACTCTATTCCTGTAATTTCCTACATATTTCCAAATCAGAAGCTCGTGCAAACCTGTCATAAGCACTTTAACCCTGTGGTCAAAGTACGCTAGCACCTTAGCCTGATGAGGGGCTCTCAGGACGGTTGCATGATGGACTTGGCCAGTGGCTGTTGCTTTGATTCTTAGCTATGCAGAATGTCTTGTTTTGGCATTAGAAGAGTGCCTGCACATACTACTGAACAACACGGGAAACAGCTTTATATGAATGAGGCCTCTGCTCTTCCCTGTTGGCTTGAATTCACTTTAACTACCTAGTACTAGAATAGGCTGTAGCCCCGTTTAGATAGGCTTAGAATATATACGGATACATTCATATTGAAGGCTGTGAAGTATACGCATGTGAGCTTATGGTCTGCATTTTTGTAGAAACTCTTTATTTTAAGTGTTCAGAACTAGAAAACGTTCATAAATTGTCTTATTTTCTCATTCTCATTTAAGAAGTCCTGACTAAAGCCCAGCAAAATCACAAACAATTTCCCAAAAAATGCCACGCTGTGTTGAAAAAAGCTTTATAAACCCATGTTAAAGATACACTCTGTGACTTTTTCTGGAGGGTACACGCCTGCTTGTCTCCATGGAGGTGATATTATTTTGCCGAGAATGTATCACGTGATTATTTTACTAGTTTTTGTTGCTGCATTAAGATAATACCTTGAAATATACGCATTCGTTCAGGGTCAAACCTCCCCCGGATGTGACTTAGTTTAATGCCCTACTGTGGATCACTGCAGTCAAGGAATCTCCATGGAGACAAGCCTGTTCTGTCGAAATGAGCTGCCCCGTCGAAATGAGCTCCCCGCAGCCTAAATTGACAGTGACGTCTATCGATTCACGCTCCCCCGTCGAAATAAGCTACCTTATGTTTTTTTCTTTACAGTTACAGATCCAATAAAGTGAACCTCCCCAGTTTTACTACATATTTCTTTGGATTAGAGACAGAAAGTTTGATGCTGTTTGCACACGGTGATCACACTTTATACTTTAGTTATGTCAAATTTACACTCATTTATATGAATATATGTAGTTGGACAGTTGTATTACGCTTTCAAATAAAGCTCCGACTAAAGGTAGCGCATATCGACAGGCCAATTTAGTCATCGAATAATCCTCCCACTGCAGAATCACCATTATTCACTCATTTATATGAATTTGTGTAGAGGTAGCTCATTTCGACAGGTCTATATCTTCTATCAAATATCAAATATAAGAGAAAAAACTGACTGGAAACACTGAAATCTTTATATTAAATAGACTATATAATATGTAACACTAATAGCATAGGCTACAGTGTGAATTTCCGATTATAATATAGTGATATTTTATTTATACAGCACCTTTTTAAACAAAATTACAATGTTTTAAAATATGAAAATGATAATGATAACACCAAATATTAAATCCAAACTATTCAATCATCTAATGTAGGTATTCTGCCGTGAATCTAACATGCACAAGTCGATGCTTAGATACTTAATTGGTCAAAACATACAGTAAACTTATTCCTCCACTTCTGCCTCGGGAGCTCAAATTGACGGCATTTAAACTGTAAAAGCACTTCGACAGCTCAGATCGACAGGGTACTTTCCTCCTGAGACGTTACACAAAGCACATTTATTTCTGATTAGTACATTTTAACACGTACGCCAAATATAAGAAATAAAAAATAATAAGACCTGCCCTCACTGATTGTACGTTTAGAGTCTCCCTCTTGTGGTCGCTTAGAGGAACTGCGGCGCTCAGACTCTGGAGAAGAAACCTGTGAAGACTTTTATGTGGACTTCTCATGCTTTACGTGTATTCTACTTTTAAAAAAACAAAACAAAAAAAAGCTGTGGCGCCCCCTTTTGCCTGTGAACTGAACTGCATTGCTGTTTAAACCTGCAGATGGACTCAGCAGCGTCTCCTCTACTGTATATTCTCATGAGTGACCTCTCGACCTACTTGGCTGTATTCAAGGTTTTTGTGAATGGGATAAAATGCCGGTAATGCAAGCTGAAAAGAAAACAGTATTTATTCTAGAGTAGTTATAAAATATTAACTTTATTTTGGCATCTTGGTGTTTAATTTGTCTGGAGATGGACTTGCTAATTCTGTATATAAAGTGTAACATATGCTTCTTTCTGATTGGCTGTAAGTTGTAAATAGCGACGATGTTTTCGTGCTCCGAACCTCCGTGTTTCCGCCGTCCGTCACTGTCTTAACACGTGTAACCATTCTTCTTGTTCCGATCTTTCGTTTGTGACTTCAAATATAGCAAACTGTAAACTGTGATACGAACAACTACGCGAAGTGAAGTGGCTGTCGTGAATTTTGTGTTGATCTTATGCATCTGAATTTTTGCATCATTCTCGGAAAACAAGCCATTTCAGAAGTCATGGGAAAAGCCGGCCACGTCCTCACAGAAGCACTACAAACTTAGACCGGGATGTACTGCAAATTATTATATTAAAGCTGAAATAATAAGTAGACTAGAGTAATTTCACTAAAACAGCTATATTGTCTGTTTTTTTCTAGTTTTCTTTCTTTTTTGTGAAGATTATAATTGATAACTTCCTGGACACAGAGAGCAGATATGACATGTGTAGAGGTAATTACATAACTGTTTTCTAGCAACAACAGCATTAACAAGGGTCAAATCTGCAAACTACATCACGCAATACTTATGATTCGACTCAAAAATGAATAACAGCACTTTTATTTTGCTAAATGAATGTTTAAACTGCTAGAAAAAAGTGTGGTGCATAGATTTTCCCTGTATTTTGGACAGAATCTTCAGTGTTGTTACTTTGCAAAACACACTACAGTTTACTCCTAAACGTAATTTGACTTGATAAAATGTAAACATACAGGCCAGAAACTAAATTATAAAAAAACATAAATTCTTCACAATAATGACACTTTCTGGTCTGGATCTTAATTTCAAGCAGAGGTGACGCACACAGTCCTCTTTAAACCAAGATTTGTGTTTTGGATCATCGCCGATCTACATCTGACACCAGAAGATCAAATCCTGTGCTCCTGTTTATCTGTTTTAGTTTTACCGCACTTTTACCGCTCTATGGATTACAATACATTACAACATATTAAACATTAAATATGTGTAAAATCCCTCATCCAGGTAGAATCCATGGAAAAGGAGACAAAGTTTATTGAGTTGAATATCTTTCGTTAAGCTGCTTCTTCAGTTCTGGTCAGACGCTGGAGGACACTGACTTACATCTGTCCGTCAGGAGGAGTTAGATATCAGGAATTACTCTGGAACTAACACCCTACTTGTTTAGAGTTTCTGTTGTTAGCTCGGCTTATTGAAATTACCCTGAGTGTGGAGTCCAATTAGCAGAATAGTGGTGTTTTTTTTTGTGTTTTTTTTTTAAATAAAACCCTTGTTTAAACAGAACTAGAGGACTCAGACGCCATCTGTCTCCTGTTTATATGCTTAGAGTTCGGTGTTATCCTCAAAACTACATCAAAACAAATTAAGAAAACAAAAGGTGTAGCCAGGCCCAGAGGTGTGAATGCTCCATTATGGCTCTTAATGATTCTGCTAATCTGACTCCACACTCAGGGTACTTTCAATAGGCCGAGCTAACAACAGAAACTGTAAACAAGTAGAGTGTTAGTTCCAGAGTAATTCCTGATATCTAATTCCTCCTGACGGACTGATGTAAGTCAGCGTCCTTCAGCGTCTGACCAGAACTGAAGAAGCAGCTTGGACGAGCTGCGAAACATATTCAACTAAATAAACTTTGTCCAGTTGACAAATTAAATTGTCTCCTTTGCCATAAACAGTAAATACTAAATAAGAATAAAATACAACACTAAATACATTCAATCATTTAAATACTGTCCCACTTTAACTGTGCGTTTTAATCATATTTCATTTGTTTATGTGGTTGTAAGGCGATCCTGAGTGTCCAGAAAGGCGCCTAATAAATAAAATGTATTATTATTACACACACTATTGTCAAGAAAAAAGTAACTAAAACTCACTAGACCAAATAACTGTGATCTTCAGCTGTAACTAACCACATTACCGCATTACAAAAAAGTTATTTATTCTGTTTTAAAACTCACCTTGTGTATTTTCCAAGAATTGCAGCTAAAATGATTTAAAACTAAAATATTTACCACAAATATTATCCCAATAAACCAAGTCCTGCATTTAACAAACATGAAAACCTGCCACACTGGCCTTGATTTCTATTTTTATCAGCAAAAGTCTGACCTAATGCTTCCTATATAGTTTCCATGGTGATTCTGCACAGTTATAATATTCATGAAACAGAAATGTGGTTATAATAAGACTAAAATATCTCGTTTATCTTGGATCGTGGAATAACTCTGTGCTCCTGTTGGGACGTGGTCAGAAGCTGCAGAATGAAGTGGTGAATGGAGTGCCTTGACCCCAAAATGAATTCAGGGAAGACCATTTAAAACGTTGAGCTGTTTAGAACGTGTCTTCAGTATTTCAGTGAGAATTAGGATATTATACGTGTTTTTGTTTTTTTTTGTGTCAGTTTCTCGCCCGTATTCGAACTTCAATCATTAGTGTTTTTTAGTTAAGCGTCTGGGGATGTCAGAGTCAAATTTGTCAAAAGATTCTGCCGTACGATGCAGAAGTAAAGTGAAAACCCTGTAATTATGTGTTCATTTTGGAGTATTTGTTTCGTTAAAGTCAAAAAGTTAATGGAAAAAGTCGTGAAATCAGAATTAATTATACGAACCAAGGAAAGCCGACATCCGTAGGTTAAAACAAAGCTGTTACAATTCACGAAAAAGTGTTTAATGGGCTTTTCCTGTTTGATCTGTTGCATAAGTCTGTATTATAATCCAATGTACTGTATGTCATTTACAAATGATAATTCATATAGACCTTAGTGACAGTATTCCCTCTGTGTATGTGTCATCCATACTGGTTTGTCTGTAAATAATATAAAAAGTGTGAATAATAATAAACGCATTGCCAATTGAAATCGAGTTGTGTGCATGATTATTATTAAAAAAAAACTACACAAAAACATATACAAGAACTCCTGGTCACTTTTATTGTTACAAAACAGACAAAAAACTGGAGAGAGCCCCAGACACTGACTCATGAATTTCATGAAGCTGAAATGTAATCTTCCCTCGCACTCAAACCCATCCTGAATCCAAACATAAAAAATGCGTTCTGTATTTAAGCGCCTCCTCCGCTCCCAAAGCAAAATACGCGTGTGTTCATTTGGTCTCTCGCTTTATTTGGAGCCCGTCGACAGCAGAGCGATGAGGCCCGAGGAGGCACTGATAGACAAGATGTAGTTGCTGTAGGAATTAGAGTTAAGGAAAACACAGGATAATATGATATTTATAGACAATAGAGTAGAATAATAATACATTTTATTTCGAGGCGCCTTTCTAGACACTCAAGGACACCGTACAAAGAGAATTAACGTATTTTTCGTCACTTTTGTTCATGGTTTGGGTGGTCCTGCAACTTATACTGGACTCGGTGCGATTTACATATAAAATATATAATTTCACATGTTGGTTATTTCACACTAACGGCCACGAGAGGCCGCTCTAGGCTTGTGTGCCAGTATTTGCTACACCCATCACGCTCTTACTCCTGCACCACTGCCACTTTTCGCTCTGTCTCCCGCAGAAAGAGCCGCTGTCCTGCTGCAAACAGTGAAATCTGCAGCTGAAAACTGAAATCGAGCAGCACAAAGAACGTTTGGAGTGAGCGAGAAACTTGTGTTTGACTGGAGAAAAGCGGAGGAAACTCGAACTGTGATGAAGAAAACAAAAAAGCTCATCGTGGCTAAAAGCTGGAGTTGGTGGAGTTTCTCAGAAGTGACACGGAGGATGAAGAATTTAATGGATTTTGTGATTTGGAGTGAGATGCAGAGTTTGGTAAACTTGTTCTGTTTTTTATGTTCTAGTTTTGTGAATAACTGTTCATATGTGACATGAACAAACCAGACACAAACCTGTTGTTCTCTGTTCTGTTGTTATTACTATGATTTGCCTTTTAAGATCCTGTGTGTGGCTGTTCGTGACGTTTGATTTTATCAAATAAATTTCCCCCCAAAATGTGACTTGTATATGTTTTTGTCTTCGTTGAGCATTTTTTGACTTATAGTCCGGACAATACGTAGCTAAAACAGGCAATATATACAGCACAAGACAAAGAATTTGGACTAAGCAATATACGGTAAGTAAAAATGGGCGATCAGCAAGGAGATGGATAATTAAGTGGGGTCGGCTTTTCTGAAAAGATGGGTCTTAAATCGAGATTTGAAAACTGGTAATGACTGAATGTTCCAGAGGTCAGGGTAATAAGTAGAACTAATTGCAATATGCTCCTAATTAAATCACATTTCTAGGTTGACAAGCTTCTCCAAGTGTTATCTGAGCACATTAGTGATGATGGTAAGATCCCTTTATACCCACATCTGCCCTTGGGTACAATGACAAGTGTTTGATAATCTGCAGTGTCTCAGACCACTACCACCGTCTGGGAACAATGGGCAGAAAGTCTGAGTGACAGAATAATACGGTAAAATCCGGATATAAACCTGAGAAACCTGCTCCAGATTAATCCAACAGAAAGATTTACTGCTCTACACTAAACGCAGTCACTCTGAATTCCCTGTTTCTCTGCAACATATTCACAGAGCTTTTAGAAGTCCAATTATTACTTTAAATAACTGTGGTTTCAGTTGTGGCCCAGACCTCATGAGTACATAAACTGTCTGCATTAAGCATTATTCACTGGAGCACTGTGAAAGTTTCTGCTGGAGAGTTCATCATCCATCATCTGCTTTTCTCCAAGGAGATGTTATTGATTTGTCGGGAACGTTCCAATCCACAGTACGGTTTAAAATGTTTCTAGCTTGTATTTACTCAAAAATACCTTTAATTGTTCCCTATGGACAGAAAAAATACACTTTAAACCAGACATGGGCATTGTACAGCTCCCGGGCCACATCTGGTTGACTGACCAAACCCTTTAAGATAATTTGGAATTACAAAATAAACATATTGTATAATTTTACTCATGCGTGGACTAAAACTGCATTGCTTTTATTTTAGAGGTGTTTTAAATGACATTTTTTGTAAGGCAACCTCACTTTTTTATGGCTTAGTCATAAAGTCTCACCCGTCTTACCAGTGTGTCAGAACGATGCTATTTACTGCTTTTTAGAAAGAAATACAATAAATATTATGCAGAACTGTGTTAAGCATTTTGGCCCTCCACATTATTTTCTGTTTCTTATGTGGCCCCATGGAAAAAATTATTGCCCCCCCTGCATTAAACAATGCATCTGGTGTAACCCAGCGTAAGTGCTGCCCATGCAAATGTCCATATTAAATTTGGTCTCTAAATCTCTATATAAATACATAGATAAATGCGAGTGGGTTTGCCTCTCCACAGATCTGATCTCTCAGATAAAAAAATCTAAGACAATTTTAGCCTTTAAAAATCGCTATAAAGCCTGATTTTTGATATTTATGCAGCTCTGTAATGAGTCACTGTACATTGTTTTTAGTGTACACTTTATGTTTGTTTATTTGTTCATTTTTTTATTTTCCCTTGTAAAAGGATTTTGCGTCCATTGATTAGATGAAGGTGAAATAAAAGTGTTGTATATATGCATATTTGTATACATGTATGTGTATATATACATACATATATACATCCTGGAGAAAGTTAATTATTTCTTTTTGTAAATAGGTTTGGCATCATAAGTAAGTTTAACTCCTTTACCTTTTCGGTCAACAGTTGTATATGGCCAAATAAAATCAATCAATCAGTCAAAAATCAATCTGATCTGTAACTAGAGTTGGTGGAGTTACCTGCTTGTATCCATATAATGTCAAACTGTGGAAACATTGTTGGCAAATCAATAACACCAAGGAGGTATTGCTTTATCCATGAGGGGATCTATGAGAGGATCTATGGGGGGATTTATGGGGATCTACAGACTGTAGCTCGGCTGGGAAAGGATACACTGTGGGGTTGAAGTTCTTGAGCAGGAAGAAGGAAGCGACGATCACCAGCACCAGGAACAGAGTGTTATTGTAGAAGATGGAGAAGGTGGTGGCCTCGTAGTCGGCCACTTCATTCTTCTTCCACAGGATCCTGGAGACACATTCTTCTGTTAGATCAGGTCAATAATACATTCAGTGTTTCAGTCAGTTTTTTATTTTTTTAGAAAATATAGTTTGAGTTTGAGTTTAAATGTCTTAGGACAGAAAAATCACTGTATAGGAGATTACACTTGACATTTTCAGCCTTATTTAAGTCATTTTAATAGTTTTAATGAAAAGACCATATACTCAATACTCTTCAAAATAACAATTGTAATATTACCAATTTCTGAATAAAACTCCCTTCAATTATGTGAATGCTTCAGTTTCCTTTAGGGACATAATAATAATAAAAATAAAGTGAAACATATAAAACGTGTTATTATATCGTTTTTGACAAATGCAGCATTTTCATAACAATAAAGGTTTATAAAGTGCTCTAAATGTTATGTGTGAAGTAAAATTTTGTAAATTATTTTAAACCTGTGTTTATTTGTAATGTGTACGAGTTTTGTTTGTATTTTCCATCTAATGTAACTAAAGTCAAATGTGTAAAGAGACGCTATAATATACTTGAACTACTGAATATCATGTAGTTTAATTATTGTAAATTGTTGGGGTAGGATTAAACTAAGATATAGTTCTTCCTACTCCTTTTTTGTTTCTTTCTTTCTTTGTTAATTGTACATGATCTGTAAATATGGAGACTATACGCCTTTTAAAAAAGAAAGTTCAAATAAATAAACCAAGTCTAAATAATAATAATAATAATAATAATAATACCTCTCATCCTTCTCCTTGCGGGACATCTTGCGGTTATCGGCCTCAGACAGTTTCCTGGTCACCTCTTTGGACACTGCATCCTCGCGCTTCTGTGCAACTCTGCAGGTAAACAAAAGGTACAACTGTTCACCAAACTACACGGGCATAAAGCACCTCGCAACATTCAAGTTGTAACTAAACTGTAAATATACCATGTCACTGGAACTCACTTGTGTTTAAGCACAAACTTGACATTCTTGTAGGCAAAGGCCACCAGGTAAGTGCTGACCAGAGTCATCACAGCGTACAGGACTGCAGACTGCACCAGGTCCATGTGCCAGATCCTCCAGAACAACCCTGAACGAGGAAAAGACATCTCCTCAATGTAAAAGTTATTTTTATCATATTTATTACTTACATTGTGTAGTCCTGATTACTGAAATAAACTGAGTGATCTCAAAAGGCCGCATAATTACACAAAATTTAGTCTTTGTTTCATTCACACATGTCTGAGTAACCCTTTATTAGGAGTTTGTTTACACCAAAATGCTCAGTTCCACTTTGAGATGTCAAGTTAACAGATACCTTTAACCTTTTGTTCAGTAGAGATGGGCAATTTTGGGGCTGAAATCACCAAAATCGTCAAGCGAATGTCTATAGAGCTTAGAAACGCACTTGTTTTACCACATGACATCACAACATCAAGGTGGAACAGAGTTTTTTTATGTTTGTGCGTTAAACATGCGTGAATGAACCAAAACACAGTGCGTAAAGGTGATGTTACAGGGGTTTGAGGCTCAATCAGAACCCAATCAATGCCACGTAAGCTTTGCACAAACGGTCACCAAGTTGTCAATGAAATAATATTCTTGATGGTTAGTCGCTATAAGCCTAGATAACACAGATTGTCTACCTTTTTTATCGACACACTGGATCTAGAGTGCAAATTTGATTCAAAAGGAGCAAAGCAATGAAGTGAGCAGCAAAGTTACATGGAACTACAGCCGTGCGTAAAAATGACGTTCCGGCGTTTTTTAACTCTGAAAAAGGTCAATCTGCTACGTTTATTTTCATTCATTTGAAATATGCATGCTTTTTATGGCCTCAAATTAGCAGAAGAAGCCTCCACTTAGCCGGTAAGTTAGCAGCTAGCCCGGTCACTACTCACAGATGGGAATAGCGGAGACGATGAGCGCGTTTCCGTAGAAGAGCGCGGTGGATTTGGCGGACAGATTCCTGCTGAAGTCCTGGAGGAGCAGGTCTTCCTCGGACTGCTGCTTGGTGCTGCTCTTCGGGGCCATGTTGTCGGCAGAATGAGCGGCCCGTGTGCTGCTCTGTGCGGGTACAAGCGGACTGACACGTCGGTGAATGGAGAGGAGAGACGCGTCAGCATAAACCCGGAAACGGCGCTGCGTAAGACTTCTTCGGGTGCCGCGGAAAGGCGCGTTGGAGGACGTGCCGCCCCCTGGTTGAAATGAGAACTACAGTTTGGGATCATTCTTGGTTAGGGTGACCAGACGTCCCTGTTTACCCGGGACAGTCCCAGTTTTGAGCCCTCTGTCCCCTGTCCCAGCAGATTTATACAAAACAAGTGATTTGTCCCAGTTTTATACAAGAAATGTCCCAGGTGTCCCTATTTTTGTCCAATTTGACCTAAACCAGGACTAAACTAAGATTAAATCAGGTCTAATCTAGGTGTAAAACAGGACTATCACAATTTTTGACTAATCTGATCCCAGTAAAGAGGAGCATAAATTCTTATTTGTTTCGCCAAAGACAGAAATCCACGTTTTAGAGAAAAGAGAGAGAAGATGGAGAGAGAAAAGATGCTCTGTGCCAGTTTTAACTTCAAGCTATTTTTTCCATTTGCAGTCCTCGGGCAGGTACAAAATGCATTAAATACATTAGAGTACTTTAGATAAACTATTTACCCACAAGATTTCATCATTAAAATAATTAAAATTGATTCATTCTAATTTCCCTACATACAAGATTTGAAATTCATCATTATCTTCTAAAAATGTTGTTGTCGTTAATATCCTCTAAAATGTACTTTTACCAAATTCATCAGTATTATTATCCTCTAAAATTCTATTCATCAACATGCCCATCGAGAATGTCATAAGTTAAAGACAATAAATTTACAGCTACACAAAACATCTACAGTACAATACAGAAAAGCTGCTTAAAAACTGACAAAACACAAAGAAGATGCGACTATTCGGACTCACATCAGTGCCGAGTGAGTGAAATTTTTCCTTCATTATGCACTTGTTTCACGATTTTATTATTACCAACCACCACAAACCAGAGATGTCCCAGTTTTTATTTTGAAAATCTGCTCACCCTGTTCTTGGAGTAAATTTTGGTTACTTGGTGGATGAAGTAAGTTTGTTAGTTAAGTAAAAGAGATACGAATGTGGCATGTCGGTGTGTGCTTCACCTTTAAGGTGATTGGTGGGTGGCATCAACCTAACCCACAAAGACAGGTGCGCGCATGACGCGCGCTCCTACACACACCTCTTCGAGTGGGTTTTGAGGTGGCAGCGTGCTTGCTCCCGCAGGACCGCGTTCGGGGTCATATCTCAACCAGTGCGCTCTTCTCGTCCTTTTATCAGGTTAGTCCTTGCAGATCCCACCTGTGTTGTGTGCAGGCAGCAATAATCTTTTGGTCTTTGATCCAGGAGTACGGTCTGGACTGGTCATTGCGGCCAACTTCACAGAGGTCTTGCGGCCTTACTCTGTGTTGTGGGAGTGTGCGCTCGAGGGCGCACGTTGTGGGCTTGGAGCTCTTCCCGGGGTAAGTCTGCTCATTGTTTCGCCTTTGCTTTGGGTTGAATGCCAGGGCTGACACCAAATTCTGCCTCAGGTCCTGGGAAGTTGTGGGAAGTGGCCGCGATTCCCCTGCGGCTCTTCCCCTCCTCCCGCTGCTCACAGGTGCACGCGCCTCTCACCCGACCAGTGCAGATGCAACACTTTCTCCAGTGTAGGGTTAATTCATTACCTTTTATTTATACTCGTGTTTCTTATTTAGGCGCTGTGTGCGGCTGCTGGAGCCGCCACCTCCTGTTAAAGGGGCCGTTGTTTTTGTCCGGTTTTGTCCACACGCGCAGGTCACAACTGCGAGTTCATTCATTCACTTGTGGCCGGTGCCTTGCACTCTATAGTGCGCATGCTCAGGAGCAGATTCGCACCTTGCCCCATTTGGGCGAGTAAAATTATCTAAATAGGCAAAGACTCTTCTCATTTAATGTGAGAGCTCTGCCTTTCTGGGCAACTGCATGTTTATTGTGTGTTATTTTGTATATTTCTGGTTGATTTGCATGTGCATTTTTATTTTGTTAGTTCTCTTTAGTTACATTGCTTGTTTTGTTATTGTGGTTATTATTGCCTGATTTGTTGTTTTTTCATTTTATTATTGAATTAACTGGTTGCCTATTAATTTAGTTTTCATTGTCCAAGTTATTGGGCTTAAGGGTGCCTTGCAACCTCCATGACATGTGCTCTGTGGTTTTAAATGGTAATTGTGTAATATAAAGTTTTGATATCTTTTATGAGAATATAGGCCTATTTTAAATATTTTTGATACAAATTAAATAAATTCCATTTTGTTAAATAATCCACCTCTCTTTTGTCCAGACCTTGTGCGGCCTTCTGTGAAAAATTTGTGACCTCAAGATAATCTGGTCCTAGGGCCATATACCCTAGGTGGCGTTGTTGGGTTAATTCCAAAGTTAAGCTTGCTAGCTACCGCTCTCGCCACAATCTGGCGTTGTTGGCAGGATTCCAAAGTTAAGCTTGCTAGTTACCGCTCTCGCCACAATCTGGCGTACGTTGGCAGGATCGGACATAAAGAGGTGTGATTATTTTTCTTTTGTTTATTAATAGTAATTATTATTGTTTTTTGTTTTTTTGTTTTGTTTTGTTGCTTGAGTTTGTTTTTATATTCAGTTTGATTCTGTGTGGTAACTTGTAATAGGACAAAACAACGGCTACGCTTTTCAGGACCCAAAACTCAAGGTTAGTAAAAATTTAAGTTGTTCCTTGCCCAAAGGCTGTGGTGTTGTGTACTTGTGGCCAGTATGGAGGAGGAGCTGCAACTGCTCAGAGAGCAACTGTCTCAGCTTAAGGCGGACAATGAGCGACTTCTCCGGGAAAGGGCTCCAGCCCAGGCCGGCCAGCGGATCTAATCAGGCTTCCGGAACTGCAATGGGAAATGACCCATCAGGAATTTCTGTTTCTACTGAGCGGGTGGTTGTGATGTCTCGAGACCGAAATGCCCCTGTTTAATGGAAAGAAGGGTCTATCTTTGGATGAATGGAAGGAGGAGGTTGAAGCTTGTATGCGCGCTCGTCATCTGGCTTTACGGGAGCAAGCATTGTTCATTTTTGACCATTTAGAAGGTGAGGCTAAAAGTGAGATTAAGTTTCGTCCAGTAGAGGATCGGGAAGATCCGGCGCGTGTCTTGGATATCCTTCAGGAGCTGTATGGCTGCATGCAGCCATATGTAACTCTACAACAAGCTTTCTTCTCAAGACGGCAACAGGAAGGGGAAAGTTTGCAGGAGTTTTCCCTCGCACTGATGTCCCTTATGGAACAAGTTAAGCAGCGTGCTCCGGACGGCGTGCCGAATGCTTCCAGTTCTTCTGCGTGACCAATTTATAGAGCATGTGATCGATTGCGCCTGCGCAGGGAACTGAAGCAGTATGTTCGCGGAAGTCCAACCGCTACTCTACTTCAGGTGCGGGCTGAGGCTCTCAGGTGGGAGCGAGAGGACAGCCCACTGTCCATCAAATGAACGCAGCTTCTCCTTCCGATCCATCCATGGCCTGCAATTTGAGGTTCGTGGTAGCACTCGCCCCTCTTCTATACCAACCTCAACCCCGGCAGCGGACTGGGAGAGGTCATGGAGTTGCTCAAGCGCCAGCAAGAACAACTTAATCAGCTAACCCAGACAGTGGCTGCCCTTCAGGCTCCACAGCAGACTGGTAGGCCTCCACGTAGTAACATCATATGTCGGAGGTGTACTCAGCCTGGCCATTATGCTAAGTGACTGTGAGCGGGAGAGAGTTTCATTCCGTGGCCGAACAAATTCGTATTCGGGAGCACTCCCATGCTGCAGCCCAGCAGGGAAACTAGAGCCTTCTGAATTGGGGAGCCAAAGTTCAGGAGGGGTGTCCATGGGCTCACAGCTGGGGGCTCTCGGCTTAATGGAGCGTCATGTCCGACCATTGAGGTCGCCATGGGTGAGTAATTGTTCCTTGCTTATTGGATACAGGATCCATGGTGTCCACTATCACAGAGAGCTTTTTCAGACAACATTTTGAACCTTGGGGTGCCGATCGCCTCCGCTTCCTGTCATTGGCTGCAGCTGCGGGGCGGCCAATGGGCTTGAAATTCCATATCTTGGTTACTTGGAGCTGGATGTTGCACTTTGTGACAAGGTCATTCCCCATTGTGGGATACTGGTTGGTCAAGGATCCCCGGCTACTGGCTCTTCAGCACCTGGCATCCTAGGGATGAACATTATCCGTCGATGTTACCGTGAGCTTTTGGTGCCTATGGGCCCTCTCTTTTGAATGTCCGTGGTCACACAGGCACCGGGCCCTGTCATAGAGGCCTTACAGAAGTGCCATCAGGCAGCTGCTCACCAGCCCGCCGCGCATGAATGGAACAGTAAAGGTGCGGGGCCACGAGCAGTTAGAATTCCTGGTGGCACCATGAAGCTTGTTGCCAGTACCTGCCCCCAGCAATTTGCTGGTTCAGCTGTTCTTTTTGAGCCACCTGAATCTGGTCTTCCGGCTGGGTTACTGGCATCTCCTTGTTTGGTGCATGTTGGAGAAAGGCACTGTCTATATCCCGTGGTCAACGTCGGGGCGACAGATGCCCTTTTGTATCCTAGGACCAGCCTCGGAGCCCTCAGTGAGGCTGAGGTGGTGAGCTTACCGCCTGGGGTCACTGAGGTCAACTCCTTCACAGCCACAGTGTCTTCTCAAGTGGTAATTGAGCCTGAGAACAGGTTAGATGCAGTGGACCTGTCTGCACTGGACCCTGAGGAACAGGCAGAGGTCAGGTCTCTGTTGCAAAAGTACAGCACAGTGTTCTCCGCTCATGGCGGTGACCTTGGGTGTACCAATCTAGTCACCCATGAGATTCCCCTGCTGGATGCGTGCCCGTGCGACAGCGCTACCGACGCATTCCACCCTCCGAATATGAGGCTGTAAAAGCTCATATTAACCAGCTCCTCGATGCGCGGGTAATACGGGAAAGTAGCAGTCCATACGCCTCTCCCATCGTTCTGGTCCTCGTAAGAAGGACGGTAGTCTTCGTCCTTTGCGTGGATTATCGCTCTTCTTAATAGTAAGACCAGGAAGGATGCCTTTCCCCTGCCCCGGCGCATCGAGGAGAGTCTGGATGCACTGTCGGTGCCCGCTGGTTTTCAACCATCGACCTGGCCAGCGGGTACAATCAGGTCCCCGTAGCCGAGCAAGACAGACCAAAGACGGCCTTCTGTACACCTTTTGGCCTCTTTGAATTCAATCGGATGCCATTCGGTTTGTGCAATGCTCCGAGCACGTTCCAACGCCTAATGCAGAGGCTGTTTGGAGACCAACAGTGTCAGTCATTGTTGTTGTATCTTGACGACATTGTTGTGTACTCCTCCTCTGTGGCACAACACCTGGAGAGGCTGGAACTGGTCCTGGGACGCCTTCAGCAAGAGGGACTGAAGGCTAAGCTTGAGAAATGTTTTTTCTTCCAGCCCAGGGTTAAATACTTGGGGCATGTGATCTCATCGGAGGGTGTCTCTACCGACCCTTCCAAGATTGAGGCGGTGTCTGAGTGGAAGCGCCCTCAACATGTCACAGAACTGCGTTCCTTTCTAGGATTTGCCAGTTATTACAGGCGGTTTGTTGAGGGTTTTGCCAAGCTGGCAGCCCCTCTACACAAGTTGGTTGCTGAGATTGCTGGGACTAAGCATAAGAGGGGGTCTGGGAGGCCGTTGAAGGAACGTTGGACTCCCCAATGCGAGGAAGGTTTCGAGGCATTAAAAGCCAAGCTTATTTCTGCTCCTGTCCTCGCGTATGCAGATTTCTCCAAGCCTTTCATCCTGGAGACCGATGCGAGTTACAGCGGCCTTGGGGCAGTACTGTCACAAGAGACTGAGAGTGGCATCAGACCTGTTGCCTATGCGAGTCGTGGTCTTCGGCCCACTGAGCGCAACATGACCAACTACAGTTCCATGAAATTGGAACTTCTTGCACTCAAGTGGGCCATGACTGAAAAATTCCGTGAATACTTGTTAGGGCACAAGTGTCTGGTGTTCACGGATAACAACCCATTGAGTTACCTTCAGTCTGCTAAGCTTGGAGCCTTGGAGCATAGATGGGCTGCCCAGCTTGCTGCGTTCGACTTTGAGATAAGGTACAGATCTGGTCGCAGCAATGGTAATGCGGATGCTCTATCTAGGCAGTACTTGACATCGTCTGAGCTGGCTGCTTGTGTGTTGCCTGGCAGTTCTGTCCCATTGACCTTCCAGCAAACTGCATTCCCACATCTTGCAGCTCAGTCCCTAATCTCTGCCTTACCAGGCCGCTCGCTGCCTGAAATTCGTGCTTTGCAGGCAGAAGACCCCTGCCTGAGAGATGTCTTAAGTTTTTGGGAGAGACAGACACGGCCTTCGTTCGCAGAACGCCGTCGCCTTCCCAGACCAACATTGACCCTCCTCCAGCATTGGAGTCGTTTTGTAGAGAGGGAAGGAGTATTATACCGTCGGCTCTCACGCCCAGACGGGGGAGAAGAAACCCTCCAGCTACTCCTGCCTGCCGCACTCAAAGAGTGGGTCCTTGAGCAGCTCCATCAGGAGCATGGCCACCAGGGCATTGAGAGGACAACGGAACTGGTGCGCAAGAGATGCTGGCCCGGATGTCTTCTGGACATAAAGCAGTGGGTGCAGCAGTGTGAACGGTGTCAGGTGGCTAAAGACTCTGCACCCGTGCCCCACAGTTATATGGGTCACCTTCTTGCCTCCCGGCCCAACGAGATTTTGGCTATTGACTTCACGTTGCTTGAGCCAACTCGCAGCGGGCTCGAGAATGTCTTAGTCATGACTGATGTATTTACTAAATACACCATGGCTGTCCCCACTCGGGACCAACGGGCCACCACAGTTGCCCAAGTGATTACTCAGGAGTGGTTCTATAAATTTGGTGTGCCGGGCCGTATACATTCAGATCAGGGAAGATGTTTTGAGGGGGCCATCCTCCAGCAGGTTTGTCACTTGTACGGCGTGGACAAGTCCCGAACTACATGACACCATCCAGCGGAAGCGGACAGTGTGAACGCTTTCCAACCGAACGCTTACACAACCTTCTTAGGACTCTTCCCTTGTCTCAGAAACGAGACTGGGCTTCTTGCCTCCTCAAGTGCTCTTTTCGTATAACACCACTCCTCATCAGAGCACAGGGGAGTCGCCTTTCTTTTTGATGTATGGCCGTGAGCCCAACCTTCCGGTTGATTTCGCTCTTGGTCAGGTGCCTGATCCCCTGCCTGGGACCGTGCAGAACTGGATTGCTGAACATTGCTCCAAGCTCAAAGTGGCATTTACTGGTGCACATAGACAAATGGTGGCAAACGCTAGTCGGAGGAAGGAAAGACATGACCTTCGGGTCAGGGAAGCCCCTTTGCGGGAGGGTCAGCTGGTCTACCTTCGCGACCACGGCTTTAGGGGCGCCACAAAGTCAAGATATATGGCATTCGATCTGTTTCAAGTCTTGAAAGCCCCCAGGAGGGCCCCATTTACACTGTTGCACCCGTCCTCCAATCTACATGCACCCGTAACGTACATCGGGACATGCTGAAGGCAAAAAACATGCCAGAGCCCAAGGTTGAATGTCCTAGAGTTGAGTCCGTGCCCCTTGAGCTTTCGGATGACAACTCCTTTGGGGATAGTGACTTTGTGCTTCTAGCTCCTTCAACTTCTTGCCCTCTGAATCCTGTCATGACTTCTGATCCTGGCCCCACCAGTGGTCCTGCTATGGCTCCTGTGGAGAATATCCGTGTAGCAGATGGTACTCACCGAGACATGGAGGAAGCTCCACACAGCTCTGATCAGTTAGTTTTGCGTCGCACAACTCGCATTTAATTGCTGGACAACATTCTAATGTCCACCATCTTCCCGGGCACTTAATGGGTCCTCTTCAGGATCATCGAGATCTACCTGCTTGCCTTTGAGCTTGTTATTGGTGTCTGTGTCGTCGGGGCGCCGACAAAGAAAGGGGGGGTAGAATGTGGCATGTCGGTGTGTGCTTCACCTTTAAGGTGATTGGTGGGTGGCATCAACCTAACCCACAAAGACAGGTGCGCGCATGACGCGCGCTCCTACACACACCTCTTCGAGTGGGTTTTGAGGTGGCAGCGTGCTTGCTCCCGCAGGACCGCGTCGGGTCATATCTCAACCAGTGCGCTTCTTCGTCTTTTATCAGGTTAGTCCTTGCAGATCCCACCTGTGTTGTGTGCAGGCAGCAATAATCTTTTGGTCTTTGATCCAGGAGTACGGTCTGGACTGGTCATTATGCCAACTTCACAGAGGTCTTGTGGCCTTACTCTGTGTTGTGGGAGTGTGGCGAGGGCGCGTTGTGGGCTTCTGAGCTCTTCCCGGGTAAGTCTGCTCATTGTTTCGCCTTTGCTTTGGGTTGAATGCCAGGGCTGACACCAAATTCTGCCTCAGGTCCTGGGAAGTTGTAGGAAGTGGCAGCGATTCCCCTGCGGCTCTTCCCCTCCTCCCGCTGCTCACAGGTGCACGCGCCTCTCACCGACCGGTAAGATGCAACACTTTCTCCAGTGTAGGGTTAATTCATTACCTTTTTATTTATACTCGTGTTTCTTATTTAGGCGCTGTGTGCGCGGCCCGCGTTGGAGCCGCCACCTCCTGTTAAAGGGGCCGTTGTTTTTGTCCGGTTTTGTCCACACGCGCAGGTCACAACTGCGAGTTCATTCATTCACTTGTGGCCGGTGCCTTGCACTCTATAGTGCGCATGCTCAGGAGCAGATTCGCACCTTGCCCCCATTTTAGTAAATTATCTAAATAGGCAAAGACTCTTCTCATTTAATGTGAGAGCTCTGCCTTTCTGGGCAACTGCATGTTTATTGTGTGTTATTTTGTATATTTCTGGTTGATTTGCATGTGCATTTTTATTTTGTTAGTTCTCTTTAGTTACATTGCTTGTTTTGTTATTGTGGTTATTATTGCCTGATTAGCTGTGTTTTTTTCATTTTATTGCCTTGAATTAACTGGTTGCCTATTAATTTAGTTTTCATTGTCCAAGTTATTGGGCTTAAGGGTGCCTTGCAACCTCCATGACATGTGCTCTGTGGTTTTAAATGGTAATTGTGTAATATAAAGTTTTGATATCTTTTATGAGAATATAGGCCTATTTTAAATATTTTTGATACAAATTAAATAAATTCCATTTTGTTAAATAATCCACCTCTCTTTGTCCAGACTCATGCGGCCTTCTGTGAAAAATTTGTGACCTCAAGATAATCTGGTCCTAGGGCCATATACCCTAGGTGGCGTTGTTGGGTTAATTCCAAAGTTAAGCTTGCTAGCTACCGCTCTCGCCACAATCTGGCGTTGTTGGCAGGATTCCAAAGTTAAGCTTGCTAGTTACCGCTCTCGCCACACAAAGGTAAAAAGTTACTCAAGTATCAAAGTATCAAAGTGAAGAATGTGTTAAAAATGTACTTTAAGAATAAAAATTAAAAGTATTTTGCAGAAATGTTTAGTATTTAGCCAATTTTAAGTGATTCAGTTGATTTTTCTAGCCACTGTGTATTTGGTTTGCTCAGAGTTGGGACGTTAACTCACTTCAGCAGGTCTCAAACCATAAAGAAAAGTACTTTTACTTTTCAGTCCAGATCTAAAATGTAGTGGAGCAGAAACTATAGATAAACATTCTCAGATGTAGTGAAGTAAAAGTAAAAATTATCCACTGTAAAACTGACTTAGGAAAAGTACAGATACCTAAAATGTGTACTTAAGTATTGCACTTTTCCTTTTGCACTTCGTTACCTTCCACCACTGGTTATTGGCTACATAATAAGTTTTATGGCACAATGTTTTGGGATGGGATTATTCCAGATTAATCCATACACAAATATCACAAATCTATCCACTATGTTCTGTTTATGTTATGTCGAGTCACAGAGGGAACGGTCTAATCAGGGATGCCCAGACTTCCCTTTCCACTACAGATCACAATCGAATCGAAACTGTGAGACTGCAGTTTTTGAAGAACCACGATTTCCTCCACAAATCAGGGTTCAAGTTCAAGGTTTGCAGTTTTTATGCCATATAAGGGAATGTCTTACATGGCATAAAAACTGCAAACCCTGAACTTTAGAAAACGATCTGAAATGTGTTTCTTGTATTTCTGTCTTTTTTGTCAGTTCTTGTGGATGTGTTTAAAATGAAATCTTAGCTTGAACTGAATCCTATTATTTAAACATACTGTATATTTCAAATCCACCTGCAATTGTAAGGTTATATCTTCTTCTTTTAGCCTTTATACATAAACGTGGTGGTTTATGTATAAGGGTGGTTTATGTAAGGCATTGCAAGGCCAGAAACGTATGCAGTAGACAACAAATGTGACCGATCTCCTCCTCTATCTCTAAAGGAGGGCAAAGGTAACGCATTTATCCCACCTGTATCTCTGTACCGCGATTATGACCCAAAGCTCTTGGAGGTAAAAAAGTATAGACTTGTTTTGCTCTTGTGGCCCTCAAAATACCATATATTTTCTGATTATATTAATATAATCAGAAAATATATGGTATTTCAAAATACCATATATTTTCTGATTATATTAATATAATCAGAAAATATATGGTATTTTGAGGGCCACAAGAGCAAAACAAGTCTATACTTTTTTACCTCCAAGAGCTTTGGGTCATAATCGCGGTACAGAGATACAGGTGGGATAAATGCGTTACCTTTGCCCTCCTTTAGAGATAGAGGAGGAGACTGAATGTGGTTATGGATTTTTACTTCTTTTCTTTTTCTTTTTTTCTGTGCACTGTAGCCTCCTTTTATTGTTAGCGGTTCATTACAATGATTGTTTTGTCTAGACTGGGAACACGACCGTCCTGGAATAAAATAATTGCAGTGTAATGAGATCAACGCTGGACCTGTCCTGATGCAGTGTCGCAGACGGTTATTGCAAAATCTGTCCACAAGAGGTCAGTGTTTACCGTGATAGTTTTTTTTTTTTTCTCTATAGCCCAGTGAATAAAAACAATTTCTACTAATTCTATTGAAAAAAAGGCACAGTAAGAAAAGAAAATAAGACTGCAGCACCTCAGATTACACACACAAACTTTACATTCTAGCCAAATATTTATTTATTTATTTAGCAACAGTAAACATGTTCTGTCCATAACAGTAAAGATGTCCTGTACCAGATTTAGCTTCAAGTTTTGAAAAGGTTTAAACATAAGACGTCAAACAACCTACTTACATAAAAGTGGTTTAATCATATTTAATTTATGTTGTTGTAAGGCGACCTCGGGTGTCCAGAAAGACGCCTAATAAATAAAATGTATTATTAAGTGCCTGCAAATCGAGACTTGAGTTACTAATTTTAGGACTTGAGACTTGACTTGATAAAACAGACAAAGACTTGGGACCTGACTCGGACTTGAGGCCTGTGACTTGAGAAGACTTGATGCTTCTCTTAAAAAAATGTTTTAGAAAATACTTTTCTCTTTACAGTTGATAAATGCGGTGCTGAATTTTACAGAAACAAACTGGAACATGTCCGTCCCACTTCTCGATTTATTACTTTGATGTAACTGAAGTACTGTGATATGGGATCCTCAAAAGTACTACAGTTATATACAGAACAATACGGTAAAACAGAGGGAACTACAGAGAACCTGATCCTTCCATTTCAGTGCAGACTACACGACAAAATACCTGTTATTAAACACAACCTGTTCAGGCCCACCGTCCCTGATCAGGGACGGTTCCGGTTCTTTTTCTTTCTAACGTAATTCATTTAATATCCCTTTAGTCAATATGAGCTTCCTATATATCATTTGAAAGCTTACATACACCACAAAATGCACATTATGTTCATTTCTTTCCAAAACACATTCCAAAAACTTTGCCCGCAATCAAACTGTACCATAAACAAATCAGAAATCTCGCATTTCTTACTTTTTGACTGCTACTCCAGCTTCAAATCACATTCAATCCAGAAGTGTTAGTGCTTTTTCTGTTCCTCATAGTCCACAGAATAAAAATATCCACTTGTTTTTTCTTCATAAGACGCTCCGTGTCGTTGCTATCCAGCCGAAAGCCCATTGTCTGCGTTCGAACGTAGCTCATCCAACAATAAATCCATTTTTGCGCATGGCTTTGTAAACATAGCTTCCATTTTGGCAGCTCACTTAGGGTATGGTTGTTTTCCCCCAAGTCTTAGCTTCAAAACAAGACATTCCGCGGAGTTTTCCATGAAAGTTCACCGGAGTCAGACCCAGCTGTCTGAAGCCGGGGCGTCCATGTTGAGACAAAGTATCCAAAGCATCTCCGTGCGTCACGACGGCAAAACGTAATGCATCATTGGAGAATCAGGTTGTCAATCACAAAATCTTGTAGCCAATCAGTAAAGCTTTCCAAAAAGAGGTGGGACAGTCAGATCTGAGGTCAGATCAGGGCACAGCAACAGTGCGCATTGGTGCCAAGCCGCCATTTTGGAGATGGGACATGGATGGTCTGGATCATTACGCACAGCGTCTGCGCAGTTTTTCAGAGTTTTTCGATAAAGTGTAGCACTATTAGCACTAATTTTACGATTTCTAAGGCTAAGAAGCAAACAAAAAAAAAAAAAAAAATAATAATAATAAATAATAATGGTTAATAATGGTTACAGTGCTAAAATATAATTATCTGAAAAAACTTTGAAAATCAGGTTATAAGTGATATTTATAGTCCCCAAAGTGACAAAATATGTTTTATATTGCTAGTAGAGTGATAAAAATGCATGTAAAGTAATTTGGCACATTTGGCACAGATGTGCCAAATCTGTGACAGATGTACGATTTCATACAAAAAGGTCCACATTTTCAAAATAGTTGTATCTAGAGGTCTGAACTTTGGCACAGTTGTTGCCAAAACTATGGACAGTTGCTGTGGTGAGTTTGAAATGCATAGCATGAAGTATGTCTTCAGGAAGGCCTTTTATTTTTGCATTTTTTTTTCCGAGGCCAAAAAAACTACTTTTTGGGCATGTTTGAACAAGTGTACTGCAAGCTGTGAGTCTTCTAGACAAATCTAAGACATATCTACATAAACTAGAAGGACTTAGCTTTCAAATTATGCATCCACAAAGCCTCTAGAGTGTAAGGTGCCCAAACAATAAGCTTTAATATTTGGGTATGCACATTTCGAGAAAAACAGCCAGTTTGAGGTGGGCCTCAAGAGGTTTTAAAGCTTAATTCTTTCTATTCTGACTGTAATAATTTGCGCTCTTGTCAAGACGTTTTAAAAAGGACAATAACATTTCTACAACTCTTATATATAAATAAATAAAATCAACTCATATCATGACTTTTTATGTACAATTTAGTTTAAAAGTCATATAAATTGCAAAAACCTAAGCTATATTTGGTACTTTTTTGGTTTAAAGATTTGAAATGACTTGAAACTCAAAGCAGATGACTTGGACGTGACTTGGACTTGACTTGGACTTGACTTGGACTTGACTTGGACTTATGGGCTTGAGGTCAAAGACTTGAGACTTACTTGAGACTTGCTAAACAACGACTTGGTCCCACCTCTGCCTCTTAGATAAACATTATACCAGTGCACATTTCTGCTACATTATTTAAAAGGATTTCAAATGGTGCATTCTGTTATTATCTTCTAAAAAACACACTTATGGGAGAAAAGGTGGTCGTCAAAGCCTGATCCCGTCAGATCTCAGAAGCTCAGCAGGGCCGGGCCTGGTTAGTACTTGGATGGGAGACCACTGGGAATTCCAGGTGCCACAGTGGGGCGCCAGTAGTGAAAACTGTCGTAGTGTCCTTAGGCAAGACACATCACCCACACTGCCTAGTATGAAAGTGATGTGTGCGTGAATGGTGGTGGTGGTCGGAGGGGCCGATGGTGCAGATTGGCAGCCTCGCTTCCGTCAGTCTGCCCCAGGGCAGCTGTGGCTACAATAGTAGTTTACCACCACCGGGTCTGGAGTGAATGAATAATGCTCTGTAAAGTGTCTTTGAGTGTCCTGAAAAGCGCTATATAAAACTGATGCATTATTATTATTATTATTATTATTATTATTATTATTATTATTATTATTATTATTATTATTATTTTGTACAAGTTTTAAACTCAGCTGGAGGTTTGTGTTTTTAATTGAACCTCATAATTAATTTAAAGGGCCAATATTACACTATTTTCTTATGTATGTTGTTATAATCAAAAACATACCTGGAGTTTTGTCCTCACACATGGTTAACACACAAGAGAAAGAGTTTTTCTTTCAAACAAGAAGTGCTCCACTGTGTTTTTACACTCCGCACACATTCACTAGAATCATGTGGATGAGCTGAACCCTGGAATTGCAATTTCTACTGAACTAAAGGTAAAAGGAGCTGTTAAACTACATCACAAAGTGGAACAGAGAATTTTGAGGTTTGGACTAATAACTCAGTTTTACTCAAACATGTGTGAATGAAACAAAACACATCTCTAGGTATTTTTACGATGAAATTGGCTTAAATTGTCCAAACCACTGTTCCATATCCACTGTTTGACACTGTATTTGTGAGGAATGACTCCACATCACCAGCATCTGCAGAAGTCCTCTCCTCCTCCCGCTGTGATCTTGTCTCATCTGTACTGACCCGAGATGTTTTGGGCATGTACAAAAAGCAGACAGATGTTTGCCTCTGCTCTCCTCTTCCCCCTGCTGGGCTCTGTCTCCTCCTTTATGGGAATAAGGTTTAGATCAGGGGGTCGCCAAACTCTCCACCCCCATCCCATGTCACTCCCCAAAGGATTTCTGAATTATACATTCTGTACTGTGCTGAATTACTCAAATCTGATGAACTGACTAACTTTGTGCACTAATAAATGGATAAAGGTTTATGCTTTATGAGTATCTAACTGTTCCCCATGTAAGGCTTTTCTAGGCTCAGTTTTTTGTGACGCTAGTAGCTCTTTGGCATTTTCTTTTTGTAAATGTTGCTCACTGAAAGATAAAGGTTGTAGACCCCTGGTTTGGACATGACAGGTCCTATATTACGCAAAACTGACTCTTGTGAGCTTTAAGGACGCTACACACTACGGGATTTTTCGGTCTTAAATGATTCTTAAACATGTAACAAAAAGCGCACAGCACAGACACAAGGAGAATCTTATGAGACTAAAAATCTCTGATCTCACAGACTGCGGCGGGATCTGTGTACGGACCACAGGATATAAAGCTGTGAGCATGATCGCATCAGCTAGTTCCTGTCTACAGTAAAACCACTCGCTCTGAGACTCTGAAGTGTTCAAAGATCAGAGCTCTGCACTTTTAGTTTAGATACAAGTCAAAACTGTGTGATTATTATTTGTGAAATGTGGTGCAGTACTTCAGATACATGATTTTTGAAGCACAAAAGAGACGATAAAGTCCACATGAAGTAGAGTCTCGATCGCTAATCTGCAGCTTCACCGTGCGCTGTGTGGGTGTAAACAGACACAGGTGAGGAAACACTGTCTTTTTACTTTTAAAGAACACCGCAAACTGGATTAATAGTTTTGTGGACCGAATTGTCATGTTGAGAGAGACAAAGGTGCAGGTTGGTTGCAGGATGTAGACCGGACAATGTGGACAGGCAGGATGATGTGGACAGGCAGGACGATGTGGACAAGCAGGACGATGTGGACAGGCAGGACGATGTGGACAAGCAGGACGATGTGGACAGGCAGGACGATGTGGACAGGCAGGACGATGTGGACAGGCAGGACGATGTGGACAGGCAGGGTAAATGAGGAGTTGACGGGAAATTAACTGACAAGGAACAAAGGGCGAGGACAGGACTAAGTAGTGGTGCTGATAAGACAATGAGCTGCAGGTGAAGCACACAGCAGCTTAGCTCAGCCACGCCCCCAAAGAGGTGCAGAAACAGACACAGAAGCAGGGGGAACACATAACAAACACCAAACCCTAACATGGATTTCATTATTTGCAGAGGACAATTTCTATGGATAATGAGGATCAGACGCTGCACTTTAACTTTACCACTTTAAGGAGGTGAGTAATAAAGTCTTTATTTTCACTATATCTCGAGTTTGTATCTTGCGTCTCTATGTCCGTCGCTCCTCTGCCCCTGACGCTCTGTTATCGGCTGTTACGTCGCGTTGTCGATGTTTGGTGGTTACGATCTGACACTAACACTGCACATGAGGAGCTTCAAAATCGCACACTGAGACTGTAAGTGTCGTTAAAATACTTTATGCAGAAAACAAGTTTATTTTTGGTTAAAAGGTTAAAATAATTTTTGGTTAAAAATTGTCATATTTCATATGGGGAAAATGTGTTTTTATTTTATATATACAGTTATATATTATCAGGTCACGCCTCTGTGAACTCAGGAAGAAGAAATCGCAGCCAAAATTGGGCAAATTCTCCTGTAGTGTGTGACGGCCTTTAAGCCATGTTACAACACTCTTACCTCATCAAAAACAACCCTGGAGTTGTATCTTGTTTCATTCACAAATGTCTTTATTATTAGTGTGTTTACATCTTCAGTGCTCTGGCTTGTAGTGGTAGTTTTCAAGTTTTCAAGCACCTTTAAGCTTTTGTTGAGTAGAGACGTGTAATTCCAGGTCTGAAATTAGGTGTCTGGAGTCTCAAGTCTTCAGCCTAAATATGCAGGATTTGTGCGTTAAACATGTGTGAATGAAACAAAACACAATTCTTTGATGTGGAAACATTGGTGGATGTGTTTGTTGCATTACCTGGAATCTTCCAAATATCATCAAACCTATTTTTTTATTTATTTATTTATTTATTTATTCATTTTTTATAAATTGTACTTGAAAAACATGTATTCTTATACTGAGAGTACCGGGTTCGCCTCTCCACAGATCTCAAAGTCAAAAGTCAAAGTCAGAGTGAACTTTATTGTCAATTCCCCGATGTTACAAAATTACATTTCACCAAAAAGTCCAATGTGCAGTTAAAAAAGCACGTTCCTGTGATTATATTAGATCTGACCTGTATTAGTCTTGAGCCCTGTTTGGAGATCGATACGTTCAAGACCAAAACGTTTGACTTATTACAGACAAAACAACAGCAACTCCAGACTGTGGAGCAGGTTACAGACCCTCCACCAGAAGCTATGTGACATGTTATCAAATAATCACAATAATCATAATTTAATTTACTTGATTTAAATAATGTAATGAAATGTATTTTATTTTTTCACAGCCTGAAGTTCAGACTTGGCGTGTCTCATGTGTTGAAGAAAATGATTTCTTATTCTTAAGTAACTAACTCGGTGATGATAGAATAGCCAAATGTCACACCATTTCACAGAGCTGCTCCAGGACATTTGGCAGCATGAGGCAAATTCACACAAACAACCATTAGATGACAACTTAATAACAAGAATAGATCCACATCACTGCTTCAGGGCTATTGGCACCACAGGCCAAGAACACCCATCCAGTCACAGCAGATAACGTAGAGGATGATCAAACATGAGACGAGCGTTCTAAACCTATCCACTGTGGGCTTACAACTGTAATAA
This sequence comes from Odontamblyopus lacepedii, assembly GCA_034769755.1. Lineage (NCBI taxonomy): Eukaryota > Metazoa > Chordata > Actinopteri > Gobiiformes > Gobiidae > Odontamblyopus > Odontamblyopus lacepedii. Next base: position 12,678,910 of record CM068357.1, read on the forward strand.
AATATATATTATAGATCCATGGCTGTGGCAAACGCACGCAGACATGTAGCACAGTGGCTGCTAGCATGACAAAGGCGTTAGCACACACATGAAGCTGCTGTGAGGCCCCGGCGCTGGAGTCGTGTTTCAGGGCTCCGCGGTCAGGCCCCGAGGAGCAGATAAATCACCCATCACCAGGATGATAACGCTGTGTGATTTCTCCCATTAGCTCGCGGCTAAGCTAAAGGAGAGCTGTCGTGTAAAGAGCCGCACTGTCGGCTGCGTGAGTGTGTGTGTTTGTTTGTGTGTGTGTTAGTGTATGCTTGTGTGTGTTAATGCAGATTTGTGTGTGCCAGGAGCAGTCCAAACTACTGAGCACAGGGGTGTCCAACCTGTATCTCAGGAGCACCAGTAGATCTCCACCCCCTTCCAAGTCAAATTTGCCCATTTCCATTGTAAATGTATAATCTTGATGCTTAACTTTGTACACTAATAAATGGATAATGGTTTATGTTTTATAGACTAACTGGATCCTATCTAAGGCTCGCTGTGACTTTTATATTTACTCACTTTCTTGTGACTGCTTAAAGAGCGTTTACACCGAAATGAATCACCGTATCAGTGTATTGGAAACAATTTGCGTCCACCCATGTCGTGTCTTGATCGCCAGAAACGCTTGCCACATGACCAGGCTGGCGTCACGTTGGCACAGCACCACATTGGCGGTAAAAACAACAATTGGTGCACCGTGTCTGAAGTTGTTGTAGTTCTATGGAAGTTGCAACAGCCGATTTCGAGCCAAGGTATACGCAAGTGTGAAAACAGTCTTTTCATGGACCAACGCTGTTTCGCAATAATGTAAGGTTTGTTTATACTTTTTACGCAATAGTGTCGCATGCCCAATGTCACAAACCCAGTGAGTCAGGAAGGTGCAAGTCACAGTGACACGGTCCAATAAGGACGGCAACTAGAGCCCCTACATCAGTGTATCAGCGTTTTCATGCGTCCACACAGCGCCGGGTCAGATCCCTGCTCTGGTGAATTCATGGGAGCTGGTGTATCCAGATCATTCTGTCTCCAGAGGCATTTTTCATCGGATTAGTGTGGACGAACACTGCATCCACAACAAAAACGTCTCAAATGCGTATTAGTGTGGATGGAGACTTAAATTAGTCGCTCTTTGGTATCTTAGTTTTGTAAAAGTAGCTCACCGGAGGAAACATTGGTGACCCCTGACTTAGCATTAACAAACAGGTTCAGTGAATTATATAGAAAATATTTAGTCAAGTAAAAGGACATAACTCATAAAAAGCTTTTTAGTGGGCCTATTTGTGATTATTAAAGCCATCAGTTAGATCTACTGAAAGTCCATTGAACCAGGTAAGATAATGCACCATGTCAGGAAATACTTGTAAACACTGGAATTATCAGTAAAAGTTTCATTTCATTTGAATACGTCTGCAGTAGCAACAGCAGCTTTGTCCATTGATCCAGAGGTGGCTGTTCGAATCCCGCACTTGACATAAGCATCATTGGTTGAATGGTCAGATCCACTGACCCACATGTAGGATAAGATACATGTTGCCGTTGTGTCTTTGGGCAAAACACTTAACCCACCTCTCCCCCAGTGTCTGCGTACACTGGTGTATGAATGTGTGTGAATGGGTCAGTGGTTCCTCGATGTAAAAGCCAATGAGCGTCTTGAAAGTGGAAAAGCATGTTATAAAAATGGGAGCGTTTACCATTGCTTCTTCACTTGTGTAGTCTGGTAGTGACTGGAAGGGCATCTGGGGTAAAAATCAGCAAAAGACTGGTTTTCTATGGTGAACCCTCACAAAAAATGTACATCCAAATGTTTGCCCAGTTTTCTGACTTTCAACCCATGATCAAAATACTGGGGCTGGGAATCACAGGGTCCTGCACGATTCAATAGGATGCATGATACATGGCTCACGATACGATATTATCACGACACTGTGATACATGTGATATTTAATATCCATCCATCCATCCATCTTCTCCCGCTTAATCCGGCTGGGTCGCGGGGGCAGCGTGCTGCCCAATACTCATAGCACCTGACCCCCCCCTATGAACCCCTCTGCAGGTGGTGAGCCCACAGGAGGGTGGACAACATGGTCCTATATAGTTTTTTTATGGTTCCTAAAAAACAGCAATATATTTAATATATTGCTGTTTTTTAGGAACCATAAAAAAACTATATTTTTTATCAAACCACTACTAGTTAACATGAAATATAAGTATTTTAATGATAAAGCAGTGAATATTGCCTGTATTGCATAAACAAGTTACCTAAATAAACAAAATTCTAGTGCGGTCACACAAAAAAATGCTAAAAAAAAAAACATAAAATACTCTTGCCTTACTCAGCAGCCCACAATAACGATCATGTATCACCAAATTTAGTATCATGATAACCAATATTTTGATATTCTTGCACACCCTGATATGTACTTTTTCCTGGATCCATCGGTGCTGTGTGTGATCCCGGCTGTGAGGGGGATCAGAGGAGCAGCTTTATGAATGTTTTATCACTCACATGTGGCACCACTTCTGAACAGGACTTTATAGTTTTTCCTCCTCTCCTCTGCCGGGTCGTGCCTTTCACATTCTTTTAAGGACACACTCGCAACCAAATGGAACAATATAACATGTGTCGGTAAACTTTGGGTCAGCAACCAGAAACTATCAAAATAACTCCGTTGGTCATAAAGTTCCTTCTGGGTTTGCTAAAAGGGGAACTATCTGTTTCTTTGACACGATGGACCACTACAGAAAATGTTTTACAAGTAATAACTGAGGAAGTTCCAAAGCCGGGCTAAATGTGTCATTCTTTTCAAAGCATATGGCTTATTTCTCCATAGATCTGAACTGTAACCTTATCTGACGGTGTTAAATACTTGTTTTTTTTTTTAAGTAGAAGTTCCCCATTAGACACAAGCAGAACATTTCCACACTGCACCTTCCAATTAGCAAGATACAGTATATAATTTTTGCTTTGTGCTTAAAGTGTCTGTACGTGAGTTGTTTTTTTTCTATGGACTCAAGGAAAATCGGTTTTGCCTCAGTATATTGTAAACAGCATCTAATTATAAAGTGTTTCATTGCCCCAGATTTAGGAAGCGCACTCCTTTTACAGTAATGACTGATGAGGATGCTGAAAATGTGTTGTGAAAGTGAGAAACAAATGCTGCTGCAAACAGTTTCAAATGAGCTTGTTTTGTTTTATCGTCAGATCCAGCGGCTTTAATCTCTGGCAGTATAACACATTTGGTTTGTTCTGAATGGGAGGCTGTGGGGAAAGAGAGACATAAGTGCGTGCAGACTGTGCTGAATGCCCTACTCCTGTTACAGTGGGCTGACATCACCTCTGTCCTGTCATTCCTCCACCCCCCGTCGCCTCCTCCTACTCCTCCGCCAGCGCTCCAGGCTCCATACCCCTGTCCCCTCTCGCTTGAGCTCATTCATCTTGATTTGAGCGACCGACTACGATTCTGCGTCGCATATGTGTCAACACTGTGCAGCTTTTTGGAGGGGGTACGTCACTTGCATGATTCTGTGCAAATAGAAAGTTAAGACCATACTTTAAAACAATACTTTGGAACATAATGTGAAATATTATAGCCAAAAGAACGTTTCCATGCAAACAAGCAAGAGCAGGCCAGGTCAAATAAGAGTCATGTTTCACTCAGGCTAAGGACATATGTTTTATGTGTATGCTCAGTGTATAAAACATAAACAAACAAAACATGCTTTTATTTGAGTCTATTTCTTGTCTCTAAAGTCACGCAGTGGGGCATAGCGCTATTGCCCTCCTCGTATGTGCTCCCTTACTTTTGTGTGGGTGATTTATGTCCTCCCCAGAGCAGTGTGAATGTGATCCAGGAGAGGTGCACTTCACAGGGGCAGAGGTGGCTGGAGGTGAGGGCTGGAGGAGAGTCCTGGAGGTGAGGCCTGGAGGTGAGGTCTAGAGGTGAGGCCTGGAGGTGAGGCCTGGAGGTGAGGTCTAGAGGTGAGGCCTGGAGGTGAGGTCTAGAGGTGAGGTCTAGAGGTGAGGTCTGGAGGTGAGGTCTAGAGGTGAGGTCTAGAGGTGAGGGCTGGAGGTGAGGTCTAGAGGTGAGGCCTGGAGGTGAGGTCTAGAGGTGAGGTCTGGAGGTGAGGTCTAGAGGTGAGGTCTAGAGGTGAGGGCTGGAGGTGAGGTCTAGAGGTGAGGTCTGGAGGTGAGGTCTAGAGGTGAGGTCTAGAGGTGAGGGCTGGAGGTGAGAGCTAAGGGTGAGGCCTGGAGATGAGGGAAGGAGAGGCCTGGAGGTGAGAGCTGAAGGTGAGGGATGGAGGTGAAGGCTGGAGGTGAGGTTTAGAGGTGAGGTCTAGAGATGAGTCCTGGAGGTGAGGGCTGGAGGAGGGGCTGAGGTGAGGGATGGAGGTGAAGGCTGGAAGTGAGGCCTGGAGGGGAGGGATGGAGGTGAAAGCTGAAGGTGAGGTCTAGAGGTGAGGGCTGGAGGAGAGTCCTGGAGGTGAGAGCTAAGGGTGAAGCCTGGAGGTGAGTTAAGAAGGAGAGGCCTGGAGGTGAGGGATGGAGGTGAGGTCTAGAGGTGAGGTCTAGAGGTGAGGCCTGGAGGTGGGGCCTGGAGGGGAGGCCTGGAGGTAAGGGCTGAAGGTGAGGGATGGAGGTGAAGGCTGAAGGTGAGGGATGGAGGTGAGTGCGCTGCATCCCTTTGACAGATGGAGGTGAGGGGGAGGAGGACAGTGGAATCTGTCTTTTCAAAGAGCGCCAGACATGTGCTTACACTTTGTGCCCACTTTCCCCCCACCGCAGGCTCCAGCGTCCACGTGGGTGTGGATGAGAGTGCACATGAGTCCACGTGAATCTCTGTTATAACACTGTTCCAACAACATCCTTAGATCTGTAATTAGCTTCATTCACGCTTGTTTTTTAGTCCTGTTTAGGAAGTCTGCTCTTTGAATTTCCCAGGATTGTTATGTTAAAGGTAAAAATGTGGTGGTCCCCTGTGCTGCTTTTTCATAAATCATCAGCAGACACGTTCTGAGCATTTCTAACAAAAAATTATGTTCATTACAACAGCTTACTTGTGTTATTATGTCAGTTTGCTATCCCTAGTTGTTGTATGTTTTTTCCATAGTAATTTCCTCTATTACCAGTAAATGGCTTCCTAACACAGATCTCAGTATATAGAGAGAAATGCCAAAGGAAAGGTACTTAGGTAGAGAATATGTAAAGGCTTCTATCTATCAAATAATAGTACTTATCCTTTAATAAAATGACATGTAGTCATATTATCCATCATGATATCACCTCTTTATTCTTTATATAACATGATCCAACTAGCTTCCATTTCCTCACTGTCAGCTGCTGTAGACACCATCAGTGACTCATGCTTTGGTGGAGATCAGGTTAGGCTCACTGTGTCCCATCTGGAGTTACCGTGACCGTTCTTTTGGCTACGCCGTGTCCCAAAACGCACACGTGAGCCCATTCCTCCACTGTCAGCTCTCTCATATCAGCGCATGCAGATAGAAACCAAAACTGATTCGACTCTACAAAACTGTGCGTTATATTTAAAGGGCAAAGTTGAGGCTGACGTCACGGGGTTATTTGTGTCATTTGGATAGTTTTGCCCTAGTCTCTGTAGCTGTGAATTTGAAAACTACTATACAGACTAATAATAAAGGGTTATAGAAACGTGTGTGAATGAAACAAAACACAACTCCAGATATGTTTTTGGTAGGTAACAGCATTATAACATGGCTAAATCTCACAAGAATCTATTTTGTGTAATATAATAGTGAATAATTCACAACAACATACATAATAGAAGCATAGTGTCCTCTTGGTTAATTCCGGCTGCAGAGCTGGCGCAAAGGATGTTGACATTTTGGGGTTGTGAAGGGGGCAGAGTGGCCAGCTGTACTGGAAGGTCAGAATGGTCAGTGCTTTGTAAGGGTCCAGTGGGGCTCTACTTGTCCTTGTGCCTGCCAAATGTGAAAGATGTGAATTTTTTACTCATTCGTTCTGCGTAAACAGAGCACCGGAGATGAACAAAGCCACAACAAGAGCCAGAGATTTACCAAAACTATTCAATCCAAAGTTTTCCCTTTAATTTCTGGTGTCTGTTAGTCATGCTGTTATATAATCAAATTGTTAAATTAATCTAATATGTCTTACTATTCTACCATTGCACAGTCCTATATTATATTTAACTAAGTCTTATATTTTTGTTGTGTTTAGACTTGTTTTGAGTAATCTTTTCGTTCTCTCCTGAGCCTTAAACGCATTTGGACACACCTCAACTACTGTTTCTTACCACATTTAGAGGTCCTGTATCACACAAAATGGGTTCCCGTGAGCTTTACACCATGTTATAAGGTTGTGACCTGATCAAAAACATATCTTGTGTCTTTGTTTTATTTCATTCACACATGTTTGAGTAATCCTGGTTCATTAGTCCGTCAACATCTCCAAATTCTCCACAGACATTTAGCGGCAATTTCAGGGCTGAACTCATCCAAATGACTATCTTGAAGGTGTATGGAATTTAAAAACACAGTGGGGCACTTCCTGTATTACCACAGGACATCACAAGGTGGAGTGTTTTCAATTTGACAGAAGAGCTCAGCCTAAATACGCAGGGTTGGTGAGTTTAACATGCGTGAATGAAACGAAACACGACTGTTGTTTGATATGTTTTTGATGAGGAAACAACATTATAATAACATAGAAAAAACACTTGGTCCATTCGCCATTCAAATAGGCTCTATTCACGCTTACGTCACAAACCAGGAAGATGTTTGGAGAGCTGCGATGGCAACTAACGGTGTAGTTACCGACACTGGGCTTGCCGACCGTCTGTGATCAAACCCACTGAAGTAAATGTGATTGTTGGTAAAATGAAGACCGTATACATACTGTAAGTGTCTGGAATCATCTTGAATTTGGCATCCTCGTCTCTTCTAATCGCATGTACCCAGTGCGCTCGGAGTTGTGCGTCAGTGGGGAAATGATGAAAACTAGGGATGTCCTGATCCAATATTTACCATCGGTATCAGCTCCCGATCCGGCCCTTTTATGAGTATCGGACAGTATTGAATTCAGTCACATGATCCAGTTTCACATGTTTTTGCTGCATTGATGCACTTTACGGCAGCTGAAAATCAAAACGCCACCATGTCCGCTGTGTGGGACTTTTCACTACAACAAAACTTTAGGCAAACAAACAGTTTCTCCTGGAGGAACCAGCAGAGCCACTTTAACGCTACCAGTTTGATTCATCACTTACAAAAGAATCATCCGGACGAGTTTGAGATTTACAAGCGCAAAGCGGCAAAGTTCCTTCCATTCCTTAGGGTTGAATTAAAAAAGGGTATCGGATCGGTATCGGAAAGAGCACTCCTTAAAAAAATTGTATCGGAGTGGACATCTCTAATGAAAACTGAGGTATGGTTGTAATTGTTGATTAGCCGAACGTAAGGGAACGCTACGATGACATGTAGATGAAGAAAACTGCATCATTTTCTCATTTTTCCATGATTTTGTTACCACCGCCAACGGAGCCTGTTGTAAGTTGTAATCGCATCTTTCCAAACGTCTTCCTGGTTTGTAATGTAAACGGAATTTTAACTGCATAGCACATAAGCGCACATTGTCAAGTATTTATACCAACTTTAAACAATTTACAACCGTATAATCCCGAACCTGTCCAGTCCACTTGAGCCGTAAACCCTGAGTCTCTTTACATTGACTTTGAATTGGCACTTGTGAGACCAACTGCAGCAGCCCGGTGTCAGATTACACAGGGAGGCGAGGACCTGTGGGTGAACTTGGCGCTAGCGTGATCCCGGACATAATGTATTCTCTATGTGTGCCACTCGGGAAGGATTTATAACCTGTGCCAACGAAGGCGGGCACAGAGCGAGCAGGTGTGAGGGCCTGTGCCAAAAATATGTCCAGTGTCATCCATAGTGTCCAAAGCACATCTCCAGGCTCTGTGTTCATTCACTTTTAAGAGGTTTTAACATCAACAGACCATGTACCCAGTCTTACAATTGGATAGTTATATAATTCTACCTTTATTTTTACTCTATAAGAAAAAAAAGTAAATTGGAGACTGTGAAGTGTCTCTGTATTTAATTTTTTCTGTTTTTCATAATATTTCATGCAGTCAGAGTCATTTATTTCAGTGACACATGTAAAATAATTGGTCACATATTAATTACAAACACAATTACACTTCTTTTTCTCTCTGATTGTGCTTAAATTCACATTGTTTTTAGTCCCCTGTGATATTTATTCTTACTATGAGAGCAGAAAAATAATAAAGTACGCGGATGATTCTGTCATTGTGAGCTTGCTTCACAAAAATAAAAACCAACATGGGCCAATTGTTGAGGAGTTTGTAAAAAGGTGTGAAGAGTCATATCCAAAACGAAGAATATGATTATTGACTTACGGAAAAGTGCTCCTCAGGATGGCTTTTAATAGTTTTAAAAGGAGTTTCGTTCCAGCTTCGATCATATTTATGAATAAATTGTAATCTATTTATCTCCAGCCGGATAAAGCGGAAGAAGACGGATGGACGGACTATTTATCTACGATGTTTTTGATATAGTTAATATTTATTGTGATTTTTAGCTAAGTGAGATGAATTAATTTATTTAAGGAACAAAACCATTCTGCACTGGAGAACACTTTATTAATAATTGTGTTTTTATTGTGTTTATTGTGTAGAGTGTGAATGAATGAAAAGGGAAATGTGGGACCAGCCTCTCTCTGCAAAACAAATTGACCTACGAGTACAAATAAAGCAACCTCACCTAACTTATTTATTAGTTTTGATACGACGGACCATGCCTGTCCCTGACTGGCTAATCCACCCGTCAATCACGCTCACCTGAACCCAGGGACATTCACCTGGGACCAGACTTACATCTTTCTAGTATAAAAACTGAAGAAGCCTATGTTCTTGGATTGCAATAGAAGAGCGTGAATCACTCTAAATGCAACTTTGACTGGGTAAATGAGAAGAGAAAACAATTATAGCACAGTTTAAAGCTCTTAAAAGTCAATTTTGCATATTATGTCTGCTTTAAAGGCGGGTTATTTTGGATGTTTGTGGTTGAAAGATCCAAATGGCAGAAGGGTGGAAATTGCGCATTAGTGATGGATGAGAGCTTTTCTACACTTTACAGTCATATCTGTGAGCTTGGAGGATATGGGAGGTTTCCATGGACATTATGTGGTATGTCAGGCTAAGGATAAGGCTGCCAATAAGTGATCCGCGCGACTACCTGAGCTTCCATTCCCACTGAAAACGCTTGGACTGGCGAACAAAAGTGTGGAAAAAAAAGAGCTGTTCTTCCTAGACACATTATTTTAAGTTTTAAAACGGGAAATACAGGATGGAACAGGAATAGGGTGACCAAACATCCATATTTACCCGGGACAGTCCCAGTTTTGAGCCCTGTATCCTCAGTTCCAGCAGATTTATACAAAAGCAGTGAATTTTCACTCACTTTATACAAGAAATGCTCCAGGTGTCCCCATTTTTGACCGATTTGATGTAAACCAGGCTAAATCAGGACCATATCATGTCTAAACCAGGTCTAAACCAAGACTAAACCAGGGCCATATCAGGTCTAAACCAGGTCTAAACCAAGACCATATCAGGTCTAAACCAGGACTAAACCAAGACTAAACCAGGGCCATATCAGGTCTAAACCAGGTCCAAACCAGGACTAAACCAGGACCATATCAGGTCTAAACCAGGTCTAAACCAAGACCATATCAGGTCTAAACCAGGACTAAACCAATACTAAACCAGGGCCATATCAGGTCTAAACCAGGTCCAAACCAGAACTAAACCAGGACCATATCATTTCTAAACCAGGTCTAAACCAAGACTAAATCAGGTCCATATCAGGTCTAAACAAGGTCTAAACCAAGACTAAATCAGGAACATATCATGTCTAAACCAGGCCTAAAACAAGACTAAACCGGGGCCATATCATGTCTAAACCAGGTCTAAACCAGGACCATATCAGGTCTAAACCAGGACTAAACCAGGGCCATATCAGGTCTAAACCAGGACCATAGCAGGTCTAAACCAGGACCATAGCAGGTCTAAACCAGGACTAAACAAGGTGTCCCAGTTTTTGATCAATTTGATCCCGCCAACAGTAAAGAGGGTCATATATTGTCATTTGTTTAGCTAAAATACAGAAAACGTCACTTGTCAATAACCACGAGGCAAAATGACAGAAGTCCCTCAGATTCTGTCGAGAATGAACGATGTTTACGCTCTTTTCACTATTTTATTCATACCAACCATCCCAACCCGGCCGTGTCCCAGTTTTGTATTTGAAAAATCTCCCCCTAAACGAGAAGATAACATCAACGGTGTCAAAGTAAAAGATACGCAAAGTTATTTTCAGTTGAGCACATTTTTTCAGTTTACCTCCACACCATCCCCCAGCCTCAGATGACACCCTAGCCTGTGTCCGTGCCTGTGTTCGCTGTTGGCCTCTTCCTCGCATGTGAGCTCCCCCGCTCCCAGCGCTGGTGCACGGGTCGGGGCCAGCAGTCGCATGCTAATAAAACACAGATTTGCATGATTCCCTGTTCCCTGCGTGCTCTAACGTGACTGCATGACAACCAGCCCCAACATGGAAGCACTTTGTTTGTCTGGTGAGCATGCCACTTTGATCATATGGTCCGAGGTGCATGTGTGAACCGGGGTTGGTAGTATGATTACCCGGCCGAGAGGTTGACATTTCGGCACGGCACAGGCTGGAATGCGTGCGTTTGTGCGCCATGATGAGGGGAAGGCTGTTAGCATGCGAGGAGGCGAGTGCTGGTGTTTGGTGCAGGGATTAGCTTAGCGTGTGGGAATGTGCAGCTACATGTGTGAACAGTTTGGCTAATGCTATAGTGCAACCGTCTGGCCTTGAGGATTTAATATGATTTTATTTAACCAGGACAGCTGATACTTAAAGCTTAAAGGTTCTACATTACACAAAATGGACTCTTGTGAGCTTTAAGCCATGTTATAATGTTGTTACCTTCTCAAAAACAGACCTGGACTAATGTTTTGTTTCATTTATTTCATTTATTCATGTTTGAGCAACCCTTTATTATTAGTCAGTCTACACTTCCAAAGTTCTAAATGCTCTGTTCCACTTTGTGATGTCATGTAGTGGTAGTGGTTTTCATGTTAACAATCATCTTTTAGTAGGGTGACCACATGTCCCTATATCCCTGGGACAGTCTCAGATTTTCCCCACAGATTTATCCAAAACCAGTGATTTGTCCCAGTTTTATCCAAGAAATGTCCCAGATGTCCTTATTTTTGACAAATCTGACACCTGCCAACAGTAAAAAGAAACATAAATTGTCATTTGTTTTGGTAAAATAGAGAAAAGCATCTTAAAAATGACCAAAACACAAATAAAATGTGATTATACTGACTCATGTGTTAGTCATAAACGGGCCAAGTGCAGAACAGTTTTCCTTAATTACGGACTCGTTTCACAATTCCCCACGGCATAAAACTAAATCTAGTCAAGTTAAGATGACTTGAACTAAAAAGGTTTTACCATGATTTGAGGAAATTTCACTTGACGAGTGAAATTATCTGGCAGTGCAGTGAGATTTTTGTACTTAAAATATGAAAATACATCTTGCTACAATTAAAATAGGAAAAACAACTTTTTGCACAAGAAACTAAATTAAATGTTGCTTGAATTAAGAAAAACTCACTTATTCCATTGGTAGATCATTTTACTTGTCAAGGTGAATCTACTCAAATAAATTAAAATGTTCTTAATTAAAGTCATTTTAACTTACCTAGATATTGTTTTTTGTGTATTATTACCAACCACCCCAAACCGAGAATGTCACCCTACATTTTAGTTTTTATTCAGGAGAGACGGTCTTTTCCTAGTGAAGGTGTGTGGAGTTTAAAAACACAGTGGAGCACCTCCTGTATTACCACATGACATTGCAAGGTGGAAAAACTTGTTTTCTGTTTGAGAGAAGGAACCTATACCTTTGTTGATTTCCCACTGAGCACGCGAAAGCCCAAAAGACTCGACAGCCGACTCCAGCGGCAGCGAGAAGCAACAAGTGAGAATTGACTACTGACGGAGAAGAAGAATAGAAACTGAAAGTTGTTGAAAGAAAATGGTTTGGGGCTGTATTTTTTTAGCGTTTTTCAAAAAATGTAATTCACTCATAAATAAATGGGATCAGAAACGACATCGGTGATCGAATCTTTTGGGCTTCCGCATGCGCAGTGGGAAATCAACAAAGGTAACGCTAAGGCTGCTTATAAAGTTGTTTTATAATGTTTCCAGACACTAATGAGTGAACCAGGCAGAGTGTTTTGTTTGTTAGACTCGTGGCTGTTGTAAGATGGGTTAGAAAGTGGTGTTAAGCCTCTTCAGTGTGTGCATTGGCGTTTTACGTGGAAGCTAAGAACTTGCCCCATCACTACACTAGTTTGTTGCCTTAACACTCACTCCTACAGCGAGATCTCCGTCTAGAAAACACTGATCTGTGCCGTTTTTTGGCTTCTGACAGTATTCGACCTCCTCTAGCAATGGATTTTAGCTTCAAACGTGCCAGAGTTTACCTTTAAACTGATTTTTTCATACTTTAATTTTACTTGTTTTTTTTTTTGCTCCAGTATCTGTACTTAAATAATAAAATTGAATACTTTTTTTTCCGTCACTGATCTTTGGGTTGTAAAGTAACTAAGATAAGAAAAGATAAGATAAGATAGGACATTACTGATCTCGCAGTGGAGAAATTCAACAGTCACAGTAGCTCCAGGACAGTTTAGTGCAAAAAAGGAAAAAAGTGTGATGCAATCAAGAAATAATGATAAAAATAATAATATAAAGTGAATAAGTATATGTACAAAATGTACAAAGAGAATTGCTGCTCTAACCTAAACAAATATATTAACTAAAAATAAATAAATAAAACACAGACACACATACACACACACATACACACAATCCACTGGATCCACTCCCTTCAGTGCAGGGCTGCGATATGTTGCAATTGAATTCCATTGTAGGGAGTATTATATCTAAGCCAGGTTTGGACTGAGCTGGAACAGTGATTCAGTGTTGGGTGATGTCTCCATTTACGGCGTTTACATCAGGGTGAAGCTCACAGCTCCTCTCTGTACATTTGTAACCGCAAAACCGAACGCAGACTTTGAACGCCCGGCATCCGTCTGACCTGCCATCGTCGCACCTGTCATCCATCTCACCTGCCATTGTCGAACATGTCACTTGTCACTGTCGGGGAAAAATTGCGTCTGAAAAGCCCGGCGAATACTTAATTATGAAGTGCGTGTCGCAATATTTGTCTAGTCGTGCGTGTTAGTCATAAAGCAGAATCTTTGACTCTCAGACTTAGAGGCTCAGACGTGAGTTCAGTTTGGTGTAGATCCGCCTAGAACCGTGTCGCAACAGCACAAATCAGAATCACAGGACGACGAGTGCGTTTGTTTTCTCCTTCAGTTTCTATTTACAGCTATTTTTATTGAACAAACTGTATTCAAAGGTGTTTTTAAAAGTTTTCAAATGATGTTAAAGGTGAATAAGGGTAAACTGGACCTGGAACTGCCTCCCTACATCCCTCTCTTTCTCTTTTTCTTCCTCCCTCACTCTCTATCTCCTCCGTTCTCTTTTTCCCTCCTGTTTCTATTTGCCCTCTAGCCCCTTCTCTTTCTTTTTCTTCCTCGCTCAGTCTTTATCTCTCTCACTCGCTTTCCTCTGTCTCCTTCTCTCTCTCCCCCTTTATCAGTCGCTCTCTTTCTCCTCCCTCCACCCCTCTCTCTCCATTTTCCTTCCTCCCTCACACTCTATTTTCTTCACTCTTTCATCCTCTTCACTATTTCTCTCTCTCTCTGGTATTCTTCCTCCCTCACTCGCTTCCTCCCTCACTCTCTTTCTCCTTCACTCTCTTTCTCCTCCCTTCTTCTCTCCCTCTCTCTCTATATATTTTCCTTCCTCCTTCTCTCCCTCCATCCCTCCCTCCCTTTTTCTTCCTTGCTCACTCTTTGTCTCCTTCACCTCTCTCCTTCTCTCTCTACCTCCAACCCCCTCTCTTTCTCTTTTCCCTCCTCCCTCACTCTCTATCTCGTTCATTCTCTTTCTCCTTCCTCCTTCTATTTCCCCTCTACCCCCTCTCTTTCTTTTTCTTCCTTTCTCTTTATCTCCCTCACTCTCCTTCTCCCTCCATCCCTCTCTCGTGTTTTCTTCCTCCCTCACTCTCTATCTCCTTCACTCTCTTTCTCCTCCCTCCATCTCTCTTTCTTTGCGTTCTCTCTCGGTTCCACATTATGGCATTAAACTCACTTACACTTATTTAACACTTTTATGCCCATAATTTGAGACTTTTGCTGGCAAAAACTGGCATTTAAGAGGTTAAAATGTCAAAATATTCTATAATATTTGGTGTGTATGATTAGGGCAGAAGTAAATGAAGACAATGATATAAAAAGGTTGGCGACGGAAGTGCGATTGTTCCCCATTCATTACATTCATTATAGTTCTATGATTCCAATTCATTCAGACTGAACATGAACATTTCCGGCACCAAAATGTTGGGTTGTTCTGTGTGCACTTGTCAGAATCGATATTCTACCGGCAGATTAAAGTTTTACTCGCACAAGGATCTGGCAGTCAGACGCCATTTGTCAAAGTAAATGGAAATATTAGGGAATAAAAGGAAATATTTACAATTTTTTGAAGATAATCCTTTCACAGAGCTCTGCCATACTTCTGTTGCCAAAATTCGTGCACAACCGAGGATACGTCACCACTGTTTCCTCACACTAAAAAGGGCCTATTGCATAAACATACTGTGGTATTCGTTTTCAGTGTACATTTTTGACACAAAGGACCACAGGTAGTGAAGTTAGTGAATTCATTATCAGCTGAACAAAGGAGTTTATCACGTTGCTGCTTCCTGTTTCTCGTCATGGAGTTCAGTAATTACTTAAGCTTCTTTGAGTGTCCAAAAAAGCTCTATATATGTTTGATGTATTATTATTATTACTTCTTATTATTACTTCTTATTATTATTCTTACTTTCTAAGACACAAATGTAAACATATAAAAAAGGAGGCCATGTTTGTCCACAAAATTGCAACGATTTCTCAGGTAAGTCCTTTTAGCAGCAGAACTTCCGGGGCAAATAAACCAGAAAGAATAAAATATCAAAATTAAAATAGGCACGATGATGAAAAAATTAAATCTGTTTTTTTGTTTGACACTGAAACAGAATAATAACATAACAAACTATTTTCCCGTTTTATTGTTTTCCGTTCTTAATCGAAATTCAAAAGAACGAAGGGTACAGGGGCCGCATTGCTCCACTACTACTCCAAAAATCCAAAAATAGGTCAGTATTGTGATCACACTGCGGGTTAATGAGTGTTTTCTATTTAAAAGAGTAAAGGGGCGGGGCTAACGCGGTGGTTCCTGCATTGGCCCCGCCCCTCGGCTGATGTGGGCGTGGCCTGTCGTGTTGTTGTTGTTAAGGTGCGGTGATCCCGTCGACTCTGATCCATCCCAACTGTGAGCTCATGCAGGCTTTATCTACTGCACATACGCACCAGTGTGTACAACCACGTACTCTGCTACTACTAGTACTGCTGTTACTACTACCGCCTACTACTAAGACTACTACTAACACACACTACTACACTACTACTGCTAATACTACTGATACAACCACCTACTACTATTGCAGATACTAACACCTATCTATCTACATACTGCAACAACTACTTCATTCCACTACCTACTACTACTACTACTACTACTACTACTACTACTACTACTACTACTACTACTACTACTGCTGCTGATAGTACTGATACCACTATCTAAACACCCACTACTACTGCTACTCTACTATTATGATTACTGCTGATACTGCTACTACATTCTACAACAACTACCTCATTCCACCTACTACTACGTTTACACTAATACTACTACTACTACTATTATGATTACTACTCATACTGCTGCCTAACCACCTACTACAAGAACTACTTCATATCACCACCTACAACTACCACTTCTACTGCTACTACTATTAATAATACTATGACTACTACTAATACTACTGATACCAGAGCTTAAACACATACTACTACTACAATTACTCCTCATACTACACCTACTACTACTGCTACTACTATTATGATACTGCTACTACATTCTACAACAACTACTACTACTACTACTACTACTACTACTACTACTACTACTACTACTACTACTAACTACTACTACTAATAATAATAATGTGACTACTACAATTACTACTGATACCACCTAGCTAACATCTATTACATACTACAAAAACTACTACTACATATTACAACTATTTCATACCAGCTCCCACTACTACTATTACTATTACTACTACTACGACTACTACTACTAAGACTACTGCTACTACTGCTGATACCGCTACCTAAACACCTACTACTACGACTACTACTATACGATTACTACTATACCATTACTCCTGATACTACCACCTACTACTACTGCTGATACCACTGCCTAGCCATGTGGTACATACTACAACAACTACTTCATACCACCACCTACTACTAATACCCCTAATACTACTACTACTTCTATTACTACTGATGCTACTACTAACCACAACCTACAACCTAGTACATATTACAACTATTTCATACCATCACCTACTATTACTACTACGACTATTACTACACATACTACTAATACTACTACTTAACCAACTACTGCTACAATTACTGGTGATACCACTACCTACTACTACTACTATTACCACCTACAACGACAACTAATACTGCAACTACTACTACTACTACACCCCCCACCTACTACAACAAAAACAACTACTCCTTCTACCACCATAGCTACAACTACTATCATTACTACTACTACTCCCACCAAGACTCCTGCTGCTACTATTACTACGATCACTACTGCCTCTGCTCTACTACATACTGCTCCTATCACCACTACTACTACTACAAATACTACTGAATCCAGCTATTACACACAGTACTCCCCGCAGTCACGTAGTCCTGCAGCTGTGTTCCAGATGGTTCCTCCGGCCTTCACTGACTCACACAGCAGGCAGCACATTTTCCATACAATACGGCTCCTCTCCACTTCTCCCTGCAACCGGATACTACTATTTAGGTCATATCGGTTTATTTCATTTAGTTCTGTTTGTTTAATCTGTTCAAGTCGACATGAAGTACATTTTCGTGTAATTACAGATGCGTTTTCGAGTATATGTTTTGCTATATTCCGTTGACTGTCTAAAGAAGTGGATTAAGGGAGTGTGACGCCGTTATTTCCATATTTGGATTTCCGACCACGAGTATCATAGCAACCGAAGAGCCAATCAGGAGCAAGGATGTTGAAGGTGACGTCCCCTGCTAAACCAGCGGTGCAGGTGCTCACCTTCAAACCTGTTGCTGTGCTTGTGGGAGAAATGTCGGGGAAAGAAGGGACCTTTTTGCTGCGTCTGCCACACAGCAAAAAGTAGAGTGTTGAAATTGACTCTCACAGAATCAATTTTGACATTTTCTCAGGGTTTATATGAGTCCAATCTGTTCTCGAGTTAAATGAACTTTTTTGGAAATGTTAATTAAGTAACGCTGGACCAAAGTTCCTGTTTAACCCCGAAATTAAGAGTTATATTAGCGTTTGGCGAGTAAACGATAGCACTTTGTAGGGTTATCCTCATTTAGCTAAAACAACACACAGAGGTGTTTTATTTTTATACTTTATTTTAGTTCTTTTAAGATCAAATTATGTACAAAATTGATTCAAACTGTTCTTCTCTCTCAGGAGTTTGAAGTGGTGGGTGGAAGGTGCCAAATTAACACTAGTGGTAGTTGAATTAATATTAATAATAATACATATACAATATACAATAATACATGTACAATACACAATACATATACAATACAATAATACATTTTATATATTAGGCACCTCAAGGTCGCCTTACAACAACATAAACAAATTAAGTATGATTAAAACATACAGTTAAATAGGTGGGACAGTATTTCATTGATTTATTGTATTTAGTGTTGTATTTTATTAGTATTTAGTATTCATTGTTTTAGTATTTAGTAATGTATTATTAGAATTAGCTTCAACCATATCAACCCTGGCAAATAACCCCAACTCGAACCTCCATTTAACTTTCAAATAGATAAAATAACACTTTTTGTGTTAAAAACAACGCTGAAATATTTTACCCTGAAATTTTAACTCCAGTTTTTGCTGTGTATGTATGTTCATTTATGGACAAAATAGTGAAATAAAAACACCAGGATCATGTAGAGTGGGTTAAAACAAACACTTAAAGACCAAAACGACGAGCCTGTTTGCAGCGTTACAGAGAGACGAGTGACGGCTTTTCAACAGAAAGTGAATTGGGACCAAAACTGATGGAGTCAGAAACACATTTATGCTCACTTTCTGTTTGGAACACAGCGGCTAACAGGTCAACTATTTCCTTTTATATATACAGTCTATGCTATAGTCTGAAGAAGAAATTCTCTCTCTGAAATGTCTCTCAGTATGGCATTAAACTTCTATCATACATTTATTCAGCTGCAGGTGTCTTGACTGAGAAAAAACAAACACAAACAACAAAAAGAAAAACTTGACCCTTGACCGGTTTATTTCCATGGAGAAAAGCCAAAGCAATGACATCTTTTTGGAGACAAACAGGTGGCTGGAAAGTTACACAATGCAGCTTTAGTAATATTATAACATGCTACATGGAGCAGAGGTCGTATTAATCAAAATAGCCCAAGTAGCAGCACTTTTCCCACATTACATTCTATACTTATACTTTTAACTTGAGTGTTATTTCTCGTACCGAAATAAAAGTATTGTGACGTTGCCAGACTCTGTCTATGTTTCTCCTCAATCATGTGAAACCCTATCTCTGTGTCTTCCTCGTCTGTGTTTCCCTCCCTTGTAATTAATGAGAGCATGTGAAAACAAGGTGTGGTGCGTTCACACAAGAATCAAACCGCCTGCTCCGCAAATACACGCTCATGTTTGGGAAGAGGAGCCAAGTACTGCACGGCTGAACACGAGGGGGCGCTCAAGGGTACGTGGTAAAGCTTTAAAATGGACTGGGTGGGAGTCGTAAATCTGTGGAATCGTTGATTTGACACCAACAAATCTAAAACATGATGGTGTATGTTCAGTTCATGTTAAAATAAAATAATAGAAAACTATCTATAACTTTATTGCAGACAGTCCAATTCACATACAATAAAAGAAAAATATAAGAAGATAAAAGTGCAGAGGCAAAATGTCTTTCTTTCTTTCTTTCTTTTTACTTCTTTTTTTCAAAGGAGTCCTGACCAAGAGGCCCACACAACACAACCCACAAGACAACAACTGGATATAAAATGTTAGTTAGAAACATTGGCATATCATCGATTGCATTTCCAGGTCCTTCAAAAGAGTATTAAAAAAGGCCACGGGCACAAGTGTTTGAAGTTTTAAAACTCCCTGCAAAGAATTCCAGTCTGCTGGAGCACGATACTGAAAAGACAGTTTTCCTTTCTCTGTAAAATGTACACAATTATAAGAGGTACAAACTATTACACCAACGCCGTCTCAGTTTAGATACAGATCTGTAGCAGCTTTTCTGAGGACTGACCAAAGTTATGTTATGCTATTACTTGGTTTTCTGAGTCCAGGTGACACATAAAACCAAACATTATCTGTCTTAAAAGTGGTAATATTGTGGATACAAAGAAGTGACTAGCACTGTGCCACCGAGCGACTCAAAGGAGCATCTCAAAACATCATTGTAGGCGACTTTTAACCTCTGTAAACTTGATTTCTTATCATTTGACCAAAGTTGCGCAGTATAGAATGGTGTGATAAAGGTTTTAAACGGGAAACACTTCACAAAATCAGAGCACATCCTTAACATGTTAGCTTGAACATATATTTTACAGCGCTGCCGATGAACGTCCTTGTCATCCAGCCAATCATTAGATAAGACATGACCTAAGTATTATTTACTATTTCTTCACACACTTCAAGAAATGTTTGATTGTGGGAAAAAAAAAGCCTTACTGATTTACCACAGCACAGTAACTCTTTATAGTAACTCATTTGCCATAATAAAGCCTTATAGATTTAGATTTAAAAAGATTTTGTCATGTATTAAGAATGATTCAGGCTTACCGACTATTTAATGAAATAGCCCTTTATGAAGCTTCTATTTATTCTGGCAAAGTTTCATAATTTTAAGTATTTTTCATATTCAATTTTGAAACAGAACATTTTTATTTTCAGAACGAAATAAAGCTTTACAAACAAACAAACCATTCAAAACACCTGCTCCCACAAACCATGTAAAACACTGAAACATTTGTGTTTCATTTGACATAATGTAGTAGTAGTAGTAGTAGTAGCAGTAGTAGTAGTAGCAGTAGTAGCAGTAGTAGTAGTAGTAGTAGTAGTAGTAGTAGTAGTTTATTTGGTCGTTTTATAACATTACAAAACAAAACAAAACTACAATCCCATAGATCATGACCAAAATGGTTTAGGCTGAAGTAAATGTACTTATAATGCCCAATCCTATTAAACTATGACAGAATTCCAAGAAAAAAAAAAAAACAGGGTATGAACAAGTTTACATTTATAATTTCCTTTGTAATGTACTATCCCTGCCATTAGTCTTATTCTTCCCTGATGTGTGCTGTGAATTTGTGACAAACAAACATGTTCATTTAAACCCAAATGTTTTAATTGTTGAAAATGGGGTTAGAACAGATCAGATGTCTGCTCCTTCTGTCATGGCTGTCACCTGCACATGCAGCAGGAGCACCGGGACATGCCGTCTCTCCATCATTTGTTCTGGGATCGGAGTGAGAACGAGCTGCAGGAAAGAGAGAAACAGCTCGGGCTGAATCACACCGGGCTGCATTTTGTGTGTCTGCAAAGTGGATAGTTCCTAAGACAGGGGACCAAGGATATTGTCAAAATTGTATTTTATAAATGTTCTGATAATACAGTGACATCAGTATTGTCTCTTTGGCAAAATACACGTCAGGTGAAAGTGTGTGGGCTTTAAAGGAACATCATGTACAGTACTGTGCCAAAGCTTTAGGCAGGTGTGAACAAACAAACAAACAATGAATGCTTTCAAAAATATAAATAATGATTGCTTGCTTTTGTCACTTTACAAAATGCAAAATGAGCGAACAAAAGAAAAAGCAAAAGTCATTAAGAAAGATCTTCAGTGTAAAGAAGAAGAAGTTGTGTTGGTGATGGTCTGGCCCCACAGCCCTGACCTCAACATCATGGAGTGAGTGGGATTAACATGAAGAGACAGAAGGATGTGAGGAAGCTCCATCCACACAAGATCTGAGGTTAGTTCTTCAACATGTTTGGAACAACGACCAGCCCAGGTCCTTCACAAACTGTCTGCAAGTAAACCTAGAAGAACTGATGCTCTTCTGAAGGCAAAGCTCACACCAAAAATTGATTTGATTTAGATTTCTCTTTTGTTCATTCGCTGCATTTTGTTTATTGGTGAAAATAAATGATTAAGACTTCAATTTTTGAAGGCGTTCCTAGACTACGTTTACACTGAAACGAATCACCGTATCACTGTATTTGTGTCCAGACACGACATGTCTGTATTGCCTGAAACACTAGTCACATGACTAGGCTGGTGTCACGTCATCACAACACCACGTGGGCGGTAAAAATGAGAAAGTGGAGCACCATGTCTGAAGTTGCAGCAGCTGATTTCGAGCCAAGGAAGATGGCAAGCATGAAAAGCGTCTTTTCATGGACCGATGTTTCGTGTTTGTCTCGGGTTTGTTTAAACTTTTCCGAAATAGCGTCATATGCCCGATATCAGGAGCCCAGCGAATCAGGGAGGCGCAAGTCACAGTGACGCGGTCCAGTAAGGACGGCAACTACAGCCCCAACGTCAGCGTATCAGCGTTTACACTCGTCCACACAGCGCCGGGTCAGATCTGTGCTCAGGTGAATACCTGGGAGCTGGAGGCTCCAGATCGTTCAGTCTCTGTAGCAAAAATACATCCTGAGGAGTGGACCTGGCTCCCAGTTTATCTGAGATATTTTACAGCACGGTATTAAACCTTTCTATCTTCACGGTCAGGTCTGTGGAGAGGCAAGTCACAGTCAGAATGCTTGTTTTTCTATGATTTTATCCCTTTTACTACCACAGGGATCAGCAGTGACCCCCTTTTCAAATTATCATAACTCCTCGCTACTTCGTGCAATTTTAATCTTAAACTGCCCCTGAAAGCTGTGAAACGGGGCTTGAAAGTTGAAGAAAATTCAATTCCTTTTTGGCCTTTTCGTCTTATAACACACAGTTTTAGGTATTTAATGACATAAGAATGGCAAATACTTGACAGTTCTACAGTTCCCCTGGAAAAAGGTGTAAATTATTCACACATAGGGCATTCTTTGACACGATTATTGACAAAAATAGACTATTCAATTCAATCTTTATTAAGAACACATAAGATCTGGTTTATAGTAAGCAAGTATGTAAAAAATAAGAATAATCATAAAAAAAGAAAAACAGACAAAAAAAGACTAGGTGTTTCAATAAATATAGCTATTATTAAAAGGGTTATGAGGTATAAAACCATCTGTAATGAAATAAACATAAGGCAGAGCTGTTTAATGTCATACCGTGGAACATTCCAGGCAGAGAAATGACATTTTCATGGAAACAAGCACCTTTAATATAGAAATCAGACCTTGAATCATGCTCTTGTCACTAAACTTTCCACATCTCTCTCTCTCCCATCCTCAGTAGCTTAAAGTTCATCTGTGGACTGACCCCTCCTCCCTCCAGCTGTTTATGCACCGTGGGTTACTCAAGGACACGTCGGCAGAGGTCGTGAACCCCCCCGGCAGGAAGTCACACTCCGTCTTCCTCCACCTGCGCGCTCCGGAGTCCCGGGGAAACGAGGCGGTGGGGTTGCGGGGTCTTCATTTGGACACAAAGCTCCGGGTTGTCCCTCGCTTCCTGCAGAGTGTGCGGCGGAGGGTGTGAATTTGAGCTTGTGCGAGCGTGAGTCACTTGTGTACTCGGCTGAGGGGCCCCGGTGCTGCGCGTGCTGAGGGGGCGGGCTCCGAAAAACTGTGGCACGCACACACCAGGAGCCACACGCAGAACTGCCCCCGACTGCCCCTGCGTACACGGCCGCTGTGTTTACATGAAAGTACCACTGCTACTGTGTGACCATGAGTAACATATGTGTGGAAAATATTACCACTACTACTACTACTACTACTACTACTACTACTACTACTACTACTACTACTACTACTACTACTACCACTACTACTACTGTATGACCACCAGAAACATGTGTGAAAAAGTACATTACCATCACCAGTACCTGCTACTATTACTACTGCTGCTGCTACTACTACTACTACTACTATTACTACTACTACTACTATTACTGCTGCTGCTACTACGACTACTAGTATTGCCACCACTACTGCTACTGCTAAAACTACTACTACTGCTACTGCTAAAACTACTACTACTGCTACTGCTAAAACTACTACTACTACTGCTACTGTTGCTACTACTACTACTGCTACTATTACTGCTGCTACTACTACTACTAGTATTACCACCACTACTACTACTGCTACTACTGCTAAAACTACTACTACTGCTACTACTGTTACTACTACTGCTACTACTATTACTACTACTACTACTGCAACTAGTACCATCATCATCACCACCACCACTACTACTACTATAATAGTACTGCTACTACTATTACTAGTACTACTATTACTATTACTATTACTACTGTTTTTTTTCCTATAATTGTTTTTCTTTCCTATAATTGTTTTTCTTTCCTATAATTGTTTTTCTTTTTCTTTCCTATAATGTTTTTTTCTTCCTTTTTATCATATATCCACAAATTTCCATACTTATATCAAATTTTTGATTCTATGTCCACCTGTATACGTCACAACATACTCTGAACTATATGAACTCTGTAACTGTAATGTAAATGAACTCTCTTTATTCAATGGTCATAGGGGGCTGACATGATAGCGGCATTTTTGCCTTAATGACACCTCCAGGCATGACCTCCAATACATTCTTGCCTACATGGCAGTTATTTTGTACCATCACATATTTTTTTTAACATCTTTGCCAAATAAATGTGCTTCTCTCTTCTCTCTCTCTCTACTATCACAACTATTACTACCAGTAATGTGTGATACTACCAACACCACTACTACTACTGCTACTACTACTACTACCACCACTATTACTACTACTACTGCTACTACTACTACCACTATTACTAGTACTACTACCACCACTACTACTATTATTACTACTTTTACCCCCAATAACCTGTGTGAAAACGCATTCTACCACCACCACTACTCCTACCACAACAACTTCAATTACTGCTAATACTACTACTATCACTACTGTAACCAACAGTAACCTGTGTGAAAATACTGCCACCACCTTCACCACTACTACTTTCACTACTACTATTATCACTACTTTTACCCCCAAAAATCTGTGTGAAAAATCATACCACCACCACCACCACCCCTACTACTATTACCAGTACTTCTACTACCACAGTACTGCGCGTGCTGAGGCTCTTAAAAACTCTGGCACGCACACACCAGGAGCCACACGCAGTCCTCCCCCCGACGAGAGTACATGGACGCCGTGTTTACATGCAAGTTTAGTCTGGCTGTTTAAAAGGTCATTAGTCCTCTTAATTTAACTAGAATGTGTGATGTGCTACACTGATTAAAGCGCGTAATTATTCCTCCATTTCAGCGGGCTAACCCAGTCCTACTCTAGTATTATCACATCGTTGACTGAAAATTACACTTCAACCTCTTTTGTAATTGGACTGATTATGAAAAGATTGCCATTATTACTGTTCACATCTGTAACTAGTTTTTGTAAATAAACTGTTTTACCATAGACATCCATGTAAATGTTTCCCCTTCTGGATACCCCTGCAGTTCGAGCTTTAACTGTTTATTGTTTGATATTAATCCTTTTTTTTTTACTTGTGTGTAGCTTTTGGAAGTGTTTTTCTGAGATAAGTGAGTGAATGATGGAGGTACAGAAAAAGAGAAGTTAGCGAGGTTGATGGTTCCTCTGCTGTGGCTGAAATGATTCATAACTTAACTATAATTTACTAGTACCACATGTTTTGACGGCAAGGAAAAGCAACATTTTGACTTTTCCATAGGCTCTATATTAAAGTTCCACAAACCCATAACTTGGTTTGATGGCTGGAACCATGAAAACGTATCTAAAATTGACTTTTCAGATCTTTTCATCATGTTGTAGTTTCCCCTCACCATTTACTCCCCCAAAGTTGTATTTGGACTGCTTTGTGCATGTTTGAGCAATCTTTAATCACTTATTTTCAAGACGCCATATTGCCAATCTTAATTGATGATACACGCAGGATTTGGCAGCATTGGGGAGTCATTTTGGTTATTATTATTATTTTTGCGGTTATCCATTGGAGTTGCCGACTCTTTGTTGTGATGGCGTTTATGGCGACGTCAGCTCCTACTGGGGACCACAGTTTTCTTTCTGGTTTCTTTTATTAAAGGGATAGTTTGGGTTTTTTGACATGAATCTGTACGTCCCCGTCAGCCGTATCGCATCAACTCTGACTTACCTCCCGACAGCGTCCGGTGAGCCGAGTTCTTCCCCGGATTTGGTGCTGACGAAAGTGTCCGGCAAGATGGCTGGGGTCACGAAAATAAAGCTTTTTTTTGCTCAAAACAATATGTGTTCAAACGAGTGATACATTTGCATCACAAAACACGAACCACGAAAAGGTCAGACCTCATAATAGCTTGGTACTATTTTCTGTCCGGTCATATCACTGTTCGCTCTATGGCGCCAGGTGACAGCCACACACGAATCAAACACTTTTTTCAGCAGTGTTTATGTGCTCAGACCGTTGACCGCCGTGACGCGAGAGAGCTAACGTGAGAGCTACAGCGATAAGTGTATAAACTTGTATAAGAATATATATAAAAATGGTGCGGACTTGTGATTCTCCAGGCTGTGACAACAAAAATCCAGCTTCAGTTTCTCCCACTCTGTCCCTCCTCTGTCTCTCTCTGCCCATTCTAACTCCATCTGGTGAATTTGGGCATCAGAATATTCGGGTTCATAAAGATCTCCCCTTGGCTCTGTGCTAAAGGCAAAGTCGTCATCGTCAGTGTCGTAGTTACACATGTTTTTGTTAACTTTCTGAGCAGAAACACAGTGAAACAGGCGCGGCTTCACCTGGCGGCAGCGCAGAGTGATATGAACCGGAGAGAAAATAGTACCAAGCGATTATGAGGTCTTTTTCGTGGTTCACGTTTTGTGATGCAAATGTCTCACTCTTTTGAACACATATTGCAAAAAAAATGCTTCATTTTCGTGACCCCAGCCAACTTGCCGGACACTTTTGTCAGCACCAAAACCGGGGAAGAACTTGTCTCACCGGACGCTGTCGGGAGGTAAGTCAGTGACACTGCTGACGGGGATACCAGAGAGATTCATGTCAAAAAACCCGAACTCTCCCTTTAAGTCGTTTTAGATAAATATTGCGATTTAAAATGTGCACATTACAACATCCAGACCCACGGGTGTCATAGATTATAGCTACATGACACAATAAGTTTCTTTAACCCCACAAATTGTATTCTTTTACATGAACTGCCAGGAC
This sequence comes from Odontamblyopus lacepedii, assembly GCA_034769755.1. Lineage (NCBI taxonomy): Eukaryota > Metazoa > Chordata > Actinopteri > Gobiiformes > Gobiidae > Odontamblyopus > Odontamblyopus lacepedii. The sequence continues at coordinate 12,705,753 of CM068357.1, forward strand.
AAAAATCCACTTAAGACTTCATAATCACTCTATAATTTGCCCTATCTGTTGCATAATGCGCACATACCAGCTGACACCTGGTGCGTGTGTACGTGAGTGTGTTAGCAGGACGAGCGCTAAACCAGTGCTCTTTCCTGGCAACAAGCTGTTTTCCTGTTTCACACCACAGCCTCCGTGCAGCTGACCATTCTTCCAAACCGACACACATATACTCATAGCCATTATTTCATTCTATCTGTGTGACGTGCTTTCAGTCAATAGCATTACTATCTTAACGCCAGCCCATGATCTCTCAGCTCTATTCTCACCCACACTCGTCTTCATCCTCCGTGAACCTCCCCTCATGTCTGTGTGTGCATGTCGTTTTGGGAGAGAGATGTTCGAGGATGAGGAAGAACAAGGAAATGTAATACTGAAACATGGAAGCAGTAGCAGAATGGAGTACTGGAGATCAGTGGGATTGGAGAGACATATGAGATAAGCTATAGAACTAATACAGCAGGATAAAACTCAGCCAGGGGGGTAGAAAAAATAAAAATACACCACTAGAACTGCTACTGTTGGGTTACTACCGCTACTACTACTACAACCAGAGTACTTCTACTATAACATCTACTTCTGCTACTACTAAAATGTACTTTTTGAGGTAGACACCACTTTTTGTACTTTTACTTGAGGTATTTAATAGACTAACAGCATATACTTGAGTAAAAACTTTGGTTACTGTTCCCACTATGATCAAGTAAATATTCTAAATATATTGATAATCATAACATTTGTTTATTGTAAAGTCTCTTCACATGTGAATTTGTGTTTTCATTTTCCATCCTTGCAATCTGCTATTCTGCTATTACTACTACTACTGCTGCTGCTGCTGCTGCCACTATACAATTTATATTGTATAGTGTATTGTTTATGTATTGTATAGTGTTTATATTGTATTGGCAGGAGAATGGTGGTTATATAATGGAGAAAACATTCAAGTCATTCACAAAATTAAAGTGATTAAAGTGTTTTGCCAAAGGACACAACAGCAGTGCAATGCTCAGAGTGAGTCAAGCTTTTGCTACAACCACTACTATGACTACTACTACTACTATTACTACTACTACTACTACTACTACTACAATAACAACTATGACTACTACTACTACTACTACTACTACTACTACTACTACTACTACTACTACTACTACTACTACTATATGTATTAAAAACCATACTACCACCACTACTAATACTGTCACTACCGCTACTAACACTACCACCACTATTACTACTGCTACTATGACTATTACTACTACTACTGCTACTACTACTACTGCTACTACTACTACTACTACTACTACTATTACTACTACTGCTACTGCTACTACTACTACTACTATTACTACTACTGCTACTAGTACTACTACTGCTACTACTACTGCTGCTACTAGTATTACTACTGCTACTACCACTACTGCTACTACTACTGCTACTACTACTATTACTACTACTGCTACTGCTACTACTACTACTACTATTACTACTACTGCTACTAGTACTACTACTGCTACTACTACTGCTGCTACTAGTATTACTACTGCTACTACCACTACTGCTACTACTACTGCTACTACTACTATTACTACTACTACAACTACTACTGCTACTACTACTCCTACCACCACTACTATTACTACTACTTCCACTCCCACTGCTATTACTACTACTACTACTACTACTACTACTGCTGCTACCACTATTACTACTACTACTGCTACTACTACTACTACTACTACTGCTACTGCTACTACTACTACTACTACTACTGCTACTGCTACTGCTACTACTACTACTACTATGACTTCTATGACTACTACCACTATCATGTGTGTTAAAAACATATTACCACCAGTACTATTACTGCTACCACTAACGCTACTACTACTACTACTACTTCTACCACCATATGTGTTAAAAAGCATATACCACCACTATTCTTACTACTACTACTACCACTACTACCTTTACTATTAGTACCAGTGCGTGTGTAAAAAAGCCACACACAGTGACCCAGCCCGAGCCAGTGGACCACATCTGAATAGTACTTCCTCTGCAGTGTTTACCCAGTGGGCCTGTGTCACTTCCAGTCTAGATAAGACCAACGGACTCCAAAAAACTGATGTCATCCATTTACGTCCACTCAGCCAGCGAACTACTGTAAAAACCGAGAGTAAAACCAAACCCCACCCCAGAGCCTCCACACCTCATCACCATATTTGGGCAGAGATCGGAGAGGAGGAAATAGAGTCGGCATTTCTTACTTACAGTGCGAGAGTTTTTCTGGGAACTCATTGTTTTATGTAAATTGGAGTTCAGTTTGAGTTTTATTGATTGGTGCATGAGAAATTAAAAAGGGAATCCGGGAATCATTTTCAAGTCCTGTAATTCTAAGTCTCTTTTCTACCTCTTTCTACGCACAGTTGACATATTTTTTTTTTTAGGGTGGTGAGTCGGATTAGCAGCTATAAGTGCTTTGTATGTGGAAAATAAACTAAAGCAATAGTACAACACAAACTACTCTTATTTCATTGGGCAAAGCACGTCACCCACTCTGACGGTGAATGTGTGTTAGCTTATAGTATTGTGTAAAAGTAAGTATGGTAAGGGACACTTTATTGTCCCCATACACAGTACATTTTACTCTAATTGAAGAATGTTTCACTCAAAAAAGGAAACTCAAGTGCAGTTTGGTGGGTGGAGGCTGTGGGCGGAGCCTCAGTTACTCAGAATGAGGAGATTCACAGCGTTTCTGTGAAAACACTCCCACTCTACTGGACATGACTGCAGCCTGATATGGGCCCAAATCTGATTTTTTTCGCCCCCATGAGACCTGTATTTAATCTTTTAATGACCGTCTGAACAACGCAGATACGATTTTTTCAAATGCGACCCAGGTCACTCGGATATGTCACGATTCAAGATTTTTTTATTTGTCATATGCAGGTTCTACACAAGGTCAACAGTGCAATGAAATGCTTAGGATGAGAAGAACCGTTTGACTCACTAATATTCAAGAAATACTAATAGCATGCAATAAATAGTACTGGTAAAAAAAAGTGTGAGCAAATACAAGGGAAATAAGTAAACAATATAGCAAAAAATATAATAAAAGTACAAAATACAGATGTAAAGTACAAAAAAGTACAAAATACAGATGTAAAATATGATAAAATAAAACCTAAAACTGATACATATCCGATCTTTTGCCATGCAACTTCAGTCTGAATGGCCAGGTCACATTCATCTGACCTACACGTCATCAACAAGTGAGAGGTCGGCTATTGTGCTGTAATAAGCACCTGTTGCGAGCCAGTACAGCCCAATGCCGACGTCCTTGAAATAGGCCAAAGACATGTTTCCTCCCGCGAGAGTGGTACCACAGCAACTTTAAAATCGCCAGGTGCTGGCATCCATGTTTAGGATACTTCCGTAAACACCGAGCACGCTGCTGTGACGTCGTCCTGTCCTCCCATGCACATGCAGGAAACTTTTGGGATGTTTAAAGTTCACGCTGGAAATCACATACAAGTCACATTTAATTGGAAATGTGAACGACCTCGAAAAAAATCGGATTTCACAAAAAATCCGAATTGAGCATTGAATCAGAATCAGAATCAGAATCAGAAAACTTTATTGATCCCAGAGGGCAATTCGTTTGCAGCTTTCACAGAGCAGTTCTCACATGCACAAACACACAGTGTGTCAGACCATTACAGACACAAGTGGAACTCAAAGAACAATATAAGAACAATATACATATTACAGTGCAAAACCTCAAAAAACACAACCCTCAGAATTTAGCAGTTTAATAGCTGAAGGCACAAAAGAATTGGAGAAGCGGTTAGTCTTCCGTACCGGAGCATAAAAACGACGTCCTGAAGGCATCAGGATAAAGTCAGGAGTCAGAGGATGGAGGGGCTGAGCCAGGAGACACTTGGCTCTGCTCAGCACTCGCTCCTCCCACAGAGAATGCAGCTCCCTCAGTTTGACCCCTATGATTTTTGAGCAAGTTTTAACAATGTTCTGCAGTTTGTTTTTATCCTTCAAGGACAGGGACTGGAACCAGCAAATGAAGGAGAAAGTGAGCAGACTTTCAATAAAAGAACAATAAAAGTTGTTGAGAATAGTTTTGTTTACATTAAAAGAGTTCAGTTTTCTCAACAGGTACATTCTCTGCTGCCCTCGTTTAACAATGGTTTCAGTGTTTAGGTCAAATTTCAGTTTATTGTCCATCACAGTGCCCAGATATTTGTAACTGTCGACAATTTCAACAACATCACTGTGGATGACACTAACACTGTGAGAAGGTGTACGTCTAAAATCAATCACCATCTCCTTGGTTTTAGCAACATTTAAATCCAAATAGTTGTCCTCACACCATTTGACAAACTGCCCCAGCGCAGGGCCATGATTCTCCTCAGATCCTGAAAGTAGTGACACCAGGACCGTGTCATCCGAAAATTTGATGAGGAATCTGTTTTCCTCTGAGGATCTGCAGCTGTCTGTGTACAAAATAAAAAGGAGAGGTGAAAGCACACAACCTTGAGGTGATCCAGTGTTAGAGATAGAGGGAGGAGACAATCGTCCATTGACAAAAACACGCTGGACCCGGTCGGTGAGAAAGTTTAAAATCAATAAAAGGAGCTGGTCCGGAAGATTAAAATCTGAAGCCAGTCTTTGAATCAGGACATGGGGCTGCATTTTGTTAAAAGCAGAGGAAAAGTCCGCAAATAAAAGTCTCACATGTGCCTTGGCATTTTCAAGGTGCTTATAGACACTGTTCAATAAAAAAAGTTTAGCATCCTCCACTCCCTTATTGGGCTGATACGCAAACTGTAGTGGATCCAATTTCCCTTCAGTTAAAAACAAGATATGAGTCTTTAAAATCTGTTCAAAAGTCTTCATGACTAAAGATGTGAGTGCCACTGGCCTGAACTCAAACAACTCCTTTGATTTGTTCGATTTAGGGAGAGGTACCACTGTCGATGTCTTCCACAGAGAAGGAATTTGACCAAGATCGGCACACATTTGAAACAGTCTAGTGAAAACAGCACTGAGCTGGGTGGCACAGTGGTGCAATGTGTGCCCACAGATGGCATCAGGACCCCTGGCCTTCCCTGTCTTTACTTTCTTTAGTAAAGCAGTGACCTGATCCTGTGAAACCTCAATTACATTTGAAGGTTTAAGAGAGTTCCTACAGTCTGACACATTTTTCAAAACATCATCTCTTTCAAACCGAGAGAAAAAATTATTAAAAGCACTTGGCAACTCCGCGTCCGACACACCCTTCACAGTTACATGTTTCCTGTCCTCATTTTGGTGGCTACTAGAGGCCATGTTCTTAATACCCCGCCAAGCTGCTCTAAGGTCTCCACTGCTATGCTGGGCTTCAACTTTATCTTTGTATTTAAGTTTGGCCTTTCTTATCTCTCCTTTCACTTCCCTAGAAATGGCCTTTTTCTCCAATTCATTCCCAGTGCAGTAAATCACTTTCTTTTTATTTATGACTGATTTAAGATCTTTTGTTATCCACGGTTTATTATTTGGATAAATAACACAATTTTTAGTTGGAATGATGGAGTCAACACAGAAAGTGACATATGCAGAGATGGATTCACATAAGTCATTTATATCCTCGCATCCTTCAGAGCCCTGCAGTTACTCATTTAGAACAATGTTATATGTGGGAAATTTACTCGACCAATTTTACTGTGTAAGAAAATACCTCCTCTGCATTTGACCCATCATTCAGTGCTGCTGTGGCAACCTGTCAGGAGCAGTGGACCCATCTCCAGACCTTGAAAGACGTGCATTTGTTCTCAGAGCAAGCTTGCCTCTCCACAGATCTAACCTGTAATTTGTTTTAGTGGTGTCAACTAATTGTGTTCATGGCAATTGATGTGTCTAATGCAAGATTTTATCCACCTAGACACAGGGAGAACATTCAAACTCCTCACAGAAAGGCCCGGATAGCACGGCATTGATATTATACGGTGATCATTGTGCTGGGGGTGTTCTACATGTACGTGTGTGGCAGAATGTTCAGCACTTTAATCTGAAAATTTAAGAAAAAATACAAAATTTATTTGAACAGCACATTTTCAGGAGCCTGTGATCAATCCGAGCGTTCATGGTCCTGGTTAGGAGTTTGATTTTCAGTAAAAATGCGAGTGACTGACTGAGGAACTGTTGGGTAATGTTATTGTGATGGTAATTTGTTGTGTGAGAGACATGTTGAACAGCACAAATCATCTCATCTGTTGTGCTTCCAACTGAGTCAGTTCTTTCTGGTTAGATTGCGTTGAATTAAAGCTCAGATTAAAGTCGAACAAAGCTTCAGACAGTGCATGACCTGCAGTTAGCATCGCACTCCCAGGAAATGTTGATTACATCAGCTCCAAAGTATCAGAGTGAGGTTGTAGCCATAGTGCTGCGTCCTCATTGAAAACATGTACAGTTTTTCTCCCAGGCACACCCTTTCTGTAAAATCCTACTGAAAATACTAAGAGGTCTAAAGGCCGCTACACACAAGAGGATTTTTCGGTCTTAAACGATTTTTAAACATGCGAATAAATGCGCACACCACAGACACGAGGAGAAACTTATTAGAATTTAAATCTCTGATCGCAAAGACTGCAGCGGGATCTGTCTACGTAAAACAGGCAAAACTGTGTGCGCGATCACGTCAGCTGTTTCCTGTCTACAGTAAAACCACTCACTTTGAGTGTCTGAAGTGTTCAAAAGATCAGAGCTCTGCACTTTGAGTTTAGACAAGTCAAAACTGTGTTATTTTTATTTGTGAAATGTGGTGCAACACTTCAGATACAGGTAAGGTATCGCTAAGCTTACGGTCTGTGGATGTAAACAAACACACGCGAGGAACAACTTTCACCTTTTTACTTTCAAAGAACGCTTCAAAATGGATTCACAGCGCTGTTTTGTGGACTGGATGTCATTATTTGCAGCGGACAATTTCTATAGATAAAGTGGATCAGATGCTGCACTTTAAATTTACCACTTTGGGAGGTGAGTCTTTATTTTGGCTATATTCCGAGTTTGTTTGTGTCCATCAGTCCTCTGCGCCTGACGCTCTGTTTTATCAGCTCTTACTGTAGAGTTGCTGTTGTTTGGTTGTTACGATCTGACACTGACATTGACACATGAGGAGCAGCGGCTTCAAAATCGCACACAAAGACAAAAAGTCGGGTCACGCCTCCTCGAACTCGCAGCCAAAATCGGGCAAATTCTCCTCTAGTGTGTGGCGGCCTTAAGATGGGGATAGTTTAAAGCGCTTTACGGTCGGAGTATCGGAGAATATAATGACACCGTGGTGCTCAGTGCGACCTCAGAACTTCATCCCCATGCGCGAGAGTCTGTGTGGTCTTCCATCACACATGGAGTATTGATCGGGCCAGATGTGCTGACAGCTGCGGGTCAAGAAAATCACTAAAGTCTTTCAGAACCGAGGAGAGGGAATACTGTCCACGTGAGCCCAATCTGTCCCAGTCAGAGATATGCCTATGCAGACAGATGGGCACAGCGCTCATGATTGACAGTGCCACCCTCAGGTCACTGCACCCGATCAATATCCCACATTCCAGTCAAAGAGAGCGGCATTTGTGTTAAAGTTGTGTTTAAAGTGGGCTTTTCTGATGTGATTCCATAATCCAGTGCTTTAGCCTGCAGCTGGAAGCAGTGTGCGTTTGGATGTGATGTTTCTATTTGTAGCAACAACTTCCTTTTAGCTCACTCAGAGATATATTTTAATTTAGGAAGGGCACAAACAGCATGCAGTCAACAAACATGCTAACGCTGCGTTTTCTTATTATTGACAATAAAATGCTTTTAATTAAATGCAGAGCGTACACAGGGGACGTTTTTGACCTCATAAGCTGCTCATATGGTACACTATATATACACTCTGTACTGGGGCGAGACACATTTTGCCCATAGGACCTTAAAATAAAGCATAAAGTGATAGACGAAGTACTCAATTTTGTTACTTAGGTAAACATACAGATAATGAAGCAAAAAAACAAAAACAAAAAAAAACTCAAGTTTAAGTATCACATGAAAAATCAAAAAGTATTAAAAGTACCTGCTTTACAATGTACTTTAAGCGTAAAGCTTAAAGTATTTTGTGCAGTTTGAGATCTAATAAAGTTTCACATGTAGTCATTTTGATTTAGAGTTGTACTAAAAGAAACAATTGAATCATTATTTTTTCCTTGCTGTTTTTATTTGTGTATTTTGCTCAAACTCTGACATTGATTAAAAAAATAAACCCTGCAGTGTTTCCAGCAGGTCTCACGACAATAAATAAACATGCTTTTATTTTTAAGTCCTCTTCAAAAAATGTAATGGAGTAGAAAGTACAGATAGCTGCTCTAAAATGTAGTGAAGTGAAAGTAAAAAGTACTTTAAAATGTACTTAGAGGTGCACTATGTAACTTCCTATGGAAATATCATTGCTCCGTCTCCAGTGTTCCACAGTTTAACATTAAACAGATCTATTTTACATTTGTTCAATTACAGGTGGTTTCATAGCTCAAAAATCCCCAGAAAAACAAGCACTCTAACTGTGACCGAGGTCGCCTCTCCACAGATTTGACCTGTAATTTGGTCTCTGTGATGATAGAAAGGCTTAATGCTGTACTGTAAAACACTTCAGACAAAGCAGTAACATCTCCATGAAAAACTATTTGATGAAAAGTTACACAATGCACCTTAAATTAAGTAAAGTACTGATACCTAAAGTTTTAAGTACAGCCCTTTTTTTCGTTATGCTCCCCCCCTGCCTAAAGCTAACACTACGCCTGATTACTTGTAGATGTAACTCGCTCTGTACTTACCAGTTAATTACTAGCATTTCCTGGTGTTTTGCTGCCTGCTGACTCGTGCACGTGCACCAAGTAAAAGTGCGTTCTGGTTAACACTCCATAACAAAGCATGTGTGATCTTATCTGTGCTTATTGGTTTTGTTTATCAGATGTACCGATCTCATTCACTGTACACAGATGCACGCACAGCCACACTGTGCCACTTCCTCCTCCAGCCTTTCCACGTCCTCTTTTCTGTGCGGTCGACCATCATTTTTAACTTTCTGTGGCTACCTCCTCACGATATGACCTGGATTTATGAAGCAATGGCGGCTCCAGTTTCTCACGTTCATTTATTGGTCCACAAGCCAGCAGATGGTTAGAGGGAAACTGAAACTTATTCTGTGTAAATATGTTTTGGTAGTTCAGCCAGAGTGCACAAATGTGGGGGACTTCCTGGTTAAATAAAGGTTAATAATAATAATAATAATAATAATAATAATAATAATAATAATAATAATAATAATAATAAAAATGTTTGGTTTGGTTCCTCACATGCTTGTCTTTTATGTACTGCTTTACCTAAAAAGTTGCACAATATGGCATTAAAGGGCCCATATTAGGCTATTTTCTGATCTGATTATAATGTTTCCTCATTAAAAACATACCTGGGGTTGTGTTTTGTTTCGTTCACACATGTTTAACACACAAAGCCTGGATATTTAGGCTGAGTTTTTCTCTCAAATAGAGGAAGGAAGTGCTCCACTGTGTTTTAAACTGCACACACCTTCACTACAATCACTTGGATAATTTCAACATCTGTATAAAAGGTGGATTAGAGCATTTTCAGTTTTGGAGATGTAGACAGACCATCAATAAAGGACTACTTTAACATGTGTGAATGAAAAAACACAACTGCAGGTCAGTTTTAGATGAAGTAATAGCATTATAACATGGCTTAAAGCTAATAAAAGTCAGTATTATGTAATGTAGGACCTTTGATTTTTTTTTTAACAGAATATTTATGGATTCCTTTTAGCCCATAAACACTAAACACATTGTGAACCTTGCAGTGATCAGACTTTGGAGCTGCGTGCATAGAAACAGAAAGGGAAACTCCCACATGCACCAAGCCCCATTCACATGGACCCAGCCTTAGTCAGGGCTCGCCTTATGTACCAGCAGCCTGCAGAGTCACAGGCTCACGGGTCAGTCAGCGGGACATAAGGAAAGGGAAAGACCAGAGTCCAACTCTTCTGTTATCACTGAACAGAAACTTAAAGCAATTATCAACTTTAAAAGAAGGACAGGCGGGTGTAAATGAGAATCATAAACAGAACACACAGCACAGTTCAGAAAGGCAAGCAAAAGTGCATTCATTCTCTATAATGTGATCCTGGAGCGCAGGAGTCTATGTAACTGCACTTAACTCTGTTTTTGGAAGAAATAATTATATAATTTAGCAATCCTGAGCCGTGTCATTATTTGTTAGGCTCCACACATTTGCCAAATTAATCTGTCTTATGTCTTATCCTTTCAGCTGACAGCAGTGGTGTTTTGGGGGTTTTGGCACCACTTTATGAAACTACTGTGAAAAATGATGATTTATACATAATGACACTGAACTTTTTGTTACACCCTGATCTGTCCAGAAAGATTAATTATTGCGATATTTATGATTTTACAAACTCATAAGAATCTGGACCAGTTCCCACTGTTGAGGCTGCCCAGTTAATTAGTGGTTCAGGCCAATCACAGGGCAGCATTGTGGCTTGGGAGGAAGCCAAAGGTGAAGCGCCCAAATTAACCAAAACAAGACACTGACAGACATACTTGGGTTTATTTTAGCTCAAATACTGTTTGTTTTTGAAGAAAAAAAGTGCAGAGGGAAGCACTTTGTGCATCTGTGCTTTTCTCCCAACTAGATTTAACAAAAGTTTGATTTCTCAACTTTTCCAATATTTATCATCACGTTCCACCTTTTCCCAATTGTCTTGGATCGAATTCAATTCTGAGTGTTAAAGAGATCAAGCTGGCATGGGCCGGGTTTGATAGGTTTAGAAATGAGAGAAATATTAACCACAAACCAGGTCAACAAATCTGTAATCTGACAAGTTCTACTACAGAATCCTGATCTGCCCTCCAGCTCAGTTTGACTGAACTCTTTGTTGTGTCATTGGAAGATACTGATGCTCGACTTGTGCATTCAAGTTATAAAAACATGAGTTAGTTTATACATTTCTGTGTATTCCTCTTGCAATACATAATTATGCCCCTTAAACCAGCCTATTTCCACGGGCATAGAAACAGGCTACATATTTGAACATTACACCTGCATTGTGTTTTAATCCTTGCGAGAAAGGACACAATAGTTGTTGAACTGGCCATGAGGACTTGTGAAACCAGTGAGAAACCAGGTATTCTCTCCTTTACCAACTTACCTGTCTGCTTTTTTCCTTTGAATTCCTTCTCTCCTCTCGTTCCTGAAGCTGTGCCCAAAGAACCGAGCGAGTGACGTTTTGGCTCTGGTCCACGTGCACCGCTCAGCCTCTCGTGCACACCCTGGTATCTCCTCTCAGCACACGCTCGTCACCCGTCAGGGAGGGGCCTTCGTCTGGAAGTGAGTGAGTCTCCCTGTGCACCCTGCCCTAACCCGGACCAGGTTAATCCAAAAGTACTGCAACAGTTTTAAAGTGGATGAAAATGATAAGGTGTAAAAATATATGAAAAATTAATAATACAATTTTCTTCTGATGCTTTTTAATGGCACACGGTGTAACTTGTCCAGTGCGGGATAAGGTGTCCATGGAGATATTGTTTGGCCGTAAATATTGCACACCACTAACTTTAGCTATTTCCTTGGAGACAAGCAAGCAGCAAATAAGAAAGCTTTTGGGGGGGTATTTATGAGCAGTACATGGGAATGTTGCCAATGCCATACTGTGGAACATTTCAGGCAAATGAGACAAGCAGGAAAAGGTACATAGTGTGCCTTGCACTTTCCATGTGAATGCTTGGATAATGGAGCCTGTTGAAATAGCAAATTACCAACAGGACGCTACAGATGAGTGTTTTGTGTTGAGAGAGTGAAGTAATGAAATGGGTTCAGTGAAGGTGCATGGTTTCAACATTCATAACTAGGTATAAATATGTCTCAATAATACGCTTCACATATTTTATGCCATTGCAAGATAGTGTCAACATTTTAAAGGGCTCTTATTAGGGTTTTTTCTGGTCTATATTATAATGTTGTCACTAGAATAATTGTCAGTTTCAGCCCAGAAACCGGCTATTTCAAATGAACAAAAGGTAAAATGTAGCTGAAAACTTGTACTATATGACATAACAAGGTGGAACAGAGCATTCTGAGCTATGGAAATGTAGACAGACTAATAATAAAGGGTTATTTAAACTTGTGTGAATAAAACAAAACACAATTCCAGGTATGTTTTGGATGAGGCAACATTATAACATGGCTTAATTATAACAGGAGTCAATTTTGTGTAATATAGGACCTTTAACTTTATCCATAAAGGGGGGAGAAACTGCAAAACTGCAAAAAGGCCTATCAAAAACAAGAAAAAAATACCAATTTTGAGGTAAAAATGCCCTATTTTAAGTGAAATTATCTGCCAGTGCAGTAAGAAATTTCCATTTACCAAGTTTTCTTAAAACAAGATGAAATACGAATTTTGTTCTAAGCAGAAAACACTAGTTTCAAGTATTTATGGCAAGATTTTTCACCTTATTGGTTTGAGAAGGAAGTTAAAGAGGCTTAACCTGGCTTGATTTAATAGAAAAAGTGCTTAGAATAAGTTGTAATATCTAGATAAGATAAATCAGGATGGAATATCTTGAAACAAGTAAAAAAATCTCATCTTATTAAGTAAAAAATCTGCTTAATTCAAGTCAGTTTAACTATGCTAGAAAATCCTTTTTTGCAGTGCAGCACTACAACAACATTCAAGGTGTAAAAACACACCCCACACACACTTTCTAAATCTCTTCTGTACGTGTGTGTGCTGTCATGGTTTTGTCCTCCTCTATTGTCTCCTTTACTCTCCGGGCTGTCCGTGCCTCACCTCCTCTTCACTGTCTGCTCAGGCGTGTGCAGCCGTGTCAGTCCAATTCACATCTCAGACACCAAACCAAAGTGAGCTTCAGTCAGGCCTGCCCAAACACCCAGCTCACCTCCTGTTTGGATCTCTGCTGCCAGATACAGCCGCAGTCAAAAGACAACCTCCTGACCCCGTAACCAGGCATGTGTGCAAGCGACCAAAGCTCCACTCCAACGCCACAGAGCAGCCAGACAAAATACTATTGTAGGAGGGATGTTATGACAGCTACTGAGCCAAAAGTAGAAAGCAGGAGATAAAAATGAATAAAAACAGTACTTGGGAGCGCTTCTGGTTTCAGAAAATATATGTTAGTTAAAAAGCAGGTGCTCTTTAAAGCTACTGAGCAAACAAAAAGACAAAAGTTACCCTTCAGTATATGTGCGTTAGGAAATAGTCGATGAAAAATCCTATATTACACCAAATGGATTCATGTTAGCCATGTTGGAATGTTGTTACTTCCACAAAAATAAGCCCAGAGTTGTGTTTTATTTATTTCACACATTTGAGTAATCCTTTATTCTTAGTTTGTCTACATCTCCAAAGCTCAAAATGCTCTGTTCCACCTTCTGATGTCATGAAGCCGTAGTTTTCAAGCCACCTTTTACTCTTTTTTTAGTAAAGACGGTCACTTTCTGGATTAAAATGATCCAAAAATGATTCTAGTGAAGATGTAAGGAGTTAAAACCACAGGGTAGCACTTCCTGTGTTACAATGTGACGATATATCACAAGGTGGAACAAAGTGTTTTCAGTTTGAGAGAAGAATTCTGCCCAAATATGCAGGATTTGCGTATTAAACATGTATGAATTAAACAACATTATAACATAGATCAGGGAATAGCATAATATGTCCTTTTAATAACTCAAATAATATAAAATACTGTTGATAACATTTAAACAGGTTCAGCAGTTGTTATTTTAGTTTCATTTTGTTTACTTTAAAGTACAGTTAAATTGTAGTTGATTATTTCTAGTAGTTAAGTTACAGATTTTCACCTAATATCATGAACATAAAATGGATAACCTTTATGTAAGAGTTGCCGATTTGCTTCTTTAAGCCAAGAGAGACGTGGAGTTTGCATCATTACCTGGCTGATACTTTTCACGCCTGTTCACACAGCAGGATGCCTGCTCCTATCTTTATCTGATCTACAAACATCATTAGCCGTGTGTTATTGAACGGATTAAAATAGAAGTGTCAGAATCCGACATCTGGACCAAAGGAAATAATTAGTTTAGAAAACACAGCAGTGCAGTATAAGTAATGCTACTGACAGTACTCCCTCCAGCCAGTAGGGGCAGCAAAGGCTTAATTTACCATCATGCTACTCTAAATCTCTTTACAGACATGCATGGACTTAACCCTGCTTTACTTGTATGTATTATATGTATTATTTTGCTGAGTTCGAGTGCCTCTTTTCCATTGGTTCACTTTGGAGCAGATCTGTACGGTTCACAAGTGTCTCCATTGTCAAAAGTGAACCGCACCACGCTTTTTGAAGCAGACCTGAAGTGTACGAGCTCTCAGAATGATCTAGGCCCAGTAAGGCTCCAGCTAAGGCCGTGACTAAAAAAACCAAATGAGATGATTGGACCAGAGAGAACGCAGTCTCGGGCGAAACCAAGATGTCAAAAAGCAGATATGAACAGAAAATATTTCTCACCAAATCCTGATTTGATCTTGTGATTGTGGTATTATTGTGTTGAGCCGATACGCTTCGCAAAACAAAGCTAGTACGTTAGCAACATCTGTTTCCTGTTTATCGACGCAAAGATAATTCCAGTTTATAATGTATCTAACATGAGTCAAACCCAGTGTGTTACATAAAGACAGGTTAAAATGCAGGGCAGAGGCTCAGAGAAATTAAAAACTGATGATAAACCAGAGCTATTTTTGTGTGTGCACGAGCTTTACCCACATCTCACAGCAACACAAACTGGGAATTACTAAATGTCTTTTTGTCGGCCATATAAATACGAGTATAATTAAGATACCATTTATCCAATCCAACTTTATTTGTATAGTGCATT
Organism: Odontamblyopus lacepedii; assembly: GCA_034769755.1. Taxonomy (NCBI): domain Eukaryota; kingdom Metazoa; phylum Chordata; class Actinopteri; order Gobiiformes; family Gobiidae; genus Odontamblyopus; species Odontamblyopus lacepedii. The sequence continues at coordinate 12,720,768 of CM068357.1, forward strand.
TTACCAACACAAAGTCTCCAAAGTGCTGCACAGAGTGGGCACAATATAAATAAACACATTAATTAATATAAAGCATAAAATAAATAAAAAGCAAGTCAATAAAAACCCTAAAATACTAAATTAGCAAATAGAAAACTAGCAAATAAAATCGACCACACAATTCTCACGCCGTGTTAAAAGGCGGTGAGTAAAAGTATGTTTTTAAACGAGACTTAAAAGAATCAACAGAAGGGACGGTGTTAATGTGAGATCTCGAAGTTTTGGGCCAACCACAGAAAAGGCCCGACTTCTTTATATATATATATATAAAAAATACCTGGACCAGATGCCCCGCTCGCAGCATGGGGACATAAGGTGGACCCAAGTGAACCACACCGATGGAAAAGAGGGGTTTGTGCTCAGAGGAGGAGCAGATCCGTGTGCAGTTTGGTTTAGTCAGGATGGGACGAGACACAATTTCCACAAGACGAGACGAGATACGAGACTGGGTCCACGAGAACGAGACAAGACGAGTTTTTAACATCATTCCTATTATATAAATTTCACGATTCAGTTTCCAATTTGGGTGTCACAATTTGATTTCACATTTGTCCTTCCATTCTAGTTGTTGAATAAGAGATCTAACTCGCCAACACGTAACCCTTTTTTGTCCAATCCAAATGTAAACACTTGGAAAACAATCTCACGAGATCATTTTTCATGCGTGCGCGATCCTGTGGCAATTTGGGCTTATGAGATCTTGCGGCACAAGATCTTGTACCATTCGTGTTTAGCGTGAAGCTCTGTGTTGAGCTGAGACGTCATCCCCCTGAAGCACATGGATATGCCGAGTCTGTGTGAATATGCAAAAATACTGAAGTTCTGCCTGAAAAGCACGAGACAAGACAAGAACAGGAACCCAGACATCAGACAGGTGTTTGGAATAGGCTCAAGGTCGTTTACGCGTATAGGCAAAGACTCCTCCATGACTGTTAGGATAAATCAGTGAGCACATTCATGGCCAGTTCTTGTTTTTGAGGGGGGCGGACTCAACTTTACCCTTACTGACCCATAGCTAAGCACACGTCTCCTCACAGGCTTGCACTCCCTCCCGCTGTAGCTTATCCCCTCCCTCCCGTGGGCCCTGAGCCTCTCTTTGATCACCGCTCATTGTCCGGACACACTGGGTGACCTGTGTGCGAGAGGCAGACGCATTGGAGTTCAGCGGGGGGAAGGTTGGAAGTGCATGGAGGGTGCATGCTAACCTGGAGTGGTGGACATTGTACGAGCTACTTCCTGCCCCTCGTAAGCCTTGACCCGGGGAAGCAGAGCCAGAGCGGCCCTTTTGTTTAGTCGCCCTTCAACCCTGGCCTGCGCCCTGCCCCTTCCCCTTCCCCCCTTGACTCCTCCACTCCACTCTCCTTTCTTCTTCCCCTCCCTCGCCTCGGTCCTCCTTGAACCCTCGGTGTACTCCAGTGCCGAACTCTTGGAATCGATCATCAAAGAGACCACCAAAGAGCGGGCATTCCTCCTATGATGTCGCCATAGCAGCGGATTCCTTATTTACCCCCGGGGCTTTGAACATGAGGCCGGGAGGGGGGGTCATTGTCACCTAAGGGTCCACTCAGACGGAGCAGATGGGAGAGCCCCTCAAAGGTTAATGTATGTTGGAGATTCGAGAGGTATTTGAAGGGTATGGGCCAAAGGTAACAAGCTTGAGGGTATGATATGATTATGAAGCCTGTGAATGGGCCATGTGCAGCTGTCTTCAAACACAGACCTTTGGCTACCTGACTGCAAGTGCTAATGCGTGTTTCACTGCAGAATTCTTCCTAAAATAGATTTGTACAGTTGTGCTCATTAGTTTACATACCCTGACAGAATATGATTGATTTCTTGGCCATCTTTCAGAGAATATGAATGATAACACAAAAACTTTTCTTTCATTCATGGTTAGTGCTTGGGTGAAGACATTTATTATTATCAAACTACTGTTTGCTCTTTTTAAATCATAATGACAACAGAAACTACACAAATGGCCCAATGAAGCTTGGAGTCTTTTGTGATAGTTGTGGACGAGGCTCTTTATTTTCTCTGATGGTAAAGCTGCCCATTCTTCTTGGCAAAAGGCTCCCGTTCCTGTACATTCTTGGGCTCTTGTCTGAACTGCAGCTTGAGATCTGCCCAGAGGCTCAGTGATACTGAGGTCAGAAGAGACGAACACTCCAGAACCTTCACTTTATTCTGCTGGAGCCAGTGACAGGTCCACTCGCCTTTGTGTTTTGGATCATTATCATGTTGGAATATCCAAGTTCGTCCCATGTGCAGCTTCTGGACCAAGAAATCATCATTTCTGCCAGGGTCTGTAAACTTATGAGCACAACTCTATGAGCTTTCTACCATGTTTTAACTTTGCTCCCTCATCACAAACACGCCTAACGAGGTTTTAGATGTCATCCATGCACATTTGAGTAATTACAAGATGTCTCCCGGGCCCTATTCAAACCCTCCATACTGTCAGCTGTAAGATTCTGTGCAATGCTCAGCCCGCAAGGTTACGTCACCCGTACTCCCACACAATTCTCCATAAATTTACAAAAGCGTTATTCATTTCTGTACACAATAACTTGACAAACCTGATGCGAGGTGCAGTTGTTTCATTAGCAGGATGCACGCAGACTGTAATTTGATAGCGTCCTGAAGGGGGAGAGATTTAGGGATTGGGGAGTCAGAGCAGCACAAACATTATTTGTGAAACTTGTAAAACGTAAAACTATGTTGATTTTGGAGAATATATAGCATTTTCAAAACAATAAAAGGTAACATGTGTTAGAAGTTCATACCCCACAGAAGTGTAATACCCCCCCTTTAAGCTTTTCACACCAAGTACCACCCAATATTTGGCCTAAATTTGAGCTAAGCAAGGTCTAAAATGTGACAAAATCATATATAAAGTTATTTTAAAAAATGATTAACCCAAAAGAGAAATAAAAACATGATAGATGTGTCTCTAAAACAAACACTCAAACTGTCAGTCCTTGAACTACCAGTGAAAAGTTTGTGAAACACTTTTCGAGCTAGTTTGCCAAAAGCAAGTTTAAAGTCATAATGCTGATGGAAACTTCACGGATGAATTCATTTTTCCTGAAGAGCCTACGCTTCTAAAAGGTGTGGTATGTGGAGTTTATTTAGAAAGTGCACAAAACGCACTGAGGTGGAACATCGCGGGTTTAGTATCAGAGCATTCCCAAAAGCAAACTTGAACTCGAAGAAAGGACAGAGCAATTAAAAAAAACTAAGATAGTTGTACTTAAAGGTCTTAAAATTGACTCTTGTGAGCTTTAAGCCATGTCAGAATGCTGTTACCGCCTCAAAAACAGACCTGGAGTTGTGTTTTTTTTTCATTCAAATGTTTGAGTAACCCTTTATTATTGGTCTGTCTGCATCTCTAAACCTCAAAATGCTCTGTTCCACCTTGTGATGTCATGTAGTGGTAGTTTAACAGCGGTCTTTTACCTTTAGTTTAGTAGAGATGGGCAATTCCAGAGCTGAAATCATCCAAATTGTTAAAGTTAATAGAGTTTTCATTTCCAGGTGTGTATGGGTTAGTTCAGGGTTTTTTTTTTTATTGCTTGTGTTTTATTGTGAAACTATAGAGTAAATTAATCTGGTGAATTTGGCCTTTTTTAGTGTGATTATAACTATCGTAAATATAAACTCTAGTTTTAAATCAATCAAGAAGCAACTTGCGAAGAAAAGCTGAAAAATATAATTTACAGGAAGTGGAGAGTTCACAGTAAGGAGAATTCTATCCAAAGATTTGTCACAATTTACACGCAGGAAACATATTTTTCTGATGCTTTAAACATTAATCCAAGAAAATAAAGCTGTTTTCTTATATTTGTCAGATGATCATTTACGTGTACATTAGAGGAGTTTTAGGTAACACTTACGGAATTCCCTAGAGTGATGTTATGATTTCCAACTAGGAAGAAAAATTTGAAACCTAAAAGACTTGAGACTTTATTGTCCTCAAGGGGAAATTCATTTTCAAGTACACAGAGCTCATTTGACACATACAGTGACAACACAATACAACAGACACAGACACATTACAATGGGCATTACAGTGCACTCATCGGGGTCTAGGGTTAGGGTTAAAAAAAACGTGATGTTGAAGGGATCAGGCTCTGCTAAAGCGTCCGATGGCCTTGTTATTAAGATCTGCCAGTTTGGGTGTGGGGAGTCTTATGATTTTAGCAGCTGTGTGTGTTACCTTTGTGAGTTTAGAGCGTTTTTTGACAGTGAGCATATTGAAAAAACAGGTGGAACAATACAAAAGGATGGGCTGGATGATAAATTTGCACGACAGTAATAACAAAAGCTGAGAAGCATAGAGTCCTTTGAGTTTTCTGATGTGTCATAATGTGTCAAAATGTCATAACTGGGAAAACAAGTGTGAATGTTGTTACGAAAAAATCTTATATATAATGATCTCAACTGTGTTTTAGTAAAATGAGTAGTTTTGCACTGTTTACACTGCCTCGCCCTGTTCTAACAGTGTAAGAAAGAAGATTTCTGGGCTGGGAGGGAATAGGGTGAAACCATGGATCTATAATAAAAAACGGGGTATGGCGTTCCTCCTCTGTCCCAGCTTGAGACCGACTCGTGGCCGCTCCGTTGGTCTCCTATAGGGCGCAATGCATTTTTTGGGGAATTCAAACTGTCTGAGTTTGGCTGACAGGACATCGCACTGCAGAATCCTTCGTAAAATAGATTTCTGTGAGCTTTCAACCATGTTATCGACATCTTTCAAAGTCGGATTTTGTTGGGATTCTTTTCTATTTTCACAACACAAACTGAAAAATGTTTAAATAATAAAAGTGCCTAAAAGTTAGTTTTGTAAGACTTACCTAGCGCCGCTTTGAGCCCGCTCTAACTAATAGTAATGCAGAAGAGAAGAATATTATTGGGTCCATATAGCCAATGATCACAGGCCAATGAAAACAATATATTTTATTATAGTTCTATGGCTGAAACGGGGGAAGGTTGGGGATACTTGTTGGGGTACACATTTTTGCTTAAACTCTCTGTTGATTTGCTAGTATTTTTCTGTACTCGCTCTCATCCCATGTATGAAAAGAAAGAAAAAGTAAAACTTGATCACAAAAAAAAAGACATCAATTATATTTCTATTGTCTGTTTCCCAGCAGGATCTTTATTAGAGGTGATATCACGTGCAAAGTTAAAACCAACGCAAACAAACAAAACAAATGAAATAATACAAGACAGATACTTTGAACAGGGGTTTTCCGTACCCTAGGATTCCAGTTAGGTAACTTCAGCCACATTTGTCATCATAGCTATGCATATTTAACGTCCCATAGCATTCGTACAGAGAGGATGATTTAGGCTCGATAGACAGGTTGGATGACAACAACATAAGATGCTGTTTGGAGTACAGTAAGTTTGTGGTTACACAGAAATGTTCGCTAATGTGTTCACTAATATAAATAGTAGCTCACAGGAAACAGAAAAGAGCAGACTATTATGTAAAAACACAATGTAAAACGCAGTTCAAAGTGTAAAATGCATTAAAATCGTGTTCTTATGTGACTGTAGAGGCTGCTCAGTAATGTGATCTAGTTAGGTAACGCTCACCTGATTTTCACAGTCATTCTTTACAATTGTTTGACAATTTATGTTATGAGGAAATGAAGAAATCAGTGCATACAATCTGAAAATATTAAAACATAGTCAGTATAACTATAATACACTGTTTCAGGTATGTGTTGTATTATGTAACTTGCACATAATGTTCCCGTGTAGTAAACTAGGTGTTTTGCATATCTAGAAATTTAGTCATATGAAGTAAATATTCAATCAGGTTCTTTAGGCTATTTTTTTTTCTTTTGTGTCTTGAAGCATAATTTGATTTGGTGATTAAATATTTGGCAGCCCTACATTAAACATAGCCTAGTTAAATCATGTAGCATTGCACCACTACCACTGACACACAGTACATTACAAACACTTTTAGTCAGCTAATTTACAATAAAACCTACTCCACCGTGTCTCCAGTGAAATCCCTCCATCACGCAGACATGTTGACTATACAACACTGTTCAATTCTCCTCAAATATAGCCCGTCAGATCCAACTGTGTGAAACTAGTGTCTCTATTATGATTCTTATAAAAGAGAAAGATTACTGACCAAAATGACAATAATTACACAGCACCACTTTCATCACTGTTTATGGCACTCACGGGTGCCTCCGCCAGTCCAAGACCAATTACATGAGCTGAGTGTATTTCAGTGTTTCCATAGCGTGGGAGTGCGCTCGTGAAGCAGGCGTGTCCAGGCTCAAGGCTCGTCAGGGCCGACCGATCTACCTTAAGTAACAGTCGTGCTCAATGCAGAGACTCAAGGCCGAGGAGATGGGAGAGCCGTAATGCCATAAATTATACAAATAATAATATATTAGCATAATTATAAGGCTTATAACGGTCTTTATCCTTTGACCTTGAACTACTTTTCATAACATGAGACCTATTTGTGAAAATGTTTGCAAGCTAAAGACACAGGGTATTGCCTTTCACACAAAGTGCCCTTCCTCCACAAAGAAAATATTTGGCTTTCCCTGTACCACCATGTGCTATTACAGGCTTAAACTACAGCAGATTTACGACAATAACACTGCTAACTAACCAGTTTGAAACTAACTAACCAGTTTGAAACCATGTGCAATTACAGGTTTAAACTACAGCAAATCTAGGACAATAACACTGCTAACACAGGCTATATTTAAAAGATGGAAATAATCTTTCCCCTGCCTGTAATACTTGTCCTCCTCCTGACCCACCTTCCCTCTTGCTGTCTGTCAGTCATTAGGTGGTGGATGTTAATACTTGTTACTTCATGTGCTTCCCATCACTCATGCTCCTTTGTGAGAGCACCTCAGCGCCGCCATTGGCAGACTGCTATCTCTTTTTTTTTTACATAGAGACAAGTCTGGGCCTGAACAATAGAACATCGTTGTGCACGTCGGCCATGCTGGAATGCCGGGGATCCATCGGTATGCAACCAAGCAATTACTCACAAGTACGTCAGCTTCAACAACAAGCCTGCAATTTGCCAATTACTAACCCTCATTTGAACTGCATTGACGGCATCAGAGTTTTTCTTCGCAGAGATAGTTGTAGGCATTTGCACTAATCTCTTCCCTGTAGTGGGAAGGGCTGAGATTGGTAGTTCCTATAATACTCCAGGCGGGAACTAAAATGACAAAATTACTCACTGGAAAGGGAAAGAAGTACCTTGGAAGAGTTTGTGGAAATATTAAAAACTCGCCCATAGTTGTTGGTACAGGCATAAAACAGGTTTGTAAAAGTTTCAAGGCACCGTGCCCGATTTATACTGACTTCAAAATATGAAAAACAGAACTAGATCATTTTAAAAGGTTTGAATGGTTTCCTCACTTACTTTATGAGCATCCAAATTATTCACTGCAATGAGTTTATAAGCTTTTTTCACAACTTTCAACATCTAGCAATGACCTTATTTTTGCGAAATGAAATAGGCCTAGTCAATAGACCTGCATGCACAATGTGTACCGTATTTTTCAGATATTTTCACCAAAAAACACATAATGAAGAAGAAAAAACATGTATAAGTCGCACTTTTTGGGGGAAATTTATTTTATAAAAGCAGAGACCAAGAACCAACATTTCATCTTGAAAGGCGAGTTATAGAAGTTACAGTAATAAAAACAACCCAATAGAGAAGAATCCGTGTATCATTAATTTGTTTTTCAGTATATAGAGCCAAAAATAAGAAAAAGAAAAAAACAGCTCTTTTCTTTATTATTTGTCTGTAAAACCAAAATGAAAAAAAATTGATTTAGATTTTTTTTTTTTCATTTTTAATTTATATATACGATTCATATATATGGTCTATGGACTGTCAGTGTGAAAAATGTAAAATATAAGTCGCACCTGAGTGTAAGTCGCAGGACCACACAAACCATGTAAAAACGACTTATAGTCAGAAAAATATGGTTATAGTTATATATAGTTATAGTTATAGTATAATTATTTCTTTTAATTGTTCATTTGCAAAGTTGTATGTTTAGACTGTCAATAGCTTACTCAACAAAAGAGGAAGACTTCCAGTAAATAATGGATCACTGACTTGAGAGCAAACAAATGTATTTACCAAAAAGACACGTTTCTGTTACTCATTTATCATCTGTTACTCATACAAAGCAGTTCTATAGGTTTGACTGAGATATAGAAATGATAATCACATTGTATGCATGTGTAAACTATAACATGATACGCATTAGGAGTTTGTTTCCATCTTTTTGCCTATAAAGGAATCCAGATGCCATATTCTTTTCAGTTATTAATACTCTTGCAGGACATAGGCCTATTTGAATGAATATGCTTAAGTTGCTTTACAAAATGCAAATTGATCTGAAATTTGAATGAGCTCGTCCATCTGTACATGTTCACCCTCTGTGCACTGAAACCAAAACTACTCGAACTAAAATGTGTCTATGAATACTGCTGTGTCATGTGGGAATTGCAAGTTTTTACAAAGGTCCTGCATCATACATTCTCCATGGTAATCATTCGCAGACAATAAACTAATCGAATAAAGCGTTTCTGCCATAGTAACTCGCATAACGCCCCAGGGGAAGCAGGGCTAACTACATTATCCTTTCAGTTCATGTGGAGAAATTAGCTGGTTATTAGCTGTAGATGTTGTCCTTTAAGGTACAGTATGTCACTTTCTGGGGGTGGCACGTCAATTGTGTGATTCCAGGAACATAATAGTTAAAGGTTTTATATTATATTAGGCAAAATTGATTCTTGTGAGCTTTAAGTCATGTTATAATGTTGTTACCGCCTCAAAAACATGGTGTTGTGTTCCCAAGCTCTAAATGCTCTGTTCCCCCTTGTGACATATATAGTGGTAGTTTTCAAGTTAGGGTTTTACTTTTAGTTCAGTAGAGAGTCACAATTCCAGGACGAAAATTATCCAAATGAAGCGATGGTGTCTGGAGTGGTGTCACACAGTGGAGCACTTCCTGTATTACCACATCACAAGGTGGAACAGAGTGTTAGAGAGAAACCCTCAGCCCTAATTACATGCAGAGTTGGTGTGTTAAACATGTGTGAATGAAGCAAAACAAAACTCCAGGTCTGTTTGTGGCATTAAAACATAGACCAGTAAATAACATAATATGGGCCCTTTAAAACCACACTCCAGAACATTCAGACTGATGAAGATAGAGATGTTTAATGCCATATTCTGGAAAATTATGGAAACAAGCAACAGAAGACCCTCCTCCAGGCCATCTTCACAGGGTCACTCAGACTAAGGATGCATGTTTTTCTTAGTTTTTCAGTGCAACAAAGACAAAAAACATGCTTTTTATGTAGTTTATTTTATAAAAGATATAGTGTGGCTTTAAAGTTAGATATATAAATCTTTAAAGTATATATACTAGATATATACTATATCTATCTTTAAAGATAGATATAGTAAGATATATATACACAAGTCCTATGAGTTGGCTATTCTATATCGAAACTGTAACAACTCAGCTCATTCATTCGCTATTATCTGGTGTAATTGCCTTACTGGTCATTTTGCAATGTCACTCAGCCACTGAAATGAGCAGATGTTGAAACCAGAAACCAGAACCCAGCACTTTTGAGAAGTCCTGAGTGCTGAGAGTGGATCCGTTTGGTTGAGCAGGCTTGTGTGCAAACAATGAAACTCACGCCGGAAGAAGGCAGTGTGGCCAGTTCCTAAAATGATTTCTGGTAAAGTGATGAGCGCAGAAAAGCTGACTCAGCACAAAGTGAGTAAGCATTACACATAGCTATTCAGAGAGAAATGATCTGCTGGACCCTGAACACACCCCATGCACCAACTAAAATAGGGTCAAATTTATTGGTTTGCTGGTAATTTTCTTGTTTTCATTTGGATTAAAGGCGCTTTACCTGATTTTCACTGTCTTAACAATCTGAAAAACACAAATAGCTCATATTAAATGGTTATTCCTCATTTATCGTAAGCATTCCAAGCATCCTAATTATTCACAGCGATGAGTTTATAACAGCTAGCATGCTAAGGCGCACTTACAGATTACTGGGCAATAAAATGCTTTACTAGATGCAAACAGCACACAGACCTGCTTATATAATATTCTGCAACCAATTTTGCTCAAATACAGTGGAAAAAATAGATATAGGTTCTTTAAATATGGCCATTTCAGACTTGCATCTTAGTTGGCTTTTAGATTATATAGTTTAGTTAATTTAGTTTATTTGACAAGGACCATGTAAAGGAGAATTAATTAAACAAACACTGAAGAGATGCTTTGTACCAGACTATAGTTCTCGGAGCTTATTTCCATGTATAGTCCCTGAGACAGACAAACCTGAGAATACAAAAATACCATAAACAATGCAATCTAGTGTATACAAACAGTTATAAAAAGAACAATGACATTAAATATCTCTGTTCAACTCCCATCCTACTCCCTTTGTGCCCTTAATGTAAGGGTGTGGAGATGTAATTTAGTTGTTAGTGATAAATTGTTTTAGTTGGCACTTCTGCGTCATTAAAAGTTAAGTTCTTAATTCAGCACTAAACTTTTTTGAAGTCTTTGCTTAGTTTTAAATGTGCTGATAATTTGTTCCATTCAATAACATGCAGTATACAGGATTTCATTATTGTTATCCGTTTAAATTAATTACTGTAGGCTATTGTATATTTCCCAAAATTCCTATAATCCCTATAATCTGTACTGAAAAAACAAGAAAGTGGCTGTTTCTACAATCAGTGAGAGCAGGTCGAGGCTGCGCATGGGGAAAAAAAGGGGCAAAACCTTTAAACACAACCAAAATCTAGGTGCTCCAAAAAAGTATAAAGCGCACGAGGAAAAGTATAGTTAAAAGGCTTTTATTAGGATGGCCAAAGCCAAAATGTTTTGACCATGACTGGTCTTTATCAGGGCTTAGTTAAAAATTTAGGGCATGGGCGTGGCCTTTAAGAAACACAGACCAATGGCAGGACTGGAGTGGATTAGAGGCAGAAAAAGCAGGTGTAAGACAATGCAGCACATGGCACAGACAAATAAATAAATAAATAAAATGTATATATATCTTTACACAACAGTACACATACACGTGTATGAGAATAAATATGAGAAAATCTGAAACTAAAATATTTATAGAGCCTACAGAGGTCATGCATGACATTTAGCAAAAGAACAAAATATATATAAAAAAAACAAGACAGATCAAAGTTCTCATTCAGACCAGACAAAAATGTCGAGCCATTGGGTAGTCCTGGTTTTATAAGGCAACACTTTATAGTAAGGTGCCACAATAAGGTTAAATTAATATATTAGTATTATGTAGATATCAGTGTAGGGCACCTTATAATAAAGTTGGAACAGTAATTATTAACTATTTACAAATAATACTACTTTACTTATAAAATGTATTAATGATAACAAATATTTTACATTTTACACTTAACCAACAAGGATCCTATGAGGAGTGGTTCATATTGAGATAAGCAGTGCCAATGAGACATTTAGTTAACTATTAACAAATATTAATAATAATAATAATACATCGGTTTTATATAGTACTTTTCACAGTAACACAAAGACACTTCACAATAAAGTAACACTAAAACCAGGACAGGACAGACAAAACCGTAATGAGGAGCAGTGGGGACTGTAGGCTCTGAGTAATATTAGTACAATATTAGTTAATATATTATTTTCTATTTGTTAAAACATTAATACACTGATTTCATGCAAACAATTAATGTTTAGTTAATGATGAAAAAGCTATTAACTTGTGCGAAATAGATATTTTAGTAACAATTAACAAATATTAATGAAGGGTTAGGTGATGATTAGTTTGCTGTTTATTATGGCACCTTATTATAAAGTGTTACCCCCTATAATCTATCTTTTTAAAACTTTTTCCTCAAATTCTATGATTATGTTTAGCCAGTTGGATTTGTTGTTTACTGCTTGAGAGCTGATATAAAAAAAACAAGTAACAAGTTTCCCATGCATTCCCTCGTAGCTCCAGTAGACGACTCCCTCGGCCTCTGAGCGACGCGAGCTCCGCCCACACAAGCCCCGCCCACACATGCCCCGCCCCTGGCCCCGCCCACTCTGGTCTGAGCAGGTTAGGGGGCGGGGCGTGCGCGCGCGGACCCGCCGGTAGGCAGAGAGAGAGCGCGAGCGTCACTCTCCACAGCTGTGCGTCTGTGCGTCGGTGCGTCTGTGCCGCTCGGCTCTTTGTGACTCTGCTCCGTCTGCTCGGCGCTGCTCTGTCCGGACACACGGATACAAAGACACGGGCGCTCAGCATGAAGTAGAGAGAGCATGAGAGCCGCGGGGGCAGCAGCGGGAAACGACGAAGCCCACCGGACTAGAGTCTAGTCCGCACACGGATACTATTTCTTCCGAGTGGATGAGCCCTTTGCCGATGTTCGCTCTGGATTTTACCCAGCACAGAGTGTCGAGAACGGGGGGAGTGGGGCGGACTTGATCGCGCAGGTACGGTCTTGTCGTCTGGGTTCACGAAAAATGTAGTGTTCCCTTTCCTTAGGACTGGGAAGACTGCGGCAGCTCGAGAGGCTCTACACCAGTGCCGATGCAGGTAGCTGCGGGCTCGGGCTGTAGTGTTCGCTTTTGGAAAGCTTTAACTCCACAGCTCCGATTCTCGCTGCTAAAGGAGCGTGTAATAAGTAGAGGCGCTGTGTTGTGTCGTTGTGTTGTGGAGCTCTTGGGCAACAGTGTTTGCGGCTGCTCCGCCGCAGTGCTGCTGGTGTTGCTGTGTTGTGTGTGAGACTGGAGCCTACGTGCAAACTTGCTCGGGCAGCGTTGTGTAAGCTGCACGTAGACGGCAGGGGCTGCGTATCGGACTCCCGTGATCAAAATACATAGTCCCGAGAGAGAGAGGTTTTGTTACAGTAATGATTTTATCTCTCCAGCCTGGAGACGCAGCTGTAATTGCTGGCATGACGTTTGTAAAAGACCAAAGACACACGATTGCATGTTTATTGTGCAGGTCTATTTCACAGAATAGCCGTAAACCAATCTACCTGCGTGGCGGTACTTTAAGACAATAGCTTACAACTAGGTTAGTCCTCTGGTGTTTTCAATGAACTACAAGCTTTCATTCCTAACTAAACTAAACCTAAGCTTTGGCATTTCTCCTGACAACTACCCAGCGCTAATGGCAGTGGAGAAGTGTTGCTGTGTTCAGCTGCAGTTGGGATAGTCAGAATTTGTCGCAGGACAGGTTTCGTTTCGACTCAGACAGGGCGAGGGCTGTGCTTGAAGAAAGGAAAGAGGAGTTTTATGGCTTAATAGCTCGTTCAAGCAACTATTAATCATAGTGTTATGCACCAAGATGACTTCACCTTGGAAACTGAGCTTATAGGATTATATGTGTTATCTTTGATGACTACTTCTTTCTCTTTCTCTTCTCCCAGGGCTGTCTGGCTTTAGAAGGGGATCATGGATAAAACTTTGCACATTCTCCAGAAATCAGCAGACGGTGTGCCGACTGGGCTGTCCCTGGATATCAGCTTAAACATGGGTGAAGGGGACGACTTCACAGAGAACCAGATTGTGGGTCTGTCTGATAAAATTCCTTTGGTGAAACCTTTTTTCAAAAAGAAGCAGAGAAAATTAGATGCCAAATGCCTCCACCGAGCCTTGGAGGACCCTATCCTGACCACTCTGCTGAGCACGGACACTCTGGTCTCTGGGGATGGGGTGTTTGTTCCCCGAAACCAGCCCAGCCGGACCCCTGGCAGCCTGTGTGCTGCAGCAGTGGTCAAACAGAACTGCATGGACCAGGACTGTTTAAAGGACACATCCACTGCAGCTGATGGCACAGCAAGCCTTATGTCCCAGGACACTGATGTGGAAATAGCTGATACTACTGCAGAACTGGAGGAGACGGAGCGCACAGGGGAGCTCCCCAAAATCACTGACCCCTCCACAGACAATAGTCACTGCTTTCAGGTAAAAGCAGGCCTGAGGCCGGCTGGGAGCGCACCCTCCCGCACGGATATACCCCCCATAGTTAAAGCTCAGACCCCTCTTCAGGACTGCTCTCACAAAAGCAATGACCTTCTAACCTCTGTGGCCAAAAGCCTGCCGCTCAAAGACTGCACTGCTGTCCAAGAGTCTCATCCCCTGCTTTTCCCCAGTGCTCAGCCTGACAAAGGGGAGCTATTTCAGGATAAGAGCGAGGAGGCTTCCCTGGACCTGGTGTTTGAGCTGCTCACACAGCTGCAGTACCACACGCACCAGGCTGACTCTGTGGACATCTGTGTAGATTTCCTTCAAGGACTTTGTGTTTACGGCAACGACTGTGCCCACCACCACACGGTACTGCCCTACCACTGGCAGATCCGCCGGAGCAGCACTCACAAGTGGCAGAGTGTTGCTGACGAATCCCAGGAACAACTGGAGAGACTCTACTGCAACCCCGACAATGAGCAAGTCCGGCTCAAGTATCAGTAAGTACAGCTCCAGCCACCTGCACTCTTAATCATGATTTTTATTTAGATGTGGTTTCAATATGGGGAAGGAGATACACTTAAATTCCTTATTTCTCTTTTCAGTGATGTTTTCTGCTTTCAGTTCTATCAATTCAAAGCAGGAATCAGTCATGCATTGTGGTTAATAAATATTCCTAATCTTCCTTAAGTAGGCCTCCAAGAGCATTAGAATGCTGATTCCATTAAGCAGGCGTACCTTACACCAGGTGAACAGTGTCCCATTTCTGCTCTACAGAAACTCTGCTTTTAGAGAAGAATACAGTTGACAGTTGGGTGCATGCACAAGTGCATTGTGGTGTTGGTGAATAGGCTGGAGTGTGGTAAAGTGATAGGTAGTTTTCTTGTGACAAGGCAACAATAGTACAGTAAGCAGATATGCTTCTTGTTGTGAGTGATAAGCTACTTCTGTGTTGGGAACAGTCGAGCACAGAGCCGGAGCTTCCTCTTTGGTTTCAGCAGCAGGGCAGGGACAAAACTGAAAGCGTCAACACTCCAGCTGCTCTGTGTGTGATGGATGGACCTCAGCCAAGTCAATGCACCGCTAATAAAGGACACTTTTTACATGCAGCTGAGCTGTGCCCTCTGCCTGGTAACTACAGTGGGAACTAGGAAGAGTAGTTAGTGGTAGTAAGTAGTAATAGCTGTCACAAAACTATAAACATAAAAGTGGACAATATGGTCTATTGATCATATACATTTAGTAATGTCTATAGGTTTCTGAAAGTTGTTCTCTGAACTTGATCAATTTGAGACTTTTGATCACAAGGGAAACATCTACAACTGAAAATCTAGTTCTAAAACATTTTGTACTTTTTATTATCTGCCAATACCAAATTTCACCCAATACCAGTGCAGCGACTAAGAACTGCATTTATTTCCTTAAAACTAAACTAAAATAAGACAAAAGTGATCCAAATGTGTTATGTAGCTGTTATTTATCCCTTAAGTAACCACAGAGCAGCTTTGTATAAATAGAAATTCAACACTATGAGTTTTTCTGGGCCAACTATGACCAGTAAATAGTTTTATTACACCATTTATATGTCCAACCAGGATATCAGCTGAACCAATCTTTGGAAGCTGATATCTGATCCAGCAAATTTTTAAGTATTCACGTCTATGTCCGGTGCCAGTATCGGCTCAATGTATCCCTAGTTTAAATTACTAAGACTCTTCACATGCTAAGAAACTAAAAAATATTGCCTCTTGTAGTGGTGAGGGGGTGTCAATTTTAAATTATTATCCAAATAGTTATTTCTCAGACATGCAAAGTTAATATTAGATTTACAGGGCAGTAATTTTGTGTCATACTTGAACCTCAGCCAAGATGTTTACAGGCATGTTTTGGCACACCTCTGATCAACTGCAAAAATATCATCTGATTATTGTTCTCAGAAGACTCTTTTTAATAAGACATATTCAATGCAAATAGACAATGGACACAACCACATTAAACTCAGTATCACATTGACTTCCATGGCCTTTTATCCGCCCTCTGATTTCACTTATCCATTTCCTGTATTCCCCCCTCTCTGCGCCTGCGATGGACCAGAGCACACTCCCGAGCTGGACTTAACAGCTCTCACGTCCAAAAGCTGTGAACTTCCCTGACCCTCGGTTGCCTTGTGCGGTCAGCGACACAGGCATGCTTGGCAGCCCCCCCCCCCCGCCCTCCTCCCTCTCACACACACACGCACTAGCTTGTGTACACCGGCACTTGGCACGCAGGCGCTCACACGAAGCGGCTAACACAGAGCGCTCAGTGGCTGGGGCTGCTCACATGCACGCCTCCTCCTCGCAGACAGATAAAGCCTCTCTTTTTACGAGCTCTCTCTCACACACACACACACACGCACACACGCAAGCATTTGGCAACAACTCGTGGGCTGACATAAAGGAGCATGCAGCGCTTCCTGTCAAACTACTGTATGTTCACACACAAACGTATCACAGCCCAACGGGCCCGTGACCTTTTTTCAAATAAAGCCCTGTTTGGACAAGGGGGGTTACGTCACAATCCCGTGTGGAGAAGTTTGGACCGTGACGTGATGATATGGGGAGGACACGAGGTCGTTTCAGTCGGTTATCGGCTTTAATCCTCTCTTATCATAAACGAAATATCAAATGGCTTAAGGTAGGGCTGCAAGAGTACTGCAATCGAAACGTAATCGCAGTTTTCCTAAACGCACTGGTCTCATTCTGCTTAAAAGTGCTTAACCTGTAGTTTAGATCAAAAGTACAAATGTGCTCTGAAGTGTGATTCCTGTATTAGTTTCAGTTCATATTTCAGACTTTTTTTGTCAGTTCTTCGCGACATGATTAAAATGTGAATTCTATTATTCGCAATACAGAAAAATCCTTCAGCTAAAAGGTCTATTAACCAACCAGCATGTTTTGTAGAGTGAAAATGCTCTTGTGTTAGCACTTTTAGCCTGAAGAGCGTGATATTTTTTGTTCAAGAGATGTAAACAGTGTACAATGATCACTGTATGCAAAGAGATATTCATAACATTCAAATCTAGTACATTTGACTAAATAAGCACCAACTCTCGGACTTGGATGGGCCAAAACTCTAATTACACCTCGTATATCCTAATGGAGAAATAGTTTTACCATTTGTTTTTCTATCTGAAGTCTGTGAGCCACATCTATGTTGCCGACGACCTATCTCCATGACCTTACTGTCAACTTAAAGCGGCACGTGTTATCTGCGCAGAGATATGACCGTGGCGTTAAAGAATCACCATTTCCACTGAAAGCAAAGTGCAACTCGCTCCATAAACACGCAGCCCCACCTGGTGTTGTCAAAGACCTGAGGCCACGCTACTCTTCAAACAGAACTATGCTGACGTAGTTTAAGGTCCCATATTATGAGAAACCGACTTTGACCTTTTTTCTATGTTAAACTATCCATGGAGTTGTTTGGTTTCACTGGAAGTGTTTGAGTAATCCCTCTCAAGAACTCCAAATGTTCAGTGTCCGCTGTTTTACATCACGCAGCGTTGCCCCATTTGTCTTGTCACGGTTACAGGAATCATTGAGATCTTTCAGCGCTCGGATTGCTGTCAGTAAAACCCATCCCGTAGTAATAACCGCCGTTAAACGTGGACTATAATTTATCCGGAGGGCTAATCCACCACCTGCTTGTCTCCGTGAAAGTATTATTTAACGTTTCACAATACGGAATGAAACTTATCCTTTATTTGTTCAATTAAAGGTGTTTATCATTTCCAGGATACCTTGAAAAACATACATATTTGCTGTAACTTGGTCTTGTGGGCGACGGTTGCTCAGTTTGTAGAGTGTTTTAATACTGTTGTTGTGTCCTTGGGCAAGACACTTAACCTCCCCCTCGCCCCCAGTGTCTGTGTACATTGGTGTATGAATGTGTGTGTGTGAATGTCTGAGCGATTCCTTGACGTAAAACGCTTTGAGTGCCTTGAAGGTGGAAATATGTCAGTATAAAAATGTGACCATTGTGGCGCCAGCTGTTTTTTTTCATGGAGATAAGGAAGTTTAATGCTGCACTGTGGAGCTTTCTAGACAAACATCTCGGAGGGGACAAGCACTGCACCTTTTAATGCTTGTAGCTTTTGTTTTTAGCCTAACAGACGTAGACTTAGACACTTTATTGATCCACAACGGAAATTATTTGGACACAGTAGCTCAAACATCACAATATATTATAATAACAAAGAACAAAAATATAAAAGGTGATAATAAAATCAAAATAAGTAGCAAAAGTATAAAGAAAGTGGCTCTAGAGACTCTTCCTGACACACCCGACTGTGGGTAGCTTAAGGCAGTGTCCAGGCTTGATTATTGTCCTATGCTTGGTGAAAAGGTGCATTGTGTAACTTTTCTGGTGGATGCTTTTCTCCATGGAGATGTTATTGCTTTGTCTGGAATGTTTCACAGTATGGCATTAAACCATGGAGACCAAACAAGACCAAGTTACAGGTCAAATCTGTGGAAAGACAACCCCGCTCACTGTTTTTCAATGTATTTTTGAGCAATAAAACCACCTGTAATTGAATAATTGTAAAGTAGATGTGTTTAATATTCAGTCATATTGTGGGACATTGTGAGCAGCGCAATGACATATCCATAGAAACAAGAAGGTGACGAAGCTCCAACTGAAAAGTGGCACAGTGCACTTTTAAGCTAATGGTTCAGTTGGTGTTTGCGATTTTGATTCTGATCTGAAACAGGTTTGACTGTTTGGAAATGGCTGGTTGAAAATGGTGACGTTTAAAATTTTCACCTCAGAAACGCATGACTTATCGGTCACATCGGACACAATACCTCAGGACACGCCATTTTCCACTCGCTGCATGTTTACATTTCAGCAGTACGAAAACAACAACTTGGAGTAGAGTTGAAAAAGTTTCGCACTTTTGATTATTTTCCATTTTAGTGTCCGGCCACTTTGTCTGATTGTTGAGGGTCACCAGAATCCCCGGTAATAAATTGTGAAATGAGCGAGTAATTAAAACTTATGCAGAAACCATTCAGGACTAACGTGAGTCAGTATAGTCATATTTTCTTTGTGTTTTGGTCGTTTTTAAGCAGTTTTTTTGTATTTTACCGAAACAAATGACAATGTATGCCTCTCTTTACTGTTGGCAGGGATCAGATTGGTCAAAAATAGGGACACCTGGAACATTTCTTGTATAAAACTGGGTCAAATCAGTGGTTTTGGATAAATCTGCTGGAAGAGGTGATACAGGGCTCAAAACTGGGACTGTCCCGGGGAAATAGGGACGTCTGGTCACTTTACGATTGTTGTACTTTTATTGTTAGCCTGACAAGCGCTGATGTTGAGCGAGTCATGCGTTAGGCCATTTGACTTGAGTTAATTTCCATGCAAACAGGGACATTTGCATTATTTACCTACCCTTAATCCATTTCAGGGGGGTGTTGTTTGAATTTGTTTAAGAAAGACAACTCAGCTGACATGTTGTTACCCTTTCTCAATTACCTCAAGGTGTATGCTTAGCTGATGGCGAAGCTCGAGTGTTAAATTCAGTTGGATGACTCAAGCCAATGATGATTATAATTGTTTTATTGTCACTAAGCGATGGGGCGATACTGGGTAATTTCAGTGCGCTGACTCACCCATCACTAAAAGGCTAAGAGTAAACTGTGCAATTTGGTCGCTGAGCTATCATTTTAAGTTATTTACCCGAGCTTTGTGTCGGGGTACGCGTGTAACGAGAGCTCATCTAATACCCCTCCGACATAATCCGGCCTTTTCAAACACACTCGCCGTCGCCGTGGATACCGGCAGCGCATGATAACATCGTTAGCGATCTAAAGAGCAAGCAGATGACTTAACAAGCGCTAGCGTCGGTATGGAAACGCGGCCCTGTTTTCTCTCTTCTTTTTTTTCCTCTTCACAGAGACGAGCACATGAGATTTTGAGCCCGCCTGTGTGTGATTAACCAGCCGGATTGTGCTTACGTATGATCCATTGCACAGGTTAATCCCATCCATATGATAAGCAGAGATGGAAGTCCGGCTAATCCGCCTTAGTCATGAACTCAGCAGTACAGAGGAATGTCCCAGTCATCGAGAAGGTACTCCGCGCTAATCTAACGTTAGCCGATTTATGTCTCGGGCCTCCGTCCTGTCCCAGTGCAGTGTGGGAGTGGAGGTGAGAGCGAAAACACTTGCACTTGCTGAGAGTCGGTCATTTCCTAACTCAATTTTCGCAAGTTACTGCGCACCGCAACAAGACGTAAACAAGAGTGGACGTTGTCAAGGTTGAATCATAAGCAGGCGTGGAGCTGTGGAAGCACAAAATCACGAAATTGTCGAGTTGCAAAATAGCGAGGCCTGATTTGGCTACTTTTTTCCATTGACAAGTTGATGTTTTCCAAGAAGTAACAAAAATAGTAGTCAAAAATATATAGGCCTTTTAATCAAAACAAAAACTAGCACTCAAACTAGATACTCAGTTGAACAGGTATCAGTACTGGGAAATATAAGAGCATTTTATTGTGAAATTGCTTAAAATTTCGGTATTCATGAGCAAGTTATAGCAATTGACCAATTCAGAACAAAATATTATGGGGAAAAGTCTTCAAATCAGGAAGGAATTATTAGTCTGAAACTCAAGAACTGTGAAATCTGCAGGGTTCCAGTAAAAATGTGACATTTTGTCGTCATAGACCATAGTGTGTGAGTGTGCGTAGATTAAACCTAAGCCTTTCCTTTCCTTCCTGGTAAAAAGCGTAATTCCCAAATACATTATTATATTATAGTATTGTAGTACATGTATAACGTAATTCACAGTTTTTAAAAGTGTTTTCTTAATAATATTGTGCATTAATTTGAGTTTACAAAGAATATAGGAACGGAAATAAGAACTGTCCACGAACCGGTATCGAAAATCAGTCATCATTAAAGTATTGGAAAAAATCAAACTCTACCCAGCCCTAATTATACCAGATTAAACGTTGCATAAACCAGCTTTGTCAATCAATCTCAGTTTAATTTAACTTGACGCACTCATCTGGATGCGTCACCAGAGCTAAATCCTCACCAGGACTTTCAGAACTTTCCATTTTACCCTCCAAAAAGTTATGTTTCGGTTGACACACACCGTTATTTGTTACACGAAATGCACAAACGCGAATCCACTTCTCGGTGGGACCCAATCGGCTCGCGGTGACTTGGTGTACAAGCGCTCCTTTTGTGTGCAGCAGGTGTGGAAAGGCCCGCTCGTCATTAACAGGCATAAAGAGTCACCGCGCTCCAAGGGCAGAGCGACCTGACACCGGACTGACTTGTGTGTGCGCTGCAGATTACGTGTGTGTGTGTGTGTGTGTTGATATCGCCGGGGATTCCGTGTTGGCTTTGTGTACAGTGTCACGATCCAGAGAAAATAAAAGGTGTGTGTGTGCATGTGTGCAGATTGTGTCATTTGTATGTATGTGTGTGTGTGTCAGTGTCAGACAGCCCGTGGTATGAATCAGCCAGGCGAGGTCTGGGTTACTCACACTCACTCATCTCCACTCATCCTTCATGTACGTTTGTTTACTCTTTATTTACATTCTTTACATTTTGCATTCGCTAGTTTTATTTCATCGATTGAGTGGTTTTGTGTGAAAAAAATTTACTAAATCAAAAATGTTTAAAAATCTACAAAGTCTGCGAGTACATTAAAGTGGAGCTGAACGATTTGGGGAAAATATGTAACAAGCAGATTAGATTAAATTTCCGATTTATGTTTTAACAATGGGATCCTGTTCAAAGTTAGTTTTTAAAAAGACTGAAATATGAACTGACAAACTAATACAAGAATCCCATTTCAGAAGATGTTTGTACAGATATAAACTACAGGCTCTTTTTATGCAGAATATGGCAAGATACAAACCGCAAACTGATCAGATTTTACTACTTATAGGTCTGTGTTTGAGTAAAATGAACATTTTTGTTTCATTCTATAAACTACTGACAACATTTCTCCCAAATTCCAAATGAAAATATTGTCATTTAGAGCATTTATTTGCAGAAAACGACAAATGATCAAAATAACAAAGAAGATTAAATGTTTTCAGACCTCAAATAATGCGAAGAAAACAAGATCAGATTCATTTTAATGCAACACAATACAAATGTTTTAACTTGGGAAGAGTTCAGAAATCAATTTTGGTGGAATAACCCTGATTTTTACAGTGGTTTTTATACTTTTCCTCCTTAAACCTCATCAGTGCCTCATTAAACAGAATGAGGTGTGCTTGTGCTTGTTGGAACGGCTCTCATACATGTAGAGATGCTGATTTCAGAAAAAAAATGCAGTGGTGTCTTATTTTTTCCAGAGCTGTATGCGGTTTGTGGAAAAAATGATGGCGCTTAAAAAAATGTTTGTGATTTAATAATTGCGTCCATTCAAACTGGGATTAATATCGCAACGCTATTATTTATAATTATATTTCAAGTCACCTCAGAAGAATTTTTTCCGCATTTATTTAGTCAATTATCCAGACCGTTTGAAAAACACAATGCTTTTCCCTCAGTAAGGTCATAACATTAAATTTGCACATTCAAACCACCGCTCCCAGCACAACCTTTAACCTCGTCTGTTTACCCATCCCTCCCCATAACAACTCCATTACTTATTGCCTTTCTTTGACACCCTTCCACTTTTGTTTGCATCTCCTTTTTATATCTAATTCGTCCCCAGAGGCACTAACCACACTGGAGATAATGGCGCGCTAGGCCTGCTTTCTCTCCGCTCCTGCCATTTTTTACTATTTGGGCCATGTTCCTCCCTCTTTCAGACCGATTTGTACGATCTGCGCTTTCTCAAGTGTTCCGAGGCAGGTCCATTTATCTTTTCATCTTTTCATACACGCTGTACTTTTGAATGCTTTAAATGTTCAGACTGGAGGGCTAAAGGACACACACGAGACACCTTGAACTCGGAGTAAAGATAGGACACTTGTCGAGGGACTGTCTGGCAGGGCTTGGACGTGACTTCTTGTGTAATTCTGACAAAATAACAAATCCAAAACATGAAATGAGTTTGTCAGTGAATGGCATAGAGTATATATTAATTAGGGAAACTAACCCATGACGTGGAAGTGTCAGGCCAAGGCAAGCTTTGTCAGCAGATTCCCCTGACTGGCTGAGGCTGACTTATCCGGGCATAACTGGCTGAGGATTGCGTGTACGTACATGAATCTGTCAGAAGAATGCCTGCGTGGTTCATGTTCTTTTTTTTTTTCCTCCCAACTGTGTGACGTGCACAATAGCATGACTGATGTTGGTATGCGGGTCCCTGTACCAAGAGCCGTGAGAACATTTCCAACCCGCGTGTATGTGTCAAAGGAGCGCCGCACTGGGATCAGCCGCCATCTTGAAAGCGCCAAAGTTTTCCTAACCTTTATTTGTCTTGGGTTTTGCTGAGCGCTGAGAAATCCAGTCTTTTTATAGCGGCCTGATAAACATATTCACTCCTGGGAGCTTCTTAAATGAGCCGAAAACAGGTTCGCAAGTGCCTTCTCAGCTCCACCTGACTTGTTTTCTTTCGCCCTCGGCACTCGGGGGAGAGAAAAAAAAAAAAAAGAAAAACAAAACTCAAGCAACTCGCAGCAAGTACGTCAACAAGTCTATTCCCACTCCTGCTTTCCCTGTAAAATTGTATACGTCTTTCTTTGAATTATCTGGTGACCTTTCCTATCTGGAGGCCACCATTGCTCAGAGCAGCATGACATTTCAAGCCAGGTCTTGAGCTCGTAGTGCCAGCTTGGGCTTGCCGAGCGTCTCTCTCTCTCCATCAGTGGATTGGCTAACACAATTGGAGCGCACATACTCATTGCACTTAATTTAACCGCTGGAATTTTATTTTCTAAGGCCCACAAACCAGTCTGGGAAGGAAGATGGGATGGGACTTAAAAAGAAACGTTTCATGATCTGTTCATTTCACAGAGCTGTTCAAAGGACTATTTATACCTGCGTATTAGATTTTCCCCACAGGTTAATCCCGTGGTTTATTATGCAATCCATATTTGAATCATTTTATTTAGTACAATTTAGATCTTAGAGTGAATGTCACCTATTGCCTAAAAAGGTCTGACTACAGATTTAATGTCATTCCTTCTGTTTGGGGCCTCCAAAATTGTGCGTCACCTCAGTACAGATAAATGTTATTAGGTCTTAATATCAGTCACCGTGTACTGTCTGCATCTAATTATAAAGTGTTTTATTGTCCAAGAATCAGGAAGTGTTCTGTTCAGAGTCCGAGTTATTTTAAGCATTACCCTGACAGCAAAAACTTCCCTCTGAAAGTTGTATAGAGATGTCATAATTAGTATTCTCAGAAAGGTTAAGTGAGTAAGGAATACTTTGGATAACTATGAACCATTTGAAACAAACCAGTTCAGTTTTTCACCTTTTAAAGACAGTGAAACTCAGGGACAGCGTGTACAATTACAATCAATACTCCAAACAAAATGCATCATTTGTTCTACCAGTTTTTTGTTCAGACTGTGTGGTACCACCATAGTGTGCTCTGTCAATTAAAAAAAACTGTTATACTGTGTTTTACGAACAAAGAAATTAATCTGATTAGAAAATGAATCACAAACAGTTGCACAAAGCCTCAAAAATAAATAAATACAATTAAAAGTCCAATCATCAGCCATGAACATCCCATTTCTTCTGGTTGAGAAAGCCAGACGGACCCACAGCGATACAGGGAAAGGCAGGAGACGATATTCACATTTGGTGTCACGATTAATTGCTGACAGTTTTAAAACGTTATGGATATGAACAACTATAATTTTAGTTCCATATTTAAACAACAGCTGTACTTTGTTATTAGTGAAAACAACAATGATCTAGTAGAGAACATTAAGGATAAGGAGCTTTTTCATATTCTGGTGATATAAAGGTCCTCATCTTCATTGATTATCACAACTATGTGTGCAAAAATACTGAAATATCGATAGCGTTGCATTTAATTTGATGATACAGTATCGATATCATGGGCTTCTGTATTGATATATTGCCAAGAGTGTTTTTTTGGTATATTTTACTACATTATTTTGTGAAAAAGCTGCAGTTGTGTTGCATGTGTGGAGAAAGGGAACTTGTTTATGCAATACAGTTGACACATTCACTGTTTTGATGAGTAACTTTGCATAAACTTAGTGGTTTAATAAAGACTTTTAGTATCACAGCCACAATTAGCTTTTGTTTTTTACTGAAGCACATTGAATTAATTTGAAATATATCAAATCGAAACGTATTAAGTTAAAAGAAAGTGCACTGTATCGAAAAATGTATCATATGTATCATCAGTTTCTTAATGATACCCAGCCCTAGTCACAGCTATATAAAATGTCCCATGAGTGATTATCGTTAATTCTTTTTATCACTACTGTTTATTGTCCCGTTGTGCTTACACAGGGGCAGAGTTGACAGTAAACGGGCACATTATGGGCAGTGTGGCATGTGCCTCTGACACTGTAACGTGGCACAGCAGGCACACAGTGTTTGTACTCCAACACCCTGAGAGTCACAGATGAATCCTCCCTGTGCTTTCTTCTACCGACCGAACACAAACATAGCAGGGACACCGTGTTAGTCCAGGAACGGGGGTTTTACAGAACAGGGCGATACCAACCCGAGTTACAGGGAGTGCTGTTGGCCAAAGGTGAAATCGTTTACTCTCATGCCACTCCTATTCACAATTGACTTTTCATATCTTTTGTATTTTCTGGGAAAGCCAACATATAGTATTCAAACATGCTTTCAAATCAGACTTCTCTAGGCCAAAAAGAGATTATAAGCAAATAGGTAAGGTAAGTAATTAGATAATGTTAGAGATGAGTGATACCTCGGTTCAAGTTTTATCCATGATATCAAATGGCACTTCTAGATATCGTTTATAGTGAGATATAGTAAAATTTTGCAGATATTTGGCACCGATTTTTTTAATAAGGCTCTTTGTGCCCATCTGTCTATTGTAATTTATCCACAGTGCATCAAATGTTTTATTTTTTAAACACAGTAAAAAGTGATGTAGAAGAGCAATGAGGCAAAAAAAGATGTGTTTACACAATGGAGCAGGGTTCATAAGACTTATCTGCTTCCTGTTCCTTTTGTTCATGCAGCAATGACAAGGCACACAATGACTGGAACATGTATTTATGTTGTCGGGTTTCGTGTTCTTCTATTAAAATTGATGCCAACAAAAATAATGGCATGAGCAGTACATGAATAAATAAAAAACAATCATGCAACATATTATCGGTTATCGGCCACAGCAGCAGAAAACATGTCAGTATCGGCTCAAATAATCCATATCGGACAATCCCTAGTGGGGAAGGTATGTTTAGAGCTACAACATGTTAAGTCAGGAACAGGGTGTCCAGATTTTCAGATTTCAAAACTGGGACACACCCGGGCTGGGATGGTCCTTTGTCCCTCCTAAAGTGACTTATGGGTCTGTCATAATCTGAGGGATTTCTGTTTGTGCTTTCTTTTCTTTCTTTTCTTTTTTTTTTTGCTTTATGCTCATTTTCAAGCACTGTTTTCTGTATTTTACCTCAACAAACCACAATGTATGCCCCTTTGTACTGTTGGCAAGGATCAGATTGGTTCAAAATAGGGACAACTGGGACATTTTTTGTATAAAACTGAGACAAATCAGTGGTTTTGGTTAAATCTGCTGGGACATGGGTCACAGGGCTCAAAACTAAGATTGTCCCGGGGAAATAGGAACATCTGGTCACCCTGGTCAAGAATCATGCGGCTAATGGAAGTTGGCGTCATCAATGTTATCAAATTACAACAAAATGTTACTGAAGCATTTTGTTTTTTTGACAAAACAATAGGCTAATGATTGGGTTTGGGTTCCCAGTAACCTGATGATCAGCTGATGGTCTCGCTTTGCTTGTTCTCATGCAGTCAAATGATATTCGCTTCCAGTCCTGCCATCGCACTAAGTCCGAGCACAGCCCGCCCCGAGCTCGCGTCTGTATAATTGGCTTTGCCCAGAAGATGAGTCGGCAGTAATTATCACCTCCTGAGTGAAACTGCCGGTGTGAGCGCACAACCCCAGTGACCGGCATCACATGCAAATGAATACAGAGAGTGTAGCATGAGGTTTCACTTCTCCAAGCTGTTTGCACAAGCTAGCAAGTTGTTAGTCAGGACTAGCAAGTCACCACATTCACACATTCCTGCGCACCTAGCATGAAAAAATAGACAAACACTGTGAAGTTGTGACCGCTCCGAAACAACACACACTTTCAATTCACAAATTACCATAGATTGACCTTCAACCCCAGATCCAATTAGTTTGCCCAAAAAAAAATCAATGGGGCCATTAAGAGTGGAAGGCTGCGTGCGTGTTTTCACTATGTGTGCTAATCCCCGAGCACATATAGCCTGAGCGCAGGGCTGCTGTCTGCTCCTCATGTCGGTAGCGTGCCAGAGCCATGCCCACATTCATGCGAGGGCTGTGTCTGACCCAGAAAGGATTTGCCAGAGGCCGTATGGCGCAGTGGAGCAGAGACACTGATGTGCCGAGAGGGGATTTGACCTATGATGCCCAGACTGTGTGGGGTTAAGGGAGGATATACTACTACAGACTCTTACTTTTACACACGTTTACCAGGTTCTTTGCATTTTTTAAAGAATGTCCTTTGTTGTCAAGAAGGCTAGTATTAGTAATAGTATTAGAAGTTTCTGTTATATAAAAGACTCAAGATTTTTCCAAAGTTCCTCACATGTTTAGAGTTAGAAATGCCAGTGAAAGCAAATATTCAAATCATGACTACAGCTGTACTTTCTATTGCATTGTATAGGCCCACATACAAAACTACAGTAGAGGCTAAAATGGCCATGAAAGTCATTTTAATATCCAGAAACAGTAGTGCTTAGTATAATTTTCATAGGAACAGAAGTGCTCCAAAGATCTAAGTTGCTGATGTCAATAACTAACTTAAGATTGTATTATGATTTTTACATGTAATACAAATAAAGTAGTGAAGCATACATTATTTTTTGGACTATAAGTCTCCTCGGAGTATAAGTCAGCCAAAAAATACATAATGAAGAAGAAAAAAACAACATGTATAAGTCGTACTGGACTAAAAGTCTCACTTTTGGGGGGAAATTTATTCAATCAGAGACCGAGAACTGACACTTCATCTTGAAAGGCGAGTTATAGAAGTTATAGTAATAAAAACAACCAAATGGAG
Source organism: Odontamblyopus lacepedii (assembly GCA_034769755.1). Lineage (NCBI taxonomy): Eukaryota > Metazoa > Chordata > Actinopteri > Gobiiformes > Gobiidae > Odontamblyopus > Odontamblyopus lacepedii. The sequence goes on from CM068357.1 coordinate 12,749,091, forward strand.
AAGAATCCATGGATCATTCAAACCAAAAATAAGGAAATGAAAATTATTTGTCTCTAAAACCAAAATGAAAAAACAGATAATTTATTTTTTCATTTTTGATTCATATATACGATTCATATATTTGGTCTACTGGCTGTCAGTGAGAAAAATTTAATATATAAGTCACATCTGAGTATAAGTCACAGGACCAGCCAAACCCTGAAAAAAATGTGACTAGCCCGAATAATACAGTACATTATTTTTGAATGCAAATGCTAAATAATGTTGGCTATTTATAACCAAAATCAGTCATTGAGCGACTATTCGGAGCCTTGGTCATCTTCCTCTATGAGTCTTGGGTCATTTACGTTTGAATCAAGCCAAGCATGAGCCGCCGATTGAAAAATAAGTCTGTCTGCCGCACAATGAACAAATTATTATTATGTTTCTCATAATTTATTTGCTCTTCTCTAGGGGCCGTGTCTTCTCTCTCGATTTCGGGGCGATGCGAGTGTGCGACCTGGAGTTTGACCGCGTCCGGAGACTGACCACGCCGCCCGGCACCACAAACCCCGCCCCCTCGCCCAACTGTCACACCACATGGAAGTACTACTGTAGAGACAACTTTGGCTGGAGGGAATACTCTGAGGTAAGCGAGTGCGACGTACAAACTCAACTGTGCTCACCGATCAATCTCGCCGTCTGGAAAAAATCGATTCAGACAGACACGCTCTGAAATTCACAGCTGCGCCCTCCCGATGGCAATTTACTTTACCCTCTATCTATTATTATCGGCTCTGCTTTGTGTTCTTGTGCTTTTAAACGTGCGTTGTGTAACTTTTCTGATGGTGTGCCTCTGAAATGCTTTTCTCCATGTTATTGCTCTGTCTGGAAGGTTTCACAGTACGGCATTAAACCTTTACGTCTTCATGGAGACCAAACCAGACCAAGAAACAGGTCAGATCTTTGGAGACGCAGCCCCGCTCACAGTCAGAATGCCTGTTTTTCTAGCTGTTTTTGAGCTATAAAACCACATGTAATTGAATAAATGTGAAGTTGAGCTGTTTAAAGTCATACTGTGGAACTTTCCAGGCAGAGCAATGCCATTTCCATATTCCCCTACAGAAAACACAATGCACCATTAATAAAAAGACAAAACAGAAGGCATTTTTAAGACCGTAACTAACAATATTCTGCTTATAAAGGTGCACTTTCACTTGTGACTTTTCTGGTGAAGGTTCAGTGACCTCTTTTATTGCTTTGCCCGTAATAGTCCACATTGTGCTATTAATCTTATCTATCTCCATGGAAACGAGCAGGTCATGCCAACCGGACGACCATTCCATAGCTCATATCTGAGGTGTCGTTTAGCAAGAAAATTAATTTGAATAAATGCAACTAGGATACATTTAATGTCATTCTGTGGAGCAATACTGGTGAAGCATAACACCCTCTCCTACAAAAGATACAAAGGGCACCTTTAATCAATATATTGTTTTTAGTTGTAAAAAAAAAAAATATATATATATATATATATATATATATATATGTTTGCTGTCTTGGAGAAAGTTAATTACCGGTATTTCTTTTTGTAAATAGGTTTTTACTTCTGCCTTTACATTTTCGGTCAAGATGACGCTATTGTCATATTGTTTATCTTACCAAGTTGTATATGGCCGAATAAAATCAATCAAATAAAAAAATTCAATCAGTCAATGGCTGGTGAAAGTCTAATGTTTTGATAATCATAATCAGGGCTCTACGCTAACTTTTTTTTTCAGGAGCACATGTGCCCCTAAATTAAAAATTTTAGGAGCACAGAAAAAAAAATGGGGGCACAAATAGGTTTTCATTTTGAACGATTATTACAGTGCAGAACTTGCGCACACCAACTTATTTGAATGAATTTAATACAAAAAACAAAAGAATTATGACTGTACTTTTCCTGCATGATCGCAGTGTTTTTATAAATATATCTTCATTTTATCTGATTAATATTTAGATTTAAAATAAACCAAACAGACTGTACTGCACTGAAACACTCTGTGGCCCTTTTTGGACCTTCACCACAGTTTAAGAACCTCTTCTTTAAGAGAACTTCCACTGGCACTTTACACAAAACTGCTTCAAAGTGAAAAACATAAGTAAGATTTTTAAACCTGTATTTTCAAATTCCTAGGTGAAGTTACATTCTCTTCCTGGTTTTACAGTGGTTTTTTGCCTCTGCACATTTACCAAACCAAACGCACATTGTGACAGAGTTATTTGGCATTTTCTTAGGCAAACTTCAGCCCACGTATCGCCTGCTCTGTGCTGTGGGTCTGCTCTGTGCGGACACTGACAGAAAATTAGTGTTGGCGTATTTGACGTGAGGCGGAAGGATAGGTGGGATACCTGCCCTGTGACGCACGTTGGTACACAAGGGTGCGCGCTGTGGACAAGCCGCGCGCTGCGGAGCCTGTGCTAACGGGCCGCACAGTGTCTGCGGGCTCCAGTGCACAGGCCGCAGAGAGACGTCCCGCGTGGTCACGCACACCGGTACAAGTTTATTGCAGCGGCCGTAATGAAATATGATCACACTATTCAGACCTTGAGTCCGTGATAAGACCGAGTCCAAATGCGCTCGAGTCCGAGACAAGACCAAGACAAAGCTCTCGCTTTAGCGGAGAAGGAAGGGCGCGGAGAAGGAAGGGCGCTCCTCGTTGAAGCTGGGCGTGGGTGTGTTTTGAAGCGGAGTTTGTTCATATGAGTGATATCAGCGCACACGCGGAACTCGTACGCTGGGGTCAGCGCTCGCGCTGGGAAAGCGTGCGGCGCTTTAGGGGCGATCCAGGCTTGGGCACGATTCTGAAGTCCTAGTGTGAGTGCGCCCCTAATGTTTGATACATTTAGAACGTTTAACTTGTCACGTTACGTCTGTGCAGCTCCTTATTGTGGCTGCAGAAGCACTCGCACTGGTGCGACTGTTTTATTTTCCTCGTTCGCACGACGAAATATTTACTCGCAAATGCGAGTGAAATGGGCGCACTGTAGAGCCCTGATCATAATTAATTCAGTTAGCTGTTGTAGCTAGAGCTATCATTAAGAAGTTGTCGATATGATACATAGGCCACGATACGATAAGTTTTTCTTAAAACGATTTGATACAATATATTTCAAATCTTTTCGATACGGTTCAGTAAAAAACTAAGGCTTAATGATGGCTGTGATACTAAAAGTCTTTATTAAACCACTAACTTTGTGTTAATATGAAAAACACCCATTTTACTCGACAGTAAAAATGTCAAATTTGTTCCACAACAAGTTTCCTTTCTCCAAACAAGCAACACAAGTGTAGCACTTTCACAAAATAATTTAGTAAAATATATCATAAAATACTCTTGGCAATATGTCGATACAACAGCCCACGATATCGATCATTAAATTACGGTATCATCAAATTAAACAGTACGATATATAATTTTTTCAGTATTTTTGCATTAGCTGTAACCCTTTTCAACACTTTCCAGAACCACATTGTGCAACTGGTGTTTTTTTATTGCTTGCTAGATTTGCACCATTGAAATTTCCATGCAGTCAGCTTATCCACACCACAAAATAAAAAAAACTGTCCGCTGTACTCTATTATATCCACTGTTCCGTATTTTAATTAGTTTACGTTTGCCTTTTTTCCCCCACACTAGCCTGTTGTGAAGCTCATCGAGGAAGCCAGCGCCAGGGGTCTGAAGGAGGTGCGCTTCATCACACTCCAAAACCAGTACATCCTCAACATCCGGGAGGGCTTCCAGCAAAATGCCGTCTTCGGGTTCAGGAGGCAGATCAAGAAACGGCCCATGTACATGTCCTCGGTGGTCCTCACGCCGCACCTGCAGTACGTATCCCACAGCACACACAAACACACAATGAAAAAGCTCTTTAGAGATGACACAATACTCACAATAATAAGATTTGAGAGTAGCTGGGACATCAAAAAGCATGTTCAAAATGGTTAAAGGAGGTGTATAATGATATAGTTACTGGCTTATATAATAATTATGTTAGAATGATTTTTATGTATCTGAAACTATTTTAGTAGTTTTGTGAGGCTTTCTTCTTGCCGGTGTACAATGGATTGGAATCTAATCCTCTGTTCCACCTTGTAATGTCATGAAGCGGTATGTTGTAGAAGTGTTCAGCTTGTCCAAGAAAGGGTGGAAGTAAAAGGCTGGAGACCAACTGCATGTCTTAAGCAGGAGAAGTTTATTTACCATGAGTAATACTCGAAAAGTCAACATAGTATGATCTCAAAAGTGAACATAGTATGATCCGGGTCCGCATTATTGATGGTAAATAAACCTTTTAGCCTTTTACTTCCACCATTTCTTGGACAAGCTTCTACAAAACCTTCTACAACACGGTAGTTGTCAAGTTAACAGCTGGCTTTTACATTTTGTTTGGTAGAGATGGGCAATTACAGAGCTGAAATTATCCAAATGATTCTAGTGAAGGGGTGTCTTGTGTAAAAACGCAGTGGAGCTCTTTCTGTTTGACCACATGACATCACAAAGTGGAACAAGTTGGAGTGTTTCAGAGAAGAACGCGGCCTGAATATGCTATATTTGTGTGTTAAACATGTCTGAAAGAAGCAAAACACAACCCCGGATATGTTTTTGATGAGGAAACAAGATTATAACAGATCAGAAAATAGCGTAATATGGGTGCTTTAAAACTACCATCTGTCCATTTATTTTTTCTCTAGCAGATGTGAAACCTGTTCTCCCCTCCTCTCACCTGGCCTTTGTTCATGCTCACCTGTGCTCTCTGGTCTTCTTTAGTCGGGCCAGCAGTAACACAGCAGTAACATAGGTAGTATCTAGTGGTGGAGTGTGAGAATACAACAGGGACGGGCTGGCCAATCAAGAGACAGATCGTGAAACGCCCCATGTACTGTCTTTTTTGGACTATAAGTCGCTCTGGAGTATAAGTCGCACCAGCTAAAAAATGCGTAATGAAAAGGAAAAAAATGTATATAAGTCGTAACTTTTGGGTAAATTTATCTTATAAAATCAGAGACCAGAGAGAGAGAGAGAGAACAAGAGGCTGTTAACGTAACAGTTATTCAGAAAACTAGAGCATAAACAACAGAACATAACAAGTTTACCAAACTCTCCATCTGACTCCAAATCACTAAATCCACTGAATTCTACATCCTCGGTGTCACTTTTGTGCAACTCCATGACCTCCGGAGGTAAACGGAGTGCCACTTCCTCTTCTGTCATCAGCAGCTGTCATTAGACTCAGCATTTGTTCTAGTTGGAATTATTCGGGCCTTTCTGAATCCCGACAGGATGGTTTCGGTTGTCCAAATCCATGCTTTGTCAATCCATCCAATGATTTCCAGGAAAGTCACTGACATGATACTAGACATCAGACAGGACAGAGGCTCTTTCTGCAGCCGACATGCGCAGCTGCAGTGTGAAATTTTTAATATATAAGTCGCACCTGAGTATAAATCTCAGGACCACCCAAGCCATGAAAAAACTTATAGTCCGAAAAATATGGTCCATGTCCTTGGTGGTCCTCAAAAAAGGTGTCCAGAGATGAGACAATACTTGGATAAGCCCCCTGATTTGACTGCACCTGATAATAATTACTCAGGGCATTAACGTGTAGTAGAACAGCCAGTCCCCCGCGCACACGTAAAGGTCATTGGTTTAATAGTCTGAGCTGCGTCTGAATCTCCAACCCGTTTTCTCTCTGTTCTACAAACCACCGTCTGCAGGAATATTTAGTATCAGCAATAGAAATGATTAGAAAAACAGCTCTTTTACTGTTGCTCTACTGTGGTTTCTTGACATTTGCGAAGACGTCATATTTACAGGAGCAAGAAGAAAAAGGCTAAGTAGGCTTTTTGGAGCGGATACACCGTCTGCTTTTCTGTTGATGCTTTGGAACGTGGACCGTATGCAGTGTTACAGCCCAACAAGGAAACATTTGTGCTTGATTATGCAGTCAGAAGTGATGCAATAGTATATCGCTAATATGCAGATGTGAGATAGTAAGCTCACAGTTAGGGCGCCGGTGTTGGAGAAACGGTCGACAACAACAATTTTGGTCATCGATATAATACAGCAATTATTATTTCGGTTAATTGATGTTGTTTACATTGTGGAAGGCCTGTTTTGAATGCACTTGACCAAGATGAAACTAAAGAGATGCCGCCAGAAAATATCTTCATAAAGTCTTCTTTAAGCACATGGCATGTTTGGTCCAGAAAACAATTATTCAATTTCTACATGAGCTGACGAGCTGATGAATTTACCATTTCATTTATCACTTAGTTGCCACCAATTGACTAACTTGCTTCAGTCCTACTACTATCAAACAAGCGGTGATGGAAAGTAGCGAAATGCAAAACTAAAAGTACATTAAGTACATTTTCCAGTGGATACTTTTTACTTTTACTTCACTACATTTGAGGACAGGTATCTGTACTTCCTACTACAGTTTAGATCTAGACTGAAATGTAAAAAGTACTTTTCTTTATCATTTGAGACCTGCTGAAAAGGCTAAGACTTATTTTTAGTACATTTTATTTGAGTTTATGTCCCAACTATGAGCAAAACAAACACACAAAAACACAAAATGGCTAGAAAAGTCAATTGTATCACTTAAAATCCACTAAACTCATTATCAAAATCACTACATTTCATCCTTTAATTGTTCTAAAACTCTCTGTAAAGTGCTTTTAAAGTACTTTTAAAAAAAATACTTTTACTACTTTTGCTCCAGTATCTTTACTTTTCACCAGTAACAAAACTGAGTACTTCACCTACCACTGCAAGTAATAGTAAAAAGCATTTGCAGTTGTAGTTATTTATCATTATTAATGTAATAGGCTTTGTCGTCGTACTCACACCTTTGCTAAATCGTAAAAATGCTGCAATATGCTAGTTTGATGCTACACGAACCAACTGTCACTGTTGGATCAGAAGCTTCTATTTCTCACATAATGGTCGTCTAGACTCGCCCATTGTGCTACGGAGGAGATATTGTCGATTTGGAGGAGAAAAAACTGCAACAAAGTGCCAGAATTCCACATCAAACAACAAAGATGGGGTCCAGTACATTTCGATAATAGGCATAATGTGATTCTATTAGCGGGGATATGGCCAATACAGAACTTTGTGCATTGGAATGTGTTTTTACTTGGCAAAAGCTCGAACGGAAAATTAGATAATGAGGAGAGCGAGAACAGATGAGGTCGAGGAATACGACTGTGGGACAACAACATGCAGCTAATCCTGATTCTTGTCTTATTATTTGCACCGATAACAGAATTACATCAATCACAACATTCTCGTGTCATTTGTTTAAAGATACACTGTGTAACTTTTTGGTTGGGGGTCTGTCACCTGCTTTTTTCTACGAATATGTCATTGCTCTGCCTGGAATGTTCCACAGTATGACATTAAACGGCTCTATGTCGCATTTATTCAATTACATGTGGTTTTATAGCTCAAAATTACGTAGAAAAACAAGAATTCTGACTGTGAGTGGGGTCGCCTCTCCACAGATCTGACCTGTAACTTGGTCTGGTTTGGTCTCCATGAAGATAGAAAGGTTTAATGCCATACTGTGAAACATTCCAGACAGAAGAATAACATCTCCATGCAGAAAAAAAAGCATTTGATGGACCCAACGCCAAAAAAAATAAATAAATAAAAAAATGCACAACGCGTCTTTCAAATTGATCTGGAGGACAAGTCTGAACTCTATGGGGAAATTTGCTCTTGCCGATTTCATTTAAATATTTCTTTTCACTATAGAGTTGTTGAATGATGTTGACGTTACTTCCAGGTCTAACCAGAAACTTCACAGCTGATTTCTATCTTTGTTTTTGTTCCTTATTCACCAAAGAAGTGACAGTTCCCTTTCTAAAGCATGCAGCATATTTAACCACAAATTGTGTCATACACAATGTACATAATCTCATAATAACTCATTATTAGATTGGATTATTAGAGTAGGGTGACCAGATTTTCAAAATTCTAAACTGGGACACACCTGGGAGTGTTTTAGGTTAATAGGGACGTCTGGTCACCCTATACTAGAGTGTACACATAGAACTATGAGAAAATCTGGAAGAGGAATCCAAGATGACGCTGTATTGTTTTCAGTGGCCTGTGCTCATGACCGCAAAAAATATTTTAACTTCTGCATTTACTTCCTGATTTTCAGCCCAATTATTCCCAACAGGTGACGTCCAATCACATACAATTTTTTTTAAAGTTCATATTGTAAAAATACAGAAGAATCCCTACAAAATCCGACTTATGTGAGAGCTGTCGATGCCCTGTCAGCTGAACACGAGCACTTTGAATTCACAAAATATGCATTGTGCTTCTGTTCTTTCTGGGCTCGCTCGGCCACAAATCAATGTGGCGTGTCTTCTCCAGCTTATAGATCCGAGAGCGTATATCTCACTAACTGCCTTCTTAATGTCAGTGTTATACAGTTACTGTCACACTTAAAACCGTGTTAGCTTTAAAAGACTGCAATCCTTTTTAATATGAAATGTACTGTCAAAACTAATTGTAAATACTTTCTATCAACCGATGCGCATTTGGATCCTTCACTTAACAGCCCTATAGTTTTATGAAGCGCCGCCAATATTCAACTCCAAAAAAGTGATTGTTGTCAGTTGATTGTAGATTATAAAGCATAAGATTAATACGGCAGGTTTATGGAGAAAATCTTTAACAAATAATAATAAAGATAATAATAATAAAGACCCCTACCCTCCTCCTGAAACTATGACATAATCAGAAACTAGAACGTGAATGCTGCGTTTTTGTTTTAGCACTTCCAAAGAGCGGCAGATTGAAACCTCGCAGAGATATCCCAGTCTGTTTCCAACATCTTATCACATCTTCAACCATTCTCTCAGAACGCCGCGTCCTAACAGGCCCCGGCAGTCCCCAAATACGGAGCGCCAGACATGGGGGGAAAGGGATTAGGGCCCGTACGGGGAGATCAGGAAAAGTGCAAGACGGGGAGAGAGCGAGAGAGAGATGTCTAAAATGGTTTCCAGACTGGCCCCACAACAAAGGAGACGTGAGAGGAGAGAGAGAGAGGAGTGTGAAACGCCACTATGGGGAGCTGGGGTCTGGAAAAAGGAATGCGGTCCTGGGACTTTTCCATCTGTTTGTTTCGGCGTAATCGCGCTGTGTGCAGTATTAATCCCTCAGCGCAAGGGGTAGAATAACTGGGACACCAAAAAGCATGTTCAGAACTCTTAAAGGGGACGCACAGTGACATCTTCATTGGCCTTTATCGTCATGTTAGAATGTTGTTTATTTATCTGGAGTGTGTTTATCCAGACATATTTTAGCTTTTTTTGGTGAGGCCGTCTTCTTGCCAGTGCAGTTGATAGGACTGTAAGGCTCTGTTCCACCTTGTGATGTCATGAAGTGATAGTTTTCAAGTTAACAGCTCCTTTTTACCTACCTGTTCAGTAGGCGGTTCCAGAGCTGAAGTTATCCAAATGATTCTAGTGAAGGGGGATGCAGTTTAAAAACACAGTGGAGCAAAACTTCTTCTTCTTCTTCTTGTACTACTTCTACTACTTCTACTTCTACTACTTCTACTACTTCTACTTCTGCTACTTCTTCTACTTCTACTTCTTCTACTACTACTTCTACTTCTTCTACTACTCCTTCTACTTCTACTACTTCTGCTACTGTACTTCTTCTAATTCTACTACTTCTACTACTTCTTCTACTTCTTCTACTACTTCTTCTACTTCTACTTCTTCTACTTCTTCTACTTCTACTACTTCTTCTACTACTACTACTTCTACTACTTCTTTTACTTCAACTACTGTACTTCTACTTCTACTACTTCTTCTACTTCTACTACTACTACTACTACTACTTCTACTTCTACTACTTCTTCTACTTCTACTACTGTACTTCTGCTTGTACTACTTCTACTACTTATTCTACTTATTATTATTTTGATGATGATGATGTATTTATTATTATTTGCTTTTTTTTTTATTCCTGTATTACCACATGACATCACAAGGTGGAACGGAGTGTTTTCTGTTTCAGAGAAGAGCTCAGCCTGAATGTGTCATGTTTGTGTGTTAAACGTGTGAATGAAGCAAAAAACAACTCTGGATATGTTTTTGATGAGGAAACAAGATTATAACAGATCAAAGAATAGCATAATATGGGCGCTTTAAAAAATACCGTCTGTACGTTTATTTGATTTTCTATCACCAGTAGAGCGCAGATGTGAATCCTGTGTCTCACCTGTGCTCTCGGGCCAAAACCTGCACACTTTCAGCCAGCAGTAACATGGCTAACATCTAGTGGTGGAGTGTGAGAATATTTATTTTATTTATTTATTTAAAACAAGGACAGAGCACATAAAACATTAATCCTGGAGAGAAAAGATGCTCTGTGCCAGATTTAACTTCAGGCTTCTTTCCATCTGCAATCCTCGGGCAGGTACAATACAAAAAGGGCTGGACTAATTACAGACGGTTATGTTAAGTCGATGTGAAATATGATCGTCAGGGCTAGTTTATTTGTTTGATCCATTTGGAAAACTGTTGTTTGTTTAGTGTTTTGTGACCTCATTGGAAAGTTCTTTGGACATTGCAAGTTGACAAACGAAACGTAACAATGAGAGATTCCATGATAAATGCCTTTGTTTTGCCGGCGGGACTTTTTGACGTCGCGCTCGCACGGCAGTGACGTTAAACAGTGAAACTGTGTAAGCGGCGTTCATATCAGTGCGGCGTACTCTAATGCTATCTATAATCTCCAAGATTAGTCATGACATTCTACAATCCATTGTGATTTAGATGTCAGAATTATGGGCCGTGAAATTAATCTTGAAATGGGAACCAGTCTGACCAGTGGAAGTCTTGCATAATATTATGTTAATGCAATTTAAAAAGAGTCACTGCGCTCCAGGGGAATCCATACATCTTCATTATAATGGATCACTTGGAGTTTTAGGCAGGGCTACTATCAAAGCAGGTTAGCATAATGAGCAGAAATGTCCTACTTAGATTGTCCCAAATGCTTTTAGGCTCAATGCAGCTCGTTTTATTTTTTCATTGTCTCCTGTGTGAGTGTGTCTGAGTGTGTGTGTGTGTGTGTGTGTGTGTGTGGGCGTCTGAGCGTGTGTGTGTGTGTGTGGGCGTGTGGGAGGAACAGGCTGTGCCCGTCCCAGAGGCTGCTGAGGTCATTAGTTTGATTGGCACTCTGCTGTCTGTCCGATCTCCTGATGTTAGTACAAGCGCTCCTTCCCTCCTCTTTCCATACGTCAATACTGCATAGAGTTTAGGAAATATAGAGGAAGTTTATCTTGTTAATGCCTTTTTTCGAACATTTAGACACGTAGACAAGGTTTAGAATAGAATAGAATAGAATAGAATACCTTTTAGAGAGTTTTTTCATGTTTAGTCCTAGTTTAGACCTGCTTTAGTCCTGGTTTAGTGCTTTTCTTGACAGGATCATAGTCTGGATTAGTTATGATTTACTGTATTCCTGGTTTATTCACGTTTGGACCATTTTTATTTAGTTCTAGTATAGTACTTGCAGTAGTAGTGGTGATTCAAATATAAACTGCCTATAAAAGTTGCGTTCAAAGTTTAGTCCTGTAAGCTTGGTTTGATCCTGTTCTAGCCCTGCTTTAGTCCTGGTTTAGTGCTTTTTTTGACAGGTTCATAGTCTGGATTAGTTATGATTTACTGTATTCCTGGTTTATTCAAGTTTGAACCATTTTTATTTAGTTCTAGTTTGGTACTTGCAATAGTAGTCGTGATTCAAATATAAACTGTCTACTGTATTTTTATACAGTATAAGTCGCACCAGCCAAAAAATATGTAATGAAGAATTAAAAAACATGTATAAGTCACACCGGAGTATAAGTCTCACTTTTTGGGGGAAATTTATTCTATAAAATTAGACCAAGAACCAACATTTCATCTTGAAAGGCGAGTTATAAAAGTTATAGTAATAAAAACAGCCGAATAGAGAACAATCCGTGTATCATTCATTCGTTTTTTCAATATAGAACCAAAAATAAGAAAAAGAAAAAACTCTTTTCTTTATTATTTGTCTCTAAAACCAAAATGAAAAAAGGATAACAATTTGCTTTTTCATTTTTGATTCATAAATAGGATTCATATATTTGGTCTATGGATGATCAGTGTGAAAAATTCAATATATAAGTCGCACTTGAGTCGCAGAACCACCCAAACCCTGAAAAAAGTGCGACTTATAGTCCAAAAAATACGGTATATAAAAGTTGCGTTCACAGTTTAGTCCTGTAGGCTTGGTTTGATGTTTGTGTTGAGTGGTTTATTTAAAAAACCTGTAATCTGTATGCACTCAAATCATGAAGAAATACCTTGTTCATGGGGACAAAAACCATGAGTTAAAAGAAGCGTAAGGTTTATGGTTCACCTTAAGGTGTTGGCAAGTAATAACTGTGGTTAAGGTTAGGTCAGTCTCCAGGAAATGAATGCAAGTTGATGCTTAGAAACCCAACATTTGTCGGTGTGTGTACGAGTGTGAACGCAGCTTGCAGACTCGGTTTTGGATCTTGTTTTTGGCTCGTGATCTGAGGAACTTGCTTGATCCCGGTTCAGTCCTCACCTGGAAAACCACTATAATCCACTCTTCTGAAACCTCCATGGCCCTTGTACTCAGTCTCTTCACATTTTTTTTCTTCCTATCCCTCTCGCCGCCCTTTCATTTCACACTTGCTTTCCGCCGCCACGTCTCAGAATCTCCGGGGGGGAGCAGAGCTATCGATCCAGGCCTCGTCCACACCAGATAAGACGCAGAGACGCCCGAGATATGACACGCCGTAGCCCCGATCGCCCCCGCCCCCGTCTCTGATAGGGCTAACCGCGTTCGCACCCAGCCGCCAATAACTTGACAGCCAAATACGGTTATCCGCGGATGCGAGGGAGCGCGATGGTATCCCAGACACATCCGTGACAGCTCGGCAATTGGCGTGGTATTCTCTTTCTTTCTCCTCTGCTCTGTTCTCTCTCCTGTTGTGATGTTTGGTGTGTGGATTTCATTTTCACACCGTCCTGCTGTTTGGATGAGGCTCTGACGGCTCCCGCGGAGTTGCACCGCTTCACCGCTCGCGCACACACACACATACACATACACACACACACAGACACACACACAGACACACACACACACACACACACACACACACACACACGCATCAGAGTTTGTCGGAGGCGTCGGCTTCACACACTGTTTTATTTTAGCGTTCGGTTCGAATGTGAAAGGCGAGATGATCTAATGAGTTCAATATGATCATTTTAAAGGTGTACTGTGTTACCTTTGCTGGTGGAGGGTCCGTCACTTGCTTGTCTCCATGGAGATGTGATTGCGTTGCCTGTAAAACTGCGCAGTGTGGCATTAAACTAATCTATCTCCACGAGCGTACTGTATATTGCTGCTTAACCGAATTTTGCAGTTTTTTTTTACAATGCTAAATAAATCTAATCTAAACAGTGTGGTGTGAGTGTGGTGTGGGCCAAGTTACAGGTCAGATCTGTGGAGAGGCGAGCCCGGTTACAGTAAGAATGCAATGGTTTACAAGGATTTCAAAGCAGGTGGCAACGCTCCATTAGAAATGGTACTTTTATGGTTTCTGTTGCTAAAGTTGTGGTGTTTTTTGAGGGTTCTCTATATTGAAGTGAAGTGTGATCCAGTACTGATATTTATTCAAATCAGTTTCTAGTTTCGGTGTTTATTTATTTACCATCCTTTAGTCACTCAGCCGATACGAGGTTGATGTTGTCAGACAGGTTAAAGCACAAATATTTTACTGGGGTTATGAAAATATATATGAACCACAGCAGAAAAGAGAATGAATGGTGTGAGTTAAAGATTTGAGAGTGAATCATACATTTAATCTGCCTTTTCACATAAATATACTGTTTCCTAATACTGTATTTCTGCATCCTCAGCAGTTCTAGTCTTGCGAGTGCAGTATTGGTCAGATATTCATTAGCTTTTGGCAGTGCATGTTTTTAGCTGACTAAGATTTTATTCCGTCGACCACAGCACTATTATTTATTTACTTATTTACATACTTGATAAATAGTCTTGACAAAGAAATCAAAGGATCGAGCAGAATAATGGCATTTAAAAATACATAAAATCCAGTACAAATACATCTGTAAGAAAAAGAAAACTTAAGTTGATGTGCATAAAAGTGAAGATTTCTGTTTGGAATTGATTAATATTTGTGGTTGAAATGAAATGTTCCGATTTAAAATGTTTAAAAGTGTTAATGTCTGGAAAAGGGGGCAGATAACATAAGATTACGCTTCTTTCTGCTCCTTTTCATTTATTTCTTGTACGTTTAACTTCATGGCACTCTTTTATACTTAAAACTATACATCCTCAATGTAAAAAGTATAAATATGTAATAATAACAAACCTGTCTTGTCTCCTTTCTTTTGTAGGACCCTTGGAGGCCTGTCGCCCTCCTCTTCGTCTTCATCCTCCTCCAGCGCAGATCTGTCCTCCCCGCAGCCCCTCTCGCCCACCTCCACCAGCCCGCCCAGCCTCTTCCCGGAGACGTGGCTGCCCATGAGCTCCAGCCAGGACTTCCTGCAGGTGCCCGTATCCCGGGAGGACCGCAGTTACCGCACCGTCTACAGCCTCTTCCACAAAACCGTCTCCGAGACCAAGTTCAGAATCATCAAAATCCTCCGAGTGCAGAACCCCTTCCTCTGGGAAAAGTACAAGAGGTGAGCCAGATCATCCATTCTGAACTGAGATATACTGTCAGTGGGGGACAAAGTACTCTATTTTGTTACTTAAAAGTACAGATTCAAAGGTAAAAAGTGACTCATGTAAAAGTAAAAGTATTAAAGTACATATTTAAAAATGTACTTTAAGGGTAAAAAGTAGTAGCTGACATTTTTAGAACAATTAAAGGATGAAATGTAAATGGTTCAAGTTTTCTGGGCAGTTTTGTGTATTTGGTTTGCTCAAAGCACTTTTTACTTTTCAGTCCAGATCTAAAATGTAGTGGAAAATGTAGAAAGTACAGATACCTGCTTTGTACTTTGTTACCATCCACCACTGTATATTGCTGAAAAAAAAAAGATCAAATACTGAAACTAAACCCGCTGATGCAGTAATCTCTGAGCAGAATTACCCTATTTAACTCTGGCTTATTGGCTTGCTGGTTTTGTGTTTTGCCGTTTTTTTGACCCGGCATCTGATTTTGATTTAATTTCGGGCGAAATCAGTTACACAGATTCTTATTTTCATTTTGATAAACTGTAGATGTCCTGAGAATGAAACATTTGGGGATTTTGGACATTTATTTTCTCAACCACACGGGGGTTGCGTGGTTGTATCTCGTAAGTTTTGCAAATCATACTTGTTTGTGAGGCAATATCACACATTGGTTTGGGTTCTCTTCCCATCATTAGTAAGTGGTAAATTGCAAAAGCTTCGTGTTGACATTACAATGAGATTTTGATTTAATGAACCATACTGTAATTTACTCCCACCTCCATTTCATTTAGTTTAATTTTATTTTATATTATTATTGTTGTTGTTGTTGTTGTTGTTGTTATTATTATTATTATTATTATTATTATTGTTTTTTTGTTTGTTTTTTAGCACTTAATTTTACTTCTACTTAGATTAGAATTAAAATTTGGTTTGTTTGATATTAACAAACTGTCACTAAACATAGAAAAAACATGATTTATTATGTTTGCAAAAAGAAAAGTAGAAAATCATGTACAAATTATGCTCAACAATAGAAAGAGTTTTTGAAAACAAGTTTTTAGGCTTAACTATAGACCAGAATTTAAACTGGAAAGTGCACATAAATAAAATTAGAAATAAATTATCCAAAGTAGTCGCAATTATATGTAAATATAGATATATCTTAAATAAAAACAGTCTTTTTATTATATATAACTCGCTGGTAATGCCTTAAATAACCTACTGTATGCAGATTTGGGGTAATACATAGAAAACTAATACAAATCCAATCTTGACCTTGCAAAAAAAGGCAATAAGAGCAATCACATTATCAACTTATAATGAACCAAGTAATGCATTATTTATAAACCGTCAAACTCTGAAATTTTACTATTTAGTCGACCTTTACACTTTGAAAATCACGTTTAAAATAAACAACAACAATCTCTTGTCAAAATCATTACAGAATATGTCATGTCATGTTTAACAAAAACAAAATCAGAACAAACATTATGAAATTTTGTGTATCTGTTAAAGGGACAGGCCTCAGACAAGCAAATAAAGGAGCCCCCGCCCAGAAAAGCCCCATAGTGTAGCTTTAAGCAAAATGATGTAAAGTCCTTATGTAAAATGTTGTATTATGTAAAACTCTGGAGTATTATTTTTGGACCCTGCTCTGCCATTTGTGATGATCTGCTTATGCTATTGGTTTATTGTGGACCCTTCCCATTTCCATCTTTAGTTTTAGTTTATTTGTTTTTCAATTTCGATCCGCGCTACGTCGCTGGCGTCGTTCAGCAATGTTAACGTTTTCATACACACTTCGGAACGCCAAATAACAAACCCCGCTCTGTTTATCCACGTCCGTCCGGTCCACGTTGAAATCTTAGGCTTGCACTTTCCACCTCTTAATACTTTCATATCCAGTTTTCTGTCAGTCACACAACACGTAAACTCAGCTGGACGGGAGAGAACAGTTTGTTAAAGGTCCCATATTACGCAAAATTGACTCAGGAGAGCTTTTAGTCATCTTATAACGCTGTTACCTCATCAAAAATATGCCCGGTGTTGTGTTTTGTTTCATTCACACATGCTTGAGTGATCCTTGACTGATCCAGGACTGAAATCTTTCCAAATGATTCGAGGTAAAAGTAACATCACAAGGTGTTTTCTGGTTGAGAGAAGAGCCTAAATTTGCAAGATTTGTGTGTTTGAACATGTGCGAATGAAACAAAACACGCTCCAGGTTTGTTTTTGATGAGAAAACGCGATTAAAACCGATCAGAAAATGGTGTTGTAAGGGCACTTTCAAAGCTCTAAGTAGTTGTCTCGTGGAGGAAGTTGGTTCTGAGAAGTAGGCCAGGCACGGCAGCTGTGTGGGGCTTCGTGACAAGGCTTGAGAAGTGGTTTGAGAAGTGCACGGATGGGGAGATCTGGTGGTACCCGTGTTTTTGTCTTGTAGCAGTGCGGTGAGAGCTGGGCGCGTACCATCAGCTGTTCAGTTATCACAGTTTAACCCGGGTAGTTTCAGTATGACTGCCGTGTGGTCGTGAAGAGATGCTAGAGATTGTTTGAGTGGGGAAGTTGTTTGCTTAAAGGTACACGGTGTAACTTGTAAATGGGAGTGTTTGATTGATTAAACTAGTTTGTTTCACATTTATTTAACTGCAGGTGCTTTTATTGCTCAAAAATACAGAGAAAAACAACAATTCATTCTGTAAGCAACATCTTTTTTCCACCTGTAAATTGGTCTAATCTTGTCTACATGGAGATAAATAAGCTTAATAACACACTGTGGAACATTCCAGTCACAGCAATAACATCTCCATGGAGACAATATGACAGACTCTTTTCCAGAAAAGTTACACAATGCATCTTTAAGTCAGAGGAGAGCATTTTTATACTGTATATTGGTAATGATATAGGCACGGCAAGGTGAGTTTATTTGTATAGCACAATTCGTAATTCAAAGTGCTTTACAGAATAAGAAATACCGTATTTTTCGGATTATAAATTGCCAAAAAATGCACAATGAAGAAGAAAAAAACACGTATAAGTCACACTGGACTATAAGAGGGAAATTTCTTTTATAAAATCAGAGACCAAGAACTGACATTTCATCTTGAAAGGCGAGTTATAGAAGTTATAGTAATAAAAACAACCGAATAACCCAAGAATCCGTGTATCATTTATGCATTTGTTTTTCGATATAGAACCAAAAATAAGAAAACAAAAAATAACTCTTCTTTATTATTTGTCTCTAAAACCAAAATGAAAAAGCGGACAACGATTTGTTTTTTCATTTTTGATTCATATATATGATTCATATATTTGGTCTATGGGCTATCAGTGTGAAAAATGTGATATTTAAGTCGCACCTGAGTATAAGTCGCACCACGAAAAAACATGTAGTTTGAAAAATACGATACCATAGAGAGACATTAAATTAGAAGAATTAGAAGAGTGCGAAATGAGAAATGCACAGCTAAACAGAGCTGTACACCGTATGTACTCGTCTGGTCATCTTAAAAATGGACAGTGTGTAAAAAGTTTGATCATAAGTTGCATAAACGTGACCTGTGTCCCCAGAAATGAGGTAAACATGTTCAAATCAAACAGATTTTACTGGTAACAATTATAACGCTGATTCGTTCTTAATTACAAAAACATCGGACATGATGATGGAAGTTGTTTTGTTTTATCATCATTTCATGTGTTGTTGCTCAAGACAGTTTTGCAGTCAGGAAGTTAAATGAGCCTCAGATGAGTCTCACATTTGCGTTGCCTGTTTCAACAGTAAAACAACACTTATCTGATCTGACCGATGGGTTGACTGATTATTACAAAACAAAAAGACCTTGTGTGTGTCCTTTATAGTTAAGGCTCAAATTACGGCCCCATCTTTTTGTTTCAGTGGCTGCTACACTGCTCAACTTTTCTGTTTTTTATTTATTTATTTAAAGGAAAGGTGAACATGTAGCAGTAAAGTTGCATATAGACTGGCCGGATTCAGATCGATTGTTTGTATTTTTTATTACAAAATTACATGATTACAAACACATAACAAGTTCTTTGAGCACAATTATAATTATAAAGTGCAAATTTAACAACGTACGAGTGCCTGAGGTGATAAAATTCAATAATAAAGTGCATCATGGACAATAATGGGTGCAGGTTTGATTTGTTTTTAAATAATATGTGTAATTATGTGACGGTTACACTACTACTACTGCATATTATTACAGTGTCTTTGCCAGGAATATTCCACACTATGGCATTAAACTAAAATCTCTCAAATATGTATTTTATTACATGTGGGTTTATTGCTCAAAAATACATTGAAAAAGGGTGGGCTTGCCTCTTCACAGATCTAACCCATAACTTGGCCTGGTGCCATTCTTGTCTCCATGGAGATAGAAAAGTTGAACGCTGTGGAACATTCAGGCAAAGCGATAAAGTGCTTATTATGGTCTATCAGAAAAGTTTGCATGAGGGAGTCTGTATATGGGTCAATGACATATAAGGATTTTCAACAGGCAAATTAAAAAATATAAAAAATATTAGTTTGTGTTGAACTTTTTCAAATATTTACAGTGTCAGGAGCATAAATCTATGTTTAACATTTATATTAAACGTTTTTAGTGTAAAATGTCATGTGGTGTGACTGAGAATAACCTTAAAATAGTTTTATTTTCTAAAACATGGTTGGGATATTAATCTAAGTTCTGAGTAATATGAAGCATATAGAAACTGTTGGTGTTTTAGATTTTTAATGCATCTTGATATTTTCTTTTGCTGTCCAATATGACAGTCACCTGCTTGTGTTTAATGAACAAACTACTGCCCAGTAAAATGCATCAAATGAAGAAAAATGCCTCAAAAAAAAAAAAAAACATTCACCCAAGTCCACTTTGTCTGTTATTAAAACTCGAGCCATAGAATTCCTGCTGTTATTAGTGGCACCACATGATGCACAGTCGCACCACATGACATTTTAACACTTGCAGAATAACTCAGGATTTCTGAAAAAATGTGGTTCCATGGAGGTCAGAGGTACGACAGAAATGTGGTGAATCATTATGAAATTTGAACCTTTTAACTGAGGAAATTGCAACTGGACAAAAAATTTAGGCATCATGTCATTGTTAAGTTTTGTTTTCTGTCTATTTTATTGTGTATTATTAATGTTTTGTGTTTTTTGGACCCCCTCAAAAATAAAATAATAAACACAAAGCACCTTTTCGTGGTGCTCTAAAGTAACAGGCCTTTTGGAGAAAACTTTGAAGTCACAATTCCAAATTTTTCTCAACTCCAATAACACAAACCGAAAACCTAAAATTGCCTGTAGCGATTCTTTCCTTAAAAGTATGTGAACTGCAATTTTAAAACTAATATCCCTGAAGACTGAGCGCTATGATTAAACGGTAATGAGCTGTGGTGATGCAACATAGTTCGTCTTAAGCGCAGGACAGACTAACGTTCGGTTTAAAAAATACCATCTTTATTTTGTTTTTGGACTTTTTGTTTTCTAAACAATAAAAATTATAAAAATTCTCTCCAAAAAAAAAAAATCTTTTGGTTGGTTTATTGCAGGATTATGGACCTATGTCGCCTATTTTTGATTAACATTAATTTATTCCTACATTTCTTTTCATGATATAGGGCTATAAGAAAATACTTTTTCTGACAAGTTTCCATAGAACAAGCAGGTGACTGACCCCCAACTTCAATTTAAGGTCTCCTTTCCACAGATCTGACCTGTAACTTGGTCTAATCTTGTCTACACGGAGATGGATAAATTTAATAACATACTGTGGAACATTTTTTTCTGACAAGCTTTGTAAAATTCACATTTTAAATTCTACAATAATTGACAAAAAAGACTCAAATATGAACTGAAAAATTAAAGGTGCACTGTGTAACTTTTTGGTTGGCTCTACCTTACATTTATTCAGTTTCAGGTGGTTTTATAGCTCGAAAATACCTAGAAAAACAGGCATTCTGACTGTGAGCGGGTTCGCCTCTCCACAGATCTGACCTGTAACTTGGTCTGGTTTGGTCTCCGTGAAGATTGAAAGGTTTAATGCCACACTGTGAAACATTTTAGACAAAGCAATAACATCTACATGGAGAAAAGCGTTTACACAAGTGACACAACGCACCTTTAGTACATAATCTTAACTACAGGGTTTTCTATGCAAAATAAGACGGGATATTTTGTTGTTTTTGATAAAATTATGGTACTTAAAAACTGCAGTTTTTCCTATTTACTGTTGTACTCCCCTGCATACACATTGACATATTCTGCAGCTTGAAAAGCGCCGCATCGCTGTAGCAGATCCGTGCATAGTGTCGGTGCGTTATCGGCTCGCAGTGAAGGTTAGACGTGTACAGTGCGAGCTCGGGCGGGTGGGTGCTGGGGCGGGCGGGTGCGTGCGGTGCCAGTCAGGCGGAGGTCACGAGGGGTCACGGCCCGGTCACAGCCATCTGCCCTCATGCTCCATTGATCTACTCACACGAGAAGGGCTGCGTGTGTCTGCAGCGCTCAGGGGAAGGATTACGACGACTGTAGTAAACAACATACTGCGATTTGTACAGTACTGCGGCGTACAGTAGAGCTATGAACAACTGCAGTTTCATGTTTTTATAATTTCATTTCAAAATGTAATCTTTCTTCTGAGTTTTAGTTAAAGAATGGACCGATTTGCTAAGAATGCAATGCTATAAAGAGATTTTGCTGATTAAAATCCATATTATGCATTGGGGATTAAAAAAAAAAGAAGAAAAAAGACTTTTCAGTGTTTCTCAGTCTGTGGTAGGTGGATCTGCTTTAGATTCGGTGGTTAGGGTTACCAGGAATGTTCCACATTACGGCATTAAGCTTATTTATAAACTATTTATTCCATTACTTGTGTTTTTATCACTCAAAAATACACTGAAAAAGGGCGGGCTTGCCTCTTCACAGATCTGACCCGTGATTTAAAATCAAAAATACCTAGAATGTAATGTTATGTCAAAGTTGTATTCTTTCCGTTTAGTTTTAGTTAAATTTTTGTTTAGGTTTAGTTTAGTTTAGTTTTAGTTTTAGTTTTAGTTTTAGTTTTAGTTAGTTTAGTTTAGTTTTAGTTTTAGTTTAGTTTAGTTTAGTTTAGTTTAGTTTAGTTTAGTTTAGTTTAGTTTAGTTTAGTTTAGTTTAGTTTAGTTTAGTTTAGTTTAGTTTAGTTTAGTTTTAGTTAGACGTTGCATTGGGTATAACAAAAACAGATGAAATTTCAGTGTTTCTATATGTTTCTATGGTATAAAATGGCATTACGTGAAAAGTTTGCCACTGTATTGGAGAGTAATCTATTAATCATCCAACCACGTATCCCAGAATTCTTTGTAGTCTTATCTGTGGCGCACCTAAATTGCAAAACTTCCTTAAACTTATTCCTTATCTGATTTTGCAGTGGTCCAAAGTTATTCCCCACTCTCCTAACTCGTTCCTAGCGTCGTATTTATTCACCACAGTGAGTTTATGAGCGCGTTTCGCAACTTTTGCGCAGTTTTATCGTGACCGTAAAGCTAACAACAACTAGCATGAGGACAGAGCACTAG
Organism: Odontamblyopus lacepedii; assembly: GCA_034769755.1. NCBI lineage: Eukaryota > Metazoa > Chordata > Actinopteri > Gobiiformes > Gobiidae > Odontamblyopus > Odontamblyopus lacepedii. The sequence continues at coordinate 12,771,434 of CM068357.1, forward strand.
CTTTAAGCACACTTCCTGGTTCGCAGAGGATAAAAACACTTAATTAAACATAGGGACCTAATTTTGAGCCTAATATCTGCTTTTACAATAACTACACTTGGGAAAACCTTTTATTTTATAACATGAAGAAGTGAATACAGCCCCTTTAAAAGTACATTGTGTAACTTTTCTGTTTGAGGGTCCGTCAAATGCTTTTCTCCATGGAGATTTTATGCCAGACCAAATTCCAGGTCAGATCTGTGGAGAGGCAACCCCGCTCACAGTCAGAATGCTTGTTTTTTGTATTTTTGAGCTATAAAACCACCTGTAATTGAATAAAAATAAGGTAGAGCTGTTTAAAGTCAAACTGTGGATATTTCCAGGCAGAGCAACGACATATCCATAGAAACAAGCAGGCGACGGACCTCTAACCAAAAAGTTACGTAGTGCAGCTTTAAAATAAAACCATTAAAGCAGTTAAGGGAGTATAAGTGACTAATAGCGGCTCTATAATTTGCGCTCAGAGTCACAGATCTCGTATTAAATTTGCCCTTTCTGCCCTTACAGGAAGAAGGAGTACATGCTGCGGCGCATGTCTGAGATGGACAAACTGCTGAGCGAGCGCCACCTGTTCCACGGCACCTCCGCGGACGTGGTGGAGGGCATCTGTAAGCACAACTTTGACCCGCGCGTGTGTGGGAAGCATGCCACCATGTTCGGACAGGGCTCCTACTTCGCCCGGAAGGCCGTCTACTCACACAACTTCTCCAAGCGCTCGCCCAAAGGAGTCCACTGCATGTTCCTGGCAAAAGTCCTCACTGGCAGGTATGGATTTGCGGTTTGAAACGAGCTTTGTAGACGGTGTTCATTCTGGGTCGGAATAAAATGGTTTGTAGTCATTGGCAACACCTGTTATGGGAATATTTGAACAGTAAAAATACACAGTAGAGCAGCAATCTGAACTGCCTTTTGGAGCAGTGGAAAAGCTTTGTGGTCTTGCGTTTAATTTCACTCCATTTGTGTAGAGTGTAGTGTTTTCTTAAACATTAATGTCCGTCTTCTGAAATAGAAATGAAATAACAAACAGTGAAGATGACCTTGTAGTGTAAAAACTTGCCGGGATAGAGTAAAAAGTGCGAGGCGCTCTGTTGGAATTATAATAAAAGTCTAATAAGTACATGGGACACGTGATTAAGTAAATGACGGTTTAATGATGATTTATTTACAACTGCATCTTTTATACGTGTATTAAACTTTTGTGGGTTTACATTAGGGATATATCGATACTTCCATAATATATTTGTACTCATTAAACATTTGCCGATACCACTATTACACAACACAAATACACAGTATCCCGGTTATGAGAAACCAGACCCAACGTAAATAAAGTGACTGTAGCCGACATAAGTGAAAGAGCTACTCGTACGATCTCTGAAAAGTTTAACATGAACCATCTCCAACGCGATATACGCACAGAACAGACTCACCATCAGCAGAACACCCTCTGTCACAGAAATAACACAAATATTCTACTGAGTCGTGTCCTTTAGTCTGACAGAAGCTGTTTTTGTCAGCGCTTATACTGTATGCAAATGAGCCATGCATTAAGTTTCATTTCTGTAAAATGTAAACAAATGTGCGCAAAGCTGAAGCAAACACATAATAATCAAGATTCAAAAAGGTTATTGTGAAATTTTCGTACTCGCATATGAAAAAATGAAATTACGTTTCTCACTCTCAGTCAAAGCTAAATTAAATAATAATAAAATAAAAGCAAGCTTGAAAAGTTCTTAAGGAGACAGCCTGGTGTAGAGAGGGAATATCATGGTTGTTTGGATTTTTTTCCTGTTTTTTTTTTTCTCGCTTGCACATTTGTAAGATTGGTAAAGTATTGGTATCAGTACTCGGTATCGGCAAGTACAGAAATGACTGTACTCGTATCGCTTTTCAATAAAGTGGTATCGGTGCAGTTCTAGTTTACATTTTATGTCTTGGTTCAAATTGGATAATTTGGAGAAAATTAGAAAAGTCCTCCCGAAATATCGATCTCTGGATTCTAAACAAGTGGTTTCGTCACCGGCCATGACAAAACACTTCGGACGAGCTATAGAATGAGCGCCTCCGTTTGCATTGCCAGATTGTACGGCTAAAATCAGCCTTCAGCAAACCCTGTGGGACTTTCTATGATATGGCAGGCACTCGGTATTTCTCAGTTCATTTTAGTTTGGTCCAAGAGCATTTTGAGTCTATGAACTCAACCATAGAAAACATTACCCAGTGCTTTTTATATTTCCATTTCAGTATTAGACATGAGCATTGCGACCTCCAGCTGTTCAAAATACTTTAAAGGCAATGAAAAATACCAGTCAAGTTTCTTAGTGCAAACAGTTATATTGGGTCTAAACATGCTATTATTGTCAGATGTGAGCTGGAAAGTACCATCACTTGAGTCCAGGCTGAAGGCATTCTCGGAGCTGTGTGTTTGGATCTGTTTACCCCAACCACCGTCTCCCCAGCGCACAATGTCTCTCTGTGTCTGACCCCGGCGCTTCCTCCTCACCGCTAACCCATCTCCAATTCGATTTTCACAATACATCAACGTCCATTATTCCGGAGGTGGCTTTCCATAAACCATCCCTCACTCATCCAACGCGAGGCAAATGCTCAGGGAAACATGTAAAACAGCTCATTTGGCTGCACCCATCACCGGCGGAGGGATACACAAGAGTCCGAACCGCACCTGGATCTCATCTGTGCCCGTGTGCAGACTGAGACATTCAAACCAGACCTGAAGAAGACGTCTATTCTCCCCTCTCCACCAGACCTGGCACACACGCCTCTACCCGCTGTTCTGCCTTTGGAAAAACAAAAAAAAAAACCTCCATTATTTATGGCTCTGGAAAAGTGGAACAAAGGTTGATGAATTGCAGGTTTCCGAGTTTGGACTTAAATATTTTAGAAATGCAAAAAACAAACTTGGAACAATGCAATGGGTGTTTTATGTTGTTTACTTTACGCATGTGAGTTCCAGGAATAGTAGCAGTTGTCAGTTGTGGTGAAAAGTGACTGGATGGCTTTAGAAGTCGGACATTGGGCTGTACAAGTTTAACTCCAGTATCAAAATACTCAGTTCTTTGACAAAATGTTTAATTTGTTTTACCTTTAACGGTAAAGTAGTGTTTCCAATTTCAAAACCCAATTTCAATACGAAGGAATAGGCTTGATACTCAATTCTGATACCACAATAATGATCAAAATGTATTTTATTTACACAGTACAATGTCATTTCAGCATTAAATAATCGTATTTTCTTTTAGATTACCCTGTGGTTTTATATCGGGTTAAACACGTGACACAGCTTTCTAATCCTGATGAGACTTTTTTAGTATCGAAACCTGCTCAAATGAGTATCTAGTTTCGACACTAGATTAGTATCTGATTTCGATACTGTACACATTTAGCACTGAGGTCATTAATCATCACACAGAACTCACAATAACGACGTAACTAAACAGGGACAAAAGAAGGATGGAAAAAAAAACAAAGACTTCATAGAATGATTCGGTCTTAGTAAATACTTAATTAAGGGGTAGGGTTTCATTAAGCATCGCTAAGCCTGAATCATTTACTTATTTGCTTTTAGTAATGGTTGCTTTGCTCTATTAAAGCTATTGTTAGTGTACTTATTAGAAAGTGCTATCAAAGTCTTATCAAATTCAGCATATTGGTTTCAAATAAACTGAAAATAAAATACTAAATTTAATTCTGCTTTATGACTGGTTAATGCAAAAAGTTGATACTCAAGCGAGATTCTAACCACTGACCCTCTGGTTGCTTAAACTTTCGTCACATTATTGTATTTAAAGTGGGACTAAACATCTAAAAACCACCTACAACATTTCTGCTGGAGCTGCTAAAATGGGCAGCGCCTCAAGGTATCTCCAGGTTTGACTACCTCAAATTTAAGACCGTTTTACGACCACTTAAATGAAAATTAAGACCAACATCGCACCCTTTATGCAGGCGAAAAAACCCAGATCCAATTCTAATAATGACCATTACTCACTGTTTTAAATAACAAAAAAATACTTTTATTATAAAATCTCATTCAGAACTCATTTATAGTCATATGCATTGCTTGTAAAATGGCCAAAAAAATCATTTATAACATTCTAACAAGACAAACTAAGCTTTCAGATTGTCTTGTCTCACACTGCACTGCAGCCTGGTTGAGTTTACAGAAAATAACCTAATGAAATTTAAGACCTTTGTGAAAAAAATAAGACTTGAACAACATGATTTAAGACTTTTTAAGACCTTAATTTAGGTACATGAAGTTTAGGACACTTCAGACTCTGCCCCTGCAACCAGATTTATAATAAGAAGCATCGGGCAGGTCTATGTGATATCACCAACTACTTGAAGTGGCCATTCAGGGCAGCACACACACAGTTTTTGACTTTTATCGACTAGAAAGCTGCAAACTTATAATAAACTTGCCTAAAACTGACTGGGAACCGTAGACAATTCTATTAAAACACCGTATGCACAGTTCAGTAGTGAAAAAAGTGTCGATAGTGTTGAGTTCCACCTTCAAATAACACTGAATAACAACAAAAATGCCCAAAATATAAATGGAAAAGTGAATGATTTTGTTTTTTCTTTTGTGTGTCTGTGCAGGTTTACAGTAGGAAACCCCTCCATGCGCCGCCCCCCTCCCATCAACCCCCGGGACCCCTCCAGTGACCTGTACGACTCCTGCGTGGACAACTGGGTGGACCCTCAGATCTACGTCATCTTCAACGACGATCAGAGCTACCCCTATTTCATCATCCACTACGAGGAAGTACCCACCACCGTCTCCGTTTGATCGCGCCGTAACTCTTCGTTTCGGACGGTTAACGAGTGCCAACATCTGCTCAGACTCTGAAAAAAAAAAATCGCGCTTTTTCTCAATTGATTTTTTTTTTTTCTGAATGGATTGATCTATCTCTGATTCAAATCGAACTTCACCAAACGGAATACTTGAAATGCTTTGAACGTCTCGGCGAAGGCTCGGAAGTGGAACACATCTGTCGAAAAAAAAAAAAACGGGATCCAACGCGACTGGACTGCATCAGGGAGGAGCAGCCCAGACTGAACTGGAAACGACTGGACTGGAAACGGACTGCACGCCTACCACGTCGCTCGGAGAGACTAGCGTTCGGACATTGGACAAAAAGATTTAAAAAAAAAAAAAAAGGACTCGCCAACCCCCTCCTCGAACCCTCACGACTTGGTACTTCGGACTCTTTGACTCCCAAGTCTCTGCACTGCTGTAGACAGTAGCATTTTGCCAGTACTGTGAATGAACACGTGGTTGTATTACTCCAGGAAGCGACACACCGTGGCTTCCAACTTTTTTCGATAAACCCTTTTGTTTTTTTTTTTCTTTCTTACAAGTGTTTACCCATGGCCCTTATATTTTGTGCTGCGTGTTTGACTCTTCTTTAGTGGACATGATTCTTGTGGCCTGACTACGATGAGCTGATAGGTTCGTTTGCATGCCTTGGCTCCTCCTCCTCCTCCTCTCCGGGTGGACGAGGGGGTCGGACGCTGGCACCGTTCTGCTGCTGCGGCGTGGTGCACCCAAGTGGAGACTGTGGTTATATCGAGACAAACTGTACAGATGTTCTCTTTGTTTATATTTGAGCTGTGTGCCTTTTGTTCATAAAAATGTTTATTTATGTGAAATGTAAACATTGATTAAATAAAAAATCCAAAAGAGAAAGTGACCGAATGGCTCACATGTGCTTTATCCAAATAACGTTAACAGGCTGTGATTTCTGCGAGCCGCTCTGTTTACGTAATTACTTCATCTCATTGGGTTTGTGTTTGAGAGGGAACACAGAGACCTCTCCCCTTGTTCTCCACGTCTGGCACACCCCGTCCACTCCTCCTCTTTTCACTCCCCCCTTTTCTCTCCGTCTCTCTGCATTCTCCCTTTCCACGCCGTCCTTCTGATCTCCCCCGTCTTTCTCTCTTCTGCTCTCTTGCTTTGTTCTCTCACCCTCTGTTTTCTCTCTATTCTGTTCTCTCAGCCTCTATCTTTCGCTCTCCCTCTCATCTCTCTTCCTCTCTTTGTTCTTTCTTCTCCTCGGTGCTTGTTACCCCTCTGTTCTCTCTTTATTCTTTCTGCCTTTGTTTTCTCTTTTATTCTGTTCATTCACACTGTCTTTCTCTCTCTCTCGCTCCATTCCGTTTTCTCTCTCATCCGATGTTTTCTCACTGTTTTTTCTCTCTTTTTTTGCATACTCTGCCTGTCCTCACTTTCTCAATTCTTTTCGCTCTCTCTCTCTCTGTCCGTTCCTCTCTTCTCTCTCCCTTTCGGTCCATCCCTCTCTTCTCTCTACATCTCTGTCCATCCTTCTCTTCTCTCCCCCATCGGTCCACTTCTCTCTTCTCTCCCTATCCATCCACTCCTCTCTTCTCTCTCCCTCTCTTCTTTCTCCTTCTCTGTCTATCCCTCTCTTCTCTCTCTTCCCTTTCTTCTCTCCCCCCCTCTACCCATCCCTCTCTGCCTGTCCCTCTCTTCTCTCACCTTCTCTGCCCATCTCTCTCTTCTTTCTCCCCCTCTGTCCACCCCTCTTCTCTCTCCCCCTCCATCTATCCCTCTCTTCTCTCACCCTCTCTATTCCCTCTCTTCTCCCTATCTGCCCATCCTTCTCTTCTCTCTCCCCCTCCATCTATCTCTCTTTTCTCTCACCCTGTCTGGTCCCTCTCTTCCCACCCCTCTCTTCCCTCTCTGTCAGAACACCCTTCTTTTGTCTCTCCTCTCTCCCTCTCTGCCCTTCCCTCTCTTCTGTCTCCCCCTCCATCTATCCCTCTCTTCTCTCACCCTCTCTATTCCCTGTCTTCTCCCTATCTGCCCATCCTTCTCTTCTCTCTCCCCCTCCATCTATCCCTCTCTTCTCTCACCCTCTCTGATCCCTCTCTTCCCACTCCTCTCTTCCCTCTCCCTCTCAGTACACCCCTCTTTTGTCTCTTCTCTCCCCTTTGCCCCTCCGTCTATCCCTCTTTTCTCTCACCTTCTTTGTTCCCTCTCTTCTCCGTCCACCCCTCTCTTCTCTCTCCCCCTCAGTACAATCCTCTTTTTTTCTCCCTTTTCCCTCTCCCTCTGTTCTTTCACTCTCTCTGTTCCCTTTCTTCTCCCTCTCTGTCCGTCCCTCTCCCCTCTCCCCCTCCGTCCACCCCTCTTTTCTCTCTTTTCTCGCTCTGTCTCTCGCATGACCTCCGTGCCTAATGTGCTCCAGAGTCGGGCCTGGATCACAGACCTGGGCCTGGCTGCACCTCGGCACCGCACTGACCCCCAGCACCAGCCAACTCACCACGTCTTTTTCACAATCTTTTCCTTTCATTCGGGTCGTTCGAAGGCCGCAGCGTTTTGTCTCACATTTTTCACAATTAAAAATGCATAAAAATCACCATCTTGACAATTCCAACGCCACAAGGGTTCACTTAAAGGGTTCATATTACGCTGTTTTCTGAACTACGTCATCACAAACATACCTGGGGCTGTGTTTTGTTTCATTCACACATGTTGAACACAGAACCTGCACAGTTCTTCTTTCAGAGTTCTTGTGATTTCATGCAGTAATACAGAAAGTGCTCCACTGTGTTTTTAAACTCCACAAACCTTCACGAGAACCATTTCGAAGCTAAAAGGTGCCTGATAACTTGAAAACTGCTGCTTCGTGAACAGAGAAATTTGAGCTTCAAAGATGTAGACAGACGTTATAAAGGATTACCATGTGTGAATGAAACAAAACACAACTCCAGGTATCGTTTTTAATGATTCTAACACAACTTAAAGCTCATAAGAGTAAATTTTGTGTAATATAGCACCTTTAAATTGCATTGTAGGCTATTCCATCTTTAGCTATAGCCTACTGTACAAGTAGTAGCCAAATAATAGGATTTCTGGTCTCCATTCTTTTTATCTTTAAATACTGCAGATTTAATTTCTCTATATTTAGCAACCGCTGTGTTTTGAGCGTTTTTTCCAGCTGTCAACCTTAATAACCATCTGCTAAAGGCTCATCCTCCAACTACTCCTGACTGCGTCTACCATCAGATTAGCCAATATTAAATAACTCACATCGGTTATTATCTGACTGAATATTTGAGCTGGATTTCTGTTCTCAAGTTTTTCATTATATACTGCAGATTTAATTCCCCTAATATTTAGCAGTTGGCATGTTTTTACAGTAGATTTGATTAGATTTTGTGTTTCTAATCTAGGTTTTATTACGATAACTAGCTAATGGGCCAACTTCTCCAGATTCACCATCTACTTTGCATTCAGATCAGATTAGTAAGTAGCAGAGCGTAGCCAATGTTTGCAGCAGTTAGCTTTCCCTGTTGTCAGTCAAAACAAAAGCTATTATTGCATTACGAACAGGCAGACGAATTTTCCATGATTCTTTTCTCATTTTTAGTATTCAACTTTAACTTAAGTGGATGATGATGTTGTATTTTGTTCACTTGTAACCCGTAAAATTGTTAGGGAGGTGGAGGGGTAAAAATTGCAGGTGAAAACAGACATTTCCAGAGCCCCCGAGCCAGGAAAATACAGGGTTACTCAAACATGCATAAATCAAGCTGGATACAACTCTTGAGTAGTCTAATGATAACCCCACTATTACCATTGTTTTGCTTTTGTTGAATGCTCAGCTGGACAAAGAGAATTTAAAGACAAAAAGCACCAACCCCCCTCCACTCTGCACAAGACTGACTGGTTGTGCCCCTTTGTGCCCCCATCCCTCTCCCCCTGTCTCCCAGTCTCTTCCACGGTTGACCTCTTGTAATCTCTCCTCCAGCCTAGCACTTTTTTAAACTTCCCTTTGGCTCATCAATCGTCTTCATATCCGCGGGCGAAGGCATCTTAACGATCCGGGCCCCTCTGCTCGGCTCTGTGAATCATGTGGCGCACTGCTGCTCGGGCCAGTCCGCCTCACTGTCCTTCAGGAACTGCTTGTAGCTTTTGTAGAGAAGAGACAATAACAATACGATTAAATGGAGAGATAGTCAAATGTGTGTGGAAATAAGGAGATAAAATCATCCCATTTGAGCAACTGTGACAAATTATTTAGTCAAACACAGAGAAAAGATGGTAGAAGTTTGTTTCTTCCTAAATGAAGATGCCTTAGGTACAGAAGGAAGAGAACCTTCTGTTTTTCTGAGGTTATTGTTTTAAAATGATTATCCACCATGGAGAGTCCAGGCATGTGGTCACAATTGCACACACGATCAAAAATGAGGACTAAACCTGAACTAGACCAAGCTACATTTTGGTTTGTGCATAAAAAAAGTGGAAAAAGTAACGCAGAGGACTAAAAAATCAACAATTTTCAAGAAATTTCTTCCACATTTGAGAGACATGCGATACAAATTAGCGGCTGTGGTTGGACCGTCTCCAGGTAGGATGGTGTTCTCAGTCTATGGTCCGAGTCCAGGCTCTTCATGATTCAGAAAGGAGAAGGGACTGGCAGGACGGGCAAGATTTTAGGTGAAGGGACTGAAACCAAAATTGGACAATTGTCTACTGCGGTCTGGTTTCAGACCGTCCTGCATTCAAACAGAATTAAGAAACGTTGCCCTTGCCAGATAAATATTGTTTTAGCAATCTCCATGGAGACCACCAAACCAAGTATAGTTTTGGTCATGAAATCTCCTGTAATATAATGAATTAAAGCTATATCAGTTCATTCCATAGTGTGGAAAATTCCAGCCTAAGCCTTTACAGTTTCATGAGGGTAATAAACGGCACATTCGAGTTTATAACTTTTGTCAGAATCTATTAGCAGTAGCAGCTAATTTTAGCATGAAAAACCACAATAGAGTGAAAGTGCTAAATGAATGCATGTGAGGCAGATCAATTGCCTTAGAAACCTCCCATAGCAAGTTAAAAAGACAAAGAATTCACCTCCGTGAAGTTGGCCCCATCAAACGCAAACCTACACAAAAACTATGTCAATCGTTTGTGCTTCGTTTGTGCTCTTTTGTGCTGCAAAAAGTTTCATTTGTGCTATTCTGGTTCTTAAGATATTTGCAGTTTAATTTTCGGCCGATGATGTCATCCAGCCTCGCAAAATGTGAAATAGCCTCAAAACGGGCAGAAAATTATAGAAAACATTTGTATTTCATTTGTGCTGTGACAATTTTCGTTTGTGCGAGTATATTTCTAAAATTATAAATTATTATTTCTGCGGTAATTATAGGACATCATTTTCGCTCAGCTGACAGCGGCAAACTCCCCAAAACTAGTGGCGATAAACTATCTGAGGCTGTGGAAAAGTCTGTATTATTATATAAAATATGAAACAAAAGCAAATTACTAAAGACCGTTACAGACTTTTCCACAGCCTGAGATCATTTATCTTCACTAGTTTTGCAGAGTTTTGCTAAAGTCGCCATCAGCTGAGCACAAATGACATCATATAATTACCGCCAAAATAATAATGAATAATTTTAGAAATATACTCGCACAAATGAAAATTGTCACAGCACAAAACAGCACAGACAAAATACAAACGTTTTCTATAATTTTCTTCCTGTTTTGAGCTCTATTTCACATTTTGAGGGGCTGGATGACATCACTGGCCGAAAATAAAACTGCAAATATCTTAAAAACCAGAATTGCACAAACAAAACTTTTTGCAGCACAAAACAGCACAAACAAAGCACAAATGACTGACACCATTTTGGACTAGGGCTGACCCCAATTTGACCTATAAAAGAATCGTTAATTTCTCCAAAACTAAAGCAGCACAAACAAAACTTTTTGCAGCACAAAACAGCACAAACGAAGCACAAACGATTGACTTTTTTTTTATGTAGGTTTGCGTTTGATGGGGGCCAACTTCACGGAGGTAAAGAATTCACAATACTTATAAATACATTTCATTTTGATCATTGCACCTTGCCCCAGTCGCTGCCTTGTGGTTCTCGTTTCGCTGACGCGTTTCTTCCCTGCGCCGCACGTTTTGGATCACACATGTTGATCTTTTTACACACGGAGGCAAATGAGCATCGCTGTGCTCGTATTGTTTAATCCAGTCTCTAGCTCCCTGCATAAACACGTTAACACGCGTGCCCTTAGCGTGTGCACCCGCGCCCTCCCCGTCTCGCACTTCCTGCATTAAACCCAGCCCATATTTTACCCCAACCCGTGCCATCTGCAACCAATAGACATTCCACGTTTCCCCCTCGCTCTCTCCTTCTGTATCATTTCAAATTTCAACTCCAAAGTCTTTACCAGAGCAAAGCCGGCAGCCAAATATGGTCGTGCTTGTGTCGTGAACTCTGGGTGACCCTCCAGAGCAGCGCAGGGGTCACGACCTTTAAGACCCTGGCTCGGGGCAGGGCTTTAAGGCAGCGCAGGGCATGACTACGGCTGGAGACGGGGTGCGTGCGTGCGTGGGGAGGTTCCTGGTTAAAGTTCACGGCGCGCTGACGTTGTAAATGGCGTTTTCGTTTATGGCTTCCTAATTATCTCCGTTCTCGTGTTTTATGGCTTCCGGGTAAAGGCTGTGAAGTCGGGGGGAAGTGGAAGAAGCGCGCAAAGTGAAGTGCCGGGGCTGAAGCAGGTGCAGAAGACGCAAGGCGAGCTTCTTCTTCTTTGTTTTAAAGTTCCGGTATCTGATTCGAGTAAAAACTAAACCATGAAAGAGGAATAGGAACAGGAAGTAGGAATCAAAATTGATCTAAGCAGTTGGTAGCGCTCACAAACTCTTTGGTACAGTAGTTTTCACGTATGAACCAGCAGGCATCACTTCAGAACTGATTTTTATACTTTAATATAAGAAATGTCCCAGTTGTCGATGTTTTTGACCAATTTGACACATGATGACAGTGAAAAAAAAGGGAATATATTGTCATTTGTTTAGCTAAAATACAGAAAATCATGCTTGAAAATGACCATAAGCCAAAAAAAGAATGCGCAGTATGGACAATGTTACATACTCTTTTCACAATTGTATTTACATTTACATTTACACTTATATAATTATGACTTAATCGAAACCAGTCTCTTAAAATTTCTGCTACTTATTTAGAATTTATAATGACCATTTATATTTCGTTACCCTAATAGCCGAATAGTTGCCGAAGTCATATTTGAACGTTTTCGGAAAACAAGAAAAAACTAATTTTTTAGCAAGCACATTGCATTTTTTTATATTATTGATTTTGTAACAGAAAGTTCAACAAGATGTGTGAACAAGTTTCCAAAAAAAGAAAGACACAACATTGATTGCAGGGGGATGCAGCAGTGCAGATATCACAATTTGGCCAAAAAAGAACTCTTTTATTACAATTATTATACAGTTGTTATAATGTAGTGTGATGTGTGAGCTACTGTGTCCAAATAATTTCCCTTGTGGATCAGTAAAGTTTGTCTAAGTCTATATCAACCATCACAACCCGGGTTTGTCCCAGTTTTGAACTTGGAAAACCTGGTCACCCTTTGCTTTTTCCATTTGGCGAACTGAAGAAACATGGATCGTCAACATCAATCATAGAGACACTTGCTTCCTTTCTTCCTTTATTCCAAGTTTGCACTAAAATTAATGACAAAATACAGACGGCACGCAACATTTTGGTCACAAAGTCTGGATTATGCTGTTTTGTTTCTCTTCGTGTTTTGTTTGTTCCACTTTCATTCTGAGGATGACTGAGTTCCTACAAAAGAAGCTACGGTTTTAGTCATATTTTAGCTGCTACACTTGCTAATCTATTGGAGGAATTATTATGTGACTCTTTTCTCACTAAACTAAGGGCTACAGCGCTGTTGTTTTCATCCCTACGTTATTCTTATGCACATTGCAAGACATACCTAGGCTAAAGCAGGGGCGTCGCACTGGCGGGGAGGAAATGGTTCAGTTTACAAAGGGAACAGAGACACGAAATCTGTACTATGCAATTTTCATATAGACAACAGGTCATATAGGCCCTCCACATGATTTGTGCTACGCCCCTATGCTAAGGTTTCAACAAGATCTCCAAACAACAGTATTAGGAGCTTGAACTGTTCTTGTTGTTCAGCAAATTCCTGCCGATTTACAACAATCACCTTTTGTTCCATTCAAGTGACTTTACCTCGAGGGCTGAGTTAAGATTAAGCTCCTGTTTTCTGCACAGTTAAACATCTCACCTATTATTTGATCGCGTTAGTTAGTGATAGGGCTGGTTGGATTTATTTTATTTTTCTTTCTTCCGTTGTTGACAACATGTGTAGAAGGAGACCAGTTCAAGGTTAGTTAGTTAGTTGGGATGGTACAAAATGTCGTGCCACAAGATTTCGCAAGACAAAATTGCCACAAGATCGTGCACACAAGAGAAAAATGATCTTGTGAGATTTTTTTGCATGTGTTTCCACGTAGATTGGATTAAAAAAGGGTTACGTGTTGGTGAGTTACATCTTTTACAGTTCCAAAAAGCAGGACTAGGATGGAAACAAAACGATCATGAAATGCATATATTAGGAATCATGTTAAACTCTTGTCTTGTCTCGTTTTTGTGGACCAAACTCGTATCTTGGCTCGTCTTGTGGAAATTTCGTCTCGTCCCATCCCTATTAGGTTGGCATAGGCCTTATAGTTCAATATATGATACATGGAGCTCTTATTTGAGGGTCAATATTTCTCATTAGTCCTTTTTCTTTGCATAGTGGGAAGATTTTGGTTACTTTTCTCTATTTAAGTCTTGCATTTGAACTGTAAAGAGTTGAATCGTGAACTTCTATGTCTCATTATAGACACAAAATAAGTACTAAGTGTTTTGTTTATTCTGTTTATTTTTTTGGAGCTCATATTCTTTAACACTTTTGTACATTTAAAATACTTTTTCAGGGATAATTCTGCTTCATGGTTTGGTTTCAGTATTATCATTTATCATTTATACACTTTTAAATGTGTTACTGAGACAGGTCTAAGTTGGTTGTGTCGCATTTTGAAACTAAACTTGTTGAAATTATCAAGTCAAATGCTTTTTTTTCCATGGAGATGTTCTTGCTTTGTCTGGAAAGTTACACAGTATGGCATTAAACCTTTCTATCTTCATGGAGAACAAACTGGACAAAGTTACAGGTCAGATGTGCGGAGAGGCGACCCCGCTCACAGCTTTTCTAGGTATTTTTGCGCTACAAAACCACCTGTAATTAAATAAACGTAAGTTAGGGCTGTTTAATGTCATAACGTGGCGCATTCGAGGCAGAGAGACAAGCAGGTGACGGACCCCCTGATGGAAAAGTTACATATCGTACCCTCACAAACCCGCCCCTTTCCTCTGGCACGCCGCATTCCTCCTTCGGCTCTTATCCAAATGCGTGAGAATCAGGTAGCTCGTGCTCTCACCAATCCAGCCATGGATAATGTAGCCTTTCAAGGAAAAGACAGGAGAGATGGCTGGTAATAAAGGGCTTATTTGGACCAGGGACCGGAGCACAGAAAGCGTGGCGTGTGAGTAGGATATGCGTATGTGTGTGTGTGGGTGTGTGTGTGTGTGTGTGTATTGAAGGGGGGAGGGGGGTTCAAAAGGTTAATTGTGCCATATGGAGCGTGCATGTATACAGCCACATACAGTATAGGGCCGAGTGCATGCTAACGCCACTTGTCTGGCTGGGTTCAAAAGGTTAGCTGTGCAGCGTTGCTCACGATCCCGCCTTAATAATTAAAGCTTAACAAGCACAAGGTAAAAACATCATGACCCCCCCCCTCGAGTCACTCATTCACCGAAACCCAATTACGCACAAAGGGCTGAGTCGGATGGGATCTAGCTTGTTAACTATCTAGGAAACATTAGCGGTGTGTGTTTAAAAGGGCTCATATTACACTTCACAGGAAAAAACTGGAGAGTTCAAGTTTCAGGGTAAAATATTTCAGAGTGGGAGTTCGAGTTGGGGTTATTTGCCAGTTGATATGGGTGAAATTAATTCAACCTCCCCTAGTTTTAATTTAACTTCCTTTAGTGTTAATTTGGCACCTCCCACCCACCACTTCAAACTCCTGTGAGAAAAGACTAGTTTGAACCAGTTTTGTACATAATTTAATCTTAAATTAACTCAAATAAAATGTCAAATGTCTGTGTGTTGTTTAGCTAAATCAGGATAACACTACAAAGTGTTACCGTTTACTCTCAAAATGTTAATATAACTCTTACTGGTAATTTTGGGGTTAAACAGTAACTTTGGTCCAGTGTTACTTAATTAACATTTACAAAAATGTCAAATGTCTGTGTGTTGTTTAGCTAAATCAGGATAACCCTACAAAGTGTTACCGTTTACTCTCAAAACGTTAATATAACTCTTGATTTTGGGGTTAAACATTGCCTGAAAGTGACTTCATCTTAAAGTTTGTACAACAGGTTTGGATTATTCTCTCATTTCTACTTATTTGGTGCTGTAATATTGTCGTAAATATAGTTTTACACCAACCGAGAAGTAGTTTGTGAAGAAAAGTTGAAAAATATGTTGGAAAAAATTGCAGGAAGTGGGGAGTTTTCCTTTTTGATATGGTTGTTAAGTTAATTCAACATCCCCTAGTGTTAATTTAACTTCCTTTAGTGTTAATTTGGTACCTCCCACCCACCACTTCAAACTCCTGTGAGAAATCAGAATCAGAATCAGAATCAGAATGTTTTTTATTGCCATATGAGTGAACAGGTTCACAACATTAGGAAATTGCTGCGGTACTTGGAGCAGGATGTAGACAAACACTGACATGCAACAAATAATAGAATAAAATAAAGTAGGGAAAAAAAAGCTATATTATGATATAACAAAATTTACAAATTTACAGGAGTATAATAATATAGAGTATAAGAGTATCAGTGATCAGTGCAAAACAGGCAGGTGCAGGCAGGTGCGAGAACACAGGGTCATGTGACAGAAGCAGGGTGGGGGATGGGACCAGTCCGAGTGTTATTATTTATGAGTCCAACAGCAGAGGGGAAGAAACTGTTTTTGTGGCGAGAGGTTCTGGTCCGAATGGACCGTAGCCTCCTGCCTGAGGGGAGTAGGTCAAAAAGTCCATGTCCAGGGTGAGAAGGATCAGCTGCAATTCGACCTGCACGTGTCCGAGTCCTGGAAGTGTACAGGTCCTGAAGAGATGGAAGGCTGCAACCAATCACCTTCTCAGCAGAGCGCACAACACGTTGCAGTCTCTGTTTGTCCCTGGTGGTGGCTCCAGCATACCACACGGTGATGGAGGAGGTGAGGATGGACTCGATGATGGCAGTGTAGAACTGCACCATTGTCCGTGCTGGCAGGTTGAATTTCTTCAGCTGCCTCAGGAAGTACATCCTCTGCTGGGCCTTCTTTATGATGGAGGTGATGGTGGGCTCCCATTTGAGGTCCTGGGTGATGGTGATCCCCAGGAAGCGGAATGAGTCCAGAGTGGTGATGGGGGTGTCGGTCAGGATGATGGAGGGGAGTGGGGCTGTGTGCTTCCTAAAGTCCACAATCATCTCCACTGTCTTCTGGGCATTAAGCACCAGGTTGTTCTGGCTGCACCAGGACACCAGACGATCAACCTCCGTCCTGTAGGCAGACTCATCCCCGTCCGAGATGAGCCCGATGACCGTGGTGTCATCTGCAAACTTGATGAGCTTGACAGACTGATGGGAGGAGGTGCAGCAGTTGGTGTACAGGGAGAAGAGCAGAGGAGAAAGAACACAGCCTTGGGGAGAGCCGGTGCTGATGGTCCGGGAGTCCGAGACATTCTTCCCCAGCCTCACGTGCTGCTTCCTGTCCGACTAATTTGAACCAGTTTTGTACATAATTTAAGTTTTGTACATAATTTAATCTTAAATTAACAAAAATAAAATGTAAAAATAAAACTGCTCTGTGTGTTGTTTCGCTAAATCAGGATAACCCTACAAAGTGTTGCCGTTTACTCTCAAAATGTTAATATAACTCTTAATTTATTGGTTTAAACAGGAACTTTGGTCCAATGTTACTTAATTAACATTTCCAAAAATGTGCAATTAACTCAAAAGAACAAAAAGAACAGATTGGACTCATAAACTCTGAGAAAATGTTAAAATGGATTCTGTGAATTTTAACACCCCACTTTTTGCTTTTCTATGTTATAATGTTTCCTCATCAGAAACACTTTGTCGACATGTTATTACAGTGCTGACATAATCCAAAAGACCCATATTACACTATTTTCTGATCCGTTGTAATGTTTCCTCATCACAAACATTCCTGGAGTTGTGTTTTACTCACGTCTGAGACACAAACATTGCACTTCCACCTTGTGACATCATGTGGTAATACAGGAAGTGCTCCGCTGTGTTTCTAAACTCCAAACACCTTCACTAAAATAATTTGGATCATATCAGAATAGGCCATCTCTACTGAACTAAAGGCAAAAGGCAGCTGTTAACTTGTAAACTACCACTTCATGACATCACAAGGTTGAACGGAGCATTTTGAGCTTTGGAAATGTAGACAGACTCATAAACTAGGATTTCTCGAACAAAACACAGCTCCTGATGTGTCTTTGAGAAGGTAACAACATGACAACATGGCTTAAAGCTCTCAAGAGTCAATTTTGTGTTATACTATAGGATCTTTAAAGCTGCATTATGCCACCTTCTTGTTTCCATGGTGATGTTCTTGCTTTACCTGGATTGTTCAAGTGGTATTAAACATGGAAACAAGCAGGTAAAGGAACTTTAGGTTTGCTGAGAGGCAACTCCCGCTCACGTTAATAATGCATTTTAGGTACCAGTACAACAACACCAAACAATAGATATGTCACGGCATCACCATGAATGAATGAATGAATGAATGAATGAATGATTTTTATTTTTATTTTTTTAAATACTACTATTTTATCTAATAAATAACCAAAAAAAAGAGGCATAGGCTGAAGCCAATTAAGGCTTATGTTTGCCTACCCTGTTCAATCCATTTACATAAAGAATCAGCCTTGTAGAACAAAAATACAGTACATATATATATATATATATATATATATATATATATATATATATATATATATATATATATATATATATATATATATATATATATATATATATATATATATATATATATATATATATATATATATATATATATATATATATGATTACACAATACAGCACATATACATCTGAACTTAGAATTACAATTTTCTTTTCTTTTTTTTTTTTTTACATAGGATTAACAGAATAATCATTAACAATTTTCCTTTTTAGAGCTCGTTTGAAGCTTACAAGAGAAGTACATAATTTGATCTCATCATTTAGTCCTTTCCATAATTTCACACCGATAACTGAAACACATCTAGATTTCACATTGGTTCTTTCTTTGGAACATTCAAAAATGAACAGGAGACAAACATGGAGACAAACAGGTGAGAAAAGTTACACGGTGCATCTTTAAGTCATAGAAACATCATATTTAGTCACCTACATGTACACGAATCATATAACACCGCTCAAATAGACGTTCAGCGTATGGCGAGCTAAAAAAATGACTCATCTCTGCTCTCCACTTTTAATGCACTAATGACTTTGTGAGATATTTCCGTTGAGTTCATATAAAATTAGAAAGCCCCTGAGCCGAAAACGAATGGGCCCGATCCCATCCAGACGCCACACACGCAGCACCGAGCAGCTTTGATCATTAGTCTAATTGTCCCATTAAAAGCACAAGAACGACTGCAGCGATTACATGCTCTTACAACCTGCCTGACGCAACTGTTACTCCACGCTACGGAGTACGAGCGTGTACGGGTGAAGCGCTGCCGTTATCCCAGACCCCCCCGCCCTGGTCCGAGTAGTCGCCATGGCAACCCTATCCTATCAGGAATCCCGGCTGCAGCCCTGGGCCCGGTCGCGTGATCCGGGGAAAACGGCCAATTCAAATGACCTCCTAAATAAACAGGCTTCCTCCCCTTCTATTCAAATGCTGATGGTTGGGAAAGAGACGCACGCTACGCCCGGCCTGAACTTGCCTGAAAGTGACTTCATCTTAAAGTGTGTACAAAACAGGTTCTGATTATTCTCTCATTTCTACTTAATTGGTGCCGTAATACTGTTGTAAATAGAGTTTTACACCAACCGAGAAGCAGTTTGTGAAGAAAAGTTGAAAAATATGTGGAGAAATATTGCAGGAAGTGGAGAGTTTTAGTTTAGAGAGTCCAACACTGACAACATCACATAATTAGGACCAATTTATACTTACAAAACACATTTTTCTGACACTTTAAACGCACAATATATGTCAAAATGTGTTCGACAATCCAAATCTGAGTCCCAGCTGTGTGTTGCTGTGGGGATGAGAGTGCAGGATGGGTGGGGGTCCCTTACAAAGCTCAGTGCAGTGTACACAGGTGGAGGCAGAGCACTCAGGAAGAGAGGCACCTCCTCTGTAAGGCCATGAGGATTAAAGCCCCACTGCTCACACTTTTCAGGAACTCGGTGTGGTGGAAGTACAGTTGTGCTCATAAGTTTACAGACCCTGACAGAATTTGATTGATTTCTTGGCCATTTTTCAGAGAATATCGAAGATAACACAAAAACTTTTCTTTCATTCATGGTGAAGCCATTTATTAAATTGTGTTTACTCTTTTTAAATCATAATGACAACAGAAATTACACAAATGACCCAGTGACAGCTGGAGTCTTTTGTGATAGTTGTGGATTTTCTCTGATGGATTTTCTCTGATGGTAAAACTGCCCATTCTTCTTGGCAAAAGGCTCCAGTTCCTGTAAATTCTTGGGCTCTTGTCTGAACTGCAGCTTGAATCTGCCCAGAGGCTCAGTGATACTGAGGTCAGAAGAGACGAACACTCCAGAACCTTCACTTTATTCTGCTGGAGCCAGTGACAGGTCCACTTGCCTTTGTGTTTTGGATCATTATCATGTTGGAATATCCAAGTACATCCCATGTGCAGCTTCTGGACCAAGAAATCATCAATTCTGCCAGAGTATGTAAACTTATGAGCACAACTGTACAAGAGAAAAACATGTATCAGGTAAAAGTATCACATAAAAAATGACTTAAAGGTAACAGTATGTAACTTTCTGGAGTTGACCTGCAAGTTACACCACACTTCAGAACAATCTCCATGGAAACAGATAAGTATTAAGCCCAATGTTGTACCTGAATGCATTCACTGTACAATAGTTCATGAACGAATTCATATTTTGGGCGAACGTGAACTGAACGCACTGTTCTGCTGCCTGATGAACGAACTGTGAACGTGTTTATTCTGGTGTCTGTGAACGGCACGTGCTGTTTCACTTCTATTTAACTTCGTTCAACAGGGCACCAGATTTCTTGAGTGTCCCAGGCCAAAACTCGGCTAAACCCACCCTTAATATTTAGCAGAAAAGTGCTCCGCTGTGTTTCTAAACTCCAAACACCTTCACTAAAATAATTTGGATCATATCAGAATAGGCCATCTCTACTGAACTAAAGGCAAAAGGCAGCTGTTAACTTGTAAACTACCACTTCATGACATCACAAGGTGGAACGGAGCATTTTGAGCTTTGGAAATGTAGACAGACTCATAAACTAGGATTTCTCGAACAAAACGCAGCTCCAGGTTATGTCTTTGAGGAAGTAACAACATTACAACATGGCTTAAAGCTCTCAAGAGTCAATTTTGTGTAATACTATAGGATCTTTAAAGCTGCGTTATGCCACCCTCTTGTTTCCATGGTGATGTTCTTGCTTTACCAAAAAAAAAACATAAATTAAAAAACATTCAATCTGGCAACAACAGGAGCCACCAGCGTCGCATCGCCACATGCATCATCAAAACGAGACAAAATACAAAAGCATCGAGGAGGCGACTGTCGCAGGAGCAACGGGGATTCTTCATATGAACATTTAAAAGAGCTTTCTGACAAGGTCGGTGAGGAGGGGAATAACCTCACATTTATGCGCAAACTTTGCCCGCCGGCTTTCAAAAAGAAAATCCGCACTTCAGTCACATCATCAGCAACTTAAAACGACACATTGAGCTGAAGCGCCCGCCTGGCTTTCAAGGTATATGAAAGAACGTATGAAATCTGATGAAATGAAAGACAGACCAGACAGATCCTCCACCCAAATCCCATTGACTGCGCACAGTAGCGGCTCCGTTGTCATCTCTCAGCCGCAATCTGATATGAACATGAAACCTAATACATAGTTTCATTGTTAAAACTGATAAAATAATTGCCGTCTATGGTGTGTGGGCTTTGGCAATGATATTGAAGAATAATAGCTCGCAGCAACATATTGGGGAAAAAAAAGAACTATGAATGAACAAGCCCAATGTGAAATTTGTGAACTTTGAACGAGTTTGTGTAGAAAATGAACTTCCCCAACACAGATTATGCCGTACAGTGGATCATTATAGCTCATAGTAAGGTCATACATTGTTATTGTTTATGTATGTTAACACAACTAAAAAACATGCTTGTATTTTAGTCTCGTCACATACTGCGTAGCTTTAAGAAAAATAACTGAAGCACTCATTAAAAACCTATTTTGAAGTGTTCAACGGAAAACAATTGAGTGCATTTATTGATTTCTCTTGCTGTTTTCATCTGTATATTTTTGTTTGTTTACAGAATAAATAAGAAAAATTCGCTCTTCTTCCACCACTGGTACAGACTTACATCATTTAGGTGCATTTCTGAAAAGTTTGAGCATTTGCAGAGGGGTTTTAGTGATCATGAGGGTTTCAAAACACTACAGACACCCGGTATGTTCTTGAATACAGTACTTTTACGTATAAAAAGTAGGAGTGGTCATGTGGTCATCTAGTAACTTTAAATTGCAGCACTAAAGGCGCTAAATCTTGCACCAGGAATCCACACGTTTGATTTTCTCTAAGCAATAATAACACTTTATACTGCAAATATACACAGAAGCAGTGACAATACTACAGTTATAAAATGCACTTGACTTGCACATATCCTGTGAATTCCTGTTTAGTCCGACTCACAGCACAAAGCCCAAAGAGTTTATGGTCAAATAAAACAGGAAACAGAGTCAAACCGTAAAAACTGAAACCAGAACAAACTAGGCTTTCAGCACACATAAAAGGTGAAGTGTTTAAAGGGTAGGCTGTTTTTTTTCTGTTTGGCTAAACTTGTCGTCGTTGTGTTTTGTTTCATTCATGCATGTTTCAGCAATAGTGCATTTAGTCTCTGAGCTGTAATTGCATTGTCCCACTGTGTGATGTCATCAGGTGCACTGCAAATTTTTTTGACCTGACCAAGATTTAAAAATTTACATCAGGTTATTCATCTTGTTTTCAGATTTATTATCCATTTACTAGTTCTGAATTGGATTAATTCTAGTCTAAAGGCAGTTTATTTTAAGAAAACTTGTTAAGTAAAATTATCTTGCAGCATGGTCATATAATTTCACTACTTTTAAGTCATTTTCTGTGTTTATATCTTACATTTTGGCCAACTTCAGTACTAGCAGCTCTAGTTTTTAAACTAATTTCCACTCTTCAGTCCTGTAAGTGTCTCTTTTGAGTTGCCAATTTCTCTGACTTTATCCATTTGGTTTAAACTGAAAAGGACTCTCTCTGATCTGAATCGTCACTACCTAAACCCTGCAGCCAAGCATGAATCAGTGCTAGTGCGGCTTCTGCAGCTGAGTGAGTGAATTCTCGAGGTTCTGAGCTTTCACATGAGGTGTGTCCATAAACTGAGAATAAGAAAAACTTGTATGTGTCCTCTTTTTGCAGGTTTAGACACTGTAATCCAGGTTTAGTTGTGATTGTGATAACTTTTTATACTAGTAAAACTGCAGGCTGCATACCTAAGATGATCCAAAATTAGCATTGTGCCCTTGAGCAACACACTTCACACACTTTATTCTACTCATACTGACTGACTAGTGGCCATTTCAGGTACTGCAGCTCTCAGGAGAAAGGAATTATCCCATAGAAGCATAGTGCATTTTTTGTGAATTCAAACTGACTGTGTTCAGCTGACAGGGCATCCACAACTTTCACAAAAGTTGAATTTTGTAGGGATTCTTTTCTATTTTCACAACATAAACTTTCTAATTGTTTTAAATCCTCAAAACGCCTAAAATTTTGCTTTGGAAGACTTAGCTTAGCCCCCTCTTAGCCCGAGCACAGGCCACTGAAAACAATACGACGCCATCTTGGATTCACCTTTCAGATTTTATTATAGCTCTGTGCCATAAACTAGAATACGAAAAACGTATGTGTCCTCTTTTTGCAGGTTTAGACACTGCAATCCAGGTTCAGTTGTGATTGTAATAACTTTTTCATACTAGTAAGACTGCAGGCTACATACCAAGAAGCTGATGCAAACTTGGCCAATGCCTGTATTAGCATTGCGCCCTTGGGCAACACACTTTATTCTCCACACACAGCTTTGTCACAGCAGAATGGGCACCAAGAATATCATTTCCATAGTTGATTAATACTGAATTTCATATTTCATAGTTGTTTTTTTCATACTGTCCTTATTAAAGCGGCGCACGTTATTCCACAGCAGGTGTTTTGCAGAGACCTGTGAATGCCCCCCGTGCCTCCGCCACGCAGTTTAGAGCGAGCAGCAGCTGAACATTTCCTCCGCCGTGTGCCCGCCTGCCTCGCTGTGTGTGTTTGTGTGTGTGGCACCGCAGCAGACCAAAGGGTGAGTTTTGTGCATGACGACGGCGCTGGGTGGGTGGGTAGAGTGTGTACGTGCTGCGCTGTGTGTGAGCCCGCTGGAGGTGGGTGGAGGTGGGGACGCCCGGACAGGATGCACGGCCCTCCAGGAATGCGAATGTGGCGGTGGTGGTGGTGGCAAGCCTGTGAAAGTAATTCTCCTCGTCTTTTCTCTCTCTTTTGTCTGACCGGAGAGAAAGAAGATCCATAAAAACGACAAGAGGAGCCTGGGGGGGGGCGGTGAGGAATGGACGGGGGCAGAACTGGGGGGCGACGACACTGGAGATGTGGAAATATTGAGAGGTTTAAATTAGCGCAGTGGTTTTCGAACGGCGGTGTGGGTGTCGTCGATGGGAGGTGGAATTCCAGTGTTTTCAGACCCGGTTTGATCCCTGGTTTTAGTCACAGAGTTCAGAAGCAGAGAGAGTGTGAAGAGACGGATATGAGGGAGTGTGAGGGTGCTCCAGGCAAATGAAGCTCACCGAGGCCAGCAGTTACGGGTCGGATTTTGAGCTGACAGTCTCTACTCCTTCCACTTCTCTTTATTCCCCCATCTCTCTCTCTCTCTGTCTGTCTTTTTCCCTCCGTACTCCCCTACGTCTCTCTCTTTCTCTCTACTCATCTCACTCCCCTCTCTCTTTCAGTCTCCTCCGTACTCCCCCACTTTTCTCTATCCTTCTCTACTCACCTACCCCTCTCTTCCTCGCTCTCTATGCACCTCCACCTGTCTCTCTTCCCCTCTTTACTCCCTCCAGCTCTCTCTACCCCTCTCTCTATTCCTTTCAACTCTCCTACCCCTCTCTTCCCTCTCTCTATTCCTCTGTACGCCCCTATCCCTCTCTTCCTCCCTCTCTTTATTCTTCCACATCTCTCTTACCCTCTCTCTTCTCGCCCCACCTCTCTCTATTCCCCCATGTCTCTTTCTCTGTCTCTTCCTCCATTTCTCTACTTGTCCACCTTCCTCTCTCTTTCACCCTCCCCCTCTCTACTCCCCCACCTCTCTCTATCCCTCTCTACTCACCCATCCCTCTCTATTCTCCTCCACCTCTCTCTACCTCACTCTCTCTATTCCTTTCAACTCTCCTACTCCTCTCTCCCTCTTTCTCTTTACTCCTCCCACCTCTTTCTTTCCCTCTCTTTATTCCTATCTACTCCCCTACCCCTCTCTCCCTGTCTACTCCACGCACCTCTCCCTCCACCTCTCTCTACTCTCCACAGCTCTCTTTCCCTCTTTCTATCCCTCTCTACTCACCTACTCCTCTCTCCCCCCTCTCTCTACTCTTCCACCTGTCGCTCTTCCCTTCTCTCTACATCCCCCAACTCTCTCCCCCTCTCTCTATTCCTTTCAACTCTCCTACCTCTCTCTCTCTCCCTCTCTCTATTCCTCTGTACTCTCCTATCTCTCTCTTCCCCTATCTCTTCTCCCATCTCTCTTTCTCTGTCTCTTTCTCTCCCTCCATTTCTCTACTCCTCCACCTTCCTCTCTATCTCACCCCCTCTCTCTCTTTCACACTCCCCCTCTCTACTCCCCCATCTCTCTCTACCCCTCTCTTTATTCCTCTCAACTCTCCTACTCCTCTCTCCCTCTACTCCTCCCACCTCTTTCTCCCCCTCTCTCTATTCTTCTCTACTCCTCTCTCCCTCTCTATTCGACACACCTCTCCCTCCACCTCTCTCTCTATTCCTTTCAACTCTCCTACCCCTATCTCTCTCTCCACTCCTCCTACTCTCTTTCCCCTTCTCTCTGTTCCTCTCTACTCCCCTCCTCCTGTCTCTCTCGCTCCCTCTCTACTCTCCACACCTCTTTCTCCCTCTCTCTATTCCTTTCTACTCCCCTACCTCTCTCCCCCTCTCTCTCTACTCCTTCCATCTTTCTCCCTACCGTTCTCTCTCGCTCCTTCTTTACTCCCCTACCCCTCTCTCACTACTCTCCAAACCTCTCTCCTCCTCTCTCTATTCCTCTCTACTCCTCTACCTCTCTCTGCCTCTCTCTCTACTCCTTTCACCTCTCTGCCCACCCTCTCTCTCTCCCCTACCCCTCTTTATCCCTCCATCTCTCTACACCCTACCCCATCTCTCTCCTCTCTTTCCCCCTCTCTCTACTCCTCTACCTCGCTCTCCTAACCCTTTCTCTCTACTCCCCTACCTCTCTCCCTCTCTCTCTACACCCCACCTCTCTTTCACCTCTCTCTAGTCCTTTCTACTCCCCTACCCCTCTCTCCCTCTCTCACTACTCTCCAAACCTCTCTCCTCCTCTCTATTCCTCTCTCTACTCCTCTACCTCTCTCTCTACTCTTTCCATCTCTCTCACCACCCTCTCATTCTCGCTCCCTCTACTCCCCTACCCCTCTTTCTTTCTCCCTCCATCTCTCTACACCCCCACACCTCCCTCATACTCTCTCTCCTCTCTCTCTCCACCCCCTCCTCCATCCATCCTCTCTCTTTCCCTCTTTCTTTCTCTCTCAGCGTGACCTCAGAGCCGCAGACACATGAGCCTGATGACTGTGCTGTTTGGTCACGGTGCTGCTCTCTCGCTCTCGCTCCATGATTCACAGCGTCGTGTTCTCCTGGGAGCTCCGCCGTGCTCACGACTCCACGGCTCCGGCTGATGACCTCCCCTCGCCATGACGACGCAGCGCCCTCATCCGTCTCCTGCTCCTTTTGGGCGCAGAAGAAAGTACTGCACAAACTGTAGTCATGACTTCTTTGTGCTTTGTGCTACTCTGTATATGTCATTACAGCAAAATCCACAAATAGCAACAAGGCTTCACGATTTTCTGTTTTTATTTATTTGTTTTGGGCTGGACTCACTTTGCAGAATTTTATGTTGTACAGAAGGAGTGTAGGGGGTTAAAGGGCCCTTATTATTCTTAAAACCCACTTTTATTCTCTGGATTTTAACATTGCGTGAGTTGTGTGATCCTCTGTGTCTTTTATTTTACATTTATTTTACTGGTTTTATTGTTTTAAAATTACTATGATTAATTCTGAGCATTTATTTTGTCATTACATTATTATTGTTGTTGTTATTAGTATGTATTTGTGCAGCACTTTGGAAACTGTGCTGTATAAATAGTGGACTGGATTATATATTACGCTTTTTTCTGGTCTTTTGATCTCTCTGATCTATGTTATAACGTTGTTTCCTCGTCACAAACATACCCGCAGTTGTGTTTTGTTTCATTCACATATGTTTAACACACAAATCCTGCATATTTAGCCTGTGTTGTCCCCTCAAACAAACAAAAAAACCTCTGTTCCACCTTGTGATGTCATGCCACTGTGTTTTCGAACTCCAAACGCCTTCACTTGAATCATCTGGATCATTTTAGCCCTGGAATTGCCGATTAGTACTGAACAAAAGTTAAAATGCAGCTTTTAACATGAAAACTACTGATTCATGACATCACAAGGTGCAAAGGAGCATTTTTAGCTTTGGAGATGTAGACAGGCCATGGATCTACAATAAGAACTCGATAAAACACGCCCTGTCTATGGGCGATTAGTGGACGCTCTTAGGCACTGCAGCTCTGACCCAGAAATTCTCCCATAGACGCACATTTTTTTGTGAAATCAAACTGCCTGTGTTCAGCTGACAGGGCATCCACAGCTTTCATAAAGGTCGGATTTTGTAGGGATTCTTCTGTATTTTTACAATATGAACTTTAGAAAAATGTTTAATCGTCAAAGTGCCTAAAACAGGGGTCTCTAACCTACAGCTCAGGAACTACTGGTAGTTCTCCATCCCCTTCCAAGTAGCTCTCCAAGGGATTTCTGAATTGCACGAACTGTCCTGAATATGTAAAATTTGATGAATTAAATGTCCATTACCATTGTACATGTATCGTTTCACTGTCTAACTTTGTACACTAAAAATGGATAATGTTTTATGTTTTATAGGCGTCTAACTGTACCTCATTTAAGGGTCGCCATGGCACTTAAATATACTCCATTTCTTGTGACCGCTAAAACTAGTAGCTCTCTGGCATTTTCGTTTTATAAAGGTATCTCACCAAAGGAAAAAGGTTAGAGATCCCTGGCCTAAAAGTTAACTTTGTAAGAGTTAGCCTAGCCCCACTCTGAGCCCATGTAAACGCTGCTCTTGCAACTCGCGCTCTGATTGGTCAGAACTTCACATTTCTGACGTTACAGGTTGTCCGGCGTTGGGCCATTAATCAGGAAGTTACATGCGGCAGTAAAAATCTTTCTTGGGGTCATGCGCCAATGAGCACAGACCGTTGAAAACAATACAACGCCATCTTGTTTTATTTTATTATTATTATAGTTTTATGAGACTAATAATGCAGGATTACTCAACTGTGTGAATGAAACAAAACACAACTCCAGCAACATTCTAACATGGCTAATAACCCACAATATAGGACCTTTAAGAGGATTTAGCCAAATATGTCTCCTTTAACAGTTCAGCTGACCTTGAGCATGGCTCAGATTCTCCTGCCATGTTAAAACTCAAGACTCCACACCCCCCTCTCCTCTTCCTCCTCCTCTTCCTCCTCCTGCCCCTCTCCAAACAGCTGCTCCCCATTCGTCCTCATTAGCCCTCTGACCAGAACCAGGGCCCGGTGTGGAAGTGGGACGGCCCGGGCTGCGTTTTATATCCCCCGATAACCAGCCACAGCCCCCCGCATTCCACCCCAGGCCTGCAAAACTTTACTACGGCCCGTTATAGGAGCCAGGGACCTGCAGCTTTCATGGAAGGTCTCTGTAATGACCGCTGGAGTGGACGTGGTACAGTCTGGAGCTATAAGGCGGGTTAGCGTTTCCGACTGTGCGTTTCAGAGCTGTGGAGGAAATGTAATGTGAAAACAGGATTATAGCGCTGGTGTGGGCAAATCCGCTCATGTGATGCTGAGAACGGGAAGAGATTTTGTGGCACAATGCAGACTCTTAGCACAGGACTCGCTGGTTGTACTTTTCAAGCTTTTTCAATCATGCAAAAGTAACTTGTACCAGGTTGAAAGTTCTCTCACCATGATTTGTCCAGTGCACGTATAAAATGTGTAGGGTGACCAGATTTTCTAAATAAAAATAAACTGGGACATCCCTGGTTTGTGAAACGAGTGGAAAGGAAAATTGTTATGCAGGCGGCAATAATGTGAGTCATTATAGTCACATTTTCTATGTGTTTTGGTCATTTTTAAGCAGCTTTTCTGTATTTTACCAAATCAAATGACAATTTATGCCTCTTTTTACTGTTGGCAGGGATCAGATTGGTCAAAAATAGGGACATCTGGGACATTTCTTGTATAAAACTGGGACAAATCACTGGTTTTAGATAAATCTGCTGGGACAGGGGACGCAGGGCTCAAAACTGGGACTGTCCCGGGGAAATAGGGACGTTTGGTCACCCTAAACATGTTTATACTTTACAGTTTCTTCATGTTGGGGACGTTCTGCATGTGTGCCTATGACGGAATGTGCAGCAGTTTTCGTGGTGACACAATGTACAAGTTTTAAGCCTGAAAATCTAAAGAAAATAAGAAATGAATGGAAAAGTTGAGTTGAGTGACTGTAACAGTTGGTGTGACAGACTTGTTTTTCAGCACAAATCATCTTATCTGTTGTAGTTCCAGTTAAGTCACTTTTTTATGGTCAGATTGTGCTCAAACAAAGCTCAGATTAAACTCTTAACTTCAGTAACAGAGTTTTAGTCCGTACAGTTCGCGTCATTCCCCATGGAACAATAGTATCAGCTGCAAAAGGCTATTTTTTTTATTGTTGCTTTGTGTCAAATATGAGTCTCACTGCAAATATACCAATTCAGTACATGTATTTAGAAGTTCTCTGAATACCCCAGACCCCATAAAAGCAAAGTGAATACAGCTAAAACAGTTTCTAAACGCTGTTACTATTACTGCTGCAAGCAAAAAGAAAAAAGGTGAGGCCCAAACGTCACATTTGTGTACTGTAAGCAATAAAAATATAATTGGGAGTGCATATAGGTGTGGGAATCTTTCATCATAGTTTAACTAGTTGAGTCCTGCACGCGAAGACTCTGTTGGGTAGTGCTTTCACCTCTGTTTGTTTTTGTTGTTGTTGTTTTGAAGTAACAGTACTCTTGAGTGAAAAAACAGGTTACTTTTCTCACTGTAAGTCCATAAGTGACAAATGTGTCTTTTTGTGTCTATCCTTTACCTAGAATACTGGAAATTACTTATTTAATGTTTTGTCCTTCCAATTACAATAATTTCAAACTATAAATCAAGTGCTACATCCTGACACTTACTCTGAGTAGTAATTCTCCCAAATAGGTGATTCATTTCTTAGATCACTACTTTGTACTTCACTTGAGTAATATTATTTTGAAGTAATGTCTCTCTTACTTCAGTACATTTCCTGGAAAACCACCTAATGACATCAGTGGAGCCAAGTGTCTTGAGCTCTGGAGAGGGAGACAGCCATTACACAAATGAAATACAAAAACATTAACTCCAGGTTTGCTTTTTGCACAATCATTGTTTAAATTGGACTATTACTAATCGTTTTATGTTGCAGTTTATGAATTCTGTTCAATTAAAGCTTGTTGTTTTATTAAAGCTCCCATATTGCGCTATTTTCTGATCTATGTCTGTTTCATTCACACATTTAACACACAAACCCTGCATATTTAGGCTGATTTCTTCTTTTCTCAAGCAGAAAACATGTCACATGGAAATACAGGAGGTTGTTTCTAAACTCCGTACACCTTTACTAGAATCATTTAGAAAATTTCAGTCTGGAAATTTCCCATCTTTACTGAACAAAAAGTAAAAGGAGCTGTTAACTTGAAAACTACACAAGGTGGAACAGTGTATTTTGAGCTATGGAGATGCAGACAGACGAATAATAAAGTGTGAAACTCGAGATGTTTTTGATAAGGTAACTAACATAGCTTAAAACTCACAAGAGTCCATTTAGTTTAATATAGAACCTTTACCAATGACAATAAATATTTTAGTCATACAGATTTTAACGTATGCTTTTCGTCATTCTAACTGAGACTGAAAAAGTCAATTCACCGCAATAATAAACCTTGAAAATATGCCCTACACTGGCTATTTCCTGGAATACACGGCTCTATACTTATTTACAGCTCAATACGGGAGTGGTATGGATCACTCAGGGCAGATCACACAGGCTAATTGTTGCTTCAAGGTCTCAGATGATATTGGCAATCTCCTCAAAGCAAAAACAAAACATTATTCCATTGTTTTGCATTCCATCACTTCAGCGCATACGGTGAATTCAGAACAGTGACTTCCATTCCCGGGCTCATATTGAAAGACGGCGTTAGCATAAATAATGTGTTTGCTGCTCTCCGGTGAGTGCATGTCTGGAGTCGATGTAAATGTGGAAGGGCCCATCACATGACGCAAGAATGACCCGCTGCACACTGTGTAAACCGCTCGGCTTTGTGCGTGATGAGGGAGAAGAGGCGGATATTGATGGATAGAAAGAAGGATAGTCTGATGGATGGATAGATAGGCCTAATAGTAATACACTGGGAGCTGAGATTTTAACATTCCAAGAAAAGCATAGTTTCATCAAAGTGTAATAGATCTACTGGTGTTTTGCATTCAGTTATTAAAAGTGCACCGTGTATGGTTTCTGATGGATCGTCCGCTGCCTGCTTCCATCAAGATGTTATTGCTCGGTTTGTCTGGAATGTTCCACAATGTGCCATTCAATTTATCATATCATTTTAGAGAGCGAGAGAAAGACTTCATTGATCCTGAGGGAATTCAAGTTTTGTTGCAAATTGTTGCAGTTGATGTTGCTGCAGCATTTCCACTGCGTGTTTCAGTGGCTTTTTTGTCTCAGTCAAAGGTGTCAGCGCCGTTTACCAGGAGGACTGGGTCAGGAAGGGCAAGCAGATCCTGTGGAAGAGCTAAAAGTGTCTCTCCTCTGCGTCCTGAAGCATCACTGTAGTGTCCAGGAAAACCAGGTTGAACACAACAAGAAAGGCCTCGCTCTTACTCTGCTCTCATGCTCTGCTCTCAGTCCATGACGAAGTGTTTCCTATGGAAAATCTACCACATTTGCTGAGACAATTTTATGTGTAAGAGACTTGTTTAACTGCACAAAACATCTCACCTCTTGTAGTTCCAACTACAGTTGTGCTCATAAGTTTACAGACCCTGGCAGAATTGATGATTTCTTGGTCCAGAAGCTGCACATGGGACGTACTTGGATATTCCAACATGATAATGATCCAAAACACAAAAGCAAGTGGACCTGTCACTGGCTCCAACAGAATAAAGTGAAGGTTCTGGAGTGTTCGTCTCTTCTCACCTCAGTATCACTGAGCCTCTGGGCAGATCTCAAGCTGCAGTTCAGACAAGAGCCCAAGAATTTACAGGAACTGGAGCCTTTTGCCAAGAAGAATGGGCAGCTTTACCATCAGAGAAAATAAAGAGTCTCATCCACAACTATCACAAAAGACTCCAGCTGTCACTGGGTCATTTGTGTAATTTCTGTTCTCATTATGATTTAAAAAGAGGAAACACAGTTGTTTGATAATAAATGGCTTCACCCAAGCACTAACCATGAGTGAAAGAAAAGTTTTTTTGTTATTCATATTCTCTGAAAAATCAGCAAGAAATCAATCAAATTCTGTCAGGGTCTGTAAACTTATGAGCACAACTGTATGTCAGTTCGTTCTGGTCAGATTATGTTCAAAGAAAACTCAGATTAAAGTTTAAGGCTACGTTCAGACTGCAGGGCTTAATGCTTAATTCGGATTTTTTGGTCAAATTCAATTTTTTTGCCAGGTTGTTCACATTTTAAATTAAATGCGACTTGTTTGTGATCTCCAGTGTGAACTTTAAACATCCCAAAAGTGTCCCACATGCACATGGGAGGAAACAACAACTTCACACGCAGCGAGCTCAGTGTTTAGAGAAGCCGCCTAAACATGGACGCGAGGATTGAACACCTGGCGACTTTAAAGTTACTGTTGTACTGGAGCCAGAACATGTACAGCTTATTTGTTTTAAGGAGATTGAGAAGGAGGAGGAGGAGGTTTTCGGCCATGGCGTCCATAGAAACGAACGGGAAGTCGGCTGTAGGTCGGATAAACGCGACTTGGTTGGCCGTTCAGACTGAAGTCACATGTCAAAAGATTGGATACGTATTGGTTTTAGGAGCACATATCCAAGTGGCCTGGGTCACATTTGAAAAGATCGGATCTGTGTCGTTCAGACTGTCATTAAAAGATCAGATACAGGTCGCATAGGGGCAAGAAAATCTGATATGGTTCACTTCAGGCTGCAGTCTGAACATAGCCTAAGAAAGCCTCAGATAGAGCAGTGCTTACAGTTATTGTCACACCCTCAGGAAATGTTGATGCCATCAGCTGCAAAGTATCAATAACAAAAGGTACTTACAAAAGGTGCAATAAAAGGCAATACTGAGTTCGCAGACTTTTTACACTTACAGCTTTGATTAAATCTCCAGAATATGTTTACTTCAGTGGGACGTTCATTGTATTGTAGCATATAATAATACTCTTAATGCAATCAACAACAGCAGTATTCCTGATTGCGTCTCCCCAGACCGGAGCTGTGGACTGATGGGACCCAGACGGTACAATCCTCTCCGCCAGTCTGCGCCGCATTAGCTTAGTGCGTGTTTGTCTCCTGTAACCACGGCGACGGGCCTTCTGGGCGTCCCGGTCCGCAGACACGGGACATTGTTTTGTGCCGCCTGATTGGAGCTCTCGCATGTAAAGCCTATGCGAGGAGCGCGGGGGCTTTGATTGGGTGCTGACGTGAGCTGACAGGATATTAGCGGGGTCAGGCACCTCTGGGACACGTCGCCCACACGTCCTAAACGCGGCGGGGGCTGCTTTAGCTGCATCCTGTTTCTATTTAGCATGCGCAGTGTGGACGCCAGGTGTGGGAGCTGTTTGGGCCTGGAGTGATTTGAATCCAGGGAATTTCTCAAGAGTACACGGAGAAAGAAAATGTAAATAAAGGTGCGCTGCGTAATTTTTCTGGTGTGTGTTTGTGTGGTTGGAGGGTGGGGGTTGTTGATACTTTGCAGCTGATGGGCGGGTGCTAACTGTAGGCATGTTCTGTTTGAGGCTTTGTTAGACTTTAATCTGAGCTCTTTTTCAACACAACATGACCAGAAACAACTGACTTAGCTGGAAGTACAACAGGAGAGCTGTTTTTTACTGTTAAACAAGTCCGACTAGTTAATAGCTAACAGTTTTTTCGGTTAGTCACTTCCACCTTTTTGTTGAAAATCAAACATCTGAGGTCCTGAAAGTTTGTTTGAGTTCATTTTGCCTTTTTCCTGACTTTAACAGTGTTTGCTAATGTGTGCATTGTGTTCAAAATAGGGCTGTCAGCGTTAATTGCGACTAGATTAATGCAATCCATAACATACTATATTTTTTTAAAATCACAATCAGAGTTCACCAGCCTTTTGTCCCTTCTAAAAATGCAATTTTTTTTAACTTGTGGTTAGAGTTTGCGACTTTTCGTCTCTTCTACACATTCGTCGGCAGCTCCTGTGGCTGTTTCACCTTCGAACTTCAGAGCGCCGTGTTTCAGTAAACTTACCGTCGTGATGGAGAAACAGACGCTTCTGGACTTTTGAACTGTTTATTTGACGTTGAAAAACTTCCAGACGCTACAATTTACAAGTCAGGAGTTAAAAGCAGCCTGTGTCAAGCAGAGATTCAATATCAGCAAAGTACGTCTAGTCTAAGTTAGCACCTCCGAGCTAAACCCCCGAGTGCAGTGACCAGAGCGTCACAGCCGAGCGAGTCTCAGATCCGACAAACGACCGTTTGGCAGAGTCACCACAAACCTGTGGATAATCACACGGCAAAGAAAATAATTACAGCGATTACTAAATGGGTAAGAATTGCTTTACATTATGGCTTTAAAACTGTCTTGAAATGCAAAATAACAATTTTAAACATGCAATTCAATAAGTGATTAATCGTGATTAACTATGGAATTTCTGACCTTAATTGAGATTTTAAAAATTAATCGTTTGACAGCCTCAGTTTAAAGACATTAAACATATCTACCTTGCCCTTATTTAAATAAAATGTATTTATGCTCCAAAATATCCTCACTGTGTACAGGGTCACCTCCCTACAGATCTGACCTCTAACTTGGCCTGGAGGTACCACTTTGAACACGGGCATTATGCAAAAATCATTCTCCCATGTTACAGCGTCGTTCCCTCCTAAAAAACATGCCTGAAGAGGTTTTAGATGGCATCCCTGCATGTTTGAGAATTTAAGCGATCTCTCCCGGGTCCTGTTTGAACCCTGTAAGACGGGGTTCAAATCCTTCACCTGCGCTCTTCATCACAATTCTTCATAAATACACAAAAGCATCACACAAAACAATACGACACGACAACTTCACAAACCTGACGTGATGTGCAGTAGTTTCATTAATGTGATGCATGATGATTGTTTTGTGATCGACCCCTGGAGTTGTGTTTTGTTTCTTTTACACACATTTGAGTAACTCTGTATTATCTGTCTATCTGTCTGTCTACATCTGCAAAACTGAAAATGCTCTGTTCCACCTTGTGATGTCACGCTCCCCTATACATTTATTTTAGTATAAAATAATAAGAACTTCGCACATCATGTAGATATGTATTTAGCACCCCAGTCCTACTCCATAGTGTGGTGAATATATATGGTGTCTATGTATTCAGGTACTATCTGTTCTATTTTACTATTTAATTATTTCTCCACTATGATTATTATTAGTGGTAGTAATAGTATTATTTTTTCATGATTACTGTTTAAGAGTTGATGGCCTTTATCATTTGTATTATGTAGTTTTGGGTACACTGTTCCTTTACGATTTGTCACCTTTGGGTGCTTGCCACACCCTGTTTAAGATGGCCCCCTGAGCTTACACTCTGTAGTGCCGAAACGTTGCAGTAGGTCCTAATAAATCTCACAATTTCCAAGTAAGACGGTGTGCAGACTTTTTTTTTTTTTTTTTGTAGAAATGGGCACTTCCGGAGCTGAAATCATCCACGTGATTCTAGAGAAAGTGAGTGGAGTGTGAAAACACAGTGGAGCACTTCCTGTATGACATCACCAGGTGGAACAGAGTGTTTTCCTTTTGACATGCATAAATCTATACATGCAGGGTAACACGCATAATGCCACTAATGACAAATATGAAACTGTCTTTTGTTTATTATCCATTTTGAAGAGACGTTTGCTTAGAAAACGTGGAGCCAGTTTCGAACGAAGCTGAAACTGAAACAGAAAATCCTCTTTTTGAAGGCGATTCAATGAAACAATTACTCTCAAATTGTGTTGGCGTGTCCTTCAATATCTTCCGCTTTCTATAATTGTGTGTATTACATCATTAAGTGAGGCACGACTTTCCGCGGCCTCGGCGGAGCGAGCGGCGGAGAGGGGCGTGGGTGAGCTCCTGTCCTCGTTCTCCGGCGTCGTGTCCGCTCCCGATCCCAAGGACACGCTAAAACAACAGGAGAAACATTAGCGTGTTGTCAAGGAAACCCTCTCTTTCTCCTCTCTCTTTATCACTCTCTCTGTCACTTTCCCTATCTCTCCAGCCCCTCACACTCCCTTCCTCCCTCCCTCCCGTCACTAGTCATTTTCTCTCTTTATTTAGCCCTTTCTCCCTCTGCTTTTCTCTTTCTCTCCCCACACACCTTCCCCCTCTCTCTCTTTTCCTCCGTCTTTCTGTTTTTCTCTCTCTCTCATGGCTCTCCCCATCCCTCCCTCCCTCCTCTATCTCTCTCCTCTCGCCACTCCCTTATCTCTCTCTTTCTCACTTTCTCTTCTCCACACACCTTGTCTCTCTCCTTCTGCTCTCTTTCCCTCCCTCCCTTCCTCTATCTCTTTCTCCCTCACTTTCTCTCTCCCCCTCCCGTCCTAATCTCTCCAGCTCCTCACATACTCCCGCTCTTTCTTCCTCTTTCTCCTTCTCTCCCTCCTTGCCTCCCTCCCTCTATCACTCTCTCTGTCACTCCCTGATCTATCTTTCTTCCCACTTTCTCTCTCCCAATTCTCTCTTTTTATCTCTCCCTTTCTTTCTTTCTTTCTTTCTCTTTTCCACATGCTCCGTCTCTCTCCTCTCTCTTTCTCGCTCCAGCCCTGTCTCCTTCCCTCCCTTCCTCCTCTGTCTCTTTCTCCTCCCCCCACTTGTTCTTTCTCTCTCCTCCTCCTCCCTTCCTCTCTCCTCATTCTCTCTCTTTATCTCTCTCCCGCCCTCTCTTCCTCCTCTGTCTCCATCTCCTCCCTCCACTCATCCTTTCTCGCCTCATTCTCTTTTTATCTCTCCCTTTCTCTCTTTCTCTCTCGTTCCTGCCCTCTCTCCTTCCCTCCCTTCCTCCTCTGTCTCTCTCCTCCCCCATTCCTCTCTCCTCATTCTCTCTCTTTATCTCTCCCTTTCTCTTTTTCTCTTCTCCATCTCCCTCTTTACTCTTTCTCCCTCCATTCCTCCATCCCTTCCTCCTCTGTCTCCATCTCCTCCCTCCACTCGTTCTTTCCTTCTCTCCTCCCCATTCCTCTCTCCTGATTCTCTCTCTCTTTATCTCTCCCTTTCTCTCTTCCTCATCTGTCTCTCTCCCTACACTCTTTCTCCCACCCTCCCTCCCTTCCTCATCTGTCTCTCTCTCCTCCCCCCACTCGTTCTTCACCTCCCTCCCTGCCTTCCTCTCTCCCCCTCCATCAGTACCTTCCCCCTTCCTCTATCTCTCTCTTTCCTCTTCCCCCTCTTGCACTCTCTCCCCCTCCATAACCTCCCGTCCCCTCCCTCCTCTATCTCTTTCTCCCTCCCTCTTTCTCTCCTCCCTCCGTCTCTCAGGTGCAGTGCAGTTCTTGGTCGTGTGCATTAGTGTCTGCGTCTGTGTTTGTGGACCTTTCACGACTGAGTGGGAGGCTCTGAGTTTGGCACGAGCATTTTCTGTTCTTCTACGTCACAGTGTCTTCGGACTCTGTGCCCTCGTTTCACTTCTACTGTTTATTTAACTCGGAGCCGTGATAAAGGTTCACTCGAGTGCATTGGGATTAAAGTTAGACCGTTATGTTAAATTGTAATTGTTCAAATTGTAAACCTTGAGTTTTAAAAGCCCCGTATTACGCAAAATGGACTCTTGTGTTTGATTCTGCTTGAGATGATACAGAACTGTGGAAAACTAAAGACTGTATTTGTGTTCTTTTAGGACATTTGATGCTGCATGTTAAAATAATTGTGTAGACAGAATTAAAATATATTAAATATAAACCCTAACCCTAAAGAAATGGGGGGTAGGTCAAGATTTCACCACTTTATCTCATATGGTTCTCGAAAAATATGCGGATTCAGCCTGATTTTGTCACATTTCATCAACATGAAAAATGCACATTCATGTTCTGAGAAAAATATGTGCAGAGGAGATTGAATCATTTCCGTAGTCTAAACATAATTTTATTGCACACAATTTCCACATGATTTCCATATTTTTTTATACAAATTCAGCAACCTTTTTTTCAGGGAAACGTTGTTAGGTGGAGTTGCATTTTGTTTTTGTCACACATAATATAGTAAACTTTAATATAGTAAACTTTTATTATTACTCTGTCTATATCTCCAAACGCTCAAAATTCTCTGGTCCACCTTGTGTCATGAAGTGGTAGTTTTCAATCTAAGAGCTACTTTTTAGGTCATATTATGTCACTGTCTTGCCCAAGAGCACAATGACAGTACTTTTATATTATTATTATATCATTAAAAGCTCTGTACCCGATTCTTTCCCATGTATTTGAACAAAATATGTACCGTATAAGCAGTTCTTGAGATCAAAATATGGCTGCAGTATACTGTCTGCATCTAATTATAATATAGACGAAGACTCAACATAAAAACAACAAAAAACCATTGTTGTAATCATAAAGTTGAGGTATATTGTTTGCATTTGACCCTCTGACCCTCTACGTTTAACTGTTACTTCAATTCCTCAGGAGCAGTAGATGACCGGGGACCCATCTCCATCTGGAGCTTTGTCAGAGATGCCTCGCTGGACACAGAAATGTCCAACTTCACCTCAGAATCAAACCTAGGACGTTCTTGCTGTGAGGTGAGAGTGCTACAGCTACACCGTGGGACTTCTCCAACCTCAAAATTGCCGACCATTCACCACTTAAGGACATAAACTTGTTTAAACTTGAACTTTGCAACCACATCACGGGCTTCCTCTGCTCCTCAACTTTTTCTCCTCTTCCCCCATGTGTCATCCGCGTCACGTGACCAGGGACGGTTTAAACGTGTGGGCGTTGGGGCCGCTTTTCACATGCAAATGCGGTGAAAGTTAGAGACAACCGCTGGAAATGCAGTCACACACAAAATCCAAAACAAATGTCTAATTAGTAGCTGGGGATTGGTGCAGCCAGTTTTGAAGAGCAAAGCGCTGGGAGAGAGCTGAGACGTGAATGATGTGCTAATGTGCACTTTGAGCTGCACAGGCTCCAGGCTGTGTGCAGATCAAGTGATGGTTTGAATCAATGTGGCCAGGAAAACGTCTTAACTAAGTGAGATGTGTGGTGAGAGGCCAAGAATTTATATGTTTTCAACAACCATGTACAATCTGGTGACAAAACTTTTTGAATAATAGCAAATATGTACAGAGCAGTGGGCGGAGATAAGGGGTAGCACTCTAGCCTCAAAGGGAGGACAATATAGAAATGCTCAAACACACTTTGGTTAAAGGCCTATTCATACTTCATAAGAAATAAGAACTTTGTTATTGTTCTTGAGGTGATAAGAACAAGAGCAAAATTCATTTGGACTCTGACATTTCATATTTCATGACATGTTCTGCTGCTGATCTGCCCAGCCCCCTCACTCTGCTGTTGCTATATAACAATCCAACAGCAGCACAGCTTCAGTAACATTATCATGACAATGGCAGAAATTGTACTTTATGAACTACTGATGGAAGAAGAAGAGGAAATGTGTTTTATGAAGGAGTCCAGCCACTGTAGGAAGGTTTATAGTGAGCAGTGTTTTCCACAGCGCTAAGAGCCGAGAACTGAAGCATGTAGCCCCGCGGCTGGAACCTCAGCGGCTCGGAGCTCCGCGGGGCCGGGGCTCCACTGATGTGTTTTATGTAATAAATACACTAAAGTCACTCTCTAGACCAGAAAAACACAGCAGTCGCAGACCATAGCTAGTGCTCTGGACGCGCATCAAGTATTTTTATCCTGTTTTTGGACGCCGCCTGTTGGCTCTAGTAGATAAACCACACCTACATAAAAAATAACCAATCAAGGTGTCAAAAACAAGCTACAAGAACTGCCAAACAGGAGCTGGCTGAACAAAATGACGTCATTTTGTTCAAATAGGTACGATGTTGCTGCAGTTGGTCAGGTCCAGGTTCAGCAACAGTGTGTGCTCAAAGAATGAGTTCAGATGAACCTGAATATACTGAATGACCAGGTTATTCCATCAGTGGATTTTTTCTTCCCTGACGCCACGGGCCTATTCCAAGATGACAATGCCAGGATTCATTGGGCTCAAATTGTGCAGAGTGGTTCAGGGAGCAGGAGACATCATTATCACACATGGATCGACCACCACAGAGTCCAGACCTTAACCCCACTGAGAATCTTTGGGATGTGCTGGAAAAAATTTTGCACAGCAGTCAGACTCGACCATCATCAGTGCAAGATCTTGGTGAAAAATTAATGCATTCGCTGTGGCATTGTTTCGATGAGCTTCTGCAATGTCACAAGATTTATTTCCAGCCAGTGTTGCATTAATTTTTCATGCTCCCTGAACCACTCTTTCACTATTTGAGCCCAATGAATTCTGGCATTGTCATCTTGGAATATGCCCGTGCCATCAGGGAAGAAAAAAACCCACTGATTGAATAACCTGGTCCTTCAGTATATTCAGGTTCAGCTGACCTCATTCTTTGAGCACACACTGTTGCTGAACCTGGACCTGACCAACTGCAGCAACCTCGTACCTATTTGCTTTAGTTAAATCCAGGTGGCGACTTTTTTTTGGCCAGGCAGTGTATATAACGGACGTATGTAGCTTATACAAGGTGTCATGTAGTATATATGAAGAATAAATACGAGAATGAATGTTGTGCTATTGACAAAATGAGTATAGTTTTTATTTGAGGGGAAAAAGAAGCATAAAAAGAAGTCATAAGAAGATAGTTTCCATGTGCAGTCCTTGATTTGCTTTGGCTGAAGAGTTTAAATGTGATAGGTCCATGTGAAAACTGACCCATCACAGGGAGCACTGAGGTTTGAACCAAAACAAGCATGTCGACTTTGGCTTATTTTAGTGGAATTATGGACTATTTTGTTTGTGAAAGAGGTAAAAGCTTTGTGCATTGGTAGATGGGTAAGATGTCTATGGATTTTTCTCTCAAATGGATGTCACAAATTCGATTTTTTGGCTTCTTCCGCTGGTGACTCAAAGTATTTGTTTGAACATTACAATCTTTGGTTCGGATCATTCGTTTTAATCATTGGTTCTGATCTGTCGCTTCGTTTGCTTTCACCAAGAGCCGTTCCAGACTGATGTGGAGAATCTGGTGAGATCCAGGTTAAGCGATGGAGACAATCAGATGGCAGGAAAATTACATAATGCACCTTTAAATACACCGGCGCAAAACAATGATTTAATTTGTTTGAAAACAGATTATACAAAATTCTACTAAACCACACTAATTAACGGTTTTATATTACGCAAAATTGACTCTTGTGGGATTTAAGCTGCATTATAAAATAGTTACCTCATCAAAAACATGTTTTGTTTCATTCACACATGTGAGTAACCCTTTATTTTTAGTCTGTCTGCATCTCCAAAGCTCAAAATGCTCTGTACCACCTTGTGATGTCATCATGAAGCTGTAGTTTTCAAGTTAACAGCTCCTTTTACCTTTAGTTCAGTAGAGATTTTTAATGCCATGGCTGTAATTATTCTCTAGTAAAGGTGTACAGAGTTTAAAAACACAATGGAGCACTTCCTGTATTACCACATTATTTCTGTTTGAGAGAAGAAGTCAGCCTAGATATGCAGGGTTTGCGTGTTAAACATGTGTGAATGAAAAAAGAGCACAACTGGGTATGTTTTCAAAGAGGAAACAACATTAATAGTATAGAAAATAGTGTAACATGGGCACTTTAAATAAAATGAGTATCAGACTTGAATGAACGAATGAGTGCGTTTCAGCTGACCAGCAAGTTTTAGCAAGTCCACACTAGATTTGGACAAAGGAAATACTACGCCTCAGTGAAGTCACCGGCAAACAAGAGACACAACACAATCAGAGGATGACTTTTCCACACTGGCAGCCCCTCTCCCTCCTCCTCTCTGTAACCCACTGGGCCTGTGCCAGCTCTCATTTGTCCCTCCGCCTTGTGCCACAGCAGCCAGTGATTCTGATTAAGATACACACCCTCCGAAGGCGCCTTATCATGGGGTTAGGGAAGGAGGAAGGAACGAGGAGGGTGGGGAGACGAGACGTGAGCTCCGACTGGTTTTCGTTTAATTCCAGCTTCATTAAAAACACTGCAGATCTGATAGAATTGGGTTTGGTGGAGATTAGATCAAGGCTGGAGAACTGCAGAGTTGAATTTGAGTTCAGAAGCAAGTGATTTCATATTGCCATAACTCTCAGTAAATGCAAAACTTGTGAAACATTATATAGTGAAGCTACTGTATTTATCCAAAATGGGATATTCTTTAAAAGGTGGAGGATATGTCGCCTTTTATCTGTTTCCAAGTCGCGAGGCCAAGCCACAGGTCAGATCTGTGGAACAACAAACCCTACATGTACAATCTGGTGTCTGAATTTCAGAGCAGTGGGCGGAAATAAGGGGTAGATGTAAACGGAAATGTCCAGAGCACTCAAGCTTTAAATGGAGATGCAATAATACCGGATTACTCAAACATACTGAGATAAAACTTTGGGTAAGATAATGATGAGGGAACAGCGTAATAATATTGTTAAAAGTTCATAAAAGGAGAGTTAATGATAATATGTCTCCTTTAATATTTGTCCCAGGGTTGTTTCTAGTTTCGTGGGTGCTTCATATTGTTATGGAAAAAAGTTATTTAGATCTTGAAGACAAAAATAATTAATCCATTTGCAAAGCCCGATGAGTTTTTGGAATACAGACAAAGGTTTATTCTTGTTACAGCAGATATGGACAGGGCCTAGGCCTGATCAACAGCCTCTCCTCACCAGAATGTCCCCCCAACGCCCACAGAGCATCTGAGCTCTGAGTATTTATACAGAAATACAAGGTCAAAGCATACATGTCAAAGCAGAGGGACATTTGTGCACAAATTTGTGCTAAACAACTTAACTTACATTTGAGGAAAGCTAAGACAACAAAGGACTTCCTGAGCATGGGGACAGTTGTGTCTGTTCAGCCTTTACACATGTTAATGGTGTTGACTGGTCTGGTCTCAGGAAGAAATTACATTCATTTACACAAAGACAGATTGAAAGAAATCTTTCCAAAATATAAATTTCCATCACAATATAAAGCAGACCTGGGCTTGGTACAGCTCCTGGGCCACATACGGCCCTTTGGTTGACTCTGACCGACCCCTTTAAGATCATTTGGAATTACAAAATAAACATATTTTATCATTTTTATTTTAGAGATGTTTTTAAATGACTTTTTGTAAGACAACCTCACTTTTTCATGTCTTAGTCATAACATAACTCTTACCAGTCTTACCAGCTTGTCAGAACATTGCTATTACTGCTTATTTATAAAGAAATACAATTAATATTATGCAGAATTGAGTTAAGCATTTTGGCCATCCACGTTATTTTCTGCTTCTCATGTGACCTCATGGAAAAAATAACTCTCCACCCCTGATATAGGGCATGCCTCAAACATCGACGGTAAATGGACATGGCTAATCCTCTAGCCATCGCCTTCCAAATAGGAAGTGTTCATGGGGGGCGCTTCCGGCTCCATCAAGACTCCAGTTGACTTTACATTGGAAAACTGTCACCCCTCTCGGTAACTGCTGTAGTGAGCCTCGTCATTTTGTTCTTTAAATGTTCGTATTAATCCACTCTACATGATCCTGGGGCTTTTATTTCACTATTATGCACATAAATATTCCTTCGGACCTGGCTCCCAATTCGTTTTGATAACTGCTAGCCGTGTGAGCTTCACTTGACTGCAGCCGAATGCTATGGGTGGTGTCAAATTCACTTATTCCACTTTATACAGACTAA
The DNA here is from genome assembly GCA_034769755.1 of Odontamblyopus lacepedii. Classification (NCBI taxonomy): domain Eukaryota; kingdom Metazoa; phylum Chordata; class Actinopteri; order Gobiiformes; family Gobiidae; genus Odontamblyopus; species Odontamblyopus lacepedii. The sequence continues at coordinate 12,815,332 of CM068357.1, forward strand.
AGCTATGGCCCCTATGTGGACTTTGACATGTCTATAGGTTACTTATACAACTAGAACCGGCTGATTGCTCCGTCTTAGCTTTTGCATTTAAATCACATGTGTAATGTAGGTTGCCTGTATAAGCCTGTAAATCCGTGGTAAACACGTATAAGAAATATCTGGCCACTCACTAATCAGTCAAATCCACTAAAAGCTTACATATGCACTCACTCAGATCACATTCACTTACTGTAGTTGTAGGATTAGTGTGTACTTAATAAAATGTGGTGGTCTCATCTCCTTACAAATGCAGCTTATGGACTAGCAACACACGACAAATGTCTAAAATTGCACCTAAACATGCATTCTGGCTGTGAGTGGGCTCGCCTCTCCGCAGATCTTACCTGTTACTTGGCCCCGCGGCGTCACCGGCTTCTCCCCATGAAGATAAATAAATTTATACTGTGGAACATTCCAGGAAATGCAAAAACATCTTCAACGATTTAGCATAGCATTTATCTCTTGCTGCTAATTTGTGTTTTCAAAATTCTTCGCTCCCCACTGTTGCCTGTAGAGGGCGTCCAACAATATTTCACATTTGAATTAATAAAATAACATTGTAAATATGCCCAAATGTATTGAAAAGTCACTTATTAGCCTGTTAATAATAAATAAATGCTAAATAACGCTAATGATTGAGTCTACTTAATAAAATGCGGTGGTCTCACCTCTTTACAAATGCAGCTTATGTACTAGTAACGCACTATAAAGGTCTAAAATTGCAGATACTGTACCAAAACATGCATTCTGGCTGTGAGTGGGCTCGCCTCTCCACAGATCTGACCTGTTACTTGGCCCTGTGGTGTCACCGGCTTCTCTAAATAAGTTTATACTGTGGAAACTTCCAGGGAAGGCAATGACGTCTTAAAAGAGGGCAGCATTTTGTATCTGTTAGTACCATGTTGCCAATAGCTGAAGCTGCTAATTTCACATTCGAATTAATAAAATAACAGTGTAAATATGCCCAGAAGTATTGAAAAGTCGGTTATTAGCCTGTTAATAATAAATAAACGCTAAATACTGCTAATGATTGATGATGGGGGCTAAGTGAGCATTGTGTAAGAGTGTGTGGATCCGCAGCAGGGTGGTCCTCGGCTGAAGATAAGTGAGACTGGCTGTGATAGAGATCAGAGTGAGATGACTGCAGCGCACACACTGAAGAGAGGAGAGGAGGATTAAAATGGCGCTGAGAAAGAGAGCAGGCCTGTGTTTTTGTTGTTTGTCAAGAGTTGCAAGAGAAGGAATGAAGATAATCTTTGATCATTGACACACACATTTTAACTTGCACGAACTGTCAGCCAAGCCTCCAGTGAAGAATGCGTGTGATGTGAACTGTGGCTGTTTAGGGTACTGCAAGAAAACTGCACCGTCATGTTGGGAAAAAGAAAAAGTCTGTGGGCAGTGATACAAACATGCATTCCATTAAAGATCTGATGAAAACACACACACACACAATTGTATCATGCAAGTAAAAGAATAATACTCATAATCATAATTGTAATAATAAATCATAATAATAATCATAAGTGTGCTCATTTTGATTTCCAATAGTGGACTGGGCAACAGCGAAGTACTGTGGTTCTCAAAGTGGGGTTCAGGTGACGCAATGGGGCTCACAAGTGTTGTCGCTTCTTCAATACTTTATAAAGATGCGAGTCTGGTCATAGGCGCTGTTCACGCTTACGTCACAAACCAGGAAAATGTTTGGAAAAGTGCGATGACAACTTCCGGTGTAGTTACTGACACTGGGCTCTACCGACAGACTGTGATGAAACCCAGTGAAGTAAATGTGATCAGTGGTAAAATAAAGACTGCAGACGTATGTGCTGTTTGGAATCGTCTTGAATTTGGCTAATCGCATGTGCCCAGTGCGCTCAGAGTCGTGCGTCAGTGAGGAAATGATGAAAACTAAGGTAGCGTTGTAATCAATGTTCCCTCTAAGCTGCGCAACTGCGCAATTGCGCACTGCTCGCACACTCTCAGCGCACAAGAAAACCTATGTAGCGCACTGCAAATAAATTAGATCTATACCATTTTCTGTATCATTTTGCTGTGTAACTCAGTGAGTGACAGGTGTCCAGCCAATCATATGATACAATGCAGTTACGCTATGCAGCCAATCACGGCATTGACAGTACGTGCACACGTGCTCTGCTTATACGCGCTATATAACAATAACAGTGCTGCGGAGTTAAGTGACGCTAATGCTAATCCCTTATCATGGCGAAATGAACGGGCAGTGAATGTGATGTGTCCACTCACCAAACCAAAGTAAAGTGGCTGTCACACCTTTTTTGTATAAGTTATGAGCAGCACACTGGCTACGTCCACATACGGCAAGGTCGCCGAAAAAATTTCATCATGCTTAAAATATCTCGACGTATGTCAGCGTGCGCCATAAGTTGTAGTCGTTGACACACATTACTTGTAAGTTACCCATAAGTCCAAATACATTGAGATCATGTCTAGCATATCCGTGACTTACGAGTAACGAGCTTTGAACCTGTGTGTAACTTATACCGAACTTATCTCCAGCGCATAATGACGTATGCAGACGTATTTGACATGTTCCAGACGACCACAGAACTTCCTGAACGTGTTTCTAACTTATAGCTGCCGGATAACAGACTATTGGCAGCGTTTAGGGCAATTGTAAATTGGATCTGTGGAGAACACCACAGTCTAAATAACCAATCAAGTCATTGCACCAGCTCAATGAGAAGACTTTATTTACTCACCCTCATTATCCATAGAATTTGTCCTCCGCAAATAATAACATCCAGTCCACAAAACTGCGATATTAATACCATTTGAGTAGCACATGTGTGTTTGTTTCGTCCAGCTGTGTGTGAAGCTGCACATCAGCGACAGTGGCTCTACTTCCTGTGGACTCTCCAATCTTTTATGCTTTAAAAAACATGTATCTGAAGTATTGCTCCACATTTCACAAATAATAACACAGTTTTGTCTTTTATCAAAACTGGACATGCAGAGCTCTGATCTTTGAACACTTGAGTCTCAAATTGAGTAGATTTACTGTAGACAGGAAACGGCTGAAGCCATCGCGCTCACAACTTTACAGCCTGTGGTCTGCAGCCAGATCCCGCTGCTCTATACCAACCCACCTATTGATCAATCTGCTGCATTCAGCACCATAGACAGTGAGAGACTTAAAATATGACGTGTCGGAATAGCGTTAGTTGGTATAAGTTAAGCTATAAGTTATCAAAACGTTCTTTATAAGTTACTAATACGTTATGTATACGTCCAACTCGTTGTGAATACGCTATGTATGCGCCCAAAATTAAAAAAAAAAAAAAAAAAAAACACTGAAAGTTCAGCGTATGCCAGCGTTTTAGAGAAATTCTGGTGCATTGGCATACACAGGCTAAATCATCAAGGTGCGACAGGGCCCTAAAAAAGAAATATGGTTCTTTTAAGATGGAATGGCTGTCGGAATATGTGCAAATAGAAGAACAAGCGGTGAAACTAATGGAAACTGCGAATGGAAATTAATGTTAATTGTTATTAATGTTAATTACTGTTAATTGTTAACTAATGGAAAACCCTGTAATTTGATTCGTTTAATAATCCATGAAACTTGCTATGATCCCAGGTGCGCATCTGATGTTGCTCACCGTGGTCCTCAGTGTATTCAGGGAGGTTGTCTGTATGCCCAGACATATGAAAAATTAGAGGGAACATTGGTTGTAATTGTTGATTATCCGAACATAAAAGAAAGCTACTATGACATGTAGAAGAAGAAAACTGGGACATTTCCTCATTCCTCATTTTTCCTACATTTGGTCAGACTTTTTACCGCGAACAGAGCCCGCCGGAAGTTTTCATCGCATCTTTCCAAACGTCTTCCTGGTTTGTGGTGTCAAAGGTGGATTAGCCAATCAAAGACACACATAGTCCATTCATACTGAAAAGAAATAAAGGGAAAAAATATCACAGCGGCTGAAAAACACAGATTTCTGGAAAATTAACGAGCAAAGCACTATTCCAACAACTCCATTAAATAAAATTGCTTTTAAATAGCTATGTCCTGTTTATTTGCTTCTTTCTTTTGTGTTTGTGTGATCTATTTGAAGTTTCTTTGTCATGAAAAGTGCTATACAAGTGTTAATAATAATAATAACAATAATAATAACAATGACAATAACAATTCTAATGTTATAATGATGATGAATATTATTATTATTGTTAATCTGTAAATGTGTAAATAATGTAGTTGACCAATGTGCTCCTTTGTTTCATATGCGTCACTGAAATAAACAAATCTGATCACGTTTGGCCCCGACAGAGGACGTGGGGCCAGACTGATATCCATCTGTATAAAAACTCCACATAAATGTCATTCTGGAGCTCATTAGCGAAGTCATAATAACAGTGCAGACATTTGCAAGAAGAAATATGGTAATGTACTCTGTTTAAAGCTGGAAATGGCATTGGTGTTAAAGTGACAGTTTAGACTTCTCATTTTACTAAAACACAGTTAAGATCATTATATTTAAGATTTTTGCATTCTAAATTCCCCAGTTTGGACTTTTTTGAGGTTAAAAGTTTTACTTCCTGGTTGGAAATCGTGACATTACACTAAGGAATTCCTTTAACTGTTACCGAGCAAAACTCCTCTAATGTACACAGAGGTTATTATATGACAAGTAAAAATATAACACCTTTATTTTGCTGAAATCATTTTTAAAGTATCAGAAAAACGTCTTTCTTGTGAGTAAACTGTGCTACTTCCTGCAATTTTCAACATATTTTAAAACATTTCTTTGCAAATTGCTTCTTATTGATTGATGTAAAACTATAATTTATATTTACAATAGTTATAATCACACCAAATTAAGTCAAAATGAGAGAATCAGAAGAATCTGTCATGCTCTTTAAAACTGGCACTGACCTTGGTTACAACAATGCATGAGAAAAACATGTCAATATTAAGACATTTTCATAAATTTCCTGCCATTGGTCTAGTGGTTTAAAGCTTTGCACATGGACTTAGACAAACTTTATTGATCCACAAGGAAAATTATTGTACACAGTAGCTCACACATCACAAAATAATATAATAAAGAGTAAAAAATATAAATAATATACGTAATACATTCAAAATAAGTAGCAAAAAAGAAGAGACAGGTGTCAAATAAGACATAATGATATAAATGCATATGTACAAGTCAAAATAAAATAGAAAAATAAGTAATAAACTGAATGCCGAATGTCTCTACACTCTCCGCCTCTTTTCATGCCTCGGCTGCCCTGTCCAGTAAAGCCTGGGGGGAGAAAATCTTTAAAAATAATAATATACAGTAAGAACTCTTCAAAATTCATTGTTTGAGAAGCGCTGTCTTGCAAAGTCTGCTCTGTCCCGGTTTTCACATTCAGCACATTTCTCTCTCTGAATGACAGGTGCCTCAGACTCGCCTGCCACTGTGACTCAGACGCTGTGCCGACATTATCTATAAGTGTAAAAAATAGTTTTCTTTGGAACGTACACGTGAGGGATTATACTGATGTTGTTCTTCTGTCTTTCCTTCATTATCGCAGCGTGCTTCGGCGCCTGAGCCAGAGGTCATTGTCTCCAGGTCCAGACTGTTCTCAATCAGGTTCTCAGCGTGATTTCTCTAATCTGCCGTAATTACAATATGTCTCGCAGTCTGCTGTTGCTATTTTCTCCTTTACTGCCCCCCGCTAACTGTAGCACCCCTGATGAAATCTACGGCAACTCATTCGCCTTGAAATTTGTGATGGATTCTGACCTCAAAACCCGGTGAAGTTCTGCAGTTCTCAGCCGTCATTCAGGGGGAATGGATATTTTTGGGCCACTGGAACCAGACACATGAAATTTTATGATAATAATGATTGACTTGGTGTTGCCGTACTCCCTGTTCTTTGACTTCCAGGCTTGGAGGACTATAAATGTGTAGCAGAGAGTTACCAAAATAGGCTATTATGTATAATCATTTTATGTTAAATTTAAACATGAGAAAGTATGCTTTTGTTCACTATTGAAACTTTGGGTGTGTTCTGCATGTAGGCCATGTGTTACCATGTGACACAACGCACACATGAGCATATACGACTAAAAAAAACGTTTTAAGATTTTCTGAAAACTCAAGAAGAAATACAAAATGGATTTAAGTAGCACATTTTCAGTACCAGCATTCATGGTCTTGTTTAGCTGATTTTCACCAAAAAATGTGAGAGTTTTAGCTAGTTTATGGATTTTATTTTTGATTGACTTGTTTAACAGTGCAATCGTTCCAGCTAAATCAGTTCACTGTGGTCAGATTGTGTTAAAATAAAAATAGATGCAAGTCTAACAGAGCCTTAGAGACTGTTCACACTGAAACAAATCACCGTATCAACGTATTGGAAACGATCTGCGTCCACACACGTTGGGTCTGGATCGCCAGAAATCCTAGTCACATGACTAGGCTGGCGTCATGTCGTCACGACACCACCTGGGCGGTAAAAACAAGGAGCGGAGCACCGTATCTGATGTTACCATAGTTTTACGGAAGTTTCAGCAGCCAATTTTGAGCTGAGGAAGATGGCAAGCGTGAAAACAGTATTTTTGTGGACCGAGGCTGCCCGATGTCCAAACCCAGCAAATCAGGAAGGTGCAAGCCACAGTGACGCAGTCCAATAAGAACAGCAACTAGAGCCTCGACGTCAGCGTATCAGCGCCTTCAGCATTTGAATGCATCCACACAGCACCGGATCAGATCTGTACTCAGGCAAATACGTGGAAGCTGGTGTATCCAGATCGTTCTGTCTCCAGAGTTGTTTTCCATCGGATTAGTGTGGACGAACACTGCATCCGCAACAAAAATGACTCGAATATGTACTAGTGTGGAGGGGACCTTAGACACAGCATACCTACAGTTAGCATCACACCCCCAGAGAAAGTATCAATAGCCAACAGCTCTAATTATAATCTATATAATTTATGCCTGTGGGTTATTATTTTATATTTTGGACATTATAAAAAGCAGTATGGAGCTGAAACGACATAATACAAGTCAATAATGTTTTGATTACGGAAAAAATCCAAATACTAAATGAAGAAATAAAACAACTTAATAAAAGAAACAAGTCAGCTGGATCCCAGTTGAAAACGTCACTGATTTCCACCACCCTAAGTGAGCAAAGTGAGCGCAGAGCAGCGTGTGAGGGGTCGGTGAAAACAAGAGAATCACATCACAATTCTGAGAATCACATCTTGAACGCAGGCGAATAAAAATGAGTCAAAACTGCATGAATCACTCAAAATACGGCTTTGGGGGGGAGGTGTACGAGAAGACAAAATAATTATAACATTGTTTAAAGTCAGTTTTGCATAATGCTTCTCCTCTCAGCTAAAAACTCAACAGTATCAACATCACGGGGGCATTTTAGTTCAGTTGGAGACTTTTTGCCTGGAGACGGGCTGAATCTCTGCCACTATCATCATTGCATCATGATTTTGTGTCCTTGGGCAAGACATGTCACCCCTTGCATGTCTGATTCTATTAATGTCATGCTAGGACGTAGCTGGAGACTGAATGAATAATGCAAAATAAACCACTTTGAATATTAACAAAAAGGTTGTATGTATCTCAGCGGTGGAACATAAGTAAAGGTATTAAAGTACTTTAGTATAACTTTGAGGTATCTGTTCATTTTATAGTGAATACTTTTCACTTTTCCTTCACTATAACTGAGAGTAGGTAGCTGTACTTTCTACTCCGCTGCATTTTTGAACTGGAAATGAAAAGTAAGTATTTTTATTATAGAGCAAGACCCACTGAAAAGGCCGAGGGGTTTATTTTAACACATTAATAGTCTGAGCAAACAAAAATATACAAATAAAAACAGCTAGAAAATACTCTCTAAGTAGATTTTCATGTGACATTATCTTCATGAAGATGTTATTGCTTTGTCTGGAATGTTTCACAGTATGGTTTAAACCTTTCTATCGTCATGGAGACCAAAGTTGTCCATATGACAGGTCAGATCTGTGGAGAGGCGAACCCGCTCAAAGTCAGAATACTTGTTTTTGTGGTATTTTTGAGCTATAAAACCTAAAAAATGTAATAAATATGAGATAGATTTGTTCAATTTCATGCTGTGGATCATTCCAGGCAGAGCAATGACATATCCGTAGAAACAAGCACCAGAAATGTTACATGATGCACCTTTAAGGAACAAAATCGAGTACTTCTTCCACCGCAGATGTATCTATTGTTATTACTTCCATTCAAGAGCATGTTTGCATCCTTCCTTTCCCATTAATCAAGGGCAAAGTCAGTGGAGTGTGACAGCCTGAGGGGGGCGTGTGTGGACATGGTGTGCCTCCATACTGTCACAATGCCCCGGGCGCTCCTTTCGCACCTTAAGAGGATCATAAATAATGTGATGTCGTGATGTCCCGGCTATAGACTGGAGTATGGAGGTGGCAGTGGACTGGAGACAATGGCACTGCCCGTCTCCTCCTCTCTGAAGCTTTCTGTGACGCATTCTTTCTGTGTGGTGTCACAATGGCTGGACCCACTCACTGGATTCACTGTTGTACGGAGCTATTTGGGGGATGTCTGGTGAATTCATACGATATATTTAGTTCTGAACTGATAATTGCTACGGTAACGGCCAAAAACATTCAATTCATAATATATGTTTAGTTTTGTATTGTTATTTGCTATGGTAACAGTCATCAATGTTCAGTTCATACGGTATTTTTACTTTTGAATTGATAATTACTGTGCTAACGGTCATCAACATTCGATTCATAACATATATTTACTTTTGATTTGATAATTGCTATGGTAACGGTCATTGACGTTCACTTAATATATTTCGGTTTGAATTAGTGCTGTCAGTTGATTAAAATATTTAATCGTGATTAATCTCATGAATGTCATAGTTAACTCATGATTAATTGCAAATTAATCACACATTTTTTGTCCCTTGAATCATCATTTTAATTTGTTTTGTTTGTTTTTTAATTACAAACCATAATCGTCAGTGAGACAACGTTGTGCTCTGCAAATGTGTGAGTGAAGTGCCTCTCTGCTCTCTGGGTGGGGCATCGGCAGGGAGGCAGGTGTGCCGTGCTTTGGCCCACCTCCAACCAGAACTTTCATTTCATACAAATTGTTTTCTTTCCTGTTTACAGCCAGATCCTGTCGTTTTTATAACGTTACAGCGGAGGCCACTGCAAAACTCCACTGGGTCACAGAGCGTTAATCTCATGATAAAAAAAAAATTAATGCTGTTAAAATTAAGGTAACGCGTTAATAGTGTGATATTTTTGACACTACAATTTTGAATTGTTAATAGCTATGGTAACGATCATCAACATTCAATTCACAGGATATATTTAGTTTTGAATTGATAATTGCTACGGTAACGGCCATCAGGATTCACTTCATACGATATATTTAGTTTTTAATTGTTAATTACTAGGTAACAGTCATCAACATTCCCTGGGGGTGTGATGCTAGCTGGAGGCACTACTGTCAGAAGCTCTACTTCAATCTGAGCTTTGTTTTAATACAATCTGACCATAAAACTGGAAATTACTTAAGGCCACCTCAAACCACAGGATTTATCGGCCTGAAATGATTTTTAAACCTGCGACAAAAAGCGCACACCACAGACATGAGGAGAATCTTATGGGATTTTAAATCTCCGAGCGTAGACTGCTGCCGGATACGTCTGCGTACCACAGGCTATAAAGCTGTGAGTGCACCTCGTGTCAGCTGTTTCCTGCCTATAGTAAAATGACTCGCTTTGGGACTCTTAAGCGTTCAAAGGTCAGAGTTCTGCACTTCTAGTTTAGATACAAGTCAAGCTGTGTTATTATTATTTGTGAAATATGGTGCAATACTTCAGATAGATGATTTTTAAAGCATAAAAGATTGGCGATAAAGTCCACAGGAAGTAAAGTCATTATCGCTGATCTGCAGCTTCACCTCAGTCCGTGCTGTGTAGATATAAACAAACACACGTGGGGAACTATCTCGCCTTTTTACTTTTAAAGAACGCTTGAAACTGGATTAATAGCAATAGCAATGTTTTGTGGACTGGTTGTCATTATATTTACAGAGGACAAATTCTATGGATGAGATGCTGTAGTTTAAATTTACAATATGAGGGGTGAGTAATAATTATTTTCGCTGTTAATTTAAAGTTAATTTCAACTCTGTAATTGTTGTTCATAGCCGAAGAAGTCTGCACATCACCACTGCAACCAGAGCAATGTGATCACCTCTGTGTCCATGTTAATGCTTTGTTAATGCTGGAATGTTCACAGTATGGCATTAAACTTGTATATCAACTATTGCATTTATTAAAATTACAGGTGTTTTTTCACTGCTAAAAATACCTTGGAAAACAGGGTCGCCTCTCCACAGATCTGACCTGTAACTTTGCACGGTGGTGGTGGTGGTGGCTTGCTTCTCTCCATGTAGATAGATACTGCGGAACATTCCAGGGAAAGCAATACCATCTCCGTGGAGACAAGCAGGTGCCTGACCCTTCACCAGAAAAGTTCCACAGTGCACCTTTAACGCTATTCTGAATGCACATTTAATTTATTCGACTGATGCAACAAAACAGCTCACACAAGTTGTTTTTTTTGTTTGTTTTTTTAATCTTTGGATGTACACCAAAGTCAATGTTATTTCAGTAGAGCCATTTAAAACAAGGAAAATATAATTACTGCACCACAAGTCAAATCTGTAATCATCGTCAAGAGCGCAGACTTTAAAGCTGTTTGTGGAAATCACCAAGGGTAAACAAGTAAATTATCTCGAGATAATGTTGATAAAAGTAAGCACATTAGTTCTAGTTCTGGTCAAAGGGCTGTTCGTTCTAATCTTTTATGTCAAAGGGCTTAAAGGTTCTACTGTACAGTGCACAAAATTGACTTAATCTTGTAATGTTACCTCATGAAAACATACCCAGAGTTGTGTTTTGTTTAATTCACACATGTTTAATTCTTTATTATTGGTGTGTGTCCATCTCCAAACGCTCGAAAGTCTCTGTTCCACCGTGTGATGCCATGAAGTTTTCAAGCTAATAGCTTCTTTTACCCTTTGTTCAGTACAGATGGGAAATTCCAGGGCTGAAATCATCCAAATGATTCTAGTGAAGGTGCTAAATGTGTTGTGTGTCATGTGTTAAAGACGTGCGAATAAAACAAAACACAACTCCGGTTATGTTTGTGATGAGGAAACACTTGCGTCATATGGGCGCTTTAGATCCTGTTAGCGCTGTAATAACGTGTAGACAAAGTTACCAAAATGATTACAGTAGTAGTTGTCATTTTTTATTGCAGTTTTTTTTTTTTTTCATAGTCACAGCTGCCCCGGGGCAAACTGAACTCCACCCATCACTTTAACTGTTATACCACAACACTGCGACTGTGGCAAAGAGAGACACGTCATGCAAACTTGACTTTTATGAGCTTTTAACCATGTCATAATGGTTTTCTCTCATCATAAACTTAGTCACAGTTGTATTTTTGTGCATGTTTGAGTAATTCTTTATTGTTTTGCATTTGAGGTTTGAGGGCTCAGAAAATGCCTGTTTGCCTCTGTGTCATACAAAATGGTGAATAATGCTGCATATTTACAAATTGCTTCTAACGGTGAAATAGCCTACAAGAAAACACTATATTCCATCTTGTAAAGTCATGTGGTAATACTGGAAGTGCTCCACTGTGTTTTTAAACTCTTTACTAGAATCATTTGGATGATTTCAGACCTGGACTTGCCCATATCTACTGAACAAAAGTTAAAAGGTAGTTGTTCATTTGAAAACTACCACTTCATGACATTACAAGGTAGAACAGAGCAATTTGAGCTTTGGAGATGTAGATATAATAATAAAGGACTATTCAAACATATGTGAATGAATCAAAACACAACTCTAGGGATGTTTTTGAGGAGGTATCATTATAACATAGCTTAAAGCTCACAAGAGTCAATTTTGCATAATATAAGACCCTGACTGTATTTTTGGACTATAAGTGCACCGAAGTATAAGTCGCACCAGCAAAAAAAAAAAACGCACAATGAAGAAAAGAAAAAACATGTATAAGTCGCACCAAACTATAAGTCGCACCTGTTTTTGATATAGTTCATATGTATTGTGATTTTTAGCTCAGTCAGATGAATTCTTTTATTTATGGAACAAAACCATTCTGCACTGGAGAACTGCAACACTTTATTTGTATTTGTGTTTTTATTGGCGTTTATTGTGCAGAATGTGGATGAATAAAATGTGGGACCAGCCTCTTAAATCTGCAAAACAAATTTACGGGTACAAATAAAGCAACCTAACCTAACCTAACTGTTATAGTGATAAAAACAACCACATAGAGAACAATCCATGTATCATTCGTTCATTTGTTTTTCAATATAGAACCAAAAATAAGAAAACAAAAAAACAGCTCTTTTCTTTATTATTTGTCTCTAAAACCGAAATGAAAAACATAATGATTTGTTTGTTCATTTTTGATTCATATATAGGATTCATATATTTGGTCTCTAGGCTGTCACTGTGAAAAATGTAATATATAAGTCGCACCTGAGGATAAGTCAGTCATGACCACCCAAACCCTGGAAAAAAGTGTGACTTATAGTCTGAAAAATACGGTAAATGATTTTTACAGGAAACTAAAAGTTAAATATGGAGTTACATGACATTTTATTTGCAAATACCAGAAACAGCTGCATAATACGTTGTTTCTTTCAAGTGTATTGCCTAAGGGCACAGTAACAGTATGCAAAGCTGCAATCAAACCATGCTATCAGTACTAAGAACCTAGCATATTTCCTGGGCCCTGTGTGGGTCGGCAGAATGGGAGCCTGATTATGAGGTCACATGTTGAGATATTTGGCCCAGGTAATTAGCTTCAGCTTGGCTCTATTGATCTGCAGCTGTGGGTATTGTTCCAGCTCATTTATATTACAGGCAGCCATGTCTGTCAAAGTGAACTCTGCCTCACCTCACCGCACTCACAAGAAGCAGAGGAGGCCTGCGCTGTACCGGACCAACGTGCTCCTCCTGCAGATAACGCTGTTTGCTTTATGTGTGTGTATGCTCTGCTTCGTTATGCAGTGAGTGTAGTCTTCTCGTGACAATTTAGGATGATTGCTCTTGGCGAAATACGTATATGAAAAATAAAATACAAAAGCTGTTGATATGCTTGCTTAAACACATAAAACACTCTCCCATAGTTATCCACATGACAGTATTAAAGCCAGGTGTCCAATGCAGAATATTTTGACAGCAGAAGTGCTTAAAACTGTCAGGGTTTGGTGTTTGTTATGTGTTCCCCCTCCCTTCTGTGTCTGTCTGCTCCTCTGGGGGTGTGGCTGGGCTAATGCTGCAGTGTGGATCACCTGCTCGGTGGTTCACCTGCAGCTAATTGTCTAATCAGCTCCACTACTTAGTTCTGTCCTTATCCTTTCTTTGTCAGTTCATTCCTCCTCTATTCCTTGTCTACGTCCTCGTCCTGCTTGTCCATGTCGTCCTGCCTGCCCTTGTCGTCCAGTCTGTCTACCTGTGAGTCTACCCGTGAGTCTACCCCAGTGTCTTCCCTCCGTCTATGTCTCCAGCCTGTTTCCATCACCACATCCTTCATTCCCGGCAATAAACCTGTTAAACATCTACCTGCGCCTATGTCTCTGCTTTGGGGTCCTCAACCACACTCAAACCATGACAAAAACTCTATCTGCTTCTGTCTGTGATGCCACAATCCTGGGATATTCAAACCACAGTTTTACAGAGATGTCGCTGTTTTTATGAAATACAACTCCAGATATATTTTTAATGAGGAGACAATATTCTAAAATGGTTAAAAATGTAGCAGGGTAGTTTAAAGTCATGATCATATGCATGGTTCACACGATCAGTTTTGGCTACGACGCCTTTGTGTCTGTCTCCGTATGGTAGTAAAGTAACCAGAGTTGATTAGCGAGCACTGTTTTTGTGCTTGGAAAAGTTAAATGAAAGTGGATATGGCTCCGTTGTTGTGCTTCTTTTGTGAGTGTGTGTTGTCTGTGTACAGTTGGTCACATGTTTGACAGAGATGGACGGCAGATGCAGCGAGAGGATCGTTCGCTCTCTGACAAAGATTCCAAAATATCAGACATGTTTAATACGAATCACAGCTCGTCTTATGGTCGTGGTCGTTAGTTTAATATTTGTCCCCATCTCCTTCTACACCTGTGGTTGACCTACAAACCATTTGTTCTGAGCTACGACCATAGACCGTATATATGAGTGGACATAGCTGCTGCGTGCCAAATAGGAAGTGCTCCAGGGGGCTCTTCCGGCTCCTTCTGACCCTTGCTCCGATTGATCAACATTGGGATCTTTTCACCCCTCTCGCTGTAATTGCTACAGTGAGCCTCATCATTTTGGTCTTAAAATGTTCGCAATAACCTGCTCTACGTGATCCTTCTTTTTTTTTCACTATTTTGTCCGTCAAAAAAAATCTCCTATAACTGTTAGTATTGCGAGTCTCATTTGAGCGTCGCTGAACGCTATGGGCGGCGTCACACTCGCTTAGTCCACTTCTTTATACAGTCTATGGCTATGACTCAAACTGTGTCTTTGTTTACTGCCCCCTTCTGGTTGGAGTTAGTATCTAATGAGCTTCCATAGGTAAATGCAAACATCTGCAGTGTGATTCAGGGTTGAAGCTACAGCACATGCGCACATTATGTTACTAGTCCTATTTTCAACGATTTACTGAATTCTATAGTCACATTATTAACTGTAAAATTATAACAAACTTTAACCTAATCACGCTCTTGTCACAGTCTGTCTTTTACTGTTTTAAGAAGTAAACATTTATCTTGCCTTTCCAATATTCTAGTGCTTAACAGTCTCCCATTTCACTCCATCTCCTCAATCATTAAACCTTTACGACCTTTCAGCCTTCTCTGACTGTATCCCTCTTACTACAGCCTAAACACTCGTAGTAGTGTGCGCACAAAGGATGTCTGAATGCGTGCTTGGCTGCTTGTACACACACACGCACACACACAACATGACACAGAGACACAGAGCGCACGGCCCTTATTTAAACTGACGCGAGCGCTGTCACGACATCCGACTAGTCCTATTTGTTCCACAGAAGCCTTGGCGTGAGAGAGCAGGGTCACCCCACTGGCTCTCATGCAAATCTATTCAGTACACACACACACGCACGACTAATAGATAAGCAGAAAGAGAGAGGGAGATGGAGGGAGAGAGCGATGAGGAGGAGGAGGGCGGTATAGAAGGGAAGAACAAAAGAACAGAGGAGTGGACCTGAGGAGAAGGGGAAAAAAATGAATGGTCTTATTTGATTATGTGATCATGAGGGAGCGAGCAGGAAGTCAGCTGGTTCTTAAGGGGAATCCCGCATGTACTGTATGGGAACAAGGAAGTATAGGGATATATTGGAAAAAAGCGTGGTTTTGTATGTATAGAGACTCAATGAGGAAGACTGGGTGCATTAATGGTACCGTGTTATTGCTATAAAGATTTGTAATATCAACTGAGAGCTTGACATTTTAACCTTTTGTACCTGTGTTAACAATGGAGTCCCTTTGGAAGTAGTGTTAACACAATACAAACATTTCAAGCTCGATTTTGATACTAAGGAACAGATTCAATAGTACCGATAACACACTATGTAGTGATAATAAAACTTGCTAGTTTTTTTAGACAATAGAATGTGAGTTTCAACATTAAAAGTACCATATTGTGCTATATCTGATCTATAATGTACTTGGAGTTGTCTTTTGTTTCGTTGAACACACACACGTTTAACACAAAAAAGTACAGAAACACCCTGTTCTGCCTTGTAATGTCATGTGGTAATACAGGAAATTCTCCACTCTGCTTTTAAACTCCATGGACCTTTACGTGAATAATTTTGATGATTTCAGCCCTAGAATTGCCGATCTCGACTGAACAAAAGGTTAAAAAAATCTACCACTTCATGGAACAGAGCATTTTGAGCTTTGGGGATGTAGACAGACTAAAAATAAAAGTTTACTCAGATGTATGACTGAAACAAAACCAAACTCCAGGTGTGTTTTTGATGAGGTACCAACATTATAAAATGGCTTAAAGCTGACAAGAATATATTTTGTGTAATATAGGACCTTTAAATGATAGTACTTTCTTTTCAGTTCAATTCATTTCAATTCAATTGCTTTATTATCACGATTATATAAAATCACAATGAAATTATGTTCACAGCAAACTGAAAAGTATGGTGCCAGTTGTAAGTGTCTTTGCGTACTGCCATCCTGCATTCTCCTCTTACTCCGCTTTGGTTTTTTAGTGATGAAATGATCCATTCGCTCACAGTGTTTCATCTGGAAGATCCTCTGCCACATTTGTTGCCACATACGGTGTAAAAAGCCTGTAGCATCTCAAATGTCCATAATGAGCTACTTAGTTAGCCTCTTGCACACTCTCCATGGATACGAGAAAAGATGTTAATTTCACACAATCCAACAGTCCTTTGTGTTCATTCCCTTAGAGTTTTTCTTCTGAAGATCTTCTGACACATTTGCTGCCACATATGGTGTAAAAAACTTGTAGCATCACAAATGTCCATAGCTAGCTCCTTCAAATTTTGTATTATATATTACCATGTAGTGTTATATCAGTGTAATCCATCAGTTTTCCAGGTAAGTCCCATACAGTGGTCCATGGGTGTGTAATAGTCTATGTGCTCTTATACTTGTTCTGATATAGCTCAAGATCAGTCTAAAGCTATTCAGGAAAGGTTCATTTTTGCCCTGTGGCTTTTTTAGTGTTGATATCTGCTCAAAAGAGTATCTAGTTTCAATATTAGGTCTGATTTTTGATATTTTTTACAGCCCTACTTGGAATGTTTGAAACCAGGAGCAACCAGGAACTACAGGGAACACAAACATTCAAAATAGATCTGCCTCTTGCCCACTTCCATGGAAATGTTTTTGTTTTGTAATGTTCCATAGTTTATAATTCCCTTTAGTTCAGGCATTTGTATTGCTTGAACGTTCCTTGACAAACCTGCATTCTTAGTGTGAGAGGGGTTACCTCTCCACAGATCTTACCAGTAATATAGCCTGGGAGCGTAATGGGTGAACTTCTACCAGAAAGTTACATAAAGCGGCTTTAAAGGTACACTATGTAACTTTTTGTTTGGGCGTTCGTCACCTGCTTGTTTCTATGGATATGTCATGTTCCACAGTATGGCATTAAACAGCTGTACCTTACATTTATTCAATTACAGGTGGTTTTATTGCTCAGAAATACCTGGAAAAACAGGCATTTTGACAATAAGTGTGGTCGCCTCTCCACAAATCTGACTCATGACTTGGTCTGATTTGGTTTCCATGACAATAGATAGGTTTAACGCCATACTATGAAACATTCTAGACAAATACGTAAGTTCAAGTAATATGTTACACAAGAAAATTACTATATTTTCAAAAAGGTTCATTTTATCTTTTATTTTCACAGTAGTTTTCTTATGTATATCTTTCTTCCGATGATGACATACAACTAGTGGAAACATGCCAGGGTGAATAAACAAACAGGTCTGTGAAATGAAAAGAAAATGTAATTTAGAGAATGGCTGTTTCATGGAGACAATATGCGGATGTGAGAATTCATCCAGGAAGACTTGATTTCCTTGTTATTGCTTCCTGCCACCTGTCTGTTCCTGTCAAACAATCACGCTTGCTTTCTGCCTCTCAACCAATCAGCACTCCATTCATATAAAGATATTTTCTCTCGCCTCTTCTCCCGACAGCTTTTGTTACACCGAACAGCTCATCCCACCAACTAACTTTCAACACAGCAGGACTTCAGCCACCTCAGCCTCTCATCTGCTTCCATTCAAACGTCCAGGTCCTGCAGAAGATCATTTTACCCATAGACTCCAGTCAAATGAAGCTCACTGAGGCTGCAGTTATGGGGCAAATTTGGAGCCTAGTTACATATTAAGAATAGGAATTGAGTTATGGACAAAATAGCAAAATAAAAACCCCAGGATCACGTAAAACAGGCTAATACGAACAATTTAAGCCCAAAATGAGAAGCTTGACCTCAGCATTTCCAGAGAGAAGGGGCAACGTTTTTTCAATACAAAGTGAATTAGAGTTTTTCATTACATCATTAACATTAGTTTAGTGTATTCTTTGTATCTCACTTATTTGTCGTAGGTTTCTGCTCTTGTTAACTTTCAACATTCTGTTTATTTTGGGTAGGAACATAAAGAGTGTAATTCCTCCATTTCAGCATTGGTGAGCATCCTGTTACGTGATGTAATGAGTACAGGCTGATGAGACACGACATTGCAAAGGATTACTCATCATGTTATGAAAGAAATGTTTTTGGGTCCACTGTTTTCTCAGAATTATTACATCTAACACAAAAGGAAACTGTAATATGGGTTCTTTTGTTTTTTATAGGAATGGTTTACTGATATGTCTGCCTATACATTTTTTCTGTATTTGTCAATGTGTAAACGTGTACTTTTCTTGTTAAATTTACTTTTACTGGTGATTTAAAGGCTCTGTATTTCATTATTGCAGTCTTAAAGCTGTGAATTTGAACTTTTCAAATGCATTCCTGGTGTCCTAATTATTCACAATGAAGAGTTTATATGTGTTTTTCACAACTTTCATAGGCCAGAGTTTTGCCTTCGCAGTAACGCTGTGAAGAACAACTCGACTCTGCCTCCAATTTACTTTCTATTGAAAAAACGCCGCCCCCCCCCCTCTCTGTAACCACTGGTGTTAGCCACGAACATTTTGATTGTTAATGTTCGTATTAACCAATCAAGTGCCTTCATTGCAAAGGTCTCACCCGCTGGCGTTAGCAACAGGTTCGATTGAGATTGTTGCTAAGCTGCCGCCGCCTGCCGTACCGTACCAGCAGTCGGTCACTTATTCCACTTCTTTATACAGTCTGTGGTGCAGCCCCTCTAACGTTGTCCTTATTGAGCCGCTGAACTATTGAGCTACTGCGTCCAAGTTATTCCCCTTGTGGTTGAACAAAGTTTGTAGAGGTCTAGATGTTTCACTCGTTTCCGTCTTGCATTAACAACAGACTTTTATCGCGTGGTTTGATCATCAACAACACATCTCCTCTCGGCACACATAAACCTGCATGGGAAGCCGCAAGACTTGTCCTCCATAACCTAACCCAATTACCCAAATATGTCATGACATCATTAGTCATTCTAGCCCAAAAAAGAAAAGAGTAGTAGTTCAAACACACCCCTCCTCCTCTTAACGCCTCATCCCTCCCCTCCCATTCTCTCTCTCTGTCCCTCCTGCATGCTTCATTGTACACTCCACAAAGAAAAGCATAGCATAGCGTGCCGGAAACTGAGTCAATAGATGCCAAAGTGGGTCCCTGCAGGCTGGCTGGCCCTCAAACACTGAGTGCACCTTCCCAAATTAGGTTAATTTGTCATTGTACAGAGGCTGCCCGAAATACTGTCATGCAGGCAAGATACCGGATATGAGCAAATAGGCTTATCTTCAACAAAGCAGATATGATTGTAACATAGACTACATGATAAATGCTACAGTAATATTGAATGAAATGGATATCAGGAGACTATTTTTGTAGAGGGCAAAGTGTAATTTTTTTCAGACAGGGATTAATTGAGATTTTGGGGTCACTGGTTTTAGCTCTTATCGAGTTTTCACATGTTGTTTTTTGTTTTAGGTCACATACCAAACATGATCATGTAATCTCATTGATGCAAGTGAAACAAAGAAGCTATCATTTCATCATTTACAAGGAAAATTACATTATCTTACCTCAGAGTACCAGAGTTTAATGCTTCATTTAGTGATTCTGATGAAATTTGCACTGTTTTTCAGTTCCATGTGAAAAAACGTTTCCTTTCTTAGTCATGTTTTTTGATACAGGTGAACCATGCTGATTGGCTAATCCACCTGTCAATCACACTTATCTGAAAACAGGAGCTTCACCCATAACCGGATTCATTTCTCCACAAAGTATTTAAGAAGTAAGTATTCTGGATCCCAGGCTAGAAAATATGGACATTAATACAACTGAACTGCATTAATGTAATTCTTGGGATACAAGCTACCATCTAATTTTGAAGGCAAAAACTAGTTATTAAAAAGTAGTCCTCAAATACAACTTTTTGTCAAAAATCTAATTACGCATCTCTGTAAAGTGAAATAACACCGATATTGAAATCATGCACGTCCCAACTTAGCCACTGTTGCTATGGTGGAGTTATTTGTGGACGTGACTGCATATCTTTTTGTGGATTTGTCGTGCATGAAACTAAAAAAGCACCGTAGGAGGAGAAGACATGAGTGGGAGATTCATTTGCATCAACCCGTCTCTGTATGATGAAGTGACATACCCAAAAATATGCATCCTATCAGAAGTGAAATCACTCAGTGTTCCTCTGCTCTCTGCGTGAGTGAGTGGGAGAGAGAGTGCGTGTGGGCTGTGTGTACTTTGGTCGCTCAGCCAAACACGAATGAGAGTAATGATATCATGTAAAAGATATAAAAAGTGTCACTTCAAACATCTATTACCAGGGAATCATTGGCTGCATAAGAACCGCTTTGGGAATGTCTGGCCATTATGACACATTAGTCCAGATTCTGAAGTGTGTAAACTGCACATTGGACAAATAGGACAGACTGAAGCATGCATATCCTACTTTACTTATAACCTATTTCAAATAAAGTCGTATATTTACTCTTCAGTTAAATACAATATTATTCAAGTAGGCCTCAGCACTACTGTATATTGTTCCCACAAATGTTCTATGAAAACTAATATGTCTATTTGACCTCCACAATAGATTAAATAAATGTCCAGTATTTAAATAAATTAAAATCAAAGTTTTTCCGCCCTTTTCCAAGTGAATAGCCTATAAAAATAAAGTAACCTAATATGACATAAAATGTAGGAGCAATTTGATGTAATAGTTTAATTCGTGGTTAACATGTAATTTTGCTTTTTTCAGGTTTTAAATTATATTTTAAAATGCATCTACATTGTCAGATATTGGTGCTGTTATTATTCACTTATTTATTTTGTCCAGATTCTTAAAATATTATTCCAATGCAGACCATAGACTGTATTGCTGGGTTTCAGATGACATCACAGTATTCTATAGACCAATGTTATTTAATATAGATGGGGAGCAAAAAATTGTTTAAAAATGCAGATTTTTGTTGCCATACAGTGAGTTCTTCACCTACTAGAATCTGAAAACCACAAATATATGAGTGCAAGAACAGAACTTCAGCATTGAAATCATAGAGCTATAATAAAAGTATTTTTTTTTTTTTTAATTATAGATCCACGACAGAAGCGCAGCTTCAGTACGTGACGTCACTGCGTCCAGCGGTAGCGCTGCGTCGTAGCTATAGCAACAGCTAACATGCTCGTGCGCCCTGCTCCCCCAGCGCCCTGCTCTGCCCTGGAGAGAAGAGGAATCTTTAAAATAATGTATTTTGTGTCAAACTAACGCATGTTTCCATCACTTTTATAAACAAAAACAACGACTGTTGACCATGGGTAAGTAAAGGTTATATTTTCAGAACTTCCAATTCACAGGCAGGAATGTAAAGCTTACACAAACGCACAGATTGATTTGCTAAAAGCGTTCCCAACAATTTGCTAAAAGCGCTCACCCGATGTTTAATTGCTTTTTGCTAATTCCGCTAGCTTTTTACACCTCTTTTTTTTCTTTTACGTTGTTTTTACGACGTGAAAAGTGTGATAAGTGAATTTCGCAAGTTAATGGCCTATATTATTGTTTGTTGGAGGCATACCACACTTAACTTTAATTTTATTGTCCTATCAAGAAGACATACCGTATGCCTGACTGCGCCAACTATTTAGCTAGCTAGCTAGCCAAAAGTAATAAAACAAGTGATAATGTTACGCTATTGCAGTTCCTTGTACATTAACATCGTTTTGTTTGTGTCGTTAGCCTGTCATCATTGCAGCAGTACTAGTAACCCGTCCTGTGACTTTAACTTTATCATTTATTTGTAGTACTCAGCTCAGTGACAGCGGCCCTGCAGTTTGTATTAGTCACATCCAAACTCGTGACTCCGCTGCTGTTGTGTGTTGTGTGTGAATGCGATGTCGTGTTTTCCTCTCACGACTGCACCCGTCCATGCAGAAGAGACGTGTTGGAGCAGCTTGCAGGCTGACATTAGACTGATTAATAGTTCAATCAGAGCAGAAGTGGGCAAAGGCACAGGGGACTGGTTGTCATGCAAAACCCTCATTTCCCTCTGTGCTTTCACTCTGAAAACGTGAATATGCAAAGCTGGGGAACAATACAACAAATGGGAATATTATTGAGGTAATGATGCAGCAGTATGGCCTGGTCATACTGGCCAATTCTACTGTATTTTTTGCTGTTTGTAATCACATTGGGATCAATATATTGTACTCTTATTTTTGATTATAGATGTAATAATTAGGGATGTATGCCTTAGTTGTTTAGTCAATGCGATGGTGTCTTAGTCCACTGATCATATTAGTTAGATTATACAGATTTATTTATGGGACAACAGCAGAAAGGACATGTGATTGAGTGAGTTAGCTGAAGATTTGTTGTTGTTGGGTTGTATTTGTTGGGTTGTATGTAAAAGACAGGTTAAACTCATGATTCAAACATTTAATATAAATACATTGTTTCCTAGTTACATTTTCTAAACAAATAATTGTTTTTGCATGCAGGTGAAGTCTTGTGAGTGCAGTTTGGGTCAGATACATAGAGATACAAAACAGTTTTGAGTGCTTTTACCACATCTCCTTTTTCATCTAGTCGACTAATCGACTGGCAGGATGGGTATTTGATTTACCAAGAATTTCTTTAGTCCACTACAGCCCTAGAAAAAATATAAGTATGCATTTAAGAATAACAATGGAGATGTCTTACTTGCAGTATAGAAAAAGTAGAATTTATTTGTGGTGACTTTGTTGTCATTCATTTTTACTTGATTTCAGATGACATCACAGTCTATAGGCCAATAATATTTAAGACAGATGGGGATTGCTAGAATGGAAATTATTGTAATGTGCTATGAGTATTGGGCAGCACGCTGCCCCCACGACCCAGCCGGATTAAGCGGGAGAAGATGGATGGATGGATTTTCTAATGTTGTATAGCGAGGTTTTGAGTGTTTTTGTCAATAGAAGTAATCAGGTTCAACTTTTGTGAATATAACCTTGGATATGTCATGGCAAAATTCAATGTTTTTTATAAATACAGCTGATGTCACCAACATTCCTTGGGGCTGTGATGATAACTTTACACAGTCTGACCAGAAAGAGCTGATTTGTGCTGTTAAACAAGTCTCTCAAACATAAAATTACAGTCACACGCTAACTAGCATTAGCCAACACATTTTAAGTTAGTCACACTCACCCTTTTTATTGAAACTCAAACACCTAAACAAGACCACAGAAAATGTGCTGTTTACATCCATTTTGTATAGATTCTTGACTGTCGTAAAACTTTTTTGACAGTGCAAATGTGTCTCCATGGTAACTGCTGAACATTCTGCCGCAGAGATACATGTAGATCACCCCCAGCGTGGTTACACTGCAAAGTATCAAACGAAAAATGCCTCTTGTACCCCATCTGGTATCTAAAATCTGAAAATTCTGGTAGCTAAAACTTTACAGTGTTTCTTCATGCATTTTAAAACCAAAATAATAACGCTAACACAAAAGGATTGACATGCTAGCACCCCTATTACCGTCTCTTAATAATAGAAGCACTTGTTTCTACCATCTTTTATCAGCTGCCTCCTCTCTTCTCTCACTTAAGGTCCAGAGGCCATTTGAATCCATCCACACAGACAGCCGCAGACCCTCCGATAGACCTGACCTGCTCACACGCAGTTAGCCAGGGGTATTTAAGAGGAGGTTAAGAGTCGCGTTGATGTGATGTTTTTTCCCCCGGCTCTAATGGTGAGCTAATAGATAAAATGCCCCGTGTTTTGGCTCGTGGCCCTGCTCCTGTCCTCACCCGGCCTCACTGACTAAAATGGAAATTGCTTCACAACCTTTATTCACCATAGACATCAGGGTCAAACAACACATAAGGCTCGTTCCTCTCATTTAAAAGTAATTGCGGAAAGTGCTTGTTGAAAAGTTCCCTCTACCGCTACTTGGGTCTTTTTAAAACTTGCCCCAGAGGTTTTGTGTAAGCTTATAACAGGTTAGGCTACTCTTTTCACTAAAACATACTAATCGTCATTACATTTAAAGAGGGGGGATTATGTGATAGCGCTCTGAAGGGGGAGTGCGGAGATCAAAGGGAGGGAAGGTTCAGTGCCAAAAACGAAAGTGAAAACATGGCGATCTAAATGTTATGTGTTTGCAGTTAATACCCCATAGAAGTAAAATACCCCTTCTTTATGATTTGCCTTGTTTTTCCCTTGTTTTTGAATTTTAGTGAAGTTTATTCTTTGACTTGGGCAGCAAATGGCAAAAATAGCTGTAATTCCCGTACTGTTATCTAGCAACCATAATGTAAACACGGGCCAACACCTGTCAAAATTACACAATAATTATGACTAGACTAGTAAAAATAGATGACAGCACCTTTATTTTGTTAAAACCGTGTTTAATCCTCGTGAAAAAATGTTGCTGCAGGTAAATTGTCCCTGTGTTTTGGATGGAAGTTTTAGTGGTGCCACAATACTAATATTTCAGTTGCGATTTTGATACTAGTAAGGAATAGACTCGATACTCAACACCGATTCTGATACCACAATGGTAATAATAAACATTCTTTAGACAATAGAATGTGATTTATTACCATGTGGCCTTATGTCTGTGTAATCCCTCAGTTGCCCCTGTAGGTGCCATAGTGGTCCATGGGTGTAAAATACTAGTTTTAGTATTGATTACTATCTGATTTTCTATACTTTTGACAACCTTAATAGGTGGAGGTATTGCGTTTTTAAACTCAGCACTACTTCTTGTATTTTTGTACTTTTCTTTTAACCTTTTTTCCAAAAACTGCCACTTACAGTACTTAACAGATTTATTAGACCACTACCCAGTATAAGATGTTTGCCGCTGCTTCCATACGTAATTTAACTGTATTTCTGTTTGCCAAAATATATTTTTTAAAATTTTCTATAATAGTTAATCCACCAGTATATACAAGATCTTTTTTTAGCAAAACGTCGTCTTTGATGCTAAAACTATTGTTGCTATCCATAAATTTTCAAGTTGAATGTTTTCCAAAAAATTACACCAAAGTCTCATCCAAAGTGAGTCTCTGGGAACAGCTAGAAACTATTTTCAATAACAAAAGAGACTTTGGAAAACTACATAAAAACAAAGCAGCAAGAATGCAGCTGTTATCTGCCCCAAAGGAGCTCACTCAAAATATTGACATTTTTGGCTATTATTTGTCAACAAGGACTATTTTGTTATTCAAATTGGTCATTTTCTTAATAAATAAGAATTAAATTGTTAATCTGAAACAAGTTTTTGATATACTATGAAGTTATTTATGTTTCACTGTAACTGAAGTAAACCTGTGATAAATATTTACCACAGGTACTATCCCACCAAATCAAGTAATGATTGGAAAAACATGAAAATGCCATATGCTCTTTAACCTATGGGAAGTCTGAGCTGTGAAATGCCATCATCTAAAGTATATAGGCTTAGACCACATAAGCTTTACTGATTAATCTATTGAATTGAGTGTCTCGCAAATGGGTTTAATATGGTGCACATCACGCTAGGGGATTTAACATTCACCTCGGAGGTCATTACTTTCATGATTTTTTCCCAGGTAATTTTCCATTCCATCTACACACTGACAACGGAACATCTGACTGACTTTGCATGACACTGTTGTAAAGGTTAGCCATATGGTGTAAATGAACAGCACGAGTTGTTCTATTTCTACTACACAGGACAAAATAGACAGCCTAAAGCACCATTAACTTACAGGTGGAGGCCGCGTGCCAAGCTGTGCAGTAATGAGCCAGCCGGGGAGGAGAGGGAATAATAAACGAAACATGGTTGTAAAAATACAGGATGTAGCTTTATGCTTTATGAGGATGGAAATATATATATAATTATATATTCATTCTAGTTGACGATTATAAGTTTAAGTTTGAATCGCAAATAGCCAAGGGCATTGTTGTGTTTTTGCTGCCAGTTGAGCGAAATTGAGTAGTGCTGTAAGTACTAGTCTGCAAATAATACCATGGACATAGCTAACCTGCTGAGAGAACTTCGCCTCCATTGACTCGGTTCCAATTCACTTTGTACTGAAACAGCGTCACGCCTCGCTCCATAACTGCTGCTGTCAGGCTCCTCATTTTGGTCTTAAATGTTCGTAGTAACCCGCTCTACACGATCCTGAGGTTTTCATTTGGCCACTTTATCCGTAAATCAATTCCTATTCCTAACATGAAACTCGGCTCTGAATTCGCCCCATAACTTCTGGCTTCGATGAACTTCATTTGACTGGAGACGAACACTATAATGACCGCACACTCTTTTAGTCCAATTCTTTATGCACTCTTTATGTTTTATACACTAGTAAACAGTTCTACAGTATATCAACTTGTATGTGAAATTAGTGACAAATATTTTGATTTTGCATCATATACAGGCCATAGTTAAAATATAAAGTGTATAGAAAAGGTTTGTTTAGACTATTTAAATATAAAATCCCTTTGATTACTCTGATTTTGCATGTAATTTTATTCTTAAAGGTCCAAAAATCTGATAATACTAATCAGATTTGGTTTATGTCAACAATAATGAGTGATTGGGTGATTGTGACAGGGAGGTGTTCAGAATCGTACAAACTAAAATGTCTTTATTATGATTTCTTGTGATTGTATTTGACTCTTTTGTTGTGACAGGGTTGGTTGTAATAGTAGTAATAGTAGTGGGAGTTGTGGTTGTAGTACTTGAATAGTAGATGCGTTTGAGATTCTGTATTCAAGTAGAAAAGCACATCATAGATAAGTAGCTTTTTCTGCAAAATCTGGTGGTAAAATGGTGATTATGTTTGTTTGATAATCTTTGTATAACTGTATATCACAGTTATACAAAATGCACCACAACCCATTTGTGTATCCCTTTTTTATGCAGGCTCAATCAACATTATTGTTTACTGTCCCATCCCTAGGTTCTACTATAATCACACAATGGCAGGAGAGTACATTTTGAAGCCTATTGTTTGCTTGCGGTTCTGTTGTACTAGCCTCTCCTGCAGTAGTAGCACTATTCACTTTGATTGCCTGACTGCTTTAGTAATAGAAATCTATTTGGCTCACAGTGTGCTGCCTTTTACTACTGTTTTGAAAGCACCAACTAATCAATGGCTTGTCACAGTGGAAGCTTTGATTATTACTCACTGAGGTTGAAAAACACACAACAAAAGCAAAGATACAGATTTGTTGAAATGAAGAAAGCAGAGTGGGTGATGCATTTTCAAATGATTTCCGTTTTATTAATACTCGAAGAACATATGAAGTCATGTTGTGGCGATCTTGTTTCTAGGCGACGAGCGGGGACCTTTGGAGGCATCTGATGAAGAGGAGGAAATGAAGGTGTCTCTTCACAGCAACCCCCGCCCACTGCCTGACGCCATCAAGAAGGTAGGCAGCACCGCAAATAGACATCCTGGAAATGCATGTTATTTAAGGTTACTTCAAAAACACAGGCTAATACGCGGTGGCATGTTCTTCTATTTCGAGTATAAGTGCAGAAAAGCGAAGATTAAAGCATTAGGGGATAATCGGTTGATAGAGTCTTAGTTAACTGTTGTGTACTATGGAAGTATTTTAGGATTTGTACGCACAACAGCGAAAAGAATGTGTGGAATGAGTTAACTGGATCTTTTGAGAGCTTTTGCTAGTACCCTGTTAATGGATTAATCGATGCACAGACTAGTGTTGTCACGATACTAACATTTCAAATTTTATTTCATACTAAGGTATAGAGTCTTTTTATTTAGACAATAGTGTGATTTTCAACATTATAGTACTTTCTGTGTAATCCCTCAGTCGTTCAGGTAGGTTTCAGAGAGGTCCATGGGCATATACTAGTCTATGTGTTCTTATTTTTGTTTTAATACAGCTCAAGATTGATACTTTTGACTGGGGATGTTAACCGGTAACCGTTTGACCGGTGGTTGACCGAATCAATGTTAACTGGTCAAAATATTTTGACTGTCGGAATGCGTCCTAAATGATTATAGACAGGAGCCTAAACGCACATTTTATGCGGTGCAAGGTCTCGTTGCTCAAGATGCGAGGTTCAAATTAGAGATGGGCATTTGATCAAATTGTCTTAATCGATCGTCGGGAAAATGAACGATCGATTTTCGATTCATCATTAACATTTTATATTAAAATTATCATCACAATTATTACTGTTACTAATCTTATTTCAAATAGTGATTATATTTAGAATAGATTTTAAACTGAACGGTTTAACCGGTTAACGAGGCTCAGTGGTTGGTCATGATTTGTTTTAGTTTTTGCCTATATTTGACAGTCCTAGCACAGAGCAGATTTAACCAAGAATGTCTTTAGTCGACTACAGCCTGGAAAACATATAAAGCACCTGTACTTTTTGGGTCCTCAACTTGTTGGTATGGAAAACATGGTGCTTTTGTTTTTTAATTCTTCAAGCAAAGGTGAGTGCTGCAAATGTTATAGTTAAGCACACTGGCATATTTTTGTATCCAGTATTGTAGTTTAGAAATAGTTTTATGATAGTAATTGTATAGTAAGAGTATTATGGAATATCTGATCATGACTGTTTCCATGTGTCGCCATGTAATAATAACACACTGTCATCCAAGTGCCATTAAGTTCATGGTCAGAGTCAAGGTTTATTTATGTAGCGCATTTAAAAACAGACAGTACTGCAGTACAAAGTGCTTAACAAAGCAGATAAAACGCAATATAAGAATAAAACACAAGTAAACACAATAAAACAAGGTTAAGAACACAGATAAAACTATAGAAAAACAACTTGAGTTAAAAGCCAAAAAAGTCTTATATTCAAGCATCATTGCAGTCAACAGAAAACACCAAACTATGCCCACAGAATACACACTATTCTAATACTTTATAATATTATTATCCATCCATATCAAAAGAAATATGACTGCTTACGAGAGAAAAAAAAGCAGAAAATATCATAGGGGACTGAAAATTCATCAGAGATCAATGAGCAAAGCACTAAACACTGTTATTCTGAAGTTAGAGAAATGTCATTTTGTTTGTAAATAACTTATGACCAATGAGCTCTTTGGTTTCACTTATGTCACTAAAAAATCTAATGTCACTGTATGATTGTATTTGGTTGTGGCCCGAGATGCGGCACAGGTTTAAAAACATATTTTGGGTTGGTAATTGCCAGACAACCAAGCTATAAACAGTCTCTTGAATGTGTCTATGATATGGCTCCCCTCAGTCTCCAGAGCCGACTGTAATGAAACGACATATGCCTGCTCCAACTGCAGCGTCCACATTTGATATTGTGATTAGCACATTAGCTGCAGCATGTATCCCATATGCCACAGTAATCCATATGATGCGAGGACGGGCCGGGACAGTGCGTCTTCTTTTAATCTTCCATCTGCTCGGTGTGTGGAGCTGCAGGAGACGCGGAGGATGACCCCAGTGCCTGTTGCCCCTGCCTGGGCTCTGTCAGGTGCTCTTTACATTCCCATATGATGTGCCATATGTCGCAGATATGAATTCAACTGCCTCTCTGTGCTGTCACTAAATGTGATGTCCTTCATTTGGGAGTAAAGATTTGTTAGCAGTTATTAAAATGAATCATTGCATTTATATAGCGCCTTTTAAGAAACCCAAAGTGCTTTACAGTTCATTATTCATTCACTCTCCCTCTGATCACCATCATCACAAACGCACACACCACTTTCATACTAGGCAGTGTGGGTGAAGTGTCTTGCCTAAGGACACAACAACATTTTTATTGTTACTGTTGCCCCACTACGGCACCTGATTTTCCCAGTCGTCTCCCATCCAAGTGTTGTTTAGCTTCTGAGATGTGACGAGATCAGGCTCAGACGGTATGGCCACATAATAATTATAATAATTATGTGGCCATACCATAGTGTTTAATTATTTATAGTGTTTTACAACTTAAAATACTTTGATCCAGACATGTCACAGTGAGTAATTTAATGTACAGATGCCTTTTGTACAAATGTAGGTAGTAAAATGTTGACTCTACATTTGTTTGTGATTTTATAATCTTGTGACGAACATAATGTACTGCAGGAGTTAAGATGGTATTTCAAAGTACGGTGCGTAGTGTGAGTTGGTATTTCGAGAATGAATCGTGCTTTTTCCTTTAACAGCTAAACTTTAAAGAGTCGGTGCCTCTTGTGTCCTTGAAAACCCATTTGTGAAAGTAGTACATTCATTTTATACTGTTAAATTCTCTGTATTTCATTCCCTTATCCAGTGTCACTAGGGCAAGCTCTTAATCCTTAGATATGACATACTGAGCCGTACTGCCTGAAAAATAATATTATATATTATGAATGTCATGACTTGTTTTGAAAGTGCATATGCTTGGATTATAGCACTGAAGGGCCAGCTGTGCAGTATCGGACATCATGCAGGGTGAAATTTACAAATATGCTGTGAATTTATGGCGATGAATCCTTGTCTTCGTCTTTTTTCATTGTATCTTTTTGTTCTATACGCTTTGCAAGTACAACAGACGTAATGTTGTTTCCTCACCAAAAACATACCTGGAGTTGTGTTTTGTTTCAGTCACGAATGTTTAACACACAAAATCCTTCATATTTAGGTTCTTCTCTCAAACAGAAAACGCTCTGTTCCACCTTGTGATGTCTGGTGGTAATAGAGCTCCAGTTTCTTAACTCCATACACCTTCACTACCATTTGGCAGATTTCAGTCTGGGAATTGCCAATCTCTGCTGAACAAAAGGTAAAAGGAGCTGTTAACTTGAAAACTTTCACAAGATGAAACAGCATTTTGAGCTTTAGAGATTAGACTAATAAAGGATTACTCAAACGTGTGAATGAAACGCAACACGACTCCAGGTCTGTTTTTGATGAGGTAACAACATTCTAATTCTGCAATGCAACCTTTACATGTGTCGCTAAAGGACACTACAACACGGCAGCACCACTGCGCTGCCTTACGAATGATGCATCTAATTTGTTTTACAGCCTCTTTCATTGTGTCTGTTTATGATTCGTCACAAAGGGCATGTGATTACAAAAGAAATTCACTCTCCAACAAGGGACTGAGAGAGAATCCTCTGACATTTCACCATGATCCCATCTCCCTCCCTGTGTCCTGCGCTGCCGCTGGAGTGGGCCTGTAAACCGGAGGATGTTCTGAGCTTAGCCCCCTGCTGGGAATACATAACAT
This sequence comes from Odontamblyopus lacepedii, assembly GCA_034769755.1. Lineage (NCBI taxonomy): Eukaryota > Metazoa > Chordata > Actinopteri > Gobiiformes > Gobiidae > Odontamblyopus > Odontamblyopus lacepedii. Next base: position 12,846,847 of record CM068357.1, read on the forward strand.
TTATTGAACCAGGCTTAGGTACTGAGTGCAGAGCAAGTGCAGGGCTGTGGGCAGTGTCATGGGTAGTAGAGCAGTCACTGGCCGCGTCTCATTTCTCTTTCCTCGCTTCCTTCGCCTTGATTCTGTAGGAAATGGGTGAGGAGGTCCCACCCACAGAGGAGACAAAACGAGGAGAGAGGATATAAACTCCTCATTGAGACCAATAAAGTTTGATGTCTGCCTCCTGAAACCTCCCACATGTTTACTCCTTCATTCTGTGGTTTTCTTTAGGACACCTCTTAATATGACACATTTAATTGACAGCTGAAAAACAGGAGGACCGAGGAGAGGAATTGAGGAAAGAGAAATGAGTCATTGTGGGAGCAACTAACACAGGCATTTAAGTGCTGTTAATCCCGGTGAGCTGGGAGAGCGCTGGTACTGCACTTTAATGGTGGGCTGCTGGGAGGAGATCTCTGCGGTTCTGCTCTCTCAACACTCTCCCACCCACACAGGCACACAGGCCCGTCCAGGTGTTTACGAGGAGCGCACTCCAACATGCAGCCTGCGCACAAATGACTTTTAGAGGCTGTTTGTGCTGTGGTTTACAGTCTAAATATAACAAAATGGGCAGAGCAATGTAGTTTTGGGAGTTGGTGTGACAGTTGGACTAGTTGAATTGGTGTAGCCTGTTTTAGGGTGTGCTTTCATTAGCACTGGGTGATTAGCTTGTCAAACATGCAATTAGTAGTAATAAATAATAAAAAATATACTAAAAATAACATTGAAGAAGTAGCACATGATTAGTGATGAGTGAAATATCGGTTCTGACACAATGATATTGGCCAATATGGATATTTGATACCGATATTCAATGCCAATGCCATTTTTGGCGCTCTTTGTACCCCTTTTAATGAACTAATGAGTAAAAGTGGAACTAGAAGATCATTGTATGACTTTATGTAACAATTTAAATACACTCAATCAATTCAAATACAGTCTAATACATTACTAAATACTAATATAAAATACAACACTAAATACAATACTAAACACAATCACTCAATTAAATACAGTCCCTCTTTAACTGTAGGCTTTTAACTGTTTTAATCATACTTAATTTTTTTTATGTTGTTGTAAGTCGACCTTGAGTGTCCAGAAAGGCGCCTAATAAAAAAATTTATTATTATTATATCCCAGATTAGTACATTTTGTTATTATTTTTGTGAAAAGTTCATTTGTGATCTTTATTTCACCTTAAATTTGTGGACCTTACTATGGATTTTAAAAGCTAAATATCTGTAACGGCAAATAATGTTAATCGGTCACAGCAGCAGGCGAAATATCGGTATTTGTTCATATTTCAGTCAATGCTTCTTAAAATGTGAACTTTGAAAAGAACTGCAATGCTTGAAAATCACAATTAGATATTTTTCCCAACTTGTGCATCCCTAGTTAACAGCACTGTTACTTCATAGACCGTATAAAGAATCGACTAAGTGAGTGCGACGTCACCTATAGTGTTCAGCTCCAGTCAAATGAAGCTCACTGTGGCTTGCAGTAATAGTTTAGTCTTCATTTTGAGCTGAGGTCCACATAGACTCTTTTAGTGTGAGTAAACCGTGATGACGTAGGCTCGGTTGCGCTCGCATTTTGGCAAGAGAAGTACAGCAGAACTCGGCAGCTTGTCGAGCTCTGCGAAAGGATTATCGTCAAAAGATCGACTGACTTTGACAAATGGTGTCCGACTGCCAGATCCTTGTGCGACCAGTGAGTAAAACTTTAAAACTTTAAGTTTTCGGGTAGAATATCGATTCTGACAACCACACACAGAAAAACCAGACATTTTTGGTGCTGGAAATGTTTTTATCTCCGTCTTCTTCTGTCCGTGTTCAGTCTGAATGAATTGGAATGAATGGGGAACGATGCCACTTCTGTTGCCAAAATGCGCTCGCACGCTTTTTTTAATTATCACTTCTGCTCTAAAAGGGTCTGTTGGGAATAGGAATTGATTTATCAGCCCTTACCTACATTTTATATTATAGTTACAGTATTACAGTTTAATTTGTGAATCAAGTCCCACCAAAACAAAACAAAAAAGAAACACATGTGGCTTCTGAATGAGCCCTTATGAGATGCGCATATTTTAAAAGCCTTTAAAATAATTGAGAAGTTAACAGGTTGCATTTCAGTCATGAACGTGGAATAGAACAAAAAAAAAAACCTGAACTCTGATTTCAAAGACTATTGTCCTATTTGACATCCCCAATCTAACATTTTTTTCATTTCTAATTATTCTTTTATGTTGGACTCGAACCTAATTTTTTCGCAGTATAAAAAGCACCTTTTCCCACACAACCTCGCCTCATTGTGTAGTGCTTGGCAGGAGTTTCTCAGAATTGTCAAAGTGGCACATTGACTTCCAGACGGCGCCCTCTTTGTACTATCACAGTGTTCTGGGGGGATGACTTGTTTTGAACGCTGCGCCCCGGCTCAGAGCAGCGCCTGTTCTCCGCGATGCCGAGCCTTTTCACTTCACACTCGCGCTACGGTCCGACACATACCTCGACGGGACAAGAAGTACACCACCCGGAGAGAGACAGAGACACGGGGGAGCGAGGAGTGAGAGGAGCACAGGGGCCGCTAACTTCTACCGTGTTGTGCTTTGTAAAGAACGGCGGGCAAAAACACAGTGTAACAGCACAAGATGTTCACGGCGTAGGTAATTACAGAGCTGAAGAGCAGATTGCTATGGCACCGCGTGCAAAAGAGAAGTGCTTTTTAGTTGTATTGGGCCCGAAAGAGGCAATCAGTCAAACAAGGGCTTTTTTTATTGGAATAGCTTTTTCTAATGATGCAGAACAGACCAGTTTTTATTCCAACTGTGCTATTTCACAGTTGATTATTGTTAAAGGAGACTTACTGCTAGAGGTGGCAGTATATCGAAAAAATGGTCATGGAGATAATATAGAAAATTATAATATTGAGTTTATTCATGTTAAAATGTTCTTTCTGCACTTTTATATTACATTGTGTAGTTCATTCAACCCAGACATCTAATGGTACGTTTTAGTACATTTCAGATTGCACATTTGCCATAAGATTTTATATTTTCGTAGTAATGAGGGTGAAATAATCAAGCTATTTGTTTTTGGAAACCCATTCTATGCTACAAGTGGACTCAAGAGGTGTGATTCTAGTTAATTGTATGTATGTAGTAGTAGTAAAGTAATATCATTGTCTCCTGAATGATTCCTCTCAAATTTGCTTTCCTTTTTGCCTTATTCGTTGACAAAAATAATAACAAAACTATTGAACTTGCCTGCAAAGTTCCACAGTGTGACATTAAACAGCTCTACCTTACATTTCTTCAATTACAGGTGGTTTTAAACCTCAAAAATATCTAGAAAAACAGGCGTTCTGACTGTGAGTGGGGTCGCCTCTCCACAGATCTGCCCTGTAACATGGTCTCCATGAAGATAGAGAGGTTTAATGCTATACTGTGAAACATTCCAGGCAAAGCAATAACATCTACATAAAGAAAAGCATTTGACGGAGCCTCCACCACAAATGTTACACAGTGCACCTTGAAAGTGAATTGGTTTGTTTATTGTCACTAAGTGTGGGTGATATCTCGATATTTAAAATATATTGAGATATTTTTAAAACTTGATATGGATTTTGACATATCGTATGTCTCAATATAATATCATACTTATATTTACTTCTTATTTCACCGCTTCACTTGTTTGGCTTCTCTGTGCTCGCCTCCGCCTCCTCGCCCTCCCCTCGTGTCTCATTCAACACAGCAGCGTCACAACAGCCTGTGAACGCCCAAAGCTTCTAGCACCACGAACATTTTCCACCATTTACCTGCTCACCATCAGCAGCACATCCTCTGTCACAGAAAGAACACTCATATTCCACTGAGTCGTGTCCTTTAGTCCGACAGAAGCTGACCACATCAGGGTGAGCGCGCTGTTTTTTCAGCGTTTATAGTTTATGCAAATGAGCCATGCTGTTTTAAGTTTTGTTTCTGTAAAACGTAAACAAATGTGCGCAAAGCTGCTTTAAACACATCACCATTTCAAACAGGCTCTATCGTAGTTCTGGTTTATATGTTGTATAGTTGAGTTTATTTATGCAGAACATTTTCATCAATCGTGTTTGGAAGCGTTCAGTTTGATCTGTGCAGTGGATTGTGGGATACCTCAGAGCTCCTGGAGGAACATGGTTCTGTTAAAATAAGGAACATCCTGAGCTTCCATGGCTAAAGGAGCTCAGAGTTCTGGTTATCATGTGGTTCACAGAATTAATGCAAACATGAGCTTGAGTTGAGTTGTTTTATTTTTGAATGAAAAGAAATTAAAAATATGAATTTGTTCCTTCATGAACTGCCTCTTTGCACCAATAAAAAAGACCTTGTTGAATTTGGCATATTTGTTTTTGCAGCAGTTTTGGGGGTTTTATTTTTCCTGCACAGATATTGAGATACATATCTTATATCGAAATATAGCTAAACAGCTAAACATATCGAGATAGATTTTTTGCTCCATATCGCCCAGCCCTAATTGTCGCCATACCAAAACCTCAGTGTCACGGGGTTGGGCTCGTACTTGCAATAGCTTTGTTGTTTTTTTTTTTGGTGTCAAGAGGAGATGCAAAATTCTTCTTCCAACTGCAAAATTAGCACTGATGCATCTTGACTCTGTCCTAAACTCCTATAGACATATGAATTTGGACTGGATGATTTGGTAAAAATATCTAATTGCATTTTTTCTATTAAGCATTGTGATCGCGATTACATTGAGTAGGATTCTGTTCAAATGTTCACAATTAAACACGCCCAGAAGAATTAATAAAAAGACTGAAATAGGAACTAATACAACAGCCAGATTTCAGAGCACGTTTGTACAGATCTAAACTACAGGATTATAAGTTTTAGGCAGAATAATACAGGATATTTTGTAGTTTGTGAAGGAAATTATAGTACTTCAAAAACTGCAGCCTTTCCTAGTATTAGCTAATTGCATCCATTCAAATTGCAGTTTTGATTTGATTGTGATTAATCTCGCAGCCGTAATCAGGACAGAGTTTGTGGGCTCCGTACAAACAGACATATTGCTTGTTTGTCTCCAGTACACGCTCCGAATCTGCGGTCTTTGTTCTTTTTGTTTTTTGCCCCTCCAAAGATCAGATATTTTAGGTTGTGCAACTCCGGATATTGAATTAGGAAAAATAAGTCTTGATAATAAGCAGGAGATTAGTGCTCAGTACTGACTTTTGGAGCCGGACTCGCTCATAGTCGTGCCACACTGCCCTCTGTGCACTGGACTATTTCAGCAATCATCAAATGAAATGGACTTATGATTTATCACATATTGTACTTCTTCCTCAAATAATTGTTTTTCTCTGCCATTCCATACTAAACACTTCAGGGGATGAAGATGATGACGTTGTGAATAATTAATCAAAATGAAATTAAAATCATGATCTGTGCGGTTGAAGCAGACAAATCACAAACAGAAGGATAACATCTTTTGCAGAGCACAAAATATCTTGGACAGGCTTTGTAATAATGAATTCTTGTATTGATTCAGCAGTATTGCAACATACACTCGCTAAAAACTAGAGTCTATTCAAGCTTTTATAGGCTTTCTGAATAATTAATCAATATCAAATGGAAATGCCACTCTGAATGGTTGGATCTGACAAATCACAAAGACGAGGATAAAGTCTTTTACAGAGAACAAAATGTCCTGGGCCTGTTTTGTAAAGCATTGAATTCTTGTATTGATTCAGCAGTATTACAACATACACTCATTAGTAACACAGTCTATTCAAGCTTTTATGCGCTCCGTCTGCAAACACTTCATTCTGAAACGTGTGTCCTATCGGGCGACGCTTATCTGCTGTCAAAAATAATTGTCTTTTCCATCATTCCATACTAAACAATTCAAGATTTTACTGTGCAGCATTTTCCTGAGCAAACACACATTGAAATCCGCTTCTCGATGACAAATTAGAAGATGTTGACCTTCAGAATATTAATCAAAATCAAACTGAAATCACAATCTGAATGGTCACAGCTGACACATCACAAAGACATGGATAATGGCAAAATATCCTGGACGTGTTATGAAATGCATGCAATTCTTGTGTTAATTCGGCTGTATTACTTATCGCAAAACGTGGTCTATTCAGTGTCAGCTTTTGTACACTTCAACTTATGCAAACTACTAACTTCCCTTTGAAACGTGGGTCCCATCAGGTAAATGCTTATCTGCTGTTCCAACTGAGGGCCCTCTGGGAGATTATTGTGCAATATTGTCACGGGTGTTGTTTGTAGCCCGGTAATACAAAGTGACAATGGAGCATGATAATCCACAGGTCAGAACAGGGTCACTGTTGCTTTTGTCAAGCTGTTGCTATGTGCTGGGTAGCCAATGCAACAGTTAATTTGTAATGTAACAGACAAAAGCGACTAGAGAGCTCACCGAAAAAGGGTAAATGTATCTGTATTGTCATGATCTAGTGATTTTTAATAATAACAGGGTTCTACAGTGTCTTAAAAAGTCTTACTTGTATATTTTTATATCTGGGTCTTAAAATTTGTGCAGTTTGTAACTTCTCTGTATCGCATTTCTCCTCAAAAGTTTAATTTGTCATGCAGCATTATTTGGTTAAATAACATCGCCTAAATGAAGAACGGCGGACACAATATTTGAGAACGCAACTGGGTTAAAATCCTCTGAACACGTCACTGAAGATTTCACGCTACAGCACAAGAAACAAGCTCGGCAGAACACAAAGTTTGATTCAAGCCGTTTATGTTGTTTTTTAACGTGGGTTTTATGTTACCGAACGACACATTTCATGCTGGAGTCATGGGGAGGTCTCCCTACTCTCAATTTTCCTTTGTTTGAGAAATAAATGAACACAAATTCAAGAATTTAATTTTTCTTTGCCGGTAGCGCTATGAAATAGGTCGTGAAATAAGTATTAAGTTTTTATATAAATGGTCTTAAAAAGGTCTTAAAAACACTTAAATTTAACTTGAAGAAACCTGTAAGAACCTTGTAATAATAATAATAATCATCATCATCATCATCAAATGGTGCTATAGATTTAAATGACCACCATTACCAGTAGTCATAAAATTAAAACGGCTTTTTTTCTGTAATTTCTGTGAACGTCGATTACCAACTCATTCTTTATAGAACCATCTGGCGATAAACTAATGACTTTCTATCCAATTTATCCTAATTCATTAAACATTCTAGACCGAGAGGAGGAGTTTACGTCACACTAACAAAACAGACAATGCAGAAATCAAAGCACGTAATTATTGGATATTTGTCTGACGCTGAGAGTTTCATTTAGGATCAATACAACAGTTGATAGCGTAACAAAAAATAGAAAACGTTATACCACTTGCTGATGGTTAGATGTGTTTTTTCCCACACAGTCTCCACAAAAGGCTTTATACATTATTCAGAACATCTTATCTTTCCTCTCTTATCCCAACTTTACAAAATTGGGTATTGGATTTTCCGCTTTAAGATGTTTTTGCATGAACTGATTTGTGTTGTTACATTTCCCTTTTAACTCAATGTTGATGCTAAGAAAAAAGCTCAATAACATTGATATTAAGTGGGCGTAGCTAATCTGCTCGCTGTCACGTCCCAAATACAAAGTGGGCATGGACGCGGTTCCTGGCTCCATCGACTCCGACTCCAATTCACTTTGTATTGAAAAAACATCGCCCCTCTCTATAACTGCTGCTGTCAGGCTCCTCAAATGTAAAAAGTTTGTGTGAATGCTGTTTCTATTACTCTAGTTTGTCCGTAAATCAGTTCCTATTATGGAAATCTGCTCTAAATTTACCCTTATAACTGCTGGCCTCAGTGGGCTTCATTTGACTGGAGCCGAACGCTATGGATGACGTCGCACCCCCTTAGCCCACTTCTGTATACAGTCTATGCTCAGTACTGATACACATATATTTTCAGCCTAAAATAATAATAGGTTTTTTTATATTACCAGGTGCTCTTATAGTTCTGATATGGCAGATCAAATATATATATAAAACTATTCAAGAAAAGTCCATATTTGTCCTAGATATAGTATTAATACCTGTTCAAATTATTACCTAATATTGATATTAGTGTTTAGTGTCTCGATTTTTTATTTTTTTTTGACAATTCTATATCCCAGGTTATCTTGTTCACTGCAAAAAAGCTTGGCCAAAATTTAAGATATAAGCACGTAAATCTATCAGAAAATGATGTAAAAGTAGGAAAATTATCTGTCCATGCAGCAAGATAACTTTACATGACAAGTTATATTAAAATAAACTGCCTCTAGACTAGAATTAAACAGTCTGAGAACTAGTGAGTAGAGAATAAATCTGAAAACAAGATGAAAAAACTGCCTGTTGCCAGTTTAAAAATCTTGGCCAGATCAGAGAAATTCGCAGTGTTCAAAGGTTCATTTAAGTATTATTCATGTTTGGAGAGTAAAACAGAAATTGTGTTTACTTCATACTACAAAATAATACATAATAAGATCTTATACTACCTGATACATTTCCCTGTAAAGAGTGTAAAGCCCATATGTTCTGTTAGACTGGTACAGCGCCTTGTCGTGCCCGCCTGTGTGTGTGTGTGAGTGTGTGTTTTTGTGCGTGATCCGTGTATGGGGCTAACGGGAGCGCATGTGTTGTCTGCTCATTCTCATTAATGTAACAGTCCACACGCCCCTCCCCACTGCCCCGTGCACTGTCCTGTTTTTACCTCAAATGCACGTCTGCCGGGGAGATGGTGCCACTCCGTTAGAACACAGTTAGAGATATTTGTTGTGCATTTCAATCCAAAGGACAAGGGGTTTCGAATGAACACCGTAACTCGTCTCTGTCCTCCATCGTCCTGGTAGAGCCTATCGAAAAAGAAAACTGGACTTAAAACTTAATCTGTCTGAATAGAGGAGCTAATTTAAACTAACACATCCGATTTGTTTACTGTAAGGGGTATTTACTTATGGAGTATGTAGTTAGGGACTTAACTAATAATAATAATAATAATTCATGGATAATTCATGGATAATTACCATACATTCAAGGTTGTATGGTAAAAACATAAAAGGAAAAAATACATAAATAAAAAAAAAACTTTAAATAAACTTAAATAACTTGCATTTTGTACCTTTTCTGGTGGAGGTGGTCAAATACCTTTCTTCATGAGGATGTTATTGCTTTGTCTGGAAGGTTTCACAGTGTGGCTTTAAACCTTTCTATCTTCATGGAGACCAAACCAAGTTACAGGTCAGATCTGAGGAAAGGCGACCCCGCTCAGTCAGAATGTCTGTTTTTCAGCCATAAAACCAGCTGTAATTGAATAAATGTTAAGCAGAGCTGTTTAATGTCACACTGTGGAACATTCCAGGCAAAGAAGTGACATGTCCATAGAAAGAAGCAGGTGACGGACCAAAAAGTTACATAGTGCACCTTTAGAAAATATGATTAAATTGTTTTAGTGAAATTATAGTAAGGTAATCTATGTAAGTCAAACATAAATAATAAAAACAGACACATAAAGCGATAAATTAATGGATTTGTGAAACCAGAATTGAAAAATATTAAGTCTCAACATATGTTTATCTCTGTGCACATATAATTTCATTTGCACGTTTAGCGGTGGGTACAGAGTGCTGCCATTACACTAGGGAGTGCATTGTTTTACCAACACTGTGGAGGAGCACATTTGACAGTTAATCTCTTAATCCCCCCCCCAGCCAATTTATTAGTTACACTTTGTGCCTAATAAAGTACACCTTGTTCAGTGTGGTCCATCTGCTCTAAGGTCCTGTGTGTTCTCTCAATTGGCCTTTAGCATAAACCACCGACTTCACAGAGGTCATTTCACTAAGTGTGGCGGGTTTAGCATGAGCTCCCATACTTCTCGTACCTTAAGGTTATGGTTTTAAATAATAATAATAATAAACGTGGGAGCAAAAAGTGTCAGCCAAGATATCTTCTGGCCTTTTGCATGACTTACTTCATATGTATTATTTTTGGCGAGAACGCGTAGAACTCTCTTAGCAAGAAATGTCAAGACTTGCTATGATTAGACAAGTTGACCAGATGTACTGACTATAACGCAGGTTTGCACAATAATACTTTGCAGCTCATGTCAACAACATTTCCTGGAGGTAGAACTGTAGGTGCTGCTCTCAGAAACTCTGTTAGTCTTTAATTTGATCTTTATTTTGACACAATCTGACCAGAAAAAACAGACTTAGTTGGAACTACAACAGGTAATATAAGTTGTGCTGTTAAACAAGTGTGAAAGTGGTGTTTATGGGGGTGTTGGTGGTGGTCAAAGGGGCCGATGGTGCAGGTTGGCAGCCTCGCTTCTGTCAGTCTGCCCCAGGCCGGCTGTGGCTACTAGAGTTGGGCGGTATCCAAATTGTGATACCTTCTCAGCATTTACCGGGGTATATGTTATTACCGTGACTAATTAAGAATTATTTTGTAGCTACACCTATATCAGAAACAGAATAGCAGCATTATAGTTGAAGATCAGGCACAAGTTCTGATCAAACCAAACTTCACCAGTGCGTATCTCCCTCCATTTAACGATCTGGGACACGCCAAGACAAGAAAAGAGCAGAAGAGGCAGATTCTGGAAAGTAAAAGGCGACAGTCCACGGCGTGTGATATTTCCCACTGCAGCATGTTGTATCTGACAGACCCGTGCTCTCGGCACTCGGAGAAGTTACCGCCTCCTCCATGAAAGTCTTCGCCCTCAAGCGGGAACTTTCTCCTCTTCAGGGCGTCCCCTCTTGACTCTCGGCATTCAACAACGTCTCCATCGCAAACTTTTTGGCTCAACATCACACACGAAGCGTCAGTCAGTTTTTTTTTCTTCTTCCTCGCTGTGTGTGGATGGATATCTCTGTGCGTAACGACGTTTGAAGAGGAGAGAGAGCGGAGAGGAGAAAGTCGGCGCTGTTCCCCGTGTCTGAAGCGACTGTGGTGGGATCTCTGGCCTGACGCAGGGTCGTAGCTCCGACAACATTTGCTGTTTCTCCCCTGTCATTCGGCCTGAAGCCAAAATGCTCCTAATATTATATTAGGTCTTTATGCACTGCAGATTTTTATAATGAAATGTAATGAAACTGATACTGTTGCTACTTTTTGACGCCTCAGAATACTGTATTACCATATAACCGCCCAACCCTAGTGGCTACAATAGTGTCTTATCACTACCAAGTGTGGAGTGAATGAATAATGCTCAGTAAAGCGTCTGTGAGTGTCCAGAAAAGTGCTACATAAAACGTATCCATTATTATTATAAATCTCTCGCACATAAAATTGCAGTGACAGGCGAGCCAGTTTCAGCCAACAGTTTTTCAGGTAGTCTCTCACATTTTTGTTGAAAATCGACCTCCTAAACAGGACCATGAACGCTCGTATTGATCACAGGCTGCTGAAAATGAGTTCTTGAAATCCATTTTGTGTTTTTTGTGAGTTATCAGACAGTCCTAAAACGTTTTTGATTGTGTTTGATAATGTGTGTCTCCATGGTGACTTCTGAACATCCCACAATAGAAATACACGTACAACACCCCTAGTTTGAAGTCTGACATTATTTAAAGATGCGCTGTGTAACTTTACTGGTGGAGGTTATGTTGCCTGCTTGTCTCCATGCAAATTTTATTGCTTTGTCTAAAATGTTCCACAGTATGTAATGAAGCTTTTCTAACTTGCATTTATTCAAATATAGATCGACGTCGCCTCCACAGAGCTGACCTGTAACTTGGGCTGGTGATGTTACTTACTTGTATCCATGGGTATAGATGAGATTAAAGACATACATTGGAATATTCTAGGCAAAGCAATAACATCAACATGTTATGGAACATGGAGTCAAACGGGGCAGACCATCCTCCGTAAATTAGTCTCTGTAATTGATACTTTCTGTATATTCTGTAATATTTTTCGCTCAATTGGTAATGCTTATGTGTTAACAATTTCCACATTAAACAGAATCTTGAATTAAAAAGATAATATTAGAAATATCCCTCATGTGGGCTCACCACCTGCAGAGGGGTTCATGGGGGGGTCAGGTGCTATGAGAACTGGGCCCCCGTGACCCAGCTGGATTAAGCGGGAGAAGATGGATGGATGGAATATTAGAAATAAATCCCAAATATACAGCTCTGGAAAAAAAATAAGAGACCACTGCAAAATGATCAGTTTCTCTGATTTTACTACTTATAGGTTTGTGTTTGAGTAAAATGAACCTTTTTGTTTCATTCTATAAACTACTGACAACATTTCTCCCAAATTCCAAATAAAAATTCATTTAGAGCTTTTATTTGCAGAAAATGACAAATGGTCAAAATAATTAAAAAGATGCAATGTTTTCAGACCTCAAACAATGCAAAGAAAACAAGATCATATTCATTTTAAAACAACACAATACTAATGTTTTAACTTAGGAAGAGTTCAGAAATCAATATTTGGTTGAATAATAAGAATAATGATGAAGAGAGCAGTGTTTTTTATACTTTTCCTCCTAAAATCAGATTTGGTTCACCTCATTCCTCATGAAGCAGAATGAGGTTTGCTTGTGTTGGAACGGCAGTCGTACATGTAGAGATGCTGATTTCAGTAAAAAAAAAAAAAAGCAGTGGTCTCTTATTTTTTTCCAGAACTGTATTCTAAAAATGTCAAAATGTCAAAAAATAACCACCAAAAACATTTAAATTAGCATATTCTCCCAAATCCAGTTGTTTTTGTGCGTAGCTTTCCGTGCTGGCCCATGCCGTGCGGCGGGAGCATGGGAGCTGATGCGTGGCTGAACCTCGGGCGAAGCAGCCATAGGTGATTCTTTCCCTGCCACTGCCCTTTCCCCTCTCCACGCACACAAAGGGGGAGGCAGGCGGCCGGCAGTCGGGCAGAGGTACATCAGCACAGACAGGACGAGGACCACTCAGGCAGCACACATGCGAGCCTCAATTGTGGTGCGGTAGGTCGGGTGTTGCATTATTCACCGCGTGTATCACAGGGATTTCGACAGGTGTAAGCACATTTCACAAAGAATGTTAAGTGAACTTTCCTACCAGCTATCTTATATATTTTTAATAGTGCTGTATTTTTACCCAGAGACTAATTTATAAGGCTGTAGTGGTTGAATATTATTGTATTGATTTAATGGCAGTGCTTTATTGAAGCCTAAATTGTCTAGTTGCCACAGATTCCTTCCTAAAATCCTAACCTTTATATGGTTGGTTTATTTCGAGCATAGTACACAAAATCATATATACAGACATGCAAACGCCAAATACAAGAAACAAAAGGAAAGAAAATGTATACAAGCACGATCAAATGTGTTTACATGCTCAAAAAGGAGTGGGAGGAAGTAAAAAAAACTTTAAATCCCACCCCTTCTCCAAAATTAGAAAGTTAGTCATTTTTCACTTCCTGTTAGTCTTTCATTAGGACTTAACCAAGCAACTTTATCGTTCACATTTATACTGTACTGATTAGCCACAGCAAACATTAGATAGTTCATTTCAAACCAACAATAACATTAAGTATCTCAAAAAGAAGCTTCTTCTCTAGTATAGTGTGAAAAAGTAATTTCTTTAAACATTTTTTTAAACTGTTTAGCGGAAGCGTTTTTGATTAATTAACACAGATGGATGCCGCCTCCACAGATCTGACCTATAACTTCGTCTGGTAGTTACTTACTTGTATCCACTGGCATAAATAAGGTTTATTAAGTGTAACAGAAAACAGAAAACACACACCAAAGTTCTTGTAGAGGTGCAAATGCGAGGAACAGCAACATACTAGCAAGCAAACCTAATTTATAATAAATACGCTTTTGGACATTGGCCATCTGAGCGTGCTATGCAATTTTTTCACCTTTATATAGATAAGGTTTATATCATACACTGCAACAATTAAAAAAACAAAAACAGAACATATATCTCATGTAATATTTATATTATGGAGCATTTAGGCTAATGCACTTTCAATGTATTTGTGTAGGGTCCATCACAAAACCACACAGCAGGCAGAAATTAAGACAAAAAATGTCATTATGAACATTTTATTTTTGGAAATGAAAGTGAATTATAAAAATGTGTCAATAAAAGCGCTACACTTAACCTCCCCTTTGCTCTCCGTCACCTCTCACACCCTCCATTATTCACTGTCTTCGTCCGCCACAGTGAAATCATGTGACATTCATTTTCTCATGTGACTGTACATTACGTCCAGTAGGCCTATGCCCATGATCTGTCTGGACCCTTCCTTCCCCCACGCGTACCCTTCTCCCCCGCTTTTGTACCTCCCCACGCCCCCCTCCGGCCCTCTGTAACCCCCCCGTCCTCCCCCGTGTTCCACCTCCTCCGATAAATCCATGAATGTAAAAGATTTGCGCTTGCGTTGTCGCCCGTATCCTGCGTTCTGTGCCTATCGCAGACGGCACAGTGGCGGGCGTCATGTGATGTGGATAAGTGGAATCTCGGCATTGGCTCGCGCTACACTGAGCACCACAGGGGGGCTTTATGGACACAAAAATCAACAAAGCCACAGTCACGAATTTGCCATCACTCCGTCACTCCGGCTCTCGCACACTTTTCTACACAGGCACTCCCAAAATGACACTTGAGTAACAGTAGCGTTACTTCAAAATATTATTACCCAAGCAGAAGTACAAAGTAGTAACTGTTTGGATGTGACATATGATTTATAATTTGAGGTTAATAATAATAATAATAATGCATTTTATTTATTAGGCGCCATTCTGGACACCAAAGGTCGCCTTATGACAACAAACAAATTAAGTATGATTAAAATTAGTGTTGTATTTGATTAGTATTTAGTAATGTATTAGACAGTATATGAATTGATTGATGTTTAATGTAATTAGAAGGACAAAATATTAAATAATGCACAAACAAATGGCATTTTCAAAGGATTTACACATTTTACCTTTTGGCTATTTCTGATACATTTACAGTATTGTTGATTATTGTCCCTGTCAAATAAATAAATGAATGAATGAAAAGATAAATGAGACAAACTAAATCAAATCTAAAGGCACAAGAAGCACAAACGTCCATATAATTTAATACTGTCAACATAGAGATTTTGTTGCTTTTAACATTTAGTTATAATATTGTCGCCTCATTAAAAACGTACCCAGAGTTGTGTTTTGTTTAATTTGCACATGTTTGAGTAACACTTCATTATTAGTCTGTCTACGTCTCCAAAGCTTACCTTCAGTTCAGTAGAAATAGACATTTCGAGGGCTGAAATCATACAAATGATCCTAGTGAAGACATATGGAGTTTAAAAACACCGTGGAGCACTTCCTGTATTACCACATGACATCACAAAGTGGAACAGAGCGTTTTCTATTTGAGAGAAGAACTCAGCCTAAATATGGAGGATTTGTGTGAATGAAACAATGCTCCAGGTATGTTTTTAATAAGGAAACAACATTTAATTATAACATAGATCATAAAATTGTGTAATATGGGCCCTTCAAGTAAGATTACTGTTACATGGTACAATATATTACTAGTAAAAGTACTCTGAAAAGTACAATTTCGTTAAAAAGCTACGAAGGCACTACTTACCCCTGCTCCCAGATATTACAAACTTCGCCCCAGAGCGCACTGGAGGGAATCACATGCACGCAAAGCTCCCAAAAAACCCTTAAATCCACAGGCACATGCTAAAGCGGCAAAGGCATTCTGGGCTGACACGCAATGACACGGGCACAGCTGGACGGCGAACACGACTCGCTCGCGCACAGAGGCCGAGAAGAGAGTATCGGAACTTGGGGGGAAATTTGCGGAAAAACAAAGATAAGTCCCTTAACGGCTTAATCCCTTCCTAAACGCTTGCGTGAGCTAAAGTGTGTGATTCCAGGGACGGGCAGAAGGACGATGGAGCATTTGGGAGACTGAAACTGGAGTACAGTATATTGTGATAACCAAAGCATCACTTGATTAAACTGAATCTTCACAATTTAAAAGTTAGAAAAATAATACATTCAAAGTTATCATGGCCTTGGTGAAACTATCCAAACTTTTGTGTAAATACAACTGCATTGTACCTTCCATTGTTTGTGATTCATTTCTCCATTTGCTCCATTAGCACGAGCATTATACACAAAATTAAAGCTTTAAAAGTCCTTAAAACGTGATTTCTTCATGTTGTCTGCAATGAAATGGAGCTGTTTAGCTGTTGTTATTGTTACATCCACAGAGGCAAAGACAAAAATGAAAAATAAATATAAATAATCCAGTTATTTTTGTGCAATTTTGGAGTTTTGGAGAATTTTTGTGAGACTTTGAAATCAGTCGTATCACTTGATTAAACTCAATCTGATTATATTAGACTAAAAAGTGCAATTAGTAAAAATAAACGGAAAAACTTTAAATTATGACCATTCACAAATACCAAGTCACCAATATCACTTATTTATGGTCTGGATTTGGTGTTCTCTGAGGGTGAAATGACTACAATATAATCCAAATTGTGAATAATTTTAAATATTTTTTGCTAATAACAAAAAACTCACACCCCACATTAAAGTAAATAGATAATGAAATAAAATAAGACTTATTTCAGTCCATATATTTACTTTTCCATATTCCAAAAGCTCCATCTAAAACAGTCTTTACAAAGGCTTCATATGACTAACATTTGTACTAGTCGGTAACCTCATCTGACATCTCTTTGTATTTATATCTATATCCCCTTAAGTATATTAAACATTCATCTGTGGCTGCACTGTTTGCCTGAGTCGAGTAAATAAAGCTTTGTCCCCCGTCTCCAGCGCTGACAGAGCTCGTGATGCGACGTGGGGATGTGCATGCTAATTTGGAGCTACAAAAGAAGCCCGGGCGTTACGTGTGACCTTTTGAAGTGGTGCTGTTTTTTCATGCTACGGTGCGTGTGGAGTGTGCGATGTGCAGCCGACGTGCCGCGGGGAGACCGACGTGGCTCCTGGTCACTTTTGGGCCTGGTGCTTGAGGACACAGAGCACAGAGTGTGTTTGGGTGAAGGTAGAGCTGTGTGTGTGTGTGTGTGTGTGTGTGTGTGTGTGTGTGTGTGTGAGGGGGGGTGTGTGCGATGCTGACCCACTTCTGCTGTTTTGATGAGCCAGATGGGTCACGGCAGCTGTACGAGGGGGCGGAGGAGGCTGAGCAGGGAAAAGAGACATGGAATAGACGGTGCACGGAAGGAAGTCTTAGATATTTTTGTAATAGATTCGATTTGTTACTTTGTGACCTCTTCTCTTTTTGCCTGTTACATTTGTGTTATTGTTTTGCAAAAAATTTTGATGATATTCTTACCCTGTGATCTATAAAAGATCATTTTTTTAATCTTTCAGTTTTCAAGAGGCGTGTTTGTTACAGACCTGACTTTTTATCAGTTTGAATGACCTGTATTATGCAAATTTTTGATCTATGTTATAATGTTGTTTCGTCATCAAAAACATACCTGGAGTTGTTTTCTTTTATTCACACATGTTTAACAGGAACTCCATACATTTTTACCAGAATCATTTGGATAATTCCAGTCCTGCAATTGGTAAAAGGTAAAAGGTGTCTTAAAATGAAAACTACCGCTTCATGACATCACAAGGTGGAACAGAGAATTTTGAGTTTTGGAGATGTGGACAGACTAACAGTAAAGGATTACTCAAACGTGTGAATGAAGTAAAACACAACTCCAGGTATGTTTTTATGAGGTAACAGCTTTATAACATGACTTAAAGCTCGTAAGAATGCATTTGTGTAATATAGGACCTTTAAAAAGATCCCCAGCTGCTTTAACATGCTGGTTTTATATGGTTAACGTTGGAGTCCATTATAAATACGTAATACCAAAAAGCTCAAATATGTTTGTTTGTAGTATTTGTTTTTATAAAAAAGGTGAATATACGCTCGCTAATAGGTCGCCATATTTGTTTTCGTCACAAAGCATTCTGGGTAGATGACGTCACAAGGTTGTTGTCGTAGGATTCAACTAGTACAAAACTCAGTGTTGCTAACGCCAACAGTTTATCTAATGCCACAAACTGCGCTCAGGTTCAAACTGGAAAGGCTGAACAGAAGACATGTTCATCTTCATCAACAGAGACGGTGAATCCAAGCAACCACTTGACACTACCCAGAATGCTTTGTGACGAAAACAAATATGGCGACCTACTAGTGAGCATATTTTCACCTTTTTTATATAAAAAAATACTACAAACGAACATATTAGAGCTTTTTGGTATTATGTATTTATAACGGACTCCAACGTTAATCATATAAGACCAGCATGTTAAAGTAGCCGGGGTTCCTTTTAAGTTTTAGTTTGTTATTTTGATGGCTTTGTTTCAGTCTTGAGCAATGTTCATGGTCAGGATTACCTAAAACTGATGACTTTGTACTACAAGATGAGTTCACAAACACACTGCGGTTATAAGCACACTCAAAATCTGATGATTATCAGATTTTTGAACTTCTAAGACAATTAAAATGCCATGTAAACACAAAGATCACCTGATTTCTTTCTGATCATGGGCCATTTGATTGCTCACTTCAAAATTAGCAGTTTGCATGTCATTTAAGTTATTTTTAAGCTCCAGATAATAATCAGATTTTGGTGTGCATGTAGCCACAGCCACTGATACAGATTGAGCTCAACAAGAGAAGGCGAAAGCACAAAGCTCAGTAGTGGTGAAAATGCTGATGCAGTTCTCTCAAATACCGTAGATCTGGAAAAGGTTATGTTGATGCTGATGTTGTGACACTTTGCCCAATCATCTCTCCTTTTCTAGACTCTGAGTTGACCAGATATACATCTTCTGTCATGTAAAACATGAATGGAAATCTGTAACCCACTTATTTTCAGTCAAATCAACCATTCTGAGAAAAATCTGGACCAGTATGTACTGCAAACCCACAAATAAAAAAATCAAAAAATCAAAAATTGAATCGGAATTTTATATGAATTCCGCCTGGACTTTTTCCCTAAATGTCATGTTTAGTGAGATCTGCTTCAGCTTTGACATGGGGATTGTCAAGACCCAACAAATGAACGACTCTCAGGCCTTCCCCAGGGACACAAGCTGTACCTATTTTTATATTTACCCTAGAAAATGTAGGCGGAATTACAAATCTGACTTTCCTCTGTGCAGAGTCTGTGCTCCAAAGGGTTCAGAAACAGATTCAGTTCGAGTTGAGTTTCATTAGCCCATTATTCATGTTACAGGCTGACAAGGAAACCAGACCACCAACGGACAAACCCACACAGACACAGGTAGAACATGCAATAATAGAGCCCCATCTTACTGTGTGGCGGTGATTCTGGACAATAGTGGAGGAGTTGGGTATCAGACGTGGATCTTGTGGGCGCTGTGTTCCCTCCCCGTTCAGAACATGAGACAATGAGCTCTGACATGTGCACACTGCGGCTCGCTCAGACAGTAAGGGAGTTAAAAAGCCTTCACTTAAATAAATGATGGATCTCGTCCGGGCACGACACCAGCCCTGCCACCCCCGCCCCTGTCCTGTCTGCACCTGCCCCGCTCCACCCAGGCTCCAGCCCTCCTAAATGTTTCAGACCAGAGGTAATAGCCCCATGTTTCATTGATGGAGCATGGGGGCATTGTGCTGGGTACATGCTGGGGTGAGGGGGGAATCACAAAACACACTCCTCGTACCTGTTATGTGTACGGGGACAAGAGGAAGTCACCGTGTGCTACCAGCCTATAATAATAACTTCATGGATTCAAAACAGGGGGCTTAAAGGGCCTATGACGGGTTCTACTACCCATTTTACCAAAACACAGATAAGATTTTACTAAAGATTTTACCATTTATTTTCCAGTGTGGACATTTTATTTATTTATTTATTTTCCCCTTCTTTTTTTATGAAAAGATTTATTTTATTTTATTTATTTATTTTATTTTTTCCCATTGTGTCTTGTTTTTTTCTTCTTTTTTAAAAATAAAAAAGTCAGTTTGGACATTTTATTTATTTATTTATTTATTTTCTTATTTTTTTCTTATTTTTTTCTTTGTTTTAAATGAAAAAAAATGTGTTTGGATATTTATTTATTTATTTTTATTCTTATTTTATTCTTTTTTTTTTTAAATAAAAAAAATCTGTTTGGACATTTTTTAGCTTTAAAACTTTACTTTCTAGTTGGAAATCCAGACATGGTGCTATTGAACTGTTACTTAGCAGCCATACTGTAATTGGGCCAAAATTGATCCAAAGTGCACAGAAATTATAACTAGATTAATAAAAACACAAGAAGACACCTTTATTTTGTTGAAATCATCTTTAAAGTAACTAAAAAAGGGATTCTTGCGTGTAAATGTTGCCAAACTTTTGGATAACATTCTCCTCAGTGTGATTTCATCAGTACTTCCTGTAATTTTCATCGTATTTTTCAACTTCACTTTGCAAATTGCATCTTGATTTGTGTAAAACTATAATTTATATTTACAAGTTTTATCCCACCAAATTAAGTAGAAATTAGAGAATCATAAAAGCTCTGTCATATGCACTTTAATGTGTGGCAAAATATGGGTTAATATTAGCTAGCTAGCAGGTTAGCGTATTAAAATAAAATCTTAATTAAAGTTGCATTATGTAACATGTCTGTAACATCATCTGCTTGCCTGGTTGAAGTGTTGCCTGGAATGTTCCACGTTATGGCATTAAACCTCTCTATGTCATTCATTTCATTGCAGGGGTTTTTATTTCTCAAGAAAAACAAAACAAAGCATAAATTTATGCTTTGAGTGGGCTCGCTTCTCCACCGATCTGACCTGTCATTTGATATGGTTGGGTTTCCGGCTTGTCTCCATGAAAAGAATTCCATACTGTGGAACATTCCAGCCAAAGCAACAGTCTACATGGAGACACCAGAAAAGTTACATAATGGACTTTCAAAGAAAAAAAAGTGAAATTGAAATATGATCATGAAAATAATAGTTTTATTTAGTTCTAAATGTAGTTTCATCTTTAAAATACCTGTTACCTGTTGCTAGATTCTTTTATTTCTGTTATTTTTTTTGTTAAATGACCTGAAACGTTTACCTCTGCCCACAAGTATTTTTTCAGTCTACTATTTTGAGTCCTTATGTTGCCTTCAGCGCTTTTTGCCACATTTTTGACCCACATTTTTCCACATCCCGGCAGTAATTTCAGAAGCATGTTGTCACCATCAAACAGTCGTGGGATCCCTTCTTCTCTTTCATCCCTTTGTTTCGGATGGACTCTTTCTCTTCTCCTCTCCTTTCACTGGCAGGTATTTTTAGCCCTGTGTTTGGCGCATGTGTGAGCAGAGTGTGGTTTGAGCGCTAAGTGAACGTGTCAGAGCCCAGAGCCTGAGCTGTCCCCACGGGGCCCGGCTTAGTCACGGGAGCACGGGGCCCACTGGTGCCACAGACCCTCGGCCCCCAGGTCACTCTGTCTGGACAGGGAGACCAGAGCAAGATGGATGGATGCTCATGCGTGTAATTCTAGCTTTGCGTAGCGGTGGGGAGTATTTTGTGTTTAAACCTGCACTACGTAACTTTTCTGGTGCAGAGTCCGCCGCCCGACCTCCACGACAATGTTTTTCATGTAAATTATACACAAATGCAAAAAAGCTTGTCTAAAATTTACGATATAAACAATTAAATGTATCAGAAAATGACTTGAAAGTAGTGAAATTATCTGTCCATGCAGCAAGATCATTTTACTTGACAAGTTATCTTGAAATAAACAACCTCTAAACTAGAATTAAGTCGTCTCAGAACTTGTAAGTGGATAATAAACCTGAAAACAAGTTGAATAACCTGATATAAGTTTTAAAATCCCGGCCAGATCAGAGAAATTTGCACTGTAGACGTTTTATGGTTAAAATACCTTCTATAGGATATTCATTGTTTTGAAAATGCCATATTCTCGAGAAAAAAAAAATGGCCTGAGCAATGGAGAATCTTACAGCTAAACATAAGAAAGGTCCAAACAGGGCTCAGGTGAGATCACTAAATTATTGAAACATGCATGACATCTAAATCCTCTTTAGGCATATTTTGATGAGGGAACAACATTATAACATGGTAGAAAGCTAAAAAAAAATGCATAAAACTTTGTCTTTAAAAGCATGCGTTCAGTTTTCTTTTTGCTAGTGGGGATACCTGCGCAGATCTGACTCAAAAACTGTGCTTTGAAATGGTTTAAAAACGTATTTAGTTACAGAATTAATGTATTAATTCAACTGCAATAAAAAAAATAATAATAATAAAAATGTGTTTCATTCTTTGTCTCTTTCTTTCTCTCTTTACATACTGTTAAATAGCCTGAGTACTGTAATCTGAATAACTGGAAAACTAACACTTTGAGTTGAGAAAATATCTCCTTCCCAACACTGCCTGTATTGTAAAAACAACAAAAACACAACAATTAAATATGCAAAATGAATACCCACATTGGTATTCTTGATTAAATTATTAACCATATCCAACCGTGTAATTAAAATTCCCAGAGCAAGAGGACTGGCTTTTTATTTTCATTTTATTACAGCCTCTCCCAGTTTCAAACGCCTATTTACAGGTGAACAGGTGTTTACCCTGCAGTCCCTGGCACACGTCCAGAGTCACTTTCACAAACTGCATTTCTATCACCAAAAACAGCCTTGTCTGCGAAACCCAAATTTCACTTGCACAAACACAATCACCCTCCAAACCTCGCGACGCTGTACAAAGCCATATTCACGTACCCAACAGCACCCCGGGGTCACTTTTTACCGCGCTTCCCGACTTGTTCACGACTACGGCGGCCGCACGCACTCGGCTCCACACACAACACGCAGACGGAGACACATTTCCCCGCATAAGCATTTCAGGAGCAAAGGCACAGCTCCCCTTGTCCCAAAACTAACAAGCTGAGCGAGTACATATACATATTATACGCGTACTGCCGGAGAAGACAACTACACCGTAAACACACAAACCCCCAGAGCCTCTGTCCCAAATACTGCACGCACTTTTACAGCCTCTTTCCGTGACTCTCCTCTCCCTTTCTTTCTTTCACTCTCTTTCTCTTTGTGCCTCTCTTTTAGGGCTGGGTATCATTACGAAGCTGCCGATATGATACATACCGTATTTTTTGGACTATAAGTTGCACTTTGTTCAGGGTTTGGGTGGTCCTGCAACTTATATGTCACATTTTTCACACTGACAGCTAGGGCTGCAGCTATCGATTATTACAGTCATCGATTATTCTGTCGATTATTTTGTTCGAATAATCGAGTAATCGTTTGTTATTGTCGTGTCTACTTTGCACATGTTAAGTACACACCACGTGCACTGACAGATACACGTGTTTTGGACATGAAAAACTTAATTATCGCTGGGCTAAGGTTGACTTACCTCGTGGTTTCTTTTCCACTTGATGTAATGTACGGGGCTTTCTGTTTAGATGTTGTAGCATCAGTGTTGAGAAGGTGACTTTTAAAATGTAATCCCCTACAGATTACAGATTACATTCCCCAAAATGTAGTTTGTGACATAATCAATTAAATTACTTAAAGTGAGTAACGTAATCTGAATACTTCGGATTACTTGATATTGTCATGATTTTTAAAACTACATAAATGTAACAACCAACTCCTGCAAATTCTTGTTTGGTTTTAGACCTGGATTAGTCCTGGTTTTAGATCTGATTTAGATCTGCTTTAGACCTGGTTTAGACCTGGTTTAGTCCTGGTGTGAGTTCTGGTTTAGAGGCGCACAGGAGGAAGCGCGGTCCACGGAGTGTACGCGACAAGACACAATCCACGCGCAGAGTGCGCGGCGTACAGGGGATGAGGAGCGTGCGGCGTACCGGTGATGCGGGGTGCGGAGCGTACCGCACCCCGCATCACCGGTACGGCTCTTATTATACATCCATGGGCGCCGCGCTGTTTTGTGTACAGTGAAGTGCAGTGGTCGTGCGGAAACTTTACCTCTACCACAAAAGGTTCCGGCCATCGCCGAGTGTATGAAAATAAAACGAAGCATCGAGGCAAAAAAAAATAATCGATGCATTTTTCTAATCGATTAACTCGATGAATCGTTTCAGCCCTACTGACAGCCCACAGACCATATATATGAATCGTATCTATGAATCAAAAATGAAAAAAACAAATCGTTATCCACTTTTTCATTTTGGTTTCATAGACAAATAATAAAGAAAAGAGTTGTTTTTTTGTTTCTTTATTTTTGGTTCTGTATTGAAAAACAAATGAACGAATGATACACAATGATTGTTCTCTATTGTTTTTTTTTTTATTACTATAACTTCTAAAACTTGGCTTTCAAGATGAAATGTTGGTTCTTGGTCTCTGATTTTATAAAATAAACATGGTTTTTCCCCCCTTCTTCGGACTATAAGTCACTCCGGAGTATAAGTCGCACCAAACAAAAATTGTGTAATGAAGAAAAAAAAAAAAAAAGTCGTACTTTTTGGAGGAAATTTATTTTATAAAATCAGAGATCAAGAACCGACATTCATCTCGAAAAGCAAGTTATAGAAGTTATAGTAATAAAAACAACTGAATAGAGAACAATCCGTGTATCATTCGCCAAAAATAAACAAAAAAACAACTCTTTTCTTTATTATTTGTCTCTAAAACCAAAATGAAAAAACGGATAATGATTTTCTTTTTCATTTTTGATTCATAGATACGATTCATATAGACGGTCTATGGGCTGTCAGTGTGAAAAATGTAATATATAATGTAATATATAAGTAAGTATAAGTCGCAGGACCACCCAAACTCTGAAAAAATAGTCCAAAAAATACGGTATATGTATATTTTTAAGTAGCTTTTCTGTATTTTACCTAAACAAATAGCAATCTATGCCTCTCTTTACTGTTAGCAGGTATAAAATTGGTCAAAAATAGGGACACCTGGGACATTTCTTGCATAAAACTGGGACAAATCACTGGTTTTGGATAAATCTGCTGGGACAGGGGACACAGGGCTCAAAACTGGGACTGCCCCGGGTAAATAGGGACGTCTGGTCACCCTAACCTTGATACAAAGGCCATGATACGATACATATCTTGATACGATTCGATATACTTCAAATTAATTCGATACGGTTCAATAAAAAATAAAGGCTAAATCATGGCTGTGATACTAAAAATCTTTGTTAAACCTCTTTTTGTGCAAAGTGAACATAAAACACACACATTTTAATCCTCAAAACAGTGAAAATGTCAAATGTGTTGCTTAAACAAGTTTCCTTCCTCTAAACGAACAACAAAACTGTAGCGCTGTAACAAAATAATTTAGTAAAATAAACCAAAAATACTCTTGGTATTTGATATAGCGATACAGCAGTCCACGATATTGATACTGAATCATCACATTAAACGATACGATATATCGAAATAAAGATATTTTTTGCACACCCCTACTGTCTTTCCCTCTTTCTTCATTTCTTTGTTTTTCTCTCACCTTCTTTCTTTCTTTGTCTAACTGTTTCTCTCTCTCCTCTTCTCTATTTCTCTCTTTCTGTCTTTGTCTGTTTCTCTCTTTGTGCCTCTGCTTTTTTTCTCTCTGTTTCCCTCAGTTTTTATAAATAATGGAAACTGAATGTAAATGTGATGTAAATACTTCAGTACATTTTTATGTAAATGGCACAAAATTTAATGCAAATGTTTTGGACGAACACAATAAAGGTCTGTTAAAAATAAAATCTCCCCTTCTCTCTTTCGTTGTCTCACTCTTTCTCTTCTTTCTTTCGCTCTTTTGTTCTGTCTCTCTTTTTCTGAGTCTCTTTCTTTGTCTCTCTGTTTCTCTCTTTGTGTCTTTCTCTCCATCGCTCCCCCTCTTTTCTCTCTACCTCTTTAATTTCCCCTCTCTTTCTCTCTTTCAGCCTTTCTCTCCATCTCTTTCTTCCTTTCTCTCTTTCCAAACAGATAATAGTCCATATTCTCCAGAGCAACTCTTCTTTCTCTTTCTGTCCTTCTTCCTCTCCCTCTTTTCTCTCCCTCACACTCTTTCTCTCCATCTCATTTCCTTTCTCTCTCTCTCACTCTCTCTATTTTTCCAAACAGATAATAGCCCATATTCTATCTCTCTTTCCCTTTCTTTCCATCTTTCTTTCTTTTCTCTCTCTCACATTCTGTCTTTCTCTCCCTCTTGCTTCCTTTCTCTCACTCTTTCTTCCTTCCATTCTCTTTCCAAACAGATAATAGCCCATATTCTTCAAAGCGCCTCTTCTTTCTCTTTCTTTCTGTCTTTCTTTCTTTCTTTTCTCTCTCACATTTTGCCTCACTCTCTCTCTTTCTTTCTTTCTTTCTCACTTTCTCTCTCTTTCCAAAGGGATAATGCCCTATATTCTTCTTTCTCTTTGTTTCTATCTTTCTTTCTCTCACTCTTTTCTCTCTCCACCCACACTTCTCTCCTTTTCTCTCCTCTCTTTCTCTCTCTCTCTTTCCAAACAGATAATAGTCCATCTTCTTTCTTTCTTTCTTTCTTCCTTTTTTTTCTTTTTTTCTTTTCTTTTCTCTCTCACACACTCTTTCTCACCACCACTCTCTCCCCTCTTTCTGTTTTTTTCTGTCTCACTCTTTTCTCTCTCCCCCACATTCTGTCTCCTTCTCTCTCCTCTCTTTCTCTCTCTCTTTCCAAACAGATAATAGCCCATCTTCTTTCTCTTTCTTTGTCTTTCTTTCTCTGACTGTTTTCTTTCTCACTCTCTCTCCTCTATTTCTGTCTCTCTTTCCACAGAGGTAATAGCCCATATTCCCCAGAGCGCCTCTTCTTTCTCTTTCTTTATTTCTCTTTCTTTCTCTCACTCTTTTCTCTCACCCCCACTCTCTCCTCTTTTTCTCTCTCTTTCCACAAAGATAACAGCCCATATTTTCCAAAAGCGCCTCTTTTTTCTCTTTCTTTCTGTTTTTCTTTCTCACTCTTTTCTCTCACACTCACTCACTCTCTCTCCCCACACTCTCTTTCTCCTTCTCTCTCTCTTTCTCTCTCTCTCTCTCTCTCTCTCTCTCTCTCTCTCTCTCTCTCTCTCTCTCTCTCTCTCTTTCCAAACAGATAATAACCCATATTCTCCCTAGCGCCTTATGCTGCAACACACTGTAATGTATTATTGTTGTGCTGTTCGCCCACGCTAACATATTTGCTCTCCCTTTCTGTCGGCAAATTGTGGCCGTATCTTTCCTATCTGGTGTTTTTCATCAGGACGTGTATCTAATATAGTCATTACAGAAAGAGCCAAGAATAACAGGCTTATAAAGTACCTGCGCTGACAGTTCGGATTATATCGGTCTGTCCTGGGAGAACGCTGTATTCTTCCGCTTTGGCCCTGGAGTTTCGTGTCCAGATTGGCTGTTTGGAGATCCTAGAATGTGATGAGAGTTGCAGGAGTCGGTAATCGTGTATAAACTTGTCCAAATAAATATCTAAATCAAACAAGTGAATGTTGTTTTGAATATGCAAAGGTCGAGTACCGGGTAGGTCGTATATGAAATCTCAGAATTTGTCAAAAACAGCTGACGCACTTATGTTGTAATCTTTTAAACAAACTTTGGTAGATAAAACATGCACTTTTGAGCCTAATCCTTCAGTCGTTTGGCAATTTTTCACCAATATTTCTCCGATATTATACAAAATTAACTCGTGAGCTTTAAAACATGTTATAATGTTATTTCCTAATTAAAAACCATGCCAGGAGGAATTGCGTTATATTTCATTTACACGTTTGAGTAACCCTTTATCATGCAGTTTTCAAATTAACAGCTGCTTTTATTTGTTTAATAGAGATTGGAAATGTTCAGAGCTGAAATCATCCAAGTGAGTCTATCTTGTGAAGGTGTACTGACTTTAAAAACACAATGAAGCACTTCCTGTATTGCTACATGACATCACAAGGTGGAACAGAGTGCTTTCAGATATCTTACTCACTAGCAAGGACCACGCCAACAAAGACAAAGTGTTTATTATATGGAGACGAGGCGGGTCGGCTATGTTGAGAATCTTCACATGAACGGGACCCCCCTCTTAGGCGTCTTATGTTTGGAAGGTGAACAAATATGGGTTGGGAGAGTGGGGTCGAGTTATTCGGGACAAACAGGGTTGCCAGAATAGGCTGCTACAAATAGGCTTCTGGGAAATTGAGGTGTGGTAGAAGTGAGGCTGTGATTCACTGGAGATGCAGCGAGGGCGGTTGAGGAGTGATCCTGCCCCTGAACCTAAGTTAATCATATTAATTACATTTATTGTTATTTGGATTCTCAAAAACAAGATCTAGATCGCCCTATCAACCTATAATTTATTTAATATTGCCTAAAGCACCTTGAATAATCTACATTTTCATTGTGAGCAAGGCTGACGCTCCACAGATCTGACCCGGTGACATCTACAGTAAATAGCTCCTTCTTTTGTTTGGTCTTTCTCTTTGAGTCTCTTTCTTTCTCCTACTTTTTCTCTCTTTGTGTCTCTGTTTTTCTCTTTCTTTTTTTAGCCTGGTGGCATCTAGATAACGCCATACTGTAAAATATTCTAGGCGAAGCGATAAGATCTCCATGGAGACAAACAGTTGCCTGACCCTACACCTGAAAAGTTACAGAGTACACTTTTTAATATACTATGCAATACTATATGTACCCTGTACTTGTAACTACATATGGTAAGTCTCTCCAACTGTTGTTAGTGACAAGGTGCTAGGGTGTACGTGCATAAATAGCAGCCAAGACATAACACGTGGATTGAGTTGCCATTGTGTGAACATCGGTTGTATTTTGTTTACAGTTTTTCTCTCAGGACACAGTAGCTGCCTGTCATTATATCATGCACATACCAGCTGTCTATGTGCCACCACTCAAAACACTCGGGGACGCAATCTGATCCATTGCATGAATCAAACATGGAAGGAAAGACGCCAGCACAGACAGTGGGACGGTATAATTTTAGAAGGACTTTCGTTTTGCTTTCCTCGCGATGGAACAGGATGTGATGCAAAGATTAGAGCATTTTTGTTTCTCTGCTTTGATGCTGACAGATAAAAGGCGCTTGGGGCTAAAAACAGTTTGGAAGGATAACAACGCTCCTAGATGTCATTCGCAGTGTTTTTTGTGCGCTGCAGCGTGGTGCAATATATACAATGTTTGCTCTATACTGACAGTTCAGTTAAAGATTGACTAAAGATGCACAGTGGGACTGGAAGAACGCACTTAGAATACAGTTGATCAGTAAGAAACATTGAGGGCTCAGTCGGGAGAGCGTCTGTCTGTCCAATGATTCGAAGGTTGGCGGTTCGAATCCCACTCTTGACGTTAACATCATTGGTTGGTACTTTTCACTTTGTTCTATTATTATTTTCAATTTGTTTATGTCATTGTATACTTTTTTTTTTTATATATATATATAAATCTGGTACTGTTGCAGGAAATGGGGGGAGTGCATGAGGGAGCAAGTCTGTCTGTCTATT
Organism: Odontamblyopus lacepedii; assembly: GCA_034769755.1. Classification (NCBI taxonomy): domain Eukaryota; kingdom Metazoa; phylum Chordata; class Actinopteri; order Gobiiformes; family Gobiidae; genus Odontamblyopus; species Odontamblyopus lacepedii. Next base: position 12,876,346 of record CM068357.1, read on the forward strand.
TTGTAATGTAAACCTGTAATTTTTGTATTCTGTCTATTGTATTGTATTGTACTGGGCTGTATTGTATTATGTATTACTAATATTTTGTGTTTTTTGGACCCATTCCAGAACGAGATGGCACATTTCAAGGGGCATTCCAATAAAATAAAATAAAATAATTACAAATAAATTGGTTGTGCAGTCTGATCCACTGACCCACAGAATGTATCCTTTGACAAGACACCATTTACCCAGAAAGAGAACGTTTTAGAGAGTGGAGAATGGAGCATGTTAGCTGAGCCACAACATGATGCTATAGGTCGATGGTTCATAGGGAAGGCAACAAGTTTTATCTTAAAGTTAAGTTTAAGGAAGCACTCAGGGACTCTTCTTCGTAGACTGAGCCAGGCTCGATCAGGTCTACCTTAAATGGCAGATAATACCTATTGTGCATGTTTTGAGTTTATGATGGAGTGCCTGGAGGAAACCCATCCAGACACGGGGAGAAACATTGCACATAAAGACCCAGGTGGCTCAGGAAGTTGAACCCTGAAATAAATAGAAAGCCTGTTGCAGTGAATCCATGTGTTTTCATTTGTAATTACACAGAATAACACACATAACATAAAATAAAACAGTGAAACCATGGCTAAAAGGTAAAAGTGATAAATTGCACATGGGAAACTATTATCAGTACATTGCGTTATCATCATTGATCATATAAAAATGTTGTTATTTAAGTTCATTGCATGCATTTTGTTTGCAGATGCCTCGTAGCGATACAGTGTGCAGATACTGTGGAGTCAGCTACCTCATCTACAACGAGTTTCATGAGCTCAACACCAGGATCGCTCAGTTAGAGTCTGCGCTCCACGAAGCCAAGGAGTCTGCTCTGAAGGAGAAAGCCCAACGAGAAGCACTGGAGCTGGGCATGCACGAGCGGGACCGGGCCCTACAGAGACAAGCCGAGCTAAAAGAGACGTGCATGAGGGAGGAATTTGAAGAAAAATCAAAGCAGCTCGCGCAGAAAATGAAGAAAGAGTTTGAGGATAAGTTTGAGAAGGAGCGACGGATAAGAGAAGAGGAAGCTCAGAAAATAAACAATAAAATGATGCAGCAGCTTCAAAAAGAAATGGAGGAGATTGAGTCGCTGGCAACGCAGAAAGCCGAGCTGGAGGCGAGCTGTGCGCAGAGAGAGAAAGTTCTGGATGACGCACTTCAAAAGGCCAGTAAAAAGCTCGCAGATAGCAGAGAACACGGCCAACAGCTGGAGCAGAGGTGAGTTTGTTTGTCCTTGCCGTGAAGTCATGTGTAATGTTAGGCTTTAGGTGGCTTGTTTTCCTCTGACTCATCCTGCTCGCCCATTAACATGAAAAAAACACTCTGATTACGTGCTCCGTCATGACATGCAATGAGATAAAAAAGAACATGCTAATTACGCTAGCACTAATTAAACCACCACATTTTTATATTTGAATGCTAATGTAACATAACAAGTCAGTGGCCTTGTAGTTAAAACACTTCTAGTCATAATTTATTCTCTCAAAATATTCATAATTTGAGTACTAAGAATAATTCAGAGTACTTAAAAAAGAGCACAGACCCACACTAAAGCACGAAGACTTCATCTCGCAATCATAAATCTGTAAAAATATATATACATGGTCAGATTTTTGCTGAAGACTATATCTAAAACCTAAAATAAAACAAATACTGTGTAACTTTTTGGTTGGGGGTCCGTCATCTGCTTGTTTCTATGCATATGTCATTGCTCTGCTTCAAATGTTCCACAGTATGGCATTAAACTGCTCTACCTACTCTACATTTATTCAATCACAGGTGGGTATATATTTATAGCTCAAAAATACATGCCAGAACACTTCCACAGATCTGACCTGTAAATTGGTATGGTCTTCATAAAGATAGAAAGGTTTAATACTATGAAAAATTCCATACAAAGCAATAACTTCTCCATGGAGAAAAGCATTTGATGTACCCTCCACCAGAATAGTTACACAATGCACCTTTAAATGCAGATATAGTGCAAGCCAAAAAAGTAAACTCTGCAAGGTTTCTCTTGTCTTTTGTAGCTCTGGGCATTGCAGACGAGCTCACAGCTGGTGAGGATTCCTGTTTACTTACTTCATATAAAGCTGTCAGTAAACGACCAGCTCAGCTCTGTAATCAAACCAGCGCCTGAGCCACACTCCCAGTAAATATGTGGAGAATGCTTCCACGCCGTGACTCACCAGAGTGCTATGTCAAACTTTCCGAATGTAATGACAAATCCTAATGCCTACAGTCATGCGCACACACCTGCAGTCCTTCTCAAATACCAGGGTAGGCCTTAGATAAATCAAGGGATGCCACAAACCTGGAGTGTCAGAGCCTGTCAAACACTGCCGAGCAACCTGACATTTAGTTGTCTCACTAAATAATTAACATGATGAATGTGTGTGTGTGTATATATATATATATATATATATATATATATATATATATATATATATATATATATATATATATATATATATATACACTCAACAAAAATATAAACGCATAACACTTTTGTTTTGCTCCCATTTGTCATGAGATGGACTCAAAGATCTAAAATTCATTCCAGATACACAATATTACCATTTCTCTCAAACATTGTTCACAAATCTGTCTAAATGTGTGATAGTGGCACTTTTGCTTTGCTGAGATAATCCATCCCACCTCACAGGTGTGCCACATCAAGATGCTCATCAGACACCATGATTAGTGCACAGGTGTACCTTAGACTGTCCACAATAAAGGCCACCCTGAAATGTGCAGTTGTTGCTTTATTGGGGTCTGGGGACTCAGAACCAGTCAGTATTTGGTGTGACCACCATTTGCCTCATGCAGTGCAACACATCTTCTTCGCATAGAGTTTATCAGATTGTCAATTGTGGCCTGTGGAATGTTGGTCAACTCCTCTTCAATGGCTGTGCAAAGTTGCTGGATATTAGTGGGAACTGAGTGCAGCTGTCGTATACGCCGGTCAAGCACATCCCAAACATGCTCAATGGGTGACATGTCCGGTGAGTATGCTGGCCATGCAAGACCTGGGACATTTTCAGCTGCCAAGAATTGTGTACAGATCCTTGCAACATGGGGCCGTGCATTATCTTGCTGAAACATGAGGTGATGTTCATGGATGTATGGCACAACAATGGGCCTCAGGATCTCATCACGGTATCTCTGTGCATTCAAAATGCCATCAATAAAATGCACCTGTGTTCTTCATCCATAACAGATGCCTGCCCATACCATAACCCCACCACCACCATGGGCCACTCGATCCACAACATTGACATCAGCAAAGCGCTCACCCACACGACGCCACACACGCTGTCTGCCATCTGCCCTGAACAATGTAAACCGAGATTCATCCGTGAAGAGAACACCTCTCCAACGTGCCAGACGCCATCGAATGTGGGCATTTGCCCACTCAAGTCTGTTACGGCGACGATCTGGAGTCAGGTTAAGACCCCGATGAGGACGACGAGCATGCAGTTGAGCTTCCCTGAGACGGTTTCTGACAGTTTGTGCAGAAATTCTTTGGTTATGTGTCATAATTTTTATACAATCACAATCCAGTGAATGTATTTGTGACATTTAAACGCCAGTCTCCTACCAATTGGGATTAAAACGCTGAGTCAGATCTCTTTTTACGTGCCTTTTTGCACGGAGAAGAGCATGGCCACTGCGTCCGGCTCTCTAAGCCCGTTCACGCTGCTCTTCCAAAGCCCCTCCGATTCCAGCACACCTTTATTCATTTCCAACAATCCATCATGTCAGTACAAAGGCAACCTGATCAACGTATACATAATCTCGTTAAGTTTACCACAGATAACATAGTGAAGTATATCATGACTTTGTTTTACATTGGATCAGATAGGTACAAATTTACGATGTGAACAGTCCTGCAAGGAGGGAAAAGGTCATAAGAGGTCACACATCTGGTTTTAGCAGAGATAGGTTAACAAAGGCTCTTTCATCCTCTGCAATTGAGACCTTTTAACTTAGATGTACATTTTTTAATAACCTCATCATTATAAGCATTTTATTCTAACATTTTCCCCCTGTTTATAAAAATTACATCATATAAGATCAGAACATGTCATTTCACTTTATATTAGCACATGTCATCACAAAAATGTGTAAAATCATACACTGAGGATAATGTTGGCTCTTAGTCATTTTAACTTGTGTTTCAGTTTGCCTATTTGTGTTCAAAGTCCTGGTTGTCTTCGTCAGGGTCAGCTCTGTCTTGTCCTCTTTTGTCCGTGCAGTTGTAGGCTGTGTCACAGTCTCAAAGACAGTTGTTACATTTGTGTTGTGTGAATTGTGCACTCACTACCAAGTCAGGGTGTGTATGTTTGATATGTATCACAAACAATATTGCTATGTGCACCATGAATAGAATCATTACAAATAACACCTTATTTAACCATCTTAACTGGGTGTCATGTGGCTGTCTGACGTCTTCTTCTCTCAGACAGTTGTTTTTCCCTTGAGATGGATGGAGCTGTCTTCTTTTTTCAGTGCCCGAGGGTCAACTTCCTCGTAAGAACACCGTTGGAGTGAACAGTTGTTTACCTACTGCTCACTCTTGTCGTGGAGTCCTGATCTAGGAGTAATCTAGACGTTCTGCGTTTGCGAGTTCTCGGAGGCTGGGTCTGGATCTGTCAGGTCCAACTGGTTCCTTCACTTACAGTGCGACTGATGAATCCAGGTTGACCTTTCCTTGACCTTTACTGCAGTAGATGTAGCCAGGACGACTTGATGAGTCCCACCTTGGACTGGTCCTGTTCTCCTGCTTTAGAGTCTTTATGAACACGTGGTCTCCTGGTTTTGCCGTGTTGCCCTGTGGAGAAATAGTTCCTTCTGGCAGTTTATTGTTGTTTACAACGTTTCTTGTTAACAGGGTTTTTCTCATATAGTCAATAAGATCTTGATCAGAGTCTGGTTGTTCTTTTGTCTTCATGAGTCCATGTGTAACATGTGAAAAGGATGCTCTGGAGTAGGAAACTCCTCTAGGTCTCTGTTGTCTTTGTGCATTATTTTTAATACAGATTAGCATTGTTTACAAAAAAATTTTTTTTTAGTATTTATTAAAACCTATTGTATTAACCATATTTCCCCCTGTTTGACACATTTGGCAAAGCCTATTGTGTCAATATTCTTTTATTTTCCTGACACTTATATTTGTATTTCTTATTTAGTCATGCTTACTGAATTTGTGTTTCTGTCTTTCTCACTGACACTATCTCCCCTATGTCTTCTCTCACTCTCTTCTCTCTCACTTTCAATTTCTTTTCGATTTCTTTCTGTCTTTCTGTCTCTTACTTTTTCCTCTCTTTCTATCTTCCCCCCCCCTCCCCCTCTCCCTCTCTTCTCTTGGCACAGTTGACTAGGCCTCGCACCTCTGTCTTACTGTCACCTTTTGACCTAGGAGATGGGAAACGCAGGGGGGTGGAGTTTTCTTATCATATGCGGTTGGAGGGCTCTGCTGGGCCTCTGGATTAGTGGGAAATGCCCAAACTAGATTTTGGTTGGCTTGTGTTTTCCATACTTCTAATTCTGGAAGTTTTGGATAAAGCCCCATAGTCCTAAACTCCTCCTTTTCTTTTCTTTTTCACCCAATTTGTCATTTTCGCCTTGTTCCTCACCACCCTCTACCTGTCCTGCCTGTAGGGGTTTTTTTTACACCACTGTGCTATCATCGCCCTTCGGACGAGACACTTTAAATGTTTTAACGCTTTTACGCTTTTTACTTATCATTAATTGATAGGTTCATCATTAGCTCACTTAACTTTATTTCATCTAATTTTTCACCAAAATTATATTTTACTTTTCATTTTCATAGGAATTTGCAACTCTCTGGATAAATTCACCTCATACTCTGAGTCTGTTTCTATTTTTACTGTTTTTTTTTCTTTTTCTCTTCTCTCTGCCATGATACTTTGTGTCTAAGTTTTGCCTACTGTTGATCAACGAAACTTCTCTGTGTTTTATGACAAGCTTCTACCACGATGGGCGGTCATAAACTGGGTGTTAATTCACACACCGAGAAGGACGCTAGATCAATTTTCAACAAAACATCGACCTGTGTCCTGAATGAGATTCAACCTTGATACATCTCAACAATGATCAATTTGAATTTCCATACATTCAACAATTCATTCACACACTACAATAACTACAAATCTCTATGTAGTTCTATATAACTTCACTCTCTAGAAGTTAAATTTCTGACCTCAGGTGATATAACTGGCTCTGGTTGACCGGGTCCTTCCACGAAGAGGATGCCCCACAGGGGTTGCCGTCGAGAAAAGACGGATTTTTCAGCTCCAGCTGGGTGCGCGCTTTCCAATCTCTGTCGTTCATCCTCCAAGCAGAATCCCCGAATCCGGCTCGAAGGACCATTATGTCATAATTTTTATACAATCACAATCCAGTGAATGTATTTGTGACATTTAAACGCCAGTCTCCTACCAATTGGGATTAAAACGCTGAGTCAGATCTCTTTTTACGTGCCTTTTTGCACGGAGAAGAGCATGGCCACTGCGTCCGGCTCTCTAAGCCCGTTCACGCTGCTCTTCCAAAGCCCCTCCGATTCCAGCACACCTTTATTCATTTCCAACAATCCATCATGTCAGTACAAAGGCAACCTGATCAACGTATACATAATCTCGTTAAGTTTACCACAGATAACATAGTGAAGTATATCATGACTTTGTTTTACATTGGATCAGATAGGTACAAATTTACGATGTGAACAGTCCTGCAAGGAGGGAAAAGGTCATAAGAGGTCACACATCTGGTTTTAGCAGAGATAGGTTAACAAAGGCTCTTTCATCCTCTGCAATTGAGACCTTTTAACTTAGATGTACATTTTTTTAATAACCTCATCATTATAAGCATTTTATTCTAACATTATGCAAACCAATTGTTTCAGCAGCTGTCTGAGTAGCTGGTCTCAGACGATCTTGGAGGTGAACCTGCTGGATGTGGAGGTCCTGGGCTGGTGTGGTTACACGTGGTCTGCGGTTGTGAGGCCGGTTGGATGTACTGCCATATTCTCTGAAACGCCTTTGGAGACGGCTTATGGTGGAGAAATGAACATTCAATGCCCGAGCAACAGATCTGGTTGACATTCCTGCTGTCAGCATGCCAATTGCACGCTCCCTCAATGCTTGCGCCATCTGTGGCATTTTGCTGTGAGACAAAACTGCACATTTCAGAGTGGCCTTTTATTGTGGGCAGTCTAAGGTACACCTGTGCACTAATCATGGTGTCTGATGAGCATCTTGATGTGGCACACCTGTGAGGTGGGATGGATTATCTCAGCAAAGCAAAAGTGCTCACTATCACACATTTAGACAGATTTGTGAACAATGTTTGACAGAAATGGTAATATTGTGTATCTGGAATGAATTTTAGATCTTTGAGTCCATCTCATGACAAATGGGAGCAAAAACAAAAGTGTTGCGTTTATATTTTTGTTGAGTGTATATATATATATATATATTCTATGACTTAGCAATAATTGATTGCCTTTTTAACAAAATAGAACAATACTACGTGCCAACTAGTGCCTCCGCTCAATTTCATTTCTCTCCAACAACTAGGTCAGGAACCGCAATACACTCGGCGGTTTGCAAGAACCCCGGAAGCGCACCAGCCAATCAGCGAAGCGGTGTGTTGGCCAGAACCAACCCGAGTTGCGATAGCAGACTGCATACGTTATACGCACACGACCAAATAGTAGCGATTTGTTAAATAAAAAAGTACCCGCCTACCGTCGAGTGAACGAATCTTAATGCTGCGAGGTCACACGGTTTCTACGTAGTGAAACCCGCTGATGAATCAGGCTAATCCAGCTCAGCAAAGTCTGTACAAAACTAAATGGGCGAAAATGAAATTATGAGGAAATACACGTCACATACTTGCTGACTAAGATTAAAACATAAAATGGGAGCTTCTTTTATGGAGTACATATGAGAAGTCCTGAGGTAGATGGTACAAAAAGTCTTGCCATATTTTATAGAAACTGAATTGCATTTTGAGACGGCACTCAGGAGCTGTTTATGACATTTTTCTTAATTTCTTTTAGTCTCATGATAGATCGAGTTGCCAGACACACATCCAGAAATATTAAGTGATTAAAAATGAATGCAAAAATCCCATGCATTTTCCAACAGGTTTGTAGAGGTCTAAACTATGGGGCTAGAAGTGTTTGACCCTGTTGATACTTTTCTAACTGATGATAACTGTAAGCACTGCTCTGTCTAAGTCTTGTTAGACTTTAATCTGAGCTTTAATTTTATGCAATCTGACCAAAACAAACAGAAGTACAACAGGTGAGCTGGTTTTGTTCTGTTAAACAAGTCCTTCTCAAATAGCATTACAATCACAAGCTGTTTATATCCATTTTTTATTTTCTTTCATTTTCAGACGTTCTTAAAACTTACTCGACAGTGTTCGCTAATGTGTGTATTGTGTTTCTATGGCAACTGGTGAACATTCCGTCAATACACATGCATGTAGAACATCCCCAGCATCATGATACTGCAAATTATCAACACTGTAACATTTCGATTTTCTGCTAAATAAATGCTTTTTTTTTTGCAATTTTATAAACGCATTAAATTAAATGTAGTTGTGGTTCATTGTGCAGCCTGGATGATTGGCAAGGTAAGTTTGTGAACTGAAATTTGTTTCGCTCATTTGACCCATTTCCAGGTCTGGAGTCAGTATCATAGACATAGTATTGGTACAAGCAGTAAGACAGGGGAGGACAAAAGGGTCTGTTGTCCCGGGGCCCCAAAATTGGACCTTCTTCCTATTAACCCCTTAACGTCAACTGTCACAAATATGCAACAAACCGTTTAGATCAAGATATGAGCCAAGATAGCGGCTGCATTCCCCCATTGTTGGTTAGTGCAGATGCAAAACCTTCCTAGGAACCTTCGGCAATGCTTGTTCTAACTGTCGCAAATTTGCAACATACCCAAATTTCTATTCATAATTTTTTAATGCTGCTGCGCCAACGTTGTTTGTCGTGCTTGGCTTGTTGTTGGTGCACAAGTAGAGTCCTTGCTATCCGCTGAATCAAATACGTGTTTTGCTTTAAGACGGTATTTTAAACTTGTTGCGCTTCTGTGGAAAGAGAGTTCATCGCTGCAATATCTGCAAACTACCGTAGATTTATCTAAAGTCCCATCGGGCAGTTTTTTGAAGAGAAATTTACAGCTGAGCACCAGTCACAGTCTCATCTGTCGTCTTCACATCCGCGTATGGACAGACCTGATCACTGACCTAATAACCTGCGCCGCCTTTCAGGTCACCATCCGCGCTTAAGATAGAGGAGCATGTGCGTTCAAAATAAACTGTGATTAATCTGCGTTAAAAAAACATTAGTGCAATATTTTTTGTGATTAATCGCATGTGTTAATACGTTAATGTTGACAGCCTAATTTTTTTGCTCTAGTCAAATTAATCTCAATTTAATTTACCAACTACTTAAAGGAAAAAACACAGATAAAACAGTTTTTTCTATGCATCTATATAAATTGAGGCATTAAGGGGTTTTAATCTATATTAGAGGGGGGCCCATGAGAGGCTTCTTTCCCCGGACCCTCAAATTTCTTTCGACGGGCCTGGATACATTCACACTGGACTGAGCTGGACTGCTGTTGACCTTTTGACCAACGTGGCAATTACAATATCATTATGGCTATGGATTACACGGAAAGACACTTGACAGGTCATGTGCAGCGATGTTATGTGTATGATAGTGTATGGATTAATCTACAATCTAATCGGATAATCTCACACACACTATTATTGTTGCTCATAACGTGCGACGTACTCTGCAACCACAAGGCAGCGCACGGGTCATGAGTTCAGGGGTCGTGCAGCGGTCACAGTGCCAACATCAGGATAGATGGGAGGCATGTAAAGCTATGTATATTATAAACACGGATGTACACCAAAGCCCCACTTTACTCCTCTGTGCACTGTTCTAACCCCTGTTTCCATTAGGATTTTTTTATTTACTTACATAACCTGGCCACGTTACCCGAGTGGCCAGAAATCTCACCTCACATCAAGAAGATTTCATGTCGAGTAATGTGTTAGTAATTAGTAATGTGTAAAAACGTGTTCGATTTTTGACTTTTATGGGCCCGTATTACGCTATTTTCTGATCTGCTGTAAGGTTTCCTCATACAAAACATACCCGGTGTCAAGGACCAACCAGAGAAAACAAGGGACAAGGTATAAAGTTTAAATTTAATAAAGTCCAAAGTAATTTAACACAAGCAAAACATCAACAAAAACTGGGCCCAAACTGAAGGAACTTAAAGTCAACTGAACACAACCAAAAATAAAACCCAGACAGGGGACAGGTCTTCTTAAATAGCCTCAACTGAACACAAAAACTAAACTACTAATTTATTTAAAGCAACACAAAAACAAATCATTATACTACAGAAAATGAATGCTAATAAAATAACATTAACTAAACTAACTTAACAAAACAAACTAAATAGTGCTCCCCCTTGGCTCAGCGATGGTCTGGTCTGGTCCGTCTGGGTGATTCAAACCGAAAAAAGGAAAAAACACAAGTGTAAGTGAATTAAACTGTGGGGTATAAATGAAAATTTTCGATACTTTTGACAACCGTAGTTTATTCAAAGCCTTAACCCGTTGTAGATAAAACCTTATATATGGACCCTCATTGTTCCTTCAAATTGTGTCGCATTTAATACTTGAAACCCTTGTGCAAAAAGAGGAAGAAAGCAGAGAACTGAATCAATTTTCATAATTTTACAAGCTGGTACACTTCTTAACACATTCACATAACTTCACTTGGCCACCTACCCTTGTTCTCTTCCCACTCGTTTCAGAACATTACACTTCTGATTTGACAGAGAACTGCTTCACTTTTCCACCAGGCAGCCTTCAAAACGATGAAAAGCCAGGTGAGGTAGCGTGTGTGGGAGTCGGCGCTGAATCGCTTTAGCTGTTTTTATGCCCATGACCGACAGACTTATGTAACACAATTTAAGAGATTTCTTGTTTTGTGATTTCTCCAATCTCCATCTTCTCCGCCTCCTCTTTTTAGCGTCTTGTTGTTTGACGCGTTGACAAGTTGATTGAATTTTGCGGTTAGAAGAACAGGTCAGACGCTAGGATGCTAATGAAAGCCGATGAAAATGTCACGTGTCAGAAAGTATGGCGTCTGTCGGGATCTGTGACAGTGCGAGGCGAGAGAAGACGGATGAAGAAACGCAGGGTGCAATAAAACCTGCTTTTAAAATGTCACCCCTGAGACGTGTCCCGACAAGGATGAGCTCGAGTTGTTTAGATTTAATAGAGAGGAAAGGCCTGCAGGAGTCAATAGACAGCTACTGTGGATTCTGGGCAGGTTACAGATAAAAAGGAAATGTAGACTTTTCAAGGTCAGAGAAGTAAAAAGAATGTGGAGTTTGGAGAATGCCTCATGCTGTGGATATTGTGTTTTATTACACGGCCTATGTTGCATCCATCTTAAAGGCCCTATATTACACTAAATGGAATCTTGTGAGCTTTAAGACATGTTATAATCCTGTTACCGCACCATAAACATACCTGGAGTTGTGTTTTATTTCATTCACATTTGTCTGAGTAACTCTTTATTATCAGTCTGTCAACATCTCCAAAGCTCAGAGCGCTCCGTTCCATCTTGTTATGTCATGTAGGGGTCATTTTCAAGTTTTGTTTAGTAGTAATGGCAAATCTGGGGCTGAAATTATCCAAATGATTCTTGTGAAGGTGTATGGAGTTTAAAAACACAACAACAGAGCACTTATTGTATTCTCATATAATGTCTCAAGGTGGAACAGTGTTTTCTGTTTGAGAGAAAAACGTAAATATGCAGGATTTGTGTGTTAAACATGTGTCAGTGAAACACAACACAACTTCAGATATGTTTTTGATGAGGAAACAACATTAAAGCAAACACATATAAAGCAAAAATCGACATTTAACCATGTATCTGAGTAATCTTTATTGACCTGCATTTGAAGTGCTCTGATACAGCCTACACACACCCATAGCTTGTTACTTCACTTCACACTTAATTAAAAAAAAAAACTTATGCAAGTATTAAAGCACATTGAACTGCATTGTGTAACGTTTCTGGAGGAGGGTGAGAAGTTATAATTTTGTCTGGAATGTTTCACAGTATGGCATTAAACCTTTCTATGTCCATGGAGACCAAATCAGGCCAAGTTAAGGTCAGATTTGTGAAGAGGCAGCCCTGTTTTTCAAGGTATTTTTGAGCTATAAAACCACCTGTAACTGAATAAATGTAAGGTACTGTGGAACATTCCAGGCAGAGCAATGGCATATCCATAGAAACAAGCAATTGACAGACCCTTTACCAGGAAAATTACACAATGTACCTTAAAAAACTGTAAGCTCGCTACTGTGAACAGGGCTCAGTAGTGCACCACTTTGTAGTGATGACGTTTACAGTAACACAGCATAAAAGAGCAGGCATGAATCAGTTTTGCAGATTTAAATCAAAGGGCCATTTGTATTATAAAGTTGTTTTTATGCAGCATTCCAGGAAACTGGGAGTTAAGATTTCTGACTTCAGAGCGTTCTACTGTATGTAAACAATATGACTAATACGAATCTGAAGGATAAAGAAATGCAAAATGTAAACAAATGTCTGAAATTTATTAAATTACAGAATGTGTTTGGTAAACTCTCAGATCCACATTTTCTTGCGATCATCATAGTTTTAATACTCTGCAAAACTAAAATCTGCCTGAGTTAAGATGACCTGAATTAAGGAAGTTTCATCATGATTTGAGAGAATTTCACCTGACAAGTAAAATGGGCTCTATTCATGCTTACGTCACAATCAATCAGTCAATCAAACTTTATTTATAGAGAGCTTTTCTTATGTTGCAAAAAAAATGCAACATAAAGTGCTTGCATGTTAAATCCAACAAAATTATGTAATTTAATACATTTTAGACATTTGTTTACCTTTTACATACCAGAAGACGTTTGGAAACATGCGCATGACGACTTTCTTTGGGCTTTGTTGGCGATAAACTCTGACAAAATCTGGGAAAACTGAGAAAATGACCTGTTTTTCTCTATCTAGATGTCATTGTATTCTTTCTTTTTTCCTTTTATAAATTGCCTATTAATTTGTGTATTATAATTTGTCTACGCCATGCCCAGTGTTGGTAACTACACTGTAAGTCGTCATCCATATGTTTCCAAACATCTTCCGGTAAACATGAGCGTAAGGTGAGTGTGGAGCTTTTTATCTACCAGAGCCTATTATCTTCCAGACTACCAAGACTTTTTTGTGCTTAAAATATGAAAATACATCTTGCTACGCTTAAGATAAGAAAAACAACAACTTTTTTCACTTAAAATATGAAAAAAAACACTTATTCCATTGGCAGATCATTTTACTTGTCAAGTTGAATCTACTCAAATAAAGTAAAATGTTCTTAATTTAAGTTATTTTATCTTACCTAGATATTGCTTTTTGCAGTATCTCAGATTAACTTCAGAATCAGAATCAGAATTACTTTTATTCATCCCCGAGGGGAAATTTTCTTTGTTACAGATGCAACCGACCAAGAACATGCAGTTAGAATCAAGTTTTCAAAAATAAGATAAGATAAATACAATAAGAAAAAAGATAAAAATAGTTCTCTCTCAAGAATTATTTACATCAAGCGGCATATTTACAACTATATACATGTGTGAGCAACTTGTATGTGGAGTGGGCATCCCTCAGTTCTCAAGTGGGAATTACCAGTCCAAGCCCAATTGGATCAATATTGTACCTGAAAATAAACACATCTAAAATAATCATTTACAGGTGGATTGCAGATTAAATACAAATACATTGCATTAAATACCAGAAAAAGACTTAATGTCAGTAAAAATGTGCCCCTGCAGTGTTACAGGTATTTACCCATGTCACAGTGTTCCATAGTTTCCAAATACGGCTTTTAAACTATCTTTTTACCACTCCAAAGCATGGAAACATTTAATGTGCCTTTTTCTCTACAAATTACGTTTTACCATCACATTTAACATGCAAATGAGTGTACATAAGGAGATGATTTAAACACTTGGTGGGTTAGGCAGGAAAGTAAAATAGTTGCACATTTTGAGTCCCATCCTGGCCATTTCCATATGTGCTCGGGAATCTAAAACAGGTGTTATTCTCTGTAAAGTCATCCCCGGTGATATGCCTGCCACTTTGATGTGAGCCGCGCCCGTCAGAATCTGTGCTGGTCACTGAAACCAACCAATAGAATCAAATTAGAGCCTTATGGTGCATTCATAGCTCTCAGAAACCCCAGAAAATAAACACCTGCTTAACCAAAACTGTCAATATCCTGCTGCAGTATTACATTTTTTTTTTCAATATTAAAATTCCAAACGTCTTAGCCCTTTACTTTCTATCTTGCAGCCATCCCGAAGGCTATAATTATATTGATGTATATGCCACGCACGCGGCTGTTGATAGAAAATTCTTAGAAAATGCTAGAGGCTAAATGTCTGGGAGCTGATTCATTATGAGTTGCCTTTTAATTTTTCGCAGGCTGTGACTGCGGTGCATGTCAGGGAAAAAGATCACCAATGGCAACAACATGTTTGAAACATCCACTCTGCAGCTGCTCCAAACTGTCGAGCACTTTTGACAGATGTAACTTACGCAATGCCGATGTCTACGACTGTGGAACATGGTGAAAATATTATACTGCATATTTGGTGTTCTATATTAAAACATGCCATCATAGAGCACAATATGACTACGTAATATGTCTATTTTCACAAGGCAATGTCTAAAGCCAAATATAGTTTGGTGAGTAACTTGTTTGGTGAAGGCTACATCAACTGCTTGTTCCCATAGGCATTTTCTTTTTGCTTTGAATGTTCCACAGTATGGCAATAAACCGAACGACTGCCATGGAGATAAGTAGGTCCTGACACCTGGCCAAGTTGCAGGTCAGATCTGTGGAGCAAGGAGGCACAGTGCAGTAAAGCTTGATTTATGCTTGAAGTGAGTGACAGGTCTGCGTGGGCAAATTTCCATTTTACAGGCTCCTTCTTATCTTTGCACGTCTGCACGGACTAGAATTTCCACATCGGTGTCTTGAAAAAGATTGTAACTACACGGACGGTCTGCATGGATTTGAGTAGGATTCCCTGGTAGCTAGTTTTGATTTTCTGTGTGCAGCCACATGGGCCACGCAGACTATAAATACTGCTAATGTTTCCTCTGCTTGACTCTGCATCTACCTGATGTGTGGAATCTACTTGCAGAAAGTATAATCTAAACTTATTCATGCATTTACAAGCCTATTCATACGTTTAACGCCAACAGTGGGACATTATAGACGCAATAACATCTTTATGGAGACAAGCAGAAAAGTTACAAAGCGCTCTTTATCTTTAATACGGTGTTTCTTGGTAACATTCAGTGGCATCAGATCATCTCTTTGTTGCCTTGCACAGAATCAGGATCTAAAATCTCAGCGCAGTAGGATTGTATCTGTAGCACCGCCAGCTGGACCAGTCGTATAGGATTAGTGACAGTCGGGAGCGCTTAAGGTTTGCCCTTAAAAGCCGTTCATGTAGCAGGCTGTTCAAATAACTGAAAAACGATAATACATTCTGACCGTACTCATTCATCAATTGCATATGTAACCTAGACATTCTTCAACTAAAGAATCTACCATCCAAGCTACGGTGTAGTATATATTTTACTTTGCATGTTTTCACTGTGGTCTTGAAAACTACACACCTTTATTTTACATAGATTGATTTTCTTGCTGCGACTCTTTTGGCTATTTTAATGCACAAAACAGTTTCTTTGACTGACTGCCTCAGCCATAGTGCCAGAAAACCCTTCTCCAGAACAGATCTTGATCAGGAGGACCTAGTGTTAAGATTAGCCCCTTGAGAATGAATTAAAACTGCACCTGACACAAGGGAACATGCAAAATGTAACACGAGACCTTCTTGCTGTGAGGAAGGACATGCTAACTGTGCAGCCAAGATTACATCCTCCAGTAGTCTGTACTGTCCACAACCTAACGCACGTGTTTATCATTACTGCGATTGCAATAACTGAAATGAGTCTTGGCGGTTTTGAAGAATGAAACGTAAAAAAAACTGCACCCAGAGCCGGATGTCATGCACAATAAGACGGAGTGCAGGTGGGAGCGCGGTGGTGACAGATGATGGATGACAAATACAAGAGCTTTCATTTGAGACGAGGAAACGCTTCACGCTCAATTAGCCCTGTCGTTTGATTCCTATTTGGGGTCTCCAATAGCAACCGGCAGAAACAACAAATTAGGAATCTAACGATATCCAAATCTCTGTATGGTATTTTCATGATTTACATCTCATGGTATGATATTTATTGCGATATTTTGAGGTGGCTCACACATGTCTTGACAAGAATTAACCCAAAGAACTAAGATAGATATAAGAAGTGCTTATAACAGTTATTTCTTAATGTCGTCTACACTGAAACGGAGCAAAGGATCATGGTCTATGTAGTTTCCTGTTTCTTTAGCTATGTAATTCGATAAATTGTGATGGCCCATAATATGATTGTGATACCTTTGGTGATACAATATCACGATATTTTGGTCAGTGTTACATCCCTACAACAAATCTCCTTCTTCAGGGTAGCCGCGGGGTCTTAAAAGTCTTTAAAAAATTCATCTTCTTAAATTAAGCCCTTAAAAAGTCTTACATTTTGTTGTCCAAGTCTTATTTTTTTCACAAAGGTCTTAAATCTCATTAGCCTATTTTTTTGTTTACTCAACCGTGCTGCAGTGCAATGTGAAACACGACAATGTGAAACACGACAATGTGAAACACGACAATGTGAAAGTTTAGTTTGTCTTGTTAGAATGTTATAAATTATTTTTTGGCCATTTTACTAACAGTGCATGCAACTATAAATGAGTTCTGAATGAAATTTTATAACAAAAGTATTTTTTGTTATTTAAAGCAGTGAGTAATGGTCATTATTATAATTGGATCTGGTGTTTTTTTCCCACATAATGGGTGCGATGTTGGTCTTAATTTTCATTTAAGTGGTTTTAAAAAGGTCTTAGAAAGTCTTAAATTTGGGGGAGTTAAACCTGGGGATAACCTGTTTTTTGTTTATGTAAAGTAGGGATGGTACAAGTGCCACAAGAGTTTGAAAAATATTATTAGAAATATTTTAAATACTTGGATTGGACAGAGGGTTACATGTTGGTGGGTTACATTTCTTACAGCTCCAAAAAGCAGCACTAGAATGAAAATCTATGAAATAAATAAAAAAAACTGTGAAACTGAACTGTGAAATTTACATATTAGGAATTATCTTAAAATCTTGTCTTTTCTCATTCTTGTGGACCCAATCTTGTATCTTGTTTCGTCTTGTGAAAATTGCGTCTCGTCTCGAGCTCTAACACCAAGTCAACTCTGCACCGAGTGAGGCAGCCTCAGGAGTCAGCAGTCAGATCCAAACCTCAGGAGTTCACATTACCACATGAAAGCAGCGTTGTGTGTGCACGCTAGTATCACTCAGTCTCCTTGGAGCAGCGTCGAGGAGCAAAGGATGACCTGTATTCAGCGCTAATGGTGGCTCCTCTTCCCTGCGAGGCAACAACAAGATAAACAAACACACACAACACCACAGAAGTGCATATTTGGTAATCTGAAGTAGCCTAGCAACAAGAGTACACAAATGCAACACAGAAAGTGCTTTTGAAATTTAATTCAAATTTACTGCCTGAATGACAGAAGAATAAACAGCCGCATAATGACAGTCATATGATTATTAGTGGTTAATAGTAGTGTATGTGGACCAGGATGCCAGGCCGCATCTGTTTTCATTCTTGTTATGTGTGCTCTGCATTGCCATTGAACCATAAATGATTTAAAAACACTGACTCAAAGTACTTTGTGTTCCCAAATACAAATTCAACAAATAATTAAGTCATGTAATGGCTCTATAATCATATATTCAGCAAAAAGTAATAATAAAATGGTTTTCTTAATGTATAATAAATTGATTTACAGCCAGTGATGGTACAATCCAAATTCCCACCGCTCACTAATAAACATGGAGATCTTAGGATGCTTTTTTAACGACAGCGTGAAAAATGTCTGTAGTAACTGAGCAATTTATCAGGGTGTTCCACAGCTCTTTCGTTTACTTATTACTAATACTGTTTATGGCTAATGCATCTCTGTGGACATTTCGTGTGCTTGCAATGTTCTTTCAATGGTAAATCCCAAGCTTTATTGTAGAAATCTTTCTTCAAATTTGCTTTTTTGTTCAGTTTGCTGGAACAAAACAATGCATTCACTAACACAAACAATGATTTCAAGTAACGCATTGTAACAGTTCACAACATTTTAGACTAGTCCCCATTTAGAAAAAGCATGTGCCATCTCTTCTCTTGGTTACATGTAATATAACACTATTGTTGATCTGCCGCTTTGAACTGGTGTGAGTGGTGCGCTCTGTTGTGATGATCTCAATCACTGTTGTGGTGTCCTCAACATGGTTACCAGATAACTGCAAACAAAATACACACAGAGGTCTTTATGTGTCACTCACTCCCTTTTCATTACTGGATTAGTGCTGTGACTGATCTCATTACGGCGCTCCACTCCACGCATGTATCTTTACTTTTCAATTTCAACACACTTTACGATTATTCAATGTCAAGCAATGGAGCAAATTTTACGCTTTTATGTAGTTTTTGGTTGGAAATGACTGACTTTTAACTTTGAATGTCCTTCAGTTGGTGTTGATCAAAACCGCCTTTAAACGGGCTCACATGCGTTTGCACACAGTGGGGAGAACAGATGACACTTTGATATGGGTAGCCTTTTATGTCACTTCTAATGATGACTGAAATGTCAACAGACACACAGTCCCCGCATCAGTTAATAAGTCAGTTTCAAAAGGTTTGCGCCTTGAAATGTTGCTTTACATCTCCCCCTTTTCTACACACAGCTCAGATCTGCTCCTAGTGGTCAGGACAGGAACACGAACTCGCATTTTCAGAATCTCTCGAATGAAACTGTGGAAAAGATGTGAACAGAGTCACGATTGTGTGTGGCTTTTAATTGATTTGATTATGCACACAGCTGGAGCATTTCAAGGATGTGTCGAGAATTCATTTAGTCCTGGAGAGATGGCGACACAAGGGAGCATTTTATAAACAGAAAGATGAATATTGATATGCCGGTATCCATGGGGTTCAGAGTGAGAAAAATCTACCTCCGCTGCCATAGTAATTAACAAATCCAAACAAAATAGTATCTCTTTTAAATGGACTAAAGTCTTCAAATATCACAAATAAACAGGAAGCTGAAACCCATGAAGAGCTTTACACATTTTTACAAAAGTATACAATAAGTTTTATCAAACTTATTAGTGAAAAATCTCATTTTAAATCTTGCTAATATTTGTCAACAATACAGTTTGATTTAATGAAAATGATTGATTTTCATTTAATTAGAAAAATTAGGGGTGCAGTGGAGGAAATAAGTATTTTTGTAGGTTTGTCCCCTGACAAAGAAATGAATGGTCTATATTTTAATGATCGATTTATTTTAACATTGAGAGATAGAGAGAATATCAAAAAGAAAATCCAGAAAATCACATTATCGAAAATATATTATAGTTGATCTGCATTTCCATCCATCCATTTTCTTCTGCTTATCCGGGGCTGGGTCGCGGAGGCAGCAGTCTAAGCAGGGGAGGAAGTGGCTGGTGTGGGCTGGAAGGAAGCTTGGGCTCCCAAGCTTCCTTCACCCCAGCCACTTCCTCCAGCTCCTCAGAAGGGACCCTGAGGTGTTCCCAGGCCAGCTGAGAGACATGGTCCCTCCGGTGTGTCCTGGGTCTTCCCCGGGGTCTCCTACCGGTGGGACATGCCCAGAACACCTCCTGAGGGAGGAGTCCAGGTTTGCATTTGATTTGCATCTCACTGTGTGAAATAAGTACAAACCATTACAAACCATTAAGAGTTCTGGCTTCCACAGACCAGACTCTCCAACATGGGAAAGACCAAAGAGCTGTCAAAAGGATGTCAGGGACAAGATTATAGACCTGCACAAAGCTGGAATGGACTACAAATCCATAAACAAAAAGCTGGGTGTTAAGGAGACAACTGTTGGTGCAATTGATTGAACATTTAAGAAGTACAAAATGATCAGTATTGTACATCAGTCAACCTCGGTCTGAGGCTCCACACAAGATCTCACCTCGTGGGGTTTCAGTCATCATGAGAACAGTGAGAAATCAGCCTAGAACTACATGGGAGGAGCTCAAGGCAGCTGGGACCACAGTCACTAAGAAAACCATTGGTAACACTTTACGGCGCAATGGATTAAAATCCCGCAGTGCTCACAAGGGGGACCTTGTGAGCACTGCGGGATTTTAATCCACTGCTTAAGAAGGCACATGTGCAGACCTCCTGAAGTTTGCCAATGAACACCTGAATGTTTTAGAGAATGATTTGGAGAAGGTGCTGTGGTCAGATGAGACCAAAATCAAGCTCTTTGACATTAACTCAACTCGCCATGTTTGGAGGAAAAGATATTCTGCCTCTGACCCCAAGAACACCATCCCCACCGTCAAGCATGGAGGTGGAAACATTCTGCTTTGAGAGTGTTTTTCTGCCAAGAGCACAGGACAACTTCACTGTGTCATTAGGAGGATGGATGGAGCCGTGTACCATCAAAATCCTGAGTGACAACCTCCTTTCCTCCATCAGGAAACTGAAAATGGGTTGTGGATGGGTGTTCCAACATGACAGTGACCCAAAACAGCCAGTTGAACAAAGGACTGGCTCATGAAGAAGCACAATAAGGTCATGCAGTGGCCCAGCCAATCTCCGGACCTTAAAAAATTCGAAATACGAAAATTCCTTCTGATATGTGCGCAAACTTGGTCATCAACTACAAGAAACGTCTGACCTCTGTGCTTACAAGCAAGTCTTTTTTGGCTAGAGGGTTCAAATACTTTATTCACTCAATGAAATGCAAATCAGTTTATATATTATTTTATATTATTATTTATTTTCTGGATTTTTTTAGTATTCTATCTCTCAATGTTAAAATAAACCCACCATTAAAATGAGAGACTGTTTATTTCTTTGTCAGTGGGCAAACCTACAAAATCAGCAAGGGATCAAATACCTATTTCCTCCACTGTAATTTCAGATTTTTATGAAAGGCACCAAAGTGGATAGGATTGTCTGGGTTGGCGCATATTATAAATATATAAGAATATGCATATTAAAGGTTTCTCAGTTTAGGAAAACACTGAATGCACTGCTGATAGCAGTGATTTCAACAAAGTTTAAATAACTAGCATTATAATACCCATCGTGATATTATTTGTAATGTGCAATATAAAAAATATTTCTGATCTAATCTATTACACTAGATATCCTCATATAAAGACAATCAATCAATTCAAATACTGTCTATTGCATTACTAAATACTAATAAAATACAACACTAAATACAATACTGAACACAATCAATCAATTTAATACTGTCCCACTTTTTTAACTGTATGTTTTAATCGTACTTAATTTGTTTATGTTGTTGTACGGCGACCTTGGGTGTCCAGAAAGGCACCTAATAATGTATTATTATTATTATTATTATTATTATTATTGAATGTACACAATACATCGCCAAAACAGTAACCCAACTTGCAACTGTACCGCTTTTCCCTCTAAAAAACACAACCCAGAAGTCGTAAACAACAGCTCTGTGATCACGAGTCGTCTCTGTGTGCGTGTTTCCATGTTGTGTGTGACTTGTCCCGGCGAGGCAGTTGATTTGGGTTGCTGCCTGGCAGGGGGTACGCTAATCTAGCACACACTCTTGAGCTACCTAGTTACTCCACTGACAGCCACGCAGCGCCGCATGGGAAACGAGAACTGTCCCGATCGCACATGTACGCACACACACCCAAACACGCACCCAAACATACAGCTTCTCCCTCTCGTCTGGGCCCCGCTCCTCTCTGATCTGGCCCCGGGACCGCCGAGGACAGATGGGCGAGCAGTGGGGAGTTCAGGGGCGTCCGCGGTGGCTACTGCAGAGACACGCATGGCACAGACAGACAAACAAGGATCAGAGGCTAATGCTGTAGACTGGATTGGAAAGTGGCAGACTCCAGACAGACAAATAGGCTGAAATACTCACGGAAAAGATCTCGCTCGCACATAAGGGCAGTGAAGGAGGATCAAGATGAGCGTGCGGACTTGAAAATGAAATAGCACAGTTAAGATACTGTAGATGGAAAACAAAAATACAAGAGTGGTTTTCATTTGATGACTGAAAATGTTTTTACTTGTATCTGTGAGAAATACATCATGAAACAAGTATTTTTACTAATCCAAAAAGGTCAATTTTGCATTCTTTTTAACATTAACATTACAACAAGACAGTACAGTAGATGTATTTATCTTGTGTATGTAACAAAAGCTGATGTATGTATGACACACAACCACCAAGACCGGTGACAGTTCTGAAGATGGCTTGCAACAAGGTAAATACTGAATTGTCTTAAAAAAGAAGTTAAAGTTATAATAATAATCTTAAAAAGAAGACAAAATGTATGTTTTTAGATTACAAGTAAAGTAAAAACACTTCTTTCATGATGCATTTGTCACAGGTACAGATAAAAGGTTTTCAGTTATCAAATGAAAACTGCTCTAATATTTTGTTAACTTTAAAGATTTAACAATATTTATACTGTACAAACTGTAGCCACTGTATTCAGATGGCAATTTATTGTATATAAAATTTTATTTTATTTTATAATCCTTATCTTTATAGAGTTTGTCTATTTTTAAGTAATTCTGTACTTCTATTGCTGCTACTGTTTTCTTGCTGTTCTCTTAACTGTGCGTTGCAACACTGAAATTTCCCCATTGTGGGACAAATAAAGGATATCGTATCTTATCTTATCTAAGTTGTCAATGTTATAGTGTACAGTACTGTTATTAGGTGGATTTTAAAATAGATTAAATGCTTGTTACTTAAGCAAGATATTGTCTTTGTGACATTGTAAAATATGAGATTTTTTTTTGTCTATGAGATATGAGATCTAACTTGTAGGCAAAAGAAAATTGACAAAGTTTTTAAGACTGAATATGTTCCTCCAAGTAGTGTCTTCAGTTTTGACCAGCTACTTATACACTGCCTGGCAAAAAAAAAAAAAAAACACCACCTGGATTTAACTAGGCAAACGGGTACGAGGTTCAGAAAAAGTGTGTGCTCAGAGAATGAGTTCAGCTGAACCTGA
The DNA here is from genome assembly GCA_034769755.1 of Odontamblyopus lacepedii. Lineage (NCBI taxonomy): Eukaryota > Metazoa > Chordata > Actinopteri > Gobiiformes > Gobiidae > Odontamblyopus > Odontamblyopus lacepedii. The sequence goes on from CM068357.1 coordinate 12,899,744, forward strand.
ATATGGATGGAAATAAATCTTGTGACATTGCAGAAGCTCATCGAAACGAATGCATTACTTTTTCACTAAGATCTTGTATTGATGATGGCAGAGTCTGACCACTGCACAAAGATTCTCAATGGGGTTAAGGTCTGGACTCTTTGGTGGCCAATCCATGTGTGAAAATGATGTCTCCTGCTCCCTGAACCACTCTGTCACAATTTGAGCCTGATGAATGCTGGCATTGTCATCTTGGAATATGCCTGTGCCGTCAGGGAAGAAAAAAAATCCATTGATGGAATAACCTGGTCATTCAGTATATTCAGGTTCTGCCGACTTCATTCTGAACCCAGACCTGACCAACTGCAGCAACCTCGTACCTATTTGCTTAGTTAAATCCAGGCAGCGACTTTGTTTTTTTTTGGGCTAGGCAGTGTATTACCTGACCAGACAGAACCACACGCACTGGCAAAACTTTACAAAGACGAGAATCAAAAACAAACATGGATGCTCACACGCACAACAATCAAAGCACCAAAAAATGTCTTATCTCAGGTCAAAGAAGTTATATATTGTGTTCTGAATGTTCCAAGAATTTTGGAGAGGAGATGTCCGTATTTGAGAGACACGTGATAGAAATTAGCAGCTTGGGTTGGATCGTCTCAAGTCTGGACAGAGATTTTTCACGCTCTACGGTCCGGTTAGTCTCTTCTAGATTTGAACAGAATGTAGAAGGGCCTGGCTGGTCAGGCAACTACTTTTGCATTTTGGCAATGGAAGTGGCATTGTTCCCCATTCATTCCAATGCATTCAGACTGAACACGGACAGAAGAAGACAGAGATAAAAACATGTCCAGCACCAAAATGTCTGGTTGTTCTGTGTGTGGTTGTCAGAATCGATATTCTACCAACGGACTAAAGTTTTAAAGTTTTACTCACTGATCGCAGAAGGATCTGGCAGTCGGACACCATTTGTCAAAGTTGGCTTGTTGAGGAAATATTCACGATTTTTGGCGATAATCCTTTCGCAGAGCTCGACAAGCTGCTGGGTTCTGCCGTACTTTTGTTGCCAAAATACGTGCGAAACCGTGCCTACGTCATCACTGTTTACTAACACTAAAAGTATCTATAGAAGTAGAATAAGGGAGTGTGACGTCAGCTTTAGTGTTTGGCTGCAGTCAACTGAAGCCAATCGAGGGTAGCAGGTACATCAAAATAAATATAAATGTATATATATCACTAAATCCTTGTGTACACTACAATAGAAGAATCAATTTTTAAAAAAACTATTAAGACCCACGAGCACAGTTTATGTAATTAATCTCCCTCACCACTTGTCTTGTGCAATGCTTTTCAGTACTAAATAAAAAACCACCAGCTAACCGCTAAGTAAAGTTGATTGTGCTTTTGATATCCAAAGGGTACATGTCAAGACAATGGGAAGAGCTGAGGTCGAATTATCCACATTTTTGGTTTCCTGAGGTAGATCGGATTGAAGAGAGCTACCACACACCTCCAGCCCGATTACACTCTTCAGAACTGGGTGAGCGGTGGCACCAATTAGTATAATGTAGGAAAAAATTAGCACCCGTATTTGCATTAGAAATCCCCTGACACAACATGCTTAAAATTGCGCGTCTGGACCAGATCATTACCTGTCTGCATTTTACTTTATTTGTCTAGCCATGTTTACAGCATTTTAGTGAGAACAGGATGTCATTTTCTGCTGGTGTTCTGTGTCTTCTTTTGCAGACCATAAAAAACATTAAAAAAATGAATTGCTCCGAGCTTATCCTAAACCAATTGAACTTTGATTTTATTTAGCTTTAATCCCGCTAAACCGTGCTTAATATTTAACCTCATTAAAACTTGCTCGGCTGATTCTGTTCATATTTAAATCGTCATCCATTATGCATCGGATCACACTTCCCGTTAGATCACTTACCTCAGAAGCGTGTTTTAATATTTCATTTATTCTAAGCTTATCCAGATAATCCACATCTTCAGAGCTGTGAGATCTATAATCGTAGTACTCCGTAGGAATGTGCTGGTGTCAAATTTGACATGGTTCTTGCATTCTCTCCTCCGCAGGCTGGCTGAAGCTGTTGCCCTGAAGGAGAAGGCAGAACTGCAGATAGAAGAATTAAAACAGCAATGTGATGATCTCAGGTAACTCCAAATTATCAAACGCTTTTATCAAATCAAATTACGAAGGTCGTTTGGGGTTCAGGGGTAAATGCTGCATCAATAGAGCCACACAACCCCCACAAATCCTCGAAAGTCAAGTCAAGTATTTGTTTTTTCATCGAGCAGTTGAATTAGAAAGTAAGTATAACCTGATATTCTAATTCTTTATGTAAAAATGTAATATTAAATGTTCCAGATGTTTGTTATATCAATTTGGTGCAGTTTTCTCAACCTACGGAATCACAACTTCAACCTTACAACGCCCGATTTTCATGTTTATTCTGAAGCAAAAAAGTGTGAAATCTTAAATTTTCTTTTATCCCTGTGCAGTAGACGACCATTTCTCCTACTAAGAAAGACTAACTGCATGAAATAAAACAGTCTAAATGAAAAAGTACAATTACAATATAAATACAATATACATTACAATGTTTTCCCTTATAATGTATCTGTTAAGATTTCTTATGATAATGTGGAAAATGCAACTACAAAAATCACAATCACATGTTTTTAAGCCAAAATAATAATAATTTGACTGTTTTCTGGAGTTTTGACTGTGTGTTACTGTTACTTACTTTTCCTTTTTTGTTTATTTCATTCATAAAGTATAAAAAGACATAAATAGTGTCCATAACATACAAGAAATGAATGAAAAAGAGCAGAAAGATTAGTGATTTTATGTTGTCTTCCTCCTTTTCCAGACTCTACATTAACACTGATGGTTACTTTAAACATTTCAAATAAGTCACAAATATTAAATCAACTGCAAATAGAAATCTTCAATTTTATGCATAACAGCTTAATTAGATTTTTTATATACACAGAGGATTTTATGTATTTTTTTTAAATGCCATTATTGTACTTCCATAAATGAACTCCTTTCACAGCAATGCTTCGTTACGCAACCTCGGTTCTGAATCTGGGTTTTTTGAACATGTCCTTTTAAATTGTAGTGACTTGTTCTCATATCAAACAGCCTTTGGTTAATCCATTACTTTGAGGATATCCAAGCCAGTGATATCATAAATGTTACCGTTCCTTGAATCACAGAACACGGACCAGGTCAAGAGCAAATTTCAGGACACGACATATTCAACTATCATCAAAATGAGTCATACCTTGTCTTCTCATCACTTCATTGTTATAACCAAATTTCAGAACATCCCTTGAAGTATGTTTGGACTTGGTAAATCTATGCACGTCACGTAGACATTCGCCTCCAGACCATTTACAATAATATTTTTGTTGACAGTAGCTCTCACCAAACAGAACAAACCAGCACAGACCGTCCGCCTCAGTCATATACGATAGCTGGAGAATAAGACTAAGATTCACTGTGGCCAAAATGGGATTAACATCGAGCACAAATCCAGAAAGCTGAAAAAGACCAGACCAGGGGTTTGCTGCACTCTGACTGGCTGATTACTTTTAAACCAGATGTACCACGGGACAAGGCCAGGGCAGATGGAGAACAACTGTGTGGGATGCGATGTGAGAATCAACAGAGGAAAAACAATCTGAAGTGAAACGAAAATATATCAAGTTTTATTTCATTCTTTAAACATCTGCCACGCTATCACAGTGTAGAAAGCTCAAAAAAGCAGCTAATTCAACCAAAATGCCTGTTTATGCAGTGCGACGCCATCTACAGGCAACTGTGGGGAGTGAAGCGGCTTTAAAGGACAAATTAGCAGCTTGGATATTGAAGCTGTATGACACAAACATCCATACATTAATAAAAATAATCAGGTGAGAACGAGTAACATAATTTTTTTTTTTTTTTTTTTTTTTTAAATATAACTGTCTTTGGTTTAGTCCACCTGTCACTCATGGGCTCTGACCAATAGAAGGAGTGGGGGGAGAGCAGCAGAGCAATATAGAAATTAGGGTTGGGTGGTATTCAAATTTTGATACCGTTAAACCTTCTCAGCATTTTACCGGGATATACGGTATTACTGTGACTGCTTAAGAATTATTTTATAGTATTCAGAAACAGAAAAGCAGCATTATATTTGAAGGTGAGGCACAAGTTCTGATCAAACTAAACTTTGCCAGCGCACAAACTGTTTTTATCAGCGCTTATACTGTATGCAAATGAGCCATGCAGTTTTAAGTTTCATCTTTGTAAAACGTAAACAAATGTGCACAAAGCTGCATTAAATACATTATTACTCAAAGTATATAATAAGCGGAGTATCACAGGCCTTATTGTCTGCGTCGCTTCCCCTTGCTGTCTGCGTTGTTTTGACGAACGTTACAGAGGTGCATGTCAGTCGACGTGGATGCTGTGCATAGGGGCTGCGCGTCAACACAAACACGTTTTGATGCAGAACCATAAATTGGGCTTGACCGCCTCCTCTGTGAAAGTCTGACTTCACCCTCAAGCGGGGATCTTTCTCCTCTTCAGCGTGTCCTCTCTCGACTCTCGGCGTTCAATAAAACGTCTCCACCGCAAACTTTTCGGCTTAACATCACACATAAAGTGTCAGTCAAGTTTTTTTTCTTCTTACTCGCTGCGTGTGGATACATATCTCATGCGTAACAACGTCTGAAGAGGAGAGAGAGCGGGGGGCAGAAAGTCTGTGCTGTTTTTTTTTAGGTCCTTATGCAGATTTTTTTATGGCGGTAATGAAACTGATACCGTTACTACTTTTCAATACCACGGGTATATGCTGTATTAGTGTATTACCCCACAACTCTAACAGAAATGCACTGAATTACATTACAACAGTCTCTAAAATAGCACGTCATCACTGGTTAATAACGCATATTATTGCATAGTTGTCCTCCCCTGTTTGCGTATTTTAGAACTGCAAATAACATTATATCATGTACAAAACCCTGTCGCATGCCTTTTCATTCCTTTGACCTTGGCAGACTGCAGAGTGGAGGCAGGAGTCAGGTAATGGCCGCTGACGAGGCGAAGAGAATGAAGCCGATTAGACACCGGGGGAGTGAGTGTTTTTAAAATGGATCCGCTGACATTGAAAGTTGCTAAATGAGTGGAGACCTTATTTTAGCAGAAGCGCACAGTTAGCCTGCCCGCCTCCCGCCCGGCTGCTCTTCTGTGGTCGAGTCTTATCAGCCGTGACAGATCTGGCTTATATCTGCTCCTCCGTTTGGTGCTGCCGGACGTATGATTTATGTCATCTGACGTTATGAAGGCGCCTCTCGTGACAAGCACAGCTCTATTAGGATTCAGACCGAGGCCTCGCATACCCTCTGTCAGATCACGGCAAACTTACAAAGACAATATTGGCTTTTGATAAATCTAATCTAAAATATGATAATACATTGGGATGGTTTTATACAGTAGGCCTGTAACCTGTGATAATATATTGGGATGGTTTTATATTGAGTTACCTTTTGAAACATGATAGTTTTGAAGTAGGGCCAATATTTATTCAGGGTTTTAGAGCTTCAGAATTGGACCTTCTTTCTATTATTTTGCCATGTGAGGCTTTTTGGCCCAAATTTCTGCCGACGTGGCTGAATGGAACAATCATTTTTGGGGGCCAGTATTGATCGTGGACACCGTTTCTTTGGTACAAATGCAAAAATTGTGTTATTTTTCTGTTCTGCAATAAGATTTGAGCTGTAGAGGCTTGAATTATGAACTTCTATGACTCATTATAGCCTCATGTAGCCTCACATACCCTCTGTCAGATCACTGCAAACTAAAGGACAATATTGGCTTTTGATAAATCTAATCTAAAATATGATAATACATTGGGATGGTTTTATACAGTAGGCCTGTCATATCGAGTTATCTTTCCATATATGATAGTTGGAACAATATTTTTAAGGGCCAATATTTATCCAGGGTTTTAGGGGCCCAGAATTGGACCCTCTTTCTATTAATTTATATTAGAGGGGCACATATTACAGAAAAATTTCTGTCAACGGGGCTGGATGGAACAATATTTTTTGGGGGCATGGATACTTTTTCTTTATACTAATGGAAACATTTGGGTGTTTCCGTTCTGCAATGAGATTTGAGCTGTAGAGGGTTGAATTATGACCTTCTATGACTCATTATAGCCTCATGTAGCCTCACATACCATCTGCAAACTGACAAAGACAATATTGGCGTTTGATAAATAATATAACTTGTGATAATATATAGAGTTATCTTTCAATACATGAAAATTGGAACAATATTTTTTTAACCCTTTTCCTATTCATTTATATTACAGGGGGCTCCTGTGAGGCTTTTTGTCCCTTGCCCTTCGTGCTAGTGGGAAAATTTTGGTTATTTTCTTCTCTTCTTTCTAATTCTCTCTCATTTAATGTCTCTATTTTAAAATTTTATGATGATTATTTATGTTTTGATTTGTTTGTATTGTGATTTTAATGTATTTCTTGTTCTGTAAAGCACTTTGATTTACTTTGTGTACGCATTGTGCTACACAAATAAACTTACCTCGCCTTGTCTGCAATAAGATTTGAGCTGTAGAGGGTTGAATTATGAACTTCTGTGACTCATTATACAAAGGTACATGGGTAACCAAAGATTTAGTCCGACAATTTAACCAGCAGTCAACCTTTTTGTATTGGACAAACTATTGGATTGAGCTTGTGTCCCTTTGACATTTATCTGCAAATGTACTTCACTGATGATAAATAGTTTTTATTGAATAATTGCTAGTTAAATGATACGTAATGAAGTCAATTGCTAACCATGTAACTGATAGCTGTGATAATAAAGTGGTTGTGTGAATAATATATTAGAAAATCATACAATGTGCTTTCGCCCAACTGTGTCTGTAAGTGCACTCAGAATAACGGAATGTTCTATTCAGACATCTGCACTTTGTGGGCTGCATGTGAGAAGAGTGTGTGTCTGTGTGTGTCTGTGTCTGTGTGTGTGTGTGTCTGTGTGTGTCTGCGTGTGTGTGTGTGTGTGTCTGTGTGTGTGTGTGTCTGTGTGTGTGTCTGTGTGTATGTGTGTCTGTGTGTGTGTGTGTCTGTGTGTGTGTCTGTGTGTGTCTGTCTGTGTGTGTGTGTCTGTCTGTGTGTGTGTCTGTGTGTCTGTCTGTGTGTGTGTGTGTCTGTCTGTCTGTCTGTCTGTCTGTGTGTCTGTCTGTGTGTGTGTGTCTGTGTGTGTGTGTGTCTGTGTGGCATTTGAAGCACAGTGAGTTCTCATGTTTAGGCACAATATTTGAAGACCCACTGTTACAAATAAGCCTCAGTGTGGTTTTATTTATTTATTTATTTATTATTATTATTATTATTATTATTATTATTACTCATTATCACATGAATGCACCAAAAACAACACATGCCCTTAATGCCATATTCCTTCAGCTCTGACCTACTTGTACAGATTTTAGCGACAAACGAACGTACTCGGTGGCACTGTTCTCTGCTTTTGAGTCATTTCTGCCAAGCTTGAAATGTATTTGTTAGTAATGTTGACTCTGGTTTGAAATTTCACTTGTTTTTAATGTTTTGGAGCAGATATAGAAATGGTTCAGGCTTTACTGTTGTGAAGCCTATTACAGCAATGGAAAAAAATAAGAGACCACTGCATTTTTTTTTCTAAAATCAGCATCTCTACATGTTTGACGGCCGTTTAATTCCAGCATCTGTTGAATTCCAACATAAGCACACCTCATTCTGCTTCATGAGGCACTGATCACCTGAACCAAATCTTATTTTAGGAGGAAAAGTATAAAAATCATTATTACTATTCCACCAAATATTGATTTCTGAACTCTTCCTGAGTCAAAACATTAGTATTGTGTTGTTTTAAAATGAATATGACCTTGTTTTCTTCGCATTGTTTGAGGTCTGACAACATTGCATCTTTTTTGTTAGTTTGACCATTTGACATTTTATGCAAATAAACGCTCTAAATGACAATATTTTTATTTGGAATTTGGGAGAAATGTTGTCAGTACTTTATAGAATGAAACAAAAATAAGAAAAACTGATCATTTTGCAGCGGTAATAATCTCATAGTTTCCTGTTTCAATTAGTAGTAAATAAAGATCGTTATGTCACAGTGAGACTCACTTGTTTAGTTTAGCTTTATGTGGGATTGTAATCTCTAGACTCATTTGTTTAGCTTCACTTTGTGGGGGTTTGAGGGTGGAGGGGAAATGTGTGATTGTTCTTTTTTTAATCACTGTAAAGCGCTTTGTGTTGCATTTTTGTATGAAAAGCGCTCTATAAATAAAGTTGGATTGATTGATTGGTCTCTTACTTTTTCCAGAGCTGTATAACATTCGACTGATCTGGTGTTTTGTAATATGATTTCCATAACAGTGCACATTAAAGTACACATTTTAGATCCTGTAACATATTTTACAGAACATCACTAGTCAAATTATTGTACTTGAAAGACTTTTTTGTGTCTGACCATGGATATGTTGAATATCTTGATTTCAGACGATGTGTTCGCAGTCATTTTCTGCTGTGTTCTATAGAATTGATTTCCTGTAGAAAGTCTAAGGCTGAATCCCATTGCCCCTACCCCTCCGTTTTGCGCATTCATGTAGGGGTAGGGGTGTCCCAGTTACCGTTACGGCAGAGGGGTAGGGGCATGGGCTAGGGCTATATAAGATCGCTGCTACCACGACCAAAGAGACCAAAGAAGTTCACAAATGTATTTTCTCTATTATTTATGGTTAATAAATTGTGATATCCGCTGTATTGTCTTAAGTTTAACGTTGTACCAATGCGTAATGGTCATTTTCTTCATAAAATGCACTAAAAAAAAAAAGCTAGTACTACGTTGAGCAGTGTCACGTTATTTGTGACTTGAGTGATCGGTTGATGCGTGGAAATAAAGTTGTGAACGAATTGTGAGCGTCCGTGCTACACAGTTGTTATTTGGATAACCCAAGTAACTGAAAGCAAAATCATTGGTTTAACCCTTAGAGAAGGTCAGGTTGTCCTTTCCGACGGTCTGCGTGTCATTCCGCTCTGACGCTTACGTAAAAGCTGGCGGAGACTTCTGATGACGTACTGTGTGTGATTGTTGAAGGGGTGTCCCAATTCGTAGGGTTTGACTTTCTACCCCTACCCCTTGTTGCTCTGTTTCAAGGGGCAAGGGGTAAAAATTAGAAATGGGATTGGCCCTAAATTGCTGTCCAATTTATATTGTTGAACACATAGTTGTGTTGCTGTTCAACAAACACACAATTTCTGGTTAGTACTTAATTTTATTGGAGCTACTGGCGTCCATTATTGTGTAAATGCAATACTATTAGCTAATCAAATCAGAATTTAATTTTCGCAAAAGGCCCTGGCTCAATTGTCTTAATGAAATCTCCCAGTTCATCACTTTAATTTTTATCTTTTCCATTTGCAATATTTATAGTTTGCCAAATATCTCTGAACCTGTTTATTAGTCCTGCCCCTGTGAGGTCATGGCAACAGAACGGCGTGAATCAAATACATGAAAGCAGCGTCTGTAAATCAAACCAGCGAGTGTGCACAATTAGATCTGCTCATAATTCTCAAAGCTGCTCACTTGTCCCCGGAGGCAGGCAAAACAAATGCACTTTTATTAGCCACACAATCAAACGCGCTGCTCTTTGAATCTGAAACTATACGCACTGCAGCTTGTTTTTTTTACATCTGCAATTTGGAATGCAAAATGTTTATGTGATTTCTAAACAAAACAAGGTTAAAAATTGAGGTGGGTGAAAGTTCTGATCTTTTCATTTGGCTTAAGTTCCCTATACTTATTCTGTCCACATAAATGAGAATTCATGCATGATTTAATGCCATCAAAATCATCACTCATGCTAACTGTGATTGGACTGATCTTAAAACCTTAAAGTATTTCACTATTTTCTGATCTATGTTGTAATGTAATGTGTTGTAACGCTCATTAAAAACATACCTGGAGTTGTGTTTTCTTTCATTTACACATGTTTAACACACAAACTCATATTTAGGCTAAGTTATTCTCTCAAAAGAAAACACTCTGTTCCACCTTGTGAGGTCATGTGGTAATACAGGAAGTGCTTCACTGTGTTTTTAAACTCCATACACCTTCACTAGAATCATTTGGGTGATTTGAGCCTGGGAATTGTCCATCTCTACTGAACAAAAGGTAAAAGGAGCTGTTAACTACAGCTTCATGACATCACAAGGTGGAACAGAGCATTTTAAGCTTTTGAGATATAGACAGACAACGATTACTCAAAGATGTGTGAATGATAAAAGCTCCAGGTATGTTTTTGCTGAAGTAACAACATTGTAACATGTCTTCAAGCTCACAAGAATCAATTTTGTGTAAGATAAAACCTTTAAGATCAATAACAGGCTAATTGACCACATCCAAAACCAAAAATTACCAGGTCAATGTTTTTTTTATTTCCTACTTAGATACTTTTTTCCTTGTTGTTCATTCTTTCTTAATGTATTTATTTCATTCATTAAAACAAAACAAAAGCAAATGCCACATACTTGCATCTATACAACTTTAACATAAATATGAATGAAAGGGTACAGAAAGAAGCAAAAACATATAACATCTGCTCCTTATCAACTCAAAATTATATTACAACTCCAGTGGGTTGCTCTGTGTACAACAAACAAACAAACATACTCTTCTTTTTACACAGCGGTATTCTATATTTTCAGTAGTGCTACTTTTATACTTTTCTTAAAAACTAGAATAGACTTGGAAGTTTTATTTTCACAAGCGAGACAGTTCCATAGACGGACTCCTTGGATCGAAACACTTTGCTCCTTTGGTTTTGTTCTAAATTCAGGTTTAGACAAAAAATCAATTCCTTTTAATTTATAACGACTTTCTCTGTTTTTGAATCTGTTTTGGAAGCTGTTTGGTAATGTTATTTGGTGAGCTTTGTACATAGTTTTGAGGAGGTTATACCGGTATTCTACCAATTCTTTAAATTTTAACGTTTCTAATTGTATAAATATTGGATTTGTGTGGGCCCTGTATCCACTTCCATTTACGACACGAATTGTTCATCTGAAATTCTTACATCCAAGTCTCGACCATGAACCTATTCCATGTCTTATTTTTGCAGATCCAAGCACAAACAACAACTAAAGGAACTGCAAAGGAGCCTCTCGTCACTGCGCTCCTTTGGCTCTGACCTTACAGCTTTACGGGGTTTCCTGATCGCGCTGGCAGGGGCTTGGCAAACCTTCAGCTGTCAACTCCAGCAGCAGAGCGTGCAGGTGGTGTCAGGTAATTCTCACCTAAATTAGCTCAGCGCAAAGACAAAGAAGGTTATTTATAGCTGAATAGTTGTGCATAATGCTCAAGTCAATAGGGAAGCTAAAAGTAGGAATGCTGTTGTTTGTCTTGTATCTCCACTGAATTGTCTCGTGATTGTTTTGTTTATTTTAGCTCTGAGTGTTTTAACTACACTGCATAAAGGTAATAAGGTAATTCTATAAATAGCATTGAAGCTTTACAATATGATTACCCTGAAAATATTTGAGAGATTTGGTGCTCTTTCTTTGTTAAATTTAAATGTGCATTATGTAACTTGTCTGGTGGAGGGTCCGTTTAATGCTTTTCTTCGAGGATATGTTATTGCTTTGTCTGGAACGTTTCACAATATGGCATTAAAACTTTCAATCTTCAAGTTACAGGTCAGATCTGTGGAGAGGCAACTCCGTTCACAGTCAAAATGCTTATTTTTCTAGGTATTTTCGAGGAATAAAACCACTGTATGGTAATTGAATAAATATAAGGTAGAGCTGTTTAATGTGATACTGCGGAACATTTTAAGCAGAGCAGTGACACATCCATAGAAACAAACAGCAGGTGACGGACCCCAAACCGAAAAGTTACACAGTGCACCTTTAAATCATAAAGAACAAACAAAAATTTGCCTCTTAGACAAATTTTATTGATCCACAAGGGAAAACATTTGGATACCGTAGCTCAAACATCACAATATATTATAATAACAAAGAGCAAAATCATAAATGGTAGTAATAAATTCTAAATAAATAGCAAAAGACACACAATTGTATAAATGTATATGTACAAGTAAAATAATATAAAATAAACATAAATAATAAAAATATCTCAGCTATAAACAAGAGATCGTGAGGAAAACAGTGCAAAGATAATATGATAATGAATGAATACAGCAAAAATGGGTTTCCTCTGTAGTTAGAATCCCTGGAAAAACTACAGAATTAAGAGTTAAGCCTTGGTTAAAGCTGAATTAATTTATGTTTACAATATTTTAGCTATAACCAAATGTCTGTGTGTCAAACTAGCGTGAAAAGGCTGGTATATCAAGTCATTCTACCAACAGCATCTTCCCCAAACAAACAAAAACATATGGTCGAGGTTTGTCATGAAACATCTCCACCCCACAGTCCCACCTACATGTTTTCCTTCATCCACAGTTCCTTTACTCTTTTGGCTCCTAATTAACTCACTGATTAAGTTTTACGCTTTCATTTATTACTTAAAAAAAAAAAAATCACAGCCCCTAATGTGTGTTTTTATAGCCCCAGACGAACTTCTCATAAAACGGCTTTAGGAAAGAGGGTGCGCCCGCATGCGTATGTGCGAGTGCTATGAGAGATATGTCTGTTAAAACAATACAGCCGTCCAACTGGCCCGCAATCAAAAGCAACAGAGAGGACCAGAAAAGACGAGTGCGGGCCATGTGTGCACGTTTGAAGGAGCGCTGTAACCTCCCAATCACCTCATGGGCGGAGCCTGTCCCTGCACCGCCGCACGTTTCTCACAGCTGGAGAGGGGGGTGCGCTGGAGAGTGAGAGTGCGAGAGAGGAGAAGAAAGAAGAGAGCGAGAATGAAAAGAAAGTTGCGGTGCTGCCGTGTCAGTATGTTTGCGAGGTGACGTGAGCATGCGAAGCAGCTGCCACACAGACCCGCAGATGTAGTCCAATCCACACCCAGGAATGCAGGGGAGGGTAGTAGTAATGGTAGTAATGAGCTGCATTTTGGATTACTTTGTACTTCTTATGGTAGTTTCATCACATACTCTTTTTTTTTTTTTTTAATGTGCAAAACAGATTCAGTTCTTTTTAAGCAATTTGCAGTGGTACAAAGTTATTCCTCACTTAACTTCCTAATTATTCTAGTTTATAAGCGCTTTTCGCAGCTGTCAGAGACCAGTGCAGGGTTTGAAGTGATGGTAAAACTAACAAAAAATAGCATGCTAACGATCACTTCCTGATTTTCGGATAATAAAATGCCTTGTAAACAGATGCAGACGGGACTTCAAGGGCTTCATCTGACGAACCTTGCTCAAATACATGGGAAAAAATCGGCTACAGGGCCTTAAAGTAATAATGTTTTCACAAAAATTGTCTCTTCTCTGCACAAGTTAATGAACTACCCATCCTACTCACTTTTTTCACTTCAAATGTTCACTGTGTACAGTCTGTGTTTACCACAATTTCCAAATCGACTTCCTGATTACTTCAATAAACCGTAGATGATCTGTCTAAACTGCTACTCTGCACCCAATACTTTCTAAACTGTTACTTAAAAGTCCTGTATTACGCAAAATGGACTCTTGTGAAATTTAAGCCGTGTTAGAACGTTGTGCTAAATCAATATCCAAATCAAACAAGCCGTAATATGAATGTTGTTTTGAATATGCAAAAGCTGAATACTGGGTAGCTCGTTTTTATGAGCTCAAAATTTGGCAAATACAACTGACACACTTATGTTGTAATCTTTTAAACAATCTTAGGAGGTAAAACATGCAATTTTGAGGCTAATTTTACAGTTGTTTGGTGATTTTTCCTCATGCGTAAACCTGAACAACATTATTTAAAGCTCATATATTACACAAAATTGACTCATGTGAACTTTAAGACATGTTATAATGTTGTTACCTGAACAAAAACATACCTGGAGTTGTGTTTTGTTTTAGTCACACATGAGTAATCCTTTATTATTAGTCTTTCTACATCTCCTAAGCTCAAAATGTTCTGTTCCACCTTATGATATTACCACGTGACAAATGTGCAGGGTTTGTCTAACATGTGTGAAAGAAACAAAACACACAAAACAGGTGTGAGGAAACATTAGCACAAAAATCTATGGCATAATATGGTCCTTTTAAGTCATTATGAAGCACTTTTAATGTATTATTACACAAATTCTTACTCATGTATAACTACTGACTACACTACCCACCTGTACACGAATGTCAAAGTTTTCCTGAAAAGTGCCGTTGTAGGAATAGCCGCGATTGTTGTGTCTGGGGACGGTGGCAGTGCAGGAAGTTCACGGTCTTCATATTGTGCAGTTTCCCCATAATTGACTCTGGTGACAGCGTGTTGTGTCTAGGTTCCAGGGTGTTGCTTTGTTCCTCTTGGTGACATACTTTTCAATAGACAATGACAAGTGTTGAAGCCCGATGAAAAGTGCAATGATTGTGTAAGAGAGAACAGTTTGCGAGTGTCTCTTTGTGTGCCTGGTACTGTAGCCACCTATTAAGATATGTTTTACTCTACACTAAAGGGAAAAAGTGGTTGATTAAAGGACAAATATTTCATTCATTCACACATGTTTCATTCACAACATGTGGGAATGAAAGAAATCACAACTCTAGGTATGTTTTTGAGGCATTAAAACATGGCTTAAAGCTCACAAAAATCTATTTTGTGCAATATTGGGCCTTTAGCCATGTTATATTTTTATCCTCTCATTGAAAACATACCTGGGGAGTATTTGCTTCATTCATGCTTGTTTCATTAATCTGCTGAACCGAAATTCATGTTCTCTGAGCTCTTACAAATGCTCAGTTTGCATTTTGCCCAGATTGTTACGTCACAGCTAAAGATCCAGACACTTAAAGGGGAAGTAAAGCCACAAGAATGCGTAATATGTCCTTTTAAATTCACCAGACATTGTCCGCTAAGCACCATCTCTAGCTTTGTGGTGACCGTGTGCAAAATGTGTTGCCAAAATTGAGAGATTTTGTATTCTTTTGATCCATGGCCACACCACAATCCAATTTACAAGCGGCTGAATGGCAGACCTCTTTTTATTTATTTATTTATTTATTGTTTGAAATAAGTCCTGGAACATTTATTTTCACAAATTCCCGTTAAAATGTTATAAAATAAAACTCTACATTACTACCAAAACAACTTTATAAGCTTATTTTCTGTCCTAAATGTACAATGGGGCTTTTATTTTCTGAGCAATTCAAAAATTACCCTATTGTCTAGCTGTATTCTGTATGCACCTGCACATCTTACCATTCCAGTATTTCTCAATAAACCTTTTAATGTCTTTTATAGTTACCTCATACCCTTAGGGTTGTGGGCTGGCTGTGTCCAAGAGGGAAAAAAATATACAGTGACGACAATATCATATGTAATCCTTTTGGTAAATGAAAACATCCGGAAGTTGCTTTACCGTAAGCAGGTAATAGATCATCACCTGTCCGCCTCCACCTGACATGGGCGTTCACAGGCAACCTCAATATCTCTGCATTTATCAGACTAGAGTCCATGAACCCGCCGTGTGACTAATCCAAGACAGTGTGATTGAGTTTACTGTTTAAATGACTAAGAAAGTGGTTGGGTGGATTGGGGCAAGGCAAAAATGTCTATGGAAATTCATAACTTCATAACTAAGCGAGGCACTATAACTTTACATGTAAGCGACTGGCAAAGAGATGAAAATACATAAAGCAGTGTGGCGCATAAGTTATAAAGATATACGTTTTTGTGACCGATATTTGAACCTTATCCATCCGCCAACACCTCAGGCCAATTCTTACAAAATATAGTGTCTCATTCCTGGAACTTAAATGACGTGAAGTTCAATATTAAGGACTATAAAAAACATCAAAAAGCCAAGACTGCAGCCAAGTGCGGAGTCTACACATGTGTCTGGGACTCTGTACAGTCATGTGGTACGCCATGTTAAATATTTACAGGGAACATGTACAGGGAGGGTTGTGTAAGGTAGGGAAGATGTAGAGTACACTTAAACCACTTCAAGTATGCACTCATTCAACCTCTATCTATCCCGTGTTATTAAAAGTTATTTTTATCTTTTGGCTGCTCATGGTTTCATGTGGGGGGGTCACCAGGGAGAAACAGTTGTGCTACAGTGTGTTAGTGGGTTTTAAAGAAGACCTATTGTAGTTTTAATCGATGATACATGTGAATATTCTTCTAAAACGACTTAAAAAAATAAAACAAGTCAGCGGGCTTCCATGTTATACCATGTTATAGATAGTTTATTACTTATTTTCTATTTTATTTTTACTTGTACTTATACACTTATATAATTATGCTGTATTTGGCATCTGTCTCTTGCTATTTTTTGCTACTTATTTAGAATTTATTATTACCATTTATGTTTGGCCATTTACCGTATTTTCCGGACTATAAGTCGCTCTGGAGAATAAGTTTAAAAAATGCATAAAGAAGAAGAAAAAACATATATAAGTAGGGGTGTAAGAAAAAGTCGATTCAGTGATATATCGATTTTTGTAAATAATAATTTTCACAAAAATTCATTAGTTACATTCACAGTTCTTATGATTTAAAAAAGGTAATAAGTTATATTTCATACAGTTTGGTTCTCGTGAAGGTGTAGTTGACTATAATATTAGACGCAATTATTGATAAATTGCAATATATCGTCCATTTTTTTAGTATTGGGATATATCGTGATATATCAAATTGTGACATGAATATTGTGATATGTATTGTATCATCAGACTCAAGGCAAGGCACACCCTTATATATAAGTCGCACTGCACTATAAGTCACATTTTTGGGGTGAAATTAATCTTATAATATGGTTTAGAAGTCTGCGGGCAGTTTTGGGGATATTGTTGTCTGTGCTCCGAGAGGCGCTTTGGTAACACCATCCATCCACCCATCCATCCATCTTCTCCCGCTTAATCCGGCTGGGTCGCGGGGGCAGCGTGCTGCCCAATACTCATAGCACCTGACCCCCCCTATGAACCCCTCTGCAGGTGGTGAGTCCACAGGAGGGTGGACAACATGGTCCTTGATGTTAGTTCATAGGGGTGCGGGCATGTTTTGGGTTGATGGGGGAAACCGGAGTACCCGGAGGAAACCCATCCAGACACGGGGAGGAACATGCAAACTCCACACAGAAAGGCCCGGGCGACCCGGGGATCGAACCCGCAACCTTCTTGCTGTGAGGCCTGAGTGTTGCCCCGGTGACAGGCCTATTCTGGCAGCACGTTGTTCAAGCACCCATTTGTGAACTAGTTCCTCTCACTGTGGTCGTTGCGCTTTTAGCCTGTAATTATCTTTTTTTGTTTTCTTCACTGCAGTTCGAGTTTCCTCCGCTTTTCACCAGTCCTTCACAAGTTTCTTACTCACTCCAAATTTTCTTTCAGCTGCTCGATTACTGTTTTCCACAGCATATTTCACTACTTGCAGCTTGTAATCTGCAGAATATAATTTTCTTTTTGGGGGGCATTTGTACTCAGTCTTTCTCAGTTGTCTTTATAAGTTTAAATTTTTTATTTTTAGTGGTGCAAGAGTAATGGAAGCAGCAGATACTGGCACACAAGCCTAGAGCGCCCCCTCACGGCTGTCAGCGTGAAAATAACCAACATGTGAAATTATATATTTTAATATAAAAGTCACACCTGAGTATAAGTCGCAAGACCACCCAAACCAAGAAAAAAGTGCCACTTATAGTCCGAAAAATACGGTACAGTGGCTTCAATCCCTGGGTTGTCTGGGCCTTTCCAGGAAATAAGGTACTGGATTTGATCCCCAGGTGGCCTGGGCCTTTCTGTGTGGAGTTTGCATGTTCTCCCCGTGTCTGGGTGGGCTTCCTCTGGGCACTCCGGTTTCCCCCATCAAACCTAACCCTTTTGTTATTTCTCTTTATTATCATATATCGTGATGTGTTAGTTACTGTGTCCAAGTAATTTCCCTTGTGGATCAATAAAGTTTGTCTAAGTTAGAAAAATGGTGCCCAATATGAACTGTTGTTACTGTAAACGTCATCACAACAAAGAGTCGTGAAGTTTACGGCCCCTCCTATAGTTCACTGCACATCACATAGCGATGAAATGAAAAAAGGTACCAAAATTACTATGTGATGCTCTTGTATCCTACACATATCTCCAGATTAAGAAACTAAAACTGGAGAAAGATGTTGGTACATAGCAGTGGGTGTTGGTGCTGGTGAAAATGGGGCCTGATCAGCAAAATGACTGTTGAAAAATGACAAATTGTCTCCAAATACAACTTTGGGTGAGTAAATGTGAGAGGAAACAACTATAACATAGTTAAAAGCTCTCAGGAGTCAGTTTCTCGTAATAGGTCTGCTTTAAGTCAAGATGCCCTACTTGTGATTGAGGTAGGCAGGTTTTGGTAAGTGCCTTTGCCCAGGGACACAATTATAACAACACAGTGTAACAAGGGCTTTAAATCATCGACCATTTGTAGAGAACACTTTTCATGTATTATAAAATTGCAATTAGCAGATTACAAGGACTGCATTTCCTTAGCCAACAACATTTCCTTGGCAAACAACCAATTATCTTTTATTCACCGAACTCTGAACAAAATTCTATCATAACATAAATAGGAAATCTAATCATAATCACAATGTTTCTCAGAGGAAATGTTAGATACTTTTCCAAAATGGTTTAGCTTTGGCCATTAGTACACCTCAATATTATTTCACATTTTATGCCTGATATAAGTGGAAATTTAAAATGATGAAGTACATAGAATAGGACTCTTAAACCCAATACTTTCTTTGTCTCTATCAGTCTCCATCGGACAAGATCTGATAAACGTATTTGTCCAAAAGGGCAGCATTTAAGATGTTAAACGAATAAAGTACGCTATTTCTCAGTACAACATTTTCACGATATGCATCTCTCAGTATGATATTTATTATGATTTGTAGGGGCTAACATATTGTGAATATACTACTTTCCTTTAAAAATTCTTTGACGAGCCTTGGGTTCTGTCATAAAAGTGCTTATTACAGTGATTTCTTTGTGTAAATCGGACTGAAACAGAGCAAAGGATCATGGTCTATATAGTTCCCTCTGTTTCTTTTAGCTATTGCTGCACCATAACAATTAATTTAAGCAAAAAGACTTGAGATTTGATATATTGCGAGACTTTTGACGATACAAGATCACGATATTTTGGTTATTTTTACATCCTTACTTTGATTCATAGCTGAAGAACTTCTTTGAGAATGAACCCCGCACACTTTGTCTCTCCTTTCATTCTGTTGTTGAACCATGACAGAGAAACAACAGTCTCAGGGAATTGCTTCCAGTGGTTCGGACCCCAAAACATCTTTGACTGATTTAAACGATCTGTCCCTGGTTGATCAATCTGGTTCTCATCCACCAAAATGCCTTTTAAAATGTAGCTACATCATTAATTTTTTTCACAAATACAATACGATGTGTTGTAAGTAGTAAAAAATGCTCAAAGAAAAAGAAAATTCAGGTACAGAGCCTTTAATCATTACCAAAATGCACTTTATACTTCACTCTAATTGCCTAATAAGTATTGTATGCTATAAAGGCATTTTTCTCTGCTTCTCTGCTCTATGACATCCAGAACCGCCACATGTCGTGGTTTAGCCTGCCAGACAAATAACGTTACAGAAATGAATTATGCATGGAGCTAGACTGAGCATCGTCAAATTATTTATTACCATGCTGTAAATCAAAGCTGCAGTTTACACCTCTGTGGCAGATAAGGGCATTTAAGGAACTTTTACTGCCACAGTCATAAGCATTCTCCCCTCAGGCCTGCCTATAGTGAGTCTAATTTATATGCGTATCATTTGCATAGTGCGGCGGGGAACACATGTCCGACCAATCACCACCAGTGCTCCTTATGGCCGTGTGACGTGGGAGCAGCTGGCCTATAACAAATTTTGAAGTGTGATATTTTACTGATGAAAATATAGACAGTAAATTATGAAATTTAAAATACTTTATTGGCACAGATACAATAGACAATAGCCCTACTGCAGTATTATAAAATATTGTTCAAAAAGCAGAAAGTTTGGGAACACTTTATCATAACTGTAACTTAATTCGCCTTAATAAAGCATGAAGAAAGACTTAGTTTATAATGAACAAATCGTGTTTTAAAGGTGCACTGTGATACTTTTCAGGTGCAGGGTCTGTCACCTGCTTGTTTCTATGGAGATGTCATAGCTCTGCCTGGAATGTTCCACAGTATCACATTAAACATCATTTATTAAATTACAGGTGATTTTATTGCTCAAAAATACCTAGAAAAACAAGTATTCTGACTGTGAGCGGGGACGCCTCTCCACTGATCTGACCTGTAACTTGGTCTGGTTTAGTCATTTCATTTCAGACAAATCAAAAATATTTTCATGGAGAAAAGACAGGCCCTCCATCAGAAAAGTTACACAATGCAACTTTAAGAGTGATTCAAACTTAGTGAAAGGTCCAGTATCTGATTATTCCTATGCATTTCAGATTCAGAACATACAGTATTATTTTATTTTTAAGCCACTTGAGGTCAAATTCTGTCTGCTGCGTGTTGTCTGCATCCAGTTATAAAGCATTTTATAGTCTGATAATCAGAATGTGTGTGTTAGCATGCTAATCCTTACCGTGGGGGTCTGTTTTTCAGTTTTAAGACAGTAAAAATGAGGTACAGCACTTTTAAATAAAGGATTAAGGGATGTACAGGAGTTATGGCATTCATTCAGTAGTTACTAAGCCTGATTCATTCTTTATAAACCATTAGTTCACTAGCAAGGAGAACACCAACAACACATGTGCGAAGCGAAAAGAGTTTATTATAGGGAGACAGAGGTGGGTTGGCTGGGTTGAGACTCAGGGTGGGGGTTCAGTCTCAATCTTCACATGGCCCAGCAGGACGGGCCTTCCCTCGTAGGCGTCTTATGTCTGGAAGGTGAACAAATATGGGTTGGGAGGGTGGGGTCGAGTTATTTGGGATAAACTGAGTTGCCGGTATAGGCTGGGGGAAATTGAGGTGTTGTCGAAGTGAGCTGTGATTCGCTGGAGAGGAGGCGAGGGAAGTTGAGGTATAGTTCTGCTCCTGAACCTAAGTTTATCATATTAACATTTAATTATGATTTAAGTCGTTTATGCTTAATTAAAGGTCCTATATTACACAAAATTGACTCTTTTGAGCTTTAAGCCGTGTTACATGGCTAGTACCTTGTCAAAAACATACCTGGAGTTGTGTTTTGTTTCATTCACCCGTTTGAGTAACCCTTTATTATTAGTCTGTGTACATCCCCAAAGTTTAAAAGGCTCCGTTCCACCTTGTGATGTCATGAAGTGGTAGTTTTCAAGTTATCCTTTAGTTCAGTAGAGATGGGCAATTCCAGGACTGAAATGATCCAAATGATTCTAGTGAAGGTTTATGGAGTTTAAAAACACAGTGGAGCACTTCCTGTATTACCACATGACACATCACAAGGGGGGAGCAGAGTGTGTTTTGTTTAAGAGAAGAACTAAATGAAACAAAACACCACTCCAGGTGTGTTTTTGATGAGAAAAAAAAATTGCGTAATTTGGGCCCTTTACGGCATAGGTGTGGTAGTGGCCTATGTATTCAAGTGTGTACATCTGAAATCTTAATGTAGAAAATGTGAAAAAATACCCACAAAAACAATGACCCTCAAAAATTACAGTTTATTAGTAATTATCGTGACCTAAGCAGCGTATTCTCAAAAACACAGCCCATCGTGCTAGCCTGCCTGCACCCTCCTTTCACTTCAAATCCTCTCAGCTCGCTCAAGTATTTGCACAACTATTTCTGTTGAGCCTGGTGCACTCGCCATTATTTGTGTCTGTGTGTTGCCCTAGCCTCAAAGACCTTGTCATGTCACAGTGACCAGAAAGCAATTATCGGTATATTGCCACTTTGAGCTGGACTCCCTCCTCCTCCTCCACCTCCTCACTCCCTTCTTTTGAGAGAGAAAAACACAGACAGAAAATTAGCGCTGGGGGAGAGGGCTGGAGGAAGCAGAAGAACAAAAAAGAAAAAGAGAGATGGGGAGAGAGAGCGAATTGAATGGTGAGAGCCGGAGAAACAAAGAATAACCCCAAAGCAAACAAGAGGGCAGAATGTCAGGCTGACATTGCTGAATCAGGCTGAGAGCTCTCTCCAAAAGGCTGAGCCAAAGTGCCCCTGTCCCGCTCTCAAGGACCCTCACAGACGTCTCATTCAAAATACAGTACATACACATGGGCAGACCGAGCACCCACGCTAACCATCCAGACAATAGCGAGTGCACAGGAGTCGGAGTTTGGATTTTAAGACAGAGTGGTTCTTTCGGCCCAATCAATTTTAAAGGCTTATTAACAAAGATCTGGTCAATCAAAGAGCTGATTAGAATTTTCTTAATACATTTCAACAGATTTTTCCCTCTGATCTTATTCCAATGGGATCTTTTCGTCCTTTTCCTTCGTGTTTCGTGCTTTTCCTTCGTCCTTTGTGGCCATACCGGCTCGTCAAAGCCTGATCCCGTCAGATCTCAGAAGCTAAGCAGGGCCGGGCCTGGTTAGTACTTGGATGGGAGACCACTGGGAATTCCAGGTGCCACAGTGGGGCCAGTGGCAAAAACTGTCGTTGTGTCCTTAGGCAAAACACCCACATTGCCTAGTATGAAATTGGTGTGTGCGTGAATGGTGGTGGTGGTCGGAGGGGCCGATGGCGCAGATTGGAGCCTCGCTTCCGTCAGTCTGCCCCAGGGCAGCTGTGGCTACAATAGTAGTTTACCACCACCGGGTCTGGAGTGAATGAATAATGCTCTGTAAAGCGTCTTTGAGTGTCCTGAAAAGCGCTATATAAAACTGGTGCATTATTATTATTATTATTATTTTCGAATTATAGCGCATCTATATTAACTATATTAACACAAAAATCATATTTAAATACAAACATGTAGCACAGAATGGACATTTTCACTTGCATATCTTTTTCAATTCAGTGTTGTTTTTGCATCTTGACCAAAAATATTGAAATATCGAATGTTATAATGTGTTTTGTGTTTTATAATGTGTTAACTTAAATCTGTTTTTATACTGCAAACTAGTAAACTTCAATGTCAAAAAGAGTAGACTTGATAATCATTTGATGGCAAAATGATCATTTTAAAAGCGCAAAATATTAGCATTTGTTTATTACATCCAGTTATGTAATTTATTTTCAGTATTTATACTTGCTTAAATGAGAATCTACTTTCCATTAGAATCTGCTTTTTGATATTTTTTACAACCTTATTGCAAACTAAAATGAGCGAAATTATCATTTTAAAAGCTATTTTTTAAACAATATTGTAATTTTCAACACAAAATAATAGTATTTGTTTATTACATCCAGTTATGTAATTTTTAAATTTATTTATTAAGCAAGTGTTAAGTTAAGATAAGTTCAGGGTGGCTTTATAATTTGTTGTTACATTCAGAATTTACAATATTTCATGGTAAAAAGTAAAATAGAGATGTGCTTTAAAGTATCAGACATTTTCAATTCAGTGTTGTTTTTGCACCGCAGCTAAAAAGATTGAAATATTGTGTCTTATGTGTTTTTTGCTGGTAACTTAAATATATTTTTATCCTGCAAACTTTTATGAACTTCAAAGTCAAAAATAGACTTGATACCGATTTTGACCGTGAAATGATCATTTTAAAAGCTCTTTTTTGAACAGTATTGTAATTTTCAACACAAAATAACAGTATTTGTTTATTACGTCCAGTTACGTAATTTATTTTCAGTATTGATACTTGCTTAAATGAGAATCTCCTTTCAATTAGTATCTGATTTTTGATATTTTTGACAACCCTACTGCAAACTAAAATTAGCAAAATTATCATTTTAAAAGCTCTTTTTTTAAACAATATTGCCATTTTCAACACAAATAATACTATTTGTTTATTACATCCAGTTACGTAATTTATGTTCACTACTTGATAGTTGCTTAAATGAGAATCAACTTTCAGTTTGTATCTGATTTTTTATATTTTTGACAACCTTCCTGCAAACTAAAATTAGCGAAATGATCATTTTAAACGCTCTTTTTTAAAACAATATTGTAATTTTCAACACAAATAATAGTATTTGTTTATTGCATCCAGTTATGTAATTTATTTTCAGTATTGAAACTTGCTTAAATGAGTCTATGTTCAGTTAGTATCTGATTAATTATAAGTATATTAACTAACACGTAGCACATAATGGACATTTTCAATTGCAAACCCTTTTCAATTCAGTGTTGTGGTTTGCACCTCAACCAAAAATATTGAAATACTGTATGTTATAATGCAAAATGATCATTTTAAACACAATATTGTCATTATCAACACAAATTATAGTATTTGTCTATTACATCCAGTTGTGTAATTTATTTTCAGTATTGATACATGCTTAAATGAGAATCTACTTTCAATTAGTATCTGATTTTTGATATTTTCGACAACCCTACTGCAAACTAAAACTGTGTCCTTGAGCAAGACGGTATAATTTAACTCATTTGCTTAACGGTGCCATGGGCGTAGACCTGCTGCCAAGTCTTTGTCAGTCTAACCCAGGGCACCACCACGTCAACTCTGTATTGTTAGCGCTCTTAGATAATGTTTTTCTTTTACTACGTTGTGCCTAAAAAAGTGTAGCTATAAAGAATCAACATTGCCTTTCCCCATTTTATTCCAATTTAGTTTGCATGCTTGGCTCAAATTTCCACTGGGGTTTTGTAAATTATAGTGACATAAAAACAAATAACCACACATTTTATTAGTTTTCCTACTATTATGATCATGCCCGCTTTATTTTGGGACCACCTATTGACTGTTACCATAGCAAAAATATTAACCCGATGTACTTTGGTCTTCCACAAAATTCTTGACTACTTCTGAGGAAAATGGCAGCACATTAAGGCTTTAACAATTCTAGTGATCATAATAACAACTTGCACTGGGGTTGATTCCAGATACTAATTTGAGCGGGTATTGATACTAAAAAGTCACATTCACAGGTCAGAAATTTCCTGAATAGCTTTAAAAAGATCTTGAGCTGTATCAGAATAAGTCTAAGAGCTCATAAACTAGTGTATGACCATGGACCACTGTGGAACCTACCTGGACGACTGAGGGTTACACAGACATAACGCAGCATGGTAATATGAAAGAAATTACTATGATTTAAAGGTGCAATGTGTAACTTTTTGGTTGGGGGTCAGTCACCTGCTTGTTTCTATGGATATGTCATTGCTCTGCCTCCACAGTATGGCATTAAACAGCTCTACCTTATGTTTTTTCAATTACAGGTGGTTTTATAGCTCAAAATATCTAGAAAAACAGGCATTATGACTGTGAGCGGGGTCGCCTCTCCGCAGATCTGACCTGTGACTTGGTCTGGTTTTGTCTCCACGAAGATAGAAAGGGTTAAAAACCATACTGTGAAACAATCCAGATTAAGAAATAACATTTTCAGGGAGAACTCAGAACTTTATTTAATAACGATTTCCAAATATATCAGCATTGTCAGGATGAAATACTTAAATAGAGACAAAGAGCTGAATAAAACACACACACAAAAAGGGAAAGAAGAAAAACTTCTAGGTCACATATAGGTCTTTTTCACTGGCACTGTTTACCACGGCACAGCACAACACACTTTGTTTGCTTTTCGACTGGGGGTTGGACCTGGGAGCTGTTACGATTTTCTGTACCTGCTTCGGAGCGGTTCTAACCGTGATGAGCCGATACGACAACGTGATGTGGACAGACCGCTGATTGGTCTGAGGAAATGTCGTCATACGCGCGACGTAGCTTGTGGATCTGTAAATAATCACCCACCGTGTGTAAAAAACACACTGACAACACGACAACAGCGAACACGTCAACAGAGGATAAACAACGGAGCAGATTGTGAAGATGACCAGTGAAAATGTCGCCTAAAAATGACGTCACGGCAGTGTCAACCCCGCTACTCCACCCACTTCCAGGTGGTAAGGACTGCATGGAAAAGCTTCACTGTGTAGTGGCGTGCTGTGCCAGTAGTGTAGTCGAAAAGCTCTAATAGTCACAATAAACATGCACCAGATTGAAAAAAGAGAGTGAGATATAGTTCGATCAGTGAAAAGAATGAAAAAAAACATCATTCTGGAAAAGAGGGAAAATGAACAGACTGAAAGAATGAATCCCTAATGCTGAAAATGACTTCTATTAAAGAGTGCGTTTTTGTTTTTTAATTATCATTGTGGTATCTGAATCGGTATTGAGTTTCGAGTCTATTCTTTAGTATTGCGAAAACACTAACTTAAATTTTCACATCAATTTCCATAAAAGCTGAACAAATATTTATTGTCTGTATCAAATAGCTAAACACCAAGTATTACTTTTTTCTCACATCTGTTTCTGACATGTTTTCTGCGCTGTAAGCTGTCAGCTCGACAATGAACACAACAGTACCAGACACTTTGTATTGACTTGTTAACAACACATTCTGGTGTACAATTACAAACTTTTCCCAAACCGCCGTGTCGGACATGTTTACCTTTCTTCTATTTGTTGTCACTCCTTTGAACAGTTTCATCAAGTGTGGAATTCCTTCTCTTTTTTTTTTACAATGTGCTTCTTTGGCTGCCGTACCTAGCTGTCAGTGCCTTCTCCATCTTCGCTCTTTTGTGTAAATCATACTACTTTTCAGCCTGGGGTGACAAGTCTGAAAAAGTGCCAGTGCTGGAGTGCCTTTGTCGAGTTTTACAATATCTTTTCGCTGTCAAATCAACTTTTCCTATCTGTGTCTTTGTGGACAGGGATACGGCACGATTTGGCACATTTTGCTGGCGAATTGCACAAAACCACGCTGGAGAAAGAGCGGCTAACTTTGCGGCTGATGTAAGTACGCACCGGATCGGGCTCATCGCAGGTGTGTTGTGGTATGTGCGCTATGCTGTGCGAGGAGCAGGTCAGAGCAAGGCTAGGGCTCAATTGGCTCTCTGTGTAATTGCCCAAAACCAATAGAAATGTGCCGCACGGCCTCCAAGCCCCGCCCCGACCAGGAAATGCTCACGTTCCACATACCAGGTGGGCTAAGCTGCAAAAACACCGGGTTTAACATGCACAGAGGTCTAGTCAGGGTTACTGGGGAGTGTCAAAATAAAGCGGTGCAGGTTGGAGAAATGAGACGCCATAAAAGGAACATTTGTGTAAGTACCGATGAGGTAAGCAGGAAGTCCTTGTTAACAAAGAAAACACTTTAAAGTCACTGCACACAGTTTAATTTACAATATTTATCTGCCTATATTTGAAGCATGGAAGATACTCACAGCAGGCGTATCTTAGTGAAACAAAGAAATAGTCAAACCTCATTTATGTAAAGCTGGTATATTTGAATTCAGCAAGTAAAATAGTTTGTAAACAGATCCCTACATACATTTATATAACCAGAAAAAGGTAATAACTATAATAATCAGATAGCCCAATAATTAGATCTGATTATTGGTATGTGTGTGCGTGTGTGTCATGCACAAATTAAAAGAGTAATTGGTGACATTTTATTTTAGGGTGCACTTATTAACATCTAACTACCTGCTAATTAGCATAATTGTGCTAGTTTAATTTGTATTAGTATTTATTCAGCCCTTATTAATGTCTTATTCCCCATAAGCTTATTCTGCTATTAGTTACATTAAAATGTTTTAATAGTTTTACAGTTTTTTTCCTACTGTTTGTATTTTAACTGTTGCTTTTAACTGCCTAAAATGGACTTTGTACTTGTTGTAAGGCAACCTTGAGTGTCCAGAAAGGCGCCTAATAAATAAAATGTATTATTATTATTAGGGTGTTGTTAAGTTACTAGTAGCACATGGAATGTAGTTTTAACTTATTTGCGCCAAAATCTTATTAAAATCATAATTCATATACAAAAATGTCCTAGTATCATATTAATAAGCAGTAATAAGGAGTGTATTAATAGGAAAGTGTTCGTACATGTCTAACTAATAGCAGAATAAGCTTATGGGGAATTAGATGTATGAATAAGGTCTGAATAAATACTTATTAAGGATAAATTCACAACTATGCTAATTAGCGGGTAGTTAGATGTTAATAAGTGTACCCTAAAATAAAGTGTTACCGAGTAATTAGCCAAATAAATAGCCAGTTACTTAATAAACATAATGGAATATTAAACCGTGGTCATTTACAGATATTATTAGCTGAGTTTATTAATAATGGGTTTGTGTATTATGTCAGTGACGTAAGCTTGAGTATCCAGTCGGTCTTACGCTCTTCAAAAATGCTCCGTTTCACCCTGTGATGTCATAGTCTGGCACATGTCGCCTTTCTGCTTGTCATGGGGTGTGAGAGTGAAAGGTGGTGGGAGGAGGGCTGATCCCAGTGGTGCTAAACTGGCAAAGAAAGTGTTTTGTAAGTTCAGGGTGGCTTTATAATTTGTTGTTGCACTCAGAAGTTACAATATTTCGTGGTAAAATGTAAAATAGAGATGTGCTTAAAAGTATCAGTCACAAATCCTGACCTATGACCTATAAGTGAGTATTTTAATAGTTCCACCTATTATCTGTAGAAAGTAGCATGTGCTTGGAGCTTGTTTGTGTGTGGACTGGGCATGTTTATCCCAAGACTTAGACGGGTGGATATCCTGGATGCTTGGCGTCTCACGCGACCCTGAGCCAGACATGTGGACATATGTTAGGAGGAGAAAGGCTCTGTAGGCCGTGTTGCATGATAAGATGTGTGTGCGAGAGGAGGAGGCAACGTCAAGAGCAGCTTTATTGGATGATATGGCATGTGTGAGACGGCCTGTGTGCGGGGAGGGGGATTGGAGGCCAGGGAAAGCAGAACCAGGCTCTAATCTCTGCAGCTACTGTTTGTCCATGCAACCACATTATTAAGGTTTTTTAAAGTGCAATCTCTACTATTACTACTATTTTAGCCAGTGCCTCACTGTACATTGCAGAGGTCCAGACCAAAGGCCAGATGGCACAGCAGACCTGTTTGGTTAAACCTCATTTACTATCCAGTCGATGCACGTTGCTCTCTTTATTTTAAATCCCTGGAAATCCATGGATTTTCATTTTATTGTTTTTCCATGTTTTCCTGATTCACTTCTGACATAGTTTATAATGCACTACACTAAAGTATATAACACTTCAAGTAGTTATTTGATTGCTAGGTACAGAGTTTTGCAAAGAAAAAGACGAGTGAAGAGTTCTCATGGCAGGGTCATTGTCAAAGGTCCATAGCTGCAGGTAAACTCTAGTCCCTGCCACAAATGGAAGGAGTGAGTGAATAACCTAAGAATAATTAGAAAAATACTAAGAATCAAGGTTAAAATAAAGGTTAAAAAACATAAGTAACACCATATAATAGGACTTAGGACATAGTGAAGCCAATATTCATGCACATTCTGTCTGACTGAACACGCAAGTATCGTTAGAAATATATCAATATCAACCAACAAATCAAACCTTAAATTGTTAGGTGAGGTCTTAGATAAAGAAATCTATTAGTATCAAGTATCAGCAGAGCTCCCAAACCTTTGATACGCTTTAAGAACATAAAGTCCAAGTTTGTTTATACATGTGATCCGTTGCTATGACAGCTGCTTGAACTTTGACCCCCTCATCTATCAAACATCCTCCACACCTGCTGCGTTTGTGCGGCGCCAGCTTGTTTCCATAGAAATCCTGATACACAGATACATACACATATAATTCAGAGGTGGGCTAAGGACAGGGCAGCTGCGGAATCTCTGTGATCCCAACAGGAAATCTGATCGGAACGTCAAACACTTTCAGACCGCGTGTTTGCTCATAAATAGATAAAACTCACTATTTCAGTTGAGCGTTCTCTCTACTGTGTTACTATTTTATATCTACACTAGGAATCTCCAACCTTTAGCTCGGGAGCTACCAGTAGCGTTCCACCCCCTTCCAAGTAGCTTGCCAAGGAATTTCTGAATTATACCTATTGTGCTTAATAACTAAAATCTCATTATTTACCGTTGTAAATGTATAATTATGATGCATAACTTGTGCACTGATGAATGGATAATGGTTTATGTTTTATTAGGGTGACCAGATTTTCAAGATAAAAAAAAAAATACTGCCAAAAATATTCATTTTGTCTTCGTAGTACGTTAACTTCTTTGGTTCTTTTTTAAGACAATGTAGTGAAGTGTATTTACCTTGTTGACATGTTTCAGCTGCTGCTGCGAGCCATTTTCAGAACTGTCATCCCTGGTTTGGGTGGGATGGTAATAATAAAATTGTGAAACGTGTGCGTAATTAAGGAAAATTGTTATGCACTCAACAGTAATGTGAGTTAGTATAATCACATTTTCTTTGTATTTTGGTGATTTTTAAGCAGCTTTTCTATATTTTACCTAAACAAATGACAATGTATGCCTCTCTTTACTGTTGGCAGGGATCAAATTGCTTAAAAATAGGAACACCTGGGACATTTTGTGTATAAAACTGGGACAAATCACTAGTTTAAAATAAATCTGCTGGGACAGGGGACACAGGGCTCAACACTGGGACTGTCCCGGGTAAATAGGGACGTTTGGTCACCCTATGTTTTATAAACATCTAACTGTACCCTGTCTAAGGCTTGCCATGGCTCTTATACTTTCTCTATTTCTTCCTGCCGCTAAAATTAGTAGCTCTCTGGCATTTTCATTTTGTAAAGGAGCTCATGAGAGGAAAAAGGAGACCCCTGATCTACACTGTAAACTCTGAGCCTGACATGAGCTACTGCAGGATGTTTTCAGTTGGTTTGCTTTTTTGTGTGGTAAGACGATGCCACTACAAGTACTGGCAATGATTTAAATGGAAAAGATGACGAAAAAAAAAACTTAATTTACAATATGTCATTTCCTTATCTCAAAACACTGTGCTAATGGGATAGTGGCTGTTTTCAAACTTAGCTTTTAGCATGGATTTGAAATGCTCTTACAGTGCGTTAATCTCTGCTGATGAAAGCACCCACATTATAGCAAGCAGGTTTGTACAATAAAATGTTGTATTATTTTGCTATTATTGCTATTATCACCATATGAAATATATTTAACATTGTGTTCTAATTCTGCTTTTGTAATTTTATGAATATTGTTTTGATTTAGACCAATTTTGACTGATGTTACTTTGCTACAGTCAACATCAATTCAACTGTATAATGCTTTGTCAAATATTGTGAAGCCCTTGTAACTCAGCTGTACAAACACAAAACCACAAAATTAGTAGTCATTTTGTCATAACTGTGTCCGTCAACAGTTCCCCTCCAGCTCTAGAGTTTCCCCTCCGTCACGCTGCGACGATGCCCGTCACTTTCGCACGCCCGTCCGAGCGCTCACACGGACATCTCCCGCTTCCCAACGCCCTGCCGGATCGTGATTGGCAGGAAATGCTGAGCTCATCCTTTCATCAGGCGCTGAACACATGGAGGCGCCACGCACAGGTTGAAAGGATGGATTAGGACGGGAAAAGAGAGCTAGATGAAAGACAGGATAGATGCACGCGCTAACGGTGAGATGAAAGCGCGCCTGATGAAATAAGTGAAGGTCAAGAGAGAGAGAGCAAAGCAGCGATGTGATTGATGTGATACGGCTTGTTTTTAAACAGGACCCCAACAGCTCGTGACCATCTGCGCCTGTGGACGTGTCGCTAAAAAGTAACTATTGATCCCGAGGTGCAGCTGGGGACGTGCTTTTTGGAACGTTCCCCTCGCCTTTTGTCCCTCGCCTTTTGATTCCCTTTTATTAGATACAATCAGCTCTATGGGCGAGAGTTTGGCTTTCATCCGTTCTACTGTTCTATACTCTTTTCGTCTTTTCATCTACTATCATGAAAGCACGTACCTCGCGAGAATCAAATTGCAAAAGCTTTAATTTATTGCTTGACTGTTTGCTCACGCCTGATTGGCCACTCTTGAAAGTGGATACACAAATGTTTATTCAGCAGGAGAGTTTGGCGTTGGCCGCTTGTCAATTAAAGGCTTTCATTATTCATTTATTCATTATTTATGTACCACTTATCTGTTTGCGTCAGTCAGAGTTGTGTTGGAACCCGTCCCAGCTGCTTGTGTTGGGCGCACTCTGGAAAACGGCCAGTTAATTGGAATGGGTGCCTCTACTCCCTACATATTGCTGGAAGATTGTTAGATCCCCGACTTGTCTGTCTCTTTGTCTCTACATGTCTTGTTTGCTACCTTGGGACTTTGATTTCTACGACCTTTCACTTAAAGACATGCATGCAGATTGGTCTAAATTGTTGTGAAGTGCATAGGAGGCGACTATTTCTCACAGCTTTGTTCCCACGCTTGGAAGACAGTTTGGAAGAAAGGGTCCTGTGTTCACACACTTTAGGAATATATATATATATATATTTTTTTTTTGGAGAACTTTGTAAGCGTATAGTAAAGGTATTGTTATAATATTTTTCTTAAAAGTCCTATTTTGAGCCAAATTGACTCTCGTGAGTTTTAAGACATGTTAAAATGTTGTTACCTCACCCAAAACATCCCCAGAGTTGTGTTTTGTTTCATTCACATATTTGAGTAATCCTTTATTATTAGTCTGTCTACATTTCTAAAGCTCTAAATTACAGGTGTCAAACATGTGGCCCGGGCCCCTGAGTATCTATTATTTCTATTATTCTAATATTTACATTTTTCAGGGGGTTTTTTTTGTAATTTTCTGTGCCGCTTAGCATAGCAGTGTCTCCTGCGCCTCTGTGAGTGGCGCTTCCCACCAGAGCAGCACAAATAAAGACTTGCCTCTTTCCAAACGGTCTTAAAGGACCAATGTTTTGACTGTTGACTGTGACATCCTCATCAGCAGTTTGTTCACGGAGGTGAATGGGAAACCTGTGTGCTTGGTGCGTTTGCAACAAGTGGCGGTGCTCAAGGAATATAATCTTAAACACTGCTACGAGACACGGCATGGCAAAAAGTGCAATAGCTTGAATGGAGAATTGAGAACACAGAAGATAAACAAATTATTGCTGGGACTGAAGAAACAGCAGTTTGATTGCTAGCATAATATTACAATATTTTGTAAAAGAAAGAGTTCATCAATTAAAGATTACTGTAATAGATTTGCGTTTCTCTGCACAAATATTTGGACTTATTGCTGTTTTTGGGGTATATATGCCATGAATTGTCTGATCCAGCCCCTTTGGGATCAAAGTAGGTTATATTCGGCCTCCGGACTAAAATGAGTTTGACACCCCTGCTCTAAATGCTCCGTCCCACCTTGTGATGTCATTTTAAAGTTACCTTTTAACTTTCATACCATAGAGATTGGCAGTTCCAGGGCTGAAATTATCCAAATGATTCTAGTAATGGTCCATGGGGTTTAAAAACACAGTGGAGCATTTACTGTATTACCACTTGACATCACAAGGTGCAACAGGGTGCTTTCCGTTTGAAAGAAGAACACAGCTCAATAATGCAGGATTTGTGTGTTAAATATGAGTGACTGAGGCTAAAAACTCAGAATCTGGCCACAGAATCGTAAACTTTATTCCCAACTTCAACCGTTACATCAAAGCACAATGGTTTAAGAAATTATACTAGTAACAGTATTTGGGAAAAATACTACTCAAGTAAGAGTAACTTAAAGAGTAACAGTCTGGGAGTAACATGTGATTTATCATTATAAGTAATTTGAAGGACATACCATTAAATAATGCTCAGAATCTGGTATGTTCAGAGGATTTACACAACAAAAAATACAATTGTTTGAATGTCGCTCCCCACTCTTCACCCATTACACACTTTAATGGCTCCTAATCCTCACCTTGCCACAAAAAACACATATTGGTTTTTATAATCACAAATGCTTTGTCCTTTATACTACTGAGTTTTGTTTAGCCAATATTTTATACTCGCTCTCAAAGTATCATCCTCAAAGGAATTTATGGGCAGTGTTTGATGTCCAGATGCACTTTCAGATAAATAAGGAGACTTCATGGACTTTTGCCAGCAAATAAAATATGTACTTCACAAAGTTATCTTGTTTTTGACATTGAGGATTGAAGTTCTGTGACCACAAATAACCCATGTAAGAAGCATTGTCTATCGAATGCATCATTTTTATTGCTCATTGAAGCATATTGTTCTGTGCTTCCAGACACCCTGCTTTTATTTTCACAGACACAACAAAATGAATGGACAAAATGAACAATGATTAAGGTTTCTTTCTTATCAACGCAACAGCTTCTTAAACCCCCACGTCGCGGCTAGATTAGGCCGTCAGGTAGGCCCTCCATCTGTAATTTGAATGACGTGCATGGTCAGGCTCACGGCATCAGATCGTGTGTAACGACTCTGCTTTTCGCATTGAACTGCTAAACTATTTCCTGGAAAACGTCTGTCCATTGGTAACATATGACTGCACATGTCCTCCACATGCCTGAAACCACAAAAATATTTCTATGAACTTGAACCTCGTGCCTCCGAAGCTCCAGAATACCAGTGCCATAGCCCCTGCTTCCTCCCCTCGGCAGATCAGCCTATAGGATAAAAGAATTGCACCGGAGAGTCGGATATCATGTCATTTCCAACCTTGAGGAGCAGAGGTGCAGAGAGGATGACAGAGCGTGGACGGGTCTGGCTGGTCGTAAAGGTCAACAGTAGGCTGCAGCTAAATAGCAGCACTTACAGGCCTGCGTTAAATCACCAGAGATCTGACAGAGTAGAGCAGAGAGGGTTTAGGGAGAGAGCAAAAGGGCAGTGGAGAGGAGGAGACAGGAAATGAGATGAGTGACTGTATTACCTTCAGCCTATAGCCATGGCGTAGAGTTATGGTAAATGCATTGGGAGTGCATTAGAAGAGGCAGCCATCAACACGGCACCTAATATGATTTAACTTTCTCTTCCTGTATTGATGATGTTTGCAATCAGGAGGTCTTATTTGCCTTGCATGGATTTATGATGATATTTATTCACATTTACATAATTTAAACCACTTCTCTGCTTATGCAATTGTAGAGCCAGCCGCTACTTTATAACTGAATACTGCTGTAAACTGTCTATAATGATTTTTTCCCACTCTAGGGTCTCAGAATGATAAAAACCAGCTATTAACAACTAAAAAGAAACTGTTTTGTCTCTTAAAATCTCATCAAATGTCCTCAAAATGCCACTTATAAACAGTATACTGAAACCTATAAACCTATAAATATAAAAGCCTTAAAGATAACATAACTAAACTTGATTTAAATTGAAAAAAATATTATATAGGACCTGTGTAGACGAACAGGCTCTTCTAAAACCACAGTGTTGCCTGTAGTGGGTTTAGTAAAGTCAGTTACCTGCACGTACGTGTTACCGAGCTTTAACCCTATTAGATCATTGCTGATGCATATAGACAGTAAGTAGATCCCCTTAAGACCGTCTGCCAAGCATTATCTACAGCACCCTCCTCTAGTTCTTCTCCGTCTTGACTCTTAAGAACTGTGATTCCCACCAGTTTTATTTTTTAGGGAGAAATTCTTCTTAAAATTATTTTCCTCACACGCCTTGCTGTGTACGTGTGAGGGAAATGTTCTCTGATTGAAGTACTGAGGACTTTTGGCACGTTCATCATGGTGACAGATCTGTTCACAGGTTCATATTTACTGATTTGGACATGAAAACTAGACTAACCACATGGTTTTGCATTTACACTGAAACTTTAGTGTCAGACTAAGTGCCAGACATCCCCTACTGTTTACTGGGGTGTGAACCTCAGGACTAAAGAAATTCTTGTTGACTAAGAACATTTCTCAAGCGACAAGACAGATTAAACTATTACTTCAAACTACCATATTTTTTGGACTATAAGTCAGGGTTTGGTGGTCCTGACTTATACTCAGGTGTGACTTATATATTATATTTTTCACACTGACAGTCCATAGACCAAATATATGAATCAAAAATTAAAAAATAAATTGTTATCCGTTTTTTCCGTGATTTTAGAGACAAATAAATAGAGATTTATAGTCCGAAAAATACGGCATTACTCCAGCTAACTCCCTCTGTGCATTCTCCTTTTGCTGTTGTGCATATAAATTATCTTTAAGAAAAAAATTAAGACACTACTGGCCAATCAGTTGACTCAAGGGCCAAAGAACTCCATGGGAAAAAATGGAAGCACAGCCACATAACAGTAGATTATCTTACCGTGATATGCACCTAAGTCCACTAACACTGGATAAAAATAGATGGATCATTTTACACATACCCAAACACATCTTCAGTTATCAGATCAGAAATAATAAATTGCTGTAGCAACTGCCATGTTGACAAACCAATAACCGGCCACAGTTGTCATAAGAATCTGCTATAGATCTCCTGCTGGCCTCTCTCGTTGTGTGTACCAGTTGCATGTGGGGGCAAGGTCACAGGGCTAGACAGGCAGCCAGAGTCTCACACACTCACAAACACATTAACTGATCATGCCGCCACAGGGGGATTAGCGGAGAAGCCGACAGGGTTAGGAGAATTAGCCCAAAGTCTGCTGTGCCAGAGGATGTGTGCGCACAAAGGACCGCCGTGGCACGCAGAATACGAATTATAAGTGATTTCCAAAATTACTTTCTCAAGAGCGGGGCAGCAGCTGTGGCACGGAGCAAGAGGTCAAAAACACGGTCACACACAAGCACATGTAGCGACTGGAGAGTTATGAGGCGTAGTACAACGGTAAATCAACATCGTTCAAGTAGTGTGCAGTGTAGTTTTTCATTCATGCATGTTCGCTAATCCTGTTGTGGCTTTGAGGTGAGCTTGTTGTCTTCGGCTGTTAATGCATTTTCACAAATCTCTCCCCTAAGCTGTTCAATTCATCTTCTGAACGTTGCCTTCACTGCGAATAATCTACCTGTCTTGTTGGCATTAGCTCTGGGGCTATTTTTCATTTAAGAAACAAATTGCCACCTCGTTCCTCCATACATTATTTTAAGATGTATTGAGTTTATTCTGGAAGTTGCCATAGATGCTGACGTTATCTTTCCAGTTGTATGATTTTGCTCTGGGCTGACAGCAAATAAGTTAGCCTGTTTTCAAGCCACTCAAGGTACTTTTAGAGTATTTTTGTTACTTTTTGGAGCACATGAACACTGGATATTTTGCACAAATCAAACTACTCTCTATACTATTTTAGCAACAAGACTTTTCTCAAATTCTCCATTGAAATGAATGGGAAATCCACCTAACAGAAAGTGCCACTCATGTAAAAAACTACGTACTACAGTTGTATGTGGGAGGGTGAAACATCTTCTGGTCTCAAAGGGAGGGGCAGTATTTTAAGTAATAAAACGTGCAAAGTCTGGTACAGAAATAACAACAACAAATGATAACAAATGCCCCCTTTAGTACACCTTCGTGGCTCTGGATAATGCATCATCCAAATGAGTTGTAAAATTGGTATGCCAAATTCTGCAAGCCAAGAGTCATAATATCCAGGAAACAATGCTGAACTTTTGATGATCCCACAGGAAGATTCTGCTAGTGGCTTCTTCCACAGTAATGTCAGAGCGTAGGAGGACACACAAAAGCAGCTGGGGCCTTTGGTATGCGGCTCCAGAGCTTGTAATTGTAAAATATCCCCCCATGGTCACCACTGTCAGAGGGCTAATGCTTCTGAAATGTGCTTTAAGAATAGGTTTGTACAATCAGAGATATAGACTGCCGGGTAAGTGGTGGGAACACGGGGGATAAGACAGTGAATCCTCTGTAGTCTTGTGTTCGGTGGAAGCCATAAAAAGATAAGGAAGAATTATGAAAGTACTAATGACATAGTGCATTAGCGTCATAGTGTTAGCTGAAAACATTTCAAGATAAGGCAGTGTTTTAAGGGGTTGTTGCTATTTTAAATTCACCCGTGTACTTGTTGTTCATGCCCATAAACTATCTTTATAAATGGACATAGCTAACTTACTAGCTCCCCCAAATAGGAAGTGAGCATGGCCACGCTTCTGGCTCCATCCACTCCGGCTCCAATAAATTTTGTACTTAGTTTATTTAATTTTGTTTTACAGGGACCATTTACAGGGGCATTAATCAAGAAACTCTCCCTCTCTCTGAGCTCATTTCCATCTGAAGCCCCTGAAACATACAAAAAATAGGATGCATAAATAACATAAAACAATGCAATCTATATATAAGTATAATGACATTAAATATTTCTATACCACTCCCACCCTGTTCTGTCTGTGCCCTTAATTAGATGTAATTTAGTTGTTAGTTATACGTTTTTTTCTATATTCGTAGGCACTTAATGTTGACACTTTTGCATTGTTAAAACGTATTTTCTTAACTCAGCTCTAAACTTTTTGAAGTCTTTGCTTAGTTTTAAATTCTTAGTACTGAGAAAATGCCGCTCCTCTCTCTGTAACTGCTACAGTCTTAAAATATTTGTATTAACCTGCTCTACATAATCTTGGTGTTTTCATTTTGCTATTTTGTTCGGGTATGAAATTACAAAACAAAATGTGATGGACATTGGTAACGTACAGATGTGTTGACCATTTTTACATGAAATAAAAAACTGAAAGAAGCTGTAAGAGAATTGGAATCAACTGTTTATAAAGTTGTATTCTTATATTTTTGTCTCCAGGAAGCAGATGAAACAAAGTGAGGAGCAGTTGGCATTACACAAGAGCTCGGAGATGGACCACAAAGCCACAGTCCAAAGGTATAGTCTTCTAATTCCTGTAACGCTTCCCATTCATCTTCTTGTCCAGCCTGGCCACAATGCCTGCAGCTACAGCCACCCCCTCCCCCTTCCTACCTCCGGTCCATCAGCGCTCTTATGGAGGTGGGGGTATTAGTGTCAGGCCCGGTCTGCCCTTGAATCACTTGAGAAGATCTTAGGCTCCAGAAAGTGCCAGTGACACAGTGGAGAGTCTCGTGTGAGGCTGGGGCAGCAGATGGAAGCACTTCTTAGCTTGGCGCAGGCTAATGTTTCTCGCACACACTCTCGCAGCATGCAGCACACAGCCGTGATATGAACGCAGACACATGTGCACTCACGCCCATCCCACAGACAACTATCGCCACCCTGGCCCTATCATCTTTCCACTGAGGCGTTGGGCGTGTGAATTTCACATACTATTTGATGCTATTCTTTTGCCAAGCCAGTGGCTGCCCTGGTGTGTTCAATTACGCTGGCAATTTCTCTCCCCTCCCACACAGCGGTCTCTGATCTCACCCTCTGGCTCATCCGCAGCTCAACATATGATAGCACTCGGGCCGGGGGGGTCCAGCTATTTCAGAAGACGTAAAAGGGGGGGAAGCACCTCATCGCTCACACAACTGTAATGGGACACAACTATTGGGTAAATTGTCCGAGACTGGACACCATTATGCACAGGTCATTAGGCAGATTTTGTGCAAAGTGCTTTATATGAATCAACTGTTTTTAACGCTCTCTTGAATGCTCCATTGTACAGGAGGGATGGGATTGTTGAATATGCTCAAGGAATCCTCGTCCGGTACTTGCTACTGTAATATTCCTAAATAAATATTTGTAACATTCATAAAGATCTGGATACTCTTTAACACTCTTTGAAAAGATAAAGCCACAGCATGTTCAAAACAAGGCAGAAGCAGAAAGTCAGACTGGTGTGTAAACACGCAGTACATGAGGCAGAATTTCTAGTGTGCACAGGGGCCGGGTCAGTTTGGTTTGTTGACCCAACATCCACTTTTTACGTAGCCTTGATGGCCTCATGAAATTACAACCATCATGTTCTTTGCTGAGTGCAAAGGAGTTCCTGACCTGCCCAGAATATGTTTTGGATGCGCTCTGGATTCCTCCTTCTGGGACGCTGCTCTGGGCTTGTTTCTCTGGTAGAAGGCCTAAGGGTCAGCCCAGGACTAATTGGACGTGGCCTGCTGTTCAATTTCAACGTTCCAAGACAGCCTAAGCTAAAAGGAAGGCTCTCTGGAGAGGACGCTGTGTCTCTTCTTTTACTGTGATAGATCTAATAAACCCTCCAGTGTTAGTAAACTAAATAGCTGCATCTTATGGCTAATACCATCCTGTACGTTAGCTCCAGTGAATCTTCAATTGGAGACTTAGCGTTAGCCTCCAGACATACATAGCGGTTTCCGTACATATCTGTGCCATTATCCTACATTGCACGCTGCGTGATGACGTGCTCAAAACAAGTGTCCAATAGGAACTTTGTTTTCTGCCAAACACCAAACACCGTCCATTTTGATTGGCCAAAACTTTGCCAAAGAGTGAAGTGAGTCAAGATGGTTCTCAAGATGGTTAAAGCTGCTTTAAGTGCAGTTTATTCTCACTTAAAATGAACAAATACAAATGTAATAAACACCATGGAAATGCAGGAAGTGATGTGGCTCTGGCCCTGGACTTGACAGGAGCTGTTTCCATGACTGGCATCAGAAAAGTAATGGGGCGATTGCACTTTTTTTTTGTTTTTAGGGCAACAAGTTAAGTTTTTAGTTTACTTACAGACTTGATATTTTGCTATTTTGTAGCTAAGGCCCTAAATTAAGCATTTTTTATGTCCAAAAAGTTGTTTATACATGTTTGCTGTGTGTTTTGTATAAAAGAGTATGAATTTTATTTTCAGTTTTTTCTTTTTTTTTTCATCTCTATTTCTGGTCCTACAGCTTTTATTACAGCCACATGACACAACTGCAGCAGCAGATTGTGAAATAACAGGTTGTACTGAACAAAAGGATATATAACACTTCATTATAGGGTAAAAGGGACAGTTTTAAAAGTAAAATTAAGAAAAAAAATCCAGGCGAGGAGAAATGTACTAAAATTGCCCTTAGGTCTTTGTCTTTATTTTGCAGTTCTATGGAAATGAATAGGGTGGAATGCTAATATGACTACAAGGCTGCGTGCGCAATTATTCTAAACATGCCACTCGAGGAAGGCTCTATATATTTTCATGTGCTTTTATAATTTGCGTCATCTGGACTCAAGCACACATTTGTTTCCTTCTGTTTATTGCCGACAGGGTGAAAAGTGAATTGGAGAGGACACATGAGGAGTGGTTGTCAAGCCAACAGAGATGTGACACATTACAGGAGCAGCTCTCCACATGGCAACAGAGGCTAGAACGAACGAGTGGGAAGCACCGCGCAGCTGAGGAGGAAGTGACTGGGCTGAGGGCAGCTCTGGAGAGGACCGAGCGGGATGCCAGGGATGTGCGCCGAGACAGGTCATGATTTATGTCTTCCGTGTCTGATCAGTCCACGCTGTTCGGCTATGAGGCCATCCAGCTCCACTCCCCGTGCAATAAACAGCTCATAGATCACTCATTAGTCAGGGATAAACATTACATCAGGGCAGAACAACTGGCAGTCCAAGAATCACTCGAGTCAAATTCTGACATCTGTGTGATTGTTAGCAAAAAGGGGTTTACTTGTCATGGGCCCTGCTTAAAATATACACAATAGGAAGTACTGAGAGATTTCAGATTCTTCTGGTAACCCAGTGTAAGCAAATCTACAAATTACCTCCTGTTTTGACTTTATTTAAATGAGGCTTTTGAAACTAAATCTGCTCTGTTAAAGTTTATTATCACTCACGTAGCTTTTGTTGACTAGATTGCGGCGCTGAATGATCAGTGAACCAATAATATTAGCAGATAAATGGATGCGTAAAGGCTACCAGTCGAAAGTTTGGACACACACTCCCAGTCAGTGCTTTTTTAAAGGGTTTATTACTTTTGACATGTTAAATAGTAACATAACAGTAAATAGTCCTGATTTTAGGCCTGGTTTAGTTTTAGACCTGCTTTAGTCCTGGTTTAGACCTGGTTTTAGTCCTGGTATAGACTTGATTTAATCCTGATTTAGTCGTGGTTTAGACCTGGTTTAGTCCTGTTTAAGACCTGGTTTAGTTCTGCTTTAGACCTGGTTTAGACCTGTTTTTTGTCCTGTTAAGACCTGTTTTTTAGTTCTGCTTTAGTCCTGGTTTAGACCTGGTTTTAGTCCTTATATAGACCTAGTTTAGTCCTGATTTAGTCGTGGTTTAGACCTGGTTTAGTCCTGGTTAAGACCTGGTTTAGTTCTGCTTTAGACCTGGTTTAGACCTGGTAGTCCTGCTTAAAATAAACACAATAGGAAGTACTGAGAGATTTGAGATTCTTCTGGTAACCCAGTGTAAGCAAATCTACAAGTTACCTCCTGGTTTGACTTTATTTAAATGAGGCTTTTGAAACTAAATCTGCTCTGTTAAAGTTTATCATCACTCACGTAGCTTTTGTTGACTAGATTGCGGCGCTGAATGATCAGTGAACCAATAATATTAGCAGATAAATGGATGCGTAAAGGCTACCAGTCAAAAGTTTGGACACACGCTCCCAATCAGTGTTTTTTTCTACGTTTACTACTTTCTACATGTTAAATATATGACGTAGCAAAGAAAAAACAAGTTACTACATAATTCTATATATGTTGCTTCATATATTTGATGTCTTCCGTATGTTTCTTAAATGTAAAAAGTAGTAAAAAAAAAACAAAAAACCATTGATTGGAAGAGTGTCCAAACATTTATTTTCTCCGTTATAAATATAAATATGAGTAATGATTCTATTATTATGTATTGCTGCCTAAAAAATTAATTTCCTTTACTTCGTTTCTGGAATAATAAAGTATTATCTATTTGACAGGTAATGTATGTTTAAACAGCACCGATCATAAGTTTGGACACGTTTTCGACAAAGCAATGAATATAAAATAGTATAACTTTTTTTTTCTTTGCTAGATAATTGCATCTCATATATTTGATGTCTTTTGTAGGTATATTAAATGTAGAAAGTAAAAAAAAAAAACACTATGTGACTGAACCATCAAAATAAACTGAGGTTACTGTGACCTAATATGGAAAGTCCCTCAGTGTTACTTACAGAAGAGCACATGTTGAATCTAAACTAGTGCTGCCAAATGATTCATTTTTTAATCAGATTAATCACACTTTAGAATTTTGATTAATTACGATTAATCACAGTTAATTATTCTTCAAAAAAAGACCAAAATATTTGGACAAAAATGCAATTTATTATCAAAAAGTTATATTATTGACATTTTTCTGGTTTAGTCCTGGTTTAGTCCTGGTTTAGTCTGAGTTTAGACCTGGTTTGAGTCCTGATTTTAGGCCTGCTTTAGGTTTAGACTGGGTTTAGTCCTGGTTTAGACCTGGTTTTAGTCCTGGTATAGACCTGATTTAGTCCTGATTTAGTCCTGGTTTAGACCTGGTTTTAGTCCTGGTATAGACCTGATTTAGTCCTGATTTAGTCCTGATTTAGCCCTGGTTTAGCCCTGGTTTGGACCTGGTTTAGTTCTGTTTAAGACCTGATTTAGTTCTGCTTTAGACCTGGTTTAGACCTGCTTTTAGTCCTGGTTAAGACCTGGTTTTTAGTTCTGCTTTAGACCTGGTTTAGTCCTGGTTTAGACCTGCTTTTAGTCCTGGTTAAGAGCTGGTTTTTAGTCCTGCTTTGGACCTGGTTTTGTCCTGGTTTAGGACTAAAAGCAGGTTAACGTTGACAGCCCTAATCTAAACTAAACTAAAAAGCGTGTGTCATGTTTACAAAATCCATGGTGCACTGGACCTGAAAATGCTTAAATTCTCTTTGCATCTGACACGTAATTCTTGCATTTCTATGGTGCTAATTTAGATTTATTTTGTCCATTATTTGAATTTGTACAGCAGAAAAAAGTAAATCGTCCATAGGTGAACACCCCTTTTTATGAAACCCAAATTAATCAAATCACATCCCGTTTTAGAGAAGTATAAAAATGTCTTTGAGGCAATTCAGAACAGAAAGTCCTCTACTTTATGCCACTTATTAGCGATGATCAAATCACACTTGCTAAATGTCAGCCTCTTTGTGCTTTCCTCTCAGAATTACTGTGCACCACGGGCTGTTCTATCCCGGCTGCTGTAATAGATTGTTTTGTTCTGACACTAAATATTTACAACGCCTTTGTGTCAAAGAGGACGCGAGGTGAGTACAGTCAACAATTCATGGCCAGCATTATGAGTCTATTCAGAGCCTTCTCTCCTGCCTCTTTGCACTAGTTGATCTCTTTTTGGGAGTTTGGAGTGCTGCCCAGAATCTTACGTAAGCTGTTACCTTTTTTTTCTGCGTGACCGATACATTCTGGCAAGCTCTGAATGCTCCAACATAGCTCTTTATAACAGTTTAGTACTCCGAGTGCAGCTTTTGTCCTATGCAAAGGGACATAAAGCACAGCATATTGTTATTCAAAAGGGCAAAATTAACCACAAAAACAAATCGTGAGTGTAATTTCAATGGATGCAATTAGCAAATCACAAAGGCTGCCGTTATTACTATGTAAAAAAAAAAAAAAAACTGCAAATTATTAAAGCTGATAAGACATACACAGTCGTCTTTTTCGTTTTTCCAGTCGTGGCAAACATTTTGGCTGAAAAGAGTGTGCTCTCCCTCA
This sequence comes from Odontamblyopus lacepedii, assembly GCA_034769755.1. Taxonomy (NCBI): domain Eukaryota; kingdom Metazoa; phylum Chordata; class Actinopteri; order Gobiiformes; family Gobiidae; genus Odontamblyopus; species Odontamblyopus lacepedii. Next base: position 12,944,320 of record CM068357.1, read on the forward strand.
TCTGGATTTGGTATTAGCATTCTATTTACTGGCAGCGGTGGTAATTAACCTTGAAAATAACAATAGCAAGCTACTTTAGTAACCTGGACGGCATTTTGATGTAAGCCTGCCATTGTAATGATCGCAGTTTGATGCCAGGAATACTCAGAACGCTCATGGACCTAAAAAACTGCCCAGGAGTTTTACCTTTGACATAACAAACCTGGTAAAATTGAAACAGAGTGACAGGATTAATGAAACAAGTGGAAAAGAAGCAAACTACAACTCCAAGTATGTTTGATATAAGAGAACAATGTCATAAAGTGTTTAAAACCTCAAAAGAGTCAATTTCGCAATTCACAGCCCATTTTCTTCTATATTTGTTCAACCGTTTTATTCAATATTGTAGCGAGAGATGGAGTAAAAGTCACAGAACAGTGGACTCAGATGAGAATGCCGATAAGAGAGGGATGATGGGGCTGAGTTTTGCGGATACGTCCTACAATAAACGTCTCTTTGGAGCTCTGAATAAAACAGAGACCACACGCGACTCTGCCGGTGACCTCTGCTGAACTGCGCTAGCAGAGACCAAACGTTCCCCACATCAAATAAAAGAGACTGCACTACATAAAAAGAAGACAGTTCAAATGATTTGGATTATGAATAACTGTGTTAAATGGAGTATATTTGGCTCCTACCTTTGCGGCTTTTTCAGTGTTCTTTATATGACTGGTTTTAAGGTAAGTACCGTATTTTCTGGACTATAAGTCGCTCTGGACTATAAGTCGCACCAGCCAAAAAATGCACAGTGAATTTTTCAACACAACCTCACCCAAAATGAACTCCAAAATATATAAAATTATCACTAAGTCAGACAGTACAAATTTTCTACCTACCTCAAAGTGGCAACAAGACTTAGCATTTGCTCCCAATGCTGATTTCTGGACCCAGATATGTAAAAACATTTATGTCCAACAACTCCAACCTACAACTCATACAGTTCAAAGTCCTCCACAGATTTCATTACACAGGCTACAATTATCAATCAGACATACGCACACACTGTACACAACAAACCAGAGATGACTACCTACACGCACTCTGGCACTGCACACCAATCAAATCTTTCTGGGAAATAGTCACTGATTCACTTTCCACAATATTTAGCTGCCACATCCCAATGGATCCCTCGCTCTGCATCCTTGGAAACACATCTACTGTAATTCAACTATCAAAATACAACAGAAATCCCCTCCTTGTGTCGCTAACTATCGCCAAGAAAGTTAATTCTGATCAACTGGAAAACAAGAAAAAAAATACACATTTCAATATGGAAAAACCTCATGTCTGAACATATCACCCTCCAAAATGACACACACCGGGAAGACACCACAATAAACCCATTTAACTCTGTCCTATACTAACAACAACAATAGTGATGGTGATAATGGTGGTAATGATAGTAATAATAATTATTGTTGTTGTTGTTGTTGTTGTTATTATTATTATTATTATCATTATTATTATTATTCCATCCATCTTCTCTCGCTTAATCCGACTGGGTCACGGCGCAGCTTGCTGCCCAATCCTCATAGCACCTGACCCCCCTATGAACCCCTCTGCAGGTGGTGAGCCCACAGGAGGGTGGACGTCATGGTCCTTGATGTTAGTTCATGGGGGTTATTATTATTATTATTATTATTATTTTAATTATTATTATTATAATGATGGGGGCAGTGATTATAGCAACGACAGTAACAGTGATAGTGGGAGCAATAATAATTAACGACACTAATGAGAGTAGAAAACCTCAATAATATTGGCAGTTGTGCAATTATGGTGGAGATATTGCTCTGCGGAGTCTGAAGAGAGAGAGAAAGGGGAAAAAAAGAGGAACAAATAAAACACCCATAACAGAAAAAGGGCAAGCAGAGGACGGAAGCTGCAGACCCCAAACTCTGACTTTTTTTTAATGCAACACTAGTTGAGGATATCTGAGAGAAAAACACAACAGGGCAAGCAGGAAGGGCCTGTGATCAGAAGCCAACACCCCTGGATAACAGGCCCACATAACCCTGCCTTTTAATGCACCAGTTTAACCACCCACAACACACACTATCCAAACATAACCAACATTAACAGGTACCCTCAGACCCACACAGTATGTCCTCCAACCTCTATCATAGCTCTCAATCTGACCTCCTTAACACTTATTATTGTTACTGTCTGCACTATTTCCCAGTTGGTTTGTTTGTTTGTTTTAAATACATCACTGTTCTTTTCTTTGGTGTTGTACAGTTTCCTTTTTGTTTCCCTGCTCCCAGTTTGCCTACACCCATGCACATGCACACATACACGAAAATAATAATTTAAAAAAAATCCACAATGAAGAAGAAAAAACATATAAGTCGCACTGGACTATAAGTTTTGGGGACCAGGAATGGACATTTCATCTCGAAAGGCAAATTATAGTAATAACAATAGAACAGAGAACAACAGGCTGAACATGTGTCTGGTGTGTTTACTCACATATGAACGGTTATTCAGAAAACTAGAGCAGAAACAACAGAACAGAACAAGTTTACTAAACTGTCCATCTCACTCCAAATCACTAAATCCATTGAATTCTTTGTTCTTGGTGTCACTTCTGAGCAACTCCTCCGACTCCAGCTAAATCCATCTTTTAGCCCACGATTAGCTTTTGTTTTCTTCATTGCAGTTCGAGCATCCTCCGTTGGCATCCTTCGATGCAATAAAAGACTTTTAATATATTCAGTCAGTGCCTCGGCTTTGTACCTTGCCCGTGTTTACGTTTACATTTAGCTGTGAACTGATCTATTTCATATATAAGTCGCACCTGAGTATAAGTCACAGGACCATCCAAACCATGAAAAAAGTCAGAATAATACGGTATTTAAAATGCCAAGGTACGTCTCCCAATCTCCAAGCTAAAACTGTAAGCTATTCCAACATTAATGACTCTACCTTTTTCAAGCAAATATTCTGTTCTTGCGATTAATTTTTTGTGGGACATGGTTCAATTGATTTTAAAACCAAATACCAGTAATAGAAAACTCATGTTTGTATATCGATTTGGGATTCGTTATAAAAGTGTTTCCTCATCACAAACATACCTGGAGTTGTGTTTTGTTTCATTCACACACATTTAACACACAAACCCTGCAGATTTACACCAAGTTCTTCTGTCAAATAGATAGAAAACACTCTGTTCCACCTTGTGATGTCATGCAATAATACAGGAGTTTGTGTAATATAAGACCTTCAGTAATTAGGCTCAATTCAAGTAATTTTCAGTGGTTATTTTTGCGTTGTAGTGGACTTCTATATGTGAAGCTGTCTGAAAAAATGGACTTAACCACTTCCACTATCTGACCTCCAGTGGCCCCTAAAAGGATGGACGGTGTAGCACGTCTGGCATGGCCTCAGCTTCCTCATTTAATCTTTGCCTGACCTCACCTAACCCCATTACTCTTCGCGCACGTCACAAAACATCGCTCTTTTCAAACCGAGGCACTCAGGCGGTGTTACCAACAAAAAAGTAGCCAAGAGCACTTTCCTTTTCCACGGTTGACTTTATTAGCACATTTTAATTAAATTGCTTATTATTGGATGTTTGTGTTATGCTTTTGACACGTCGGTCTTCTCAGATCTTCAGCTTGATCAGGAGTACCTAACTGGAGGGATTTTGTTTATTTTCTAGAGAGATAAAAGGACTGGTTCCACTTTGTAAGTTTGTGCAGGTTCATTTTCTGCTGATTTACTTCAGTGTAGGGTTGTCAACAGTAAAGAAAACAGATACTAATGTATACTAAACCTACAGTAGTATTGAAACGAGAAATACTGATTCTAAAAAAGTCACAATAACCGGACAGAAATGAACCTTTCCTGAACAGCTTTAGAATAACTGAGCTGTAGTAGAACAAATGTCGGACTATTATGGACCACTATAGGACCTAAATGGAAGGCCACATGGTAATATAAAAGAAAGTGCAATGATTTAATATTGAAAATTACATTATATGGTCTAGATAAAGACATGGTATTGAGTTGAAATGTTAGTATCGTGACAAAACTACAGGGTAAAACTGAGGGTAAAAAAATCCTTGCCATTCAAATGTCACTGCTGAAACATCTCCCATTTCTGGTTTGCAATTCTGAAAGCTTTAGCAGATGCCAATTTTGTATTTGGCTGTTTAATTCTCCTATTGGAACTGCACAAGCAAATCCAGACTTACATGACAAAGTAGCAAAAGAGTCTTGGCCCACCAGGCTAACACAGTCTGGGAAATGAACTCGAGACCTTCTTAATGCAAGGTGAGGGTGCCAGCATTTTTGCTTCCACTGTGCAAACATCATGGTAAATGATCTCAATTTGTTTAACAATTTTCCACCTCCACTGCCTTCAAAACACTTTATTTTCTCTCTGTTTTGCATGGTCTGGTGCCCCTTACCTTCGCAGATATTTCTCCTGTTGAATCCGTCATGAAGGAGCTGTTGTGACTAATCCTGTCTTTTACCGGATATACTTTCCATTATATTTTTGAGAGTGCATTTTTAAAAGAACACAATGTGACTTTTCAGCTCAAAATATAGTGCTTCATATCAATAAAATATTATCAGGAAAAACTCACCTTTTATGAGAAACAAAGTGTACCCGCTTGGAGAGATGTCAGTGTGTTTATTGCCATTGTGAGAACACACTGTCTTCTGTTCAAGCCTGCATATCATGAGGAGGAAACCCTTAGGCTACGCTTGAGCTACATTTACTACCCCGCCAAAGAATTAAGTAATAATCATAAAACCTCGTATGCACTTTTGAGTTACCTTATCGATTTGACATTGATAGAGATGGGACAGCTAGCCTCTTTGCTATAAAATGCTACAATCTTTCATTCATCTAAAACATAGTTGTTCTATTCTCCAAATAATTACTCTTGACCAAGATTCTTGCTTAAGATGTGAAGAAATACATTTTAAAACATTTTTCTAGGAGGACGATCAAGTTAAACACCACCTTCAAATGCAGAACATGCAAAAAAAAACAGAAACAATAATAGTTTTGGTCAGAAATTCTCAGAACTACATTTTTTTTAAAGTTCCTTTTAACTTAATTATAAAGTTTAGTCAGCAGTTTTGAGAATTCAACAGCCAAAATAGTCTTAGTGTGTTTCTGAAGTGACACTTGAGAAAACTGCTGTAGCATCCAACGTGCAGAAGCCTCCTTCAACGCTGCTGCAATTAAAGGCTGGTGGTTAGAAGATAAACACCAGCGGTGACAGACGAAAGAACGAGGGAGTCTTCGGGAGGAGATTAGCCGCTGACAGAGGAAGGGAAGGGTGGAGGAGAGGGAGAGATCTGCTGCCTCTGCCCGGGTCATACAATATATTCTATACGACTGACACAAAGTTCAAAACAGAGGCAAGGAGAAGAGGAGAGACGAGTGAAAGTGGTGCAAAGTGGATTTAGAAGTCAGGAGAGGTCAGCTAGTGTGCGCTGTTCCTCATCCATCTGCTAAATGTGAGAGGACTGGCTTCAAGTGCGTTTAAGTATCAGGGGAATGGGTTCGTGACAGAAATTATGATCCCAATATCAAGGCTGCACACTACAGCACAAATCTGTCACCAACATAGTAGCAAAAAAACAGAAAAAATGACCCGTGAGCTTACTGGTGATGTGTTCCTGGGACAAGACACTTTGTCCCACATTGCCTATTCTAGTCACGAAAGGTCAACCGCAGCAAGTCCCATTCATAACAGGCAAAATAATGGGATAAAGGTACCAAATTATGTTTTTATTTAGTGGGAATGATCTTAAATATAGAAAAATGTATTGATTAATGTTTTTTTTGCTTTTTAATTTAAATAGTTTTGAGTAATCACCTGTCCACAGAATAATTTTTTACTTAATTTAAAAGACGGTTTCTCTTATTAAGTCACTTGTTTAATGTTTTTCTTTTTTAGTTACTGCAAAATCGAATCCAACTGTTTTCAAATCATATGTAATGTATTTTAGATCACTGTTTTTTCCAGTGAAAAGTTAAAGGTCCTATATTACGCAAAATGAACTTAAAGTGAGCTTCTAGACATTTCACAATGTTGTTATTTTATTCACTAAAACATGTTGTACTTTGTATCATTCACACATGTTTGAGTAACCGTTTCTGTTTCCAAAGCTCAAAATACTGTCAAGAAGCAATAGTTTTCAAGTTACCAGCTCCATTTTACCTTTAGTTCACTAGAGATTGGCAATTTCAGAGCTGAAACTATTCAAATGATTCTAGTGAAGGTGTATGCATTTTAAAAACACAGTGGAACACTTATTGTATTACCAAATGACATCACAAGGTGGAGTGTTTTCCATTTGAGACTCAGCCTAAATATGCAGGGTTTGTGTGTTAAACGTGTGAATGAAACTAAACAAATCGAAATCTAAACAAAAATGAAAACTGATGACAACACCTTTTGATTTTTTTAATTTAATGAATGTTTGAACTGACAGAAAAGGTACATAAGTAGAGATTTTTTGTTAAACTCACCGCTACTACCGGTATTTTTGTACTTTTCTAAAAAACGTTTCTTCACAATCTGCCACTTAAAGGTCTTATATTATGCAACATTGACTCATGTGAGCTTTAACCCGTGTTAAAATGTTGCTACGTCACCAAAAATATACTTGGAATTGTGTTTTGTTTCATTTATATTTGTGTAACCCCACATTATTAGGTTGTATGAATACCCAAAGCCAGGCATGTCCAAACTATGGCCTGGGGGCCAAATGTGGCCCTCAGACCAACTGTTTTGACCCTCCGGCATCCAGGTGAATTGGCCCATACGACCATAAGTAATACTTTTTACTGCATGTTTTTGAAATCTACCTTGATCAAGCAAATGTTGTGTGTCCTTTTCAGGGTCTAAGCCTGAACAAAGATCTGGAGAGTCATTCAGACCTGTTGCAATGCACAGATTTGTATTACTCATTGTTTTGACCACCAGTCTATGACCCTCGATCGGCCCACACACTTGTCTGTGTTTTAATATGTGGCCCTCGATGAAAACATTTTTACACTCCTGCCCAAAGCTCAAAATGCTGTATTTTTCAAGTTAACACCTACATTTTACCTTTTGTTCAGTAGAGCTTGGCAATTTCAGAGCTGAAACTATTCAAATGATTCTTGTGAAGGTGTATGGAGTTTAAAAACACAGTGGAGCACTTCCTGTATTACCAAATTACATCACAAGGTGGAGTATTTTCCATTTGAGAAAAGAACACAGCCTAAACATGCAGGGTCTGTGTGTTAAACGTGTGAATGAAACAAGACAAATGTCCAGCTATATTTTTAATAAGGAAACAATATTATAACAGATCAGAAAATACGTACCGTAACATGGGCCCTTTAATAAGGAGATAATATGAGAATGGCTCCTTAGAAAGCAGTTGTCACATCAAAAGTCACGTTTTATTGCATCGTTGAACAATAGCTTTTGCATTTGCCAATATGTCCTATTATATTATTAGATTCCACTCACAAATCCAGCATGTGTTATTTCGACTTTTGTGATTTTCATTACCAGCCCATCAGCATCACTTTTGCATACAAATATTCTCACTCATTTATACTGGAATATGGCTTTTGTTTCTGTTTTTCTTCACTGCCCTCCAGAGTGGAACGTATTATATCATCCGCGTCTGGGTCTGCTGCACTTTTATTGTTCTTTTTATTCACTCGTCATAAATAGCCATAGCTGTAAATTCATATGTCCAATTTTTTACAAGGCGTCTCATTGCTGCTTTGTGCGGACGAGTGAGTGTGAGAAGACGGAGGCTTTGAAGATGTGAATCATTTTCCCAGGTGACTACCATGATGTCATTGTAATAGGGAGAGAGAGAGTTCAGAAAGAGCCATTTATTCTCATTGGCTTGTGGTCACATGGTTCATAGAGTTTCAAACAAGCTCGGCTCATCATCTGTTTGAGTCCAACTTAAAACAATGCAGCATCTGGGGAATATGTTGCGCTCTTTTCATTACTCCCGGGGATAAATCTTTGTGTCAGCACCATCTTGTCTTTGCGTTAAGCCTTTAATGTGTTTATATGCTCAATACTGTGTCCTTCTTTAGTGCAAGCAGCTTCATTAGCTTAGCCATTTGAAGCCCAGAGGTAGGAACTGAAGTAGTATTTATGATGTAAAAATTCACTGAAAATCTTCAGTTGTTTATAAGACTTAGGTTTAGCTCCATTGCATTTTCAATTCAGTTTATTTAGGTGACATTTATTGCTATTCTGCCTCTTTACCCGACATTTAAAGACAGTAGGTCGGCCTAATGGCATTTTTGTATGATGATCTAGCCAGTAAAGAAAGTACTGTAAGCAAACTACCGCTATTAGCTTTTAGCGGTAAATGTGTGTGCGCTGCGGTAATTAATGATCTGCTAAATGCAAATAATTCACACTTCTCTTCACAGCTCATTTACATATCAATGCGTGTCCAGTAACGTATATACGGCCACTAGAGTCACTTTACAGTCGCTAATAGAAGAGAAAACAGCCTGTTTATGTATGGGAGTTACAGCAGCTAATCGCTAACCAATGAGAAAGAACCAAAACAAGCTTCAAAACCAACACATTTCCAACACTTACCGCTCGCACAGGCTCCTATAACAAGGTAAAACATGTCCATGTGGAATCTCGGCCCATATTGGCAAGATTTTGGTCAAACAATATATTGGTCAGGCCCTAAACTGAAGCATAGAAGATATAAAATTTTTGTTTATGTAATGACTAACAAGCATTTATGGGGTTTAGTTTGAATGTGTTACAGACTGTCCACGATAATCTGCTCAAATTTTAAAAGGTATTATGAGGTAGTGCTTATAAACTGGATACTGGTGTAGCACTATCTTGTTTCAGAGTTCAAAACAGAGGGTTTGCTTGTTTGGTGGTTATTTACTCACGGTTGCCACAGCAAACCTGTTGCATGGTGATTTTTATCTGCATGAGCAATGTATTGCTTAAAATGAATCAATGTGGGTGGATTACAGTATACTGCCTAAAAGACAAATGACTGTGTGTGTGCCAAAGATATTTATTATGTCTTCTTATATACTTTAACATAAGAACATAAGAAGTTAATGTCTGTGTGTGTGTTAGTTCGTTTTATTTAGCAATCTCCAGACTGATAACACTGGTTAGTGAGCATATGCTAAACCACTCCACCCCCAAGTCACTGTCATTGGGTTTTCAAGTCCCAGGATGTGATGATCTCATTCTCCCAAGGGAACAGTTTTCACTTTTCCCTGCTGATTAATCGGTATTCACTTTAAAGGGAAATTCACAAATACCTCCTACTCCTCCATCTGTATTTATTATTTATTGGCCTCAAGTATGTTGTGCTTTGTCTAAAATCCAACAAAAGAGGGCAGGTGGCTCTTACAACTGCTATAGTTTCTGGACTTATGGGGTTATTTATAAGGTATTGCACTTTCCATCAAAACTATGCAGGTTTTGATGCTCTAAATTGTTTTGCTTTGACGATGACTATAAAATCTTGAATCTTGACGCAAGTTTTGTCGTTTCATATATTAACTTTATATCATCCAATAAAGTTCTTGAAAGGATTTAGGCAAATTAAAAACATAAGCAGAAAAGTTGCATTTTTTGGACTTGGCTTCATGACAGTACTTTGGCTAATAAAGTCTGACGCTGACAGCTTATTCATACGCAATAAAACTGCAATGTGACATTATTTCAACTGCTGTGACCTGCCTTGACTCGAGATTGTATCAGCATAAAACAGAGGAGGGGACTATTGCTTTTTTGATGAGGCAGCACCGCACACACACACACACACGCATACTCAGATTACGCACACTCCTGTCTGTCCTTAAAAGCAGCATGGCGTGCGAGTGAACCAGAGTGCTCCCACATTTCCCCATCCTGGCTGCTCGTACTCCCCCCAGACCTGGCTCAGGAGCCGGGTTTGCACGCTTCTTCTCCCCAGGGGGCAGTCCACACGCACAAAGACACACGCAAAAAACATCCCAATTCATTCATGCGCTTACCTTTCTCATGGAGGCTAGTTTTTAGGTGATAGTGAGCGGAGAATACCTGACATGGAGGCACGCGAGCGTCCAGACTGGCTCGGATACGCTCATAGCTTATGCATCAGCGGACAGGGCAGTGGATTTGGAGAGACTACAGTGGTGCCATTTGTCAAAGGGGGATAAAAACACAGACAGAGACGGTACTTAATCAAATAAATCAAATATATGTCAAGTAAATAGACAAATGTATGCATAATACTGTACGTGGTAAGTATGAAATGATGTAAAACAAAAGAAGTAGTTGATTTTAAATGGTGGCCCAAGTTATTTTCATTTTAACACATTTCAGCCATCCTAATTATTTACCACAATGAGTTTATGTGTGATTTTTACAACCTTCAAAGGTCTGAGTGGTGCAACTAGCATGATAACAGCGCACACCACCACTACTACCTGGTTGCTTATAATTGTTGGTCTCATTTTGATGATCTTAGTCGACCAAAATTTGTAATGGTCGACTAATCATTTTATTTATGATGATAAGCATCTAAATGGGACAAGCTGGAGATAAATGGGACGAGTTTTTATAATTTTATACTGTATTTTTTTGCATTTCTACCAAAAAAGGCAGATTAACATCATGATTCACAAGTTTTATATTATAAACAAACACCCTTTTTGGTCGACTAATCAAGCGGCAGGACATTTCTCTAGTCGACCAAGGATTTCTTTAGTTGACTACAGCCCTAATCTGTCCTGGAGAAAGACAAATTTTACTTTGTTAACGCTACAGCTCCTCTAAATGCACCAACCCACAATAATGTTCTGTTATTTTACAGTCTTTACTTGACATTATGAGCTAAACCTTGATTAAAACATCATAACAATTTGCTAACGTCAATGGATGTTTGCAATCGGCGTCCTGTTATTGTGTCTTTTAGTGAAATATTTAACCCTCGTTGCATATGTATAACTAATAAATAATATTAAGGTTCACAGGTAATAGAAGCGTATCTTCTTAATTGTTCTAATACACCTTGGACAGTGGCCAGCTACTTACAAAGCCAAGAAAGAGCTATAAAACGCTCACAATGTATAGACTACGCATTAATCTACCGTGTGCTTTTTGGCAAGAGAAACTGAGAGTAGTATTTTTGTCCCACTTGGCTCAAAGTTACGGTTTCGCTATGGCATCACATGTAACGTAATCCTTCCTATTCTTTCAATTCTCCATCCCAAAATGCATTCAAATGAGTTTCCGAGTCAGATGTTGGCTTCAAACAGGCTCTCTTCAGGGTTCATTCATGCGTGCGTGTCTGTCTGCTCGGCGTATGGGAGTGAGTGGGCTGATGTGATTAGCCAGAGCCAGTGGAGTGGATAATATTGTGTCTGTCCTGGCTCTCAAGTCTACTGCAGCTCTTTATTACATTCTAAAACATCTAATACTTTATCACATTTACTGTCAGCACGCCACTAGAGCCCTTTCAAATCGCATGCAATAGTTCTCCGCTCATTAGCCTGTTTTTGGACGAAAATTAGGTCTTTTCTTATAAACTTCCGGATGTTGTTTTGTAATAATGACGTAGTAAAAGCAGAACGACTGGGGGTTGTGTCAATCATTGCGATTTTATTGATCAAAATCAGTTTCTTAAATGATAAAACTGTTTGTACGGCTTAAATACTCACCCTGAATTATGTAATGTGGTCACTTTCTTGTACTATACCTAATCCTCATAGTTTCCAGTGTCTTGGAAATGAAGATAAAAGAGTTTAAGTAATTCATTTTCTTGTACAAAATGCTGGAGGAAAAGTTATGTCAAATAGACTATGACAAACTGATGCTAACAGTAATTTCAAGGCATATATAAAAGACACAAATCAAATAGACTTTTTTGTGCTTTTAATCATGTTATAATGTTCCCTCATCAAAAGCATACCTGAAGTTGTGTTTAGTTTTATTAATACTGTTTACTGTCGTATTACTCTGAGCGTCAGAAATCACATTTAAATTTTCCATGGATTGTGACGTCATAGGTAGAGATATTACGGTCCGGGGTGCTGTTTGTAAATGCGTAAAACATCACCGCACTTGTTCTGTCATTAAGGCCATGTACACACGTAGCCGGGTATTTTTAAAACCGAACATTTCCCCCCCTCCGTTTATAAAAATAGTTTTATCCACACCACCTCGTCTTCGAAAAAAAACACCTTCCACACATAACCGAACATCTGCGTTTTCAACCACATTCATACACATTCCAAACCTGTAGATGGCGTTATTTCCATCACTTAACTGTCACTTCCGCCTAAACGTAAACAACAGAAAACAGGGCGCCGAGCTCCTTTGTCTGGACAGACTCGGAGTCAGAATTGCTCCTAAACACAGTTTAGGAGCAATTCTGCTCTCAACACACACACAGCTCTCAAGAAACGACTCCGATCCATAGTCTGCTCTGGCTTTGGCTTTGGCTATTGCAGTCGCCTAAACAAATGTCGCACGTTTGACGTCAGGGCAGATTCATATTTTTTGGCGCAGACAGTGACGTTTTAAAACGCAAAACCCCAGTTATCTCTGTCCACACAAACACGCATAAACGGAGTTTTCAAAAATCTTCACTTTGGCCGGAGTTTTCCCTGAATACTCGTTTTTGATGCGTGTTCGTGTGGATGACAGGTCAAAACGCAGCAAAACATCTTCGGTTTATCAGATACCCGGCTACGTGTGGACAAGGCCTAAATCGCTCCATCGTGCTAATATCTGCCGCCAGTCACTGTGCTTAAATAACTAGCTATGGGGTTTTTCATGGTTAATTTGGTTAATTTTCGCGGTTAGATGACTGTTTATCCACTGATCCGAAGGTTGGAGGTTCAAATCCCGCTCTCGACATTTACATCGATATGCAGTTCCAGCTCTCACAGATGAATGCTGTTGTTGTGTCCTTGGGCAAGACACTTAAACCCACTCGTGTATGCATGTGTGTGCGCCTTGAAAGTGGAAAAGCGCTATATAAAAACCATTTATCCTTTAATTCCCATTAATGATCCAAGCAAAGGAACACAGCCAATGCGAAATATTCTGTATTTTCTAACCATGTGCATTATTTTAAAGTTCTGCCAAAGCAAAGGTTCTCAAGAGTGCATTTAAAGGCCAACAGCAATACAAAATATATATCTTTTTTAAATTAAGTGGGCTGTTATGATGCTTTCTGAAAAAACAACCCTGGACTTGTGTGTTAAAGAGAAACTGTAAAATAGAAACTGATTTAATCTGAGTGTGGTGAGAATGAATCAAAATCTCCCTGTGGGTTATACTCTGGAGGTGATGAAGAGGTGGAGGTGTGGTGTGGGTGGTGACAGTCAGCAAGAACATAAATTAATTCACAGAACAGGACCCTGGTTTTCCATCTCAAATGAAAACAGATTGCGCAGCAAATTGCCTTGTAAAACGCTCAAACTCGCGTTGATTATCCTCTCTATTGGAGCCTAATAGAATCCTCTCCCCTCTCAGCTTCTTTGAGGTCTCACTGGAACAAGTGTTAATCCTATTCATCCCAAACACTGTCATCCATTCCTCAACACACCCCTAATATTTTTGCTTCCCGTCTTATCGGCCGAAGCAGCTGCTGAAATGACACATTACTTTTGGCCCCAACATCAACAAATCAATGCTCAGTGTAGCCTTGGTGCTTATCCGCGCTCCATCTCCTCTCAGCAGCGCCGGGCCTTTTATCTGCACTTTTCAGACACTTCTTTGCAGCCCTCACCCCTGAGACTGTGGGAGTGCGTGTGTTAAATATGCTTTATGCTGCCTGACTCGCTGAAAGGGTCATTACAAGAGTGGCATGTGTAAATATTGTGAGAGCGTTCTGCATCGTGACTGATGGATGAGGGGTTGGCATGCTCGTCCGGATGTTCAGGTGTGAAGAGCTTCTGAGGAAATCTGTTTGGAGATTTGTGTCACTCGCACGGCTACTGTATTAATTTATTAAGTTAGCTATTTAGCTATTATAGAGCCTGGCCCCAAATTCCATTTCTTAAGTCCACTTCTTTATAGATTCTATGATTGTAATGTAGAAAAGGTTTCAGAGGTAGTCATCTGGACGCTGTTATTTTTTTCATCTGTTTATTTCATTCATAAAGTATAAAACTCCACACAGAAAGGCCCGGGCATCGAACCTGCAACCTTCTTGCTGTGAGGCCTGAGTGTTGCCACTCAGCCACCATGCTGCATTGGATTTTATGTTTTTTAAATGCCGTCATTGTACTTGATTCTTTGATTTCTTTTTCCATAATTGAACTCCTTTCACAGTAAAGCTTCGTTCCATAACTTTTTAAGCATGTAGGTTCCTTTGAAACCATAGTGGTTTGTTCTCATCTCAAACAGTCTTTGAATATTTACAGGTAACACATTGCACTTTGCTTTTTGTTTGTTTTCAAGACATTTCAACTCCCACCCAGACTCCATTTTCAATTTGACGGTGCTGTTTTTACACATTAGTCAATTGTAGACTTATTATTTTATCGTATTGTTTATCTTCATTTTCATGTTGAGAGGTTCGGTGACGTTCAAGCAGCAACTGAAATCCCTTCTGTGCATTTCTGTCATAATGAAACATTTGTCACGTAAGACTTTGACACTCAGATTTCCTGTTTAGTTTCAGAGGTTGCCGTTGACCTGACCACATTTTCTCGATGCGTGCCTGACATTCTTTTATTTTGATCAGCACAAAACATGACCAGATATTTGTCAGTGCACAGTATTCATGTTTTTCCTCAATGTTTTCATAGGGACATGTTGACAGAATCACACCAGAGAGCCTTGGACAAGCTGAAGGACGACTACCAAAATAAACTAGCCTTAAAGGTAACTATCACAGCCATCGAAAAATAAATGAATATATTTTTCCTTTACTCACATTAAAATACTGCAGACCAATTTTTTTTATGTACTGTAGTTCATAAGGTAAAAAAAAGAAAAGAAAATGTATACTAGACAGACAGCCTCGAATGGAAGCAGCTCAAAATATAAAATATATAATAAAATATTTTCGTGAAATTATTTTTCACAGATATTTTATTCGTCTAGCTTAAGTGAAAGTTCAGAATTGCTCTCCACAAGAATGCTTTATTTTGTCTCAAGGGTCCTCAAAAATCCTGGGACTCTCTCAGAGTTTGGGGAATCTGATAATGAGGCGCCATTGTTTGCAAGCACTTTGAAATGTTTGTAGCATCTAGCATCTCCACTAAATGGTTTATTTTAGTGTTGATTGATGTCTAAAGGAAAACGGACTCTAATTTGGATCAGAACACCAATGATTCAGCGTTTAAGCAAACATTACCTTGAACAGATCCGTTTGTGAACAAGTTTTTAGCTAATTTTCGTTAGTACACAAGCAACAGTCTTCACTTTCACACATATTACCTTTAGCATGTGACCATCTTTATGAAGTCAAACTTTCTGAGTGGTATGAACAACCAGGTAGAAACGCACTACGGCCCGAGCCCGTGTGGTGAGGGTTATTGTTCTTTGCCCATTTCTTCTTCTCCATTATTATTTTTCTGTGCAAACGATTGCAATTTTTAGAGCATAGACGTCAATGAAAGTCCACAAATGAGGTAGGGGATTGACCGGTCTGGTGAAAAATGCAATAAAACAGGCATCATGACAATGCCCAAAGTGACCAGACTCAACAGTGCTGCCTAGAAGTATGATGAAAATTCGGTCTCGAGAGCTTAAATTCTTATCATAATTGGTTGATCCTGGCCTGAATGTAATGGACTATCAAGTCTAATACCACTGAACAGTAACAGTATAGCGCCCCCTACCATACACATGAAATGTCAACATTCATCTATGAATGACTACACTCAAAAAAAAATTATTACGGGCGGACATGGGGCATTTTTCATGGTTGATCAGCACTGGTGCAAAGCTTCCAAAGAAAAATTAAAGGTGCACTGTGTAATTTTTCTTATGGAGGATTGGGCCTGGGCAGCTGTGAGGAAAAGACAATAGCATGCTGGGCAGTCACGTGGGAGGGGTGTGCATGCCAGGGCGAGGGACGTCACTGCTGCAGGCGGCTTTAATCAGCTTTATTTTGTGTATACATTGAATTTAACTTATTTTTGTTCTCAAAATGCTAACAACTTTACAATTATTTTTATTTTTTCAGTTTTTCATTTTTTTTTGCATTGACACCTGAAAAATTACCATTATAGATATTCACTGAACATTTAAGTTGTGTTTCAGTCTGGAGAGACTCAGACAGACACAAAGAGAAAAAATGTAATAGTAACTTTATTGAATGAGTTTGAGAGAATCTTTGGCGCTCGGACAGAAGACATCATCTAATTAGTGTGGCCAGTTTACGTTTAGGAGATGTGTTCTTCCCTGGGCCTGGACTCTGGAGGTGGTAGAAGTGAGCCCGAGGAGAGTGAAGGGGTCGATGAGACGATGAGAGTGAAGGGGGCAATGAGACGATAAGGAGAGCGAAGGGGAGGATGAGACGATGAGAGGAGTAAAGGGTCGATGAGACGATGAGGAGCGTGAAGGGGAGGATGAGATGATGAGGAGAGTGAAGGGGAGGATGAGACGATGAGGGGAGTAAAAGGTCGATGAGACGATGAGGAGAGTGAAGGGGAGGATGAGACGATGAGGAGAGTGAGGGGGAGGATGAGACGATGAGGAGAGTGAAGGGGAGGATGAGACGATGAGGAGAGTAAAGGGGGCGATGAGACGATAAGGAGAGTGAAGGGGACGATGAGACGATGAGGAGAGTAAAGGGGGCGATGAGACGATAAGGAGAGTGAAGGGGACGATGAGACGATGAGGGGAGTAAAGGGTCGATGAGACGATAAGGAGAGCGAAGGGGAGGATGAGACGATGAGGGGAGTAAAAGGTCGATGAGACGATGAGGAGAGTGAAGGGGATGATGAGACGATGAGGAGAGTGAAGGGAACGATGAGGAGAGTGAAGGAGACGATGAGGAGAGTAAAGGCGAGGATGAGATGATGAGGAGAATGAAGGGGTCGATGAGGAGAGTGAAGGGGAGGATGAGATGATGAGGAGAGTAAGGGGAGGATGAGATAATGAGGAGAGTGAAGGGGAGGATGAGATAATGAGGAGAGTGAAGGGGAGGATGAGATAATGAGGAGAGTGAAGGGGAGGATGAGACGATGAGGAGAGTAAAGGGGAGGATGAGACAATGAGGAGAGTGAAGGGGAGGATGAGACGATGAGGAGAGTAAAGGGGGCGATGATAAGTCGAGGTGGTGCTGGGAGGAGGTGGGGCGTAGCACAAACTGAAGCTGTGCGTCTGAAATGGGCGTTTAAATTGGGCAGACTGGGCGCTGATTGGATGAAGGCGAAGAATCGTAAGTGGTGAAGGTGATGAAGGCTGAGGAGCAGGTAAACTCTGGAGAAACAGGAGCGCAGTTAGGTTTTCCACGCTGAATTTACACTAGCTTCACAACATTCAAAGAGCATTATTATTAGATCGCCATGGTGTCACTGTTTTACATTATCATTTACACTTTTTTGTTTAAAAGAGAACTGCTATCATTATCACAGACACATTCGCCTTCAGGGAGCACAGAATCATTTCGAATCAGTAGCAAAATTGGCATTTATTTAAAGCTGTTAAACTTATCTACTGTGCATGTCTTCAATTACAGTTTGTATTACTAAGAAATAAGTTGAAAGACATGCATTTTTACTGTTAGTTTAGTCACTTCTGCACAGATCTGACCTATAACTTGGCCTCCTCCACAGAAGTTACACAGTGCACCTTTAATGGGCAAATATTACTCTGTTTTCTGATCTGTTGTAATATAATTTCCTCATCAGAAACATGCCTGGAGTTGTGTTTTATTTCATTCAAACATTAATACACAAACCCTGTATCTTTTGGAGAAAACCTCCAGTTCCACCTCTTGAAAAGTATCACTGCATAGCGTTACAAGGTGGAACAGATCATTTTGTGCTTTGGAGGTGTAGACAGTGTTACTTAATCATGTGTGAATGAAACAAAACACAAATCAGGGTATGTTTCTGATGAGGCAACAACAGTCTAACATGACTAAACACTCACAAGAGTCAATTTTGCGTAATTTAAGACCTTTGACCTCACCGGCGACATTACTGCAAATACATATAAAGCCTAATGATAGTAAATATTGCATCCACGTTGCTATGCCGTGCGCTCCAAACCATTTTCCATATTTAAACACCGGCTTAGGGATTTGAAGTGTCACTGAAAATGTAACACGCTAATGAGGTTTAGGCTGTAAAAATGTCATGTGCGCCCTGAAACCAAACCAGCCGTCACTTTCATATGATCCGCCGCATACACAAGAAGACCACATAATCCGGTTTTCCCATACTGCATTATGCTATAGCAACAATGCAATAGTGTTCACATATGACCTCATGTGTTTTGCTATGCCCCGAGGATGTGCCTTGAAATTAGCTGCTGTAACCGGATCAATATGCTGCATCATTCACTGTTATCATTATGTGTAATTAGCTGAAGTAAATCTCCCATAGCGCAGCGTGCCAGGGTGTGGGGTTTGGGCCCATGTTTGGATCTTGGAGGGAGCAGACGGAGGGACTGGTTCCAAGTCATTGTCACATCCCGTAGTGTTTCAAGGAGGGGCGGGTAGTCTTGCCAAAATTGCACTCAAGTTAGGGTATTGCATCAAAATAATTATGTATAAACAGCATTTTCTGGTGTTTCCAAATGATAAACAATGAAAATGCAGGCGGCGCAATGGTTAAGTGGTAATATACAGAGACACAAGGTTTGGGGTTAGATTCCCAATTCCCTTGTGTTTCTGTGTAAGAAGTCACTATGGCTACGTTCAGACTGCAGCCTGAAGTGAGCCAAATCCGATTTTTTTCGCCCCCATGTGACCGGTATCTGATCTTTTAATGACAGTCTGAATGACACAGATCCGATTTTTTCAAATGCGACCTAGGCCACTTGAATATGTGCTCCTAAAAACCGATAAATATCCGATCTTTTGCCATGCGGCTTCAGTCTGAACCGCCAGGTCGCATTCATCCGACCTACACGTCATCAACAAGCTAGAGTTTGGCTATTGTGCTGTAACAAGCACCTGTTGTGAGCCAATATAGCCTAACGCCGACGTTTGCTCACTGAAAAATTGCCGAAAACGTGTTTCCTCTCGCGAGAGTGGTACGACAGCAACTTTAAAATCACCAGTTGCTAAATGCTCACGTCCATGTTTAGGCGACTTCCATAAACACTGAGTATACTCGTTGTGTGTGACGTCGCTGTGTCCTCCAGTGCTCATGCGGGACACTATTGGGTCATTTAAAGTTCACACTGGGGATCACAAACAAGTCGGATTTCATTGGAAATGTGAACGACCTCGCAAAAAAAATCTGATTTCACAAAAAAATCCGAATTGAGCATTAAGCCCTGCAGTCTGAACGTAGTAACTTTTAGTAAAAGGTCCAGGAACTACTTAGTCCAAATCTTCTCACATTTTATCAACTCATTTTATATAAAAAGATTCAAGCTAGAACAAATAAAAAAGGTTTCTATGTTAGAGGTGTTACTTTATGGAACAAGCGTGATGATAAAAGTAAAAAAAGTCAAAGACAAATGTAGCCTTTAAAAATAGCTATAAATCCATGTTTTTTTATATTTATGAGTCATTGTACATAGTTAATTTTTTCGTGTTTTTTAATTTCCCTTGTAAAAGGATTTTGTCTACATTGATTAGTTTTGTATATATGCATATTTGTATACATGTATGTGAGTTATTTCTTTTTGTAAATAGGTTTCGCATCATAAGTAAGTTTTACTTCTGCCTTTACCTTTTTGGTCAGGATGATACTATTGTCATATTGTTTATCTTACCAATTTGTATATGGCCGAATAAAATCACATCAATCAATCAATCAAAACCAATACATAAATAGTACATTAACAAGGATCAGGTAGCCAGAGTTATATCACTAGTTCTAAATAATTATTCACATAGAAGTGCCTCAACAAAATTACTTTGCCAATGTTTTGTAATTGTCTTGGCATCTCTAACCAACAGAAATCTTCCAGACCGTGAGATCACAGAAGAAGCTTGGACATATTATAGTAGTATGGATAAGATTAGCAGGCTTCAGGACCAGCAGTCTGAACAAGATAAACTAACTCTCCTCTCCATATCACGTTCAGAGCAAAGCAATCTGTCTCCTATTAGCCCAACAGTGGAGCAGTGTCTCGGCTCAGAGTGGGCACAAAGCGCTCCGGAGGTTCAGTTATAGACACAAATAACATGGAAATTAATAAATCAGTTCCTTGTTGCAAATGTTCATACATTTCCTGCTTGCTTGACGTTGTTTTGCATGATGTTTACAGTTCAAATTGAGGGACAAACATGCAAAAACAGTATGAATTAGTTACAATTAGATATAATTGGTCTTTGTGTGTGTGATACCAAGGAATTGAAGCAGCTGCCAGTTAAAGATTATAAAGGGCCATAAGTGCAGATGAAAACATAGTGTCAGATTTCTTTGTCTATGCTTAAAGAAAGGGTATTTTAATTTTACGGGGTTTTAGTTGCTAACACATAACATATTTAAATCACCACGTTACCTTTTATTGTTTTGAAAATGCTATATTTGCCAACAACACCGTATTAACCTGCTTTATAAGGTTCACTTTTGTTTTTGGCGAGTCGCCCCTCCCTTTGCTCCCCACGCTAATTCACTCCCCCGCTTAGAGAGCAACGTGCATCAGGTTTGTCAGGTTGTGGTGTACAGTTTTGTGTCATGTTTTTGTATACTTATGGAGAATTGTTGTGTGGGAGCATGGCTGACGTAGGCTTGTGGGCAGAGCTTTGGACAGAACTAACTGTAAGGAGGGTCTGGAACAACATTATAACATGGTAGAGCTAGGAGAAAAAAAACCAGAATTGGCTTTATAACAATGAACAATACACTGGTAATAAATAATCTTATAGTGTGAATTGAAGATCAGTTTTTCAAGTCTTAAAAACTTGAAAAACTGATCTTTTTAAATGGTTTGCAGTGATCCAAAGTTATTCCTCACTTACCTCATGTATTCCAAGCCTCCTGGCGTTATAATATCGCTTCTCGCAACTCTCAGAGATCACTGTGTAGTTTTGCCGTGACTATAAAGCACGTACTTCCTGATTATCGGACTAAAATGCTTTATGATTAACTGTAGGCCAGGGGTACTCAATTACCAACTCAAAAGGTCAACTTACCAAATTTACAGTGTTTCCAGGGTCCGAAAAACTTAAACTTAGAACTTCTGACAAAAAATGTAGTAAATCCACATGTAGTGTATGTTCTGTCCAAATCCGTGTGAAAAGCGAAAGGCCAAATTAAGGCCAATTTATGGTTCTGAGTCAAAACGTCTGTGTCGCCGTGTACCTCCCAAATTTTCTAACTACACGTCAAAACGATGCAGACGATAAGGGCTGTGATTGGTCCTCCCTACCACCCAATAATGTGTTTAATGCAGCTTTGCGCACATTTGTTTACGTTTTACAGAAACAAAACTTAAAACCACATGGCTAATTTGGATAAGTCGTGAGAGGGCGCTCTAGGCTTGTGTGTCAGTATCTGCTGCTCCCATTACTCCTGTACCAGTCACTTGGCGCTCTACTGAATCGACTGTCTGGTATCAGTCGATCTCACCAATACTTCTCTACCACTGAAAAAAAGGTAATCGAGCACCAGAAAGAACGTTTGGCGTGAGCTAGAAACTTGTGAGGGACTGGCGAAAGGCGGGGGAAGGAGAACACAGCTTCACAGCAAAGCACAGGCCAATGAAATACTGCGTGGATCCGGAACGCTATGAAAAAAAGGCTAGAGAGAGAGAGATTGTTGTGTCGGTCAGTACGTTTGGGTCCAGATCCAGACCGGAGTCCACCATCAGAGTACCTCTGATGTAGGCAGTATGCAGCAGACATATTTATATATTTATATACAGATATATTGACCAGATATATACAGATATATTGACCTCAAGAGCTCAATATATCTGTACTGGGGCAAGACAAATGTTGCTCAAATAAAGGGCAAAAATGAGCACAGGACCTTCAATCAAATCGTGGCAAATATTTCATTATATACTGTCAATGTTATAGATTTATGTCTTGGTTTCATAGATAATTATAATTTGAGATGGGAGCCACAATAGAGGATCTCTGGGCCAACCAAATGTCATTTCTGAAATGAGCTTAGCTTGGTTTCTGGGTGCTTTATGGACACTCCAACTTCCTCCCATATCCAGACGCTTGCATGTGTAGAGAAATTGATGGCTTTAAATTGCTCTTAGTGAGTAAATGTGAGAGTGAATGGTACTTATGTATGTTCAGGGTGTACCAGCCTAAAGCTATCATTTCTGGGACTCGCTCCGGTCACATTATAATAGGAAATTATAGCGGAGACTCTGTGAAATAGGACTCTGCAATTAACTGAATTTCAATCAAGATAGCAGTAATTGTGCCAATAAATTACAACAAAATGGCGTAGAATAAAAAGTAAATCACTCTCTTGAACACAGGCCCTTGTCTAATCTACAGTTTGTGGTTTTAAATCAGAAATCTTTACTAATCAATGATCTGTATCCTATGTGATAACCTTTGACAGCATAAACATTGCTTCAAATAATCATTTACCTGTGACTATGATTTGTCTCCCTTTTGCTAAATAGTAAATACATAGTTTATCCCTTAGTTTTCCTTGTTATTTGGTTAGAAATGATTTGGCAGTGAGAGCACAAGTCTGGAACCACTGCAGTGAGCTGTCGATGTTTTGCAATTTCATTAATTATTCAAAACTAGGGTTGCCAAAGGTATTGAAAATCAGATACATATTGAGTAAAGCTAGTAAAACAACCACATAGTATAATAATAAAGAAAATACTAAAGAAAGTAATATTATTTTGTCTCGAAAATGAAAAAACTCTTTGTTGTTTTTATGGCATCGAAATCTGTATTTAATATCAAGCCTTTTCCTTAGTCAAAATTGAGTTTGAAGTTTGTGTATCTTTACATTATTCCTCACAGGAATTTGAGAAAACATAAATCTGGACACTGAACTAAGTGCAACCAAGGATACAGCCATCCAAAGCTTACATTAGTTCCTTGAATTAATCTTATAGAATAAATATTGTCTTTTTAAGTAACTTATTTTTCCCTCTAGACTAACTAATGCTAGCCTGTCTTGTAATGATGTATTGTATATAAACTTAAAGCTCCCACTCATGTCCTTTTTACTGCTGTGTTTCCATTATGGGCTTCCCCGGCCGCACATTACCCCATCACCGCGCAGAGGAAGTGGTCATTGACATGCAACACAAATGGCAGCTGTGTACAGAGAGCTAAAGGATCGTCACCCTGTGAATCGTCCACGCTCACACGTACACATTTGCACAGAGGAAGTGGTGTCTTCTTCGCCTGTTTTGCACACACGCAACCCTCCCCCTCTCCCCCACCAAACCCCAGCCGCCTCCCTTCCCCGTACTCTGATTCATTCACACGCTACTCTCACACCCACAGCCACCGCTGCTCGTCTGGGGCTCTCTGGCACGCACACATCCAAACGCGCACTCCGAAACAATGGGTGCACACCATCAGTTAGTCTCCAGCTGCAAGCCAAAAGCAAACAAGGTGTCCCCGGCTCCGTCTCGCACGATAACATATGTTTAAGGGGGATATACTGCACACTACCATGAGTTTGGACACACCTTCTTTAAGTCTGTGCACTGTAGATATACACTGAAGACTTCAAATATATGCAGCAAGATGTATGGGATTTATGGGGTAAACTGTAAACATGTTTTATAGTTTAGATGCCCTTTGCTTTGCCCTTGGCCTAAGTCTCCTGAAATGGTTTTCACTTTTCACAGGGGAGTCTTAGTGGAATGACAATAGTGTGGAAATGAGCGATCAAAGCAAAGGGTGGCTGCTTTGAATCTGAATTAAGAAACATGCTTTAGTTATTTCACACCTAAAGCTTGTGTGTGTTGCTAGACCTTGTGTTGAACCTGCATATGACAAATAAACAATCTTGAATCTTGAATCTTGAAATCTTGAAATATATTTTTGTTTACTGCATGCCATAAGTCTTCATTCATAGTTGTGGTGCCTTCTCTGTGAGTCAACAATGTAAATATTCATGAAAAGAAAGGAAAAAAATGTGTCCAAACTGCTGTATTGCTGAAGAAAACATACAGTAGACAATACAAAATAATACTGAAACTGATTTATCCCACTGTCACAATATATATAATAAGAATGGTTTTCCCCCTGAAAAGTATTCTCGGTGTAATATTGTAAAAAAGACATGCAATAATCTGCAATAAACAAATGAACTGCAATAAATGAATAGCAGAATGAAACACTGCCTATAATGACCCAAAGAAGTTCTGTATTCAACCCCTTTGACCTCGTATTACAGAGAAGTAACTTTGTACTATATAATTACTTTTTTCTTCTTCTTCCATCTGCCATTTATTGATCGATTTAGTAGTTGATGCAGTAGTTTTCATGTCAGACCTACCCACTTCCAAGACCCGTCCCTGCTGTGACCCCTGATGACAGTTTTACAGTTACACATTTTTTCTTTTACGGTGGAAGGATGTGACATGCAAACCGGTAACTCTGCTGTCATGGCAAGAATGGCTCTTTGCACAATTCAGTGAGCACAACTTGCGTGACCTTCAGTGCATTTTGGTAGTAAAAGTGCAATGCAGTGCAGAATGTACAGCCACAAAACCAAGGTTACATTTTCCCCTTCACAGCCTTTAAAACAAAACTGTCACAGATCTAAACTCTAATTTAGTTTTCATCCACTCTACATAATCCTATTTCATGTTTTTGGGGTTAGGATTGTGCATATTTTAGTGTCTGTAAATACTTCAGTGTCAGTGGAAATATGCAGCCAAACACTGGACTCTATGTTTTGGTTATGTTTTTTTATTCTTTCCTGTTTATATCAAATCTGTTGAAAAAGCTTTTATTGCAGTGGATCAGGGCTGCATTTCATTTAAAAAAAAATCACAAATGGCCACTTTTAGTTAAAAAAAGAAAAGCATCTTTTTCTTAAAAATATTGCTAAAACAGTGTGGAACATGAATAAATATGTGTGTTTAAATGTTATTAGTAAAGCACAGTGGAATATTAGCATATATTTTCTTAAAACCTCAAAGACATGTGCTGATAAAGATGTATTTTAGCTATAGGCAACTTTTTGACTGAGAGTTTTAAAGCTCTTCCCATGTGGATCTAATCACATTCACATTCCAGTCAATGATAACTGTTTTGAACAAGTTAAAGAACACGTATTATGCAAATTTTACTTTTTTGACCTTTAAACCATGTTATATTCATCAGTACTTTGTTATAGACATTTTGGTCATTTAGTTGTGTCATAAATAAAAGACTCCAGACTCATTTGTCCATAAACCCGCAGACTCATTTCATGATCAAATTGTTTTACAATGAATACATGGTTCTGTTAGTGTAGTATTTGTTTACTCTCTGATTGTTCGTTCCCATTGCTGACAGCAGAGGGAGCTCCAGCACCTACATGACTCTTTGGAAATGGAGAAGTATAGAAAGTATATTTTCCAAAAGCGCAAAGACATTACTTTAAGTTACAAATGTGCAGTACCCAAGGTGACCAAAAGCATGTTTAAAAGGTGAATTAAAGACAGAAGAATGCATAATTTGTGTTCTTTAAGGCTGGATTTTCAAATGTGACAGGAGGCAATAAGTATTCAGCATTAGTCAACTTGTTCTTACCTTTCAGAAGCCCTTTGGCACATCAATAGTTTTCACATGGATGAATTTTAGTCATGCGGGGGGAGAGCTGCTGACCTCGACTGGGGATGTTGTCGGGCGGTGGAAGGAATACTTTGGGGATCTCCTCAATCCCACCGTCACGTCCTCCGAAGAGGAGGCCGAGGCTGGGGACCCAGAGGCGGACTCATCCATCACCCTGGCCGAAGTCACTGAGGTGGTCAGAAAGCTCCTCGGTGGCAAGGCTCCGGGGGTGGATGAGATCCGTCCTGAGTACCTTAAGTCTCTGGGTGTTGTGGGGCTGTCTTGGTTGACACGTCTCTACAACATCGCGTAGCGGTCGGGAACAGTACCTCTGGACTGGCAGACCGGGGTGGTGGTCCCTCTGTATAAAAAGGGGGACCGGAGGGTGTGTTCCAACTACAGGGGAATCACACTCCTCAGCCTCCCCGGTAAAGTCTATGCCAGGGTGCTGGAGAGAGAGTTCGGCCGATAGTCGAACCTCGGATTCAAGAGGAGCAGTGTGGTTTTCGGCCTGGTCGTGGAACACTGGACCAGCTCTACACCCTCCATCGGGTGCTCGAGGGTTCATGGGAGTTTGCCCAACCAGTCCACATGTGTTTTGTGGACTTGGAGAAGGCATTCGACCGTGTCCCTCGTGGTGCCCTGTGGGGGGTGCTCGAGTATGGGGTCCGGGGCCCTTTGCTAAGGGCTGTCCGGTCCCTGTATGACCGGAGCAGGAGCTGTGTTCGCATTGCCGGCAGTAAGTCAGACTTGTTCCCGGTGCATGTTGGACTCCGCCAGGGCTGCCCTTTGTCACCGGTTCTGTTCATTGTATTTATGGACAGAATTTCTAGGCGCAGCCAGGGGCCGGAGGGGGTCCAGTTCGGGGACCACAGGATTTCATCGCTGCTTTTGCGGATGATGTTGTCCTGTTGGCTCCATCGAACCAGGACCTGCAGCGTGCACTGGGGCGGTTTGCAGCCGAGTGTGAAGCGGCTGGGATGAGAATCAGCTGTTCCAAATCCGAGGCCATGGTTCTCGACCGGAAAAAGGTGGATTGCCCTCTCCGGGTGGGTGGGGAGTCTCTGCCTCAAGTGGAGGAGTTCAAGTATCTCGGGGTCTTGTTCACGAGTGAGGGGAGGATGGAGCGCGAGATTGACAGGCGGATCGGTGCGGCGTCGGCAGTGATGCAGTCGCTGTATCGGACCGTTGTGGTGAAGAGGGAGCTGAGCCGAAAGGCGAAGCTCTCGATTTACCGGTCAATCTACGTTCCTACCCTCACCTATGGTCATGAGCTCTGGGTAATGACCGAAAGAACGAGATCGCGGATACAAGTGGCCGAAATGAGTTTCCTCCGCAGAGTGGCCGGGCGCTCCCTTAGAGATAGGGTGAGGAGCTCTGTCACACGGGAGGAGCTCGGAGTAGAGTCGCTGCTCCTCCACGTCGAGAGGAGCCAGCTGAGGTGGTTCGGGCATCTGGTCCGGATGCCTCCTGGACGCCTCCCCCGGGAGGTGCTCTGGGCATGTCCCACCGGTAGGAGGCCCCGGGGAAGACCCAGGACACGCTGGAGGGACTATGTCTCTCGGCTGGCCTGGGAACGCCTCGGGGTCCGTCCGGAGGAGCTGGAGGAAGTGGCTGGGGAGAAGGAAGCTTGGGAGCCCCTGCTTAGACTGCTGCCCCCGCGACCCGGCCCCGGATAAGCGGAAGAAGATGGATGGATGGATGGATGGATGAATTTTAGTCATCACGCACAGTTTGATAACAACTGTTTCATCTCAAAACTATAGTGATGGATCTTTCGGGTCTTCAATCGAAAATATGCTTTACAATTCATACCTCAAAAGTCACAGTCACGCTCCCCTTTCTATTGAAAATCAAACATCTAAACAGGAATATAAATAACTGTATTGATCACAGGCTCCTGGAAATGTGTTGTTTAAATCTATGTTGTATTTTTAGTTTTCAGACCATTTAAAAACTATGATATGTCACAGAAAAGTATCAAAACGTATGAGTAGATGCTGCTTTACCAGGCTCGTTGACAGAAATTTGAGGGCTTGGGGCAAGAAGGCTCACATGGACCCCCCTCTAATATAAATTAATAAGAAGAGGGTCAAATTCTGGGCATCCGGAAACTCTGGGGCCCAATATTATCTATAAAGGAACAAAACTAAATCAAATCATTTACAAGAATAAATTTGCACCGTTTTAATGTAGATCTTTTTCCTTATTCTTTTACTGTAGCTGAGTGAAGCCCTGGAGAAGCAGCAGTTGGAGCATGAGACCCAGCTCCGGCAGCAGATGTCTGAACTCCACCGGGAGTCGAGTCTGGAGCTGAGCATCCACTCAGAGAAGAACCGCGCACTACTTCTGCAGTATCAGTGCGACTCGGCCCGGCTACAGCAGAAGGTCAGACCATCGATTTTCATTTGAAGAGCGCTTTCCCATTCTGACCTCTTATGTGTGCCATTTGAGACAGTATAGTCTGATGCTCAGCCATGCGCTTTGAAGTAATGGTTTTCTGCAGCACCCATTTTTGGAGCCGTGTTCCCAGAGAATGCACTTGCTGTATATTTTTGTCCGTGTTGAGTTTACAAACGCAGTGAGTATCTCTATGCTTTGACCTCAGCTCGGGCAGCTGCAGTGTAAACAGCCTCAGTGACCCAGTGAGACACAAACATACATTCTGTGGTGGGATGGAGGACACTGAGGGTGAAATCAGAGAAAACAAAGAATGACATCCAGATTACATTTGTCACTAATACAATGACACTCATGCTTACTAAACAGTTGTGTGAAGAATTAATGAAATTTGTCGTATTATCGGTTTACATTCCCCAGTCTGTTTCTGGTTGGAACTACAGTGAACCCTCGCTATAACGCGGTTTACCTTTCGCGGCTTCGCAGATTTTTTAATGCTTTTTTTTTTTTTTAAGAGTGCATTGTGTTCTGAATCCTGATTGGCTGAGGGACTGTAGTCTAGAAGTGAAAAAAGTTGACATTGGTCTTTCACTTAGACCAGTGTCAACAGTTTCGGTGCCTCGTCTCTGTACAGCCCGACAAATTTATGTTTGCAAATTTTCTCCATGACAAAATCCACAATGTCCACGAAACGTTCTGCACCGACAAAGATTCTGGACGCGCCCAAAAGGCAGAGGAAGATGCTGTTGCAGAAAAAGTTAAACTTCTACCTCCCTCCCTCCTTCCTTCCTTCCTTCCTTCCTTCCTTCTGGACATGATGAAGGAAGGTAGAAGCTATGTGGCTGTAGGCACCATTACA
Organism: Odontamblyopus lacepedii; assembly: GCA_034769755.1. Taxonomy (NCBI): domain Eukaryota; kingdom Metazoa; phylum Chordata; class Actinopteri; order Gobiiformes; family Gobiidae; genus Odontamblyopus; species Odontamblyopus lacepedii. Next base: position 12,973,445 of record CM068357.1, read on the forward strand.
GAATAAATGAATCTTTGGTTTGTTCCATAAAGGAGGAAAATAACATACTGTAAGGACAACAGGAAAAGACACCTGCACCACAGCTTCAGTAGAAAAAGAGTCAGGACAAAGAGCCACAGTCAGAGGGACTGTGAAATACACAAGAGTCACAATGTGTCCACCTCGTATTCATTATTAAAATTACTATTTTACAGTATTTAAAAAAAACTATCATAGTTATTTGTAAGAAAACATTTATATTTTTATTTCTTAAACAAATGGTCCTGAAACAGGTTTTGATCTTTGGTTTCATTCTATAGTACAGTATTGTATTGTATAATAATTGTAAAAAATAAAGCTGACTACTTCTTTTTGGAACGTAACCCCCGCGATAAACGAGGGTTCACTGTATATCTTAAAAAAATTTAAATTAACTTTCTTAAAGAACACATATTGTGGAAAAATGACCTTTTGAGCTTTTAACCATGTTAGAATATTGCTCTCTTATTAAAACCATACCTGGAGTTGTATTTCACTTCATTCATGCCACTTTCAGACTTTCAGTAATTCTCTGGAGCCCTTTGCCTCTGAGCCTCACAAAACACTCTGAGATTCCCAGAAATGTGATGCCACAGAAAAAGAACGTGTCTATGGAGTCCATAAATCATTGGCAGACTTTTTCTAACCATTTGCATTTACACTACCATGTCCTGACATGTTCCTCATTACCTAATTTAATTGTTTTCACTGTGGTAATTCCCTCTGCTGTCAGTAGATGGCAGCTGCACCAGATCAGAGTGTTGTAGCATCTAGGTGGATCTATTTGTTTAAGCGGAATCACTCCCTGAGTTATTGGTTTTATGTCATGAATTTTTATACAATCACAATCCAGTGACAGTATTTGTGACATTTAAACTCCAGTCTCCTACCAATTGAGATTAAATCACTGAGTCAGATCTCTTTTTACGTGCCTTTCACGGAGAAGAGCATGGCCATGCGTTCAGCTCTCTAGGCTCGTCCACGCTGCTCTTCCAAAGCTCCTCCCCTTGCAGTACGGTTTTATTAATTTCAAACAATCCATCATGTCAGTACAAAGGCAACCTATACATAATCTCGTTAAGCTTACCACAGATAACATAGTGAAGTATATCATGACTTTGTTTTACATTTGAACAAATTTACGATGTGAACAGTCCTGCAAGGAGGGAAAAGGTCATAAGAGGTCACACATCTGGTTTTAGCAGAGATAGCGTTAACAAAGGCCCTTCATCCTCTGAGCCTGCCTTGTACCATGAGATTGTTTGATGTACATTTTTAATAACCTCATCATTATAAGCATTTTATTCTAACATTTTCCCCCTGTTTATAAAAATTACATCATATAAGATCAGAACATGTCATTTCACTTTATATTAGCACATGTCATCACAAAAATGTGTAAAATCATACACTGAGGATAATGTTGGCTCTTAGTCATTTTAACTTGTGTTTACATTTGCCTATTTGTGTTCAAAGTCTTGGTTGTCTTTGTCAGGGTCAGTTCTGTCTTGTCCTCTTTTGTCAGTGCAGTTGTAGGCTGTGTCACAGTCTCAAAGACAGTTGTTACATTTGTGTTGTGTGAATTGTGCACTCACTACCAAGTCAGGGTGTGTATGTTTGATATGTATCACAAACAATATTGTTATGTGCACCATGAATAGAATCATTACAAATAACACCTTATTTAACTATCTTAACTGGGTGTCATGTGGCTGTCTGACGTCTTCTTCTCTCAGACAGTTGTTTTTCCCTTGGGATGGATGGAGCTGTCATCTTTTTTCAGTGCCCGAGGTTAACTTCCTCGTAAGAACACCGTTGGAGTGAACCGTAGTTTACCTACTGCTCACTCTTGAAGTGGAGTCCTGAGTCAGTGATGTCCTGAGTCTAGGAGGTCCAGTAGTAGTCTAGGCGTTCTGCGTTTGCGAGTTCTCGGAGGCTGGGTCTGGATCTGTCAGGTCCAACTGGTTCCTTCACTTACAGTGCGACTGATGTGGCTCCAGGTTGACCTTTCCTTGACCTTTACTGCAGTAGATGTAGCCAGGACGACTTGATGAGTCCCACCTTGGACTGGTCCTGTCTTCCTCAGAGTCTTTATGAACACGTGGTCTCCTGGTTTTGCCGTGTTGCCCTGTGGAGAAATAGTTCTTTCTGGCAGTTTATTGTTGTTTACAACGTTTCTTGTTAACAGGGTTTTTCTCAAATAGTCAATAAGATCTTGATCAGAGTCTGGTTGTTCTTTTATCTTCATGAGTCCATGTGTAACATGTGAAAAGGATGCTCTGGAGTAGGGAAACTCCTCTAGGTCTCTGTTGTCTTTGTGCATTATTTTTAATACAGATTAGGCATTGTTTACAAAAATTTTTTTAGTATTTATTAAAACCTATTGTATTAACCTTATTTCCCCCTGTTTGACACATTTGGCAAAGCCTATTGTGTCAATATTCTTTTATTTTCCTGACACTTATATTTGTATTTCTTATTTAGTCATGTTTACGGAATTTGTGTTTCTGTCTTTCTCACTGTCACTATCTCCCCTTTGTCTGTCACTTTCAATTTCTTTCTGTCTTTCTGTCTCTTACTTTTTCCTCTCTTTCTATCTTCCCCCCCCCCCCCTCCCCCTCTCCCTCTCTTCTCTTGGCACAGTTGACTAGGCCTCGCACCTCTGTCTTACTGTCACCTTTTGACCTAGGAGATGGGAAACGCAGGGGGGTGAAGTTTTCTTATCATATGCGGGTGGAGGGCTCTGCTGGGCCCCTGGAGCAGTGGGAAGTGCCCAAACTAGATTTTGGTTGGCTTGTGTTTTTCGTACTTCTAATTCTGGAAGTTTTGGATAAAGCCCCATAGTCCTAAACTCCTCCTTTTCTTTTCTTTTTCGTCTTATTTTTCATTTTCGCCTTGTTCCTCACCACCCTCTGCCTGTCCTGCCTGTAGAGGGCTTTTTTTTTACACCACTGTGCTATCATCGCCCTTCGGACGAGACACTTTAAATGTTTTAACGCTTTTACGCTTTTTACTTATCATGAATTGATAGGTTCATCATTAGCTCACTTAACTTTATTTCATCAAATTTTTCACCAAAATTATATTTTACTTTTCATTTTCATAGGAATTTGCAACTCTCTGGATAAATTCACCTCATACTCTGAGTCTGTTTCTATTTTTACTGTTTTTTTTTCTCTTTTCTCTGCCATGATACTTTGTGTCTAAGTTTTGCCTACTGTTGATCAACGAAACTTCTCTGTGTTTTATGACAAGCTTCTACCACGATGGGCGGTCATAAACTGGGTGTTAATTCACACACCGAGAAGGACGCTGGATCAATTTTCAACAAAACATTGACCTGTGTCCTGAATGAGATTCAACCTTGATACATCTTAACAATGATCAATTTGAATTTCCATACATTCAACAATTCATTCACACACTACAATAACTACAAATCTCTATGTAGTTCTATATAACTTCACTCTTTAGAAGTTAAATTTCTGACCTCAGGTGATATAACTGGATCTGGTTGACCGGGTCCTTCCACGAAGAGGATGCCCCACAGGGGTTGCCGTCGAGAAAAGACGGATTTTTCAGCTCCAGCTGGAGTGCGGCGCTTTCAATCTCACATCGTTCATCCTCCAAGCAGAAGTACACCGAATCCGGTTCGCAAGGACCATTATGTCATGAATTTTTATACAATCACAATCCAGTGACAGTATTTGTGACATTTAAACTCCAGTCTCCTACCAATTGAGATTAAATCACTGAGTCAGATCTCTTTTTACGTGCCTTTCACGGAGAAGAGCATGGCCATGCGTTCAGCTCTCTAGGCTCGTCCACGCTGCTCTTCCAAAGCTCCTCCCCTTGCAGTACGGTTTTATTAATTTCAAACAATCCATCATGTCAGTACAAAGGCAACCTATACATAATCTCGTTAAGCTTACCACAGATAACATAGTGAAGTATATCATGACTTTGTTTTACATTTGAACAAATTCTGATGTGAACAGTCCTGCAAGGAGGGAAAAGGTCATAAGAGGTCACACATCTGGTTTTAGCAGAGATAGCGTTAACAAAGGCCCTTCATCCTCTGAGCCTGCCTTGTACCATGAGATTGTTTGATGTACATTTTTAATAACCTCATCATTATAAGCATTTTATTCTAACATTTTACCTGTAGGTTATCTGCCTGCGCACTGATATGTTCTGTTACTGTTAAGAAAAGTAAATATTAAGAATTCACGAATTCACATGCCTCCGAGTCATTATTTATATTTTACTTGTTATAGTAAAGACACAACAGCTGTGAAATTATGTTTTTTTCTTTATTTTTTCCCCTAGATTTTAAGTTCTGAATGACATTCCAAAGCAAAGGTACTCAAGACCATGTTTAAAGGTCAATAATACAATACAGTTAATGCATAATTCATAATATTTGTTCTTTAAAGGTCAAATATTATGCTAAGATGACATTCCTACCATATAACCATGTAGTGTAGGGGGGAAACAGTTGTAAGAATAAAGGTTACTGAAACATGGTTGAATCCGTCTTAATACAACTTTGATTTGGTAGATTAGAAGGGAAACCTATTAGCTGTGGTTGAAAGTTGATTTTGCACTCAACACTCATTTAAATTTTGCACACTTTTCACTATGACAGAGCGGAAACGAGCAGCCACTGTTTATAGCCTAATTTAAGCATCGTCCACATCGTTGCACTGGCAGAATTACTTGTTTTCATTGCATTACATTACAGTCCATTATACATTAACTACATCTTGTTCTTGCACCACCACAAAAACATAACCACGTCATAGTTTTGTTCTCGTTGGTTGTTCCAGTTGACTGAGCGGGACCAACAGGTGGAAAGGCTTCAGACAGAACTAGAGGAGGAGAGGAGGAGCAGAGAGGAGCAGAGGAGGTCTGAGGAGCACCAGAGCCGGAGACGAGAGGAGAAGGTCCAGGAGGAGAAGGATTTGTGGGAACAGCAGCTGCACCAGGCTCAGACCAAACTGCAAACCACGACCGAGAGCAACAGACTCCTGCAACAAGAGGTGGGTTCAGAATACTGTATGTGGACAAAGGAACGGGAAGCAAAATAAACTGGTGCTACAACTCAACAATGTCTCCATGGAGATTATATTACTGTCCTTAGAATGCTCCACAGTATGGCATTAAATGTATCAGGTAGGTAACACCGCTAGACCAAGTTACAGGACAAATCCATTGAGAGGCACCCTCTTACAGTAAGAATTACTTTTTCAAGGGTTATATTTTAACAAAAAAAAAAAAAACACTTGTAAATGATAATGACTTTTAAAAGATTAGCTTGAAGGGCCAATATTACCCTATTTTCAGATCTATGTTGTTGTTTCCTGATCAAAAACATGCCTGGAGTTGTGTTTTGTTTCTTTCACACATGTTTCACATACAAACCTGCATATTTAGGTTACGTTTACACTGAAACGTATCACCGCATCACCGTATTGGAAACGAGTTGCATCCAGACACGTCATGTGAAACCCTAATCACATAACTAGGCTGGCGCCACGATGTCATGACGACATGACTCTTGAGCCGTTTTCCATCGGATTAGTGTTGATGAACACTGCATCCACAACGAAAATGACTGGAATATGTATAGTGTGGATGAAGCCTTAGGTTGAGTTCTTCTCTTAAACTGAGAACACTGTGTTTTACTTTATGATGGCGCCGAGGACGGTCGCCCTGGTGCTTCGGAGCGTCGTCCTTGACTTGTTTTTGTGCGTTTTTGGTCACTCTTCTGGGTACACCTACACCAGAGAAGAGCTTCTAAGCCACAGGATTGTTTTCTACTTTATTTTATTCTATTTTATTTATTGTATGTTTAATGTTTGTCTACGTTTCGCTCCAAGTACCACAGCAATTTCCTAATGTTGTGAATCTGTTCACTCATATGGCAATAAAACCTTTCTGATTCTGATGATGTCAGGTGGTTATACAGGAAGTGCTCCACTGTGTTTATAAACTCCATACACCTTCACCAGAATCACTGGATGATTTCAGCCCTGGAATTGCCTATCTCTCCTGAACAAAAGGTAAAATATAGCTAAATATAACATAAAAACTACCGCTTTGTGACATCACAAGGTGGAACAGAGCATTTAGAGCTTTGGAGATGTAGACAGACTGATAATAAAGGATTATTCAAACATGTGCGAATGAAACAAAACACAACGTATGTTTTGATGAACTCGGATTAAAGCTCACAAGGATCCATTTTGTGTAATATAGGATCTTTAAAGCCAAACTGTGGAGCATTCCTGGCAAACCAAGCTGATGGCATAAACCCTCAGAGAAATTCTTAAAACCTTTTGAAATAGATAGAATAAAGTTATTTTTATATGCTCTATTTCAACTTTTAATGTGTTTACTATTTATTATTGAAGTATTTAGTTTTTGGCAGCCAAGGCTTCGTGACTTGGTGCATTGCCTATCTCTGCTGTGGTCTTTTATTTCCCCCCCAAAAATAAGAAAGAAAACAAGCAAAACAAAAGAAAAAACAGTCACACAATTGCACAAAAATTACAACAATATTATTCTAATCGCTCACTATCATGCAATAAGTCTCTCCATTGTTAATCATTTATTTGTTTTTGGCTGTCCCCATTTCAAGACTGCCGTTTCCTTGAAAGACCCCAAGAATAAAAAAAACATCTGAAGAATTTCCTCGTAGTTAAAACAATCCAGTTCTCCAAAACGATTTTCCTCCCTCATTTTTGCTCTCTATATTCCGCTGGTATGTCAATGCTATCCAAACAAAAGTGGATTAAATTTAGTCGGACGTACAATGCGGTAGGAAGTGACTGGAAAAGACGGACAGCTCTTATTTGCTTTGGCAGCCGAGTGTGCTGTGATTGATTCCTGTGCCAGATTGGACTAAAAGGGACCTGGGCAGATAAAGAGAGAGGAGACAGGAGACGCGTGCGCTGCGATGCTCTTATAAGGAGTGAGGAGGAAGTGTGTGCGTGCTGTCAACTGGGAACGGAACACCACTGACTGAGCTAAAGTCATTTCTGAACCGACACAGGAAGCACAGTGGGCATATTGAGAGCTTTGTTATGGATGTGTTTCCAAGGAGAAGTGGGTGGGTGACTAACTGGTTTAAAACGGGAAGATCAATTTAGCTTAAGTAGCAGATAAGACACATTCCAGGAACTTTTTCGCTCATTAGACAAATGATACGATTCCTAGAATGTTCAGTATCTGTTTTCTGCTACAGCTGAGCCCTTTTCCTAGATCAGGAAAATGTCCTTTTAACCCAAGCACTGTGTTATAAGAGCAGTGTTTTGAGGTGTAGTTTATAAAACCTGCATGAAGTTGGCCCTTCATCAAACGCAAACCTACATAAAAAATATGTCAATGGTTTGTGCTTCGTTTGTGCTGTTTTGTGCTGCAAAAAGTTTTGTTTGTGCTTCTTGTTTGTTTGTTTTTTTGTTTGTGCTTTTTGAGAAATGTATTATTCATTTATAGGTCAAATTGGGGTCAGCCAGCACCCAGGAATCTTAAAAATGCACTAAAACATCCAAAATGGTGTCAGTCGTTTGTGCTGTTTTGTGCTGCAAAAAGTTTCATTTGTGCGATTCTGGTTCTTAAGATATTTGCAGTTTTATTTTTGCCCAATGATGTCATCCAGCCCCTCAAAATGTTAAATAGCCTCAAAACAGGCAAAATTATAGAAAACTGTTTGTATTTCATTGCTCTTTTGTTCTGTGACAATTTTCATTTGTGAGAGTTTATTTCTAAAATTATTCATTATTATTTCTATAATTGTATGACGTCATTTCCACTCAGCTGACGGCAGCAACTTTAGCAAAACTGTTGAAGATAAACGATCTCAGGCTGTGGAAAAGTATGTAACAGTCTTTAGTAATTTGCTTTTGATTTATATTTTATATAATAATACAGACTTTTCCACACTTCCTGGGTGGGCTGGCTGACCCCAATTTGACCTATAAAAGAATCGTTAATTTCTACAAAACTAAAGCAGCACAAATGAAACTTTTTGCAGCACAAAACAGCACAAACGAAGCACAAACGATTGACATAGTTTTTGTGCAGGTTTGTGTTTTATGGGGGGCCAACTTCACGGAGGTGTTTATAAAGTGTGTTTTATCCAAATGCAGATATTATTTGGAGTTAGAAAATCCCAAGGTGACCAAAATGCTCTGTTAATAATGCTCTGTAAAGGACATGTGTCTGTGAAAAGCGCTATAGCTGTTGTTGTAAGGTGACCTTGGGTGTCCAGAAAGGCGCCAAATAAATAAAATGTATAATAATACACTCAACAAAAATATAAACGCAACACTTTTGTTTTTGCTCCCATTTGTCATGAGATGGACTCAAAGATCTAAAATTCATTCCAGATACACAATATTACCATTTCTCTCAAACATTGTTCACAAATCTGTCTAAATGTGTGATAGTGAGCACTTTTGCTTTGCTGAGATAATCCATCCCACCTCACAGGTGTGCCACATCAAGATGCTCATCAGACACCATGATTAGTGCACAGGTGTACCTTAGACTGTCCCCAATAAAAGGCCACTCTGAAATGTGCAGTTTTGTCTCACAGCAAAATGCCACAGATGGCGCAAGCATTGAGGGAGCGTGCAATTGGCATGCTGACAGCAGGAATGTCAACCAGATCTGTTGCTCGGGCATTGAATGTTCATTTCTCCACCATAAGCCGTCTCCAAAGGCGTTTCAGAGAATATGGCAGTACATCCAACCGGCCTCACAACCACAGACCACGTGTAACCACACCAGCCCAGGACCTCCACATCCAGCAGGTTCACCTCCAAGATCGTCTGAGACCAGCTACTCAGACAGCTGCTGAAACAATTGGTTTGCATAACCAAAGAATTTCTGCACAAACTGTCAGAAACCGTCTCAGGGAAGCTCAACTGCATGCTCGTCGTCCTCATCAGGGTCTTAACCTGACTCCAGATCGTCGCCGTAACAGACTTGAGTGGGCAAATGCCCACATTCGATGCCGTCTGGCACGTTGGAGAGGTGTTCTCTTCACGGATGAATCTCGGTTTACATTGTTCAGGGCAGATGGCAGACAGCGTGTGTGGCGTCGTGTGGGTGAGCGCTTTGCTGATGTCAATGTTGTGGATCGAGTGGCCCATGGTGGTGGTGGGGTTATGGTATGGGCAGGCATCTGTTATGGACGAAGAACACAGGTGCATTTTATTGATGGCATTTTGAATGCACAGAGATACCGTGATGAGATCCTGAGGCCCATTGTTGTGCCATACATCCATGAACATCACCTCATGTTTCAGCAAGATAATGCACGGCCCCATGTTGCAAGGATCTGTACACAATTCTTGGAAGCTGAAAATGTCCCAGTTCTTGCATGGCCAGCATACTCACCGGACATGTCACCCATTGAGCATGTCTGGGATGTGCTTGACCGGCGTATACGACAGCGCGTACCAGTTCCCACTAATATCCAGCAACTTCGCACAGCCATTGAAGAGGAGTGGACCAACATTCCACAGGCCACAATTGACAATCTGATAAACTCTATGTGAAGAAGATGTGTTGCACTGCATGAGGCAAATGGTGGTCACACCAGATACTGACTGGTTCTGAGTCCCCAGACCCCAATAAAGCAACAACTGCACATTTCAGGGTGGCCTTTTATTGTGGACAGTCTAAGGTACACCTGTGCACTAATCATGGTGTCTGATGAGCATCTTGATGTGGCACACCTGTGAGGTGGGATGGATTATCTCAGCAAAGCAAAAGTGCTCACTATCACACATTTAGACAGATTTGTGAACAATGTTTGAGAGAAATGGTAATATTGTGTATCTGGAATGAATTTTAGATCTTTGAGTCCATCTCATGACAAATGGGAGCAAAAACAAAAGTGTTGCGTTTATATTTTTGTTGAGTGTAATAATAAAAAGTGCTTGTTTAAAAGGGAACTAAGGCCAGTTAACCAGCCCCAGGGCAACCACAACGGAAGTAACTCACCACCACTTAGTATGGTGAGTGAATAATTGCCTATTGTTGTATTTTGCATGTAAGAAAGTTAAATTTGCCTTGCCCCAGGCCAGTACAGATATATTGTAAAAGCAGCTATTTGTGCTGTCTGCATCTAAACGTGCTGTCATCCTTCGCAAACCAGGAATTGAGCTATTTGCAAACTAGTTAACATTAGCGTCACAACAAAACTCCACTCTGGCCTCTTAATGTTGTGGAAAAACATGTATAGTTGAATAGTTAGGAAGCTAAAGATTACGTTATGAACGCGTTAGGAAAGAGAGGAATTACTTTTGGACCACTACAAACTGTTTTAAATGAACTAGTTTTGTTTTTCACATTTGTAAGATGTTAAAAATCAGGTACAGGGCCTTTAATATAAAACTTGTGAGTCCCAAAACTATTTTTTGGTGAACAAAACAAATTTTGCATGATGAATTACATGAAATCATCACAGTTACATAAAAAACAGATGGATGTCATATCGCCAAAACAAGTGAAAGAAATACCCTTATAATACCACTTTTTTGTCAATCCAGATCTTGCTCTTATGTAATTTAATACATGAAATATGTCAAAGTCGCTGCCCTCTTCTTGTGTGTCTTCTGCTAACCTTCTGTCACTGGGTTCACATCTCCTCTTCTCTTCTTTCACCGTGGACCACACACTCACTGCGTTTACATGCACAGGGAACTCCGAGTGCACTAAACAACCAAATTCAGATTCATCTTTGCCCCCAAACCCGTCAGACCACTGTTGTCCCAGTCCCATGCAGACCAAAGAGATAAATGGGTGAAAACGAGGAGCTAACACATAGTAATTTTGCTATAACTGCTCATTAAAATGGCCAATCCACTTTATTTATACAGCACATTTCATAAACAAAATAGTTTCCGAAGTGCTGCACGATACACATTAAACATATACAATGGAAACATAAATAAAGCTCTGTTTAATTCCACTAGTCCGTATAAAGACAATAAAAGTAAAATCAAATAAGAGCAAGAATACTAAGAAATAATAAAAGGTAAAAACTATAAAAATAGATATGTAACCACACTTTTGGCAGACATAGATAAGCAGCATCTCATTTACGTTGAGCATTTGACTTTCAGACATGCTAGAAACAGTTTCTCACAACTTATTTTCTCTCCGCTTCGCAAATAAACACATTAAAGCTCCGGTAGTTTTTACTTTAACTTTAAAGGTGCACTGTGTAACTTTTCTGTTGGAGGGTCTGTCATATGTTTTCCTCCATGGCGATGCTACTGCAGTGTCTCAGATATTCCACAGTATAACATTGGTTTTGAGGGTATTTTTGAGCAATTAAACCATCTTTTAAATTAAATTAATGTAAGGTAGATAAGTTTAATGTCATACTGCGAAACATTTTAAGCAGAGCAGTGACATCTCCATAGAAACAGGAAGGTGATGGACCCTCAGCCGAATAGTTCAATAGTTCACCTTTAACATACTTTTAGGGACAGTGCATCTACAACATGGCAGTGTAAATATGCCAGATTACAGCAAAAAAGCTCATTTCTTTAAACTTTAAAGTCCCTCGGCAGGTGACACCACAAATTCAACAGCAAAAACAAAAACAAGTGACAATAGCGACAGTCGGGTTTTCCTTTAGCCGCTGTTTCAAGTGTGATCTGAAAGTGTCCGGTGGTGGAGTCTCTCTTATTGATAATGGGAGACTGTTCCAGACCTTAGTGCCTCTGACGGAGAGACACTTTGTCCGAATGTGTCTGTGTGTGTGGGACCTCACAGTTCCCCCAGGCCGTGGCGCTTTTTTCCCATCCCACTGACGGTCTTTGTTTTAATAAAATCCTGTGACGGAGGGGGTCAAGTCCATGCAAAACATTACATACAAAACATCCATATTTAAAATGAACAAAATTATTAAGATTAAGCAGGTTGTACTTGTCTAAAATAGTGCGGTGGTGAACTGAGGTTTTTTGTTCAATATTTTTACATCTTTTTTTTTCTTAACATACCTGACCAAACCAGTGAAACGTAGCTAGTCTGAGGTAGATGGACTGTACTTTGTCATCTCTGTTGATCTAAAACATCAGAACTCGCCCTGTCACTGTAATTACTATATTGATTTATTGTTCAATACATGGTAGATGGAACAATCATGTTTTACTTTTACTTTGTACTAGTGGGAAAATGTTGGTTATTTTTCTGTTCTACGATGAGGCTTGAGCTGTAGAGGGTTGAATTTTGTAGAATTTTTAACTTCTTTGGCTCATTAGAGACACAAACTAACTAATAAGTGTTGCATCCGGTCATTTATTTATTGCAGTTCATATTTTTAACAGTATTATACATTTAGAATAGTTGTTTTGAGAAGCATAATTCTGCTTCATGGTTTGATTTCAGTATTATTGTTTATCGTCTATATTTACTTCAGCAATATATCACACTTTAAAATGTATTATTGTGTCTCTCGGCTGTTTCTTACCTCTTGCACTTGAATGCATCTCGTAGCTACTTAATGGCTTCTCCAGTTTTGTTATTGGGATCTTTGAGATTCGAACCAGTCGTAGTTTGCGGGTTTACATTTATTTAGAAAAATCTGGCTACAGGTGCACTGTGTAACTTGTCTGGTGGAGGCCCACTATCACTGTCTGCATAGAGATGTTACTGCTCTGTCTTGAATGTTCCACAGTATAACATAAAACGTATCTAAGGAGCCAGAGGTAGTTGGATCCATTATGCCAAGCTACAGGTCAGATCTGTGGAGAGGCGCCCCTTCTCACAGTAACAGGTCTTTTCCACCGGCACTGTCAGTGAGTTAGCACAACTTTTTAATTTAAGGGACCAAGTATAAGAAACAGAGGTTTGATGCTACATATTCATTTAGTCAAAAACAATATTGTCTTAATAGTGAAGCATGTCATTTGGCTGCTGTGATTGGCTAAAACTCCAGTGAGAGTCTCTTCTCTTCCTGACCAGGTTAGAGACTTTCCAGACTAATAATTGGTAAAATCCAGTGCAGTGCTGCATATATTAGTCCGACGTTACTCTTATAGGTCTTATAGCTTTTCCACTGGCGCTGTTTAGCACGGCACACCACAACACGACACACTTTGTTTGCTTTTTGCCTGAGGGTTGGACCTGGGAGCCATTACGATTTTCTGTACCTGTTTTGGAGCAGTTCTAACCGTGATGAGCCAATAAGACAACACAGTGGACAGACCTCTGTCCACTGATCGGTCAGAGGAAATGTTGACATACGCACGATGAAGCTCGAAGATCTTTAAATAATCACTCAGCGTGTGTAAAAAAACACACAGATAACACGACAACAGCGAATACGTCAACAGAGGATAAACAACGGCACATTGTGAAGATGGAAGACCAGTGAAAATGTCGCCTAAAAATTACATCACGTCAGTGTTGATGCCGCTACTCCACCCACTTCCAGGTGGTAACGACGGCATGGAAAAGCTTCACTGTGTAGAGGCCGTGCTGTTCTGTGCTGTGCTGGTAGTGTAGTCAAAAGCCCTATAAGAATCATGTCTTTCAAGGTACTAGTATTTTTCAGCCAATACCAATGCCTGTGATTCACTAAATGCTTTCTTGATGTGTGTTTACACTATACTTTGGGACATCTCCGTGACAACTAACATATGGCTGACTTAACATCAGAAAAGCTGCCCAGTGCACCTTTATCGTCTTGTAGCCTGCAAGACGGTAAGATGGCTCCTCTCGACAGTTCAAGGTGCCCCGCTGCCTCTCCCATAACAAACAGCCTCTTATATGTCATTGGTCAAACAGTTTTTTCCCTTCAACCGACTCTTAGCTGTATTTTGAAATATCTTTGTAGACTCCGCTCCATCTTTCTTATCTGCTCCTGAGTCTATAACTGGTTCCTTTATAAAGCGCGTATTGATCTGCGGGTGCGAGTGTGTGCGGGTGCCAGATAATGAGTTTTTTGATCTTGACCTTGTGATGTCTTCCTAGTTTTTCGATGGCGGGGATTTGATCATTGGATGTCAGATTGAAAGACTGACCCCTTTTCACTAAAGGAGGAAAAAACTCAAAGGTAGTGCGCTTTATTATTCTCACAGACGCTCATAAGGTTACACAGAAGAGCATTAGTTTACAAATGAATACTTTTATTGATTTTAGTCTCTCCCTTTGTAGATGTTAACCTATAAACATGTCACAATATAGGATGTTTGTGTTGTAGTTACTGAGAGAAACATCACATTTTTCAATTATTCATGGTTCAGATTGAACATGGTTCCTTCACGCCTTTAGTCTTCACCCCCTATGGAGGGAATGGAAGGGAAGCGGAACGTTTCATTAGCGAATTATCAATTAAAGTTTCAAGGAAAAAGGACCAAGATTACAGTACTGTCCTACACTGGCTAAGAGTCAAACTGTCACTCAATCTTACCAAATCAGCAGTATTAACTCTTAGAGGATCGAGAACCATCAAGAAACTGAACAATGACTTTGAAAATGCGGACATAGTCAAAAACTATCGAATCGAATAATTTATTTCAACTTTGTAAATAGTAAATATTTTAACCCCTGGACAGGGTTTTAGAGGTTTTTGGGGTTTTTTTTGTTTTTGTTTTTTTGTTTTTACATTTATTTGTATATTATAGTTTTATCTATTGAGAGATATTGTTAATAAAGTATATTTTTATATTTTGAGTTGTTGAGTTGTAGTAACAGTAATAAGAAAACTCCAATACTAAATATTCATGGTTATAAATGATCAAACAGCATTTAAATCCTTAAGTTTCTATCCTTCCTGCTGTCTAATTATAGGTATGTGACCAGCTTTATGCAATCAAACTTACAGAATGATTAACAAAAAAGTGAATGTGACACAAACAGATAAAAACATCTCACATTTAGTCCAAAAACGTTAATTTTGTCTCCTTTTGTTCATTAGCAACTTCTTTTCTATGTTATAATGTGGTTTACTCATCACAAACATACCCAGAGTTGTGTTTTGTTTCATTCACATATGTTTAACACACAAACCTGCAGATTTAGGTTCTTCTCTCAAACCGAAAACACTTTGTTCCACCTTGTGTTGTCATGTGGTTAAACAGGAAGTGCCGTGGGGTCTCTAATTCACACACAGTCTGGTATGACTTCATGTACCATTATTACTAAACTTTTTCCACTTAAAAATGTCTTAACAAGACTTAATCCAAAGAACTAAGCTTTAAAAGTGCTTAGAACAGTTATTTCTTCATGTAATTGGCACCGAAATGGAGCAAAGGATCATGGTCTATGTAGTTGCCTCTATGTTTTAGCTACTGTTAGTTTAAGCGAAGAGACTTTTAATTCGATATATTGTGATGGTCCAGGATATTATTGTGAGGCCTTTGACTATACGATATCAAGATATTTCAGTTATTGTTACACCCCTAATTATTACAAATGTATTTACTGTTATATACTAGTATGTTTTTTTGCATATTTTTCAGTATAGTTCATTCTCTTGTCAGTTTTCTTCTATATTTGAACTTTTTCTACTTACGCTAATGGTTCATAATCAGACAGAGACGGCCTCAGTTTTCCAAAGCCACTGGAATCTGCCTCTCCTCCCCCTCCTCTGCCTCCGCCTCGACTGCAGATGGCTCCGAGCAGACAGGAGGTAGAAGGTCATGCTGTCGGAGAGGAAAGAGCTACGACCTCTGACCTTTGGCTAATAACATGGTGCTCACACATTGTGCACAAGGTCGGACTGTCTGGATATGAATACCGTCCCTCTGATCAAAGCTTTAATGCAATCTGCACCTCCACACGACAAGGAGAATATTACTTTTTTAGCAGGCTTTAGCTCATCGTTTTCCAAGTATAATCCAAAGTATAGATTTTATACGATTTAAATGAGCTTTAGGTGCACGCCATTTGCTTTTAAAATCATATTTGTAGTGATGATGTAGCTTGTAGATTTAGTTCCACAGTTATACTAAGTAAACGTTTGCTGCTATGAACATACGATAAGATAAACTTTATTTTTCCCACATTGGGGAAATTCCAGTTGCAACACACAGTTCAAGAACAGCATAGAAAAATGGATAGTGAATGAATAGGAAAATGCAACCAAAAAAGATGAATAACTTATTTTATATGTACATTTTTGACTTTATGGCGACATTAAGTTACTGCTAACATGTAGTAACTTAGTATATTTTCTTACCCTTAGCATAGCCAGTTTCTTAACCTAAATAGGCCTGCATTTATAACCCAAGGCTGGTTTCAGCGGTGTCCCATTTAAATATTTTACTGTATATTTTGTCCTTTTGTAATGAATAAATAAAGACAATTATTACTTCATAAACTTCATCAGTTCGAAAGACCAATCCCAGCAGACTATCTCTCTGGAGCTTCATCCAACATTAACCATTGAAGTTTAATCAAAAGTTTAGTGTTAGACCCATATAAGAATCACATCCCATTTAAGAACATGTTAGGGAAACTTTAAGATATGCACATTTTATACGTAATAAGATCCCACAGAAACAGAGATGTTTTTTCTTTAAAGGTGCACTATGTAACATTTGGTTGGGGGTCCGTCACCTTCTTGTTTCTATGGATATGTCATTGCCCTGCTCAATTACAGCTGGTTTATTGCCAAAAATACCCAGAAAAACAGGCATTCTGACTGTGAGCGGGTTTGCCTCTCCACAGATCTGACCTGTAACTTGGTCTGGCTTGGTCTCCATGAAGATAGGAAGATTTAAACCATACTGTGAAACATTATGGGCAAAACAATAACATCTCTATTTTTAATTTATTTATTAGTTTATTTAGCAGGGACAGCGTACATTAATGAACATTTCTGTAAATGCACCAGATTTAGCCAAGCAGCTATTTTTCATCTGTAGACAGGTCTTACATAGTCATCCTAAAAACAAATCTCATTACAACATTAAACATTAAAAACAATTAATCAAACTGTACAAGCAATACACATTAAAATACATAAACATGTAAACAAGATGGCTTTACAGGGTCAGGAGGAGGGGTAGTCTATGGAGAAAAGCACTTGACGGACCCACTTCCGGATAAGTTACACAATGCACCTTTAAGGATTTATCACTCAACTCCCCAAATTAAGATAAAAATGGATAAATTAAACCTCAAAACAATCCGCTCTCTCACTTGTCTCTTACTGTGTCTGTACTATAAGAGTTGCATTTTAAATACCATAGATTACACAAGTTCCAGTGTGCGTGTGACTTCCACCTAATAGCCCTATAATCCTGCTGGCCCCTAATTATGGCTTCCCCCTCTCCATACACACACACACACACACACACACACATAAACACGAACACAAACACACGTACACACAACATATAAAACACATGCAACCATAGGGGCTGACGCATGCCTGTACAAACACACAGGAAGCACACCTCCCTCTCACGGTAACGTACAGACGAGCAGGAAATGTAGTCACACCCGCGCGGACAATGAAAGCATAGAGGGCGCAAGGTGTGATGGGCTGTTAAAGGGATATGGCACTTACACAGCTCATGTGTAGCGGTGGTCGTATTAGGAAAAAACGTCAAATAAATTCAGGTATCAAATAAAATGTATCTATAAAAAATACAGTTATAATGGCTTGAATTCATTTTTTCTTGTTTTGACTTGATTAAAAGCTCCGTACCTGATATTTTTCCATATATTTAAGCAAACTTTGTCTTGCCTCGGTACAGATATATTGTATTGTCAGATAATTAGCATGCTAGTTGTTGTTAGCTTTACTATCCTCCGCTCTGGTCTTTGAAAGATGAGAAAAGTGCTGAATAATAGACTATTATGACAACTGTAGGAAGTGCCGCGATGTTGAGTCACGCAACTTCCAATCAATGCTTTTCTATGGCAAAATACCTGTGGAAAAGTGTCGCATATTTTTGACCAGCTTCATAAATCTGCCCCAAGACCAAATCTTCATCCAACAAGGTCGACAAAGAACAGATTCTGTCCATGAAGAATTTATCCACAGCTATCGAGGTAAGAAAGCCAAAATCTTATGGCAAACAACGACGAGCGTCAGTGAACTACTTCTTACCAAAACTAACTGATTGTAGAATTAAAATTGAAAATTGATTTTGTGATGTCAATATTAGCATAGACTGAGAGATTTGTGCAGTTTAAATGTTATAGATGTTCACAGATTAAATGTCGAACATTTAAACTGCACAAATCTCTCCGTCTGTGAATATCGACATCACAAACTCAATTTTTTATTTTAATTTTAGAATCAATGAGTGAACAAGTTATTTCTGTTTTATTCATGACCATAACTAACGTTATGGTCATGGTCAGGAGTAGTTCACTATTGCTTGTCGTTCTTTGCCTTTAAGTTTTCGTCTTTCCTCCCTTGATAGTTGTGGATAAATTCTTCATGGACAGAATCTGTTCTTTGTCGACCTTGTTGGATGAAGATTTGGTGTTGGGGCAGATTTATGAAGCTGGTCAAAAATATGCAACACTTTTCCACAGGTATTTTGCCATAGAAAAGATCTGACCGGAAGTTGCGCGACTCAACATTTCCTGCCGTTGTGATAATAGTCTATTAAGAAGCTTGGATTAAGTGGAGATAAACATCATTACATTAAAATTAAAAAAAAAAGTATATATATAAAAAAAATCCCCTAAAAATGTATTCTTACTTTGATCAGAGTCGTCTCTCCAGTTTCCACAGACTGTAACTTGGCCTCTGCTTGTTTCTATGGAAGAAGATGTTAAAAGCAAAGCAAAAATATCCGGAGTCGAGCAGGTGGCCGGACTCTTTAGTTGTTTTTTTCCTACTAAAATGTGCACATGGCATTTTACTAGCACCGTCTACAGTTCCTAATCAATTTGGGAATTTCAGTGCAAATTGAGTTAATTGGGAGTTTTGTGGTCCATAATTGTCCAAGACTGTGCGTGTGCTGCGCCAGTGGCCATTACATTTCAATACGCAGCGACATAATTACTTCTGCTCTGACTCGAAGGCCAGTCTGAGTTTTGTTATGTTTTGCAGCACTAAGCGACTAAGGACAAGTTATATTCATACAGGCATAGAGAAAAATATTCTTTGCATAGTGCACATGTTTTAAACCATTATTATTGATTCCACCAACACCACTGCTTCTAAATATTTCTGCTATGATGAAGATGAACACAAAAGAAACACAAAAAACTTTCTGGTTTCTACTGTTTCAAGTTGAAATTTTGCTCCTAAACAGTTGGGCATGTGACGATAGCTCAGTTGGTAGAGCGTTTGTCCACTGATCTGAAGGTCGGCGGTGCGAGTCTAGCCCCCACAGATGAATGCTGCTGTTGTGTCCTTGGGCAACACACTTAACCCCCCCAGTGTCCCCCAGTACAATAATGTATAAATGTGTGTGTGAATGGGTGATTGGTTCCTTGGTGTACAGAGTTTGCTGTGCCTTGAAGGTAGGAAATATATACAAATGTGACCATGTGCTCCGATGTTCTTCTCATGCCATTAGTGAAGTTATTTTGAACTGTGCAGTTCAAAATAACCCGTGAGAAAAGTGGCTTTTAAAGCTTTATTTTTATACAAAGCAGCGAGCCAATCTATAAATCTTAGCTGTCAATCACACACACACACACACACACACACCAGAGGCCACGCCGCCCCTCGCACACCCTTCTCACCTATCATGCCTGATAAATAAAACAAAACAACCAGGTATGATAATAAAAACATTATAATCATTTAAACTGGTCTTGATAAAGCACAAACAAAGACTCAGCAAATAGTTTATTAAGAATGATTCAGGCTTAATAACTACATGGAAAATTGCATATAGGATCTGATTATTGTTTAATGTAAATTTTACTGTTTTACTAAATGTTACTGATGTATTTTTGACCCCTGTGACCCTGACCCGTGGGACTACAGTTGGAAATGAGCCTTGTGTCTACAATCTGGCATGTTTACATTCATGCATTTTGTCATGTCTGTTCATTAACCTGCATTGTCCCAATCAAATAAACAAATAAATTAAATTAAATCAAATTACATAATGAATACCCTAACCCTTTAATTATGCCCGAAGCTTGAATTATTCTCAATGAAACACATGCTTATTTCCATCGAGATGTTATTACTTTGCCTGGAATGTTCCACAATATGACTTACCTGTCTCCATGGAGACAAGCAAAAGTGACACCAGACTAAGGTAGAGGTCAGATTTCTGGCTCATAGTGAAGAATGCTATTTTTATTTTTTGATTCATTATATTTTTGAGCATTAAAAAGACCTGTACTTGAATGCATACAATAGAGAAAAGCAAAATGCCATATTGTGGAATATTCCAGGCAAAGCAATAACTCTTCAGGGCCCCCCACCAGAAAAGCTACACAGTATACCTTTAAAGGGACTGTATTATGCCATTTTTAAAATGTTTTCTCATCAAAAACATACCGGAAGCTTTGTTTTGTGTCATTCTCACATATTTTACCTACAAATCCTGCATATTTAAGATGAGTTCTTCTTCCATCTTGTGTCAAGGAAGCACTTTAGAATCATTTGTAAAAGTAAAATGTAGCTGTTAACTATTACTACAACTACTACTACTGTTACTACTACTAAACTACTACTTCTGCTACTGCTAAATGACATCACAAGGTGGGACAGAGCATTTTGATCTTTGGAGATGTGGACAGACTAATAATAAATGTTACTTAAAAGTGTGAATGAAACAAAACACAACTCCAGGTCTGTTTTTAAAGAGGTAACAACATCTTAACATGACTTAAAGCTCACGAAAATCCATGTTTTGTAATATAAGACCTTTGATAAACAATTTGTTGCTTATGAATGAATTATCTGTTTACGTTTTAAGCTATAAAAAAAAACGTGATCTTGCATATATCGTATTTTCAGTAGCGCGTGACTCGGAGTAGTAAGCGTAACTCTAGGAGACACGTGATTCGTTTCCAAGATGGTACAAATCCACACCAGTGAAATGTCAGGAAAACTAATGGCCGCCCTGTGCCGCGAGAGGTCAAAGGTCAGAGTGTCTCCTCCTGTTTTGGGGACAGGGAACGTCGAACACTCCTCGGATACGGCACCAGACGTCTCCTGTCATGGGCTCATATTACACCGGAGGGAGGCGCACACATGGACGCAGTCTCGGCTTGAATGGAAACGGTCATGTTCAATTGAAAATGTACTTCAACAACAAATAATAAACAAATAATCGAATATTAATAACAGAATTAAATACATACTGCGTATATTTTTAAACTAAAATAAGCCATTACCTGATTCAAAAGAGAAATCACTGCTGAGAGAAAATAACAACAAAAAAAACCTTTGTAATATTTAGCACAGTTTTCTGTTAGATCTATCTGGGCAACACAGTGGTTAAGGCTATTGACTCACAGCAAGAAGGTCCTGGGTTCAATTCTCAGATCAGATGGGTGTTTAGTTTTACTCTATATTTGATTGGGTTTTGTTATGTAATTATTAAAGTGGAACACCGGCACGTTTGAAGCTAAAGTCCATTGCTAGAGGTGGTCGAATACTGTCAGAAGCCAAAAAACGGCACAGATCAGTGTTGCCTCAGCGGAGATCTCACTGTGACAGTGAGTCTGCAAGACAAACGCCAATGTGCACATTGAAGAAGCTTAATCAGAATCAGAATCAGAATCAGAATTACTTTTATTCATCCCCAAGGGGAAATTTTCTTCGTTACAGATGCAACTGACCAAGAACATTTTCAAAAATAAGATAAATTCAATAAGATAAAAGATAAAAATAGTTCTCTCTCAAAGATTATTTACATCAAGTAACATATTTACAACTATATACATGTGTGAGCAGGGAATTGGATATTACAGTAGTTTGTGATTTAAAGTGCAGAGTTAACACCACTTTCTAACCCATCTTACAACAGCCACGAGTCTAACAAACAAATTCATTAGTGTCTGGAAATGTTATAAAACAATTTTATAAGCAGCTTTACACTTACCTTTGTCGATTTCCCACTGCGCCTGTGAAAGCCCAAAAGACTCGACCGTCAACTCCAGCGGCAGCAAGAGGCTCGAGCCGCCAGAAGCAACAAGTGAGGATCGACTATGATGGTGAAGAACAATAGAAACTGAAAGTTGTTGAAAGAAAATGGTTCAGTAATGTATTTTTTAGCATTTTTCAAAAAATATAATTTGCTCATAAATAAACGGGATTAGGAACGACATTGGCGATCGAGTCTTTTGGGCTTTCGCATGCGCAGTGGGAAATCAACAAGCTAATGCTAAGGCTGCTTATAAAGTTGTTTTATGACGTTTCCAGACACTAATGAGTGAACCAGGCAGAGCGTTTTGTTTGTTAGACTCCTGGCTGTTGTAAGATGGGTTAGAAAGTGGGGTTAAGCCTCTTCTGTGCAAATTGGCGTTTAACATGGAAGTTAAGAACTTGCCCCCATCACATCTCTAGTTTGTTGCCTTGACAGACTCACTACCACAGCGAGATCTCGGCCGAGGCAACACTGATCTGTGCTGTTTTTTGGCTTCTGACAGTATTCGACCACCTCTAGCAACGGACTTTAGCTTCAAACGTGCCGGAGTTCCCCTTTAAATAGTAGTACCCATAGTGTAGAAAATAAAGGTGGGCAGATTATTGAAAAACTGTTGGGTTTCAGACGGCATCACAACATCCTGTTGGGCAATAATGTTTCATACGGATGGGGGCAGCTAAAATAAATGCAGCTAAAATGTAGGTTTTTGCTGCAATAAAGCAAGTTAATGGGTTTAGTTACAGATAGAAAAGTTTTTGGATATTTCATGACAGTACAATGTTATTAAGAGGGAAAACTGCCTGAGAATATGACAAGACAACATTCTATAATCTGAAAACCACCTATAGATTATTGTGATTTCTAATTAAATAAAGATGCAGAAAGAGCTGATTAAAAAGATAATGGAAAAAGACTAAATGTACACATGAAAAGACAAGACTCACACTGAATAATGTTATTAAAATACTCATTCATTTTGTCCACCTCTAACAGAAAGGCACGATATCTTGTACATCTTTTCCCAGACAGTGGATAGTGGATAGTGGATAAATCAGACGGCGCTCGCAATTCTTATATCAACAAAGCATCATTCATCTGTGTTTATAAAAATGAATAATATTTGTTACATTCCAAATGCAGTAAATGTCACGCCGACCCCACGGCTGCCTGACCTTCCATCGAGAAGCGACTTGGATTAAAATCTTTCCATTTTGTGCGTTTAATATTCACCAAATTCAACAGCTCCAAAAGATCCAGTAAGTGAAAGCCCCATGCGGTGTGTACTCTGTGTACTCTGTGTATATTCTGCTGTGTGTACTCTGTGTACTCTGTGTATATTCTGCTGTGTGTGTTGTATGCTTATATACTACAGTGTGTGTATATCCTGTACTTTGTGTGTAGAGTTGTGTGCATATTGTGTACTTTTTTTGTAGAGTGGTGTGCATATTGTGTACTTTAGGTTTACTGCGTCCATATCATGTACTTTGGGTGTAGTGTCTGTATATAGTGTATTTTGTGTGTACTCTGTGTGTATCGAGTATTGTGTGTGGACCGTGTGTACTGTGTTTATTTCAGTACTGTGTATGTACTGTGTGTGTAGTGTGTGTGTACTGTGTGTATTTCAGTACTGTCTGTGTACTGTGTGTACTGTGTGTGTATGTACTGTGTGTAGTGTGTGTACTGTATGGGTACTGTGTATGTGTGTGTGTGTACTGTGTGTACTGTGTGTGTACTGTGTGTACTGTGTGTGTGTGTGTACTGTGTGTACTGTGTGTGTACTGTGTGTGTACTGTGTGTGTACTGTGTGTACTGTGTGTGTGTGTGTACTGTGTGTACTGTGTGTGTGTGTGTACTGTGTGTACTGTGTGTACTGTGTGTGAACTGTGTGTACTGTGTGTACTGTGTGTGTACTGTGTGTGTGTATATAGTGCTCAGTGGGCTCCTGGATCAGCCTGACTGTGTTGGGGTCTCTCTGACCGGAGCCCGTCTGTGTGTCATAGTGTGTGTCTGTATCAGTGTGTGTGCGTGTGTGTGTGTGTGTGTGTGTCTGTATCAGTGTGTGTGTGTCTGTATCAGTGTGTGTGTGTCTGTATCAGTGTGTGTGTGTGTGTGTGTGTGTGTGTGTGTGTCTGTATCAGTGTGTGTGTGTGTGTGTGTGTGTGTGTCTGTATCAGAGTGTGTGTGTGTGTGTGTGTGTGTGTGTCTGTATCAGTGTGTGTGTGTGTGTGTGTGTGTGTGTCTGTATCAGTGTGTGTGTGTGTGTGCTGCTCTCAATGACCTGCTGTTCTCCCTCCACCAAACAAACCCACACTAATAACACTAAAAACCTTTGGAGAAGGAACTGCTCATGCTCCTCTAATATGGCCGATAGTTAAAATATGTTGAACGTGTTTGATGCAAAATAACACGAATGAAACACGAACATTTTAAATATACTTGTACATAAAGTATAATGAAACAAAAAGCTCCTTCTGTTTTTAAATCGGAATCGAGACTGATCCTGGATTCAGATTTGCTCACTTCAATCTTCTGTAACTGCCTTGTTTGACCTTTTACTTATGCCTTTTCAATATTTCACTATTAAAAAACTAAAGATATTAAACAAAACTAAAGATATTTTCTTGTTCAATCTTCAAATAACATTATTGGCTCTCCAATTAAATCCAAAATAAATGCGTTTGTTCCCTAGGCGTTTTTAAATTGGATAAGTACATTTTTGGCAAATACTAAGAAAAACCTCAGTAGCACAAGAGGTTCTCGAATCCTCGCCAAGATTTTGAACTTAACATTAATAACTTACACCCCCAACAATGTGATTAAAAAAAGAAAAGGACATCACCCTCCACGTTACAGGCCAAATCTGTGGAAAGGCAAGAGTACAGTGCAAGAATACACGTTTTATCAACTTTTTGAGCCATAAAAACAATTTAATAAATGCAAATTAGACATGAAGTGAGACGAGACACCAGAAAAGTTTGAAATATGAGAGTTTTAAATCCAATTATCAATAAATTAATTCGGAATAAAAGTTAATTCTGATTTAAAAGTCTGGGTTTGGATCTAGTCCGACTGTAGCATTTCTCACATTAGGCTAGAAAATGATTTAAATTATTAGGCCTAAAATAACAAATGTGCATTGCTACGTGAACACGAGGAACCCGGGGCCTCTCTGAGCGCTGTTCCTCCACCTGTACAAACTGGGGAACATAGGTACGCACCCCCATGACCTAACGACAACCTGAGATGACAGAAAAGCCGGTAGAAGCTGAAGTGTGTGTTTTCTTCCAGTAGACTTAAATACGTTTGTCTCCCTGTCCAATCAGAACCCTCCTCAACCCCCAGACATTGAGCGGAATTAAATAACTCAGATTTAACGTGTTTTCCTTTATACGGAATTAATATTTCCACGTAAACTCAATTCCGATCTATTTAATTCAGAATTAATTAATTCAGATGTAAAATTCTCATGTAAACGGGGCCATTCACAGCTTACAGCCTGCACTCTCCGCCTGTGCCTGTAGGTGGCGTTCCTGGAGGAGACGGTGCAGAGGGAGTGTGAGGAGCGAGAGCAGCTGACCGACGCTTTGTCCCGCGCTCAGGAGCAGCTTCTGACCCTGCGCTCCGCCTCGCCCCATCAGGCCTCCAAAACTGTCCCCGGACCCCCCGAGAGCCCGGCCAGAGTACCCCTCGGCCGCTGCTCCACCCCTCCCACCGGCCTGCGCTGCCCCCCCCACACAGGCAGGGGGCGGCGCAGGGGTCCGGGGGCAGCCGTGTCCCGGGACGGTAGCAGAAAGGGGAGCCTGCCGAGGATTTCAGAAGGTGAAACAGACGGAGTGACGCGTAAGATCGGTTTAGTGATGAGGCTGAACGAGACGAATAGAAAAGAATGAAAACAAAAACTGAATTCTCAATGTTTTAAATAATAATTCGTGTTTTAATGTGTCAGTGCTGCCCATGCCAATAGTGCTCATTTTTTAAGGCATAATAAACATTTAAATGATGCCACAAATGGAGAGGAAGGAAGAACTGAAAATAAAACGCTCACCCTGGTTCCCGAAGTAAATTTTCCATTAACTCTCGTGCCGTAGCAGTCAACAGTCTGAGCACGTAAACACTGCCAAACTACTGAAAAAAGTGTTGGATTCGTGCACGGCTTCACCTGGCGTTATAGACTGGCAACAGCGCGCAGTGATATGACCAGAGAGAAAATAGTACCAAGCAATTATGAGGTCTGACTGTTTTTCCTTTCATGTTTTATGGGGCAAATGTCTCACTCTTTTAAACACATATTATTTTGAGAAGAAAAACACTTTATTTTCGTGACCCCAGCCAACTTGCCGGACACTTTCGTCAGCACCGAAACCGGGGCAGAACTCGGCTCACCGGACGCTGTCGGGAGGTAAGTCAGTGTTGGTGCGCGACTCTGCTGACGGGGACGTACAGATTCATGTCAAAAAACCCAAACTATCCCTTTAAGAGCTCAAAGACACAGGTACGTGCAGCTAACTAATATCTGTTACACTGTTGTTTTAAGTGCAAAAGGGATGCTTAAAATGCAAGATTCTTATAAATGTTTTCATAACTTTGCGGTTTATAACGTTTCAGAAACAGGTATTGAATAAAATTATTAGTTAACACGTAGTTCTTGATCTTTTATTTATTTATTTTGTACAGTGTCTATGAGAACAAGAGCTCCGCCAGCGGGGCAAAATACGCCCGTACTTTGAATTATTGTATATAGAATTAAGTTAGAATTTGTCAAACCTAGTTAAAGATGAATTGTTGGTGCAGTTTGGAAGTTTGACATTCCTAGGTGAGACGGTTGTCAAGCTAGAGCGCGGACAAGAAATTGTCCACAGACAGACGGACAGACAGACAGACAGACGGACGGATAATCAATAGGGAAATCTGGCTCTTGCAGTAGGAGTATGAGTATGACATCATCACATTCTAGAATCGGAATTCCACCAATCAGATTGCAGCAACAGAACTTAAAGACACTACAAAGCTTTAATGTGTCAAAGCTCAAAGAAGCAGAGAATGTGGGTTGTTCTCGCTTTCAGCAGCAGAACATTTGAGTAGAGAGTTCAGATCTACGGCACGTAACATAAAAGGACAGAGATGGAAGATAAAAAGACAGAGATGGAAACGATCACAGTTAGCAAGAGAGACAGACATGTCTCTGTGCAAAGATATCCATTTTCAAATACAAAACCAAACATGAACACTGTGTTCGAGGAATTGAGGAGGGAGCAGAAGTTGTGCGATGCTTTGCTCAACGTGGCCGGCGTGCAATTCCCAGCACACAAACTGGTTCTGTGTAGCTGCAGCACATACTTTAAAAGCCTCTTCACTGACAGGTCCAGCCCTGACTGCCAGGTGTTTGAGATCTCCAATGTGTCAGCTGATATCATGAAGATTATCCTGGACTACTGCTACACCGGGGTGGTGCACATCACCCAGGAAAACCTCCAGGAGCTCTTTATAGCTGCTGACTACTTAGATGTGAGCGGCATTACCGAAGTCTGCTGTCAGGTCATGAAGGAGCAAATGTCCCCCAGTAACTGCATCACTGTATGGGGTGTCTCAAACAAGTACTACTACCCCCAGCTGAGGAAACAAGCCTTCTTATACGTCCTGAAGCATTTCGAAGAGGTGGTGACCAGCTCTGAAGAGTTCTTCCAGCTCTCCAGGGAAGACCTGTGTTTAGTCATTGATGATGATCGGCTGAACGTGAAGGAGGAGACCACCGTGTTAGTGGCAGTCATCAGATGGATTGCACATGCTCCTGAGGAAAGGAACCACTACTTGGCCGACCTCCTACTAAAAGTCCGTCTGGGTCTGATCCATGTTGATTACTTCACTCAGTGCATGATTAGATATAACCTGTCCCACTACATTCATAACTGGAAGATTGTGGAGGCGAAGATCATAAAGGTGATGTTGGATGAAAGCGCTAGGAGGTACAATGCCTCCCTGCCCCCCACTCGTCTAGCCACTCCAAGGCTGCCCAGTGCGGTGCTTATGGTTATTGGTGGCTATAGCCAAGACAGAACAACCAACAGAATTGAAGTCTATGACAACTGCACCGATCGCTGGGTGGGTGTGGTTAATGATGACTGGACTCCAAGAGCCTATCACGGCACAGTGTTCCTTAATGGATCTGTGTACGTGATTGGAGGGTCTGACAGCAATCACCAGCTCAACACTACCTGCAAGTACGACCTGACAATTCACACGTGGCAAGAATTAGCACCCATGCATTCACGTAGGTGCTTCATTAGTGTGACTTTGCTGGATGGTTTGATCTACGCGATAGGCGGGTTCGATGGACTGGACAGGCTGAAGACAGCCGAAAGGTACTTGCCAGTGACCAATCAGTGGACCATGATTTCACCTATGAACGAAAAGAGGAACCAAGCCAGCAGCACAGTGTACAATGGAAAGATCTACATTTGTGGAGGTGTTAATGGTGAACATTGCCTGGCATCAGCTGAGACTTACAACCCACTAACCGAACAGTGGACCATGATAGCGGATATGTCCACCATGCGCTCTGGGCTCAGTGTCATCGCCTATGCCAATGAAATCTACGCTGTTGGTGGGTTTAATGGATATTCCCGTTTTAACACTGTTGAAGCCTATAACCCCGCAACCAACACGTGGCGCCCCCTACCCAACATGTGGACCGAGCGCAGCCACTTTGGCATTGAGGTTGTTGACAATCAGCTATATGTTGTAGGCGGGTACAATCGGGGCACCCTTCGTTGTGCTGAATGTTTTGATGCAAGGACCGGAGTTTGGACTCAGGTGCGGGACATGGAGATCCCTCGTTATGCCCTGAGCTGCTGTGTGGTGTTTGACCTTCCCAACATGGCCGACTTTGCTCCGCCCCTCCTCCTCATGACGATTCCACTGAGGAGTAGATGCG
The DNA here is from genome assembly GCA_034769755.1 of Odontamblyopus lacepedii. Taxonomy (NCBI): domain Eukaryota; kingdom Metazoa; phylum Chordata; class Actinopteri; order Gobiiformes; family Gobiidae; genus Odontamblyopus; species Odontamblyopus lacepedii. Next base: position 13,002,452 of record CM068357.1, read on the forward strand.
CACTCATTTAAATAAAAGCATCTATTAACTGCAAAAAAGTGTTCAGTTTTGTTGTTGTCAATTGTTTTTTTATACACTAATACGCCCGTACTTTGAATTATTTTTTTTGTACTAGGATGTTTCCTATTGATTTCAAGGTCACAGGGTCAAAGGTCAAGGTCACGGGAATGTCCGTCTGTCTGTGGACAATTTCTTGTCCGCACTCTAACTCGACAACCGTCTCACCTAGGAATGTCAAACTTCATTCCGTGGGGGGGTCGGGCCACTGCCCACTGACCTACAGCATGGATCGATACAAAAATATACAATAAAATACACAAATACAGTATACCTTACAAGTATATATATATCGGCGCATGCCCCACATGTTTTGCCTCTTCATGAAGACAAAGCTTCAAAGACTTCAAAGCTTTGAAGTGTCCACAGACGGACGGACGGATGGACGGACAGACGGACAGCGCCATACCATAATATGTCCCGTCTTAGAACGGGCGTATAAAAATGAATGGTAAATGTAGTTCCTGAAAGGGGGTTGAGATCCATTGTCAAACTGGGGAAAACAAGTCAAATTTTGAAGGAACTTGTGTGATTTCAGTACATGTATAAGTCGTCTAAAGTGTCAGAAGCACTTTAAGGTTTTCCGATGTGTCTGTCAGTCGTCCGTAAGTGCGTTCATGTGTGCGAACCACCAAGTTTCCTTCGGCAAAACTCGTCCCAAATTAAAAGATAAAAAAAACATGAGAGCAGTCGTGTAGTCAGCTGCTGGGAGTTAGAGCGACTCCCCGAACACTCTGTGACAAACATGCTCTTGTTTTCTCCCTCCCTCTCTTCCTCTCTTTCTCACTCCCTCTTTCACTCTCTCCCATCCTTCCTTCCTCGCTTTCTCTCTCTCTCCTTCTCTCCCTCCCTCTCTTCCTCATTACTTCTTTCTCTCTCTCTCCCATCCTTCTGTCCTTGCTTTCTATCTCTCTCTCCCTACCTCTTTCTCTTTCCTTCCCTCCACCTCCCACCATCCTCTACTCCCTCTCCCTCTCTACCTCTTTCTCTCTCTTTCTCCCTTCCTTCCTCTCTTTTTCTCTCTTCTCTCTTTTTCTCTTTCCTTCCCTCCCTCTGTTTCTCTCCCTCTCTCTTTCTCCCTTCCTCTCCCTCTCTTCCTCCCTCCCTAGCTCTTTCTCTTTCCTTCCCTCCCTCTCTCCCTTTCTCTCCCTTCCTCTCCCTCTTTTTCTCCCTCCCTACCTCTTTCTCTCTTTCCCTTCCTTTCTTCCTTCCTTCCTCTCTTTCTCTCCATCCCCCTCTCTCCTTCCCTCTATCTCTCTTCTTCCTTTCCTCTCTCTCTCTCTTCCTCACTACCTCTTTCTCTCTCTCCTCTCATTCTCTCTCTCGCCCATCCTTCTGTCCTTGCTTTCTTTCTCTTTCCCTCCCTCCCTCCTTTTCCCACCACCCTTCCTTTTCTCTCCCTCGCTTCCTCCCTCGCTACCTCTTTCTCTCACTCCCTCCCCCTCTCTCTCTCCTCCCCTCCCTCGCTTCCTCCCTCCCTACCATTCTCTCCCTCCTGCTCCCCCCTCTCTCTCTTTCTCTGCCTCTCCCTCTCTTCCTCCTTCCCTACCTCTTTCTCTCCCTCTCCCACCACCCTCCCTGTCTCCCTCTCCCTCGCTTCCTCCCTCCCTGCCTCTTTCTCTCTCTCCTCCCTCTCGCTCCCTCCCCCTCTCACCCCCCTCCCCTGCATCTTCCTCTCTCCCTCTCTTCCTCCCTACCTCTCAACTTCCTTCCCTACCTCTTTCTCTTTCCTCCCCTCCCTCTGTTTCTCTCTCCCCCTCCCTCCCTCTCTTCATCCCTCCCTCCCTCTCAGTATCTCAGCCAGTCTTGTTCAGACAAACACAGTCGTTCTGTCGCTGTAGTCAACACCAGTGTCCTCGTCTCCTGCCGCTGAACCACGGCAACAACAAAACTCCACATTCGACTCCCCCACAGGCCCCGTACGTCATCCTAGTGGACAAATGCTGCTACTGCATTTTTTAACACTTCCCTATCAGGCTTTTGGACACTTGGACATTGGCATTTTACTGGCAAAACTCTTAATGATGTTTGAAAATACTAAGAATACAATAGCTGCAAGCATTTTCATTTCTATTTCTATTGAATTTCTATTCTCCCTCTTTACATTAAATTATGTTTTAAATTTTTAATTTGAAGTTCACTAAAACACTTCCAAAATATAAACTCAGCCCCAAATCATATGCTTTTACTACTTCCACATAAAAAAAACCCTGAGCAGATGACAAATGACAATTAAAGGTGACACAATCTCGATCTCATTTGATAGGATGTAACTGCGGATGTAACAATAACTAAAATATTGTATTATTGTATCATCAAAAGTCTCATTAATAACAACAAGAGCTCCGCCAGCGGGGCAAAATACGCCCGTACTTTGAATTATTGTATATAGAATTAAGTTAGAATTTGTCAAACCTAGTTAAAGATGAATTGTTGGTGCAGTTTGGAAGTTTGACATTCCTAGGTGAGACGGTTGTCGAGCTAGAGCGCGGACAAGGTAATGTGTAGTTGTCTTGTATTCTCTCTCTCCCGTTGCCTAGCAACCGCTGCAGCTGGAACTGTGTGTCACCTTTGAACTTTAAACTTCAAAGCTTTGAAGTGTCCACAGACGGACGGCCGGACGGACAGACGGTCGGACGGACAGACAGACGGACGGACGGACAGACGGACGGACGGACAGACGGACGGACGGACGGACGGACGGACAGACGGACGGACGGACAGCGCCATACCATAATACGTCCCGTTTTATCACGGGCGTATAAAAAACAATATCGTGGGCCATCACAATATCGAATCACAAGTCTCTCTGCTTAAATGAATAGTTATGAATCATTAAAAAAACAGAGGGAACTACATAGACCATGATCCTTTGCTCCGTTTCAGTGCCGATTTCTAGGACATGAAGCAATAACTGGTATAAGCAATGTTCCCGCGATCACACAGACGTTCAGCGCACACATCAAATTCTTTTCGGTGCATAAAATAAAATCTAACCTGAACCACTTTTTTTTTAGTGTGTTTGTTCAGACACATGAAAATTTAGGGGGAACATTGGTTATAAACACTTTTAAATCTTATTTCTTTGGATTATGGTACAACCAAAGTCTTGTCAAAGCATTTTTACAAGGAAAAAGTAGCATATTTATTTTGTTAGCCTCGTATCGTATCGAGAAATTTGGATTCGTTACATCCTTAATTGTAACTGCGCTCTACAGATGACCAAAATTAGAATGACGTTAGTGTGAATGTAGTTTACTGTGTGTTACTGACCTCATGGCCCTGTGCACGCTCTGCCGCTGGGCTGGAGCGCCATGATGGGAGAACAGAACATTTCCCTGGCACACATGGAAAGATTTTCGCTCCGACTTCCCCATTTTTCCCAGTCGGACAATGCCTGTGCAAGTCCTTCAGTGCAGAAATTCAGCGTGATAGCGGCCGTGTCCTGCCAGCGCTTCCTCTGTTTGCCACAACAGTGTGTATCTCAGAGAGGATGTCGCAGCAACAAATGAATGACACGCGATGCAGTGTCGTTAAAAGTTCACCCACTTCGGACATGTTTTAGCTGCACTGAATCGTCCACACTGTACGTCTGATTCTTTTAACATGTGGCCGTAGACGCTGAAGTGGCTGCGGAAAACGTTTTAGCAAGAGGATTTAGACTTAGACAAACTTTATTGACCCACAAGGGAATTTACTTGGACACAGTAGCTCACACATCACAATATATTGTAGTAACAAAGAGAAAAAAAAATACATAAATGGTAATAATTAATTCTAAATCAGTTTCCAAAGGCTCGTGTCAGATAAGGCATAATTATATAAATGTATATGTACAAGTAAAAATGAAATAAAATAGAAATAAGTAATAAAATCTCTCAGAAATATACAATAGGTCGTAAGGGAAGTTAACAGTTGCATTTATGGATTTACATGAGGAGCTTTTTGAAGGGTTTTTACTGACACCATCTTGTTTTTAAGACTAAAGATACGTAGAAATACAGTTCTTAACAAATTTGTCAGACCACGACAGTATTTCTGTTTATTTCTATTTTTTTTATGTCTCTATAATGGTTAATCCACCAGTATATGCAAGATCTTTTTATCAAAACGATATATTTAATGCTAAAATATAACTATTGTCTCATGCAAAGCAAGTCTCTGGGAGCAGCTAGAAACTATTTGGAACTCAATAACAAAAGAGACTTTGGAAAACGGCATAAAAAATGCAGCTGTTAAAAAAGAATGCAGCTGTTATCAGCTCACAGAAAATATTGACATTTTTGGTTATTATTGTCAACAAGGACTATTTTGTTATTCCAATTTTTCCAGGTGTTCATGACAGATGGTTTAATAAATTTGTTAAGCAGTGTATGTGGGATATGATATAATTTTCAGTGTCATGGCAGCCATATTGAGTACAAATGCTGAGATTTCTATGAAAGGTGTCTATGAAATTCTACATTAAACTGTACATTTATTTTTTTTCTCTCCACGTTTGTTCACGTCACCTTTCTTCGTCAGCCAATCACAGCCTGCCACCTTTCATCTCAAACAATCAGATCTCAGGCAGTATTTTCGAGGTACAAGGTTGCTGCAGTTGGTCAGGTCCAGGTTCAGCAGCAGTGTGTGCTCAAAGAATGAGCTCAGCTGAACCTGAATATACTGAATGACCACGTTATTCAATCAGTGGGTTTTTTTCTTCCCTGACGGCACGGGCCTATTCCAAGATGACAATGCCAGGATTCATTGGGCTCAAATTGTAAAAGAGTGGTTCAGGGAGCAGGAGACATCATTTTCACACATGGATTGGCCACTACAGAGTCCAGACGTTAACCCCATTGAGAATCTTTGGGATGTGCTGGAGAAGGATTTGTACAGCGGTCAGACTCGACCATCATCAATGCAAGATCTTGGTGAAAAATTAATACATTCGCTGTGGCATTGTTTCGATGAGCTTCTGCAATGTCACAAGATTTATTTTCATCCAGTGTTGCATTAATTTTTCACCAAGATCTTGCATTAATGCATTAATGACCGCTGCACCTCCAGCCTTCTCCAGCACATCCCAAAGATTCTCAATGGGGTTAAGGTCTGGACTCTGTGGTGGCCAATCCATGTGTGAAAATGATGTCTCCTGCTCCCTGAAAAACTCTTTCACAATTTGAGCCTGATGGGGACAGTGGGGACATGTCACAACCAATATTTGGGGAAAACAAAAGTAATGTCCCTACCAAAGCTGAGACCAAATCTACACCCTTGAATCTGCCCGTGCCATCAGGGAAGAAGAAATCCATTGATGGAATCACCTGGTCATTCAGTATATTCAGGTTCAGCTGACCTCATTCTTTGAGCACACACTGTTGCTGAACCTGGACCTGACCAACTGCAGTGAACTCATACCTCTATTTGCTTAGTTAAATCCAGGTGGCGACTTTTTTTTTTGTCCAGGCAGTGTAAAATGTTCACAATAATAGCCGTATAAGTCGCCGAAACAGCCGTGGGTTTGCGATGTTTTGTGGCTATTTCATTAAACTCATTAAAAACGCATTGGAGCCCTTCTGTTAACTAACACTAGAGAGTCCCACTGCTTCTTCATCTATCCCCCTGCAGTCTTAGAAGAGTCCGACGGTGAGCCGGGCGCTTCCTGTGTTTGAGAGCTGACCTTGTGTCCACCGTGTGACCATTGTGAGGCTTTGCGTGTGCGTGTCAGCGATGAGCGATGCTTTTCCATGCGCCCCCTCCCCGCCGCCCACCCCAGCGTAATCACATCAGGCCACTGAAGGACAGGCTCTGAGCTGCACCACACAATGCCACACTTTTGAACACTTTGGACACTTCTCGTCAGTGGTGGAAGGTAATCAAGCACAAAAATAAAAGTACAACATGACACAGACAATTACTCAAACAATGCACATACTGTTAATTCAGTTTATTTATATTTATGAGCCTTGTGTTGAAATTCTTTCATTATGAAAGTTTCCCTTGCACAATTACACTATATTTATAACCCATGTATTACATAACCTTAGTTCACAGTGGGGATTTCAGAGCGCTCTGGTGTTTGACTCTTTGGCCCCTGTAATAGCTGGTGAGTAAGACATCCTCTCACTACCCTGTGACAGAGTAACAGTGCCGTGTGAACACAGTCATGGAAAAAGCCACTTCTCTGGACCAGGTCTGTGGACTTTGATTCTAAAAATGGCACTATGGGTTTGTCAAGTGTCTTTACATCACCACGACAGACGACCTGAACATGACCCTGGCCCATTCTCTTTTTCCATGACTTGCGTTTTCGTCTAATCCTTTTTGAGTAATAGTATCAATCGTATATTCCAAACCAGTAAAGGGTTTGAGTATGGATATTTTTAGTTCGTGCCAAGTTGTGAAATGAATAATCAAATTAAAGGCTCTCTACCTGATTGTTATTGTCTTAAAAATGTGAAAAAGTGAAGTAGTTACCGTATTATAAGAGTATAAGTCACACCAGCCAAAAAATGCATAATGAAGAAGGAAAAAAACATACACATACACATTTTTGGGGCAAATTTATTTTATAAAATCAGAGACCAAGAACTGACATTTCATCTTGAAAGGCAAGTTATAGAAGTTATAATAATAAAAACAACAGAATAGAGAACAATCCATGTATCATTCGTTCATTTGTTTTTCAATATAGAACCAAAAATAAGAAAACGTAAAAACAACTCTTTTCTTTATTATTTGTCTCTAATACCAAAATGAAAAAATTGATAAAGATTTGTTTTTTTTCATTTTTGATTCATATATAAGATTCATATATTTGGTCTATGGACTGTCAGTGTGAAAATGTAATATATAAGTTGCACCTGAGTATAAGTCCACCACCCAAACCCTGAAAAAAGTGTGACTCATAGTCCGAAAAATACGGTATTTCTCAATTTATCTTGTGCATTTCGAGCATCTCTGACTTTATAAGCACTTTTCACAACTTTCTGATCACAATGGACACTGAAGTCCCAGTATTGCACATGTTTTCTCACATCTTTGCTCTTAAAAAGCACTAAGTTCTGACATAATGCTTGGTTGTGTAATTTGGCAAGTTTACTTTGTATTTCACTAGAAATTCATGTTTTGTGAAGCTGGCATTATGAATCTTTTTTTTCTTTAAAATCTGAGAAAGAAAGAAATAAAGACAAGATAAATTATATTGTTTTTCCATCACAGATCTTCTCCTATTTTAGTTTTTTTTGTGCCATGTGTATGCATGTATGTAGTTTGTATTTTTCAGGATGGAAAACAGATTTTTAGCCCACATTATAATCAGCAAGTTGGTTGGGTGGCACTAACAAACTAAGATGAGGGTTCACCTAGCAGCAGCTTGAAATATAACACAAATGTGTGCTGTGTCATTGGGTTAGACACATAACCTGCACAGCCCACTCCAGTGACAGTGCACAAGGGTTGGTTTCTTGCCAAATTATTGCTCATCCTCTTAGTTTACTGCGTGCGTCGTAAAAAAAAATCTACTTTTGCTGGCTCTTTGTTTTCCCCGCCCTTAATAAAAGCCGGCGTGTACACTGAACATGCCTCTGACATAGTGATGCTCAGAGCAGGACGGCGAGCACACGTGTCATGGCGGAGTGGCAGTGCGTTGCTCGTAAACACACTTGTCTCTGGGAGTGTCGTGTGTGTTGAGCTAATCCCCCGGTCCGGCGCTCCTCTCCGTGGTTTATGGTCGCTCCGGAATTCTGCCGTCCCATGAGCCCTCCCACACCCCATAATTAGAGTCGCCCCGGCAACAGGAGAAAGAATGCTCAGTATGTGCCGCCGAGCTAACGACGTCTCTCCTGATCGATGGCACCTTTAACTTGAACTCCACCCGCCGCCTGGGCCACATCCGGGCCTGTTCCACCACATGTTAGTCAAAGATATTTAATGTGGCTCCTGCTTAAAGCAAACGGCAGAAATGTTGAGTGTGTGTGGCCCACAGCAGCTGCCATGGGGACAGCATTGTGCATTTTTATAGATCATTGCCACTCTTGTTTTTTAATGTACGTACACTGATATATTTGTGTCATTTAACATAGGCCCACTGACAAAAACACACTGTAGAGAACACAAACAAAAAGCCCTCTCTTTAAATCAAACATTTGGGGTTATTGGGCTGTTTAAAGGACCATCATCAAAGCATCAGTTTCATTATGGATGTTTTTATTGCACTAAAATAGGCTACCTCAAGAAACACTGATCCAAAGCCTGTGCTTGCCTTTTCACAGACCTGACTCATCACTGGCCAGTAAAAGGGCAGATGTCACCTGCTTGTCTCCATCTTGTTGCTTTGCCTGAAATGTTGCACAATATAAGATCAGGCACACCCCACAGAAGTGCAGTGCAGATAGCGTGTCCTGTGCACCTTCAGGGGTTATGCAGTGGAGCTCTGAGAATAAACAACACAAACCCTTGAGAGTGATTATTAATTTAATGGGAGCCTAGTATTTTGTAACTGCTTCTGCAGTCTCCAAGTGGCAATGACAAGTTCTGCAATCATGATCTTGTAGCCTACAGGCTCTGGCTGAACCTGGGCCTATCAAAATGTGGAGCTTCGGTGACATCTTCTGTCCCTTTGTAGTAACTGCCTGAAGTTGAAATGTTTCTGAGGTGTTACCATACATTCTATGAGTGTTACACAATGTTTGCTGCCTAAACCAGAATTTTTAGTTCTGCTGTTTGTCTTAAGTATTTTAGGCTCACTTAGACCTGTGTCTCACCAGAATAGGCTGTCCATACGTTTCAGAATGATGAAAATCTAAACTGTTGCCACAGTAATTAACCATGTAAAACAAACCAGTACACCATTTGAATGGTGACAAGTCCCCAAAATGTCGCCCATGAACAGAAAGCTGAACCCCACAACACTCATTTGACATTTTGTTCTCGGTTAATCAGCTTTTTAGCGTGTGGGCTATGAGATAAACTTTAATAATAAATGCACACGTCCTCATTTACGTAATCACATCGCACAAAGGTAAAATAAGTGGATCCGGTTGTGCTTGTACTTGGCCCATGAGCCCGTGCGGGGCCTCGCGGAGCCTCGTGCTTCACTGATACGCTCGTGCTCTCGTGTTTAAATTGGCGTATGAATATGATCCCTCGGAGAAGTCGTGACCAGTCTGGGATTTCCCGTAAAAGACGTCACCGATGTTCCCGGCGCTTCTTTCACTGTTGGGTCATCAGCACGCAATGGCCACAAATCAACAGAAAGACAGTGACTCTGAGAATGTATACCCACTTCCCAGTTTATACCATTTTTCCAAGTTCCCACTCATGGTAAATTTCTGTTTATTGTTCTCCGGCGTTTTCAATTAGTTATACTGCAGGTGGTGACAACTAGTGTTAATCCCACCTAAAACCTACATAACCCATGTGTCATTTTTCTGGTAAACTGGTTTCTGTCCCATGCGTCTCATATTTTTCAGTTTGTCTTGAAACATTAGCACTATATGCTCGCGCGGAGGTGCACGGGGTTGTGAGGGTACGTGGTGACGTCAGCACGTCGCAGTGCGTGCATTTCCTCCTGAACCCTCCAGGCCGATCAGGAGTCTGTGCCGTGTTCGCTCCAAGCGCTGTGTCCGGGTGAAGATGGCCGCAGGTCCCCTCTCTGTATCCTCCAACGCATCAACTAATAATGATGGGATTCTCATCGGCGACAAAGTTTACTCGGAGGTGTACCTCACTATCGATAACTCTCTCATACCCGAGGAAAGGCTCTCCCCGACGCCGTCTATGCTCGACGGCCTCGACCTGAGCGCGGAGACCGACCTTCGGATATTGGGCTGCGAGCTCATCCAGTCTGCGGGGATTCTGCTCAGGTTACCGCAGGTAAATAACGTTTCACTTACATACTTTCAATATCTTAAGTGAAAAGCAAACGTAACTACAGCGCCTGCGGTTTAGTCCTTTATATTATGAGGCCTGTTAGCATTAGCCTCCATTATCTCCTGATGTTGGCGTGGTAAAGAAAATGGCGGATTCATTGTACAAGGATTCCGTAATCACGTTATTGGACGGACTTTAACGCGGTTTATTAATTTTGTTGGACAGGTCGCCATGGCAACTGGCCAAGTGCTCTTCCATCGGTTCTTCTACTCCAAATCGTTCGTGAAACACAGTTTCGAGGTGAGTTTCTCTGCCCTCCACACTCATTGTTAGCTTAGCTTAGCCGAACGTCGAGGTTGCGTTGCGAGCGGAAGCCATATTGTTTTCACGGAAAGGTGCTCCTGTGACGCATATGGACAGGAACACTTTGAACACTAATGCATTTAAGGCTAATTTCATTATTAACATCTATGTAAATCGCCAACTTAATAGATCAAGCCAGCTATGTGACAGTGTAAAACACCCAGCTGCCTGCCTTCTCTTAGTGTAACTATTTCCTGTAACTTTGCTCTACAGATTGTGGCAATGGCTTGTATAAACCTGGCGTCCAAGATTGAAGAAGCTCCCCGACGAATACGAGATGTTATCAACGTGTTTCATCATTTGAGACAGATAAGAGCCAAAAAGTAAGTATCTAAACCCTGTTTGATGCAGTTATCACTATGGCAGTGGTATTTTGTCTATACAGTCTGAATTTGCATTGTATTTGAATGTGAAAGTGCTCTTCTGTTGATCCATGTACTCTTAACACTTTTCAGTTTCCACATGATAGTCTCTGAAGTGTGTATTTTTGACTATTGGTTCTCAACTGATGTGTTGTTTAACACATCTTGTTCAAAAACTTGAATACCTTTAACATTACAAGACAGGCACAAGTTCAGCAGCTGTTTGTGCCTCTGTCTTGATTTAAAATGTTCGTGTCCAGTCCAGATCTTGGCATTAACTTGCATTCTTTTTTCCTTTGCAACCAACTAACAGCGACCAGCTACATTTACCAAAGCCTGGGTGATGTGGAATGGTACGTAAGCTGAAGCAGTCGGCATGACAACCATGAGGCAAGGCTGTCTCCTCCCCCAGGCCCGGCCCACCCCTCTCCTGTGGGAGACGCCCGTGGTCCGAGGCACCGCGGGCTCCTGGGATCGGGGATGACAGGTTGGCCGAAGGTCTCGGTCCCCGGGGAGCTTTGAGGACTCCTGTGGTTCGTTCTAAATCTTGAGGTTTCTGTCCGACCACCCACAGACCTTTGGGTAAAGTAGTCTTTTCCTTCCTCTGGCTGCCCCTCACCATGCAGTTTGTCTTTGCATTTGAACCAAGTCCAAGTCCAATTCACAAACTGTCGTCCATGGCTTTTACAGAAATGTTTAACAGAAAGCTAGTGTTGGAGTAGTTTTTGATCCTGCATGCTGCAGTTCTATTGTTGAAAGATTGAATAAGAGCTGCACAATTGTCTAAAATAGTTTATTTACCTAATGTTTTATGCATGTGCTAATCTCTAGTCAGAAGAGGATGAGAGAAAGCTTAGGACAGGGATTCACCTGAGTTACCAAATAGCATCATGGTGTATTCTGTGTTTTGGGGACAAGAGCATCTGATTTGATGAGGTTACGTTGCATATGTCTATGTAAACCATAGTGACCACCAAGTGACACATTTGTGTTTCAAACAAGATTCACTTTAGATGAGAATAGAAACTTTGACCAGTTTGCAAACTCACGTAGCTGGATCAGAACAGGACTGAGCTCATTGTGGATGGAGAGTGTTCAAGGCCGTTTCTGTTAAAGCTGTGGCACATGGTGATGGAGCACTGAGGCTGTTCATTTCTACACGTTGCTTTCTGAACCACAGGAGTCCACAACCCCACTGTCAGACTTGCTAGCATATCTCCCTGAGTTGGTTGAAAAGGAAAAAGGAGTGCATACTTACAAAAGAACACTTTCTTTTTCTGCCTTTTATTTCATTAATGTAAAAGAGGGAAACAATATTTATTTTGGTTCCTCCACAAACCAGGACTCCCACACCACTGATACTTGATCAGAACTACATAAATACCAAAAACCTAGTGATCAAAGCAGAAAGACGTGTCCTGAAGGAGCTGGGATTCTGTGTACACGTTAAGCACCCGCACAAGGTAAGTCTCTGCTTTATTTACATCCTGTTTGTTAAACAAAACACACACACATTCACAACAACGTGTTCATGTCTTTTTTTGTCAGATTATCGTCATGTACATTCAAGTGCTGGAATGTGAAAAGAACCAAACGTTGGTGCAGACTGCCTGGTAGGTGTCTCTTTCTAACCTTTTGCCCATTGTCACAGCCACAGCCAGTCACGTGTGCTAATGTGCCTTAAGACCTGGGCTAAAGATGGACTTGGACAGGTTCAGATGCGTCTGCTGGGCACTTGGATGTTCTGCCAGGGTCAGTGATAAAACTGCGCCTGTCAGATTAGGGCTGAAACGATTACTCGAGTAACTCGGATAATTCGATTACAAAAAATATTCGGGGCAAATTCTTTGCCTCGAGGCTTCGTTTAATTCATGTCACCAAAGTCAATTTATTTAAAATGTCTCTGCTATCGTATCACTCCTCCTTTGTAGACTGCTGCGCCAGTCTGGGATCACTGTTTCACACGGACAGTTATCAATGACGTACATTTAAAAGATTTGAAGCGGCGCGATTTATTCCACGGTGTGGAAATGGCAGATAATGATGTGGCCGGTGCCAGTGTGCACTGGCAAAGCCAACCTGATGTACCACAACAGTACGTCTTCAATGCTGCAGCACTTAAAGCGAAACTTAAAGCGTGAACTGTACTTCTCTAAGCGGAGTCGGAGAATCTACGAGGTAATATACTTTTACGATTGCTAACTGAAATGAAAAGTAACGCCTATTAGAATGTACAGTATTTGTAATTATTTGTAACCTGTGTTATGAGTCGATAGTAACGAGGCATAATGAGCAGCAAGAGAGCAAATGATCTCACTCAAATCGCTCCCTTCCTCACGTATACACAGACACACGCACACACTCGGTGTTCCCATATCAGAAACGTCTAGTTCGTTGTTCTACTTTTACCAAAAATCTGATTTAATCTAGAACCGCTGGCATCAATTCCAATATCAGAGAAAGGAAATATTTTACCGACGTTTACGAACACTTATGTGTTCGCTAGTTCTATATTTAGCTTATTAATTAGGCTAGTTAAAGGATTAACGTTGTCACTTAGAAAACTCCTGTTTTATAAGCCAATAAGCCAAAGGTTTTACACTTGTTTAAAAAAAATGTTGACTTTAAATAAAAACCTTTTTGTGAGGAATAACAGCAATTGCTTGCTCATTTTAAGAGGCCTTTCATGTTGCGTTACACACTATTGATATAGTTGTATAAAAACAAAAAAGTGTGATTTATCCGATTACTCGATTAATCGATGATATAATCGACAGAATACTCGATTCCAAAAATATTCGATAGTTGCAGCTCTATGTCAGATAACACTCGAGTTTGTGCAGCTCACACATCTGCAGCTGAACCATGTTTGGCCCAAGTCTGGCACCCCTCTCTTCTGATGGACAAATGAGTCTCAGCTCTGCCTTTACATGGCTTAACTAGAGTCTTGTGATGTGTCCACTGTGAGTCGAACTTGGTTTAACTTTGTCCTTTTTCTCTACTCTTTGATTAAAGGGTAGTCCATGCTGGTAAGTCACATAAAGAACCTCTGAACTCTGCCTCCTCCAACCACATGACCTCAGGAAGCTCCCCCCATTGGCTGGCTCTGCTGACAGCCAATCCCAATGCTGAGATTCTCTGAAGGGGGCGGGCCTTTCCCATCTGCCAGCGTCATCTTGTTTTCTTATGGGTGTCTTGAAAGGATTTGTATTTTGGTCTTGCTACTAAATATTTGAATGAGTTGTCAGCCACAGTTAGTGTATGATCTGAGCAGGTAAGATTAGTCCCTAGTGAGCATAGAGCACATTGAAGCATCTTTATCTTTGGCATACTGTGTGGTGCCCCTCTGACGTGGTCTCCAGACATGTCTGTTTTTCAGGCTGATCCGGTTCACATTTTGCCTCGAAGGAGCCGTGACTCTCAGCAGTCAGAATTCACCGGGCGTGTTTATTTAGAGCGAGCTTAGCTCCCAACACGTAGTGCCCAGTGCATGTGCCCACCCAGAGGGCAGTTAGACCATTCCCTGGCCTGTTGACCACATGTCATAAAGCAGGAGGGTAAAGTGGCTGAAGTGAACAGCATAGCATGAACAAATGCTTTCTCCTTTCTGTGTGACAAGTTTACATTTGTACACTCATTTTTATTTTCACATTTTTTTGCACACATTGAATCTTGTATGATTATCTAACATCTCCATCTTTTTCTCATTTTGTTACAAAATGGTTGACTATGTGCAACTTTTTGATGAGATGTGAGCCATTTTATTGTAAATTGATTCAAGGTCCTTTTTATAAAGTGATTAGTTTTCTTGTATTTGTAGATTACACTGAAAACGTGACACTGGAATAATGATCCAATTGAAAACTTTACAAAGTAAATAGTATCTTAACAGGAGACTCCATTTTGCATGTCACCACATAAGTTCCTCCAGTGGCCAGAGGCTGTTTTAGTTCAGTGTTGTACATGTGGATGCATGCGCCCCCCTCAAGTGCATGAACCAAGATTCTCGTCTCTGCTGTTGACACCGTCTGTCCCCACGCCTTTATGTGACCAGCTCTGGAAACCCCAGTGAGAAATGGACAAAGTTAATCCTGAATCCTTGTTTCCCATTTCTAAAGCTGCCTGTTTAATTAGAATATGAACATTAAGACCTTTAATGATGACAGAAGGGCTGCTGTTGGAGGTTAGTTCAAATTAAGAGGAAAATATTTGGATCTTTCATCAGATGATACTGTACTGTAAATACTGTATTTTTAATTTAAATCTTATGACAACTGCCTCTAACGGCAGACAAGAAGCACAGTCTTCTGTCATCTTTGAGAAGATGCTATGTTTTTTTCCTATGTGCTTTTGTTATTCCAGGAACTACATGAACGACAGCCTGAGGACCAATGTGTTTGTGCGGTTCCAAGCTGAGACCATTGCCTGTGCCTGTATATTCCTCGCTGCCCGTGCTCTGCAGGTGGGTTCAAAGAAGCTCTAAACTGACTGCTCTGTTTCCCCTGACACTAAACCACTGTGTTGGCTGCAGATCCCACTGCCCTCCAGACCTCACTGGTACCTGCTGTTTGGAGCCACTGAAGAGGAAATCAAAGAGATCTGCATCACCACCTTAAAACTGTACACCAGGAAAAAGGTAATGCCACATCAGATGTTCACATTCACCCCCTGAACTATCGCTGTACTAAAGCTGCATCTGTCTTCAGCCCAACCTGGAGCAGCTGGAGAAGGAGGTGGAGAAGAGGAAGGTGTTTTTAGCCGAGGCCAAACTCAAGGCCAAAGGCCTGAACCCTGATGGGACCCCTGCACTGACATCAGCCGGAGGATTCTCTCCGGCCTCCAAGCCCTCGTCTCCTAATGTTACTGTCAAAGTGGACGACAAGTCTCCCAACTCACAGAACCTCAAAACGGTCAAGAAGGAGCCGGACACGAGGAACCAGGTCTCCAAGAGTCCACACAACGGGTATGTGGAGGGTACGTGGAGAACTGCGCTCATTTCAGACCGGTCTTTCAATGTTTTTATTTGGTATTTTCAGGCTGAGAAGAGAAGCAAAGATTGGAAGGAACAGTAGGAGTGGAAGCAGATCCCGATCGAGAACACGATCCAGGTCGAGATCCCGGTCTCCACGGCGACAGTAAGTCCATCATGTTGAATAGTCTGTTGAGCTAAAATTTAAGAATCTTGTTTTCACTTCTTCAGTTGATTTCTTGCCCACACCGACAGTAAACGGTTTGTTTCTTGTTCAGTTACAGACGCAGCCGCTCGGGGACCTACAGCTCGCGGTCTCGCTCCCGTTCTCACAGCCGAAGTCCATCGCCACGACGACACCCCCCCTCCCCTCTACTGCCCCACCTCAAGTCCAAGTCCGCGCACCACAACAGTGACTCAAAGAGCAGCGGGAGGCACAGCAACAGTGGCTCCGGTCACAAGAGGAAGCGCTCGCGCTCTCGCACTCCCATCAAAATGGACAGAGAGCGGGAGAGAGAGCGGGACAGGGACCGAGAGCGAGAACGATTCGACCTGTCCAAGAAACACAAGCACGAGCGAAGCGGCAGCCACAGGGAGCGCAGGGAGAGGGAGAGGTCCCGCTCCTACGACCGAGAGAGAGACCGGACCCACAAGAGCAAACACCACAGCAGCGGCAGCAGCAGCCACTCAGGGCACAGCCGCCACCGCCGCTGACACACACACCTATACACGCATATACACGCCTATACACGCATACATGAGCTCTGGGGCTGCTGCGGTGTCTCTGAACTGTCCAACCTACAGAACAAATGTATGACAAAGTAAAAAGTCACTTTACATTTGTGAATTTAAAGTAAATTTAAACGAAGATTTATTTGAAGATGGTTGGCGCATGCACAAACTTAAATATTGCAATCAGAGCTCATCTTGAGTTTTGCAAAGAACTGAAAATAGGACCTGTGAGGAATTCATGGTGAATATTGGAGTTACGGCAAAAACAATCAGACGTCACATCAGTCCCAGAGATTAAGACAAACTTTTTTCCTACATTTTCTCCTTTGATTTCTCACCCTTGTATTTCTGGTTTAACATGTAAGTTACAGATTCTGAGGGGCTAAAGAAACTTATTTACAGTGTAAAGATGTAAGAGGTGATGGCTACTGGCACAATGTGAATGCTTTAATTTTTAAAAGCAAATGGTATTGTGTCAAGTTAAATTAAAAATGTAAAATAAAGATTGTCTTTCAGGAATGATCACTGTTTGCACATGGCTGGAGAGGGGTGGTAATCATTTGTGTTCGGACTCTGTACAGCAGTTTTCAAAGGCAACTGGTTCTTTTTTTTTTACAATGCGGGAAGCGGACTAAAATATTTTAGAGCAGATGTCAGTTTGTAACACTGGTTTTAGTCTGCATGTGTACATGTCGCATTTTTATTGAGTAATAAATGAGTTATGTCATTGAACAACGCTTATTTTTGGTCTTTTTTTACATTAAACTGAACACGGTATAAACGTGGTGTCCGGGGGCCTCAGAAACCTTGAAGGGAGCTCCCAATGTTTGTCCACACAACAAGCAAGAAAGCAAACCGTTTTAAATCAACAGAGGATATTTATATTCATCTTAAGACCTTCAGAGTGTGTTAACATGTACACGTACCCAAAACATCGGGTCTGGAGTGAAGGAACAATGCTCTGTAAAGCCTTTGAGGACATGTGCCTGTAAAAAAGCGCTGTAGCTGCTGTTGTAAGGCGCCAAATAAATAAAATGCATCATTATTATTATTATTATTACATTGGAGGAGGCCATGTAGTGTAAAATGTAGAGTGGCCCCTGTGTGATGTTCCCATCGAGGGGCCGCGGGACATCAGACTTTGGGAATGCCCCTGACAAGACACGCCAGATATTTACCTCCAGCCCCACTTGGTTGTACAGCGGAGGGTGGTTTAACACGTTTCCGTCCAGCAGATGGGGCTGTTGAGCCTCCTTGGGCAGGACCAGCGCTCATCTACGCTTCTTTTTGGCGCTTATGTTCTAACTAATTTCCTGCAGAGATAAAAAGTCTTATCTTGAGAATCGTGCGTGTGGCATGTCTTCCTCATCCGCACAGTCTGATAACAGCGCTGATGTGTGGAAGCGTCTATGGCTCCATCAGATCAGCCCTGCACAGACTGTGGGAAAGATGTAATCTTCTGTACACATGTGGAATACTTTAAAACTTTCTCTTTGTGCGTGTTTCGTGTTTGCTGTCAGACTGTTCAGCGTTAGAGCCCCGGGTGGGGGGAACCCAAGACCCCCACAGACCTTTGGGACGTCACTGGAGATGGTCTGTAGGCTCAGTTATCCATTTTTTAACTGCAACTCTGGAATATTTGGTAATGTGGCACAAATTTCTTAAATGACGGTGAATTAGGCGACTCTCAGAAGGTCCTTTAACCTTTTTAAGCAAATCCAATAGGCTTTAATAAATACATGTGCAGAGATTTTGAATCTTTCCCTTCTCCTTTTACTCAACCCATTTTCATGAGCTGAGGGAATGTGCGCGGAAGAGAAAAAAATATTACTGTATTTTTCGGACTATAAGTCACATTTTTTTCATGGCTTATACTCAGGTGCGACTTATATATTAAATTTTTCAGCCCATAGACCGTATATATGAATGGACAGAGCTAACGCACTAAGGATCCTGTCCCTCCTCTCTCTGTACCTGCTGCTGTGGCCTCGTAATTTGGGTCTTAAAATGTTCTTATGAACCCACTCTACATGGCCTGATTTTTTATTTTTTTTTGCTATTTTGTCCCTCCAAAAATCCTCTTCATAACATAGAGCCTGGCTCCAGATTCGCTCCTGTAACCGTGAGCATCGGGAGCTTCATTTGAGCGACAGCTGAACATTTTATTACTATAACTCGCCTTTCAAGATGATGACATGTCAGTTCTTGGTCTCTGATTTTATAAAATAGATTTCCCTCAAAAAGTGCGACTTATATATGTTTTTTTCTTCTTCATTACACATTTTTTGGCTGGTGCGAATTATAGTCAGAAAAATACGGTAAAATAAAAATGACAGACAATTCCTTTATCCAAAGAATCTGCATCTAAACCAACACAAAATAAAGGAAAGGCCACTTACAATAAAATACAGCATATTTAATTAGTATTAATACAGTGGAAATGACATCAGCCGTGACAGTGAAAACAGCTCTTTGCTTGGTTATTGTTTAAGCAGTTAAAATAAATACTCTACTGTCACAATACATGTGTAAATCACTTTAAATCAGTAGTTTAGGATTCTTCACTATTACTGAAAGTGCAACATTTCACCTTCTACTTTATTTATTTAGACTAATGTGCTTTCTATTCGGTGCGGTAACAGGTGACCAGGGTGTCAGCGCAGTGAAAAAACGCTAAAAACAATAGCTGCCAGGCTCAAATACATCAGCACGACTAATACACGCTCACTGCCCTGCGCTAACTTCATTCTCCAATTATATTTTCTTAATCTGCGTAGGATTCGGCAGCATCGCGTAGCCATTTTGGTACAAGTGAAAAACTCTGCTCCTCAACAGTGTGATCTGCAATTATCCATCGGCGGTGCTGACAACTTCACGGCTCTTTGTTGTGATGACGTTTATAGCGACGTCTACTTCGGGGTACGAATGTTAAACGGCATTTCTGCACCAAATCGACGCTACTTTTTCTGACGTTTGGGGTTGAACACGGTGTTTTAGGGGTGTTTACGGTCTTTACAGGTGCGTAGGTCACATAATGTAGGTCATTCGAGTAAAAAAGCTCTGGATGTTCATGCGTAAATACTGTGATGTGAAGTGGCAGATGTGGGTTAAACTGCACAGGGGGTGATCTCAGCCGACGTCACTAAATCCAAACATGGAAACCTGAACCAGTGGGAAAGAGCCTGTTTAGTCTACGACGTGACCAACTACAGCCACTAGAGTCAAGTCCTGTTGTCGTTCTGCTTTGAATGTTCCACAGTGTGACATTAAACAGCTCTACCTTACGTGTATTTAATTACAGGTGGTTTTATTGCTCAAAAATACCAAGAAAAACAGGGATTCTGACTGTGATCTGACCTGTAACTTGGCCTGGTTTGGTCTCCATGAAGATAAAAAGGTTTAATACCACGAAACGTGTGAAACATTTCAGACAAGGAGTAACACGACTGGGAAAACATTTGACAGACCCTACACAATGCAGCTTTAAAACAGATTTGAGTTTTGTCATTCTTCACTCTCGTCTTCTGAAAAAAAGGAAAATACGGCAGTAGTTCGTAAGATTCAGGTCAAAACGATCAGAAGTTACATTACAGTTTACATCTTGCATAGAAACCTAAAGGTGCACTATCGGGGTCCGCAACTATGGAGATTACTTTATTGCTTGATTTATTTTATTGTTTGGCCTGGAATGTCCCACAGTAAGGCATTAAACATTAAACTCTAACATGGATTTATTCAATTACAGGTTTATTGCTCAGAAATATCTTAAAAACACAGAGACTAGGGCTGGATATGATGAAGAAGTTGCCGATACCTCGATACATAGGCCTCTATACGATATGTTTTTCAATACGGTGCAGTTTCGATTCAATACAATATATTTCAAGCCGATTTGATACGATTCAGTAAAAAATAAAGGCTTAATCGTGGTTGTGATACTAAAAGTCTTCATTAAACCACTAAGTAAGCGCTAAGTAAATATGAAAATCGCCCATTTTACTCATCAAAACAGTGGCCGCGTCTCATTCCTCCTTCCTCGATTCGTCTCCTCGATTCTGCAGGAAATGGGTGAGGAAGTCCCGCCCACAGAGGAGCCAAAACGAGGAGAGAGGATCTAAACTCCTCACTGAGACCGATAAAGTTTGATTCTTTTATCTGATGTCTGCCTCCTGAAGAATCCCTCATGTTTCCTCCTTCATTACGTAGTTTCCTTTAGGACTCCTCTTAATACGACACATTTGTTTGACAGCTGGAAAATGGAGGATCGAGGAGAGGAATCAAGGAGAAGGAAGCGAAATAAGAGAAATGTGACACAGCCAGTGATGAAATATTGCATAAACAAGTTTTCTTTCTCCAAACGAGCCACACAATTGTAGCTTTTTCACAAATAATTTCATAAAATATACCAAAAAGATCCTCTTGGTAATATATCGATACAGCAGCCCACAATATCGATAGTGTATCATCAAATTAAACAATGCGATATATCGATTTTTCAGTATTTTTGCACAGCCCCAATAGTGATAAATAAGCTAAATGCTTTTCCGTGGAGCAAAGCAGTGTGATCTCCTTAGAGCAGATGGTGTATAATTATTGTCAGAAACACCTTTCAGCAGAAACACAAGACATTCTGTTTCTGTAAAAAGTGCAGAAGGAACCACTTTGCACATTTGTGGACATGGGAGACAGTTTTTCTGTCAAACAGTTGTAATTAAAGTTTGATTTCTCAGCTCGAGCCGCTGTTGTGACACTTCCAATCGATCTGTATTTGTCTGTTTTATTTGTTTGAATGTTCCCACCATTTTCAGCGAGATCCGTCCCAGACTGATGTGTAGAGCCCGGTTCAGAGCGCTAAACATAGAAATCTGGAGTTAACTGGGGCATTCATTAGAAAAGTTACATAATGCAGCTTTAATGTTGACAAAAATGTACCTTTTAAGCTTTTTGGGAGAATTGTGTACTCTTAGAAACAAACCTACACCTTTTTAAAATTATTTTGACCAGTGGTGGAAGGTAATGAAGAACAGAAGTAAAAGTATAACATTTAAGTACAATTTTTAGGCATCTGTACTTTACTTAAGTACATTTTACAGTGGATACATTTCAGTTTTACTTCACTACATTTTAGATCTGGACTGTAAAGCACTAAGTACTTTTCTTTATGGTTTGAGACCTGCTGAAAAAGCTGAGACTTATTTTTAACACATTTAATTTAAGTTTACGTCCCAACTTTGAGCAAACCAAACACACAAAAACACAAAATGGACAGAAAATTTAAGAAATCAATTGAATTACTTAAAATCAGATACACTCATGATCAAAATCACTACATTTCATCCTTAAATTGTTCTAAAATTCTTCAAAATACTTTCACTTTTTACTCTCCAAGTACATTTTTAAACAGATACTTTAATACTTTTAGTTCAGTAGATTTTCTCATGTGATACTTTTGAGTAATATTTTGCCCCTGTATCTGTACTTTTACTTAAGTAATAAACTTATACTTCATCCACCACTGATTTAGGCCTTTTTAAATAGATCTTTTCTGCATAAAGTGATGTTGAGTGCTCTTTACGTGAGCCGCCGCAAGCTACAGTTGGTCAAGTTATGTCCATCTAAACACTGTCTGCTTCAATTGTAACAGAATTTTTCACACAATCAAATCCAATTTAAACAAGAGAAAATTCCCCGCGTTGTTACTTTAGTCGTGTCTGTAGGGGCTGCTCTGTGCCTGGCTCCGGCTCCACACATCACCTCTGGTCCTTCGCTATCCAAACACCATCTTTCACTCAATTGTCTTGATTCAATATGTTGAAACTGGCACTGATCGAAACCCACAAGGAAACCACTAATTTAACCTCTGTGTTTCTTCAGAGATCCGACATCTAAGCGTGCAGCTATGACTAAGCTTGTTGTAAAACACACAGCGGATTGCTTCAGATGTTGATCCCCCAAAAATAGCCAGCGTGGAGTAGTTAGATTGCAAAAGCAGGGAAATGTGAGAGGAGGTCTGGGACAGTGCACTCCGGTGGGCTTCACTTTATGAGTCATGGAAGTCCAACATTTTGTCGGCGGAGATTTGCTCATTTGTTTTCATGTTGTTTACACTGGAGCGAGCGGCAGTGCCAGCGCTGGTATGGGGTGGTTGTGCTGGACATCTGCAGCCCATTACACGTCCATCCTTCCTGCACAGAGGAAACAGGCTCGTGTTATTGCTGCGAGGTCGGCTCCGCTGTCGCTATTGCTTCATCATCACGCGTCATTAAAGCACAGCACCGTCTTTCCACCACCGCGGAGCTGGTGGAGCTGGTGGAGCTGGTGGAGCTGGTGGAGCTGGTGGAGCTGGTGGAGCTGGTGGAGCTGGTGTTGGTGGTGGGGAGGCTGTTGGGTCGTGGCTCTTTTGTCAAAGCTCCATTGTGCACTTCGCTAATGTGTCTTTCGTCATTTTCTTATTGTGCAACTTGTTGACAGTTGTCATGACCGAGGCTGCGTAAAATATTACTAAATGATTGTTCCACTAATTCATCATAATAAACATAAAAAACTAAATCAAAACTGCATTTGTTTATGCAAGTGGAAATGTTTTTGCCTAGAATGTTCCAAATTATGGTGTTAAACTTGTCAATCTTCATGGAGACAAGCATGTGACTCCACCACACTGGAAAAAAACAATATCGAGCTAAGTTAAAATGACATAAACTAAAGACATTTTACTTTATTTCAGCAGATTCATCTTGACAAGTGAAATGATCTGCCAGTGGAATAAGTGTTTTTTTTTCTTAATTCAAGCAACATTTGATTTTATTTCTTATTTTAAGTGCAAAAATCTTACTGCACTGGCAGATCATTTTACTTGGCAAGTGAAATTTACTCAAATCATGGTAAAACTTTCTTAATCAAAGTCATTTTTGCTAGACTAGATTTTGTTTTTTGCAGTGCAGGGTAAGAAACAGGTCAGATCTGTGTAGAGGCGACCCACTCCCAGTGAGACTATATGTTTTCCATGTATTTTTAAGCCAGGGGTTCTTAAACTAGGGGTCGCGACCTCACATGGGGGCGCCAAAAACCTTTGTGGGGGCTGTCGCGGTTAGCAGATTTCTCCTGCAATGCCGTTTAGCGGCTCAACAGCGGTGATACTGCACCCCCAAACTGTTCACCAAACCTGTTCTTCTGACTCTGGGGAGCAGTGATTCGTGGGTCAGTCCACGTGTCCCGCGGGTTGAGGCGGATCCTGTAACTCAAAGAGAAGAGGTAAAGTGGGGGCAGGTGAGTGGGGTCCCATCACAGCCTCGCCTAAAGCATCTTCTGTAGCTCTGATTAACAAACAAGAGCGCAGGACTTTTGTATTTGCATGTGATACCAAATGAAAACGAGAGACGAGAAAAAGGCGCCTGGCGTCCTGAGCACACGGAGCAAACACGTGAACACTGTAGTTTCATAGTTCTGCAGCGAAACCATACAAACGATGCTCCAGCGTGAACCACACAGGTCACGAATCACACACACGAAGACAAAGCTCCTCACCTGGACGGACACATCAGAGCTCGTACACTGCGTCAGGTGCTGCGTCAGGTGCTGCGTCAGGTGCTGCGTCAGGTGCTGCGTCAGGTGCTGCGTCAGCTCCTCGCTCCATGAACCAGGAGCTTTAGTCCCAAACTCTACTGAAAGCTTCTGTGTGCAGTAAATCCTGTGAGTGCGAGGGTCATTTCAGACAAGTCCTAAACACTGCACTTGAGCATAAAATAGCAAAACGAAGGGTGATTCGTTACACAAACAAAACCGTGTGTTCACAAGACACTACGGCCGCTGCAGTGACATGGGAGTTTTAATGTGCACAGGTTCGGGTCGTGTTCCTGGTCTGATTACACCAGGTGAAACAATGAAAAGTAAAATATAATGAAATCCGTTAAATAAATGAAATGTATTGTTCTTATTCCTACACGCTGAGAAGAGAAGGGAGAGGAAATGTTTTCTCACTTTGAATCGCTCTCGTTTTGTGTCGCTGGTGCTGGTTGTTATGTGGGTTTGCTATAGGTTCTGGGACAATGGGGTCGCCAAACCAGTCTAGTTATTTTTGTGGGGCCGCCAGACAAAATGTTTAAGAACCCCTGTTTTAAGCGATAAAGCACCTGTACTTGAATAAATGCAAGATAGTTAAGCTCATTGCTCTACTGTGGCACATTTCAGGAAGAAAAGTAGAACAGTTAGAGCAGTGAGAGCAGCCCTACTCGTGACCCTGTGCCTGGATCCTGCTCTGTTGTTTCTGGCTCACTCGTCCCACTGTCAGTTCGATAGCGTTTCTAGCTCCGTCAGGTTTCGCAGGTCCCGGGGGCTCAGAGGTAGGTGGTGGCCTCACGGTTCTCGCGCTCCCGGGCCTGGGCCACAGCCACGTTGATGCACTGCAGCCACTCATCGGCGTGCTTCTCGTCTTGAGCTTTGAGCACGTACGTCTTGCTGTCGGTGAAGATCTCGAAGGCCCGCGGGAGGCCCCTGTCGCGACGCTTCCTCGCCACCACCTGCGAGACAGCACGAGACCGTCACTCACACTGCGGAGACGTGCGGGGATTTTACAATAAACGAATAAGTGTTTTGCGTCTCGTTCCAAGAAGACATCATTCCTTAGCACATTTTGAAAACAATATTAATCTCTGTGATTTCATTAATCTTCCTGCGCTGCTCCGGTTAATCTTGTTTGACTCTGAGCTTTCATTCCCTTAATAGGACACATGTTGAGTTTTAAGATGAAATGTCAATTTAAAATATATCTGAACACGGGGACAACGTATTAAAAACCTTTCAATCCAAGTGTACAGTAAAATACGTCTTTGCATATGGCGCTGACTCACTCTTAAATCCCACAGTGTGTAAAGGCGGCGTTGATTTGTTTGACAGAGATCCAGTCATAACTGTCAAAACTCCAGATATGAAATCGGACTCAGTGCTTTTCAAATGGCTCAGGAGGTTTGGTCAATAGAGAAGCTGTTTTGTAAATGTGTGGTTTGGCCCAAAAGGTCTGAGCGCAATGTCCCTGGCATCCAGACGTAATAGAAAAGAAAAAGGCTTATTGCATTACAAGTGAAAAAAGAAGTCAGCCTTGAATAAACTGTACTGTCTTGTATGTTGACTCTTCGGTGCTGTATGTGTATGTCGCCTGCAGGGGAGTCAACAGAGGGGGTCTTAGGGGCCCAGAATTGAAACCTCTGCCTATTCATTTGTATTAGAGGGGGGCCATGTGCATCTTCTCGCCCCGGGCACCCACATTTCTATTGACGGGCCTGGCTGCATGTTCTCCCTTTGTAAAAACAACATGTCGGTGTCTATAGAGAGCAGTTTACCATTACCTTAACACTTTGGACCTTGCTCAGCTCAATGGGAATGTCATCCACCTCATCTTTCTGTAGAAAAACACAAACAACAATATTAAAATCTCAAATCTATTCAGACTTTACTTAGGATGAGTTTAAAATCACTAAAATGGACCAAAACAAGAGCATATAATATAATAATACAGGATTACTGAAATGAGAATGAAACAAAACACAACTCTGGGGATGTTTTTGAGGAGGTAACAACATTATAACAAGGCTTAAAGCTCCGGGAGTCAATTTTGTGTAATAAAGGAGCTTTAATTGAGGGGTTAGACTTATGAGATGGGACTTGGGTGTTAATTACTAAGCCTGAGTTATTAAAAAGTTTTAAGAAAGGAAAAGTACTTTATGGGAAAATTTGTCCTCTACCCATCCTTCAAAGTCACTGGGGCGTCTCTGGAGCAGTGGGCAGCATGTGGTGCGCCCGGGGACTCATCTTCTCACTAGTTTTGGTCAGGATGACCTCAGATGCATATTTTGGTTTGATGGAAGCTCAACCAAACACAGGGAGAATGTGCAAACTCTGCAGGATCAAACCCAGAACTTTGTTGCTGTGAAGCCTGAATGCCACACTATGTGCCACAACCCTCCTTCAATCAGAGTTCACCACAGCAGCGTAAACATCGGCCCCCTCAGTCTCCTCATGTCTTCACTCCCAGTGTCGACGCCTCGTGATGAGATTTCACCTTTTTCTCTGCTTTCATCACATCGCTGCAGTGCACGTTTGTCCTCTTGATAATCTATTCATCACACCTCACTCACATTATGTCTGTCGCTGCTGATTACATTGTTTAAATTCAGTGTTGGCAAAGTTACTGCTCCATTGTGCCAAATCACAGGCGCCCCCACCTAAACGAATGATACACGCAGCTTTATAATGTATTTTCCTCTGCGTTAACTTTGTCTGAACTCCTCAGAGGGAGAACAGCTCTATTCTTATCACTCCTTGGGGGCATTAAATGAAAGTCTAATCATCACATCTGTGTTTAACCTGTAACTGAGTCTTTACAGTTAACTTCATAAAAGTGACGACAGCAGAGGCGGGCAGTGCTCACTTACATTTACTTGGCTAACTATTAAAAAGAATGGTTCTTTTTGTAGTTTTGCAATACAAAACCTTTACTACTTCTACTACTTACTAACCTTCTACTACTTGAGTAATATATTTGAGGGTTTGACAGTACTCATACTTAAGTAAAAGTTGAAATTACAGTTCCTCTTCCTGCTGTGAGAAAGTCTCTATGTGACACTTGTTGAGTTTCAACAGCAAAACAAAAGAAATAAATTTACAAGTCACATCAAGCCGAGAAAAAAACATCAACATGAACATCCTTCTGGTCCAAAATGCTCAAAGCGCTGCCCTTTGCAGACACCATTTTGTGGTCTGTCCTTTGAAATAACAAGGACATTTTGTTTATTATTTGATGTTTTGTAAAAACATATTTGTTTGGTCAAATCACATGTTATGTCCAGACAGTCACGGTTCAATAAACTCCATGTGAGGGGCAGTGTCGTGCGCCGCCTCGCTCTGGCGTGTGCCCGGCGAGTGTGTGGTGTGTGCCCGGCGTGTGTGTGGTGTGTGCCCGGCGTGTGTGTGGTGTGTGCCCGGCGTGTGTGTGGTGTGTGCCCAGTGTGTGCCCGCTCATAGAAAATAATGAAGGCGGCAATTTTCCCACGCGTCAAAGAGTCAAGAGTGTTTTCTTTTGAGAACTCAGCCTAAACATACAGGGTTTGTGTGTTAAACATGTGTGGAGGAAACAAAACACAACTCCAGGTATGTTTGGCTGAGGAAATAACATTATAACACGGATCAGAAAACAGTAAAATATGGGCCTGTTAAAGGCACAGTCTGCACTGTCTGGAGGCAGCATGTCACCTGCCTTTTATATTTATATATTTTTGGCTAAAAAGTTACATATTGGGGCTCAGGGTAGTTTATGCAGGGGACAAAGGGGTCTGTTGTTCCCTGCATCAACCTCTGCCTATTATTAATATTAGAGGGGAACTCAAGTGAGGCTTCTTGCCCTGAACCCCCAGATTTCTGTTGACGGACCTGTCGGGGCTTTAACGTAACGGTACTCTTACTTTAGCACAATTTTTGGCAACTCTACCCACCTCGATCACAATCTACAGTGTTTGGCCTCATCCTTCTCTGTCTTCTCTACAGTGGACTTGAGTGGAGCAGACACCATAACTAATCATATATTAAAAGCTGCAGAATCCCAAACCTTTATAAAAAAAAAGGGGAAAAAAAGAAAAAGCAAACACCTCGTCTGTGATGGATTCATTTGGACGGGCTTGTTTGTTCTCCCACATAAATAAACCGTATTTACAAAAACCCTCCTCTCCTCTGTTTCCCATAAGAAACCGGTGCCAAAAGTCGTCCGGATCGGCCCTTTGTTTAGCACCGTGCGTCTGGTCCCAGTTAAACGGATCATTCAGCTACACGGCACAACAAAGCCGCGCTTCGAAACAATGGGGAATCTGTCCTATTATCATCTGCAAACCCTAAAAGTACCGGCCCGTTCTCGACTTCCTAACACAGCATTACGTGCAAACCATGACTCAGGAAGTAGGCGCTCAACTTATGGCCTCAGCTAAAAAGACTATTGTTGGGTAATAGCAGGAAAATTCATTGTGTAGCATTGTCCTTGTGCTGTGCTACTTGTGTAATTGTATCTGCTTTGACTTACGGTTGTGGGGAGGGTGACTCATAGACTGGCCTTGGGAGTCCCCCCTTGAGCCCCCCCCCAGAGCCCAGGGTTAGTGAAAGACGGATTCTCCAGATGACACTGGATTTCCATCACTTTCATCATCGTAGAAAAAAGATGGGGGACAGTGTGAACTTCCCGTGCCCATATATAACGCTATTTTCCGATCTCTCTCTGTTAAAATGTTGTTTCCTCATCGCAAACACACCTGGACTTGTGTTGTGTTTAATCCGCATGTTTACCACACAAATCCTGCGTATTTAGGCTGAGTTCTGCTCTCAAACGCAAAACACCCTGTTCCGTTTTGAGATGTTACGTGGGAATACTGGAAGCGCTCCACTGTGTTTTTAAATTCCACACACCTT
Source organism: Odontamblyopus lacepedii (assembly GCA_034769755.1). NCBI lineage: Eukaryota > Metazoa > Chordata > Actinopteri > Gobiiformes > Gobiidae > Odontamblyopus > Odontamblyopus lacepedii. Next base: position 13,031,237 of record CM068357.1, read on the forward strand.
TACTAGGATCATTTGGATAATTTCAGTCCTGGAACTGCACATCTTTACTAAAAAAAAGTTAAATTGTAGGTGTTAACTCGAAAAATACAGCATTTTGAGCTTTGGAGATGCATACAGCCTAATAATGTGGGGTTACGCAACTATAAATGAAACAAAACACAACTCCAGGTATGTTTTTGGTGACGTAGAAACATTTTAATACGGTTTAAAGCTCACAGGAGTCAATGTTGCATAATATAGGACCTTTAAGAGGGAGTTTGTGAATAAAAGTTTTTTAGAAAAGCACAAAAATACCGGTAGTAGCGATGAGTTTAACGAAAAACCTATGTCTATGTACCTTTTTTGTCAGTTCAAACATTCACACGGGAAAAAACAATATCTAGGTAAGTTAAAATGACCTAAACTAAGGACATTTTATTTTATTTGAGCAGATTCATCTTGACAAGTGAAATGAGCTGCCAGTGGAATAAGTGTTTTATCTTAATTCAAGCAACATTTGATTTAATTTCTTATTTTAAGTGCTGTAAGATGTATTTCATATTAATTTTGCTGCAGTGGCAGATCATTTTACTTGTTAAGTGAAATTTACTCAAATCATGGTAAAACTTTCTTAATTGAAGTCATTTTAGCTTGACTAGATTTTGTTTTTAGTAGTGGATTAAATTAAGAAATTAAAAGGTGCTCAGTGAGGTGCTTCTAGCTCTTACCCTGACATCGTAAATGCTGCTGAAGTCGTAATTGTGATATTAAATTCTTTGATCGTATGTTTGTCTTGGAAATGAATTTGAAAATAAAATATCAGAAATTAAATGTATTCTGCGCTTTCAAATACTTTAATGTAAAATGGGGGAGGCTTCTATAAGTTTCTTGCTTCTGCCTGCTCCTTTTGTGCGTCTAATTTGCTCTTTATTTTCTGTGGATGCCTCTGTTGTTGTTATTGATATTGTTCTTTGCGATCAGCTGACCATTATGATACTTAGATGCTAAAAAAAGAGAGAGAAAAAGGTAATGTCATCTGCTTTTGTGTGGCTATTCATAACATAATCTTTAGTGGAATTGATGGGACTTTCAGCTCTTTTATGAGTCCAAATCTTTTGAATCTGTTCGTCTAAAAGAAAAGAAAGGTTCTTTTCATATTTATTTATATGACAGAAGCCAATGTGAGAATCATTTTAACAACAAACTAATCACAGGGAAAGGACCGAGGCTCAGATGTGTTTAAAATGGATCAGACCGAGAGTGTTTACGCTTGGAAATTATGCATCCTCTAAATAAGACGTTGCACTACAATAATAAAAAATAACAAACTTACTGTGCACAAAGATCTAATTTATGTGAGCTACTCTGCTTCTGTCCAGAGTCTTGTGTTGACCCGGCATTAACCAGCGTAAAAATGTATAAAAATTGGAAAGAAAACCATTCAAAAGCGCAAACTCATTCACGAAAATCACGTCACTAAATTGTTTACATTAAGATCGCAAAGTAGCAGATAAGGAAGTACCTCTATATATGTCACATCTGCTGTCCGTGTACAACCAGGAAGTAAACAAAAAAGTGAAATAAAAATAAAATAACCTGGCACGCACCAAGTTTGAGGAAAGATTTTATAGTTGATGTTGAAATTTAACCAGGAAAACCTCTCTAGACGAGCAGGTGCCACCAAGTTACAGGTTAGATGAAGATAACAAGCAATAAAAGAAAAAAGGGCAAAGAATAAACACAAGACAGATCAGCCTAATGCCCTACTGTGGAACATTCCAGGTCAGGACAGGACAAGCAGGTGACAGACCCTCCACATCAAAAGTTACACAGATAAATAGTATGTTTTTTCCTGTGTTTACGTACCGATTTGCCCCCCTTGCGGAAGAGGAGTTGGTTCCCGGCCAGAGTGAAATAGCGCGTCTTCCATCGCTTGATAAATCTCCATCTGATCTGCTTCTCCTTCAGTTTTCCTTCTATCAGGGGCTGTCCGTCCTGGTTCACCACTGAAAGAAAGAAAAGGATATGTCAGAGGGATAAATGACAGAAACATGACCTACAGTAGCCCTGCAGGGACAACCTTTCTTAACAGTAACGGTGAAAATATTTATCTAAAGTCCCATGCAAGACAGATATAGATGGTTTTAACAGAAATGCAGAATGATTCTCGATCATATTTGTGATGCAATTAATATTACTTTAGTGAATGAAGTCTCAGTAAACCAGGTCCAGACATCAGAACATTGTACACATCAGTAATACTAAATCCAGACGTGGGGCAGATAAAATGAATGGTGTTAAATTGCAGATTTTTGTTGTAATGCAGTGGGTTTTTGGCTTTAGTCAGTGATAGAAATGATCAGGTTTATGCATTTACCTTTTGGATATTTCTTGGCAATATTATCAGTAGGAAAAAACTGTCTCTTACCCCCCGTTTAGTCGAGTATGATATCATCATATTCTTGAAAAACCAAGAAACAGGCTTGTTACCCAGAAGCTAATACACATTTCCAGTAAGAGAGTTGTTGGACGATGCTATTAAAAGGACTATGACTAAACCAGGATTAGAACAGGAAACAAATCCAGTCTAATGTCCACCAGGACCACAATCATCTCACATCAGGACCAAGTTACTCATCAGATAATAACACGTTTAGACCCATGAAAAGTGAGGAACAATGAAAATGATGAACTAAAAGATGATATTCATATTCTACTGTGTTTTGCACTGATAATAACAGAATTAATATGGCTTCTGCCAAAACTGTGTCAGGTTTCAAGTCTTCAACCCTTTGACTGAGATTTTCATTGATAAATTTAACCAAGTCGACAATTTTATCATAGACTACAATGCAAGGTTCCCTCTACAGCCGATATTACCAAACTTCACAAGACTAACTGCTTTATTGTGTCAAAGGTAAGTCTTGTATTAACTCAGAACATACTCTGGACTATTTTAATACCCAGCATGCTGTGCTCTTCACAGCTGACACAAGTTACTTGAACCCAACAGTCCAAGATGTTCTGTCTTTTATCAAAGGACCAGACTCACAAAGGCTTCAGTCATTCACTGTAGTTACCGTTCTGCCTTATCTACAGCAATTATTAATATAGCAGTTTACCTCCCAGTCGGCATAAGCACCGCCGCCGTCATTCGACACATTTGTCATTAAAAAGATATTAACAAAGTCTAAACTGAACCCAAACTTCACAGAGGAGAAAACGAAAAGTGAAGTCTGTTGGAATGAGACCAAAAGTGCTACACGCTGTGGCTGATCTGAAACGACAACACTACATTCTGCAGGCGTAGAGCTCAAATACAATTATATTCTTGGACATCTTTCAGCCACTTTGGACCTAACACTTTTCCTGCCCAGTTTTTTCTTTTCGCAGTTGTTTTTGACATACGTTCAACATTACATGCAAATGCGGGTCAAACTAGCGAACATTATCTTGATGCTAGTTTTCTGCCAGGCCAGTGAACAAAAGGCATCTTGTTTCTCTCATGTGGGCCGGGGATTGTGGGGGACTCCTGCTCTGCCTGATTGGAAACATACTCTTTGTGTTGGGAGTATGGGTAAATATATTTGAACGACGCACTTTTATCCACTTCCAGTGCACAAAGATGGGTCTTATCTGTTGATTTACGAGGACTTCCGACACAAAACAGACTCCGACTGTAAGACTAAGTGCCGTGACTAAGAAGTGCGCAGTCTTCTGAGTAAGTTTGTAGGAGCAAAGCGTAAAAGTGAGTCAGTCAGTGGGTATTAGTAAAAAGTAATTATTATGTTTGTGTCACAACAAGAAGAAAGCGAAGTAAGTGAAGTAATTATCGTAAATATCCTCCCATATGATTCATTCTTTGAGGTTGTGAAGAATGTTAGGAAATAACAAACGTTGAAATGACTTAAAGAAGACATATTGCGCGTGTCTTTCGCTATACTGTTATAATCTATGACACCCGAGGATCATTATGTTGTAATTTGGACTTTTTAAATCGCTATATTGATGAAAACAACTTAACAAATGAAACATGGGCACTAACGTCTGAGTGAGCAAACTGCGATATCGCCGTAAACATCACAATAAAGGCAAATGATTGGACCACAATGACTACGTGACGCTGCTGAATCCTACATGTATCACCGATTAAGAAACTAAAATTCTAGTAAATAGGTATGACGCATGTAATTACATTATTCTTTTTATTTTCTTATTTTTGTGTGTGTGGGAAAGGGCTACGGGTGGGGAGCTTTGCTGTTTTATGTTTATTATATGTTGTATGTTTATGTTTATTATTATATGTTATAATTATTATTATGTTTGTTGTTTGTTAGTCAATTACCGTAAATACAATCAATCAATTAAAATACTGTCTAATACATTACTAAATACTTAATACTAATAAAATACAATACTAAATACAATTAATTAATTAAATACTGTTCCACTTTAACTGTAGGCTTTAAACTGTATATTTTAATCATATTTAATTTGTTTATGCTGTTGTAAAGCGACACTGAGTGTCCAGAAAGGCGCAGAATAAATAAAATGTATAAAAAATGTATTTGTTTTAGGTATTGTTTATGTTTGTGTCTTGTTTTCATGTTTATTATTGTCTTGTTTAATGTTAAATATCTATTCTATTCTCTAAAAAAAACAAAACAAACAAAAATAATAATATAATATAAATATAATAAAAAAGCGAATGTAGAGAGCAGGGGGCGAAAGCCAGTGGCTGTAAAAATGGAGGTCAATGAAAACAATGATTTCTTTAATACAGGAGAATCAATATTACTCATACAGGCATGAATCACACTTCACACAACTGAATCACCACTTCAGGAGCGGAAAAAATGAGGAGAAACAACTAGAACAATAAAACTTTTTGTCTAACTTGTCCTAATGATTATTAATGGATAATTGTGAAATTTCAAGAAAACTAAAGCTTTTTGTTCCTCTGGTTATGGCACAATGACCTTAACACTCTTTAAAGGGCCCGTGTTATGCTATTTTCTAATCTACGTGACAATGTTGTTCTTCTCTCAAACAGAAAACGCCCTGTTCCACCTTGTGATGTCATGTGGTAATACAGGATGTGCTTCACTGTGTTTTAAAACTCCATACACCTTCAATAGGGTCATTGATTTTAGGCCTGGACGTGCCAATCTTTAAATCTAGTAAACGTAAAGGGCAGGAGTTAACTCTTTTCATGACAATCTTTTCATGACATCATAAATTGGAACTGCGCATTTTGAGCTTTGGAGATGTGGACAGACTCATAATGAAGTGTTACTCAAGCGTGTAAATGAAAAAACGCAACTCCAGGTCTGTTTTCGATGACGTAACAGCATCATAACATTATAACATGAGTAGAGCTCACATACTGTGTAAAGTAGGACCTTTAAAAACCTTGAGAAATATGGGGGAAAGATGGTGAAAGATGCTAGACAAACAGTGAATGGTAATTTACTGGAAAATGTGGAGGTATTGTGAAAGTTTCAATGTGGTTTTATTATGTATAAAACCTGCCAACACTCCACAAACAAGTCCTGAAATGCTAGAAATTCATATTTTAGCTTTATTACACATGTTAGGGAGCAACCAGAAACCACAGAGAAGCACCCAGGGACCTCCTCTAGATGCTGAAATAAGATGGAGGTCAAGAGCAGAGCAAGGATATTAGCATTTTGCATTTGTTTTTATAGGCTGAAGGCAGCAGTATGTTAGCTCCACTGCACACAGGCTTAGACTAGCCAAAAATTGTACTGAAGTAAGAATAACGTTACTTCAGAATAGCTACTTGAGTAGAAGAACAAATCAGTGGCCCACGAAATCTCAAATAAGAGTAAAAAAGTATTTGGGAAAACTACTAATCAAGTGTGAGTAACAAAGTAAATGTAGGGTGACTGGAATTTCGAAATAAAAAACCGGGACATCTCCGGTTTGTGGTGGTTGGTAATAATTAAATTGTGAAACGAGTGCGTAATGAAAGAAAATTGTTCTGCGGAGACCATTCATGACAAACATGTGAGTCAATCTAGTCACTTTTTCTTGTGGTTTGGTCATTTTTAAGCAGCTTTTTTGCATTTTCCCTAAATAAATGACAGTGTGCGCCTCTCTTTACTGCTGGCAGGGATCAAATTGGTCAAAAATAGGGACACCAGGGACATGTCTTGTATAAAACTGGGACAAATCGCTGGTTTTGGATAAATCTGCTGGGACAGTCCCGGGTAAATAGGGACGTCTGGTCACCCTAAGTAAATGGTCATATTTTTTATAACACATTTCCACCTTGAAGGGACTCAAGCACTTTACATCAAGGAACCACTCACCCATTCACACACACATTCATGCACCAGTGCACGCAGACACCTCAACCAATGATGTTGAGAGTGGGATTCGAACCTTCGGAGCTGGGCCTCAGCATGCAAAACCACTCTGAAACCAACTGAAATAGTATATAAACAAGCTCTCAAAATGTAGACAAAAAACGAAGGCCCACCATCACTATTATTTTTAAAGAAACACAACATATTAGGCTGGGATAACATGATAAAATTTGCAGACTCCATTCTTGCGTACAAAATCTCACATGGTCTGGCCCCTGTCCCACTCCAAGAATTTGTCAAAATAAATCAGAACAGATCAACAAGAGCGAGTTCCAGAGGTGATTGTATAAAACCACCAAGGAAAAGTGCCTTTGGACGGGCTGGATTCTCTTTCCGTGCCTCTCAAACCTGGAACACCGTCCCTGTGACTGTACGTGAGCTGCTACACTCCTTCTCTGCTCACCTTAAATCACTGGACAATCCGATCTGTCCACACAACTGAACTTAAACAACATCTTTTGCACATGAGCCAGGACTGCAATATTTGTATATTTGCATATTTGTATATAGGTCTGTAAATAGATGTTAACGCTGTGCATGTGTAAGTAATGAGAGTTTTATATTTGACCTGTACATTTTAATACTAACGTTGTATGAATGTGTTTTATAGTGAGTGACGTATGTGAGCGGGGGTGTTGTAGGTTTTTGGCGTGTTTTATGAAGTGGGCGGGTGATGTGGAATTTGGTCCAGCAGGGACTAAAGATGGAAATTAGCATGGGCTATAATGCTGCATATTTACAAGTACATGTTTGTTTCTTACATGATCTTGTCTTTTAATATGCATTGTCCCTTTAATAAATAAATACAAATACAAATCAGTTGACAAACACTCAACCAATTGAGCTACTGTCTGGGCAAAACATCTGAATTATCATCTGAAGTTAAAATATTATTAAATAATATTAAATAATGTGTGTGTAACATCTGGAATTTTCAATGGAAAGAAACAAAAATGAGGAAAACTAAACGTGTATTGTAAACATAAAGCTTTTGACACTAACTCACAGTGGGAAGAGTCACCAAAACTAGTACTGTTACTAAAATAAACATGTTACTCAACCAGGAGTAAAAGTGCAGCTAGAAAAGTACAATTGTTACAAAAAGTAAATGTAACTGGGTAAATATGACTTATTGTGAGGTGAGAGTAAACCTTCCTCAGTGTGATGATTGTGTTGAATATTTGTAAGTTTTGCACAGAAATACACAATGTGATCAATAATAAATCATGTCTAGACCTGGCTCTTCTCTTTGATGCTGGAGACACCTGGAAAAGGCAGCGCTCCGCTCGCCTCGGGCCCTGGCGGCTCCTCACAGCCTCCGCGGAGTCTCCCTGACGTCAGCCAATTAGTGGAGCAGTGGATGTGTGCAAACAACCATCTATCACAGTCTCGCCGTGGCCCCGCTCGTCTGCAAACATCCCGTCACGTACTAAAACCGCGACGTCGGAGCGATAACGTTTTAAAAAGTGAAATCCTCCGTGAAACAGCTGCGCGGCCCGTAAGGTCAGATGCCAACGTAATGTGAAAAATGTAGACTGTAAAAGCTCTAATCGCTCAGAGTATGTGGCGACTGCTTGTACTTATTGGCTCAAGAATGACAAGTCTACCATTTGCCCAGAATGGATTGCATTACACACTATGTGCTTTATGCTCGCTGTCATTTTCAATTGATACATGCACATACCACTGCCCCTTTACAAAAGTGATCATAATTTCACAACTGTCATAGGGAAGGGTAAATGTGATGTAAAGAACAACAATAAGACTCTGCAGAAGTGTTTTATGGAAAGCTATTGTCCTTATTTTGCAGTACAGTATATGTTTTCCGATGGCATAACAGGATTTACCCAACTCTAATAACAGCTATAATACTGTAAAGCTTCTGGCAGCTTCTTCATTCGTAGACCTGAAATGAACTGGGGCTGAGTCGTACGTTTTTTAAGATTCTTAATATTTGGGGGGCTCAGGTGAGGTCGAGGTACTTCACTGAACTGTGTGACTATTTGACTGAAGCCACAGATTAAGATTTTACTTTACTTTTCCCAATTCGGCCATTTTTTTAGGTTTCAAATTTTACTTCTTGGTTTGAAATTGTAATATCACACTAGGAAATTCCCTAACTCTTACCTAGCACCATAATGTATACTGGGACAAAAGTGCTCTAATGTACACAGAAATTATATTAAATTATTATTGCTTAATAAAAACACAAGAAAACACCTTTATTTTGTTTAAAAGAAGAGAAAAATGTAATTCTTGCATGTAAATTGTGCCGAACTTTTGGATAGACCGTGTGGTGTCATCAGTGTGTTTCGAACTCCTTGTAATTTTCAACATGTTTTTAGTTAAGTTACTTCTTGATTTGTGTAAAACTATAATTTATATATGGGTCAATGGCATTTTAAAATATAAACAATATGAGTGTCTATTAAACATTTTCAAATATTTACAGTGTCAGGTGCATAAATATATGTTTAACATTTATATTAAGCATTTTAGTGTAAAATGTCATGTGGTGTGACTGAGAATTACTTAAACTTTAACTTACTTCAACTTACTTAACTTAACTTAAAATAGTTTTATTTTCTAAAACATGGTTGGGATATTAATCTAAGTTCTGAGTAATATGAAATGTGCAGAAACAAACTGTTGGCATTTCTTTTTATTTGTAATGCATATTGATGTTTTTTCACCTGTCACCTGCTTAATGAACAAACTACTGCCCTGTAAAATGCACCAAATGAAGAAAAATGCCTAAAGAAAACCATTCACCCAAGTAGAATTTAGAATTACTGCTGTTATTAGTCGGACCACATGACATTTTAACACTTTACGTACAAAAAACATGCAGAATAACTAATGATTTCTGAAAAAAATTATTTGGTTCATGGGGGTCAGAGATTCTACAGAAATGTGGTGAATTATTATGAAATTTGAACCTTTTTAACTGAGGAAATTGCAATTGGACAGCGTCACGTCACTGACCCATTTACAGGTTACATCGCACCAATACAAGTAGAAAATAGAGAATCGTAAAAACCTGTCATGCTCAACTTTTCTGGTGGAGATTCTGGTGGAGACATTTTAGATTTTATAGCTTTGCCTGGAACGTGCCACAATACTAAACACATCTGTCTAGTTTTAAGTTAAACACTGGTGTTTCTATTGCTCGAAAAAAAACACTGTTTCCTCTGTGAATAGGGTTGCCTCTCCACAGATCTGACTGACCCCTCAGACAGATAGGTTTAATCTCCATCTCCATGAAGCAGGTGACAGACCCTCCACCAGAAAAGTTGCGCAGTGCACCTTTAAGCTACAGGGACAATTACCGAGCGCTGCGGAGACTTGTGCACACTCAGTTCAAGCACCGGCCCATTACACTGCCCAGTTCAAAGACATTCCAGTGGTAAAAACCAACGGTGGCATAAAAAAACAGCACTAACAACCACCTCCACCTACGTTTTAATATGGAAAATACCTCAACTTTCACTCATTAAAAACGTGAGCGGCTATTTAACCGCGCTGTTACTGTAACAAGGCTCTGAGGCTACACACAAGATACTGCAATAAAAATTAGCATCATGAGCACTGAGAACTTCAATATGTAGAGTCCTATTGTCATTTACCGTAAGATCCAGATGCACTTACGGTCATTGAGTGAGTTACAGGCGTGGGAGACTCTCCAAACATCACACGTTCTCACTTATAATAGCTCCGCTCTCGGACCATTACATCTGCCAATATACATTTGTAGAGAATAACAAGTACACTAGTAAAACTCTATCCAAAGTAAACATGCGATTTGATTTAGAAAAAGTCTCTGTGAGAACGCCAACATGAACAAACTGTGCGCTGATTAGAGAACAATAGAAGCAGGCCCAAAAGTGGACATATGTTGTTTTAATTATTTTAGATAAGATTAGGGCTTTGGACAGCGTCATGTGTCCGAACTGGACTATCGCTGGGGACAAGCAGAGTCTCTGTTCGTTAAGGTCAAAATATGGGGGTTTTAATTTGATTGATTTAATTTGAAGTCATTCTCATTATTGCCGTTTGTTTTGGTAGTGAAAGGAGTCTGGAAAAATATTACAGGCGGGGTAACTGTTGACTCTTTGTTGAGGTGTTAATGCCATTTAATAGATTTGTTTTCGCCTTTTCGTCAAGTCTGGGGCATTTGTACACACGCACTATCCATTTGAAAGTTGTCTTAAAGGGCTTTTATTACGCAAAATTGACTCATGCGACCTTTAAGCCATGTTAAAATGCTGTTTCCATCCTTTATTATTAGTCTGTCTACATCCCCAGAGCTCCACATGTGTTCTGAAGGACCCTCCAGCTGCTTGTCTCAACAGAGATTGTATTGTATTGGCCATGTCTATTAGTTTAGAAAAGTACCTTGAAAAACATGCATTCTTACTGAGTGGACACTCCTTTCCAAAGACCTGACTAGTAACTTGGCCTTGTAGTGTCATCTGCATGTTTTCCTGAAGAAAGATAAGTTTGATTGGGTTGATGTAAACTGTTAAATACAGGTCGCCATAGCCCACTGATTACACGTATTTTGAGTTATTGCAATCAAACTGTCGACTCTGGGGAAAGTACAGTATTTTCAGAAAACGCCATAAAAGACACAGCTGGTTTAAAAGGCTCTTTGTGGAGGACACGAGGTTTGCATCTGGAGAATGACAAGAGCTTGTCTCCCCGAGGCTAAAGGTTGCACAGAGGTCACGTATGTAACATAAACGTTAAATATGTTCGTCTACACTGAACCTCGCGCACATATTTTTACTGCAGTTTTGGGCGTAGAGTCAGGACATACATAATACAAGGTTTTTTACAAAGTTAGGTAGACAAAGACTGAGGTTACCATCTTTTTCAGACTATAAGTCTCACTTTTTTTTCATGGTTTGGGTGGTCCTGCAACTTATATATTATATTTTTCACACTGACAGTCCATAGACCAAATATATGAATGGACAGAGCTAATGCGCTTAGGATCTTGTGGCTCCTCTCGCTGTAACTGCTGCAGTGGCCTCAACATTTTGGTCGTATGAACCCGATCTACATGATCCTGAATTTTTTTTTTTTTTTTGCCATTTTATCCATCCAAAAAATCCTCTTCATAACATAGAGCCTGTGACCATGAGCATCGGGAGCTTCATTTGAGTCGAGCTGTTACTATAACTCGCCTTTCAAGACGACATGTCAGTTCTTGGTCTCTGATTTTATAAAATAAATTTCCCTCAAAAAGTGTGACTTATATATGTTTTTTTCTTCTTCATTACACATTTTTTGGCGGCGGATTTTTTGGCTGACTCCAGAGCGACTTGTCGTCCAAAAATACGAATTGGAGTGGCTTAAAGGATCTGTATGAGCCTTATGTGCAGGGCCTGTCTGTGTCACCAGACAGGAACATTCCATCCATCCATCCATCTTCTCCCGCTTAATCCGGCTGGGTCGCAGGGGCAGCTTGCTGCCCAATACTCATAGCACCTGACCCCCCCTATGAACCCCTCTGCAGGTGGTGAGCCCACAGGAGGGTGAACAACATGGTCCTTGATGTTAGTTCATAGGGGTGCGGGCATGTTTTAGGTTGATGGGGGAAACCGGAGTACCCGGAGGAAACCCATCCAGACACGGGGAGGAACATGCAAACTCCACACAAACTCCAGACAGGAACATTTTCAAATCAAATTTAGATTTTACTGATACCATTTCTAATGCTGATTTGATCATGAATCAGTGCTAGTGCAGCCTCTGCAGCTCAGAGAGTGAACTCTGGAGGTTCTGAGCTTTCACATGAGACATGGTCCGTCCATAAATGACAATGAGAAAAACATAGCCTCTATATTCAGGGCCTGCGTCTGGCTGCAATAGCGACCCAGCCTCAGCTGTGAGTGTAGAGCCTGTTTTAAATGTGAAAGAGCACGGTCCCTTTAAACATTGTAGAAGTTCTGCAGAGGCTCAAAGAGGCTCTAATTATGAAAGAGGTTTCAGCCTTTGTAGATGCTAACTGCTTTGGTAATGCAGAAAGTTTATTGTAAAAACAAATCAGCTGTGACAAAGGAGCCTATTCCAGTGTTTGTTTTGGACTGGACCAATCACGAGAACTCATCTGCAGCTGTCAGACAGAAGCAGACATTTCCGATGGTGACAGCTAACATGAAGCAATATTTACAACATCTCTGAATCTGGATTCACTATTGAAACTTAATATGTGTGGGTGGTGAGACTATGCTGGCTGTTGCTGGTTCTTATCGGGTTTGTTTGGGTAAACTCAATGGTGAAATGCAGCGTACTCGTTCATTTTCTATTGTCTGTGGACGCTAGAGATGCAGGTGTCTGGAGTCTGTGCAGCTTTGGCCAGGGGCAGGGTGAAAACAAGTTATAAATAAAATATAGTCTAGAATAGATGGCAACAAAAAGTACCAGCTACAGGATTTTGTAAAGGTAAAGGTAATAATCTCTGATACAGCACAGGGGCCTATTTGTGGGAGATGTGTCAGAAATGAAAATCCACAAATGTTGAATCTTACAGTTGTTTGTTTGGACTTGGCTCCACAAACTTGCCACATTAATCTTATGACTTAAAGGCTTTCAGTACACAACAGTCACAACTCTTGGGCTGAATAATGACACCACTATTCGAAGCTATTGCGAAAAGATCCAGATTTCACTGTATGTTTATTTATACTGAAGACAATGAACTGTGCCAGTTTTTGTTTCATGTGGGTAAGCGAAGTAATTACAGAGATATTAACTATAAATCAGGTCAACAAATCTGAAATCAAAAACATACCTGGAGTTTTGTTTTGTTTCATTCACACATGTTCGAGTAATCCTTTATTATTAGTTTGTCTACATCTCCAAAGCTCAAAATGTCAAGTTAACAGCTACAGTTTTTACCTTTTGTTTAGTAGAGATTGGAAATTCCAGGGCTGAAGTTATCCAAATGATTCTAGTGAAGGTGTATGGACTTTAAAAACACAGTGGAGCACTTCCTGTATTCTGTACAGACTGGAGTATTTTCTGTCTGAAAGAAGAACTCAGCCTAAATACAGTGGGTACGGAAAGTATTCAGACCCCCTTAAATTTTTCACTCTTTGTTAGATTGCACCCATTTGCTAAATTTCTTTTTTAATAAATCTGCAAAAATGTCAATAATTCTGCGTTTTTCTGTCAATATGAGGTCCTGTGTACATTAATGAGGAAAAAAAAGAACAGAATTTTAGCAAATGGCTGCAATATAACAAAGAGTGAGAAATTTAAGGGGGTCTGAATACTTTCTGTACCCACTTTATGCAGAGTTTGTGCGTTAAAAATGTATTAATGAAACAAAAAACACACAACTCCGGGAATGTTTTTGATGAGGAAACAACATTATAGCATAGATCAGAAAACAGTGTAATATGGGCCCTTTAACGACACATTTTGGCGATTCTAAAATGTAGTGATGTGAACGCCAACTATTAAATGGTCAAATTAACCCATAAATCTTAGCTCAAATAAACACACTAAAACAATCACTAAGTGATAAGAATTTTGGATAGAGCTTCTCCAATTTATAGTTTATAGCTCAGTTTTGTCCAGATGACGGATCTGTGGGGCCATCTGAGGCAAACAGAACCCATGCTTTTGTAAACATGCCACTTCTAAACTTCCAAAGTGGCCTGTGAATACACCAGATTTTGCCTTAGAGGCCGGTAATGATGAGAGACTGGCGTCGTTACGAGCTAATCAATAGCTTTGTGATTGCTTTCTGCTTTGCGCTGAAAGAAATGAGCCTATTAGCCATTTATATTCTTCTAGTTTCTGTTTACTCTGGTTCTGGTGTGTGCAGACCTGTCACGACAACATTTGAGGTGCGATATGTTGCTAGAAAAAGTATAGACAATAAATTATTATATTAAAGGCGCTCAGTCAGAATTCCTGTTTTTTTTAGGTATTTTTGAGTTATAAAACCACCTGTAACTGAGTAAATGTAAGATGGATCTGTTTAATGTCACACTGTGGAACATTCCAGGCAGAGCAATGACGTATCCATAGAAACAAGCAGGTAAGAGACCTCTAACCAAAAAGTTAGGCGTCTGAAAGCTCATAAAAACTTTGACAAATGCTCAAATGAGAAAGCACTGGGTACAGAACTCTTTACTTTTTAATGAACTTTATGCACTAATTTGGTTGCCTTGGATATTTTTGTACGTTGTTTTTCTTTTTCACTTTGGACCGCATAATATTTGTGACTGAAATAACGAATAAATAATAAAAAATCAATTGTAATAGTGTTAAAAAAAATGTGCGTATCTATAACCAGTTGTAGATGTTACTCATTTGACCCTAAATCGCTCAAATCTTATGGTACTACCAAAAAAAATAAACAAAAAATCCCCACTACCGCAAATAAAATAATAAAAAATAAACTGTAAAATTGTTTAAAAAATTGTAGCAGTTGTAGAAAATGTAGAAGTTACTCATTTGACCCTAAAATGTACAGGGTAAATGACACATTTTCATGTCTGTTACAGAACAACTTTTGGTGGGCGAGTGTCTGTGGTAAATATTTATCAGAGTTTTATTTTCGTCAAGCCGCGGAGGGGGAGAGTTTCAGTTATCTAGTATGTTCAGTGCAACAAAATCCAGGGTCAATTTATGCACAAAAACATTTTAAAGGTACAGGAATGCACTTTGGAGCATTCCCCATAGAGATAAATAAGATTAGATTATAAGAACAAGCTGTCCAGGGAAACAATCAGGAGGAGGTGCTCATCCAGGCCAAATAACAGCGCCATAAAAGCTGTTTTTGGGGCTAAAATGTGGGGCTACTGTGGCTTTAAACACTCATATAAGAAAATAGAGAAAACTGAGATAATAACTATTGTGTAAATCAGCTGAGCTTTCACCCCTGTTTATTACTAGAGGATTTTTCAGCCTTAAACAATTTTTAAATGTGCAACAAAATGCGCACACCACAGACATGAGGAGAAACTTATGAGACTAAAAATCTCTGATCGCAAAGACCTCAGCGGGATCTGTCTGCATATAACAGGCTGCAAACTTCTGAGCATGATCACGTCAGCTGTTTCCTGTCTACAGTAAAACAAGTCGCTTTGAGTCTCTCAAGTGTTCAAGAGATTGGAGCTCTGCACTTCTTTTTAGATACGATAAGTCAAAGTCAAAACTGTGTTATTATTATATGTGAAATGTGGTGCAATACTTCAGATACAGGATTTTTAAAGCATAAAAGAGGCGATAAAGTCCACAGGAAGTAGAGTCACTGTCGCTAATCTGCAGCTTTACGCTCCAGACGTAAACAAACACATGCGAGGAAAAACTTTCGCCTTTTTACTTTCAAAGAACGCTTCAAAATGGATTCACAGCGCGGTTTTGTGGACTGGATGTCATTTGCAGAGGACAATTTCTATAGATAAAGTGGATCAGATGCTGCACTTTAAATTTACCACTTTATGGGAGGTGAGGAATAAAGTCTTTATTTTCGCTCTATCCTAGTATTGTATTGTGAGTTTTATCGGCTGTTATCGTCGCGTTGTCGATGTTTGGTGGTTACAATCTGATATTTACACACGCACACGAGGAGCAGCGGCTTCAAAATCGCACACGAAGACAAGAAGTCGGGTCACGCCTCCCCGAACTCAGGGAGAAGAAATCGCAGCCAAAATCGGGCAAATTCTCCTGTAGTGTGTGGCGGCCTTTAGGTGACAATTATGGAATTTCTTATGTCAAGTCTTCTGCCCATGTCCAAACAGGAAGTCAAATCAAAAACTTCACCAAAATTGTAAAACTAAGATATAAACTAAAAGTATAATTATGTTAATTGTGTTTTAATAAAATGTTTAGTTTAGTCGGTCACTTAAAGCCTAAACCCTTTCGGTCATGGTCCATAGGGTTGTAGCCTATGTTTTGTGGTGCTGATGACTGAATAAACTACTACTACTACTACTACAACAACAACTATAACTACTACTACTACTACTACTACTGCTACTACTTGTACTACTTGAAATGTCCTATATTGCGCAAAATTGACTCTTGTGAGCTTTTAGTGTTAGAATCTTGTTTTCTCATCAACATACCTGGAGAAGTGTTTTATTTCACTCACACATGTTTGAGTAATCCTGAATTATTAGTCCGCCTACAGCTCCATATATCAAAATGACTGGTTCCACTTTGTGATGTCATTAAGCAGTAGTTTTGAAACAAAGAGCTTCCCTTTTACGTTTGGTTTAGTTGAGAAATTCCAGGCCTGAAATCATCTGAGTGGTTTTCGTGAGGGTGTATGGGTTTTAAAAACACAGTAGAGCACTTCCTGTACGGTTTGAGAAAAAAAAAAGATCCTAAATATGCTAGATCTGTGTGTTAAACATGTGTGAATGAAGCAAAACGCAGCTCTTTCAACTTGATGAGGAAACCACGTGGGGTCGTTTACATGTAAGCAAGAGGCTGTGGCTAAAACCTTTGCCCTTTAGCGGATGAACTTTATCCATAAACCAGCCTAAATCCTCTGCGCACCAATTAGCCGATTCAAAAGCACAAATAAATCTCGAGTTTCACTGCATCAGATGTCCACGCTCTGGTCCTGCCTCCCCTCGTGCTGGGCTCTCATCAGGTGCCATTACGCAGCATGTTCCTGAAGGGCGCAGAGGTTTGAAACGTGCTCATTACGAAAGACTTTTCCTCCGCGGGCTCTTCTTTTTTCATTTATCACACCTTCAGCCCGCTCAGTCTTATATAATTGATAACAGCGCACGTCCCATCACTCACACGTGTATTTATAAGACCTGTCGTCAGAAGGTGGAGAAGCATATGAGAAGCTATAAATCAAAGTGAAAAAGTGGAAAAGTACCCTCGGCGTGCTGTGTCCTCTGACCGCACTGCTGTCTCTATGTGAGGGCCGAGTGGGGCTCACGATTATACCCGGTGTCTCAAGGGCTTCGGGGATAATATTGTGCAACTCAACCTCTAAATATCCGACTACTCTGCTACTCTGTAAGTGAAAACACAGACACAAATGACTCATGGATATTTAAAGGTCCTATATTACGCAAAATTGACTCCCGTGAGTGTTAGGACATGTCATAATGATGTTGCCTCATCAAAAACATAACTGGAGTTGTGTTTTGTTTCATTCACAAAGGTTTGAGAGATGAACTCAGCCTAAATATGTCAGATTTGTGTTTTAAACATGTGTGAATGAAACAAAACACAGCTCCAAGTATGGTTTTGATGAGGAAACAACATAATAACATAGATCAATCAGAAAATAGCGTAATATGGGCCCTTTAAGACTTTACGGACAAATTGGGATATGTCACTTGTTGTAGAAGTTTTCAGCTTGTCCAAGAAAGTGTAAGTAAAAGGCTCGAGACCAACTGGACGTCTTAAGCAGGAGAAGTTTATTTACCATCAATAATACAAGCCTGGGGGGGTCTTGAGAAGTCATTATAGTACGATTTCAAAAGAGAACATTGTCTGAAGCCCCTTGACTCTGCTTCCAAAGAATGAGGTTTATAAAGCCAGTGTGGTCAGACTATGACGGCCAGAAGGCTCCAGTTAGACAGAAATATGCCACAATTTAGATAGTGGTATGCCAATGGTACGCCAAGGGAAGATCATGGTCTAAATATAGCTTTTGTGAGTCAATGTTAAACTGAGAGATGTACTTGGAGGATAAATTACTTCAAAATAACTTCTCTTACATCACTCACTCCACTCTCCCATCATCAGCTGTAGTATAAGCTCTGTTCTTGTGATATTGAGACATATCATGAGGGCGTCATCAACAACAAAATATCTCGGACAACTAAAGACATGTTTTGCCAGTCGATTAGTTGATTAAAAGGTAGGAATGGAGAAAGTATTAGGTAATAGTCTGTATACCTTATGTAACAGGTCCCGTCAATCAATATCATATTTGCAGCGTTTCTCCTTACGACCTGTATATAACTGAGATATTTCTATTACCTATTTTTATTGTATTTTATTTTGACTTGTACATACACATTTATATAATTATGCCTTATTTGACACCAGTCTCTTGCTATTTTTGCTACTTATTAGAATTTATTATTACCATTTATATATGTTTTATCTTTGTTATTATAATATAATGTGATGTGTGATGTATGTGTCCAAATAACTCAATCAATTAAGTCTAAGATCTGGTCACGTAACTGCGCTCAACACACTGCAACTGCACGCGAGTTCGTGCAAAAACAACTATTTATACAGAAGATTACAAAGAAAGGTGTGTTTATAAGGAAAAGGGCAGATGCAGATGCAAAGAGCATGATTCACACAAACATCTTCAGCTCCCTACCTTCTCCTTTCTGCTGTATAAAATTCCTTATAATCTAAATAAAGTTGTTAGCAGGGATGCAACGATATCCAAATCTCATGGTCCGATACTGATATTTTGTGGAGCAAAATTGTGAATATGCTACTTTTTTCTTTTAAAAGCCTTGACAAGACTTTGGTTCTGTCATAATCCAAAGAATTCCGATTTAAAAGTGCTTATAACAGTTATTTCTTCATGTAATTGGCACTAAAATGGAGCAAAGGATCATGGTCTAAGTAGCTTTTTTAGCTATATTGCTGCACTATAACTTAATTTAAGTGAAGAGACTTGTAATTCGATATATATTGTGATGGCCCATGATAATATTGTCAGACTTCTGATGATACGATATCATGATATATTATTGTTACATCCCTAGCTATTAATTGACTAACAAAAATTTTGGACAAATAAGATTCCATAGATCAATAAATCGAATAAAACAATTATAGCCCCACATAAGTCCTATAAAGTCCTATATTATGCAAAATTGACTTAAGTCATAGTATGTTTTTACCTCATGAAAAACATATCTGAAGTTGTGTTTTGTTTCATTCATAAGTTTGAGTGATCCTTTATTATTAGTCTGCCTACATCTCCCAAGCTCACAGTGCTCTGTTCCACCTTGTGATGTCATGTAGTGGTAGTTTTCATGTATAACAGATACCTTTTACCTTTAGTTCAGTAGAGATGAGCAATTCCAGGGCTGAAATCATCCAACTATTCTAGTAAAAGTGCATGAAGTTTAAAAACAGAGTAGAGCACTTCATGTATTACCACAAGGTGTGTCACAAAGTGTTTTCAGCTTGAGAGAAGAACTCAGACTAAATTTGGGCTCACTGCCACAGCGAGATCTCCACCGAGGCAACACTGATCTGTGCTGTTTTTTGGCTTCTGACAGTGTTCGACCACCTCTAGCAACGGACTTTAGCTTCAAACGTGCCGGAGTTCCCCTTTAAGAGAAGAACTCAGACTAAATTTGCAGGGTTTATGTGTTAAACGTGTGTGAATGAAACATAAAAACACAACTCCAGGTATGTTTGTGGTGTGTGATCATAAACGTCTGTAACATGGGCCTTTTAAATAGTCTCAGCTGTGTGGAAAGAGTTCTTACTTCCATCCACAGGTTTATTATCAAAAGGGCCTAATATCCTCTGTCATAAGAGAATTCAACTATTAAACAAAATCCAACAACTAAAAGAAAACACTTCAAAAATATAATGGCTCTGGGCAAGTGTCTTTATCAGTGACCTCATGAGCTGCTCAGGTCCAAAGTAAACTGCTCAGAGCTGAGTCCTCATCACACTTACGTCCAAATCACCACACACCTTTAAAGAGGAGCTGACAAACATCATTTCCAGCTGAGGCATTTAAGAATAAAAAATTGAGTTGGTGCAAATATCAAACCGCAAATGCTGCAATTGTGTAGATAATAGTTCAAAATATCCTGTTTTTTATATGTATATATTTACACCTTTACAAACACGTTCTAAAATGTGTGTGATTCTTGGATCAGTTCTTGGATTCTTGGATCAGTTTGTCGTATTTCAGTCTTTTCTCACACAAAAGCTACTGCCTTTGCCTATCAACAACTGAAGATATTTACTATAAATGCACTCCCTCCTGCTCTCTCAGTCACATCTTCTCCAACGTAGCAGCACCAGAGCCGTCTAGTGTTGTCACGATGCTAAAATTACAAACCCATTTACTCAATACCGATTCTGATACAACAGAATGTAATTTTCAGCATTAAATCAGTACGTTCCTTTATATAAACATGTGGTCTTATATCAGTGAAATCCCAGGTTAGTTCCACAGTTTCCATGGTCAAATACTAGTCTCTGTGGTCTTAGACTTGTTCTGATACAGCTCAAGATCATTTTAAAGCTAATCAGTAGTTTCAGTATCGATTAGGATCTGATTTGCGATACTTTTGACAACCCTACAGAGACCTCGACCTTCCCTTTACCCCCCGCTAGTTTCTACTCACAAATCCATCAATCTTCCTTTATGGCTTTTACTATAGACATCAGTTTGTTTAAGTCAGTTCTAGTTGAAATACAAGAAAACACTGCTCTGTACAGGCCCAACTCAGGTTTCAGATGATTTTCAGGGGAGGCGGTTGGCAAGAGAGTGAATAAAAATAATCCGTACAGTGAGTGTGAGTGTGCAGTGTTAGTGTTGGTAGTGGCATGTACCCGTGGCCTTTTCTGGGTTGTTACACATGAAGCACAGCCAGCCCCGGTGCTCCTCGCTGAAGCCAAAGAGGTCGAAGAACCGCACCTCGTCCAGCTGCGTTTGGAGACTGTCCAAATCCTGGGAAAAAAGGGGCACATGTCAGACTAGTGTTGTCACAATAACATTTCAAACTCGATTTCGATACAGAGGAATAGACTCGATATTCGGTACCGATTCTGATACCACAATGATAGTAAAACACTTTTTATTTAGACAAAAGAATCATTTTTAATATTAAAGAAGGATTGCGTAAGTTTTGGAGGGTGGAGGGTCCGTCAAATGCTTTTCTCCATGGAAATGTTATTGCTTTGTCTGGAATGTTTCACAGTATGGCATTAAACCTTTTTATCATGAAAGATTTGAAGCTTAAGTCCATTGCTAGAGGTGGTTAAATACTGTGAGAAGCCAAAAATGGCACAGATCAGTGTTGCCTGGACTGAAATCTCGCTGTGGCAGTGAGTCTGTCAAGGCAACAAACTAGTGTAGTGATGGGGGCAAGTTCTTAGCTTCCACGTAAAACGCCAATTTGCACAGAAGAGGCTTAACACCACTTTCTAACCCATCTTACAACAAACTGACGAGTCTAACAAATAAAACGCTCTTCCTGACTAACTCATTAGGGGTCTGAAAACGTTCTAAAACAACTTTATAAGCAGCCTTAGCCTTACCTTTGTCAATTTCCCCACTGCGCCTGCGAAAGCCCAAAAGACTCGAAGTCTTTTGGGCTTTCGCAGCACAGTGGGAAATCAACAAAGGTAAGGCTAAGTGAGCCAGGCATAGTGTTTTGTTTATCTAAGATGAGTTAGAAAAAAGGTGTTAAGCTTCTTCAGTGTGAAGTAAATTGGCGTTTTACGTGCAAGTTAAGAACTTGCCCAATTCACTACACTAGTTTGTTGCCATGACAGACTCACTGCCACAGCGAAATCTCCACCGAGGCAACACTGATCTGTGCTGTTTTTTTGGCTTCTGACAGTATTCGACCACCTCTAGCAATGGACTTTAGCTTCAAACGTGCTGGAGTTCAACTTTAAGTTACAGGTCAGATCTGTGGAGAGGCGACCCTGCTTACAGTCAAAATGCCTGTTTTTTTTTAGGTATTTTTGTGTGTGTTTTAATGTCATTCCAATATTCCAGGCAGGCCTCCGCCAGAAAAGTTACATAATGCACCTTTAAATCGTAGTACTTTCTTTTATTTGCCATGTCTTATATCTGTGTCATCTAGGTAGGTAGGTAACTCTAATTCTTTCTAAAACTATTCAGGAAAGGTCCATTTCTGTCAGGTGAATGTGAGTATTTTTTTAGTATTTACACTTTCTCACACAAATTTCTAGTTTCAATACAACTTATTTTTTCTCGATGCTTTTGAGTTATAACAGACAAGGGCCTTAAAACCACATGTGTAACCCATTTAAATCCCACTGATCATTTTATTCTTCTCTGTAAAAATCACAAGGAGGGGAATTACACAACCTCCATCCGATTAAGAGTTGGGAAATTGCTCTATAAATAAAAATGTGGGATCAAAAACTGAAAAAACATCAAATATTAGTTTTAGAATTAGAGTTATGGACTAAGAAAGTAATTTTACATTTTCTAAATAAATAAAGCAATCCGTTTTAATGCAAGGCTATAAATCTTCCCAAAGTCGTGGACATTTGAAAAAACACACAAGTTAAGTATGTCCCCTTAGCTTAACATTAGCACGCTTCATTATTTATAATCAGTGAACTCGGTTTCATTTATTGTGAATGTGAGTGCAGCACGATAGACTGCGTTTACTAAAGAAAAATAGTCTAAAATGTAAATTACAAGCTTGCAAATATGCACTGTCAGTATAAAACAGTGAGGAATGCAAATAGAGTCATCCATAATGTTCAAATTATGGGTGTGCAAAAAAAATACAAATTTATCCCGATGACAATATTATGGCCGAGTGCCTGGAAGTATCTTGGTTGAGGTTCAAGTATTTCGCATACAATGATTGGACCGTAAAATTACAAAGAAAAACATGCAGAAATGTGACTTTAAACCTATATTTTCGAAGATTACATTGCTATTTTCTTTTATCTCTAATCAGATTTTTTTTAAGACCTGTCGACATGTTTTTTTAATGGATTGTATTGTAATTTTTGCACAACCACTGCATTATTATCTATTTTATTGATAGATTTCCCAACTTTACAACAAAGTTTCCGCATTAAAAGTGCATTGCGTAATTTTTTTAGGTGGAGAGGCACTTTCTTGTTTCTATGGAGATGTCATTGCTCTGCCTGGAATGTTCCACAGTATGACATTAAACAGCTCTACCTTACATTTATTCCATTGCAGGTGGTTTTATAGCTCAAAAGTACCTAGATTATACCTACATTCTGACTGTGAGCGGGGTCGCCTCTCCACATACCTGGCCTGTAACTTGGTCTAGTTTGGTCTCCATGAAGATAGAAAGGTTTAATGCCATACTGTGAAACATTACAGACAAAGCAATAACATCTCCACGGAGAAAAGCCACCAGAAAAGTTACACAATGCACCTTTGAAGAATAGTTTGACAGAAAACTGCTTGCTCTGCACCCCCTCGTCCCTCTTGTTTAGAGAATGCAGCGCTGGATTCCACATGAATTGTAAAGTGAGATTTAAATACATTTTTTTCTTTCTCACAAGTAAATCAAGACTCTTTGGTTTCCTGTTGGTTTTCAGGGCTGTAATATGTTGGCAGCTTTGTATTCTAATCCCTCTATGTGTTACAAGGGGCAGAATTTTTTGCAAGAACAAACAACTACAATATTGTGAACACATGGGGGAAATTATCTTGATTATCGGATATTTTTCTCCTTTTTGCCTCAGACAATAAAACGGTCAAGCAATACTGAGTTCATGAGAAGTGATGGTATGTAACGTTCTGGGAGTGGAAGGTCAACTGCATGATTTTATGGAAAGTTAAAACCATATTTCTGAACATTTTCCATAGATTTTATTCCATATGGTGGATGGAATATTATAAGTCAGAAGAAACAAGCAGGAGAAGGCCCAGACCCAATAGAGAGGCGAGTCCGCTCAGAGTAAGGACGCATGTTTTTCTGTTTTTCAGTGCTATTTATATAACATCCATATCTTGGAACGCCCTTAGAGGCAACTGTTGTTGCGATTTTGGGCGCTACAAAATAAATTGAATTGAATTGAATTGAACATACATGATGAAAAAACAATAAAAAACAAATTAATTAATTAAGTTCAAAATTGTGAGACCGAAACTAGGAATTGCACCCCATAGTTTATTATAAATTCTCTCAAAATTATCTTTGTAATTACCGTATTTTTCGGCCTATAAGTCATTTTTTCAGGGTTTGGGTGGTGCAACTTATATATTACATTTTTCACACTGACAGTCCATAAACCAAATATATGAATCCTATATATGAATCAAAAATGAAAAAACAGATTGATCCGTTTTTTAAATTTTGTTTTTACAGACAAATAATAAAGAAAAGAGTTGTTTTTTCGTTTCCTTATTTTTGGTTCTTTATTGAAAAACGAACAAACGAATGATACATGGATTCTTCTCTATTCAGTTTTTATTACTATAACTTCGCCTTTCAAGATGAAATGCTGGTTCTTGGTCTCTGATTTTATAAAATAAATTTCCCCCAAAAAATGCTTATACATGTTTTTATCTTCTTCATTACACATTTTTTTGCTGGTGCAACTTATAGTCCAGTGCGACTTATAGTCCGGAAAATATGGCAAATACAATCAATCAATTCAAATACTGTCTAATACATTACTAAATACTTAATACTAATACAGTACAACACTAAATACAATAGTAAATTCAATCAATCAATTAAATACTGTCTGACTTTAACTGTAGACTGTTATCTGTATGTTTTAATTGTATTTAATTTGTTTATGTTGTTGTAAGGCGATCTTGGGTGTCCAGAAAAGCGCCTAATAAAATGTATTATTATCTTGTCCCACCCCAAATAAAAAAATAAAAATAAATGTTATTGCAGTTATTAGATTTTTTTTAATTGCTTATTGCTTTAGGCTGCTGCCCCCGCGATCCCCGGATAAGTGGAAGATGTATGGATGTATGGATTTTTTAATTGTTTTCTTTTTTTTTAACTTAAGCGAGCCCGTCCATGTCCGATCTCATTCAGCGACATGCCCGTCTTATTGCCAGTCTGAGGTGGTGACCCTGTAGCTGAGCCTTATATTTTGGCCACAGTGCAGAGGAGTGGGCCTGCACAGATCTGGGGGCAGGTGAGTGATTAGGGAGCTTTTGTTTTGCGAGGCTCTCAGCAGCTCGACTGTAGATCACAGCACAGTGTCAGTGAGAGCCACAACAAAGTTACGGAAACCCAGAGCTCCATTAGAATCCCCCGTAGACCCCAGCACATGGTAAGAGTTAGGCACTTCCAAACACACTCCCAGTGACACTTAAGCCCTCCTGATAATACGTATTTATCTTTGGCTGTTTGGGGAAAGGCTCTCCTTAAGTAGATGATAGATGACCTTCAGCCGCCCCGGTGACACAATGTGGAAGAGAACTGGTAAAAACATACAAATATAATTCCAAAATTTCATAAAATTGTTTCACGCACAAACAACAGTTCAACAAATTATGGAAAAATAATATCAATGCAATCTGATGAATGCCAACCCTGAAGTCAAGTGCTACTAATAAAAACAGTGTCCAACACAGTTGGGAGATGGAAACATGGGCAGTACTGTACATTGTTTGGGGAAAATATTATCAGATACACGCTTTGTTTTTACAGGAACACTGTGTTTTGGAACATGGGTTTGTTAATTAGCAAGAATTAGACACTCAAAAGGTAAACCTCCGTGAAGTTGGCCCCCCATCAAACGCAAACCTATACAAAAACTTTGTCAATGCTGCTGTTTTGTGTTGCAAAAAGTTTTGTTTGTGCTTCTTTAGTTTTGGGGAAATTAACGATTCTTTTATATGTCAAATTGGGATCAGCCCCCAGGAAGCTTCAAAATGCACTAAAACAGTGCAAAATGGTGTCAATCGTTTGTGCTTCGTTTGTGCTGTTTTGTTCTGCAAAAAGTTTTGTTTGTGCAATTATGGTTCTTAAGATATTTGCAGTTTTATTTTCGGCCGATGACGTCATCCAGCCCCTCAAAATGTGAAATAGAGCTCAAAACAGGAAGAAAATTATAGAAAACATTTGTATTTCGTTTGTGCTGTGACAATTTTCATTTGTGTATATTCCTAAAATGATTAATTATTATTTCTGTGGTAATTATAGGATGTCATTTCTGCTCAGCTGACGGCGGCAAACTCTGCAAAACTAGTGGTGATAAACGAACTGAGGCTGCGGAAAACTATGTAACAGTCTTTAGTAATTTGCTTTTGATTAATATTTTATAATAATACAGATTTAATATTCCAGCATAACAGACTATTAGTAATTCTGTAACATCATCTGAATCCAGGTATAATATTATGTTACATTTGTAATGCACTTTACAGGTTTGTCAAAGTCTCACAAAGCGTTACACTGTTGTTTTTATTTATTCACTCCATACTCAGAGATATAACCGACTATAATGTAGCTACAGTTGTCCTGAGGCAGAATGACACAAGCGAGGCTGCTGATTTGCGTCTCCTCATAAATACATAGGTCGGATCATCCAGATGAGTGTTGTTTACCTTAATAATTTTCATCTTTGACTAAATGGAGCCCTTTCGTAACTGAAGTGCTACTGTGTGAGTCTACTTTACATTTTACACTGCATATGGCCGATTTTACCGTATTTAAACTTCTGTCCGACACTGATAATCTCCCACAATTTAGCCCACAGTTTAAATACCTTGAAGGCCCTCGCCTACATAGCTGGATTACTATTACTCACTACTTTTCTCTGATCTACACAGCCGCTCAAGCCCTCTGCCATTTACAAAGATCCACTTAAGACCAAAATAATATTTCATACTAGAGCAGTTAAACAGCCGGGGGGATGGACCAAGAACAACAGGTAGCTCTAATGACTGTGCTACTAGTGTATTTGGCCTGTTGACCTGCAGCTTTCTGCCAGTAAAGTTAATGACCAAGGACGCGCACACAAATATAGAGAATTCTCAGGTATGGCTGAAACAGTAGAAGTGCATTCACATAGCTCTATACATCAGCACTTTCTGCATGTTGTCAAACGTGAAATAATGGAGGTGAAAGGTCTGAGCCTGAGGATACACAGAAACAAGGACCATGTGTGAGCGCGAGCACCAGCCCATCTGCACTTCACATGAACATCAATATTGTGCTGCAGCTCACAGCACACAGCGAAAGTAACCCCCGGACGATGAAGGACAGTGTGAAATGACGGGTCTTAAACATTAGGGACAGATTCTTCAGGGG
This sequence comes from Odontamblyopus lacepedii, assembly GCA_034769755.1. Lineage (NCBI taxonomy): Eukaryota > Metazoa > Chordata > Actinopteri > Gobiiformes > Gobiidae > Odontamblyopus > Odontamblyopus lacepedii. The sequence goes on from CM068357.1 coordinate 13,058,580, forward strand.
AATAATAACTCAAACTAGGAGAGCAGTGTGGGGCGAGGCGTAGAAGTACAGATAGACTCATGTTTTGTTTTTTTGTTTTTTTCTGGCTGATGCCGATCTAGATTACAGACAGTTTCAGACCGAGAGAAACTAATGGCTGATAACTAAGCTTTGCCAATATTTTTGAGCTGATAAGGAGGGCACATTTGGATTATTTTCCCCAAATTGTATAATTTTAATTTATGGAAAACTCATCCACAACCCTGTTTTACTACAATAAAAAGCTGTGTAGTCACATTTTGAGCAAATATCAGTCTATGTTTTCCCATCGTGTCTGCGGAGTTCACCTGGCTCCCCCTGGTGGCTGCTGTGATCCTCCAGGATAAAGAGGGCAGAGAGGAGGGACACTTTTGTCCTGAGGGACGTTACACTTCCTCAGACTTCCCCAACACAGGATCTGCTGACCCCACCTCACCTTTGTTTGAGGGATCCAAGTTGTTTGTATGTTGTAATTTGGTGTTTTGGTTCCCAAGACAATTATCCAATCAGAAATCAGTGGGTTTAAACCTAAAAGGATGCTCTGTGATCTGGATCCTCACTACCCAAACCCCAGCACCTGCAGCCCATCATGACATGACTGTGCTGCTGCAGTTGCTCTGTCCATAGACTGAGAATGAGAAAAACGTGTGTGAGTTTTGTATCTGCAGGTTAAGGCACTGGCAACACAGGTTCATTTGTGAATGTAGTTTCTATTTTAAAATGGCAAGAATGCAGGCGACATACAATCCTTTAAAAAGTTAAAACACACATGTTCTCCAACAGTATTGTGCAGCTTGAATAACCCTTTCTAAAGCTTTATAACACTCGAGGAAGTGTGACTGCATTTGCACAGCTACTCCCATTTCTTTTCAATAAATTACACATGGTCGCTCGTAATGAACATCAATAGATCTAAAAATGTGACAACAGGCTGAAGTTTTGAACACACCTTATCTGAATCACGCTAAAGGAAAAGGGGCTTATTGCAAAGTGACACAAAATATTTGGTGTATCAATGTATCCTCATGTAACCTTTCTTTACCCCCTCTCCATCTCTGTCACTGTTTACAGATTATAATCCGATCAAGATGAAAAGGCTAAAGGCATAACACACTGGAGGCTATGAAGTCAACAGAATTCTTACTCCCAGATAGTTTGTCGTGCATTTTATTATTTGCATTGTGTTAATTTTTACATAAAATAGCCCCATGTGTCACAGATTTTAGTGTCTTGTTGTTTTCCATTAATATATTTAATTATTTCAGAAGACCAAACCAGAATAAATCAATCCATCCAGCCAAGCTAACATGCTAGTCTTATGGAAATGTTTTGCTGAAATTTTCTATTGTATGACATTCTACTTGCACGGGGTATTAACTGCTAACAGGTAACATTTAGATCACCATGTTACCTAATGAAAAGTTTAAACATTACATTAGTTTCACTTTTGTTTTTGATGCTCTGAGTCTCCTCTCTCTTTGCCGTTTACTCTCCACATTAAGTCACTCCCCCTCAACGTGCATCCCACTAATGAAACTATTGCACATTGAGTCAGGTTTGCCCAGTTGCTGTGTATAGTATTGTATCATGTTTTTGTATATTTACAGAGAATTGTTGTGTGGAAGCATAAGTAACGTAGGTTTGTGGTCAGACTTTTGCACAGAATCGTACAGTTAAACATAACAAGGGTTTGAATAGTGCCCGGGAGAGATTGCTAAATGCTAAAAACATGCATGGATGACATCTAAACTCTCTTCTGGCATGTTTTTGATGAGGGACGTTGGTAGAAACATGGTAGAAATCTCCAAATTGATTTTACATAATAACCCCTCTTTAAACATATGGCTCTGCATGTATTAGGCAAGGCAAGTTTATTTGTATAGCACAATTCGTACACAAAGTAATTCAAAGTGCTTCACAGAATAAGAAATACATTAAAATCACAATACAAACAAAACATAAATAATCATCATTAAATTTAAAAAAAAAAAAGAGATGGGACATTAAATTAGAGAGAATTAGAGAGAAGAGAAGAAAAATTACAAGTGTTTCTTTGCTCAAAAATAATGTGAATTCCTTGGAAAACACATGCATTGTTACTGTAAACTGTGTTGCCTCTCTACATAACTGACCTGAACTTGACCCGGTCATTTATTTATCTCCACAGAGACAAGTTTAATGCTTTAGTGCAGAATATTCCAGGCAAAACAGTAATACCTCCACGAAGACTACAGTTCCCTGGAAAATGTACACAGTGCATCTTTAAGTCCAGATCATTAAGTGAATAGAAAGTACCTTGCACTCGCTCTCAAAATCTTGTCCACCGCTGTATCAACAAAAGGCGTCATTGTTGACACTACACAGCGTATGAAGGCAAATTATTTTCAACTTTTCCTGACACCACAGAGCTTTATTTTCTCTCGGTTTACTCTACACTTCACTCAAGCACAATTTACAGTAAAAAGATCTGTTTGCCATTAAACCTCTAAACAAAGACGTGGACAGCCTTAAGTCCTTTACGTTTCTGAAGTCCAGTAAAGCTTTATAGCCTCCTTAAATCACATGGCAGGCGCAGATAACTGTTGATCTCTGAGTCGTATTTTTAACGGCTTTTGCCTTTTCCTCTTTCTGTAACATCGGTTTTTCATTTCCTGATCAATGTGGGACTTCATGTTCAAGAGACAGAAAGCATCTACAGAGAGCGGATGAAAGACACATGGTGAGTCATTTGGATTTTTGTACAGAACTGAAAAAGAGATTTTTTTATTACTACATCTTCTCAAAAATACCATGACTAATCAGCGAAGGAAAGTGTGCGTAACTATGATAACAATATAAGCATGAACAAATTCAAAATGAACACATTTGAAGTTATTAAGAATGAATCAGGCTTTTAATGCTGATTTATTCTTGATTACAAAAACAATGGACATGATGGCCAAGTTGTTTATGTTTTGTGTTTTGGTTCTCAAGATAATTATCCGATCAGAAAACAGAATGAGCCTCACGAGTCTCATTTTGGTTTCTAGTTTCAATGCTAAAATCCAGTTTGCTTAAGTCTAAATGACTCTTTCTGATGTGAATGGTCAGTACCTAAACCCCAGCATCTGCAAGTAATCATTAATCACTGCTGCGGTATATGCTGCCCATACACTAGGCCAGCTCAAAATATTAGAATATCATGAAAAAGTTCAATATTTTTTTCTCATTTCATAAAGTCAAACCCACATCTCATATAGACTCAAGAGATATAGAGTGAAGCGTTCAAGCTTTTCTTGAAATCTTCATGAATATGGCTTACAGATCATGAAAACCAAGACTTCTGTGTCTCATTAAAATGTTACTTCTGAAAACTTCATTTCGAGGCACTCAGTACTTTGCTGAGCCTCCTTTGGCCTAATTACTGCATCAATGCGCCGTGGCATGGAGAGACTGATGTCTCAGACTCAGATGTAAAGGAAGCCCAGGTTGCTTTGATATCGACCTTCAGATCATCTGCATTGGCTCTGGTGTCTCTCACCTTCCTGTTGACAATATCCCAGGGATTCTCTGTGGGGATCAGGTCAGTTTGCAGGCCGATCAAGAAGACTAACACTGTGGTCACTGAAGCAGCTTTTGGTACCTTTGGCTGTGTGGGCAGGTGCCAAGGCCTGCTGGAAAATTAAATCAGCATCTCCATAAAGCTTGTCAGCAGAAGGAAGCATTAAGTGCTGTAAAAATATCCTTGTAGATGGCTACAATGACTGTGGACTTCAGAAAACACAGTGGACCAAAACCAGCAGATGACAGGGCAGCCCAGATCATCACTGACTGTGGAAACACTGGACTTCAAGCAATGTAGATTCTGTGCTTTTCCATCTCCTCCAGGCTCTAGGACCTTGACTGCCAAAAGATATGCAAAATTTACTTTCAACTGAAAAGAGGTCTTTGGACTTTGGTCTTTTTCTCCACAGCCCAGGTAAGACTCTGCTGACATCATCTCAAGCCTATGTGGGTATAGGTTTTGTCTGTGCGGAATAAACTCGATGCCATAGACTCTATAAAAAAAGTGGATAAAGCGAGTGTGACGTCACCCATAGCATTCAGCATTAACATTTACAGGAGCGAATTTGGAGCCAGGCTCTATGTTATGAGTAGGATTTTTTTAATGGACAAAATAGCAAAAAAACAAAAAAACAAATCAGGATCATGTAGAGAGGGTTAAAACAAACATTTTAAGACCAAAATGACATTAGAAGGAGCCAGAAGAGCTTCCTGGTGCACTTCCTATTTGGCATGCGGAGGCTAACGCATTAGCTTTGTCCTTTCATATATAGGGTCTATGATGCATGACTCCAGCCTCAGTCCACTCCCTGTGAAGCTCCCCCAGATTCTTGAGTGGATTTGGCTTGAGAATCCTCTCAAAGCTGCAGGCATCCTTTTTGCTGGTGCACCTTTTTTGTCTTCCACTCAAGTTTTTATGAACATGCTTGGATACAGCACTCTGAACAACCAGCTTCAGTAGCAAAGACCTTTTGTGGCTTTCTCCTTGTGGAGGGTGTGTGTCCAGTCTGCAGCCTTCCCCATGACTGTATAGCCCACTGACCCCGACTGAGAGACCATTTAAAGGCAGGAAACCTGTGCAGGTGTTTTACGCTAAATACGGATAAAGGTTTGACACCATGACTTTCCAATATTAAACATTTTCACAATATTCTAATGAAATTTTCTGACACAGAATTTTGGGTTTTCATTATTTGTAAGCCATAATCATCAAAAATGCAAGAAATAAAGGACTTAAAGCTTCACTCTATGTGTCACGACGAGTCTATAATATAATATATAATATATAGGTTTGACTTTATGAAATGAGAGACAAAAACATGCGAACATCGTGATATTCTAATTAGACTAGTACTGAGAATGAAAAAAACTTGAAGATGTGTCTTTCTTAAACCAGTATCAGACTACATACAGTTCCTTTAAGAAGTTACTGAGGTCGAATATTCTTAACAAACTATTGGTTAATTATAAATTCAGTTTTTGTTCATGCTTTATTAACACTAAATAAATGTAGCTATTATAAAATGGTAACAAAGTGGGATATAACATTTCTTCTGGCAATAATCCAAACATTTTCATTTTATTTTATATAGAACAAGACTTTTGCTGTATAAGACAACTTGTGCTGCACTGGGTTTGTACTGCACCATTCCTTAACCCTTAGGTCACAGCAAACTATATGCTATCTACTTTTTAGAATAACAAATTGCTGAAGTGACATTCCCTGGTGCTTTACATGTTTGGGCAATCTCAGTGTAACAGGTACAGAAAATGCCCGGTGCAGAAACTCAAATAAATAGAAATTCAAAAGTGAGTTGTTGTGGTAAAAATCTCGCCCTGAGCAGTCCCATCTGTGCAGTTTGGGGCAGCAGGAGGTTTACTTTAGCCTTGACAAGAGAGAGTAAATCAGGGAGGGAGCTGGAGCCTCATTCATAAAGACGGTAACTAGGGTTTACAGCCAGTTAGAAGCATTTAGTGTCAAGCAGATATGGGCATCCTGCGTCGTACATCCAGGTATGAAACTGCAACTGCGAGGATCAAATGACTACAGCACCTAAAGGAGCACTAAGTAACTTTTCTGAGGCCTCCACTTTTGTATGGTTTGACTCCATTAAGATGTTATAACTTTGCTCCAGAGATCTGACCTGTAACTATCACCTGCTTATCTCCAGAGAAATACTTTTAATACCATACATACGTTCCAGGTAAAGAAAGTCAAGAGGGGTTCGGTTAAAATGACAACTACTGAGATACACGGATGCCAAAGTGATATCAGAGCCTGATATTAAAGACTTTTACAATTGTATTTTACGTTACTTGCTTATTTGATATAAGATTCTGATTAACACTTTGCATTTTCAGGTTTTGAAGGTCAAATATCTACAGAAAGGTTGACTTATCAATAGTTTTTCATTTGATCTGCAGAAAGATTACATACTTAATCACAAGTATGTAACTTAACTTTTTTTCCAGAACTTTATTTAATAACATTTCCAAATACATCAGCATTGTTTCCTCCTATTTTCTCATCAGCATCACTTACTATATTCTCATCTGTAGCTCGTTCATTGCTATTCACATGTTGTCCCCTGTCCCACTCCCCCTGTGGAGTGTAACTCTTTCAGACCCCTGATGGCAGCTGGACCCCTCTCCTCTTCCTCGCCCGGCTCCTCCTCTTCGCCCGGCTCCTCTTCCTCGCCCGGCTCCTCCTCCTCGCCCGGCTCCTCCTCTTCGCCCGGCTCCTCCTCCTCGCCCGGCCTCCTCCTCCTCGCCCGGTCTCCTCCTCTTGCCCGGCCTCCCCTCCTCGCCCGGCTCCTTCCCCACCTGGGTAGCTGTGGCCATACCGAACTGGCCCACGGGCCTGGACATCTATAGCCTGTCCGTCCATGGGAGTGGATCCCTCCTTCACTGTAGTTCTCCCCGAGGTTTCTTCTTTTTCCCAGGACCCTGGGTTTTTTGGAGTTTTTCCTTGCTGAGAAGGAGGGTCTAAGGACAGGGGATGACTGGACAATGTTTCATTTGCTGCTTTACATGAATGTTGTTTTTTTTCCTGTTTTGATATGTCTGTGTGTATGTTTTACTCATCCATATCTTGGAACGCCCTTAGAGGCAACTGTTGTTGCGATTTTGGGCGCTACAAAATAAATTGAATTGAATTGAATTATCAGGATAAAATACTTAAATAGGGATAAAAAGCTGAATAAAACACACAAAAAAGGAAAAAAAGGAAAAAAGAGAGAAGAAAGAACAACTACCAGATCAGTGAAATTTATCAACGAGTCCCCAAAAGTACATCTTACTTTTCCCATGTTGACAAAATACAGACTGTCTCTAATCCAGGCGTGGACAGTGGCGTCAGTAACTTAACTTTCTGAATCTCAAATGCAATTTTGGGACTAAAACATACTATTTTTCCATTCTTTGTAATAGAAAGGTAAACAAACTGTTAATTCAACCCTGGAAATTCAGAAATGGTTTCTTATTTTTTGTTGAAAATCTTGAAAATGTATTTTAATTTACTTCACATTTGTCTCCAGTCGCCTCCATTACACAATTTTTAACATTGTAGTGACACATTTGAATTAGTGATAAAGTCCCCTGAATGCCCATCTAAAGTGTAAATGATTGTGTATGTGGCTGAGTAAGGGGCTGTGCTCAGGCTCCAGGTGGAAACTGTAGTTCATGCATTTGCAGCTCCAGAGCACGTTCAGACCCAGACAAACTACAGCTGTATTTTCTTTGTGGCTCTAATTATTTCCTAGAGACCACTTAGCTTGTCACATTATAGAGGGTCAGTGAGGGGAAAACCTTCCCCACGCGCAGAGAAGTACAGAGACACAAGCATTCATAGATGTGACGCATAAACAAGATGCCAGAAGTCACATGTTCTCCTCAAACCCAAAGCTGAATATGGTGGAGGAAAATGTGCAGCAATAATATAGATTGTGATCACCAGAGTCTCATTTTAAAAATAACAAAATTTGGGAGATACGCAACAAAAAAGTCGTGTGGTTCAGCTTTACCTGGTGCAGCACTTTGGAGACTTTCTTGAAATGTAAAGTGCAATATTAAAAAAAGTCTTATTATTATTATCATCGTTATGTTTTCAAATGGCAGAAAGTCTCACAAGTCTCACAAATTTAAAGGTGCTCGTAGTTTTTCTGTAAGGAGTTTCTTTGCTTTGAATGTTCCACAGTATGACATGAAACCTATGGCATTTATTCAATTATAGGTGTTTTTATTACTCAATAATACTTAAAACACATTTCCAAATCATTAAACATGTCATTAGATCCATAATTTTGAATATAAAAATGCCATTTCTAGTCAGCACAGTCTTTACTCGGATGAAATCTTAAATGATGACTTCTGTTTCGCATTTGCGCTGAATACATGTGGTAGTATTACACACTCAGGGGACGTACCTTTCTGTGCAGAGTGCTGTGTTGTGTCATGGCCAGGGTGAAGCTGTGAGCCCCTTTCAGTTTGGTCTTCTCCCAAAGAGCCGCGAGTCTCTGGACACACTCATGTTTGGAGCACAGAGGAACGCTCGAAATGCTCTGAAAAAAACAAAAAAAACAAAGAAAAACAAACCAACCCTTAGATGAAGTGTGATAAGTGGTTAACAATTACAAAGTATTTCCCTTGGCTGCACTATGTAGTCCCTCGTGGCTTAAGCAGACATGTAGGGAGAGCGCACAGTCCATTCTAATTCAGACCATAATCACTAGCACTCTCGTCTCAGAACAATAACGTTTGTGGTTTGAGTCCCATATTACTTGGATATTTCTGTGCAGAGTTAACATGTTTTTCCTTGCTTTTAGGTGGGTTTCCTCTCCATGAATCCAAATTCCCTACGGGGACGGTATAACAAGTGTACTAAGGTGTGGTACCTGTTTTTTACTGACTTAAAAAGTTGTAAAACAGAACTACTTCACCGGTTTGCAGTGGTCCAAAGTTATTCCTCACTTACCTTATTCATTCGGAACGCATTCATTATCAAAATCACTACATTTAGAGCCTTATAAAACCTCAAAATCTACGTGTAATACTTTTACTTTTGACTCTTTAAGTACATTTTTCAACAGGTACTTTAATACTTTTACTTTTAGTATTTTACTTTTATTATTTTTTATTTTTGTGATACTTTTGCTTTTGCTTGAGTATTTTTTTTGCCCCTGTATCTGTATTTTTTGGGTCACCTGGGTCTGTCATTCATGGAGATGTTATTGGTTTGTCTAGAATGTTCCACGGGAGACATTAACTGTATCTATCTCAAGGGAGACAATTATATACATTACAGGTCAGATCTGTGGTGAGTCACCCCTATTCACTGGGAGAATTACTGTAATTTTGAGCAACAGAAACACCCATTATGAATAAATGCTAAATAGACGTGTTTAATGTAATACCATGGGACAATCCACGTAAAGCAATAACAGAAAAGTCGCACAATGCACCTTTAAGTAATAAAATCGAGTATTTCTTCCATGACCGGGTATCTTTGAGCTTGTTTCACCTGTAGATGTAGCAGCATGAGGTGAATCCACTGGTGCGGCTGGCGGCTGGTCAGGCTGAAGCAGGACTTGGCGTACAGACAGTAGTGACCTTTCAGAGGGCAGGAGAACGACAACTTGGCAACGCAGCCTCGATGTGAATCTGCTGCACAAGGCGGAGAGCGAATGTTACACAGGCCAGGCTTGCATTACAAATCGCCGTTATATTCTGCTTTATCTGTGACACTGTGTTTTCCCCCATGCACATATGGACTTGGGTAACCTTAGCCCTAACACACAGGGATTAGCATGCAAGGACACCGATGTCTCCCACTAACTCCATGTGCTCTGCCAAGTTTTTTTCCACATTCAAAATAATACGATAATAATATTTATGTTTGTATTTAATTATTTTTGTATTGTTTTTTGTTTTAATACAGATTTATCCATTTAATGATGCACACAAATATCCCACAGTGAAGAAAATAATGTAAATAAGAAGTTTTTTTCTAATTTTCAGAAAAGATGCCTTGTGTAACTTATCAGTTGGGGGTCTGTTACCTGCTTGTTTCTATGGATATGTCATTGCTCTGCCTGGAATGTTCCACAGTGTGACATTAAACAGCTCTTTCTTACATTTGTTAAATTACAGGTGGTTTAATGGTTCAGAATTACCTAGAAAAACAGACATTCTGACTGTGAGCGGGGTTGCCTCTCCAAGATCCTGGTTTGGTCTCCATGAAGACAGAAAGGTTTATTGCCATACTCCAAAACATTTCCAACAAAACAATAACATCTCCATGGAGAAAATAAATTGAAGGATCCTCCACCAGAAGAGGTAACTAATGCGCCTTTAAAGTTTGTATATTTAGATTAGTTGGGTCGTCTTAGTCTCCTCATAAAAGCGACTTGATAAACTGTTCAGGGGCAGCATGCTACAGCCTTTGACGTACAAACGTGTGAGCTAACGCGCCCTTGAGTTCTGTTATTTGTAAACCATGTCCCTGGAGACCGCGCTGCACGCTAAAGTGGGGGTCATCCAGCAGCTCAATGATATCATCCATCTGAGACCATTGGTGCTATCATGTGCTTGAGGTTGAATCATTGTGGGACATAATTTAAAATACAACCCCAAAGCTATAATTGAATTAATAAAGAGGACAAATAGGATTTTTATTATTATATTAAGATTCCAGTTGAACAAGCTACCAGAGGTTAGAGGAATTGTTTTAGTCTAAGTGGGACAGGCCCTCAGCTCAAATAAGTTGAGGTCAAAAGGCAGAACAATAACATCCTCCTCCGTCACTCAAAGGTCTCTTGTGAGAGTTGTAATTGTGAATGTGGTGAGATAAATGAGCCTGTTCGTTCACTGGGCGTGGCTGACTGCACAGGACTAACACTATGAAAACAATTCAGTCCCATCTGCTCTATTTATATGAGCTCTAATAAGTTATGGCCATGTAAGAGACAGTTCTTCCACACCACATCCGTCACTTTCAATTTAAAAACCCTCATCTCCAGTCATACAGTGCAGTAAATGGCACAGAATACAGTGAAACTAATTGACAATGTAAATAAGGCTCCGCTCATTAAACTCACATTTAAATAAACATGCCACATTTCTAAATGAGGGAAATGAAACACAATCTGATTATATCGTTTAAAAAAGCAAATAGATTTAGATTTGAATTTGAACTCGTGAACTTCTGAATAGGCAGGTAAATGAAACGTTAAAATATCACTTTTTATGACAATGTCATGAACAGGGCAGTAGACAGAGGAAGACTAAGGAATTTAGACAGGAATTTAGGGGCCCAGAATTGGACCCTCTTCCTACTAACTTATATTAGAGGTTTTTGACCCAGGCCCCCAAATACCTGTCGACCAGCCTGGTTGGGAATAGAACAGTATCAGGTCATCAGAGTATCATGGTTCACTTTTAAGTTTGAAATCTTGTTAAATGGATAGTTTGGGTTTTTTGACATGAATCTGTATGTCCCCAACAGCAGTGTCGTGCATCAACACTGACTTACCTCCCGACAGCGTCCGGTGAGACGAGTTCTTCCCCAGTTTTGGTGCTGACAAAAGTGTCTGGCAAATTGGCTGGGGTCACGAAAATAAAGTGTTTTTCTTCTCAAAACAACATGTGTTCAAAAGAGTGATACATTTGCGTCACAAAACGTGAAGGGAAAAACGTCAGACCTCATAATCGCTTGGTACTATTTTCTGTTCGCTCATATCACTCCACGCTGTCGCCAGATGACGCCGCGCCTGTTTCACTGTGTTTACTGCTCGGAAAGTTCACGACAACATGTGTAACTACGACACCAATGATGAAGACATGGCCTTTAGCACAGAGCCAAGGGGAGATCTTTATGAACCCGAATATACTGATGCCCAAATTCACCAGATGGAGTTAGAACGGGCAGAGAGAGAGAGGAGGGACAGAGTGGGACAAGCTGAAGCTGGATTTTGTTATTCCAGCCTGGATAATCACAAGTCCGCACCATTTTTATATATATTCTTATATAGCTTATACAAGCTTATATACTTATCACTGTAGCTGTCACGTTAGCCTCACATTAGCTCTCTCGCGTCGCGGAGGTCAATGGTCTGAGCACATAAACACTGCCGAACTACTGAAAAAAGTGTTGGATTCGTGCACGGCTTCACCTGACCGGAGAGAAAATAGTACCAAGCGATTATGAGGTCTGACTTTTTTCACATTTTGTCATGCAAATGTATCACTCTTTTGAACACATATTGCAAGAAAAACACTTTTTTTTCATGACCCCAGCCAACTTGCCGGACACTTTCGTCAGCACCGAAACCGGGGAAGAACTCGGCTCACCGGACGCTGTCGGGAGGTAAGTCAGTGTAGATGCACAACACTGCCGCCGGGGATGCCGCACGGATTCATGTAAAAAATCCCAAATTATCCCTTTAAAGGCGCTGTTAAAAATGTGTAAAACAGATGTAGTTCAAGTAGCACAGTCTGAAGCTGATCAAAGTTGTTCTTCATTTTCCTAATGCATCTAATTATTCACAACAATGGGCCTCATTCATGAATCTTTCTCTTAAAAAATGTTCAGAACTCTGTGCCACAGCGTTCTTAAGCAGACAAATTCCTTTTATGTGACAGTTCTGCCAAATTCACCAACACCCGGCTACAAACACCATTTACATTTCATTTACATAGAAAACGAATATGTATTTGGCTAGAAATGCCCTCTGAACTTCCAAATACAGCCAATATGGGTTTTATAAGCTCACAACTTTCAGAGGGTGGAGGGGAGTTTTGCCATCATGATAATGTTAACCACAACTAGCTTTAAACTAGCTGCAGACAGGACGCAGCAGACTTTTTTGACCCCAAGAGCTGCTTTTCTAATATATCCTTACTGGAACTAATTTTGCTCATCTACATGGTCAATAATCAGATACAGCTACTTGGAATGAGGGATAAGACATTTAGAGGTCTTCACCTTCAATGATGCACTCTTCGGGGATGGGAATCTTCTTCATGGTGTCTTCACAGAACAACGTGATGACATCCATGTTGTCTCTTAGATGAATGAAGAGTCTGTCTTTCTCTGGCTCATCTTTTCGAACCTCTGTGTTCTGTCCCGTCACAGCCTCACATGTGTCTCTGCCTGTTGCCTCTGGAGACTGTGGAGACTGTGGAGATTGTGGAGACTGTGGAGATTGTGGTGATTGTGGAGACTGTGGAGATTGTGGAGACTGTGGAGACTGTGGCGATTGTGAAGATTGTGCAGATTGTGGAGACTGTGGAGATTGTGGAGACTGTGGAGATTGTGAAGATTGTGCAGATTGTGGAGACTCTAGGGGCTCCCGGTTGTGGGTTGTGGCTGTGTTCTCAGAGCTCAAAGCTGCTTCTGCTCCGGAGTCTGAACTTAACAAGCAAACAGTGTCCAGGTGGAGCTCCGGGTCAGTGCCCTCCTCTCCTGTATCGGAGCTTATGGAGCGGGAGCGCACAACATGGAGGGCAAGGCTCTTTGATCTGTCGAATAGCAAACAGTATACATGACGACTAGGGATGCACCGATACAATACTGGTACCAGATACTGAAAAATTTGCTGGATTGGGTTGATAAGTCTATTTACAGGCTGATTTTGGCCTAGGATGTCTGATCTTATATTCATACAAAGCTGTTCAGTAATTATTTAAGATAAATAACCATTACATAATGGATCTCTTGTGTAATAAGTTGGATCTTTAATGACTAGACACAGCTCTTGTTAGTTAATGAGAAGAATGTGGTAAAAATAATGGTCCAGTCTATTATTGTGGTTAGTACTGTAGTTAATAATAACAGACTAATTTAAATAAATGGGTTTTGAGTGTGAGTTTGAATGTTGGGAGTGAATCAAGATTACAGAGGTCAGTTAGATCAAACCTGTTAAATCTCATCTCGCGGCGCTCCTCTCGTAGCGCTTGGCTCAGGCTGTAGCGTCGGTGGGGCCCCGGTGTGTCCCCCCCCTCTGTGACCCCTGACCCCAGTTTTACACCAAAGCCCTGGACATCCACCTCCAGCCGCTGCCCTGGTCCTGGAGACGAGCCACAGGAAAACAACTGGTCCTCTTTGTTCAGCCTGGAACAAGTGAGATGAAGCATTTCAAGTCTTGGAGCAAAACAGTTTACCTTGGGGCGCTTAAGTAATGACAGCTGACAAATTTGATTGCTGTTTGTTTATAGATTTTTGACAGATAATTTCCAACTCAAACATATATTTGAGTAATGATATGTTGAGGGACGAGGTTACTGCATTTCTTCGGTCTAATAGCATCTCACATTTGCATTCGATTCAAAGGGAAACTGAATCTCTATTGAACTTTTGAACTGAACACGTGGGGAGTAAGAAAACATTGATTCAGTGATATATTGGGATACTTCATTGCGCAGTTCTCAAATCGATTCAACATGCATGAAATAATTCACAAAAAAGTTCCATAAAATCCATCCATCCATTTTATGATGATTATTTATCTTTTGATTTGTTTGTATTGTGATTTTAATGTATTTCTTATTCTGTAAAGCACTTTGAATTACTTTGTGTACAAATTGTGCTATACAAATAGGCTTTCCTTGCCTTGCCTTACATTCACTGTTCTCATTATTTTTAAAAATGTAATAAATCATGTTATAAACAATTTTGTTCTCGTAAAGGTGTAGTTGGACTGTATTATAGGTGGTTTTCAGATTCTAGAAAGTGACGGTGTCAAACTCTCAGAAGGGGGGGCAAGCGACAGTTTTCCCTATTAATAACGTTGTACTTTGTCACAAAATATCCAAAAAGTTTATTCACAAATCTTTAATGTAATCTTTTCTATTAGTGACTAGACCCACTGACGTGCTGTATTACAACAAAAACCTACATTTACATTGTAATTACTTTAGCTGTATGAAATATTATTGGTCTATAAAATACTGTGACGTCATCTGAAACTCAGCAACGAATGAAGCAATGATGAGGTGCCACATGGGGGCATTGTTGTGTCTTTAGGCAAGGCACTTCACCCACATTGCCTAGTATGAAAGTGACGTGTGGGTGAGTGATGTGGTGGTGGGAGGAGCCGATGGCGCAGATTGGATTGGCAGCTGCGCTTCCGTCAGTCTGCCCCAGGGAACTGTGGTTTCAGTAGTAATTTACCACTGGAGTGAATGAATAATCCTCTGTAAATGATGCTCTGTAAAGCATCTTTGTGACATACAGTATGTCTGTGAAAAGCGCTACACAGTATAAATAAACACTTACTTATAAACACTTATTGTCGTCACCTTGCTAAAAACAATCATCTAAGTCATTTTTTGCCTTAATCCTCATAATTTAAAGTTTTGGGTAAGTTTGTTGTCTTTCCTGAATTTTTTTTTTAAATGACTTATGCGATTATTTTATGAAGGTGTTGTGATATATCGAATTGTGACATGCGTATCATGATATGTATCGTATCAAACTCAAGGCAATGCACACCTACAGATGGGACAAAATGGGTCGGCATAATCTTTAGTGGGACATTTGATATAATCGTGATATTCACCATTGTATTACAAAAACGTACAGAAAAAAAGCTATTTATCCTGATGTTTTCTTCTAGATCATTGTTGTTTTCACTCATAACAAAGTCCAATTCTATAAAAGTTGTTTAAATATAGAACTTATTCATAATTAAAAGCATAATTAATCATATGCATAACATTTTTAAACCTACCGAGCACACGCCTACTGAACGAGGCGAGCTCTGACCTGCAGTTTAGGGCAGTGCTTTCCTCCAGCCTCTTCCCCAGCAGTCGGGCCATAGCATTGAAGGAGTTGCTCATCCTGTAGATGTCTTTGCCACAGCCTCCCAGCAGCAGGGGGTAGCGGTCACTCAACGCTCTGATCTCCTGGAGCACAGTGTGATGAAAACTGTGCTCCAGACTCCCCAAGAGGGACACCAGGAAGACCAATGAGCTGTGGGCCTGGGACTACACACAAGAAGGAGACAGCTCAGGGTTACTGGCCGTTAGTAATTCATTTTGTTCATTTTTGGTTTAGTATTTTATCAACTACAGTGTTTTCAGTAGTGGATGACGTACTCAGTTTTGTAAAAGTACAGATACAGTGGCAAAAGTTTACTCAAGTAAAAGTAAAAGCATCACATGAAAAACTACTTAAGTACCTGTTTAAAATTGTACTTTAAGAGTAAAAAGTAAAAGGATTTCCAGAGGTTTTTAGAACTGTTAAACCATCAAATGCAGTGATTTTGATAAAGAATTCAGCTGATTTTAAGAGGTTCAGTTGATTTCTTAATTTTTCTGGCTGTTTTTGTGTATTTGGTTTGCCCAAAGTCGGGACGATAACGCAAATTAAATGTGCTAAAAATAAGTCTCAGCTTTTTCAGCAGGTCTCAAACCATAAAGAAAAATATGTCAGTCCCGATCTAAAATGTAGTGGAGTAGAAAGTACAGATGCCTGCTCTCAAATGTAATGAAGTAAAAGTAAAAAGTATCCACTGTAAAATGGACTTAAGTGAAGTACAGATATCTAAAAATTGTACTTAAGTATTGTATTGTAAGTTTGTTACCTTCCACCACAGAACTGAAAGTGAAGCAATTCAATAAAAAAACATCCCCTGCAATGTTTAGTGGAAAATGTTAATGCCAAGAAGCTATTAGAGTAAATAAAAGCATTGTCCCTGTTGATTTTAGACCTTGGACTGGCTTTGGGAGCTGATACGTGTGAAAGACAAACTTCGGCACTTTATAACAAGAAGACAAGAATGTGGTAGTTTGGACATGGTTCAGTACAATGTTTTATTCCAATGTGATTAACAGCACCACTGTAAAGGTTCAAACATATTTCCACAAGCCAGAAATATATTTGGAAGTTTTGCTCTTTAACTGATTAATGATGTGTATGGTTTACATAAGGTTTATTTATCTATCTTCTCCTCTGCTGAATACTTGACATGTATGCTTTTAAAGGGAGACAATATGTGACATTAGTTTTCCCTTTTTGTATTGTATTAAGTGTTCTTTTTATGGAACAGATAATTAAAAGATTAAAATGTCAGAAGCAAACAAAGGTAGGTTTAATGGAATTCAAGGCATCTCTCTAGAGATAAAGCATAAAGCGGACATCCCATCAGAAACGTTACTACAATTTTAATATCAGGAGTCCAGACGTCAAAACATTACCCCCCAAATATGAAACATGTGCTTATTAAAATAATAAGTGAATTCAGTTCTGCCAGCTGGACAACACTTTTGGAGGGAGCATGTTTTGTCTGAAGCTCATTTAAGTAGCTTGTTCAGTTCTGACAGGAAGGTGATGAGCCACTGCCTTATGTCTGAATGAAGGAGCTAAATACATTGACCAGTTGTTTACAGTGTCTGTTATTAGTACATCAACTGAACTACCCCTTATTAAAATATTACTACACTCGCCAAGTGTCCATAGCCATGTGCTCCTTCTTCACCAAGGTGCTGGTTGTGACTTGAAATGCTGCACAGATTAATTCCCTGAAGGGGTAAATGCAGTGGTGTAATCATGTTAAAATCAAGTATGTGAGAAAATGGAACAAACTCAAAGCCAGAGGAGGCACTTTGCGCTGCCATCACCAGGAGGCCTTGGTGGAGGCATTTCCCAGAACCAGAACACAACAACTTATTTTCTAAAATGGTTCCAATGTGAGGAAAGGCAGGACCCAACTGTGTGCATGTGTGAGCGTGTGCACGAGTGGGCAGAGGCTACAGTTGGCAGCTTTTTGACAAGGAGATTGAGGAGAAGGAGCTTTTGGGGATGTTAAAATAATCAAAAGAATTATTAGTGTTTCCAGACTCCTGATGGGACCCCTGATAAATTAGACATGTCTATTTTAGCCTCCACTCTTAGTACAATTCATTGTTAAGGATTTTTCTTTCTCCTTTTTTTCTCCCTTTTCTTTAAATGGCCCTTGATTGTCCTGGAGAGCCCAGAGTAACAGACCATAATAAGTGTTTGATGCTGCCATACCCACTGGGATCACTGCAGCCTTAGGGTCCTAAGAGTGTATACATTTGTTAGGTTGCCACGTAACCAAGAAGAAGCACTGAATCACTAAAAGATGGTCAATTATAGTAATAAAAGTCATGGTAATCTGACCTTTCAGTCACACTGAGTTTCTATACATTCATAAAACAGCATCTTCATTGAGCTGGACTGATTCTACAGCCCTATGCATTCAGCTGCATAAGTTTTCTCTGTAAATGTACTTAGCTAATTAAAGCTTGTTCAGTCTCCTCTCAATACTAATTATTTAGATTAAAGTACTCGGTTTGGGACTAATAAAACATCTTTACGCTGAGACACTCTTTCTGGTTGTGTGTAGAAAGTGAATGACTTTAGCTCAAAGTGTGTATGCACCTCGCCGATAACGCCCACAGCACCATAGATTTTGGAGATGTGCCCTAGAAAAGTAGGGCACTGATGAGCCATGACCCTTAGTGCGGGCAGAAAGCTGACCAACGAGGAGGGGCTGGCATGAGAAACATCCACCAGTGTTCCCAGTAGAGCCTCTGCCAGAGACTGGTCCGGGAGGAAACTGACCAGAACAGGGACATGGGGGCTCAGCATCTGCAAAAGCAACAATCAGGTCAAAATGTGACACTTATATTCACAACACAGCCACTACTATTAAGATGCACGTGACTGATAGAGAGGAATGGACAGGTGTAAATAAGTCACAGAGTGAAAGGTTAATAACTCACATATTCTCACATGTACTTCGATTTGTTAAACTGGAATGACAGAGCAGAGATGTTCCGCTAAGTCAAAGTGGAAAGATTTGCAGTCATGAAGCCGCTGGGGGTGATTATATGAACTACTCCAGATGGCTGGCTGTGTTTGTCCAGAACTGAAAGTACTTTATTCTGCATTTCAGATTGCCATATTACATAGTACTTTCCCATTTAAGAAAGACAGGACTTTCTATATTCACATATTATGGGAAATGACTTGCGTAACAGGCTGGTAATACCATTGTATGAGCGTGTCATTTTGGAAAACACAATATTTGATACATGAATAATTGATTACTTTCAGATACATTTACTATATTAGTCATCACATGGAAATGTTCTCTTCTGGATTTGAATCATTTATATTCAGCTACATTGTCTACTGACTATGACTATTAACTGACAGAAATTTTACTGGCATTGGTTTTGAAGACAAAAACAATGACTCACTAGTGGGTGCTGCTCTGCCACCATCTGAATGAGCCTGAGCAGATGCTGTTGTTCCGGTGGGTTCAGCTTTGGCATCATGGCCGTCAGGTTGCCCAGGTGGCGGTGCAGGACATCTGGTTGTCTGGGGTAAATCGATGGCAGGACTCGCAGTAGCATGTGGTTACCTGCCAGGGAAGAGATAATTAGTTCACCAAAGTTTTCATTCAAAGTACAAAAGAAAATCTAAAACACACGTGTTCCCTGGAGTGATATAATTAAAACAAAAGGTTAACCCAGAAAAACCAAGCTGTAATATGACAACAGGGCCACAAGGATAAATAAAGGTCTTTATAAAACAACAACATGAACTGCTGTAACACCTAAGGCGGCTGACTCATGTAAATACAACTTTGAAGGATTCTTTCCGCTCAACTTTGGCTCATGACATTTCAAACTAAATCCTGGGGTCTTAAAAACAGATGACAATCAACAATCATTTCCAATCATAGTAAAGAACGTTTCACTACCCGAACAGTCTGGAGCTGTACGTTTACAAATGAACAGAAATGTAACATAATACTGGAAGTAGGGATGGGCATGATTAGTCGATTAATCGATAATTGATCATTAAGAATTTCATCGATCACGTTCATTTTAATCAACAAACCGAATGTAGGTTGCCGTGCGTAATGAGCGTAAGGAGTCAAGGCTGCGTCTCACAGCACAAACACTGGAGCTGCTCCACAGTCCCACGTCTCGGCTCTGGCTCCTTGGAGATCACTATATCCCTCAGAGTGCGTTTACCTGCACATCAGTGTCCCCGGTATGATCGTTTTTTGTTTTGTTTGTTTTTTGAGTATCCTGGTTTCGCGTGTATCCACAGTATCTCCAACGTGACATACACACAGAACAGACTCACCAGCCTCGTCACATCCTCTGTCACAGAAAACACTCATATTCCACTGAGTCGTGTTTAGTCCAACAGAAGCTGACCACATCAGCGCACAAGGAAAGAGCTGCTTTTTTCGCTTACGCAAATGAGTGGTTTTAAGTTTTGTTTCTGTAAAACATAAACAAATGTGCCAAAGCTGCATTAAACACATTCTGATCTCACACGGGCTGATGTGGCTCTATAGTGATTATGGTTTATATGTTGTAAAGTTGAGTTTATTTATGCAGATTAGTAATAGTAATAATAGTTATGATAATTTCAATATAAAATGTTAATGATTAATTGAAAATCGATTGTTAATTTTCCCAATGATCGATTAAGAACATTTAATCGAATTCCCATCCCTAACTGGAAGTGTTTGTTTGTTTTGGTGTAGCTCTTGCCCATGAATAGCAGTTTAGTTTCATCCTTTCTTCTAGCATTGGGATGATACTGTGGTTTGACCTTAATAACATTCTGTTTGTTCTGTTCTGTTTATTTTGAGGCACCATGAGAATAAATAGCTCTCATTACCAACACACGGCCTCTGACATCTCCCTGGGTTAACAGCAGGATTTGAAACACCGCCTAGTACTTCAGAGCAGAAATCACAAATAAACATCTTAATTCAGGGGGATTACACGCAGCTCACATTGTCAAAAGATTGTAATGCCTATATAAAATCATACAATTTTGTCAGTAATACTATAATAATTCTGTCTGCTGTAGTATTTTCCTCTAGTTGTAAACCAGGGAGTTATGTTCCCCTTTAGCCTACAGCTGTAGTCTTGAAAATCATCACATTCATAACATTAAACATAAAAGAAATGACTGAAAAGGAGCAGAAAGAAAAGTAATCTTATGTTATCTGCCCCCTTTTCCAGATAATACATTAACATTGATAGTCACTTTAACTTTTACTGGTTACTAAGTTTTCAACATACAATACTGTGTTATGCTTTACCCTGCTGTGCTGATTTATGGTAGAAATCTTCATAAAGTCAGACAGAGGTGGTAAAGAGGTGAAGAAGGGGAGCTGGTAATAACAAGTACATGTGCCCCTAAGTTTTAAAGATTTGTTATGGAATGTTAAAGGCTGGAGGACAGAAGGTCTGAACAGGAGCTGAGGGGAAATTTATAGAGCTAACCTTTCCGTGCACAGCCAGGTGATCATGAGCCTGTACAGAGCGTAATATTCGTTCTCTGTGGTGTGACTTGTCTTGTTTCTGATCATTATGATGTTATTTACAGAAGGCAACAATAATAACCATGAAAATGAACAGCCAACAAAAACTAGAACTGTATGTACGGAGTGAAATTCAATACTTCTCAATACCATGTGTTCAAAGCTTTGGGCCGCTATAAAATGTGCACATGAAATATTATGCAAGACGTGTTCTTGTAAAGATGCAGAGCTCAGCAAAAGCAACATTTTACAGGGGATGTTTAACAACTAAAACATGGTTTCCATGGCAAGTTCCAGCTGTGGCTTAATGTACATTTGTCCCACAAGTCGTTCATCAGGCAGTTCAGCTAAGCTCAGGTGGGCTGAGGCGCAGAGACTGTCAAATCTGAACACAGGACTAACCACTCCCAGAAAGCACACCTCCTCTGGATTCTGTGCATTTTTGTGTCACGAGGAACCCCCTGCTGCTCTATAAAAAGAATGCAAATATTCCAGATGGACACTGTCCAGTTTGACAATAACACTGATAACAGAAACATATGTTATATGAGGATATTTTATTTCTATATCATAAAGTGTCAGCTATAACGGCACAAGAACAGGCCAGATGTATTTGAGTGGGATCATGCTGTACACAGACACAAGTCCTGCAAAGCTCCGGCCATCCTCCCCTTTCACCTAAATAACTGCTACATCATTCATCTCTGTGTTTCTATACCACACGTGCAAAGTAAACTAATTATTCAGAACTGCTCCTTCTTATCTATGAAAGAAAGACACGGTTACATGAATGACTTTCCTGTGTCAGTATTATTAGCAATAATTTCAAAAGAATGTGGCAGAGTGCTTACCACCTGGACAAATACAATACATTATTGTGACTTTTTTGGAGGGGGGATTCTCCTGCTGTAACTTTTAAAAATCCAATATTAATTTGAGGCGATGGTTGTCTCATATTCCATTGTGTGAGCAGACCTGAGATGGGAAACTTTGGGTAAGAGACAGAATATCTAGTCTAGTCTAATCTAGCCTCATATTTTCCATAATTTGAAACTAATAACAGGATAACGCGAGGTGCAAAGTGCCCATCGCCCTTTCCAGCATTTAGTTTGTGTTTGCTCAGCTCAGTTGGTTGAGTTTTTGACCTCTGAGCCATAGTTTGGTGATTTGAGTCCTGCTATTATGTATCATCTAAGACCCAGGAACAGCAAAGGTAAATAGTGAACAATGTGAATCAAGAGTACATTAAGGAGCTGCATTCAAACAGCACATAAACCCTAACCCATGCATACAGCCTCACACATCTCTGTATGGACAAAAAGTTCACCGCCCCTCCCCCGCACATGTGTGATATGCAGAAGCTGCTGTGGACTTGGATTACGACATCAGCTACCTCCAACGACGCATTACTCACTGGCTCACTCACAGCTCAAGCCTGTGTATACTTCTGCCTGTGAGGGCCAAGTGTTTGCACAAGGAGAGAAATTCAAAGATACTTTCTCAATTTCCTGTAACTTTCACATCAAGATGACTTAAGTTCTTATATGATGTTGCTGAGAACTGTTCAGGAGAAACATGTTCACAATGGATGGGAAATTACATTATAGTGTTAGAGAGAAAACTTTAAAAAGTCACAATCAAATCTAGGCCAGTCAAAAGTATCGAAAATCAGATACTAATCAAAACTAAAACTAGTATAAAAAATAAATACAAGTATCCATACTAAAAAAAGTCACATTCACAGATCAGAAATTAGCCTTTCCTGAATGGCTTCAGAATAATCCTGAGGTGTATCAGAACAAGTATAAGCGCATAGACTATTGTGCTATCAACCCACGGACCGCTAGAACCTACCTGGACCTGGAAGATATAAGGCCAATTTGTAATATAAACGAACTATGATTTAATGTTGAAAACTGCATTCTATTGTCTAAATAGTGTTTTTTAAATTATCATCAGGTAGGGGTGTAACGGTACACAAAATCACGGTTCGGTATGTACCTCGGTTTTGAGGTCACGGTTTGGTTCATTTTTGGTACAGTATGGGAACAAGATGCAAAAATGTCACTTGTTTAAATGATAAAATGCAGCAGTTCTTTCCCCCCAAAAAGCCCCTCACCTTGTTTTAGTGATACTGCACATTACTGAAGGCTTAGAGAAATAGTAAACAAACCGTGAAAATCATTACTAATAATAAGAACTAATAAAAATAATTATAACTATTATAATAATAATAATTGTTTAGATCTGGTTAGACCTGGTTTAGACCTGGTCCAGTCCTGGTTCAGTCTTGGTTTAGACCTGTTTCAGACCTGGTTCAGACCTGGTTCAGACCTAGTTCATTCCTGGTTTAGTCGACAGTCGCTCCTGGAGCGCCTGGGGGCTGTGACTGCAGCTGATACAATGGGCTGGCACGCAGCCGCACGCAGCCGCCTGCACCTCGCCGCTTACCCGAGGCCACGGCGAGGTGCAGGTGACTGCGCGCTTTACAGCTCCTCTCGCCTGGATCTTGCCGTTTCCCAGGGCCGTGGGATCAGGCGCCATCAACACCTTGAGGGAATCCCCCACACTGAACGGCCGTCCTTTCGCTCTGACGACTGGCTCGCTCGCAAACTAGTCAACCAACGCGCTCTAACTCGACTATTTTGTATAGAGGCATGATGACATTTTGAGTCGAGGATGTAGTATTATATGTCTGCATGTAGTGCAGGGGAGCTTGAAGGAAATTTGACAAAGTCGTTGTTTTATGCGTGGCATCTTGACTTAAGTCGACACAAATTGAGCAAACTCACTCGTGCACAGCCCTGCACCGAAGCGAACCTCCCGTACCGAAACGGTTTGGTACAAATACCGTTACACCCCTATCATCAGGGTATCAGACTGAATAGGTATTGAGTATCAGGACTATTCCTTAGTATCAACATCGATTTTTAAATGTTAGTAATGTGACAACACTAATCAAATCATAAATGACAAACCAGTTGGCACAATCTACTCAGTCTACTCGTAATAAGCCAAAGAAGATGAATGAAATAAGTATAATTGATAATTAGTTAAACCTCAAACACTCACACAAAACTCAAACATGTGTTTGACTGGTGCTGTACAGTACTGTTTCAGATAAAGAGCTTTCCTTGAGGCTCATGGAGGTGTTGATCACGTGCAGTCCATGCGTGAACAGTAAACAGGGCTCTAGAATCCCCTCATAGCTGTTGCTCTGCACAGCTGGGCGTCCCGCCAACGATTGCTCAGCATTTAATGAAAGGGAAGAAAGGAGAGAGGAAGGGGGAGGGGAGTGATTAAGAGGAGGGCCGAGCGCTGGGTTCGGGGGTGAGCAGTTGAAAAGAGAGTGAAAAACGGGTCTTACACTGTTCACCTCACACGCGCAAGAGAAGCACCATGTCCTACTGCAGCCTGGCCCGCTCACTGCACGCGCTGTCACTGTGCCTGTGTTTAGCACTGGCCAGAGCCGACATTTTTGACGATGATATAGACATCACCTATGCGGACCCTTACCACAATGAACTCTCAGAAGCAGAGCCAACACCATGTAAGTACTATTATGAATATTGATACTTACAAGATAAATGCATGTTCTAATATTAAAAAAAGAATATAGTCATGTGGTATTAGTCTATGACACAGGTGATTCTTTCTATCAGCTGTGTAATTGTAGAGAGACTGAGTCAAACTATATCTAGAAATAATACAAATTATTTGTTACTGATTTATGATTGATTCTGGTACAGTATAAAGTTTGCCAAAACTATAGAAGTAAGACAGTTGCCACCAGCTGTAAACAAACCCTGGATATCAGAAGAACAGAGCACCATAAAAGCACTGCAGATGTAGTAGTAAAAGTACCAAATGCTTTAATTAAATATGTTTAAGTTCAGCACACAGGATGCATGAAACCAATCCTTAATTAATTTAAACCGCACAGACAGGCAGCCAAAACAAACCCAGCGGGCCTCTTCAGAATACGTTTGATAAACAGAGTTTAAGAGGCTCAGATTGTAATAAAAGCAGTGTGTGTGACAGGAGCTGTTCTTTCCCTGATTGTTCTACCTCCCACATTGCCTTAGAACTTCTTCATGATGTTTTAGTCAAACAGGCAAATCCCCTCCTCCTAAACACAAACACACTCAGAGAGCTTCCTCTTCCTTTTTCCTCTTCAGCACATCACTGTTCACACCAGCCCCCATCTCCTCATGTCTCTGTAGCCCCACTATGTCACATTCATTCTCTTTTACAATAGTGTTTTCTCTGGTTCATGCTGAGGATAGACTGATATATCTTTATGTGTATACAGCCCCAACAGAGGCAGCACCCTGCAGTGCTCCAGACCTGAGCAAATGGGACAAGATGTTTTCAATGCTGGAGAACAGTCAAATGAGGGAGAACATGCTACTCCAGTATTCTGACGACATCATCAAGGGGGAAATAGACTCTCTACGGCAGGAGATGCTCAGGTCAGTTGACAATAAAACTGTGATTGAATATTTAAGATGGTGGTAGTTGCTTCAATATTGTTTTTTGTTCCACTGAACAGGTTTGTAGCACAGTATGGTGGTTCGTGTGGTGTAGCAGTGGAGACAGCAGGTAGAAAACTGTCCCTTCAGATGGACAGCCATTTTAAAGACATGCTGGGTCATCTCAAACCATGTGAAAATACTAATGTGAAAACTGGAGGCCTCCAGCTGGAGCCAGTCCTACAGCAGCTCCTCTCTGCTGCTCAGTCTCAAGCATCTCGCCTGATGAAGCTGGAGAGCAGCTGCTTCAGTGGGTTTCATTCAAAGACTGGATTCCAGCATTCAAACCAGCACCAGGAGCAGGAAGTTGCTTCCCAAGAGGGAATGCTTGGAGCAGCACTTGGAGCATTACAGCAGTCGAAGACAGAACTGGAAGAGGTGCTATCATCACTGAAGCAGAGATACTTACCTGCAGGCAAGATATGCATCTTCTCACCTTTGCTTCTTTTCAACAATCTGTCTGTCTTTACCTGTCACCTCCACACTATGTCCTCCACAAACCCTCTGCTTAAATTCATCCATCTCTGTCTCATTGACATAAGTAGGTCACATGTGTGATAATAAATGATACACCTGTTGAGCAAGTGCTCACCAGCTCTTTGTCCTGGTGTCTCACATGGTCAAGTAGCCACATACTCGTATTCGTATTTGTATTCTAACCAGAGACAACAGTTTAAGTAGTGACAAAGCCAAGTGTTGAGGACTTAACTTAACTTTTGTTTCATTTGCATTTTCATTACTTCAGTACAAATGCTTTCAGTATTCATTGTATTAAAATACATTTATGTGTCTTGTAGGTTGTGACATGGCACTTCTCTTCCCCATGCGGTCACGGCGTACCTACACTTCAGTTGTACCAGAGATTCCACTATCGCTCTCCTCCTTCACTGCCTGTCTTTGGGTGAAGCCAAATGGTGTCTCCAACAAAACAGTGCTATTATCATATGGAAATCGTCAAAACCCATATGAGATTGAGCTGCTGCTCAGCCATGATGCGGCCCAGCTCACTGTGGGGGGAGAGGCTCATCTGGTGGAGGCCAGTGGAGTTGTGAAGCCAGGAGGAGCCTCCCAGTGGATCCACTTGTGTGGGGCTTGGTCCTCTGACCAGGGCAAGGCCAGTCTGTGGGTGAATGGTCAAAGGGCGGTGCTTATATCCGGTGTGGCTGAAGGACATGTCATTCCCCATGGAGGCTCGATGCAGTTGGGACAGGAGAGGAACGGCTGCTGTGAGAGGGTGCCTGGGTTCGAGGAAGGCTTTGACCGTAAGCTTGCTTTTGCAGGGAGGATGACAGGAGTGAACATATGGGACAGGGTGCTGTCAGAAGGAGAGATTACTCAGCTTGGTCAGCTGGACAGCCAAAGCTGTGGCCACAGGGGTAATGTGGTGGCATGGGGTCTTACTGAAATGGTACCACGTGGTGGGGTTCAGTTCATCCACTAACAGACTCATGTGCGAATACACTTACTGTCAATGTGACTCCTGCAACATCACGATAAGCTGCCACGTTAAGAGTGACGAGAATATATCACTATAAACTACATTGAGAAAGGTATATGCAACCTTTTATAATGAACAATATGCTGCAAAGCTTCTGTAAATGGCATGTGCTGTTCAGAGGAAACTAAAACTGTGAGAAACTGCTTATAATAAAACCACTAATGGGACTAAGCCCCAAGCAAACTCAGTACTCGATGATGTTGGTTAAGAAGAGAAAGATTTAGTTAGTTTGAAGAGTTTACCAAAGATTTTTTTTATTGTCACAAAAAGATGTGCTTATACTAAAGGAGCAGGAAAGTGAGAGACAAGCCATAATTTCTCTAAATATTGTGAAGCCTAATGAGGCAAAGCATTAATAGTCTTTTATCTTGTATTATATTCCTAATTATAGGGGTAGTCTTATTTGTACTGTTTTGAAGATTTTCTTCAGTCGGTATTAAACACATGTAGATGGTGACAGTGAAGTACTTTTGTATTGTAAAACCAGTGTTATTATTGTAAATAATTTTGTGATAGATCACTGCTGTATAGAATATGCCGCCATTTACCCAATGCTGACCAGAAAGACCAAACTATAGTAACTATAAAGATGACTCCTCTGCATTCATATCATTACAGCTGTTTTTCTTTTTTTAAGTCAAGGTCAAATGTTTATGGTTTTGGTTACTGTCAGAGAGACTGAATAAAACTGAGGTCAATGTTTACAACTTTAATAATGTTCCTGTAGTATATTTGTAAATATGTTAAGCTTTCATTTAATGCCAAAAGTGAATGTATGTTGTACATAAATAAAAGAGTTGTCATTATGTTTGTTTTATAGTATAAAATCTGGATTTTTTTGTAAACCACTTCTATTACAGTCACACATTTCTAATAAAAAGAATAAAACTACCACTCCTATAATTGTTCAGTGTCATTATGATTAGTACAATTAAGGGAAACAGCCAAATGAAAGTGTACAGAATAGTGCAAAAAAGCCATATTTTGTTTTGTAATATTGTATTTATATCAGAGTAAAGTTATCAAAGTATTACCTGAGAGTATACTAGATTACAAAACCTTAACAGAACTGCAATATATTATTGCAAGATGCAATCTTTATGTTTATTTTTTAACATAAAAAACTGTAACCATAAGCCAAATTCCTTACATAAGACAAAGATATAAATACAAAAGTGCAGTAATTGCATCTTTCTCAAATATTCTCTCGTATTGTTATTGAGACTTACCTCCCAGCACACTGAGGGCGATGGTCTCTGCATGGTCAGACAGTAGCTCTGCTTTAGCGATGGCAGCTAGCGAGAGGTAACTGGACATGTTCCGGCTCAGCTCCTTGTTCCCTCTCTGCAGAAAGCGCACTGCAACTGGGACGGCTAGAGCCATCACTGAGGGGCAGCTGTAGTTCTGTTGGCACACACACGTGTTATAGGAGATAGATGACAGGGCACTTCATCTTCACTTCCTCTGTTTGTTTAAATATAAATATAAGTCTGAAATACACAGCTCTCTTGTACAGGCCCAACATGCAGACAGAAGTTAAAAATATATAGATATGTTTATATACTGTAAGTGTTGGACTTTAGCACCCCCAAAAGGACATTTTTTTTTCTAACAAAAAGTGTTCTACTTTATTATGCTGTCCACAAAATGTATATTGCATGAAACTTACAGAAGGATAATACATTATTACAATCTGCCTCCATGTTAATTATAAGAATGCAGTTACATTACGCACCATGATGCTGTACCAACTTTCTGACACTTGATGGCAGCATAGAGTGGTTGAAACATCTAAGCTCCTCTTATGTTGAACCATCACAGATAAAAATGGTCTGGGTTATTCATGTCATTGTTTGTGTCTGGTTCTCATGCAACAATGTCCCTGATTGGATAAAAAGTAGTGTCCAGGATATAAAATGCCTTTCATAATGCGTAGAAGATTACGGTTTAAGAATCAAAAACATATATACAGTAGAATTTGTGATCCAATACTGGTCTAATACTTTGCACATTCAAGACTTGTCTGTAACTTGAGTGTCTTTGAGTCCTATTGCTGGGTTTCAGAGGACATCACAGTATTCTATAGATCAATATTAATTAATACAGATGTGAGGCAGCTAAAATTAAAACTAAAATAGTTAAAATGCAAAATTATGTTGTAATACAGTGAGTTCTTGGGTTTACTAACTAAAAATACCAGGTTCAACATGTGTGAATTTACCTTTTGGATATGTCATGGTAAAATACAATGCAATCAAAAGGGAGATCTGGCTGAGAGTATGACATCCTCACTTTCTAGAAAAACTGAAAACTACCAGTTGTGTGTGCACATGTTTTTCCACGAGGATCAGCCCTATTAGAGGTATTAAGTACATTCATAGTTCTGAGTAAAATGGAGAAAACATGCTTCTGCCTTAAGCCTTTTAGTAGTGAAACTCTTATGGGAAAAATGAGGAGATTCACATTTACATTTAAAAGACCTCTGGCTGCGCTATGTAAAATCTAAAAACTTTGCATGTTGTTGATGTATTATTCAGTTTTATGTTTAGTCTTGCTGCTTTTAAGTGCCTATGACAAGTTAGACTACTCATTTCACTAAAACACAGTCCTTAGATTTCTAAAGAAAAAAGAAAAAAATCTAAAAATATTTAAACTTCTTTTTTATTTTGACTTTTTTTCCCCAGAATTTTATTTCCTGGTTGGAAATCATGACATTACATAAGGGAATTCCATAACTTTTACCAAGCAGCTATAATGTACATTGGGCCAAAACTCCTCTAATGTGCACAGAATTTATGATTTGACAAATAAAAAAAATAATTAAAAAAAGCCTTTATTTTGGTGAAAGCATGTTTAAAGTGTCAGAATTGTGCTGAACTTTTGGACAGAGTTTTCTCTAGCGTAATGCCATCAGTATATACAGTAACTCTCTGAAATACTCTCTAAGCTCTGTACGTCCTGTAATTTTTAACATATTTTTCAACTTTTATTCACAAACTGCTTCTTGATTAGTGTAAAACTATCATTTATATTTACAACAAGTATTATTCCACCAAATGAAGTAAAGATGAGAGAATCATTAACACTTTCAACAATTTTCCACAGTATGACATTAAACAGCTCTTACACTGATTCAATTACAGGTGGTTTTATAGCTCAAAAATACCTAGAAAAACAGGCATTCTGACTGATCTGACTTGTAACTTGTCCCGGTTTGGTCTCCATGAAGACACGAAGGTTTAATACCACACTGTGAAACATTCTAGACAAAGCAATACTCACATCTCCAGGGTGAAAAGTATTCAACAGTATTTGTGCCTTTAAGTATCTTCTTGTCATACCTGCAGGATACAGCTGGTGATGTCCGAGGCGATCTTGGCGTGGGGCGTGTCCTCTGTGCTTTCCCCTTGTGGAGTGAGCTTATGTTCCAGGCAGGACTCCCACAGCGCCACCAGAGCCGTGCTGTGTCTCTCTATGGAGCCCGTCTCCCTTATCGCTGTGGTGATGCGGGTGATGCAGATCTCTACCACGGCTTGGTCATTGTCGCTGGTCAAATAATCCTGCGAGAAAAGGCGAACAAAATCTGAAAAAGGCTCATCCAGGTTGGGGAATCGAACGTTTGGGAACTGCTTCAGATTTGTTTCTTTTGCATACAAACTAAAACAAAAAAGTCACATTCACAACACAGAAACAAACCTTTGCTGAATAACTACAGATGATATCGAGCTGTATCAGAACATAGACTAGTATAAGCTCACAGATATAAGACTGTATGGTAATATAAAAGAAAGTACTACGAGTTAATGTTGTTTTATTGCAGGGGTGTCCAAACTTTTTTCACCAAGGGCCATATATAAAAACACAGACCAGCATGAGGGACGATCGAGGGTCATAGACTAATGGTCAAAACAGTGAATAATTCAAATATGTGCATTTATAACAGGTTTAAACGACCCACTAGACCTTTGTTTATGCTTAGACCCTCAGAAGGACACACTAAATTTGCTGGATCAAGGTAGATTTCAGAAACATGCAGTAAAAAGCACTACTTGCGGTCGTATGGGACATTTCACCTGGAAGCCTGAGGGACAAAACAATTTGTCTGAGGGCCACATTTGGCCCCCAGGCCATAGTTTGGACATGCCTGTTCTATTGTCTAAAGTGTTTTTAATTATCATTGTGGTATTGGGATCAGTATTAAGTATCAAGTTTATTCCTTAGTATCGATACTGAGTTTGAAATTTTAGTATATATTATGATTTTTTTATTTTTATTTTAGTGCAAATTCCAAATAATTTCCCATATGGATCAATAAAGTTTGTCTAAACTTATCCTGATAAGATGAGAAAAAAATTGCATTTTTGGGTGCAGTGTTTTTAAAGGTGAAAATTTTTACTTTTTTGGTGGGTATTGTTCCGCAATATGGCATAAAACATATATAACTACATGGAGACAAGCAGATGACACCATTTGGCCAAATTACCATTACAGGTCAGATCTTTGGAGAGGCTGGCTGCTCAAAATAATGCAAGTTCTCCAAAGAATTTTTTAATCATTATGAATTCCAACCATTCTGATACCTTAACTTAACTTGTTGGCAGGGAGGTGACAATAAATCCATGATGTTTCCTTTGAGATCATTGTTGTTTTCATTTATAACAAAGTACAACACTATAACAGTTGTTTAAATGTTGAACCTATTTAAAAATTAGAACCTAAAAATTTAAAACTATATTTATAATTATTACATATCGTCCCATGCGTACTTGGTGGTTATTAGACAAATTTTAACAGAACTAAAACAAGTGTGAAATGTGAAACAAACACTAACAGCAGAGCAGGAGATGACTTTGATCTGGTCCAGAGCTTGAGACAGACAGTCCTCGATGTCTCCATCCTCTAAAGAGAAGAGGTCCCCTGCTCTGGACAGGTCCCTCTGGCCCAGCACCAGGCTGAACAACTGGTGCATCGTCACCTGTCAGTCCCCCTCACTGGGGCTGCAGAGGCCTGGAGTGGACAACAAAGCACATTATGATCAACTTTCCAGAGCAATGGAGGAATAGCACAGAGCCAACTTATTATTATTGTTACTCAGACTGAAAAAACATTATCCAGGTAAACCCTCAATAAACTACAGCCACCCACATGCTCAGCAGAACCCCCACTTCTGACTACATCACCCCCATCCTCTGTCATCTCCACTGGCTTCCTGTCAAATTCCGCAATGACTATAAAATCCTTCTTCTTACGTACAAAGCCCCTCACAATCTTACACCTCCTTACCTGTCTAACCTCCTCCACACACTTACACTGCCCCACACTCCCTGCACTCATCTCCTGCCAGCCTCGTGTCTGTCCCTCCTGCCCTCCTGTCCTCTACGGGGGCCAGAGCTTTCATGTGTGTCTCGAAGCTAATGTTAACTGGAATTAAAATGAATTAGTGATGTTAAAATAGTGCTACGATCTGAATTATATTCCACAGAAAAGCAACCGACTGGTCATTAGATGTATTTTCATAAAGTTGTTTAAAGTATAAAGTGTTCTATTTTGAGAGTTAGATGAGGTTAGCATTAGCTTTTAGATGTTTGAGAAATCCCTCAGTCGTCCATAGCAAAGGAGAAAATCAATTCTTATTCTTTTTTATGCTTTTAGACACAAACATCTACTTTTGTGCACAGACGCTTCCTCCAGTGAAGTATTTACATAGTCGTAGAGGTCTTAACACGCTGTATGTGAATATCTACGTTAAACCTGCTGTCCGCTGTCTGATATTTAAATATAGATTTATTTCAGCATAACTCGGCTCATTCCCTACACACGATGAATGGAGCAGGAAGTGCGGCTCCACAGTTTTGGAGAGAACTGGAACTAGACAGGTGGCTCCACAAACAGGGCCTATTAATGACCAATCCTTTCTGTCGTGTTTACTTACATCTTAGGGTGGTCCAGGATGACGTGGGTTCTTCTCAGAGTATTTTCTGTCACAGGCCTGTATCAGAAGCCCAAAGCAACAGGACATGTTCTTGGGTTCACTCCACTACAAAAGGAAAGCAGAACATTTTGAAATTAATAAAGGGCTGACTGCAAAATCATCTGAAACATAAACAGGTTCATATGTGATAATGTCAGTGATTTGGAATAACTATGATGCTGAATACACCAAAAGCACAGAAAGACAAGAGGGAAGGAGGGTACCATCAGATGTTAAAATGTTCCTAATGAAAAAAGTAGTAATAAAAACGAACATTTTGTGAATAATTGCTGTGCTTTAACTAGAGCATAGTATCCTTAATGTATTATGAATGGAGAGAGTGTTGTGCAAATTCAGACGTTAACCATTCACCTGCCATTATCGCATTTCCTGTGAACCTTATATAAACATTAAAACATTAACACTTTCAGAACCACTGAAGTCAGACGGAGGATTGTGTGTAGACACCAAAAGAAGGACAGAAAATCTCTCTTCAAATCAAAATAATAATAAATAAAAAAAACAGATCTGAGCCTGTGTTCCCTTACATCACTTTGGTTTCTCCTCATTATCTCCTACCATCAGCCGTCATCCCAAACAACTGCAGTGTAGTAGTGTAACCTGCAAATCTTCTGTGTCAGGCTACGGACCATTACCGGGACATCGAGTAGGAATTCTTTTACTTATGAGGCTGACACAATGAAACAACCATAAAAACAGAGTGAACGGAAAGGCCACACACAGCTTCAATTTACTACACATGTCCCAGTGGACAAAAGATGAAATTCATGTCCCGTTATATCCCATAAATGAGTAATCCTGCGCGTTTGCTGGTTCATCGTTCTGATGTAATGTTATGGTAACATCTTTCCTCACAAAGTGCTGTGTGGTTTAAGTCCATATTCATCACATCTTGAAGCCATTGTTTTTAGCATTAATATAAATACTAACTAGGTCAGAAGAATGCAATTCCCTTTGCTGACGACTGCAGCATTCTGTTACATGCTCAGGTATCAAGGACGGCAACATTACTTTTATTATACTGACAAATTTTCAAAAGGTGAAATACTTATATATTCTTTGATTTTCAAATGTAGTTAAAAAGAAAAGTTTGACATACTTTCACATACTTCACCTGTACATCACAGAAACATGCTTAATTAGATGGGAAATTAGATGAGCAGAGAAGCACAAGGCATGACTTTCTGTTATAATAATAAAACACCAGATTGTAACATCAACAAAAAGTCCTGGTGTTAAGAATGTGTAATTCACAAAGACTGTGGAACAATCACACATAGTAACATTACTGTGACTTTATGTACCAGTGCACTTCAGTGTTCAGTGGAGAACAGTGTGTTTAAGTCACAATGATCCTGAGGAATTTGAGTCTTTAACCATCTGCTGGTTACTATTAATCACAGGCTATGCCTCACTGAGCTCAGGAATGTGGCTTTTAAAGATGCACACACATCAGGAAAACGTCCACTGCACACTGAAGTCTCATGTTTAACATGAAGGATTTGGTCGTATTTATTAGTGATGGTGGCAGTGGGTGAGGGGAGACCACACGAGGACGATGTGGCTGAAGGTTTCTTTGCTCCGCCCCTCAGTCTGACAGAGCCCTGGAGGAAACACTGGGTCTTTTGTAGGACCTATAAGACATAGCCCCCTCCCCTGTCCCCTGCTCCCCCTGTCCCCCTGCTCCCCCTGTCCCCCTGCTCCCTGCTCTTTCTCTGCTCACTCAGCCCTGTCTGTGAAACATGCACCTGCTCTGACGCATGGCACAGACTGAGGATGAAGTTGAGAGCAGCTCCCAAAAACACTCTGCTCTTTTCTCTGGACATCTCAGCCGCTGGGTCTGAGTGTGTGCTTTTCTCTTTCTTTGTGCCAAACTTATTCACACCAGCTTTTAATGAATGCACACAATGATGATGTGGAATTTGGGTGAAGTGAAGAGGAGGGGGCTGGGCTATGAGACCCCAAGAAGCCTCAAGTTTGAAATTGTTTTTCAAACGTTGATACTAGGGGTGGGACATATTTACAACAAGATGAGCCAAGACACTCAACTTGAACTTCAACATACACCATTTTTGCAGATTTTAGTCCCTTCTGGGCCTTGCTGTGACCTGAAAAGGGATTTAGCCGGTAGTGGACCACTACCAGCTAAATGCAACATACTCAACTGATACATACACAATTAATGCAATTTTGCAGAAGAGAAAGGACAAAATGCATATTGATTAAGAATGCTTATAAAGACAAGAGAGGAAATAAAGGAGAAGCATAGATACTGCTCCTCTGAGTCTCTGGGGCTGTGAGACCGCTGCTGTGACACTTACAGACGTCTCTTTGCAAAGAGCCAAGAAGAACAGCTCTGTCAGCAGCCAAAAGGATCAGGCCAGACAAAAGACAACACACTGGAGCTTTACTTCAATTTACTTTTTTCATTCTTTCATCTTTTAGATGACCGAGAACTTCTGCATTGAAAATCAGCCCCAGTCTAGTACAAAGGTATTCAAAATAGATAATAAATAAATAAAATTACAGTAATGCCTTGTCCCATTTTCAGACTGTAGATTTAATTTGCATTTATCACATAATCAGAAATAGCATGCTGCCTGAGGGGGTGGCCTCTTTTTGCTAAGACATTGTCAGACTACAAGTGCTCAGAGGATTGACAAAAAGTCTATTACAATTGTACTCAACCAAGTCATCCTTCCATAATCCATTCATTATTCATTCGTCCCACAGCTACAGCTCAAACTTCCCACAGATGGGGACATCAGCTTTAAGGCAAATGAACTGAATGGTTTGTATATAATTTACAAACCTTGTGTACATCTCTCTTGATGTTTTATTGAAATAAAAACCAGCAACAATAAAGCCTTGGAGTTGCACTTCTTCACTCATGAAGACTAAATCAGCCAAAATGTCAAACAAATAATAAGTTGATGATGTTGAAGTTAAGGGCTACCTGTAGATGCAATAGAGCAGTGACAATAGTCTCACAGTATCGTTTTGTAGCCAGTCCTTGAGGGAGCTCACCTGACCTACAGTCTAACACAAAATGATTAATGCGCATAAACTTAACACGGAGCCTGCCCTTTCCCGGGACATCGCCATCTGTCTTGCAGCAGATGACCTTGAGGAGTCCTCTCTGTCTGATAAACGCAGAGGACAGTGCCCAGATCAAATGTGGCTGTATGAAAGGGAACGCGCGGCTCCTGCTCCCGCACATTCCGCGGTATTTACACTGAAACATGGGCACAGAGCGAGCGGAGCACGGCAGACAGCGGGACAGACACACCGCCCGCAGCTACAGCAGGTGGAGCACAGCGTCTGGGACCCTCTTTTAAGCACCCATTACTTTAACCGTGTTCTGTCTGAATATTTTTATGATCTTCGTTTCTCTGCCATGATGCACGAGTTGTAAATCAATTGTTCCAGGATGATAGTCATAATAAAGCACCACTATTCTATACGTGAGTGCATTCCTTTGCTTCATTTTTTCACAGTTTTTTTTTTTTAGTTCATGTGGAGTTTTGGGACCTTGCCAGATATGTCACCTAATCCACTCTACTTTCGCGACATCTAAGGAATGTGGTTGGTATTTGTTCCCTTGCAACGCGTTTCCAGTGCCTACAGAAAATAGACTAGACTACAGCGTCAGTTCAGAGTCAGAAAGCTTACCTGTGCTCGGGGCGCATGGATAGGCGGTGTGGCGGTACCAGCAGCCTGTCAGACTGTCCCCACATCCAGCACATCAACACATATTCATGCACAGCTTCAAGTTCCCCAAACATAGAGCCTGGAAGCCTCTTCTGCCCCGACTGACACGACTGCAGCGTGCGCCATCGTGTGGCTCAACAGGGCACAGGGCGCAACAGGTGCGCAATAGATAAGACTTCATAACACGCCAAGAGATTTTCTAAACGAAAGAACAAACATCATTCACTTTTCATTTTTAACTGGCTTAGGGTAACCAGATTTTCAAAATAAAAACTGGGGCATCCCTGGTTTGGGTTGGTTGATAATAATATAATTGTGAAACGAGTGCATAATTAAGGAAAATTGTTATGGCACTAATGTGTCAGTATAGTCACATTTTCTTTGTGTTTTGGCCATTTTTAAGCAGCTTTTCTGTATTTTACCAAAACAAATGACAATGTATGCCTCTCTTTCCTGTTGACAGGGATAAGATTGGTCAAAAATAGGGTCACCTGGGACATTTCTTGTATAAATCTGGGACAAATCATCAGTTTTCGATGAACCTGCTGGGACAGGGGACACGGCTCAAAACTGAGAATGTCCCGGGTAAATAGGGACATGGGGTCACCCTATACTAGCCTTAGGAATAGTGGACATTTTGCCCCAATGGCTAATATCCCAATATTGTTGTCCTACTGCTGTCACGAAGCTCTAATTAAGTAGACTATAAGAAACGGCTTCACTTGTAGCAGTCCAGTTTGATGAAGATGTTTTGGGATGGATTATCAGCATTTAGGCTGCTGCAGTTCCAAGAGCCAAGCACCAGGTGGGAGTGTTTCCCCACAGAAGGAGTCTCCTGCACGGTGTCGTGATGTTGAGCTGTGCTTGTATTTGCATTCCTTTATCCTGGAACTACAATGAAAAGGACACTAGTTAGTACAGCCTAACTGTGTGGCTTTCGTTGATTTGCCCACGTTGAAAACACTATTTAGCCTCTAGTAAGCAGTGTCCTATGTTGTATTTTGAAGGTCTCGCCCGGATGCCTGCTCTGTTTTTGTTGTCTGGATGTTGGACAGTCTGCGATGGAGATCCAGCAGACAACAACACTGGGAGCGAAGCATCCATGGAGCTTTTACGCGATGTGCTGCGGTAACTCTTTGCAATATAGCTTCATTTATGCATATACTAGGATTTAACACATGTATAAGCTATTTCCTCCAAACCTATGATTCAAGGGTGAAAAATTATTTAGGTTGTTTAGGTAAAATGCTACAGGGAGCTAACAGAGCAACGTGAAGTCCATATTTCAATGCTATGCTAACTTACGTGACAGCAAAATTATAGCAACGTGGTGTGCGTAAATTAAATGATCAAAAACAAACAAACTTACTCGTATTATTTCTTTACTTCACTCCACTTAGTTTAGTTATCTGTGATTTTCTGACCACAAATTTGAACAAATTAGTTAATTAATGAATTCTTCTCAAACCCCTTTGTAGCGTAGTCTTCTATTGTTATTAACGATAAAAGACCCGTATTATATAGACTGTATATAATAATAAATCATACTAAATTATTATTATTATTATTATTATTATTATTATCATAATCATCATCATTTATTTTTATTTAATATTTGTATACAGTCTGTGGTAATTACTAATTAACCCAAAATCCTATGATTCAGAAATAGTAACAGAAAATACTCCCTACAACTTTACAACAAGTCAACTTTATGTAATGCATAACCCTATGTCCTGTCAATAATCATAGTCATAATCATAGTCTTCTTATTTTGTTATTTTTTTCCTATTTTATTTGGACTTGTACATATACATTTATATAATTATGTCTTCCTCCATACCTGTCTCTTGCTATCTTTTTTGATACTTATTTAGAATTTATTATCACCATTTATATTTTTTCTCTTTTTAATATTATTTTATGTTGTGAAGTGTGAGCTACTGTGTCCAAATAATTTCCTTTGTGGATTAATATACCGGTAGTTTGTGTAATTCTAAATAGAATTCTTTAGTAACTCAATTGTTTTGCTAGACAATTAGTAATCTGCAATATTCTACTTAATACTTACCTAGGCCTACTTAAAGATGGTGGGAATTTGCTGTGTGTTTGTTTATTTTTTCTGTATTTTTAAGTGAATTGAAGTGGTGCATTCAGTTGTGAAAGTAGTGCTGACAAAAGTCTACCCTGTAATTACAGTAGCATTTCTCTGAAGTTTGGATATTCAATTCAGTTCAAACTTTAATAAGTACACATAATATCTGGTTCATAGTAAGTAAGTAAGTATAGAAAAATAAGAAGAATAAAAATGTAAATATAGAATGCATATTATAATGTCTCCACAGCTTAGAGGTGAATCTGACAGAGTTCCTCACAGGACACAATGGAGCTTGAATGATTGTTCAGATTCATCGCTCTACACTTAAATGCATAAATACAATATCTAATTGTGACAACATAGTATGTCACACCACGGTTTACAAACATTTCACTGGCGGTACAAAACCTCAGTAATATTCTCAAAGTCATTATAGGTCACTGATAATCTTTGTTTCCATTGAAATGTAGTGTTTTACTACTGTTTTGCTTAGCTTGCTGTTTGCTGTGAGTGACTTAAAGGTGCACTGTGTAACTTTTAAGGGAGGCCACTTCACCTGCTTGTATCCAAGGAGAAGCTATTGCTTTGCCTGACATGCTCCATAGTATTGCATTAAAATGGTATAACTTGCTTACAGGGGATTTTATGGTATTGAAAAACATGCATCCATCCATCCATCCATCCATTTTCTCCAGCTTAATTCGGCTGCGTCGCGGGGGCAGTTTGCTGCCCAAACCTCATAGCACCTGACCCCCCCATAAACCCCTCTGCAGGTGGTGAGCCCACAGGAGGGTGGACAACATGGTCCTTGATGTTAGTTCACAGGGGTGCGGGCATGAAAAACATGCATTCTTACTAAGTTCTTTCTCAATCCTGAAAAACTGATTCCGATACCACAATGATAAACGCTCTTTATAGACTATAGAATGTAATTTTCAACACTAAATCTTACTTTACTGTATTTTTATGTTTTTGTTTTTTTTATTTTAGTCCTGTGATACCTGCTTAAATGAGTATCTAAATTCAATTCTGGTTTTAGCATTGATTAGTATTTGATTTTCGATACTTTTGACAACCCTAGTATGGGACCAGTACACCAGTGCATCTTTTTTCACTGTTAAAAGTATGATTGTGGTATTGAAATCCATAGTTAGTATCAGTTTTCTTTCCTTAACAGTGAAATTGACATCACAGCACTGTATAAACTTGTTGCTTTTGTTTGTAGGTAGATAACACAGGAGCCGGCTGCATCGAGGCAGAGGTGGTCAGCCTGTTATGGCCGCTGGACGTTTGCATGGGGAGACTTCACATGGAGTGAACTGGACCACTGCAGTAGCAGGAAAACTGCTGTGTGAGAATGGGACTCCCTGGATTCTGTACCTGCTGGAGGAGTGTGTGGACAATATTTGGGAGTACCTTAGTGTCGTGATTGGACTCATATCTATGTTCTGTTTTCTGCTTTCCACACTACCGTAAGTACACTTGTATATATGTATGATTTTAGATGGAGGGCAGATGTGTATATATGGCCTAATTATATGGGAGATTGATGTTTTTTGAAAGAAATATAACAGAAAATGC
The DNA here is from genome assembly GCA_034769755.1 of Odontamblyopus lacepedii. Classification (NCBI taxonomy): domain Eukaryota; kingdom Metazoa; phylum Chordata; class Actinopteri; order Gobiiformes; family Gobiidae; genus Odontamblyopus; species Odontamblyopus lacepedii. The sequence continues at coordinate 13,098,874 of CM068357.1, forward strand.
ACCATATCATGCAGCGGGGTCGTAAAAGTCTTAAAAAGGTTTTAAATTTCATGTTCCTAAATTAAGTCTTAAATTATGTTGTCCAAGTCTTATTTTTAACCGGGCTGCAGTGCAATGTGAGACAAGACAATGTGAAAGGTTAGTTTGTCTTGTTAAAATGTCATAAATGATTTTTTGGCCATTTTACAAGCAATGCATACGACTATAAATGAGTTCTGAATGAAATTTTATAATGAAAGTATTTTTTTGTTATTTAAAGTAATGGTCATTATTAGAATTGGATCTTGTGTTTTTCGCCTGCATAATGGATGTGATATTGGTCTTAATTTTCTTTTAAGTGGTCTTCAAAAGGTCTTAAAAAAGTCTTAAATTTGGGGGAGTCAAACCTGGGGATACTCTGACTGTATCATTATTAGTTAGGGACTGACTCTACAAACTTGCCATATACTTTTGTGAGCACTGAGCCATGTTATAATGTTACCTCCTTTAAAACATACCTGGAGTTGTGTTTTATTTCATTCACACATGTTTGAGTGACCCTTTATTATTACTCTGTCTACATCCCCAAAGCTCAAAATGATCTGTTCCACCTTGTGATGTCATGAAGCGCTAGATTTCAAGTGAACAGCGACCTTTTACCTTTAGTTCAGTAGAGATGGGTGATTTTAAGGCTGAAATTATCCAAATGTCTGTCTAGTGAAGGTGTATGGAGTTTAAAAACAGAGTGGAGCAGTTTTTGTATTACCACATGATGTCACTAGGTGGTAGAGTGTTTACTGAGAGAAGAACTCAGCTTAAATATGCAGGATTTGTGCGTTAAACGTGTGAATGAAACACACCAAGACTCCAGGTATGCTGTATGAGGAAACATAATAATAATTTTACTTTTGTTTATTGACCCTGATAGAAAAGACATGAGAATTTGTACCTGTATATGTGGAAACCATGTAAACCATGAACCAGATCATCAAATCTGCAATCTGACAGTTAAACAGCCTTTCCACCATAGGATTCTGACCTGAATTATCATGTGATGTCACGTGAATACAACCTATTTATTAATTATTTAAAATAACTCTCTCCAGGCAGGTGTATGTGGCGTATCGTAATGGTAAAGTAGAGGAGGCCATGTCTTTTGGGTTTCTATTGTTCCTCTTTAGTGGAGACCTGACCAACTTCGCAGGCTGCTATCTCACCAATCAACTTCCTATTCAAGTAAGCGGTTTTTTGTACAGCTTTTGCTTACAAGCTTATTTCCTGACTTTTGACTTATTTCCTGTAATGTTTCTGTAGGTGGTTGCAGTAATTTTCTACATCTTCACAGACCTGATCCTCATCTCACAGTTTATCTATTATAAAATTAAAAACAACTCAAGCAAAAGTAAGTTTTTGATGAATGAAAAAAGTGTTTTAGCAATATAATTCATCTTCTTTTGTTCTGATGGGGGGTTTTATATATATTATATTGTTAAAAGAGTTAACTTTTCTGATTTCTTATATGTCATATATCTTGCATTCTTACTGTGAGTTCGGTCGCCACTCCACAGATTTGAAACTTGGGTTGGTCGCAGTATCTCCTTGTTTAAGTGAAGATAGATCATTAGTTTATTTTTAATTTAGATCCCATATAGATAAAAACTGTTACATTAGATGAGTTTAATGCCATATTGATGAATATTCCTTACCTAGTCAGTCATAACCACACACTTTTAACAAAACTTTACAAAGATGTGTGGTCCTGGAGCTGTATCCTGTCCCCCAAATTTATTGTGTTACTTTCCTGGTGGAGATGTATTGACAGGCAGATTAACGCATGGTCCGTTCCTGTCAAAACAAATATGGCTTAAGTAAAAAAGGGAGAGAAAAATAACACAGAGGACTAAAAAAACAAGTGCAACAAACACTAAACTGGAGACATTTATTCAGAATAGTTACATAGTCCTCCTCAACATTTTTGTTTCTTTTTGTTCTTATTTAGAAAACCCACTGCTGAAGTGGCTTTGCTTCATGTGGTGTGGCCTTGGGACTTTACTCCTTCTCGCTTTGCCCAAAATAATTATAAATAGTACTACAACTGCTCAGGTCGGTAGAGTCATATGCACAGCTGTAATTCAATGCAGCCCCGTGTAATTTTCTCATCTGTTTTCCACAGGGTCCTGGTATCAACAGGAAATCCATGAAGTTAGCCGGATTCGTATGTGGATATATCGCAACAGTTTTCTACCTCTTGTCCCGGTTTCCTCAGCTTTATAAAAATGTAATGCAGAAATATCAACGTAATTTGTATTAATTTAAATTTAAATTTGTTATAGTCAATAATAAGAAGCTATAACCTACTATTTAGCAAGGAATGACAATAATGTAGTACTTTATTTTCACATGTATGTTTTAAACAACGCAAGTCAAAAGTTTGGCCTCATTCAAGTTTTTTTGTCTTTATTTTTACTTTATACATTAGAACTACATAAAGAAGAGATCAAATATATGAAGCAAGATATATGGAATTATGTAGTAAAGAAAAAGTTATAAAACTCTACTAAATGTTTTTCGGCAAAGCAAAGAGTGGCTATTTTGAGGATATTTGAGCTGAGTTGTTTTTATACGCCCGTTGTAATAAGACGGGACGTATTATGGTATGGCGCTGTCCGTCCGTCCGTCTGTCCGTCCGTCCGTCTATCCGTCTGTGGACACTTCAAAGCTTTGTAGTGTCTTTAACAAAGCTTTGTAGTGTCTTTAAGTTCTGTTGCTAGGTTTGACAAATTCTAACTTAATTCTATATACAATAATTCAAAGTACGGGCGTATTTTGCCCCGCTGGAGGAGCTCTTGTTTTTCTTTGCTACGTGATTCTATATACTTGTATTTTTCGGACTATAAGTCGCACCAGCCAAAAAATGTGTAATGAAGAAGAAAAAAAAACATGTATAAGTCGCACCGGACCATAAGTCAGTTTTGGGGGAAATTTATTTTATAAAATCAGAGACCAAGAACCAACATTTCATCTTGAAAGGCGAGTTATAGAAGTTATAGTAATAAAAACAACCGAATAGAGAACAATCCGTGTATCATTCGTTCATTCGTTTTTCAATGTAGAACAAAAAATAAGAAAACAAGAAACTATTTTCTTTATTATTTGTCTCTAAAACCAAAATGAAATAACGGATAACGATTTGCTTTTTAATTTTTATTCATATATTTGGTCTATGAACTCAAGTCGCACGACCACCCAAACCCTAAAAAGTCCGAAAAATATGGTATCTTACTTCATATATTTGCTGTCTTCTTTATGTAAATAAAATATAAATAGTAAAAAGAAGCATGAACCAGAGAGAGTGAGTCCAAACTTTTGACTGATGTTGTGTGTCTCACTCTTGATTGATTTTTTTTTTTTCGTTGTAGTTCCAGCGACAGTCCACAGAGGGCACTTCTTACCTCTTGTTTATTCTTGCCATGATGGGCAATGGGACGTACGGGCTGAGTGTGATGCTCGTCCTTCCTGCTCTGAGGGGCTCCAAACAAGCCTTCATCATGAACCATCTGGCCTGGCTCATCGGCAGCATGGGGGTCCTCGTCCTCGACTTCTTTGTATCCTTCAGATATCTGTGCCGCTCTTTGTTTAGATGCACAACAGAAATCTTATCTTTCTGGAGTCATCTGATAATTGGAATATCCTGCTGACAGTATCTGATATCCGTAATCAGATTTCTTTCTCATTGTTCGCACTTGCGCAGTTCATGGAAAATTACAAAAATGTTTAAAGGTGCATTGTGTAACTTTTCTGGTGGCGCGTCCGTCAAATGCTTTTCTCCATGGAAATGTTATTGCTTTATCTGGAATGTGTCGCAGTATGGCATTAAATTAAACCTTTTTATCATCATGGAGACCAAACCAGAGCAAGTTACAGGTCTGATCTGTGGAGAGGCGACCCCGCTCACAGCCAGAATGCCTGTTTTATTTTTTATTTTTAGCAATTTTTGAGCTATAAAACCACCTATAATTTAATAAATGCAAGGTAGAGCTGTTTAAAGTCATACTGTGGAACTTTCCAGGCAGACCAATGACTCCATCTCCATAGAAACAAGCAGGTGATGAACCACAAAGCTACACAGTGCACCTTTAAAGCCTGAAAGAGTTGTTTTTAAATTGAGTGCACTTTGACAAAGACAAATGAATTCTGTCAGTTCTGCCAAATGTTTTTAGTTCACACAATTCCAGGGAGTACGCAGACTTCACTGTAGTTTATCTTCCAAACACAACAGTTCCTAATTAACTGACACGTTACTGGGTGTTTTTGATGAATGGATCTTATTATTGTGTTATCTTATTATTCCCTGTCAGACGATACAGAGGCTGTGATGTTATCTTTATATACACCGCTGATTATGGTGTAAATAAACCTCCATAGTCCAGCCCACTTTGAAGCCTGCCCACGGTTCCAGTTTCAAGTAAATATCCCATAAAATCTGAAAGGCACAGCAGAGGTTAACTAAAAACACTTTAAATCGTACAATTCTGCAGAATGTTTTAATAACTGTGCAGTAAAGAATCATTAGTTATTTATTATAGATCTTGTGGTCATTAGTTACCAGATTGTTGTTTAGCCTAAAAGCCTTCAAACCTATTTATTTATTTATTCAGAAGGGCTTTAGCAGGGGTCTCCAACCTGTAGCTCGGGAACTACCACTACTACTACTACTACTTCCAGGTGTCTCGCTAAGGGATTTCTGATTCATATTGTGCTGAATAACAAAAAATTTATTTAATTAAATGCCTGTTACCATTGTAAACATATCATTGTCTGTCTTTGTGCACTAATAAATGGATAATAGTTGCGTAAATGTTTTATAGGCATCAGACTTTGCCCCAGCTAAGGCTCTGATATTTATTACTCAGATTCTTGCGACCGCCAAAATGAGTAGCTCCCTGGCATTTTCGTTTTGTAAAGGTAGCTCACCATAGGAAAAGGGTTGGATACCCCTGGTCTATAGGACAAATGAATGGGAAATTCACCTCCAGAATCTTATGATGGGCAGTCACTATTGAGCTCTATATTCACCATAATGTAAAAAATGTGAAAACATGCAGATTTACAGTATTGATTCTGTAACTTACTTTAGCCGTTCACACATATCATAGCTAAACCGGGACTGGGACTAGACCAGGACTAAACTAGCACTAGAAGATGACCAAACCAGGTCCATATCACTACCAAATCACCAGACCAAGGCCAAAACAAACCCTCTGTTATGTTATAATGATGTTTCCTCATCACAAACATACTTAGAGTTGTGTTTTATTTCATTCATACATGTTTACCACACAAACCTTCATATTTAGGCTGAGTTCTTCTCTCAAACGGAAAACACTCTGTTCCACCTTGTGATGTCATGTGGCGATACAGGAAGTGCTCCATTCTGTTTTTAAACTCCATAGACCTTCACGAGAATCACTTGGATCATTTCCGCCCAGAAATCGTCTCTTTCTACTAAATTAAAAGTAAAATGTAGCTGTTAACTTGAAAACTACAGCTTCATGACATCACAAGGTGGAAATTAGCATTTTGAGCTGTGGAGATGTAGACAGACTTATAATAAAAGCGTTACTCAAATGTGTGAATGAAACAAAACACAACTCCAGGTATGTTTTTGATGAAGTAACATAGCTTAAAGCTCACAAGAATCACTTGTGTAATATTTAAGCTTTAAAAACTAACAGACAAAAGCTGCAGATAAAGCAAAAAATACAAAATCTTGCATCTGCATTAAACTTCCCTATACTGAATACTGTCAGACCCGTCGACAGAAATTTGGGGGCCCGGGGCAAGAAGCCTCACATAGGCCCCAAATATCACAAGTCAAACACAATATAGTTACATCTACACAATATCTGTAGTACAATAAGTCAGAAGAATGTTTAAATGTTTGAAGAAGCCTGATGTTGACACGCAGCTGCTCAGGAGACATTGTTTTAGCCCATCAGAGAAAGTGCGGTAGTTTTTGCAAGTTTTAAGTTCAGCTGGAAGCGTTTTCCAGTTAAATTCTGACGGCCAGATCATAATTTACAGATGTTCTGCTGTGATCTTAACTGGAAGAAGCCTCTTAAAGGAAGGGGAGCAGCAGCGTGGAGAATTCAATGGAGCGGCTTTGGGGCCCGGGACAATAGATCCCTTTAAGAAAACATTAGATTTCATACTAGATTTATACGTTTGTTTTCCTTAACCTCATCCGTTACAGGTCACAGCGCAGTTCATCTTATACAGAAACAACAGGACCCCAAAAAGCATCGCGTTGCCCAGCGCTACAGAAGTGGAGCCTCTTCTCTGCGAGGACGAGGAGCAGTCAGTTTTATAGCACAACACACATTAACTCACCGTGCTGTAATCTCGCGCTGCAATTATGGCCAGGTTTATTACCCCATAGCTCTTTCAGTTTAGTTTTGGGTTGAATTATCGTAATCGTATTCACCATTTGGCCCTGCAACACAAACACTGAGCAAAAACCTGTATTCCAGATGTTTGGATAGGTTGTGAAACGGGGGAGTTTTGAGAAAAAAGACTGTCTGGTTTGTTCTGGCAAAAAAAAAATTTGTGCCAAGTAGTGTAAATACTGTACTGTAAATGGCAATTTCTCTTGGCTTCCACTATCTTTAAAAAGTGTCTGTGCCTTTTAAAACTGAAAAATGCTCTTAATAACTTTTTTTTTTTTTTAATACATGTATTATTATTATTAATTTCATATTTTATCTTGGTGTCATTCTAAACTTTTACATTTTATTTGCAAATTCATTTAAATGCTTACAATTCTTGCTTTTACCTTAATCTGTTTTATTAGTTTTTAGATCTATTTTTCCCCCTGAATTTAAAGTTTTTAGACAAAGCTATTTATTTAATGACTACTATAAGGACGACTTCTTAATGTGCTCCCATTTCATTTATGTATGTATTACATTTTCTATAATCCTCATAAATGTTGGTAATTAGTAGGATTATAGATGTATATACATTTTCTGTATACGTTTTTATTGGAATTAGCATTGTTATTTTTTTTATTGTGCCCTCCCCATTTGAGGATGTATGTTTAAAGGTGCACTGTGTAACTTTTCTGCCAAATGCTTGTCTCCATATGTCATTGCTCTGCCTGGAATGTTCCACAGTATGACATTAAACCGTTCTACCTTACATTTATTAAATTACAGCTGGATTTATAGCTCAAAAATACCTAGAAAGACGGGCATTCTGACCATCTCCACAGATTTGACCTGCAACTTGGTCTGGTTTGGGCTCCATATAGATAAAAAGGTTTAATGCCATACGGTGAAACATTCCAGACAAAGCAACAACATCTCCATGGAGAAAAGCTCACCACAGAGAGTATCTAGCACCAAACAATCGTCCCAAAACTTGAAATAGACATTTATGGGCAGCTAAAGCCAAGCATTTCTTACCAGAATTGGAAATGCTTAAAAGGCGCACTGTGTAACTTTCCGGGTGGAGGGTCCGCTACCGTGAAGATGCCGTTGCTTTTGCTTAGAATTGTTCTCACTGTCAATTTCCATGGCAGCAAGCACCATGGCAATTTACAGGTCAGATTTGTGGAGAGGTGAACCCGCTTACAGTAGATTGCATATTTTTCAAGTTCCTGTTTTATGGTAAAAACACCTCTAATTAAATAATAAGCAAGTTTAAAGCCATACTGCACTTAACCATATGAAGGACTTGTACCTGAAAATTACACACTGCACCTTTAAGTGGTTGGTCAGTGTAGAAGATAACAGGGTGTATGTTTTTTTTGTTTTGTTTTTTTCATCATGACAGGAACTTTTAAGTCTGTCTTGGGTCAGATCTGACAGAAAATTAAAATAACCGGGTAGCACTTAAGGCAGTAAATTAACTCATTTGGGTACATTACTGCCATGTTCATATGTACGCCTATATGTTGTAACTTGTTTATTTTTTATGTATGTTTTTTAACCCCTCTGTTTCTGATATGGTTTGCATTGCATTAGGATAATCTAAAATATTCTGTAGGCCTATTTTTGCTATTGTGGATTCTCCCACCTGAACTCTTTATAAGTGAGATATTTGTACATCTCAATGTTAATTGCACTAACTAAATGCGGTGTTAACCTGCCCTCCTGAGAGACATTTCTACTTGTATACTTGCCTAGTGTACTGTTAATAAATTGGCCCATGTACTGTCATAGAGTCTTCCTTTTATATTACGTTTTGGTATATGCTTTTAATAGTGAGCGAAGTATGCACACAATTTATTTTATTCTTATTTTCTTTAGTCAATGAGCCATATCAATAAAACAAACGGAGAAAATGGAAAACGTAAAACTGCAAAACATTTTCACAGGTATTTTTTAGTTTAGTTTTTTTTGTTATTATCATAATTGTCAGCTTACAAATTGCAATTGCATGATACAGTACAATACAAAAAAAAAAGATTTCAGATTCAAGTATTTATTGTCTTTGTCACAGAAGAACAACGAAATTGCGTTTGGAGCATCCATACTTCGTAGTTGTTAAGTGCAAACCCATAAATAATAATAAATACCCCTTAAACCCAAGTGTAAACATTGACCCAGTGTGACCTCAGTACAACATGAGACAGTTCTTATAGTAGCAGCATGAGAGCAGGTCAAGTAACGTGCATAGGCAGGGACATTCAGACAGAGACCTGAGAGTCATGACAAAGTGCAACAATGCAACCAGTTCAGTGTCATTATATGTAATGGGATATGGTAATTGTCTATGGAGAGAGGGGGGCAAGGGAGAGAGAATAGTGACATAATGCAACAATGCAAACCAGTTCAATGCTATTAAAAGTTGGATGTGGTTATTGTCCGTGAGAGGGGGGCAGAGAGGGGAGAGGGGCAGAGTTCAGGAGCCTCGCAGCCTGTGGATACAGACTGTTGGCCAGTCTGGGTGTTCTGGCCTGTATGGACCTATACCTTCTCCCTGAGGGTGATTTGAGGTTAAAATAGGGTGACCAGACGTCCCTATTTACCAGGGACAGTCAGTTTTGAGCCCTGTGTCCCCTGTCCCAGCAGATTTATCCAAAACCAGTGATTTGTCCCAGTTTTATCCAAGAAATGTCCTAAGTGTCCCTATTTTGACCAGTTGAATCCTGCCAACAGTAAAGAGAGGCATATAATTGTCATTTGTTAAATAAAATACGGAAAACCTGCTTAAAATGACCAAAACAAAGAAAATTTGACTACACTGACTCAGTTTTACAATTTTATTCTTACCAGGCACCGCAAACTGGGAATGTCCCAGTTTTTGATTTTGAAAATCTGGTCACTCTAGGTTAAAATTATATTTAGTATGCATAGTATGTAATTTATTTGGCTGTATGTAAATATTTGTAAAGTTCTGTGATCAATGTACTGAAGCAACCACATTTTTTGAAACTGTGATGAATAGAGGTGGGTGAATATAAGTTTTTCTTCTTCCCACTCCTTTTCTAGAAATGTGCTTTTTTTTGCATATATATTTATTGCTTTTTAGTTTAAACAAACTACAACATAAATACAATACAACCTAATAACAAAAATACAAAACAAACCCAAACATTGGCCCATTTTTATATTAGACACAGATACACCCATTTCAAAATGTAAATACTCTATTCATAATAGCTGAGATCTCAAGTCCAGTGTACATCAAAAAAGGTTCCCAAGTCTTAAAAATATTGTCCTTGGGATGCAGCCAAGATGTCAGGTAATCGAGAGAGGCAAAACCAAGAACCAACTTCTGCTACTGAGCTTTAGAGGGAGCCTGGTCAGATATTCATTTCACTAATAGACTTTTTCTAGCACAAAAAGCCAGCATCCCGTACAATTTTCTATTGTATTTGTCCTTTACACTGTTGTTTACAATGTGTATGTAGTATGTATGATTATTGTTTCTCTCTTTTGGCGCAGACTCGAAGTAAAACCAATCAATCAATCTGTATTTATCTCGAAATAACATCAATTTAATGTGTATTGGCGCACATAACATGATAATAGTCATTGTTCTCCTCCACCTTTACGCGTGTGGCCTGGTTTGATGGAGCGCTCTGCCCACCAGTGGCTGAGGCGCATGGCTGCATGGGTGGGACCAGAGGGAACCAGGGAGGAACTTCCTTTCGCGCTGCAGTTGGATGGCAGGCAGCTGCTGGGCTGACACGTAACTAAAGTTAAAGGTGCTGCGAAGGCCTCGGCTCCAACTTCGGCTCAGACTTTTCTATGCTTTTGACCTATTGTCTGAGAAGGGGAAAGCCCGACATCACGAAGCGAGTACAGCGGAAGCGTGTGCGCATCCTGTGTGTGGCCAGAAGTGGGTTTTTTAACGAGAAGAAGTTGGCGAAAACCTGAGCGGATACTCTGAAGTCATTCTGCACGTCGTGAGCGAGCCATGTACGCATAAATAATGTAAACCACTGCATGTGACTGACTTTCCACCAAGTTTGGCCGCGGGAATGCTCGGGGAGAGAGGATAGCGGTCTCCTCGGGCTTGACCGTGCGTGCGTGGAAAAAGTTGCGAGGGAAGTTTCTGAGGAGCAGCAGCAGAGACGGGGCTGAAAGGCGCAGACGGCGGAGGGGAAGGGTGGGGGTCCAACATGGGCAACGGGGTGTGCTCCCGGAGGCAGCGGAGGATCTTCCAGTGCCTGCTGCTGCTGACCGTGGTGTGTGGCATGATGTACGGCGCCCTGATTTCGTACGAGATGCACAAACAGCTCAAGAGGACCGAGGCCATGGCGCTCAAGTATCAGCAGCACCAGGAGTCACTGTCCGCGCAGCTCCAAGGTAAACACTGCGACGCGCCGAGATTTATGTGGCCACGTTTGAAGTCATTAACAAGACAAACTCAGCTCTGTGTGTGAAAAAGTGGTGAATGCTAAAGGCAAGGAAACGACTTATCTTAGCGCCAGTAGGTTTTGGTTATGTTTTATACCAGGAAAACAACAACTAGGCAAGTTTACGCGTGCCAATGCTTAGTGACTGCGCTGTTGTCGTGCTGTTAATGGTAAGTGGGTGGAAATTGGACACAGGGGCTTATTACAACATGAATAACCTTAACTTTTTAAAGAAATATTCCTATATAGTAAGCCTATGCTGGTCTTGGCATCATTTTTCTCCACACACTTACTGGATTTGTTATTATTAGTAGACTATGGATATGTTTTAATGTGTATTTAGAATAAAATAAGCATAAAAAGAGTTTGTTGCATTGTTTAACTTTTTGGTTGGGGGTCCATCGCCTTCTTTTTTCTATGGTTATGGCATTACTCTGCTTCGAATATTCCACAATATGACATTAAACAGATCTACTCTACATTTACTCAATTACAGGTGGTTTTATAGGTCAAAAATAACTAGAAAAACAGGCTGAACAGGCTCTGATTGAGAGTGGGGTTGCCTCTCCACAGATCTGACCAGTAACTAGGCCTGGTTTGGTCTTCATTAGACTTACTTAGACTTCGACAAACTTTATTGATCCACAAGGGACATTATTTGGACACAGTAGCTCACACATAACAATCTAGTATAATAACAAATAGTACAAAATATAAATGGTAATAATCAGTTCTAAATAAGTAACAAAAAAGATAACAAGAGACGGGTGTCAGATAAAGTATAATTATATAAATGCCCTACAAAAAGGATTTTCTAGCATAGTTAAACTGACTTGAATTAAGCAGATTCATCTTAAAAGACCAATTTAAAGATTTTTTTACTTAATAAGATGAGATTTTTTTATTTGTTTTGAGATATTCCATCCTGATATATCTTATCTAGATATTACAACTTATTCTAAGCACTTTTTATATTAAATCAATCCAGGTTAAGCCTCTTTAACTTCCTTCTCAAACCAATAAGGTGAAAAATCTTACCATAAATACTTGAAACTAGTGTTTTCTGCTTAGAACAAGATTCGTATTTCGTCTTGTTTTAAGAAAACTTGCACTGACAGATAATTTCACTTAAACCTCACTTTACCTCAAAATTGGTATTTTTTTTCTTATTTTTTGATAGGCCTTTTTTGCAGTGTGTATCTGTACAAGTCAAAATAAAATAGAAAACTAATACAAATCTCAGCTACTTACAAGAGGTCAGTACAAAAATGACGATAGACATTTCTGACAAAGCAATAACCTCTCTGTGGAGAAAAGAATTTGACGGACCCTCCACCAGAAAAGTTACACAATGCAGCTTTAAGTGTCATACATTTTACATTTTACATGTTATCAAACACCATTACCCATTAAGTTATAAATGGTTTATTCAGGCTGAACATGCATAACGTTCAGCCGGCCGAAATGACCTGTATTTGACTGTGGTGTACTACAGATTTCATTTATTTATTTTACGTAATCCATTTTTACTTTTGAGTCTGACCCTAAATCCCCTCGTTCTCTGCACAAGTACAGTAGTAGTGAGTCGAAGGTTGATTTCAAACAGAATCTCAGTTTGGGATGAGTCGAATTGAAGTCCAGTCGATCTAAATTCCTCTGTAGTAGTTTTATTGTTTCCTGGAGCTCAATGACACACACATAAACACAGCTGTTTGCAGACTCACAGACTGGCGAGTACACAGATAAGGTAAACCTGGAAGGCGTGCTCTCTTAAAGGCGCAGGGTCTGTCAGAACATCTGGTCAAATGAGACGAGACAAAAACAAAAGGATTCACACACACTTTTACACTTCTGTCGACTATTCCTGTCTGTAAACTGTAATACTGAAAGGCTGTAGGTTAATGTAATGTACTGCGCATGTGGTAATAACAGTTTATTACACATTATTTCTGCTTCTAACCATCTTATGCTATTTTCTGATCTATATTCTAATGTTGTTTCCTAATTAAAACATGCATGGAGTTTTGTTTTGCTAATTTCACGCATGTTTCACACTCAAATCCTGCAAAACACTCCACCTTGTGATGTCATGTGGTAATACAGGAAGTGCTCCAGTGTGTTTTTATACTCCATACGCCTTCACTAGAATCATTTGGATCATTTCATCCCTACAATTTACAATTTTTACTGAACAAAAGGTAAAAAGTCGCTAGAAAACATCACTAAAAATCACTACAGGAGTCATGACCTCACAAAGTGGAGCAGAGCATTTGAGCTTTGGAGATGTAACCAGACTAATAATAAAGAGTTACTCAAAAATGTGTGAATGAAACAAAACACAACTCCAGGTATGGTTATGAGGAGTTAATAATATTATAACATAGCTTAAAGCGCACAAGAGTCAATTTTGTGTAATATAGGCCCTTAAACTTCTATAATTGTGCTTAATAGTTGCAAAAGTGTTAGTTGTTAACTCATATCCTGGTGCAAGATCTTAGAACACTAGAGAGAAATTGTATATTTTTTGGAATATAATCCAATAAACCCGTAATATAGATTGACAAAAGCGATAGAGTCAAAGTAGTTATAATAATTGATGTGAATTTAAATTATATAGGCTGAAAGTAAATGTATGTACCAGCACAAGTTGGCAAAAAGCAAATGGGTGACCAGCAAACATGAGTTGTAGTTATTCAATTCAATATTCATTGTTACTAAATCTGTCAAAAATTATTCTTTTTTGTTATTTTTTCCAAAAACGTGAAAGAAAAAAGTGAAAAAAGAAAAGTTTGTGGCATAATCTTTCCTTAGTATGCTTTGTTCACCCCATAGAAGGATCTCAGGGCTAAGGAACATTAACCAGGTAAATTAAAGGTTCACGTCACCTGCTTGTTTCTATGGATATGTCATTGCTCTGCCTGAAATATTCCACAGTGTGACATTAAACAGCTCTACTTTACATTTATTAAACTACAGGTGGTTTTATAGCTCAAAAATATCTAAAAAAAAAACCATTCTGACCGTGAGCGGGGTCGCCTCTCCACAGATCTGCCCTGTGACTTGGTCCTGTTTGGTCTCCGTGAAGGTAGAAAGGTTTAATGCTATACTGTGGAACATTCCAGACAAAGCAATAACATCTTTATGGAGAAAAGCACCAGAAAAGCTACACAATGCACCTTTAAAGTGTGTTTTTATTCTATTTTACTGTGACTAATGAACCTCCTCTATGGGCCCAGCCACTCAGAGCAGGACCTTTGCCCACATCAGCCTGTATAAAGTCAATAGGTTTTCTTATTCTACAATCGTATCTGCATGTTGAGCCACATATTTACTCACTTTACTTTGTGAGAGTCTCTAGTCTGCATACATGGACCATACGTCTTGTATTGTAAAAGTGCATGTATTCGTCATGTATGTGTCATGTTGTGTTTATTTATGATTACAAAAATGATAATATTATTCACACAGACAAAACCTCTTTCTACACTTTGTCCTGAGATGATATAACTTTTGATGTTTTTATTGCAATGTTAACTATATAGCTCTGGAAAAAAATAAGAGACCACTGCAAAATGATCAGTTTCTCTGATTTGACTACTTACAGGTTTGTGTTTGAGTAAAATGAACATGTTTGTTTCATTCTATAAACTACTGACAACATTTCTCCCAAATTCCAAATAAAAATATTGTCATTTAGAGCGTTTATTTGCAGAAAATCTCAAATGGTCAAACTAACAAAAAAGATGCAATGTTTTCAGACCTCAAACAATGCGAAAAAAACAAGATCATATTCATTTTAAACAAATTTTAAAACACAATACTAATGTTTTAACTTAGGAAGAGTTCAGAAATCAATATTTGGTGGAATAATAAGAATAATAATGAACACAGTAGTGGTTTTCATACTTTTCCTCCTAAAATAAGATTTGGTTCATCAGTGCCTCATGAAGCAGAATGAGGTGTGTTTGTGTTGAAACGGCCGTCAAACATGTAGAGATGCTGATTTCAGAAAATAAATGCAGTGGTCTCTTATTTTTTTCCCCAGAACTGTATATATCAGACTTTACTGACCACATTACAAAACAAGTTACTCTCTGCACATATAGAATTTTCTGTGCAGAAGCTTCATGTAAACATCTAAGTCATTTAGGGTGTGATCTGAGTTTCATTACGTCTTTATTTATTTGAGTTACTAAGATGACCACACATTTGTGATCATTTCAGAGTGTCGTGAGCGTAGACTGTGTATGTAAATGGACATGGCTAATGCGCTGGTCACCATGTTCCAAATAGGAGGTTTGTATGCGGCTCTTCCTCCTCCTACTGACCCTGGCTCCCACTGACTTTCACTGGAATATTGCGGCACCTCTTTCTGTAACTGCTGCTGCGCTCTTCGTCACTTTGGTCTTAAAATGTTTGTATTAACACCCGCTACATGATCACGGTGTTTTTATTTCGCTATTTTGTCTGTTAAAAAAATCCTATCACTACTACCGCTAGCATCACGAGCTTCATTCGTCACATTTAGTCCACTTTTTTTTACACAGTCTATGGTTATGAGCCACTTTGTTGATACACAGATACTTTATTAATTCAACATGATGGAAATACAGTCTGTGCGTTTGATCCATCCCTCAATTCTGCCTGTCAGACCTTAAGCTCGGTTTGGTCAGGACTAAAGCTGGAGGATTTAGACGCAGACTCAGACTTAGACAAACTTTATTGAAATTGTTTGGACACAGTAGCTCACACATCACAATAGATTATAATAACAAAGAGCAAAATATAAATGGTAATAATATTTCTAAATACGTAGCAAAAATAGCAATGAGACTGGTGTCAGATAAGGCATAATAATTAATAATTATATAAATGTACAAGTAAAAATAAAATAGAAATGTAAGTAATAAAAAGACCTCAGTTATATACAAGAGGTCGTAAGGAAAATAGTGCAAAGATGATCTGATGATTGACAGAAACACAGGCTTATCTGTTATATAAGTTTGAGTTGTTGTACAGTTTTATGGAGTATAGTATGAACTATTATGTATATTTTGGGTTAATGCGAACCCGGAACCTTCCTTGTTGTTTTTATTTTTGTTTATTCACAAAAATGTGTAACAAAGTAGAAGTACATCTGACCAGCAAAAGATACAATTCTTTTTCAAAATCACTTTTCATCCTTTAATTCTTCTAAAAATCGCTACGAAACACTTTTACTTTTTGCTCTTAAAGTACATTTTTAAACAGATACTTTTACTTAAGTAGATTTTTTCATGTGATGCTTTTACTTTTACCTGAGTGACTTTTTACCTTTGTATCTGTAATTTTACTTACAGTATTTTTAGGACTATAAAGTGCACCAGATTATAAAGTGCAATATCAATGAACGGGTCTATTTTCATACATAAAGCGCCCCGGATTATAAAGCGCATTAAGCGAGACTGATGCCTTAGCCCGGGCGTCCACGATCCATCGGCAGATCGTGGCGTAACTCGCCTGGGGTTGCCTCCCTGTTTTGGTGAGTGTGAGTTCGCCTTGTGCTGCAGCTCACACTTTAACTTTGAACAACCTGTTGACACCAAGATCTAGCGGTTTGAGTTCTTTGTTTAATCCACCCCGAAATGATGGCAGCACCGAATTAGTTTGCTTTACTTGGACGTGTAAATCAGCACGTCTCTGAACTGGGGCCATTTTGGGGTCTTTATACACACACCGTAATATTATGCTGAAGCACAGTACATATTACTCCGCCAGGCTCCTGACTACGGCAGCCTTAATTCTCCGACAATCCATCAAGCGGTGCAGCTTTGTAGCTAAACAAAGCCGTACTAAGACATTTTGACAGATTTTTGAGCACCGCGTACCGCATAAAATCAGTTCGAGATCAGTAAGCACGACTAGAATTAATACATAAGGCGCACTGACGATTTTTGAGAAAATTAAAGGATTTTAAGTGCTTTATAGTCCAAAAAAGAAAAAAAAACAGACTGGTATAGTGGTCATTTTTTCCCTCATAGTCAAACAAAGAGCATTCTACACTTGCATATTGTTGTCATTCATTCATCTTTTGTGCGTTTTTTCTTTTCTCTCATAGCAAAACTGCCAGAAGATGATAATGGGTGAGACTAATGTAGCACAGCGTTCAAAAAGATAAGACATTTAGTTCAATACAATCTTACCACACCCAGGTCCTCATTGTGCACGGGCAGCTCCCTTGGACCAATCGGAGCGGCCTGGAGACCTGATACCCCCCTGTGCACTAGCTGTTGATTGGCCGTTCTCGTGTCCTATATTTAGAGGTGGGCCATAGCCTCGGGGAGTTCGAAAGCCAGTCGTATCGATTCTCTGTGATCAGCCGAAAGCGCAGGGAGGTTGGCTGTAAGTTGTCAGTCGTTTTAAAGGATTAGCTAACATTTGTGGGTGAGCATTGCAGGTCCATGTGATCAGACATTCCCTTCCTCGGACACGGGCAGAGAGCTTCAGCGTCGCAAAAATTTCGCAATAATCAATATCGAAAGAAAATTAATAAGTTATGGCATAGCGTTTTACAGAAGTGCGCTGTTTTAAAGGTCTTATATAACGTAAGATTTACTGTCAAGAGCTTTAAGCCATGTGAAAATGTTGTTACCTCCTCAAAGACACACCCGAACTTGTGTTTTGCTTCATTCACACACGTCTGAGTAATCCTTCGCTATTAGCCTGTCTATTCTCCAAAGCTCAAAATGCTCCGTTCCACCTTGTGATGACATGAAGCGGTATTTTTCAAGTTTTGCCTTTTGTTTAGTGGCCATGGGAAATTCAAGGGCCAAAATTATCCAAATTGTTCTAGTGAAGGTGCATGGAGTTTAAAAATACAGTGGAGCACTTCCTGTATTACCACGTGGAACTGAGTGTTTTCTGTTTGAGAGAAAAACTCAGCCTAAATATGCAGGGTTTCTGTGTTAAACATGTGTGAATGAAACAAAACACAACTCCAGGTCTGTTTGTAATGAGGAAACATTATAATATAGAAAATAGCATAATCTAGGCAAAAAATGGGCAAAAATACAGATTTTAGTCATGATTATGTTTTAACAATTATCTATTAACTTGTTGGTTTAGTTAAGGTTTTTGACTACTAAATTAAGGGATATATATTTTTGTGTTTTAACTGAGCTAAAAAGTATAACCTAATCATATTTGTATAGTAATACAACACATAGTTGTCAAATAATGGATATTTCTCTCATCTGGTGCAGCTCTTTTGCCAAACATGTATCATTTTTTGCAGTCTAGTCTCTAGTCTCAAAAGCTATAAAATGTTCTCTGTCAACGGGAGAATTATTCTGAAACATTGATGATTTGGCTTGGCAAGTTTTACAGTCACATTTTATAATGGTTTCAAGATGTTGTTTTCCCTTTGCCCTGAAATGTAGTGAGGTTTTGATACTAAAATAATCACACGAGATGAACCCTCATTAGTACTCGGCGTGACTTGGTGAAAAAACAATGCCAATAATTATACATTACCACATCATCATCATACACACTTTAACTTTTCTGTCCGAGATTCTGCCGTCTACTTGTTTCTATGGAGATTTTATTGTTTTTGCTAAGAATGTTCCACAGTATGGCCTTAAAGTTATCTTATCTCTATGGACACTAGTAGACGAGGCCAGGGTACAAGTGTTGAGGTGACCCTATTCACAGTAAGAACGCATAGTTTTTTCCTTAATGAGTGAGTGTTTCCTTGATAAAAAGCGTTTTGAGTGCCTTGAAGGAGGAAAAGCGCTATATAAAAATGTGATAATTTACCATTTACCATAACCACGATCAAAGATTTCAAATTTAATAGCATTTTCTCCAACTCTGAAACCTCCATTGTTATTTTTAGTCAATCAATCAATCAAACTTCACTGACAGAGCTCTTTTCATACAAAAAAATGCAATACAAAGCGCTTTACAGTGATTAAAAAAGAACAATGCCACTTTTTCCTCCGTCCTCCACCTCCCCACAAAGCGAAGCTAAACATATGAGTCTAAAGATCTGTGACAATCCCACATAAAGCTAAACTAAACAAATGAGTCTAACTGTGGCATAACTGTCTTTATTTATTACTAACTGAAACAGGAAACTATGAGATTACTCTCTGTGACTACGATCTTTCATAACTCTTTTTATCTATCTCTGAACTGTCCTTCTCTGAACTATCTTTCTCTACACTAACTATAATAACTATAACTAACTACCACAGAGGAAAAAGGAAAATAGAGGAAGAACAACAGAACAAACACAGTAACAACATAGTAATAAAATGACGTATTTGTACAAAATTATAAGTGTGGTTTTAGTAATCAAGATTCTTCTTTGAAAGCAGAAAAGTTTTAAAGAGTTATTATTACATAAATACGTTTAAAACCAAGTTATAATATCTCCATGGAGACAAGCAGGTGGCAAATCTATAACCAAAAAGTTCCAGGATGCACTTTTAAGAGGGATGAATAAGGTTCAGTCCAAACGCAGTGAATTAGTGTATTATTTGGTGATTTGTTATGTTTTTATTAACAAAGTAAAGACCATATGGGGGACTGTGTGGTTAATTAATTTAAATTTAAGTTGATTGATGAATTTTGTTTAGTAAAACTCTGATTTGATAATTAGTTTGCCCAAGGGAGGGGCTAAGGGGGGTAATTAAGGGGAGCTCTGCATTTCCACAAAGTTTTCTGGATGAGCTCCTGTGAATCAGGATCACACAATACTTAAAAGAGATTATTGAAACTACATTTTAAGTTTTGATAAAACCCTAAATTAACATTCGTGGGGTCTATTTGCTCCACAGATGGGACGCTAATGATAAACTGAAATGGTAAAATCTTTATCAATTATTGTCTAGGAGAAAAGGCAAAGTTACATTTTTCTAGTGAGGTTATATGGAGTTTAAAACAACAACAACAAGAACCATTATTTTTCAGTATTAATGCCGTGAGTCTAAAACAATACAGACTTTTAATCGTTGCAATTTAACACAAACGAATTTCCTCCCCTAAAGCCCGAACTCTGCTCCAAATCACAGCATTTTCCTGACACAGAATGGGCTGTGGTCCTTTAAAAAGCTGATTCTTGGTGATAGGAAATGACTGAATCTTGACGATAATTAGTTCATAAAGTTCACTGCCTTATTTAGTTGTATGGAAATGGAGGGGGGTGGAGCAGCTTTTTTTGTGTTTTGTGTGTGTTTGTCTGTATCTGAAGCCAACAGTAACAGTGCAGTGTAAACCAGTGGAGCAGCACCCACACAGAGCCCTCTTGTTCTCACTGTTGGGCCCTTCTTCTCACAAATGGCCAAACACTTTTTTCTCTCAATCCCAAACAGAAACATGCCCTTGAACCTATGTTAATGCAGATTTGAACATGCTGAGGCTATCAAGATGTACATATAATAGATACATTCTGAATTAATAATTGTTTAAAGCAGACTTATTAAGCAAAATTGACGTTTCAGAGCTTTTGTTATAGCGGTCTACCCTCCTCTTTTGCAATCTTTAATCATTTATTTCTGAAGACACCATATTGCAGATGAACCCTTAATTTCACTGCGTCCTGCATACGCCCACTGCTCTGCACTTTCTTCGCTCTCCACTTTTATTTTCTTAATCGAGTTAGGATTCAGCATTATTGTGTAGTCATTTTGGTAGAAATGGGAAAATCTGCTGCCTAGATGTAAGATAGACATGTTCAAATCATACATAGCTTTGCATTATACAGTTGTAATGCTGATTTTTTTTTAGTGTTTTGGTTCACAAAACTTAGAATTAGAAAACAAAATGAGCCTCCGTGAGTCGCTAATTTGGGTTGCCAGCTCCAATGCTGAAATCCACTTGGTTTAAACGTCTCTGGTCTGAATTTTCACCACCTAAACTCCAGCACCTGCAGCCAAACATCTGGAGGTTTAGAAATTTCACACGAGGATTGACTTGAGAATGAGATAAAACTCGTATGTGTCCTCTACCTGCAGGTTAAGGCACTGGCTTAAGGTTAAACTCTAAGTGTAGCTCCTTGTTTAAACATGTAAGAGCACCAAGCAAAGATAAGAAGCCCGACCTGTGGAGGCTTTAGGATTAAGCTTTTGTAGGGTGACTGTTTATTGAAGGGAGAGCGTGATGGATTTGATCGGTGGAGAATGGACACTGGTGGTGATGAAGAAGAGGAGACGAAGAGGTTGAAGTGGCTGATAGTTCTGCTGCCGCTCAGGACGAGTGTGAGAAGAGAAAATGCAAATACACGAATGACTTGAGTGGTGATTCTGCTTATAACGTCGTCATAATTGTTATTTCAATGATTTGTTTTCATCAAATCCAGGGGAATATATTTTAGTAGTTTATTGTTTAAAGTCGCAGCCCAAAACAGACTAAAATTAAAGCATGTTTTTCATTTTGGTTGCGTCTATTATGCTAAATTTTGGGCTTGCATCTCTACAAACTTGACTCTTCCTGCTTGTTTCCTTGGAAATGTTATTATTTTGACTCCTATACTCCCATTCGTTGGAGGGTATTCGAGCACCTGAGCTGACAACTATTTTGTGTACTGTGGTCCAAAGCAAGAAAAAATATCTGCAGAAGTTTTTTTTTTTTTTGCCGAAACGTAATTTAAAATAAAAAAAGCTTTTGGACATGGGCCATCTGAGTCACCATCACCTTCTTCTTTTGACAATAATCTTCTACAGTAAACCATTTATTTCCAAGGATGGTTTTAACTTTCCATTTCCATGTGCCACATCCAGAAAGTTGCAGACTGGACCTTTAAATCCTTTTCACGTGAGAAACTTGTTGAATTTTAGGAAAGTTTGAAGACAGGGCGTGAAAACTGTGACGTCAAATGAATTAATGGCCTCATATTTGGCAAGAATGGCAAACCTCCTAGCTACAAAACACTGGTAACATGAAACACTACACTACACTAATTAACCATGTTTTTATACCATACAGCATAATGTTTCCTGCGTCGCATTGTTCTCATGTTGCCCACAGTTAATCTGAATCTGATGAGCTAAAGGCCACATCATCAGTTTACCCAGTGTCCTAGTTTAGCTTCACTTTATACTCTTCACCTTTCTACTTTACCTTTTGTTTTTATCCATTTTTAACATAATATGCACCGTTGAGGTATTTTGTTGTAGACTTTTGAGTAGAGTCTTTGAGGAAAATACAGTCTGTAGTCTGTTTTATGATGAAGGAGGTATTTTAAGCATTTTAGGGGGTTGTTAAAAGGTCATTTCCTGGTACAAAATACTTAAGGCTAAGATATGAGATATTATCGTGTAGAGAGCCGTGTTTTTCTCACTAATGATGAATGAAGTACTACAGTGTAATCCTTTGATTTTTAGGAAATTATCTGCTCAGAATACCACCAAATGAAAGATTAACTATGCCAGAATACAGTTAGAATATGTATTTTCACTACATGTGTATAGTTACTTCCCAATATTATATGGGTCAGTGACATGGCGCTGTCCAGTTGCAATTTCCTCAGTTAAAAGGTTCAAATTTTGTAATAATTCACCCACATTTCTGTCGTACCTCTGACCTTCATGGAACCAAATCATTTTTTCAGAAATCATTAGTTATTCTGCATGTTTTTTGTACTTAAAGTGTTAAAATGTCATGTGGTGCGACTAATAATAGCAGTAATTCTATGGCAGGGGTTTTAATAACAAAGTAGACTTGGGTGAATGGTTCTTTAGGCATTTTTCTTCATTTGATGCATTTTACAGGGCAGCAGTTTGTTCATTAAACACAAGCAGGTGACTGTCATATTGGAGCAAAAGAAAATATCAACATGCATTAAAAATCAAAAGAAATGCCAACAGTTTGTTTCTATACACTTTATATTACTCAGAACTTAGATTAATTTCCCAGCAATGTTTTAGAAAAAAACAGTTTTAAGGTTATTCTCGGTTGCATCACATGATATTTTACACTAAAAATGTTTGATATAAATGTTAAATATAGATTTATGCACCTGAAACTGTAAATATTTGAAAAAGTTCAATAGAAATGAATATTTTTTTATATTTTAAAATTTGCCTGTTGAAAATCTTTATACGTCACTGACCCATATACAAAAGGTAAATTCACAAATGTTAAACTTGATCATTTCTTTATTGACGAGACCCAAGAACTCATTGTGTTGCAGCCTTGGGATGAAGCTAACTGGAGGCACTGCTCTGTCTGAAGCTCTGTTACTCAAATTAGACTTTAATCTGAGCTTTACTTTAACACAATCTGACCAGAAAGAGCTGATTTACTTGGAACTACAGCAGGTGAGATGATGTGTGCTGTTAAACAAGTATCGCACACATAAAATAACCATAGAAATCTAATTTGTTATAATTGTCAAAGTTTTCTTTCTCCAAACACGCAACTCAACTGTTGCACAAAAATAAGTAAATTATACAAAGAAACTCTTGGCAATACATCAATACAAAAGCCCACGATATGGACACTGTATCATCAAATTAAACTATACAATATATCGCTATTTGAAACATTTTCCACACCACTAATTATAAGTGAAAACACCAATGATCTAGAAGAAAACGTCATGGATAAGTGGCTTTTTTCTGTACATTCTGATGATAAAATCATGATTTTTTTTGGTGATATTTGTTATATTTGGATTTATGACAATTATACAAAATGTGCCACAAATGATTATTGTGCCTCCTTTTTATCACAGTAAATTATATGATTGTATATGTTCCATCCCTACTTCCAAACGCGGTTACAGTACGGACATTTCAGCGCTTTGTAGTTATTTTTACGGCCCATTCTCTTCTTTTTTTTTTTCGATACCTCAACCGAGACGTTTACAGGCACATCTGAGCCCATCTCTAGCGCTAATGCAATTCATGTTTCACTGTTTTATCCGTGTGACAGGCTGTTTATCTAAACTAAAACCACTCACCGGCGCGTTTGTAATCCAATCTGCTTTTTCTGCTATTTAGAATCCTTTTATGCACTTACCGCATTACCAGGCAAACGGGACAGCCGCAGTTACCCAAATAAATGCGTTTAGTGGAGCTTTTTGCACACCTTGTAAACGAACGGTCATAGAGCCTTCGCCGTCAGAGCACCTCCCGGTAATATGAGCCGTAGCACTGCCCTACTTCTGTTCGGTGTTGGTTTGGTGAGAAATATTTCATCTTTCTGTGGGCTTTTGAAGCTACAGGAACCCTCGCTGAAAATAGACGCATCTTTCATACCTGTCATCATGAAGGAAAAGTGGCATAAAAATAGGCGGTCGAATATTAAAGGAGCTGTACCGGGTTTTTGCTGTTTTAAAAATTCAAAACAACAAAAGTGCTTCATTGTAAAAGGTTTGCAGTGCTCCAAAGTTATTCCTTGCTTACTTTATGTATTCCGTATATTCTAATTATTCACCTTTATGAGTAGGGCTGAGTATCATTAAGAAGTTACCGATACGATACGTACCTCGATACAGTGCACTTTCAATTCAATATGATATATTTTAAATCGATTTGATATGGTTCAATAAAAAATAATGGCACTAAAGTGTTTGTTAAATCATGTCTTGTGCAAAGTTCATATGAAACACACACATTTTAATCCTCAAAACAGTGAAGATGTCAAATGTGTTGCATAAATGAGTATCCTTCTTCTAAATAAACAACGAAACTGTAGCGCTGTAACAAAATCATTTAATCAAATATACCAAAAAATACTCTTAGAGATATATCAATACAGCAGCCCACAATATCGATACTGTATCATCCCATTAAACGATACGATATATCAATATTTTGCATCATAGTTTTGCACACCCCTATGAGTATATATGAGTATATAAGTGCTTGTCACAACTCTCAAAGACCAGTCTAGCAACAACTAGCATTCTAACATGCACGTCCTGATTATCAAACTGTAAAATGCTTTCTAGGGGTGTAATAAAAAATTGTTTCGGTGATACATCGTGATACTTCATTGCACAATCCTCAAATTAATTCAAAATGCATTTAGATTTTTCACTAAAATTCATTCGTTGCATTCACTGCTCTCATGATTTAAAAAAGGTAATTAATTATGTTTCATACAATTTGGTTCTTGTGGTGTAGTTGACAATATTATTAGAAGTAATTATTGAGAAATTGTAATATATCATTGTTTTAGTATTGGGATATATCGTGACGTGCAGATCCTGATCTGTATCGTATCGTCTGACTCAAGGCAATGCACACGGCTAATGCTTATACAAGGCTATTTAAAATACTTGAAAAGCAGAAAGAGATTATCCTCAGATTCCTTTAAATGCTGATAAAATGAAGGATGATTAGAAAAATAATATTGTTGCCATCTGACTGACCCTTTCCATGTGTGTTCTGTTTACAGTGGTGTACGAGCACAGATCCAGGTTGGAAAAGTCTCTTCAGAAGGAGAGGTTAGAACATAAAAAAGCCAAAGAAGGTAAGATATACTCATGAGCTCTAAGCCTTCATGTGCTATGGAAAAGATTATCCTTAAAACTTGAAGTGGTCAATACGAGTGTGTTTTGTTCAAGATGTCGTCGCAAAATAAAACATATCAAAAACACTAGGAATTCACAGATAATCGTCTCAGATATCGGCGGCATAACCCATTCTGGGCTATAAACTGGTCTATTTATCAGTCCAAAATCTTTTTTTCCAAGCTATTTTGTAGTTACGTTAAATGACAGTTACAAATCACAAATCTTTTTTTTTTTTTTATCTTAGCTGTTTGTGTTTCTGGTGGAGGGTCTAATAAATGCTTTTCTCTGTGGAGATGTTATTGCTTTGTCTGGAACGTTTTTCTCTGTGGAGATGTTATTGCTTTGTCTGGAACGTTTTTCTCTGTGGAGATGTTATTGCTTTGTCTGGAACGTTTCGCAGTATTATCATCATGGAGACCAAACCAGACCAAATTAGAGGTCAGATCTGTGGAGAGGCGACCCCGCTCACAGTCAGAACGCCTGTTTTTCTTGGTATTTTTGGGCTCTAAACCCACCTGTAATTTAATAAATGTAGGGTAGAGCTGTTTTAACGACATACTGTGGAACATTCTAGGCAGAGCAATGACATATCCACAAAAACATGCAGGTGATGGACCCACAAAGTTACATATATACATATTTTCCACCGGCACTGTTTAGTATGGCACAGCACAGCACGACACACTTTGTTTGCTTTTCGACTGGGGGTTGGACCTGGGAGCTGTTACAGTTCTCCGTACCTGCTTCGGAGCGTTTCTGACCGTGATGAGCCGATACGACAACGTGACGTGCACAGACCGCTGTCCACGGGTTGGTCAGAGGAAATGTGGGCATACGTGCGACGAAGCTCGAGGATCTTTTAATAATCACCCGCCGTTTGTAAAAAACACACCAACAACACGTCACCAGAGGATAAACAACAGAGCAGATTGTGAATATGGAAGACCAGCGAAAGAGTTGTCCGATATCTGTTATCAGCCGATACTTAAAGCCAAAGTATCAACATTGGTATTGGAACAGAAAAAGCTCGATCGGTGCATCCCTAAAAAACACTTTTGTCAAATATCCTTTACTTGCAAACACCGTAACAAGTGAATCAGTGTGATCCAGTCGCCTCATCTTTTTTTCACTTCTGTTTGCCATGGTGAGGGGTCTAAGGTTAGTTCATCTCAGCGACTTGGGCACTATTCCCAGTTTTCCATGAGAAAAACATGTGGGGGGATGCTAGTGCAAATTCCCACTGTACAAGTAGTATTTATCTCTATTCCCATGGCACTTGAATCCACATTTTAGTATCTTATTTAATTCCTAATGCAATTTTTTATTTTTAGATTTTCTTGTGTACAAACTTGAAGCGCAGCAGAGCATAAATAAGGAAAAGGTATGTTTTAATATTTCTCCCATTTGACGCTGCCTTAATATTATGATTAATACAATATAAGGATTGTTTTTTTTCTTTCTAAACAGTCAGATTCCAACAACAGAATGAACTCTTTACAAGTACAACACCAGATGTTAAAGGTATGGATGCATTTTGTTTATAAAAGAAAGAAGATGATTTCTACGATCTTTAAAATGTGAACAATATAACATTAATATAAGTTAATAAACATATTCTTAGCTTTATCTATCGCATTCCTCCTACTAAAAACTCACCTGTTCATTTGGGATTCCTATGATTTCCACCACCCTTTTCTACAGTTTTTTTTCCCTGTGTTGCTTCCGATTTGTTTGTAACGCGTCTTTGAGTGTCCGAAAAGTGCTATATAAGCCTGAGGTATTATTACTATTAGTTATTCATTATGTATTATTCATGTATTTGTATGTATGTATTTAATTTATTAATTATACCAGCCAAGATTAGAAGTGCTTTTCACTACTTTCATGCCACTCCTAACAACAACTAGCATGCTAACAGCACACCAGCATTACTTCCTGGCTCATGGGCAATAAAAACACAGCATACAGTGGCATCTTTTGACCCTACGAGCTGCTTTTACAACACATCTGCACTGCGACAAGACAAATTTTACGTTGTTACATAAAAATAATAGGTGAAGCCCCTTTATTTGACATTTCTTCACAGCATATACTGTTTTTTTGTTTGTTTTTTTGTTGTTTTTTGACAGAACCAGCATGAGGACTTGAAGAAGCAGTACTATGACCTGCAGGAGAAGCACCAGCTGCAGGGGGAGGACCACAGTCGGCTCCTGGATGAGCACAAAGACCGTTACGACAAACTGCACCAGGCCAGAGAGCAGGAGGTCTCACAGCTCAAAGGTAAAACCGGAGGCACGAATGTGGACCTGTGGGCTCATTACTTGTGGAGATTGTAGTAAGGTTAAGATTGAAGGTCCTATATTATGCAGAATTGATTCTTGTGAGTTTGAGTAACACTTTATTATTAGTCTGTCTACATCTCCAAAGCTCAAAATGCTCTGTTCCACCTTGTGATGTCATGAAGCTGTAGCACCTGTATATATAATTTTATTACAGACAGTTAGTCCAATTCACATACAATAAAAGAAACATATAAGAATATAAAAGAATACAGATGCAAAATGTACACAATTATAAGAGGTACAAACTGTTATTACACCAATGGCACCTCAGTTTAGATACAGATCTGTAGCAGCTTTTCTAAGGACTGACCAAAGCTGCTTTACTTGGTTTTCTGAGTTGTCCAGGCGACACATAAAGCTAAACATTATCTTAAAAGTGCCTCAGTAGCTGGTAATCTTGTGGATACAAACAATTGACTAGCAGTAGTTGTATATGTACCTGTATATTGTCTTGAAAAGGTAACTGCAGTCGTCTGATTCTTCGGAAAGTTCAGAATTAACTGCGATTGGTTAAATCCACCCGTGACTCAGTCAGAGCTTTGCTTTTGTTTTGTTTGAGCATAAAGTTGTATTCAAGAGACTCACAATGTGGAGAATTTACCTAAATAAAAGAAACATGACTTAGACTCTGGACCAAGAGTCTGTAATAAAGTTTGATGATGATGATGATGATGATGATGATGATGATGATGATATATCACCAAAGTGACCAACCCTTCTTAAAATAACTAATAATAATTGACTTGGAACATACCTCCCTGATCAAATTCAGAGCTAAGTGGTTTAATGTGAAATCCTTTCTATTTAAAAGTTGGCCAAACAAAATGCACATATAAAATCTCTGTTTCTACACTCTTATCCACTGTTCTAGGGGCCTAACTTGCGTTCATTTTTGGTGCTTTGTCTCCATCTTGTGTCTCCATATAAAAGTGCATGTGCCTTTGAACATGCCCATAGTGTGACTGCAGATGTGTGATGTTTTCTTTCAGAAAGTATGTATAACCTGAGAGAGGAGAATAAGCAGCTGAGAAAAGCCCATCATGACATCCACACACAGCTCCAGGACGCACATGTAAGAAACTAGCTATTTATATTCCTAATTTTAATGCTGTACTATTTTATTTATGTTATTTTATGGAAAAAACAAATGAAATCTCTGCAGGTTCAGCACCACAACCTGAAGGCAGCTCATGACCAGCTTGCACTGACTCTGGAGGACCACAAGAGTGCGCTGGCTGCAGCTCAGGTGGGTTCACAGCAGATGAGAGTTTACATGAGCTGTGGTTAGGGGGTGTTATGCAAAAACAACTCTTTGAAGCTTTCTGCCATGTTATAATGTTGTTCCCTCATCAAAAACATGCCTGAAGAGGTTTTAGATGGGAAACATGCAGGATTGAGCATGTAGTGATCTCTACTGTAAACTGTGAGATTCTGTGCATGGCTCCCACGCAACAATTCTCCATAAATATACAAAAACAAGACACACAAAAATACACTTCAGCTGTAATGTGATCACACTCTAAAGATTCAAGATTGTTTATTTGTCATATGCAGGTTCAACACAAGGTCAACAGTGCAATGAAACTTAGGATGAGAAGAACCGTTTGACTCGCTAAGATATTCAAGAAGTACTAATAGCTGCAATAAATAGTACTGTTAAAAAGTGCAAATACAAGGGAAATAAGTAAACAATATAGTAAAAAGTATAATAAAATGTAATAAAATACAGAAAGTGGTAGGAACTTAGTGTAGAGAGCAAAGAGAGTGAGGTCTCAAACGTATAAAACATGTTAATATGTTGTTTTTGGCTAATTTGGCATTTTCAAAACAATAAAATGGACCAGTGGTAAAATAAATATGTAATTTGTTAGCAACTAATACCCCACAGAAGTGTAATACCTCCTCATTTAAAAGCAAAAACATTTTATTATAAAAACATACACAGACATTTCACCATTCATGTATTGTTTTGGTATAAAAATGTTTTGGGCAGTGCTGGGTTGAGTGTTCAAATCTCACATTTACTGTAGTTACGTCCATAAATAAGACATTTCACCTGCAATAAACATGGCATAAAAAGACAAACACATAAATAATCATAAGTCATCATAAGTAGGCCTATACATTTTACTACTTGCATACTACAAATAAATAATTACTAATTATGAATGTAGTGTTGAATTATTAGTATAAGTTAAATTGTAATAGGAGTACGGCTTATATGAGTATAGAGATTTAGACCTGAAAACTTGCTCTACCTGACACATCACAGCCAGCTCACTAAACTACTACCCAACATGCTCCGTTTTCTGTTTTGTTTTGTTTTATTTCATTTGATTTGATTTTATACGGCATAAAAAACAGTAAAAATACAACCAAGATGCAACCTAAAAGAAAAAAATACATAAATAAACATAAGGCCTATACGCACGGCAGTAGATGTGAAGGGGGGGGGTAGTTATTATTAGAGGGGGCCCATGTGAGATCTCTTGCCCCAGGCCCCCAAAATTCTGTCAGTGGGCCTGCCTATACATTTTACTATAATAATAATAATAATAATAATAATAATAATAATAATAATAATAATAATAATAATAATAATAATAATAATAAATCTTTATTTATAAAGCACTTTTAAAAACAAGGTTTACAAAGTGCTGTACAAGCAGCAATGAACAATATAAAACACATAAAAATAGCACATAAAACAAAGAAAACAGTCAATGATCCAACAAATCAGATTAGTTCTAATAAATAAATAACTAACTAAAAGAGATAAAATGAAAATAAATAGGGAATAAAAAGAACTAAAACCAGTTAAAGCACGGCCAACCGATAAAAATGGGTTTTAAGAAGTGATTTAAAAGATGATACTGATGGTGCAGACTTATCTCTTCAGGCAGGTCGTTCCAGAGTCGAGGCGCCTGGACTGAAAACTACTTGTAAAAGTACTAGAATTAATTCCTTTTTCTTCATATGAGATATAATTACCGGTGTGATTATGTTTGTTGTTATATTATGTGAATTTTTATTATGTCTGTCCTGTTTCCAGTCAATCAGGGCTATGGATCACGTATTGGTCAGTTGAATACACACAAATGCTGCACCGTACACGTCTCCCCTCCCATCTGACAGGCGAAGGGGCCGGGGCTGAGGGGGTGGGGCTGTTTCTGGGCAGGGCTTTTGCCTCTCGGGGGGATTATCTCAGGCATGGTAAGGCCGGTCACCCAGAACCAGCAGAGCGAAGGCCGGGGTGAAGGGGAATTCACAGTTTAAAAGAGGGGAGCGCAAAGAATGTTCAGAATGTAACCTTATGCCCGGGCAGGAAATGTGTGTGAGGAGGGGATTATGGGTACGTAGGCATGGGCATGTGGGTCTTTCACTCGAATTTAGAGCATCTTAAATATGGTAACCTGGTCTGGCACTAAACAAAGTGTATAAAAGGCACTGTGACCTTTTTGCACTGTTGGTATTTGGATTTTCGAACATGTCAGAGTGATTTTTTTAATTACATAGGATTTATTTGTTTATTTTTTATTTATTTAAACGGGACAATGCATGTAAATGAACAGACAAGCATATCGATTAATAAACTTTTACCTAAAATTTTACCTGAATACCAGATCGTCACTTGGAACATAGCCTCCCTGATCAAATTCAAAGTGAAATTGTTTAATGTTTTTCAATTACATTATATTTTCCAGTGAGAGTCAAATGTTTTAGTAGCTGAAATTAAATTACTAGTATCACTATTTTAGCCGTACTGCTTGTGTGAATACAGAAATGCGGATCTGAATACTTGAAAATGCTCCATCTCCCCCAATCATTAAAATACTTAAATTCATTTAATGTGATCAAATGTTATTAAGTGTTATTATAATTTCATATTTTTATTATTATTTTATTTATTTCATTTTATTTTATTTCATTTCATTATTTTATTTTGTTTTATTTTACAACGCTCTATGTTCCAGTCCAGTTCAGTTGACCTGAAGTGGTCTGTCAAATGCCAAATCTGTCTCATCTCCAGACAGTGATAATGTTTTCTGCGTCAGTTCCAAAGTACATAATAAAACAGCAGTTGTGGATTCAGCACTAAAATCTGGGGAAGAATTTCTACACACATGATTCAAATTGTTAATGGTCCAATTTGCAGCCCATCTGTTAACCCACTGGTGGCGACACTTCGCAGTCCTGTAAATGCAACGTAATGTTCCATAAGCTTTTATTATGCTTCCTCCAGGTCCAAGTGGATCACTACAAACAGCTGAGCCTCCTAAAACAGCCTGAAAATGCCCCGGCCCTGCCCCAACAAGCAGCTGCCCGTGCACCTGCCTCTCACGTGGAGCCTGACCCGCATAAGCCCAGAGAGGAGGAGGAAAGGCAGCGTCACGTCCAGCCTGCGGAGGTGTCCAAGGTGAGGGATGGAGGCAGGTTTGGCGCGGTGTGTTAAGGTTAATCCAAGTTATAAGTTTTATCCAATAATCTAGTCCCTTCTACATGCTGTTCAAATCCAGAAGGGCCTGAAATGAGACCATAGAGAGTGAAAAACCTCTAAACAAACATGAGACGGTCCAACCACAGCCGCTAATGTGTAGCACGTCTCTTAAATGTAGAAGACGTCTGTGGGGAAGCTGGCCCAACGTGGTCAGAGTAGGAGGCATAACAAAAACAAAAAAGTGTCTTTGACCAGGCAAAAATGTATTTAAACAGACTTCCGGTGTAGGGTAAAATAACTCTGCTGATAAAGTTATTCAACAAAATAACTTTGTTGAACTCTGCACTTTAAATCACAAACTACTGTAATATCCAATTCCCTGCTCACACATGTATGTAGTTGTAAATATGTCACTGATGTAAATAATTTCTGAGAGAGAACTATTTTTATCTTTTATCTTATTGTATTTATATTATTTTATTTTTGAAATATTTATATTTGAAACTTTATTCTAACTACTTGGTCGGTTGCATCTGTAACAAAGAAAATTTCCCCTCGGGGATGAATAAAAGTAATTCTGATTCTGATTCTGATTCTGAATAAATTGTTCAAACAAATAAACAGGAACTAAGTAAGTGGCCCACAACCCGCCTCCAGAGATTTTAAATATGGCCGACATGGGGGCGCGCTCCCTCTTTTGTCTGGACCATGTGGAGCTGCAGATAAGTATGGTGAAAGTTTAAAATGAGACAAAGAAAATCCCCGTATCATTCAGAACTTCTTGTAGTTGTCATGACCTGGCTCAGGGAAATGACAAATGGACGCCAGACAACGAAATATACCAAAATTAATTTGATTTATTTAAATGAAGATTAACCAAAATAAAGGAAATGATATAGATGTGACTGTCTGTAATGTCAGTAGTGTAGAGGGGTGAATGAGCGAGTGGTCATTGTGTATGAAGTGTTGTATATTGTAAAACTAAAATAAAGGGGCTACAAAGGGCTAAGGCGGTGCAGCGCAGGTGACTGCCTCGAGAGAGAGAGAGAAACCGGCAGTAGGCGGGTCTTTAAATAGGCGCAGCACGTCGGGCCCAGACGCACCACGCACACCTGGGTCCGCCCTCAGCTCCACCTGCACAGAAATATCAACCGACGCACAGGCAGCGCCCACACAAACTCCCACTTGTAGGAAGGGGTCGTGACATAGTCTTGTAAAACATGCCTCATTTGTACAGAAAACTTGAATCGAATCCCACATCTTATCAAGTTATTCACCTACTGACCACCACTAATTAAGACCACTGTATTTACAAGGTATTATTATAGAACAGCTGGTTACTAGAAGGGATGCAACGATATTCGATATAATATTGAATCATTCGATACTGGTCTCACGATTCGATACACGTGTTCGTTCGATATGCACGTGCCCCTTCGTGTGCACTGTTTTGTCATTTATTTTGGTCCGAAAGGAAAACCGTTATCTGCGTCCTCCTCAGATGCAGCAAGAAAACAGCTCCACAGGGACTAACAGCTGTAAATTTTCTAACAGAGGTGGAGTTTATCTTTCAGTCACTTTTTATTTTACATTGATAGTACTTTAGAGTCGCTTTTGGCTTCACAGCGGCTTTAATCAAATGCGACTCACGATATACGTGACCTATTTCTTAAGTTTTACTCAGAAGAAAAAATTACATGAGACTTTTTGTTTGCGTCTTAAAACGTATCGAAATCAAATCGATATCGTGACCCATGTATTGAGTTACTAGAAATGTCATCAGCTTGTTTCCATGTTGTTATGCATTTATTTCATTACAGACACTAATAAATGGCCTGAAAATCACATATTCTTACTGTGACCTCTCCACAGATTTGACATTATCTTGACCTGGAGACTCCACCTGCTTAGTTTAATGCCATACTGTGTAACATTCTGGGAAAAGCAATAGTTTTACACATGAATTTCCTATTAAGTAACATGAACTATAAAGAGTTATGTTGAAATTGTACTCCTCATTATTATTCTTTTAGCTGGATCACCAGGATGAGCCACACGCCCATGTCCCAGAGGCCTTGGCCCACCCCACTGCACCCCACCACGCACAGACCCTGACGGAGGAGGAGAAGAAGGTGGACGAGAAGGTGGATGCAGAGGAGGACCAGGAGGGGGAGGCAGAGAGGCGCAGGGAGCTGGCGGAGGAGCACATGGCCCAGGCCGGACAGCCCCAGAAGCTGGAGGAGGACCAGGAGGAGGAGGAAGGGCCAGAGCAGGAGCTACCGGACGAGAACGCCATCGAACACCAGCTCTCACACAGGGTACACATGAGGAGCAGAGACTAGTTCATGTTTATTTACTATACTATTTACTATTAAATGTTTGTTTACTATACTATTTACTATTTATTTACTATTTCATGTTTGTTTACTATACTATTTACTATTTATTTACTATTTCATGTATGTTTTCTATACTATTTACTATTTATTTACTATTTCATGTATGTTTTCTATACTATTTACTATTTATTTACTATTTCATGTTTGTTTACTATACTATTTACTATTTATTTACTATTTCATGTTTGTTTACTATACTATTTACTATTTATTTACTATTTCATGTTTGTTTACTATAACTGGAGTGGGCAATGTGCTGGAAGTGTTGTCCTCATAGACACAGCGACAATATCCATTCATACTAGGACAGAACTGGACAAATACCGAACTAAATGTCACCACATTGTAAGATACAGACTTTACATGATCTTATTTTATTTCTATTCATCATTTATTAGACTGTAGCTGGTCCATGTTACGCAAGTATTATTTTTGTTGGCAAGCAATGCTCCAGTCTACTGATTTTGGAGCAACAGATTGAAAACGCAGGTCAGCAAAACTTTTCCACGTCATTACGTCAGAAATACAATACAATAGAGGATTTTGAAATAAATATTCAAGCTTATGATTTACAAATGTTGACCTTATCTTATCATATCGATTTCTTGGCTTAAAGTCCTTAAAACAGATGACAATCACATCTTTTGGATTGAAAAATGGCACCACTGAGAAAATTGATTTCACTTTTGTTAGTTAGTTATGCTGATAGAAAAGACGCCAGATACCCAAAACAATCATGAAGCTTTAAAATAGTTTGAGAAGCAATAAAGACACGTGACCACAAGATCTGGGCTGTAGATGTGACGCCTTCAGTATACTAGCCCAGCAAAAAAAAAAAAAAATTATTTAACCTTTATTTTGACCAGGAAAGTCCCATTGAGATTGCTAAACTCTTTTTCAAGGGAGTCCTGGCCAAGACAGCGGCGCAACAATACAGTTTAGAATATTACAGGACACATGGGACACATTTCAGGCAACAATTTCATAAGACTATTTAAAACATTTACAAACCATGGATTTCATTTCCAAACCTTTGAGCAATAGTTTAAACTGTCCTATTGGAACCCGTTGTTTTAATATGACGGCCTCAAACAGGGATCAGCCAGTTTTTGTTTTACGTGCATAGGCCCAATAATTACAGACTTAATCAACATAAATAAATCATAAATAAAAAATAGGTCCACAAATCACCCGCGTGAAGTTGGCCCCCCCATCAAACGCAAACCTACACAAAAACTATGTCAGTCGTTTGTGCTGTTTTGTGCTGCAAAAAGTTTCATTTGTGCGATTTTGGTTCTTAAGATATTTGCAGTTTTATTTTTGGCCGATGACGTCATCCAGACCCTCAAAATGTTAAACAGCCTCAAAACATGCAGATAATTATAGAAAACGTTTGTATTTCTGTGGGCTCACCACTCACAGAGGGGTTCATGGGGGGATCGGGTGCATAGTGGACTGGGTGGCGAACAGCTGCGACCCAGCTGGATTAAGTGGGAGAAGATGGATGGTTTGTATTACGTTTGTGCTGTTTGGTTCTGTGACAGTTTTCATTTTCATTATTTCTAAAATTATTCATTATTATTTCTGAGATATGCGGCAGTGACTTTAGCAAAACTCCTTAAAACTAGTGACGATAAACGATCTCAGGCTTCAGAAAAGTATGCAACAGTCTTTAGTAATTTTGATTCATATTTTATATAATAATACAGACTTTTCCACAGCCTGAGATCGTTTATCGTCAATAGTTTTGGGGAGTTTGCCGCTGTCAGCTGAAGGGAAATAATAATTAATAATTTTAAAAATAAACTTGCCCAAATAAAAATTGTCACAGAACAAAATACAAATGTTTTCTATAATTTTCTGCCTGTTTTGAGGCTGTTTAACATTTTGAGGGGCTGGATGACGTCACTGCAAATATCTTAAGAACTAGAATCGCACAAATGAAACTTTTTGCAGCACAAAACAGCACAAATGAAGCACAAACGACTGACACATTTTGGACTGTTTTAGAGCGTTTTTAAGCTTCCTGGGGGCTGACCCCAATTTGACCTAGAATCATTAATTTCTCTAAAACTAAAGAAGCATGAACGAAACTTTTTGCAGCACAAGACAACACAAACAATTGACAGTTTTTGTGTAGGTTTGAGTTTGATGGGGGGCCAACTTCACGGAGATCAACAAATCTGCAGTCTGGTCTAATTCCCCCATAATATTCTGACCTGTCGTCCAGCTTAATGTTAAACAATAAAGACTCTAGTTCTAGTTGTGATATCACCTGAACGCCGCCTCTTCTCCCCTCTGCACCACCAGGACTCTCACTCAGACCTCCAGCCTTTGCCCGGCGCCCAGGCCCCGGTGGAGCACGTGAAGTCTGCCTACGTGCAGCAGCAGGAGCAGCAGCGTCTGGAGGCTCAGCGGGCCAAGGAGCGACGGCAGGTGCAGCTGAAACAGGAGCAAATGCAGGCGGAGAGGGAGCGCGTGATGAGGGAGAGGGAGCAGAGGCTGAGAGACGAGCGGGAAAGAGAGAATCAGCAGCACCGCGAGGCCGATCGGAGGGAGCAGATACTCAGAGAGGAGCAGCACAGGTCAATACCAACTACAGTCGTACAAACGGAAAAGAAATGTCACTGGAACTAGAGAGTATTTGTGTATTTCAGTGAGTTTATTCATAGAGAAAGAGAGAGCATCATAAAACACTTAGACTTTAGACAAATATAAATCACTAATGTGCAGAAATGACAGGTCTTGTTGTAGTATTTATGCACCAGCTTTCATATTTTTCACTTGAAATTGCCAAAAAGCGTTACTGTTATTGTCACTTTTAGTATAATCGTCTTCCACACAGGTTTTGTAAATGAAATCTGATATCAGTTTCCGTAGTGCTTCTGTGCTGTTACAATGTTAATTTATTGGGTTTTTTTGGCTTTTTAAAGGGTCCATATCTCTGTTATAATGTTGTTTCCTCATCGCAAACATACCCAGAGTTGTGTTTTGTTTGATTCACACTTTTAACACACAAACCTGCACATCTGTTCCACCTTGTGATGTCGTGTGGTAATAGAGGAAGTGCTCCACTGTGTGTTTAAACTCCACACACCTTCACTAGAATCATTTGGATGATTTCTGCCCTGGAATTGCCAATTTCTACTGAACAAAAGGTAAAAGGGATCTGTAAACTTGAAAACTAAAACACAACACAACTCCAAGTATGTTTTTGATGAGCAAACAACATTAGATATCGACCCTTTAAACCTTTTACTACTACAGAGGTCATCAGTGACTCCACTATTTCAAATTATCATAACTCCTCGCTACTTTGTGCAATTTTAATAATTTAAACTGCCCCTGAAAGCTGTGAAAGGGAGCTTGAAATGGGGCTTGAAGGTTGAAGAAAATTCTATTCCTTTTTGGCCTTTTCGTCTTCTAACACACAGTTTTAGGTATTTTATTACATAAGAATGGTAAATACTTGACAGTTCTACTTCTCCTGGAAAAGGGTGTAAATTATTCACACATAGGGCATTCTTTGACACAAATATTGACAAAAATAGACTATTTAATTCAATTAAATCTTTATTAAGAACACATAATATGTGGTTCATAGTAAGCAAGTATGTAAAAAATAAGAAGAATCATAAAAAACAGACAAAAAAGACCAGGTGGTTCAATAAATATAGCTATTATTATAGGGTTAAAAAGCAAAAAACAAAACAAAAAAACATTATAACATGACTTAAAGCTTACATGAATTAATTTTGTGTAGGACCTTAAATATTGAATTTATTCTATTTATTCAGTCCACACTCTGTTGTGTAATAGCTGCGTTGTCATGTGAGTTTCTCTACTGTGAGATCTATGTGATAGTGAATGTATTATTCAACACCACAAATCACTACATTAACAATACAGTTTTATGCTGTTATCTGAAACCAGGCATGAGGAGAAGAAGAAAAGGGTCTAACATGAGCTTTGTTTGCTTTTTCAACAGGAAAAAGTCTGAGTATGAAAATCTGGACAATGATATAGTGCAGGGGGAAGTGGAGCATCAGAACAATGACGAAGAAGGTAAGAAACAAAACAATTGGATTTGAAATATGCTACAGAGTTATGCAAATGTGAATACCCTTTTTACAGCAGCAAATCAAATATAATAAGCTCTTCTAAATGTTTGTTTTCCAGAAGACGTCCATATGCTGCACGAGGATGAGGAGGGCCAAGAAAATGAAGACCACAGAGTCCCGTCACATCAACAGGTCTGTATATTTACTTTTGTATATTGTGTTTTTTTTTTTTTTTTAGGAATTGCTAGAAATGTTATGTGTAACCACTACTGAAGGCTAAGTTGTTTATGGCAATCAACGTATTAGGACTGTACAGAAGAGACCAGGTTGTTTATGGGGCTTGCATATGAATGACAAACAAAGGTTTATATTTAGGCATTGAGATATATTTGTAGTAAATTCTCAAAAAAAATGCATGCAGTAAAGCAAGTAAAGAGAAAACAATTATTTATTAAACACGAATAAATTAAACTTATAACCAAAGAGCCCCTTTTTCTTAAAAAAAAAAAAAGATCAATAAAAATAGCTCTTTGATTTGTCCAGTATTTTGACCTGAAGAGAGTTCAGTCTTTGTAAAAAAAAAAAATTTACTTTAAAGAGTTCAGTTCATCGCTTTGTTAGGATTTAGATCGGTTCAGGTAGAACGACAATCCAGTTTGGTTCGCGTAGTTTGCATAATCCAAGGACCGCGGATAAAAGAGGAAAACACATCACCCCCACCCTCGCCTACCTGCACTGGCTTCCAATAAAATACCGGATACAGTACAAGATTCTTCTCCTCACCTACAAGTCCCTCCACGCCCAGACCCCTCAGTACCTTTCAGACCTGCTCCAGACCTACACTACACACCCTCCAGGACACTCCGCTCCTCCTCTTCCCCTCAGCTCACCATTCCCCGCTCCGGGTTGCGGCCCATGGAAGACAGAGCCTTCTGTGTCCAGGCCCCTACACTCTGGGACACGCTCCCTCCACACATACAAACTGCTGAAACCACAGATTAATTCAGATCACTTCTCAAAACATTTTTGTTTAATCTGCCTTTTAACCCTACCTAATCACACGTGTGTCTGTGTGCGTGTGTGCGCGTGTGTGCTATTGTAAAGCGCTTTGGGTGTCTTGAAAAGTGCTATATAATGGAAGGATATATATGGAAGGTAATATTATTATTATTATTATTATAATTATAAAAAAAAGTTCAATCCTACCAGCTTCTCCTATCAGAGAAGAGTTCAATATTCAGAGTCCAATCCAAAAAAACCTGACCATTGAGTCGTAAGTTATCCAGAGTATGTTAATAAGGTTTTAAGCCTTGTAGAAGCCGCTCAGTTCGGGACCGGTCCAGACGCCAGTTGCACAGACACAGTGGGAATGGGAGGAGCAGAGGAGCAGAGGTACAGAGCTGCTCCAGATATTTATCATTCAGCCAGTAGAAGATGAACAAATCAGGGAGGAGCACTAATCAGGCAAGGGTTACATATGGATTTAACTTTTCAGGTCAGATTGAGGACTTGCATTAAGTTATAATTATTATTTATAGCAAAAAAACATCATGTTGTAATTGAATAAATGCAAATAGTTGGGTTAATGCCAAGATGTGGAACTTAGCATTACAAGAACATATCCACAGAGAACCTGCCCCAGAAACCTTGAACAGTTTTTAAATTCGGTGCATTACGCTGTTGTGTCCTGCAGGTGGGAGTAGACGTGGAGCCCGACCCCGAAGACGACCCCAATAACCAGGGCGAGGATGAGTTCGAGGAGGCGGAGGATGAGCGGGTGCAGCACAGGGAGCCAGAGGAAGGGGTGGAGGAGGACGAGGAGGAGCCCGCCGCACGATCCCAGCACAGAGACACTCGCCCTGGGCACGAGCAGCCGGTGGTGGAGGAGGAGCTGGTGGTGAGTGACAGACGTGAGGGTAAAGAGCAGGTTGGATACGACTGAAGTGTAATGAAGTGTGCGTTTGTGTTTAGATGGCAGGAAACCCCGATCAACAAGAAGACGCACTAGACGATCAGTATCAAGAGGAAGGAGAGGATGAGGTACACACATAGACTCAGAATCACTTTCCTTTTTTATTTGTGGTCTAAATATAGGACTGCACCACAAGAATCATGACTAATAAACCATTAAAGTACTAATTTATCATTGCTGACTTAAAAACAAAAAGCAGCATTCTTAAGTCAGTAGGTTTGTATATTTACTTTTGTATATTGTATATTTTATTTTTTTAGGAATTGCTAGAAAAATTGAGGGGTGATCCTGGACGCAGTAAGAGGGCTTGCATTTATTTTATTATTAAGTTATAATTTTTTTATTTTGGGCAATTAAGAAGTTTACATTCTTTTAGAGCGGAACATATAACATTAGCGAAATCATGATAGAAATAACACACACAAAATATATATATATATATATATATTGCCCAAAAAGGAGTTAGAAGAAGAGAAGAGAATAATTATTACTTATAGCAATAAAAAACATCAATTACAGTTGGAATTTGTAAAGATTTCGGTCAGCATATTTTACCTGGATTTGATTAAAATTGTATTCAATTTACAATAGAAATAATCTAGTAAATAAAAGCGATATGATGAAGTTCATAAGACGTACAGATGAGAAAGAAAAAGAGTCAGTGTTTTCTGCTAACGAATCAGTTTCAAGCGTCTTCGTTAGCAGAAAACGTCAGCTTTCATACTGAGTTGATCCAGCAGCCATAGTTTTGACTATTTTGGATATAAATAATGACCGGTCAGCTAATTGGCAAAGCAAGGCAAGTTTATCTGTAGCACAATTCATACACAAGTAATTCAAAGTGCTTTACAAAATGAGAAATGCAATAAAATCTCAATAGAAACAAATCAAAATATTAATAATCATCTTAAAATTAAAAAGAGAGAGACATTAAATGAGAGAGAACAGATTAAAGGTGTAACTTTTCTGGTGGAGGGTGCGTGAAATGCTTTTCTCCATGGAGATGCTATTGGTTTGTCTGGAATGTTTCACAGTATGTCATTAAACACTTCTATTGTCATGGAGACCAAACCAGGCCAAGTAACAGGTCAGATCTGTGGAGAGGCAACCCCGCTCACAGTCAGAACGTCTGTTTTTCTAGGTGTTTTTGAGCTATAAAACCACCTGGAATTGAGTAAATGTAAAGTAGCTCTGTTTAATGTCATACTGTGGAACATTCCAGGCAGAGCAATGACATATCCATGGAAACAAGCACGTGACGGACCCCAGCCAAAAAGTTACAGAGTGCACTTTAAGTATTATTTTATGTAACCTTAAAAAGTCAAAATCTTAGCTTATTTTATATCTTAGCATCTTAATAAAGGCTGATATTTGTAGGATATAAAACACTTTTTTCTACCTTTAGTTTTGCATGTTTCAGTTGTGGTATTATCAGTATTTGTCCAGCAGGGGCAGGAGCTGGCTGACGGTGGGGCAAAGAGAGAAGAAGAGGCCGAGGAGGAGGGTGAAGACACGTATAATGAGGACAACATAGAGCAGGTTTGTAACTGTCTACATCTCCGAAGCTCAAAATGCTCTGTTCCACCTCGTGATGTCATGTAGTTTTCATGTTTACAGCTATTTTTTTCATTTTAGCCCTGAGAATCCCAGGGCTAAAACTGTCTAAGTGATTCTAGTGAAGGTGTATGAAGTTTTAAAACACAGTGGAGCACTTCCTGTATTACCACGTGACATCACAAGGTGGAACAGAGTGTTTTATGTTTGAGAGAAGAACTCAGAATAGAATAGAATATGTAGGGTTTATGTGTTAATTTTGTGTGAATGAAACAAAACATAACATAACTCTGGGTGTGTTTTTAATGAGGAAACCACAACGTAGATCAGAAAGTAACACAATATGGGCTCTTAAAGGTGCACTGTGTAACTTTTTGGTGGGGCGTCCATCACCTGCTTGTTTCTATGGATATGTCTGCTCCACCTGGAATGTCCCACAGTATGACATTACACAGATCTACCTTACAATTATTCAATAGGTGGTTTTATAGCTCAAAAATAGCTAGAAACA
This sequence comes from Odontamblyopus lacepedii, assembly GCA_034769755.1. Taxonomy (NCBI): domain Eukaryota; kingdom Metazoa; phylum Chordata; class Actinopteri; order Gobiiformes; family Gobiidae; genus Odontamblyopus; species Odontamblyopus lacepedii. The sequence continues at coordinate 13,141,503 of CM068357.1, forward strand.
CACATTCTGACTGTGAGCGGAGTCGCCTCTCCGCAGATCTGATTTGTAACTTGAAGACAGTAAGGTTTAATGTCTTGTCTGTGATCGTCAAACATCCCGGTCGTGTCTGATTTAATCGCTCGACAACACCATAGTGGATACGGTGGCTTGTGTGTTCATATTACATGTTGTTATTATGTTCCATTTTACACTGCGCTCATCGCCTGATCAGAGTGAGTAACCTGAGCGCCGCAGATCTTCTTCTATCATCCACTTTCATTCATGACCTGAAACTTTACCTCTGTGAAGTTTACTGTGGCTTAGACAACAATAAGCTCAAGGCCAATGCAGTAATGGCCTATATATATATATTTATATATATCTGTATATGACACACTCCACAGTACGAGACTCAGTGATTTTTAATGCTGCACCTGCTCGTCCCCATGCGCTCTTATTGCTACTGTTATTGTTACTGTTATGGCTGCTCCACACTATGGTATTAAACATGTCTATCTTACATTTTTCACTTAGACTTACACTTAGACAAACTTTACTGATCCACAAGGGAAATTATTTGGACACAGTAGCTCACACATCAAAATATAATAAAATAATAAATACTAAAAAGTATAAATGGTGATAATAAATTCTGAATAAGTAGCAAAAGAGAGCAAGAGACAAGTGTGGAATAAGACATAATTCTATAAATGTATACGTACAAATCAAAATACAATAGAAAAATAAGTAATAAAATATTAAATGTCAGCTTTATACAAGAGGTCGTAGGAAAACAGTTCAACAATGATATGATGATTGACAGGACAGAGGGTTATCTGTTACATAAGGGTGAGTTGTTGTACATTTGTAGGGAGTATTATCTGTTACATAAGGGTGAGTTGTTGTACAGTTGTAGGGAGTATTATCTGTTACATAAGGGGAAGTTGTTGTACTTTGTGTATAAATATCGTGAAAAGTGTTGAGCTCAAAATTGATCTTTGACCCTTATTTTGCCATATTTTTCAGACTATAAGTCGCTCCGGAGTATAAGCCAAAAATGCGTAATGAAGAAGTAAAAAACATGTATAAGTCGCACTTTTTGGGGGAAATTTATTTTATAAAATCAGAGACCAAGAACCAGCATTTCATCTTGAAAGGCGAGTTATTGAAGTTATAGTAATAAAAACAACCAAACAGAGAAGAATCCATGTATCATTCATTAGTTTTTCAATATAGAACCAAAAATAAGAAACAAAAAAACAACTTTTTTCTTTATTATTTGTCTCTAAAACCAAAATGAAAAAACTGATGACGATTTGTTTTTTAATTTTTGATTCATATACAGTGATCCCTCGTTTATCGCGGGGGTTACGTTCCAAAAAGAACCCGCGATAGGCGAAATCCGTGAAGTATCAGCTTTATTTTTTACAATTATTATACAATACAATACTGTACTATAGAATGAAACTGTCAAGGTTTGAGTGTGGTTGAGGACCCCAAAGCAGAGACATAGGCGCAGGTAGATGTTCAACAGGTTTATTGCCGGGAATGAAGGATGTGGTGATGGAAACAGGCTGGAGACATAGACGGAGGGAAGACACTGGGGTAGACTCACGGGTAGACTCACAGGTAGACTCACAGGTAGACAGACTGGACGACAAGGGCAGGCAGGACGACATGGACAAGCAGGACGAGGACGTAGACAAGGAATAGAGGAGGAATGAACTGACACTGAACAAAGGAAAAGGACAGAACTAAGTAGTGGGGCTGATTAGACAATGAGCTGCAGGTGAACCACCGAGCAGGTGATCCACACTGCAGCATTAGCCCAGCCACACCCCCAGAGGAGCAGACGACACAGAAGGGAGGGGGAACACACAACAAACACCAAACCCTGACAGTACCCCCCCCTCAAGGGACAGCTCTCAGATGTCCCAAACAACAACACAAACACGGGAGGGTGGAGGGGGCCTGGACGGAGGGATACAGGTAAACTGGCACCCAGGATGGAGAGGAGCGACCAGCAGCAGCCCAGGAAGGGACACAGCCACCCCGGACGGAAACGAGTGTCCAGCAGCGGCCGAAGAAGGGATACGGCCACCCCAGACGGAGACAAGTGTCCAGCGGCAGCCCAGGAAGGGAATCAACCACCCCAGACGGAGAACGGTGTCCAGCGGTGGTCCAAGAAGGGAATCTACCACCCTGGACGGAGAACAATGTCCAGCGGTGGTCCAGGAAGGGAGTTGACCACCCCAGACGGAGAACAGTGTCCAGCGGTGGTCCAAGAAGGGAATCTACCACCCTGGACGGAGAACAATGTCCAGCGGTGGTCCAGGAAGGGAATCTACCACCCTGGACGGAGAACAATGTCCAGCGGTGGTCCAGGAAGGGATTCTGCCACCCCAGACGGAGAACAGTGTCCAGCGGCGGCCCAGGAAGGGAGTTGACCACCCCAGACGGAGAACAGTGTCCAGCGATGGTCCAAGAAGGGAATCTACCACCCTGGACGGAGAACAATGTCCAGCGATGGTCCAGGAAGGGAGTTGACCACCCCAGACGGAGAACAGTGTCCAGCGATGGTCCAGGAAGGGAGTTGGCCACCCCAGACGGAGAACAGTGTCCAGCGGTGGTCCAGGAAGGGAATCTACCACCCTGGACGGAGAACAATGTCCAGCGATGGTCCAGGAAGGGAGTTGACCGCCCCAGACGGAGAACAGTGTCCAGCGGCGGTCCACAAAGTCCAAGGGACATGGAGGCAGAGAAAACAGGAGCTGGGACAGGAGCAGGGCTAGCGACTGCTGCAGAACGCTCCAGAGGAACAAGTGAGGACAAACGAGGTAGCTGGGAATTGGAGCCTGCCGATGCTCTACACTCTGCGGGGTCCAAGTGGTCAGTTCATTCTGTCAAGGTTTGAGTGTGGTTGAGGACCCCAAAGCAGAGACATAGGCGCAGGTAGATGTTCAACAGGTTTATTGCCGGGAATGAAGGATGTGGTGATGGAAACAGGCTGGAGACATAGACGGAGGGAAGACACTGGGGTAGACTCACGGGTAGACTCACAGGTAGACTCACAGGTAGACAGACTGGACGACAAGGGCAGGCAGGACGACATGGACAAGCAGGACGAGGACGTAGACAAGGAATAGAGGAGGAATGAACTGACACTGAACAAAGGAAAAGGACAGAACTAAGTAGTGGGGCTGATTAGACAATGAGCTGCAGGTGAACCACCGAGCAGGTGATCCACACTGCAGCATTAGCCCAGCCACACCCCCAGAGGAGCAGACAGACACAGAAGGGAGGGGGAACACACAACAAACACCAAACCCTGACAGAAACCAAAGATCAAATCCTGTTTTCAGGCTCAAGCATTTAAAAATATAAACGTTTTCTTACAAATAACTATGATAGTTTTTAAAAAATGCTGTAAAATAATAATTTTAATGAATACGAACACGAGGTTGGACATTGTGACTCACGTGTATTTCACAGTCTCTCTGACTGAGCCTCTTCCTCCTGACTCCTGTAGCGTCTTTTTCTACTGAAGGCTGTGGTGCAGGTGTCTTCTCCCGTCGTCCTTATGTTATTTTCCTCCTTCTTTATGGCACCCATGTTTTCTTTTCTGTGGGAGACTCTCCAAACGGCTCTTTGAGTGTTAAAGGTTGCCGACCCCTGGTCTAAGTGAAAGACCAGTCAACTTTTATCACTTCTACACTACAGTCCCTTGGCCAATCAGGATTCAGAACACAATGCACTGTTAAAAAAAAAAAAAAAAAAAGCAGAAAAAAATCCGCGAAACAGCGAAGCCGCGAAAGATGAACCGCGTTATAGCGAGGGATCACTGTATACGATTCATATATTTGGTCTATGGACTGTCAGTGTGAAAAATGTAATATATAAGTCGCTCCTGAGTATAAGTCCACCACCCAAACCCTGAAAATTGCGACTTATAGTCTGAAAAATACAGTACTGTACTCTGCCTTTGTATCATGTGGCAAAAATAAGGAGTCGTGCAAAGACAAAAGGCAGTAACTGTGTCAGTCACTTTTGCCTCCTTTGCATAAGGGTCAAAGATCAATTTTGAGCTCAATATTTTTCACATACAAATATTTCTTCATAATAGCAACTAGAGCTATTTATACTTTTGTCTGAACAAAACAAAAACTTTTCATTTTTCTCAGTTTCACACACTGGAGAGTTAAGGTCTTTTGCCTTTGTAGGCCAGTGTAGGAGTATACAGTAGGAGGTGACTGTAAACATGAAGATGCACAGTGTGACTTTTGTAATAGAGGGTCCCCCACTGCCTTGTCTCCATTGAAATGTTATTGCTTTGTGTAGAATGTTTCCACAGTATAGATTAAAGGGATAGTTCGGGACTTTTTACATGAATCTGTACGTCCCCGTCAGCAGAGTCGTGCATCAACACTGACTTACCTCCCGACAGCGTCCGGTGAGCCGAGTTCTTCCCCGGTTTCGGTGCTGACGAAAGTGTCCGGCAAGTTGGCTGGGGTCACGAAAATAAAGCGTTTTTCTTCTCAAAACAATATGTGTTCAAAAGAGTGAAACATTTGTCTCACAAAACGGTGAACCACGAAAAAGTCACACCTCATAATCGCTTGGTATTATTTTTCTCTCCGCTCATATCACTGCGTGGGGATGCCGTACAGATTCATGTCAAAAATCCCGAACTATCCCTTTAAACCTGTCTATCAAGAGGGAGACAAGCAAGTTACAGCACTGCGCCACATTACAGCTCAGATCTGTGGAGAGTCGCCCCATTGACAGAAGGAATTACTGTATTTCTGAGCAATAGAAACACCCGTCATGAATAAATTCCAGGCAGAGCATCTCAATGGAGACAAGTGGCCTCCATGACCCGATGTGACGATCTTATTTGCTGTTTATTTTTATTGAAAAGAGTACACGCAAATCTCAAATATCTGTCTTTTTAGGATGAGGAAAAGAACCAAGAGGAACCCAAAAAAGAGCACGGCCACCCAAACAACGAGGAGGAGAACTACGAGGAGGAGGAAGAGGAGGTAGAAGAGGACAACGGCGGACGGGACAAGCCCAGACGGAGAGCTGAGATGTAGGACGCTGGGAGGGCATCTGTCGGACACGTGCGAGACAGTGGACAAGGACATCCCGCAGTGCCTTTACCAGGACCACGCGCCGTCAGAGGGAAACAGCCGATCGCAAGAGTCTCTGTGCCTTAAAGCAACGCGTCTTTTCAGATCTTCAGTGAATATATTTTACTATACTGACGAAATATTTTTAGTCCTTTCAACATTCAGCGTGAGTTTGGATAGAGGCCTGTCTGGATTTGAAAAGCGCACAAGCAGGCTGCGAATGTACTTTGTTTTTGTTTTGGTTTTTTTTGAGTTTTGTAAAAGAAAAAGTTAAATTATGTTATGTCCGAATGTTTATCCGAATGTTTCAAAATGACGGATTCATTCCAATCAAGTCTTTGTTATTTATTTTTGATTGGTCAACACTGACAATCATGAAAAACACTTGGATTTTCTAGCTTTTTTTCTATTTCAGATTTTTGTATTCATAGCCAGAGAACACAAGGTCTAGTAGTAGCAGTTTACATGGGTGCCAAACCTAATGCAATCTTCTGTAATTTTGGCCTACTGTACAATGTATAGTGAATATAATGCTGGTTGTTTGTACATTTCTATAGTTTATATGTGTTTTATATGTGTCTGTATGTTTGTTACTGGAACAAAATGTGGAATAAATACAAATGGTAAGAGTTATATGGAGTTAATCTATTATTAATGTTGATTATTTATTTATACCTCAATTAGGTTTGGATTAAACGGCCTGTACCTGGTTATTTTTCATGTATTTGAGCTAAATTTGTCTTGCTCCAGTACAGATTTAGTCTGTAAGTGGCAAAATAAGTCTTCTATGTACTGTCTATATCTAATTATCTAATTATATACTTAGGGTGGTCCAAAAAACATGCACCCTGCTTTAGGATATCACATGTCTAAAACTAAAAAGAGTAAAATTTGGTAAAATTCTGAGTTGATTTAGAGGTTGCACGAGACGCATGAAGTTTCTAAAAATCAATCAAACTTTATTTATAGAGCGCTTTTCATACAAAAATGCAACACAGTGAAACTGCCGTCTTGTCTTGTTATTTTGTCATTGTGCTGGTCATTTGTTGTATGTATTTCCCTTTACTTGTGGCCTTGTCAAAGCCTGATCCCGTCAGATCTCAGAAGCTCAGCAGGGCCGGGTCTGGTTAGTACTTGGATGGGAGACACTGGGAATTCCAGGTGCCACAGGGGGGCGTCGTTGTGTCCTTAGGCAAGACACTTCACCCACATTGCCTAGTCTTTGAGTGTCCTGAAACGCGCAATATAAAACTGATGCATTATTACTTACAGCCAATAATGTTTTTTTTTGTGGAAGGATAATGCAGATTACAACAAAGCAGAGAGGGTCCAGTCACTGAAAATTGTTAATGACACAACTGAAAGCGCTGTAAAGCTGATTCAATCAATTTCAATCAATCAATCAAATTTTATTTATAGAGCACTTTTCATACAAAAATGCAACACAAAGCGCTTTACAGGGATTAAAAAAGAACAGTCCCACATTTCCCCTCCACCCCCCACAAAGCTAAACTAAACAGATGAGTCTAACTGTGACATAACTATCTTGATTTACTACTAACTGAAACAGGAAACTATGAGATTACTACCGTGACATACTATCTTTCATAACTCTTTCTATCTCTATACATCATAACTCACTATACTAACTATAATAACTATAACTAACTTTCTCCTTCAAGTTGTACAAGAACATCGAAAAATGTGCCCTGATTTGAAGAAGGGGAGTGTTGTTATTGTTCTGAAACTCAAAGGTAGAATTCAGGAAGTGAAGATGACAAAAGTTGACTCAGAAACATCGATGGTTGATGGTTTTGTGTGTTGTTATATTTGATAGAGATTTAGCACATTTGTTCTGTGGGGACAAAAATGGGGGATGAAGTTCAGCACCAGTAAAACCAAAGCAACGGCCACAGCTCCTTGAATCCTCTCCTCGATCCTCCACTTTGCAGCTGTTGTCAATGTGTCATATAAAGCGGAAGAAGAAAGAAAACCAGGGAATAAAAGGGTAAACATGAGGGATTCTTCAGGAGGGAGACATCAGATAAAAGAATCAAACTTCATCGGTCTATATCCTCTCTTTTCACTGGTTCTACTTTGCGGGTGGGTCTTCCTCACCCATTTCCTGCAGAATCGAGGGGAGGACTCAAGGAAAACGAAGCGAGGAAAGAGAAATGAGACGCAGCCGTCGTTCTTCTCCAAAGCACAACCATAAAACTCATGAAATGTCCAATTGAGATGATCAGTGAACACATGATCTCAAAGTTGATATGCAAATAAAACATACATTCTCACTGTGAACGGGGTCGCCTCGCTGCAGATCTGACCTGTAACTTGACTTCATAGCTCCACCTGCTTGTCTGCTTCATTTAAAGGTGCACTGTGTAACTTTTCCCGTACATTATTTCTATTACAGGTGGTTTTATAGCTCAAAAATGCCTAAAAAACAGGCATTTTGACTGTGAGCGGGGTCGCCTCTCTGCAGATCTGACCTGTAACTTGACTTCATAGTGCCACCTGCTTGTCTTTTTCATTTAAAGGTGCCTTGAATGTTCCACAGTATGACTTTAAATCAGCTCTACCTCACATTATTTCAATTGCAGGTGGTTTCATAGCTCAAAAATGCCTAAAAAACAGGCATTCTGACTGTGAGCAGGGTCGCCTCTCCGCAGATCTGACCCGTAAGTTGTTCTGGTTTGGTCTCCATGAAGATAGAAAGGTTTAATACGGTGAAACAATCCAGACAAAGCAATTGCAACTCCACAGAGACTAGCAAAGTGACAAACCTCCCGCAGAACTTTCCATAGTGCATCTTTAAGCGAACGTACAGGCGAGTGACATTTTCTCGACTTGACAGTTTCCTGATAAATATTTAAGTCGTGCTCCTCTTCTCCTCGCAGAACCGCTGAAGATGCAAAACCCGCCGTCTGATCATATAAAGGGTGTTCGCAGATTTAAAGCGCCGGCTGCACTAACTCCTTCTGCAATCCTTCCTGTGTCAAGGACGTTTGACTAGGAAAACAAATGCATTATAAATATACTATAAATATTCATTACTCTGTGTATATTCGTGCTTGTGAGTGTTTATATGTTTAGTTTAGAGGCGTTGTATTTGATTTTTACATCTAAAAAAAGCCCCAAAACAAAACTAATTCATTTTAAACAGTTTGCACTTATCTTAAGTTATTCCTTACTTACCTTATGCATTCAGAACATCCTAATTATTCACCACAGTGAGTTTATAAGCGCTTTTAAGCACATTGTGAGTCAATTAAATACAATCAACCCATTCAAATACTGTCAAATACTTTATAAAATACTAAATACTAATAAAATACAACACTAAATACAATACTAAACACAATCAATCAATTAAATACTGTTCCACTTTAACTAGAGGCTTTTAACTGTATGTTTTAATCGTACTTAATTTGTTCATGTTGTCATAAGGCGACATTGGGTATCCAGAAAGGTGCCGAATAAATAAAATGTATTATTATTATTATTTTCACAACTCGTACAGACCACAGTTTTGCCATGAAGGTAAAGCTAACAACAACTAGCATGCTAACTTGCACTTGCACTGATAATTGGACAATAAAACACTTTCTAATTAAATACATTCAGTACACAGCAGACTTATTTTGACCTCGAAAGCTGCTTATACAATATATCTGTACATACATGACACAAATATTATTATATTATTATTATTAAAGTCTGGTACAGGAGCTTTAATAGGCGCTGGCTTAATTACAGAGGAGAATTTGAGTTTAAATATGCAGATAATGTGTGGGAGGGTAAGAGGAAAAGTCATTAGTGCTGTAATAGTATTTGCAGTTTTAACCCAGTCTTAATGAATAGATTCAGTCCTACACACTTGTCAGTACATTATACTTTGTCCTTACTTTGTCTTCCTTAAAGGTGCACTGTGTAACTTTTTGGTTGGGGCTCCGTCGCCTGCTTGTTTCTATAGATATGTCACTGCTCTGATAGGAAAGTGCCACAGTATGACATTAAACAGCACGTTTATTGAAATACTGGTGGTTTTATAACTGAAAAATACCCAGATAAACAGGCATTCTGAGTGTGCGTGGGGTCGCCTCTCCACAGATCTGACCTGTAACTTGGTCCGGTTTGGTCTCCATGACAATAGAAAGGTTTAATACCATACTGTGAAGCATTTCAGATAAAGCATTTGCGCAGCTCTTTCAGTAGATCTTTTATTTACAAAAAAAAGAAAATCTACTTTATTCAGTTGGGGTTTGACAAGTGATCTTCTTGTCATAATCATGTATTTAGACTTGGAATAGAAGTGCCTTGCCCACTGACACAACAAAAGGGACAAAATGAGTCTTTCTGGCTCACAGAGGAGATGTTTCTTCCCTTCTTTTCCTTTTCTATTTCTACCTCTTTCCTGTCAGTAAGTGTTGTGAGATCTCCCTGAGGGACGCTAGAGCATCTGCCTCATATAGAACAGCGAGCCTGGGGAAGACGCTCTCGAACATAACGCGCTATTTCTGTCATTTTTAAGAACTGACAAAGCTTTATTTTATATAAGCAACGCTGTGAAAGTGCTCACGTTTTAAATATAATCATGGGAAATATTTATCATGTAAGATTACGGTCAAAAGTCTGTACTGCACTGTTAAAAGTAAATGTAAAACTGATTCAAAAACAAGCCCTGAGCTGTGTTTTATTTCATTCACATGTTTGATTAATGCTTTATTATTAGTCCGTCTACATCTACAAAGCTCAAAATGCTCCGCTGCACCCTGTGATGTCATAAAGTGGTAGTTTTTAACAGCTACATTTCACCTTTTGTTCTGTAGAGACTGAAATTCCAGGGCTGAAATCATCCAAATGATCTGCTGAAGGTGTGTATAGTTTTTAGCCGTATTTTCAGTTCGAGAGAAGAACCTAAATATGCAGGACTTGTGTGTTAAACGTGTGTGAATGAAACAAAACACAACTCCAGGTACTAGGAGAAAAAACTAGTTATGTTTTCAACGATGAAACAACATTATAACATAGATCAGATCTTAAAAGAAAGATTGATTCATGTCCATAATTGGATGATCAAAATGTATTGCTGCCATAAACAGCTAGTACTACAAAAACTTGGGAACATAACTTATAAATGTCCAAAAATAAACAATTCGAAATAACGTAAATAAAATTCAATTGTAAATCCCCTGTTTTTTGGACTGTAGGTTTGTTATTGTCTCTGTACTGTCTCTGTGTGTCCCCGGTGTCTGCACACAGTGGTGTATGAATGTGTGTGTGTGAATGAGTGATGTGCTCTATAAACATGTGACCATTTACAAGTTTTACAGGCTAATTTTTGTTTGGACCTTTGGATAAACTGTGTGGATCTGCTCCAGTCTCTCTGCACTGAAACAGCTCTGACATCAGTCGGTTTGCACCTCATAAAAACCCACTGTGTTCATTATAGTGTTTATTTGCTGGAGAAAAGCCCTCCCTTCATCAGGCAGGTCCTCCTCCTCTCTCTGTCTCTCTCTCTCTTTCTCTCTCTCCCTCTCCCTGCCTCTCTCTCTCCTTTCTCTTTCCCCCTCCTCTCTCTCCCTCCCCCTCTTTCTCCCTCTCCTTCGCTCCCTTTCTCTCACCTCTCTGTGTCCCTCTTCACCCACTTCTCTCTCTCTCCTTTCTCTACCTCTCTCTCTGTCTCTGTCTTTCTCTCTCCCTCTCTCTCCCCTTTCTTTCCCTCTCTCTCTCTCTCTCCCTCTCTGTTCCCTCTGTCTTTCTGTCTCCCTCCCTCACTCCCTTTCGCTCTCTCTTCCTCTCTTTCTGTCTCTCTCTCCCCCCCCCTTTCTCTCTGTCTCTTCCTCCCCCTCTCCCTCCCTCTCTCTTTCTGTCTTTCTCTTTCTCTCTCTCCCTCTCTCTTTGTCTCTCTCTCTTTCTCTCCCCCTCTCTCTCCCTCCCTCCCTCTCTCTCCCTCTCTCCCTTTCTCTCTTTCTCTCCCCCTCTCCCTCTCCCTCCCCCTCTCCCTCCCTCCCTCCCTCCCTCCCTCTCTCTCCCTTTCTCTTTGTCTCTCTCTCTTTCTCTCCCCCTCTCTCTCCCTCCCTCCCTCTCTCTCCCTCTCTCTTTGTCTCTTTCTCTTTCGTTAGAAAGAGAGAGGAGAGAAGAGAGGAGAGAGAAAGATAGCAGAGAGGAAGAGAGTTGTGAGGGAGCGAGAAAGAGAGAGCATTAGAGCAACAGACAAAGTGAGAGAAGAAGGGAGAGATGAAGAGAGGAGAGAAGGAAAAGAGAAAGAGAAAGAGAAAGAAAAAGAGAAAGAAAAAGAGAAAGAAAAAGAGGGCAGTACTGGTTGTTCCTGTTCCTCTGCAGTGGGACTCGTATTGAACTCACATATTACATAACAACACGAGGTTAGATTTCATGTAGCTGGAAAATGAAACCATGATTAAACGAGTATGAATATGTTAGCGTCATGGAGATGTCACTGCTGTCCCTCTAATGTTCCGAGGTACGGCATTAATATCTGTCTTGTATTTTATCAGCGATATTGCAAACAAAACCAAACCAAACCTGCCTTTTTATTGTGAGCAGGATCGCCTCTCCACAGATCTGCAAACCTGTTTGAGTCTAAAGCCAGGCAAAGCAATAACATCCACAAGAAAAGTTCCGTACTGCACCTTTAAAAAGAGTAATTACATCTCCGTCCGCACTAGCCACCACCGTCTTGGGGAAATATGACTTTTATATGACTTTTCTGTATTAACTACCTCTCCAATCAACCGATTCAAGGGTTTCAAAGGGAAGAAAAGTTAAGGCCGTTGCTATAGCAATTAACAAAACTAAATATTATCTGTTTTCAGTGGTCAGTCGTGCTCAAAATGACGCCATATAATCATAATCTGAAACTTATGAATCTATGATATGTCGTTTTCTCATCAAAAACATACCTGGAGTTGTGTTTTGTCTCATTCACATAATTCCGACATATTCAGGCTGAATTCTCACAAACAGAAAACACTTAGTTCCACTTTGTGATGTCATGTGGTGATACAGGAAGTGCTCCACTGCTATTTTAAACTCCACACACCTTCACTAGAATTAAGTGAATGATTTCAGCCCTGGAATCGTCAATTTCTACTTAACAAAAGCTAAAAGGTGCACTGGAAAAAAACAATATCTCGGTTAGTTAAAATGACCTAAACTAAGGATATTTTACTTTATTTGAGCAGATTCGTCTTGACAAGTGGAATTATCTGCCAGTGGAATAAGTGTTTTTTTCTTAATTCAAGCAACATTTGATTTTATTTCTTATTTTAAGTGCAAAAAGTTATTTTTCTTATTTTAAGTGCTGCAAGATGTATTTTCATAATTAAAGTGCAAAAATCTCACTGCACTGCCAGATAATTTTACTTGCCAAGTTAAATTTACTCAAATCATGGTAAAAACGTTCTCAATCCAAGTCATTTTAGCTTGACTAGATTTTGTTTTTTGCGGTGTAGCTGTTAATTTCCAAACTACCACTACATGACATCACAAGGTGGAACAGAGTATTTTGAGCTATGGAGATACAGACAGACTGATAATAAATGTGTGAATAAAACAAAACACAACTCCAGGTACATTTTGGAGGAGGTAATAATGTTTGAAGACGGCTTGAAGCTCACAAGAGTCAATTTTGCGGAGCTTTAATTATTCAGTCTCGGTCTAACGTCTTTAACAGATCCGTCATTGGCTTTATTGTAGATCCTGGTCGCTCCCCTGTTCTGTGTGCGCTGCTTGTGGCTCATGGGTCATTAGCCAGTTAGCGGAGGACACCAGAGGCCATTATCCACGGGAGTCTGAGCACTAAATGTTTGATAAGTCCTGAGAGCAGACATCCGCTTCCTCTGTATCATACGCCGCAGTTATTCAGCCGACAGTGCGCGGCCATGAATACATATGACAATACGCCATTATATTTGGTGCAACTGCATCTATAAGCGGTTTACATTTTTATTCTGCTCAAACAATGGCTTTGACTCATCTCAACACTGTCACTCATGCGTGTTGTTGTCTCCCGCAGTCGGTTCAGCAGAGTCCTCAGAGAATTGCCGTTTTCAGATCATGCGCGAAAAATTACTTATGAAAACTCTATCTGTCATTCAGTCTATTTAAAGGGTCCATATTACACCAAATTGTATCTATTTTCATCGTCAAAAGCAGATCTGGTATTGTGTTTTGTTTCATTCACACATGTTTAACACACAAACCCTGCACACTCTCTATACCAGTTTTCAAATCTCGACTTAAGACCCATCTTTTCAGAAAAGCCTGCCCCACTTAATTATCCATCTCCTTGCTGATCAGCCATTTTTACTTGCACTGCTTTGTGTAATTTCTTTGTTTTGTATTTTATATATTGCCTGTTTTTAATTGTCTTTGTACGGTGTCCTTGAGTGTCTAGAAAGTCGACTCGAAATAAAATGTATTAGTATTATTGTTATTATATTTAAGCTGTGTTCTTCTTCAAAACTGAAAACCTTGTGATCTAATTAAGTGCTAATAAAGGAAGCGCTCCCCTGTGTTTTTAAACTCCATTCGCCTTCACTACAGTCATGTGAATAATTTTCAGCCCTGAAATTGCCAAATTTTGAAGCTACGTCTTAACTTCCTCACTCCATGGTAGTTGGGACACTAGATGATTTTGTTGACTTACCCCAACTGAACAAAAGGTAAAATTCTTTTTACAAAGGCAACAATTTATGGTTAATCTAGTGTAATCTAAATTATTTGAAGGGACAGGTCAGAATTTTGGAGTTAGGGCCTCATTTCCTCGTGAGCCAGAGTGTTGGAGACGTGTGGAGACACTTTTTTAACTATTCCATCCAGTCCTTGTATTTGCAGAGGTTGCTGGTGCTAGGCTAGTGCATGTCAATGGGCATAGTTGCCACTAAAAACATTATAACTCCAGAATGTTGATGTGAATGTCTGTGTCGATAGAATAATTTTCAAAGTTAAACCAACCGTTGCATTTGATTTATGTCTGAGCAGCAGCAGTGAGTTGTACTTCCTGATAGAAAGCTGCGGACTGATATGTGAGAAAATAGTCCCCCAACATGCGACGATTCATGTGATGCAAGGTTAGTTTTATTTAAAACATTCTATCGACACAGACATTTACATCAATAGTCTGGCGTAATAAATTTGCTTTGGGTGCACTGTGGAGTGGGTAAGACTGTTTTTAGTGACAGGACAACTATGGCCATTGACATGCACTAGCCTAGCACCAGCAACCTCTGCAAATACAAGGACTGGATGGAATATTTATAAAAGTGTCTCCACACGTCTCCAACACTCTGGCTCACGAGGAAATGAGGCCCTATGTCCAAAATTCTGAACTGCCCCTTTAAATTGAGGCAAGAAATTACTTCAAAACTACCACATCTGGAAATGTAGACAAATGTAATAATGTAGAATTACAAACGTGTGAATGAAACAAAATTCAACGCCGGGTATATTTTTGTAACAACATTCTAACATGAAAACTTACATGAGTCAATTTTGTGTAATGTAGAAACTTTAAGACAACATCACATGAATGTAAGAAGATAGAAATACAGTGAGAGCTTCTTTTCTGTGTGAGTTATTACTGAAGCTACAGGAATAGACTCAAACCTGGGACTGAATTGCCAACTTACTGCTAGACCCACTGTTTCCCCGCATTTATATGAAAGGCAACCACGTTATTTTTCTCTATTTATTTTAGAAACGCTGTAAAAACATTAAACAAATGGCAAAATAGCCTGGTATATGTAATAGTAAAAGTAGTGCAAATATTAATAGGTAAAATAAACGCATGATTATAAAATGTCGCAAGTGGCGGTGGTCTCTGAGGTCTGAGGTGGACATGGCACACAGTCTTCTGGCAGTTTGGGAATCCCATCCAGCACCTCCAGCTTTGGCAAACAGGAGAACACCCTGCAGCACAAGTCAGATACAGATTTTTACTTTTAGACCAGATTTAATTTCGACAAACAGAAAATATATGCATTATTTCAGCTACAAATTGTATGGTATTGCCTCCCAGGGCGCAGATATGTTTCTAGGACATCGCGTGTATTTATGGTCTGGCTTAGGGCTTTGCTCTAGTCTATGTTTTATGGTCGTTTTATTCGATTAGGTCATTTTTCAAGAACAAAACATACACTGTCTTTGTCAGTAAGATGGCTGGGGTAGTTTCTGTAAAAAATCTTTCTGATTGGTAGAGGACAGAGACAATAACACGTACAGATGGAGAGTAAAATGAAATGAAAATATATATTCCATATTTATGCCCTAAAACTTAATAAATCAAAATTAAAAGCTATGAGGCTGGTGTAATGTAAATCTCTGTAACTTATTTAACAAAAATACAACATTGACTAACATTGGTAACCTCGCTGTGTAGCTCCTGGTTAGTGGGCACTCACCGGGCGCGGTATTGCGGGCTGTAGGTGACCGGGTTGCGGCTGAGGTTGAGCGAGCGCAGAGGGCTGTTCCCCGGGGCCCTCGGAGCCCCCAGAGCCCCCAGCCCGCACAGGGAGGAGATGGCGTTGTCCGACAGACACAGGTGCTCCACGGCCGGGAGCTTTGGCAGAGCGCGCAGGCTCAGCAGGTGATTACGCTGCAGGTTCAGGGTTCGGCACCTGGATTGGACAGGGATTCAGTCAGACTTTATTTGCGCAGCACTACACAACAGCAACTGGACCAAAGTGCTCTCTAAAAGTGCATTAAAGATGTGAAAACTATCATCCTCACACTAAGTCAATGGTGAACAAATGCGTTTTTAGCAGATACACAAGAAATTAAAGGTCTTTTCTAAATATTTCATAAACATTACTCATTAGAGAAAGGAATGAAGAGGGAGAGAGAAAGGAGAGAGGAACTGTGTGTCTCTTATGGACCTTTACGACTGACGGGGATTTTTAGTGTTGTACGTTGCCTGTGGAGTGTGGACACTGAGCTGAGTGAATGTTAATGGAGTTTTGTGTAAAAGTGACTATGAATTGTGTGGTTATCTGTATGTTTGTGCAGTTGGTGAGTCTGGAAAATTGTATATAGGGTCTGATTATTGTTTAATGTAAATTTTACTGTTTTACTGATGTATTTTTGACCCCTGTGACCCTTTCCCGTGGGACTACGGATGGAAATGAGCCTTCTGGCATGTTTACATTCATGCATTTTGTCATGTCTGTTCATTAACCTGCACTGTCCAAATCAAATAAACGAATAAATAAATGAATAAGAGATGAGTAAGGGAGAGGCATTACCCAATAGTCTCCTAAGATATGTAAGCATGTTCCAATCAAATGTTTCTTCTACTGTTCGTAATAATTATAATGTTCTGTTTCATCCCTTCTAATCGCCAAAGAATGACCATCCGGGGTCCATAAAACGCTTTTTAAGGTGCCCACATTGACAGCAAATATTGTTTAGTTGTGATTTCCAGCAGCTACTACCTTTAATCAGATGAAAAGCAAATCTAAACAGCAGGACCGTACCCCCATCCTATTCCTACACCTTATATTTGCCTCTAAACAAATCACCCGTCAAGTCATTTGTATAAAAGCTTTCTCTCTTTCAACTCCTATTTCCTGATGTTACAGAAATGTGCTTTTTAATCTCCTCCGCAGCCATAAAACCAAAAGACACTTCTCCATCTTCTCTGTATGTTTTTTTGTGTATGTTTTAGCTTCTGGGTGGATTATTTGAGTGGCTGCCAGAGCAGCTTTTTTCACAATACTATAATAGTTTACCACCAATAAGTGCCCCAAAAACCCTCCTGTGGGCTCACCACCTGCAGAGGGGTTCATAGGGGGGGTCAGGTGCTCTGAGGATTGGGCAGCACGCTGCCCCCGCGACCCAGCTGGATTAAGCGGGAGAAGATGGATGGATGGATGGAAGTGCCCCAAAAACACATATAAATCAAATGCGATGCTATGTTACGTTATTATTTCTGTAATATATGCTGCAGTCTTTACCTTGGCAGTCGTACGGAGCTCAGATCAGTGAGGGAGTTGTCCACCAGTTGCAGTTTCTCCACACGGATGAGCCTGCGGAGAATTCTGAGGAAGTTCTCTCTCTGATATGGATCACCTAAATCCTGGTAGGACAGGTTCAACTCCTGATACAGGACAATTATCAGAAAACGGTTAACTTTTTGTCAATTTTGTGTGTATTTAAGAACTGTAAAATATGCCGTAATGTACAAACCACACAGTTTTCCCAGTTCTCCTGCAGTCTCTCCTCCCAGCTCTGGCCCTCTCCCTCTCGCCTCCGCCGGGCTCCTCTCTCCACAGACACTTCATGACCCACTCTTTCAAACAGCTCCTCATTGGATGGACCTTTACGGAGAAACGTGCACATATAGTCAGCCATGCAGTCTGTGTCACTAAATATTCATCTGAAACTTTCGTGGTGGGATAGAGAACCTTCTCGGACTCTAGGGCAGGTGAGCTGGTCACCGGTCACATGACACTGCTCCAGGCGATGCCACGACACGAACTGAAAGCGACTGGATGGAAGCTGAGGAAAAAAGGTTAAACAGGTATGGTCAGTGCTCCCACTTTGATTTAACAAGGAGAAGAAAGAGAAATTAAAGCCTCATGTTCACGAATGTGGTCAGATGAGTGGCTGAAAAGCTCAAACAAATCTATTCAGGTAGATGGAGGAAAACAGTGGATTTTCAGGATATAAATTTGAAGGTTAAGCAGTATAATAGTACTTTTTACTGTTTTTTATTGGCCCAGAATGTCTTATAATATTCATTTATAGCTATTTGAATTGGTCTTGTGATACTTTTTTGCTGTTTTAATGAGATAAATATGTATTTCCAGTCTCTACACTAGTATCAGTTGATATCAAGCCAAAGTTTTGTGTTCAGAACTGAAAAAAGCTGCATCAGTAAATCTTCTTGACCCACCTGGGAAGTAATGATCCATTGATGAAATAAACTAGTAATGGAAGTCAGTGGATTTTTTTTAGGGCTTATGACTCTTGAGTGCAAATGTTTACAACTATAAAGTAAAATACGGCCTTCAGTTTTTGTAGTCAACAGTTTTCACACACAAAAATAAAGAGAATAATTGGGCTACAACCCCATTGACCCTGTACATGCTTCCTGGTCACCTTTACCCTGTCTGTAACACTACACTGCTCTTTGTGAGTGGACATCAGTCTGTCCCCACCTCACCTGACCCTCACTGAATGGACGCCCACAATGCACCGGCTCTATATTACCAGGCGAATACAGCGGCTAAGAGACCAACACCAGGTTCGCTTTAAGAGTCTGAGGATACGGTCTGCTGCTGTATGGATACTTGATTTGTGGACATTGCACTGTTTACATGTCTTTTATGATGCATCATTTAAAAATAAACTGCTTTTGTACTAATCAATGTGAAACAAATGAAAATAATTCACCAATTCATTGTTTTTTGTACATATTATTGTGGCCAACTTTTGGTTTAGAAGCTCAGACTAAAACAGTTTCTGATATAATTCTAGTTTAGCTTTAGGGGCTCTGGTGTGTCTGGGGTGCATGAGCTCGTGTGGTACTCACAGGTGTGGGTAAGAGCCCAGAGTCCGGGCTGCGCTCCACACACAGAGGACTGACGGTGCCAGCGAGCTCCGAGCACTGAGACGAGTGGGACTTGGGCAAACTGCTGCTCTGAGTGTTCACACCCGAGGAACTGTGAAGGACACAAACACTTCAGATACACCTGTCTGTGAAGGCAGGTACCAAACTACACCTGTCTGTGAAGGCAGGTACCAAACTACACCTGTCTGTGAAGGCAGGTACCAAACTACACCTGTCTGTGAAGGCAGGTACCAAACTACACCTGTCTGTGAAGGCAGGTACCAAACTACACCTGTCTGTGAAGGCAGGTGCTAACTACACCTGTCTGTACAAACAGGTATGAATCAGTTTCACCTGTCTGTAACACACATCTGTAATGTGAATGAGTTACACTTGTAACGCAGATGAATAAATGACACCTGCATGAACATGAGCATGAACCTTCTCCTGTCAGGAACACGTGCAGCTGTAGCGTTTTCTGGGTTACAGCTCTGCCCCGTATCAGAACAGGGCACCCACATTTGCCCTGTGCATGAACGGGTGAAGCTGAAACAAAAGCCCTGCAGTGAAACCCTGAGCACTGCCTCGCAGGTTTGGGTTACAGTGAACGGGCCTGACGGAGCTGATTAGGACCCGTTGCCATAGCAGCAGGCGACACCTGAGCAGGGACTATTAGTTTAAATTTGGCCCAGTTCATGGGACGCGTCAGCAGCCGCAGGGAGACTCCGTAATGCAATCAGAAGGCTGTAGGTGGAGATTAAACTGGTCACAAAGTCAAATGAAAATGTTAAAAGTAAAAGAAATAAACTATCCATCCATCCATCCATCTTCTCCCGCTTAATCTAATAATAAATAAACTATGCTAATATAAATTAAATGTTTAACAGAAATGCCAGGCTGTAATGTTACACACATGTAATGGGTGCTGGCTGTGCTCACCTTTCGGACATGTCCCAGTGTTGTGCAGATAGTTTCCAGTTGTTAAGTCATAGTACGAGGCTCGGTTCAGCCCTGCGCTGCTGTCAGACTGACCCATGGAGCCTGCAGTCCTGTATTAGAGCGGTTATTAGAAAGAGTTCAGCTCCTGTGCTGCTGAGACCAGTGCGGCCCACAGCTCCTGTGAGACCAGGGTCAGGACGTGCGACGCTCCCGAGCTCCGCTGATCAGCTGATCATCCAGCGCTGTTGCCTGGCAACGCTGCCCAGGTATCCGCTGTTTACAGGGAGGAGCGAGGGAAAGACGCTGGGACAGGAACCTGCTCACATTTTAAACAGCTTGGAGTGTCACATACGTACAAATAAATATCAACTATGTATGCATTCATTTAAATAGGTCATAAGTAGCCTACCCTAAATAAACACTGATTTTTAAGAGCTATCCTTGCATAGCACAAGAAAACCACCAAAAGTCCAGATTACACCCTGCTGACAGCCTTCAGAGTCAATCAGAACAGGCCGACTCTTGCTCCTGGGTTGCATCATAGACTTTTGTGTGATGCACAAAGAGCACTGTACTGAAATAGAATAGATCTGTACTGAAATAGAATAGATCTGTACTGAAATAGAATAGATCTGCATATAGTTTGGGCAAATTTTATAAAACTTTAGTGGGAGTGAGGTTTTTGTGATCTTTGACATTACATTAAATTACATTACACAGGGTAGGAAGCCACAGTATGAAGATCCCACAGATAAACCAACAGAGTTCTGAATAACAGTAGCACTAAACACCACACACCACACCGGCTCGTCAAAGCCTGATCCCGTCAGATCTCAGAAGCTCAGCAGGGCCGGGCCTGGTTAGTACTTTGATGGGAGATCACTGGGAATTCCAGGTGCCACAGTGGGGCGACAGTAGCAAAAACTGTCATTGTGTCCTTAGGCAAAGCACTTCACCCACATTGCCTAGTATGAAAGTGGTGTGTGCATGGCAGGACTCCCTTGAAAAAGAGATTAGTGATCTCAATGGGACTTTCCTGTGTAAAGAAAGTTTAAAAACAAACACAAACAAATGAACTATGCTATTTTAACTACAATTATTACATTATAACATTAACATCTATGTTTGTTTTGTTTGTTTATCCTTAAAGTTCTTTCACATTTTGAAAAGAAAGACACATTGTTAATGGGAAAACATTCCAGTTTTATTGAGTATAATACAGCTGGTGCCGCCTGTAGGTTTCCTCTGCACATCCTCGACTCGTACTGAACATCCATTTCCCTACTGCCCCTGCATCATGCTCACTCCGTCTCCATAGCAACCGACCTTAGTTACGCAGTGGGCTCTGCTCACTTGTGATGCCCGGCCGGGGTCCAATCAGCCCCACATATGTGATAAGGCAAATTCATTCAACAGTGGTAAAGCCTATAGTGTAAAAAATATTATTACTAAGACCGGTGTATAAGGACAAAATGTTTATTCAGCAATAAATACTTAGCATATATATAGAACACACTGCCAAATGTACATGAATAATAAAATAGGTTAAAAGTTTACAGTGTAGTAAGTAAAAAGATTAAATACTGTTAAGAAGAGATTTGTGCATCTATGAGGGTGCAAGTAACTACTAAGCTGCTAAACTTAAAGGGCTGCGCATGAACTGCAGAGTACCTCCATGGTTTTTCGGGTAAAACTCAAGACCATTTTAATACTACTTGAAACAGAATTTAAAGCCATATTGTGGAGGGCCTGCGCTTTCATAAAACATTTCATTTATATGCAGGTAATGTTAGCAACAGCAGGCCAACAAATACTTTTATGACCTTGATTTTAAACCTTGGAGATACCCTGGTTTACCGTTGTGTTCTTTCTCATATACAAACAAGCTGAATGAGAGATTATTTACACTTTCCGCATGTCTGTATCCAAGTGTTTAAAGCTTCCAGTATCAAAACTTCACATATTAGTATTTCAATATAGAATTTACCGTAGAACATCTGTGAAAGAGTATAAAACACAGCTGAAGATTGTGAGAGAGGATAGGTAGCGTTTTATGATGTCAGAAATCCCGATCTGGCTGAGAGGTGGCGATCACCGCACGGCGATGTTATATCGAATCAAAGTCCTCGATGGGCTCCACCACTTCAGGGGTCATGACCCTGCCCATAAACAGGATGGAGCCTGGAAAATAATAGATAATGTGTACAACAGCTTGAAACATACCCCACGCAGCAGGTAGTAAAGGTCCTAAAGTACAAAAATATATAATAATAATAATGTTGTTACCTCATCAAAAACACACCTGGAGTTGTGTTTTGTTTCATTCATGTTTGAGTAATCCTTTATTATTAGTCTGTCTACATCTCCAAAGCTCAAAATTCTCTCAAGTTAGCAGCTACCTTTTACCTGTAGTTCAGCAGAGATCAGCAATTCCAGGACTAAAATTATCCAAATGATTCTAGTGAAGATGTAGGAGTTTCAAAACACAGTGGAGCAATTCCTGTATTTGTGTTTTCAGTTTGAGAGAAGAACTCTGTCTAAATATGCAGGATTTGTGTGTTAAAAATGTGTGAATGAAACAACACAACTCCAGGTATGTGATGAGGAAACATTATAACACAGATGTTATGGCCCCAGGCCTCCAGTTCTTTGACTTTTGTGTGTTGTAATTCCTTTTTCTTGTCCCTTGGATTCCTGCTGGGAGAGCACTAGTCCTCGACTGGTGGGACACTTCAGCCCTTGGCCACTCCCACCTCACCTCTATTTAAGGAGATTTCTGTTCGGGGCAGATGGTTTTTGTGGCCATTTTGTGTTTGTGTCTCTGTCAAGTTTGTACTTGACTCTGAAAAAAGGCACTAGTTTGTTGTATTTAATGTGTTAGTTTAGTTTGTGTCTCTCGTTCTGTCACTGCTGTGACTCTGTGTTTATGAGACACTCGTCAGTACTGACTTTGTTGGTTTAGTTCTTTGTTGTATGTTTAGTTGCTTAGTTTACTTTGCCCTTTGTTACCCTTTTTGTTTAAACCTTGTAAATATTGTTTGCTGTATATATTTTAGATCCCTTTTTGTTTAATTTACCTTGTACATCCCTTTTAATTAAATTACTTTATTCCATATTTTCAATCTTGTTTTTTTGTTACTTCCCTTGCCCCTAGCAGAGCTGGGTCGTAACAATAGATCAGAAAAATTGCATAATATGAGCCTTTTAAAGTTAATAATCATGAAATGTGGCCAGTATCAAGTATAAAAGGAAAATTACAGGTTATAATAAAACAGCGCATTAAATATCTGTCTATGGAAATTAAATTCCACTGAAGTACTGAACTACTGAATTTATGTTTTTAATAAGCAAACAAAAAATTGAAATCATAACTTTTTAAAAATGTGTGAATAACTGGCATGATGAGATGAATTTCTGTTCCATGTGGGAAGAAATTTAACATAAGAAAAGGGAGAATTGTGTACAAAACTTTCTTGCTTTCCTGGGCACATCCTATCAGTCTGTAAGCGCGTCTACCTGTCTGTTTGTTCCTGATGATGAAGAAGAAGGGATGATCCGCCATCACTTGTGGGTACAGCACCAGAGTCCGAGTTAGGGCAATCATTCCTGTAAAAAAAAAAAAAAAACATTAAAAAAGGTGTTAAATTGAGAGAAAAATGCGCCTTCATTCGAGCGTAGTGAACTGAAGTCAAACCTGTGGCGGCCGCTCCCTCTGCCCCCTCCTCTGTCACCTCCAGATAGGCCTTCAGCACCGCCTTACTCAGGTACAGGTCCTTTCCGTCTGAAATTAAACACACCACAAAGAAGTTTATTTTTAGAGCACAATTAATTTAAGTAATTCATATCCGGTGCACTAAAATCACATTACAAATAAACAAAGAGAAGAGTGTAGATACAGTTAGTAGAGTCAATAGAGGAGGACAAAGATACATCCAAAGGTACATTTAAAGGTCTTAGTGGCCCAGAATTGGACCCTCTTCCTATTAATTTATACGGGAGGGGGGTCCATTTGAGTATTCTTGCCCCAGGCCCCCAAATTTCCATAGACGTGGCTGCATACATTCATATGAAGAGCTAAACAGAACCGCTTGGACCCTGGATTTACACATTGTGAAAGTCGAGGCGTGTCTCAAGTCTTCAGGAAAACTGTTACAGACTTTAGCTCCATAAAACTGAAACGCTGATTCCCCACGATTAGTCCTGATTCTGAGGACCTCAGGGGCCGACGTCTTGCTGGTGCCCAGAGAGAGAGATGGTTGATACGGCACTAACAAGTCAGAGATGTAGAATTGAGCCACAGGAAGCAAATAAAATATAGTCAGTGGGTACTTAAACAAAAAAAATGTATGGATAAAAAAAATAATTCAATAAAATTTGGAGTGACCTGAACAGCAACCACAAAACATTTTATTTTAGGTAAGAAGTCAGTTAGTTGAGACCCCATATGGAAATACCTCCAATATCTTAAGAATAAATCCATATAGAACAAGAGACAGTTTTCCATCCTGACAAATCCTTACATGTGATTATGAATATATATGTATGTATGTATGTAGGTGTGTATTTATGGGTATATATGTGTATGTACTTACATATGTATGTATTTATGTGTTTATGTATGTGGCAACCATGTGTAAAACAATTGGGGAAGGACACAATATTTTTAATTTTTAAAACTTCAGCCTACTCCTTTTGAACACCAGAAATAGTCCCAAACATGTACATATCCTTATGATAGATGTTTGTAATGTACTTTGCTCAAACAAAAACAAAAAATGAAAACTAATCAAATAATCTGTAGGGTTTTTTGAGAATATTAGTCTGCTCAAAAATGGAATGGAAAACAATGAAGCTTTATTTTTGTAAAACTGACAAAAAAACCCATCAAGAATGTCTTTGATTCTCTTTACTTTATGGAGCAGTAAAAGATTTGGGTACATTTTTGCTTTTGGCTTTTAGCACACTAAACTGTGCGCACACAAAGCTCTATTTTAAGTTATGTGACAATCCTTATGCGCCTGCTCAGGAGCCAGTTACCTTGGTTACACTGGGGACATTACTGCAGCCGAGCGTCACAGATATGCAGATACACGGCTCTTTGAACGTGATTTTCATACCAGTGTTATTGCTTAGACGTTACCTGTCATCCCAGAGAGGTCTGCGTTGTTGCTAAAGATGCTCTTGACTCCCAGCTCCTGCAGCAGGTCCTTCAGGTCGATGCTCTGCTCCACTTTGAACCTGAGATGAGACACAATATGCACTATAAAGCTGGATATCGAAGATTTAAAGGGCTCATATTACACTATTTTCTGATCCATGTCATAAAGCAGTTTCCTCATCGCATGTTATAAAGTAGTTTCCTCACAGCACAATTCCAGGTATGTTTTTGATGAGGTAACAACATTATAACATGACTTGAATCTCACAAGAGTCAGTTTTGCGTAATATAAGACATTTAAATGGCACATAAGTGTAAATTAAAATATAATGCTGCACTACCACATGGAAAGCTTCTGGGAGATTGGCAAACAAACATGCAGTTTTTTAACCACTATTACAAATGTTACCAGAAAAAAACACATTTGATTTGAAAATGTTTACTTAATGACAGAGTTACTCAAGTAAAATAGAAGTATCAAATGAAAAAATCGATTTCTAGTAAAAGTATTAAACTACCAGTTTAAAAATGCACCTAAAGAGTAAAAAGTAAAAGTATTTTCCAGAGGGTTTTTTGTGATTTTTTAAGCAATTCAGTTGATTTCTTTATTTTTCTAGCTGTTTTTATGTATGTGGTTTGCTCAAAGTTGGGGCGGAAACTCAAATAAAATGTGCTAAGAAAGTCTCAGCCATTTCCAAGTACTTTTTATTTTTCAGTCCAAATGTAGTGGAGTAGTACACATACACGTTCTCAAATGTAGTAAAGTAAAAGTAAAAAGTATCCACTGTAAAATGTACTAAAAAGTACAGATACCTAAAATCTATATTTAAGTATTATACTTTAGTTACTTTCAGACTGCAGGACTTATGTTCAATTCAGATTTTTTTGTGAAATCTGTTTTTTTTGTGAGGTTGTTCACATTTCCAGTTAAATGCGGCATGTGTGTGATCTCCAGTGTGAATTTTAAACACCCCAAAAGTGTCCCACATGTGCATGGGAGAACACGACGACGTCACACGCAGCCAGTGCACTCAGTGTGTACGGAAGTCGCCTAAACATGGACGATAGCATTGAGCACCTGGCAATTTTAAAGTTGCCACTCTCGTACCACTCGCACAGGAGGAAACACATCTTTGGCTGCCTTTTTCTATGAGCAAACACGCCAGCGTTTTGGCTGTATTGACTCGCAACAGGAGCTTGTTACAGCACAATAGCCAAACACTTGCTCGTTGATGTCATGTAGGTCAAATGAATGCGACCTGGCTGTTCAGACTGAAGTCGTGTGGCTATTTATTGGTTTTAGGAGCACATATCCAAGTGGCCTGGGTCGCATTTGAAAAAATCTGATCTGTGTCATTCATTAAAAGATCAGGTACAGTTGCATAGGGGTGAAAATATTGGATTGGTTCACCTCAGGGTGCAGACTGAACGTAGGCTTAGTTACTTTCCAAATGTCTGGGTAATTTAATGTATGTGTATTGACAATTTTCACAACCTCAGTGCTTTCATGAACAAAAATATTAGATCAAAAGACTTCAGCACAGCCAGAATTTTTCCTGAGCGTTCCTGAGATTTGAAGTGGCTGCAGTTCTTACTTGGGGAGGTAGACTTCCACCTTCTGGCGCTTGACGTTGTTGGCCCACTCCTCCAGCAGGGGGGCTTTGATGATGGGCTCCAGTGTGGCCAGAGGCACCTCCTGTCGCGGCAGGATGATCATCATGGACATGTCCTCTCCCTCGTACGGCATCTCCAGGACCTGGTAAACTCCGCCCGCTTCCTGGGAACCGTCACTGAACTCACCTGGGGGAAAAAGCAGGATATACACTCAAGTCAAAATACATTTAAAGTGTGATATTTTGTTGAAGTAAACAAAAACGATAAAACTGAAATCAAACCATAAAGCAGAATTATCCCCCCCAAAAAACAATTCTAAATGTGTCATACTGTTAAAAATACACAGAGCAATAAATGAATGACAGAATACAACACTTATATTTGATTTGAGTCATAGAAGTTCAACATTCAACACCTCAAATATCATCGTAGAACAGAAAAACAACCACAAACTAGAACAAAGTAAAAGTACCCATAAGAAATATTGGCCAAAAAGAAATATTGTTCCATCTGTCATATATGAACAATAACTCAGTATAGTCATTATTATGATAGGCCTAGTGGGGAAGAACATTAGAAAATTATATATTTCCTAATTCCAGTTGTAATTGGATTAGTAATTTTGCAAAATTTAAACAAGAGTCCTGCATCTGAGAACATGTTTGTTGTAGTATTGCCAGAATACCAAAATTTCAACCTCGACTCCGATGCTGATACTCCAGACCAATTCCTAAGGATAAATAAATAAGGATAAATAAATAAAATGGTCTTTTGTGGTTTTACACTAGTTCTGATACAGAGCAAGACCTTTCTAAAGTTAAGAATTTCAGGAAAGGTTGAATTATTATATTTTTGTGATTTTTTTCTGTATTTATGCATCAAATTAGCATCTAGTTTCAATACTACTACTTTTAGTATTGAGTAATATCTGGGTATCAATACTTTTGTATAAAACCTGCAAAACGCTGTAGTTTAGACTTCTGCAAACTCTCAAAATTGGACATCGGGGAGACATTTTATAGTTTGCAGGGTAATAATAATTGTATTTCTTTGAGACAAAAATCAATGATAGCATTTAAAGTGATGGTTAGCTGGTTGATTAGCTTTTGGGATCAAGAGAAACATATTTGTGAAGGAGAATAAATAATCTCTATTGATCTATTAAATCTGAGTGATTTGTCAACTCCAACAACCCAGCAACTAATCTTATATTGACAAGCTCTCTCAGTTTCCCGTTTCATTACTATGCATTGTGGGTAACTGCGGAGAGGAGCCAGAGGTCCCCCAAACATTTGACTGAACCGCTGCTGCGTTCTGCTCGAAAACACAAATGCAAACAGTGGCTGATCCCGGAGGAGCTGTCCCTGTTCTGCTCTCACTGAAGCTGGCGGCGCGTTCACATCAAGCTGCTGAGGAGGCGGACGAGGCGTGCTGCAAATACAGAAATATCCTCCACCTAAGCGGGGAAAGTGAGGAGGGTTCTTAATGCTGGTTCTCCTTAAAAAGGCTCAGGTACAACATTTGCAATTATAAATGAGAAAAGTAATCTACTCACAGCTACTTCCTGTGCTTCTAAACGCAAATGAAAATGGTGAATTAAATGGTAGGAAATGCACTGTAATGTCTTTTGCAAACAATATACCCATGGGCCTTATGCATCTCTACAGATCTGTTCTGACCAAAATGCATGTGATTCTTATATTAGTTTAGTAAATGGTATTATGGTGTGTAAAGTATTTATTGACTATTTTTTTAATTAAACAGGGACAATGCATGTTAATGAACAGATAAGCATATATGGCATAAATGTAAAAACAGCGGATTATAGCAGGATGTTAATTTCTATCTGTTGTCCCAAGGGTTTTGGGGGAGGCAGGGGGAATGTGCAATACAATAAATATTTGATTCGTATATACACTACTATAAAAAGTAAGTAACTAACTATATGCTCCCCTTTAAAATTAAATGTGATCAGTGAGTCTTATATCCCAAACAGCATTTACGTATGTGTGAATTTGATCAGAAGTTTAGTAAATAGCACATAAATTGGCTTTGACCACCCAATTTTAAAACTTGCTTGTGACTGGATAATAAATCATTCATAATATTTTAAGTACAACATATGTGGCCACTTAAAGGCTCTGTATATGATTTCTTTCCACTTGGGATTTCACTCATCGCAGTGAATAATCAGGAGGTAAGTGGGGATTTTTTCTCAAACCATTTCTGTTTTCCATATTTTTAAGACAGCAAAACTTTTAGTGCAAAAAATGTATGCAAACAATGCAGATTCTTATGGGAAAAGTATCCTGTTTGTAGTGTTGAGTCGCAACAAAACTGTCAGCACAGAATCTGGTTCTACAGCATATGAAAAAGAGCCCCGCTAATACTGTATGACGTTGACAAAGTGGCTTTCAAAGCTTACTAGAGAACCCAAAAAGGCATACCAAAGTAGTTTGTGTAAGTGGAGAATTTCTGTAACAGCGAGAAGCCTTCCCCAGGAATCAAACTCCGCCTATGAATATTTTAGATCAAGGATTAAGATTTTAAATAACCTCAGGAAATATGGGTTGAAAAATCAAGGATGAAAAGAGCCCTGGGAAGTGTCTTTTTGCACCGCCGACATGAGGGGCGTTTGCGTACCGTAGGAGAAGTCCCCCTGCTGGTACATCATGAGCGTCTGCACCTCGGAGCCATCGTCCCTGCTGAAGGAGAAGGTGCGAGTGTTTTCTGGTCGGAACTGGTTTTTCCAGGAGCCCCTGAAGTAGATGGCGTTCACCAGGGTCAGACGGGTCACACTGCTGAAGTCCTCTGGGGAGAGCAGCTCGCGGATCTTACCTGAAGACGAGACAATGGGTTAAATTATACATTAGTATTTGAAATGATGAAATACGCACTATTTAAGTTATGTGTATTTAATTACCGTAAATTCCGGACTACAGCGCGCACCCTATTAAGAGCCGCATGCTCAGATTTATGAAGAAAAATCAATTTTGTAATTATATGAGCCGCACCATATTATAAACCGCTGGCCAAAAACTAGGCGGGGGGTTCGCTTCTGCGTCCCCGGCGCCTGGAGCGCCTCCGGGATGGGCCGCGGACGCGGTCCCCCGCTGAACTCTGGGGACGGACTCGCTCACTGGTGACACTTGGGACACACACGCGCCACAGGCACTTACACACCTTCACACACTTGGGACACACACACGCGACATGCACATACACACCTTGGCGCTCTGGGAATAAACCACGGTAGCGATCGCTTTAGCCTTCAGTCTGATTTGTACAGTGCGGCCGCCTGCTCTTTGCGTGTTAACCCAGTCCTCCAGAAAGTTTTTAAGCTCAGGCCATCTGCTATGGTTACCTCTGAAAGATTTGGTTGTCTTTTTACACTGGCTCAGTTCTTCTTGCTGGAGCCTCCACCTTCGCACTATCTACTCGTTTATGCCAATTTTACGGGCAGCAGCTCGATTTCCTTCTTTAACTGCCAGAGTGATCGCTTTTAGTTTAAAAGCTGCATCATATGCTTTTCGTCTGGTATTCTCCATGTTGATGAGGGTTAGCAGAAAGACTGAAATAAGGAAGTTGTGATTAATCATACAATTTCATTGGACCTCAGTGAACTACTTATTCATTTTATTGGTCCATGTTTTTCCCGCAATGAAAAAAAAAATAAAAAAGCCGCTTCATATTACACGCCGCAGTGTTGAAAGTGTAGAAAAAAAGTAGCGGCTTGTGATCCGGAATTTACGGTAACCATTGAGCAAAGAATCAGATAAAGTTCAAGTGGCACAATGTTGTAGCATGAAATGAGACAGAAAAAAAGTCTCCCCACTTTGAAGTAAAGCAAGATATTCCCTCCTGGCCTATGTACTAGTGCTTACGAATTCATTTATGGTCTTTCCTCTTTAATTCTTTTTGAAACATTAAAACAATTCACTGAGTTCATATCTCTAACAAATTATATTATGTCTCAAAATGTATTTAAAATTACTTTAAAAATTAAATTTTGAATTGTTGAATTATGGCAATAATTATGCATGATTAAGTGTTTAATTTAACATTCAGGGACCCTGTGTGAGCTGGATCCTTTTCAGAACAGAACTCATGGGTAACCTGCTTACAGCCCCATAGTTTTACTCATGAAATGTGTGATATTGGTACACACTGCACACTGCACAGTCTAAAAACTGCACACAAGCCAGTCCTTACTCTCAGTGTGATTCTCCACCCAGTGGTTGATGTGCTGGGCCACTGCAGCCGACTGGCTGAAGTCCACAGTCTCCACCTGAGCTTTGAAGTACTTCCTCATGAGGTGCACAAACTCGGGGCTGAAGGACACACCCTGCTGCAGGTACAGGCTGTTGGCAAACCTCACCACGTACTGAGCCTCATCCTCGGACAGCGCTGTGGTCAGGTTCTGGAGCAGAGAGAACTCCACTCCTACAAACAACACACAAATACTGTCAATAATGATGCAAGAAAAATCACTGAACGTCTAAACATCTTAAAAATTAAATGCAGTTATTGACTCTCCAGTCCCAAAAGAGGAAGATCCCTCTGCCAAATCTATGCACTTATCTATGTAATGCAATGGATTCTTCGCTGTTTGGGGAAAACCTTTTGTGCCTGTGGAGCTAATGCAGTGTATATGTTTTTATTTGACCAATTCAGGATCACTTTCGAGGACAATTTTTATTTTTTATCAGATCTACCAATTATTATATTACCCATCACCTACACCTTAGCACAGAAATAATGACTCTTATTCTGTTACTCTTACTAAATAATACTGTTCCTAATGCCACAAGTTGTAATATGTTATTCAATTCAACCTGCCATGATCCAAACTGTGTACATATGTGGAAAATGATCTTGAGTTTTTCCGCATGTGTTGACTGTGTTTCGCTAGGACAAAAAAGTTAAATGTATTAATTATAAAAGTCAGAATCTTACTTGTTTTCATTCTCATCCCATCCCAAGGAAATAAAACATAACTTAACGCTTCACGTCTCACCTGGCATCAGCTGACTGAAGCCCACCGTCTGCCTGATCTCCTCCAGCGTGTTCCCCCGGGCCCCCAGCTCCACCATGCCCAGGGCCACAGCCACGCTCAGGGGGGAGATGATGATGTTGTCCTGGCCCACCCTGGCCTGCAGCTGCTGGTACAGTCTGACCGAAAACTCCGCCGTGATGTCCTCCGGTATGTCCGCCGCCCGGCAACTGTCGCCCGGCAACAAGACGGAGAGGAGGAGGAGCAGCAGCGGGGGGACCATGATGGACATCGCAGCAGCACGTGGCGCACGCAGAGCCGACTGGCAGAGAGAGAGGGGAGCCGGGCATTAATCAGGGGGGCAGTCAGGAGGGAGAGAGATATTTGGGCGAGGCAATGACAGAGGAGGGCTAGGGAAATGAGAGGAAGAAGAGAGGGCGGACTGACGGATGGAGCGATAAGGCACACACAAGATTATTGCGTCAGGGAATGTGAGGGAGTGAGGGAGTGAAGGGCAAGAGGATTTTGGAGAGGGATGGAGAAACAGATGGACGATAGAAGGACGAGGAGTGGAGGAGAGAAAACACGAGTTAATCGTTGAGCGCTGGACCGAGAACTAATGAATGAAGATTAGAATGTTCTGTCAAGCTGTAGAGTGCACTGCAGAGCCAGCCCGAGTCCAACACAGTTTGTTAGCAGGATATATAAAGTCTTTCCCCATATTCATCCAAAACCAGTCTTTAAAAATGACCCAACGCCATCTGTGCAGATTAAACTACTTTTGAATGACTCTTGACAACCAGATTCATTCAAAAACAAGTACTATGGTAGATGCTCTAACATGTGGTGCACTGACATAAAAACATGCACTGTAGGTGTGAAAGCGGAGTGCGTGTGAGTGTTGGTGGCAGCTCACTACCACCGGGTATGGAGTGAATGAGCAATGCTCTGTTAATAATGCTCTGTAAAGCATCTTTGAGGACATGTGTCTGTGAAAAAGTGCTGTAGCTGCTGTAGTAAAGTGACCTTGGGTGTCCAGAAAGGCGCCAAATAAATAAAATGCATTATTATTATTATTATTATTATTAAAGAAAAAAAACACACATTTTGTCTCTCTTGAACCACATTGGTTTACAGATGAGATATTCTGCAGGTATTTACATTTATGCTGTTACATCATCAAAACATGCCGTGTTTTTGGATCATCACATGCGGCTGCACATTTGCACATTATGGACAATCCTTTGGTTCATAGCAGACGGGCATTTCAGTCATTCACAGGATAAAGACAGATGCCCTTTCATCCCTTCCCCATTACAATCACTTTAACCACTTAATCTCCTTGTAGCATAATAAACCTGTATTTGCAGGCTATTTTAAGCTCAGAAACATACACACCTTACCATCATGCTGATGCTGCGGTTGCTAAGCAACATTGTTCCCGTTCTGAGCGAACAGACAGAGTGATATATACTTCCTCAGAGCCTCTCCTGTGCCTGTTAATCACACATTCTTCCCCTTCTCTGTGAGCTGATGTACTCTGTGAGCTTTAAAGCAGCACTGGAACCTGCTGGCTCTTCCTGTATGTGCCCCAGACTCTCACAGCGATGACAATGTCCCAACAACAACCAACAACAAAGAGCAGCAGCCAGAATCTGTGTGGCTCTAGTTTGGCATGTGCCCACACCACTGCAGTGAGCTCCACTCTCGCACAAACACAAACACATGGGGCCATCAAAGTTAGAGGCCAGAACAGAATGCTCCCGGTCAACACTGCACCACAGTCATATTCACTAAAGCAGTAGAAAGGACCACTTTGATCTGCACTGGACTCGAATGACTTCTAAGTTATAAATAATAAGTTAAGGTTACAGTTACTTTTACCTTTCTGAGTGATCTGACCTTTTTATAAACATTTAAAGATCACTCCAGGGCTGCAGGATTAATCACAAAGGTTGCACAAAGGTTTTAAGTGCCACAATTTCATTCACAAATCAAAATATCCTCTTATTCTGCATAAAATGTCTAACCTTGTAGTTTAGATGTGAACAAACATTTCAAAATGCATGTCAATCTTGTATGAGTTTGAAACATGAGCCTTTTTTCCTTTTGTCAATGCTCCAAGGCATGTTTAAAATGTGAATTTTGAACAGGATCCTTTTATTAAAACTAAAATCGCAACGCTTGTCAGAAAATTGTTCAACTCCATCACTCAGATCACTCAGTTACAATGTAAAGATTCCACTTTTTTGTACTATTTTACTGTCAAATGCTTTTCTCTACCTTTCTACAGTATTATCATGAAGACCTAACCAGACCAAGTTACAGGTCAGATCTGTGGAGAGGCGACCCTGCTCACAGTAGGAATGCCTGTTTTTCTAGGTATTTTGAGCTGTAAAACCCCCTATAATTTAATAAATGTAAAGCAGATCTGTTTAATGTCATACAGCGGAACATGCCAGGACATTACACCAGAAAAGTTACACAATTTGCATTTAATGTAAGAGACTCCACTCAAGAAACCTTCAGTATAAGCACAAACTTTTTAAAAAGGACAGATGCGTCAAAGTCAAAACGCATAACGGCTAGAGAGTCGCTGTTTCTACGAAGCGCTCCATAGGGTACAGTATTCTCGGAGCTCTTTGAACGTCACATCAGAGGAGCGCGTAGACGTCTTTGGGCCCGTATAATCTGACAGGAGAGATCTCGAGTGGTCCGCTCTCTATGTGCTGCAGAGTCACGTCTTTTCTAGTCAGCGGCACAGGTGAGCGAGATAAGCATTCAAACCTATGGCTCGTGGATAATCAAATACGTGACACTAGAGGCTAAACATGCAGCGTGGAGGAAAGGAGGGAGAAAGCTTTGGGAATTGGATGTTCGAAAGGCAGGAATTACGTGTGAAATTGTGTATAAAGTGTATAATGACATGGCATCAATAGAACAGACTTGATCTTTGTAATTATTATGTAGTTGTTCTCTTTAAAGGTCCCATATTAAACAAACTGGATTATTGTGAGCTTTAAGTCATGCTATAATACTGTTACCTGATCAAAAACATACCTGGATTTGAGTTTTGTTTCATTCACATGTTTGAGTCATCCTGGTTTATTAGTCACATCTCCAAACCTCAAAATGCAATGCAAAATTCAACCTTGTGATGCAAAATTCAGCCTTGTATTGTCATCAAGTGGTAGTTTTCAAGTTAGCTGCTACCTTTTACCTTTAGTTCAGTAAAGATTGGCAATTCCAGGACTGAAATCATTAAAATTATTCTTCTAGTGAAGGTGTGTGGAGTTTAAAAACAGTAATACAGTCCTGTATTACCACATGACATCACAAGGTGGAGAAAAAATATTAGAAACATGATAAATAAACATGGTCCTTGATGTTAGTTCATAGGGGTGCTGCATGTTTTGAGTTGATGGGGGAAACCGGAGTGCCCAGAGGAAACCCATCCAGACACGGGGAGAACATGCAAACTCCACACAGAAAGGCCCAGGCAACCCGGGGATCGAACCCGCAACCTTCTTGCTGTGAGGCATGAGTGTTGCCAGCCACTTTTTGCATAAGCAAAAGCCCAAAAGACTCGATTGCTGACTCCAGCGGTGGCGGAGGATCGACTACTGACGTTGAAGAATAGAAAATGGTTCGGGAATGTATTTTTTAAGCGTTTTTCAAAAAATATAATTCACTCGTAAATAAATAGGATCAGAAACGACATTGGCGATCGAGTCTTTTGGGCTTTCACATGCGCAGTGGGAAATCAACAGAGGTAAGGCTAAGGCTGCTTATAAAGTTGTTTTATAACGTTTCCAGACACTAATGAGTGAACCAGGCAGAGCGTTTTGTTTGTTAGACTCGTGGCTGTAAGATGGGTTAGAAAGTGATGTTAAGCTTCTTCGGTGTCCAAATTGGCGTTTTACGTGGAAGTTAAGAACTTGCCTAATTCACTACGCTAGTTTGTTGCCTTGACAGACTCACTGCCACAGCGAAATCTCCGCCGAGGCAACACTGACTTGTGCCGTTTTTTGGCTTCTGACAGAATTCGACCACCTCAGCAATGGACTCTAGGTTCAAACGTGCTGGAGTTCCCCTTTAAGTTATAGTACTCTGTAACATTACACAAATCAACCATCATTTGTTTGTGTTCTCTCTGCTGTTCCTCTCTCTGGTTCGGCTGTGGCTCTGACAGGGGCGTGCAGTGGTGGGCACGTCTGCCCCGTGTGCTCAGGTAAAGAGCTAATGCTCCTGACCTTCTGCGCTGTGGGAGCTGAACTTCTCTCCCTCCCACAGCTCTGGGATTGTGCAGAGGAAAGACCCAGACAGGCACGAGACGCGCCCCATTTCAAGTGCATTCGATCAGGTTTCAAGATTCCCATGACGCTAATATGAACTCTTGGAAGGATGTGGGAAAACCCGGATACAAACGCCCTCTCGTGACTAAAGGAACCTGATAGGGTTTTAGGCGGCGATGGGATAATCCATACAACTTTATTAATTCCATGCAATTAAACTGACTGGCCTTTAAAAGCGGCCTCTAATCTCCCGGTGTAATCCCAATTCTCATACAGGAAAGATGGGCAGTTGACATTTACACAATTAAAAGGTGACGTCATGCACCTTAATCCGTGTGTGCCATTTAAACCTGACACCCCGGGCTGACGCGCTCCGGGGCATCTGCACTCATGTGTTCACAGTTATAATCGGAAAACGCCCCCTCATGGACACGTGTGTAAAAGCGTGTTTGTTGCGTCACACAGAGAAAGGATCTGTTGAGGTTTGTAGTCAAAAATAGAGCAACGGTATTCTCGTGTAGACTACTGGAAAATGCAACTCCAAACTGAGGCGTTTGGCATTATAAAGTTCATGACATTTACCATTCTATTTTTCTGTAGTTTATAATGTTGTTTGCACCCTCCTGTGGGCTCACCACCTGCAGAGGGGTTCATAGGGGGGGTCAGGTGCTATGAGGATTGGGCAACAAGCTGCCCCCGCGACCCAGCTGGATTAAGCGGGAGAAGATGGATGGATGGATGCTTGTGCACTGTTAGCATGCTAGTTGTGAGCAGTGGTGTGATGTCCAAACTCCGAAAGTTGTGAAATGCATTTCTAAACTCCCAGTAATGGATGCACTTGTTGGGATGCATTGAAAAATGGGTCAAATTCACTAATTTCTCAGAGATAATAAAATGTATTCATTCATGTAGTCTTTATTTGAATATGTTTGGTCACACAGTACTAAAACTTCAAACTCGATTTTGATAAACGCTAAAAGAAAAGATGCTAAAAGCACCGATATGTTACTGAGATTAGATATCGGCACAGATACAAATTCTTGCAAATATCGGTTCATCTGATATCCTGGTTGGACTTACAGTATAAATTGACGTGATAAAACTATTTACTGGTGGCAGCTGGCACAGAAAGTCTCATAATGTTTGAACTTTTATTTATACACATTTAGATCAGTTTTGTTTTACTTTACTAGGAATTATAAGAAATTAAATGCTGTTTCCAGTCTCTGCACTGGTATTGGTTGATATCAGGCATTGGCAGATAAAACAGTAGTATCAGAATCTGTATTGGAAATGAAATAGCTGGATTGGTGCATCCCCAATTTCAATAGCACAATAACAATAAAAAGACAATATAAGGGTGGTCTTATACTATGAATGATGAAGACTAAAACCAGTCTTAAAGAGGGGTCACCACCCAGGAGCCCTTCGAGGACCAAAAGCCTCGCGCTTCACCAAAAAGTACAGTATTATATTTAAGTGCAGTGCATGTTGTGAACAGATAATGACAAGATAAGACCAGATAAAGACGAGTTCCAAGCCATCCGCTCTAAAAAGGTCACAGCTGTTCCAAAACTATGCAGGAAAAGTCCAGTAAACTATAGATTTCCATTTGATCGTCCATTTTGCACACGGGACACGGCTTCGCTACTTTGCGTTTCCATCATCACCTCTCAGCCAAAGTCACTTATTCAGTTATTCCCATTCTCCCGTCGTGCCCCGCTAAATCTCCACTGCCCCAAACTTCTGAGGGCGGCACACTCTTTGATCCTTGGCGCTCCGGGGCTCCGAGCTTTCACCAAGGGCAGCCTCGTCTCTCTGGGAAATCCTGGGACAATGATATCTGTGATTATTATGGGTCTCGGGGCGATTTGGCAGCACCTCTGTACGTTGATCTGTTAAAGCCTTGGATGAGCATGCGGACGAGCTTTATGGCACATTTTCGACACCGTTTCTCTTCTTGTAGCTGCTTAACTGCGTAAATTGGCTACAGAATGTTTAGACCTCTTAGCGCTTTCCACAAAACGCATGGCAAGTTTTATAGATGCGATAACAGCTGCACTATATTTTTACCTTAGTTAGTTTCTATGAATGCCAGTGTAATAAATGGGTTTTGAATGCACTCAAAAGCCATTTATTTAAATTATCCAACCCCCATTAATGGCCTGATGTTTTAGAACCTGTCCTGTATTGTTTGATTGTTTTTAATTATGTGTCTTAATTGTTGTTTGTACGGTGTCCTTGAGTGCCAAGAAAGGCCCCTTTAAATAAAATGCATTATTATTATTAAGATTGGATTGTTAACTGTGTATGTTATCCATGGCTTTCAGAATAATGAAAAATCCAAGTCTCTCATCTCTTTTACGTATTTATTGTTGCTAGATTCTTCAACTAAAACATCCAGGAAGAGCGCAGGCTACATACTCTATATTTAAAGCAGAACTACTATGCAAAATGGACTTTCTAATCTTTATACTCCTGTATTTAAGACCTCATTGCTCCAATCTACACCCGTTTTCATTGCACCTACTTTGTTATCCAATTTTATTTTCTCAATCTGTGATATGTGTAGGATTCGGCAGCGTCGCAGAGTAATTTTGGTACAAATGGAGAAAAAAAAAAAACTCTTTGATGTAATGACATTTTGGGCGATGTCAGCTCCCATTTTCAAATGTGGATGTCAGTGGACTTGTTTTTTTTAAAATGTCGTTTTAGATCAATATTGCAATTTAGAATGTCAAAATTATGACAAAATGGTCCACGGGTGCCATAAAATAGGTCTTTAAATGCAAACTTGAGGCTTTAAAGGTGACTTGTGTAACATTTCTGGAATGTAATGGAAAATAAAATATTGGGTTTTATTTTACCTTTAAAATAATTATAGTTTATCGACTTTCCTTTTTGTTCCATCTTGTTTATTAATCTCCTCATTTATGTCAATAGTATCTACCGATAGTTACAATCAGACCAAACAGCTTCTTTCAGATTTCACACCTCATATTGTTTTAACTTCACAGGTTAATCCTGAGGCCAAAACAGCTCATGGCTGCCTGCTCACATCTCACCATGTGACCCACCCATTCACTTTGTAATAATGTAAATAGTTTGATGTTTTGTCGTATAAATACTGCGAGCTCAGAGGCTCTGGGGATTTGGAGGATGAGGGGGGACACTTAAGAGATTTCTTGGGACCTAGGGAGGCTGCCAGGGCGGTCCAGGCCCTGTCCTGGCCATATCTGTTTCAACAAAGAATAAACCTGCTTTCTATTCCATACTCCACTCACAAGACTTCGGAAAATGATTATTGTAAGAAAAATTAATTTCAAGACAGGAACAAGCAGGTGACAGAGCCCCAACCAGAAAGTTAAGTTATAAGTAGTGCTGTCAATCGATTAAAATATTTAATCGCGATCAATCTCATGAATGTCATAGTTAACTCTCGATTAATCGCAAATTAATCACACATTTTTGTCCCTTGAAAAATCATTTTCATACTGTTATCAACATGGATAGGCTTTGTGCAAATGTTTTTTTTTTTTACTGCAACCTTATTTGTAACTGTGTTTGTTGCCTAAATGCTGCTGTACTAAGGGCGTTGTGTGTTTACATGGGGCACAGCAGAGCAAACACTTTTAGCAGAGAAAAGAAGTCCAACAGCAGAAGTATCTATTAAATAGTGAGACAGATATGAGTCCTGCTGCGATCTGCACTCCTCTGTGAGCTTATGGATATAACAGCTCGGAGCAGTGAGAGAAGGAAAGAGGCTCCTTATTGAAAGTAAATGGGGATTTGCCGTATGTTTTGGAATTTATGTTGTGTTTTCCTTGTATGAATAACATCAGCGCTTCTCAGGGCTTCTCGGTTTTGTACAAATTGTTTGGCTTCCTGTTTACAACCGGATCCTGTAGTTTTTCTAACATTACTAGCAGTGGCCACATCTTATGAAAAAACTAGTTCGTGATAAAAAAAAATGAACGCTGTTAAAATAGTTTTGCATTAACTTGTTAATAATGCACAATATTTCTGACAGCACTAGTTATGAGTATGAAAAAGTCAGTCTCACTCATTCATTCATTTCACAATTTTGCATCTGACAAGCTAATCTGTTACGCAAAATAAACCAAATATGCTCCATTTATTTTCACAGCAATTTTTAATCTTGGTTTAAAACTATGGATTATGAAGCTGCCTGGGCCTTTCGTACCAGCCCTTCCAGTGGATACAGATGCTGAGGATTAATTAAACAGTGGTTGGAATGAAATAAACCACATCTTCATCACCAAATAAGCTCGGGGATAAAGCGGCGCAGAAGTGTTCGATGTCTGAGGCAGCAGCGCATCACAAGAAGCACAGAAAAATCCAGGAAAACTAACT
Organism: Odontamblyopus lacepedii; assembly: GCA_034769755.1. Taxonomy (NCBI): domain Eukaryota; kingdom Metazoa; phylum Chordata; class Actinopteri; order Gobiiformes; family Gobiidae; genus Odontamblyopus; species Odontamblyopus lacepedii. The sequence goes on from CM068357.1 coordinate 13,181,560, forward strand.
TCAAAGTGAGCGCTGCACTGTTGGACCCTTTGTTACAGGCGTTATCAGCCTTGGCCACCTTACAGCCAGTTACCCAAACTGAAACAACCACCAAACTGCACCACTTTCACACAGACCATGGGTTTTACAAAGTGTGCGGTGCTAAAATACTCATTTGCAGAAATTACAATTAAAATAAGCAGCTACAGCCAGTAAAATAGAAATGCATTCAGTTCAGATAAAGATAGGATTATGAAATTGTCATTTTTATGTGGATTCCAGATAAGCCAATTTGGAGGATCTGTGTGACAATGAGTAATTTACATAATCTGTAATCCTTGTGCCAAATGTTATTTTATATTGAGCAATTTAATACAGTAGTGCACTTTAAACAGGCTATAAATGATAATTGGAATGTGAGAATGTGAATATTACATTATTTAAATCAGAATTTGAACTTTTATTAAAATGTGGCTTTCTGGGCTCTCAGATCAAGGTAAACTTAATTATTTCTAAACTATATTACATCTTGGACACTTTAATCAGTCAATACACTTACTCTTTAAGTACTTTTTTAAACAGGTACTTTAATACTAATACTGAAGTGTTTTTTTTTTGTTTTTTGTTATGATACTTTAACTTAGTATTTTTTTGCTCCAGTGTCTGTACTTTTACTTAATGTATTTGAATACTTCTACCGCCACTGCATTTGTCAAATTTCTGTCCAGTAATGGTTTGGTATAATATGATTTTTATTTGTACAGGGACTGTGCACAGCAATATAGATTCAATGTACATAGAAAATTAATTGCCCACAACTAAATTAAAAACAGATATTACCTAGGGTCACATTGTTCGAACGCTATAATTAAAATTGTTTGCTGTACGAACCAGAACACACACAAAGCACACACTGAGCATATGTCCTCCAGTGTCGGCCTGCATCCCACCAGCTTCAGCATCACCCCCATCGCTGTTAAAACAACATAATATGGAGTTCAGCCGCGAGTCCCCGGGTGCTCGTAGTGCCGTGTAAAGGCCAGGCACAGGTTAACGGGCCTTTATTAATCCATGCTAACAGAGACACCGCCGGGACCTGCTCTACAACAGCTGCGGAGAGGGGGAGCGACAAACAGAAACACAGACAATGTGGGGAAAAAGAACATTTGGATCATGCATTTGGGTGATTTTTGATCGTTTTTCACAAATTGTAGTACTTTCTTTTGTATTACCATGTGGTCTTATATCTGTGTAAGGTTCCACAGTGGTCCATGGGCGTACCCGAGTCTATATGTGGTCTTTACTTGTTCTGATACAGCTTAAGATCGTTACAAAAGCGATTCAGGAAAGGTTCATTTCTGTCCAGTGAATGTGACTTTTTTAGTATCGACACATGCTCTTATTAGTATACAGTTTCGATACAAGTTTTAGTATCGATTAGTGTGTGATTTTAGATATTTTGATGATAATTTAAAAGGTGCATTGTGTAACTTTTCTGTCACCTGCTTGTTTTTATGCATGTAACCAGCTCTACTTTACATTTATTCAATTACAGGTGGTTTTACAGCTCAAAAATACCTAGAAAAACAGGCATTCTGGCTGTGAGCGGGGTCGCCTCTCCACAGATCTGACCTGTAACTTGGTCTGGTTTGGTCTCCGTGAAGCTAGAAAGGTTTAATACCACGATGTGACTAAGACAAAGCAATAACATTTCCAGAAAAGTTACACCATGCACCTTTAAATCAAAACTGAATCAGCTATGTCTAACCATTTTGACTCGGTGATTTAATTACAGCAATTTTTTTTTTTAATTGAAAATACAGATATGTTAGATAACGAAATAAAATGTGTGAACACTAAAACTTTTATTGTATTTTTGTAATGTTATTGTACATTTGTGTCATTTTTAATGTGTAACTTTTTAAGTATTTTCTTTTAGGATGCCTTTTTGACATCTGGCAAAGGGACTACCGATGTAAATAAGATATCCTTGATTTGTCCCACAATGGGGAAATTTCAGTGTTGCAATGCACAGTTAAGAGAACAGCAAGAAAACAGTAGCAGCAATAGAAGTACAGTTAAGTTAAAAATAGAGAAACACTATAAAGATCTATAAAGATAAGGATTATAAAACTATGTATAATATAAGTTGCTATCTTAAAACTACAATAAATTGCAATCTAAAAACTATACAATATTCTATATACAATATAAAATTATATATATACAATATTCTATATACAATATAAAATTAGCTCTTATCAGCGAACTCGGGCACATTTACATTGTTTTGAGGTTGATTAATGTGCATTGTCCCTTTTCAAATAAATAAATGAATAAAATAAATAAATAAAAAGCAACAAAAATATAATACTTTTATCCAATCTATATATAAAATGACTGCCATGTAAAACTGTTAGTAGTATTGTTATTGTAGATTCTGGGGTACGACACATTAAATATACTGTCTGCAAGATAATGGAGCTGGTAACTAATAAATGCAGGTTAAACATTTGCGAATGATTAAAAAAATTGAAAAATAAAAATATCCATATATCCAATACAGTAAAATTGGCTCCCAGTCCCGCCTCCTTTTAGGGACACCACACTCTCGATTCTGAAAACAACAAATGTTTGCCAATTAAGCAGAAAAACAATTCTGCATGCACATAACAGGGTGCTTTTATGCAAATATGAGCTTTTGGGCGAAATCCAGTCGTCTCTCAGGACCCCCTACTCGGCGTGGCAAGATGGTGGACTGCTCTCCGTGCTTCGCCAGGACCCCCACACTCCAGCACGTCCCGTTTCTTTGAGAATTTGGGGAGAAGCACACTTGGATTTGCACGCTAACAGCTCCGGCGGCGCAGTGGGAGCTCAGAACAGTAATTGGATCAGCCCGTATTTTGGGTCAGTGGTGAAAGAGAACAGAGTCGAGGCTTTCTCCAAACAGGGATACAGACCGTGGAGACAAAGCAGGGGAGAGGGGCAAAGGCTGCTGGTGTTAGGGTGAAAATGTCAACAGCGGGGCAAGAAATGTGTGGCAATTTGTATCTCTCTACTGACTGACAAAAACATCATCTAAATATCCTGATGACAATTTTCAGATGTTCAGAATAAGACAATCCATCAAAAATGTGCTCAAATAAGTCTGTAAATGTCTTGGTTGAGGTTCAAGTAAATATTTCTATCAGAATTTGCACTTATTTTAAAAAGATTACACGTTACATAAGTTTGTTTTGTGTTTTAATATAAAGACATTACAATTAGGTCTGTCACAATATTGACTTATTCTTCAATATATGAACAAGGAAACAATATTTATTTGGAGTCAATATTTGTCCTGTGTACATTTTATCTGCTCTTTTGGTTATTTTTGGGCTATATGATAAGCCTTAAAGGAGCACTGTGTCATAGATATGTCATTGCTCTGCCTGGAATGTCCCACAGTATGACATTAAACAGTTCTGCCTCACATGTATTAAATTACACGTGGTTTTAAAGCTCAAAAATACCTAGAAAAACAGGCATTCTGACTGTGAGCGGGGTCGCCTCTCCACAGATCTGACCTGTAACTTAGTCTGGTTTGGTCTCCATGGAGATAGACAGATTTAATACTAAACTGTGAAACTTTCCAAACAAAGCAATAACATCTCCACGGAGAAAAGCATCTTTAAGCCGTTAAAAGGTTGAATTAACAACTTCACTGGCTCATTTCAGATGCAAATTAAGCACTAAAATGTTTCATTCTGCTTATTTATTTATTGCAGCTTATGGTTTTTAACAATATTTTACATTTAGATTACTTTTGTGGTTAAATCTGCTCTTGGGTTTTTGTTAGTGGCATGAATTAGTTTCAATATTATCGTTTATCGTCTATATTTACTTCAACAATATATCACACTTCAAAATCTGTTACTGCGACAGGCCTAGTTACAATATTGCAGTATGTATGTGTTATAAATAAAATTAAATATATATATATATTTCTAAAGGCTGCAAAAAGAAGGTATTCTGTATAAAACAAACTTGCAGAGTAATATTCATTTTAGCATCTATTTACACCCAGCCCCAGTATCATTTCACCCCATAAACAAAGGCCCAGGCTGATCACTGACGATTTGACATGATTAGACATTGATTTGATTCAAATTTGATAAAATGATCAAAGTCCAAAGCCAAAGCGTAAGTAAATTGAGAGGTGAGAAGTGTTAGCAGCAGTTTATCGGACAAAAATGTTGTGAACTTTTGGTAGAATTGAACGAAACTCAGTATTTTGACACTACTCAAGATCAGATTCCTTGTAAAGAAGCGATGCTTTTTAACACATTAACTGGTACTGGATACTACCATCGATCCTACTGTTATAGAAAATTTATGTAAATCTCTGTTGTGGAAAATTTATACAGTATCTCTTGAAGAATAAATGTGCTTTTTCTGCTTTTTTCTCTTGATAGTAAATAATAATCCATCTGCGAAGCCCGTGAGTTTTCAGAATACAAACAAAGCAGGTTTATTCTTTGTTACAGCAGATATGGACATGGACATTGAAGTATCCTCTTCCAAGTATCAAACATATCACATATCAAACCAGAGTGACTTAAGTTTCACGGACATGCGCCAATCAACTTAACTTACATTTGAGAACAAGTAAGACAACACGGAGTTTCCTATGGGGTCAGGACAGTCTCTGCTGAGGTAGAAATCACTTCAGTTACGCAAATGTTTACACAAAGACGGACTATTGACTGAAATAGTATTGACAATATACATTTCCATTACTCTGCCCCAGTATTAGAGGGTATCAGACGAAACAAAAATCACTGGGACTGAATTATCATATCATATTCCATACAACTGTACGACAACTCACCCTTATGTAACAGATAATACTCCCTACAACTGTACAACTCACCTTTATGTAACAGATAACCCTATGTTCCGTCAACCATATCATCTTTACACTGTTTTCCTTACAACCTCTTGCATATAGCGTTAACATAATTATGCCTTATTTGACACCAGTCTCTTGATATTTTTGGGATTTATGTTTTTGCTCTTTTTGCTCTTTGTTATTATAATATATTGTGATGTTTGAGCTGCTGTGTCCAAATAATTTCCCTTGTGGATCAATAAAGTTTGTCTGAGTCTACAAATCACATTCATTTACACAAACACAGACTACGACAGACACCTTCTCTTCACAATATACATTTCCATCACACTACCCCAGTATTATACGGTATCGGATCGAAACAAAAATCACTGGGACTGAATCATCCCTCCCAAATAACAAGATTACAGGGTCTGGGCCTAAAGATGCACTGTGTAACTTTTCTGGTGGCTGCTTTTCTCTGTGGACATGGTACTGAACCTTTCTAACTTGATGAAAACCAAACCAGACCAAGTTACAGGTCCGATCTGTGGAGAGGCGACCCCGCTCACAGTCAAAATGCCTCTTTTTCTTGGTATTTTTGAGCTATGAAACCACCTGTGATTGAATAAATGTACGGTAATGCTGTTTAAAGTCATACTGTGGAACATTCCAGGCAGAGCAATGACATATCCATAGAAATAAGCAGGTGACGGACCCCCAACCAAAGTCTGAACACGTCTGCTGTAGATTTAACTTCAGAAAGTGTGTTGATTGTGCTGAAATAACATCCAAATTGAACAAAATAGTCAAGTTGAGGCAAATTAATGATGCCAGAGAAGCAGAGAAATGCATTGTCTCTAAAGCTTTAAGCAATAGGATAAAATCTGCAGTTTACAATGTGATTAACTAGAACTTTAAACAGGTAAACAAGCCAAATAGACAATTTATAACCTTTGAGGAACACTGAAATGACCAAAACGAGTAGTATTTATTTGTTCAAGTTTGTTTGGACTGGGATTCGCCGTGGATTTAGTAACTACTCACTACAACTGAGGCACACCAATATCCACAACAAAAAATCGTCTTCATTTAGAAATTCAAATAAAACACGAAAGGCAGCCATCAATGCCAAAACTGGGCTACTCTTTACCATCATCAGGGGGCTTTGCATTTGACAGATAAATCAATGTTCCTAATCCCCTCCTCTCTCCTTTGCTTCAGTGCGTTTCCCAGACTTTGCTGATAGCTACCTACACAGTATACAAGGCCTATATGGAAGAAACGCGTTACAAGAAATGATCTGGCCGAGAAACAGATGACAGTGCACTTTGTTTCTAGCCCACACGTAGTCCCCGAGCTTGTTCTCTTCTTCAACTCCGTCCCATCACCCCGATAAAACTAACCCTTAGAGATTTTGCAGTAGCGCAGTAGACAGGAGGAGTTTCAGATCTTTATATGTCAGGAAATGTTTTATGTTTAATTTATTTTTATTTTTTGGGGGGGGGAGCTTCTCTGCTGCCGTCCACACCCTCTGGAACTAAGATAGCAATTTATTGTATATATAATTTTATAATCCTTATCTTATTATATCTTTATTTATTTGTCTATTTTTAGGTAATTCTGTACTTCTATTGCTGCTACTGTTTTCTTGCTGTTCTCTTGACTGTGCGTTGCAACATTGAAACTTCCCCATTGTGGGAAAAAATAAAGGATATCGTATCTTATCTTAACTCCCTGCCCAAACACATCCACATCCACAGTGCTCTGAAAAACCATCCCTCTAAAACCATCTTTCATTAACTTTCTGATTTCTTTTGTTGTTTTCGTTTGTCTCTCCATGTAAAGCGTCTTTGAGTACCTTGAAAAGCGCTGTACAAGTGTTGTGTTTTATTATTATTCGATTCTACTGGAAAAAATAAACTTTGCCCAATGTATTTCCTTTACTTTTTCACCATGCACAACTCAAGCAATAATAACATGTTATGATAAAATAGAGAACTGCAATAAGAATAAACTGCCCCACATCACTGCAAGAAAACATCTGGCTCCACAACACCAGAGATTAACCTGATACAAATGCTATGGGGTTTAAGCATTAAGATTATCTCCATATGGTCGTTTTGTTTGAATACATAGTCTGAATCTGAATAGGGGTCATTATGGTACAACTTTTGCTTTACAAAGAACAGCGTAACATTTGCTCGCCTGTCCTGTTTTCTGGCATGGTTGCCTAAAATTACATGACCCAAGCACCACGTAAACGATATTCTCATGTATTATTTGGTCACGTAGATTAACCTGTAATTCGTGCATAGGGTGGGGATGGGGATGGGACCGTGGGCTACTACAATTCTCGTTAATACGCACACACATCCACTCATACGCGCCTTTGCCTGCATTTCAAGGACAAAAACCACACTGCAATGCAAGCTGCTTTTCAATGCACAAGAAAAAAGCAACCACGTAGGAAACCGTGACATTTCAACAGCCAAAGGTGGTGTTTAAACGCAAAAACAGGTTCAGAGAAGCGTGTTTTGTATCCCTATACCCGCTCCACCACCCACCAACCAACCCACCCTCCTGCTATAACAATCCTACACATGTTGATTGCAACCTGGCGTTACCACAGACGCGCAAAATCGCCAGTGCATTTCTTGCTTCCTAAATTTAAACGCTAAATTTAAGCAGGCGCGTCTTTTCCCATTGCACATGCAGAGTAAAGTGCGTAAAATCGTGTTATTTGTCGTAATCAGAGGTTATCCGGTGAAGGAGAGGGAGTAGGCGTTAAATGGAAGCGTGTCTTACCGATAATCGTGGGTCAGGTGTGGGCAGATGGATGGAGATGTGCGCGGAGGTCTCTGCTGTTCTCCTCCAGCGCCGCAGCTCGTTTGCCGCAGACCCCGCCCACCCCCGCGCCATTGGTCCAATCAACACCTGCCAAAGAGTAACCGCACGCGGCGAAATGTACGTTTTTATACGCCCGTGATAAAACGGGACGTATTATGGTATGGCGCTGTCCGTCCGTCTGTCTGTCCGTCCGTCTGTCCGTCTGTGGACACTTCAAAGCTTTGAAGTCTTTGAAGCTTTGTCTTCATGAAAGATCTGAACTCTCTTCTCAAATGTTCTGCTGCTGAAAGCGAGAACAACCCACATTCACTGCTTTTTTGAGCTTTGACACATTAAAGCTTTGTAGTGTTTAAGTTCTGTTGCTGCAATCTGATTGGTGGAATTCCGATTCTAGAATGTGATGATGTCATACTCATACTCCTACTGCAAGAGCCAGATTTCCCTATTGATTATCCCTCCGTCTGTCTGTGGACAATTTCTTGTCCGCGCTCTAGCTCCACAACCGTCTCACCTAGGAATGTCAAACTTCCAAACTGCACCAACTATTCATCTTTAACTAGGTTTGACAAATTCTAACTTAATTCTATATACAATAATTCAAAGTACGGGCGTATTTTGCCCCGCTGGCGGAGCTCTTGTTTTAATATAACATTTAACAAAATACAGTAATTAACATAGAAAACAAAACACAAACACCTACAACGAATATAAAACAACAAAACTGCCCACCCCTTCTTCCCAAACGCACACAAATGCAATTAAATAAAACAAAAGTAACGTGGTTAGGGTGACCAGACGTCCCTATTTACCCGGGACAGTCCCAGTTTTGAGCCCTGTGTCCCCTGTCCCAGCAGATTTATCCAAAACCAGTGATTTGTCCCAGTTTTATACAAGAAATGTCCCAGGTGTCCCTATTTTTGACCAGTTTGAACCCTGCCAGCAGTAAAGAGAGGCATAAATTGTCATTTGTTAAATAAAATACGGAAAGCCTGCTTAAAAATGACCAAAACGCAAAGAAAATGTGACTATACTGACTCACATGTTGTAAATAAGTCATGACCAGCCACCGCAAACCGGGACTGTCCCTGTTTGAAAATCTTGTCACCCTAAACTACAATCGTACGTTGTTTGTGCTTCAGCTTTTGTTTCAATTGTAAAATACCCCGCGTTAACGAACAGAAAGATATAAACAAAAACTTGAATGTTAATCAAAAAGCAACATCGTAATGAGATTATAAAATATTTCTGAGAGCTAAAAATCCTCATTTGGCGTATTTTCGACTCGAATTTCTAGCAACAGTTGACGCTAGCATGGCCGCAACTTTACCAATATGGGATTTGTAGTCCACAGGGGACGCTATACCCGTAATGGAGCGTGTTTCGGGTTATACAAAAAACTACAACTTGTTCTCCTGGATACGCCTCTCAGCACCGCCCAAAACAACAGCTCCACCGCTTTACCGTGTAGTTTACCTGTTCTGAACGCTTCCTGGACAAACATAAGAAGGGTAGAGCGCATGCCAACTTTACTGTACATTTATAGTTTGTACTTTATTTTTAGGCTGCGTTGATGGTTTATATCGGGCCAAAGATAGAAACTTAAGTTAGATAGATATCGTTCATGTCAGGTAAATTACCAGGTAGCAGTAGGCACCTGTCGTGAGCTGATTATTCCACCGAAAAACTCATCTAACCTAAAACGTCTTACTTTTTGACTTTTTGGTATAGAATTGTTTACGGATTGTGGGTAAGTAATTTTAATTTTATAATAATCAGTTATAAAACAGGTTTTAATTTCACAGTAGTCTGTCTGAGTGTGAAATAGGTCATAACTTAACCTATATTGTAGCTTGATGTAAATTGTATGCTTTTTTAGTAGGACTATTTGGTAAACTTGTTCATTCACTCAACATTCACTTTTGGTTTGTACATTCTCTTTAAAAAACTTTATGATTGGCTTATATAGATTGTCCTATATTATTCTATTCTTTGTGTAAGGCTATTAAAAAAATCTAAGCTGATGTTTTGATGTGATTCATTTTCATTTATGACCTTTCCTATCTCTGGACTGCGTGCCAAAGTGCAACACATGCGGGCAAAGTAGGATTCTGGATCATAAAATCAGTCCTTATATTGTTATAAACGTTTTCTATTTCTTTTTCATTCTTTGTTGATATTATGAATGTCAAAATAAGAATGCGACTGTACTGGGTTGTGGGTGTAACCGAGTGTTTAGGGCAAAACTATTCCATGCTATTGAGTGTTAGTGACAGGTGTGTCTGGAACCACACCTGTCAATATTTCAACCTATTACCTTTTCCAGGAACTAATTATTTCCCCATTGTAATTCATGCAGAGCTATAGACTTAGAATACAGAACACTATTACTGTAAATAGATAGCTGTGTGATAATTGCGCGCTGTTTTCTCTTCCCTAGATCTTTTCGTGTTCCACTTCTGGGTCCCATGAGTGAGTGAATGTTTGACAAGTTCACAAACGGCTGTTGATTCGTCAAGGATGCTTATGGAGAAAATGAACAGCGCAGCAGACAGCACCTCCCCAGCCTCTATGGCCCTCTACACCGTCATGTACCCCGTCTTCAACCAGGTGGAGTATCTCATTTCATATTACGTCCCACACAGTAATTTAATGATAGGAACACACTGATGGGGCAAACTTCTAAATGGGAAAAAGTAAGTAAAATGTAAGTCTGTGAAAAAGGTTAACCTAAGCCATAATTTAGTGTATGAACTTTCCATCTCCCAGTGGTAAGATGTGTCCTCAAGGTGCACTATAACTTTTCTGCTCAGGGCACAGTGCTTACAAATGTTATGCCTGGAATCTTCCACAGTATAGCATTGCACTTACCTTGCAATGGTTCAATCAAAGGTGCTTTTAAAACATATAAAAACCTTGCACTGTTACGTTTAAGATGAATTGTGTAACTTTTCTGGTGCAGGGTCCGTCAAATGTTTGTCTTCAAGGACATGTTATTGCTTTATCTTGAATGTTGCGTATGGCATTATGACACTAAACCTTTCTGTCATCATGGAGACCAAACCAGGCCAAGTTACAGGTCAGATCTGTGGAGAGGCAAACCCGCTTGCAGTCAGAATGTCTTTTTTTAAATGTATTTTTGAGCTTTAAAACCACCTGTAATTGAATGCATGTAAGGTAGATCTGTTTCATGCTATACTGTGGAACATTCAAAATAAAGCAATGACATCCCCATAGAAACAGGCAGGTGATGGACCCCCAACCAAAAAGTAACACAGTGCACCTTTAAGTTTATTGCCCTACCGAGAAATATTCTTGGCAAAGCAATAAAATGTCAATAAAGATAAGCAGATGTAGCAGCGTACTCACATCAGAAGGCAGAGAGTGGATCTTTAAAAAGGGATGTTCCAGTATAAAGGTTTGGTACAAATGTCGTCAGATGAAACACTGACAAATATTTTATTTGACAAAATAAATAATAAAATATAAAGGTGAAAAAATTACATCCGTCACTTTCATTTCCATAAATAGATTTCCATATACACTGCAAAAAAGCTTGGCCAAAATTTAAGATACAAACAATTAAATCTATCAGAAAATGACTTATAAGTAGTGAAATTATCTGTCCATGTAGCAAGATATTTTTTTTATGAATTAATTAATCTTTGCATTTATAGCGTGCCTTTTAAGATACCCAAAGCGCTTCACAGTTCATTGATCATTTACTCCACATTCGGTGGTGGTAAAATACTGTAGTAGCCACAGCTGCCCTGGGACAGACTGATGGAAGTGAGGCTGCGCCATCAGCCCCTCCGACACCACCATCACTCACACACACACCACTTACTAGGCAATCTAGGTGAAGTGCCTTGCCTAAGGACACAACAACAGTTTTTGTGACTGGCGCCCCACTGTGGCACCTGGAATTCCCAGTCGTCTCCCATCCGAGTACTAATCAGGCCGGGCCTTGTTTAGCTTCTGAAATCTGACGAGATCAGGTTTTGACAAGCCGGTATGGCCACATTTTTACTTGTGAAGTAAAATAAACTACCCATAGACTAGAAATAATCCAATTCAGAACAAGTAAGTAGAGAATAAATATGAAAACAAGATGAATAACCTGATATAAGTTTTAAAATCTTGGCCAGATCAGAGAAATTTGCCATGTATCTTGCAGAAACGTAGTCTGACATTTTGTCAGTATAATACCATAAATATGCATTAAACTCTTTTACATTGAACTGCCTTGAACCAGGTTCACTTAATTTTAATACTTTTTTGTCCTTATATGGCCAAGAAGAGTTTATATTACTTTCCTAATACACCTCGTCATGATAATATACATGACATATTACATGGTCCAATTTCTCGTGATTCAACACTTAGAACAGATCTAAAGTTGTCAGAAACCTTAACAGACTTTTTTTTATCTTTCAGCTGGAAAAAGATGACACATCTTCCGCCGCACAGACCTTGAAAGCAGCCTTTATCGAGGTGCCGTTCTTTCTCCTGGTTTACTTTTACACAATAACTCCCATCTTTCCTCTCTGAAAATATATTTAACTTTCTGCAACACTCGGTTTTGTCTTCATATAGATTTCATTGTTGTGTCGCTGATGCCATTTCCATTGTGCTTCTCCAGGCAGAAAAACACAGTCCAGGACTTACGCAACAGATTCTATTAAAAATACTGCAGAAGGAAAATATACAAGTCGACTACCATGAGTGTCTGCTGCGGATGGCCGACGAACAGTTTGAAGGTAAAAAGAGATCACACAACTCTATAGACCTGTGGAAATAAAACCTTTTGAATCAAGATTGAGATTCAGTCATTTCTAATTATCAGTGATGAGCTTGGCCATTTTTAACTGAGAGATCCACAGTAAAGCGTGTTTATTTGGAGGACATAGATATTGAAACCATGTCATTTGTTTTAATAGGATAAAATAAAAAAGTGAATCTATTAACATAGCAGGCATTGCCACAGTGAGCAACAGGTATGAAAGTTTAACCAAGGAACAAGGAGACAAAAACACTTTTAGTCCATTTTATTAATGGCAAAATAAACATTCCTGATTCACAGGACTCACAGGTAGAAATCTGTGAGCTCCCACTCTGTGTGTGATGTGATGACGCATGTTTGCCATGAAACAGAAGTGGTAGCACAGACCCTTATTTCTTACCTGTTTTTAATCCATTTATTTTAACTTGTAAGTCTAAATATTTATGATTTTAGCCATAATTACCGGTACATGAAAATGAATTGCAAATGAATGACAAAATAAATTATGATGAATCTTAACTTGTTCTTGTGACAAATCACCCTGCCCTAATTAATAATATAATTTTTGTCAATGATACATTATGATTTATTCTTCATTATTAGTTTACTTTATTTTGTATTTATTCATTTATTTTTTTTATTTTTTTCCTGAAAATATTCCTAATAGATTCATTCTCACAGATGTAATTATATCCCCAAACTGAAAACAACAGTAAATCAAATGATCTTATTTGCTGTAGACGGGCATTCAGATGCATTTTCTCAGAGGCATTTCAACAGGCTGGATCATTACTGAACTGAGATGTTTTTTCCACCATGACCCATGCAGTGTTAAAGCGTAACACTAGGTGGAGCTGTTTCTCCACCTCAGAACTCCCCTGTTTCCAAATGGCTCTCGGCTTCACTGTGTAATTGAATTTCTTGGGCCAGTGTGTACAGTGACTGATGGCTGGGATGAATTAGCATGTGCATATAGATTTGAGGGAAAGTTCAAGAGCAGGTGGTTATTATGCCTTTACTTTGTTTTAGACTAGAGGAAGGTAATTTATGTGCATACAAAATACATGGGTAACCACATTCATGCTGCTCTATTACAGTAATGGAATAACAATGGTGTAATTGAGAGTCTTGAATCTGCAGACTGTGTGAACTGAGCACATCGGACGACTTTGTAACTCCCACAAAACTTGTCCTGCAAATTTGGACAATATAAAATGACTATATAAAATAATTGCAATATAAAATACTCATGGAATCTCGTACAATCGCAGTAAATCTGACATGTGGTTTTGTAATGATAGTAGTGCTAGTTTAAAGGTGAGCTGTGTAACTTTTGTACCTGCTTGTTGCTATGGAGATGCCATTACTTTGCTTGAAATATTCTACAGTATGACATTAAACTTATGTTTCATGCCTTTATTGAAATATATTGTAATATATTCAGTTATAGTGCAAAAATACCTGGGAAAACATGTATTCTTATTGTAAGTGGGATCTGAATTTGGACTCATTTTAAAGCCATACTGAAGAACATTCCAGGCAAAGCAGTCAAATCTCCATGGAGACAATCAGATGGCAGAACGAGTGCACCTTTATAAACACATTTGTTGTGTTTATACAGCTTCTGCCTTTTGTTTTACACGTCTCCTTATTTGCTTGCCCCGCTGATCCCAAATGTTTGAAGTGTGTGTTTTTCTCGGGTTTGTGCAGCTCTGATGATTGACAGGAAGGAGCCAGAGTTCCAAAACCTGAATAAGAAAGCCCACGCTCTTAAACGCGTCCTCAGCACCATCCCCGAAGAAATCCAAGACAAAGTGCGCTTCCTGCAGACCATCAAGTAAGCCACATTTCACTGAACCTGTATTATAACAGTAAATAAGGCAGACTTTGTAGGTAAATGGGTTTTTTGCATTTGGAAAAAACAAATCCACACTGCAGTTCTGTGGAGCTCCCAAATACCACAAGTTAAAGCTCTTGTTGAGACAGGGCTGGACCCCGAAACGTCACATTGTGGTGTCATTAAAGAGGAACTCCAGCACGTTTGAAGCTAAAGTCCATTGCTAGAGGTGGTCGAATACTGTCAGAAGCCAAAAAACAGCACAGATCAGTGTTGCCTTGGCAGAGATCTCGCTGTGGCAGTGAGTCTGTCAAGGTAACAAACTAGTGTAGTGATGGGGGCAAGTTTTTAGCTTCCACGTAAACCGTCAATTTCATTGTAGTATTCATACGATACCAACGAAATCTTATCGTAACAACACTACTCTACACAGAAAGAGCTCTCATATTTCAGCTGAGAGGAGTGCAGAACTTGTTGAGATACTAAATTATAAAATAAATATGACAAAAGCGACCTACACCACAACACTCCAGGGCACGGGAGGCTGGGCAGGTCATTTAATAGCTAAAAGGTTGGAGGTTCAATCCTCTCTGCTCAAGACAAACGGCCTTTAGAGCATAAATTCAAGGTCTTCCTTCTGCAGCAGCAGCTAAGAGCAAATCTTCAATCCAGCCCACTTTATTTATATGGCACATTTTATAAACATGGCCGTCTCCAAAGTGCTGCACAGACAAATTGAGTAAATCATAAATAAAAACAAAAAATAAAAAGTGTTAAAATGCATAAAGCTAAAAATGAGAAAAAATTAAAAAAATTCATACTGGTGAAAATTCGCTGTGGGATTACACCAGATACTGAACATCATTATAACCTGGTTCTTTTGAGCTCTGAAAGAAATTTAGAAATAGAAAAAAAAAAAAAAAAGAAGATTTGTTATGTTTCTCTTATCAAAGTCAGAAAGAGTTTGAGTGAAGTTACTTTCTCAACACAGTTTATTTGAAATGAAACCCTGGATGAGACAAAGCATCAAACAGTTTATATATCCATCCATCCATCCATCTTAATCCGGCTGGGTCGCGGGGGCAGTTTACTGCCCAATCCTCATAGCACCTGACCCCCCCTATGAACCCCTCTGCAGGTGGTGAGCCCACAGGAGGGTGGACAACATGGTCCTTGATGTTAGTTCATAGGGGTGCGGGCATGTTTTAGGTTGATGGGGGAAACCCATCCAGACAAATACAATACTAAACACAATCAATCAGAACATGCAAACTCCACACAGAAAGACCCGGGCGACCCGGGGATCGAACCCGCAACCTTCTTGCTGTGAGGCCTGAGTGTTGCCACTCAGCCACCGTGCCGCCAGTTTATATAAACATTACTAAATCCTTAATACTATAAAATACAAGATTAAATACAATACTAAACACAATCAATCAGTTAAATACTGTCCCTCTTTACCTGTAGGCTTTTAACTGTATGTTTTAAATTGTATTTAATTTGTTTATGTAGTTGTAAAGGAAACTTGGGTGTCCAGAAAGGCGCCTAATGAATAAAATGTATTATTATTATTATTATTATTATTATTATTATTATTATTATTATTATCATCATCATCTCACTCTTCCAGGGCCATCGCCGGGGCCATCAAGGAGCTGCTGGACACTGTGAACGCCATCTTCAAAATGCACCAGTATCAGAACAGACGGGTACGAGAAAGCACATGTAGCAAATGATAACGTAATAACGGCCAATAATGTAATTACGGCCAATAATGTAATAAATTAGGCCGATTTTAAATGTAATAAGCCCATAAAGTAACAAACGGCCAATAATGTAATATAATAATAACAAGTATTACATTATTGAGGTCTGAAAGGCCAGCTCCAGCTCGTAGTGCCTAAAACGAAACTTAAAACAAGGGGGGACAAGTAGTGATGGGTCATTTGAAGCCGAGGCACTGAGGCTTGTATCGAGTAAAAGGGGCCGTGTTGAGTGAAGCCCCGATTCGAGGCTTGCATCAGATTGGCAAAAACCATGTGACTGGCATAAAGTGAAGCCTCACTTCCCACGTGACTGGTTTGGTCTACGTGTCACTTTTCAAAATAAAAGTGAACCTGGTGGGTGTCGTTGGTTGGTTGTAGTTTGAAAGAGTCAGTGTCAGTGATAAGTGCTAGAAAAAAGTTAAGGTTTTATATTTGAGGTTTGTATTAGTTTTTTTTCACTGATTATGATGTACAGTCAGTTCAACATTCTTTCAGCTCAAAAAATAGATAGATACTTTATTAATCTCCCATAGGAGAAATTCGGATGTCCGGCAGCACACACAATCATTCAAATAATCACACACATAAATAGATAATGCTAAAAAATAGATAAAAGTTAAATGAACAAATAGATAAAAGTTACTTGCAATAGTAATAATAAAGTGCACAGATTTAGTTCAGTTCATTGATCCATTGAACTGCCTAATTGCCTAATATATTCGTATTATTTAAGCAAATTTCTTGGATCATGCCACTGCTGAAGTGGTTCAGAGAGTGGATCAGAAGAAGCAAGAGGCACTGGGACAGTTTATAGTCCTGTTGGGTTGTCTGTCTGTCTCTGAGGTGTTTGTGTGTTTGATGTGGATCGTGCTTAAAATAAATACTTGAGGCAGAAGATTAGAGAATTGAGGATCTTTTTTATTTGTTAAATGCAACCACTGAGTGTGATGTTTTAAATGAAACACGATCCCTATTGGTTTCTCTTTTTACATGTGTTACATCTTTTTGTCCACAAGATGGTGTAGTTGAACATATTGCATCACTTGGCGAGGCACTGACTCCTGCACCGGTGCAATTTCCTGAAAGCCCCAGATGGTTCATGGGGCTTCATTTGGGCATCACTAAGGACAAGGGGCTTTTCATTGCCCAAACTCTGGAACGCTCTGCCCCCCCACGTCCAAACAGCCCCCACGGTCGTGTTTTAAGTCTTGTCTTAAGAACCACTTTTATTCTTTGGCTTTTGGAGTTGTGTGGTCCTCCGTGTCTTTCATTTATGTTTTACTTATTTTATTGCTTTTATTGCTTTTTATCTTTTAATGGGTTTATTGTTTTACGACTAGTATGATCTAATCTGAACATATGGTTATTGCTCTTATTTTATTTTAATGGTTATATTGTTCTAAGACTAATATGATCAAATCTGAGCATTTATTTTAATTTAATTTGATTTATTTTGTTTTATTGTTGTTCTTACTCTGTTCTTACTCTTTGTGCAGCACTTTGGAAACTGTTTATGAAATGTGTTATATAAATGAAGTGGATTGGACTGGATACGTTATGGATTATTACATTTAAAATTGCCCAAATTGATTATGTTATTGGCCATTACTGCGTCATTGTTTGCTGCATGCACACATTAGTAAAGTATACAGCTGTAAATATAAACACTGTCTATCTAACTGCGCTTCGTGTTGCATTTTTTTTGCATGAAAAGCGCTCTATAAATAAAGTGTTGTTAATGTTTGATTGATTGATTAACATTGTCACACTGTCTCGCTGTCCAGGCCATGGAGCAGAAGAAAGAGTTTGTGAAGTGCTCCAAGAACTTCAGTGACACCCTCAAGGTCTACTTCAAGGACGGGAAGTAAGTCATGGCATTTCTTCTACTGATTCTCATTCTCACCAATAAATAAAAGATTTGATCCGTACTTTATGTAAGATACAAAAAGCAATAAATCACACAACGGGAAATAATGACGACCAGATTTGTCCATATAAAGTTAAAGATGCACTGTGTAAAGTTAAAGATGACGGTGTCAGGTCCAGCAAATGCTTTTCTTCATGGGGATGTTATTGCTTTGTCTGGAATGTTTCACAGTATGGCATTAAACCTTTCTATCTTCATGGAGCTCAAGTTACCAGACCAAGTTACAGGTCAGATCTATGGAGAGGCGACCCCACTCGCAGTCAGAATATTTGTTTTTCTAGGTATTTTTGAGCTAAAACCACCTGTAATTGATTAAATGTAAGGTAGAGTTTTTAATGTCATATCCATAGAAACAAGCAGGTGACAGATCCTCAACTAAAAAGTTACATAGTGCACCTTTAATATAAAAAGAGTACTTTGCAGATTTTTTAAACTGTGCCACTGGTCTCCTCATGATATTGAATAGAACTTGGAATCGAACGCGAAAAACTTTAGCTAACATCTCCATTGCTTTAAAGGTGCATTGTGTAACTTTTCCGCTTCACCTGCTTTTTTCACTGCTCCGCCTGGAATGTTCCACAGTACGACATTAAACAGCTCTACCTTACATTTACTCAATTACAGGTGGTTTTAGAGCTCAAAACTAAAAAAGTTTTAGTGCCATACTGTGAAACATTCCAGACAAATCAATAACTTCTCCATGAAGAAAAGCATTTCAAGGACCCTCCACCAGAAAAGTTACACAGTGCACCCTTAACAATGAATTCTGAAAATTCTTTAAAATGTGACTGCACAGTCCTGGGCTTTATAGTTTTATTAAAATGATAAAAGTAAAGTTATTTTCTGAGAATGTGCAAACGTGTATTTGAGTGTTTAAGTATTGTTTGCATTTCCTATTAAATTATGCTAAATTTACTGTTGTGAGCTTTAAACCATGTTAGAACATTGTTACTTCATCAAAAACCTAGAAATGTGTTTTGTTTCAGTCACAGTTTCAACTAATCCTTTATTATTATTCGTCTGTCTACATATCTAAAGCTCAAAATGCTCTGCTCCACCTTGTGTTGTCATGTAGTGGTCATTTTCAATTTAACAGCTACGTTTTACCTTTTGTTTAGTAGAAATTAGAAATACCAGTACAAGAATGATCCAAATGAGTCTAGTAAAGGTGAATGAAAAGGAATTTGAGAGTCTAAATATGCAGGATTTGTGTGTTAAACGTGTGAATTAAATAAAACACAACAGTTCTTGGACGAGGAAACAGAATCATAATATAGATCAGAAAATAATGTAATATAGGCCCACTTCTGTAGACAGATGTTGGCTTCTACTCTATGAATACGCCACTGTCCTTTTCAATCCGATCAAAACGTTTTCTGAATCTGAATTGTAATTATATTGTCATGGTTACGCCGCGGTGTGATTGACCCGTGCCCCTTATTTGCAGAGTGGCTAACGTCTTTGCCAGCGCCAACCGCCTCACCCACCAGACCAGCATGATCCTCCTGGCCTTCAAGAACAGCGCCTGAAGACTCACCACAAGCTCCTCCGCCTTTTTTACCCAGCAGCAAATCATAACAAGCTATTTCGATCACCAACACTTTTTTATGTAGCGAGTATTGAATCAAGATCAAATATATAAACTGCGATGAACAAAAAATATGACGCAATCCCGGATAAACAGCTTGTGCTTTGAAATGCAGCAGCTGTAATGATGGGAGAAAGTGCGGATCAAAGAAGGTCTATATATGAAATGTCACTCAGTGCTTTAAGAGATGTGAGGCAGCTGTACAATATTCATGATAAAATAATTAGTATTCCACTCCACTTCCTGTATCTACGCCAGTATTTATCACACAATCTTTTTGTAAATAAATAAGGACTAAAATCTACTAATGTTGAGTGTCATAAAACTGCGATTCTCAAACTACGGTACGTACGCAAGCTCCTCTTTTGTGTAGTTCTGTTTTAGACCTGTTTAATCCTGGTTTAATCCTGGTTAAATCCTGGTTTAGACCTTGCTTAGAACTGGTTTAGAACTGGTATAGTCCTCGTTTAGATCTGTGTCACTTGGAAGACCAACTATTTTCATAGGTGGTACTTGGTTTTTGGCTAATCCTTGTTTAGAACTAGTATAGCAACAGTCTATTTCTACTTTGGACCTGGTTTAACCGTGCTTTAGACCTATCTTACACCTGCATCAGACCTGGTATAGACTTGGTTTAGATCTGTAGTATTCTGAAGGCCAAATACTTTCATAGGTGGTACTTGGTTTTGGGCTAATCCTTGTTTAGAACTAATGTAACAACAGTCTAGTTCTATCTTAGACCTAGTATAGACTTGGTATAGTCCTGGTTTAGATTTGTAGTACTCAGAAGGCCAGATACTTTCATAGGTGGCACTTGATTTTGAGCTAATCCTTGTTTAGAACTAGTATATGCAATAGTGTACTTCTATTTTAGACCTGGTTTAATCCTGGTTCAGACCTGGTATAGACCTGCTTTAGGCCTGGTTTAGATCTGTGGTATTCTGAAGGCCAAATACTTTCATAGGTGGTACTTGGTTTTGGGCTAATCCTTGTTTAGAACTAATGTAACAACAGTCTAGTTCTATCTTAGACCTAGTATAGACTTGGTATAGTCCTGGTTTAGATTTGTAGTACTCAGAAGGCCAGATACTTTCATAGGTGGCACTTGATTTTGAGCTAATCCTTGTTTAGAACTAGTATATGCAATAGTGTACTTCTATTTTAGACCTGGTTTAATCCTGGTTCAGACCTGGTATAGACCTGCTTTAGGCCTGGTTTAGATCTGTGGTATTCTGAAGGCCAAATACTTTCATAGGTGGTACTTGGTTTTGGGCCAATCCTTGTTTAGAACTGGTACAGCAATAGTGTAGTTCTAGTTTAGATCGGGTTTAATCCTGGTTTAAACTTGGTTCAGACCTAGTTTAGACCTGCTTTAGACCTAGTATAGATTTGGTATAGTTCTGGTTTAGTACTTTGAAGGCTAAATACGTTATATATCATTTGGTATTGGGATCATCTTTGTTTAGACCTACTATAGCAATAGTGTAGTTCTATTTTAGACCTGGTTTAGACCTGGTTTAGACTTGGTATTGTCCTGATTTAGATCCATGGTACCATGGAAGACCAAATAGTTTTATGGGTGGTACTTGGTTTTGGGCCAATCCTTGTTTAAAAACTAGTATAGCTATAGTGTAGATCTATTTTAGACCTGGTTCAGACTTGGTATAAACCTGGTATAGACCTTTTTTAGACCTGGTATAGTCCTGGTTTAGATCTGTGGTACTCAGACAGCCAAATACTAGTGATGGGCGAATGGAGCCTCATGAAGCATTGACACCTCAGTCGTAATTGTCTCAAATGGTTCGACGTGTCTGAGGCTTTGGAGAAACACTGACCTCTAGTGGACAAATTTAACCATTGCAAACCAGCACACAACCCATGATTTGGGAACCCAAAACTCTATTTTCTGTTTTATTAGAAGTCATAAATAGTATATATTCTATTTGGAACATTTAAAAAAGAAATACAACAATTTATATATCACATGTTTTTATTAAGAAATAGAAGTTTTTCCATAGTTGAAGGCTTTAGTCTACATCTTCTGTGGCTCACTAACTCACCAGCTTTGGAAAAAAATTCTCTCACATGGAACAAAGGATACCGGTATACAAAGATGTTTTTGAACCAGTCTCCACAGATTAGGATGTTGTATTTTATGTGATTCCCAGTATTTTAAAGGGTCCTCGCATCTGGGAATATGTTGTTCATTCAAGTATCTAGAAAGCAAGATAGAAACGCATAAAATTTGTACACCATATACACTCAACAAAAATATAAACGCAACACTTTTGTTTTTGCTCCCATTTGTCATGAGATGGACTCAAAGATCTAAAATTCATTCCAGATACACAATATTACCATTTCTCTCAAACATTGTTCACAAATCTGTCTAAATGTGTGATAGTGAGCACTTTTGCTTTGCTGAGATAATCCATCCCACCTCACAGGTGTGCCACATCAAGATGCTCATCAGACACCATGATTAGTGCACAGGTGTACCTTAGACTGCCCACAATAAAAGGCCACTCTGAAATGTGCAGTTTTGTCTCACAGCAAAATGCCACAGATGGCGCAAGCATTGAGGGAGCGTGCAATTGGCATGCTGACAGCAGGAATGTCAACCAGATCTGTTGCTCGGGCATTGAATGTTCATTTCTCCACCATAAGCCGTCTCCAAAGGCGTTTCAGAGAATATGGCAGTACATCCAACCGGCCTCACAACCGCAGACCACGTGTAACCACACCAGCCCAGGACCTCCACATCCAGCAGGTTCACCTCCAAGATCGTCTGAGACCAGCTACTCAGACAGCTGCTGAAACAATTGGTTTGCATAACCAAAGAATTTCTGCACAAACTGTCAGAAACCGTCTCAGGGAAGCTCAACTGCATGCTCGTCGTCCTCATCGGGGTCTTAACCTGACTCCAGATCGTCGCCGTAACAGACTTGGGTGGGCAAATGCCCACATTCGATGGCGTCTGGCACGTTGGAGAGGTGTTCTCTTCACGGATGAATCTCTGTTTACATTGTTCAGGGCAGATGGCAGACAGCGTGTGTGGCGTCGTGTGGGTGAGCGCTTTGCTGATGTCAATGTTGTGGATCGAGTGGCCCATGGTGGTGGTGGGGTTATGGTATGGGCAGGCATCTGTTATGGACGAAGAACACAGGTGCATTTTATTGATGGCATTTTGAATGCACAGAGATACCGTGATGAGATCCTGAGGCCCATTGTTGTGCCATACATCCATGAACATCACCTCATGTTTCAGCAAGATAATGCACGGCCCCATGTTGCAAGGATCTGTACACAATTCTTGGAAGCTGAAAATGTCCCAGTTCTTGCATGGCCAGCATACTCACCGGACATGTCACCAATTGAGCATGTCTGGGATGTGCTTGACCGGCGTATACGACAGCGCGTACCAGTTCCCACTAATATCCAGCAACTTCGCACAGCCATTGAAGAGGAGTGGACCAACATTCCACAGGCCACAATTGACAATCTGATAAACTCTATGCGAAGAAGATGTGTTGCACTGCATGAGGCAAATGGTGGTCACACCAGATACTGACTGGTTCTGAGTCCCCAGACCCCCAATAAAGCAACAACTGCACATTTCAGGGTGGCCTTTTATTGTGGACAGTCTAAGGTACACCTATGCACTAATCATGGTGTCTGATGAGCATCTTGATGTGGCACACCTGTGAGGTGGGATGGATTATCTCAGCAAAGCAAAAGTGCTCACTATCACACATTTAGACAGATTTGTGAACAATGTTTGAGAGAAATGGTAATGTTGTGTATCTGGAATGAATTTTAGATCTTTGAGTCCATCTCATGACAAATGGGAGCAAAAACAAAAGTGTTGCGTTTATATTTTTGTTGAGTGTATAACCTTGATGAATAGCATAAGTGTCAGCTGAAACACTACCTTTGGATTTCTTCAGTGGCTCTGTCAGATGCAGGGCTGGTTTACTGAGCAACGGCATGGCTGTCCAGTGAAGCCCACAGATTGTCATTGTCATTTGGGGATGGAGAGGGCTGTGGGTGAACTTCATCCTGAGTCCTAAGTTCAGTCAAGCTGGCACATTCCCGTGACAGTCTCTCAACAGCAGCCTGTGCATTGGATGGGCTGCAAAATGCAACTTCTTTGAAACGTGGATCCAGTATAGTTTCCAACGACAGGGAGGTGACTTTCTCCAAGCCGCTCGTTTTCTCTTTCAGATTATTTTTTAGGTGGGTGGCTAGTGTAGCTCCAACACCATCATCCATGTGGGTACACTCAGCAGTTAGTTAGCATGAGTTAACATTTTTGTAATGGGTATGACTTTAGACCCCGATACTCTGGTCTCCCCAGGCAGCTCCACTGTTGCTTGGTTGAATGGCCTCATCAGCTTTAAGCACTGGTTTATTGCATCATAATCCTCAGCGCTAAATGATGTTGGACGTTGATGTCAGGGATGCAAGGGCAGCGCCAAGTGGTTCCCTCTGCTCATACATCCTTTGAAACATGGCAAAGGGGCTATTCCTCCTGGACCAGCTTCAACTGAGGCATGCCCATGTTGGATTAACAGCCAGCTTCTCCTTTGCTGTACAGCTTGATTTAAAGTGGCCAACAATTTTGCGAGCTTCGCTGCACATTGTATCCAGCTCGGACGTTTGGGAAATAGATTCAACAAGTGAGCAAAACAATGAATATTTTGAATTGATAAACGATTAACACTTGCCACAATGTTGCGGGCCCCATCAGTAACCATGGCACACACTTTATCGGCTATTCCCCACTCGGCCATCATTGTCGATGCTGCTTCTGCAACATGAGCTGCTGTGTGGGTCACGGGAAAGTACTGTACCCCTAAAAGTACAGTTGATAATTCAAGGCTGTCAGAAAGATAATGACAGGTCACACTCAGGTATGCATCCATATTTCTGGATGTCCACATCTGCTGTCAAACTGACAGCAGAAACTTTCTTTAAATCTTCATTGGCCTTCTTTTTGTTTTGTTGGTAGCGTTCTTCCACCATTGTTTTTACAGTTGTGGGTCATAGAACTTTGTACAGAGGATCCAATATTTTCATCAGGTTGGTGAATCCCTCTCCTTCAACCATAGAAAACGGTTGGCCATCTTTAATAATCATGTCAACAATGGCCTCTTCAAAAATATGTTAGGACACTGTAAAAGAAGTGTGTTCATATGAGAAGGCTATACTTAGTTAATATGTAGCCTTTATATTAAAAAACAGTCAGATACATTATGGGAATATAATTGAAATAAATATATAACTTACTGTCAGCATAATGGCCACTGTTGCCAGGGCCTGTGGTGGACTGCTGGCTCTGGTCAGTATTGTGCCTGGCACGCAGGTGTCACAACATCGAAGTTTTGTTAGTGTAAGACAATACTTGTGTGCAGAGCAAACCCCGTACCTAACAATAATAATTTAATTGATTTAAAATAATATGTAAAAAGTAACATAAATAGCATGCTGTAAATAAGAAAAGAGATTACCTTGTTAGGTGGAATTAGATCAAAGTGATTCCAAAACATGGATCGGTTTTTTCCACTTGTGGATGCCATCGAAAATGAAACAATATGATGATAAAAAGCTTTATACTGCATGCAGATAGATACACATATTAAAGAGCTGTTTTTTTTTTTTTTTAACAATATAACAGTATTTTCCGGACTATAAGCCGCTACTTTTTTCCCAGGCTTTGAACCATGCGGCTTTTAGTGCGGAGCTGCTAAATTTAGATTTTTTCTTCCACGGCTAGGGGCGCTCTAACCGGAATTTCAAAAACAAGATAGATGGAGAGGAATATGCAACTTTTTATTTAGCAGATATAACACGCATGACAATTTACTAATTGGTAATTATTTTCAAATCCTCACCCCTTCATCATGAAAAGCACACGAAGGAGTTTGTATGATGCAAGTTTTTAGTTGAAGGCATCGATCTTGCTCCAGGAAGGAAACCGCTGTAGAGCCCTGCACCCGCGGGACCCAACACAAAACAGTGCGGAGTGTGACCATGGATGTAATAAGTGCATCTGAAAGAACATTCTGAAAAGCTTATTGCGGGCGCGGGCGGTAGCTGGACTGAAGACTGTGGGAACCCGCGGCACTGGAAATTGTGTACTGCACAGACCTCTGCCGTGCTGCTGCACGTAAGCTCGGCGTCAACGGAGATGATTAAAGTGACTTGTGGTTTCACTGCACAGGAGAAATGAAGGTAAATCAATTACCAGTTCATTTCCGTTTTTGACCCGTTTTAATCAGCACAGTTGCTCCCGTGTTAAAAGGCACTGTTTGGAAAGAATCTGTTCAGGTACATAAATGTACATTTACAGTACAAAATCGTTCTGTATTTGCAGTAAATATCTCATTTTTCAACATTGATATCAGCGGCTTATAGCCCGGTTGCGGCTTGTACAACTTTTTTCTTAATTTTTTTTAAAATAGCGTGGGTGCGGCTTATATACTGGTGCCTCAATAGTCCGGAAAATACGGTATCTGTTTTGAAAAGAAAATTATTTTTTTTATTACATACATAAATGTGTTTCAAAAAGTAATCTCCTGGACATAGCGTTCACAAATGTTTAAACTTTGATCGTTTCAAACATTTATTTATTTATTTGTTTTTAAGATAATTATCTAAAACAGAACGTGCTCCTCCTCAAATTTTATGACCCTATATGACACCACAATGTGACGTTTCGGGTCAAGCCGACATGAAGAAATCCCGAAACGTTATATTGTGGTGTCATATAGGTCATAAAATCTGATAAGGAGCACGTACTGTTTTCTGATTAGATAATTATCTTAAAAACAATTAAATAAATAGAAGTAGAAAGTGAAAGTGCTTAAATCAGCATTATACATGTCACTAATATTTTAGTCCTCAAAATCTTATTTATTCTTGCATTTCTTTAAAAATAGCCTTTTAGAAGATTTATTTTTGCCCTTATATGTTATTAAATTAAGTAGCCTAAGTGTACTTCTTCACACTGTGGTATCGGTACCGGCAAGTACACCAAGGCTAAATATCAGTATCGGATCGGATCCCAAAAAAAAGCTATTGGAATAACACTAAAACACTGATTGAAACTGCTTCATGCCACTGATACAATAACAATAACATAAGATGATCCCAGTAAAACATTTTAAATAGACAGTGTCATTCAAAAGGCCGAAGCTGCAACAAATAAACACCAAAATGAACCAAGAAATCATAATAGAAGTTATTCAGCTAGTTACTCTACTGCTCAAATTATTGTATTATCTTATTGTATTACAACAAAAATACCCCAAATCTCCCCGCTTTTACTGAGAAAACAGTCACATGATCCTGTGACACTGAGCCCCAAAATATGTGGTTCCAGCTTTCATATACTGAACAATAAGTTGATACAGTTGATAATTATGGTGACAGGCCAGGTATTCTACAGTATATTAAATTAAATGTGTTTTTCACTTTCACTTTCTGAGGCCAGAGTGGAGTTTTGCCTGTATAGTAATTCTAACAACTACTCCTATGCTATTGCTAAACCAGCGCACCGAGCTTACTGCATTGTTTGCGGATGATAAAAAAGCTTTATATTACACGCAGACAGCACATGTATTAAAGAGCTGTTTTTACAATATATCTGTTTTGAAAAGACAATATTTTATTACATACATAAATGTGTTTCAAAAAGTAATCTCCTGGACATAGCGTTCACAAAGAAGCACTGATCACTTTCAAACATTTATTTATCCATCCATCCATCTTCTCCCGCTTAATCCGGCTGGGTCGCGGGGGCAGTTTGCTGCCCAATCCTCATAGCACCTGACCCCTATGAACCCCTCTGCAGGTGGTGAGCCCACAGGAGGGTGGACATTATGGTCCTTGATGTTAGTTCATAGGGGTATCACTTTCAAACATTTATTTATTTTAAGATAATTATCTAATCAGAAAACAGAACGTGCTCCTTCTCAAATTTTATGTCCTATATGACTCCACAATGTGACGTTTTGGGTCAAGCCGTTCTTCCGACATGAAGAAATCCCAAAACGTCACATTGTGGTGTCATTGAAATAAAAATGTGGGGGCTTCAAAGAGCTGCAGTGCACAATTTTGCACAATTTTTGTCTTTGGACCCAGCACGCAGCACTCTACCTATAATGACCAGACGGCCATAAACTTAAAACCGCTCTTAGTTAGCAGTAGCTAATAGTTTAGGTGTGACTGCATTGCTAATTTGAACCAGTAAACAATGTGTCTCTGTATATTAACAATAATAATCCATGTGAGGAAGTCTTTTTTTTTATTTTATTTTTTTTATAGTTGTGTAACTGTCAATAAATGCAGACCAATAACGTTTCTGAAGCTCATTCCACCATAAAGTTAGTGCATCTAAAATGTGAACAGCCAAATAACTTTCAGGTGATCAAGTCTTATTGTAGTATTAGCATAATTATCATTGATAGAAAAATATTACTGCTATGAAACTACAACTTTGTACAGCAAATATAGTTAATGAAACTACTAGCTGTCCTGTGACGATTTCACAGCTAATTTCACATATAGTTGGGAGTATATTGGTCCCAGATACGAGAACACGATTAGATTTTGAAATATGATGTAACGCTGAAGAAAATATAGACGATAAATTAAACATTTAATGATAAAGTTATTTATTGAACCCTCTACAACTCAACTCTTATTGTAGTACTGAAAAATGACATAAATTCCCCCACTAGTACAAACAAAAAGTACCTACGAAAAATACTGACCACCAAAAGTAAATGTTCCTTCTATCATGTTTTGAACGGTACTATATCTTGAAGATAAGATACAGTAATTATCGTGACAGGCTACATCACACATGCAGCGACTGTATTCGTCAGCTAACCGGGATCCTCCAGTACCTAGTTTCTCCACAGCTCCTGACAGTCTGCCATCGAGCCAGTGGTTGGATCACATTTTGTGCATTTCAGAACAAGTCTACAGGTCCAACAACATTTTTTCTATTAAAGGTCCATTTTCTGATCTGTGTTATCATGTTGTCCTCATCAAAAACATATCTGGAGTTGTGTTGTGTTTACTCCACACATATTTAACACATAAACCCTGTAGATTTGGGCTGAGTTCTTCTCTCAAACGGAAAACACACTGTTCCACCTTGTGATGTCATGTGGTAATACGGGAAGTGCTCCACTGTGTTTTTAAACTCCGTACACCTTCACTAGAACATAACATCACAAGGTAAAACAGCATTTTGAGCTTTGAAAATGTACACAAGACTATGTGAACTGTGTGAATGAAACAAAACACAACTTGAGGTATGTTTTTGAGAAGGTAACAACATTATAACATGGTTTAAAGCTAATATAGTCTATTATGTGAAATACAGGACCCAGGACATTCTGTTATCTTAAAGCCACAGTATTGTATCTTTTGTGCCAAAAAATTTGACTAAATCCATTTCATTTGGTATGTGTTTACTACTCTGAAAATTTACTGTAAGCAGGCTTGCATCTCCGCAAACCTGACTCTTATTTGGCCTAGTGGAGGGCCTCGTCCAGCTTGTTTCTATGTCATTATTGTTCTTTTCTGATAATCTGCCACAGTATGGCATAAAACGTATCCCCTTGAAGAATGTGCTGAGGTATGTTTTTTTTAACATTCTATTTTCATTGAATTAAGCAGGTGACGTGCCACCTTCAGAAAGTTACATCTTGTACCTTTAATAATTACAGCCTTTGTGATTAGATAATTGCTCCAACTTAAATTGCTATTTTGTTGGTTTGTTGTTCAACTGCTATATTATCTATCTGACAAGCCACTTCACCCATCTATGCCCGACCACACAAGTTTATCCTAGAAAAGAATTGAACACGGCTGGCCTTAGATTGACAGATTTTTGCTTTCTCATTATACCGTGTGCACTTCTCTTGCTCTCTTTGTGTTGAAGGCAGACTCAGGAACATATTTCCCCCAGGAATGATGCAGCAAAAGCCGGCTCTGCCTTCGCAGTGGTGGGCGTGACTACAGACATATGCATTTTCCACTATTCATTCACATCGCTGTACCTTTCCTATGGGACTTCTCTAACATCTGTGCTTGTGGGAGAATACCGCATAATGGCCACCTGTATTTCGGAACACGAGCAGCGTTTTGTGATAACGGCGCAGGCTTACCAAGAATGACTGGTGTAATTGCTGGATGACACTGTCCCCCAGGAAGTTAAAATGTCTATATCAACATGGACACTCCATTGTTATGCTGCCATTTCCTGCGTTTGATTTATGCCAGGCAGAAAGCAAAGATAATCAGTTCCCCAGTGCAAAGCCCTATCTTGTGGCATTTGTTTTACTGTGCCAGGAAGAGGATATGCTTTCACTGTCCAAAGCCATGTAATGTAGTTAGCACGAATGCAAAATGCTCTGAGAGGATGGGGGGAATATACAAATCCTGATAAAAAAGATGTGGGAGATCACATTTTATCCCTCAGTCTACTTCTATAATGTTTCCTTCATTCTTTCCTTAAAGGGCCCCATATTAGGCTATGTTCTGATCTCTGTTATAATGTTTCCTCATCAAATACATACCTGAAATTGTTTAACACGCAAATCCTGCATATTTAGGCTGAGTTCTCCTCTCAAACGGAAAAGGCTCTGAAAGCATTTTGAGCTTTGGTGATGTAGACAGATAATAATACGGGGTTATTCAAACATGTGTGAATGAAACAAAACACAACTGAGTATGTTAACATGGCTTAATGTTCACAAGACTCCATTTTATGTCATGTGGAACCTTTAAAAGTATAAAAGATGAAGAATGCATGGTATATCTGTTTTAAATACAAATTGAGAAATATAGGGGTCCCCTGTGGGAAAGTCCAGTGACTTACCCAACTTCTGCACTCTACTGAACTAACCCAACAGTACCCAATTATTCCACAATATACAATCTATACTACTACACAGACAGCCCTATATATGCTACTGCCACTCCACACACATTCACTACCACAATAAATCATTATCACAAAAAATACTCTTGTAGGTGGAAAGGAACTCTGGGTTCCTTTCCGCCTCTACCCACATTCAGACCCCTATAAAGTACAATCTGTACACCATAAAGTGCAACAGGGCAGCAGATATGATCCTCTCTATAAGGATCGAATGATTTTTGTTTGTAGATCATGACTGCCACTGTGCCAAATGAGGACTGAAAGACCTGTCAGAGGTCAGTAGGCCACATCACTCAATGTCCGTATTGGCAATAATCCTCTCCACTCTTGTCTCGGCGTAGCAAATAGCTCAATTATTTGCTCCTCCTAAAAAAAAGATAATAAAAAATGCCTGAAGCCATCACAAAACTATGCAATGTTTTCAACCTTGACCAAAGTCTGACCATTATGAAAAAAATGTACACTTCAATTTTCAAACTTCTGTGTCCTCTCCATTTGCCGTGAGCGAAATCAACAAAAAGAGTGGAGTTTGTTAAACAGTGCCTTTGAAGCTAGCCCCAGTGCCCATAGCGATGGACTACAGAGGATGGCTGTTCATATGGACAATTAAAATGCCAAAAATCCCCTCCAAAAAGTAAAATCTCATTGTTTTCTATGGCTTGCCACTGTCTAGCAAATGGCATACGCAACCAGTCATATCTAATATCAGGGGGGTACAAGTTTTTCTCTCCGAGGCACATAGCAGCTGCCTTCTTGGTTTTGGATGATGTTACCCGATGTTGGCCGATGGTGCAGATTGGCAGCCTCGCTTCTGTCAGTCTGCCCCAGGGCAGCTGTGGCTACAATAGTAGTTTACCACCACCGGGTCTGGAGTGAATGAATAATGCTCTGTAAAGCCTCTTTGAGTGTCCTGAAAAGCGCTATTTAAAACTGATGCATTATTATTATTATTATTACGCATGGTTAGACAATAAGGCCACTTCTGATGCTGCAACTATAGACTCACTAGCAAAATGGAACTTTTAAGGTCCACTGACCCTTCTCGTTGGAGGTCTGCTGCGTTTGTCTCTGCGGAAATATGATTGCTTTTCCTGGAATGTTCCACAGTATGGCATTAAAGGCTGTACCGGATTTTTACTGTCTTAAAACATGAAAAGCAGAACAGTTTAAATGTTTGCAGTGGTCCAAAGTTGTTTCTCACTTGCCTTATACATTCTGAGTATTTAAATTATTCAGAGTGGTATGCGAACCATGCACTTCCTGATTCTCAGACAAAAAAGAAAAACTTGAGATGGGTGTTGTCATCAGGTCAGGTTTCAGGTCGTATCTGGGGAGAGGTGAACCTACTTGAAAAATGATGCATGTTTTAAAGGTATTTCTTTTTTTTTTATCAACAAACATCTGGTGTTTAGCCAAATCAAGACAAATCTCCATGGAGACAGGTAGGTAGCAGCTATGCCAGCAGAAAAGTTACATAGTGCATCATTAAAGTAATTTTGCAGAACTTGGAACAAACAAGCTGAATGGTGTTTAAGGAGCAACTTGACTTCCCCAGTTTGGAGCTGTAGAGGCGTAATGGAGCTCACTTGCTCTTGTGCCAAATAAGAAGGAGCGATATTATGGAGCTATTTGAGTCAAGATACAGAGGGAATATGGGGATTGTAATTTACATGTCATTCGCACACACAGATTTGGACTGTGCTTGTGCTTTGTGACTCAGGAGCGATGAGTGGAAGTCTTTGAGTCAGAGTGTTCAAGGGGAGATTGCTCGCAGTATGGTCAGACGTCTTTTGTCATGAAATTATGATCTGTCTTTTGATGTGATGTGTTTTTTAAAGGACACAAAGGCACAAAATTGACTTTTTAATTATTCATGTTGGTTTCTGCAATCCTGTGTAAAAAGTCCTTAGTCTCTGAGTCTAAGAGACGATGCAGTTTGAATTCTCTCAGGATTGTTGCGTCACAAGTAGAAAGCCTAAGCAGTTTGTAAATCCATGAATCACTGCTTGACTGGTTCAAAGCAGCACGGTGGCTGAGTGGCTAGAACTCATGCTTGGATCCCCAGGTCACCTGGGCCATTCTCTGTGGAGTTTGCATGTTCTCCCTGTGTCTGGGTGGGTTTCCTCTGGTTCTCCCATCAACCCAAAAAACATGCACCATAGGTCAATGACTCCAGGAAGCACAGCTAATGGAGGTCAAATAAATGCAAATACAAATGTGCCTTAGCAAAGAAAAAGATCTATAAATATGTTCATTATTTTATGTTCTAAAACATGAGATGCCAAAGTAAAGGTACTTAAGAGCACGTTTAAAAGCTGCAAAGGGTCCATATTATTGTCAATTTCTTTCTACATAATTTTGTTCGGAGCTAGTGAAATAAAAAGGTAAACTGCTACGCTAAATTTGAATAACAAATGGCTACTGTTATGGTTATTATCAAAATTAATTAAATCTTAAGTAGGCATAATTTGGTATTAATGTGAGCCATATAAAATTATATTCTTTTATTACAGAGCTTTTGACCTTGATGCGGATTTTAGTAGCTGTAATAAGTGACAGAAAAATGTAAAAAAAAACAAAAAAACATATCAATTGGAACTTTCTCTTTTTTAAGATTAATTATTGATTTAGTTTATTATTATTATTATTATTATTATTATTGTTATTGTTATATTACAGTAGTTTCAGTAGTTACAGCCTTCTTATCGCTCAGCATCCATTGCCTGACCACCAGCCAGTCCCTTCTTTCTCAGTCCTTTATGCACTTGTAGATTTTTCTTCTTTTTTACATGTAAGCAGCCATGCATATGATCGGTTAATCCACCTGCCAATCACATGTTCTGATATTACGGAAACAGGATATGGCTCCAGATCCACTTTGTACATTTTTGTCACAGCGTGTGGTTCTGGATGGCCTCAGCATCCAAGTCCAGTCCATGGGCCTTGGCGTGTTGAGAGTTTATTTCAGGACAGGATAAGGATATGTGCTGTGCCCAGGAGGGCTGTTTTTTGAAGTTTATGTATAGAGATTTTTGTATTTGCTCTATGTACTTGTCCATTCCCTTTCTGATTGATCCCACAATCTCCAGGACAGCTGATGTTTTTAGTCCCCACATTCTCTCAATCACTATCTCGAAGTCTTTATATTTGCTAACGTTCTCTGCAGTTTTGACAGAGGTGTTGATGTCAAGAGGCACAGCCATATCTATGCGGAGGCAGGTTTGTTTGGTCTTGTTTTTCAGCACTATGTCAGGCCTATTCACTGCTATGGTCCAGTCTGTGTGGATTGGTATGTCCCAAAGAATTGTGCTGCCATCCTTCTCAACAACAGACAGTCTTGGGCTTGTGCTTTATTATTATTTACTTTTTCCCAGTACACGAGAGAGAGTGCTTACATCTGTAAATGTACACTGTGCTGTTATGGTCATTACGGGCTAAAAATCACTCAGATTCAGTTTGCTGAGTCACGGCTTACATTAACCCAAACTCATCAACAACTTATCCTGCAATTTACCCCCAGTCTAAAATGGCACACGTCCCCATACGGGCAGACACTGGAATCAAACGTGATTGATAGCACAACAATGTGATATCAGGATCTTTTTGGCAGCACTTGTTTTCTCTTGCCATCACTGGTTATCTGACGTTTTACAGCTCCAGGCTCGACGTTATAAGGTTGTGAAAGAGCCGTGTGCACAGAGAGGAGTGGTGAGAATACTTCCCGAGGATTATAGGTTACTATATCTCACAACAACTGAGCAGTCCTAACAACTGAGCAGTCCTTTGGCTTCACTTTGCCCCAAAACACCACCAAGGTAAAGCTCCATCTACGGAATGACATTTTCTGTAGAAAAATTGCGTTAAATTGTGTTATAACTTACGTGAAATGAACATGGAAAATGCATTATTGTACGTAGCTTTAACAGTTACTATGTGAGTTATTATTGTTCTGATATTTTGCTGTATAGTTTGGATCAGCTCAAAGGAACATGCTGTATTTTTACACCACAGTAAATCATTGCTTGTTATTTGCATGCACTAAGACAAAAGACATGAACAGGGCTCCGCAATTGAATTTAAAATCATGATTTCAAGCCTCTAAATTCAAAAATTTTGTAATCGAAAATACATTTAATTACCTTCAATTTAGACCAAATCCACTTTTCTATTTAGGATTTTAATATAAAATGCCACAAAACATTACAAATTAAAAAATACATTATAAATACATTTTGACAGTGTGGTAAGTAATTGTTTGAAATAATTATAAATTGCAAATAAATCGTGATTATAATTATCGCTCTACATGAAATTTATGATCTGGCAATGATATTTAAACTGCTTTTTAGAATATAAAGCTCACATTTTTACCCAAATATCGAATATCCAGGTATGACCCACAAGTAGCTTGTGTAGTTCACTAATGAAGTATCTTTTCGAGGTGCACCGTAGTGTGAATTTCATAATCAATACTACACATACCATACGACAATATGCACATTAACAATTCGTAATTCATGTGCTCACGACGCAAAAGTGGTATCATGTATATTATACGTTATTGTATGATGTGTGTAGAGTTTGTAATGTACAAAGTGAAAACTAAACACATTTTGGATGATAAACTATATGATAGCATTGCTGGGAAATACTCTGAAATATAAAGAGGAAAAAAAAAACTTCCCCTTTTTAAGTACCGTATTCATTTATGACTTCATTTATGCCGGTACTATCTGTGCCATCGACTAGTCTGTATAATCTTTAAAAAGCTATAAGAAGCACTCGTTGAATGTTATAATGTACCACCTAGAGCTGGGCAATACTACAATACAGATGATGAAATTTTCTTTTTTTTTTCTTTTTTGATTCACTAGTTTTCTGTGTCACTATTGATTGATGAGATACTTTATTCCCACCAACATCTCCTATTGGCCATAGTTCTGAGTGACCGGTAGATTAGATTACAGATGTATATGAATCCGTCCTTGAAAATCGTTATATTAAAGGTGCTGTACCTGATTTTCACATCTTAAAAAGAGTCTATAAACTCTTTTCACAACTTTCAAGGAGTTTTGCCATCAATAGCTAGCATGCTAACAGCACTTCCTGATTACTAGACAATAAAATGCTTCATGATTAGATGCAGACAGTATGCAGCAGACATATTGACCTCAACAGCGTCTTAAACAATGTTACTGTAATGGTGCAAGACAAGTTTGGCTCAAATACATGGAAAAAAAATCTGATACAAAAGGTACATTTTTGTCATATCACAATAAATATCAAGCTCATTCATGTGACTAGTCTAGTGCATGAATTTTAAGGAAGAATTGCACATGAGTAGTACTATAGACGCACTCTATCTGCAATTATTCAAAACTAATACATATTTAAACTTAACTAAAGTAGCAACATACAACTGATCACTGAACCAAACTGCATATGTGAAAGAGGGAGATGTAAGTAGAGATGGCTGGAGTATTTTTTAGAACAGTTCTGGCAGCGCTGGGCAGAAGTTGGGAGGTTTAAGGGTGTGTGTGCATCTGTTTTGTTGGTACAGTCATATTTGGAAACAGTTGGCTGGTGAAATGTAAATATAAAACAGACCATACAATAACTTTTTAGGTGTTTAAAACCCTTTCTTGCATATTACTCACAAAAGTGTCTGCCAAATAACCCCCCTCATAATATGCTCTGATTGCATGCTGGTCGCTTGTGTTACCACTTGTAGTTCCAGTGATTGTCAAAATGTGGCACTGTAGTCTGCATAGACCATGCTTGGAGACTCCAAAATGGCTACTCCCACCAGGAAGCAGTAGGCTCCAACAAATGAGGAAAATTATCTATGATATCAATGTTTTTTATTACAATAAACATATTGCACACATTGTACATTTGAGAAAGATGCAGAACATCATAAATCTTTGAGTAAAATCTAATTTGACACAATGTCTACATGGGTATATATGTGGCAGTCACAAAAGTGCTCATCATGTATTTAGGTGTACCTCAGTGCATCTTCTGTCAGTAACAAAAGTGTACAGTATGCATTTACAGAACTATATACCATGCACATCTTATGTTTACTTTATGTACAAAATATTGGTATTCCATGCACTATATTGCCAATCCCTGTCGATGCAAGCTGGAGGGATGCAATGGAAGATCACGTTACCAGTGCCGAAAGTCAAAGATATATCTCTGCCTACATGGCAAAGCTGACTGTTTCTTCAGATTTCACAATAAATAAATTGCTGTAGGCATATGGTACCATGATTGTAGAACCTAGGTCTAGGAACAAGAGGTTTCTACTGAAAACATAAATACGTTCTGTTTTGTAATTGAAATTAGCTGTTTGTTCACCATGACCTACATATGTGCATATTGTTGATGCAGAAGGTTGGAATAAAAATTCATAATTACTCATTCTTTTTTGTTCTGTAAATGCATATTGGTAACCTTAATGTACACCATAATCTCCCCTCAGGTATCCGTAACTGCATAGTGGTTACAAAAGTGTACAGCTTTTTACTCCAAATTGTGACATTTTTTTCAAAAACTGATTATGTCATGTTGATTATGTGTCTAATAAGCTTATCTGACTGCAATTTGACAATCCTGTCATAAGTGGAACATAGGTCATGCAAGAAAGGGTTAACTTGCGAAAGAGTTGTATTTTATTCTGTAATTTTTGAGTTAGTTTAACCTGATGCATCTCCCATGTACCAACACCAATAAAATGGCCGCACATTATGAGAAAAATGTGTTTGATAATCCTGTTGAATGTTGCCATGACAATATTAAAACAATAATACATTGCTAACCATTTATTGTATGTTTTATGTGTAATATATCATGCAGCCTTACTCGGTAGCTCTACCTGATAAAGCTAAAGTATGATCAGTGCCTTCAGCAAAAATACTCTTACTATACTCAAGCAGAAGTACTAGGTAGTTCTGTAATAATTTTTAAAGTACTTTAATCTGGCATTTTCAAAAGAAAGACAAATAAAAAAAGAAAAAAAAAATCATATTTGAAGCATAATTTTCAACAAAAAAGCTTCTATCACTAGACTTACTCACAGTGGGGAGAGAAACCACTCACTAACCACCAGCCAAATTCAACAATAGAAGACTGAAAAACTATAATTTACTTTTTATTTGACTTAACACCTGCACGTTGTTGTTGCTCTGTTCTGTTTTGATTCGTTTCTGCTTTCCCCCTGTAGAAAATGAAAGTGATGGTAAATGGGCAGGGCAGGCAGACATTTGGCTGTGGGTCTGCCCTTGCCCGCTCTTCACAGGACATTAAACAGCACCACTCTGAGCCTCTCATTTTCCCCAATACCCTCCATCCACTCACATTCTCACACACTCACCTTGTTTTGTGTCTCTTAACGGGACTTTGGAGAGAAGCCTAATTACCAGATTAATTTGACGGCTGCCTTTAACTCTTGTGTGACATTCGCATCCCATTTTGAATTGAAATATAAATCAATTATACGGTTTGCGGCTGGTGTAAATTCAATGTCACCATGTTTGAGAACGCTGAAAATGTTTTGCAATGTTTTTGTTTTTAAGAAAATAGACGAGTGACATTTAGAAACTGCCCAACTGAGCTCACACCTAAACACTAAAATGAAGAATTTAGAGTTGCAGAATGCTGACTGGCTCGAGATTTGACTTTCATACTGATACGATATTAAAAATACTAAGCAACAGATACAGTGAGTGCGGATTACTGTATTGATAAAGATTGAACTTGACAACAAATTGGTGGCAAAAAAGTCACACAGGCATTATTTTAGGGGCTAAGATTGTGCTGCAATGGTGGATGTTACCCCCAAAAACTAACAATAAGTACTACCTGTATCATAACTAGAGATGGCTGTCGCATTGTAACTGATGATTTGATAGGAAACATTATAACATAGATAAGAAAATAGTACAATATATACCATTTAACATAATGCACTCACTATTTTTATGAACCAAATACTTAACAACAACAGTATTTCTTTTCTAAACCACTACCTGCACAAATGTAATATGAAAGACACAATAAAATGTATTGCATAAACATGTTTCCTTTCTTTAAACAAACAACAAAATTGTTGCACTTTCACAAACTGTAGTAATATACACCAAAAATCACTCTTTGAACTCTCCTGAATATAGGAAAATACTGTGATATGTGAGTTAAGCACATACACCCCACAATGCTAATGATACTGTAGGCTATTGCCGATTTTAGTATCACAAAATATCAATATTTTGATATTTTAGCACACCTGGGCTGTGATCAAAACTTTCCACCTCTGTGTTAACTACACTGTTCTCAAATTCACTGATCTGACTGTGTGTATGTTTTATTTATTATTTTGAGACTAGAATAACAAACAGGCTACTATTACCATTTTTTATGTTTATTTTTTGCAGGAACAAGCGTTAAAAATCCAGCTTGTTTGGTTTAATTTGATTAGCCTTCTTTCTCGCTCTTTAATCTAGGGCACTGATTACACTATTCAAAAAACATCTACTATAGTAATTTCCTGCTTGTTGAGTGCCCTTTTTATTATTTACTTGATTTAAGAGTATAGCCTAGTAGTAATTTATGTGGCTATATTACATCTGTGTGATTTTGTGTGTGTTTTACCTCTCCAGTGGGGCTCATTAGGAGGTTTGGGGAGGACCTTGGAGACCTTGCCTGTAGTCAGAGTGTTGTCATTACTGCGTGTTAATGGATTTGGCCTCTGTGTCCCTGTGTGCTGTTACTGTAGATGGGGAAAAGGCGCTTCTCGGGACTGGAGATGGCCCTCATAGCCATGTTCCTTCTGTTGTTCATTGTCTCCGTCGCCCTCATCGTGCTCTTCGTCACAGACAGGCAACGCGGATATGGTGAGTAGGCTACAGGACTGCATCTTTGTAAAAGGGAAGACAAAGGAATTTATATTTAGAAACGACTCCCCTAAAAGACCCACAGGCTAGAGGATATTAATTGCATCACTTAGTCAGAGGTGCTGTTGAAGTGACAGTGGTGCAGTAGTTTTGGGGTTCACTCACCTATTGCTATAACCCTAAGAAAGACACTTCAACCATATTGCAGATACAATACAAAAAAGTAAAAGTATCACTTGAAAACATCAACATTTGAGCTCAAATAAAGCAGATTTTTGTTCACCAGAAACAAACGTTTTTTTCCCCATTTGTTTTTATTTGAATATTTGTGCTGCTCAAATTATGAACATGTTAAAAATAAACCTTTCAGCCTTTTCAACGGTCTCACACTATAATAAAATACTTTTACTTTTCAGTCGAGTTAAAAATGTGGAGTAGAAAGTACAGATACCTGCTCTCAAATGTAGAGAAGTAAAAGTAAAAAGTATCCACTTTAAAATCTACTTAAGTCATGTACACATACTGATTTGATAAGTACAGTACTTTACTTTTTTTTTTACTTTGTTACATTTCACCACTGACTATATGTAACTTTTCAGGTGGAGTATGCCACCTGACACCTCTCCCTCAAGTTATTATTGCTTTGCCTGAAATGTTGTGCAGTATAGCATTTAAATGATGTAGCTCCATGGTGACAAGCAGGCGACATCAGAGGGTCAGGTCACAGGTCAGATCTATGGAGAGGCAAATCCGCTCACAGTAAATGAATGTTTCATGTTGCTTAATTAAATGATTGATAGATAGATCTGTTTACTACCACAGGGTACTGCAGGACACTGCAGGCAAAGCAATAACATCTCCATAAAGGCAATTAAATGGCAGCAGTGTTGCCAGCATTTCCCGCGGAAGTGGTGGGTGAAAAATATTGCCCGCGCGTTTGGCCAAAGCTGTTTTGCAAAACATACTGATTTTAGAATAATCCTAATGATAGTGCTTTTGATGACAAGTCTTTATATCCACAGCCATCAGCGTTCTGTGGAACGAGAGAGAGAGCAGGTTGCGGCGGATCTGTGTCACCCATACAGACTACGGTGTTACCCATACAGTCTTCTGTGTCACACATACAGTCTATACAGTCTATGGTGTCAGCCATACAGTTAACGGGGTCACCCATACAGTCTATGGTGTCACCTATACAGTTTTTACAGTCTATGGTGTCACCCAGACAGTTTCTGGTGTCACACATACAGTGTACGGTGTCACCCATACAGTTTTCGGTGTCACCTACAGTTTCCAGTGTCACCCATACAGTCTATTGTGTCACTCATACAGTTTCCGGTGTCACCCATATAGTCTACGGTGTCACCCCTACAGTCTATACAGTGTACGTGACATCCATACAGTCTATACAGTCTATGGTGTCACCCATACAGTCTATGGTGTCACCCATACAATTTATGATGTCACCCATACAGTCTATGGTGTCACCCATACAGTCTATGGTGTCACTCATACAGTTTATGGTGTCACCCATACAGTTTATGGTGTCACCCATACAGTTTATGGTGTCACCCATACAGTCTACGGTGTCATCGAGGAGCGCTGCTTTCATAAATACAGTGAAAATACAGCCGCGCCGTGTGGTTTGCAGTTTGGAATTGTTTTTTTTTTTTTCGTTTGTTTGTTTGTTTTATTTATCGCTGGCAACACTGGTTGGCGAAGCCCGCACAAGAAAAGCTACAGAGTGCACCTTTATCGGCATAATGGAATACTCTGATACTTGGTAAAAAGGGAAAATGCAAAATATAACAATTTTTAAAGCATTAAAAAACTTTCAAAGAAGGTAATATGTAATGTATTAGGTTCTTTATTTGCACATGATAATCAGTCTGGCTAAAGCAGTTGAACAATTTTTAGCTAACACACTAGCATAACAAGCATAACAAGCTAGCATTAGCACCGCGGCTGCACAGACTGCACATACAAGAGCAGCACAGACACTTCTGCTGCATTTAAGAGTTTAAAGCTTCTTTTGCAAATGCTTGACTGCAGTTATAATTGCAATGTGTGGGCTTACTTTTTGTGTTGGCTTGTGTGGTCAAAGGCTGAAACGGTTTCTCTCTTACCAGAAGGTACCACAGTTCCTCAGTGTCCAAGTGTCCCTCTAGCAGAGCGAGTGGACTGCCATCCTGACGCCGGAGCCTCCAAGGTACAGTATGGAGATACAGCCAAATAAAAGATAACACATAACACATAACGTGATGCGTGCTGTAAAAATATAAAAATATCTGTGCATTTAAGATAATATTCATACGATAAGGTTTAATCTGTTGAGCACATTATACTATTAATTTTCCTGTCAGAATCATAGACTGTATATATGTGTACAGATATAAAGCCACAGGGTAATTTTAAAGTATTACAAAAGCACATTTTATCTATTCCATCCATCTTAATCCAGTTGGGTCGCAGGGGCAGCACCTGACCCCTTCCTATGAAGGTCATGGTCCTTGATGTTAGTTCATAGGGGAAAACCCATCCAGATATGGGGAGAACATGCAAACTCCACACAGAAAGGCCCAGGGATCGAACCCGCAACCTTCTTGCTGTGAGGCATGAGTGTTGCCACTCAGCCACTGTGCTGCCATCTTTTTTTTAATCTATTCTAGCCATAAACCAGGAAACATTTGCATTCTGACCATAGACTGTATAAAAGAGGTCCCCCATGAGCACATCGCTGGGCTCAACGCTCAGCCATCCAGCCCCATCAGCGACACCATGGAGATCACACACAGCCCCTTTGGCATAACCGTGCGCAGGAAGGAGAACAAG
Organism: Odontamblyopus lacepedii; assembly: GCA_034769755.1. NCBI lineage: Eukaryota > Metazoa > Chordata > Actinopteri > Gobiiformes > Gobiidae > Odontamblyopus > Odontamblyopus lacepedii. The sequence continues at coordinate 13,223,846 of CM068357.1, forward strand.
AAAGTCGTGTGAGTATAAGCCACGTATGCACACAGTTTATATGCTAGCGCTAAACACAATGGAGAATTTGTGTGAAGAGGAATTTGAAACTAGATGTAGATAAGACAATGCTGGGATTTGCCCTAAGTTTAAAGGGTCCATTTTATGCTATTTTCTAATCTAGGCAGGCAAGGCAGGCTTATTTGTCTAGCACAAGTAATTCACAGTGCTTTACAGAATAAGAAATATATTAAATCACAATACAAACAAACCAAAACATAAATAATCATCATAAAATTAAAAAGAGAGAGAGAGACATTAAATAAGACAGAAGAGTGCGGAATGAAAAATTAAAACCTGCACAGCTGCGCCCATTTCACTTGCATTTGCGAGTAAATATTTCGTCGTGAGAACATGGAAAACAAAACAGGCGCATCTGTGCGAGTGCTTCTGCAGCCACAATAAGGAGAGCTGCGCACAGACGTAACGTGACGAGTTAAACGTTCTACATGTGTCAAACATTAGTGGCAAACTCACACTAGGATTTCAGAATCGTGCTCAAGCCTGGATCGCCCCTAAAGCGCGGCACGCCCAGCGCGAGCGCAACCGAACCGTGCATGACCCCGGCATACGAGCTCCGCGTGTGCGGCGATATCACTAATACGAACAAACTCAGCTTCAAAACACACCCACGCCCCCTTAAACGAGGAGCAGCACCGCAGCAGGACCCACATCTGTCCCACCACTCAGCAGACACCCCCACGCCACTGGACTTCCTCCTCCGCTAAAGCGATGGTTTTGTCTTGGTCTTGTCTCAGACTCGAGCACAATTGGACTCGGTCTCGTCACAGACTCAAGGTCTGAATACTGAGTCCGTCATATTTCATTACGTCCGCTGCTGTCGGCAATAAACTTGTACCGGTGTGCGGGACCGGTGCGCTGGAGCCCGCGGACACCGCGGCAACGCCAGTGCGCGGCTCGTCCACAGCGCCACCCTCAGCCTGTATCACAGGGCAGGTTAAACATCCCATCTGTCCATCCGCCTCGTCAAATACGCCAATATTAATTTTATGTCCGTGTCCGCACAGAGCAGAGCTACAGCACAGAGCAGGTGATATGTGGGCTGAAGTTTGCCTTAGAAAATGCCAAATAAATCTGTTTGTCACAATGTGCGTTTGGTTTGGTAAATGTGCAGAGGCTAAATACCACTTTAAAACCAGTAAGATAAAGTAACTCCAGTTAGGAATTTGATAAAACAGGTTTAAAAATCCTACCTACGTTTTTCACTTTGAGGCAGTTTTGTGTAAAGTGCCAGTGGAAGTTCTCTTAAAGAAGAGGTTCTCAAACTGTGGGTGAGGGTCCAAAAAGGGCCACAGAGTGTTTAAGTGCAGTACAGTTTGTTTGGCTTATTTTAAGTCTAAATATTAATCAGATAAAATGAAGATATATTTATAAAAACATTGCAATCATGCAGGAAAAGTACAGTCATAATTCTTTTGTTTTCTGTATTAAATTTATTCAGTGTTGGTGTTGGTATGTGCAAGTTCTGCACTGTAATAATCGTTCAAAACGAAAACCTATTTGTGCCCCCATTTTTTTTTCTGTGCTCCTAAAATTTTTGACTTAGGGGCATGTGTGCTCCGGGAAAAAAAAGTTAGTGTAGAGCCCTGCCATGTACTGCAGTGAATAAAAGTAGATATCATAAATACTGTATCCTGTTGAAAATGCAGTAAGTGGCCTATATGTAATAAATTAGACAAGAAGTGCGACTATGGAGCCCTGTAAGAGTATAGATGCAATGATTCATGGTTAAGTTAAACAGCATGACCCATTCCTATATAAAGCCACATAACTGGAGCAGAATGGTACACTGATTTGTGTATGTTACATGTTATGGCACATGTTTTCATACAAATAGAAAGATATGACATATAGCATAAGAAGCCCACGTTTTTATCACTCCATCCATCAAGATAAACTGAAATTCATGTGCTGTGGTTTCTTTATGCAGCTTTCTACATATGTGTTTGTACATCTGGAGAGATTAAGATCGATCTGTACAGTCAGAACAGAAGGACGAGCTTTATCTTTTATCAGCTATTTACAGGCTTCATGTATTCAAATGGCAACACAACATATTTTACATTACCACTGTATAAAGGTATCGCCGCTGACAGGTGAGACGTCACCCATAAGTCTTCCCTGTGTTTTCTGCTCACCCCACACTGTACAAATACATGTGTCAGTGAAGGGCTGCTTTATTCTTTCTAGTACGACTACTGCTACTACTTCTACTACTACTACTACTACTACTACTACTACTACTACTACTACTACTAATAATAATAATAATAATAATACAATTTGAAATTATACTACTACTGCTACCACTACTATTACCAATAATAATCATCTTTAGTACTGAATTATGGCTAGAGTACCTCCATTGGTTGAAATGATTAACACAAACCTGAAAGTTTAGGGTTCAATCCCTGCTACTAGAAAGTGCACTGACCTTGGGAAAGAGTACATGCGTATGTGAGAGTAAATAAATAAATACAATAAATTTATATAACTTCTGTTTACAGTAACAGTGGCCACAATTATGTCACATCTTACACAATGGAAATTCTAATTTCAAATATGTTGTATTTAAAGAAATGGTACTGGTATTTTAACTGCATTTTAATTAGACATCATAAAGCATGAACAAAGAATGATTCTGGTGACTACTTAATCAGGGAGTAGGAGATAGCGTGTTAATAAAGAAGCTATTAGTATCGAAAATCAGATACCATAAGATACCATAACGAGATACTCTTTAGAGCAAAAGTCACATTGCCAGGACAGAAATGAACCTGTCTTGAATAGCTTGAGAAGACGTATAAGACCACAGACCATAGACTAGTATACACCCTTGGACCACTATGGAACATACCTGGACGACTAAAGGATTACACAGAAGGCCACGTCTTAACATAAAATAAAGTATTATTAAGAAAGTACTGTTGAGTATCAAGTCTGAAATTTCTTAATAAATTATTTGTTCCTTATGAATTAAAGCTATTAAAATGCATTTATTATAATTGTGTTACCTGAAAAATGCACCACTTGCACTTCACAAAACTATTCTTTGTTTACGTCATTATGTAATACATTGTTAAACCTGCCAGAAGTTGTCGTCAACCATTTTAATGCATCGAATGATCTTTTACAGCACAACTGCACAATACCACAATGCGCATTTTCCATTGGGTTATGATAGGGTTTTATTATTATGGAAATAAAACCACGAATAGGCCATAAAACTGCTATCGCTCCAGCCTTTATAAACGGTTGCCCCTATCATGTTGAATCTTATTTTATTGACATATAAAACGGTGAATTGACAAATCCTAGACTACTCTTTAACCTTATCAACATGCTAGTGTTGCATCCTGCAGTCATGTGAATAGGTCAGAAACCAACCAGGCTCCTTAGATGTGCTGTATAGTATAACTTGTTTTTGAAGCTGTGAGCATTCCCACCCACAAGGCTTATTACAGCTTGATGGGCCATTCTATCTATTTTTTTTCTTTTTTTACAGTTCATCTCCTTCGCACATCTCTGTCTCTCCTCTGCTCTGAATCTCACTAGAGTTTTTTTCCAAATGCTCTCCCTCGTTCACGTTCCCACTGCTGGTCTGCCCTCTTGTTTACCTCTCGCTGCTCTGAATATATTTGCAGGTTTGACACCACCATGGGCCCGCTGGTGTTTGCAGATCAGTACCTCCAGATATCGGCCAAGCTGCCATCCCATAATATTTATGGCCTAGGGGAGCACGTACACCAGGATTTCCGCCATGACACCAACTGGAGGACCTGGCCCATTTTCACCAGAGATGCTTTTCCCATTGGGGTGAGATTCGTGCTGGACATATCCGTGGATTCAGAATTCTGAAAAATTAGGATGATTGCCATAGCAAATAAAACTAAATACTACGTTATGAATGGGAAAAAGTGCTCCAAAGGTTGCATATAACAGGAAGAGGAAACCCATGAATAGGCCACATATTACAATTACATTAAGGGGTCCTTGCCAAGGCCCATTTGAATGGATAATGTAAAGAATGTATAGGCGACCTTATAGGCAAATGTCAAAGAAGCATTCTCTTTGGCTTATCGCGCTAACTTGTCATCCAAAGTAATTCACATGGCCATATCAAATGTTGTATAGAAGTTTTATAGTATTCCATTCACAAAAAGTATTCCCCGATGAATGCTGTGATGAAACTGGCTCGACATGGTGCTGGCTCTCCTTGTCTAGTTTAAAGGTGCACAATGTATTTTTTCTGGTGGAGGGCAGACTGATATGTGTAGCACTCTGAATTGAGCTCTACACATTATTAATCTGGGATGGCTCTTGATGAAAATCATCAGAAAATGTGGAGCATCGATTATTTGAATCTGATTAGTCATTGCAAAAGCCCCAAAATAACTTTTGTTACATCCAGCTGAGAGAAAAGCACAGATATCTTCCCTGTCTAGTGTCCATATGCTGACCTGCATGTTTTTCACAAACTAAATAGTCCATATTGACACTAAAATATTGACACTAATGAAGTATGTCTGTCAGAAGTACCTCACCGGGCTCTTCTAATCTGGAGACATGCGCCATTGAGCTTGGTCCATTGACTTGAATGGGTGGCCATTTTTAGACCCCGGGGCTTGATTTAACTGGGGAACATTGCAGGCAAAGCAATAACATGTCCAGGGAAACAAGCACGTTGCAGACCCACTAGAAAAGTTACATAGTGAACCTTTAATATAAAGTTATTATTATTTACAGTATATTATGCAAAAACAAAACTGATCCAAAATGACTGAAATATTGTCCTGCTTACATTCGCCGATTGGCCCCTGCTCAAATGACTGGCAAGCTTTCACTTTTTGTTGTTGCCGAAAAAAAAAAAACAGCACTACCTCTCCCGTCTCTCCTCTGTGACCAGCACCTCTCCCTCTCCTCCTTTCATCCTCTCATCCTTTCATCCTCTCATTCCTTCATCCCTCTGACGCTCTCCTCTTTGCTGCAGGGAACACACAACCTCTACGGACACTATCCCTTCTTCCTCTGTCTGGAAGATGAGAGCGGAAAGTCATTCGGGGTCTTCCTCTTAAACAGCAATGCCATGGGTGAGTAGAACACAAGTAAGCGTGACGAAACTCAGCCTTTAAATGCACCAATGCCTGTCGCTAGCATAGTCACTGCAAAAACTGGATTTGATATTCTGACGGTTACATATTTAGACACACACTGCATTTAAATAGATGGCATATGAAAAGATATAACATTATGATTCATTAGTCAGGCTTTTAAACTACTTTTGTTTAAAGGGGAATTGTGTAACTTTTTGTGTTAGGGGCTTGTCACCTGCTTTTTTCTATGGATCTGTCATTGCTCTGCCTGCAGTGTTCCACAATAGGACATTAAACAGCTCTACCTCATATTTATTCAATTACAGGTGGTTTCGTAGCTCAAAAATACCCAGAAAAACAGGCAATCTGACTGTGAGCGGTTGATGGACCCTCCACCAGAAAAGTTACACAATGCACCTTTAAAAATGCACATGTCCGTTTATGCAACAATGAATCAAAGATGTAGAATAATCAAAACCCAACTCCAGGTATGATATTTATGAGAGAACATGGTTAAAACATGCTGAAAAGCTAAAGTTCAGTAAGTTTAGCACAATACACCTTTCATGTCTCACAACGGTTCAAGACACACAGAACATTAGCCACACTCCATCTCTGAGGCGTAAATTAATCTACTTTTGCCTCAATCAAAACTGTGCTGACAAATCAAAGGGAATATTGCATGGCTGTTTTACATTTGCATTTCTTGCTGTACTGGAAACAAATTCCACCAACTTGTTATGTGGCCATTAATAAATGATTCTGATTCTGATTCTGATTCTTACCCAGCAGAGGATGAGTGAGAGCGCTGGGAATGTGTGCTGACACGCTGCTTTCACATGAGGACGGGCGTCTTACAAAGCACATTTACACTTTATTTTATCAACTTACAGCTCATATTGTCCTGACCACAAGTGCTTCGAACACACTTTTAGTTTGAGATGTTTCCGCCTTACAAAAGCGTCTGGGTTTTCCGTTGTTTTTATTTGATGTTGGTTTGGCTTCACATCCAGTCTGTACACTCAAAATGTTGGCAGAGGAATTTTGGATAAACATCGCAATACTGACAGCAGCTTAAAGGAGAGAAATGAGCTACGAAGGTAAAAAAGTGAATATAAGCACAGTTAAAACCCCACCCCACTGTGTGTAGCTTGCACACTTTGGTTGCCAGTGCCTAAACCTGCATATAGAGGACACTTTTTTATCAGTATATGGACAGGCTTCATGTGAAAGCTCAGAACCTCCAGACTTCACTCACTGAGCTGCAGAGACTCATTAATGATTGGCTGTGGTGGAGTTTGGGTGTGGAGGATTCAGATCAGGATTCAGATCAGAGAAACTTCTGTTAGGCTCAAATCAACTGTATTTCAGCAATGAAACCATAGACCATATATATGAATGGACATAGCTAATGCGCTAGCTGCCATGTTCCAAATAGGAAGTGCTCCAGGAGGCTCTTCCGGCTCCTTGCGGCTCCAATTGACTTATTGGGATCTTGTCACCCCTCTCTCTGTAACTGCTGTTGTGAGCCTCGTCATTTTGGTCTTAATATGTTCATATGGTCTATTAACCCACTCTACATGATCCTGAATTTTTCATTTGTGGTTTTGTTTCTAAATCTAGATATGAACATAAATATCGAACCAATCAGACGCCTTCATTCCCCGAGGTCGCTCCCGTTCACATTAGCGACAGGTTTGATTGACAGCTAGTGTGTTTCATTGCTAAATAAGCCCTTTTCCCGCTTTCCTACGAGAAGGGCGGCACATTTAACATCCTCAATCATGATTGGCTCTTGTGGTTGCTATGATACTTATGGTCGAATTTCCAAATACAGAGCCTGGCTCCAAATTCGCTGCTGTAACCGTGGCATCGGGAGGTTCATTTGAGCGGCATTGGACGCTGTAGGTGACGTCACACTCGCTTAGTCCACCTTTTTATACAGTCTATGATTGAAAATGGTAACCTAAAGGTGGGACTCATGTGAGGCTTATTCTGCTTTCTGGTTGGATAATTGTGCAAAACCTTAAACTGTAACATAAATAAATGGGACAGCATTAGAACTGTTATTAGTGACAGCTATGTTTGATTTAAACATGTTTACCTTGTATCTGGGGACAAAGAGAAGTCACTTTTATTACATTTAAAATCAAAAGGCCATATACATAAAAATGCTATCAGCTAATGTTAATTACAAAATAAAAATACAATACAAAATGTATACAATCCATGCTGCTCCACGGTATTACTGCAACACAGAAATAGTTGATATGGTCTAACAATGACACACCCAAACAAATTCATAAATCATGCCTGACTCGGGGCATCGTCTGTCCTTAGTCCCTCCTTCTCATGTCAAAATGATCTATTAAAATACCCCATAAATAACATTTGCTTTGAATTACAAGTCTATTACCCTTTGTTTTTGTTCTTTCTTACAGAGGTGACCTTGCAGCCCGCCCCAGCAGTCACCTACAGGACCATTGGAGGAGTTCTGGACTTCTACATTGTCTTTGGGGATACACCAGAACAAGTGGTGCAGGAGTTCCTTGCAGTAAGCCTCTTCAGATCTCTCAAATGCCTCATAATACAGAGGCTGGCACATGGAGACAGTTCCAGTGCAAATGCATTAACCGTATGTGTAATTATGTTGTCCAGCTCATTGGCAGGTCCGTCATCCCCGCCTACTGGTCACTAGGCTTCCAGCTCTCACGCTGGGACTATGGCAGCCTGAGTGAAGTCAAAGCCACCGTGGAGAGGAACCGTGCTGTGCAGATTCCATATGTAAGAGCTGACCCTTTTGTGACACTGTATTTTTAGACTCACTGCCAGAGAGGCTTAGGTGCATGGTCAACACAAAAATACACACTGTATTTATAGTTGTCTTTACTCATAGTCTTCAAAATGTGCTCTATAAAATAAAACATAACATCTGTACTAAAACATACATTTAAACTGGATACGAAAATTATATTCCGTGAGATAGGTTGGCCAATATTAGCTTTTTTAGTGTATCAAACTTAATTCTCCAGCACAAGAGTACACATAAAACTTTATTTGAACACTTCTGTACACTGGGATAACTGCACAAAACGTGAGCTCTCTTAAAGGGTAATATAACATGTAAGTTAGTGTTATACAGCACTTTTCCAGACACTCAGAGCTGCTTTACAAATTTGGCCATTATTCAGTCACTCGGTATTTGCTGGTTATAAGGTATTATTGTAGCCACAGCTGCCCTGGGGTAGACGGACAGAAGTGAGGCTGCCAATCTACTCCATCTGCCCCTCAGACCACCAATCACTCAATCACACTCCATCCTCATACTAAGCAATGTGGGTGATGTGTCTTGCCTAAAGACACAACTGCAGTTTCCACTAGAGCCACTGCTGCCCCACTTTTGCACCCAGTATTTCCAGCTGTTTCCCATCCAAGTTCTAACCAACCCTAACTCTGCTTAGCTTCTGAGATCAGACCAGATCAGGCATTGAGCCGCTTGGTTTGGCCAAATATAATACATAGTCACAGATTTCATATACAAATAACGTAAGGTATGTCTTTGTTTTGCTTTTGTTAAGAATTAAAGAAGCTTGCTGGGCTATTAAACCTTATTTTTTTCCACTCTAAATGCCCTCTAGCTATATTTACATTTTTTATCAAGGCTTTGTAAAATATAGGATTCCATTAAAGGTCCTATATTTTACAAAACTGACTCTTGTGGGATTTAAGCCATGTTATAACCTGCTCAAAAGCAAACCTGGAGTTGTGTTTTGTTTCAATCACACATGTTTGAGTAACGCTGCATTATTAGTGTATCTACAGCTCCAAACCTCAAAATGCTTGGAAGAAATTGTCAAATCCAGGGCTGAAATTATCAAAATGATCCTAATGAAGGTGTATGGAGTTTAAAAACACAGTGGAGCATTTTTGTTTGAGAGAAGTCATCCTAAATATGCAGGGTTTGTGTGTTATATATGTATGAATGAAACAAACTAGAGCCTGCACTAGCCACGGGACCCGACGCAAAACAGTGCGCCTCATTGCGGGCGCGGGATTGGGGGGGTGGGCTGATAAACTGCAGTCCTGCAAACTAAATGTGAGTGTAAAGTAATATATACAAATGATTAATGTCAGGCTATCATACGTAATTTGTGCTGGATATTTGGCATTAATAAAAACATTTTAAGCAGCATAAACTTGCAGATTTTGCGCACACTTTAGACAATTCCTTTGGGCTTCTCCATGTTTGATAGAGCTTCGAAGACATGGTTAACGAAAGCCTCTAGTCACTACACAGTGTTGGCTCAGCCCGCGGACACTGCACATCGCACATCACAAACACACATGTCCCGAGAGCTTGTCCGCAACAGCGTGTCCACTCATGTACCAGCGTGTATCACAGGGCAGGTTAAACTTTTTAAAACATCCTATCTGTCCATCCTCCTCAGGTCAGCACGCTGCTCCTCGTCTTTTCACGCTCTCGCTCCTCCCCTATAGCGCGCAGGCTCCCTCCTGAATGCGCTGATTGATGTACCACGACACATGGTTGAAGATTGCCTAATAAAAGTGCACAAATTCTGTATTTGTCTCGATGTGCATTGATAAATGTGCAGAGGCTGGTATACCACTGTAAAACCACCATTACTCATTCTAAAAAAAATAAATGATAAATAAATAAATAAATAATTTGCATTCTTGTAGTAAGTAGATCATTTTGACTTTATAAGTAGATTGCATGCTGAAAAAGTGTGGGCACCCCTGCTCTAGTGAATCTCACAGTTCTACTTTAAAGAAAGTTACATTTACCACCAAAAAAAATCAAGAAATCTGATGAAGAAAGTGAAGAAATCAAGACCTTTCATGAGAAACAAAGCAAACATCCCCATCTTGTGGGATTTGCAGAGCAAGACAAAATATTGCAGATGCAGGCGGGAGCAGACATGAAAATGACAATTCTTTGCGGACGGGACTGCACAATGTAGGTGCCGGCAGGAGTGGGAATGAAAATACTGTCCCGTGCAGACCTCTAAAACAAACCACAACACCGGGTATGTTTTTGATAAGGAAACAACATTATAACAGATCAGAAAACAGCATAACGGGCTCTTTAACCAGCTCCCAACATTCAGAATAGCCCTTGGATGTGCCCTATTCATCTCCCCTCTAGTATCCTCCCTACCAACACATCTGACTTGTTTCTCTTCATCTCTGCGGTCTATATTGTCATCATGTCCAATTCATGCTCCCCCCGTCCAAAACATATTGAGCCATCACAGCCCCTGTAGTCGGTGGGGTCCTGGAGCTGTATAATGTCTGAGTCAGGGGGGCTGTGGGGGTCAATCGATGGTTCACCTCATGTACCCCCTGTTAAATCTAAAGCCCTCATGCTCTACTGTGACTGCACTGGCCTTAACCAGCACACTCTGGCCGGACGTGATAGGAAGGCTGAGGAGGGGGGAGGTGGACAGTCAGTCAGAGTGATAGGAGTGGCCTTTTGACTAGACGGGCTAATCCAGCTTTCTGTCAAATAATGTCGCTATATGTGTTCTAGCTGGGATAGAGCCATATCTAGAAAACGGCAGTAACGGTGTTTAATATTCTGATGGCAGTATTGCATTTTACAGTAAGGTTGTTTACAAAGGTTGTTTTCTGAGTGATTAAAAAAAAGTACTTTATTCTAGTATCCAATAGACTACATGGTAATAATATCAAATAATCTACTGTTATTTTGAGTTGAAAATGAAATTGTATTGTATAAAAAGTCTTCAAAATTGGAATTGAACTTTTTCATTCAAAAATCAAAATTGAAATGTTAGTATTCTGACAACCATAGCCCAGTCCACTAGTTTATTTCAAGTTGGAGCCAATCGAGTCACTACTTTTCATTATGTTAGCCCTCCTGCCCTGAATGGAGAAAAAAACTCTTGCTTTTCAGTTGTAACATCAGATAAATAAGAGTTCTGCTTGACATTTTCGTGGAAATGAGCTCTGGGCTTATTTTAGGAGCAGAGCCTGGAGCGTTTTCTTTTCACACAAAGATATTTAAAGATACCGGGGCATGGCGTATATAATCGGACCTTTCATTTGATGCCATAAAGTTGGAATCATGTAGCAATAAATTAGGCCAATCGAGGACAAAGGTCTTGTCTGTTCTAAGAAGCTGTTGTGATTCATACATTATAAAGCCTCAATGTTGAATAACTTTGTACAATTATAGTTATGCTGAAAGAAATTGAACCCCTGTATTTTAAAGAGGAGCTATTGCACTTCTATGGGGCGTTAACTGCTAACACATAACGTATTTAGATCACTGTGTTGCCTTTTATCGTTTTGAAAATGCTGTTTTCGCTCAAAACAAAGTGCTTGTGGGCTGAGTCTTGGACAAGTTCAGTATGAATCTGTCCAAGCCTCAGCTACTAAGCCATAAGCAGGGTTTGAAGAGTGCCCAGGAGAGATCACTAGATTACTCAAACATGGATGACATATAAAACCTCTTCAGGCATGTTTTTGATGAGAGAGTTATAACATGGTAGAAAGCTCCAAAAAGTCAATTTAGCATAATATCCCTTTACCAAATAGTATTAAAGCCAGCAAAAGAAATATTATGTCTGAAGTTTGAAGACCCAACTTTTTTTTAAATTATACTGATATGAGACTTTCACCTGTAACAATTCCCAAATATTCAAGGGATGTGAATCAAACCTCAGATCAAATGTTATTACATATAACATATATATAACTAAAAAACTCAATACTTAGAGGAAGAACTTGGCAGCTATGAACAAGTCAAGAACTTATCTGAACTGCTGTTGCGTATTACATTCATTAGGATTTTGTAACTTCATTCTCTTCCTGTTTACTGTGTACACCATACCCCATGTTAGTTCCTGAGGTATTAGAACTCTACCCAATCTAAATATTTCACTGGGCTAATCTCAGATCTGTGTCTCGTAGCAGAAGACATTAGCATGCAGCTGCCTCTCTCACGCTGTACTCAGGGACATATTTGATAACCATTAGATAGACCACAGAGGGCATTATCACATTCTCCCTAATACGTCTGGAGCTGATTACCATTACAGCCAAGATCTGGCACGGCCCTCACAACCATCTGCTCCATCCATATGAACGAGGCTCTGGCAGGATGCAGCCACACAACTGCATGGCGTGAAAAAGACTAAATTCAAATCAGAAATGTGGGGTAACGAGTGTTGTTCAAACTCAAGTTCAATACTGAGTAGATGCGATAGTCAATACCGATTCTGACAGCACGAACGTAATAAAAACATCTTTATTTAAACAATAAAATGTAAACTGTGTAATTCCTCAGTTGTCCAGGTAGGTTCTGTAGTGGTCCATGAGCGTATACTAGTCTATGTGGTCTTATATTTGCTCTGATACAGCTCAAAATCAGTCTAAAGCTCAGGAAAGGTTCATTTCTGTCCTGTGAATGTGACTTTTTTAGTGTCGATATTTTCTTAAATGAGCATCTAGTTTTGATACTAGGTTTAGTATCGTTTAGTATCTGATTTTGGATACTTTTCACAATCCTAGTGGTAGCATAGTCTTTGTCCTCCCAAGGTTTAGTGGCGTATTAGCAGGGTAGTTTGAATGCTGCCTGGGTCCAGATGAGTCCGGCAATGGCAGGTCAACGAGACAAACTTGCAATTTAAATCTTTTAGCTTTTCATCAGCGCCGATGCTTAAGGCAGTGTGTGTGTATTAGCATTAGCAATGGTAATGTGCAGGCTGAAAAAAGATCTATTAGATCTATTAGCAAAATTAGCAAAATAAGAAAAAATATAGTTTAAGCAATCATTTTGAACTTTTCTCTTGTGATGCTGCATTTTTGGATGATAAATAAGTGACCAAAAAGGATATTGGGCGTGTTTTTCCACTGATCCGTAGGTTGACAAATCCTACTCTTGACATAAAACATCACTGGCAGAGCGATCGGAACCACTGACCCAGAGACAGATGCTCCCACAGATAAACACTGTTGTTGTGTCCTTGGGCAAGACACTTAACCCACCTCGTCCCTCGTGTGTGCGTACACTGTTGTGTGGGTGAGTGGGCGACTGATTCCTTGATGTAAAGTGCTTTGAGTGCCCTGAAGGATGGAAAAGCGCTATATAAAACTGTCACCATTTACCATTTATTGTTCGGTTTTGAGAATAAATGTAAAATGAATTAATAATTGAGGATTTCGTGTATGATAGTAAACAGTATTAGTAACAATCATATATTTCAATTCAGTGATGTCAAAAACTGAAAATTGTGTTTCAGTGTTATATAAACAAAATAAAACAAAAATGTTACATCTTATTATTCTCATAATTTGTTGGGGATAGATTTAATTAGTAATACCTATACCTATATATATTTCCAGCTGTTAAATTTTTAAATAAAAAATAAAATCAAGATTAGGGTAAAGACATTGTTAAAATTGTATGACTATAAGTGACTCCTCCATGTAGAACTTTTTATAAATCTTTCTGAAAGGATTAAATTCAAACTTGCTGATTGAACCATACAGCAATTGTTATTTTGTTGTATTTACACATATAGTTATAAAATGCTAAAAGTACTTTTTAACTTTACAATACAGTTTCCCTTATTCTTTCTCCTTTCCCACTGCAAGAATGAAGCCTTTGAATTTCATAAAGCTCTGCTCGATGCAAATGTGATTTTCTTACATATAAGTGGTTCATGTCGCCCAATTCAAATTCCCCATTAGACTGTGAATATCTAATAACATCCAATCTGTCTGATTTAAAGCAGTGAAGTGAACTATGTAATTTAATATTCATAACTCCTGTCTGTGTATTGTGCAGGACATCCAGTACACTGACATTGACTACATGGAGGACAAGAAGATCTTTACCTATGATAAAGTCAGGTTTGCCGAGCTGCCCCAGTTCTACGACTACCTCCACGAGAAAGGACAGCGGTACATTCTCATCCTGGTAAGGAAATGATATTAATATCAGATAGAGCTGCACAATTTGGGGGAGAAAATCAAATTGTGATTGTAAAGTGTTGCGATTGCGAGTAGATTTGCGATTCAAAGTTAATTACATAAAATTGTTTCTTGTGAGCTCTAAGCAGGCCCTAACCATTTTGACACCCTAGGCAAGATTTCAGGTGGCGCCCCTTGGATTGCAAAAAAAAAAAAAAAAAAAATACTGGCAGATACTCACAAGAAATCAAACAGTTCATAGTGACGATGTTTTAGACCAGGAGTGGGCAAACTTTTTGGCTCGAGGGCCACAAAGGGTTCTAAAATTTGATGGAAGGGCCGGACCAGGAGCAGATGGATGGAGTGTTCTAGTCTGACTACGTCAACCCTTTGCCTATGTTGCCTAATGGGGGGGCCGGCCCTGGCTCTAAGTCATGTTTAATGCTGCTTCCTGCTCAGAAACATACCTGGAGTTGTGTTGAGTTTCATTTGCACATGTTTGAGTAATCCTTTATTATTTGTCTACATCACCAAAGCTCAAAATGCTCCGTTCCACCTTGTGATGTCATGTGTATTTCTAAAGCTGTTAAGGCATATGGAGTTTAAACACAATGGAGCACTTCCTGTATTACCACATGGCATCATAAGATGGAACAGTGTTTTCTTTTTGAGAGAAGAACTCAGCCTAGGATTTGTGTGTTAAAAATGTAGGAAAACAACTCCAAGTATGTTTTTGATGTGGAAACAAAAACAAATAACTTATAATAATAACCATTAGCATTTGGGAGAAGCCTGAAATATGAACTGATAAACAAACACAAGAGCCATATAAGATTTAAAGCTGTATTTAACGCTGATTAGAAAGGGGTATTTATTTTATCCACTGGAGCTCAACAGTGGCCTGTCGCTTCTGGCTACAAAAGTCTCTAAAAAATAGGCTGATATTGGCAGTTTAAAAGTTTCATAGCGATTATCCATTTTACATTTTTTCCCACAAATTCTTCTTCTTTTTATTTAAATCTGGTGCACCTGATTTTCATACCATGAAATAATGAAGTAGGGGTTTATTTAATAATTTAAATACGCTTAAGCTCTCACAAACCTTTTGTCAGATCAAAAATATTCACATGCATGATGGAAAAGTTAAGCGAGCCAGTCACTCTCATCCCAGTGTGTCATACAGTTGCTCACGTGGCTCTTTCTTATACATTTGCCTTAGAAACATTTTTTTTCTAATTAGAGAAACAACATGTAACGGTCTGATTTTACAAAACTCTTTCTATCTAAACTATTTTTTCAGTGTGTCCTTTTTCTGAGTGGACTTACATCTCTACAAACCTGATTCTTACTTTGCCTGAAGGAGCGCCGGCTTGTTTCCATGGAAATTTTTCCTTTGAATATAATCTTCCACAGTATGGCATAAAACGGCATATCCACCTCCATGGAGAATGTTCCGAAGTGTGGTTTTAATTCAGATTCAGATTCAGAAAACTTTATTTATCCCTTAGGGGCAATTCAGTTTGCAGTCACATCACATTACATTTAGCAGCATAATAGGCACACACAAAATCAGCAGACACAAGCTCATGTGGACATATGAGCAGATGCAAAAATGGGCATAAGATAAGGTGCAAAAGGAACAAAGTGCTAGTGCAAGAGGTCAGATAAAAATAGGACCAACATTATTAAAAGACAAATTTCAAGTAAAAAAGCAAAAACGTTACCTAGACCTCTGCACTCAGGAGCCTAATGGCTGAAGGAATAAAAGAATTGGCTCTCCTTTTGGGGGCGAGATAACTTTCCATGACATGCAGGTGCCATGCTGTCTCCAGAAAGTTACATACTGTACCTTCAAGAGGGTTTGATACTTCAGATTTAAATTTAGTCATGCCCTGTGCCAAAGGTCTTTCTAAAAATATGTATGAATGGGTATTTTACTTCCGGAGCAAGACATCCAAGCTCAATTTTTAGCTCCGTCAAAGCAAACTGTCCCATGCTGAAGCTAAAGAACATTATATCATTATTAATCATCTATTAGTTAAATCTTATTTGTCAAGACCTATTTTCCCAAGACATTTAAATGGCCGATATTACGCTATTTTCTGATCCCTGTTATGAAGTTGTCTCCGCATTAAAAACATAGAGTTGTGTTTTGTTTCATTCACACATGTTTAACACACAAACCCCGTATATTTAGGCTTTTTAATCTTTATACACCTTCGCTAGAATTGTTTGGATGATTTGATTTTAACCCTAGAATTGCAAATCTCTACTGAACTAGAGGTAAAATGTAGCTGTTCATGACATCACAAGGTGGCACAGAGCATTTTGAGGTTTGGAGATGTAGACAGACTCATAATAAAGAGTTACTCAAACATGTGTGAATGAAACAAAACACAGCTCCAGCCTCCAGGTATGTTTTTGACTGACAGCATTATAACGAGGTTTAACGCTCCCAGGAATCCGTTTTGCGTAATATTGGACCTTTAAAGAAACATTCCCTCTGATGCATTTGATGCATTCATTCCTAATCCCATCGATCCTGACAGCTCCCAGTGTTCCACCTTTGCTGAATCACTTGCTTGTATTTATTATGCATTCAAAGCTGTATTTATTTGTTTTGCATTGCCATCTGTTCATCTCTGCCAATGTAATCTTTTCGTTTAAGGACCCTGCCGTAGCCACCAGTAAGAGGGTTGGAAATGCATCCTATGAGTCGTACGACCGTGGAATGGCAGCGAATGCCTGGGTCTTTAATGCCGATGGGAAAACTCCTCTTTTGGGAGAGGTAAGGAGCATTTGTTAGTTTACTTCACACTTAAGAATTGGCCAAATATACATACAGTTAGTTTCAACAGATATGATGCCAAGAGGGTTTTGAAGTCCAACTCAGTTCCAATGTTACTTTTTCACTGCCAGCCTGA
The DNA here is from genome assembly GCA_034769755.1 of Odontamblyopus lacepedii. Classification (NCBI taxonomy): domain Eukaryota; kingdom Metazoa; phylum Chordata; class Actinopteri; order Gobiiformes; family Gobiidae; genus Odontamblyopus; species Odontamblyopus lacepedii. The sequence continues at coordinate 13,240,881 of CM068357.1, forward strand.
CAAAGTTATTCTTATTGCAGATTTATAGAAATATATTTAACACTATTTTTATACAGTATGGTTTAAGAAGGAGTGTGTCTGTTCAATTCCAATAATTCAACAATAATCACTCATGTTATTGCGTGTAGTTTGTATTTTCATGTCCTTATCTAAAGCAGTGTAAGAATAAAGTATACTTTAAGGTACTTCCACTAAAAATACTATACTAGGCATGTCCAAACTATGGGCCAAATATGGCCCTCAGGCACATTTTTCTTGGCCCTCAGGCTTCCAGGTGAATTGGCCCAAATTACCTTGAGCAATATTATTTTTATTTGACCTTTATTTAACCAGGAAATATCCCACTGAGATCAAGAACCTCTTTTTCAAGGGAGTCCTGGCCAAGAGGCAGCAGCAAACACCAAGAAAAACAAGTGCAGATTGTGGAATTGGTCTCAAAAGCTCTGAGTTTGCATTTAAAAGTGCTCAAGGAAATTAAATCAGTTAGTTTCCAGTCTTTCTGTAGCATATTCCATGCAAAAGGTGCAGAGTGAACAAATGCCTTTTTACCCAATTCTGTACGAGCATAAGGAACAGAAAGCAACAAATCGTCTTGTGAACGAAGAGAATACGATTCAGCATTTCTCAGAGCAATTAGGGTGCAAATGTATGAAGGCAGTAGTCCCAATATTTCCTTATAAATTAAAGTGTACCAGTGACTAGTCCATCGAGTGGCCAGTGACTAGTCCTTCGAGTATAATTTACAGTACTTTTTACTGCAAGGTTTTTTTTTATCTACCTGGACAAAGCCAATATTTAATATTTAGTGTGTGGTTTTGAGGATCTTAGCTTGAATAAAGAACGAATGGCTCATTCTAATGTGTTAAACATGCAAATATTTATATTATTTACTGTATGGTCACCAGTCTATTGCCCTCGATAGGTCCTCTGCTTCGTCTGTGTTTAGATTAAAAAAGTCTGGATACCCATGTACTATACTAACTTTTCAGGGGAATGGTTCTTCACCTGCTGTTAATGCTTTACTTGAAATGTTGAAGAATATGGCATTAAACATATCTACATGGAAACAACAAGTTACAGGTCTCATCTGTGGAGAGGCATGTCTGGTTAAGAAAGCAGAATGTTTTTCAAGATATTTTAGCAATAAAAAACTGCAATTGAAATGCAACTTTGATAGTTTAATGCCATGCTGTGGAACATTTTAAGCAAAGCATCTCTGAACAAACAGGTGGTAGATCTGGCAAATGAAGTTGCATAATACACCTTTAACTCTTTGTAAATGAGGATGGAGCATTTTTCTTATAATATCACCTGCTTAAAGCCCATAGTGGCTGTACTGTGGTAATAGTAGTGAGATGGCATAGTGATTTGAGCTTAAGCCTCACAACAAGGTCTCAAGTTCAGTTCCCAGACTGCGGTCTCTTCCGTATCACTGAGTACAACAGTTCACGGACTGTAAATATTCGCTTGTGTTTTTGTATGTCACCATGTTTGTTTGTAAAGTGTGCCACCATCAAATTCCACTTTCTCAAGCATTACATTTCCCATTCTATTACCGTCTATATATGCTTTCTACAGCTCTTAATAGAAACTTTTCAAATCCCATGCTCTTTTCATCCTCTCCAGCTCCCATATTTCTCCCATATTTCTGAGGTCTCTTCCCCACAGCAGAGTTTAATTCGAGGGGCAAAAGTCATCCCCTCCCCAGCTTTTTTCCTGTTCTGATTACGCACATGATTAAACCCAAGCCACATGTTAATCTCCTTTTCACGCTGATTCTAACAGGTCAAACATATGCATTGATTCCGCATTAGGGTTTAATCTTAAGAAATGTTCTGCGTGGCCGGCCTCAGATATATAATACGAAATAGGCAAGTCGCGTGTGCATCCATTTTGAAACGAGAAGCTATTCTTGGCTGTTTACGCTGTACTGTGTCTGTTCACGCATGTGTGTGATTATAATTGATTCCACTTTATTTCCATATAAATGTGTGTGTGCTGCGAGTGGAGACAGAGGGGTCTTTGTAAACGCGACCTTTGTAGAGCAGTGTCAGTGATGAAGGAGGAACCTGGGCGACACCGGTATTTTCTTCTTGCTTTTAAAACGGCTAATTGCTTCTGTAGATAAGGATAAAAGCTTCTCCTGCTGCTCGGGATGTTTAGACTAACCTTCAACCCGCTTCTCAAATAGGTGTTGGTGCTATGCATTTCAAGGCTTTTATGTGGAGCAGAATGCCAGCTCAAAATTATATATAAACATTTTCAGTTTTAAGGCCTGAGTTTCACAGTATTGAAAATCTGAAAAAAATAAGTTAAATTTTGCAGTGGTTTAAAGTCAATCCTCATGTTCCTCACGCAGTCCTAGCGCTAATGAGGATGAGTTTATGAGTGCGTTTCACTTGAGTTTTGACATCACAGTAACACTAACAACTAGCATGCTAACAGCCCTAACAATGCTGAAAACACTTTGTAATTAAATACAACAGTGGTATCATTTTAAGAGCTGCTTTTACAGTTTATCTGCAGCCCTATTAAACATGTGGGATCTGAAGTCAGTTTGCGTTTGTGAAATTTTCTCCTTGACATTTTCAATGCAGTCCGACTGAAATGATGGACAGGACCATAACTAATCTTGGTATAGAGAGGATGTGATGGTTAAACCACCTGTAGACTGAAATGCCAGTTTTTCCATGTAATAAAGCTGGAGTGGTGTAACGCAGAACAGTCTACAAGAGTCAATCCCCATTGCCAACGCTGAATATTAAAGCTTGAGGTGAGATCCAGTTTTTACCGAAATAAATTCTTAAAGGTCCTAGATTACACAAAAATTACTGTTGTGAGCTTTAAGCCATGTTAAAATGTTATCTTATCAAAAACATACCTGGTTGTGTTTTGTTTTGTACATGTTTGTATTGGACTGACTATATTTCCATTCCATTTGAACATCTACCTTTTTATCACTAGATTAATTTGGTTAATTTCACATCTGGATTTGCCTAGCTCTACTGAAATTGTATGGAGTTTAAAAACACAGTGGAGCACTTACTGTATTGCCACATGACATCAGAAAGTGGAACAGAGTTTTTTCTGTTTTAGAGAGGAACACAGTCTAAATATACAGGTTTTGTGTGTTAAACATGTGTGAATGAAACAAAACACAACTCCAGGTTTGTGATGATGACATTATAACAGAGACCAGAAAATAGCAAAATATGGGCCCTTTAAACTACAAGTAGCATAATCACAATGAGATTTTAGTTTAGTATTAGCACTAATTGTTCGGTATAACATTTAATTTTATTTTTTGTACTTCTGCCGTGAGAATTTGTGGTGCATTCAATCCTTGTTAGAATCATTTTATTTAGCATCACGTTTTGTTGAAACTTGTCGCTATATTCCTCTAATTTATCTTGAAACAAGTCTATTTGAACACACTGTATTTACTTTTAAATGTTTATGGTACAGGAATGAAAAGGTATCATTTGTACCAATCGTTAGTGCTGAAAATTATTACTTTTACTATCACAGGTCCTCTCCACTAATAAGAATAAGTATACAGTTCTGTCAAATCAAATTTTACTATTCAATACTTTATTTACAATAATAATAATAATAATAATAATAATACATTTTATTTATATAGCGCTTTTCATGACACTCAAAGATGCTTCACAAAGCAATACAATACAATTAAGTTCATAAAACAGTCAAAATAAAACAAAAATGAATAAAAATAGCAAGTTTAAGCATTAGAAGCAGCTCTAAACAGATGGGTCTTGAGGTTTTTTTTGAAGATGGTGAGGTCTGTGCAGTCTCGGAGGTGTTGAGGTTCGGAGCTTGGTCCTGCAGGGGCGGGACAAGAGGTTTGCATCGGAGGAGCGGAGAGAGCGGGATGGGGTGTGACGGTGGAGCAGGTCCGTGAGGTGGGCTGGGGCCAGTTTATGGAGGGCGCTGAAGGTGACGAGGAGAACTTTGAACTGTATGCGCTGAGGGATGGGGGGCCAGTGGAGGTTCTGAAGGACAGGGGTGATATGTTCACTGGAGCGAGTGTGTGTGAGGAGACGGGCAGCAGAGGTTTGAATGTATTGTAGCTTATTGAGTGTTTTGGAGGGTGTACCGTAAGGAATGCTATTGCAATTTACACACAAAAAGCACCACACTTCAGGGATCCAATAGTAGTCGATGCTTGTAAACAAAGCACTGGGACTGAGAAATCTATGAGGACCTGCAGGTAGGACTGACAGAGACAAGAGCGCGGCCGGGGGGACTACACCTGACAAACAAATATAATACATGAGATACAGAGTGAGGCGTACAGATAGGGCTGCGAGACAGGCTATAAAAGATCAGAAAGCAGACAGGAGGTGGGATATGAGCACAATGAAAAACAGCAGGCAGAAGGGAAGTTGTTGGTGATGTCGTTGGCAAGGCAAGTTTATTTGTATAGCACAATTTGTACACAAAGTAATTCAAAGTGCTTTACAGAATAAAAAAACCTCATTGAAATCACAATACAAACAAATCAAAACATAAATAATCATCATAAAATTTAAAAAAATAGAGCGAGACATTAAATTAGAGAGAATTAGAGAGAAGATTTTTAGTTTGAGATATAGTGAAATCGGGAACTTGATTAATGTTGCAATTTTAACATTTGTTGATCATGTCTCACCCATGAGAGAGCACTGAAAAACAACCACATGTAATAGTAAAGCACAGCAATAAATAAATGATTGTGTAATTCTATTTAAAAATGTAAAATATAATTTAAAGGGCCCGCTAATTTTCGGATCTAATTTATAATGTTGTTTTCTCATCACAAATTTACCTGGAGTTGTGTTTTGTTTCATTCACACAACTCAACACACAAATCTGGCATATTCAGGCTCTGCTCCACCTTGTGATGTCATGTGGTGGTACAGAAAATGCTCCACTGGGTTTTTAAACTCCATACAACATGACTGGAATGATTTTTGATAACTAAAGGTTCAGTAGCTGGAAGCTTAGAGATGACAGACTAATAATAAAGGTTTACTCAAACATGTGTGAACAAAACACAACTCCAAGTGTGTTTTTGAGGTACTAACAACATTCTAACATGTTTTTTTGGTGTAATATAGGACCTGTAAATATAAATACATACATGACTCACTCACAAGTAAACCTAAAATGTACAAAATTCATGGAAAGTTCATGGAAAAATGGGCAGGATGGGTTGAGCAGTTGTGCACCGAACGTCGCCTTCACTTTTTTGTGTCCATGGGCAAGACACATTACTCATCTTGCCTTCTCCGGTCAAATCATTTACAAATAGTTGGGGATATTTGGCCCTAGAAAAAAAAAAAGAATTTCAGAACAAATAAGCATAAATAGGCAAGGTAGTCGACAACAACATGGGACTACCAATAAACCCTGACCTGGCGTTTCTGACCAGCTCCCAAAAACATCTGTCCATAAATCCAATTGCTCCATGTACCTGATTCGTGTCTCTCCGACTTGTGAAGTTATTGGCAGTGGAAGTAAAGTAAAAGACAGCAACCTTGGATTTTAATATCTAGCGATTTCATGCGCTGCGAGCAAACCCAGCACGCACGTAAACGCGAGAACTCGAGTCTTTTCTGCCAGGATTAATCTTTTTTTTCAATACGTGCCATTAAGGACGACTCCTAACATGCAGCATGTCAGCAGATTGCTATTGTGTTATCGATCAGCATCTCCTCTGTTCCTCTGCATCAGCCGTTCTCTCTCCTCCCTCCTCTTCATCCTACTCTTCTCCAGCTCCCCTCATCAATACAGCTCACACTCTTCATTTTGTCTGCGTGATTTCCTAAACACAGTCTCTCTGTCACTCACATAGACCTGTCTGTTTCTATTATGTATGAGCGTGCACACTATGCCCATTTGTATAGCAGTGCACGGGTGGTGTAGGGACACTTTGGTGCTCTTATAGTTAACATGAGGCCACAGACACTGCAGAGACATTAAGTGGTGCTAATGGTGTTTAATAGTCCACATAGCTCTGCAAACAATGAAGGCAGGAAGATGGCTAAATACCATGATACAAAAGACAAATTGCTATAATGATGTAACTGACACCAGGCAGAATATCCAAAAAGAGCTAACTTAAGACATATACAGTAAGTTGTAGTTTTAAGATGTAAGTTCTGTTTCCATAAATCATCTCTTATTATTATTTATGTCTTAGCATGTGCAGAGCCTCCTTTTAGTTAAACTTTTATATTGCCCCTGAAATACTTGTAATCATGTAATCAATAACACCAATGTGACCCTGATATTTGCATCAGCCTTCTGCCTCCCAGGATATACAAGTACTACATGGCCATTATGCCACTGACATCAGTTTAAAGGGCCTGGACTAGATTTCAATTTTCTCAAGTAAATTAAGTCTAAAACCTATTTTGTTCCAGCAGATAAAGGTGAAAGCAGCTCTAAGGGAAGGGAAAATACTGAATAACTGATATCTACTGTCAGCAATTCATTATTATTCATTATTTATAGTTGTACTTTTCACATTTTTTACAAATACGGCACCTTTAATATGATTGTAGTTGATTTTACAACAGTTTTTGTGGACTTTCTATTCCTTTTTTTACTGTTTTGTACTGTCTTTAACACCCACTGGGCCAGTCCGTGCCACTGGATATTCCATGTCAATTCTTTTGTCCAACACAAGCTGATTATCTATATCGATATAATAGAGAGAAAAACACCACCACAGGTCCATAGCAAAAGCAGTGAATGATCGGGGGTTAGATAACAAAAAAACTATCAACAACATTGGGTGAAACCGGGTCACAATCGATACGAACACACACGTCTTTTTGCTGTAACATTTCTCTCAGCCCAAACTCAATCCGTTTCCAACAGTGGGCGGATCAGATAACTGTAAAACCATAATGTTGTTAAGAGTTGTTTTGTCCAAAGTCTATCGCATCTATGGTTGTAAACACATTTCTCTCTTTATCTTTTGCTCAGGTGTGGCCAGGAGAGACGGTTTTCCCCGACTACACGAGCCAAGCCTGCATCGACTGGTGGGTGGATGAGTACGAGAGGCTTTACCGCGAGATCAAGCACGATGCCCTCTGGATTGTAAGCAGTTCATAAGTCTTAACAAACACTCATTAACTCATTGCGCAGCCATTTAAAACCACTAGCTGTTTTACAAAGTCACTTCGAACGTGAGCGGTAGCTTTTTCCCCCTCTCTTCAATGTAGCATGAATATTAAGGTCAATAAGCGACACGAAAAACAAGCAGAAATTTGTGTTATTTTAATACTACTTTGGGGAGTTTGAATGGCTCATTATTCTGGGCTTTTGCGGTGCTAAACACGATTTTCCAGTTTGACAATCACCTCGGTTAAAAGAGTCGGGTCTTCCATGTTTAGTACATGAAAGTAAGAATAATTGTGGGAAAGATTGAATTACATTAGCAGCAAAAAAACTGCTGGTACAATGTGTTTTGTAGAAAAGTAATTTGCCAAACAACTGCTTGTCAATTCTCATGTGTTTTGTTCATTTAGTTACTCCTGTACTGGAAAATAAAATTACAAAAACATATTTAGTTAGGTGAGAATATGTTGCGATTATAAAATTGTAATTCTAGCAGATTTGTTGGTGCTCGCCGTTACAATTTGAGTAATTAATATAGTTGTAAAGTAAAGCACACATTACAGGTTCCAATATTTTTGTTAGTTTGAAGTGTAAAAAATATGTTTTTCCGCCAGTTGTACTTATAAATGTATTTTTGGTATTTGCAGGATATGAATGAAATTGCAAATTTCAAGAAAGGGTCAATCACAGGCTGTGCCAACAAAAACCTCAACTACCCTCCATACACGCCAAGTAAGATTTCGAGTTTTACATTTTTAGGCCCGAGCGCCTCGGCAGCGTAGGGCCAATTGTGATTGTGAGTGCAAAGCACTGCCGCGAAGCGCTCTCCCCTTTCCGAGCACACTGGCATCATCATGTCACTGACTGGTGCCCGCTGACCTGGCACGGTGGCATCGCCATGCAATCCATCGCAATTATGTCAGCGACATAATTGTAATTGTTCACCCAAAAACATAGGGCGCACATGACATCATGCACGAAGACATGAAACGTCAACATTATTGGGCCAAATTTGGGTATTAAATTCTTTGCATGACTACGAGCAAAAAAATACATTACGGACATAAAACTCAAATTATATATATATATATATATATATATATATATATATATATCAATTTGAAACTTATGCTGTTGTTTGCTTAAGAAAAGTGAATTTGTTTTTTGTCGGATATGATGATTTTCTTTTTTTTGTGTCCTTTCAAAAGATTTTTGTATTATTTAATGTTTGTCCTTCAAATTATAAATCAGATGTTATGTCCTGACAGTTACTCTTTAAGTTACTCTTACTTGAGTAGCATTTTTTCCAAATACTTTTTACTCGTACTTGAGTCATTTTTGGACCACTGTTTTATACTTTTGCTTGAGTAATATTATTTTGAAGTAACTCTTTCATTTACTCTTACTTGAGTAAAATTTTTGGCTGCTCTACCCACCTCTGCCTGCAGTCTGAATTCTTTGTGTCATAGTAATTCACGGTCTTGATATTCAACATAAATAATATTTTGAACAAAATTATTTAGGGTGGGGTATTGATTCAAATTCCAAGAATCGATTTGATTCCGATTCTCAAGATTCAGAATCGATTAACACGATTCGATTCAATCTGATCCGATCTAGATTCTGGTTAGTGTTATTAGAACCATTTTTGAGCTGTTGCCTGAGCTGCTACAAGTGGTTCCTGAGGCTGGTTGTACAATTCAGTGATGCGACGAGTGGGGTTAAAGTTCACTGGGGGCAGATGTATGAAAAATTAAATCGATCTTTGGACGTACGAATTGATCTTAAGGAATTAATATGCAAATCGATTCAGAATCAGAAAATTTATTTTTTCAAAACAGCTCTAAATAATCTTAATATATTTAAGTATAAACCAAAACTTGGTAATTAAAGTTAAACATATATTACTAGTATACTACTACATTACTTGCATGTCTGTACTTAATGGTTGCGTAACCTTTGTGGCAATGCTTAGAGTAGTAGGCAAAGCATGGATGTGTATGATTGTAGGGATTCAACTAGACTCCATTCGCATGGGATAAGTATAACCTGGGGATGTCTGGTAATTTGCAAATTACCGCCCCACCTCTGTGTTACTCGCAGCGCATTCGCCCAGGATCAGCGAAGTCCGTAAATGACTCTATTTGACTGAAATTACGACCAGATATGTCGTAACATCACATCCGTTTCTAGCTCTTTCGCACTGCTAAGTAAGTGAATTTATAAAGTATGCTAAAAATATTTTTTTTAAATGTTCCTTACCGCATGCTGCTACACACGTCATCCAGGTCAACATCCTGCGAGAATTTCCCTTTTTGCGGATCGGTTTCCATGTAGAGGATATGAGGCTCTATTATAATTTGCCTCTAAAAAGCTCAAAACTGCTAATCAAAATTTGTACCGCAGCCTCCATTACTCAAGCTGGAAAGAGATATAAAAGGCGCGCAAAGCGGTATAAAATGCGCGCAATATATAGAGAAAAGACCGCGGAAATAAAAGGAATAGACAGAAAAGACGTGCAATTACAACAACAAACACTGACATGCAGATTCACACAGGATGAGTATTATCACTGGACGTCTGTGTTTGGTGAAATATAGTAGGTAATTTGCGGCGGAATTTTTACTTTACAAATTACAGACATGGCGCATTCGCAAGGGATTAAGATCTCAGACATTCTCCGCAATTATTACAAATCACCAAAGTTCCACAGGTAAAACTAATCCCATGCGAATAGGGTTTATGACAAAGTTAACAAGAGCTCCGCCAGCGGGGCAAAATACGCCCGTACTTTGAATTATTGTATATAGAATTAAGTTAGAATTTGTCCAACCTAGTTAAAGATGTGTCATTTCTGTTGAAATGACACATCTCATTTCCGTCCGTACGGACGGACGGACGGAGAATGTGATGATGTCATACAGATTTCCCTATTGATTATCCGTCCGTCTGTCTGTCCGTCTGTCCGTCTGTCTGTGGACAATTTCTTGTCCGCGCTCTAACTCGACAACCGTCTCACCTAGGAATGTCAAACTTCCAAACTGCACCAACAATTCATCTTTAACTAGGTTTGACAAATTCTAACTTAATTATACGCCCGTTGTAAGACGGGACGTATTATTCTATATACAATAATTCAAAGTACGGGCGTATTTTGCCCCGCTGGCGGAGCTCTTGTTCTCATCTTCAACAGAGAAAAAACAATATTTTGCCCCGCCAGCGGGGCAAAATACGCCCGTAATAATCAATAGGGAAATCTGGCTCTTGCAGTAGGAGTATGAGTATGACATCATCACATTCTAGAATCGGAATTCCACCAATCAGATTGCAGCAACAGAACTTAAAGACACTACAAAGCTTTAATGTGTCTAAGCTCAAAGAAGCAGAGAATGTGGGTTGTTCTCACTTTCAGCAGCAGAACATTTGAGAAGAGAGTTCAGATCTACGGCAAGAGGGAAACAATAATCCTATACATTGTAAACAACAGAAAAGCACATTGATATTTTGCCTCTTCATGAAGACAATTTTCAGACTTCAAAGCTTTGAAGTGTCCACAGACGGACGGACGGACAGACGGATGGACAGACGGACGGACGGACAGCGCCATACCATAATACGTCCTGTCTTACACAACGGGCGTATAACAAAGTTGCACTGTCTCCAGTGTCGTGCAGCAGCAGCACCGGTGCAAAGTCGAGGTAATGACCAATTCTCAGTTCATTAAAGGTGCACTATGTCACTTTTATGGTCAAATCAAATGTAGTTAAAGATCATGCAAAATTTACTTTTCAGACTTTTAACCATGTTACAGTTGTTTCCCCTTCTCATTTACCCGCTTGAAGTTGTGTACCAAAAAAGTTACATAGTGCTGCTTTAAGAATATCTCACCAGCTTCTTTTCTCTCAGTTAGGCCCAGTCTCTCAGCTGGAGAATGAGATCATTCAATCTTTTTTTTCCACGTTTTTGAGGACCCATTGATATGGGATGTAGTCCTAAATGCAAAAATGGCAATTGTGAAATAAACCGTATTTGTTATGTCAGTTATGGAGAGGAAACAAGCCCATCAAAAACACTAGAAATTGGTGAGTAGTACTATCATCATTCTCAGTGTTTCTCATCATTTAAGGCTGAAGGCTACTTGTATTTGCCATCATTAAGCAGTAGACTGAAGCTTTTTAAAAAATCTTGAAATTCAAACAGCTTCCTTCTCTCAGAATCCTTAGCTGATTATGTAAATTGGCATAATTTATCATTTTTTTTATCACAATCTTCTGTGTGCATGCTTTTCTCTAACATGTTCTTCACTATTTTGCACCACCTCCTTAAAATACACAAGAGCTCCGCCAGCGGGGCAAAATACGCCCGTACTTTGAATTATTGTATATAGAATTAAGTTAGAATTTGTCAAACCTAGTTAAAGATGAATTGTTGGTGCAGTTTGGAAGTTTGACATTCCTAGGTGAGACGGTTGTCGAGTTAGAGCGCGGACAAGAAATTGTCCACAGACAGACGGACAGACAGACGGACGGATAATCAATAGGGAAATCTGGCTCTTGCAGTAGGAGTATGAGTATGACATTATCACATTCTAGAATCGGAATTTGCCTCTTCATGAAGACAAAGCTTCAAAGACTTCAAAGCTTTGAAGTGTCCACACGGACAGACGGACGGACGGACGGACAGCGCCATACCATAATACGTCCCGTCTTACAACGGGCGTATAATAATTCAAAGTACGGGCGTATTTTGCCCTGCTGGCGGAGCTCTTGTTCTCATCTTCAACAGAGAAAAAACAAAGTTGCACTGTCTCCAGTGTCGTGCAGCAGCAGCACCGGTGCAAAGTCGAGGTAATGACCAATTCTCAGTTCATTAAAGGTGCACTATGTCACTTTTATGGTCAAATCAAATGTAGTTAAAGATCATGCAAAATTTACTTTTCAGACTTTTAACCATGTTACAGTTGTTTCCCCTTCTCATTTACCCGCTTGAAGTTGTGTACCAAAAAAGTTACATAGTGCTGCTTTAAGAATATCTCATGTGACCTTAGGTGTAAACAAGAGCTCCGCCAGCGGGGCAAAATACGCCCGTACTTTGAATTATTATACGCCCGTTGTAAGACGGGACGTATTATGGTATGGCGCTGTCCGTCCGTCTGTGGACACTTCAAAGCTTTGAAGTCTTTGAAGCTTTGTCTTCATGAAGAGGCAAATTCCGATTCTAGAATGTGATGATGTCATACTCATACTCCTACTGCAAGAGCCAGATTTCCCTATTGATTATCCGTCCGTCCGTCTGTCTGTCTGTCCGTCTGTCTGTGGACAATTTCTTGTCCGCGCTCTAACTCGACAACCGTCTCACCTAGGAATGTCAAACTTCCAAACTGCACCAACAATTCATCTTTATCTAGGTTTGACAAATTCTAACTTAATTCTATATACAATAATTCAAAGTACGGGCGTATTTTGCCCCGCTGGCGGAGCTCTTGTGTATTTTAAGGAGGTGGTGCAAAATAGTGAAGAACATGTTAGAGAAAAGCATGCACACAGAAGATTGTGATAAAAAATGATAAATTATGCCAATTTACATAATCAGCTAAGGATTCTGAGAGAAGGAAGCTGTTTGAATTTCAAGATTTTTTTAAAAGCTTCAGTCTACTGCTTAATGATGGCAAATACAAGTAGCCTTCAGCCTTAAATGATGAGAAACACTGAGGATGATGATAGTACTACTCACCAATTTCTAGTGCTTTTGATGGGCTTGTTTCCTCTCCATAACTGATATAACAAATACGGTTTATTTCACAATTGCCGTTTTTGCATTTAGGACTACATCCCATATCAATGGGTCCTCAAAAACGTGGAAAAAAAAAGATTGAATGATCTCATTCTCCAGCTGAGAGATTGGGCCTAACTGAGAGAAAAGAAGCTGGTTTTCTGTTTCTTGAATGATTTTAATTTACTCCTTTAAATTAGAGCTTTGAAATTTCCCCTTTTATATGTGAATATGTTTTTATTCACTGTTGTGTTTGCTATGCATTTATTTAATTTTCACGTAAACTGTATACTTTTATAAGGTACCGTTTTTGCTTGTATGTGAAAATCGGCAATTAAAAAATAACAAGAGCTCCGCCAGCGGGGCAAAATACGCCCGTACTTTGAATTATTGTATATAGAATTCTAGAATCGGAATTCCACCAATCAGATTGCAGCAACAGAACTTAAAGACACTACAAAGCTTTACTGTGTCAAAGCTCAAAGAAGCAGAGAATGTGGGTTGTTCTCGCTTTCAGCAGCAGAACATTTGAGAAGAGAGTTCAGATCTTTCATGAAGACAAAGCTTCAAAGACTTCAAAGCTTTGAAGTGTCCACAGACGGACAGACAGACAGACGGACGGATGGACGGACAGCGCCATACCATAATACGTCCCGTCTTACACAACGGGCGTATAAAAATAAATTTCTTGTGGTCACGTGTCACTGGTCAGTCGGTTAGCGTCTCCATGGCAACCGTGCTTAGCTCAGTGTTTGGAAACTGAGATTTTGTTTGGGTCGAAGAAAAGTATTCAACTTTGAAGAGGGCAAGTTGATTAAACTAATTAAGCGAAGGTAAGGGGAGATTTCAAAAAGATCTAGGTTACGTTATTCTCTCAGATTTGACAATAAGTTGAACTGGACTCACTCTAGCTTTAACTAATAAACGACTCTCGCCGCGTTGGCATGGTCCAATCGCGCACATTGTTAACGTTCGCTCTTTGTTGACTTTTTGGTCGATAGATGGAAATGGGACCAGGACCTCCCAAAAGTTTCTCTGAGCCCACATTTTCCACTTCATGTTATCATCATTTATTCAGCTATCCTGTATTTGAACAGACTGGCCTGTATTCAGACATATCCCCGTTTGTCTTGCAGGTAAAGCTCTGGCATTTTATTATTATAGCTGTATCGCTGATTATAACGTATGCACTTCTGTTTCCAGGATGAAGCTCAGTCAATCAATACAGTAAAAGGTTCAAAACATTAATTAAATATGCGATTTGCCTACATTGTACTGGTGCTCTTGTTATGTTAACCCTGAAAGTGGTTTGTCTCTAGGGAGTCAATCAAAGAAGGTTAATGACAAATGCACATTCCAGCAAGAAAAGACCTCCTACTTCTGCTCTGGTGGAGACCTGCCCAAAGTTCACCTTCCATACCAAACTGTTTCCGGAAAAATCCCAAGGAAGTTAGAGATAGAAAGGTTTGTCTTTGGCATTGTTGAAACTTTGCAGTGACATCATGCTGGGGGTGTTCTACTGTATCTGTACTGATGGAATGTTCAGCAGTTACCATGGTGACACAATGCACACATTGGCAAACTCTGCTAAAAAGTTTTTAGATTATCTGAAAACTCAAGAAAAAAACAAAACCAAAATGCATTCAAACAACACATTTTCAGTAGTGTGTGATCAATATGAGCATTCATGGGCCTGTTCAGGAGATTTTCCTCTAAAAAGTAGAAAATTAACTGAAAAACTTGAACTTTCTAATGCTAGCTAGCTTGTGACTGTAATGTATTTTTGAAAGGGACTAGTTTAACAGCAGAAAATCAGCTCTCCTGTTGTAGTTCCAGCTAAATCAATTCCTTATTGTCAGAAAGTCTAACAAGCCTCTGTTAGAACAGTGCTTACAGTTAGCATCACACCCACAGGAAATGTTGATGAGATCAGCTACAAATTCAATACTCAATACTTCAATCAATACTTCATCATTCCTCCCAACCTCAATGACTTTAAATATTGTCCATTATCTTTAATTGTTTATGCCCACACTGATAAAATGAAATAGAAGTGGGTTATTGTGACAAAAATGAGTATCTCCATCTTTAACAATAAGGCTAGTCACGCTTAATGACACTTGTTGTTTTGGTTTCTGTATTATGATAAACAGACGCCGAAGGGAGTATTCACAGTTAAACCTTGAAGATCTACTGGAAGTAAATGGCATCAACACTAATAGTCTTCTGCCCAAGTATCAGGGCAGTAGTAATGACTCCTCAGTGTCACCCTATCTCCCACTGGAGGTAATTTTTAATCTCCAACATTCAGCAGATAGTAAATAGAGAGAATTTGTGCTGGCTGCTATTGTATTTTATTTTCTTAGCTATTTGACAATGAGGAATTTGACTGTCGGACCCCAGAAGACTGGCTTTCTCTGGGTATTACTGAAGGATCAGATGATCGAAAGCCTGTTCCAGCCAAAGCCCTCCTGCCAGCTGAAGTAAAAACTTCATTTGGTACGTAATATTTTTTTATACCACTGTTTATTAAAATGTTATTTAAGGACACTTATCTGTTTTCTGACAGATTCAGGTGCCCTTACCCAGAAACACATCTGGCATTTGGTTGGGGTTCTTGACTACAATAAGGAAAGATCTTTGTACCTTGTGGAAAAGGTTCATGTAAAAGATTTAAGTGGAAATTCTAGCCTTAGTGAACAACAAAAGAAGGCACTGCTCACTGGTACATTTCATGAGTTGATATACTTACTATATGTTTTTATATGTTTTATTGTGTTCTCTGTTTCTTCTGATTTCTTTTGTTTCTCTTTCTTGTTTACTGACTGCACAGGGGAAAAGCCATACATTACAGGAGGTAGGTACTGGGTACCTAGAATCCGACTGTTATTCAAAGCAGAGGATCCACGCATCTTTGTGCAGCGCATCAAGAATGCCCAAGATTTAAGGGACAACACAGAAGCTCTTGTTCTTTATAATCTATCTGTTGACTGCATGCCCATTTGTGAAGGAACATCGCTTGATAGCTGCTGTCTCCAGAGTATTAAAAAAAAAGCTCTCACAACTCCTGGTCTCAGATTGAATAGGTAAGTCACAGCATATAATTTAAATGTGATCATGTCATATGTGAATGTGTTTTAGTATTGTAATGAGATATGTGTTGTAATGGAGATTTTATGTATTCAGTTTGGGTGGCTGTGTAAAGCGCCTGGAGGAGGAGATACGACTAGACTACAGCAGGACCATGAACAAAAATATATTTGACAATGTAGTAATGAGTCAATCAGAGCAGCTGTTTTCACAAATTATTATTCCAAAGAAAGAACAACCACTGGTTTCCAAAAGAGGTGCATCATCACTCTTTGATATTTGTGATTGTATACCATCTAATACGTGATAAAAACAAATCTTTTCTTTACTTCCTTAGAGTCTTTTCCATCTCCTGCTTTTTCTTATAAGGAAACAAGTGCCAAGATTGCCTTCTGCTCCATGCTCACACAACCAAAGGTGGTGTTTCTATTATCTAAAATATGGTGTGAGTGTGACAAAGTGGCAAACATGCAACTGTTTGATATTTCCATAATCAAACCACTTCGGCTGAAAGACTATGAAACCTTACAATTGCAATTGCACACTCAGGTATGATGACAATATCGGTACAGTTGGTGTAAAACCCAATCAGTACTTTGCAACAGCTATGAAACTATGCCAAGATAAGTATCGCTAATAATTTCTTCATTCACAGCTGAACTTATATCTTCGAGAAACATGGATATCAACAGTTAGTAAAGCCATTCGGTCTCCCTTACTAGAGATCGGGAAAGGCACTTACAATGTGAATCAATCCTCTTGGGAAACGTATGGGATGTCCAAGTTGAGGAAACTGATGAATGTGGTGCGCTACAAAATGCAAGATGCACTGCGCTATCTTGTGCAAAACTCTCTGGCCAGTCTTACTCAACAAATTATGGATGCCTGTTACAGTACCCCGACTTGTTCTGAAGATCTGGTTTGGGGAGAAGACCTCATTACTAGCCCTTACAAGTAGGCAGATGATCAATATGCCTCTATTTGTAGTCATACAGTTATGTTCATTATGAGTTTATTCTATTAAGAATTTTGTGCACATATTTGTTTGTTCTATAATTATTTCATTTTTAATTATTCCCTAGATCAAAGAAACACACCTTGTTCCTGCTGGACTTGGTTCTGGATGAGACTGGGGTTCATTATAGCACTCCTCTTGAGAGTTTTCCCTCAGCACTTGTAAAGCTGTTTGATAAAGGCATTGAAACAGCAGAGAATGTTCCACAAGTTGAAAGAGTATGTAATGAATGAAACCGAGATGTATCTTAATGTCATGGCACAGTGTAGTTTCCAACTCGTCTTACTAGTTTTGATTTCTTTTGTCTTTTGGGTGACAGTTTGTGATGGAAAATCTCTTCTTTGGGGGAGATAGTTTACTTGAGTCTGTGAATATGTGGGAACCTGAAGTAATCAAGCAAAGAAAGGAGATACACGTGGCTCTTTCGCAGGCAGCCATTCCTTTGAGGGCCTATGCAGCCGAATACGTAAAATATTTGGAACTATATAATCAAGACATTGAAACACTGCTTAAGTAAGTGTATGATAATGATAGTTATTAGTTTCCATTAAAAGTTTAATGTTTTGTCTATATTTTGAATTCAGATCTAGTACACAGACAGAGCTAACATCTCAAGTGGTGAAAAAAGAAGTGGAACAACATTTGAAAGAAAAAGAAAGACTCGAACAAACACTACCCCTCTTTATCAACATTGGCCCATTTACTGTCCAGGTAGAGACTGTTCGCCTCGCATTATGCAATAAAAGAAAAACTTTGGCTAAGTCATTGCAGGACCAGTTTGCTCAAAGACTTCGTACGCAGATTGACGATGTACGTGGGTTTTATTTCTCAAATACTATGAATATATAAACTATGCCCATTCTGAATGTACTGCATTGCAGGCCTGTAACGAGTGCATGACTATAAACAGAAAACTTTGTGAAAAGACAAATACAGTTGAGGAACTATCTGAAATGAGAGAGTGGATGAAGCAAATTCCTGAACAGCTAAGAGTTTATGAAGTACTTAAATGCATAACATATTCAACATTCATATGTTTTATAGGTAAAAACTTGCTGTAATGGTTATCTCTTCAAACAGGAGCGACTTAAAAAGACACTTGCAGAATATGAGGTCTTGGAAGATTTCTTTTACCTTATATCAAATGATGATTTCAAAAAGAAGTGAGAAACAAAACACATGATCGGCAATTGACCTAATTTTCCCAACAATAAAACCATTAAATGTGTTGCAGGTGGACTGCTATTGCATGGCCTCAAAATATTTTCAGACAGATAGAAAAAACAGCTGTACAACACAAAGAGGATGAGGAACGTTTTCTCAAAATTCAACAAAGTGAACAGAACAACTTTGAGGAACAAATTGACTCTTTACAAGTATGTTAAGCAAGACAAAGATTATTATTATTTTTTTTAGAATTATTAGATTTTTTTCACTCTCCCAAACTATGCTTCTTAAACTGCTATAGTCCAGTAACTAATGTTTTCTGTGAATGTAGATGCTGGTTGCTGGATTTACCGGTTTTTCAGACATGAACCATGCACATGAGTTGGCCAATAAGGCGAAACGCACAAAGAAGCAGCTGAAGGACTGTCAGGCTATGGCCCAAACCTACAACAGCAGAGAGCGTCTGCTGTGCCTGCCCTTGACAAATGTAAGGAGAATTAATTTACATGTTTTCAAAAGCTAAATTGTTGCTGGGGAAGAAGATGTCAAATAATGTATGCAAGAAAGTTTATCAGCAGTAACTGGCCTGTCAAAAAAAAGTTACCAACTCACTCTTTTATTTTCCTTAACCACATTTCTCTTTTAACCAAGCCCTTGTGTATTCTAGTATGATCGTCTGCATAAATTAGTCGGGGAATTTCAGCCTTATGAGGACCTTTGGACAACCACCTCCAACTGGTTACGCTGGCATGAGAGCTGGCTCAATGACCCACTGTCGTCTATTGACTCTGAACAGCTTGAGCGCAGTGTCACAGAGGCATACAAGATCATGCACAAATGTGTCAGATATTTTAAAGATAATCCAGGCAAGAAAGTGAAAGGAAATGCCAAAATGAATATGAAAGCAGTTATGAGATTTTCTTTCTTCTGTGCAACAGGGTGTCACATGGTGGCAGCTTTTATTCAGAAGAAAATTGAGGACTTCCGGCCTTACATTCCACTAATTCAAGGACTTAACAACCCTAGAATGAGAAGTCACCATTGGGAGATGCTTTCAGAGAGTATTGGTATGAAGATCCAATTCCAAGCCAATCTGACCTTCTCACGCTGCCTTGAGCTTGGTTTGCAAAACTATGGAGCTGAAATAGCACAGGTGGTTGAGGTGGCAGGGAAGGAATATGCCATTGAACAGGTACATGCAGTAGTTTTTAGAAACAACATGGACAATATATTGCTTTGACAATCTAAATATATTGCTTTGACAGTCTTACTTATAGGATTTCAATCTAACTGGTAACTTAGTAAACACAACAATTAATTCTTGTTCTCATTCTTATTTAGGCACTTGATAAAATGAAAGCTGAATGGTCAAATTTAGACTTTGATGTGCTGCCATACAAGAACACTGGAACCTACATTATCAAAAGTCCAGAGGAAGCTTCCCAATTGCTAGACGACCACATCGTCATGACCCAGAGCATGGCATTCTCACCTTTTAAAAAATCCTTTGAAACTCAAATCGCCAACTGGGAGACTAAACTGAAAATGACTCAAGTACAAATATAGATCACATTATACATCAAATCTAAGTGCATTGCCACCACTGTTTCTAACTGTGCGGTGCTACCCTCTTCTGGTATTTGCAGGATGTGCTAGAGGAATGGCTGACATGCCAACGTTCTTTGCTTTATCTTGAGCCTATTTTCAGCTCCCCAGATATTAACGAACAACTTCCAAATGAATCACGGCAATACCAACAAATGGAAGAAATGTGGACAGCAGTGATGAGAAAAGCTTACAATAATCGCAAGGTTATAACTCATATCTGTTAACAAATTCAGAATGATCTACTACAGCACCAATATTGACTCCTAGACAATACTGTACACTCAGATTAGTGGTATGTTTTGTAGATAATTGAGTTGTGTCCAGATGCCCGTTTATTGTCTACTCTGAAGAAGTCCAACTCACTCTTAGAACAAGTACAGAAAGGCCTCATTGAGTACTTGGAGACAAAGCGAAGTTCCTTTCCAAGGTATCTGCCTTTTTCTTGTATTTTATCTTTATTTTGTACTGTGAAAGTGAATTGTGTGCCCAACTGTTCCACATAATATTTTATTATGTATTACTAAAGTTATTCTTTTGTTTTCAGGTTTTATTTTCTATCAGACGATGAGTTGCTTGAAATTTTGTCTCAGACCAAAGATCCCACAGCTGTTCAGCCACATTTACGCAAATGCTTTGAGAACATTGCACAGGTTTGATGTTTAAAGAAACTTTTTGATGAAAATTTTACTATACAGCTTAAAAAATATTCCATCAATTTTGGTGTTTTTCCAGCTCAAATTTCAGCCTGACTTACAAATCACTGACATGTACTCTGGAGAAGGGGAGGAAGTGAAGCTTTTCCAGTCTGTGCTGCCTTCTGGTGATGTGAAAGACTGGCTCAGAAATGTAGAGAAGTCAATGAAAGCTACAATAAAAGATAATATTGACAGATCATTAAAAGTCTACTATGAGGTTTGTCACATTAATTGTAGCAAAGTAATATGACCGTTGTTGGCATGGTCTGTATAAAAACACTTTTTGTAATTTTAGCAACCTCGGGAGAAGTGGATTTTGTCTTGGCCTGGTCAGGTGGTGATTGCAGGATGCCAGGTATTCTGGACTGCCGAAGTATCAGAAGCTATAGAGAAAGGAAACTTGGCTAATCGTCTTTATCCTCACCTGCAAACTCAGGTGTGTAAGTGCAGGATATGCAATAATCTGATGACACTTCATTACTTCATTGACAATCTCTCTTTATAGTTG
This sequence comes from Odontamblyopus lacepedii, assembly GCA_034769755.1. NCBI lineage: Eukaryota > Metazoa > Chordata > Actinopteri > Gobiiformes > Gobiidae > Odontamblyopus > Odontamblyopus lacepedii. The sequence goes on from CM068357.1 coordinate 13,261,867, forward strand.
GATAATTTAGTCAAGCTGGTCAGAGGAAATTTGTCCAGAATACAAAGGGCTGTTTTGTCTGCCCTCATTGTCATAGAAGTTCACGCAAAAGATGTTGCTGCTGAACTGGTCCAGCAGAAGGTTTCAAATATTAATGACTTCGAATGGATCAGCCAGCTTAGGTAGGCAAAGAAAATCTGTGAGAGCTTTTATTTCTTTCAATATGTTGTAAAAAAAAAAAGTTACAAAAAAGTTTCAAAAAACATCTCATGTTTATTATTGTATTATATATAGATACTACTGGGCAAGAGATGACTTGTATGTCCGTGTGGTAAATGCAGAGTTTTTGTATGGATATGAATATCTTGGTAACTCTGGTCGGCTGGTTATCACCCCACTGACAGACAGGTGAGTGTCAGGTTTTACACTTTTTCTAACAAAACAAATCCTTACTTTGTTTTATCATTTTGCCCTAGATGTTACCTAACTCTAACAGGGGCCCTTCATCTGAAATTTGGAGGAGCTCCTGCGGGTCCAGCTGGTACAGGAAAGACCGAGACCACCAAAGATCTTGGAAAGGCCCTAGCCATCCAGACTGTGGTGTTCAACTGTTCAGATCAGCTTGACTTCAAGGCCATGGGGAAATTCTTTAAAGGACTTGCCAGGTTAAACACAGCCTAATACTAAAATATTACTATTATATATTACTAATATTACTAATAGTAGCTAAATGAGTACTTTTAATTGTTGTTCATTTCCTGACATGTAGCTCTGGTGCTTGGGCATGCTTTGATGAATTTAATCGTATAGATGTTGAAGTGCTTTCTGTAGTGGCACAACAAATTACCACTATACAAAAAGCCCAACAGCAAAGAGTAAGACTGTTTTCTTTTAGTTAATCAATACAGGCCTTCTAATAGCTATGTCTAAATATCCTGATATAGGTAATGAAGTAACAACTGTTTTCAGGTTCAACGCTTTGAATTTGAGGGAACTGAAATCACACTTGTTCCCTCCTGTGCTGTGTTTATTACAATGAATCCTGGCTATGCTGGCCGCACAGAACTACCTGACAATCTAAAGGTACAGTATAATGATTTTCATATACCACTCTAACATCTATAAAATGTATTATAACATACACAATATATTCCTAGGCTCTGTTTCGTCCTGTGGCTATGATGGTGCCCAATTATGCTATGATTGCTGAGATTTCTTTATACTCATTTGGCTTTAGTGATGCCAAAATCCTTTCCAAGAAAATAACATCTACTTTTAAGCTATCCTCTGAACAACTTAGCTCACAGGTATGAACTTTATTATTTAATTATCAGTTTAATACAATTGATAAGTCATTAATCAATTCAACATTTTTATTGCAATATACATTTTAGTAATATTGTGTTGGGTCTTTGTAGGATCATTATGACTTTGGTATGAGAGCTGTAAAAACTGTGATTTCAGCAGCTGGAAACCTCAAGAGAGAACATCCTGAGATGGATGAAGTCGGTCATTTGACTTCTGTTTAGATTGATTCAGATTCCTTAGTCCACTATTATAATTTTTTTGTTTGTTTCTTTTTATTTCTGAAGGACTTAATCTGTCTGCGGGCTATTAATGATGTCAATGTGCCGAAGTTTCTTCAAGATGACTTGAAACTATTCAATGGGATCGTGTCTGATCTGTTCCCCAAGACAAAACAGGAGCCAATCAGTTATGGAACACTGGAGCAATCCATGCGCAGTGTTTGTGCTGAGAAGAACTTGAAAGATGTTGATGGTCTGTGTTTCAAAAAAGGAATCATAATTCAGGTGTTTACAAAACCATGTTAATAAACCACTGATTGTTTGTAGGGTTTATTCATAAATGTATTCAGCTTTATGAAACTATAGTGGTGAGACATGGCCTTATGCTTGTGGGACCATCAGGATCTGGTAAAACAAGGGTAAGTGTTGTCACATTTTAAAATGAATCGTAAAGATTTTGCGTACAACATGTCATTCATTTTTTTGTCAGTGTTATGAGATACTGGCTGCAGCCATAACATCTCTAAAAGGCAAGCCCTCAGTGAGCGGTGGAGAGTACGAAGCTGTTCAAACATATGTTCTCAATCCAAAGTCTATCACCATGGGACAGCTGTATGGGGAGTACGACCTACTCACACATGAATGGTAAAATTAAAGTAGTAAACTAGCTCCATAAATGTTCAGGGAAAAATCTGTTGATTTGTCTTGCATTTTAGGACCGATGGAATCCTTTCAGCTCTTGTTCGTGGAGGGGCATCATCCATGGACCAAGAGAAGAAGTGGTATATGTTTGACGGCCCTGTGGATGCTGTGTGGATTGAGAACATGAACACAGTTCTGGATGACAACAAAAAACTGTGCCTAAGCTCAGGGGAGATTATCAAGCTCACAGATGTAAGGACAAATTTCACTATAATGTCTTGTGCAAAAGAATTTCAAAATGATTCTCTAACTTTTCCACAGGTGATGACCATGATGTTTGAGGTGCAGGACTTGGCTGTGGCTTCTCCGGCTACAGTGTCCCGCTGTGGAATGGTCTATCTGGAACCTAGTATTCTGGGCCTAACTCCTTTTACAGAATGCTGGTTGAAGCAGATCCCTGATGCTTTAAAACCTCACTCAGATCATCTTAATTCCCTCTTCTCCAAGTTCCTCAAGGTTAAATTTGGCAACTAGTCTTTATATTTTGATCATTTGCCCAGCATTTATGTTAAATTAGCTTTTTGTGTAATTTTCCTAATTTGTAAAGTTAACTGTATGTTTCTTCCAGGACTCAATAGGGTTCGTTCGTGGGCATGTTAAAGAGGTGATCACATCCCTTGACAGCAACCTGACATGTAGTCTTCTTAAACTTATGGACTGCTTTTTTGACCCTTTTAGTCCTAAAGAGGTAAGCTGATTTACAATTAACTAGTTACCTAATTTGTCATGTTGTTACGTCTACAAACTACTATTGTTTTAATGTGTTATAACAATAGAATAAACCACCACCACCTCATCATAAAGTGAAGCGCCTAAAAGAAGTGATTGAGCCCTGGTTTTTCTTCTCTCTGGTGTGGAGTGTTGGAGCCACAGGAGATGCAACAAGCTGTCAGCACTTTAATAACTGGCTCAGAGAGAAAATGGCGGAAGAGAAGGTCTGAAATTATTGAAAAATATTATATGTAATAAACAGACAATATGCTCATTATGTTAATATTTTGCTTCCAGATTGAGTTATGTTTTCCAGCTGGTGGTTTGGTTTATGACTACAAACTCATTGATGGTGGAATAAGTAACTTTGCGGATGATGATGACGACGATCCAAAAAAAAGCAAAGTAAAGTTATTTCTTAAAATGTTGCTTTTGTGGATACAATGTTACGAATTCATCTTATCATTTTGTCTAGGTGCAATGGATCAGCTGGATGAAAGATGCACCAAATATTGTCATTACTGCGGAAACCAAGTATGCCGACATTATTGTGCCGACTCTCGACACAGTGAGAATGACTTTTCTGCTTGGCACGCTATTGAATAATAAGAAACCAGTAAGTGTTATTTTTTAGATCAAAACTCTTTTGTTTCATGATTTATAAGGGATTGATATGCGAATTGTGTCTACTAGGTTCTGTGTATTGGTCCAACTGGAACTGGGAAGACTCTCACTATATCCGATAAACTACTTAAAAACATGTCATCAGACTACATTACCCACTTTATCATGTTCTCTGCTCGTACTTCAGCGAACCAGACTCAAGATTACATTGACAATAAACTAGATAAAAGGTTTGTAATTGTATATTTTAGTCCAATTTTGGCATTATATTGAATGTGAAGTTCACATGTGTTTGTCTGTCAGGCGGAAAAATGTGTTTGGGCCTCCGAGGGGAAAGTATTTCATATTCTTCATTGATGACCTAAACATGCCAATGTTAGAAACATATGGTGCTCAACCTCCTATTGAGCTTCTGCGGCAGTGGATGGATCATGGGGGCTGGTATGACAGGAAGCAGATAGGTACCCTGCACGTTTTACACTCTGTGACATTACACAATTACTGATTCACTTTCTGCAGCATTTGAACTGACACTCTGTATCCATTTACAGGCACCTTTAGAAACTTGGTAGATATAAATTTTGCCTGTGCCATGGGGCCTCCTGGTGGAGGACGAAATCCCATCACACCACGATTCTCTCGGCACTTCAACTTCTTGTCTTTTACTGAAATGGATGATGCCAGCAAGAAGCACATTTTTACCACCATTCTAGGCAGTTGGATGGGTAAGGAAGACCTTTTACACATTAACTAAATTAATATTTTAATTTTTTATATATACCCTTTGTATTACATGCAAATAAATTCAGTGGCATTACTGTCATTCAAATCACAGTCTGGGATGAGGGGTTTTGTAACGCAGCATTTTTAAATTAAAACATTCAAATCATATACAGTTTATCATTTGCTAAGTACATTGTAGTTAGATTATAACAACTGGCATCTCTCAGATGCTGTATTTTTAAGACATTTTGCTTCTGCAAGCTGTCTCCACTTGTAATGAAGAAAAAGATCAAGTTTCTTTCCTGTCATTGGTTTGCTCTATGACTTTTACTAGTCCTGTCTTGACATCATTTTGTGAAATTAATTTAATGTTAATAATGATCAAGATATAGTAATTTCAAATTATATACTTCATTATTTTTAATTGAGACATCGACAGCCAGTCCTCTGTCAATAAACTCATATAGTTTGAAGCAGGGTTCAGAGTGTGTAGGAAGAAATGGGTAGTTGAAAACTGAGATTGTTCAATATGAAAAAACATATATAGAGAGACAAATTTATTATGGAAATTATGAAATTTAAGTTTATATATTGTCAGTTTGTGGGATTAAGTCACCATATTACAAGCGTGGGGTATAAATGTTTGCCACCTCTTTTTTTCAGTGCCAGCTATCCAGTCACTGAATGAGGCTGTTGTTGATGCCACTATTCGAGTCTACTCTACGATAACTTCTCAGCTTCTTCCTACTCCAGCCAAATCTCATTATACTTTCAACCTCAGAGACCTGTCCAAAGTCTTCCAGGGCATCCTCATGGCTAACGCTGCCACAATTGAGGTAGTGACAAAAACATGCATGTAATATGCAGTAAGTGTTTCTTTTGTAATTATTCTTTTTTTTTAAACTGTAGGTGAAATCACAATTTCTCCAGTTGTGGTACCATGAAAGCTGCCGGGTTTTTCAGGACCGCCTTGTCTGTGTTGAGGACAGAGAATGGTTTAACACACTCCTGAAAGATTGTATCCAAGAATTTGGGTGCAAAGTTGAAGAAGTTTTGACATGTCAGCCAGTTTTATTTGGAGACTTCATGGTTCTTGGAGCTGACCCTAAAATATATGCCTTAATTGACAACAAGGATGAGGTTGGTATTTTAGAAAAGAAGGTATCTTTGGATATTATTTGAATTCAAAACACTGTACATGTTTGAAAGTTGTTCCTTATTATTGCTATTGTTTTCAGTGAACATAAAAGTAACCAGTTTATACAAATATTAACATTATTATTCATAAAAATGTTTAAGCAGACAACTCTTTTATAAGAACTCATATTGTCTTTTGTTTTTTTTAAAAATATTTTTCAGTTAGTAAAGGTGATGACAGAGTACATGGAAGACTATAATCAAATCAGCAAAACAAAAATGAAACTAGTGCTTTTCATGGATGCTATAGAACACGTGTGTCGTATCAGCCGTATCCTGCGTCAGCCTTTAGGCAATGCCCTTTTGCTGGGTGTAGGTGGCAGCGGCCGCCAGTCCTTGACCAAACTGGCCTCCTACATGTAAGTCATTGCCTTATTTTGTTTAACAGCTAGTTATTAAGTTATTAAAACCTTACGCTCTGTATCCCTAGTTGACTGATGTTGTTTTCCTCATTATCAGGTCTGAATATGAGTGTTTTCAGATTGAACTGTCCAAAAACTATGGTCTATCAGAATGGAGAGAAGACCTGAAAGGTATTATGCTGAAGGCTGGCCTTCAAAACCAGTCAATCACTTTCCTCTTTGTAGATACACAGGTAAGTGCCATAATTCGTTTTAATTTAAAAATATACATAATACTGAAAATGTTTTTAACCATTCAGATAAAAGTGAGTCTTTCCTGGAAGATATCAATAACATCTTAAACTCTGGGGATGTTCCCAATCTATATGCTCATGATGAGGAGGAACGGATACTTACTACAATGAAGCCAGTAGTTTTAGAGCTGGGTCAGCAGCCAACTAAGGCCAATCTTATGGCTGCATACCTCAAGAAGGTCCGGAGCAATATTCATACAGTTCTGTGCATGAGGTAAGCAATAATTCTTATCTTTAGTTATGTGCACACTGCCTCAATGTCTTTTGATTCCATCTTGGTTTCAACGCTATGTATGTCATCTAGTATATTTTTCTTACTTTTATAGTCCTATTGGAGAAGTATTTCGTGCACGTCTGAGGCAGTTCCCTTCACTGGTTACCTGCTGCACTATTGACTGGTTCAGTGCCTGGCCGGAGGAGGCTCTTCAAGCTGTGGCTTCTAGTTTTCTGAATGAGATGCCTGAACTAGAAGCCAGTGGTGAAGCTCTTAGAGGACTGGTAAAATGGCTTGAAGTTACATTTGACATCACATTAACATAAACAATGAAGCTTGTAGTGACTTCTCCTGTACCTTTATATATAGACTCTGATGTGTGTGAAGATCCACGAAATGGTAGCGAAGAAGTGTGGTCAGTTCAAGGCTGAGCTTTCACGATACAACTATGTAACACCAAAAAGCTATTTGGAACTGCTCAATATTTTCTCAAAACTCACGTCACGTAAAAAAGATCAATTAAGTAGTGCACGACAGCGCATGAAAACTGGTCTGGACAAGGTAAGCTTAATTATAATCCATTTATTATTTGCTTATTTGGTGTTTATGTTAACTCAAAATCTATTAAAGCTTCTCAGCACTGCAGACGATGTGAAAAAGATGCAGGAAGAGCTGGTAAAAATGAGGCCAAGTTTGGAGGAGGCTGCTCGGGATACTGAGGTCACTATGGAGACAATAAGAGTAAGAAAAATAAAAAAGCAATACTTGAAACTGTGTTTTTTTATAACTTCTGTATATTTGTTGTTTATAAAAAAAACATGCGTGTTCTTTTCTTTTTAGAAAGATACGATAATTGCAGAGGAAACACGTAAATCAGTGCAAGAAGATGAAACTAAAGCCAAGCAGAAAGCGCAAATAGCAGAGGCAATTGCAACTGATGCTCAGAGAGACTTGGATGAGGCTTTACCTGCACTGGATGCTGCACTCACAAGCCTAAAGTCACTCAACAAAAATGATGTTACTGAGGTCAGACTCTTTATTTATATTTGTTGTGTGTTAGATTTGTTGTGGTGTCATTGTCCTTTAATGCTTGTGGTTGTGTTTAATAGATACGAGCTTTACAGCGACCTCCTCCTGGTGTAAAGCTGGTCATAGAGGCTGTGTGTATTATGAAGGGTATTAAACCTAAGAAGGTACCTGGAGAGAAGCCAGGTACGAAAGTGGATGACTACTGGGAACCAGGAAAGGGTCTGCTGAAAGACCCCGGTAAATTTTTGGAGGGCCTGTTCAACTATGATAAGGTAGAAATTAAGTGTATTAGTTTGTTTATTTATTCTTCATGCTACTGGCCTAGTAACTTTAGTGCTGTGTGTTCTTTTTTTTTGCCTTTCCACAGGACAACATTCCAGATACTGTGATCCAGCTGATCCAACCCTACATGGACAATGAGGAATTTCAACCAGCCGCTATTGCCAAAGTGTCCAAAGCCTGTACATCCATTTGCCAGTGGACAAGAGCAATGTATACATATCATTTTGTAGCAAAGGCAGTTGAGCCTAAAAGGGTAAAAACAGCAGTGTTTAAGATCATATTTTTCCTGGAATACAATTGTCTGTCTTCTGAAATAATGTGGTTTGATCATTCTGTGTGATTTTGTATAGCAAGCTCTTCAGGAGGCCAGTGAAGACTTAGCAGTGACCCAGAAAATGTTAGATGATTCTAAAGCAAAGCTGGCAGCCGTTGAGGGTGGAATTGCCACTTTACAGGCAAAGTACGATGCCTGCATAGCAAGGAAAACTGAACTGGAGCGTCAGTATGACCTGTGTGAAAAACGGAGAGTTCGCGCAGATAAGGTAATTAAAAGTAGGAAAAATTTGTATCGTTAAGTATTAGGTGTTAGTACATTTTTATAAATATGAATAAGTCCATTCCACATTTAGATCTTAGTGTTATCATACAGATTCTGTGCCAGCTGTATGTATGTGTGCTATTTTCCATTTTATTGGCCTTGTTTAGCAATACCAATAATAAAGTATGGGACAGTGATTACATGTCTTATATGTCTTTATAAATCAGATTTTTGTTTTGTTTTCAGCTCACAGGAGGACTTGCTGATGAGAAAGTGCGCTGGAAGGAAACTGTACAAAATTTGGATTACATGGTCAATAATGTGACAGGAGATGTGCTTCTGTCCGCTGCTTATGTAGCATACTTGGGACCATTTACTGTAAGTGCTGATTTGAGTTTACATTTGTCATTGTCATCATTTTTATAATGAAAATGTGGTGATGTTGAGTAGGGGGAGTATAGGGCTGCTATGGCTGAGGAGTGGCTTAATTGTTTCAAGGAGTTGAATGTTCCCCACACCAGCGAACCCAACTTGATCAGCACACTTGGAGATCCAGTGAAGATTCGCTCATGGCAGGTCAGTACAAGCATAATATAGATTCCACCAGCAAGAGGAGTGCCACAACAATAATACGCAGCTTATGAATTAAAATGAATGCGGATGACAGCTGGGCTGATTTAAACTCAGAGTGGCTGCTCTGTCTTAGTTAACATAATTTATTTAAAACAGCCGTAATGTCCCATATTATTTTTATGCTAAATACAGATTGCAGGATTGCCAAAGGATAACCTTTCAGCAGAGAATGGTGTGATTTCCCAGTATTCTTTGCGCTGGGCTCTTTTCATTGATCCTCAACAACAAGCCAATAAATGGATTAAAAACATGGTGAGTGTGCATGTAAAATGTACAATAACAGATCGTTTAATAAATATTGTTGCAGAGTGGGGACTTGCATTACATTACTTCTGAATAAGTTACAGTTGGTGTATATTTGATCCTTTGCATGCCCTGTTTTCTTTATGTCACACAGGAGCAAGAAAATGGACTTGAGGTTGTGAAGCTTAGTGACAATGACTTTCTGCGCAGCCTAGAGAATGCGATACGTTTCGGCAAACCTGCCCTCTTAGAGAATGTGGGGGAGGAACTTGATCCTGCTTTGGAACCTGTTTTGTTACAGCAGGTATAGAACCACAATCACCATTTACTAACAAGAAAATTCCCCGTATAATTCTGTTTACAAGTCTGTGGATCCTGCTATGATCTTAATATGCCTATATAAGTATTGCCTTGACCTTCTGTATATTTCTGCAGACCTTTAAGCAGTCAGGCAGCACAATGCTCAAGCTTGGTGATTCAGTAATCCCATATCATGAGAACTTCAGATTGTATATTACCACTAAACTTCCAAATCCACACTACTCACCAGAAGTCTCCACCAAAGTTACACTGATAAATTTCACCTTATCTCCGAGGTATGTTTACATTTTACTGTTCTCTCTAAGACTAAGAAAACACTTAACAAATATTTTAAGTACTAAATGCATTTTATGCTCCAACCAGTGGACTTCAGGACCAGTTGCTTGGCCAAGTTGTGGCTAAAGAGTGTGCAGAGTTAGAAGAAACTAGAAATCAGCTCATTATTAGTAATGCCCAAATGAAACAGGAGCTAAAAGAGATTGAGGATGAGATTCTGCTGCGACTCAGCTCTACAGAAGGAAACCCTGTGGACAATGAGGAACTAATTCAAGTTTTAGCAGCTTCCAAAGTCAAAGCGGGAGAAATTAAGGTCAGATGAAATAACTACTGGTAAATGTCTATTATACAAGAGCGACACATAATATATTGTTCTAATTTTTTTTTTTTTCCTGACAGTTCAAAGTGACAGATGCTGAAAAAACTGAACGTGAAATTGATGCAACACGTCTGGAGTATGTTCCTGTGGCAGTACGGACCCAGCTTCTGTTCTTCTGTGTTTCTGACCTCTCCCGCGTGGATCCAATGTATCAATATTCTCTGGAGTGGTTCCTTGGTATCTTTGTGTCCGCCATTGCAAACTCTAAGAAAGCAGGTAGAAATTATACTTGAGTGTGCTTTGCACAAATTAACAAGAAAATGTGTTTCCATGACTTGTTTTATTTATTTTTCAGATATTTTAGAGCAAAGAATTGTCAACATAAATGAGTATTTCACATTCAGCCTGTACACCAATGTGTGTCGCAGCTTGTTTGAGAAGCACAAACTTATGTTTGCCTTCCTTCTGTGTGCACGCATACTGATGAATAGGAAAGAAATTAATATGGCAAGTGCCTCTTGTACCTATATATATTCATATAAAATATATATTTTCAGAACTTTTTTTTTACTCCTTTATGGTGCTGCTATGTCAGATTGAATGGCGGTTTCTGTTATCTGGAGGCATGCCAACAAAAGAGCTTCAAAATCCTGCAGTGAGTTGGTTATCAGAGCGGACGTGGCAGGACATCTTGGGCCTGAGTAATCTACCGAACTTCAGCAATCTGGCAGAGAGTTTCTCGCAACACCTACAAGGATTCCAGATGATTTTTGACAGCAACCAACCACATAGGTTACTAACTTCATAACATTGTACAAAGCATGTGTATAAAATGGAATTGCATGATTAATACATTTTTATACCACCAGAGAGCCATTACCAGGGGAGTGGGACACAAAGTTGGACTCATTTCAGAAGCTTTTGGTGTTGCGCTGTTTGAGGGCTGATTGTCTTGTTCAAGGCTTTCAAGACTTTGTGGCAGCTAAACTGGGTCAGCAATTCATAGAGCCCCAGGTACCAGAACTAACTAAAAGTTATACTCATAGTTTAAATGATAAAACATTTCTGGTTCAAAAATATATTTTGTCCTTTAGACATCTAATTTGTCTGAGGTCTTCAAAGATTCTTCCCACGTAACTCCTCTCATCTTTGTCCTGTCACCTGGCACTGACCCTGCAGCAGACCTCTACAAGTTTGCTGATGTCATGCAGTTCTCCAAGAAGATGAGCGCTATCTCTCTAGGCCAAGGACAGGTCTCGTGATTTACAATTTACCGTTACTAGGTTCATTATAACACTTCTTATCTGCTAAAAATCATAACTTGCACATTTTTGATTCATGATGTACTCATTTTTGCAAGACTAAGGCACCTTTTAGGTATTTCACTACCAGCACACAAATTTTAAGGCATATTACATTACTTTTACATGGTCACACGTGAAGCATTGCAATGTTATTATTTGTCCTCCTGTGTACAGTGGACTGATGACTTTCACAGACTCTTTCCCATCAGTGGTGTGTTATGTTTGTTTATGTAATGTGAACTTTTTCTACCAACACTCCAGACTGTAATGCAGCTCATTTGTGTCCTGGTGTATGCATATGGCGCTTATGTGGGCTGTGATGTGCTGTTTGCAGGGCCCCTGGGCTGAGATCATGATGCAGGCTGCTATGATGAAAGGACATTGGGTCTTCTTCCAGAACTGTCATCTGGCCCCCAGTTGGATGCCTGCACTAGAGAGACTGATTGAACATATCGACCCCGCAAAGGTCAGACTTCAAACAACAGTAACCCTCACGTGTACTAGACAGGGTCATTGAAAGGACAAAGCTTTGTTTCAGTCATACTTTATGAAGAAATCACCAGTCTTCCCAATGTGTCATTCTGAATAGGTGCACAAGGACTTCCGTTTGTGGCTAACAAGTCTTCCCAGCAACAAGTTTCCTGTCTCTATTCTCCAAAATGGGTCCAAAATGACCATTGAGCCCCCGAGGGGAATCAAAGCCAACCTTCAGAGAACTTATCTAAAACTCACAAATGACTTTATCGACTCCTCTACTAAGGTCCAACTGAAACCGAATTCTGTTTTAATTGTTACAGGACCAAATTCAAGCTTCTATGCCTTGTTCCTTACAGATTAATGTCTTCAAGCCTTTGCTCCTATCGCTGTCTTTGTTTCATGGAATTGCATTGGAGAGAAGAAAGTTTGGTGCACTTGGATTCAATATTCCCTATGAGTTCACAGATGGAGACTTGAATATTTGCATCAGCCAGCTAAAGATGTTTCTGGATGAGTATCAGGACGTTCCTTACAAGGTGATAAACAGATGCTGTTGGTATTTTTAAATTACTGTTTTTTATTCAGGCAAAAATATATTTCAACAGTGTCTGCAAAGTAACTCTCTTGCATTTGTCTTGTCCTGTTTTGGTCTGACCTGTCCAGGTGTTGAAGTACACTGCTGGGGAGATCAATTATGGGGGCAGGGTGACAGACGACTGGGACCGGCGCTGTCTGCTCAGTGTTCTGGAGGATTTCTATTGTCCTGCTGTGCTTGAGGTCAATCATATCTACTCTCCTTCTGGAGTGTATCGACAGATTGACACAAGTCTGGATGTTAAGGTGGGCACAGGATATTAAATGAGTCAATGTCCTTTCTGTGATTCAAAAAAGGAACTGATTCTGTAGGTTTATTCTTAGTGTCAGTGTGAAGTGTAAAAACTAAAACTAACTATTTTGTAAGTGCAGCCATTTGATGTATGCTACATTGTTCATATGTAATAATATACATTCTAATCACAGGGATACTTAGCATACATCAGTGGACTTCCAATCAATGACACTCCTGAGATATTTGGCCTCCATGACAATGCCAACATCAACTTCGCCCTAAACGAATCTTTTACCCTCTTGGGGACCGTTGTTCAGCTCCAGCCTCGAGCTTCTTCTGCTGGTGGCAAAACCCTCGAAGAGGTATAAAGAAACTGTTACATAACAAAATGGAAGAAGATTGACTTAGGTGTATATTGTTATTATGGGTCAGCTCTGTGTATGTTATATTCTGTTACTCAGATTGTAGAGGACATTGTAACTGGGATTATGGAAAAGATTCCTCCAGCCTTCAATGTGAAAGAGGTCATGGCCAAGCACCCTGTTCTCTATGAAGAGTCCATGAACACAGTGCTCATCCAGGAAGTCATCAGGTAAAATATCCTCGTAGTTTTTTTATTTATTTACATCTCCATTAGCCGTAATTCTTCCTGGAGTCATCACACAAGCACATCTGGTACATTTTCATAAATCCCATTTTATACATCAAATGTCATTAACACTTTACTGTGTCAGATACAACAAGCTGCTGGCCGTCATCTCGAGGAGCCTCAGGGATATAGTGAAGGCCCTAAAGGGTTTAGTGGTGATGTCCTCAGAACTGGAGCTTATGGCCAACAGTCTCTTCAACAACGCAGTGCCTGAAATGTGGAAGTCCAAGGTAAAAGTCTTCAGTGAAAGAAAGTGGAAAACAAAAAAAAAAAGAGAGTACTCATGTACTATCAACGTAAAGCTGGAATTAATAGAATTTCATGATGTGAAACCTAATTTCATGATGCATTTGAGGACCCCCATGAAAAGGAGATGGGGTTATTATATACTTAATAAATAAATGTGAATACAATTGCTGAACAAACAAACTCTGTGGAGATTTAGGCTCTGTGCCTTTATTTTAACATAGCCTACTATATTCCATTAATTTTTTAGGTGATTGTATGCTTTTTTATAGTAATGCATAGCTTCCTATTTAGGCCTACCCATCTCTGAAACCTTTGGCCTCCTGGGTGACAGACCTGCTTCAAAGGACCAGTTTCCTGCAGAGGTGGATCTCCAGAGGCATCCCCCCGGTCTTCTGGATTAGTGGATTCTTCTTCCCCCAAGCCTTTCTCACTGGAACCCTCCAGAATTATGCCCGATGTTCAAGGACCTCTATTGACATAATTGGATTTGGTTTTGAGGTGAAAGCCAGATTAATGCATATAAGGAAAACACTATACTAACACACCTTAATAGCATTGTGTTTTCTGTTGATGAAAGCTTTTGTTCCCTTTTGTAATGTCTTGTCCCATAGGTAATACCTAAATCTGTGTCAGAGATAAAGGAGAAGCCAGACACAGGCTGTTATATCCATGGACTATTCCTGGAGGGAGCTCGCTGGGATAATAGGGAAGGTCGGCTCGCGCAGTCCAGGCCCAAAGAGCTCTACACTGAAATGGCTGTTATCTGGCTCATTCCAACGCCTAATCGGAAACCACCAACGTCGGGCATCTATGCGTGCCCCATCTACAAGACCCTCACACGTGCTGGTGTGTACAAACAGATCACAATAATAAATACAATAATAATAAAACAAAGAAATGTCAGATGAAAGTTACAAAATGCATATATTACCCTTATTGTTTTTCACTGTGGTTAAAGACTGGGAGCTGGCTGTGCTCACATTATGTTTGTGCATGTCTTCTTTGGTGGTTTTATAACTCACTCAAATTAGACTTCAGTCAGTGTCCAGTTTCACTTAGCTCAAAGTGCAGCTATGTATTTTCTGCCCTCAACACCAACTCGTCATGAAGTTTAAAGTGATTCAGTGAATGAAAATCTGCTTAAAAATATTATGACTTTTGCTCTTAACTGTTCTTCTGTGTTTGCTTTAGGAACTCTGTCTACAACAGGACATTCGACTAACTATGTGATGGCTGTGGAGCTGCCTACTAACCAGACTCAGAGGCACTGGATCAAACAAGGAGTGGCCCTCATCTGTGCTTTAGATTACTGAATATTTTCTATTTAACTATTTCATTTTAATAAACTTTTATCCACTGGGTGTAAGTAGGTTGATATCAGTTGACGTTTAGGTACAGGTAGCCAACTTGTCGGTATTACTACATTATACAAACTGGTTGAGTTTATGGTAGGGCTGGGCGGTAAACCGTTTGAACCGGTATACCGGTAATTTTTATTTTTATGATATGAATTTTTTATTTACCGCCATACCGTGTGTGCGCGCATATGTCGGCAACACAGAGCGGCGGAACGTCGCACAGCGGTAGATTGAGCGGGGGCTGTTTTTCAGTGTTACACCAAACAAGCCAACTCTGCAGGAGAGCGGTAGTGGCAGAGACTAGGGTGGTAAGGATAGCGAGTTGAACGGTGAGCATGGACGAAGAAAATGACACAGACACAGAACTCATTCCGAAAAAGGGAGCCGTGTCTGTTGTTTGGAAATACTTCGGTTTTAAAAAATCTGACGCGGATCAAACACGCATCATCTGTAAGTGTTTTCGAGCTAATGTTTTAGCTGCAGGAGGCAACACAAGCAACTTGCTTCACCACCTCCGCCACAATCATATCCTGGAATACGAAGATTGCATGAAAGTAAAATCTGCATCTTCTCCCCAATCTCTGCGTAACGTTGGCACTGCAGCACAAAACACTACACAGACGTCCCTGGTAGGCGCGTTTGCTAAAGGGACCGTCTATGACAAGAAAAGCAAACGTTGGAATTATATTACCAACTCTATCACACTCCACTTAGCCAAAGACAAAAATACCGTTAAATACCGTGATACCGTGATAATTTAAAAAAAATACAGTGGTATCAATTTTTGGTCATACCGCCCAGCTCTAGTTTATGGTAACCTTTCTACACACAAAAGTCAAAAAAACAATAAAACAAAATTTTAAAAAGCGGTCGACACGTTCCCTAAATAAACAAGAGCTCCGCCAGCGGGGCAAAATACGCCCGTACTTTGAATTATTGTATATAGAATTAAGTTAGAATTTGTCAAACCTAGTTAAAGATGAATTGTTGGTGCAGTTTGGAAGTTTGACATTCCTAGGTGAGACGGTTGTGGAGTTAGAGCGCGGACAAGAAATTGTCCACAGACAGACGGACAGACGGACAGGACAGACAGACGGACGGATAATCAATAGGGAAATCTGGCTCTTGCAGTAGGAGTATGAGTATGACATCATCACATTCTAGAATCGGAATTCCACCAATCAGATTGCAGCAACAGAACTTAAGAAAACTTGGTAAGTGAAAATTTCTTACTACACTGGCAGATAATTTCACTTAAAATAGGGCATTTAACCTAAAAAAAATAATTTTTTTCTTATTTTTTGATAGGCCTATTTTGCAGTGAATGACAGTAAAAATTATGAACATAAGTTACATCTTTTTTGCATTGTTTTAAAGGTTACCACCAAAAGGTTAAGGTCGAAGATCTTATTGGCATTTGGATTGAAAACTTTCTATAGGTCACTCAATTTAGATGCATGGACTGGAATGACATGTAGTTAATACTCTGGTAAGGACAGAAGATATTTTAGTATTTTAGAGCAAATCATTTCTTCTTATACAGAACAGTGTGGACTGGAATGCAGCTCTGACCCATCGTAAGGTCACACACACAGTATATATTCTGTGAAAAACCCTTTGAGGTCAACGCTGCTGACTCACTACTTCAATAAGGCCAACTGCTTCTCTCGCGTTGACTAATTAAAATGTATTATTGGCAGGAGACACATTTTGTGAACATCACCCAGCCTTTGTATTGTCATGGAAATCAATGCTTCTTCGATTCTCCTCATTAAGCGAAATAATAATGTACAATAGAGTTGGGAAAGTAGCGGCGACTTTGACTTTCTCTCTTTGGAGGTTTTCTCCACAATGCATTTATTCTCCAGCATGTGTATGGTCTTTGTTAATGTGCAAAATTTACAAATAGCAAAGACTTTATGACACTGACACAGTCTATCAAAATACATGTTCAATTCCAATAGTTCCAATATTTAATTCCACCAAAAACATCCATAATTGTCTGACCATATCTATTGTATTAGAGCTCAAAACACAGACATTTAAAACAGTTATTGTCAGATCTCAGAAGATAAGCATGGACGGGCCTAGAATGTGCTGGATGCATGTACAGTGTGTGAGTGTTGGTGATCAGAGGAGCCAGTGGTGCAGAGTGCAGCTTCTTTTCCATCCATTTAACCCAGAGCAAGTGTGGTGATAATAGTAATAGGGAGGGACGTACCGACTGTTGCGGAAATAGTTCGGTGAGAACGAAATAAAGATCTTGAGTCAAATAATTGTCTTTTGGGGGTTTATTCTCTTGCAAGAGAAATAACAGAAATAGAAGAGAGTAGATCAGAAGAAGAAGGAAGAGAGAGAGAGCGTGGGACTGTCCCACACTGGGTTTTATACAGGCAGGTACAAAGGGATGTACACAGATCATCATGACATAAATAATGAGGGGCGTACTGGACAGTGAGGGGATGTACCTGGGAAAGGAACGCTAGTTTCAATGGAAAAGTACTGACTGAAGCTGGGCCAGATAATTATAACAGTAAATATGTTTAAGAACATGTTAAAATTAATTTTGCTAGTACACTGATCTAGCTGTTTCAGTTCCGATATGGATTCTGATATCTGCCGATACACAACATTTACAGATACCAGTGCTGAGACTGAAAACAGCTTTTATTTCCATAAAACAAAAATAAAGTAAGACAGAATTGATCCATATGTGTTATGCATGTTATTTATCTCTCCAGTAACTCCAGCTTTCTATATATGTGGCCATATTGGCCTGATCCGTCAGATCTCAGAAGCTCAGCAGGGCCGGGCCTGGTTAGTACTTGGATGGGAGACCACTGGGAATTCCAGGTGCCACAGTGGGGGGCCAGTCACAAAAATATATATATATATTGTTGTGTCCTTAGGCACATCACCCACATTGCCTAGTATGAAAGTGGTGTGTGCGTGAGTGTTGGTGGTGGTCGGAGGGGCCGATGGCGCAGATTCGCATCCTCACTTCCATCAGTCTGCCCCAGGGCAGCTGTGGCTACTGTAGTAGTTTGCAACCACTGGGTAGGGAGCGGATGAATAATGCTCTGTAAAGCGTCTTTGAGTGTCCAGAAAAGCGCGATATAAAACTGATGCATTATCATTATAAATAAAAATTCAATTCTTATTACATCAAGGCATATGGCCAACCAGGATATCGGCTGAACCAATATTTGGAAGCCCATATGCAATAGAGCAAAATTTTCAATATCAGTGCCAATATCCAATACCAGTATCAGACTGGTTCATCTCTAAAGAATAGAATAATACAATGTAAAGTGCTGTGGGTCTCTTGAAAGGTCCTAAATTCAGTGCATTGTTTTGTAATAATTTTCCTTGCATGTTGATTGGTAGAACAACCTTTACATGGTGATGGACTTTGGCCTTCAACACCTTTTTCAGTATTTTGTTGTACCACTACGTTATCTTAAATTCTTGTAATGTATTTGTGTGTATTTCTGAACAAGTCATGACCTTTTACAAAGCTCTACATCCCTCTTGACTTTCCACTGCGCTGTGTCTGACACAGAGCTCATATTTCCTCTGCTTGTCTCTCCCCAGGGCGCTCCAGCGGGTGTTTGGAGGGAACCGGACCCTCATGCTGACCCGCTCCTCCTTCCCAGGTGTGGGCAAGTACTCGGGTCACTGGCTCGGAGACAACGGCGCCAACTGGAATGACATCAAATGGGCAATCCCCGGCATGCTGGAGTTTAACCTTTTCGGAATTCCTCATGTGAGTAGAGTGTCCGAATACTCTAGATTGGAAAATACTTTACAATATGAATTTCAAGCGTGTTGTCAACGCAAAAATCTACATCCTCAAACTATCACATGGTAAAACGGAGCATTTTGAGCAGACAACATGTGAATGAAACAAAACACAACTCCAGATATGTTTTTAATTTTAACAAAAACCTCACAAGTCAGTTTTGCACAATATGTCACTCTAAATACTTGTAAATAGATAAAGAAAATATTTGCTCATAGATTTGGCATGAAAACATCAACTACTATTATAGTCTAACCGCATATCTAGCATAAAGTGTATTTCCTTTTTTACTTTGCCATAGGGAGTGAAGAAATCTGGTCTTTATGAGGTAGATCCTTCAATATAGATATTTAAGGGTTTATTTAGGTTAGGTTTAGATTCTTTTTCAATGTACTTCATTTCACTTATCTACTAGCATTTGTTTTCAAGATGATGAGGAAAAATGCCATGAAGCTGTTGTGTTCATGTTAATTTCCAAAGCACAGCAACAGTGTTTTCGCCTCCAGCTAGTTACTTGTAATGCTAGCTAAAGAGCAATCAGCTTTCTCTACCCACTTGGTGATAACGCACACACGTATCCAGCAAGGCACTGCCAAAATAATCTCGTTTGCGCATAATTTCCATTTTGTGGTGGCAAATGACCATTTAAATGCGCTGTGGTTAACTTACGGACAAAATAAGCCAGTCCCACCAAAAAAATTTCCATTTCCATTTGTTGCCAGGCTTTTCAAAACTCATCTTGTACCACTTTTTGAAAATGCAAATCAGCACCAACTACATCTGTGAACGCTTGTTCCAGTTTAGTTATCACTCTGTTCTGGCAATCTAAAATCAATATTTATTTTTTATTATTTCTTTCCCTCCCTTAAAAAGGTGCAGGTGTGATGTTACTGCTTTGCCTGGAATAATCCACAGTATGGTTTTAAACTTCTATCTTCATGGAGACAAGCAGGTGACGCCGCTATTGGTCAGATGTGTGCAGAGGCAGAAGGCAAGCCCGCTCACAGTTATCTTTTTTATTATTTTAAGGTGCATCCGTCTAATCTTTTAGCAATAAAAACAACTGCAATTAGTGCTGGGCGATATGGAAAATATCATAATTCACGATATGGATTATTTTATATCACAATATATATCACGATATACCACAATAAAGTATGTTTTCAGTTATTGAACCTTCTTTAGGTGATAGAAGAGGTTTGTTGTGTTGGCATCGGGTGCAGGAATAGTCTTGTAGCGTAGTTTGCATATGTCCATCTGCTGCTCTGTGTCAGACGCCTTGAACCCAAAATGTAACCAAATCACAGGCGTATCTACCTCCTCTTTTCAGTAAAAGTGCTTCTTTTTGGGCTGCCTGTGGAGCTGTCTCTGTCTGTTGTGACTCCAGGCATGAAACTTCAACCTATTGCACGTCCATCATTCAGCACTCATTTTTGTATTTTTTATTTAACCTTTATTTATCCAGAAAAGTCCCATTGAGAATACTAATCTCTTTTTCAAGGGAGTCCTGCCATGCACACATCATTTTCATATTAGGCAATGTGGGTGAAGTGTCTTGCCTAAGGACACAATGACAGTTTTGGCCGCTGGCGCCCCCCTGTGGCACCTGGAATTCCCAGTGGTCTCCCATCCAAGTACTAACCAGGCCCGGCCCTGCTGAGCTTCTGAGATCTGACGGGATCAGGCTTTGACAGGCCGGTATGGCCATGAGTTAAGTAACGTAAAACGTGTCACAAACCCGCACGAGAATCAAAGAACGTAAAGCAGTATCATGTCGCAAAACCACAAGTTCGAGTTTCTTTGCGAAAAATCTCTTTATTCTTCTTTATTTTCACTTGTATAAACTTAGAGTGTGCATAGTGACAAGACAACACTAATACAATCGTCGCTATTTAATGATATATTTGCTGTAATAATTGATCAAATTAGGTTAGAAACAATAGAAATGATAGAAGAGAAATGGCACAATAAATACTTTTCTATCGTCCCCACCATATGTATCATCATATCGCCCAGCACTACCTGCAATGAAACTAATGCTAGATATAATGTCATATTGTGGAACATTCCAAGCAAAGCAATAACATCTGAATATAGACAAGCATGAGATATATGTTTGGGCATAAGCTTAACGACATATGGGCCCAAAATACAGTGTGTCTGTAATAACCTGCATTATGATGTCCTGTACAGTGTTTCAAGAAGGGAAAAGGGAAAAAAGAAGTGTAGAGCTTACAGTATCCAAGAGCACTGTGGACTGTGTGTATATTATGAGGCAGAGGAGCACAACAGGGAGTCAGCATATTCTCCCCCAGCTGTGCGCATCAGGTGGGCTTCGAGATGCCAACTATAATGCGGTCGGGCAGTGTCAAGCTGCTTTGGAGACATTTTGGTTAGCACTAACACATAATGACACTTTTTTAAATGCCCAAAGTTGTTCTTTTTGTGTGGAGGAGCTGAGAGTTGTACTAATGACTTCCTTTTGATTAGCATGACCTGTTGGACAACAAGGTGGACAATTTAACATTTTTTTATGCCACCTGTAAAAAAAAAAAGAAAAAAAGGTAGTAATATCTCTATGGAGACAACTTTAAACTTTGTTTGCCTGGAATGTTCCACAATATGACATTAAAGGACACAATTGACTTTTATGGGCTTTAAGACATTTTTAAATGCTATTTCCTCATCAAAACATACCCAGAGTTGTGTTTTGTTTCATTCACACAAGTTTGAGTAACTCATTATTAGTAGTCTATGTGCATCTCCAAAGCTCAAAATGCTCAGTTCCACCTTGTGATGTCATGTGGTGGTAGTTTTCAAGTTACCAGCTTGTCTTTTATTCAGTAGAGGTTCACTATTCAGTGCTGAAATCACCCAGATGATTCAGATGATTCTAGTTCTTCAAGGTGTGTGAAGCATGACGCAGTGTTTTCAGTTTGAGAGAAGAACATGTACTAAACATGTGTGAATGAACCAAAACACAACTCAGGGTGTGTTTGCGATGAGGACGCAACATCAACACCAGAAATAGTGTAATATGCGTTGTTTAAATTAAGCAATAAAACCACCAGTAATGGGATACATACAAAACAGATCAATTCCCTCCATATAAAGTGATAACGTCTCCTTTGAGATGAGCAGGTGCCATTTCTCCCACCAGAAAAGTTAGTAGTGCACCTTTAAAGTTGTTAGTGTTTGTCTGGAGTCTTCCACAGTATGGCATTAAGCATATATCTCCATGGAGACAAGCAGGTGAAGCTATCACGTAAGAAAAAAATAAAAAATAAACACATGTAATTGACAGGGCTCTACACTATCTTTTTTTTTCAGGAGCACACGTGCCCCTAAGTCAAAAATTTTAGGAGCACAGAAAAAAAATGGGGGCACAAATAGGTTTTCGTTTTCAATGATTATTACAGTGCAGAACTTGCACATACCAACACCAACACTGAATAAATTTAATACAGAAAACAAAAGAATTATGAGTGTACTTTTCCTGCATGATCGCAATGTTTTTATAAATATATCTTCATTTATCTGGTTAATATTTAGACTTAAAATAAGCCAAACAAACTGTACTGCACTTAAACACTCTGTGGCCCTTTTTGGACCTTCACCCACAGTTTAAGAACCTCTTCTTTAAGAGAACTTCCATTGGCACTTAACACAAAACTGTTTCAAAGTGAAAAACGTAGGTAGGATTTTTTTTAAACCTGTTTTTTCAAATTCCTAACTGGAACATTCTCTTACTGGTTTTAAAGCGGTATTTAGTCTCTGCACATTTACTAAACCAAACGCACATTGTGACAGATTAATTTGGCATTTTCTTCAGCCCACATATCACCTGCTCTGTGCTGTAGGTCTGCTCTGTGCGGACACGGACATAAAATTAATATTGGCGTATTTGACGAGGCGGATGGACAGGTGGGATGTTTAACCAGCCCTGTGATGCAGGCTGAGGGTGGCGCTGTGGACGAGCCGCGCACTGGCGGTGCCGCAGTGTCCGCGGGCTCCAGCGCACCGGTCCCGCACACCGGTACAAGTTTATTGCCGAGAGCAGTGGACGTAATGAAATATGACGGACTCAGTATTCAGACCTTGAGTCTGTGACGAGACCGAGTCCAATTGCGCTCGAGTCCGAGACAAGACCAAGACAAAACCATCGCTTTAGCGGAGGAGGAAGTTCAGTGGCGTGGGGGTGTCTGCTGAGTGGTGGGGCAGATGTGGGTCCTGCTGCGGTGCTGCTCCTCGGTTAAGGGGGCATGGGTGTGTTTTGAAGCTGAGTTTGTTCGTATTAGTGATATCGCCTCACACGCGGAGCTCGTATGCCGGGGTCATGTTCGGTTGCGCTCGCGCTGGGCGTGCCGCGCTTTAGGAGCGATCCAGGCTTGAGCACGATTCTGAAGTCCTAGTGTGAGTTTGCCACTAATGTTTGACACATGTAGAACGTTTAACTCGTCACGTTACGTCTGTGCACAGCTCTCCTTATTGTGGCTGCAGAAGCACTCGCACAGATGCGCCTGTTTTGTTTTCCACGTTCGCACGACGAAATATTTACTCGCAAATGCGAGTGAAATGGGCGCACTGTAGAGCCCTGACGATAGATCGATAGTTTAATGCCACACTGCTGAAAATTCCATGCATAGCAAAAACAGCGTCTCCATCTCCACTTCTTCACCGCCATCAATGTCCAATCCCCAGGCGGCCGTATTTTACCCCACAAATCCATCTTATTCCCATAATCGCTAACGCCTCCACCACCTGCCACAGTCCACGCACCAAAGTCCATTCATACAACACCATCCATCCCTTTGTATGTTTCTCCCTGGTTGAAATCAGACTAGAGAAGGTGCTAGAGTAGCCCCTGAATCGATTCCTGCATCGCCCTTAGTGAAACGCAGCCAACAGTAAACAATGGGAAGCTTGGCCTCTCTACGGACTGGCCTTTTTCCTGGACTGCACAGTGCAATTAATGTAAATAAAGATCGCCGACCACATCCACCACCTGCCAATAACAATCAGGGCGACAAAGGGAGCATCAAGGAAGACATTTTCAAAGAGGATTTCTGGACGCGTATTCTCCTGGTGTCACTGTTTTGCCATGGCGGGGGAATTTGTTGACTGAAGTTTCAATATGGTTTTTAAAAGTGTTGGAATGCTATTAAATAAAATGACACGGAGGAGTGTGAACGTCAATATCGTTTTTTTCGAGCCAGGCTAAAATATGACAGAGGGAGCAGTGTATTGTCACAAAGAAAAGGGCGAGACCTTTAAGGAATGAAACCCGGTTAAACAAAGACCAGATGATATGTAATCAAATATGAGGGCAGTTTTCCAATGCAATCCCATGGCAATTTGAAGTTATGATCTAAATATTTTGGTTACTGCTTTGAAGAAGAATCAGTCGGGCATTGTTCAATCACCATAAACCTAGAAATGGCACATTATACACACTTTATCTACTTGTATTAGACTACAAATGTATATTATGTCTAAAAGATGCTTAGAGGTGCTTAGTTATGAGTTATATTTAATTAAACTTTACTTTCTGAAACCTTACTTCAAGTAGTTTCATCTCATACATTTCTCTTTTACTTCTGTTTAAAGTAGTACTAGTGTGAGCAATATCATTTTTAAGTAGCAGAAATTTCCTCTCACTGAGTAATTAACATTTGTGGTTTTTTGCACTTACCTTCTGATTTCCATTTTGTGCTTTTGGAAATGACTGATGATCATTTTTCGCTCCCTTTTCTAACTAATAATGTAATAACTTTAAATCAAGACTTTTCTTCCAACCTGTTATTAAAGGTACTATATTACACAATATTTACACTCGTGAGGTATAATATCCCATCAAAAACATACATGGAGTTGTATTTTGTTTCACTGACACATGGTTTATATTAGTCTGCCTACATCTCCAAACCTTGTGATGTCATGCAGTGGTATTTTTAAGTTAACAGCTGCTTTTACCTTTTGTTTAGTACAGGTTGGCAATTCTATGGCTGAAATGATCAAAATGATTCCAGTGAAGGTGTAGGAAGTGTAAAAACCCAGTGGAGCACTTCCTGTATTACTAGAGCTGGGCAACCCCCTCCCCCCCAAAAAAAATCTTAGATTTTTTAATAAAAAATACACGATTTGATTTGATTCGACCGTATAGCAGCATCCAAAACTTTTGCCATGTTGTGAAAACCTCTTTTCGCCACCGAGTAAATTAGAAACATTTTATACGGTCCACAGTAGGATGGGAGTTTGATTAAATTTTCTTAATCGATCACCGAGAGAATCAACGATTGATGATTGATTAATCATTAATGTTTTTATATTAAAATTGTCATCATTATTATAACTATTACCAGGGCTCTACGCTAACTTTTTTTTTTCAGGAGCACACGTGCCCCTAAGTTAAAAATTTTAGGAGCACAGAAAAAAAAATGGGGGCACAAATAGGTTTTCGTTTTGAACGATTATTACAGTGCAGAACTTGCACACACCAACACCAACACTGAATAAATTTAATACAAAAAAAAAAGAATTATGACTGTACTTTTCCTGCATGATCGCAATGTTTTTATAAATATATCTTCATTTTATCTGATTAATATTTAGACTTAAAATAAGCCAAACAAACTGTACTGCACTGAAACACTCTGTGGCCCTTTTTGGACCTTCACCCACAGTTTAAGAACCTCTTCTTTAAGAGAACTTCCACTGGCACTTTACACAAAACTGCTTCAAAGTGTAAAAAGTGTGCAGGATTTTTAAACCTGTATTTTCAAATTCCTAACTGGAGTTACATTCTCTTACTGGTTTTACAGTGGTTTTTAGCCTCTGCACATTTACCAAACCAAACGCACATTGTGACAAACAGATTTATTTGGCATTTTCTAAGGCAAACTTCAGCCCACATATCACCTGCTCTGTGCTGTAGATCTGCTCTGTGCGGACACGGACATAAAATTAATATTGGCGTATTTGATGTGAGGCGGATGGACAGGTGGGATGTTTAACCTGCCCTGTGATACACACTGGTACACGAGGGTGCGCGAGCTCCAGCGCACAGGTCCCACACACCGGTACAAGTTTAGTGCCGAAGGCAGCGGCCGTAATGAAATATGACCGCACTCAGTATTCAGACCTTGAATCCGTGACGAGACTGAGTCCAAATGCGCTCGAGTCCGAGACAAGACCAAGACAAAACCATCGCTTTAGCGGAGGAGGAAGTCCAGCGGCACGAGGGTGTCTGTGAGTGGTGGAACAGGTGTGGGTCCTGCTCCGGTGCTGCTCCTCGTTTAAGGGGGCATGGGTGTATTTTGAAGCGGAGTTTGTTCGTATGAGTGATATCGGCGCACACACGGAGCTCGTATTTATTTATTTATGGAACAGTGCACATTAATCAACATTTACATGTAAATATGCCAGAATTAGCCAGACGGCTATTTTTCATCTGTATGCTGGGGTCGTGCGCGGTCGGAGGTGTTGTGTCCGGGCACGGTTCGGTTGCGCTCGCGCTGGGCCAGCGTGAGGCGCTTTAGGGGCGATCCAGGCTTGGGCAGGTTCCACAGTCCTAGTGTGAGTTTGCCCCTAATGTTTGACACATTTAGAACGTTTAACTCGTCACGTTGCGTCTGTGCGCAGCTCTCCTTATTGTGGCTGCAGAAGCACTCGCACTGGTGCGACTGTTTTGATTTCCTCGTTCGCACGACGAAATATTTACTCGCAAATGCGAGTAAAATGGGCGCACTGTAGAGCCCTGACTATTACTAATCTACATAAATAAACTCAACTCTACAACATATAAACCATAACCACTATAGAGCCACATCAGCCCGTTTGAGATTATAATGTGTTTAATGCAGCTTTGGCACGTTTGTTTACGTTTAACCTCATGGCTCATTTGCATAAACTGTAAATGCAGCTCTTTCCTTGTGCACCGATGCGGTCAGCTTCAGTCAGACTAAAGGACACGACTCAGTGGATTATATGAGCGTTATTTCTGTGACTGAGATTTGTTTGTGCTTGTGCCGTTCTTGGGGGAAAGTGAGAGACGCACTGCAGGAAGTGACTACGGAAAGTCTATAAGAAGTCTTGGTGAATGCAAAATGTACATGCTGTATACAAAAATCTTAAATATCGATTTTCCGGAAAAAACAAAACAAATCGATTTGACTTGCGTTAAACATGTGTAAATGAAACAAAACACAACTACATGTATATTCATGATGAGGAAACAACATTATAACATCAGAAAATAGCGTAATACGTGCCCTTTAAAGAGGTCTGGTGATTTCAGCTTACTTATAATTTTAGCTACTCTACCCACTTTTTTAAAATACCTAAATCATAAAAATGTCTTGTATTGTAGGAACAAGTAGAAACAACATGAATGGCCAGTAAAAATGATATTACACGTTGTTACTTAAGTTTCACTGTACACCCACACCCTTATGTCTGTGCTTCATTTGATCCTTCACTTCTGTCAGTTGTCAAAGCAGCTATAACATCTCACACATATCACACATCCATCATGAAAATATCATTCTCGCGTTTCAGATCGGGGCTGACATCTGCGGGTTCTTTGACGACAGCAGTGAGGAGCTCTGCCGCCGATGGATGCAGGTGGGAGCCTTCTACCCATTCTCCCGAAACCACAACGCTCAAGGCTACCGGATAAGGACATTTTCTTCTACACTTGTTCTATTGGTCTGTCAAGTTTCAGATTTATACATCACACATTTGGACCAAAGCTAAGCGCTGCGGGGCTTGTAACGTCGTAGAGGTGATTTCAGCTGCGCCGTTTGCCCAAATAGGAGGTCCGTAGAAGATTCCTTGGAGGGCATTGTCATGTTGGAGTACGGTGCATGAAGAGAGCAGAGGGACTTTTGGGGTTTGTGGGTTAGTTTGGGGAAAGCAGAGTTGTTCAAAAATGATTATAGCAGCTTCGGGAATGGAAGCACTTGACTGGACTTAAAAAGCGCTTTACAGAAACTCACTGTGAAATCGAGGCATAAATCTTAAAGGTGGTGTACCTCATTTTTACTGTCTGGAAAACAGAACTAGTTGTTTTAAAAGGTTTGCTGTGGTCTGGAGTTAATACTCACTTTCCTAATGCATGTCGAGCATCGTAATTATTCATTACAATAGTTTTATAATTGCTTTTCATAACTTTCAGAGACCAGTGTGGAGTTTTGTACCCGTGGTAAAGCTAAGAACAAGTACAATCAAACTAATCAATCAAACTTTACTTATAGAGCGATTTTCATACAAAAAATGTGACACAAAGTGCAATTACCATGCTAATGCGCACTTCCTGATTATCAGATAATAAAACGCAGAATGCTACAGACATATTTTGACTTCAAGAGCTTCTTATACAATATATCTGTACTAGGTTAAGACCAGTTTTGCTGAAATACATGGGGGAAAAAACAGATACAGTCTAATTTATCCTTTAATGCACTACTTGTGTGGAGTACTTGTGCGAATGATGTATTGAACATCGGAGTCCGTGATCTGAAGGTCGGCAGTTTGAATCCAGTTCCCGACATAAGCGCCTACATTTGGACCTAGCGGTGGGGCTTGTAACATCGTAGAGGTGATTTCAACTAGACTGTGGTTTCCTCAAAAAGAAGAAAGTCGACTGGTGCATGAAGAGAACAATGAGACTTTTGGGGGTTGTGGGTTAGTTTGGGGAAGCAGAGTTGTCCAAAATGATTACAGCTACTTCGAGAATGGAGGTACTTGACTGGACTTGTGCTTTACAAAAACTCACTGAGAAGCCCAGTCCATCTTAAAGGCACTGTCCCTGATGTTTACTGTCTTAAAAACATGAACACAACTAGTGAAACGATTTGCAGTGGTCCAAAGTTATAAAGCTAACAACAGCTAGCGTCCTGATTATCGGACAATTAATCGCTTTATAATTAGAAGCAGACAGCTCGTAGTGGACATATTTTGACCTCAAGAGCTGCTTCTATCGCTGTACTGGGGCAAGAGCAGGTTTGATTTGCAAATTGTCATGTTTGAGTATAGTGGCGCATGAAGAGAGCAGAGGGACTTTTTGGGGTGGCGGGTTAGTTTGGGGAAGCAGAGTTGTTCAAAATGATTATAGCTGCTTTGGGAATGGAGGCACTTGACTGGACTTAAAAAGCGCTTTACAGAAACTCACTGCGAAGTCCACATGCAGGAGGTATAAATCGTATATAAACAGTATAGAAATGTTTTTGTGCGTTGTGGATCTTTACAAGTAAAACACAGTAACGTAATGAAAGATGGTGAACCAGTATTGTTATATGACCTTGTGTAAACTGATTAGTTCTAGTTCTTTAGTCTACATATATGTCTGTTTGCTCAAATGAAGAAATTAAATGGAAAAATTGCTTAGGAATGATGTATGGGGCTTTTTTTTTTTTTAAGTGACTTGTTGATTGGAAAGATGGCAGTTTGAATCCTGTTCCCAACATAAGCACACCACAGTACCACAGCAGAAATTTGAGATCCACTGCATAAACTGTAGGTTGGCGGTTCAGTCCAGGCTCCCACAGGTGCATAACATTGTCCTGGAGCAAGACCCTTAACCCACCTCATCCCAGGGTCTGTGTTCACTGTTTGAATATGTTAATTGATGAGTGGCTCCTTCATACAAAGTACTTTAATTGCCCATTGATTGGAAGTATAAAAAAATTATGCAAGTGTGATCATTTACCATTTCGCTCCAGCCTGGACAAGTGCATATGAACTGACACTTCAGTTATGTAATATTTAATTGCAACACTGAAACCAAACAGACCAGGTCTGACCAATTAATTATGAACCAATAATGAATTTACACTGAATCTGCCCTTAGAACTGTGTAGGACAAATTAGGTACGAGTTTTTACTAAATGCATTGCTGCCGATTTCTACACATATCACAATTAAGAAAATAAAATTGGATAAGAAAGTAAGTGCAGAGCAATGGCCATCTACCAGTGGCATTGAAAATGAAAAAGTGCTTTTCACTTTTGTTAAAAAAAAAAAAAAAATATTTACCTGGGACATATCATTTGTTGCATGATTGTGAAAACATACAGTTATATTTTTCACTAATGGCTCTTCTATTTTCATTTTTACTTATTCAAAGTAGGTTCAAAAGACAAATCAGATGCACTGAGAACAAACTTGGAATGACACATAGGCCAAGTATCATCTAAATTTTCAGTATAAATGTCTGAAGACTGCAAAAGAAAGCTCACTTTGTTAAATTAGAAGGTGGGGGTGGACTAGGGCTGTCAACGTTAACATGTTAACGCATGCGATTAATCACTAAAAAAATATCGCACTAATGTTTTTTTAACGCAGATTTATCACATCTACGGCGGCATGGTGGCTGAGTGGCAACACTCAGGCCTCACAGCAAGAAGGTTGTGGGTTCGATCCCCGGGTCGCCTGGGCCTTTCTGTGTGGAGTTTGCATGTTCTCCCCGTGTCTGGATGGGTTTCCTCCGGGAACTAACATCAAGGACCATAATGTCCACCCTCCTGTGGGCTCACCACCTGCAGAGGGGTTCATAGGGGGGGTCAGGTGCTATGAGGACTGGGCAGCAAACTGCCCCCGTGACCCAGCCGGATTAAGCGGGAGAAGATGGATGGATGGATTAATCACAATTTATTTTGAACGCACATGCTCCTCTATCAAAAGCGTGGATGGTGACCTGAAAGGCGGCGTAGGTTATTAGGTCAGTGATCAGGTCTGTCCATACACAGATGTGAAGACGACAGATGAGACTGTGACTGGTGCTCAGCTGCAAATTTCTCTTCAAAAAACTGCCCGATGGGACTTTAGATAACACTAAGGTAGTTTGCAGATATTGCAGCGATGAACTCTCTTTCCACAGAAGCACAACAAGTTTAAAATACTGTCTTAAAGCAAAACACGTGTTTGATTCAGCAGCAACGACGCTACTTGTACCAACAACAAGCCGAGCACGACAAACAGCATTGGCGGAGTGCGCCCGCGACAATGTTGTTAACAAAACTAGCGATAGCGATAGAAAAATGTCAATAACATAACATTTTGATAATAAATTGGGTTTTTGTCAAAATATGTTGGTCTTTTTTTGAAGAATAATTAACTGTGATTAATTGTGATCAAACTGATTTAAAAAAAATAATAATAATTTGATAACACTAAAAAGAACGTAAAATGTTTACTTTCCTAAAATATTAGAAATAAATAAATACATATCGGACCAATACCTCTACGTGGGAAAATAAAACTCACAGATACTCTAAACATCAGGACTAAACCCACTCTAAACTGGATAACTTAAATACAAGGTCATATATAGTCTTAGCCAGATACCAGAATAGTGCAATTGTATTCAGCACCATTGATCAGTGGACGTCCATTTGAGAAGCAGCGCACACAGAGCGCAGAGACGTGCTCGTGATGAATCTGAAGTATGGCTAATGTGTGACCTTTGCTTTGCCCTAATCACAGCTTTCATTACATGGCAACGCAGGCCAATATGCACACACACGCACACACGCACACACACACATACACACACACACATATACGAACCCACGCACACATGTAGCCTAGCCTTCTCATCACCAGAACATTCTCTCGGGGCATAAATGATTAGCGCGATGAGAGGAGCACGGCCTGTTAGCAGCTAATCACCCTCTTACTCGGCACTATCATGGAAATTAAATCATACTTTTCAGTTTTGGCTGCTCACTTTTTTCCGCTTTTTGTTTCAATCGCTCAACTTCGCTTCTCATAATTTCCCATTTCAGAGCGTTCTATAACAATTCACCGCTAATGATTATTAATGTCATTAAGGCCCACTTATTTATAACAGGTCGTGCTGATGAGAGTAGCATTGTGAATTTGTCTCATTGCTATAATAGTCAAGCATGATAAGGCTTTTTATAGTTAATTGTACTTTTTGTCTCCTTCAGTTTTAAAATCAGAACCAAACAAAAACACATTTATCAGTATTCAATAGCCAAATCAAATCAAAGATTAGTACAGTGAGCACCAGGGTGCCTGATCTAAAGAGTATAGGTCTTTTGTTGTTTTTTAATCAATTAATTGGTCAATATTAGTCAACTAATACTTTTATTTAGGGTATAAGGGTTTATATGGGACAACAGTAAACAGAAGAAGGGGTGAGTGAGTTTGCTGAAGATCTGTTTTTTTTGTGTGTGTGTTTATTTGTAAAACTCATGATTTGCAAGTTTAATATGTCTGTATATAAATACATTGTTTCCTTGTACTTTTTTCCGCCTAAATTGTTGTGTTTTTGCAGTTAGGGTCAGATACATAGAAAAACATAATTATTTTGAACGCTTTTGCCCACACCCCCTTGTTAGTTGTCAGTCTTCAGTCGACCAAGAATTTCTTTAGTTGACGACAGGGCTAACATAGAGTAAAGGATTGGGAATTGGATACAATGAGTTTTAGGCAACTCAAGTAATGGAGTGAGACTGTTACTGTGTGGTTTCATGCTTAGTTGAGGATAACAAGTATTTGGGTTTATTTTTAAGTTAAAGAAAGAAAAATCAACAAAGTATTACAGCCCTCGCCCTGGCACGCACCTCCCACGCAACCGTCCATTGTGTCCCTTCCCGACAGCTGTCCAGGCCCACAGATCCTCTATCAGAAACACAGGGCACCTTTAAGTGTTTTTATTTGCTCCTCTGCTGGCCAATCATTAAAATTGCCTCATGTCCATAATAATAATATATATATATTTTTTTTGCTTGTAGTCATTCATAGATTTTAATCCCCAAATTTGGTACAAGTCTGATAATGTTGATGTTTCATGTTTGTGTTCGGGGGCACTACAGTGTACACAGTGTACGCCTTATAGTATATTATACTCAGGCCGAGATCACGCATTAATGATTCAAATTTCAGTATGATTGGACTAAGCATGAGCGTGTAAGATTTTTAAAAATATTTCTGAGGTGAGTCTTTGCGCCCCTGCTGGCCAACTGTGAAAAATGCCCCATGTCCATAATATTTTTTTTGCTTGCTACTCATGCATAGAATCCAAAAGTTTTGTACAAATCCGATAATGTTGATATTTCATGTCTATGGCAGGAGGCGCTATCGTGTTCAGTTTTATTAGACTTCATAGTTCACCACATTCAGACCAGGATCACACAGTTGTGGTTAGGTTTTCTAGACCAATGTCTGTGGCCGTGAGAAGTCATCAAAGAAACAGGAAATTAAGGTGTTTTTCCCCGGCATGCTACCGACAAACCTTAAGGAATATCCCCAAAAAACTTATAATTTTTGTGAATCTATGTCTCTAGATGTAACGTGCCAAACATGAGACCAAAAACAGAAACTAGTAGCGTTTTTTAAACACAGTCAAAACGTGAATTGGAATTTTTCATCCAATATGGCCCACTTTCTGTTCATCCTAGTGTTATGCACCAATTCAACTTGTCTTATTGTTCTCTCACTGTTCTTATTTTTGTTTACCTACGCCAAACTTTGCTTGTCCCCGCTCCCTTAGGGTTCCACTTCTAAGCAGCGCTGTTGAGTCAGATCACTTTGGGCACTGTTGCGATGCCTGTTTGGGCCACGTTCCAAATAAAAAGTTCGTATGTGGGCTCTTCCTGCTCCTACTGACCCTGGCTCCAATTGAGTTAGATTAGAATATTGTGTCCCCTCTTTGTTACAGTGAGCCTCGTCATTTTGGTCTTGAAATGTTCGTTTGAACCCGCTCTCTATGATTCTGGGTTTTTTTTGTTCTTCACTATTTAGCCTGGGTCCAAATTTGCTTCTGTAACCGTTTCATTTGAGTGAGGCTGAACATTATGGGTGATGTCACACTCACTAGTCCACTTCTTTATATTAATTAATTATTCTTATTTATTTATAATAATTAAATTACATTTATAACAATAATTTCCCTTGTGGATCAATAACATTTGTCTAAGTCTAACACAGTCTATGGCTAAACCAAAAAGTTACTGTGGTGTCTGTAAAAGTTCTGCTTATATGTCAAATATATTTTCAGTATCAGTATTAATATAAGAAAATCAATTAAATTATTCTTGAATTGCTATATTTCTTTGACACAGTCCACCCACATTTCTCATGCTTCATCGAGCTCACCACCTGTACCTCCCGAGCTCACATCTCCCCTCCTCCCACTTCACCTTTTAATTAACTCTATCTCTGTGCTGAAAGACAGTGGAGACTAATGGTTATTTTCTCTGCCCCTCCCCTCTCAATCTCCCAGCCTGCACCTCTTATCCACTCTCATCCATTTTCCTGTCTTCCAGCCCCAGGATCCTGCTTGGTACGGGGCTGATTCCACCCTGGTGAGGACCTCCAAGCACTACCTGAACATCCGCTACACTCTGCTGCCATATCTGTACACCCTCTTCTACAAAGCCCACACTACAGGGGAGACGGTGGTGCGCCCCATGATGCACGAGTAAGTCAGCAATATGGATTTCTACAAGGACTGGATGATATGAGAAAACTTAAAGATCCTATATTATGCAAAATGGACTCTTGTAAACTTTAAGCCATTGTTGTTACATCTCCAAAGCTCAAAATGCTCTGTTCTACCTTGAGATGTCATGAAGCGATCGTTTTCAAGTGAACAAGTTAGTACAGATTGGATATTCAGGGGCTGAAATTATCCAAATGAATATACTGAAGGTGTAAGGAGTTTAACAACACCGTGGAGCACTTCCTGTATCACCACATAACATCACAAGGTGGTTTTATGCAAGAGAAAAGAGCACAGCCTAAATAATCAGAGTTTGTGTGTTAAACATGGTTGAATGAAACAAAACACAACACCGGGTATATTTTGGATGAGATATGGAGGAAGCTCTGGACAGGGAACTGCTTAAAAATACGTTTGCCTTCATGAAAAATAGCAAAACATCTGGTATGTTTTTAAAGAGTAAAAACAAAACTCAAAACATGGTTAAAACATTATACTAATATATGGTCTTAAAGGCCTCAGCTAGACATTTAAGACCATAGTTAAACAGCCAGAAGGCAAAGAACTACTTACATGTGTATTAACTAGAGGGTAAAAAAATCCTACACACCTTTTTGATAAGTCTATTTATATGAAATCGCAATACTCTGTGGGTAATCAAACAAAAACAACAGCGCTGATAAACCACTGTGTTCTTGCCTGTCCATTAAGTCCATGCAGCTGAGGTAATCTCTCTGTAAAATCCATTTCAATGAGATAACATATGCAGAAAGTTATTAAAGTGCAAAAATAACCCAATGCATATGGATGAGAGGAAGATTGATATGTCTCTGCTGGCTGCTTATAAAAATAGAAAAATGGGGCGTTATCTTGCATATTTGTCATTTGGGTTCATAATTTTAACAACATGCAATGAAACTTTTAGAATTTCACCAAAATGTTAACAACCTCCACCAGATTTTAAACCATGAGTCACGAAAATGTTTTAGTTTGAATGTTTAGCCTCGTCTATATCGCTTTTTTTTGGCACTGTGAGGATCCATAACACAGAAGCTACTGTCTGGGATGGTGAAATGCAGTTGTTTCTTTATACTTCTCCAATCTCTGCCAGCTTTACGCTATTTTGTTATTTGTGGAAATTAGCGTCAGGCATTTGGTTTCCCATGATTCTTAGTAACGATGTGCCTGATTAGATGCTGCAAAGAGCATTTATCTTGACTCCAATAAATGTAATCTGGTACAGTCCCTTTACATGCAGTAATAAACCATTTAGAGGAGTATCAAGATCATTACGTGAACATTTGCACATATTCATGACTTATTCTGTACTGAATGAAGTCAACACGAATATAATGACTAGGTTTAACAACTTATTAGCAAAATAAATAGATCAGAAATGACTCACTAACTTAATTTTAGTTTTATGGAGGAGTTTATCTCTCTTCCAGTATGTAATAATCATCTTAACAAAATCTAGCGTTATCTAATCAAACTTAAAAGCATTTTGTTGTTAATAATCAGAAAGCGCAGGTTAGCATGCTAGTGTTACCATCACAGCAAAACTCCTCACTTATAAACTCATCATGGGAAATAATTAGGATGTTTGGGATGCGTAAGGTAACTGAGGAATAACGTTGGACCAATGCAAACTGTTTTAAATCAGCTAATTCTATTCCTCATGTTTTTGAGACCTTAAAAATCAGGTACAGAACCTTTAGCATGACATTTAAAGCCATTATGTAACTTTTCAGTTGGTGGGTCCGTCACCTTCATGTTTCTATACATTTGTCACTGCTTCGAATGTTCCACAGTATGACATTAAACAGATCTACCTTACATTTATTCAATTAAGTAGTATTTTTATGGCTCAAAAATACCTAGAGAAACGGGCACAGGCATTCTGATTGATTGATTCTCCACAGATCTGACCTGTAACTTGGTTTGGTTTGGTCTCCCTGATGAGTTTTAGAAAGTTTTAATGCCAGAGTGAAACATTTCAGATAAAGCAAAACCAGCGCCATGGAGAAAACCAGGTGGTGAACGCTCCACCAGAAAAGTTACACAATGCACCTTTACATTTTTAGCGCGTATATTCAATTAAAATTACTTATTTTTTCGTAAACTTGTCACAATTATTATTTGTAACTCCTGAGACTCTATTGTGACCTGAAAGGGGGCAGATAACATAAGATGACTCTTCTTTCTGCTCCTTTTCATTCATTTCTTGTATGTTTGATATTGTGACACTATTTAATGTCATTTTATACTTTAGGAATGAAATAAACTTTAAAAAATCAAAAATAAAATAATGACAATTACCGATAAACCAAAAAATCCTGACATCCCTAATGTAGGACTTTACATCACCCACTCGTCGTTTTGTAACTACTTTGTGATTTGACGGTTGTAGCCTTCTATTAATTAACATTACTTCACAATTAATAGTCAATATGAAATGAGGAAGTGTTTTTGCACACAACTCTTGGCTACGGCTTCTCTGGGGTAAAACATGAAAGTACAAACAAATAGCCTTTTATATCCAACTTGGTTCACGATTAGAATATGCATGAGTCTGCTCTTGTTTTCAATTGAGGAACAAATATTCTTTGTCCAAAAATGGGAACAGAACAAAAGTGCTGTTTAAATATTTTGTTTGAGAAAGTAGAGCAATAAAAGGCAGTTTGTTTTCCATCAATAATGAGACTTTTGTGTTTGTATTAATAAAGCAACATGGCCTCTGCATTTGCACGATACGTTTTAATCAAATGAAGATATTGTCCAGTGATTGTACTCTGGGCCCTGCTGGATAAAGGTGCAGTATGGAATGTTTCCCCTTCTTGTCTCTATGGTGAAATCGCTTTGTCTGGAATGCTCCACAGTACGGCATTAAACTGGTCTTCAGTGTCTTTCTTGGTCAAAAACATCTTGAACAGGGTCTAGAGATTTGATTGGCCAGGTTGAGCCACCCGTTTGTCTCCATGGAGATAGATGTCATACTGTGGGACATTGCGGACAAAGTAATATTCAAGAAGAACCTCCACCAGAAAAGTTACATCGTGTATTTATTGCACAATTTTCTGATCTACGATATACTCACCGAAACATGCCTAGAGTTGTGTTTTGTCTCATTCACACAAAACATAAACTAGAGTTGTGCAGTCCCGCGCCCGCAAACTGTCATTTTCACTCCCGCTCCCACCCGCAAATCCCGCAAAATGGGGACATTCGCTTTCTTTTTTCACAAAAGGTGGAAAAACCTCTCTTTAAAGAAGAACTGAAGCACTGTGAGATTCATTAGAGGCGCTCTGTTCTTCTGCCATGTCTTTGAAGCTCCATTAAACACAGAGAAGCGGAAAGGAATTATCTAAAATGTGCACGAGATTAAACAACATCCGCACGTTTAAGATAAGATAAGATAAGATAGGACTTTATTGATCTCGCAGTGGAGAAATTCAGCAGTCACAGTAGCTCCAGGACAGTTTAGTGCAAAAAAGGAAAAAAAAGTGTTTAGACTGTTTAAAATGTTTTTAAACTCCACAGCCCCCAAATTTGGGGGCTAGCGCCTCTTTTGAAAATTCATACATCTGTATTTACAACATACTGAGTGCTACACAATCATGTTATACACCATTGGAATCAGCAGAAACACGGCTAACAATTTATCCACTTAATTTTCACCACAGCACTTCACATCTCAAACTGAAGCCATTTATGTCCACATACATAAAAATACAACTTTTTGAAAATTTTACCACTTCTGCCTCAAAGCAAAAACGACCCCTCACCCTTCCCCCATAAGTTATATATCCCCTGAAAGCCGCTTCCGCGGTGAACACGGGGATATCAGCCTTTTGTCTGTAGCTCAAATCTTCACCAAGCTAGCAGCCAAGAAACACATCAAAAAGTAGCTGTCAATCAAGCCAAAGTAAATAAATCAAGTCTTATCTTTGCCTTCTTCCCATCTGAAATAAATCCTATCTGCATAAAACTCCTTTCTGTGGGTAATCCAACACTCTCCGTGTGAAAACAATGCGGTTTAGCTCGATAGGAGTCCTCTGCGTTTTGGTGTAGCCTGTTTTTTGGATGGCTGTGACGGTGCGTAAAACCTCTGGCCCTGCCTTCTCCCCGCTGTGATTTGCTGGTGCTCGTGTCAATCAAAAAACCCGCACTGCAGATGTTTTCTAGCCAATCAGAGCTTTCGAACGGTGTATGACACTCTTGTAGTTGGGCAGGTTTGGCCTTTGTTATTCTAATGCGCACACTTGGATACATTGTATCCGATCAAAGCCGCAGCTGCGCGTAAAGGAATGACGCACGCGCAGTGACCAGTGGAGCTGTTTTTGAACGCTTTTGGAGGGTTTTCACGATGGATTTATGGAATTTTCACGAGAATATGTCTACACAATGAGCTTTAGACCTAATTTTGAGTGACTTTACTACCAATGGACCATGAATAAGGGAAATATAGCTCCAAGACATGGATTTAGCCAACTCCAGTGTTTGCCTTTGAAGTTACCACCAAAAAACAAGGTATTTACTTATTTATTTATTCTATTACCAATAATCAGTTTGTAATTCAGCTACATTATTCTGTATATGTGAGGTAAATGCTAAATCAGAGGACCAATGGATGTTGTAGCCTCTGGTTTAGCCCTGGTTTAGCCCTGGTTTAGCCCTGGTTCAGTCCTGGTTCAGTCCTGGTTCAGTCCTGGTTTAGTCCTGGTTCAGTCCTGGTTTAGTCCTGGTTTAGTCCTGGTTTAGTCCTAGTTTAGTTCTGGCATTCTTTGTGGTCATATATAGCCAAAACTTCAAATATTGTAGTCAAATCATGTCAAATTATGTCAGAACTTCATTTACTGTTGATTTCCTACAAAAAAAAACACATATGTATAATGTGCCAAAACTGTGCCGAAACTGTGCCGAACTGTGCCAAACTGTGCCAAGGTTGAACTTTTTTCATATAAAGGGCCATAACTTTGCTCTGGTTTGCTTTATACCTAAAAGAATGTGTCCACATATTGACCACATGTGGTTCTTGTGATATATTGTGTTTTTAGGTTTCGATACAAAGGTTTGCATAGTGATTTCACAGTGAATATCAGAATTTTTTGTAGGTCCGCCCAAAAAAAACTGTGTTTCAACTTCAATTTCTCTTACCCAGTATGATTTATTTGCAGAATGACACAACCACAGTAATCTACAAGGTCTGACACCTTGTTTGGCCATGTGGGCCATGTATTTGCTGTTTAATACCTTAAAACATAAAACATTGGTAATTTCGAGAAAAAGGCCTTGGTGGATAAGAGGTTAATGTCCCGCGGGCTCAAACATAAACCATGCATATTTTGATAGTTCTTTTCTCTAACAGAAAACACTCTGTTCCACCTTGTGATGTCATGTGGTAAAACAGGAAGCTCTCGACTGTGTTTTTAAACTCCATACACCTTCACTAGAATAATTTGCATAATTTTTGCTATTTAAACCACCACTGAACAAAAGGTAAAAGGGACTTGTTGACTTGAAAACTACCACTTCACTACATCACAAGGTGGAACAGAGCATTTTGAGTAGGACGAGTACAATTCTGATGAGGTAACAACATTCTAACATTGCTTAAAGCTCACAAGAGTCAATTTTGCGTAATATGTGAACTTCAATTATACGCCTTTGTAAGTGATGCTTGGGGGAAAATACTGGAGTGAAGCTTTTTTTAAACTTTCCTCTTTCCTTTCACTTTTCTCCTTTTTATTTTGCTAATATTTTCCAGGTTCTACTCAGACAGCTCCACGTGGGCAATAGACAGACAGTTCCTGTGGGGAAAGGGTCTCCTCATCACCCCTGTCCTGGACCCGGTGAGCCTGATCCTATTACGCAGCCTTTATATATTCAGAACATTTCACTTGGTTTCAGATGACACTACAACATTCTGCTGTAGTTTTTCATACAGACTTGGTAGGAAAGTGCACTGTTGTCTTTTTAGTACAAATATAGCAACATCTAATGAGGTGTTTTGTAATGGAAATGGCAAAGAATTCTGGTGTAGGCAGATATTGCAGCATAATAGTTAAACATTAGATATTTAAGATGTAAATTAAAGATGTTTTTAGAGTTGGCGTTGATATGAAAGTATTCTTATTTCCATAGTCTAAGTTAAGATGTATATCTTGCAGGGATCTCCAACCTTTTACCAGTAACCTACCTTTACTAAAACGCCAGAGAGCGACTAGTTTTAGTGGTCTCAAGAAATTGAGTATTATACTTTATATGTGTAGAATTCAGGAATCCCTTGGTAAGCTACTTGGAAGAAGGTGGAGACCTACAGCTTGGGGTCCCCTGATCTAAAATAATTTTTACAGGCATTGACCAATAGAGAACTATACTTTTTTTTCCAAGATAATTTTGCCTTTTTTGACAGCTGATAGTGCCAAAAGAATTATAAATAGACTAGGGCTGAAACGATTCATCGAGTTAATCGATTAACTCGATTAGAAAAATGCATCGATTTTTTTTTTTTTGCCTCGATGCTTCGTTTTATTTTCATACGCTCGGCGATGGCCGGAACCTTTTGTGGTAGAGGTAAAGTTTCCGCACGACCACTGCACTTCACTGTACACACAACAGCGCGGCGCCCATGGATGTATAATAAGAGCAGAACCTCCTCAGAGCGCGGTAAACAGAGCGCGGTACGGTCCCGTACGCCGTGCACCCCGCATCTGCCGTACGCCGCGCACTCTGCGCGTGGATTGTGTCTTGTCGCGTACACTCTGTGGACCGCGCCAGAACTCACACCAGGACTAAACCAGGTCTAAAGCAGGTCTAAACCAGATCTAAAACCAGGACTAAAACAGATCTAAAACCAGAACTAATCCAGGTCTAAAACTAAACAAGAATTTGTAGGAGTTGGTTGCTACATTTATGTAGTTTTAAAAATCATGACAATATCAAGTAATCCAAAGTATTCAGATTACGTTATTCACTTTAAGTAATTTAATTGATTACGTCACAAACTACATTTTGGGGAATGTAATCTGTAATCTGTAGGGGATTACATTTTAAAAGTCACCTTCTCAACACTGATGCTACAACATCTAAACAGAAAGCCCCGTACTGTCAGGGTTTGGTGTTTGTGTTCCCCCTCCCTTCTGTGTCTGCCTGCTCCTCCCCTCGTGTGTGATTGCCTGCTCGCCCCTCCTGTGTGATTGCTTGCTCTACCCCTAATGTGTTACACCTGTGTCTCATTTGTTTCCCCACCCTTGAGTATATATAGTCTGAGTCTTCCCCTTTGTCTTTGTCAGATTGTCTTTTTCCCCGTGCAGCATTTATTGTGTCATGGAAATAAAACCACTTTGTTGAAGCCACGCAATTGGGTGTCTTGTGCTTAGTCTGATACGTACATTACATCAAGTGGAAAAGAAACCACGAGGTAAGTCAACCTTAGCCCAGCGATAATTAAGTTTTTCATGTCCAAAACACGTGTATCTGTCAATGCACGTGGTGTGTACTTAACATGTGCAAAGTAGACGCGACATTAACAAACGATTACTCGATTATTCAAACAAAATAATCGACAGAATAATCGATTACTGTAATAATTGATAGCTGCAGCCCTAAAATAGACCATATTAAAGAGAGATATTACACTTCTGAGGGGTTTTCATTTTGAACATAACATAAGCACCATTTTACATTTTATGGTTTTGAAAATGCTATATTAACCAAAAATGTTTTATTTTTGGCACTCTGTCTCTTGTCATAACATGGTAGAAAGCTCAAAAAAGCTGATTAAGCATAATACACTCAGGAAAGGAACGGCCAATCAACTTGGAGTTCTGAAGCACAAACTCGGGCTAGTTCAGAGCAGAACAAGTCGGATGGATGTCTGAACATGTAATAGTCAAACTGCCATAATTGAGTCGCCTACAGCTAACCTTAGCTAACAGATTTTATACGTTAGCAGGAGCTAGCATTAGTGACGTTAACTACATAAGCAAACAAAATAAACATTAAACTTTCTCGTGCATACATATTTTCCCGACACATTTACATCGGATGTCGGGAGAACTGACTCGGATTTACCGACTTCCGACATTCAATAGAACGCAGCATTAATTTCTGATTTGTTTTAGTTTTTTTTTGTGTTAAGAACTTTCCACGTTCAGAAGATACAATATTTTGCTTGGAATTATTAATTGCTATGGCAACAGTGCAACCAGAGAACTGCCATATAATAAAATCTGGAAGGTGAACCCAAGATGGCGCCCTATTATTTTCAGTGGCCGGTGCTCATTGGCCCAAAAATAATTTTCTCTTCTGCATTTACTACCTCAGAACGGGTGAGCGCCTTCCACTCGTGTAACGTCTGTCCTGTGCACGGCGTGGAGCATTTGGATCAATCAGAGCGAGAGCTGATAGAGCGGAGTTAGTGCGGGCTCAGATTGGGGTTAGGCTAAGTTTTACAAAGCGAACTTTTAGGCGCTGTGAGGATTAAAAAGTTTATGTTGTGAAAATAGAAAAGAATCCCTACAAAATCCGATCTTTGTCAAATTGTCAATGCCCTGTCAGCTGAACAGGGGCAGTTTGAAATCCCAGAAAACGCATTGTGCTCTAAGGGAGAATCCTGGGAGCCGCAGTACCTGGAGCTGCAGTACCTGGAGCGGCCACTAGTCGGTCTCGAGCGGGACAGAGGGGGAATGCCTTATCCAGTTTTTATTATAAATCCATGAGTGCAACCCAGAAGGAGTTCCCCACTCCTCCTTTGTTACATCACATCATCGACTCTGCAAACAGCAAATATCCTCCACCGTTTCCTTGTGCCCCACCACAACAAACAGAAGCTCCACCCGGATTCCTACTTCATAACATTACGCAATACTGTTCCATATGAAAGGACCATATAAAGCCGTGTAAACGTCTGCTGGATCGCTCACAGCTCAATAGCACCATGTAGGCGAATGGTGTGACCTCCGCTGGGAGACATGACATGTGATCCGCTTTGTTCCTCTCTTCTTTTCCTCTTCTCTCTCTCTATTTCTCTCTCTGTCTTGTGTGAGCCCTAATGAGAGCTCTGACCTCATTAGCAGCAGATTAGAAGTGCAGATAGCAGTATGTGTGTGCGTGCCTGTTTGGTGGGTGTTTGCGGGGCTATGGTACGCGCCACATTCCCATAGATTGCGGTCATGTTAAAGTGGCCTTATTAATAAGCA
Organism: Odontamblyopus lacepedii; assembly: GCA_034769755.1. Taxonomy (NCBI): domain Eukaryota; kingdom Metazoa; phylum Chordata; class Actinopteri; order Gobiiformes; family Gobiidae; genus Odontamblyopus; species Odontamblyopus lacepedii. Next base: position 13,305,179 of record CM068357.1, read on the forward strand.
ATTTAGCACGACCCCTTGTGAATTACTCGGAATAGAGGAAAGCGAATTGGATTCGCAGAGGGGCAGGGCAGTGAAGTAACTTTGTTCAAGTGTGATTGGGGTAAACTTTCAAGTAGTGGAGGAGGGCTTATGTATAAAGGTTTAGAATGGGATTAGTTCCAGGGATCTTATGATAGTTAAAGTTAAATTAAAACGTGAAAAACAGAATTAGTTCATTTAAAAAAAAGTTTTCCTCACTTACCTTATGCAATCCGAGCATCCTAACAGTTCATCACAAAGTGTTTTTCACAACTTTCAGACACCAAAGTGCAGTTTTTCCATCACGGTAACGCTAAAACAACTAACATCCTAACAAATCTGACAAAGTTAACGTGATTCTCGGACAATAAAATGTTTTATAGCTGCAGACAGCATGCAACAGTTTCATTTTGAGCTGCTTTTATAATATATTTTCTGTACATATTTTGCCCTAATATATGGAAAAAGTGGATACGTGGCCACTTTAAAGGGACACTATGTAGGTTTTTAGGTTGAGTCCATAACCTGTTTCCATTGTTTTGCTTGGAATACAGTGGAAATAGTCCAAAGCTTGAAAATTGAAAATATATAAACTGATGTAAACCTTGTTAGATCAATGTGCCGATCACAGCGCATTATGATTCGCTTTGGTGACAACTGCCGGTAAGTGTAGGCTAAAATAAAGCATACTAATGAGAACATATGGTTTAAACTAAGCGTCCATTTTCTTACTACATAAAAAGCTGACATTGTGTGTTTTTTACTTACAAGAAATGTACATAACACCATCTGTTAACATTATCCTTTAAGATTGTAAACACTTCAGGTAAGAAAGGAACTTGAGGTAAAGGCCACTGTAGCTTTGTTTGAAATCCTCATTTAAAATCAGCTTAAACTCTTAGTGCAAATTAGGGCTGCAAAATTAATCACTATTTGAATGATCGAAATGAACAAATCGAAGAGACTGCAATTTTTTAAGCAACATAATTGCTTTTCCAAACAAAAAAATAACTCTTATTATATAAAAACATGCCTGTAGTTTAGGCCTCTACAAACATGTTTATCAGTTCAGATTTCAGTCTGCTCAAATGTTAATGCTTAATAACACTGATTCGTCTGTTATTAATGGTCATATCTTGATTTATAGACAAAATTGTGAAAAGTACAGGCTCATGGGTTAATATGAACATTTTAAGTAGGGCTGTCAACGTTAACGCGTTAACACATGCGATCAATCACAAAAAAATATCGCACTAATGTTTTTTTATTACGCAGATTAATCACACAATTTATTTTGAACGCACCTGCTCCTCTATCTAAAGTGCGGATGGTGACCTGAAAGGCGGCGCAGGTTATTAGGTCAGTGATCAGGTCTGTCCATAGGCGACTTTGGATAAAAGTAAGGGAGTTTGCAGATATTGCAGCGATGAACTCTCTTTCCACAGAAGCACAAGTTTAAAATACCATCTTAAAGCAAAACACTCAGCGGCAGCAAGGACGCTACTTGTACCAACAACAAGCCGAGCACGAGAACCCGCGGCAATGTTGTCAACAAAACTACCAGCGATAGAAAAATGTCAACAATATAACTTTTTGATAATAAATTGCATTTTTGTCAAAATATTTTGGTCTTTTTTTGAAGAATAATTAACTGCGATTAATCGTGATTAATCTGATTTTAAAAATGAATCGTTTGACAGCACTAATTTTAAGACCAAAATGATAAAACTCAGAGCTGTTACAGGCTGAGGGGCGACCCGTTTTCAATAGAAAGTTAATTGGAGTCAGAGATGGAGCCAAATTGGCCCCATGTTCATTTCCAGGTTAGCCTCATTCATTTATACGTCTGTGATATGGACATAGACGCCTAACTCCCATTAGTGTGAGCTGGTTCCTCTGTGCAGTGACTCCAGCCTTGCGGATTAAAAACTCCATGCACTATCAGTTACACTGGCATCAGACTGTGACGGCCCACATAAAGCCCCACGCTCTTATCTGTTTGAGTAAGGTCACGCGCTGATCTTTAACAAGCCCCCAAAATCCTACCTCCTGTCTCTCCCTCCACCTCCCCCTCGCCCTGCCTGCTCCTCTCTCGCCCTCTTTGATGATCCCGGAGCGCTGTCATTCGCATCAGTCCAACTCTAACCTTCATCTGAGCGATAAACTGGATCTCCTGCCCTTCTGGTCTTCGCCCTCTCCCCTCCGCCCCCGCTCGTCAGAACGTTACACTCTTCCCTTTCATCAGTCCAGCCCTCCCTTACCTAATCTGCATTCTCTTAATCAGCGCCTGTCAACTCGCCCCTCGTGATCCCCTTTTATTTCATCCTCTCTCCCCTTTCGCCCCTGTCTCTTCCCCTGTCGCTTCGAGGTATCATCTGATCCCTGTGCCAGTGTAAATCTGGGGCCCACCTGATCAAATCCTCAAATCCTAGCGCACGGGCGGTTAACAGGGCCCTGCCTGCCTGCGCCAAATGAGGATGTAGGCCTTGTGGCTTGTCCCTCTCAGTCACGGGTAGCCGCTATGCTAACTCCTGCAGTCCTATCGCATTAGACAGTATGTTGAGTGATAGGCGCCGCGAGCAAATCAGACACCAGAAAAGGAGGCGATTTCCCCGCACTGTCATCTCAGCATCTGGACAGCAGCTTTGATAAGCCATCAGGGAGCGGCCTGTAGAGGAGGATGTATGGCAGTCAAGTTTACACACTTTATAATCTACCATTCACCGTTCCATCATCTGAGAAACGCAGTCAATTATCTTGACCAGTGCTTGAAAAAGAATTATTCACTTTGACCTAAATATCAAAGTGCAGTATATGTCACAAATTTTCCTTATATTTTTAAAGTGGAACTAAATATCTAAAATGCACCCACTGCCCGAGTCCAAATGAGCTGTTAAACTGGGCAGTGTCTGAAGGACTAAAGGGGAAAGAGAGGGGGTTTTAGACCACAAAGCTGCAAATTACCTGCTCTAAAGTAACATAAATGGACTAGGGACAAGTAGATAATGCTGTTAAAATGTTCAGTCAGTGTTTAGTCAGACTTTAAGAAGTGGGAGTAGTGCTTGCTGTTAAGTTTTACAATAATAAATTGCTCCTTCAATTAATCTGATTCATGTAATGCACAATTAGTGTTGGTTTCAAGCCCAGACTGTAGTAGACTTATTATTACTCCGACATCTTTTGTGTTTTATTCACAGCACATTGTTCCTCTCACCTATACCTTATGTAATCCTTTTGTATTTTACTACTCTAATTCATTAGAGGTGAGAGATACTCGAAATATACACCCACTGCTCCTGACAGGTTCACCCAGAGGTATTGAAGGATGGGTCAAATATAATAAACTGTACCTTAACCTTTACATATACACATATATGAAATCTAAATGGTTGTTTAGGAGATTCTCTATAACAAAAAAAGAATTATAAATGTGGCTAAATAATAACAATAAAATACTTATAATTTCTGCACTTGTCCCAAAAAATAAAAAAAATAAAAATTTGGACCAAGCCATAGCCATTTAATTACAGTTTTGGCTCTTCTACTCATAATGCATTTTTGCCAGTTTTGTCCAGTGATGCCTTTAATGCTGTTACCGCTTCATCCTCCAACGGGACCTTTAATGCTCCTTGATGACATTTCTGAGTTGGCTTTGAAAACAACACTCCTAAATTCTACGGGGGACAATTTCCTCTCAACTCTCAATTACAAAGCCTTTATTTTGAGCAACAATCTGTCCACTCCAATGAAGCTATGGGGAAATCTACGCTAACATACTGTGGTGTTTACTCCTTGCATTACGTGTTACCTTTTTGGCTCCCCCCGGCCCTCCACTCAGGCTTGTTTCTTGTTCCTAACGACTTTCCTCACAGGGACACACTATTGAAGAGAAATGTAGAAAGGAACAGAGCAGTGGGGACACCAGCGCCTCTGATGCATTGGCGAAAATCTGTTTGAGATGGTGCGGGAGTTTGCCATTTATGTTGTACTACTGCTATACAAACACGTACTACTACTCTGCACATTTACTAGTACAGCAACTGCTTCTCTTATTATTTAGCTGCTGATAAAACTATACCACTTGTACTACTATTACTGGAACTAAAACAGGGGATTTCCTGCCTCATTATTTTCCTTATATCTGCAACAATACGTTTAATATACTTGCAACTACTATTTCTACTACTACTACTACTGCTAGGGCTGTTGCTACTAATACTTTTATCACCGCTTCCAGTATTCCTCCTACTACAAAGCTTCATGTATGTGTCCTTAGGCTGGGTCATTGGGCTAAAGAAAAACATGCAAATATCAGCCAGTCAATACTGCATATAGCTACCTCTAGTACAAATACTACTACTTCTAACTACTACTACCCCCGCAGTTGAGAATATAGTCCCCTGCCTCTTTCTTCTCCCTGCGTCTCCGTATCCCTCTGCCGCTGTCGGGGAGAGCATGAAATTGACAGTGCTATCAAAGGCGCGTCCCTCCACTATTGATTACTCCTGTCTGCCCAGCACCTTAAGCCAGCGGAGCCTGTCACCTATCAGTCTGCGCTTGATGCTGTCTGTTCCATCATCGCTTGCATCATAAAGGCCCAGGCTCAAATGTCACCACGCTTCTGTGGGAAACTTCATATCAGATAAAAAAGGCACTCTTTTTATAGAAGTTTCTGAATAGTCCCATCTTATCTTGATATGGTTTCAGAAATAGGAAGTGTGTCTATAGAGTCTTCTCGGGGTAAAATGAGAGCTGTTGTTTGGCTCAGGGGTAGAGTTGTAGCACATATTTTAGGTCACTCACCTGTCTGGGGATTAGGAGTGTATGAATGTCTCTCCTGAATATCTCTCCTCTCTCTTTTTTCTATTCCCACAGCATCTTTGGCTTTTAAGACTTTAAAATGCTTTTTCTGACAAACCTAATGTACAATGGACTCATAACTGGACAACACTGCTTGGCTTTATTTTTGTTTTTTTTATGTTTTTGGCTAGATATCGGTTTCATTATTATATAGATATACGTTACAATGCATTACGTTACCAGATTCTATCTCATCATTTTTAATTCATGAACTACAATAGCTATTATTCTCAGCTGACAAACAAAAATATTCCTGCATACACCAGTCAAAAGCTTGTACACACTTTTTCATTTTTGTTCTTTCTTTTGTTGTTACTAATTATTTGCACTGTAGACTCTTACTGAAAGTACCCAAATTATGAATTAACACATGGGATGTTTCACACCAAAAATAACTCAAAATGACTCAAAAAACAGCTGTGAAAACCATTTCAGGTTATCACAAAGCTCATTGAGAGAAGGCCCAGGGTTTGCAGCGCTGTCAGCAAAGTAAAGGGTGGCAATTTTTAAGAATTGGAGTATAAAATATATACATTCTTTTGTAATTGTCACTATTTTTTTTCTTTTCTACACAATTCCAAACATCACATTTCATAGATTTGATGTCTTTTGTATAACATGTGTTTATAAAGTACTAAACTTAAAGTATTTGAATGAGATGGTGTGTCCAAAATGTTCTCTGGTAGGGTAAAAAGACACTACAATATGACATGCTTTTTAAGCTCCACTAATATTGAATTAGATGAATCAGGTTTCATCCCCCACTAAACCTTTTGTAAGTGCCTTGTAGCCTTGTTTATGTCAGTGGCAGCGCTTTATAAAGACTCATGTTCTTGCCTGGAAAACACAAATCACACACAGACATGCTTTTACTCTGCGTTTGATGTCGACACCACAAATAAAAGCCACATAATCACGTATTTAACATTCAAAACATTCAGTTCAGTGTGATGTTGACTGTAAAATCACATCTTTGTTCTTGTTTTCTGCAGGGGACAGACACAGTTTGGGCATACGTCCCAGATGCAGTGTGGTATGATTATGATACGGTAAGTAAACCAAAGAACCTACATCCATTTATAATCTATGGGCCCCGGGAGACGTCATTATCTTCTGCTTATTGTGATCGGAGTTTTACATTTGTTAGGTCTTGTTAGAAAATAGAAATCGAAAGTCGGTAGCAATGGTTGGTTCCTAATGAAAGATGTCCATTCATTTTTGCTGTAGATTATTTTCGAAAACTGTTCAAAAGTTGAATTTTAATTAGCTTCAGGGAAACTTCAGAGCGCGTAACATAAACATTTTCATCGGAGACCTGTTAAGGCAACGTTATAATGTATTTTCTAGTTTTCTTTGATAGAATCGGGTCGCACCTTACAGCACAGTTAGATCATGATAATAAAGTGGAAATAGCATGGAAACAGGAATAATGCATTTCCTGTTTTACCAAGAAAATACGCCTAAATACTGTTCTTGGTCATTTATAACTTACATTTATACTCACATTACCATGAAAAACAGTTGAACGGTGAATGTGTCATGTTTTAATGACACAAATGAATGAAATGACCATAGTTACCCATTATATCTTTATGACACTTCGCCGCCAAGCTGTCTTTAAACTAATATAACATAGTAGAAAAGGTTTTAAAGGTTGCTATCTGTGTATTTTTTTAATCAATATGTTTCAAGTGACATTTGGAAGTCCCTTTCTACATCAGTCCTGCCCAAAGGGGAGAAACCTGCCCTGATCTTGTTTTCTTTCTAGTCTCATACGGGTTGATTATCATTTGAATGGTTTTGTGGTCTCTGGTTGTTGTAAACAAAAATATGTTCAGGGTACTGACCTTTTTCCACCCCACCCACTTTAAACTCTTAAATGCTATCCAACCAAGCTTTGTTTAAGGTCACACTTCCGGTTAAGTGGGAATCCTATTCATTTCTATGGTAAATTTAAGAAAAATGTCTCTGTTTTAGCGGATATTAATTATGATATAAAGCTGATTGAGAATAGCCAAGCTCAGAGAAGGAACCGGGCAGAAGGAGAGCGAGGTGAGATGGAGAAAAGGGAGTTTGAAATTGAAGTTTTAGCCTGGTCTGAGGATTGGGTGCCCACAAGAGAAGAAATTAACTGAGCTACAGCTAAGGCCCCTCGGAGAAATGGCAACGATGGAGGGAGAGAGAAGGACTGAAGATTGGCTGCACTATTGCATGAGAAAAGGGGAGGGAGACAGATGTAGGTAGAGCTAATGAGTTTGTGCAGACGATTACGTTTAGATTCAAAAGAGCGTCGTCAGTGAAAATGAGAAGAATACATAGGGTTATTGCAAAAAGACAGGAAGTGAAGTTAAATTTAGGAATAGTTGATTATTCATTTACAAATTCTTAAAGTGCGTGACAGGTTAGCCTACTAATTTCACTAAAACATAATTGTATAGAAGATGTTACAAAAATAAGTATAATCCCCTTATAATTTTACTTCTTCAGATGTGACATACTTAGAGGTAATTCCATAACTTACTTAGCAAGCATTATGTAAACAAGGGTCAAAGCATGTCTAAATTGCACAGTAGTTATGATTAAACCAATAAAAATAAATGACAAAACTAGAGCTGCAACTATCGAATATTTTTGGAATCGAGTATTCTGTCGATTATATCATCGATTAATCGAGTAATCGGATAAATCACACTTTTTTGTTTTTATACAACTATATCAATAGTGTGTAACGCAACATGAAAGGCCTCTTAAAATGAGCAAGCAATTGCTGTTATTCCTCACAAAAAGGTTTTTATTTAAAGTCAACATTTTTTTTAAACAAGTGTAAAACCTTTGGCTTATTGGCTTATAAGACAGGAGTTTTCTAAGTGACAACGTTAATCCTTTAACTAGCCTAATTAATAAGCTAAATATAGAACTAGCGAACACATAAGTGTTCGTAAACGTCGGTAAAATATTTCCTTTCTCTGATATTGGAATTGATGCCAGCGGTTCTAGATTAAATCAGATTTTTGGTAAAAGTAGAACAACGAACTAGACGTTTCTGATGTGGGAAACACCGAGTGTGTGCGTGTGTCTGTGTATACGTGAGGAAGGGAGCGATTTGAGTGAGATCATTTGCTCTCTTGCTGCTCATTATGCCTCGTTACTATCGACTCATAACACAGGTTACAAATAATTACAAATCCTGTACATTCTAATAGGCGTTACTTTTCATTTCAGTTAGCAATCGTAAAAGTATATTACCTCGTAGATTCTCCGACTCCGCTTAGAGAAGTACAGTTCACGCTTTAAGTTTCGCTTTAAGTGCTGCAGCATTGAAGACGTACTGTTGTGGTACATCAGGTTGGCTTTGTCAGTGCACACTGGCACCGGCCACATCATTATCTGCCATTTCCACACCGTGGAATAAATCGCGCCGCTTCAAATCTTTGAAATGTACGTCATTGATAACTGTCCGTGTGAAACAGTGATCCCAGACTGGCGCAGCAGTCTACAAAGGAGGAGTGATACGATAGCAGAGACATTTTAAATAAATTGACTTTGGTGACATGAATTAAACGAAGCCTCGAGGCAAAGAATTTGCCCCGAATATTTTTTGTAATCGAATTATCCGAGTTACTCGAGTAATCGTTTCAGCCCTAGACAAAACCTTTATTTTGTTAAGTGACGGTTTAAATTAGCAGAAAAATGCATTCCTTGAAAATTTCTCCTGCATTTTGGATGGAATTTTCAATCACAATGACATGGTGGAGGTATTCTTTTTTAGGACTCAATGCTGGTTTCTGTATTTTTGTACTTTTCTTTTGTACTTTTTTTCCACATGTACTATCCCACCATGCCAAGTAATAATTAGGAAAAACATGAAAACCTGTCATATACAATTTAAGTTACACAAAGCAACACAATACTGAAGATAATAGTCATTTCTCGGGTATCTACAGAAGAAAACTAGAAGATATTTTAGAAAATGTCCAATATAATGCTTAAATTTGGACTTAATAACTTTTCCGTCACCTGCTTATTGCCATGGAGATGTTAATGCTTTGCTGTGGGGGTCACCTTGTTTTTTCCATGGAGATGGATACGTTTAATACCATATTGTGGAACATTTAAGACACTAAAATAAAAGACAGCAAAAGTTATATGCATCTTTGAATTTACTGTTTTGAGATTTTAACATTATAAGAGTTCCAATATCTAATGAGTTTTATTTTATACCCACTCAAATTCAAGGTTTATTCAGGTTTATTCATTATTAGCTATGGTTGTGTAACCCAAAATTGCAGGCTTATTCTCCAGCTAGGGACTCAAGATCTAGAAATGGGTCATTCTTCTGATTGACGGGTCAAATGCAAAGGACAGATTTAACGAATGGGGACAATAAAGTACAAATCAGGTACAAAATGTTAATATTTCACATTAGAGGGCTACTGAAGCAGAAATAACGACATTGCTGGAAAGTGTGGATGACTAACTCTTCCGATCATACTGCAGAGACACTTTATCAAAGCCGGCTCATGTTTACTAATCAGAGTCCACTTCAGGCAGACCCCTTTGCACCCGGGACACCTGCACCTACATGGACTGAAATAGCAAACGCTCTCCACAGCACCCACACAGTCTGCCTGCTCACGACCTGATCTGTTTAACATAACCACACTATTGCATCATGTTACCACCAAAAACACTACATGATCTTCTTTATATCCTGTATACATAAATAAATCTGTTAGCGTTCTTCATCACATGTTGTGTTTTTCAGATGGAGAAAATCGTTCCTCGCAGGCAGTTTGTTGACATGTACATCCCTGGAGACAAACTAGGCTTACACATCAGAGGAGGAGCCATTCTTCCCACACAACAGCCAGCAGTCACCACTACATACAGGTACTGACTGATGATAATAATGCATTTGAGTCATATAGAGCTTTTTTGACACTCAGAGACCCTTTTACAGAGCATTATTCATTCACTACACACACACACACACACACACACACACACACACACACACACACACACACACACACTAGCTGGGGATAAGCTTCTATTGTAGCCACAGATGCCCTGAGGCAAACTGACAGAAGCGAGGCTGCAAATCGGGCCCTGCTCCTCCAACCACCCCCAACACTCACCCACACACACCAGATAAGCTAGTGTCGTGCCTAACACATCAACTCTTATTTCATTTCAAGTGCTTTTTTCATGTATGTGTTTATTAATTTTTGCCCTTTTAATGGATGACAGGTGATAATTATATCTTTTATATTCATTTTTTTTTTTAGTTAAATTTTTTGAAGGTGGGAAATTCAATTGAAAATGGTGCTAAAAACTGCTGTCACCCTTCTTTTTTTTAAATTTATTTAACCAGGAAAGTCCCATTGAGATTATTCATCTCTTTTTTAAGGGAGTCCTGGCCACGCACACATCACTTTCATACTAGGCAATGTGGGTGAAGTGAAGTGTTCTTACCTAAGGACACAATGGCAGTTTTTCGTGACTGGCGCCCCCCTGTGGCACCTGGAATTCCCAGTGGTCTCCCATCCAAGTACTAACCAGGCCCGGCCCTGCTGAGCTTCTGAGATCTGACGGGATCAGGCTTTGACGAGCCGGTATGGCCACAATGGCTCCAGGTCTACCAAAAATAAAAATAAAAACAATGAAAACTAATATTAATGGTACACTTTTGTAATTTAGTCAGACTTTTAGTTATTTAAATTATTAGTCATAAAAAAGAACTATAAAATCAAAGTGGCTTTTACCAAACAAACTCTCCTGCAATCTTGATATTTCCGCATTTGCAGACAATAGGAGAATGTGAGTGAGCTGTTCACACGTGTCTAACATGTGAATCTGTGTGTGTGCTTCCTCACAGTCGCACCAACCCCATGGGCCTGATCGTGGCTCTCGACGACAACAGCCAGGCCACAGGGGAGCTATTCTGGGACGACGGAGACTCGCGCGGTACTCTGCCTCCCCTATCACGTTTTCTCCTGTTCCCCAGTGCTCACAAATCCACTCCATCTTGTTCCAATCACTCATTAGCTGGATTCTTTTAAGCTCTTGTGTTGTTTAGCACCAAGTATCTTGTGAGTCAGTTGTGATCCTGCTCGTGCACCCGAGTGTTATTGTTGTTGTTGTTGTTGTTGTTAGCCTTGTATAATTTTCCCTGCACATGACTCACACAGGTAAGCACAGACTAAGCAGGGATTACATTAATTTAGTAGCACTTATTTGTAGTGACGTTTTTGTTTTGGTTACTTTCTTTGTTGTCAGTTACAATCATTTAGTTTCCAGTTACCATTCATAGCGTGACTCTTGTTTTCAGCACCACAGACTGTACAGAAGTGGACTGAGTGAGTGACGTCACCCAAAGCGTTTGGCCAAATTAAGTCAATCAAGCCAATCGACCCTGTAGCGAACACTAGTGTGAGCAACCTCAGGGAAACAAGGCACCTGATTTATCTGCTATTCATGGTCATAGCTTTAGTTTAAGATAAAGAAATATGAAAATTAAAACACCAAGATCATGTAGAGCATCAGTGTGTTGTGACGATAGAAGTGATGGAGCTGAATCGCACTCATGCCTATTTGAAACATGTCGACTAGCGAGCTAACTATAGCTATGAACCTATATATCTGCACAATCTACCAGCATAAAGCACACGGAGGTGAACTGCCACACACCTGTACTACTTCACTTGTACACTGCCAGCATAGGCACATTAGCAAGCGAAGGTCTGTGGAGTTGTATTGTGGGACTGTTTACTAGCTTTTTGTTTTTGCTTTTCTCGTTGCAGAAACCGTTGAAACAGGAAAATACGTCCACTACCGGTTTTCAGTTCTCTATGTAAGTATTCATACAGTCTTCCCCTCCTGCGGTTCTCCTCTGATCTGGACTTTAAACCCAGTGTTGAAAGCACTCGGGAGCAAAAACTTCTCCTATGCCCAGAACAGCCATCATGATTGATCCATGGTCCTCGGCAGGGGCTTTGTTGGATCTTGTAGCCAGAGCTGCTCACATGTTTAATGCAGCCCCGAGCTGGAACTCCTGTAGATTTTGTAATTACAAAGGATGCCCTGGCTTCACCTTTGTAAGGCCACGATGGTTTTGAGGATTTGTATTGGAGAAGAGTGGCCAATGTTCAGTCATTTTAGTGGCATTTGAATGTCCATCTAAGTCTATAAAGGATCTGTTTATTCTTAAACTAGTAATACAGAATTTAAGATAAAAGACAGACACGATTAGACTCAAATGTTTACACAGTCATATTAAGTATATCTCATAAATATACTGTACATGAAAGATATTACACAACAGTATACACTTGTGCCACCTATTTGCAGTTAATAATTACTGTCACTCTCATTTACAGCCTTTTAATTACTGATTGCTTATTGAAATGTTACCCCGTTTACATTCTAGGCTACAGTTTCCCCAACTCGTACATTTACATGGCCAGAAAACGTCAGATAAAATGATCAGATAATCCAAAAAACTTGATTTTTGTTCGATTAAAATGTATTTGTTTTCATAGGAGTAAAACCACTACAGAACTGACTGTCATCTACCAGCAGATTTCATTGTCTCTCTGAGTGAAGAATTTAACTATTGTCTTTTTTTTGTAGGGAATTCTCACACTTGATGCCACCCATGTTGGCTACACAGACCCAAGTAACCTGAAATTTGATGATATCACCGTCCTGGGCATCCCACTGGCTCCATCGAGCGTCACTGTCACAAATAGCAAGACTGGTAACGTCACTCAAGTGCCCTCTACCAACATCCAGTATGACAACACCAAGAAGGTAAGCATGCAGCTATGGAATTTATCCTTTTGTTTGATTATTTTAAGAGGTTTCTAGATACCAGGCTCTCATTTAGTTGGATTCTGAGATCATCTACTTAATCTAACCTAACATTTGACACTTAAAGGTGCTGTAATTGATTTTTACTGTCTCAAGAAGTTCACTTTAAACCAGGGGTCTCAAACTCAATTTACCTGGGGGCCGCTGGAGGCAGAGTCTGGGTCAGGGTGGGCCGCAAAAGGGATTCCACAAAAAAAAAAGTTTTAAAAAAAAGTCCTCAAATGTCATTAACAGTTTTAATGATTTCTTCTGAACACGAAGTGTCCTGAACATGAATGGAACATTGAGTGAAAATCATGAACGGTTCTTCTGAACATGGCTTCTCTTGCTTACTCCTTGCTGCCAGAGACTCACTAACCATGTAGCTTCGACTGCTGCAATATTCTTTTTGGTTACTTTCTTGAAGAAATCTTGTTGCCTCAGTAGACATGCTTTAAGACTGGCAACCCACTTGGCTCTCTCATCCCCCTGGTATTTTGCACATTCCTCAGCATGTTTAGTTGAATAATGGCATTTAACGTTGTATTCTTTGTGCACTGCAACTTTCTCTGTGCAAATAAGACATGTGGGGATGCCCCTGTGCTCAACAAAGAAATCCTGCGTCTCCCACTTTTCTTGAAATTGTCTGTGCTCGTCACCAACCTTTCTCTTCACTACGGGCTTTGATGAAGACATGACTGGGGTATGACAAAATCTAATTGATTCTGCTTAGTAGCGCTCTTGTTTTACGTTTCAAACAAGTGTTTAGCTAGCTAATTGCGCACAGAGAACGTCTTAACGCTTTGTGACGGAGCGCGCCTTAACCGGGAGAGCGCTCCGTGCGCTCTGCCGCGCTCTCGAGCCAGAGCAAGAGGCGCCGGTCGGGGAATGTCAGGGCAGCTACAGGTGCGCCGTCACACGCTTCTATCTGTAACAGCAGCGTAGACGATAAACAGCCTGGTAACAGTCACCGTTCTTTTTGCGCTCGATCATGACATTTGTGGTAGAAAGCACGATAGAAGGCAAGCGCAAAGGCGACTGCTGTCTGACTGTTCATTACACGCCGTGCTGTTGTTGCAAGTGTAAAGTGCACGAAGCTGGTGTAGCTTAGCCCCGACCAGGGACAGCGCGCGGGAGCTGGCTGATTGGCCCTTCGGAGGTCCACTTTCTCCGCGGGCCACACTAATATTATACTTTCATATTAAGGTGCGGGCCACAAAATATTGTATTGCGGGCCACACTTGGCCCCCGGGCCACGAGTCTGAGACCCCTGCTTTAAACGGTTTGCAGTGGTCCAGATTTTGCTCCTTTCCCTAATACATTCTGAGCATCCTAATTATTAACTGTTGATAAGCAGTTTTCATAATATTCAGAGGCCAGAGCAGATTTTGCAATTAAACTGACAGCAAATAGCATGCCTTCTGGGCACTTACTGTTTCAGGGAAATTAAAACACGTTATAATTATAAGCAGACGGCAGATATTGATCTTATTTTCACCCTGAGAGATGCTTGTACTGGGGCAACACTTAATTGCATGAAATTAATCAGGTACAGGCACTTTAAGCATCTCTTATCTGAAATTTGGGATTGAAGTAAGTTTTAAAGCTGCCTTAAGACGACATGTATATCAATACTGGGACTACAGTAAACAAGGCCTAGACCAGAACTAAACAAGTGTAGAAGAGAATCAAACTTTCTGGACTAAATGGGGCCAAACCAGGACCAATTCTGAACCTCGCCTTTATTGTAAGTCTTTCGGCTCTTAACAATTACCCGTGCTATTTCCCCACGAGGATAATGCACTGCACTTTAACCTTAATGCCTAACCCTAATGTAAAAACCAAGTGCAGCAGATCCACCAGAAAACATACACAAAAAACATTGATTTCATTGATTTTATCTGACACAAAATGGTGTAAATGTAGATATAATGCCCCGTAATGACCACTTTGTTCCTTTAGCAGCTTTTCCTCTTTCATTACATTATTATTATACGCCATTTAAAGAAACTCCCAAATGCTCCCGTAAATTCATTTTATGAGAAAAAACCTTGTGGGTACCTGGCCAGGCCGATGTTGTGTGTATGACTTTTGAGCACGACTCCCTTTGTTCCATTTATTTCAATCAAACCAGCAAGAAACTATTACTCTCTGGTCCAACAGTTAGCGTCATGTGTGTAAAATGACAAGTAGGTCAGTTTAAAGGGTACGGCCATCATCTTTATTGCTGCTACAGTTTGCACACGGACCCTCATATGTAGCCACGCGTGCGTATGTGTTGTATGTGATTGTTTATATGTCAGCGCTCAAGGTCCCCACCTGGTTTTATCAAATGATTCTCAGTTGTAATCATTTCCTCAGGGTGAAGGGTAACTGCGCTGTTAAGTCTAAACTGATTTGTCACGTCCATCGGTCTCCGCACGCTTGGACCGACCAGACCTTGAGAGGAGCGGCCAGCCAGCAAAACGCATTTAGGTCAATAAACAGGTGCAACAAAACAGCAATTCTCGACAGAGTTAGCTCAAGTTTTGCAAGGGCTTTATGCGCCATTGTAAACAAGTTTTTTTTTTTTTGTAGTTTGAACAATGTGTGGGTTTTTAAACATAATCTCACCACATACAAACAGTGTCATGCTAATTCCTTGCCTGATCCCTTCTACATCCTGTTCGATTCCAGAAGGGAACTTGGACTGGTCCAATCACACCTGCTAATTTATATCATGTGTCTCTGAAGACGTCTTCTCTCAAAAATGATATAAATAACAGTTTAGTGCTTTGCAGAAATATGTGTTGTTTTTAGTCCTGTTTTATTTTTCCTCATTTCAAAATTTCCCTTTTTTTTCCCTGTGTAAAACATGTTTGTTTTGTCGCGAACAGACCCTGCATCTCCCTGACTGGTTACTCCACCTGTCACTCATACTTACCTGAAACTGGATGGAATAGGATTAGGGTTGCAAAGTTCTGGGAATTTTCATAGTTGGAAACTTTCCATGGGAATTTTTTGGGAATTAACAGGGTTTTCAGGAATGAATGGGAATTAACAGGAATAAATGGGGAATTATCCAAGTTGAAGGTTAGAGGCATCAGTAAAGTTGGTAGAAAAACAATGTAGCAGAATCTGGGCTGTAACAGACAGATTTATGTGAATAAAATTGTGTATAGCAGCTGTTCCTCACTCGTATGGACAAAGACATTATTTTCTGAAGAGCCATTGAAGCCACAGCCCCACATGCATTTTGTGTCCCTCTGTCACTGCACAATCACTTCTAAACTTCTGAAGAGGTAGAACTGCTTTTCTGAGCAACAACAACAAATACGGACTCCTGAGACCACATATTACAGCCAAAGGACGACAGGCAGTCAAGTCAGTTTGGAGGATTTATGAGGTGGAGGATATTTGATCTATGATATTAAAGTAGAAATTAAAAACTAAAGTAGAATAAAATAAATCTAATGCTAGTTTACTTGCAAATTAGGCTTGTGCCATGTCATTGAAGTAGTTATCTTATGATGCTAGTTACTGGAAAAATGTGCTAGTGCTAGCTTCATGGGAAACCAGATATGCTAAATGTAGCTTTCTATGGACTGGAAAGAATGGAGAATAAGACAAAAATAAGGCTTCAGAAATTAGAAATAACTAGAAATAAGGCTTTGAGTTTTTGAAACTGGAAGTTCTTCTGACAAATAATTATAACACACATAATAAATTATGTTAATTATCTCCCTTTTGCAATAATGCCTGCTGATGACAAAATAAAATGTTTATATTTTTGTTACAATAATTCCCCTAAATTCCTGTGCAAAGTTACCAATTTGAAAATGACCAAAATTCCCACACCAAAGGGTAAATTTCTGGGAATTTTCCACCCCTTTGCAACCCTAAATAGGATACAGTTCCAGACGCACACATCTTTGTAAAGTTTTGTTAAAGCGTGCGGTTCTGGCTGGTCCGGTGAACTATTTCCAAGCCTGGCAATGACTTTATAGTTAGTTTGCTGCACATATTGACGTGCAGTAAAGCCTTTTCCAGCATTTCTAAACATAATTTAAATACCCCATAGAAGTAAATACCCCCTTTTTAAACATGTTAATTGCAAACTTCATTGTGTGTAGTAACCCATTTCTTTATGTTTGGAAATCAAAAATCCCAGTACCTGTGGCGGTGAGAACTACTGGCATAAATAATAAACAATACGGCACCTGCTATATTCCATTTATCTCATATATGAAATCAAAATCATGTGGCTTTTGCTTTGTAATTCTTGCTGGGTAATTGCAGTCTGAATTGGCACATGAGCAGATTGGGCACAGAAGAAGATGATCCGTGCAGGCCTAGATTACTCAGATGGTGAATGTAGTGACTGGAGTAAATGGGGCTCCCTCAGAAGGAGAGGAAGAGTGACTCATAATTCCCACCAGGGCTTGTTGAAACAGCAAGGGAAATTAACAGCTGTGTCCTAATTGATGGCACATGCAAGAGAAGAACAGCCACTGAATCTCAAACAGGCCCGACTCTGCTCCCAGGCATGATGGGAAGTGGCAAGGATGTGGTGGCCATATCCAAATCAGCCATTTTGTGATCTCAGAAAATTAAAAGAGACGACATGTTATAAAAAATTTAAGTGTATGTGTCATAAAGTATTTTGGAATATTGTTCTTGTTCACAAAGAGTAGTGTTTTGTTTCATTCTTGTTCAAGTTTAAGTCCATAAATGCAAAGGTTATCTAAGAGTTAAAACTACACTATGTAACTTTCTGGACTTGTCACGTTACCTGAATGACTCCATGGAAACAGAAAAATAGAGATTAATGTAAAATTGAAGAAAATGTGCAAGATTATAGCCAAAGCAACAAATTTCCATGGAAACAAGCAGGAACAAATGTGTGTCAGGTTTCTATTTGCCTTTTTTGACATTTAAATGACACTCAAATCAGGATATTAATAAAAAAAAAAAAAAACATATTTTCAGATTGTCTGTTTTGTAAGATATTTTGTCCCAATTTATTTATTTTTATATATATATATATATATATATATATATATATATATATATATATATATATATATATATATATAGATATATATATATATATAGATAGAGATATATATATATATATATATATATATATATATATATATATATATATATATATATATATTTACATGTTGACAACACTATTAAAAAGCACAGGATTGTGGAGTTCCCTGCACTTTGAAATTTTCAGTGTCACTGCAAAAGACACTACACGACTAAAGATTTTGAAATAATCCTAAGCATTCCCTTGCGGTTTTACTCTACAACAATGGAGACAAGCAGGCGCTGGACCTTTTCTTTTGCTTCCTTCTGACTCACAATATAAAATATTAAAGTCAAACAATGTCGTTGACTATTTTTTACACGCCACTTTTCAAAGGTAAGTTTTCCAACACTAAATAAAGGCCTTTTTCATTATATTTCACCACCAAATATAAACCCATAGCGCATCTTGAAAACCATCATGAGTATGTTCGGGCTAATTGCATAAAAAGTTTCCTGTCCTAAGTGAGTTTATTTTAAGACCCCATAGTTCCCGTTGTTAACAAGAAATAAAAACAGTAGACAGAGCTCTGTTTGACTTTTTTATTTTAAGAGCAGGAGGCTTCGGGGATTAAAGCCGAAATGCTGACTCAGCCCCGTGGCGCTGGGTGTACCTCATCAGATATGCCCAGGAAAAGAGAGAAAGCCTACGGTAGCTTCCTCTTGTTCAGCACTCACAATATTGTCACATAAAAGAGCAACTGTCACCAAGTCTCTTTAAAAGAATGTGTTTAAAGCCGAGCGAGCAGTATTCTGTAGTCAAGCCAATGTTTGTTTTGAACTGCCAGTCTGCCACACTTCATTTTGCAAAACAGGACACAGTTTGAAAATAAGCAGCTTTTTATTCAACCTTGAGAGCAAAGAAGGTATCTTTTTTAAACTTTTCTTGTAATTGAGGATAATTCAGATCATGTAATTGCATTTAGTTCCATTTACCATCTTCCCAATTCACATCTGTCTCACATCTGAAAACAGTTGGGAAAAGATGTAACATCTTGAATCTGACTCTTTGAAACATCACAACAAGCTGAAAAATCTAACTTTCTAAATGAGAGAAAAGCGCAGACGTCTTCCCCGTCTACAAAGGCACAAAGCACTTCTTCCTTCTGCACATTTTTCACACAAAAAATTGTCTGCATTTTTGCAAAAACAGACTGAAGTATGTTATTTGGTATCAATCTTTTAACCTTTTCAAGCATACTTTGCACATTTACTTAAAAGGCCCTATTACGCTATTTTCTGATCTATGTTATAATGTTGTTTCTTCATCAAAACATTCCTGGAGTTTACCACATGTTTACCACACAGACCCTGCATATTTAGGCTAAGTTCTTCTCTCAAACAGAAAACACTTTTACATATATATAAGCTTAGACTTGGAATTGCCAATCTTTACTGAACTACTTAATTTACCACGACTTAACTAAACTACCACCTCATGACATCACAAGGTGGAACAGAGCATTTTGAGTGTTGGAGATGTGCACTGGAAAAAAAGAAGTTAAAATGACTTAAATTAAGAAAATTTTACCTTATTTGAGTAGATTCAACTTGTCAAGTAAAATTATCTGCCAGTGGAATAAGTCTGAGTCGATAAGTTTTCTTAAGTCAAGCAGCATTTGATTTTGTTTCTTACTTTAAGTGCAGAAAGTTGTTTTTCTTATTTTAAGTGTAGCAAGATGTATTTTTATATTTAAAGTACAAAAAGTCTTATTCCACTGGCAGATCATTTTACTTGTCAAGTTAAATTTACTCAAATCATGATAAACCTTTCTTAATTCAAGTCATCTTAGCTTGACTAGATTTTGTTTTTTGCGGTGTAGACGGACTAATATTAAGTTTACTCAAACGTGTGAATTAAACAAAACACAATTACGGGCATGTTTTTGATGAGGCAACTACATTATAACATGGCTTAAAGCTCACAAGAATCTATTATGTGTAATATAGGACTTTTAAGTGTATGTATTTGTTGTGGAGTATAGTTTTAGCTGTGTAACTGTACTTTTACTCATGTACAGATTTTCACTAGTCTTTCCAGCACTGATTAAATCTATGTTACTCTGTCCACTGCGACATTTAACACATTAATGTTTGTGTTGTTAGCTGGGACTCGTCGGTGCCTGGGTTCACCTTCTCGGACATGTTCATCCAAGTGTCCACCAGGCTGTCCTCAGAGTTTGTCTACGGCTTTGGAGAGACAGAACATCCCACCTACAGACACAACCTCAACTACCACACCTGGGGCATGTTCTCCAAGGACCAGCCACCGGGCGTGAGTACCACATCACTATTCACTACTAACAAGGTGCAATAGGGCATCACAACCATAGACTGTATAAATGAATGGACATAGCTAACCCGTTAGCTGCCAAATAGGAAGTGCGCGGGGAGGCTCTTCCGGCTCCTTCTCTCCCTTTTTCCCATTGACTTACATTGGGAAAAACTGAGCCTCGTCATTTTGGTCTTAAAATGTCCGTATGAACCCGCGACATATGATCCTGAATTTTTGTTCTAAATCAAGATATGAACATAAATAACGGGCCAATAAGATGCCTTCATCGCTACAGCTAGCGTGAGCAACAGGTTTGATTGACAGCTAGCGTGTTTCGCTAGCTGTCCCCTTCCCGCTTTCCTGCCACGAGTGACTATTTTTGAAATAAAATGACAAAATATCTCAAACAATTACAACAGCTAACATTACTAGAATCTTAACTAGCATAACTTAACTAGCATAAAGTAAAGTGAATTTTGTTAAATTGCGACTATTGTTCGCACATAACAGAACATAGAGCAGAAATCAAAGGCTTAAAGTTACTATATAAAGTTTGGTGATAAAAGCTAAAAGTTTCCTTATTATTCTCAAGAATCACCGAAAAACCCTAACCCTGGCTCCAAATGTGCTCCTGTAATCGTGGCATCGGGAGCTTCATTTGAGCAGCACTGAACGCTGTGGTGACGTCACACTGATTTAGTCCACTTATTTATACGGTCTATGATCACAACACTCAACAGTGTCTATAGTTTAACACTGAGATGAATGGCCGGACAGAATTGTGTGGTAGATGGTTTTATGGTATTTGCTGTTTGTCAAAGTTCAGACTTGTTGAGTCAGTTTATATTTAATATGTCTGTAAATACATAGGCCACTGAACTCCATCTGAAATTCAGCAAATTCTACAATGTGAATCCAATCCGTTTTATTTATTCTATTTTAAAACTGTGCTTTGTATCTTTTCTCTACCTGTTGACCTCTATGGAAATGTTATTGCTTTTCATTGAGTTTTCTATTCTGCATTGTGTGTTTTTATCGCTCATGCCTTGAAAAAAACACATTTTTACTGTGAATGGGGTCACCTCTCCTCAGATCTGCTTTGTAACTTGGCTGGTGACGTAACCTGCTTGTCTCTATGTAGATACATTACAACATTATATATAAAGTATATTAAGTAGGGCACCTTTAAATACAACTCCGACCCAAATGTTCTGTTGTGCCTGAACATTTACATCAGTGACAAGGTCTATTAGCCAAATATTGAAGATAACCAAACAAAAATGTATTTTTGTATGTATTTTTTTTTCCTAAAATTGCCTAACTTTATTACATGATATAATTGGTTCAGGTAGGGCTGGAGTATCTAACACAATTGCAATGTTTTCCTCCAAAAATGAACTCTCAACCTCCTCCTCTAAACCACATGCCTTTGCTTACAGTGGATTGGCTGTAGACCTCTCTGTTAAAAGGAAAAAAATAAATAAAATTAAAGCCGCTGGCGGCAATGATGGCCCTCGCCCCGGCGCGCACGCCCCTCCCAGGCAACCGCTGAGGTCTCGTGACCGCCCTGGCACGACTCTCTCCTCCCGACAGCTCGTCCCCCAGAAAAATTACATAGGGCATCTTTAATATTTGAAAATGGGAACGATCTAGAGCCAAATTATAGAAACTAGGCCACAGGTCACATGACTTTTATAATCAAGAGCACTGTCAGACTAAGACTGTGCATAAAAACAGACCCTCCAACAGAAAAGTTACATAGTGCACCTTTAAACATATTTTTTGGGGGGGAGTATTTGCGCCCTTTGTGGCCAACCATGGAAAATACCCCATATCCATAATGTATTTTTTTGGTCGTAGACACGCATAGAATTTAATACCCATATTTGGTACAAATCCCATAATGCTGATGTTTCATGTCTGGATAGGGGGCGCTATAGAGTTCACTTTTCATATAGTTTATTATATTCAGTCCATGTTCAAGCTTTAGTGATTCAAATTTCAGCACGATCAGACAAAGCCTGTGTGTGTAGGCATTTTTAAACAATTTTTTTAGGGACTCTTTGCGCCCCTGGTGGCAAACAATGAAAATTGCACCATGTCCGTAATATAAGATTTTGCTTGAAATCATGCATAGAATTTAATCCCCAAATTTGGTACAAATCCGATAATGTTGATGTTTCTTGTATAGGCTAGGTGGCGCTATAGAGTAACTTTTCATATGCTTTATAGTTTATTATAATCAAGCCCTAATCAGGTATTAGTGATTCAAATTTCAGCACGATCAGACAAAGCCTGTGTGTGTAGGCATTTTTTAACTATTTTTTTATTGAGTCTTTGCGCCCCTGGTGGCGAACAATGAAAATTGCACCATGTCCGTAATATAAGATTTTGCTTGAAATCATGCATAGAATTTAATCCCCAAATTTGGTCCAAATCCGATAATGTTGACGTTTCACGTATACACTAGGTGGCGCTACAGAGTTCACTTTTATTATATTTCATATTTCATCACATTCAGGCCGGGATCACACAATAGTGATGTGAGTTTGAGCTCTGTAGGCCAAAGCCTGTGGTTGTGAGAGGTCATCAAAGAAACAGGAAACGAAGGTGTTATTCGCCGGCGTGCTACGGACAAACCGTGAAAAAGTGCGCTTAGAAAAATGCGGCGTTTGTGGAGCCACATCTGTAGATGTGACGTGTCAAATCTGAGCTCGTTTGGACCAAAACCAAGACACTTGAAAACTTTGGCGTACACGCAGTCAAAACGGCGGTGAATTTTTGATCCAATATGGCCGACTTCCTGTTGGTCATAGGGCGGTGTGACAATGACATTTTCTGCTTGTCTCCTTTATTTCTATCACTGTCCCAAATTTTGTGGGCCTACGCCAAAATATGCTTTTCAGCTCCCCATAGACTTTCAATTTTTGCCTTTTCCAGGGGGCGCTGTCGAGTGGGGGCACTTTGGGCATTGTCGCGATGCCCGTTTTATCAAATTTTTCACCGGACCGGTCGATCTGATACCCCCATGTGAGACTTTTCGTCGATGTTCAGGCCTTCAAAATCGCGATCGTTTGCAAAGAAAAATAATAATAATAATAATAATAATAATAATAATAATAATATAGCGTAAGAAACCGATGAAGAACAATACCCCTCGCCATTAACTTCGTTACTTGGCGAGGGCCAAAAAAACAAGCTGATCAATGACGATTAGAAATGACAGAATCTCGTTACTAAAATCAGTTACAATTTCCCACCTGCAATTTCTCCTCACCGCTCCTCCTGGCCTAGATTACACTTACACATATGTCATATTTGCTTATCCTACGTGTAGCCCTCGTCTCCGGAGACTGGCCCAGGTGACTTGTAAATAACCTGGATGTAAACGCCATGTCCGTGTCACTTTGATGCGGCGTTGATATGAACAGCAGTTATTGAGTGTCATCATGTTTTCTGAAATGCATGTCAAGGCCGCGTTCCTGCTCACGTCAGCACTATCGGCCCCTAATTGCTGAGCTGTCAGGAGCCTCCACAGGGTTCAGACAAATGTTACGGGCCCTAGCCGAGAGCAGTGGGATGGAGGGAGCAGAGGAGGAGAGGAGGAGAGGGAGAAATGCAAAAGGGGTAAAGAAGGATAGATTCGAAAGTCCATTGGAGTAGAGGGTGGATTGAGAGGAGATTTGTGTTGTTTTGTGGTTTTCTGCAAGAGTGGAAATGTAGTCATACAGATAGTAGTCAGAGCAGTTTGCACATTTGCAGGGAGTTTTACTGCGCAAATTGAGAGTTAAGTTAAGAAATGTGGTGTTATGATTGTCATGCCTAAAATAATTGCGATTAACAACTGCTACAGAATTGTGGAAACATTATGGATTCTTGTGATATAATCGTGATTTCTTTGTAGGCGATTATCACGATTATATCAAATGTCCCACAAACGTTTATTGTTAACTCTTTTTATCATGATGTTATTGTCAGGAAACAGACAGACGAGGACCCAAGTGCGTCACGTTTAAACAGTTTATTTAGGGGTTGAGGGGAAAAAGGGGCACTCCCTCCCCCTGTGTGTCTCGGTGGTGGAGCAGTCTCTCCAGGGCAGCAGTACAGACAAGGGCTAGGCAGAATATGCAGGTCAAGAGCAGAAGGCAGGTCGGGTTACCGGGGCAGAGGAGCAGAAGAGGGTACAGACAGGTCCAGGTTCAATTATCAGGAGTCAGAGGTAGAATGCAGGGAAGTTTGGCAGCAGGTAGCGGATCCACACGAGCAGACGATCTGACAAGGACAGGCTGAAAAACAGGGCTTTTTATATACAGGTCAATCAGGGGTGTATTAGGTGCAGCTGGTTGGTGAGTGAGGATGCAGAGTGGGGACAGGTGGATCAAATCAGCTAGAGTGGAGGGTGAAACAGTTAGGGTGGGGGCTCGCAACAGGAACTGAGAGGGAGCCCATGACAGAACCTCCCCAAGGACGGCCCCAGAAGTCCCAAAGAGGAACCACCAAACCGGGGCGGGCGGGGGGGGGAGCCGGCGGAGGGTCAGAATTCCTCAGACCGGGTCAGTCTCTGCCCCATCCTCAGAGGAGCCAGAGAGCCACCATCATCAGGGACCAAGACAGGTTCAGGGTCAGGTGCAGGACGAGTCACACGGCGAGGCCCTTGGACGGCCCCCGGCGGATGGAGGGCTGATCGGGATGCTGTCGGTGGAAGTCAGCTATGATGGTCCGGTCCACTATCCGACTGGCTGGCACCCAAGATCTTTCTTCAGGCCCATAGCCCTCCCAGTCGACGCAGGTATTGAGACTACCCCTCGTCTGGACCTAAGCACACGCCGCACGGTGTAGACCAGACCCCCGTTGACGAAACGGGGAGGCGGAGGAGGAGGTGCTGCTGGAACCAGTGGGCTGTCGTGTACGGGCTTGACCTTCGAAACATGGAACGTGGGGTGTACCTTCATGGACCTTGGCAGCTGGAGCCGGACAGCAGTTGGACTGATGACCCTCTCGATGGGGAATGGTCCAAGGAACCGAGGTGCCAGCTTCCTCGACTCCACCCGGAGCGGTAGGTCCTTGGCCGATAGCCACACCCTTTGGCCAACGCGGTAGGTGGGCGCAGGGGTCCTTCGACGGTTGGCTCCAGTGGTGTAGCTGGCAACAGTTCTGAGGTTCGTGGCTCGGGCTCGTGACCAGGTACGGCGGCATCGACGGGCAAAGGAGAGGGCAGGCCGGACAGGCGACCTCCTTCCTGGCTGGAGAAGAGAGGTGGCTGATAGCCGTAAACACACGGGAGAGGGGACATCCAAGTGGAAGAACAGGTGAGCGAGTTGTGGGCGTACTCCACCCGCGTTCGCGGTGGTGCCGAGGAGTGGGGGTTGCGAGGCGCCATGCAATCGAAGGGCCTTCTCCAACTCCTGGTTCGTCCGCTCAGACTGGCCATTAGATTGAGGGTGGAATCCAGACGTTAGGCTGGCCGTGGCTCAGGAGATTGCAGAACTCCTTCCAGAAGTTGGAGGAAAATTGTGGACCTCGGTCTGAAACCACATCCTTGGGCAGCCCATGGATTCGGAAGACGTGTTCCAGGACCACCTGAGCGGTCTCCTTGGCTGTCGGGAGCTTAGGCAGGGGCACAAAGTGTGCCATTTTACTAAAACGGTCCACTACAGTGAGTATGACCTTCATACCAGCAGAAGAGGGCAGACCTGTGACAAAGTCCAGGGCAATGTGGGACCAGGGGCGCTTGGGCACAGGCAGAGGCTGGAGAAATCCAGCTGGAGGCTGGCTGGAAGCCTTATGTTGGTTGCAGGTGGGACAGGCTCGGACGAACTCCCGTACATCTCTCTCCTTAACGAAGGCCACCAGAACCGCTGGGCAAGCAGTTGGTAAGTGCGAGTAGAGCCAGGGTGGCAGGCCAGACGGGACTCGTGTCCCCACTGTATAGCTTGGGACCTCAGGGTTTCCGGGACGAGGCGGTTGCTGGGGCATGCGCTTGGGCCTGGCTGATTACGAGAGACTCCTGCACCCGCTCTTCAATATCCCAGGTCAGGGCTGCTACAACACAGGGACTGGGCAGAATGCATGCAGGATCCTTGGAGGGAGCGTCAGTCTTCTGGAACTGGCGAGAGAGGGCGTCTGGCTTGATGTTCCGTGATCCAGGGCGGTAAGATAGGGTAAAGTTAAATCTGGTGAAGTACAGAGCCCAGCGGACTGCCTGGGGTTTAGACGCTACAGTGCGGATATATTCCAGATTCTTGTGGTCAGTCCAGACCAGGAATGGAACTGTGGACCCCTCAGCCAGTGGCGCCACTCCTCAAGGGCAAGCTTGACAGCCAGCAGCTCACGGTTCCCTATGTCGTAGTTGCATTCAGACGGGGATAGCCAAGCAGAGAAGAATGCACAAGGATGGAGCTTGTTGTCCTCCAGTAGCCCGCTGGGAGAGCACAGCACCAACTCCGACATCAGAGGCATCCACCTCACAATGAATTGTCGGCCCACATCAGGCATCTGGAGGATGGGGGCAGAGGTGAACCGAGCCTTGAGGGCACAGAAGGCTTCGTTGGCTGCTGGGGTCCAGGCAAAGGGCTGCTTAGTGCTGGTCAGGGTGGTGAGAGGTTTGGCTATGGTGCTATAGTTCGGATGAATTTTCTGTAAAGTTTGCAAACCCGAGAAATTGCTGCAGCTTCTTTCGGCTCTCTGGGATCGGCCACGAAGTCACTGCTGAAATCTTTGCAGGGTCCATCTGTATGCTCCCCGCAGCCACGATGTATCCTAGGAAGGCCACAGTCTTGGCATGAAACTCGCACTTCTCTGCTTTGACGTAGAGGGAGTTCTCCAGAAAGAAGCGGCGAAGGACTTGCTGGACATGGTGGGTATGTTCAGACAAGGATCTGGAAAAATCAAGATGTCATCCAGGTACACAAAGACAAACTTGTTTCTAACATGTCCCGCAGCACATCATTTACAAGAGCCTGGAATACAGCTGGAGCATTGGTGAGACCGAACGGCATCACTAGGTATTCAGTGACCAGTTGGGGTGTTGAACGCTGTCTTCCATTCGTCCCCCTCCCGTATTCGCACCAGGTGGTAAGCATTGCGGAGATCCAGCTTAGTGAAGACCGTGGCTCCCTGGAGCAGCTCGAAGGCGCTGGAGAGCAGAGGAAGAGGATATCGGTTCTTCACGGTGATGTCGTTAAGGCCCCGATAATCGATGCATGGACGGGATCCATCCTTCTTCCCCACGAAGAAGAACCCAGCACCAGCAGGGGAAGAAGACGGGCGAATTATCCCAACAGCCAGGGAGTCACTGATGTACTCTTCCATGGACCTCCTTTCTGGAGACGATAACGAGTAGAGACGGCCTTTAGGAGGTGCGGCACCAGGGAGGAGGTTGATAGCACAGTCATATGGTCGGTAAAGGGGGCAGAGAGGTGGCCTTGGCCTTGTTGAACACCTCCCAGAGCTCAAGGTAGCATTCGGGAACGTTGGACAAATCTGGAGCTGGACTGGCGGGAACTGAGCGAGGGTAGTGTAGCAGCAAGCAGACAGGTCTGGTGGCAGTCCTTGCCCCATGCCCCAACCACCCCGGGTCGTCCAGTCAAGGAGAGGGTTGTGCCGGCGGGCCATGGGTAGCCCAGGATGAGGGGTTGGCCTGGGGAGCGGAGCAGGTGGAACTGGATGGTCTCCCTGATGGTTGCCGGAGATCATCATCAAGACAGGGCAGTGACATGGGTGACTGTGCCGAGAGGGTGTCCATCCAGCGCCCGAGCAGGAAAACAGGAGGCGACAGACGATAGCTCTCAAGCTTCAACTGGCGGGCGAGCTCCAAGTCCATTATGTTGGCTTCAGCGCCAGAGTCCACAAGGGCGGACCAGAGAGTGTGTAGAGTCAGGAAGGTGGAGCCTAACCTGCAGCAGGGGTTTGCGGTCATTGGAGGGCTGGGTGGGCGTAGAGCTCAACCGGATTCCTCCTACACCGGGTGAGCTTGGGCTTTGAAAGGGCAGGTGGCAATTCGGTGTCCATCCCCTCCACAGTCCAGGCAGAGGTTGGATGTGATGCGGCGCTGACGCTCTGCAGGGGAAAGAGAGGCTCGACCAATCTCCATAGGCTCCGACTGGTCTGGCTGGGTTGGGAGGAGTAGACAAGGGGGCAGACGAGCAGCTCGACTGCCTCGGGTGCTGGTAGCTGGAGAGTACTGGTGCCCCTCTCTGACGGCGTGGTCTGGATTCTTCGATCGATTCGGGCAGCCAGAGCAATGGCCCGTCAGGGTTGATGGTCGCTCATGGGAGACCAGCTGGGCCCCTTTACATAGTCGGCCAGGCTGTGAAGGAATCGTCCCACCAACGCCTCCATGTTCCAGGTGCTGCGTGTTGCCAGGGTCCGGAAATCGATGGAGTAGTCAGCGACGGTCCGTCTACCTTGCCGAATGCTCATCAGTGCCCGGGACGCCTCTGCAGAAGAAGAGTCCAAGTCAAAGACCTTGAGCATCTCCTCAGCGAACAGGTCAAAGGATGTGCAGGTTGGAGTCTGACGCTCAAACTCGGCTGTTCACCAGAGTCGAGCTCGACCCGTCCAGGTGAGTGATGGCGTACCCTACCTTGGCCCCTCCGTGGCAAAGGTTCTGGATTGCAGGGAGAACTGGAGACGGCAGCTTGTAAGGAATGCCCGGACCTGGGTTGGATCGCCATTGAACCGCTCAGGACTACCAATCTTGGGTTCGGGGCACCGGCGGTGAAGAGAGCAGGCGTCATGGGAACTGGACCACCTGGCATGCTGGGTGGTGCTGGAATGGCCTGTAGACTGGCTGGGGCTGGACCGGCGGGTGGGTTGGCTGGCGACGGGGTCAGGTTGGTGAGCAGTTCAGTTATCTGGGCAAGTTGCTCTTGCTGCTGCTGGATCTGTTGTTGTTGCATTCGGCCCAGCTCCAGCAAGGCGGCGATGTCACCCGTCAGGCGATGGACCTCTCCCTCCGCACGCTCAAGGCGCTGCATGGCAGATGGTGGCTCTGGGGCATTGAGGTCCATGTCAGGTGAAACGTGCGCTGAGTCCATGATGGTCAGATCGTACTGTCAGGAAACAGACAGACGAGGACCCAAGTGCGTCACGTTTAAACAGTTTATTTAGGGGTTGAGGGGAAAAAGGGGCACTCCCTCCCCCTGTGTGTCTCGGTGGTGGAGCAGTCTCTCCAGGGCAGCAGTACAGACAAGGGCTAGGCAGAATATGCAGGTCAAGAGCAGAAGGCAGGTCGGGTTACCGGGGCAGAGGAGCAGAAGAGGGTACAGACAGGTCCAGGTTCAATTATCAGGAGTCAGAGGTAGAATGCAGGGAAGTTTGGCAGCAGGTAGCGGATCCACACGAGCAGACGATCTGACAAGGACAGGCTGAAAAACAGGGCTTTTTATATACAGGTCAATCAGGGGTGTATTAGGTGCAGCTGGTTGGTGAGTGAGGATGCAGAGTGGGGACAGGTGGATCAAATCAGCTAGAGTGGAGGGTGAAACAGTTAGGTGGGGGCTCGTTAACAGGAACTGAGAGGGAGCCCATGACAGTTATTGTTTATTGTCCCATCCCTACTTCCTATTAGGGCTGCATAATATATTGCAGTCATGTAGTAATCGTAAAGACTACAGTTCATTTGTTAAGAGAATGTCCTCTGCAAATAATGAAATATACTTTTTTTTTGTTTTTTTAGTCTTACCTGAACATTAGAAAATAAATTCCAGTCTTTTACCAATCTGTTACTAACTGAGGGTCACGCTTAACTGCACTCTGGACAGACTCTTACTTTTTAAACATACAGTATATCACAAATCTAAATACTTTCACCATCTCTTCACATCAAAAGCATTTTAGGAGTACGGTCATGGGACAGGACGCTGTATAAATTTCTTTTTCAGTCTCTCTCACAGCTAAAATTAACCCAATTTATTTTATAGCATCCTAGAAAAGTGACCACAGGTGACCAATTTTGTCTCTGATTCAGCAGAACAAATTATAGAAATAAAATCATACATTACAAATAAAACACTAATTAGAATGAATAAATAAAATAACAAATAATACGCATTTAATGTAGTTCCAAAGTGCTCTGTTCAAACTCAAGCCTGAAAAAATGCTATTGTTATTATTGTTTGAAATCTGATATAGAAGCTTTATATTTATGCTATTATGGTTTCATATGTGCAGTGACAAACTCCTGCCTGCTCCAAAAACAAAGAAGTGACCAAATGGAGGCAACATGAGTACAAATCATGACACACACACTACTGTTATATTATAATAACTGTAATAAATAATAGTAGTAATACACTTTGTTTATGCAGCGCTTTTCAGGACAAAGATGCTTTACAGAACACATATTAATATAGTGAATAAACAAATAAGACAAGTAATGATAATAAAAACAGTGAATCATATAGAGAACACTGTGAGAAATTATACTGTCTTATATTTTATGTCTTTCCATCACTTATGTATCAACCTTTTTAAGGTGGAAGTGATAAAAAAAAGCTGAGCGCACATTCTGGCAATGGAAATGGCATTGTTCCCCATTCAGACTGAACACGGTCAGAAGATGGAGAGCGCCAAAATGTTTGGTTGTTCTGTGTGTGGTTGTCAGAATCGATATTCTACCATTGGACTAAAGTTTTAAAGTTTTACTTATGGATCTCGCAGTCGGATACCGTTTGTCAGCTTGTTGAGGAAATATTCACGATCTTTTGACGAGCTGCTGAGTTCTGCCATACTTCTGTTGCCAAAATGCGTGCACAACCGAGCCTATGTCATCACTATAGGTCTATAATGGTTATAGAACAAGTTTAAACGTCACATCACAAAATGTACACAAATGAAAGTCTAACAAAAACCTGTATTGTTTTGTTTTTCCTAAAGGGGACAGATGTAAAATCGACTTTCATACTTTTAACCATGTTGCAACAATCTGTTCTAATCATTAACTCACTCAAACTTATATTTTGATTGATTCATGCATTGCTTGAGAACTATTAGACTTAAAGTTTTATTGATCCACAAGGGAAATTACTTGAACACAGTAGCTCACACATCATATTATAATAACAAAGAAGAAAAAAAATATATAAATGGTAATAATAAATTCTAAATAAGGCTGAGACCTGCTGCCACTCTCTCAGGCGCTCAGGT
The DNA here is from genome assembly GCA_034769755.1 of Odontamblyopus lacepedii. Taxonomy (NCBI): domain Eukaryota; kingdom Metazoa; phylum Chordata; class Actinopteri; order Gobiiformes; family Gobiidae; genus Odontamblyopus; species Odontamblyopus lacepedii. The sequence goes on from CM068357.1 coordinate 13,336,407, forward strand.
CAGAACATTCTGTTTAGTTCTGCTTTTGAGGGTTGAGTCCTCTTAAATTTTTGTGTTTCACCTGCCCCCTATCTCCGCCCACAGCCCTGTACTATCTATTATTCTGCACTACAATTATTCAAATCATACAAGCTGGGTGAAAATGTTAATGAGACTTTTTCAGCCTCAAATATTGTTTTAGTTTAATGATAAATACTGAAAAAAAATCCATATTGTGTCCTATTTAATATAATACTGATAAAATAAACCTTTATTTGTCCTGTAATAGGGAAATTACAGTTGCAAAGTTCAAGAACAGCAGGAGGATAAAAACACACACACAAAATCAAAATAAGCAATTATAATGACTTAACAACATCTATATAATCAAACCCTGTGCCATTAGTTAAAGCTATAAAGTTACAAAACATGCACAATAAGTGGCTATGACCAGGGCAGTAGATAGGAGGGGGGTACAGAGGCCTATTGTCCCGGGGCCCAGGGTCTTAGTGACCCACAGTTGGAACCTCTGCCTTTTGATTAATATTAGAGTGGGGGCCATGTGAGATTTCTTCCCTCGGGCCCCCAAATTTCTGTTGACAGGCCAGGCTATGACTGTGGTTATCTACGATGCAGGAATAAACAACAGTTAAAATAACTACAGTGTTATTTTTTGCATTATTAGATTTTAAAATTGACTCTGAGGTGAATAACCTTAGAAAACCCAACTCTAAATCATAAGGTGGTTGCAGTTTTAAATGTACTGTAGGTTTTATACAAAAAAGGTGTTTTAATGTGGAGATAATCTGAATCATATTAGCAACTCCTGTAAAAATGAATGCCACAGTTATGACGTTATACGAACACTCCGTTTTCTATTTAAATCGTGACTCACACCACTTTATATAAATCTGAAATGACTAACGCTAATTTCTTTTTGTGTGTCTAGACGTGACTTTCCAGCCCACTCCCGCTATAACCTACCGAACACTGGGAGGTATCCTGGACTTCTTCATGGTTATGGGCCCCACTCCGGAGATGGTGGTGCAGGAGTACACTGCGGTAAGCTCTCTCAGCCTGGTTTTATACCACATAGCTCTGTGCGAGTGTGGGTGCTCGCGCTAAAAACCTGTGTGTGTTTTGTGTCTGGCCAAGGGCTGCCGTTGATGGACTGCAGCAGCTGGGAGTTCCTTGCTTCATTGCGCGCTCTCATTTTGCCAATCTAAACACACTCGCTGAAAAAAGGGAAAGGGAATCAAACAAACACGGAGGCCGGCCCATTCCACCGCCAAAGAACTTTCTGCCCTAACTTCCCTGTTTGCCTTTCCTCTTAACAGCTGATTGGACGGCCCGTGCTGCCCGCCTATTGGTCGCTCGGGTTCCAGCTCTGTCGCTATGGTTACGCCAATGACACAGAGATCAGGGATTTGTACAATGACATGAAAGCGGCGAAGATCCCATATGTAAGTACACACGTGTTCGGGTATGTATGGAAACTAATGGGATCACACCTACCCTATTTTTCGGACTATAAGTTTTCAGGGTTTGGGTGGTTTGGGCGACTTATACTCAGGTGCGACTTATATATTACATTTTTCACACTGACAGCCCATAGATCAAATATATGAATCCTAAATATGAATCAAAAATGAAAATTGTTTTTTCATTTTGGTTTTAGAGACAAATAATAAAGAAAAGAGTTGTCTTTTTGTTTTCCTATTTTTGGCTCTATATTGAAAAATGAATGAACATACATGGATTGTTCTTTATTTAGTTGTTTTTATTACTATAACTTTGGTAACTTGCCTTTCAAGATGAAATGTTGGTTCTTGATCTCTGACTTATAGTCTGGTGCAACTTATACATGTTTTTTTCTTCTTCATTACACATTTTTTGGCCGAAAAATACGGTACATCACTTTCGGATCCACGAGAAAGAGAGCAACACAAGACGTCATAACATGATTTATAATAGATAAATAGGGTTGTTCAGTTTTCAATTTTGACCTCATCATTTAGATTTTCTTAGATAGCCCCTTAACGCCAACACAAATATGCAACAAACCGTTTGGATAAAGTTAGTGCAGATGCAGAACCTTCCTAGGAACCTTTGGCAATCACTTGTTTCTAGTTGATACAAATTTGCAACATACACACATTTATTTTTATTGTTATTTTTTGCTATTGTCAAATTAAAAATCTCAACTTAATTTACCATCTAAGGCAAAAATGCACACAAAACATTTTTCTTATACATATCTGTCTAAATTCAGGCATTAAGGGGTAATATTTTTGCGATTCTTGTAGCAATATTTTTTTCTTTAAGGTCCTATATTAGGTAAAATTAACTTCTGTCACAGTTAGACTCACTTATTTTGTTTAGCTTTATGTGGGATTGTCACAGATAGTAATCTCTAAACTCATCTGTTTAGCTTAGCTTTGTGGGGAAGTGGAGGGGAAATGTGGGATTGTTCTTTTTTTAATCACTGTAAAACGCTTTGAGTTGCATTTTTTGTATGAAAACGCTCTATAAATAAAATGTGTTTGATTGCTTCTGTGATCTTTTCACCATGTTATAAAGCTGTAAACTCTAAACCAAACCAAATGCAACAAAAAGAAAGAAATCTGTGTGTGCCCAATTTTGTGTTGCGAGATCTCGTCCCATCTCATTATTTTTAGTAAGCTTACGTCTAATAGTGATAGACTTGACAACAGACTTCTCCTCTTAGTGAAATCCATCCATCCATCTTCTCCCGCTTAATCCGGCTGGGTCGCGGGGGCAGCGTGCTGCCCAATACTCATAGGGGTGCGGGCATGTTTTGGGTTGATGGGGGAAACCGGAGTACCCGGAGGAAACCCATCCAGACACGGGGAGAACATGCAAACTCCACACAGAAAGGCCCGGGCGACCCGGGGATCGAACCCGCAACCTTCTTGCTGAGTGTTGCCACTCAGCCACCGTGCCGCCTTCTTAGTGAAATCCATGCATATAATTTAAGTCGGTTTGCAATGGTCTATTTTTAGTGTTTTCAAACTCACAGTGGCATAGAATTAATCACTTCAAATAACACAAATAAACTAAATTACTAAAAATTACAAACATGAAATGAAAGATTGTGACACTAAGACATTGTACTGTTCGCGTTTGAGTGTACGAATAAACAGCAGTGTTGTTTTGTTGCTTCTCTAAATTCTAGGATGTGCAGTATGGCGACATTGACTACATGGAACGTCAGATGAACTTCCTCTTAGACAAAGTGAATTTCCCAGGACTCCCAGCACTGGTCGATGAAATGAGAGCAGAGGGAATGCGCTTTATCTTCATTCTGGTAAAACATGTCACAAATAATTGAATAGTATTTTGATATATTGTATGTACAGTAGATATACAATGCACAATGGGCGGTAAAGCCAGTGTTTTTCCCAACAACAGTATGAAATGGTCTGAGCTGGAATCAAACCACTAACCTCCCAGTTATAACATGACCACTGTACCACTCCAGGGATGGGTCGATATCGATTCTTTGATTCAGTATCTGATATATGGCCTCCTGCTGGGGACACTAATTGATATGGCCTATACTCATATTTAGCTTGGAGGTAGATGCTAGATCACTGTGTAAACATACAGCTGTTTAATGCTCTTCTATTTGTATTTTTACTCATTATTCTGTTCAAAAAGACAAATCCGATGCACTGAGGTCAAACTGATAATGACACAAATATATCCATCCATTCATTTTATTCCACTTATCCGGGGCCGGGTTGTGGGGGCAGCAATTTAAGCACAAACTCCACAAATAATACACAAAGACACAAATGTATTGGTTTTGAATATTGATATCAGCCGATGCTGATATTCAAATAAAATGTTTCAATATCTGTCGACAGCTAAACAAAAAAGTAGACAAAATTAATAAAGATTAAAGAGTGGGTGGATTAATCACACTTTAGAATTTTGATTAATCACGATTAATCGCAGTTAATTATTCTTCAAAAAAACTACCAAAATATTTTGACAGAAATGCAATTTATTCCTGCTCAGCTTGTTGGTGCAAGTAGCATTGTTGCTGCCACTGAATTAAACACATGTTTTGCTTTAAGATGGTATTTTAAACTTGTGCTTCAGTGAAAAGAGAGTTCATTGCTGCGATATCTGCAAACGACCTTAGTTTTATCTAAAGTCCCGTCGGGCAGTTTTTTGAAGAGAAATTTGCCGCTGAGCACCAGTCACAGTCTCATCTGTCGTCTTCACATCCGCGTATGGACAGACCTGATCACTGACCTAATAACCTGCGCCGCCTTTCAGGTCACCATCCGCGCTTTTGATAGAGGAGCATGTGCGTTCAAAATAAATTGTGTGATTAATCTATGTAAAAAAAAAAAAAAAAAAAAAAAAACAGTGTGTTTTTGTTTTGATGATTAATCGCATGTTAACGTTTATTCCAAATCATTGTTTTTCAACCACTGTACTGAGAAACACTTGTGTGCCCTGAGGTATTGTGTCTTGGAAAGAAAACTAAATTCAGCTATGTTAATGGCATGCATTTTACTGAATAATTTACCATTTCTGGAGTGTCTGAACCACATCTGAACGAGCTGAGACAATCATGATTGCCAAATAGAAAGAGCAAGACACCGGAGACAGGGAAGATATTTGCAATTTTATTACTTTTGTACTTTATTGTCTTTTGTACTTTGGTGATATTTTAGTGGGTGATGTGCTGTGGAATTTTCTTAAACCAAATTAGTGCCACAACTCTACAACTTTAAATTGTTCATCCAATTCCAGGATCCAGCCATTGCAGGCAATGAAACTCAGCCTTATCCCGCTTTTACCGATGGTCTTGCACAAGATGTTTTCATCAAGTGGCCCAAAGGTATCAGTGATGACATCGTATGGGGAAAGGTAAGACGAAAGAAAGTAGTTTATGCTTGTATACTAAACCAATTGTGATAATATATTGTTATTTTTCCACTGTAGGTATGGCCAGACTTACCAAATGTGGATGTAGATGACTCTTTGGACTGGGACACTCAAGTTAGGGTAAAGTCAATTTTAATTGTCCTGTTATTAAGAAATTCCCATTATATCATTTGTAATGCAAGCTTCATATTCAGTTATTCAGAGCCTATACGGCATTCTCCGACTTCTTCCGCACTTCAACTGCCCTGTGGTGGCAAAAAGAAATTAAAGATTTTTACAATAATGTCATGAAATTTGATGGACTCTGTATTGTGAGTAAATTATATCAAATTATGATACAACAAACTACTTTTCCTATTGTATTTAAATGTTACACTTTGACATACACAGGACATGAATGAGCCGGCCAGTTTTGTCCACGGCACAGTTGATGGAAATTGTCTTGGAAACCCCCTCCTGGAGAATCCACCATATATGCCACGTAAGACAGTGCTTTTAGTCTTGTTTATGTTTTATTTTAAGTCATAATATGGAACCGTGTGGAGGTGGAAAGTCATCTGCATTAAAACCATACTTCAGCACATTCTCCATGCAGATAGATAAGGGTTATGCCATAGTCTATAATATTATAGCCAAAGGAACATTTCCATTCATTTAGAAACAAGTAGGAGGAGACCCTCCTCCAGGCCAGGTCAGCTTTATTGAGAAACTTGTATATTAAGCCAATTTTGATAACACATTGTTATTCAGGGCGGCACGGCGGCTGAGTGGCAACACTCATGCCTCACAGCAAGAAGGTCCCCGGGTCGCCCGGGCCTTTCTGTGTGGAGTTTGCATGTTCTCCCCGTGTCTGGATGGGTTTTCTCCCGGCACTCCGGTTTCCCCCATCAACTCAAAACATGCAGCACCCCTATGAACTAACATCAAGCTCCATGACGTCCACCCTCCTGTGGGCTCACCACCTGCAGAGAGGTTCATAGGGGGGGGTCAGGTGCTATGAGGACTGGGCAGCTGCCCCCGTGACCCAGCTGGAGCAGGAGAAGATGGATGGATGGATGGATTGTTATTCAGGTTTATTGAGAAACTTGACCTGAGTAAGGTTGCATGTTTTTCATTGCAAAAAACATACTTTTATTTACTTTTTTTTAAGAGAAAAAAAGTTGCATCGACATTTGCATTTAAAAATCTTGAGAAACATGCAACTTTGCAGTGACCAGGTTTGCCCCTTGACAGACCTGACTCATAATTTGTGCAAGGCCAGCCACCTCTGCAGGTGGCATGCCCGCTACCAGAATTCTTGAACTTATGTTGTGCCACTCTCTTTGACCAGCTCTGGAGTCCAAACATATGGGCCTGAACCACAAGACCCTGTGCATGAACAGTGAGCAGATCCTCCCCAACGGGATGCCTGTCAGGCACTATGACGTGCACAGCCTCTACGGCTGGTCCCACACCAAACCCACCTATGAGTAGGTTTTGGACTACATATACATACACTGTTGAAGTAAATACAGATGAATAATAATGGATATGTTTGAAATGCCCTGTGCCTTCTCCACACCTGAGAATCTTCTGAGATTGACACAGACACTATATTTACAATGTAATCTGATATAAAGTTGAAGGATAGGTATGATACAGTAGAGACACTTTGACTGAAATATTCCTCTAAGTGGTGATAGTTCCCATGTTACTGCTTTCATTTGCACCTCCTGCCAGACTGGTGTGTGAGCATTTCTATTCACAGAATGACCTGCACCAGCCTTTAGATTTAGGAGCACTTTTCCGGCCTGTGATCATTCCTCCCATATGTCCAACATAGCACAGTGCAGAAAATCACCTTCATCCACATCAAAACAGTCTGTGGTCATAATCACCAGTGCACTTGTATTGGTCCGAGTGGTCAGATTGTCCCCTTATCACTGCCAGATTGCAGAATTAGCCACAGAAGGGCCAGGAGACACTGGGCTCAGAGCCCAGACTTGAAGCAACAGTTTCATTGAGAAAATGTACAGTCCTTTAGTTTTGCTGAAATAGGGCTATCTGTGTGACGGCTAAGACAAATGAGTGCATGTGCTTTGTTTATACAGTGCCCTGCTGGCCACCACGGGTAAGAGAGGCATCGTGGTGACCCGCTGCACCTACCCCACCAGTGGGCAGTGGGCTGGACACTGGCTGGGAGACAACTACGCCAGCTGGGACCAGCTCACTAAATCCATCATAGGTACTTGTCATGCTGTGTACTCCTTAGGAACAGATGAGTGAATGATGTGACTGTATACAGCGCTTCACACCTGAGCATGTGATAATAGCACCGGTCACACATGTACAGCTACAGTCTGTGACAAAGCCTTACTCATGCCTGCTGCTCTCTTTCTTTAGGCATGATGGAGTTCAGTCTGTTTGGAATCCCTGATCTTGAGTTTGACAAGCCATAATCTTATTGACGTGACCTTGTCCTTTGTAAGCAGATTACAGCAGCCTGTGTGATGTTATTTTATTTGCTAGCCCCGCTGATCAAAGGACAGCTTGTGATACAGTCATTCAGAATATTATTATAAGCCCTTCCCTGCTACGAGCTTGTGTCTGCCTCTCACTTGTGCTGCTGTAAATCTTCTCTTCACACACGTGGCCCTGTGTTTCAGACTGGAGCAGACATCTGTGGATTCTTCAACCCCGCAGAGTATGAAATGTGCCTGCGCTGGATGCAGCTCGGTGCCTTCTATCCATACTCGCGCAACCACAACGGCTTGGGCAACCCGGTGAGTGACACGGAATAAGGGGACAGAGAGAGTCCGATACCAGTATGGGTTTTGTATACATACATTTGGGTAACTTTGAAAAAATAGATTTTCCGATTCTGAATCGATTTGCATATGAATTCCTTAAGATCAATTTGTACATCCAAAGATCGATTTAATTTTTAGTCAATTTTGAATACATTTAACCCCACTTGTCGTGTCATTGAATTCGCACGGGTGCTCGCGGTCTGACTATATCAAAACAATTAACATGGCGTCAGACACTAGTGGCAACATTAGCCAAGTCCCGGCTTTGAAGACGCCAAAAACACTCAAAGCTCCTTCTGGCACGATTTCGGGTTCAGAAACGATAAAGACAAAGATGCGCTTGACAGAAGCAAAGGGACTTGCAAATGGAGGTGAAGTAAAGCGGAAACACAACCAACCTCACGAACCACTTGTTGCGACAACTTGTTGCTTAACTACACAGTCATGTAATTCAGGTAACAAAATGGTTCTAATAACACTAACCCGAATCCAGATCAGATCAGATCGAATCGAATCGTGACACTCGATTCTGAATCTTGAGAATCAGAACCAAAACGATTCTTGGAATTTGAATCGATACCGAGCCTTACATCAGACAGCAGTAAATTTTGAATTTATAAGTATAATGTCTGCAACAGTACACCATAATTAGCCAGAATTATATATATATATATATATATATATATATATATATATTTATTCAAAGAAGTGCAAAGAAGAAGAAGAAGAAGTGCCTGAGACAGTCCAGCACATAACTGCAGGATGTAAGATGCTGGCAGGGAAAGCGTACATGGAGCGACATAACCAAGTAGCGGGCATAGTGTACAGAAACATCTGTGCAGAGTATGGGCTGGAAACCCCAGGATCAAGGTGGGAAACGCCTCCAAAGGTTGTGGAGAATGAGCGGGCCAAGATCCTGTGGGACTTCCAAATACAGACTGACAGAATGGTGATGGCGAACCAACCAGACATTGTGGTTCTGGATAAGCGAGAGAACAAAGCTGTGGTGGTGGACACTGCAATACCGAGCGATGGCAATGTCAGGAAAAAGGAACACGAGAAACTAGAGAAATACCAGGGGCTCAAGGAAGAGCTGGAGAGGGCCTGGAAGGTGAAAGCATCGGTGGTGCCTGTGGTGATCGGAGCACTCGGGGCCGTGACCCCCAAACTAGAGGAGTGGTTGCAGCAGATCCCAGGAAGGACAACAGACATCTCAGTCCAGAAAAGTGCAGTACTGGGAACAGCAAAGATACTGCGCAGAACTCTCAAGCTCCCAGGCCTCTGGTAGGGGACCCGAGCTGATGAGGGTGAGAGAGACCAACCACCGTGGAAGGTGAGAAATGCGTTTTTTTTTTTTTAATATTCTACTTAAGTAAAAAGCACATATTATGCATTCTTGTAGCTTTAATTCAGTTTTTAAACATGTTTTTGGTCACCTTGGGATAAGCATTTCACATTTTCTAAATTTAATCTTAAAATTCATTCCCATTTCCTATGAGGCATTTAAGCATTGGATCTCCCTCTGCTGTCAGCAAAGGGAACAAAAATGTGAAATTAAACAAATCCCCCGTGGATGCTCTGCCCATCGAGCCTCAGACAATTTGACCACAGCACAAGTTTGGCGAGTTTTTATGGGCCTAAAAACTGCGAAGGAGAAGTCGAGAATTTTATTTGTGACACGACTAAACGGGCAGAATGTGCTCAGAGAAGATGACTTTGAATGAATGGGTGGAAGTGTGAAAGAAACAAAGTACAACTTCAGGTATGTTTTTTGATGAGGGCACAATATAACATGGTTAAAAACACACACAAAAAAACTCCTAACTCTTAACCTTAGTCCCTTTCTAAGCCTGTTCATTCTTAGTAAACTGTTCATTATGGATTAAGTCTTTTTTTTTACTTTCTTAAGAAACGATAAGTAGTGTAGTTATGGCGATAAGTAGTGTAGTTATGATAAAAGGTTACGCTAACAAAATGAAGTTAAGTTAATCTGTACTTTTTCTTTTACCATTATACCTTTAGGGCTGGATATCTGTTGACCCTAATCTGTTCACACACACACACACACACACACACATTGCAATAGACCTGTTTGGCGGTGTAGTGTCGCTGGCATTCATTGGAGTGGTGACCTTTAAGAGCGTTAGAACACATCTGAGAAATCCAATAACGCCCGTCCGGAGATCGATCCCAGCGGGCGAAATTTCTCTGCTCCCCTACTCTGCAATACGAGACAGGACAGGATGGCGCGCGTGTGGAAGCGTGTGTGTAAACGTGTGTGCGTGCGCTCTTTTTAACAGCGTGGAGCCCGGTATAATTGAATTCTCAAGGTGATCTGGGCACCACGGCACACCTCTCACCTCTCCTCCATGCACACATACGCCCCGTGATTCCAATCATTTAATAATGGCTTGCAAATGGGTGTTTAAACATGGGGAAAACTGAGCAAAAAGGCACACGCAGAGAGGTACAGTGGCTTAAGGCTCAGAAGATAAAGCTGAAAAAAGGGAGAGATATTGGAGGGAGATATCCAGCGACTGTCATTTCAATGTTAGATTTTAACTCAAGGCTAAGAAATTGCTTCCCTGGGTGGCCTATCACTTCCATGGTGAACTGTATTAGCTAAAGGGGTGGTCAAACTGTGGCTCTGGTTCTGCTAATGGAATATGGTGAAAGTGCTTGGTTTAGTTTGTTCTCAACTTGCCGTCATATAGTTAGAAATGATTTTTAGCTGTTCTTTTTTTAAATTGAATGTCAAGAGTTTGGAAAATCAGATCCTAATCGAAACTACAAACTATTATCGAAATTAAATGCTCATTTGAACAAGTAAAGACCCTAAAAACTCAATCACAGCACAGAAATGAGCCTTTCCTGAATTGCTTTAGAATCATCTTGAGCTGTATCAGATCAAGTATAAGACGACACTAGTGTACGCCCATGGACCACGAGGGAACCTACCTGGACGACTGAGGGATTACACAGATATAAAACTGGTACTATAAAAGAAAGTACGATGATTTAATGTCAAAATCCCTCACCCACTGTGCAAAGAAGTTTTTTTGTTTTTTTTATCATTGCGGTATTGTAAGTCTATTCCTTTGTATTGAAATTGAGTTTGAAATTTTAATATTGGGACAACAGTAGAATGAAGATTATGTTGGTTGTTCGTATTATATTGTAAAAAATATACAGATTTATTTACATTCTTCACATCCAGTTTCTGTTACTTTTATTTATTTAGTTTTATTTATTCATTTATTTTGAGGTAATACTGATTAGAAAAGAGACCAGAATCAAGTATGTATTGCAAAGGAACTGCCATGTCCACATGTAGCACCCTATGTTATGAGACTGTTAGCACCCTATGTTCTGCTCAACAAGGCGTTTGACACCTCGGCATTAGCAGTACATATCAGACCAGAGGGTACACAAGGGCACAGACAGTAGAGAGAGAGAGAGGAGAGAGTTTGTGCACAGTCATTCTCCATGCCCTGTCACGCCCACTGTCTCTTGCCCTCGTCCAGTCATGACCTACGGATAATTCCACCACACCAGCATTGTACTCTACTGTTCACAGTCAAACGACAAAGTGGAAATTTATTCTGGCAGTTTGAGCAGAGGACACAGTCTACCAGAGCACTTGTGCAGACCGACTGTCTGGGCACTTGTGGTATCTTACTATGAAGATTACAGAGCCAAATTATTCTCACTAATTATTGTAACAGATGAGATGATTCAAGGTATTGCGGGCCATTTGCTGGATTGTCTCCACGGAGTGTCCAGGGCCAGACATTTGGGGTGAAGAGAGGAGGTAGAAGGACTGAGGAGTTTGTTGAGCAGGCTGACAACAACTAGCAGGTAACAAGGTAAGATAGATAAATACTTTATTTATCCTGAAGGAAATTAATTAAAACTATAAGTAAAAAAGGTAAAACTATATAAAAAGAAACAGAAGAAGAAGAAGACGAAGAAGAAGATACTTTAAGTACATTACAGTGTATTATTGATTACTGTAGCCACAGCTGCCCTGGGGTAGACTGACATACACCACATTAATAATAGGTAGAGCAGGGTGAAGTGTCTTGCCTGAGGACACAATGGCCGAAACTGGCCCGAGTGGGAATTGATCCTCCGGCCTTCTTCTTGGGGGAACAGAGCTCACATGCTAGAATCTGAAAACCACTAATAGTTTAATTTAAGTATATGCCACTGTCCATTATCACAGTATTAAGTTTGATTTGATATTGGCATTTACCAGTTACGTTTTCAAATAAATCTCCTTAATGCAATCCAAAACGTTATATCAGATGTAGCGAGGGAGTGGATTAGAGACAGACAGATGAAGAGAAAGTGAAAGCCAAGAGGCCGGGATTGATGAGGTAGGCTGACTCTGCACGATAAACACATTTTTCTTCACTTATGCAGACCCATATCTGTCCAAAATCAGCGTGCGTCACAAGGCCTTTTGCCCTTATAAATGCGCACATAAATTCCTCCGATCCATGAGATAGATTCCGTGTCTACACCTCTCCCCTCTCCCATTATCCATCCCTCTCTTTTTCCCACAAAACTCTGCCTGCGCTGTCGGGAGTGCATTGACTGCCTGTTGACAAATAGAGCAAAGTTGGGCATGCTCAGCTGTCAATGACTCATTTAGAACAACAGCATAATTATTAAGTCAATTGTGTCAGCTATTAAAGGCATTAAGCTGATTTACATGCTAATTAGGCTATGCATGTATATCACTGTAATGCTGTTTAAAGAGCGGAGCTTGTATCTACATCTCCTCCAGTTGCTGAAGCTGTTAGTGTATGTTATAGTGATGAATCAACAGTGAACAGAAGTACAAGTAGACCCTCACCAAGGCACTGGCCCTCTCTGGACTAAGTGCTTTTGTTCGAAACATTTCACCACTTGATAATTGATTTCTTGGTTAAAGGGGAGCACCCTTAATCGGACTTTATCTGACTTTTCTTTTTCAACTGTAGATGGCAGATGTGAAACCTGTTCCCCCCTCAACCGGCCTTTGTTCAGTCTCACCTGTGTCTCCTCTGGCCTTCTTCTGTCAGATCAAAACATGTACATAGCATCTAGTGGTGTAATGTGAATTTTAAGACCTCAAAAATCAGGTACAGGTACTTTAAGGTTTAGAAAGAGGTTGTCGTGACAGACTTGAATAGCATTCCTGGTCGCACTAGTGTATCTCAATGTCTAAACACATTGGATAAGTAATCATCACAATATTCAAAGGAAAACCTGTACTTGTGAATAACTAAAATAGCTTATATAATATCATTCTGTTAACTGTTAATAGAGTTAACACATTTCACCACCTGGTAATGAAAAACAACAGTACCTGCTCCCACCATCTGTGTTCTAATACAGGGTTAACACAGATTTCACTGATTTGTCCTGTGAACATGCACACATGCTAACATCACGCTAACATGTTTCAAGGTGCTAAGGTGAAAATGGAGCTTACTGCACAAGAAGAGTTTGTCTCTTAATGTTTGTCTCTTGTGGATAATTAACACCTGGAAATAATATAGCCTACCTGAGAATCGTAGAATTTGTCATGTCTCTATTTATCATGTATGCCAGAGGCCCAAAGTACCAGATAGGGATTCAAACCAAGGACCTTCTTGTTGTGAGGCAGTATGCATTAATTTGACAGGGTTTCTAACCTCCCCTCAAACTCAATAACCTCTTCGACAAGTTTCAGTCCGGTTTTCTGCCCTAGCATTGAAACAGCTTTGGTTAGGGTCACCATTGATCTCCTGAGAGCAGCAGACACTGGTTCACCATCCCTACTCATCCTCCTGGATTTTACATTGTCTTAGTTTGATACGGTTGACCACAATATCCTCCGCCATCATCAGCAATGCACCATTGGACCTTCAGAACAAGCACACAACTGGTTCACCTCCTACTTGACCAATTGTACCGAGCATGTCACCCTGGGAAAGGCAAAGTCACACACCCACAACATCACCTGTGGTGTCCCTCAGGGTTCGGTGCTGGGCCCCACCCTCTTCACTCTACCTACTCTCCCTGGTCAATCTCATCACCAAGCATGGTACATCCTACCATTGCTACGCAGATGACACACAGCTCTACTTATGGTCTACCCCCACTTCTTCCACTCCTCTACCATCATCCACACTAACTACCTGCCTGGAGGAGATAGAGGCGTGGATGAAGCTAAACTTCCTTCAACTTAACAGTTCCAAAACAGAAGCCATCTTGGTTGGCACATCTCATCAGCTTCGTTCTTCCACCATCACCAGTATCTCTTTCTCCGGTCAAACCATTCCTCTCTCGGCATCTGTCACCAACCTGGGTGTCAAAATGGACTCACAACCCTTTGACACCCACATCAAACACCTCTGTAAGACATCATTCTACCACCTCAGGAACATCGCAAAACTCCGTCCAACTCTTACCCTTGCAAATGCCGAGAAGCTCGTCCACGCCTTTATCTCCTCCAGGCTGGACTACTGTAACGCACCTCTCAGCGGGATCTGGCAGGAGCATCCAGAGACTGTGATATGTCCAGAACAGAACTGATCATATCACACCCATCCTGAAATCCCTTCACTGGCTCCTTATCCCGCTCAGGATCGACTACAAGGTCTCCCTCCTCACCAACCAGTGCATCCATGGATAATCCCTCCAGTACCTTAAGGAACTCCTCACTCCCCAGACCCCTTCACACACCCTCCGCTTTGCAGCCACGAACACTCTCAAACCCCCCATGACCAAACTCTGCACCATGGGTGATCGAGCCTTTTCCGCTGCAGCTCCAAGGCTCTGGAGCGCACTTCCCGACCACCTGAGAGCCCCACAGTTTACTTCTGTTTTTCTTAAAATGTACCTTTTTACCAAAGCATTTTGTTAATTGTATTTTAGTCGTTCTATGTTGTCACTGTAATAGTTTTAGCTTGATGCACTTTTATTCAATGTTTTTTACACGTAGCTTTGACATTATTTTATGTAAAGTGCAATATAAATTAAATTGATTGAAAAAAAGCTTTTTAACATAGCCACTTAAGCAATTACTGCATACTCTTCCCACTTTCCTTCATTCTGCATTCACCTACTGAACTATTCAAAGTTACTTACTGTCTATGAACAGTGACTCAGACGCAGAGGTGGGTAGAGTAACCAAAAATTGTAAATATTATTGTAAATAATATTAAGTAGAAGTACAAAGAAATTACTTAAGTAAGACTAACTTAAAGAGTAACTAAGAGTAATTTAAAGTTAATGTAATGCAGAAAATCCACTATTTTTGAAGGATAGACCACAAAAAAGGCATTAATAATGCATGAATAATGCAAGAAACCACTTCAAACAGGCCCTAAACAGTGACTTTAAGGGTGACTTTAACATGTTACGCAAACAAAACCACGTGTTTGCAAGGCTCACCCCTGCAGATTCTACGGCCAGCTGCAGTGGCGCACCACACATTAGTTTTAATGTGCACAGGTTCGGGTCGGGTCCCGGTATTTGAACCCATTTGCTCAGAGCCACGTAAACATTCATTGGTTCAGGGGACAATAGTTCTGCCAGGCGTGTGCATGGAGCCTCATTAAAATGCAAAAGGCGGCTGCCGCGGTCACCTGAACCGTCGGGTGGTGTGATTGATCAGACTGCACTGTGGCAATATTGTGGTTACAGCGACAGCCCTGCCCACTGCCCTCCTCTGACATGCTTCAGCCTCACGACAGGCTGGTCTTGACCTTTCTATGTTTTTTTTTTTAACATTTTCTCAGTGGGACTATCCTGGTTAAATAATAATAAACAAACCAAAGAATAGTACATTGGCCTTGACCCATCCACGCACATTCCATTATCCATTTATTTTGGAAACACAGACCCGTAGCTTGTCAGACTGTCCCTCCTGCATTGTGACGAGAAGCTTACACCAATGACGCAGTGGAGCTAAGTTTATGTTAGGTTTAACCCCATCTAAAACATTCAAAGAAGAAAGACAAGAGAGATTATTCAGTTTTACTCGCGAGGAGAACGGATTGAGACGTGCCCAGAGATACACTCTCCAACCCGCTCTGAAGCACGGCCCCGTCTCCTCACTTTTATTTACATTAGGATGACCCTGGTTACAAATGGGTGTCGCTGCTCTAAGGGAAAGGAGGAAAACAGCAGCGATACCAAGATATGACAAATAAAATAAAACATAATTATGCATTATTGATCAAGGTCGGACAGTAGGCTGAGCGTGGTGACCACGCTGGAATTTGAGCACATTCAGTTCATGTTTTGCCAAAATCAAACAGCTCCTGTCGCATAGGCTGATAAGCCTGGCTCCTGCCAGGCATCAGCTGCACAGCAGTCAGTGGAAAAGTACTGCACACAGTTTTCAAGCACAAAAGAGATTATTGCAAATACACAAATATCTAACACATGATTAAGACAAATATGGGATAATATACATAATTATTCTAACATTTCCCTCCTGTTTATCACATATTTGCTAGATAAAATCATTTATAACCACTTCTTTCGATTTTCAGCTACAAACTCATAGATAAACAAAATAAGCTTACACTCGGAGGTTTATGTTATTTACATAGGTGTGTCTTTTTTGTCTCTGAACAATGTGGCAAAAGCCTCAGTGGAGTCCTCAACGTCAGAGTCACCATCAGCCAAAAGATGGATCTGAACTGCCCTGTCCTCTGGACCAGGGGTTATTGCTGTGGTGATTAAACGGTTGACTAAACTACGGATACAGGGAATACAACAGCATCCACACAAGGTCAATATTGCGGCGAACACGGCTACTGAGATCAGTATTGAGCTCACGAGTGCTTTATATCTGCCAAACACCCCCAGCCAGTCATCCCACATTGATTGGTCGATGCCAGACTGCTCCTTCATGCGCTTGTTGAGGGTACGAAGACCCTCTATTGCTTTGGTCAAGCTTCCATCGGATGCAGTATTATTCGGGATAAATGTACAACACTGGCTGCCAAAAATCGCGCACACGGACCCTTTCTCTGCCAAGACCATGTCCAAGGCGATGCGATTCTGGAATGACATCAGCAATGTGGCTGCTAACTGCTCGTGCACTGCCTCAAAGCCTGCCTGTGTCCAGTTGCCCAATTTCTGTACGTTGTAGTGGATGTAGTTTATTCGGTCTACATTTTTGTTAGGTGTGATTGGAAAAACTGCTGCAATTAAAGGTATGTTTTCAAAACCTGTTGCAATCTGATCTGACAATTTGTATTCATTGGGAACTCCTCTGGGCACTCCTATTGCGTCAATATAAGTGGGATCACTATCTCCTAGCCACTTAGAAGCTCTTTTGTCTCTATGCCATTCTTGTGGTAATAAACTCCTTGTTGCTTGTAATAAATCCTGGGCCGAGAGGGGGTGTACCGTCGCAGGCAGGAGTAAAGACACTAGGGCACATAGACCAGTCACATCCTTTGGTAATTTGTCATACAACTTATCTTCCCCACACCACCACCATACATCTCCTCTCGATACAGGTGTAAATTTGCCTCCCACATGTAACATAGTATAACACCATTTTAAGGATAGGTTACCTAATATCTCCCCTGTGCCTGTCATATTAATACATGTATAATTCGCCACAAGAACATTTTTGTCAAACAATGGTTTTCTCTTTTCTAGGGGTGTGAGTGGATAAACTGAGTCCCAGAATGTACAGTTGGCTTGTGGAACAGTCTTTTGCATAACGTCAGTTACACAGTCTGGTGACATTGTCGCTGGTACCACACGAAGTATTGGTCTGGGCCCTAAGCATACAACACAATCAGAATTTACAGCCTTTGCAGCTTGTTCTACCAGAAGCAACCAGTTGTTGCTTTGTCCTGAAATGCCAGTAGTGATTTGGAACCATTCGTCTGTAGGTAGTGGTCCATTAACAATTTTGATTTTCATTTTTGTCCTTGTTTTCGGTCCTAGGGACAAGCTGTCAATGGGGGTGTCTGTTTTAGATGTATTAGAGTTACCTTCGGTAATATTAGGGCATATGGACAACACAGTACATGGGTCTTCTCCACTCTTGTGTACACATAGGGCAAAACTAAAACAGGAGTGATCATCATAATGTGCATAATTTATTCCCCGTGATGGTAATGGTAAAGTCGTTGTATTAAAGTGCAATACCAAAGTTGGATCCCCATTTATCTTTTGCTTTCCCATAATTAGAATTTGAGACCAATTTTTTGCCATAGGGTTCCACCCATATGAATCTTTAGCCCATGTGGAATCAGTAGTGGAGAAGACGTCTCCCCATCCCCCTACGTACCGAGATGTGCATAGATAAAGTTGGTAGTTGTACCAATCTCTGGCCAGATAGGGTCCTATCTTAAATGTAGACATTGAGATCATTACAGTGCTGATAAATCTTGGGGTATTATAACATATATATGTTTCGTTAGTTGCACCCCCAGTTCCTGTTTTGCATGGTTTAGTGGGTATGGAGGGTTCAGTTAATTGTTCCATTCCAAACCCTCCCATCACTCTCCGTTTAATTCTGTGCCTGGGATAAGTGGAATTTAACATGTTTATTTCATTCTCTGAAATTTGAAGTAATTTGAGATCTGGTATTTTGGCGTGAAGTTCTGACGTATTGGTGATCGAACTGGTGGTGCTTTGAACTTGACTACGCTTAGGAGACTCCCAAAGATACCACACTGATAAGAATGGAACCACAAATATAAGGATTAATATCCAGCACGTTATTGCGGCTTTAAGCCATGGAGGTGTCATTTTGTTTGAGAGTGTTATCCTTTACTGATATAACCTTCTTACAGTGTGATAAATGCACCCAGGTTGATCTTTCTGCTATTTTAACTGCTGTGGGTGTAGTCAGTAGTACTTGGTGGGGGCCTTCCCACTTGGGAGAGTACCAATGCTTCTTCTTAATGCTCCTTATCAGCACCCAATCTCCTGGCTCCACTAAATCGAGGTTTACCTGGGAAACAGAAGGGTACTGGCTCAGCTCTTTTTGTTTCTGTTTTTCCAAAACTCTTCTCATATAGTCTGCCAGGGTAGAATCTTCATCTACCTCCCCCTCTCTAAGTGTGTCTAAGTGTCTACTACGCAGCTCCAGATAAATGGGCTAATGCATTTATATTGGCCTACATCTCCTAAATGACAGTACACCATGTCCTCTTTCCGCTGGCCCTCGTCCCTTAAGGAGACGTCGTACTTGTTGATGATTAAAATAAGGTAAATGTCAGCGCACTACATTCGGCGGTGGAGTGACTTGTGGGTATTTTATCAGAGGCGACGCTTGTGGGCCATTTGTCGTGCCCCTTCCAGCCTACTAACTAGCTACGGTGTTCCTGTCAGGCGTCCTTCATGCTTCACAGCACTTTGCAAGTCCTTCCTGGCAAGTTGCGAAATCCAAATAAACAGAAAACATAATGTCAAGACAGCGGAGACTACAGCGCAGTGTAAATAGCATCGGCGCATATAAAAAGGAGCGTATAATAAATCCACTCTCGGCTGGATCCTGCATGTACTTGTGAGTGAGGGAAATGAACCGTGCACGAGGCGTTTGCAAAGTATATCTTGTTACAGTGAATCTGCTTACTCAAACATGGCACTCGGAGGCAGCTGACGTGGTGCAATGTTTGAAGAGATTTCTTTGAGAATGAAATATTCAAAATGGAGGCTAAACAATTCTTACTATTGGACTGTGCAGTAGTGAGTTAGGAAAAGTAAGAGAAAAAGAGTATGAGAAAAATCTTCATGTTTTTTGTTCAGTGATGGCAAAGACGCATGGATAAAAGTGTCATGCTGTAAAAAGTTCTTTCTTTGGAGTCTCTTTATTAGAAGTGGTTATTGACCTTGGTCTTGGCAAAAATACTGGACACACTGCAGTCAGGTGGTTAAATCCTGGCACGCTGACAGTAGTAGTAGTAACAATCTGTCAGATTTTTTAAATTTTTTTATTTATTTGATAGGGACAGTACATATTTTATGCATGTATTTATTTATTTATTTCAGGGACAGTGCATATTAATAAACATTTCTGTAAATATGCCAGGGTTAGCCCAAAGGCTGTTTTTCACCCGCAGTCCCCAGACAGAAGGTAAAAGCCGCCCTACAAGAACAAGAGTAGGATTAAAAGTGTCCAACACAAAAGTACAATTACAATAAATATAGTAAAGCTAAAATGTACAATGTAGACACAACAGATCAGCAGTCAGGCAACAACAGACAGGTACATGAACACACACAAGCAAACACATACACACACATGGCAAGATGGCAGCAGGGGGGCAGTTAATGTTGACAGGTCTGATTGTCAATGAGCCATTTCTTTAACTGAGTCTTAAAGAAGTTGTATGTGGTTGAGTTTCTGATCAATATGGGGGTGATGTTCCACTCAGAAGCAGCTCGAACAAAAAAAGCAGTTTGACCAAAAACACTCTTCCTGAAAGGAATGTGTATTAATGAACACATGTAAATAACAGTGTAAATATGTCAGATTATAGCAAAGACGCTCATTTCCATCTGTTGTCCCTCGGCAAGTGACACAAAAAACACTAACACATTACAAAACAAAATAGAGAAATAAAAGTCTAGTTAAAAGTGCTCACAGACTTGGTTATTCTTCATCCACAGTTTAAGGTGCAGTTTAAAAGTGGACAGAGATGGACATTCTCTTATTTGACAGAGAGCACAGTCTGTCCAAATGTGGTACATCTGTGTGGTACCTCACAGTCCCCCCGAGCTATGGCCCTAGTGCCCGTCCCTCTCACTGACTTTGGTTTTATAACGTCCTTTAATGGAGGAGGAGTGAGTCCATTTGCACAGTGGCTGAGTGGCCAACAATCTCACCTCACAGCAACAAAGTTCCTGGCTTTTCTGTGCAAAGATTGCATATTTCTCCCTGTGTCTGGGTGGTTTTCCCATCAACCCAAAACATATGCACAAATCTTCCATGTAAAATCCTCCAACTGAGGCAGTTCTGACCAGGCCTAGCTCAAGATCTTTAAAAGTGACAGGAAACTGGGAAACTATATAACCATATTTTGGCAAAAAGTTCAAATTAAAGTATGTTACTGACTCATGGTTAGCTTAAAGTGAAGGTGCTTTATTGTCCCTGTAGGGAAATTTTTCCTTCGCATTTGACTCCTTCAATACCGCTGTGACCACCTGAAGGAGCAGTGGGGGAACATGTCCAGATCTTAAGACTAATATATATTAATCTATTAATGCTTAAAAAATGAAAGATATGGAGATAGACAGTATTATAAAATACACTTGTAAACTGCTGTGTATTTTGTGTATTTTATAGTATTGTCTATCTGCAAGGCAAGGCAAGTTTATTTGTGTACCACAATTCGTACACAAAGTAATTCAAAGTGCTTTACAGAATAAGAAATACATTAAAATCACAATACAAACAAATCAAAACATAATCATCACGAAATTTTAAAATAGAGATGGGACTTTAAATTAGAGTGAATTAGAGGGAAGAGAAGAGTGCAGAATGAGAAGTGAAAACCTTTTTGTCATGTGCACAGCTAAAGAGAACTGAACAGAATCTGCATATCTTTAACTCTTTATTCCTTAATAGAGTGATATATATTAGTCTTAAGATGACACATGGATAATAAAAATGTAAAATGTTTTTCACATGCTTTTCTTTCTTTGTGTTTCCAGAGACAAGACCCAGTTGCTTGGGACGAATTCTTCGCCAACACCTCCAGAGACGCTCTGAACATCCGCTACACCCTGTTACCTTACCTCTACACGCTGATGTACGAGGCCCACACCAAGGGGAGCACCGTCATCCGGCCCCTGCTCCACGAGGACGTCTCCTCCGCTAACATCACAGTTTCACATAATCCAATCATTTGCTTATTAGCGCGCTGGATCGTCTTCCTGATCGGCCGGCGAGATAACCACATTTCATACTGCATTGCCTCTCATTACCATGCGGAGTTGCACATGAGCTGGTGGCCGGACTAAAAAGCAATTTGGGATGTGGCTTTCATTGAAGTGCAACATTTTTAGCATCACTCTGTTTTAATGCTTGGCTAATTTCCCATCAAAGCTGCTTTTATTAGCGACAGATGTTAGCGAAACAGGAAAAAGTAGCTGCTTTATTTACATTTACATACTCTTCCCCCCTGACCGATGTGAGTTCTATTTGCCTGGTGTAATTTTTCACTGAGAAGGAGTTAATAAAAGGGGCATGAAACATTTATACATGGATTAATTTATTCAAGAGGCTTTTAGAAGGCTACAGATGGTATTTAAGGAACTGGCAAAGGCATGAATGGCACCGATATTTGGCTAGGATCTTAAGAGCTTTTAATTCTAAATGAGTATTTGAGCAGTCTGTTAGGCAAAGGACACAGGAGAGTCCACGTCACTGCTGTTTATAGTAAGAAATTGGTAGTAACATGGTTTGGGTTTACTGGAGTAACTTTGAAGAAATTGTACTTTTAAATTCCACTTGAGTAATATATGTTTGAAGTAATTTTACTCTTCTCTGAGGTTTTTGTTACACTTCTTGATGTGAGGAAGGCTGCATTAATCCCAGTTTGAGTGCAGATTAGTACTATAACTTGGTTTTAGTCCTGGTTTAGCCCTTTTTTAGTCCTGGTTTAGTCCTGGTTTAGCCATGCTCTAGTCATGGTTTAGTCCCAGTTTAGCCTAGAAGAAGTATGCACACCAAATACTTGTATAGTTTTATATGAGTGATTGTTCAATGCTTTATACTTTTGCTTGAGGAAAGTACTTTTACCCAAGTACATTTTTGGATCCTCGATCTACCTCTGTTATTTACGATATAATTTAACTGCTGTTTTCCAGGTTTGTCAGTGATAGAAACACATGGGACATCCACACACAGTTCCTATGGGGACCAGCATTTCTCATAACACCAGCCTTGGACAAGGTTTGCACACTTTTTTATTACTTTTTAAAACTTTTTAAATTGTAAAGTATGAAGTAAAATTATATTGAATTGTTCATTGACTATACAATTTTGTGATCAACAGGGCATCAGAGAAGTGAAGGCATATGTCCCTCATGACCGCTGGTACGACTATCACACGGTAAGGGCTTCCATGAGTATAGGGCCTGACCTGAGCAGGAAGGGCAAAGAAATGGGGCAAATTTCTGAAAAAAAGGATTAGTTGAAAAAGAGACAGCAAAAAATTAAATAATTAACAGGGTCACCGTGGGGTCTTAAAAGTCTCAAAAAGGTCTTAAATTTCATGTTCCTAAATTAAGGCCTTAAAATGTCTTAAATTATGTTGTCCAAATCTGATTTTTTTCCACAAAGGTCTTAAATCTAATTAGTCTATTTTTTTGTATACTCAACCGGGCTGCAGGGCAATGTGAGACAAGACAATGGGAAGTTTAGTTTTTCTTGTTAGAATATTATAAATGATTTTTTGGCCATTTTACAACCAATGCACACGACTATAAATGAGTTCTGAATGAGATTTTATAATAAAAGTATTTTTTGTTATTTAAAGCAGTGAGTAATGGTCATTATTAGAATTGGAGCTGGTGTTTTTCTCTCTCATAATGGGTGCGATGTTGGTCTTAAAAGTGGTCTTAAAAAGGTCTTTTAATAGTCTCAAATTTGGGGTAGTCAAACCTGGGGATACCCTGAATCAAACCAAATGAAAACACAACTATAATTATAAGCAACATGTTCATTTGGCCCTATAATAAAGCAAAAGGGGTAGCATGCAAATCTAGAGATGAAAGTGTGTAAACATTTCTCCAAAAATCTTAAAATCTTTGAACTTTATAATTGTATTTCCTGGTTTGACATGAGCAGCAGATATAGCAGTTACCTAGGGTGAAAATGTGAAGAAATTGCCTAATAAACATAAAAGAACTCCTAAAACTCCTTTATTTTAAATTAAATTAATGTTAAAAAATAAAAATGTGTTCCTTGCAGATAATTTGTTCTTGTATTTTGGATAGAATGACATAGGTAGAGGTATTTTGTGTTAGAACTCACAGCTGCCTTCTGTATTTATGTGCTTCTTCCCACAAACTACCACTTAACCAATGTAAAGGGTCCGTCAAATGCTTTTCTTCCTGGAGATGTTATTACCTTGTCTGGAATGTTTCATTGTGTGTGTGTGTGCACGTGTGTGTGTGTGTGTGTGTATTAACCCTTTCATCATCATGGAGACCAAACCAGACCAAGTTACAGGTCAGATCTGTGGAGAGGCGACCCTGCTCACAATCAGAATACCTGTTTTTCTGGGTATTCTGAGCAGTAAAACCACCTGTAATTTAATAAATGTAATGTAGAGCTGTTTAAAGTCATGCTGTGGAACATTCCTGGCAGAGCAACGGCATATCCATAGAAACAAGCAAGTTACATAGTGCACCTTTAATGAGTGATTGTTTGATGTGCCAGGTGAAGTTGTACACACTGAGGTGGCCCGTCAGACGAAGGCTAAAAGCTATAAACAAATGAACAAAACTGTACAAAGTGAATGGGTAATTTTGTATTAAAATAAACAACACTAAAAGCTTTTTCTCACAGTGACGATCCTGATTTGAATAATGCTATTAATGCAACACTGACAAAAACAAGCTTTCAGGGCATTGACTTGTATATTAGCACAATTGTGAGTCACTGACTTTTTAGTTTTAACATCCTTTATTGTAATGGTCAGATGAAGGGAACAGTACGCAACCAGTAGTGAATTTAAAAGCCTTACAGTCATCAAATCAAACTACAGGTATATAAATAAAATAAACATAATACAGAAATGTAACCATTAGGAACAATTGTGGAAGATACTGAAAATGTGCCACTACAAAAAGAACATAGTTAGAACAGTTATTAAATTGCCATAGTGATGTCCATTTCAATATAATTATACCTTCCAAAAATAATCTAAAGGAATCATGATATCACAAAAGCTTAAAAAAAACAACCCATATACACTACAATACATGAAACAACGCTGCCTAATGAGTAGGGCTGTCAGAAGTATAGAAAACAGGACACTAAAACTTGTATCGAAACTAGGTACTCCTTTGAGAAGGTATCCGTACTAAGAAGATCACATTCACAGGACAGAAATGAACCTTTCCTGAAGAGTTTTAGCCTGAATTTGAGCTGTTTCAGAGTATAAGAGCACATAAACTTGTATACAACAATTGACCACTGTGGAACTGGACAGACATAAGACCAGATGATAATATAAAAGAAAGTATAATGATTTAATGTTGAAAATTGTCTAAATAAAGTGTTTTTTTTTATATTATCATTGTGGTATCGGAATCAGTATTGAGTCTATTCCTTGGCATTGAAAACAAGTTTGAAATTTTAGTATCGTGACAACACTCGGGCAACTGATAAGTACAAACTTTATGGTAAATTATAATAAAGACCTTAAACAACAGAAAATCTGGTTATAACAACAACAACAAGGAACATCTGACGTTTGACTATAGCATTAAAGGGGGTAGCAGTGGTACAGAAGGCAGCTTGATAACACAAACAACCCAGCCATAGCCCTCTTCTCTCTCACAGCTGTTAGACTCCACGATTAAGATCAACACAAGAAAAGTACTTTGCAATGGCCAAGTAAACGGAGTGGAGAATCAGCTGCTACTGTGGCATTCAAGTTCCAAAGAATAGTAATATAGAGGTTGTGTGAGGTGAATTCGGGTCTACGTTTCATTAAAATCAATATTACGCAAAATAGACTCTTGTGAGCTTTAAGCCGTGTTAGAAAGTTGTTATCTCGTGAAAAACATACCTGGGGTTGTGTTTTGTTTCATTCACACATGTTTGAGTAATCCTGTAGTTTGTCTTATCTCCAGTCCTCAAAATGCCCTGACCTTTTACCTTTTGTTCATTAGAGATTGGCAGTTCCAGGGCTGAAAATATCCAAATGATTAAAGTGAAGCTGTATGGAGTTCAGAAACACTGTAGAGCACTTCTGTATTAACACATTGCATCATAAGGTGGAGCTGAGTGTTTCCTGTTTGAGAGAAGAACTATCGAGAGCTTGTGCTAAACATGAGTGAAAGACAGAAACACAACTCCAAGTATAATATAAGTCCTTTGTGTTTTTCATTAGGCCAGAGACGTGGGTGTGCGGGGACAGACGGTCATCATGCCAGCACCACTCGAGCTTATTAACCTTCACGTCAGAGGAGGGCATATCTTACCGTGGCAGGAACCAGCGTTAAACACAAGGTTTAGGTAAGTACAGACAGAACCATGTTTTTTAGGAATGTCTGAAGCTTTGCCAAATCTGAAAATACTTTGCTTCTTAGTACGTTTTAGTTGAACTTTCCTTAATATGCAAGTACAGATTAATGGGACTGTGCCTGTCTTTATGCATTGTATGGTCAAAGTTGCTAACTAAGAAAGAAAAACTTAGGTAAATGTAAAACGTTTGCATAGCATTTTCTTATAACTAATGCAGAAGCTACTGACAAGGTAACTATTTTCACCCAATCAGGCACATTGTTGCTAAGAATCATGGGAAAACAACTGCCTGAAACTATCACAGACACTTGAAATGGTCACAGACAAGCCCGGATTATCCATATTATCCATATTTTTCGTAAATGTGTATGTTATTTACTTAAAAATGTTTAATGGCCATGCATAACTCGTCATTAACACCAATTTCATAATAATAATACTGAACAAATCAAGTTTACATGACCCTATTTGGATGCTTTAAGTTATTTTCATCATATTTGCTGGGCTGATGTTAGTTAGTTAATTACATATGAGCAATGTCCTTATTTATGTGTACTATAAACAAGGGTGAATTATAATACCCAGGGACACCACATTGGCTTAATACGGCCCTGGTTACTGAATAAATTTGAGGCAAATAAATATATTTATTTTATTTATAAACAAAAGCCAATGTATAAAGTTTTATGTCATTTTATCATTGAACTGTAATCAAAATTTATTCTCCGTGCTTCAGCAACTTTTGGATTTACATTTTATCTGAATTAGGACAAGGCCATTCCCACGTCAGCAGTGTCTTTTTTTCTTCTATAAACCAGACTCAGAGATAGCGCAGCAGCTAACCCATTACCCGATCAGACTTCCACTATTTTCTTGTACGCGAATGATCCTGATAGTCGATCGGGATAGTTATAGGTGCATATCGTTCCAGCAACAGCAGCATCGGGATCAGGTGGGCCCCCCTCAGCACAGATGTTAATGCATTTGTCCTCACAGGCAGGTGTATATATAGAGGCAGTGTCCTTTGGCTACGTGCTGCGCTAACCCTCTGTACTGCTCCCATTTCAGCCGCACGAATCCACTCGGACTGATCGTTGCCCTGAGTGACTCCAACACCGCACAAGGATCCTTCTTCTGGGACGACGGGGAAAGCATCAGTAGGTGCATTTACTCAGATCAGATATGCACTATGGAGTACAAGACAGGGAGGGCAAATCACTGTTAGAAAGTCTTTTTGGATAATATTACAAGAATTTGTAAAACTGTTACAAAGCATAGATCAAATTCACAAACCTTTTACCATTAATTTAACTGATTCATATGCAGGTGTTTTCATATATATATAATTTTTCTAGGTTTTCTTTCTAAAAATGTATCGTGTTTGGATTTTTTTGTATTATCAAATCCTGTGAAAGTTGTCGGAGCCTATGAGAGATACGATTTGTCATTTGTAGTTGAAAATAAATGGAACCTTTTGGAGAGGCTCGATCTAATATTTTATCTTGAGATTTCATTCATCTCAGCACAGCGCAGTAGGCATGCCAGCATTGTGGTTAACCCTGGGGCCATATGTCCACTTGGCGGGCTAATAAAACCCAACTGTCTGTTGTCGAATGACAGTGAATGTTATTTTAGTGCTACATTCAGATTTGAGTGATGATTCATCTTCTACACCTCGAACGCAGCGTCTCTTTTCTTGCTCTTTTCCCATTTTGTGACATGGCCTTAGGATTTGTACTTGGCACTCAAATTTCAGTCATTGGGGTTGTGCGCTAAAGTCTCTGTGTAAAAACACACTTTTCGATTTTTGTGGGTTTTCAGGGTCCAGACTAGTCTTTGTCTCAGTAAATCGTTGTGAAGGTGCAAGATTCATCCATCGTCAAATCTGTCCAATAAAAAACATTTCAAGTCACCATTTTATGCACGTGTAATATAGTGGGCGTGTATAAGAAGGTTGGTAGTTCAAATTGTGCACTATGGACCCTGTTGGTGTAGGCTTGGGAAAGACAGGCCTCAAGTCCTTGAGCAAGACACTAAATTCCCTTTTTACACTTCTAAACTGTGTGCATGGTGTTTTAATGGTATTAACTACTGTCTCTAGTCATTTTTTGGCTATTGTATTGCAAAATGTAGGTGTCCAAAAATGTGGTAATCTAAGTTTGTTCTGCCTTTAGTGGCCTCTGCAGTGTCCAGTAGTTGGTGACATTACACAGAACTGTCACAGTGTCTCTTCTTTAGTCCTCCAGGCACTGCCTTGTTTTGCAGCTCTGTGTGAAATGTGATTGTGGGTGGGGTTTAGGTGTTTAGTCCCACTTTAGTTTAGGGAAAGTATATAAGAACAAACTGTAGCTCAGAAATCAGCAAGGTTCTTTCCAGTAAAGATTTCTTTAAAAGGTTAGTGGTTCTTATCCTATAACAGGCAATGGACACTGTTAATGTATTTGTGGGCAAGACACTCTCCTTAATTAATGAATTAATTTTTAATTAATCATTTCATTTATATCACGCCTTTAAGATACCCAAAGTGCTTTACAGTTCATTGTTCACTCACTCCACACTCAGTGGTGATACTATTGTAGCCACAGCTGCCCTGAGGCAGACTGACAGAAGCGAGGCTCCAATCTGCACCATCGGCCCCTCCAACACCACCATCACTCACACACACCACTCTCATACTAGGCATTGAAGTGTCTTGCCTAAGGACACAACAGTTTTTGTGACTGGCGCCCCCCTGTGGCACCTGGAATTCTCAGACGTCTCCCATCCAAGTACTAACCAGGCCCGGCCTTGTTTAGCTTCTGAGATCTGACGGGATCAGGCTTTGTCAAGCCGGTGTGGCCACATTAATGAGGTCTGGGAACAGCTGTGGTCTGAGAGGCTGTAGATTCAAAATAACTTCTAGTTTTCAAAGCCTCAATCTCCACGATACATGAGCCCCAGTGATAACACAATTTTTCATGGTTCAAAGCAAAGTCTATTCAACACAAAAAAAAGTCCTTACGTTTAGCTTTAAATCATAACTGTAACATTACAAGTGCAGTCATATGAACCGAACTGGGTTGTGTGTCTGTGTTGGGACAAAGCCTGGTGGGACAGATAGAGAGGGGAACGAGGGATGACAGAGAAGGGGAGTGACAGAAACTATTACAGTAATTCGCCGTGTCGCTGCCTCCAGATCGCCCCTCCATCACTCCTCCTTTATCTGCTCCCTCGCTCCTGTCTTCTGCCTCTCCCCGTCCATCCGCAGTAACCTTAACACATCTTTCTTGTTTTCTTTGCCTCTGCGTGTAGCGCTTTCCTGCTGATATGATCCATTTGTACTTGGGCTATTACAGCGTTCCACAGGCTGTCACTCAATCATGTGTCATTCAGATTCAGCCGCTAATGTAACAGGTCGGGATGGAGCTACAGCGAAGAGAGAATTCAGTTAGCCTCACTCTGCAGACTGTTTTAAACGGTATATCTCATGCAAAGTTGACTTTTATGAGCTTATAACTATAACATTGAAATGCCACTATGGCGGGGCCTAGCAGTTCTGCAGTTTACAGGAAGACAAAAATATATAGAGAAATTAACTGAGAAATCTGAAACATGTCTATAGATATTTTTCGTCATGTTGTGAATCTAATAATATCTAATTTTTCATATCTCCAAAACATTATTTTTTTTTGTGGAAAAGCACTTTTTTGGTTAAGAAATTGTATTTGTTTTGTATTTTTTGTTGTTATCTAACAGTAGTCCATAAACAAGTGTTGTCAGTCTTAAATAGCATTTTTCGTTGTCGTTTCACATTCATTCACTTTCATTATTTGGTGGTAAAATATTTCTCTAGCCACAGCTGCCCTGGGGCTGAATAACACAGAATTTTTACTCAACAATTTAATTCTGTTGTGCATTTATTTTCTATTTCTTTTTCATTCTTACTTGATCCTTGCGGTTCTACAGCTAATACTCCAGCTATTATGAGTAACTCCATACAAGTCTTTTCTGATCTGTAAAGCCTCATTATTCCTTAGCCTTTCTCATTCACTATACATGAATGCGAAGTCTCCATTCCTCTGAGTCTAAATTGCTTTTTTCTTTTGTATTCACAGACACTGCTGCGAGAAACGAGTATCTGCTCACATCCTTCTCGAACCCCATCGTGCACCAGACCAGTGGGTGGAAGTCAAAGGCTAAACGCTGGAAACCATTAGCACATCATTTCACATGCCCAACTTCGTGAAGGTGTTTTGAGGAGAGTTTTCACCCCTTTGAGTTTGAGCAAGGTTTAAAAAGCATGTGTGTTTTTAGAAGGAAAGTCCATTAATTATGTTACAAAATCTCAAAATCTGTATTTTCTCCAAGGGTTAATTATAATTTAGGGAAAGACACGTGCTTGTTTCTCAAAAAAATACACTTTTTTGAGAAACAAGCACCAAATGTTACTGTCAACCTTTAAAATTTAATATCTGTAAAATAACACTAATGAACTAATAAAGCTAAAAGTAAAAGAGTGGAGACACAAGTTCAATGTTTTCCACATTTTTATTTTACTTATTATAATTGATTTGTTGTAGTTACCAATACTTAAAGATGGCCCTTACACAAAAGGAACTTTCTGGAGCTCTCTACCATGTTATACCATTTTACCCTCATTAAAAACATGTTTGAAGAGGTTTTATATCATCCATACAAGTTCGAGTATATTTTAGACTTTATTGTCCCCAAGGGGAAATTCTTTTCCACAACACTGTACTTGTTTAGACAGACATACAAAAACAACACAATAAACACTAAACTAGACCAAAAACAATCAAATGCACTCAGCGGGGTCTCTTGTTAAGATAAGCAATCACTGAAGGGATCAAGCTTCTTCCAAAGCGGGGCCCTCCTGCACTTCAACACCCTGTACCTGAGTAATTTAGTGATCTCTCCTGGGCCCTGTTTGAACCTTCTTTACGGTTAGCAGGACAATGCTATCCCATGTTCAGCCCTTAAGCCTACATAACCGTTGCTCTAGCACCGCCATTGCTCATAAATATACAAAAGCACGAGACAAAACAATATATAACAACTTCACAAACCTGATTAGATGTGCAGTAGTTTCATTAATGAAGTGCATGACCAAATAATGTGACAGTGCTCTCTTCTGAAGGGAGAGTGGCTTAGCCTGGAGAGCAAAGGGAGGGGAGACTAAACTAAAACTTATGATACATGTTAATGCAATGTTTTCAGTGAATATAGTATTTTCCAGACAATAAAAGGTGAAATGTTGATCTGCTTTGCGTTAGCTGTTAATACCTCAAAGAAGTAAAATACCCCCTCTAAATAAATTATGTTATTAAATGTTAGTTAATAATTCATATTTAACTTTCCCTTTTTAATCTATTTCTTTCAGTTCATCCATTTTCAAATTAGGTTTAACATGGAGCTAATTTACATCAACTACTAAAGCTCACATTTGTTTTGCATTGTTCTTTATATTGCGTTCTCAGATTTTAGCACCCTTGATGATCTATTAAACATAAATGCCAACTGCAGCGCCTTTTTATCGAGGGCTTTATGCAGTATTCAGTTACTATGGCTAAAAATCACATTTATGGCTTTGGTGCTGGCAAAACTGAATTTTATGGAGTAAAATTGATGGTGCAATTTTCAAATGGGTACCAAAATGGCACGGTGCAGTCCAACCTCAGCTGTGTTCCCAAACAACCTTGGCAAATGTTTGTGTGGAGCTCTAATATCCTCCAATCACAGACAAAAGGAGCTGTTGAAAATGGCCTGTACATCTGCTCATTCTCCAGCTATTAGGGGGTTTCCGGGTCCTAAACTATTGAAGAATCATTATCATAAAAGCGTCAAATGTGGCTCATCTTTAAAATCGTCTTAAAGCGTGATTGGTCAAAGCAAAGCAATTTATTCAAATTTTTCTGTTATCTAAAAACTGTAAATAACTTTTACAGAAGGTCACCTACATGATTCCATAGAAATAGAAAGTTAAAAACCACACTATGGAAGATTCTTCATGGAGAGTGATTTGGCATATGCAAGATTATATCCAAAAGAACAACATTTCCATGAAAATAAGCAGGCATGCAAAGAAAAGGACGTTTTAGTCATCGTGTAAATTATCTACCAGTGGAATATAGTAAAGGAGAAATTAAATTTTCTCAACTGGACAAAGGTTTTTGATCGAATACATTTCACAGCTCACCCAGGTTGCAGTTTTTTTTTTTTTTAATTTAACCATTATTTAACCAGGAAAGTCCCATTGAGATGACTAATTTCTTTATCAAGGGAGTCCTGGCCAAGACAGCAGTGCAACAAAACAATTGAGAATATTAGAGGACACATTTCAAGCAACAATTTCATAAGACTGTTTAAAACATTTTCAAACCATGGATTTCATTTCCAAACCTTTGAGCCATTGCTTAAACTGTCCTATTGGAACCAGTTCTTTTAATTTCCAGTCTTTTTGTAAATTGTTCCATGTTGTGGGGGCAGAATACTGAAATGTCATCTTACCAACTTCTGTGTGAACACTTGGTACAAACAGTAGCAGTGATTCTTGAGAGCGTAAAGAATATAGTCCAGAAGGGAGGAATAGAATAGAATAGAATGCCTTTTATTGTCACTCTACATATGTACACATGCACAATGAGATTAAAAGCAACTCCCCCTCCAATACAGATATATATACATATACAGACATATATACAGAGATATACATGGAACAATTACACTCAGTATACAATAAAATAAATCAGTAAGCTGAGACACCCAAGACTACACCAGGATATTGCGTTGCTTTAAATACTGCACACAATCATCCAATGCACAGCATTAATATCAAAAACACAAAAGTACTGCACTGTTTCTCAAATATTGCACAGTATTAAATATTGCACTATAACTAAACACCACACATTATCAAATATTGCACTGCGATATACACTGCACCCAGTCCAAACACCGCACTGCACCAAATAAATTCGCACTATATTACGTATTGCATACAGGTGGGTGGAAGGGGACCAGGGGATATAGGGTTAGAAATGTTGGATCAGTCAGCGCATGTGGGAATTCAAAGTGATTATGGCCATTGGGAAGAAACTGTTTTTGAGTCTTGTGGTTTTTGCTTTGATGCGCCTGTACCGTCTTCCGGAGGGCAACAGGTTGAACAGTTCAGATCCAGGGTGACAGCTGTCCTTAATGTTTTTGGCCCTGCTGAGGCAGCGGGAGGTGTAGATGTCCAGCAGGGAGGGCAGAGGACAGCCGATGATCTTCTGTGCTGTTTTGACGACCCTCTGAAGCCTCTCCCTGTCCACCATAGTGCAGCTACCATATGGTGACACAGTAAGTCAGCAGGCTCTCGATGGACCCACGGTAGAAGGTCAGTAGCAGGCTGGGGTCTAGATCATACTTCCTGAGCACCCTCAGGAAGTGTCGTTGCTGGGCCTTTTTGATGATTGCTGTGATGTTCTCAGACCAAGAGACGTTATCGGAGATGAGAACGCCAAGAAACCAGAAGGTGTGGACCCTCTCCACACACTCGCCGTTGATGTTGAGGGGGGCTAGTTCTGTGCTGGAGCTAACTACACTGAAACTAACACACCTATTTGTTTACAGTTTCCGTTCATTACCTAGGTCTGTTGAACTGGGTCATATTTGCATGCTAGTAGTAGTAGTAATTTCAGTGTAGTTTGCTCCTCTCTTCAGGCAGATATAAGGCGGTGTCCACCACCGTCTGTCCAGAGCTGAAGAAGCAGTTTGGATGAGCTGGGAAACGTATTTGATCAAAAACCTTTGTCCAGTTGACAGAATTTAATGTCTCCTTTTCTATGGATACTACCTGGAATACACATTGTACAAAGAGCATATTCTACCCGATTCCCAATTGTGTAATAACGATCAACAAAAAAAACAAGAGGACAACTTTATAGATTTTTTGAGCAACATTTAAAAGGTTGAAAAAAGTTAAATGATTCGTGTTCATTCTGCATAGATGATATTAATATACAAATATGAATAAATAGGTTATATATAATAACTTTGTATTGTTATATTTTTAAAATATAGGTCAATATTTTTACAATTGTATTTGGTGTAAAATATGTATATTCAACATCTTATGTTTTTTTAACAGTGTACATTTACAATAGCTTTTTATGTTTTTAGGGTTATTGTGTCACTTGTATCATACTGTATTATTATTATTACTCAGATATTATCGTCTTCACACTTCACAAAGCTTTATCCTGACAGGTCTATATCCAGGTTTTCCTCGAATCAACCTTTAAATCCTTGGTCTTTCTTCTTAACCTTCTCTACACTTTTATTCTGTCCTCACAGTAATACTTTGTCTTACAGAACATCCTGACCAACACCCCGATTCACATGGGTCTGAATGCTGCTGACCGCCTGGACATGGGCGTGGTGAAGATTTGGGGAGCAGGCAGTGAGCAAATCACCGAGGCATTTCTCACTAACTCTACAGGAGTACTGAGCACATTCCCAGTCCAGCACAACCTCGGCACACAGGTGAGGAGAGCGCTGGGAGGAAGAGGGTGGAAGAGGGCAAAACTCTGACCTGATTTAGGCCAGAGTTCTACACATTATCCATCTGGAACGACTCTCGCTCAAAGTGCTTAGAAAAAGGAGGGACTGCAAAATGACCTATCCAACTTGCACACAGGTAAAACCAAAACATGCTGGAGAGGGAAGATGCTGATAAAGGAATGTAGTTGTTTTTGCAATACAAATGTGTGCATTAAGGACGTTAAGGGCCACCATCACCGTCTGCCGGTGCTCTGTATGTATAATATATACAGTCTGTGGTGCCTGGTGCTTGGGGTCATGTTGCCTAAAACTCCTCC
This sequence comes from Odontamblyopus lacepedii, assembly GCA_034769755.1. Classification (NCBI taxonomy): domain Eukaryota; kingdom Metazoa; phylum Chordata; class Actinopteri; order Gobiiformes; family Gobiidae; genus Odontamblyopus; species Odontamblyopus lacepedii. Next base: position 13,371,179 of record CM068357.1, read on the forward strand.
CCCTGCTGTAGAAGATGTGATTGGACCGACCACTGCTCGGGTTTGTTTTTTGAACTCACAAATATCACAAGAATCCATACTGCTGCGCAAGGTTATCAAAACTCTGCTTTGGCTTCTGAAAGTTGTGAAAAGGGCAACTCGTCACAGTGAATAATTAGAAAGGTCAGAATGCATAAGGTAAGTGAGGAATAACTTTGGACCTCGGCAAACTGTAAAAAGCAGGTGCACAGTGGAAGTTTCCGGGGGGGAGGTCCGCCGCCTGCTTGCCTCTGTGATGATGTTATTGTTTTGTCTGGAATATTCCACAGTTCACCATTAAACGTATCCATCTGGCATTCATTCAGTTAAAGTAGTGAGCGGACCCTTCACCAGAAACTTTACACATTGCACCTTTAAGGCTAAGTAGGTTTAGTTATTCTTAAGTGTTACCAATGTGTTGCTTCACCCTTCATACAATCAGAAATATGCAAAATGACACTAAGGGCACAAATAAATGGCTCATATCAAACATACCATTGACCTCGATTGCCTCCTGGTGCAGACACGAGCCCCTCTGCAGCTTCCTCTTCCAAATCACTGCATTTAACAGATTAATTTTTGAAACGGTGTCACTTACGTCTCGCATTTATTCATATTTCAGGTTTGGCGTTGATGGAGCATTGCAATGTAATCAAGCCTTCACTCCACCTGACAGTGCACTTTAGTAATGAACAGCCTCACTCTCCACTCAGGACACAGGCGCATGTTTAAAGGTGTAAAAAAAAAGGACTTGTGTGCAAAAGCGAATGGGGATAGTGTGAACTGGAAAGAGCAGAAGAAAACTTTATGTATTTCAAGTTTGTCCCATAGATTGTGTATATAAATGGACCCCACGTTCCAACTCTTCTGGCTCCATCGACTCCATAACTGCTGCTGTCAGAGTCGTCATTTTGGTCTTAAAACGTTCGTATTAACCTGCTCTACATGATCCTGGTGTTTTTACTTCACCATGTTCCAAATCCACTTTATTTCAATAGTACATTTAATGAACAAAATAGTTTCCAAAGTGCTGTACATATAAAGATAGTATTAAAAACAACAAAAGGTATAAATGCTCAAATTAACCTCACCAGTCCTAAAACACTAAAACCAATTAAGTCAAATACATAGTCATAAAATAGCAATAAATTAATTTTTTTAAAGTTAATAAAATAATATAGAAATCAAGATATGAAAATTACTAACACACCAATGAGCTGCCCTCTTTCACTGTGTTGTGAAAAAACACAACTCCAGGTATGTTTTTGGTGAGGAAACATTATAATCCATCCATTTTCTTACACTTATCCGGGGCCGGGTCGTGGGGGCAGCAATCTAAGCAGGGACTCTCAGACTTCCTTTACCCCAGACACTTCCTGCAGCTCCTCCGGAGGGACCCCAAGGTGTTCCCAGGCCAGCTGAGAGACATAGTCCCTCCAGCATGTCCTGGGTCTTCCCCAGGGCCTCTTTCCGGTGGAACATGCCCAGAACACCTCCTGACTCGAGGGAGGCGTCCAGGAGGCATCCAGAACAGATGCCTGAGCCTCAGCTGCTCCTCTTGATGTGACCGAGCTCCTCACCCTATCTCTAAGGGAGCGCCCCACCACTCTGCGGAGCATTTCAACCTCTTGTATCCACGATCTCGTTCTTTTGGTCATTACCCAGAGCTCATGACCATAGGTGAGGGGAGAAACGTAGACTGAGGTAAATCGAGAGCTTTGCCTTTCAGCTCAGCTCCTTCTTCACCACACAGCGATACAGCGACCGCATCACTGCCGACACTGCACGCTCCATCCTCCCCTCACTGTGAACAAGACCCCGAGATACTTGAACTCCTCCACTTGAGGCAGAGACTCCCCACCCACCCAGGGAGGGCAATCCACCTTTTTCCAGTCGAGAACCATGGCCTCGGATTTGGAACAGCTGATTCTCAACATTATAACATAGATCAGAAAATAGTCTAAGTATTAAGAATGTAATAACTGAAAATCTTCTCAAAACCAACTTGTGAACGCAGCCTAAACTCTACTTATCTACTTGGGTCCCACTTCTAACTTTAAGCATCTGTTTCTTTCCCCTCAATATAACACATTCTTATCTGTGACAGCCAAAATACAAAGCTCGAGCATCTTCCTAAATAATCATTGGCCAAAAAGCCGAGGCGTTTCAGATTTATACCACCATTAGAGGAGACGGAGCGGATCTGCCAGTGACGCTCAGATTCTCTGCAAGCAAAGTCCAATTTGTGTATGTGCGTGTGGATTGATCTGAGAGCGCAGAGGGCAGAGGGGATAGATCTCACACAGCTTTGGATGAGAGATGACGGACTAAAGCAGGGTGCAGAGGAGACATGGAAAAAGCTATAGTTTTTATCCATTTTTCAGACTGTCATCCGTTTTCTTAAGTGTAGTCTGATAATAACAACTGAAAGGGAAGGGGAGCTGCAGTGGAGCTATTGGAATAGACTGAAGGCAGCTGTTCTCAAACAGATGGCTCGTGATTTGACTTTTTGTGGAGGACAGTAAGGGAAATGCTCGGTGCTGAGAGGTGAGATCATATTATAGGTGCTACTTTTTATTACTATTATTCCCTATTTGTACTTTGGACAGTTACCGTGGGATTTAGAGCTTAAAGGAGACGTACTTTGGGTCAAACATGTCGGGTTCAGCTACAGTTTGAGACAGAACATCAGTGGACTTATTTCTATTTTAAAGATGCACTGTGCAACTTTTCGGGTGGATTGTCCCTCACAAGCAGGTCACAACTTGTAAAACATGATGTTCCAAAAGTCTTAGCTCTGTTTTCCTGATTTTTGGTGAATTAGTAATTTTGTTTGTGTGCTTCCAGGAGCTGATAATAAATGTCACCTCGATACATCAGCCCGTGGACCAGCCCTTCACCTTAACATGGGGATAGACCGGCGCAGTCACGTTTACCACACGGGTCGTCGTGTTGTAAAATGTGAAATGTAATTATTAATTTAATCACTGATTTACACATTCTTTTTTAGTACTGTAAAACATACAGTAAAATGCAATGATGACGCTGTAAAGTTAAAAAATTACAAAAGTTTGTTTCAAGTAAATGTTTTAAAAGTGTTAATGTGCTGTTGTTTTTAGTATCATTTAACATACCTTGACCTCCTACAGTAACAGTCAGTGATGGGTGATTTATTATTAAGGCCAATCTGTATTTATAGCCCACTCCCCACCCCCGACTCACACTTTTATTTAAATAAGGTGGGGTTTTGTATGAATTTTGTGCTGTTATTACTGCTCTCACCCCGTCCCATCAGTCCAGTCCAGATGACCAACTAATACTCTGGTGATCTCATCGTGATCCCAATGAGTTTTGTGTTAAATAAAACTCATTTAAAACACCTCAATAGACTTTTACCTTACTGAGAAGTGTAGAGGCTATCATATTCACGTCAAAGCTGCTCAAACTGTTCTGAAAATGAAATAAATGAGCAGATAAATTAAAGTACCGTAATAGAAACAATGTATGTAATCTAATGTCAGTTTCGATATGAACATGTGAATCAACACTTTTAGATACCTCATTGCCTCAGTAACTCATATTTTAGTACTGATCCGTGTTAATGATCTTTTGTTCTTTTCTGTATGCAGTGATCACTCATTCAGAATATATCTAGTATTATCTTTGGGGCAAGACATAGAGACTCTACAGTTCACACAATGACACAGACTTGGACATACTTTGGATTCCAAGAAAAACACCAAATTATTTTGAATCTAAATTTCCAGAAAATGTGAGACTATAATGTTTCTATCTTCCATTTCTTTCCTTCATTGTACTATTGGACCGAGCTGAAGAGACTCAGATATAAACAATATGTGGCTCCTAATCACACAGTTTTTGGTGCATTTTCGCCATTATATTCCCCCTTGAGTGTTACCTCCAAATAACCACACAGTCATCCATTATTCAGCCGCCAGTAAATGTAATGATATCAATTTAGTCATGGCCGGTGATTCATGCCAAATAGATAAGCGGAGGAACGTAACAAAGTTACGGCTTGTCAAAGCCTGATCCCGTCAGATCTCAGAAGCTCAGCAGGGCCGGGCCTGGTTAGTATTTGGATGGGAGACCGCTGGGAATTCCAGGTGCCACAGGGGGGCGCCAGTGGTGAAAACTGTCGTTGTGACCTCAGGCAAGACACTTCACCCACATTGCCTAGTATGAAAGTGATGTGTGCATGGCAGGACTCCCTTGAAAACTTTCCTGGTAAATAAAGGTAAAATACTGTACTTAAGCATATATTTTAGGTATCTGGAGTGGAGGGGCTGACACTGGTTTGTCTTGCTGAGGATGTGGTGACTGCATTGAATGTTTCTCAGCATGGCATTAAACTTAATCTCCATGAAGACGAGCAGTGAAGTTACAGGTCGGATTTTTCAAGTTATTTGTTTGTACATGTGCAAGGTTTGGTGCACAATTGGAGCGTTTTGGGCAATGGCAAAATCTCCTGTCTAAAAAAATTAATAGAAATAGAAGTTTATTTCTCACATCTTGCTACTGCATAGATTAATAACAACAACAACAATAATAAAATCATATACCATAACAGGAATCACCACTTTATAATAAACACACCTTAATTGCAAACACATCTGGAAAAAATACCAAAAAATTGTTTTATGTTTGTTATGTGTTTTTTTTTTATTATTATTGTAATCAACCTGCCTTTTTTCTTTTTTTAAAGCCCTAATATGTATATTTTTGCTAAAAAAAAAAAAAAAAAGTAAAAGCAAAGTAAAAGCTTTTTTATTATTGATGATTTTTTTGTTGTTGTTTCCTTTTAATAGCATTGAAAAACACAGAAAAACATGGCTGGAAAAACAGGCATTTCCACAAACCTGACTCTTATTTGGCCTCGATGAGGGCATTTTCCATGGACTTTTTGTTTTTTAGCTATCATTTTCCACAGTATACGGCACAAAACTCATCCACCTCCATGGAAAATGTTCTGAAGTGTGGTTTTATCTTTCTATTTCCATGGAATCATGCAGGTGACTTTGCATTTCCAGAAAGTTACATACTATCACTTTAAGGCCCCAGGTCCAACCCAGATCTAAACCAGGACTAACCCAGGTCTAAACTTCTTCCAAACCAGATCTAAACCAGGCCTAACCCAGGTCTAAACTTCGTCCAAACCAGATCTAAACCAGGACTAACCCAGGTCTAAACTTCTTCCAAACCAGATCTAAACCAGGACTAACCCAGGTCTAAACATCGTCCAAATCAGATCTAACCCAGGACTAACCCAGGTCTAAAGCTTGTCCAAACCAGATCTAAACCAGGACTAACCTTTGTCCAAACCAGATCTAACCCAGGACTAAACCAGGTCTAAAGCTCGTCCAAACCAGATCTAAACCAGGTCTAAAGATGCACTTGCGCCTCTGCCTCCCCAGTCTGCCCCTGTGGTCTGGGGTCTGGGGTCTGGGGTCGTATTCATTTATTCTTCATAGTTTGAGAATAAAAATAGATAACTTCAAACACATGACTTTCATGTTGAACTAACAAAACAGAGTACGGTTCTTCTTCCAGCGCTGAGGTAGAGCAGGATTTGGAAGATAAATACATCTGTTTTTTTAACTCGTAGACACAAAAGCTGCAGAGAATTCCCAGACACGTTGTATGGCAGAGAAAACATCCTATTCAAAGCGATTAGACAGACGAGCGAGGTAGAAAATGTTCCCCAGAAGTTAAGACAAACTTTGGAGTATTTACAGCCACAGGATTTGTTGACATTTGAAAATTGAAGATTAAAACAAGTCACGGAGTTTTTCCCCCACGCAGACGTGTTTGGGCAGAGGTGGGAGAGCAGGCAAAAGATTTTACTCAATTAAGTGTAGCGATACTTCAATAAGAGGAACTTAAAGGTGCACTATGTAACTTTGTGGTTGGGGATTCATCACCTGCTTGTTTCTATGGATACTGATGGACATTAAACAGCTCTACCTTACATTTATTCAATTACAGGTGATTTTATAGCTCAAAAATATCTAGAAAAACTGCATTTTGACTGAGCAGGGTCGCCTGTTCACAGATCTGACCTTTAACTTGGTCTGGTTTGGTCTGCATGAAGCTAGAAAGGTTTAATGCCACACTGTGGAACATTCCAGGCAGAGCAATGACATATCCATAGAAAAAAGCAGGTGATGTACCCCCAACCGAAGAGTTACACAATGCACTGTCACGGGTTCATCCAAATATTAAAGAACAAATGATGGCACAGTCGAAAAAACTTCACTTAAGTGAGTTTTATTTGCAACACAGCCCAAAGCGCACAGTGCAGTATTTACAAGTGAGCAAAAATCGCAAAGTAGGAAGCAAAAAAAAAAGAAGTATTTACAGATAATATTACCAGACCTCTCGCCAGAGGGATGCACCCACATGTCACACCAAGGACAGACTCACCTTGCTGACTCGCGCTCCCCTTTATATACCCCTAGCCCCTCACCCTGGGCCAATTAATTAACAAAATAGAGGGTTTCATTCTTCAAAGAAGCAAAAACTAAACTCAGGAACATAAATCAAGTTGGGAATAAATATAAGAATATAAGAACAGTTTGAGAGAGTCAGGACCGCGGGATGCAGACGCGTTTAACCACATGGGGGGATCTCTCCGTGCGCTCTGTCGGCTTAGGCAGGGAATTGACGGGCGCTCTACAGGTGCTCCGTCACATGCACCTTTAAAGCAATGGAGATGTTAGGATGCTAGTAGTGACCCTGCAGCTTATCGGATTGTTCACCTGCTTGTTTATTTACTTTTTACGCTCTTTTGGCTAAAGTTTTTGGCGTTCAATTCCAAGCTCTATTCAGTATCGTGAGGAGTTCAGTGGCACAGTTAAAAAAATCTGCAAAGTACTGTAACTGTTACTCCAACTCCTCCTTTTTTTATATTAAAGATGCACTATGTAACTTTTTAGTTGGGGATCCGTCACCTGCTTGTTTCTATGGATGTGACATTAAAAACTCCACCTTTACACTTAAAACACTCGACCGTGGGGGCTGTATGGACGTGGGGGGGCAAAGCGTTCCAGAGTTTGGGGCCAGCCACAGAAAAGGCCCTTGTCCTCCTTGTTTTAAGTTTTGTTTTAGGCACTACGAGCTGGAGCTGGGCCTCAGACCAGTAACCAAATCAGACCAATAACCAAAATATCATGATATCGTATCGTCAAAGGTCTCACAATAATATCGTGGACCAGCACAATATATCGAATCACAAGTCTCTTCACATAAAGTAACAGTTCTGGTGCAGCAATAGCTAAAAAACAGAGGGAACTACATAGACCATGATCCTTTGCTCCGTTTCAGTGCAGACTACATGAAGAAATAACTGTTCTAAGCACTTTGAAATCTTAGTTCTTTGGATTAAGGCATTTTAAGAGGAAAAAGTAGCATATTTACAATTTTGCCTCCACAAAATCTTGCAATAAATAATCGTACCTTGAGATACATATCGTGAAAATAAGGTTCAGAGAGATTTGCATATTGTTACATCCCAAGTAATAACCAGCCAATAATGTAATAACTTGAGTGAGGGCCGATCATCGTCGCTTGCGGCTATATTACTTATTATTGTATTACATTATTGGCCGTTTGTTACTTTATGGGCTTATTACATTTAAAATTGGCCTAATTTATTACATTATTGGCCGTAATTACATTATTGGCCGTTATTACGTTATCATTTGCTACATGTGCTTTCTCGTACCCGTCTGTTCTGATACTGGTGCATTTTGAAGATGGCGTTCACAGTGTCCAGCAGCTCCTTGATGGCCCCGGCGATGGCCCTGGAAGAGTGAGATGATGATAATAATAATAATAATAATAATAATAATAATACATTTTATTCATTAGGCGCCTTTCTGGACACCCAAGGTCGCCTTACAACAACATAAACAAATTAAATACAATTTAAAACATACAGTTAAAAGCCACAGTTAAAGTGGGACAGTTTTTAACTGATTGATTGTGTTTAATATTGTATTTAATCTTGTATTTTATAGTATTAAGTATTTAGTAATGTTTATATAAACTGTTTGATGCTTTGTCTCATCCAGGGTTTCATTTCAAATAAACTATGTGTTGAGAAAGTAACTTCACTCAAACACTTTCTGACTTTGATAAGAGAAACATAACTTTTTTTTTTTTTTTTCTATTTCTAAATTTCTTTCAGAGCTCAAAAGAACCAGGTTATAATGATGTTCAGTATCTGCTGTAATCCCACAGCGAATTTTCACCAGTATGAATTTTTTTAATTTTTTTCTCATTTTTAGCTTTATGCATTTTAACACTTTTTATTTTTTGTTTTTATTTATGATTTACTCAATTTGTCTGTGCAGCACTTTGGAGACGGCCATGTTTATAATGTGCCATATAAATAAAGTGGACTGGATTGAAGATTTGCTCTTAGCTGCTGCTGCAGAAGGAAGACCTTGAATTTATGCTCTAAAGGCCGTTTGTCTTGAGCAGAGAGGATTGAACCTCCAACCTTTTAGCTATTAAATGACCTCCTCAGCCTCCCGTGCCCTGGAGTGTTGTGGTGTAGGTCGCTTTTGTCATATTTATTTTATAATTTAGTATCTCAACAAGTTCTGCACTCTCAGCTGAAATATGAGAACTCTTTCTGTGTAGAGTAGTGTTGTTACGATAAGATTTCATTGGTATCGTATCAATAACACAGTGAAATAAAAAAAAAAGCTTCTTTACCCTGAGATCTTATACTAGTTCTGATAAAGCTAAAAGTGACGCTAAAACTGTGGAAAGCTCAAACTGTGTCCTGTTAACGTGACTTTTTGCAGTATTGGTACTTGCTCAAATGAGTATCTAGTTTTGATCTTAGTTTTAGTATCAATTAGTATCTGATTTTCGATACTTTTGGCAAACCTAGTGTGGATTTTGCAGGTTATCTTCGTTTGAATCTAGAAAAAAGCCCATTGGCAGAGCGCTGGCTTCACGTCTTGCTCCTCCTGAGGTTGTCCCGATGGTATTGAAGGATGGGTCAAAGAAAACAGGTAGATAGACACATGTACATCCAGTAAAAGTAAAAGTAACCCTACTCCAAGGACAAAAATTGTGCCAAAGAAAAAACAGATCCGCACTGCAGTTCTGTGGAGCTTCCAAATTTTAATTTTAAAGGGGAAGTTTACACATTTGAAGCTAAAGTCCATTGCTAGAGGTGGTCGAATACTGTCAGAAGCCAAAAAACAGCACAGATCAATGTTGCCTCGGTGGAGATCTCACTGTGGCAGTGACTCTGTCAAGGTAACAAGCTAGTGTAGTGAACTGGGCAAGTTCTTAGCGTCCACGTAAAATGGCAATTTGCAGAGAAGAGGCCTAACACCATCCATTTTCTAATCCATCTTACAACAGCCACGAGTCTAACAAAGAAAACGCTCTGACTGGTTCACTCATTAGTGTCTGGAAACATTATAAAACAACTTTATGCTTTCACATGTGCCATGGGAAATCAACAAGCTAATGCTAAGGCTGCTTACACAGTTATTTTATAATGTTTCCAGAGACTAATGACTGAGCGTTTTCTTTGTTAGACTCGTGGCTGTTGTAAGATGGGTTAGAAAGTGGTGTTAAGCCTCTTCTGTGCAAATTGGAGTTTTACGTGGAAGCTAAAAACTTGCCCCCATCACTACACTAGTTTGTTGCCTTGACAGACTCACTGCCACAGCGAGATCTCTGCCAAGGCAACACTGATCTGTGCTGTTTTTTGGCTTCTGACAGTATTCGACCACCTCTAGCAATGGACTTTAGCTTCAAACGTGCTGGAGTTCCTCTTTAATGACACCACAATGTGACGTTTCGGGGTCCAGCCCTGTCTCAACAAGAGCTTTAACTTGTGGTATTTGGGAGCTCCACAGAACTGCAGTGTGGATTTGTTTTTTCCAAATGCAAAAAACCCATTTACCTACAAAGTCTGCCTTATTTACTGTTATAATACAGGTTCAGTGAAATGTGGCTTACTTGATGGTCTGCAGGAAGCGCACTTTGTCTTGGATTTCTTCGGGGATGGTGCTGAGGACGCGTTTAAGAGCGTGGGCTTTCTTATTCAGGTTTTGGAACTCTGGCTCCTTCCTGTCAATCATCAGAGCTGCACAAACCCGAGAAAAACACACACTTCAAACATTTGGGATCAGCGGCGCAAGCAAATAAGGAGACGGGTAAAACAAAAGGCAGAAGCTGTATAAACACAACAAATGTGTTTATAAAGGTGCACTCGTTCTGCCATCTGATTGTCTCCATGGAGATTTGACTGCTTTGCCTGGAATGTTCTTCAGTATGGCTTTAAAATGAGTCCAAATTCAGATCCCACTTACAATAAGAATACATGTTTTCCCAGGTATTTTTGCACTATAACTGAATATATTACAATATATTTCAATAAAGGCATGAATCATAAATTTAATGCCATACTGTAGAATATTTCAAGCAAAGTAATGGCATCTCCATGGCAACAAGCAGGTACAAAAGTTACACAGCTCACCTTTAAACTAGCACTACTATCATTACAAAACCACATGTCAGATTTACTGCGATTGTACGAGATTCCATGAGTATTTTATATTGTAATTATTTTATATAGTCATTTTATATTGTCCAAATTTGCAGGACAAGTTTTGTGGGAGTTACAAAGTCGTCCGATGTGCTCAGTTCACACAGTCTGCAGATTCAAGACTCTCAATTACAGCATTGTTATTCCATTACTGTAATAGAGCAGCATGAATGTGGTTACCCATGTATTTTGTATGCACATAAATTACCTTCCTCTAGTCTAAAACAAAGTAAAGGCATAATAACCACCTGCTCTTGAACTTTCCCTCAAATCTATATGCACATGCTAATTCATCCCAGCCATCAGTCACTGTACACACTGGCCCAAGAAATTCAATTACACAGTGAAGCCGAGAGCCATTTGGAAACAGGGGAGTTCTGAGGTGGAGAAACAGCTCCACCTAGTGTTACGCTTTAACACTGCATGGGTCATGGTGGAAAAAACATCTCAGTTCAGTAATGATCCAGCCTGTTGAAATGCCTCTGAGAAAATGCATCTGAATGCCCGTCTACAGCAAATAAGATCATTTGATTTACTGTTGTTTTCAGTTTGGGGATATAATTACATCTGTGAGAATGAATCTATTAGGAATATTTTCAGGAAAAAAATATATATATAAAATACAAAATAATAATAAAAAATAAATCATAATGTACCATTGACACAAATTATATTATTATGGGTGATTTGTCACATTAATTGCGAGAGCCATTTGCCCAAGAACAAGATAAGATTCATCATAATTTATTTTGTCATTCATTTGCAATTCATTTTCATGTACCGGTAATTATGGCTAAAATCATAAATATTTAGACTTACAAGTTAAAATAAATGGATTAAAAACAGGTAAGAAATAAGGGTCTGTGCTACCACTTCTGTTTCATGGCAAACATGCGTCATCACATCACACACAGTGGGAGCTCACAGATTTCTACCTGAGTCCTGTGAATCAGGAATGTTTATTTTTCCATTAATAAAATGGACTAAAAGTGTTTTTGTCTCCTTGTTCCTTGGTTAAACTTTCATACCTGTTGCTCACTGTGGCAATGGCTGCTATGTTAATAGATTCACTTTTTTATTTTATCCTATTAAAACAAATGACATGGTTTCAATATCTATGTCCTCCAAATAAACAAGCTTTACTGTGGATCTCTCAGTTAAAAATGGCCAAGCTCATCACTGATAATTAGAAATGACTGAATCTCAATCTTGATTCAACAGGTTTTATTTCCACAGGTCTATAGAGTTGTGTGATCTCTTTTTACCTTCAAACTGTTCGTCGGCCATCCGCAGCAGACACTCATGGTAGTCGACTTGTATATTTTCCTTCTGCAGTATTTTTAATAGAATCTGTTGTGTAAGTCCTGGACTGTGTTTTTCTGCCTGGAGAAGCACAATGGAAATGGCATCAGCAACACAACAATGAAATCTATATGAAGACAAAACCGAGTGTTGCAGAAAGTTAAATATATTTTCAGAGAGGAAAGATGGGAGTTATTGTGTAAAAGTAAACCAGGAGAAAGAACGGCACCTCGATAAAGGCTGCTTTCAAGGTCTGTGCGGCGGAAGATGTGTCATCTTTTTCCAGCTGAAAGATAAAAAAAGTCTGTTAAGGTTTCTGACAACTTTAGATCTGTTCTAAGTGTTGAATCACGAGAAATTGGACCTGTATATTATCATGACGAGGTGTATTAGGAAAGTAATATAAACTATTCTTGGCCATATAAGGACAAAAAAGTATTAAAATTAAGTGAAGCTGGTTCAAGGCAGTTCAATGTAAAAGAGTTTAATGCATATTTATGGTATTATACTGACAAAATGTCAGACAACGTTTCTGCAAGATACAGTACATGGCAAATTTCTCTGATCTGGCCAAGATTTTAAAACTTATATCAGGTTATTCATCTTGTTTTCATATTTATTCTCTACTTGTTCTGAATTGGATTATTTCTAGTCCAGGGGTAGTGTATTTTAAGATAACTTGCCACGTAAAAATGTGGCTATACCGGCTTGTCAAAGGCCTGATCTTATTGGATTTCAGAAGCTAAGTTAGTACTGGTTAGTACTTGGATGGGAGACGACTGGGAATTCCAGGTGCCACAGTGGGGCGCCAGTGGCAAAAACTGTTGTTGTGGCACCCACATTGCCTAGTATGAAAGTGGTGTGTGTGTGTGAGTGTTGGTGGTGTTGGAGGCGCCGATGGTGCAGATTCGCAGCCTCACTTCCATCAGTCTGTCCCAGGGCAGCTGTGGCTACGATAGTATATCACCACCACCGAATGTGGAGTAAATGATCAATGAACTGTAAAGCGCTTTGGGTGTCTTAAAAGGCGTAATATAAATGCAATGATTAATGAATTAATTAAAAAATATCTTTCTGCATGGACAGATAATTTCACTACTTTTAAGTCATTTTCTGACAGCTTTTTTGCAGTGTATATGGAACTCTATTTATGGGAATGAAAGTGACGGATGATTTTTGTTTTTTGTTATTTTTTTCACCTTTATATTTTATCATTTATTTTGTCTGTCAGTGTTTCATCTGACGACAATTGTACCAAACCTTTATACTGGAACATCCCTTGTTAAAGAGTGGATACTCTGTAACTTCTGATGTGAGTACGCTGCTATATCTGCTTGTCTTTATTAAACTTAAAGGTGCACTGTGTAACTTTTTGGTTGGGGGTCCATCACATGCGTGTTTCTATGGGGATGTCATTACTTTACGTTCCACAGTAAGACATTAAACAGATCTACTTTACATTTATTAAATTACAGGTGGTTTTATGGCTCAAAAATACCTAGAAAAACAGGGATTCTGACTGTGAGCGGGGTCACCTCTCCACAGATCTGACCTGTAACTTGGCCTGGTTTAGTCTCCATGATGACAGAAAGGTTTAATGCCACACTGTGAAACATGTCTGGCAAAGCAATAACATGTCCATGAAGAAAAGCATTAGATAGATCCTGCACCAGAAAAGTTACCGAGACCAGCGCCTGAAGACTCACCACAAGCTCCTCCGCCTTTTTTACCCAGCAGCAAATCATAACAAGCTATTTCGATCACCAACACTTTTTTATGTAGCGAGTATTGAATCAAGATCAAATATATAAACTGCGATGAACAAAAAATATGACGCAATCCCGGATAAACAGCTTGTGCTTTGAAATGCAGCAGCTGTAATGATGGGAGAAAGTGCGGATCAAAGAAGGTCTATATATGAAATGTCACTCAGTGCTTTAAGAGATGTGAGGCAGCTGTACAATATTCATGATAAAATAATTAGTATTCCACTCCACTTCCTGTATCTACGCCAGTATTTATCACACAATCTTTTTGTAAATAAATAAGGACTAAAATCTACTAATGTTGAGTGTCATAAAACTGCGATTCTCAAACTACGGTACGTACGCAAGCTCCTCTTTTGTGTAGTTCTGTTTTAGACCTGTTTAATCCTGGTTTAATCCTGGTTTAGTCCTGGTTTAGAACTGGTTTAGATCCGTGTCACTTGGAAGACCAAATACTTTCATAGGTGGTACTTGGTTTTGGGCTGATCCTTGTTTAGAACTAGAACAGCAATAGTGTAGTTCTATTTTAGACCTGGTTTAATCTGCTTTAGACCTAGTATAGACTTGGTATAGTCCTGGTTTAGATTCGTAGTACTCAGGACCTGGGTTAGACCTGGGTTAGATGTGGTTTAGACCAGTTTCAGACCTGGTATAGTCCTGGTTTAGATTTGTAGTACTCAGAAGGCCAGATACTTTCATAGGTGGTACTTGATTTTGGGCTAATCCTTGTTTAGAACTAATATAACATTAGTGTAGTTTTATTTAGACCTGGTTTAATCCTGATTTAGACCTGGTTCAGACCTGGTATAGACCTGATTTAGGCCTGGTTTAGATCTGTGGTACTCGAAAGGCCAAATACTTTCATAGGTGGTACTTGGTTTTGGGCTGATCCTTGTTTAGAACTAGTATAACAATAGTGTAGTTCTAGTTTAGATCGGGTTTAGACCTGGTATAGACCTGGTTTCGACCTGGTTTCGACCTGGTACAGTCCTGGTACAGTCCTGGTACAGTCCTGGTACAGTCCTGGTACAGTCCTGGTTTAGATCTGTGGTACTTGAAAAATACTTTTTAGGTGGTGTGTATATTACAAAAGAATATTTTACGAAATCAGCCCACGTAGACTCTTTGTGTAACTTGTATTATAAACGTGTAAAGTTTGCGCTTGTCAAAAGCCCATTTAATCTGTCAAGCTCATTCCCCACTGTGTGAACATGGACTGTGACCTTGTATAATACTGAAAATAGTAAAATATTACACAAGAATTACAAAAGAAATTACATAAACCAGATTATGAATTAGATTTCAAGCCTCTTTTCAGATTTAGATGGTTATACTGTCAAACTGATTAATCTGTGCTGTCCTGGCCTTGTATTTCCTCCCGTCCCCAGTATTTAAAACCTTCCCAGTTTCCTTCAGATGGAGCTCATTCTTCTCCCTGTACAATAGTGGATTTTCAATGGTGGATTTGCGGAAGCCTATTTCTGGCTCCATACTGGCTCCTACTTGCACTGTTCTAATCCAATTGTAATAATGTTCATTTAAAAGCTTTATTATTGAAATTGCTGTGACCCAATTTTGTAAAGTGTCACTATTCACTGTAATTACTATTATTCCAGGCCGTGACTACTCAATGGCTTGGTTGTGATGTATATCTATGTAACCTAGATAGCCTATAATGTAGTATAATATAATGTTCCACAGTATGACACCGCCAAGTAAACTTACAGGTCAGATCTGTGGAGAGGCGACCCCACACATGGTAAGAAAGTGTATGGTAAGAAGCCATGGGGACCAAACTCATATCAATCTGTATAAAAAAAAATACAAGGAGAGTCTGGATTTACCAGGCAACGTCAGCTCAGTGGAGAGGCAATCCCGCTCAGTAAAAATGCATGTTACCACTTCACAATTTGCACTCAAGATCTGGAGATGGGTCCACCCCGGGCATGGCACTGTAAATCAAATGCAAATTGTGACGCATTTTGATTTGGTCAGCCATATTTTGCGCATACATTTCTTTTTTAATAACTCTTTATGATTAGATAATACAAAATAAATCATTATAAGTAGATTTGTATTAGGTTAAATGCCATTTATTAATCACAAAGTCGAAAAAAGTGTCTAGAATCACTTGAATGTGCATTTCGACTACAGTTTTACTCCCCTACGAAAATGTTTAGCTTATTGTCCTCTGTACAGTACAACCACAAGCAGATTATCTTTCCCCCAGTGCCTAATCTCTCAATAGAAACCGCACACACACTCACACACACTCACACACACTCACGCATTGTCACTGTGCCACATAGACCCGATCCGGCGTGAACCAAACATGAAGCCGGTTGCCAGGAAACGTGCGCCCGAGGTCTTAAAAAGTGGAGGATAATAAAAGAAAAGGTTGGTGCGTGTGGCCTGTGCTACTGTCTGGAAGACTGAGGGCACTTAGTTAACTCTGCATGTGTGTTTGTGTTTGTGTGGAAGAAGAAGGCTTACACTCCTGATTACTTTCTCTGGCTTTTTCAGGCTTGAACAAACCTCTGGACACAAACTTGGAATTAACTCACGGCGAGCAGGAGCACAAGGAAACTCAGGTGGGTGGAGAAGCCATGTTATAAAAATAATAATAATAATAATACATTTTATTTATTAGGCGCCTTTCTGGACACCCAAGGTCGCCTTAGAACAACATAAACAAATTAAGTATGATTAAAAGCCTACAGATAAAGTGGGACTGTATTTAATTGATTGATTGTATTCAGTAATGTATTTAATGTTGTATTTTATTAGTATTTAGTATTTAGTAATGTATTAGACAGTATTTGAATTGTTACTCTCCCTGGAGACCTGTGTAGCATGTTTTGGGTTGAGGTTAGAGTAATGTTACTACAAAATAATGTTACTCAAGTCAAAGTACAACATAGTGGTCCAAAAAAAGCAGTAAAAAGTATCAGGGGGAAAAAAACATACTGAAATATGCATAACTCTCTAGGTGCTGATCTGATTTAAAGCCCCAGTATATAACTTTTTTTTGCCAAATACTAGACTAAAATAAAAGTCAGATTTTTCATTATGGATGTGTTTATTGCATTGAAAAACTGAGAAAAACATGTGCCGTTACAGTGAGTGGACTTGCATCTTCACATAATGGACTCTTACGTCCTCATCAGAGTCCATTTTCTTTCTTTTCTCCATGGAAATGTTGTTCTTTTGGATATAATGTAATACATTAAAATGTATCTATAAGGAAAATGTTCTAAAGTTTTAAGTTTCAGTTTTCATGGAATCATTATAACCAACATTTCCATGAAGAAAAACAGGCAAAAATGGTTTGTGGACAGTAAGGACCCAAGTTTTTCCAGTGCAATATAAACACACACAAAAAAGAAAACTTAAATGAAGAGACAACAAAAATGAGACAAATTAAATACTATCTTAAAAAGCAGTGACATTTCATTTTGTTTTATCATTTAAAGTTGTGCACTGCAAAAAGGCCTATCAAAAAATAAGAAAAAAATACCAATTTTGAGGTTAAAAATGCCCAATTTTAAGTGAAATTATCTGCCAGTGCAGTAAGAAACTTCCACTTATCACGTTTTCTTAAAACGAGACAAAATACGAATCTTGTTCTAAGCAGAAAACACGAGTTTCAAGTATTTATGGCAAGATTTTTCACCTTATTGGTTTGAGAAGGAGGCTTAACCTGGCTTGATTTAATATAAAAAGTGCTTAAAATAAGTTGTAATATCTAGATAAAATAAATTAGGATGGAATATCTCGAAACAAGTAAAAAAAACTCACCTTATTAAGTAAAAAAATCTTAAAATTGGTCTTTTAAGATGAATCTGCTTAATTCAAGTCAGTTTAACTATGCTAGAAAATCATTTTTTGTAGTGTGACAAACTTTTTAGCATTTTCCTCCGTTGAAGTATAAGGTTAAGATCTATCATTGTCATTTCTCCATCTAATCCCCGTTAAGGCCAATTTAACACAGCCTTCATGCCTCCTCCTGCTGTTCCTCTCCCCCACCTCACATTACCTGACCTAACTGTGCTTTGACATCACTGCACCCCCCGCTGGCTCCGTGCACTATTTCTGCTCCCCCAGTCTGGCCCTCTGAAAGCTCCGGAGCGGCGGGGAATTTCTTTTGAAAACGCTAAGACCTTTCCGCACGGTTCACAGAGGACATTTTTCGGTTACGCTGCCCGCGAAAGACGACAGCAAATTCTCATGACATTTATGTAAAAAATATATATATTGTCAAATTTCAAACACGCTATTTGAGAAGACTTACCCGGGTGACCTTGGACGTGTTTGATGATTGACAGGAGCGGGGCGTTGCCATGGCGACGAGGAGGGAAGTGGCTCGGCTGGAGAGCAGGATGAGCCCGGATGACTACAGGAAGCTGCAGAGCCTGTTTGTGGTGACAACGCACTATTTTTTTATTACACATAAACTTTTGTGTCTGTTAAGCTGCAAAGTTCTCCGATTTGGCCAAGATTTTAAAACTTATATCAGGTTATTCATCTTGTTTTCAGATTTATTACCTACTTACTTGTTCTGAGACTGCTTAATTCTCGTCTAGGCAGTTTATTTTAAGATAACTTGTCAAGTAAAATTATCTGTCCATGCAGCAAGATAATTTGTCTACTTTTGAGTCATTTTCTGATAGATTTAAAGGGGAACTCCTGCACATTTAAAGCTAATGCCCATTTATAGAGGTGGTCGAATACTGTCAGAAGCCAAAAAACGGCACAGATCAGTGTTGCCTCGGCAGAGATCTCACTGTGGTAGTGAGTCTGTCAAGGCATCAAACTAGTGTAGTGATCGGGGAAAGTTCTTAACTTCCACATAAAACACTAATTTGCTTCACACTGAAGAATCTTAACACCACTTTAACCCATCTTACAACAGCCACGAGTCTAACAAACAAAACGCTCTGCCTGGTTCACTCATTAGTGTCTGGAAACGTTATAAAACCACATTATAAGCAGCCTTACACTTACTTTTGTTGATTTCCCCCTGCACATGTGAAAGCCCAAAAGACTCGTGGGTGTTGTAAGATGGGTTAGAAAGTGGTGTTAAGCTTCTTCTGTGTGCACATTGGTGTTTTAAAAGGAAGTTAAGACTTTTCCTCAATCACTACACTAGTTTGTTGCCTTGACAGACTCACTGCCACAGTGAGATCTCCACCGAGTCAACACTGATCTGTGCCATTTTTTGGCTTCTGACAGTATTCGACCACCTCTAGCAATGGACTTTAGCTTCAAACATGCCGGAGCTCCACTTTCAGTGTTTATATCTTAATCTTTTTTGCATTGTAGGCCTATGTAGCATTATTGTCATTTTACTATAAGAGAAGCAAGCCTAGGTTTACACATTTTTATCTAAGAAAATATTTTTGAACTTTTTAAAAGAGCTCTACCTGATTTTTACAACTAAAAACATGAAAAACAAAAGTAATTCATTTTAAACTCACTTATATGTTCTTAGCATCCTAATTATTCACCGAGATTTGTTTATAAGAGCATTTCACAACTTTCAGAGGCCAGAGTGGAGTTTCACTGTCATGGTGATGTTAACAGCAACTAGCATGCTAACAACACACTTCCTAATACTCTGACATTAAGACGCTTTACAATTATAACACAGACAGAACACAGACTTATTTCGACTTCAAGATCTGCTCATGCAATTTATATATGTACTACAGCAAGACTAATTTAAAGTTTAAATGGTCCAAAGTTTGACGGTTTACTTTCTGTCTTCATATAAACAAGCAGATGATGCCTCCAGGAGAAGCTGCAGGTCAGATCTGTGGAGAGGCAAGCCCCCCTAACAAAAAGAATACATGTATTTTTAGCAATAGAAACGCCAGTAATTGAATAAATGCAGTATAGGCCCATGTGCGTATATTTTCCGACAAAGTGACAACACCCACACAGAGAAAAGCCGATGGAGGACCCCACAGCAATAAAATGTTACACAGTGCACCTTTAACGTCTGAAAACTTGGTTCAATCTGCCGCCTATAAGAACAGAGCGAGTAAACTGCACACAGCCTTCAGAATACATAAAAAGTGGACTCAGGAATTTATAGGACCCTGGACTGTTTCACAAGCCAGGCAATAAAACGGCACCAGTAAAATGTAAGAAATTGCACATTTTACTTGACTTTAAATTATAAGAGACAGAATAGCGTTGAATATAACATTTCGAACAATGTTGTGACAAATCATGTAAAAATGCTAAACAGCTAGCTTGTAAATGTTGCCATGCGGGAACATTTTAACCAGTGTTGTTGACATAGTGACCTCAAATAAAATGGCAGTTTATTGTGACTTGTAAATAGTTGGTGTAGTGTTTGGCTCGATGTCTATCAGCAGAAGAATCTCTACACACCCAAAGTTTAAAGTCACAGGACCTAGCTGAACTTTTGTTTTCTATTTTAATAATGCTTTTATTAAGGCTATATTAGACCTTCTTAAAAATTTTGTGTAATTAAAAAAAAAAAAAGATACTGATTGTGGTCAACATTTGCAATACGAATCAATTTCTTCATTTTTCTTATATTTTTTTGTATTTTAAATTTGTTTGCTGAAATCCAAAGCCTAAACAAACCTTTAGGGAGGATATTGTCACAAACGCGGTAAAAATAACCTCTAAAATAATACGATACATACTTTTTCAGTGTAGTTATCAAATCTAATAACTTCAAGGTACATTGTGTAGCTTTTCTGGTGAGGGGTCCATCACCTGCTTGTTTCTATGGCTATGTCTACCTCACATTTACTCAATTACAGGTGGTTTTATAGCTCAAAAATACCTAGAAAAACAGATATTCTGACTGTCAGCCGGTTGTCTCTCCACAGATCTGACCTGTAACTTGGTCTGGTTTGTTTCAGACAAAGCAATAACATAGAAAGTACAGATACGGGCTCTCAAATGCAGGGAAGTAAAAGTAAAAAATACCCACTGTAAAATGTACCGTATTTTCCGGACTATAGAGGCACCGGTATATAAGCCGCATCCACTCTATTTTTTTTTTAAATTAAGAAAAAAGTTATACAAGCCGCAACCGGGCTATAAGCTGCTGATATTGAGGTTGAGATATTTACTGCAAATACAGAACGATTTTGTACTGTAAATGTACATTTATGTACCTGAACAGATTCTTTCCAAACAGTGCCTTTTAACACGGCAGCAACTGTGCTGATTAAAACAAGGTCAAAAACAGAAAAGAACCGGTACTTGATTACCTTCATTTCTCCTGTGCAGTGAAACCACAAGTCACTTTAATCATCTCAGCTGAAATTGACACCGAGCTTATGTGCAGCAGCACGGCAGAGGTCTGCGCGGGACACAATTTTCAGTCCCTCTCCCACAGTCTTCAGTCCAGCTACCGCCTGTGCCCACGTCGTACGGCCGCGCTCCCGCCCGCGCCCGCAATAAGCTTTCAGAATGTTCTTTCAGATGCACTTATTACATCCATGGTCACACTCTGCACTGTTTTGTGTTGGTCCCGTGGGTGCAGGGCTCTACAGCGGTTTCCTTTCTGGAGCAACATCGATGCCTTCATCTAAAAAATTGGATCATACAAACTTCTTTGTGTACTTTTCATGATGAAGGGGTGAAGATTTGAAAATAATTACCAGTTAGTAAATTGTTGTGCGTGTTATATCTGCTAAATAAAAAGTAGCATATTCTTCTCCATCTATCTTGTTTTTGAAATTCTGGTTAGAGCGCCCCTAGCCGTGGAAGAAAAATCGGAAATTTAGCCGCTCCGCACTAAAAGCCGCATGGTTCAAAGCCTGGGAAAAAAGTAGCGGCTTATAGTCCGGAACATACGGTACTTTATGTTCCGGAGTATAAGTCGCTCCAGCCAAAAAATGCATAATGAAAAAGAAAAAAACTCAATAAGTCAATCTATATCAATCTATAAGTCGCATTTAATTTAATTTTTTTAAATATATTAAATAAGAGACCAAGAAGAGACATTTAAACACTTTCTAACACAAACCATGAACTATAAACCATGCGATTTATAGTCCGAAAAATATGGTATCTAAAAATGTAACTGAAGTACAATAATTTACTGCTTGTATTTCGTTATTTCCCACCACTGGTTTGAGCACTGCAAACTGCTTTACATAAGTTTGTTAAGTTTGTTTTTCACGTTTTTAAGACTCAGTTACAGTGCCCTTAATCTGAAAATGTTAATTCATTATAAAGCTGCTGAATCACTGAATCTCCATTTCTTTAATAGGACTCCTCTGGTTCACCTCGCCCTTTATCCCGCGCTGAGTTCGTGTCGGGCGCTCTGTCTCTGGTGGGCCGCGGCTCCGAGGACGACTACGGCTTCCTTTTCGACAGTGTGGCTCTCAGTCGGGAGCGCAGACTTCTCCTGGACGTGGAGGCGCTGAAAGAGGAGGGGGTCATCGACTGGCCCGGCCTCTGCTCTTTCCTCTTACTTCAGCTCTCGGAAAAAGCTAAACGCCTCAGCCAGCGCGGTAATGTGCCCCGCTGGACACCCCCGCGCTCTCTACCCTCCCCACACCGGGACCCCATCCAGAAGGTGAGCAGCCTGCTGACCTCCGCAAGTGTAGCGAAGGGAGAGAGGACGGGAGCGTGCAGGACATTTTAAAGGCTTGATTATGACTTTACAGAGTTTGGGAGAAGCTGCGTTTTCATTTTATACGTAATAACTTAAAGGTGCAGGTGTAGCTTTTCTGGTGAGGGGTCCATCACCTGCGTGTTTCTATAGATATGTCATTGCTCTACCTGGAATATTTCACAGTATGATATTAAACAGCTCTACCACACATTTACTCAATTACAGGTGGTTTTATAGCTCAAAAATGCCAGAAAAAACACATATTCTGACTGTCAGCCGGTTGTCTCCCTTTTACCCTATAATGAAGTGTTCTACATCCTTTTTTTCAGTACAGCCTGTTATTTCACAATCTGCTGCTGTAGTTGTGTCATGTGGTTGTAATAAAAGCTGTAGGGCCAGAAATAGAGATGAAAAAAAAAAACAGAAAATAAAATTCACACTCTTTTATACAAAACACACAGCAAATATGTATAAACAACTTTTTGGACATAACAAATGCTTAATTTAGGGCCTTAGCTACAAAAATGCAAAATATCAAGTCTGTAAGTTAATTAACAATATCCTTATTGCCCTAAAAACAAAAAAAAGTGTAATCGCTCCATTACTTTTCTGGTCCAGTCATGGAAACAGCTCCTGTAAAGTCCAGGGTCAGAGCCACAGCACTTCTGCATTTCCAGGGTGTTTATTACATTAGTATTTGTTCATTTTGAGTGAAATAAACCTTTCAAATAAAAATAGAAAGGGATGCGCAATTACACACACCAAGATGTGTAATTTTCCATGTATGTGAGAATTAACTCCACTTCGAGCGGCATTTCTATGGCTAAAAGCAAACACAGTCAAGAGGAATCGACCATCTTGACTCACTTCACTCTTTGGCAAAGTTTTGGCCAATCAAAATGGACGGAGTGCATGAGTTTGGCTGAAAACAAAGTTCCTTTTGCGCACGTCATCACGCAGCGTGTGACGTAGGATAATGAGGCAGATGTAGTAGTAGTAGTAGTAGTAGTAATTTATTTTTTTCGAGCATATGATACTTGTAGTACACAGAATATGTACAATGTCATTCAATTTAAATAAACAAGGTTACACAGTAAAAAAAAAGAATGGATATATGGACACAAATACAAATATATACCTATATATACATGCCCGAAAAGGAGTGGGTAGAAGTAAAACTTATTATATCCCACCCCTTCTCCCAAAATTAGTAATGATCCTTATTTTTGTTTATACAATTAACCGGTGACAGTGGTTGGCTGCCAAAACTTGAATACTTGTCCAGTGTTAAGCAAATTACAATAAGACAGGAAAAAAAAAAAAAAAAAAAAAAAAAAAAAAAAAAGTGACATTAATGTACGTATAGTATGTAAAATACAACATGCTTCATTTGTTATATATATATGTGAGCAATGTAATATACATAAATATCAGTGCAAAATGTTTTATTATTATGAGTATCATCATCATCATCATCTGCATCATTTTGCTCTTATATTTAGCCTCTAGTTATCACCATTTATGTAATTTCTTAAAATGTTACTTTTTATATCTGCATGAAAATTGTGTTTATTGGAAGTATTTGATTGGAAGTATTTGTGCTGATGGTATTAACTTAGTGTGAATGGTGTGTGTGGTGCATTAAAAGTGGCAAAGTGTTTTTGTGAACCTGCTGCCAGAGAGGGGCTGCCCCCGGACAACAGGACCACCCTTTGCCTTGTGTCTTCTGTTGTGCATTAAAAGAGACAAGATTTTGGAGGTTTGCTGCGAGAAGAGGAACATCTCCCCACAACAGAGCCTCCATCTGCCCTGATGTACGGAAACCTCTATGTCTGCGCTTTCAGGAAAAAAAGTACGTTTCTATCTTTTACGGTTCGAAAGTTATGTGTGGTTATATAAAACATATTCCTCTTTACCGTATACGATAACATAGGTCTTCGAAGTTTAACATCCTTTTCTGGAAGCCATAAACTCAAATCCTTCCTGACAAAGCAATAACATCTCCATGGAGAAAAGCATGATGGACCCTCCACCAGAAAGGTGACGCAGTGCACCTTTAAAGAACGTGTATAATGCATTCTTGTGGCTTTAATTTTCTTTTAGACATGCTTTTTGTAACTACCCTGGTTTTCTCCGCAAATGAAACAACTTCACTGTTCTCTGTACTCATGATCATGTGTGTAACATTTATTCTCATTCAACAACTTCAACACATGGAGCACAGAGAAAACTAAAATAAAGACAGAGAAAATGTCTCAGGTTGACAAACAAAAGCTCTTAAATAAATACAGAATACAAACAATATATTTACCATGTTCGTCAATACATCACCAGCGGTAGTTAAGTAGCATTTTTTAACATATTTTCTCTTTCGTTTCTCGCTATCCTCTTTTTCTTTTTTCACGGCTACTATTTCTCACTCTCTTTTCACTTCTGGGCAAAGTAAAAGGTCACATAACTCAAAGGTAAATATTTTTTACAAATAAAATATATGGAAATGAATAATAGTGGTGCTAATAGTGGACACATCTTAACAGATATCATAACTTTCTGACTTATTACTATGAAACAAATATACTGATATTATCGTCAGCTACACTTGTGGTCACCTTGGTATTTCACATTTAGTGAATTAAATTAATATCTGCATAATGCAAATATTCCAGACTTCACCCTCATTTCCAATTAGGCATTTAGGCACTACAGCGCCCTCTGCTGTCAGCAACGGGAATTAACATTTAGAAACAATTTAAAGTGGGACACTGGCATGTTTGAAGCTAAAGTTCATTGCTAGAGGTGGTTGAATACTGTCAGAAACCAAAAAACAGCACAGATCAGTGTTGCCTCGGCGGAGAACTCGATCTCAAGACAACGAACTAGCTTCCACTTAACTTCCACGTAAAAAGCCAATTTGCACACTGAAGAAGCTACAACCACGAACAAAACGCTCTGCCTGCCTCACTCATTAGTGTCTGGAAACGTTATAAAACAACTTTATAAGCAGCCTTAGGCTTACCTTGGTTGATTTCCTACTGCACATGCGAAAGCCCAAAAGACTCGACTGCCGAGTCCAGCTGCGGCTCAAGCCGCCAGAAGCAACAAGTGAGAATCGACTACTGACTGTGAAGAACAAGAGAAACTGAAAGCTGTTGAAAGAAAATTGTTCGGAAATGTATTTTTTTAGCGTTTTCAAAAAATATTATTCATTAGTAAATAAATGGTATTAGAAACAACGTTGGCAATCGAGTCTTTTGGGCTTTCACATGCGCAGTGGGAAATCAACAAAGGTAAGGCTAAGGCTGCTTATAAAGTTGTTTTATAATGTTTCTGACACTAATGATTGAGCCAGGCAGAGCGTTTTGTTTGTTATGCTTGTGGCTGTTGTAAGATGGGTTAGAAAGTGGTGTTAAGCTTCTACTGTGCAAATTGGCGTTTTACATGGAAGCTAAGAACTTGCCCTGATCATTACGATAGTTTGTTGCCTTGACAGACTCACTGCCACAGCGAGATCTCTGCCTGGACAACACTGATCTGTGTCGTTTTTTGACTTCTGACAGTATTCGACCACCTCTAGCAATGGACTTTAGCTTCAAATGTGCCGGAGTTCCCCTTTCCTTTCCCCTTTCCTTTCTGAATGAGTCTGATGATGGTTTCTGATCTTAAAAACCGAACTACTGAACCATGGCAAACTCTAGCTCAGTTTATGAAGTTCAAACAACATTATAAAGCAAAAAGATAATCAAAGAACAGACCTGAATATGTATTCTTTCAACACATCTTGGGGTGTCATCAGAAAAATTGCTTGACTTTGAGCAGACACCAAACCTTGCTGACTATGAAAGAACTGGCACAACTCTAGCTCAGATTATGAAGTTCAAACAATATTATAAAACGAACAGATAATCAAAGAACAAAACTGTGCAAAATATGTATTCTTTCAACACATCTCGGGGTCTTATCAGAAAAATAACTTGACTTTGAGCGGACACCAAACCTTGCTGACTATGAAAGAACTTCCCATTATTAAACATTGAGCTAAGGGGGGGAGATGTTGGGGGGTATTAAGGTCTTGCTCATCAAAACGGCCCACTTCTTTTGAGATAAATGGCTTTTTTTTTGCTTTTATCAATTAATATGTAAATTAAGTGTCTTGTGTAAAATGCTAAGTGCTGGATTAGAATGACAGAGCGCCGTTCTTTAATCTTTCAATCCTGATGACAGTGAAATGTGGTGGCAGTTGTTTTGAAGGCGGCAAAAAGTCTGTGACCTCTACAGCCGAAACTGACCTTGTCGAAACACTCTCACATATTAAAAGCTCTATAGGCTACTTGAGTTTTACGGTTTTAAAAAGGTGAAAAACAGAATTAGTTCATTTGAAAACGTTTGTAGTGATGAAAAGTTATTCCTCACTTTCCTAACGCATTTTTAGTTGTTCACAGCATTCAGTTCAAAGAGATTTCCGCAGTTTTTGAGACCAGAGAGCAAAGCAGTCACAGCAATATTCATTACAACTAGCATGCTAACAGCACACCAGTCTAGGAAGTGAGCATGGGTGTGCTTCCAGCTCCATCTACTCCGTCTCCAGTTCACTTTGTATTAAAAAACTGTCTCTCTGGCTCCTCCTTTTGGTCTTAAAATGTTCATATTAACCCGCTCTACATGATCCTGGTGTTTTTATGTCACTCTATTCTCCAATATATTAAAAAATCAGGAGATAGACATAGATATAAGATAATGTTATAGCCTCTGTTTCTAAAGGCAGTGTGTTTTACACCTTATTATTCAGGTTTAAGGCCTGTAAAAAGATGAGAAGCTGCCGGAAGCACATGGCTACTTAAATTATTTACAACAAGTTTGGCTCTGCTCTGCATTTGGCTCCTCATTTTGGTCTTAAAATTGTTCATATTAACCGCTCTACATGATCCTGGTGTTTTTATGTCACTATTTTGTCTGTAAATTAATTCCTATTCCTAATATATAATAATACTCGACTCCAATTTCATGCCTATAACTGCTAGTATCATTGAGCTTCATTTGACTGGAGCCGAACGCTGTGGGTGACGTCACACTCATTTTGTTCACTTCTTTATACAGTCTATGGTTTGGAAGGGCAAAATAAAACAATATATATTAAAACAAATTGGACTTTTCAAAGGATAGAGCACAACAATGTTAACAAATATCTGAGGTTTCATTCATAAAAAGGATTGTATTTATCTGCCACATGCTATGACTTTTTACTGCAAGGCTCTGAGAATAAATGAATGTACGGTGCTATTTTAAACATGAATGAAAAAAAACCCTTATACCTGACATCCTATAACTACTATTTCATCCAAAAAGACAATGATTATATGCATAAATGTAGGTGTAAGTTCCCTAGAATTGGTTCATACTGTAGATCAAATCATAGGAAATATGGCGCTTGTGTTTAGATTGCCAGAAAGGCCCTTGATTGCTGCTTACTATGTGACAGATGGGGCTTTTTCTTGATCCATTGGAAAAATAGTCATTGCCTCGTCACACCAGATGTACAAGTTTACACATTAAAGTCGGCTGCCCAGTGAATAAAGACAGCCCTGCCACAGATAAAGTTCACATTTTTGTTACACTTTATTGAAAAAGTCAATTCTTAAATATTCTTATAGAAAATACAGAAAATATGAAAAAAACAAGTAATGTCTAAGTAGTTCTAATTCTAATATATCCTCGTAAATGTCGGGGATGTCCCGGCCCACAGTTTTGGCCCATGATCTGATACTGATTTTTAAATATTTGCCATTTCCTATTATAAATAATGAAGTATTCCAAGGTGAATTTTGCGCAAGCTGAACACATTTATTACCAGCTATAAAAGGGCCCACTTAAAATAATGTCTGAAACTCATCCAGAGCACAGTGCCACTATATTCTATAATATATTAAAAAATCAGGAGTTAGACATAGACACTGGATGATGTTACAGCCTCTGTTTCTAAAGGCAGTGTGTTTTTCACCTTATTATTCACGTTTAAGGTCTGTAAAAAGATGAGAAGCTGCTGCTGGAAGCACATAGCTACTTAACATAATTACAACAAGTTTGGCTCTGCTCTGCCGCTTTGTTTTCTCTCTTAAGGCTCCGTGAAGCGTTGGCAGCGACAGTGGCGTGCGGAGTAGGGTGACCAGACGTCCCTATTTACCCGGGACAGTCCCAGTTTTGAGCCCTGTGTCCTCTGTCCCAGCAGATTTATCCAAAACCACTGATTTGTCCCAGTTTTATACAAGAAATGACCCAAATTTGAACCCTGCTAACAGTAAAGAGGGCATACATTGTAATTTGTTATATAAAATATGGCAAACCTGCTTAAAAATGACCAAAACACAAAGAAAATGTGACTATACTGACTGACATCCATCCATCCATCCATCTATCTTCTTCCGCTTATCCGGGGCTGGGTCGCGGGGGCAGCAGTCTAAGCAGGGGCTCCCAAGCTCCCTCTCCCCAGCCACTTCCTCCAGCTCCTCCGGACGGACCCCGAGGCGTTCCCAGGCCAGCCGAGAGACATAGTCCCTCCAGCGTGTCCTGGGTCTTCCCCGGGGCCTCCTACCGGTGGGACATGCCCGGAACACCTCCCAAGGGAGGCGTCCAGGAGGCATCCGGACCAGATGCCCGAGCCACCTCAGCTGGCTCCTCTCGACGTGGAGGAGCAGCGACTCTACTCCGAGCTCCTCCCGTGTGACCGAGCTCCTCACCCTATCTCTAAGGGAGCGCCCGGCCACTCTGCGGAGGAAACTCATTTCGGCCGCTTTATCCGCGATCTTGTCCTTTCGGTCATTACCCAGAGCTCATGACCATAGGTGAGGGTAGGAACGTAGATTGACCGGTAAATCGAGAGCTTCGCCTTTCGGCTCAGCTCCCTCTTCACCACAACGGTCCAATACAGCGACCGCATCACTGCCGACACCGCACCGATCCGCCTGTCAATCTCACGCTCCATCCTCCCCTCACTCGTGAACAAGACCCCGAGATACTTGAACTCCTCCACTTGAGGCAGAGACTCCCCACCCACCCGGGGAGGGCAATCCACCTTTTTCCGGTTGAGAACCATGGCCTCGGATTTGGAGCAGCTGATTCTCATCCCAGCTGCTTCACACTCGGCTGCAAACCGCCCCAGTGCACGCTGCAGGTCCTGGTTCGATGGAGCCAACAGGACAACATCATCCGCAAAAAGCAGCGATGAAATCCTGTGGCTCCCAAACCGGACCCCCTCCGGACCCCCTCCGGCCCCTGGCTGCGCCTAGAAATTCTGTCCATAAATACAATGAACAGAACCGGTGACAAAGGGCAGCCCTGGCGGAGTCCAACATGCACCGGAAACAGGTCTGACTTACTGCCGGCAATGCGAACACAGCTCCTGCTCCGGTCATACAGGGACCGGACAGCCCTTAGCAAAGGGCCCCGGACCCCATACTCCCGGAGCACCCCCCACAGGGCACCACGAGGGACACGGTCGAATGCCTTCTCCAGGTCCACAAAGCACATGTGGACTGGTTGGGCAAACTCCCATGAACCCTCGAGCACCCGATGGAGGGTGTAGAGCTGGTCCAGTGTTCCACGACCAGGCCGAAAACCACACTGCTCCTCTTGAATCCGAGGTTCGACTATCGGCCGAACTCTCCTCTCCAGTACCCTGGCATAGACTTTACCGGGGAGGCTGAGGAGTGTGATTCCCCTGTAGTTGGAACACACCCTCCGGTCCCCCTTTTTATACAGAGCAGGCTGACTGACTGACATGTTCATTGTAAATAAGTCATGAATGGGCCGAGTACACAACAACGCACCTGTTTCACAATTTTATTATTACCAGGCACCTCAAACCGGGAATGTCCCAGTTTTTGATTTTGATAATCTGGTCACCCTAGTGCAGAGGGCTCTATGCGCTGTATCGGCCTGATCTTTTCACCAAATCCGATCCACGCTGATACTCTAAAAAGTATCAGATCGGGGCGTTCTTTATAAAAGTACATGTACAATTAAAAACATGAGTATAAAGTGATGTTTACCTGACCCATATCTGATGTCTCTGCTGCTGTTGCTGTGTCCTCTGGTGTGCACAGGTGGTTTATGTGCAGGGCTGGGGGCAGTACCTGAGCGTGAGCAGAGGGGGGACCGTGGGGCTGTGGGACAGAGATGGAGAGGACTTGTCTCTGCTCCACACGCTGCCCCTGCACAACAGCACCGTCCGACCCAGAGACCTGTGGGTCACCGGCCTGGCGCTGCTACACAACCTGGGCAAGGTCAGAGTCCTGCTGCTTATGAGTTCAGCTGAAACTACAAGGAACTTTTAACAGTTTAGTTCACCTGAATGTCATTGCTCTGCCTGGAATGTTCCACAGTATGACATTAAACAGCTCCACCTTACATTTATTCAATTACAGGTGGTTTTATAGCTCAAAAATACATAAAAAAGACATTCTGACTGTGAGCGGGGTCGCCTCTCCACAGCTCTGACCTGCACTGGAAAAAAAACAATATCTAAGTAAGTTAAAATGACTTAAATTAAGAACATTTTACTTTATTTGAGCAGATTCATCTTGACAAGTAAAATGATCTGCCAGTGGAATAAGTGTTTTTTTCTTAATTCAAGCAACATTTGATTTAGTTTCTTATTTTAAGTGCCAAAAGTTGTTGTTTTTCTTATTTTAATTGTAGCAAGATGCATTTTCATATTTTAAGTTCAAAAGTCTTACTGTACTGGCAGATAATTTTACTTGTCGAGTAAAATTTACTCAAATCATGCTAAAACTTTTTTAATCAAAGTCACTTTAGCTCAGGGGCGTCAAACTCATTTTGGTCCGGGGGCCGTATACAACCTACTTCGATCCCAAAGGGGCCGGATCCGAAAACACATGGCATATATACCCTAAAAATAGCAATAAGTCCAAATATTTTTCCAGAGAAACACAAATCTGTTTTCAAATCTTTTTTATTTGATTTTATTTTACAAAATATTATAATATTATGCTTAGGTAGCTTTCACAGCAGCATCACTAACCTCTTGGCTCTGGGTGAAAACAGACGGCTATTTCTTCAGTCTCAGCAATAATTTGTTTATTTTCTGTCTTATCAATTCTCTGTTCAAATTATTGTATTTTTTGCCGTGTCTCATAGTGGGGTTTAAGATTATATCCCTTGAGCACCGCACGCAGGTTTTCCATTCACCTCCATCAAATAGGAATAGGAATTACTCAATTTTTCTTGGAAAATCCTGCACTCATTTTTGACATGTTGCTGATAAGGGTGGCACGATCAAGAGTCAAAACGATCGTTCTTTGAGAGCGTTTGGAAAGAGGAAAGTCTTCATTTGTGCTGCTCTGGGAGGCACCGCGCAGAAGCACTGGAGACGCTGCTATGCTAAGCAACGCAGAAAAAAATCTGAAAAATTAAAATATTAGAATAATAGAAATAATAGATACTCAGCCAAGGGCCAGATTAAAGGTCTTGGAGGGCTGCATCCGGCCCTCGGGCCGCATGTTTGACACCTCTGCTTTAGCTTGACTAGATTTTGTTTTTGGCAGTGTGTAGCTTAGTCTTGTTTAGTCTTCATGAAGATAGAAAGGTTTAAAGCCAAACTGTGAAACTTTCCAGACAAAGCAATAACATCCCCATGGAGAAAAATATTTGACGCACCCTCCACCAAAAAAGTTACACAATGCACCTTTTAACATCCTTTTCTGAAAGCCATAAACTCAAATCATTGTGTTTCTTCTTAGTACAAGCACATCTTTTTTTTAGGTAACAAACTTGGCAGATTTGAGAAATGAAAAGTAGTGTAGACTCCCTATAGGTTAGGTTAGTTTATTTGCCATTTCTAGTTAAAAACAACATTGAAAAAACATGTGTCAGATGCTCAAAACGCAGATGACATAAATAATGCAAGATACAAAGATTAAGTAGCTAAAATATTAAGGTGCTGCATCAAAGTTCAAGTTTTGAGATATAAGCACTTTTATTGATGGCAACTGTTGATAGAAATATTGATGTATGTACAATTACACAAATATTTACATTACATAATACGTTTACATTTACATGTTTGGTTCTTAAACTGATTTTCCCATTGGAAAGCAGAATGAACTCCTCATACGTTGCCAGATCTTACTGCTAAAACTCCCGAACCCAAACACTCTCTTTATAATGTGATGTGTCTGATATGATAACTAATGACATCCCAGGTTTAGTTGTGATTTTATAGTTTTTAATACACAATTATGAAAAACGGTTGCATCCCTGTGTCTTGTGTTAAACTTTGGAATGATTTGTGTCTAGATTTGAAATAATGTTCAAGCATAATAACATTTAAGAAGAAATACAAAGACATGGCATCGATGAATTATGAAAATAGTGAAAAGTGCTCACTCTAATGCTTCTTTTTTTCTTTTCTGTTAATAATCCATGTACACTAACCCGTAAAGTAAAGTTTTAAGTTATAAATAGGAAAGGGTGTGGGATTAACTAAGGTCTACTTCTTCCCCCTTTTCGGACTTGTAAACTTATAGCTTATGTGGTCTTTGCATGTCTCTATCATTTTGATTGTGACTCCTCTTCCGATGTTATTATTTGTGACATGACTTCTGTTTTCTAGTTTGCATGTTTAAAATAAAATATAAAAAACATCCAGTAGATGAACATGTTACAGCTATTATCACTAAAAATGTTACTGGACTGACTTGTTTGCTTGATACAGGTAGCTGTATCTTTTACCAGTAAGGAGCTGTGCTTCTATGACATGTGCTCTAAACCAGATTTCACCTGCAAGTATAAGATACAGGTACGTCAAATTGTGATAAAATAATGAAGATGATTTAGGTACAGCATGTCCCACACAGACAGCGTCACGTTTCTTTACAAATGAACGTCTCTTTGACTTTTTCAGGGTTTAAAGTTCACTCCTTGGTGCCTGGACTATTGGGCTGACCCGTCCCTCCCGGACCAGGCGGTGCTCACAGTGGGAGACATTGGGGGGCAGGTGCGAGGCAAATAATGCTCACCTCACTATGTTTATGTGCACAAACTCAGAGTGCGCTAAATAACTCAACTGAAATGGCCCCACAGAACACGTACACTCCATATTTAAGGCTTTTTTGGTGCACGAATGGGAGGCTTAAACACCAATCCGAACAGCTCATTAAGAAACACAACTATGTTCCACCACCTCTTCCTCCCTTTCCACTTGTAGCTATACAGACGCGTATATGTACTGTTACTATTTTAATCGTTATCGTTAATCTCAACGTTGAGCTGATACTATTAAAATCTGCACATTACTACACTTAAATTAGTCATTTACATTTACTGACGCTGAAACCCCACAGTCTTACTCATACATACTAGAGATGTCCTGATCAAGATTTTTTAAGGAGCGCTCTTTCCGATACCAATCCGATTCCTATTTTTAATTCAACCGTAAGGAATGGAAAGAACCATACACGGAATGAAAGGATTACTTAAGTGTTTTATTACACTTTCAAAACCTGTGACATATGAAATAGTGGTTGCATCTGACAGAAGAGCTTGAACACACTCACAGATCTTGTACAGCTCCGGTAGCGTCATCTCTGTAATGCAGTGTCGTGAAGGAAGTTCATACGTTGGCTCCAAAAAGTCCACTAGATGACGAAAGCCTTTGTTTTCCACGACAGACAGCGGTTGATCATCTAAAGCGATTGAATTCGACAATCCTCTGTGTTACTTTCTTGGACTTGTTGCCATTTCGAGGCTTTTCTCCTTCCTTGAAATGTCTCCACCAGTGTTTGCTGCTGTGGCTTTGCCGTCTTGCACTTGTAAATCTCAAACTCATCCGGATGTAAGTGACGAATCAAATTGGTAGTGTTAAAGTGAGCTGCTTGGCTATCATTTTGTTGTAGTGAAAAGTCCCACACAGCAACATGGTGGCGTTTAGATTTACAGCTGCCGTAAAGCGTGTCGGTGCTGCAAAAACATGTGAAACTGGATCAGTCCGATCAGATGACAGAATCCAATACTGTCCGATACTCATAAAAGAGCCAGATCAGGAGCTGATACCGATACTGAATATCGGATCTGGACCATCCCTAATACACACACACACACACACTTTATACTTCGTCTGCTGTGGCGTTGTTTGCATTTGCATGGTATTGTACTTATTGTATTGTTCTGCCCTGTCTAATATCTGTATGCTTGTTGTATTCAAGTGGGGGCCTAAGGTTCAGGTGCGTCTAGTAATTTAGCATTAGCACTAAAACTTTGTAGCTATACTTGCTAATAAAAAACTCCTGCCATATATATAAAATCTCACCTTTGACAAACACAGATAAGCAACATCTCCTTTAAGTTGAGCAGTTGATTTTCAGACATGCTACGAACTGTATTATTTCCTCTCTCTCTCCGCACATTGAAGCTCCGGTGGATTTTACTTTCACTTTACGATATTGAACCAAAACAGTGAAACATAAGCTAGTCCACAGTGGAGGGAGTATAATGTATCATCCCTGCTGATCTAAAATGAGTGAGTATATGTCCAAACATGTGACTAATATTTCCCTGGCTGTTTCTTACCTGATGAAGTTGAACGCCTCTCCTAGCGCGACTGGACGACATTGTTTGAAATTCTGGTTTAAATTGGACGAGGTTTCTTATCCAGTGCATTTAAACTTCGTAAGAGTAAAACCTGGATGAAGTGATCTTGTGTCTGTGTTCAGGTCAGTGCGCTGTGCTTCACCTCAGCGCAGATCTCCCTGTTCGAGAGCCGCTGGGCGAAGGCGGACGAGTCGGGCGGGGCATCAGACTTAATCCTGTGGGATGAGCTGGTGAGAGGAAGGCACAGCTGCTGCTACGTCGTGAGTCACCAGGTCCACCGGCCTGCGTGGGTCAGGAGAGGTGAGAGGGAGAATATGAGGGCATTCACTGAGTCATGTAAGTGTTTAAGGGTGAAATCTGACACATGCAGGAGACCTATTTCCACTGGGAGCTGTTTCAGTCATTGTGCGGTAACAAAATCTGATAAATATATAATACAGTACACTTGGATTATATATTCTATACAGCTCATTCTCATATTATCATTTCTAATAACCATAAACTAGAAGACATGTGTTTATTGCTGCTTAAATTCTTAATACCATATATATGTTTGTATATTTTCACTTTTCTCCTTATTTATTATCCATTAGGCATTACATTTACATCATTGCCATATATAGAGCTATGCATTATATCGTGTACAGTGACAGTTCTGAAGATGGTTTGCAACTAGCAGCCGAAACATGTCACACAAGGTAAATACACCAACTACTGCATTGTCTTTAAAAAGTATCCCACAAGTTAATAAACTGTATATTATACTGTAAATGTACCATTATTGCTAACTTAGGGTTTCAAGCCCTATAGTTTAACACTACGGTGCTTGCAACTATAGGATATATATTGTGGAACCTTGTGACTAACGTAAAACTATACAGTCTAACATAGATACAAAAATACAAAACAAACAAAATACTTGTCACTACATGTAACTTAATTTAAATCAAGTAAACATTTTCAATAAAAGCGGTTTGAGATTTAAAGAAATTCAGAAAGCAGTACAATTCTGCACAATCCTCATGTACAATACAACGATTTTTTTTTTGTTACATACACAGGAGCCAAAAAAAAAACATACGTAAAGGTGAAAGAATCACATGAAAAAAATACACTCAATATACATAATATTGAAGTAGTTTAAAAATGAGTAAAAAATATTTCACACAGATTTTGAGACCGCGTTGTTCTGATTTCATTCCACAAAAGTGACTTCAACTGATTTAATATTTTGTCATTTTTATTTATATATCTTTATTTGCTTAAGGCAGAGGCTCAAAATCAGCCATGTGTTCAAAAACAACCCCTCAGCAACCTCAAACCTTTAAAAAAGTTTGTTTTTCAATCCAGTTAAAAGTACAGAAAATACAGATGTCTGCTTTAAAGTGTAAGTAGTAAGTAATAATAATAATAATAATAATAATAATAATACATTTTATTTATTAGGCGCCTTTCT
This sequence comes from Odontamblyopus lacepedii, assembly GCA_034769755.1. Lineage (NCBI taxonomy): Eukaryota > Metazoa > Chordata > Actinopteri > Gobiiformes > Gobiidae > Odontamblyopus > Odontamblyopus lacepedii. The sequence goes on from CM068357.1 coordinate 13,407,532, forward strand.
GGACACCCAAGGTCGCCTTACAACAACATAAACAAATTAAGTACGATTTAAAACATACAGTTAAAGTGGGACAGTATTTAATTGATTGAATGAATTTAGTATTGTATTTTATTAGTATTTAGTAATGTATTTGTAATGTAATGTAATGTATTTGTACAAGTAAAAAGTATCCACCTTAAAATGTACTTAAACAAAGTGCACGTGTCTAAAAATGAAGCACAGCCCTTTCACTTTTGCACTTTGTTTCCTTCCACCGCTGCTAAAAAGCCATGAGAACAGTAACCTCCTTTTCACGCGAATAAAACCCGACACTTCGTACGCGTCCAAAAACAGTAGCGGGTGTCATGACAACGGGACAAACACTGACACCTGTATTAAGAGGGACTCCAGTCTGATCCTACCCGCTCACCCCGGCATCTGTCTGTGCCATCGCGGCTTATGCAACATCACGGTAACGCCACATCACACCCACCACCGCCGCCGCCGCCGCCGCCTCCTCCTCTCCTCCATCACCACCCTGACTCATCCTCCCCTCGCTCTCCGGACCTCCGCAGACTAACAAAGAGATCTCTCCGCTGTGCGTGGATTGCATCATTCGCACGCGGAGCCTCTGCGAAGACTCGGCTGTTTGATAAAGACTTGGGGACGCTGTTACGAAGACCAGAACGGGGCTAAAATACACATAAATAAGCGTGGCAAATGGGAAAACAAAGGCGCAAAAAAACACGGCGGGGGCATTCAAAGTGCAGCTTAATTGAAATAGCCCGAGTTGCGCGTGGAGCTGGGAGGGAGAGGGGGCAGGAGGAAGGGTAAGTGCGTAGCGGAAGTCTCCAGGGGGCTAGTGTGGCTGCGTTTGAAGTCGTCCACCCTGCAGAATAAGTGGGTTGTGTACCATTAGATATGCCTGGTTATACCGACCTCTCCAAACCCATGAGGCCTTGAGGCGAAGTGGAGAAAGGAACCAGGAGGGGGGAGAAAAAAAATGTGTTTGTGGATGTGGAATGATACCTGTGAGGCAAGTGTGGTATATGAAACAAAAACAGTGCCTAATTTCAAACTTGTCCGCCTGCTTCAAGGTGCGCTATGTAACTTTTTGGTTTTGGGTCCGTCACCTGCTTGTTTTTATGTCATTTTATGTCATTGCACTGCCTGGAATGTTCCACAGTACGACACTAAACAGCTCTACCTTACATTTATTCAACGACAGGTGGTTTTATAGCTCAAAAAATACCTAGAAAACGTGAAACACAGACAACGCTGTAACATCTCCATATAACATCTCCATTTGACGCACCGTCCACCAAAAAGTTACACAATGCACCTTTAAACATCCTTTTCTGGAAGCCATAAACTCAAATCATTGTGTTTCTTCTTAGTACATGCACGTCTTTTTAGGATTTTAGGTAACAAACTTTGCAGATTTGAGAAATGAAAAGTGTAGTGTAGACTTCCTTTAGGTTAGGTTAGTTTATTTGCCATTTCTAGTTAAAAACAACATTGAAAAAACATGTGCCAGATGCTCAAAATGCAGATGACATAAATAATGCAAGATACAAAGATTAAGTAGCTAGAGCGGGGTAGCCTCTCCCCAGATCTGACCTGTAAATTGGTCTGGTTTGGTCTCAATGAAGATAGAAAGGTTTAACGCTGCATGAAACACTCCGGGCAAAGCACCAGAAAAGTTGCACTATGCACCTTAAATGTAATAGGTTTTCTGGTTTCTGCTACTTGTTTGTCTTGGTTTTTTATTGCATTGCCAAGGATATTCCACAGTACAGCATTAAAACTCATACTTACGGTTTCAGGTATGATATCTAAGTGGATTTTGCTACCTTTAGCTGAATGTCTCTACCCTCTCTCTCCCTATTTCACGCTACATCTGTCCAGTCGAGTCAGTAAAATCTTATCCACCGCCAAAGAGACAAGTATGTGATTCCACCAGGCCAAGTTACAGGTCAGATCTGTGGAGAGGTGCCCCACTAACTCTAGAACGCATGCTTTTCAATGTATTTTTGGCATTGAAAATGAATCCCTAACACAAAATTCACCTTTAAGTATAATTTGCACATAAACGGGTCATCTATGTTTATACCTATTTGGTGAATGTTGTGTTTTAGCAGGTAATTGTTGTAGTTACTGTAGAAATCTGGTACATTGCAGATATACAAAATATAAGCATAATTTTAAAATTAAATAGAGAGTTAAGGAGATTCATTTAATTATTATGTGTGGCGCAGCCTGATGAATCTTAAGTTGGTGTTTCAAATCCAGCTGTTCACATGTTATATCATTGAGCATATTTTATATATTATAATATATTTTTCACATGTGAATCTGTAATGCTTGAGTGAATGGAATAGTGAAGTGAGTTTGACTTTGCTTTATAAGACTGATGTATAAACAGTGGACAGTTCCCATTTCCAAATATTAACTGTAATATATTGACATGACATTTTTTTTCATGGTTTACTTTAAGAGTCCATATTACGCTATTTTCTGATTTGTTATAATGTTTCTTCCTCATCAAAAACATACCACAATTGTGTTTTGTTTCATTCACACATGTTTAACACACAAACCCTGCGTATTACGTTGAGTTCTTTGGAGTCCGCCGCCTATTCCGACATCCCTTCACTACGATGAATGTGTCTCTATTCTAACGTGTCGGTTTTTCGGCAATTTTAAATATCGCTTTTCCAACTCGTCATATTTTTTTCCATATCTAGAAAAAAAATGCCTCGTGCTTCTGGATTTCAGTGGAGCCGTAGGGCGATTAAAACATTACTGTTATTTTTTTCCAAATATAATGTAGCCTATGTAAGACAGAAATTCTTAGGTCTAAACATATCCTTAGGTCTAAACATATTCCTACAGCCATGTTAGGACATTTTCCCACTGTTTGATATCCTCTGTGGCCGAAGAATTCTCTCTATTCTCCGGCCCAAGCATCTTATGATATATGGGCGCGCAAAGTATAATAGGCTATCACATTAATATTATTCATGTCGGAAACGTGGAATGTTTGAAAAATACTAAAGTGCTGCTGCTCTGATAATGAAAAAAAAAAACGTAGTGAAGAAAAAGTAGTATTGGGAAGCTTAATAAATACTGTTTATGCTGCTACTCTGACAATTAGACGTCAATGTTCATGACACTTTTGAGCTTTGGAGATGTAGACAAACGAATAATAAAGCTTTAACCCCTCTGAAAGCGCAGACATAGTGGTTTCTGTACATATCTGCCTCATTATCCTACGTCACACGCTGCGTGATGACGTAACAAAACGAGGCTCCAATAGGAACTTTGTTTTCAGCCAAACGCATGCACTCCGTCCATTTTGATTGGCCAAAACTTTGCCAAAGAGTGAAGTGAGTCAAGATGGTCGATTCCTCTCGACTGTGTTTGCTTATAGAAATTGAGAAAATCTCTCTAAGTGGAGTTAATTATCACATATATGGAAAATTATGCATCTTGGTGTGCATAATTGCGCATCCCTTTCTATTTTTATTTGAAAGGTTTATTTCACTCAAAATGAACAAATACAAATATAATAAACATGGAAATGTAGGAAGTGATGTGGCTCTGTTCTATGCTCTGGCCCTGGACTTTACAGAAGCTGTTTCCATGACTGGACCAGAAAAGTAATGGAGCGATTACACTTTTTTTTGTTTTTAGGGCAATAAGGATATTTTTAATTTACTTACAGACTTGATATTTTGCATTTTTGTAGCTGAGGCCCTAAATTAAGCATTTTTTATGTCCAAAAAGTTGTTTGTACATATTTGCTGTGTGTTTTGTATAAAAGAGTGGGAATTTTATTTTCTGTTTTTTTTTTTTTCATCTCTATTTCTGGTCCTGTAGCTTTTATTACAACCACATGACACAACTACAGCAGCAGATTGTGAAATAACAGGCTGTACTGAAAAAAAGGATGTATAACACTTCATTATAGGATAAAAGGCGAAGTTTTAAAAGCAAAATTAAGAAAAAAATCCAGGCGAGGAGAAATGTACTAAAATTGCCCTTAGGTCTTCAGGGGTTAATCATGTGTGACTGAAACAAAACACAACACCAGGTATGTTTTTGACGAGTTAACAACATTATAACATGGCTAAAAGCTCACAAAAGTCAGTTCTGCATAATATAAAACCTTTAAACCATATTCCACTCACTCTCAGACAACCAACTGCTCTATTAATTGAAGTGGACCAGAAAATGATTTATGAAATGCAATACAGCATAATAGTTTGCCCTCTCTCTGGAGCTAGCATTTGACCCTTGCTTGTCAAATGCTATCAAACTATTTATGCTAAAATTGAAAGCTAATCCACTCTTAACACAGACACGAGGAATTTTGATTAGGCATTTCTAGACTTAGCATTAATTGAGACGAATAATGACGCAAGACTCATTAGATTTCGTGTAATGCCACCGAGCAAATCACGCCGGCCTAATTCTAAGAAGCACTGAGCATCGCTAACCACACGCCACAGTCAATGCACATTTGCTTATTTGAGGTAGAAAATGTCATTGACAATTCTCACAGGGTATTGACACAAGCAAGAGACGGATGCAATTTGATGAAATGAAATACTGGGAGCGGTGTCATCATCTAAATATGTTGCAATGTTGTTTTTGCATCAGGTTGGGGGGAGATCATATAAATCTGATTTTCTGCTTACTTCTGTTGGTAACTATGTATATTATACTCTATTTTAAATATCTAATTTAATAAACAGGCCAGACAGAACCACGCACTTTGACAAAACATTATAAAGACAAGTGAATCTGGAGCTGTGCCCAATCCCCCTTAATTCAGAGGCCGTGATTGACAGGAGGATTAACCAATCAGAAGCATGCTCTGTTTGCACCAAAAGCAAACATGGCTGCTTACACGTAAAAAAAAAAAAGAAAGGTGAATAAACAAGATAAAGGACTGAGAAACAGCATGGATGAAAAAAACAAAGGAAACCACAATCAAACACCAAACTAATCAGCAGCTGGGGTTCGACCATCTCAAGTTAGGGCGGAAGTTTTTCATGCTCTTTGGTCCTGTAGGCTCTATTCACCATTATGTCACAAACCAGGAAGCCATTTGGAAACATGCAATGACAACTTCCAGTGGGTTCTGTTCACGGTAAGTCTGACAAAATCTAGGAAAAATTAGAAAATGGCTCAGTTTTTTTCATCCACATGTCACTGTGGCTAATCAACAACTACAACCATCATTCCCCACTGATGCACAACGCCAAGTGCACTGGGCACATTCGATTAGAAAAGATGAGGCCGCCAAATTCAAGATGATTCCAAACAGCACACACGTATGCAATCTTTATTTTACCATAGATGACATTTACTTCAGTGGGTTTTATCACAGGTTACATTTACACTGACACAAATCACTTCATTGGAAACGATTTGCATCCACACACGTTGTGTCTGGATCGCCAGAAACGCTAGTCACATGACTAGGCTGGAGTCACATCGTCACGACACCACATGGGCGGTAATAACAAGGAGTGGAGCACCGTGTCTGAAGTTGCTGCAGTTCAATGTGAGTTACAACAGCCGATGTATCAGTATTTTCACTCGTCCACACAGTGCTGCATCAGATCTGTGCTGAGGTGAATCCGTGGGAGCTGGCGGCTCCAGATTGTTCCATCTCTGGAACCATCGGATCAAACAAAAACGACTTGAATACGTACTAGTGTAGATGGGGCCGCAGTCGGTCAGTGAGCCCAGTGTCAGTAACTACACTGGAAGTTGTCATCGCATGTTTCCAAATGTCTTCCTGGTTTGTGACATAAGTGTGAATAGAGCCTATTCCTCACCCTTCTGGATTCTAACAGATTGTGGAAGGACTTGGCTGGTCAGACAATTTATTTAAGATCTTACATTAGGTTTGTTTTAGTCACTGCGCCCTCTGCTGGTAACGGTGGAGCACAAAAATCCAGGCTACATTACTCTTATGGGTGGGGAAGTCCGCTACCTGCTTGTCTCCAGGAGATGTTATTGCTATTGTCTGGAAAGTTCCACAGTATGGCAGTAAAGTCATATTTACTACGTGTGTCACCTCCAAAAAATTTAAACCTGACTGTGTCCATGGCGATAAATCAATTTAATGCCCAGCCGTGCCACCTTGAGAATGTCTGATCTTGATTAACCTCAGAGGCTAAGTAGGGCTGGGCCTGGTTAGTACTTGGGTAAGTGCCTCGGAGGGGTCGCTGTGCTGCAAGTCACATAAAGTGCTTTGGGTGTCTTCAAAGGCACAATATAATATAATATAAACCCACTGCATTGTATTTTTATTATTCCCATACTATAGAGCTCTCCAGGAAAAGCAAACACATCTTCATGGCGACAAGATAGCACGATCTGAAAAGATGAGAAAGAAAGAAAGAAAAGTGACTTAAAGTACAAAATCTATTATATCTATTCCAATAATTTCACTGAAACTTGAAGGACATGAGTCAAAATAACAATTTAAGAATTTTACAGACAACAGGCTTAGATTTTCAGCGAGGAATTTGTCCTCTGTAACTTTCTTAACAAATAAAACTAAAACTAAAACCAAATTAAAAGCATTCCACATTTATTCCACCTCTCACACAGCAACCGACTCTTAGCTATACCCTTCAAATTCTCAGCTTTGTTTTGTGCCATCCTCCTGTTTTCAGTTCTAACCTTTTGTCCGTCTCTTGCAGTGAGTTTTGTGGGATCACTGGGAGCTTTCTTGTCCAGCAGCACCAGTCCCAGCAGCAGCCTGGTGGTGGCCTGGAGAAACGACAGCAGCAGCCTGAGCCTCACCACGTGTTACACCGAGAGAGGGGTTTGGGACATGGACTATCACCAACAACTTAAGCTCATAGGTAACTTCTCTCAGATATTTAGTAAAAGAAAAGGACACTCTGGTGTGCTAGATCAATATTTAATTTCTGATCTATGTTATAATGCTGTTTCCTCATCAAAAACAAACCTGGAGTTGTGTTTTGTTTCATTCACACATCTTTAACTCACTCACATCCTGCATATTTAGTTATATTAAGTTCTTCTCTTAAACAGAAAACACTCTGTTCCACCTTGTGATGTTATATGGTAATAGCAGAAGTGCTCCACTGTGTTTTAAAACTCCATATAGCTCCACTAAAGTCATTTGGATATTTTCAGTCCTGGAATTGCCAATCTCTACTGAACTAAAGGTAACTTAAAAACTTAAAAAATACCACTTCATGACATCACAAGGTGGAACAGAGCATTTTGAGCTTTGGAGATGTAGACAAACTAATACAAAAGGATTACTCCAACAACTACATGAAATAAAACACAACTCGGGGTATGTTTTTAATGAGTTAACCGCGTTATAACTAGGGGTGTGTTCAAAAAATCGATACGGGGATACATCGTCGTGGGCCTCTTGGCGATACACGTATCGATACGGAGGCGTCAGTATCGATATTTTACATGCAACAAACATTATTTATCAAGCTTCAGCAAACTGCGTCTGATAAGTGATCCTTGCAATGCGCATTTCGTATTGTCAAAGGCAGCATTCCTTCTGCACTACAGCCTTGTTAAGGCCATATCTTAAGTTTACTTTCATCAAAGGTAGCTGCATGTCAGCATACAGCCTTGTTAAGCCATGTTTACATTAAAACCACTTAACACCCACCCGCCCGCCGGCGGGCGATTACACAACATTAAAAAGTCAAGCCAGATATTCACCGTACTTATTTTTCCAATATTGACATGCTATACATCGTTTGAAAGCTTAATTCCTCAGTAAAACAACCATATCATTCATTTTATGCCATACAGCGAGCCCAAAGAGCCATAACTTATAATTCCCGAAAATATTCTAAACATATTTGCGCATTTCTTACCTTTGAGCCGGTTCTGTCGGTCCGAAACGGGTCCAATCCAGGAATAGCTGTGCTCAATTAGTCCGTAACAGTCCACAGAAAAAGAATATCCAGTTGCTTTTTTCATAAAATAATTCCATGTGGAGAAATAATCCAGAAAGTCAGAGTTTGTCTGAATGGATGAGCGACGCATCTCTCTACTTCTCTTGCTCTTGGTCCTTAGCATAGCTAAACGCTTAGCTCCTGTTAGCGGTGTGGGGTATGTTTGTTTTCTCCACACTCAGCTACAAAACAAGCGTATCCAGGCTTCGGTCCGGCTACGGGGCGCTGCGCTACAGCTTGGGGAACAAAACGAGTGCGTCCAGTTAGCGGCGTATTACGCATGACCGAGGGACAGTTCCACGGCAAAACCTCTTCAGTCATTGGTTCTTTCAGGAAATGATTGACAGATCTGAGTAGCCTATGAAAAGACGATTTCAGCGGTGGGCCCCATGTGGGGCAGAGGTGCTGTAGTGATAGGCTAGCTCCATGCGCTCTGTGTATGAAGACTCTCTCTCCTCCTTTTACGCTTACGAGACATATGGAGCGAAATTTTTTGGCTTGTTTTAGTTATTTATCTTAAGAAAACATGCCTAAATTTCAGAAGATAGTTTATTTATTATACATTACATCTTATTACAGTTTGGAACATCTGGTACATATTTGAACACTTGTGCCAAGTGCGGGTGTTAACAGGTTAATCAAGGGCAGTTTCTGCCTTACAGCCTTCTTCTGTTACATTGTAACTGATGCGCTACACCAAAATAAAAATAACATTTGAGTAAACATCTGTCTTTTTTTTTTAAATTATAGGTTACGTAATGTAAAATATCGGGATACGACGCTTGAAGACCATGTATCGGGATACCCCTGTATCGCGAATCGTATCGTATCGAGACCCCTGTATCGCGAATCGTATCGTATCGCAAGGTTGTTGGCAATACCCACCCCTAGTTATAACGTGGCTAAAAGCTCACAATGTGGTGTAATATAAAACATACCATATATACCGGACTATAAGTCGCACTTTTTTCAGGGTTTGAGTGGTCCTGCGACTTATATATTACATTTTTCACACTAACAGTCCATAGACCATGTATATGAATCGTATATATGAATCAAAAATGAAAAAACAAATCGTTATCTGTTTTTTTTTTCATTTTGGTTTTAGAGACAAATAATAAAGAAAAGAGTTTTTTTTGTTTTCTTATTTTTGGTTCTATATTGAAAAACGAATGAACGAATGATACACGGATTCTTCTCTATTTGGTTGTTTTTATTACTATAACTTCTATAACTTGCCTTTCACGATGACATGTTAGTTCTTGGCCTCTGACTTAATAAAATAAACTTCCCCCTTATAGTCCAGTGCGACTTATATATGTTTTTTTTTTCTTCATTACGCATTTTTTGGCTGGTGCGACTTATAGTCCGAAAAATAGGGTAAGCATTTCCATCTGTTAGCATTTGATAAGTCATTATAGTTTAACCTTTTGAATACGTTTGGCATCACTGGCATTCTTGTTTATATATCAGTATTTTATGGTTTGTTTGCCATAATATTTCGCAGTATGGCTTTAAAATGCCAAGGAGATGCTGTCAGACGCCGGTAGATTTTTATGTATATGTCTTGATATGGGCAACGGACCACACGCCGTCCTAAAACCGCAGGTGGCAGGTATTTGTAGCTCTAAATGAATATTAATCTGCAGGTAAAGAACTAACATTATTATCTGTAATCCCCATACTTCATAATGATCATCAGAATCAGTCCCCGGGCTGGTGTAGGAAGAGTGTCTTGCGGTAAAAGGCAGGTCTGTGTGAGCGGACTGCCTGTGGTCCCTGTAATGAATGCCCTAATGTGAGTGATGGTTCTGCTTGTAGCCACAGCGGGAGTGGATCATCAGGTGCTGCTGTGGAATCCGTATGTGACCTCCAAACCAGTGGGGGTCCTCAGTGGGCACGACGGACCTGTCACCGCCGTGTGCTTTATGCAGAACAAGCAACAACTGCTCAGCTGCTCCAAGGATAAGGTACATGGAGGATCATTTTTGGCTTCTTGTAGTTCTGAATCATGAACTATACACTTAAAGAGGAGAATTCTACTTCTATGGGGTATTAACTAACATTATATCATATTTAGACCAACATGTTACCTTTTTATAGTTTTCAAAGTTGCAAATGTGCCAAAAACAACATATTAACATGTTTTATAAGTTTTCATATATAGTTTTTTAGTCAAAAGTTACTCCTCCTTCACAGAACTATCACATTACTGCACATTGCTTCATGTTTGTAAAGCTGTTTTGTATCTTGTTTTTGTATATTTATGGTGAATAAGAGTTTAAATAGGACCCGGGAGAGATCGCTAAATAAGTCAAACACGCATGGATGAGATTATGTTTATGATGCGGGAACATTATAACATGGTAGAAAGCTCCAAAAAAGCTGATTTTGTATAATAATCCCTCTTTAAAAATACTGGTGTTTCGGTGTATTCCTAATTAAAGTTAAAACTTAGAACTAAAAAAAAAACATTCTGTAGGCGATAATATGTAAAACAGAAGGGGGCAGCTAAAGTGAAAAATGTTAAAATGCAGAACATTCTTGGGCCTAGTCACTAATATAAATGATCAGGTTCAACATTTGTGCATTTACCTATTGAATATTTCATGGCAAAGTACAGTGTTATTAATAGGGAAAAGTGTCTCTCGCTCCACATCTGGGAGTCTGACGTAATCGCACTTTGGAATATAACTTTCCGAGCAGAAGTTGCACAAGTTGAACACTGCACAAAGTCGTTTACTCGAGTCAGAAAAATGGGAATTCTGGGTGCCGCGTTTATCAGTGGGAGTCATAATAGAATTCACAACAAATAAGAGAGACTGCAAGATAATTTGTATCAAGTGAACATTAAGTTTGGGATAACTACTGTTTCTACTAATGGTTTCTGCTCCAAATGCTGAGCCACAAACAGAGTGTGTTCCCAGCATCTGACCAAAACCACATGAGCGCACACAGGGCAGAACTCGAAGAAATCTCCCATCATCTGCTCAACATGCCCATGAAAATGACATACAGAAGGTGTATTTTAGAATGATTAGATAAGAGGTCCAGAGAAAGGCCAAAAGAGGAGAGATATGTATAATAATAATAATAATAATAATAATAATAATAATAATAATAATAATAATAATAATAATAATAATACATTTTATTCATTAGGCGCCTTTCTGAACACTCAAAGTCAACTTACAACAACATAAACAAATTAAGTATGATTAAAACACAGTTCAAAGCCTACAGTTAAACTGGGACAGTATTTAATTGATTGATTGTGTTTAGTACTGCATTTAGTGCTGTATTTTATTAGTATTGAGTATTTAGTAATGTATTAAGACTTTAAGTATTTGAATTGTCTGATTAGTATAACTTTTGAAAGATGAAGAATTGACTTGATTTGAGAAAAGAAGCTGCGGAGGTGAGGGTCAAATAGTCTGTCAAATAGTACACTTTTGTTATTAGTTGACAAAAACAATCAAAACTTATAAAGTAATAATTATTCATTATTATTCGTCAACACAGAAAACAAAACAAATGATTTATTTAATTAAATTTGGATTAAAACTTTAATGGACATGATTTTTTATTTCCCCTTTTTAATTAAAGATGTACGTATGACATTACTCAGGTGCTATTGCTTTGCCTGGAATGCTCTTAAGTATCGAATCAAACTTATCTATCTAACAAGAATGCATGTTTTCAAGATATTTTGGAGCTATAAACATATGCTTAATGAAAATAAAAATAAAATGCAGGATAGAATATAATGACATACTGTTAACATTCAAGGTATGCAATAATATATCCACAGAGACAAGTAGCTCGCACATCTAACACCAGAAAAGGTCCAAAGCTCCATACGATTATAAGAAAACATCGATGAAAATATTATGTGGATTCCATCTTTTCAAACAACAGGATTGCATGAATGAATATACAGTATGATACAATACTACTGTTTGCAATTCGGAGGTGTAAAACGATTAAAACTAGTACAAAATAAGTTGATTTCACAGCAGAATATGTCTCTTTTTAAATGAATCCCACTTTTGGTTTTGAGCCGCACTCTTTCCCTTTTCAGAGCGGATGCCGGAGCTTGTTCCGCCTCCCCTCTGCTCGTAGTGCAGCTGATGTTCAGGAGTCTCTTTGGCTTTTCTGACGAGAATGAATATTTTAGCGGTGATTTATGTTCCATCTGCCTTGTGCTCAAACACCATCTGCTGTGGCGGGGAAACTCTGAAAGCTTTATCTCACTTTCGCTCCTGAAGAGTCCCTGGAACGGCAAGAGTCATCCCTGCGCCGTAAAGCAATCTGACATAGTAGAGCCGTGTGCAGGCTAAGTGGCATCCTCCGCAAGCCCAACCTGCAGCCTGCTTCAGACAGCACCAGGCCCTTTGAAATCACACTGTCGGGTTGATTTGACATTTACAGCAGCGACTTTTTCAGAGGGACCAGGGCTGAGTACTTCACCCAATGTGTGTTCAAGTAAATATGCTATTACTATAATGTAGCCCCGGCAAAAATGTGAAAAGAAAGTTTGCTTCAACTACTACAGCTGCTACTACTGCTGCTAGTATTATTTAGCTACTACTACACACTATTTAAAAGTTCCCATATTTAGAATTGTATTTTCATGAGCTTCAAGGTATGTTATAATGCTGTTAACTCCTCAAAAACATAGCTGGATTTGTGTTTTCTGTCATTCACACATTTTTGGGTAATCCTATATTATTAATTTGTCTATATTATATAATTTGTATATATATTAGTGCCAAATAAAACAACCAAATTGACAGTTAAAGGGATAAATTCATCATGTTGCGTGTCAGCTTATACCCCCATACAAGAAAATACAATAACCGTAATAATGATATCAAATCAACCATCTTCCCACTTGGAGCTCTTATCCATGTTATAATCAATTTCCCTTCTCATTTCCCCACTCAGAGTTGCATTTAGAGTAATTTATGCCTGTTTAAGTCATCTTTATTCTCCTGCATTCAAGAAGTCATTAAACAGAAAATTTGTCCTACCCGACACATACTGTTGTATACTTCATTTATTTTCAGATTTTTTAAAATGCATTTTTCTGATACATTTAGACATTTATGGTGATGTGCTGTAAAGGGGCAGGCAGGAACCAGTTGCTCAGTTTTCAACCAGAAGTCAGATCACTTTTTTTTTGTTTTAGATCAATATTTCTATTTAAAATGTCCAAAATATAATATGCATATAGACAAAAACATGTATTTTATTCTTATGTTAAGATTTATTCTTATGAGTCTATTTTATGGTTTTATTTGTTTTTACACCACTGTTTTTATTGTGTTTTTGTATAAAATTGTGTAGCAGACAGACAGACTTTGTTTAGGAAACGTACTATAGAAATAAAGTGGATTGGGTTGAAAAGCATGTCTTCTTTATCACTATTGGTCTGGTTTATTAAAGGGGAACCGGCACGTTTGAGGCTAAAGTCCATTTCTAGAGGTGGTCAAATACTGTCCGTAGTGGAAATTGATGTTTTACTCACTACCACAGTGAGATCTCCATCTAGGCAACACTGAGCTGTGCCGTTTTTTGGCTTCTGACAGTGTTCGACCACCTCTAGCAATGGACTTTAGCTTCAAATGTGCCAGAGTTCCCCTTTAAGTTCTACCTCTGCATTCCCTTCTCTTCGTCCAGGTGTTGTGTCTGTGGGACCTCTCCAGTCAGCAGTGTCTCCGCCGTCTGACTGAGGTGTTCCCGAAGACTCCAGAGGACACCAGAGCTCTCCTGTTTCTCCACGAGGAGAAACATCTGCTCCTCCTCTGCTTCCACTGCCACCTCCTCCTGATGCCCACCCACACAGAGGCAGAGAGGAGGACCAGCAGCCACCAGAGCCCCGTGACCTGTGTGCTCTACAACAGCCTCTTCAGACAGGTACGGTCAGGCAGGGGGAAGAGACGCCAAAACTGTGCTCAAGGTCTCCGCACAGCACACATAATCAAATCAAGAGCTTTATTTGAGTCTGAAAGTTCAAATGTCACAATGTGAGGGTGTAATTACTCGTTTTGGGGCATTTAGTACGTTTGGTCAAGCTGTGAACAGGCTGTCCTTTATAAATAATGGTCAATATGATGAAAGTCAAAGCTGATACTTGTAGGAGGATCGAAATTTGGATCAAATGGATCAAATTTTAAAGGGGTCATATTATGCAGTTTTCTGATCTATGTTTATACTGTTGTTTCCTCATCAAAAACATACCTGGAGTTGTGTTTTGTTTCATTCAGACATGTTTAACACACAAATCTGGCATATTTAGGCTGAGTTCTTCTCTCAAACAGAAAACACTCAGCTCCACCTTGTGATGCCATGTGGTAATAATACAGGAAGTGCTCCACTGTGTTTTCAAACTCCATACACCTTCACTAGAATCATTTGGATGAATTCAGCCCTTAAACTTCTGATCCCTACCAAACTAAAGGTAAAATGTCGCTGTTAACTTGAAAACCACTGCTTCATGACATCACAAGGTGGAAACAGCATTTTGAACTTTGGAGATATAGACAGACTAATAAAGAAGGGTTATTCAGACGTGTGTAAATCAAACAAAACACAACTCTGGATGTGCTTTTGATGAGGCTATAAGATTATAACATGACCAAACGCTGACTGACCACATTTTAAGTGGCTATAAAATCCATGTAGAAGAATATTTTTCCTACTTTAAAAACATGGATCTCCTCCTCTACCTAGAATCTGCTCGTAAACATGCTAATTATGTTTATCATGCTTTTCATATCATAATGCTGTTTTGCTCTAAAACTACACTGTAAGAGTAAAAAAACACATTCCTTGTATAAGAGCAAGCGTCTGGTCAAGGGCATGCTATAGTGGATTTTTAGTTTTTTTGACTAGTAGCTGCTCAGTGTGACACCCACAGCCATGGCAACTGCAAAACCTTAAAGGGCTTATATTAGGCTATTTTCTGATCTATGTTATATTGTTGTTTCCTCATTAAAAACATGGAGTTGTGCTTTGTTTCATTCACACATGCACAAACCCTGCATATTTAGGCTGAGTTCTGTTCCGCCTTGTGTTTTTTTAACC
Organism: Odontamblyopus lacepedii; assembly: GCA_034769755.1. Lineage (NCBI taxonomy): Eukaryota > Metazoa > Chordata > Actinopteri > Gobiiformes > Gobiidae > Odontamblyopus > Odontamblyopus lacepedii. The sequence continues at coordinate 13,422,582 of CM068357.1, forward strand.
CCATACACCTTCACTAGAGTCTTTTAGATGATTTCAACCCTAGAATGAACTTTTAGCTCATCACTACAGGAAAAAAAAGGTAAAATGCAGCTGTTAACCTGAAAAAATACTGCTTCATGACATCACAAGGTGGAGCAGAGCATTTTGAGCTTTGGAGATATAGACAGACTAATAATAAATGGTTACTTAAACGTGTGTGAATGAAACAAAACACAACTCCAGGTATGTTCTGATGAGGTAATGACATTATAACATGGCTAAAAGCTCAGAAAAGTCGGTTTTGATAAATGTAGGACCTTTAAGCGGTAATGACATAATCTTAGTTATTGATGTCTCCAGTGGAATCAGACATACTTTTCCCTTAAATCTCATACTTTCTGCTCAAGCTTTAAACTGTAGCTTACATTCACTTTTTATGTAAATGAAGCAGCCAGCCTATCTCCACACGTTTATTGCTTTTTGCGATGCCAGCTCCGGTTTTTCTCGAGTCTCTCTCCTCGTAATAAAGGCGAGGGATGGTTCAGTCATGCCACCGTTATTAAAAATGCAGCGCGGGGTCCCAGCTCCTCCGCGCCGTCCACTACATCTTACATTTGCGGCGACCGATACCTCCCATCTCTCTTTTCCCCTCTCTCCAGGTCGTGAGCGGCGACTCCTCGTCCCGCGTGATCTGCTGGCTGCCTGACACGGGCCAAAAGGTCACGCAGCTCCACCGTTGCCATGGAAACGCCCCCATCTCCACCATGGCGCTGGACGGGACGCAGAGCAGGTTGTTTACCGCGGGCGCCGACGGAGAGGTCAAAGTGGGTATATCGGCGCACGCACACACGCGCTAGAGGGGAGGCTGGGTGTGTGTGTGTGTGTGGGGGGGGGGCTCATTGGGATGCAGGGGCTGAGCGAAATGCAAAAGAGAGGAGCAGGAGTGGTGATAACAGGTGGAGGGACGCGCGCGGTAAACAGAGGGAGCACTTGAGGCTTGAGTTTCTCGTAAACAATTAGCAGAGGTGATACAGAGGCTGGCTGACGCTAAAACTAGACTGAGTGTTGAAAATTTGTAGACAGAAGTACAGTTACATGGCTAGAAATGTAGTCAGTTACGAGTACAAATAATGCTGTCAAAACTGTACTTGTGTAAAAGTAAAAGGTACGCATGAAAAATATTAATTACTTTTTAAAGGGGAACTCCGGCACGTTTGAAGCTAAAGTCCATTGCTAGAGGTGGTCAAATACTGTCAGAAGCCAAAAAACGGCACAGATCAGTGTTGCCTCAGCGGAGATCTCGCTGTGGTAGTGATGGGGGCAAGTTCTTAACTTAAACGCCAATTTGCACTGAAGAAGCTTAAACCACTTTCTAACCCATCTTACAACAGCCACGAGTCTAACAAACAAAACACTCTGCCTGACTCACTCATTGGTGGTCGGGAAACATTATAAAACAACTTTATAAGCAGCCTTAGCCTTACCTTTGTTGATTTCCCACTGCGCCTGCGGAAGCCCAAAAGAATCAATTGCCTCTGTCATTTCTGATCCCATTTATTTACAAGTAAATCATATTTTTTGAAAAACGCTAAAAAATACATTCCTGAACCATTTTCTTTCAACAACTTTCAGTTTCTCTCCTTCTTCACCATCAGTAGTCAATCCTCATTCGTTGCTTCTGGCCACTCGCCGCCGCTTTTGGGCTTTCGCGTGCGCAGTGGGAAATCAACATAAGTTGTTTTATAACGTTTCCAGACACTAGTTGTTGTCTACTTGTTTGTTAGACTCCTGGCTGTTGTAAGATGGGTTAGAAAATGGTGTTAAGCCGCTTCTGTGCAAATTGGCGTTTTACACTGATCTGTGCCGTTTTTTGTCTTCTGACAGAATGCGACCACCTCTAGCAATGGACTTTAGCTTCAAACCTGTCAGAGTTCCCCTTTAAGTTGCACTGTGAAACTTTTCTGGTAGAGCGTCCGCCATCTGTTTGAGTCTATGTTTTGTTCCTGAATGTTCGACAGTATGGCATTTATTTTAACTATCTCCATGGAGACAAAAAGGCCACATCACCAGGCCAAGTCACAGGTCAGATCTGTGGAGAAATGGAGCTGCTGAAAGAAAATGATGCATGTTTTTGAAACAGTTTTGAAGAATAAAATCACCTGGAATTAAATTAATACAAGATGTATTCGTTTAATGCCATATTGCGGAACATCTCAGACAAAGCAGTAAGATCACCGGCAAAGCAGATGGTAGACACTCCACTGAAAAAGTTACACAGTGCACCTTTAAACAGAATTTTTGATGCTTACTGAACAAAAGTAAGTAGAGATATAGTCCATTATGAATACAGGTAATGCTGTTAAAAAAAAAAAAGTACACATGAAAAATACTAAAGACTTTTCAACCAAATTTTAAAAGCGTACTGAAAATATGTAAAAATAAAATAACCAAATTAAGGCAAGACACTGCAGATGAATAGAGAAAAAAATATACATTATATCGAAGGGATTTGGGGTATTTTAATAGGCTAGACTTAGAAATTAATGTAAAAATTCAACTTTGGCCTCATTATTTGGCTTAAATTTTAATAAGCCAAACTTAACTCGAATTATGAGTTAAACAAGTTTTGCCTGTAATGTCTGGCCTAAAGTGAATATTATCCCACATACAGACCTGTAGGTGGCTGTGGCCTTTAATATTAGATCCATGAACAATAAACAAGACATTTAGTTTGACATTTATTTAACACAAACATAACCCCAGATACCACCAAAATCTGGATTAGCTGCAAACTTGTCATTTAAACTAAAGAACCACATAATCGACAAGTTTGATTTGATTCTGTTAATTACTAAAATCTATTAATTACTTAATTCATTAATTACTAGTTATGTCTGTGTGATCCCCATTACAGCGACTTTATTTTGATGAATAACCATGTGATCCGCAGGTGGTTCATCCAATTATCAGGCATCATTCAGTGAACAGCAGCGCATCAAAATAATCCAATGACACACATTCAAAACCTGTTTGAATGAGCACAATCAGCCGCACCAGCTCTGTGATCCTGTTAGCCGCTGTTAGCATGAGTCCTGCGCACACGTGTTGTACGTTCCAAACACTACACAATTCCTCATCTGGAAATTAGACTTCCTTTATTCCTTTATTTCCTATGACTAGTGTGCAAAACATTTAAATATTGATGTATTGTGGTACTAAATTTGGTGATTTAGTATTGTTATCATGGGCTGCCGTATCGATATATTGCCAAGAGTTTTTTAAATCTATATATTTTCTGTATTATTTTGTGACAGCACTTCAATGTTTATGTTTGTTCAGAGAAAGGAAGCTTGTTTATGCAGTACACTTGGCATATTTACTGTTTTAATGGTTACAGTGGGTTTATTCCATATTTAGTTGCACAAGTAGTGATTCAACAAAAAATACTGTTAAAATGCATTTGGTTTATAAAAAAATATTGCAGAATATCATGTGCGCAATATAAATTATTGCATGAATTGTGATAATATCGTATTGGGACTCATGTTTGGAGTATCGTAGCGAATCCCGAGGGAGCCAGCGAGTCCCAGCTTTATTACAGACGCACAGACCCGTCAACAGAAATTTTGGGACCCGGGGCAAGAAGCCTCACATTTAATTTAAATTACTAGGGAGAGGGTTCAATTCTGGGCCCCTAAATCCTTGGGGCCTGGGACAACAGACTACTGTCCTGCTGACACATCTCATCTCCTCTCCTTTTTCCTTCGGCCTCAGCCTGTAGAGCAGCGTCAGGGATATCAGGCGTTTGAAACTGACCTTTTAATGAGGATGTTGTCGTAGGGCCAATCAGGATTCCTTTTGTTCATGTCAATTCACACAAACTGAGCCTTAAACCACAGTAAAGTAAAGTTTGTGGTGATGCTCTGGTCTGTTACAGGTTTGGGATTTCACCGGCTGCTGCCTCCACAGAATGAGTCCAGCTCAGAGTCGCAATGTGAACATAACACAAGTCCTGCCACTGCGGAGGAGTGTCCTGGTCTTGGGTTGGGAAAGGTACGATCAGTAGTGGAATGTAATGAAGTAAAAGTACTGCACTCAGCAGTAGACGGGGGGACAAAGGATCTGTTGTCAAAATTAGACTCTTATTCATTTATATTAGCGGGGGACTCGTGCAAGGCCCCCAAATTTCTGCTGATGGGCCTGACTGTACTTATGTAAACATTTTAGGTATCTGTACTTTCTTTTTAGGTATCTGTACTTTACTTATGTACGCTTTTTCTACATTTGAGAGCAGGTATCTGTACTTTCTACTCCACTATATTTTTCAGCTGAACTAAAAGTAAAATTCCTTTTTCTATTATTATTTACCTGCTGAAAAGTCTGAGATTTTTTCAGCACAAATGTTTATTAAAATCACTAAATTTGAAGCTTTATTAGATCTCAAAATCTGCATAAATCACTTTTTACTCTTAAAGTACATTTTTAAAAAGGTATTTAAATACTTTTACTTAAGTAGATATTTTCATGTGACACTTGCTCTGGTATCTGTACTTAAGTAACAAAATCGGGTACTTCTTCCACTGCAAACGATAAAGGATATTCATAAAGTTTTCTGTCTTGTCATTTAATACATTTTTACAAAATGGCCTTAATTACTATAATTACTACAATTACCAAGAAGTTTTTGTATTCATTTACATCCAGTCACATCAACATGTAAACAAGTTTACTTCTCACTAAAGATCAAATTTCACATTTATATGCCTCAGAGCGCATAACAAAACTATATAACATAAAAAAGTGTTGTTATTTTTAAATGTCACCATGCATTAATTATGTTTAAAACATCTTAGTATTGAGAATACACTTTGTGGACTTTTGCAGTCCACAAAGCAGTCCACGCCCTTCAAACAACTACTCATAAAACAATTAGAATGTAATTTTCAACAGAAAATAATAGTTCTTTCTTTAAGTTACCATGTGGTTCTGTACTCATGTTGATAAAGTTCAAGAAAACTCTAAAACTGTTCAAGAAAAGTCACAACACAATCTGCGTGCATCCTGCTAAAGAAACTACTGCACATCACATCAGGGTTGTTAGGTTGTACAGTTTTGTATTTTGCTTTTGTATATTTATGCAGAATTGTCATGGATGACGTAGACTTGTGGGCTGAGCATTCCCCAGAATTAGAAAACCATAAAGAGGGTTCAAATAGGGCCCAGGAAAGATCTCTAAAATACTTAAACATGCATGGATGACATGTAAAACCTCTTCATGCATGTTTTTGATGAGGCAATGTAATAATAAAAAAGCTTCAAAAAGTACATTTTGCACAATACCTCCCTAAAAGTCCCCAAAAGTCATTGTAATCACCTCATTTCAAAACTTAAAGCATGTGTTGTTTCTTTGTCCTTACTAGTGTTTAAACACTACTTTCCACTTAAAACTGTCATATACAGCTTGTGCCTTGCTGCCTGGGTTTCTATCTCCAAGTCGACATCTAGACTCTAATGCACTCACATCCCGCCTGACCCTCTGCCTCCCATTACAGCGCACTCCCTTGTAACTCTGCATTACCACCTACCACTCTTCATCTTCATCACCATCGCGCCCGCCGGCCAGCCCCCCTCACAAATACAATTTTATACCACTCCATTTGCCTCCCTAGACTATAATTTTTGCAACAGTGGAGCTAACTTCGCCAGCTCCCTTGGGTATCACAGTTGTAGAGCGTACGTAGTTGGAACAGCTTCTGTTATTACCACCATCAGTCACGGTATTTCCCATTTCTCGGCGTAGAACAAGGTTTAAAACATACATCGAGAGCTCCTACGGCTTTTGTTTCTATAAGTACCGCTTTCCAGTGGCGTTCAACTCATTTCAAAACATTAAGTGGTCTGTTTTTCATTTAAACCGTACCTGCCCAACAGTAAAAGAGCAATAAAAAGGCAATGATGAAATAGTACAAAGGATTAAAGAGAGAGAAGACGTTGCAGGTGGGCTAAAGGCTCCCCCGAGACGACTAAATTCATGTTGACAACAGCTTTCATGTCTTGTCTTAAACTACCAGTATATGTATATTTCTTTTGGCTTAGTAAGAGTAAATAAAGAGACATGGCGGCGTAGTCGTTAAAGAGGAGGTATTATGCAAATGTTACCCTGTTGTTCCCTCATGAAAAACATTCCTGAAGAGGTTTTAGATGTCATCAATGCGTGTTTGAGTAATTGAGCGATCTCTGTAGCTGTAAGGTTCTGTACAATGCCAAAAGCAGGGTACAATACAATACAACTTCATAAACCTGTCTGTGTTGTGATCGTGAGGGAGTGACTTAGGCTACGTTCAGACTGCAGGGCTTAAGGCTCAATTCGAATTTTTTTGGGAAATCCGATTTTTTTGCGAGGTCGTTCACATTTCCAATTAAATGCGACTTGTTTGTGATCTCCAGTGTGAACTTTAAACGCCCCAAAAGTGTCCCGCATGCACACTGGAGGAAACAACGACGTCACACGCAGTAACCGACCTCATTGTTTACAGAAGTCGCCTAAACATGGACGCGAGCATTGAACACCTGGCGAGTTTAAAGTTGCTGTCGTACCACAGTCAGAACATGTACAGCTTATTTGGTTTAAGGAGAAGATCGAGAAGGAGGAGGTTTTTGGCCATGGCGTTTTGTGGGGCAGCGGCAACAACGTCCGTAGAAAGGAACGGTAGGTCAGATGTAGGTCGGATGAATGCGTCCTGGCCGTTCAGACTGAAGTCGCATGGCAAAAGATCAGATATGTATCGGGTTTAGGAGCACATATCCAAATAGCCTGGGGTGCATTTGAAAAAATCAGATCTGTGTCGTTCAGACTGTCATTAAAAGATCAGATACAGGTCACATAGGGATGAAAAAATTGGCTTTGGATCACTTCAGGCTGCAGTCTGAACGTAGCCTTAGTGTGGAGAGGGGGAACGAAACTGAAACTTACTAAACATGTTAACACGTTGTTTTATGCACAATTAGCATTTTCAAAACAATAAAAGGTAGCATGGTGATCTAAAGTTGTCAGTGTTGGCAATTAATACCCCATAGAAGTGTAATACCCCCTCTTTAAAGGCCAGTTATACTGACTTATTTCTTGTTTTTCAGGAGAATTGTATGTATATAGTAGCAGTTGCTAATCGTAAAGGAAATGGACTGGATTATATAGCGTTTTAATAGGCATTTGAATGGATAGCGACCATAAAGGAACAATTGTTTTTGAGGAGAGGTACATGGAAGCAATTGCCTTGGATTATCTCAGACAGCTGTGTCTTTATCAATTAAAAGGAATCATCAAAATTGCATGGAGGCCTTTTTAAGACTCGCCTCACAGCAAGAAGGTCCTAGATTTGAGACATTTTGATAATTATTAGAGTCAGAAAGTACTATATGACATCACGCATGACTGCCCTGATTAAAGCCAGATGTTTCTGTTTACAAACACCAGGCTGCAGGAGCGGAGTTTGAAGTGTGGAAAACCAAAAACACTGTTCCTTAAACCTCCAGTCCTCTCTCACTCTTTTATTTAATCCACCGGGCACTGCACAAGTTAGCTGCTCTATTTGAAAAGCTATGTTATCTACACTGCCTGGCCAATAAAAAAAGTTGCCACCTGGATTTAACCAAGCAAATAGGTACGAGGTTTCTGCAGTTGGTCAGGTCCAGGTTCAGCAACAGTGTGTGAGGTCAGCAGGTTATTCCATCAATGCATTTTTTTCCTGCACGGGCATATTCCAAGACGACAATGCCAGGATTCACTGGGCTCAAATTGTGAAATAGTGGTTCAGGGAGCAGGAGACATCATTTTCACACATGGATCGGCCACCACAGAGTCCAGACCTTAATCCCACTGAGAATCTTTGGGATGTGCCAGAGAAGGATTTACACAGCGGTCAGACTCGACCATCATCAATGCAAGATCTTTGTGAATATATAAATGAAACAATAACACAGCGAATGCATGAATTTTTCACCAAGATCTTGCATTGATGATGGTCGAGTCTGCCCAGTAGTCGGCTGACCTCATTCTTTGAGCACACACTGTTGCTGAACTTGGACCTGACCAACTGCAGCGACCTCGTACCTATTTGCTTAGTTAAATTCAGGCGGTGACTTTTTTGAGGCCAGACAGTGTTTGTTATAATGTTTCCCTATCAAAACCTTACCTGGAGTTGTGCTTTGTTTCATTCACACATGTTTAACACAAATCCTGCATATTTAGACTGATCATGTGTTAATACAGGAAGTGCTCCACTGCGTTTTTAAACTCCATCCACCTTCAGTAGAATCACTTGGATCATTTCAGTCCTGGAATTGCACGTGTGAATGAAACATAACACAACTCCATGAATGTTTTTGATGAGGTAACAAGATTACAACGTGGCTTAAAGCTCACAAGGGTCAATTTGGGGTAATGTAGGACCAGCTGAGCAGTGCAGCTAAGTCAACACCCGATACTTCCGAAACCCCATTGGCTAATAACGATGAGTCAAATACCAAGGACAGATTTCCTCAAGGGGACAATGTCTTATAAGCACACAAAGCAATGCATATGATGAAACAGTACAAAAAGATTAAAGACTAGGTGGGCTAAAGACTCCCCTGAGACTAAACCATGACACGCATGTTGACAAGAAGAGCTTTCATGTAACATCTTGTTGTCTCGATGTAAAGTTTTCCCTCGAGCTGTGAGCCGGGAAGTACAATCAGAGTGCAAGGTTGTCAGCGCAGGATGGTCTTTGATGTGTGTGTTCAAACTCATCTCCTCTGTCTCTCGACTCACGTTTGGTGGTTTTCTGCGGTGTTCTTTGCAGGATGCCGAGTATTTTTCGCCTGAACTCCTTCACGCAGACTGTAGTGGAGCCGTCGGAGTGGAGAGGAGGGGTCCAGCACGGAGCGGAGGTGGTCTGCGCCGCCTTCCAAACTCCGCAAACTCTCGTCACGGGTAAGAGTCAAGTCAAGATTTTTGCTTTATCAGTGTTTTGATTAGATTGACACTACTCACTACTGCAATGTTTTCAGCATTTTCAATTAAATGTCTAATCAGGTACAATATAAACAATGTAAACAGCTTTATCCAAGAGAGTTGTAGAGAGTTGTTTTTGCCAGGCAAGCTTACCGTAAACTAATTATAAATGATTTTGACTCTCCAAAATTATTAAAAGTCTGATACTATGTAAAATTGATTGTTATAATGTCATTACCCCATCTAAAACAGTTATCGTTAGTTATGTCTTGTTTCATTCATGCATGTTTGAGTAATTCTGGATTATTAGTCTGTCTACATCTCCAAAATTTTAAATGCTTAAAAGCGGTAGTTTTCAAGTTAACATCTACCTTTAACACTTTTAACCTTTAATTCCCGGGCTTAAATCTGAAATCTAAATGATTCTAGTGAAGGTTTATGGAGCTTGAAAACACAGTGGAGCACTTCCTGTATTGCTGGTTTCAGATGACGTCACGTCGACGTCACCAAACGCAGATGTGGGTCAGGAAGTAAAGACAGATGCACAGAACCCTGTTTATCTCCACTGACTCTTCGCCAAAATGCCTAAATTCTGTGCAGTTTATGTTTGCTGCAACTGCCCTAATCGGGAGAAAGACAAATGTTTTTTTCGTGTACCGAAAGTGTCTCACAAAGGAGTTAGAGAGGAAAGACGACAAAAGTGGAATGAACCAAAATACAACTCCGGGAATGCTTGTGATGAGGAAACAACTTTATAACATAGATCCATAGACCGTATATATAAGTGGACATAGCTATCCCGTTAGCTGCTGCGTGCCAAACAGGAAGTGCTCCAGGAGGCTCTTCCGGCTCCTTCTCTCCCTTTTTCCCATTGACATACATTGGGATCTTATTGCCCCTCTCTCTGTACCTGCTGCACTGAGCCTCGTCATTCTTGTCTTAAATTGTTCGCATGAACCCGCGACACATGATCCTTAATTTTTCATTTCTCTATCTTGTTCCTCAATCAAGATATGAACATAAATAATGGATAATCAGACGCCTTCAGTCCCCGAGGTCCCTCCCCCTAGCGTAAGCAACAGGTTTGATTGACAGCTAGCGTGTTTCGCTGCTAAGTAAGTTCCCTTCCCACTTTTCTGTCCCGACTGACAAAATATCTCAAACAATTACAATAGCTAAGTTATTAGAATCTTAACTAGCAAAACTTAACTTAACATATAACATAAATCAATTACTTAAACTTACTATTTAAAGTTTGACAATAAAAGCTGAAAGTTTCCTTATTATTCTCAAGAATCACCGAAATACAGCGGTCTGTGCAGAATGGTGCAGAGTATCACATCCATAGACCGTATATATGATGCATCGCTGCTCTGCCATAAGTCGGGCAGCACATTTAACGACCTCAATCACGATCATCTCTTGTGGTTGCTATGATACTCGCGGTTGGATTTCCAAATATGGAGCTTGGCTCCAAATTCGCTCCTGTAACTGTGGCATCAGGAGCCTCATTTGAGCGACACTGAACGCTGTGGGTGATGTCACACTTACTTAGTCCACTCATATATATGGACTATGCATAGATCAGAAAACAATGTAATATAGGCCCTTTAAATTAGTTGAACGTGACTTAATGAAGTACTTACTGAAATAATCGTTGTAAAGGTTTTATGAATATTGTGAGATTATTCATTTGAGCTTGCCTTGGTCAGGAGTATTTACCGTTAGAGGATTTGGCCTATTTTTGTCTTGTTTGGTACTGGTGTGTCTGATGAAAAAAACATGCACACTTTGCACACTTTATATAATATTGGCAGCTAGGATTCACCCAAGTGTATTACTCAGGCAGAGATCCACAGAGATCCCAAATCTACTTCACTCAGCTTAGTCAAGTGTATTTAGAAACTTTTCTCATTCATTATTTATAGCAGTGCTTTTAGTTCTTCCAAACTTGAATAAACATTCTACCTAATAAAATAGATTTCTTTAAAACTCACCAGAAAACATCCACATGCTGACATTTTGAATTTAAAGTGTTTCATGTCATTAAAATAAGCATACGTGCTGTTTACAAAAATGCAGATAGTGTTAACTGAGGACAACAGCAAGGTTAAATGAGATTAAGGTTAACAAGTGGTAGCTTTTATCTGGGAAGCCGAAAACATTTACTCTGCTTAAATAGATGAGATAGAAGCTAATTTACCGCACAGCTCAGAAAATGTTTACATCACCTACATCTTTGAACATTCACAGATTAGAAACAAACAAAAAAAACATGTATTTTATAGGTAAAGCAAAGGTAAAGTTTTATAGTTAACTGACTTTTAAAGGTGCCATATTACGCAAAATTGACTCTTGTGAGCTTTAGGCCATGTTATAGCAGTGTTACCTCCACAAAAACATACGTGGAGTTGTTTTGTTTCATTCACACATGTTTGAGTAAGCTTTTTTTATTAGCCTGTTTACATCTCTGCAGCTCAAAATGCTCTGTTCCACCTTGTGATGTCATGAAGAGGTAGTTTTCAAGTCAACAGCTGCATTTTACCTTTTGTTTCATAGAGACTGGTAATTTCAGGGCTAAAATCATCCAAATAGTGAAGATGTATGGAGTTTAAAAACACAAGGTGTGACATCACATGGTGGAAGGTGGAGTATTTTCTATTTAAACATGTGTAAATGAAACAAAACAAAATTCCAGATATGTTTTTGATGAGGAAACATTATAAAATAGACCAGAAAAAGTGTAATATGGGCCCTTTGTAAGTAGCTTTTCTGAGGGAGGCTTTGCCAACAGCTTGTCTCTTTAGAGGTGCTATAACTTGCTCCATGTAGCGCCACCAGGCCAAGTTATGGGTCAGATCTGTGGAGAGGCACACTCCAAACACGCGTACACACACATGCCTGTAATTTAATAAATGCTTGATACGCCATACATAAAAACATTCTAGTAGGGATGCACTGATACCACTTTTTTGAAAACCGATACGAGTATGAATACAATCATTTCTGTACTTGCCGATACCGAGTACCGATACCGATACTTTACCAATCTTACAAATGCAAACAACCATGATATTCCCTCTCTACATACCAGGCTGTCTCCCTAAGAAGAACTTTGAACTTTTCTTTCATTTAATTATTATTTATTTTAGCCTTGATTGAGAGTGAGAAAAGTAATTTCATTTTTTCATTTGTGAAGATGAAAATTTGACAATAAAATTTTTGAACCTTGATTATAATGTGTTTAATGCAGCTTTGCGCATGTTTGGTTACATTTTACAGAAACAAAACCGCATGGCTCATTTGCATACAGTATAAGCACTGAAAGAAAAACTGATGATGATGCTGATGTGGTCAACTTCTGTCGGACTAAAGGACACTACAAAGACTACAAAATAGTTAGGGTTGTCAAACGATTCATTTTTAAAATCTCGATTAAAATCAGAAATTCCATAGTTAATCGCGGTTAATCGCATATTGAATTGCATGTTTAAAATTGTGTTATTTTGCATTTCAAGACCGTTTTAAAGTCATAATGTAAAGCAATTCTTACCCATTTGGCGATCGCTGCAGTTATTTTCTTTGCCGTGTGATTATCCACAGGTTTTTGCCGACTCTGCCAAATGGTAGTTTGTCTGATCTGAGGTTCGCTCGGCTGTGGCGCTCCGGTTGCTGCCTCCGGGTGCTTAGCTTGGAGGTGCTAACTTAAACTAGACATACTTCACTGGTGCTGAAGCTGCATTTAACTCTTGACTTGTAAATTGTAGCGTCTGGAAGTTTTTCAAAGTCAAATAAACAGTTCAAAAGTCCAGAAGCGTCTGTTTCTCCATCACGGCGGTAAGTTTACTGAAACACGGCGCTGTGAAGTTCGAAGGTGAAACAGCCAGAGGAGCTGCCGACGGATGTGTAGAAGGGACGAAAAGTCAGTGAATTCTAACTGCGAGTAAAAAATAAAAAAAATCATCGCGTTAGAAAAGGCTGGCGAACTCTAATCCTGATGTTAAAAAAAAATGTTATGAATTGCATTAATCTAGTCACTATTAACACATTAACGTTGACAGCCCTAAAAACATCACCACAAAAGTTCCACAGTGTATCTTTAAAGGCACATTTTAGCATACATTTCGATCTGATTACTCTGATAAATACTGAGAGTGCATTCTTGGCTTTATTGATCACTTGTATCTAAGTAGAATATAGGTTGTTTAGTACTGATTTTGTGCATAATATTTACCATCTTACAATCATTATGTTCTCTAAATTCCCCTCCTTTATCAAACAGCCAATTTCTTAAAAGAAAATGACTTCAAACCCTCCTACCCAGAAAGTACGTGCATTCAAGTCACCTCATGTGGTATGGCACCAAAAACTTCAAAATCTAAAAAGTGATCACAGTTGGAGGAACAAAAAAGAAGAATGGCTTACTTTTAAATTATCAAATTCACACCAGGATTTCTGAAGATGCAAAAACACCCCACACCTCTAGCTCGCAGAAGCAGACGAGTTGGAAATGTATTTTTTACTTTTAACTTTTAAAAAATTGCCTACAAAGTTACCAGAATCCCAACTTTCTACTATTTACGATCAAGCCAACTTCGCAGTAACAGCATTAGTCAACGTCGGTTATGTCAAAGACTGTAAATTACCCCTTGTTCCCCACACAAAAGCTACAAAAATCACCACATAAGTTTCGGTTTATCTGCTTTGAGGAATTCAATTGGCAACCCTCCAGCCTCAGGTCCACTCTTGTATATATATCAAGCCCTCAAATAAGCCTGTATCCTCCTTTGCCCATTTCGTTTAGCTCGAAAGTGCAAAGATAAGAGTAGTTATTCTCAAAAGCTGAAAGTGGCTTCGGAAGAACTGGCGCTCGAACAAAACCACAATCTTGGTGCTACTTTGTGATCCCGCAAACTTCTTCAAAACTTTCTTCGCCCAATTTCGCTTTCGTCGACATTTTGAGTCTGTCCGCCCCTCGCGCCACAACTTTTCTCTATCCGCTTGTTTTTATATTTCCCTTCATATCCTCAGAAAGTCCGCCGCATTCAGTTTCCCGCCCACGTAGCTCAGTGGCGCTGCACCCACCACCTCCTGTTTAATCCCAGGACCCAATGTAAATGATGTTTATTAGCGCGCTCGCAGTCGGGGTGTTTGGGTTTGTGTTTGTGTGTTTGGACTCAGTGGGGTTCCTGTATGAGCTTGAATAGTAAAAGTCTGTGTAAAAATGTGACTGTCTGAAAGTGAAAGTTTTAAAAAAAAAAGTACAAATATAGTTTACATTAGGGTTGGGCGATACCTAAATTATACTTTTAAGTGCTTTTAGGGGTAAATTTTTGTTCAATGCTGATACTCAAAGTCAAGGAATAAGAGAATACACAAGTAAAATATGGGTAAAACACAAGTACAACAATAAAACAAGCTTTAGGACACAGATAAAACGATAGAAAATCAACTTAAGTTAAAAGCCACTGTAAAAAAGAGATGTAGCAGCTCTGATTTGTAACGACAGGGCTTCCCACAGTTTAGGGTTCTGCTACAGTAAAGGCTTTATTTTCAGTCTGGCCCTAGTCGATACCTGTCTAACCTCATGGCTGAAGGTATTTCAATATATATATGTTCAGACCTTCCAAAGCTTCTAATGAACAAAGTGGTGAAGGTGTTTTGACATTTAAACTATTAATAATTGACGCTTAGTCTTAAATCTTACATATTGTTAGCCTAATAGCATAAATATAAGTCAATTTTTTGGCCAAATTGTGATATTTTCCTATTTGTGTAGGACTCTGTTCTGTTTGGCTCAAAATCAGGATTCTTAAAAGTCTTTTAGCAGCATGTGCCTTACCACATAATTGAACTATACTATTACACAACTTAAATGTCTTAAGTGACGTTAAAGGCACATTGTGTAACGTTTATGCAGGGTCCGTCACATGCTTTTCTCCATGGAGAGGTTATTGCTTTGTCTAAAACGTTTCCCAGTATGGTATTAAAACTGTCTATCTTTATGGAGACCAAACCAGAACAAGTTACAGTTCAGATCTGCGGAGAGACGACCCCGCTCACAGTCAGAATGTCTGTTTTTGAGGTATTTTTGAGAAATAAAACCGCCTGTAATTGAATAAATGTGAGCTAGAGCTGTTTAATGTCACACTGTGGAACATTCCAGGCAGAGCAATGACATATCCATAGAAACAAGGAGGTGACGGACCTTCCACGAGAAAAGTTACACCTTTAATGCTTCATAGTTTTTTCTTTTCTTATCATTCCCTACAATTTAACACCAACGATGCCGACTCTTTTCTTGACTTCCACTTTTTTTCAAAGCTTTTTTTCTTAACCAATTTGAGCAGAAAATCCCGCCTTCCCGCATTAGTCTCAGCTGGCAGAGCCTTTCCTCCAGGTTGCACTGAGTAATGTTGTTTTCCGTCTAAACCGTCCATGCTGCCAAACGATGTGCCTGCATGCGCCAAATGAACGCAATCACAGTGCAACAAAAGTCAATTTCGAACTTTTTATTTTTCACACACGTTGACGACTCCGGTGTCTCCGGGACCCTCCGTGCAGCTGTTCGTCTCATGTAGCGGGATTTGGCTGGAGAAGGGGATGGGAACTTTTCTCATTGTATATTCCAAAGGCTGGCGCCGGGTTCCGCTCGGATTCTCCTCTCACCGGGGTCGTGTAGCACCTTCGCAGTGACAAACCCCGCCATCTTTAATCCTCAACGCCTCGCCACCTCCCAAACAGCTCCCAAACAAACCCGCGTGAACTTTGATTGATGCTCAGAATGGGATTAAGGTGTAAAAAAGTTCCAGGTATGAAGTCGGAAGTGAAAGAAAGTGCCTCCTGTTTACGGCGCGGCGCTTCGGTGATTTGGAGAAACTTTGCCAGGGTTGTGTAGTAAATCTTTCATGGCTGTTTGGACTTAGTCAGAAGGAAGTTTTAAAAGATGATCTGAATTTCTGAGAGTAGAATTCAGTTCAAGTTTTTTTTTTTATTACACATACTGTAAATCATGTCTTTGGTCTTCCAAGTCTCACCCGTGGATTAATTATTCACAACCTCCGCTCTGTGCATGTCTAATCTGGACCTTTTCTACTTCTTCTACAAAAACGATTTCTAACATAGCTTTTTACACACATTTTTTTCTAACATTTTCCGATAATTTCCAGTCTAATTTGAGAAGCTAAAATAAGGGTTGGGCCTGGTTTGTTGGGATTAAATTTAGAAATAGACAAACTATATTTTACATTTTACATTTGTGCATAATAACAAGCCTGGTCCTAATGTGTCACGCCAGAAGAATATCAGACTGGTCAATACAAGCAATCAAAGAGGAAGTGGAAAGTACAGCAAATACAATCCAATATTTTCTATACATTCAGGTAATAGAGTTAGCATATCGTTGTGTCTTCTTAAAGGTTATCGTTCTCCCCATTCTCCTGACTCTATTTCGGTGCTCCAATCACACATTCCTCCTCCATACATAAAAGTCAGTTGAAATACAGGCGCGCTGGTGGTCTGCATCAATAATTCATAGTGGCGACAGTCTCATAAAGATGATTCCTTATTGCTCGGGCAGACACACAGATCCCATCCCTCACACACTCGCACATATGTGATTAGACTATACGCCTGATGAGAGCCCCTGTGATAAACATACAGGGACGTAAGGCCTGAGAAAAGATTGAGATGTGTGGTTTAAGTACTCAGGGTTGATTATCGGTGTTCAGTGCTTTTTAATCTTACTTGTATATCGTGCAAATAGTTTTCTGGCAATGATTTCTGCAAATATCCCTGATCTACTGTGGTCATTTTCGATCCAATTTAAGTTTAACTGATCTTGGACGTTAAGATAAGCATTGGGCCTGGGGGAGCTGTGGCTAAAGTGCGTACATACTGTTGTTGTGTCCTTAGGCAGGACACTTCACACACCTGAATTCGGTATGTGCTCGAAATGCGCTTTATAAACCCAGGGTTTTTAGACTATTAAAATTCATGAATTAACTTCCCCCATCAACCTAAAACATGACAGCACCCCTATGAACTAACATCAAGGACCATAATGTCCACCCTCCTGTGGGCTCACCACCTGCAGAGGGGTTCATAGGGGGGGTCAGGTGCTATGAGGATTGGGCAGCAAGCTGCCCCCGCGACCCAGCCGGATTAAGCGGGAGAAGATGGATGGATGGATGGATGGACCTTTCTCAAATTATTATGGCTATACTGGGTCATTCATAACTGTGATTCATTACATAATTATTATTTCTGACATTTTCATTTTGGAGTTTGTGTTTTGTCAATACTAAAAACACGATTTATTAAATGTATGTGTATTTTTGCTGTGTCCAGGGAGCTGTGATGGAGAAATAATAGTGTGGAACAACACCACAGAGAAAGTGTTGAGGAGACTGCAAATAAATACGGAGCCAAATGAAGGTAAGTTTAATTTGTGTTTCCCTTCAGACGCCACATGACTGAGGCGCTTTATTTAAAATGTGTTATTTATTATTTAAAATGGCAGAAAATCTCACTTGGAGGTGCTCTCATTTCAGAAAACTGTAAAAATGTGTTGTATATGGGTTTTTATGAGACCCAAGGTGTAACTATAGGAATCATAATAAATGAAGATGAACATGGTTGGTAAAAGCAGAAAGTAAAACAACAATGAAATTATGTTACAGTTTTTAAGTTTAGGATCTTAAAATGAAGCCAACCAGACTAAAATGATGAAGAAAATGGACTCATGGTGTAAAGTGACCAAGTTTGTCTCAAATGGCATATCCCTTTCCCTTATTGTTTTTTTAGACTGCGTATTTAAACTTTTTTTTTATTTTTGTACTTGTATTAATGCTTCTAAAAGCCTAACCAGGGTCGGGGGCTGCAAATTAGCTTGTGGCTAGTAGCCCTATGTACATCGGTTACCTATTTGGGGGCAATGTTTTTTTGTACAGTCCCTGACAAATAAACTAATAAATAATATAAATAAAAAAGTCATTTGTATCATATAGGGATGGTACAAGATCTCGTGCCACAAGATCTCTTGAGACAAAATTGCCACAGCATCGTGCACACATGAGAAAAAATATCTTATGAGCTTTAATTTCCAAGTGTTTACATCTGGATTGGACAGAAAAGGGTCATGTGTTGGTGAGCGACATCTCTTTAATCCCTTAACGCCGAGTATCACAAATCTGCAACAAACCATTTGGATCAAGACTGCAGCTGTATTCCCCCAGTGCCGCTGAGTGCAGATGCAGAACCTTCCTAAGAACCTTTGGCAAGCACTTGTTTCTAGTTGCCACAAATTTGCAACATACCATATTTTTTTTTCATGGTTTGGTTGGTCCTGTGACTTATATATAAAATTTTTCACACTGAGAGCCCATAGATATATGAAAATTAGATATATGAAAATGGGAAAAAAAAAAAATCATCCATTTTTTCATTTTGGTTTTAGAGACAAATAATAAAGAAAAGAGTTTTTATTTTTGTTTTCTTATTTTTGGTTCTGTATTGAAAAACTAACGAACGAATGATACACGGATTGTTCTCTATTTGGTTGTTTTTATTACTATAACTTCTATAACTTGCCTTTCAAGATGAAATGTTGGTTCTTGGTCTCTGATTTTATAAAATAAATTTCCCCCCAAAAAGTGCGACTTATATCTGTTTTTTTCTTCTTCATTATGCATTTTTTGGCTAGGGACATACTCCGGAGCGACTTATAGTCCGGAAAATACGGTACATAAATTTCTATACATTTTTTCTGCTATAATTAAATGAATAATCTCAATTTAATTTACCATCTACTTAAAGGCAAAAACACACACACAAGTGGCGTTAAGGGGTTAACTGTTCCAAAAAGCAGCACTAAAATGGAAACAAAAATATGAAATAAAATAAAATATAACTGGAACCTGAATCGTGAAATTTATGTATTAGGAATTGTGTTAAAATCTTGTCTTGTCTCGTTCTTGTGGATCCAATGTCATGTAGTGTCTCATCTTGTAGGAATTGTGTCTCGTCCCATCCCTACATAATATATAATCTATAATCATAATATACTGTGAAAATATACAATTATTTTTTTTATTTTTATAAATGTCAAATACAAAGTTTGAAACCCACACCAATAAAATCACAAAAAAAGTCTCCACAAGTGCCCAAAAAGACGATTTTGGAATGAAAAAGAATGAAAAATAGTTCTCATCATCTCCAAGGGCCAGACGGGAATCAGCTCCTAGAACTTGTTTGGGCAGCACAATTTTCCAACCTGCTTTTTCTTTTATTAAGTTGTTGTAGATCAATATTTAAAGGTGCATTGTGTAACTTATTGGTTAGGAGTCCGTCGTTTGTTTCCATGAAGATGTCATTGCTCTGCCTGGAATGTTCCACAGTGTGACATTAAACAGCTCTACTTTACATTTATTCAATTACAGGTGGTTTTATTGCTCAAAAATACATAGAAAAACAGGCATTCTGACTGTGGGCGGGGTCGCCTCTCCACAGATGTGACCTGTAGCTTGGTCTGCTTTGCTCACCATGACAACAGAAAGGCTTAATACCATACTGTGAAACATTCCAGACAAAGCAATCACATCTCCACATAGAAAAGCATTTGACGGACCCTCCACCAGAAAAGCTACACTGCACCTCTAAATTGTGCACTTTACAATACAATAATTCATAGTGTCATCATAATAAACAGTTTCATAGCTTCAGCAGATAAAAAATAATGAATACAAATGTTCTACAAGCTTATTTCATTGTTTTACTTCACTAGATAAAACCAGCGACGCCAGCGTTTGTTTGCTTTTCATACCAGGACGACAGAACTCATCGGCTACAGGTACGTTATTAAAACTGACATTGTTACTGTGTGTCTCTAGGTACTTTATATCTGAATACATGAGCCGTGCATCGCCCGTAGAGCTGCCTCCATGCCTGCAGCCGCTTTAAAGCAATAAACACCAGCGCAGCCCCTTCCATCCCCATTTCCTTTGCAATGTACTCTGACAGCACCTGTTGTTTTTATTCACGTTGATTTATATACAGGCCTATTGCTAGCTGCGGCTTCAGTTACAATTTTAGCCTTGTAGCGGGGCATTATTAGCTTTTGGAGACTTTACGGCAGCTGGTAGAAGTGATTTTGACGAATATATGAGCCCCGTAGCTAGCGCTAAGCCCTCTTTAAACACAGTGCACATTGAGTCAATAGAGCGGAGTATTTTGTTGGTTAATGGAGTTGGCAGGTTCTTCGTGATGGGTTTTAAGTGCCGGCATCTCCACTTGGCTGTTTGTATTGTAAGATATTAAAAAGGGTGACGCGCTCCAATGTTTACACCGGGATTGTAAGGGGGCAGTTAATTTGCAGTAAGGTCAAAAACAAGTCCAGAAAGCTTATTATTATATTTAAGGATACTTCATAGGTTATAGGAGGATAAGGTTTAAGAAATAATAATGGGAACTTGTTTTTTAGAGTGGAAGTTGTCCATTGCTTGAGTGAGTTTAATGATGACGGTTAAAGTTGCACTGTGTAACTTTTCGGTTGGGTTCACCTTCTTGTTTCTATGGATATGTCACTGCTCTGCTTCGAATGTCCCACAGTATGACATTAAACAGCTCTACCTTACATTTATTCAGTTACAGGTGGTTTTATTGCTCAAAAATAACTAGAAAAACTGCATCCTGACTGTGGGTGGGGCTGCCTCTCTATTAGGATTGGGCGCTATCCAAATTTTGATACCGTTAAACCTTCTCAGCATTTTACCGGGGTATATGGTATTACCGTCACAAATTATTTTGTAGCTTGCACCTAAACCATTCGGAAACAGAAGAGCAGCATTATATTTGAAGATGAAGCTCAAGTTCTGATCAAACCAAACTTTGCAGTGCATTCAATCGCATCAGCATCAGTGCACGAGCTGTTTTTATCAGTGCTTATACTATATGCAAATGAGCCATGCGCTTTTAAGTTTAATTTCTGTAAAATGTAAACAAATGCGCAAACATATTATTACTCAATGTATATACTGTGTGGATTACCAGAAATGTAGAGCAGTGGTCGAGAGGACTAATCTCAGCTCTTATTGTCTGCATTGTATCGCCCTTGCTGGTTTTGACGTGTAGTTAGAAAGTTTCGTAGGTGTACGTTGGTCGACACAAACACGTTTTGATGCAGAACCATAAATTGGGCTTTACCGTCTCCTCCGTGAAACTCTGACTTTGCCCTCAAGCAGGAACTTCCTCCTCTTCACCATCCCCTCTCGACTCTCGGCGTTCAAAAAAACGTCTCCATCACAAACTTTTCGGCTCAACATCACACACGAAGCGTCAGGCAGTTTTTTTTCTTCTTACTCGCTGCGTGTGGATGCATATCTCTGTGCGTAACGACGTCTGAAGAGGAGAAACGTGGAGGGGAGAAAGTCCTTATGCAGATTTGTTTAATGACGGTAATGAAATTGATACCGTTGCTGCTTTTTAATACCGCAGGATACTGTATTACCGCCCAACCCTACTCTCTATAGATCTGACCATTAACTTGGTCTACTTTGGTCACCATGATATTTGAAAGGTTTAATACCAAGTTTAGAGTTAGACAAACTTTATTGATCCACAAGGGAAATGATTCAGACAAAGTAACTCACACATCACAGTATATTATAATAACAAATAGGCTGATGCCAAATAAAGAATAATTATATAAATGAAGGAAAAATAAAACATATATTAAAATAGCCTCCTGTGGGCTCACCACCTGCAGAGGGGTTCATAGGGGGGGTCAGGTGCTATGAGTATTGGGCAGCAAGCTGCCCCCGCGACCCAGCCGGATTAAGCGGGAGAAGATGGATGGATGGATGGATATTAAAATAGTAATCCATAAATATCTCTCCGCTATAACCTAGTTCCAGACACAACTATAAAATCTTCATGGAGTAAACAGGTAGCGAACCCTCCACCACAAAAGTTAAAAATGCACCTTTGAGTCCATTGAGACCACACTGTTATAATGACTGATGTTAGGTCAGGGTGAGGAACTATAATTCCTATGAAAGATTTGTTTAATATATTTTTGAAAGCAAGAAAATTACTTATAAATAATGTACCCATAGTGTACCAGTAGCATTTAGTGTGTAATCCATCTTCGACTGGAGCTTGAGTCAGACCCCATTTTTCTTCTATTGATCAATTATGCATGTTTTTCTAGGCAAAAACAAATAAATTGAGTTTCAATATTATTAACTTAATTACTTAATTACATAATATGGCTTTTAATTAGAGCCATTAAACACAAATTCTGTAATTTAGTCTGAACTCTGCTCCAAACCACATCCTTTTGCTGACAGAGGAGTGACTGTGAATCTCTCCATTAAAAAATCTTGATTACATTAATTGCTCAATCTCAGCTTTATTGCACTGAAAAAAATACAAAAAAAATCAATCATTAAATAAATAAATAAAAAATTATCATTAATTACAAGAATAATTATTTTTTCCTTTTTCTTATTTGTTTGTTTTGCCTCTTGCCCTTAGCCTCTTGCAGCTCTTCTGTTTTATTACACACTCCCACACATTTGCCCTCCCATATAAGAAAAACATAACTGTTTGTATAATCTCTAATATCACAAAACAAAAATAATAAATGAATTAGTTGTTTAAAAAAAAAACTGGTTTGTGTTTATGTATATTTGTACGAAATTACTGCGAATGTAGTATTGTGGTTAACGTAGTAATCAGTGTATAATTTTCATTATTGTTACAGACATCTGGTTTATTCTCTTGTCTCTTGAGCTGTGAACATATTATTACATCAAACGCAACTGTACATAGACTATAATTTTGTGATGAATGGGGGGGTAGGTCTGCATAAGGATTCCTTCTTCCCACTTCTTTAGTTTCATTTGTTCAGAATTGTTTAGAATGTGATTATAAGAATTATGGACAAATTTTAAATGTATGGATCAATCATTTGTCTCTCCCTAATCTTGGGCTTAGCAGAAAAGTTTATTTATGCATAAATTACTCTCAAATTCACTCACTACGATAGAAAGTAGTAGGTTTTAAAGGGCACATATTAGGCTATTTTCTGATCTATGTTATAATGTTGTTTCCTCATCAAAAACAAACCTGGAGCTGTGTTTTGTTTGATTCACACACGTTTAACACACAAACCCTGCATATTTAGGCAGAGTTCTTCTCTCAAACAGAAAACACACTTGCTTGTTTCTATGGAAATGTCATTGTTCTGCCTGGAATGTTCCACAGTATGACATTAAACAGCTCTACATTACATGTATTCAGGTGGTTTTATAGCAAAAAAACAAACCACCTTGTGGTGCCATGTGATAATACCGGAAGTGCTCCAGTTAGTTTTTAAACTCCACACTCCTTCACTAGAATCATTTGGATAATTTCAACCCTGGAATTGCCCATCTCTACTGAACTAAAGGTAAAAGGAGCTGTAAATAATGTAAAATATGGCTTCATGGCATCACAGAGTGGAACAGAGCGTTCTAAACTTGAGATGCAGACAAACTAAAAATAAAAGATTACTCAAATATGTGTGAATGAAACAAAAAACAACTCCAGGTGTGTTTTTGAGGAGGTAACATTATAACATAAGAGTCAGTTTTGTATAATATAGGACCTTTTCATTTTTACATGATCTGCGTTTGTGCTTTAGGTGGTGCAGACTTGGTGTCGTGTGGAGTTTCAGGAAAAGTGCGGCTCTGGAACACGCTCCACAGTTGTGTTTTGGGACAGTTCGAAGCCCACAGCAGTGACCTGGGACCCATCATCATGACCCTCAGCCCGTGTGGGACATATTTAGTGACCGGGGACAAGGAGGGGACAGTTAAGACGTGGGACATTCAGGTACATGTGTGGAAGAATTATATTTTACAGGCAAAATACACAGTGAAATGTACAATAACTATGTTCAACTTTTAGAATGTAAAGATGTGTGACTACCCCAAATTTAAGACTTTTTAAGACCTTTTTAAGGAATTAAGACCAACATCGCACCCATTATGTGGCAAAAAACACCACATCCAGTTCTAATAATGACCATTACTCACTACTTAAAATAACAAAAAATACTTTTATTATAAAGCTCATTCAGAACTCATTTATAGTAGTATGCACTGCTTGTAAAATGGCCAAAAAATCATTTATGACATTCTAACAAGACAAACTAAGCTTTCGCATTGTCTCACATTGCATTGCAGCCCGGTTGAGTAAACAAAAAAACAGGCTAATGAAATTTAAGATCTTTGTGAAAAGAAATAAGACATAATACAACATAATTTAAGACTTTTTAAGGCCTTAATTTAGGAACATGAAATTTAAGACCTTTAAGATCCCACTGCTACCCTGGATACCCTGTAAGACTTTGCGAAAAAGTATTTCCATTTACCTATGTTTAGAATTAAAGGTCCTATATTGCACAAAATTGACTCTTGTGAGCTTTAAATCACATTATAATGCTGTTACCTCCTCAAAAACTTGCCTAAATCTGCAGGGTTTGTGTGTTAAACATGTGTGAATGAAGCAAAACAAAACTCCAAGTATGTTCATGATGAGGAAACATTATAACGTAGATCAGAAAATAGTGTAAAATTGGCCCTTTAATAACCAAAAGAAGAACAAACAAATGTTAAAATCTGACTATTTCTCTTTTGACAGCCAGATGTAAGTGACAGCTGAGGCAAAAAAGCAGTCACTCCAATTAAAAACTTTGGGAGCGCGTGATCTGTTCTGCAGCCAACATAGAATACATTAATTCACAATCAGATTTGATGATAAAAAACAAAATGGCATCTGGGAAAGGTGCTGTACCTGATTTGTGTGGTATTAAAACATGGAAAACAGAACAGTTTGCAGTGTCCCAAAGTTTTTCCTCACTTACCGGTACTTTATGCATTCTGAGCATCCTAATTATGAGTTCATAAAGCGGGGTTATAAACACTTTTACAACTTTAGAGACCAGTGCAGAGTTTGCTGTCACTGTAAAGGTAACAACAGCAATACTTTATAATTAGATGCAGACATTATACAACAAAACAGCTGCTTATACAATATAGCTGTACTGGGGCAAGACATATTTTGCTCAACTATATGAGATAAAAATGTGGATTTCCTCTACAGAAAGGATTAACCTGCATATGACTGCCATAAAAGTCTACCCAGATGGCTTGGAATGTGACTTTAAGTGACTGTTAGAATAAAATGCCTATAATGAAGTTATTTAAAAAATGTACATCAAACAATCTCATGGTACAAGGCAGGCTCAGAGGATGAAGGGCCTTTGTTAATGCTATCTCTGCTAAAACCAGATGTGTGACCTCTTATGACCTTTTCCCTCCTTGCAGGACTGTTCACATCGTAAATTTGTTCAAATGTAAAACAAAGTCATGATATACTTCACTATGTTATCTGTGGTAAACTTAACGAGATTATGTATACGTTGATCAGGTTGCCTTTGTACTGACATGATGGATTGTTGGAAATGAATAAAGGTGTGCCGCAGGGGGAGGAGCTTTGGAAGAGCAGCGTGAACGGGCCTAGAGAGCCGGACGCAGTGGCCATGCTCTTCTCCGTGCAAGGCACGTAAAGAGATCTGACTCAGTGATTTTAATCCCAATTGGTTGGAGACTGGAGTTTAAATGTCACAAATACTGTCACTGGTTTGTGATTGTATAAAAATTCATGACAGTGACTTTATTTCCAGATCAGATACATTTTATAGTGATCCAACTACACTTCCATGTTATTTTACAGGCTTCAATACTGATTACACACCAAAGGAGTGACAACAGATGGAAATTAGCATTTTGCTGTAATCCGGAGTGTTTACATTCATGCTATATGTGCTTGTCTGTTCATTAACATGCATTGTCCCGTTTAAATTACTAAAAAGTATAGTAGCAGTTGAAATCTAGCAATAATTCCTCATTTGAACTATTTAAAGGGCCCATATTATGCTTTTCTCTGATTTATGTAATGTTGTTCCCTCATCTCAAAATATACAGTATACTGTATTTTTCAGACTATAAGTCGAGTATAAATATAAATTGCACCAGCCAAAAATGCACAATGAAGTCGCACTTTTGGGGGGAAATTTATTTTATTAAATCAGAGACCAAGAACCGACATTTCATCTTGAAAGGCGAGTTATAGAAGTTTTATAGTAATAAAAACAACCCAATAGAGAAGAATCCGTGTATCATTCGTTCATTCATTTTTCAATATAGAGCCAAAAATAAGAAAATGAAAAAACAACTCTTTTCTTTATTATTTGTCTCTAAAACCAAAATGAAAAAAATAATGATGATTAGTTTTTCCATTTTTGATTCATATATACGATTCATATAGTTGGTCTATGAGCTGTCAGTGTGAAAAATTTTTATAAGTCGCACCTGAGTATAAGTCGCAGGACCACCCAAACCCTGAAAAAAGTGTGACTTATAGTCTAAAAAATATGTTAATATATAAATCGTTAATTAATCATTGCAGTCCCAGTTATGTTTTGTCTCATTCACATGTTTTATGCCCAAACTCTGCTGAATATTTAGGCTGAGGTCTTCTCTCAAACAGAAAACCACCTTGTGTCATGCAGGATGTTTCTAGCAGTGTTTTTAAACTCTTAACACCTTCACTAGAATAATTTGGATAATTTCAGCCCTAGAATTGCCCAATCTATACTGAACTAAAGGTAAAAGGGAGTTGTTAACTTGAAAACAACAATCATAAGGTGGAACAGAGCACTTTAAGTTTTGGAGATATAGACAAACTAATACAAAAGGATTAATCATTATGGGTAAAAGAAACAAAACAACTCTGGTATCTCGTATTGTATTTTGTGTAATATAGGACCTTTAAAAGTTTGTGAAACCTTTAAAAGCTCTTTTGACTTTTTGACTCGGACTCTACAGACCTGGATTACACCCATGCGTCTGATCACCACTGCTACTATTTTCGACTCCTCTCTCAGTCCTCATGGCCGAGTCTCTCTTGGCTTCCAGTTTAATTTATGGTAATATATATGAAGCTGTCTTAAAGAGGTTTTGCTAGAACTAACTGCTAAGGGAAGAAAATCCTATCCGGTGGCTAATTTGGAACAGTTTAATGCGTACTCCCACAACAGAAACTGCACTTTGTAATACAGCCATCACATTAAATGGCCTCTACTCGATTTTGTTCTATGAAATTGATAAAAACATTGAACATAAAAACATTGTATAAGCAGCTCTTGAGGTAAAAATACATCTGCGTGTATGTATTAGCGTTTTATTGTCCAATTATCAGGAAGTGCGGGGTTAGCGTGCGAGTTGTAGCATTTTTACCTCTGGTAGTTGTGGAAAGTGCTCATAAACTCATTATAGTGAATAATTAGGACGCTCTGAATGCATAAGGTAAGTGAGGAATAACTTTGGACCACTGCAAACTGTTTGAAATGAACTAGTTCTGTTTTACCACGTTTTTTAAGAGAGTAAAAATAGGTACAGTGCCTTTAAGTCAGTACAAATGGGGAAAAAATAGGAATAAACGAGATTCTATTTTAAAATTCTCCAAGGGCAGAGTTTAAACTTTATTTTACATTGAAAACGAATGCGCTAATTGCGATGTTTCAGCTTTGATGATAAAACAATCCGGCGTTGCTTTGATGTGAGTTCTGATATAATATGCAGATGTAAAGAGTGGGACAGTTGCTTCTAGACATAACATACAGAAATAATATTCTAATTAGTCGTCTCATCCCGCAGAATTATTGCCTCAGTGCGACCGGGCGAGTGACGAACGAACCTCCTGAACTTCTGCGCACGTCCCGCCCACACCTGGACCGCGTCACTCACCTGGAGGCATGTTTCCACGGCGACAGGCTCCTCCTCCTCTCGGCGTCCTTGGACAGCACTGTGGCTCTGAGTGACCTGCCCGGAGAGCTCATCGGGTACTTTGGACAGGTAAATTTACTTTACGTACTTTGGAAAGGCATAAACAACATATCTAAAGTGTTGCCAGGAAGTCTCCACCACCAGTCTATACTCCTAAAAAAAACAACAGCAAAAAAAAATAGCAGATACTCCTAAACAGCGCCATGATTGAAACAGTTTGCAATACATTTGGAGATAAACTATTGGTCTAAACAGAATTACATGAAATCCTTTTGCAGTTTATTTAGAAATGATTATTATTTATATTTTGTTTGGCTGTCAATATTACATTTTCATTAATTTATTGTACAGTATTTGAACCTATCCTGCATTGCAATAGAAGCAAACCCATTTCTGCCACTTAAAAATTATAATCATTTCAGTATCTCTATATCCAAAAAGTTTGATCGCTTCTCTTCCCATTCCTACTGCTTTCGTGTCATTGGGCAAGACTTGTATGGGATAGTTACTCTTATGTATCAATAGAGCTATAACTATTCATTAAAGGGCCACAGCAACAACACGTGTGCGAAGAAAAAAGAGTTTATTATATTGAGACTCAGGGTGGGGGTTCAGTCTCAGTCTTCACATGGCCCAGCATAAACGGGACCCCCCCCCTTGTAGGCGTCTTATGTCTGGAAGACAAACAGATAGGAGTTGGGAGGGTGGGGTCGAGTTATTCGGGACAAA
Source organism: Odontamblyopus lacepedii (assembly GCA_034769755.1). Lineage (NCBI taxonomy): Eukaryota > Metazoa > Chordata > Actinopteri > Gobiiformes > Gobiidae > Odontamblyopus > Odontamblyopus lacepedii. The sequence goes on from CM068357.1 coordinate 13,451,175, forward strand.
CTGGGAGGCCGGGATAGGCTGCTACAAATAGGCTTCTGGGAAATTGAGCTGTGGTAGATGTGAACTGTGATTCGCTGGAGAGAAGGTGAGGGCGGTTGAGGCGTGATCCTGCTCCTGAACCTCAGTTAATCATATTAACTACATTTATTTTCTGGTATTTAATATTCAGCTATAATATATGTACATGCAGGCCTGTCAATGGAAATCTGGGTGCCTGAGGGTCCAATTCTGGGCCCCTAAAACCCTGGGGCCCGGAACAACAGACCCCTGTCCCCCCTGTGTACATCATTATTTTACATTTTGTTCACTGTAAACTGTAATATGAATCCAAAATATAATAATATAAATTATTATTGGGTTCTTTGTCTCTTCAAAATGTAGTTATATGATTAACTTCAGTTCAGGAGCAGGGCCATGCCACAACCGCCCCCGACTCCTCTTCAGCAAATCACAGCTCACTTCTACCACGCTTCAATTTCCCAGAAGCCTGACCCGGAAACCCAGTTCATTCCAAATAACTCGAACCCACCTTTCCAACCCATATCTGTTCACTTCCAGTCATAAGACGTTTACGAGGAGGGTCCCGTCCTGCTGGGCCATGTGAAGATTGAGACTGAACCCCCACCCTGAGTCTCAACCCAGCTAACCCGCCTTGTCTCAATACAATAAACGCTTTTCGCTTCGCACATGTGTTGTTGGCGTGGTCCTTGCTAGTGAAGTGGCATTTCACTGTAACAAGAAGCTAATTTTTATATATTTCTGTTGTTGAAATGAGGCTATGTTTTGAACCCTACATGTATGAAATTTGCAACTAATTACAAGGATGTGGGTGGGGATAGGGGGTAGTTAAGTATACTAATGATGAGGTAAAACCATCATACCATGGTTAAAAGCTCCTGAAACCACACAGTAGGTCAAATTTAGGTTCAAGTTTAGCATATAAGTGTCCACCAGAGTTTTCTAAATCCCCAGAATATTTTTTGCTGACTTTTCCTCGAATAAAACCCAGAACACACTGCAACTTGCATGTCAAAACAGAGCAGTCCCTTCTCTGATTTGCTGACCACTGCTGGCACCGTATGACCACTGGTACTATTTCTCATTCGTCCCTGAACCGCCTAAATCTTTTGTTGCGCTATTCCCTGGCATACTGTGAGCACCCCTGTCAGACGGCCACTCTTTCTTCCTTTCCCTCCCCCCGGTTCAAACTCGGAGCTGCGCGAGTGGCCTGTGATATTGCGAGCCTCCCACGCTGCCTCTCGCTGCTGGGCTCTTGTATCCATTTGAGGAAATAGAAATGAAACTGGGCTCAGAGTCACGGTTAGGCAGGCATGTCAGAATTGGGCCATATTAGGTCTGCCCGGGGCGGCATCTACACACCGTTGCTTCATTTTTAGTTTGCCGTGGGCTTTCAAACACACATATGCTTTACGCTCACACCCAATAAACTGTATCGTAGTGATGTAAGCGTGGGCTGGATCATTCACATTCTTCTGTACTGAACAAAGACCTAAGCCTGTCACAATAATTACTATATTAGGTGGACCAAATTTTCACAAGTGCATAATTAAGGAAAATTGTTCTGCACTCGGCTAATTCATGACTTATTCATGACTGTATTTTGGTCATTTTTAAGCAGTTTTTCTGTATTGTACCTAAACAAACCACAATTTATGCCTCTCTTTGCTGTTGGCAGGTGTCAAATTGGTCAAAAATAGAGACACCTGAGACGTTTCTAGTATAAAACTGAAACAGATCAATGGTTTTGGATAAATCCACCAGGACAGGGTACTCAAAGCTCAAAAGTGGGACTGTTCCAGGTAAATAGGGACGCCTAGTCACCTTATAAACTATATTGACTTATCCTTCAGTATATGAAAGGCAGAACAATATTTTTTTTGGGTTCAGTATTTATTGTAGATACTTTTTCTTTGCACTACTGGGGAATTTTGGTAATTTTTTGGCTATTTGAGAGTTTGAGAGTAGAAGGTTGGATTAATAACTTATAACGATGACTCAGTACAGAGGAACACAAGGTACTAAAGTGTTTCAATCTGCTGTTTCTTTATTGCAACAATATTGTAGATTCTGAATAGTTTTTGTGCTTTAAATCTGATCTTGAGCTATTGTGTTAGTGGCATAAATTGGTTTCAATATTCTTGTTTAAACTTTTATATTTTCTTCAGCAATTTATCACACTTCAAAATGTGTTATCATGACAAGCCTACAAAGACGCTTCTGGAGTGTGTTATATTAGCAGCCGTGCAAGTTTTGTTTGCCCGGGAGCCGTGAATAATGATTGTCAACGAAATACAAAGACCCAAGTCGAAAAACTTGTCTACCCCCAAGTTCTGAAGTGGAGTAGCCAATCAGAAAAACACTTGCCCCTTTCCTGAAAGATAAAAAATAAAAAGAGGTGGGAGAAGTCACAGTTAAAAGTGCTAGTTTGGAAGGTTGGCTTTGTCTGGACTCTGAAATGTTGCACAGTATGTCATTAAACTCCAATCTCCATGGAGACAAGCAGCCCCCAAGTGAAATTACTGGTCAGATCTGTTGAAAAGTGTTCCTTCTTACATCAAGAATTCATGTTTTTCCAAGATAACTGGTAATTGAATAAATGTAAAAGCAAAATAAGATTGTTTTTAGAGTGTGATAAATGTGATATGTTTAATGCCACACTGGGAAACATTATAACAAAACAATGACATCCCCATGGCGACAAGCAGGCTAACCATTTACCAAAAATGTTACACAGTGGATCTGTATTACAAACTTTATGAAGACTATGAATGATTTTATCCACTAATATAACATTTCACTCCACCAGACTGGAGCCTTGTTCTTAAATCGCGGTAATTGCATTTAATATTCGCGATGCATTCTAACACATTTCACGCTCATTACCGGCAGTCTGTGCACAGATTCTCGTATGTAAATAAAAGACTTCATTCATATTCAGAGTATCAGGTTATCAAAGGATACATTGTTAATTATGCATATGTTTCCGAGCAAAAATACAGTCGGCAAATGTCTTAGAAAAATCTCTTCAAAAGACTCTAGGTTTCTTCCGAATTTCCCTCCAGCTCCATGACCCCACATAAACCGCGGGAGTGTTTTGGTGATGGGGTCGGCTCATGTAAGCGATGCCGGATGTTGCTGAGTGTAAGTTGTTGTGGTTTGCAGGAGGAGAGCTGGTGTTTGGAAAGAACTGGTCTGGAGAATCCTCAGAGGGGATCGGGATGGGACCAGAGAGACTTTAGAGCAGCAGGAGACGAGGCAGAGAGAGACGAGAGCTCACCTGGGAGTGCTGAACACTGAAGACTGTGGCTGTCACTTCAGTAAATAAGACGTAACAGTCATGATTTGATGCGTATTAGTGAAAGCTGTTTAAAGATAGATAATACCCAAGAGTGCAGTTTGAGTGACTGTAAGTTTCTCTTTGCTTATCAAACATTACAAAATGCATTTTCAGGACTCCTCAGTATACAGCACAGATTACTGAATGTGACGTGTGAGTCTCACGACTGTCAATCTACCCCAGGGGAGCTGTGGCTATTAGGGATGGGCATGATTCGTCGACTAATCGATAATTGATCATTAAGAATTATCTCCAACGCGACATACGCACAGAACAGACTCACCAGCCTCATCACATCCTCTGTCACAGAAAACACTCATATTCCACTGAGTCGTGTCCTTTAGTCCGACAGAAACTGAACCACATCAGCACAAGGAAAGAGCTGCTTTTTTTGCTTGCTGTTTATGCAAATGAGCCATGCGGTTTTAAGTTTTGTTTCTGTAAGACGTAAACAAATGTGCCAAAGCTGCATTAAACACATTCTGATCTCACTGATGTGGCTCTATAGTGGTTATGGTTTATATGTTGTAAAATTGAGTTTATTTATGCAGATTAGTAATAGTAATAATAATTATGATAATTTTATTATAAAATGTTAATGATTAATCAAAAATCGATCAGTAATTTTCCCGACTATCAATTAAGAAAATTTTATCGAATTCCCATCCCTAGTGACTATAATAGTAGCATGAGCGTACAGGCTTGTATTTACGTCTGATCACGGCATAAGTAAATCTGAAAGCAGAAACCAACAGTCTTCTGAACCTGGGCTCCTTCAAACAATACATAACCACACACAGGCGCCATCTTGCACAGAGAGATGAGCCATACAGTGTATTTATTAGACAATACCAGTTATAAATATGCAGTGGTGGAAGGTAATGAAGTACAAATGTAAAAGTACAATACGTAAGTACAATTTTTAGGTGTCTGTACATTACTTAAGTACATTTTACAGTGGATACTTTTTACTTTTACTTCACTACATAGAGCAGATACCTACCTATACTTTCTACTCCCCTACATTTTAGATCTGGACTTAAAAGTGAAAAATATTCATATTCATAATAATTTTTGTCATGGTTTGAGACCTGCTGAAATAGGACTGATTTTTAGCACATTAATTTGAGATAACGTTCCAATTTTGAGCAAACTAACACAAAAACAACTAGAAAATTCTATCACTTAATCAAAATCACTACATTTGATGCTTTAATTTTCTAAAAATCTCTGCAAAATACTTCAATACTTTTCATGTGATACTTTTACTTTAATTTGAGTAACCTTTTGCCCCCGTATCTGTACTTTTACATAAGTAACAAAACTTCAGTACTTCATCCATCACTGGAAGTATGTCAGAAGTATCTAAATTTTTTTCTTTCTCGCTCACATCTTTAGCCCTCTTGCCAGTTTCCCCCTCAGCTGTATCGGCTCCGTAGCAGACACAGCCCCTCGTGTGCTTGTCTCTGCTCAGACCTGCCCTTTGAGGAGACAGTATGTATGAGGCCCTCTGCCCTTTCCAGAGATTGTTCTCGCCTGATTCGTGTCACCCGGGGGACAGTCACTCATCCTGGCCCAGCTGTGACCCTTCCCTGGCTCGGTCAACTCTGTCCTCATCCAGGTGATATATATACTAGATATAAAGGCATGTGGCACCACTCGCAGGCTCCATTATTTAATTATGGACATGGCAACACTGCCCGGCGGCTACTAGTGATGTGTATATATAATATATATATAATGCTCATGGCCATTGTTTTAATAATGAAATGTTTTGCACTCACCCTCCCAAGTACATGTATGTATCAATAAGGAGTTCACAGTAGAGGCCTGTAACAATAATTATGATATCAACTTAATAATAAATGAAATTATAGATGGAACAATTTTTTTTTGGGTGGATATTTACCATGCGCACTTTTTTGTATTTGTAGGGAACTTATATTTGCACAATAATTTGAGCTGCAGAGGGTCGAATGAATAATTTCCTCCTAGGTACAAACTGACTACTACAGTGTTTCATTATTATATTTATTTATTGCAGCACATGTTTTTCAATGATATTGTAAATCTGGGAATCCCTTGAAATCATTTTGTGACCTCCATACGGGCCCCAACCTCCAGTCCCCAGGTTCAGAACCACTGGTCTAAAGTCAAGGCCATATAGAGGACTGTTTGGTTAATGTGTTAATGTTAAAATATATTGACTGATGAATTTTGTTTAGTAAACCCCTGATTTTGCTAATTAGTTTGCCCAGGGGAGGGGCCAAGGGGGTATTTAGGCTTCTGCTTTCAAAGTTGGAGGACCTGAGCTTTCTGGATGAGATCAGGATCTGGATGTGAATGAGGATCACACAATACTTAAAGAGATTATTGAAACTACATTTTATGTTTTGATGACATTCATGATGTCTTCTTGCTCCACAGATGGGATGCTAATGGTAAACTAAAACTCTTTATCAATTATTGTCTCGGAGAAAAGTCAGGAAAAAACACCACAATAATGTATTTTGTATGTAGCATGATGACACATCCCTCCTATGGGCTCACCACCCGCAGAGGGGTTCATAGGGGGGGTCAGGTGCTATGAGTATTGGGCAGCAAACTGCCCCCGCGACCCAGCTGGATTAAGCGGGAGAAGATGGATGGATGGATGGATGGATGATGACACATCACACCAAAATGTTGCACAAAGTTTTTAATGTATAAAGACAGGAGGCTCTATTGGAGCATGAGAGCCTCTAGTCCAGAATTAGAAATTTAGAAATCCAAACCGTATCTGGATTTACAGTGTTTTCAACCCTCTCAACATACTTTACTATATATACTATTATGAAAGAACTTTCTGAAAACATGGCAATAAGCAACCATAATTAATCAATGCACTGTTATCAGTTCTTTTTGGATGTCCCCATTGTTTATTAGTGTGAATCATCTGCCTTCAACACGATCTGCATCCTTAGCTCAAATCTTCTGTTCTTTTCCCCATTAAGGCGGGCGTGGGGACAAGACTGATATCCATCTGTATAAAGAAAACAGAGATATCACTCTGGATATGCCAGGCAAGGAAAACATAAAACTCACGGTTTCTACATTTTACAAGCTCATTGTGGCCACACCAGCTTGTCAAAGCCTGATCCTGTCAGACCTCAGAAGCTCAGCAGGGCCGGGCCTGGTTAGTACTTGGATGGGAGACACTGGGAATTCCAGGTGCCACAGTGGGGCGCCAGTGGCAAAAACTGTTGTTGTGTCCTTAGGCAAGACACTTCACCCACATTACCTAGTATGAAAGTGGTGTGTGCATGGTAGGACTCCCTTGAAAAAGAGATTAGTAATTAGTAAGTAATGGGACTTTCCTCGGTAAATAAAGTTTTTTTTTTTTTTTTAATTAACCTTACGATATCTATTTAATATGAGATTATTTATATTCTTAACCCTGCTTTATTACTAGCCAGTAAAACAAAAAAGGCATTCATGTGTGTCCCAGTAATAACACAGCATGCTGGATCTGACCTAACTAGAGCAAGGGCTTAGTGGTAATAAGTAAAGTTATGGCTGTGGGGAAAGTGGGTTTTATTTTATCACCCTGATTAGAACTGAGCTCACAGATGATCATTACATGGTCATAAAACTCATCCGTCTAAAGTACAATGTAATATTAATCCAAGGCATAATAGTTTTAGATGGATAATGAAAATGCTCGGAGCCCAGGGGCAAGTCCAATGACAAAAGGATCTGCGATTCTGAAAGAATAACTCAACTTATTGGGGAGTTGATAGTCGTGTCTTCTTTGATAAATTATTTTTGAGGATGAGAACTGGCTACCAAACCTACTGTCACTCCTTCTATAGCGACTCGTCCTAATTTTGAGTGTTATTGTCCAAATTAGTTAATCTTCAATTACTGTTGAGAGCAACATTCTGCTCCACAGATCTGACTGGCAGCTTTTTGGAATCACCTGCTTGTTTCCATGTAGATAAATACATGTAAATCCATACAGTGGTAGATTTCAGATTAAACAATAAAATCTCTATGGAAACAACCACATGGCACCTGTGTGAAGTTGGCCCCCCATCAAACTCAAACCTACACAAAAACTGTGTCAATCGTTTGTGCTTCGTTTGTGCTGTTTTGTGCTGCAAAAAGTTTTGTTTGTGCGGCAAATGTAGGACGTCATTTCCGCTCATCTGACGGTGACAAACTCTGCAAAACTAGTGACGATAAACGATCTCAGGCTGTGGAAAAGTCTGTATTATTATATAAAATATGAATCAAAAGCAAATTACTAAAGACTGTTGGATACTTTTCCACAGCCTGAGTTTATCTTCACTAGTTTTGCGGAGTTTTGCTAAAGTCGCTGCCATCAGCTGAGCGGAAATGACGTCATATAATTACCGCAGAAATAATAATGAATAATTTTAGAAATAAACTCGCACAAATGAAAATTGTCACAGCACAAAACAGCACAACCGAAATACAAATGTTTTCTATCATTTTCTTCCTGTTTTGAGCTCTATTTCACATTTTGAGGGGCTGGATGATGTCCTCGGCCGAAAATAAAACGGCAAGTATCTTAAGAACCATAATTGCACAAACAAAACTTTTTGCAGCACAAAACAGCACAAACGAAGCACAAACGATTGACATAGTTTTTGTGTAGGTTTGTGGGGGGCCAACTTCACGGAGGTGCACAAAACAGCACAAAGTAAGTAATCAGTAGTTTTCAAATGGTAGTAGTGAGTTTAGCTTTGATTTCAAATAGGTAAATTACTTTTTATGGCAGTGAGCAGATAAAGACACTTCTACTTCACATTAAGCCTCCACTCTACACTTCACTTCACTTTTCTTGTCAATATATTCCATAAGCCCGAAGGGACATGTTGCCCATCAACCATTCCCCAGATAAATGGCTCGGAAATCAGGAAAATCCAGTTATTTTCAAAATGCAATTTACATAAAACCATGCACTTTCTATTTAAAAACATTGCATTCAGTATCTTGCACTATCTTGGAGGTCCAGAGGCAATGTGGTTTAACTCCTCACATCAAGACAGTCCCCAAAAAATGCAAAGTAAAGCGCTTATGTTTCTCATAAACCCACCGAATTATTACAATTAAAGGTACTGTACCTGATTTTTAATAGAACTAGTTCATCTTAGACCAGGTATGTCCAAACTATGGCCCGGGGGGCTAAATGCGGCCTTCAGATCAGTTGTTTTGGCCCTCAGGCTTCCAGATGAATTGGCCCATATCACAAGTAGTACTTTTTAATGCATGTTTTTGAAATCTACCTTGATTTTGAAGTTTAGTGTGACCTTTTGAGGGTCTAAGCATGAACAAAGGTCTAGTGGGTCATTCAAATCTGTTATAAGAGCACATATTTGAATTACTCACTGTTTTTACCTCCAGTCTATGACCGTCGACTGGACCTCACAATGGTCTGTGTTTTAATATGTGGCCCTTGATGAAAAAAGTTTGGACACCCCGTCTTAAACAGTTTGCGATGGTCCAAAATTATTCCTCACTTTTTTATGCCTTCTGAAGATCCTAATTATTCACCACAAAGAGTTTATGATCTCTTTTCACAACTCTTGAGACCAGTGTGGAGTTTTGTCATGACAATGAAGCTAACAGCAGGTAGCATCCAGGTAGAATCCAAGGCAAAGGGTAGAGTTCAATTTGTCATCTTGACAAGAGTTTTAGGTTGAACATGTTTCGCCGCTCATCCAAGCTGCTTCTTCAGTTCTGGTCAGTTCTGGAGGACACTGACTTATATCTGCCTGCAAGAGGGAGGGATTAGCTACCACAAATTACTCTGAAACTAACCCTACTTGTTTACAGTTTCTGTTGTTAGCTAGGCCTACTGAAATAGAATTTGACCCCACTCTCAAGTCTATTTCAATAGGCCTAGCTAACAACAGAAAGAAGCAGCTTGGATGAGCGGCGAAACGTCTTCTACCTAAAACTCTTGTGCACTTGACAAATTGAACTCTACTCTTTGTCTTAGATGCAGACAGTTCACATTGGGCTTGTTTTGAATGTTTCATATACACTATATCTATACTGGGGCAAGACGAATTTTGCTCAAATACATGGGAAAAATTATTTTATGGGGCCTTTAAGTATGCCTCACATATCAGATTATTATTTATAATATATTTTTACTTCAGAAAATTCCTGTGAAGTCAGTTAGCCATCACTATTAATATCACTCTCCTGCGTCAATCTACCGATCTATTGGCTTGCATCTCTCTTCAATCCCTGGCATCTCAAACCTCACGCTCACAAACAAACCCAGGCCGTCTGCCACGTCTGTGATCTACCGCCAAATCTGTCTCTGCTGCCATCCCCCTGGTGGCCTGCAGGTGGCACTCATCCTGAACTCTACAGACTTCTCATACCCGCCCTGCGCTGAAACAAGTGAACAATAGCGTGACGTATACAATGATAACCAAAGGAAAGATGTTATATTTAGCCCGCCTGCACGCTACGAAGGCGGAAAAGCAATTACGAGGCTCCAGGTTGATTTTGATTTTAATTGGGGACCTTGCTGGGAGCCCCACCTGCTATCTTCACGCAGCCAAAAGACACAAATGCAACGCGCACTCTGCATAATCGCCATTCCCGTAGCCTAATCATCAGTTCCTTCTCAGACTTCTCCTAATAAATTGGTCGAAACTGTTTTAGCACCGGAGGAGATTGGCAGTACTTAGAGAATTGCATTTTTTTATATGATTTTTTTCCCCCCCTCTCGCGCTTTGAAGCAACATCCTCACACGAGCACATTTCTCAACTTAGGGATTCAATTTGGACTGTTTTGCTTCCACTGTTTTATAATTTCCTTTTGAATTTGTCCTTATTTTTACGTAGAGTTGGTGTCTGAAAGCTCTCGGCGGTCTTATCTCTCTGTTTTCTAAAGGCAGACGTGTTCGGAAATTCACTTCAGTTTCAAGTTTTTCTTTGATGTATAGTGGTGTAATTTACAGTACAGATATATTCTATTATATAAGGTCTAAAAGTGCCTTGTTCTCTGCTATCCACTTACCGACTGCAGCATGAAAGTCTACACTGAATGGCTCCACTCTCCTCACGGGAAAAGTTAGCAAGAGTGGAGGCTAACTGCTGTCAGGATTTGAGTAGTTTTACGTCAGAATTTATTTAAATGGAGGTAGCAATCGATGAGAGACCTGTTGAAGTGGCTGTGGCTGATTTCTGCTTGTGTAAATGAGCAAAAATTCTTTAGTCTCAGTACAGATATAGCATAAAAGAAGCTCTTGAAGTCAATATATGTACTCTCTGCATGTATTAATGTGTTTTATTTCATGAGTATTTTTATTGAAGAACTAGAACTAGAGCGGGACCGCAGATCTGACCTGTAATTTGGCCGCTTGGCATCTCCTGCTCCCTGTAGATGGATGTGTAAAGCTCATAGACTGTATATATAAATGGATTAGCCGCTGCGTCCAAATAGGAAGTGAGCATGGGCGCGCTTCCGGCTCCATTGACTTTGGTTCCAACTTTGTATAGAGAAACAGGCTCATCATTTTGGTCTTTAAATGTTCGATTTAACCCGCTCTACATGATCCTGGTGTTTTTATTTAGCTATTTTGCTCGTTAATCAATTCCTATTCCTAATATGTAACTCTGCTCCAATTTCACCTCATAATTATTAGCCTCAGTGAGCTTCATTTGACTGGAACTGAACGCTATGGGTGACGTCACTCTCCCTTTGTCTTCTTCTTTATACAGTCTGTGATAATGTCTCACAGTGGTACATTTCAGACAATTCTGCAGAGACAACCACATGAGGGGGTGCTGCACCAGAAAAGTTACATAATCCACCTAAGTTTCATTAATGGAGGTTCACTCTTGCTTCCACTCGACCATCGCATTTCTGGTAAATAAATTCCGTTCATCAAGACTTGGATCTGCTCTCTGAAAGTTGTGAAAAGAGATTATAAACTCACTTGTGGCGAATAATTAGAATGGATTGCATCAGGAAAGTGAGGAATAACTTTGGACCCATGCAAACCATCAACAAAAGGTAGCATTCAATTATTTCTCACTTGTGCTTGTTGCCACAGCTATCCGATCGTATGGCGCTTTGGCTCTTTGTAGCTCAACATATGGGGTTTGAACAAGATAACTGCTGACACAGGAGCTGTGCACAGACTGTGCACAGACTGATCCACCAGGCTACAGAACAGTGGCCAGGAACTATTTAACTCTCTCACAATGCCTCATGTTTACCTGCACTTCACCAGCCTCATAAGGCCATCCAAGTGCTACACTATATCGGTCTTAATAGATGAGAGAAGTTTTAATCAGGCTCAAAAGAGTCTATGCGAACTTTGGTAAGATGCATATTTAAGTGCAGAATGTTCAGGTGAAAGTGAGACAACTTTAAAAACATAAATTAGCACTTCTGGATTACCACCAGATGACATCAAGAGGTGGAGAGTGAGATTTAGAGATTCGAGTTTCAGACAAACCTAAAGCCATGATTGTGCTTGAGCTATGTCCTGTTGCATACTTATAATCTACAACACCCATGGATCACTATGTTATAATTTGCACATTTTAAATTACAATATTAATCTAAAACAACTTAATAATAGAAACTCTGCTGACTTCCTCAGGGGCCCGATGGGAGAAAATGTTGCGTAAATGTCATTACAACAAAGAGTCAGCAACTCTGATGGAAAGCTGCAGATCACGCTAGTGAGTAGCAGATTTTTTTTTCATTTGTACCAAAATTACTACACAACATTGCTGATTCCTGCATGTATCATCAATTTAAGTAAATAAAATGGGAGCAGTGGGCATATGCTGATGGCAGTAAAAACAGGGGTTGATTGGTAAAATGGTGTCTTGAAAATAAGCAATAAAAAATGACGCAAACATGCACAAAACACCACAAATACAATTTTGAGAGAGTAAATGAGAAGGGGAAACAACTGTAACATGGTTAAAAGCTGGGAAAAGTCGATTTTGCATAACAGATGTGCTTTAATATGTATAATTTTAGAAGTAACGGAGAAGCGAGCCTATTCACAGTAAAAATGTGCTTTAATATGTATGATTTTATAAGTAGTCACAGTAGTGGAGAGGCAAGTCTATTCACAGTAAAAATGCATGTTTGTCAAGACATTTTTGAATCCGATTGGGTACATGAAAGTGGGATTGAATTTATAAATAAGTTGAATGCCACTGTGAAACTTTCCTGAGCACACCTCCAGGAAGACAAGCAGAAAAGTGACATGATACACCTTTAAAAAGTTTAATTCTTACTTGCATATCATTTGCAGACAAGGTTATTATATGGCAATTAAGCCACATCACCAAACTTCATGAACCCGAACTGATCCTATAGACCAGTAAACAATCACTAGTGTAATTAAGCCCCATAAGTCGCTGCGCTGAGAAACACAGTCTATTTACATGCATGAATAATTCACGTCTGCTTCCTCAGCCTTAGTCTTGTCATTACCATCCAGTGCCTCCGACGACACCACCCCTTTCACGATGATTGATTGTAATGACGGAAATAGAGGTCATTAGACTAATCGCAGCCCTACGTACACACTAACGTAACCAGACAGTCGGAAACAAGCTGCGCACCAAAACATTCTCACATATTCAAATCGGAACGCAACCTTCTCCACCCTTCGTTCCCATTAATCTACAATTTAAAGTAGGTCCAGCTAGCAAATGATGTGTAGCAAAAAAAAAAATCCTAATTAATTTGAGCCAGCCGCTGTGTGTGTGTGAAATATGGGGTTGGTGTTTGGGAAAGAGAGGAGGAAATGGGGTGAGGACGGTATCGCTGCGCACCCCAGAGCTAGCGGCAGTGTTGGCATTTCAAATTGAGTTACGCGCTAAGCAAGCAAGCCTCAGCGTGGGTGTTAAGTCATCCAGTTATGGCGCAGTCGGGTTTTGTTTGTACTTTATCTGCGCAGGGATTATGTATAGTGAGCGAGTTTACTAAGGTTAAGGTTGACTTTATGGCCGTAGGGAAATCTGTATCCTGCATTAAGCTCATATTTTAGACTAACATAACAAGAGCAGAGGGCGAAAGTGCTGAAACTGGGGACGATTTACCTTAAATCTTGGGCCAGGATCATGGTCAGGAGTAGTCAAATGTCCTTTATTACACAAAATGGAATCTTGTGAGCTTTTAACCATGTTATAACGCTGTTACCTCATCAAAAATGTACCCCAGTTGTGCTTTGTTTCATTCACACGTTTCAGTTCTCCCGCTTTATTAGTCTGTCTACATCTCCAAAGTTCGAAATGTTCTGTTCCACCTTGTGTCATATAGTGATAGTTTTCAAGTCAACAGCTCTTTTTATCTTTTGTTCAGTAGAGATGGCAATTCCAGGGCTGAAATTATCACCCATTCATATATAGATGCACATCCATTCACAGTTTAAGGCAAAGATGAAAGCAAAATAATTATGTTCATATATAAATATGAATGAAAAGGAGCAGAAAGAAGTATAAACTTGTAATATCTGCCCTCTTGCTGGACGACACAATCGAACGAACCTATGGGCCAGATCTGGATCAGGATTTGAACCCTCAGCATTCAGACCAGAACAGCACCAACCCAGTATGCATGTCGTCCCATATGTGTCCAATACCCTATAAAACTTTTTTTTTTTAACCTTTTATTTGATGAGGAAAGTCCCATTGAGATTACTAATCTCTTTTCAAGGGAGTCCTGCCATGCACACACCACATTCATACTACTTTCATACTTTTTTAGCTCCATGGGGAGTATTCCAAGGTATGTTTTTTAACTTCAACGTGCCACCTCCAGAAAGTTACACACTGTGCATTCAAAGGTGCATTGTGTAACTTTTTTTCTACAATTACAAGTGGTTTTACAGCTCAAAAATACCTCGAAAAACATGTATTCTGACTGACAGTTTGGCAGTTGCATCTCCACAGACCTGACATGTACGGTAACTTGTCCTGGTTCGGTTTACATGAAGATAAAAAAGTTTTAACATTGAAAGGTGAAACATTCCAGATAAAGCAATAAGATTTCCACGCCGAAAAGCATTTGACGGACCCTCCACCAGAAAAGTTACCCGATGCACCTTTGAGCCGACACCAGCCGAGTTTCCCTATAGATCTGATATTACTGCGCGTGGTACTGGATATGAGAAAAAGCAGGGAGAGGTCTTTTATGTGCCCCCGTCCCAGCAGTTTGTCTATGGGCTTAAACTCTCATCATGTAAATCAGTAGGCTATTAGACGCTGCTCTCCCCCGTATGAAGATGAATAAGAATGAAGGCGGTGATAAAGGGGAGAGAGGGGAGGAAATGAAATAACATCTGATTAAAGGGCACTGTGATATGGCCCCATGGCTGCACCATATATAGTGCGTTCGGCTCATTTGCGTTTTATCTGCATTTGAATATAATAGCCCGGGCCAATTGTGTGTTTGTTTTATAGTGACTTATTGCCTGTGGAAGCCTCATAGGGTTTATCATGAACGCCTTGGTGGTTTGGTTTGCGGTGCAGAGTAGATGCGTGTAGTCATACAGTATATAAGAGCAGGAATTGTGTGTATTTAGTATTCTGCCACTGTTTGTTGCTGGATATGGGAAACTTTAAACAATTTCTCTAAAATATGTGACAATAAATACTCAGATACTTATTGATACTAAAACTACTACTGAGATAACTAGATACTCATTTGAGCACGATGCAGTTTTGCAGATTAAAGAGCAAAATAGAAAATAATAATAAACTCCTGGGGTCCAGAATACACACTTCTTCAGTACTTTACAAAGATATGAGTCTGGATACTGCCGGTGAATCTCCCCGTTTTCAAGTAGGTGTAATTGACAGGTGGATTAGCCAATCAGGGACAGGCAAAGTCCATCTGTATCGAAAAAATATCACAGGGGCTGAAACACGTCACGTATTTCTGCAAAATCATTGAGGGAAGCCCTAAACTGTTAAACTGAGGTGAGATAAATGTGATCTGTAAATGTAGGTGACCAATGAGCTCCTCGTTTTACATAAATCTGATTACACGATCATGGACGTGGGGACCAGACTCATGTCAATCTGTATAAAAAATACTGCAAGCTATTATTCTGCATTAGCCATCCAAGGATTATATTGGATACAATTATGATTATAATAAGCCAGGTCTCTCCTCACAGGACTACTAGATCTGTCTATCTATATATTTATCTATCATTTCTCGAAAATGATTGTTATTTTCATTGTGACATTAAATAAAAGGCCATGTAGCGCTGGGGAAAGACAGATCATGATTTCTATCCTCTCATTAATCAATCTCAATTTTTTTATTTAGTCTTTTCTAAAACAAAATTAAAATGGCTTTTATATTGATTTCATCGACATGAAGGAGGGAAATGTGGAATTGTTCTTTTTGAATCACTGTAAAGCACTTTGTGTTGCATTTTTGTATGAAAAGCACTCTATAAATAAAGCTTGATTGATTGAAACAATACATGAACTCTGCTCCAAACCACATGTTTTTACTCACAGAGGATAAGCTGTAGAACTCCTCATTAAAAAGACCCAAGACGAATACACATGACTGAATCTTGATCATTTGATTAACCGTCCAACCCTACGCTCCTATTTATATAGCGTTTTTCTACCTCTAAATTGACCTGACCAGCCAGAATCACACGCTTTGACCAATCTTTACAAAGATGAGTGGATCTAGAGCCGTATCCTGTCTCCTCGATTTCAGAGGGCGTTATTGACAGGTGGATGAACCAATTAGAGATGCATGCTCCGTTTGTGTCAAAAACAAACACACATAAAACCAACAAACAAGACTGAGAAACAGGGCAGATTTTTGCAGAATGAACAGTCGAAGCAGTGAACTATTTTTTTTATCTCAGGTAAAAGAAAGTATAGATTTTGTTTAGAATTTTCAAGAGGAAATGTCTGACGTGATACAAATTGGTAGCTGTGGTTGGACCGTCTCAAATTAGTTAAAAGGATTTTCACCTTCAGGTTTCAAACAGAAGGTAGAAGGTACTGGCTGGTCAGGCCACCGCTAAATGGTACTCAAAGTGATTTATTTCAGGGAGTCACACAAGTGCACACGAACACACATTCACATAGTGTTTTATAGTGTCAAGGACACAAAGGCACTATATACCTGTGGGAGTGTGGTTCAACTCACCAACCTGTGGGTCAGTGGATGAACAATACTGAAATCTGTATCACGTATAATGTATTTTATTTAGAATAGCTTTTAATGTGTAACTTTTTGTTTAGCTTTTGTCTATATGATTCACTGTATTTATCTTTAAGGTATTATTTGCTTATTGTTCTTTTGACTGTTTTAATGTGTGTTCTGTAAAGCACGAGTGTCCTGAAAAGCGCTATTTAAACAAAAAAATATTATTTTATTATTATTAAAACTTATTTCCTTAGTATTGAAAACTTTAGTATTGATGCTCATTTCTAAGCATTTCTAACTAACATACAAGAACATTCACACAGACAGTGGCTCCCTCTTTTCTGCATCACTCGACGAAAAACAAAAACTAAAAAAACAAGCAAAGGCTCTTTATACTGTGCGTAGTCTAAATCTGACAGATGCGCAGTGATGTAGGGAAAGCCGTGGTAAGATTTCAGTCTGGAATTACCAAGCAACTATTTAGAATTTTAATTTGACGACTAGCTTATATTTATGTTACCAATCATCATGAAAAGAAAACTCATCTTTGTAAACAACTGGAAAATGATATTACTCTGAATGTTCCTAAATGAACACGGATACAAATGTGATTCACAGGAGCTGGGTATTCATATTATGTGGCGTGCTTTAAAACCGCATACGTCTCCCTTTCCTTTCTGCAAACAGCCTCATTTGTATGTATGAGTCTGAAGCAAAGGAATTAGTCAGCGTCTCTTCGCAGGCTGCAGACATGTTTCCTAATGGCTGCTTAGTGACAATAAATCAAAGCTGCACTCGCCAGGTAATTTGGGGATATCCTTGGCACTGCCTGTTTAATTTTAGTGTCCACCATAAAGTAATGCATTGTCACCCATATTAAAACTTCAATAACGTTTAATAAGTTGGAGAAATGCGCTAGCACAACTGTAGGAGGCATTTTATGTTCTTTTAAAGTACAAGTTAAAGGCGCTGTATGAAAGTTATCACCCCGTTACCTAATTATTCACTTTTCACAACTTTCAGAAACCAGTGCAGAGTCATGCTAACATGCACTTCCTGATTATCTGACACTAACGCACTTTATAACTAGATGCATATAATGTTCAATGGTACAACAGCTTCTTATACGATACTGGGGAAAGACATATTTTGCTCAATTACACGGGGAACAATATTGTGAACAGGGCCTTAAATATTGTAATTTTCTGTTTGGCTTTTGATTAACTCTTGCATTTGATTAAACCAAGTTACTTAACGAAGTACAAGAATCTAAATTAATACAGAAACCCTCAAGGATGTTTAATCACTTAGACTAATACAAATGGAAGATTTAGTGAAACAAACACAACCTCCCAGCTGTGAAATTAGACATGAGAAAGATGATTCAATTCAAGGGGAAACTACACTGTCTATTAGATTAACTGTAATCTAACAGAGACAACAAAATGCTGCGTACACTTAAACTAGTGCTGTCAGAAATACTGTGTTATTAACAAGTTAATGCAACACAATTTTAACAATGTTAATTTTTTTTTATCGCAAACTATTTTTTTCATAAGCTGTGGCCACTGCTAGTAACGTTAGAAAAACTACAGGATCCATCTGTAAACCGGAAGCAAAATAATTTGTACTAAACTGAGAAGGCCTGTCAGGTGCGCTGATGTTATTCATACAAGGAA
Source organism: Odontamblyopus lacepedii (assembly GCA_034769755.1). Classification (NCBI taxonomy): domain Eukaryota; kingdom Metazoa; phylum Chordata; class Actinopteri; order Gobiiformes; family Gobiidae; genus Odontamblyopus; species Odontamblyopus lacepedii. The sequence goes on from CM068357.1 coordinate 13,469,398, forward strand.
AACATAAATAAAGTCCACTCCAAAACATACGGTGAATCCATGCTTACCTTTGATAAGGACTGTGGACAGAGACAAGTTTTGCAGCCTCAGTCCTCCGGCTCTCCTCACTGCTCCGAGCTGTTGTTATATCCAGAAACTCACAGAGGAACACGCACTGCAGCAAGACTCAGATCTGTCTCACTATTTAATAGATACTTCTGCCACTGGACTTATTTTCTCCGCTAAAGCGTTAGCTCTGCTGTGCGACATGTAAACCCACAGCGCCCTTAGTACAGCAGCGCTGGGGCAACAAACACGGTCGCAAATAAGGTTGCAATAAAATAAAACATTTGCACAAAGCCTATCCACTTTTCTATGTTGATACACTCTTTATCAGTATAGAAAAGTGGATAGGCTTTGTACAAATGTTTTAAAAGGATTATTTAAGGAACCAAATTTGTGATTAATTTGCGATTAATCACGAGTTAACTATGACATTCATGAGATTGATCACGAGTAAATATTTTAATCGATTGACAGCACTATTTAAAACATTTATTTTCAGCTTAGACACATATAGAACAGTTGTTTTCCACTACACTAGAACCTGTAAAACATTGGTTATATAATTTAATAATCAATCCTTTTCAAATTGTTTAACCATGTGTTTAATAATATTTTCAGAACTTTGATTTATAACGTCTCAAAATGCCAGTTTTTGAGCATATCACATTTATCTAGATACCGTTACCCCTCCAGGATATGATTACTGCTAGACCTGGATAGTGCATTTATTTACTTTTTAATTTATTTATTATTTTATTTATTTATTTACTATTTAATAAAATCTTACTTCTCAGAGCTCACAAGTTTACTTCTACACTCCTACTTAAGTAACATATTTTGCTGTGTAACAGTCAAAGTCTTTGTCAGTGACCAAAAGGACAAAAGCTTTATGTTGACAATATTGAAGAGTCAGAACATTTGTGTTTCTTGCACTGCTGTTATTTTATTACTGTTTTCTTATTTTTTTGTGGGTTATTCTTTGAAAATAGATTTTATGCATTATTTCCTTTATTGTACTTCAAATTAGGAATCAGATAATACTTCCACACGTTAGTATCATCCAAGATCATTTTTTTAACTCTTACTTGAGTAATTTCTTGGGGCACTACTTTGAACTTCTACTTGAATATTGTTTGGACTATTCTACCGTTCGCTGGTCATTGCTTTTGCGTAGGCCACTCCTTGTGTTGCTTATCACTTCCTCATTGCTGCACTGTACTTCTTAACCCAGTCTGATTTTTGCCACCTCTTTTTAACTCCCTCAGTATTGAGTGGTTGAATCTTTAATTGCACAATCATCACCTCTGCGTTTTTACGACGATCATGATATTACGGATATTACACTTTTATGTGCGGCCCTGAGAGACGGGACCGGGGAGAGCAGCTAAAAATTCATTGCTTTTCCTGCTAGCCCATTCTTGCATGTTATGTTTGAAATTGCATAATGAATGTTGATCATTAAACATCGTGCTTATGTATTTTTTACTGCCCCTCGGGGAGAAAGGATAGCGGCCATTTGTAAACGAAAATGTGCCAAATACAAAATCGGACTCCAAACTGCTTATAAGCTTGCAATAAAAGTCATATAGGATCATTACAGTTTTTTATGCACCTGGGTTTTCACTTATCAAACTAAGTGTATGTGATGGAGCGAGTATCAGCCTGAAGAGCAGAAGGGCTCGATATCAGAATGCTAAGCAGCAATTTGAAGCACTTTAAACTGAAAAGGTGCAAGGCGGTAAATTCTCTTTGACACTGCGCTCTTTGGGCTGAGGCTGTGGTTGTAAATACTAGCGCCCTCAGTGGGTTTTCTTATTCACACCGGCCTCGTCTGTCTATGTTTGGAAAGGATAGGCACAACAAGATGGGGGAATGATGTAGTATATTTTGACTTGGCTTCTGAGCACACTTTGCAATGTTTGTACAGGCGAAATGAAATTATTATAATAAAGGTGCTATATTGCACAAAATTGACTCTTGTGAGCTTTAAGCCATGTCAGACTGTTGTTACTTCCTCAAAAACATACATAAAGTTGTGCTTTCTTTCATTCACATGTTTGAGTAACTCTTTATTATTAGTCTGTCTACATCTCCGAAACTAAAAATGCTCTGTTCTACGGTAGTTTTGATTTTAACAGCTACCTTTTATCAAACACATACTTGGAGTTAAAACTTTCATCATGTTATGAAAACCTCTCTTCTCCACAGAATAAATTGGAAGCATTTCATATGGTCCACAGTAGGATGGGCATTTGATGAAATTTTCTTAATCAGTCGGCGGGAGAATTAATGATTGACTATCGATTAATCATTAACGTTTTATATTAAAATTGTCATCATTATTATAATCTAATAATCTACTAATCTGCATAAATAAACTCAACTCTACAACAAATAAACCATAATCACTACAGAGCCACATCAGCCTGTTTGACATTATCATGTGTTTAATGCAGCTTTGGCACATGTGTTTACGTTTTACAGAAACAAAACTTAAAACCACATGGCTCATTTGCATAAACTTTAAATGCTGGGGAAAAAATGCAGCTCTTTCCTTGTGCACTGATGTGGTCATCTTCAGTCGGACTAAAAGACATGACTCAGTGGATTATATGAGTGTTCTTTCTGTGACAGAGATTTGTTTGTGCTTGTGCTGTTCTCGGGGGAAAGTGAGAGACGCACTGCAGGAAGTGACTATGGAAAGCCTATAGGAAGTCCTGGCGAATACAAAATGTAAACGCTGTATAAAAAAATCTTAAATATCGATTTTCCAAAAAAACTAAATGATTTGACTTGCCAACTCGATTTTTATTTTAAATAGATTTTTTGCCCAGGCCTACATGGAGTTGTGTTTTGTTTCATTCACACATGTTTAACACACAAACCCTGCATATTTAGAGTTCTTCTCTCAAACTGAAAACCCTCTGTTCCACCTTGTGATGTCATGTGGTAATAGAGGAAGTGCTCCACTGTGATTTCAAACTCCATGAACTTTCACTAGAATCATTTGGATGATTTCATACCTGGAATTACCTGTTTCTACTGAACAAAAGGTAAAATGCCGCTGTGAACTTGAAAACTACTGCTTGGTGACATCACAAGGTGGAGTATTTTGAGCTTTAGATATGTAGACAGACTAATAATAAAGGATTACTCAAACATGTGAATGAAACTAAACACAACTATGGGTATGTTTTTTATCAGGTAAAAACATTATAACTTGGTTTAAAGCTCACAAGAATCTGTTTGGTGTAATATAGGTAAATAACTCATTAAATAATTTTACCCATACCCGCTAATTATGGTTCAAATATGAACAAAGGAAACAGATTTGGGTGTTGAAGCTATTCTGTGAAATACCATAGACCTAAACTTCCAGGAATAAGTTTCCGCCACACAAACTAGAAACATTACATAAGGTCAACAGCCCCATAAAGGAAGAGGGCGTGATGGTCACTAGATGTTGTGGACGAAATGAGAGCATTCTGAGTGAAGCTTACGCCTGGAGTGGAGAGGGGCAGAGAGGGAGAGGGATGGTGATAGGCTAAATGGCAGTGAGCAGAGGAAATAGTACGATGGAGGAGATAGCAGAGTACAAAGGTTAGACAGAGGCCCAGGAGAGGAGCTGCAGATAAACAAGAGAGATGAGGAGAGCTACAAGGGGCCAGGGGCTGGAGCCGGAGATTACAGATACTTAAGAGCGTGTGTGTGTTCCTAAATAGTGGTGATTCAATATAATACCACGATAATTAGTTAGTAAATAATTAGTTTTATGTAAAAATGTTATAAATATTAATATATGGTTTACCCCAGTCCAAATATATTGTATAAGCAGCTCTTCAAAATGTTAGCTATGTGCTGTCTGTGCATCTAATAAGAAAGTTTTTATTGTTATTTTATCAGGAAGTGTGCATTGGTATGCTAGTTGGGGTGGCCAAACTCGTGAAACTTGTGAAAAGTGCTAATAAACTCATTATGGAGAATAATCTGGATGCTTGGAATGGATAAATAAAGATTAACTTTGGACCAAAATCAGATACAGCGTCTTTTAATAATTACATCTTTAATAATGCCCAAAGTCCCATGTTTAAAGAAGAGAACATCATAAATAATTTTAGTTTTAGTTGATTATGAGAATGCAAAATGTACCACTACCATTTTTAGTACAATATAACTGGTATTATTGTTTACTAGCATAGCTTTTTACACCAACTTGAGAAATATGAAGTATGCTCAAAAGGACTTTATTTGAGTTCAGTTTTTTGGCAAAATAATGTTTTTTTAAAAATAGAAAGTTATAAATAGAATACCTGCCTGCCAGCAAGAAGGTCTCAAGTTTGTTTTCCAGGTTGGTGCCTTGGGCTAAAATGGTTGGAAATGAAGTTTGCATGTTCTGCCTGTGTCTGGGTGGATTTCCTCCGTGTACTCCACTTTTCCTGACAGTTTAAAACATGTACAATAAGTTAACACTTGTGATAGTTCTGAGTATCTGTAATACTACTTTGTATTACCAGCATGGATAGAACTTTACTTTAACCTTGCAGTTCTTTACAACGCCACATACAACTTACTTTAGTCATAGTTATATTGAAAAGTTCAAATGTAGCTCACAATGTAGTCTTTTGATAGCCAACCTTGGACAAAAGATCAAGAGCAAAGAACAGATACAGATAATATTTCACAAACTACTATTTGCACTTCAGGATAAACTGAAAACTGTAACGTGCCCTTCCATTTACAGAGAGACTAGACCAAGGCTACTGTCAGTCTATTATTTTATTCTTTCTGCGTTTCTATTGAGTGCATTGATTTTTATGAACTGCACCAAACTGTTTTTGTGTTATATTGATCTATTGTGTGTTTGTCCCATGTCTATGCACCTTAAAAAGGGGGTATTTTACTTCTACTGGATATTAACACATAACATATTTAGATCGCCATGTTGCCCTTCATTGTTTCCTCCGGGTACTCCGGTTTCCCCCATCAACCCAAAACATGCCCGGACCCCTATGAACTAACATCAAGGACCATGTTGTCCACCCTCCTGTGGGCTCACCACCTGCAGAGGGGTTCATAGGGGGGGTCAGGTGCTATGAGTATTGGGCAGCAAGCTGCCCCCGCGACCCAGTCGGATTAAGCGGGAGAAGATGGATGGATGGATGGATGGATGTTGCCCTTCATTGTTTTGAAAATGTTGTATTCGCCGAAAGCAACGTATGCTTAAGTTTCACTTTCGTTTTTGATGCTCTAAGTCTCCCCTCCCTTTGCTCACAGTCTCTTCACCTTCAGAGCGCTATCACAACACAATTAGTGTGCAACCCGCTAATGAAGCTACTGCGGATCGCATCTAGTTTGTCAGGTTGTATATACAGGGAGAATTGACATGTGATGGTCGGCTTCTGGGCTGTGAATTGGAATCTTTTTGTGAACCGTAAGGAGGATTTGAAACCTCTTCAGGCATGTTTTTGATGAGAAAGAGAGAGCGAGAAAGACAGATAATTTACTCATCCTGAGGGAAATTCGAGTTTTGCTGCAGCAAACTGTTGCAGTAACATTTCCACTGCGCGTCTCAGTGGCCTTTATGTCTCAGCCAAAGGTTTCCGTGTAGTTTAACAGAAGGACTCAGGGAGGGTCAGCAGATCTGTGAAAGAGCCAAAAGTGTCTCTGTGTCCTGCAGCATCACAGCTGTGTCCAGGATAAAACCAGCTGAACACAACAGGAAAGATGATAGAAAGTAAAAAACAAATCTATTTTGCATAATACTCCCCATTTAACTTATTTTTAACTAGTGAAATCAGGCCTGAGTGATATGTCAACAGAATGAATCACAATTAGTTTGCTCTGATTTTACAAATACAAATTTCAGGAACAAAAACAAGAAGGACATTTAAGGTCACTGTCACAATAACACAAAAATGGCTTTAATTTTTTCCTCTGAAGTCTGAAGTGTAGGCCTCTTGATTAAAATACCCATGATGCTGATCATTGACAGGTTGAAATGTCTGAATCACGACTTGATTCAAATTCAGTTAATTTGCACAGCCCTAAATTAAGCCATATTCTATATTTTGACCACATTTTTGCTTCCATTCCCCCACATGCAGAGTTAAAGGTCCCATGGCTCCTATAGCACGTCTATGCTACAGACTGTCGGATTAATATTCATATACCATTGCTATTCTGGTACCACAGCTATTGCACAGTTCTCCTTAAGGCCACGGTGGGCTCTTCAAAGGAAATGGATTTCTAAGTACTTTACCATATATTATAAGGCCCCACATTGGAATCCATCTTTATGTGAATGTGCATTTCCATACGCCATATTGTCTTTTCTGTATGCTAACGGCCTTTCACTAAACCACTTAAATTCTGAAGAATGCCACATCTGAAAGGGCTACACGCTAACCAATATACTGGCTGCAAGATGAACTGAAATACTTGCTATAGGTGCCGCCAAATCAGTAGCTCACTTGGGTGGTCCTTTTATTTATTCATTTATTTTAACTGCTTTGCTTTTTGATTGTTGGGCATTTGCATGTGAAATACATTTCTGAATTGAGAGTTGGTATTACACTTCTGTGGGGTATGATGAATTTTTAACACATAACATATTTAACATAATAATATTTAATGTTACAAAATGGTTGAAAGCTCCATAAAGTTGCCATTGCATGATACCCCCTTTAATTCTACCAAATTATCAGTTACAGTAAGATTTGTGTTTCTTATTTCAAGTGCACTTTTGTTGCTCCATGGTCAGGTAATGAAGTGTTTGAATTACGGCCAAAAATAAATAAAGTAAAAGCACTCAAAGCCTAATACATTGGCTTAAGTGCTATTTAGTTTTGTATCAAATGGAATGATCCACTTTCTATGTCAAAATGTAACAAAGGATATTCACAATTAATGTAGTGCAGTAAAAAAAAAGGTTAGGGTATGTATCTCCTAACAAAGAGCCTCACTACATCACTTTAAAAGTTACATCCACTTCATTTGGTAAAGTTTACAAGGCTCAAGGCTTAATCATTTTGTTTTCTCTTTTTCTGGGAGTAGAGAATTTGCAAAACAATGTTGCCCCTAATTTCCCCATATCAACCTGGAGTGGCTCTCGCTGAAAATGATCAGAAAACACAAAGTGTCATGAAAAATCAAACTTTTATTACATCCAGTTGAGAGAAAAGCACCTCCCCTGTCCATAAATACACAAAGCACTTCCCTTCTGTGCATTTTTCACAAAGAAGGTAGTTTGTATTGATGCTAAAATAGGCTGAAGTATGTCTTTGGGCGTCACCATTTTGTTTTGGTTCATTTGGACACTTCGCTTTTGGCTTCCGGACAATCCTCAATGCTGCGGCGTGACTGGTCTGCCCACCCAATTAACCGCACAGCAGGCGCACTCCAGTTCTCATGAGTTTATAAACTCACAAATATCACAAGAATCTATTTTGCTGTGCAAGGTTATGTTTCTCCATTCTGTCACACTGGTCCATTAAATGTAACTTTTTAACAAATTACATTTATGAAGTTTTAGCCCTGTTTTTTGCAAGTTTGAGTATTCCTCATCACACAATTTTTATGTTCATATCCTTCCACAATCACATGGTCTCCAGACTCTTGGTGATACACGCAGGATTTAGGAATTTTGCATTGCCATTTTTCTCAAAAACAAAGAGAACTTGTCAAAATCCACTCCTTGCTACTCTGAAAATCTGCTCCAAAGCGGTGGGCCAGGAGCACGATCCGGCAGAGTGTCGCTGTGTTTGGGGGGAAGTTAGGAAGAAAAACAAAAAACTTAAAAATTTGAATGGAGGAAGCAAGTTACTGTATCCTGGGGGGGAAAAATCTAAGAAAGCAAAGCAGAGAATAATACCCTAATTACAAGTTTTCTCCGTTTTCTCATGGATGCCATTTTGCTGCCTCTCCAACCATTTCTGAGGATTAACAAATAAAGAGTAAATTGACTCCAATATTGACTTAATGATTTTTTTCCCCCATTTTTCTCCCATTATCACCAAATACCATAAAAGAACATAGTCTCTAATATGTCTTCTCTAAACAATTAAAAGTGAGAGCAAAAAATATAGTCTTTTTGTCATTTCTGTTACTAGAAAGTACCAAAATTAGTCACATAATAACATTTTAAACTCTATTTCAGTATTCCAAATGACAAGTAATTATAATAAATATGAATAAATCATACTAAATTCTTTTATATAACCATAAGATCTTATATCTGTGTAAATCCTCAGTCATCCAGGGATGTTCCATAGTTGCCCGTGGGTGTTTACTCGTCTATGTATTTTAGTATTGATACTTGTTCAAATGAGTATCTAGTTTTGACACTAATTTTAGTATTGATTTTGAGCTTCTAGCCACTCACACCTCTTCAAATCAGCATTCCTATTTGTGAATTCAAGTCTTTGCTACAAATATTTACCCTTTTACCTACTACTGTGCCCATCTCTGCCGCCTTCTCCCATCTCCCACCATTTTCAAATCTACCTCCTATTCTGTCCATTCTCTCTGGTGCACCCCTCCTTTCCCCGTCCCTCCGTCCCCTCCTCGCTGTCTGTTCTTCCATGAAATTAAAGCGCTCTAAGCTGCTGTTTAATCAGGGCCAGTTTGGCAAAAGTGCTGTGGTGGCAGAAAGACTCCCTGACCGGTGCTTCGGTGTCTATGTATGCATATATGTTTGCATTTTACTTTTATCTAGAAACGACAAATATAGAGAAAGCACAGGGGCTGTTAATTCCACGCCTGTTCTATTAGTGCATACATAATCAGTATTAGCAGGTGGCACGGTTTGATGCAGGGATGATTAACTAAAAATCAGGATTGTTTACTCTCGGGGGCTGAATAAATGAACTCCAATCAGATAAGCCAATTGGAAACTGTTTACTGGCAGAGAATAGTTTGAAGAGAGAGAATAATAGAGGGGTGAATCAGTTATCTTGTATTGTTAGTCACTTTTTGTAGTAGTATGATTGGGTCTGATCACACACAGAAAATAATTGCATTTTATTCAAATCAAAATCGCTTCAATTCCTAATATTATTCATTGTTTGAGATTTGAATTAGTTTAGCAGTTCATATTTCTGTCTCTCAAACACTAATACTCCAGTATGATTTTAAAATGTGAACTCTGAACAGAATCCTACGGCTGAAATGTCTAATCACAGTGCTGCTGCTTGTCAAACAAAAAATGCAATTTGATGTTTTTTCTCCAAATCTAACCTGGCTCACGCCAAATTGATATGTAGCTTACTCTGAACTGAGGTCTACACATTATCAATTTGGGATAGCTCTTGCTGAAAGTGATCAAACAAAACAATCAAAACACAAAGCGTCAAGCCGACTATTTGAATATGATTGGTTAAAGCGTCACAACAGCAGAACAAGACAAAAAATCAAACTTTTGTTATATCCAGTTAAAGGCAAAGCACAGACTTTCCTGTCACAAATTCCCTGCCACTTTTTTCACAAACAAAATCATCTGTATGTGACTTAAAGGTGTCATGTTTGTTTTGGTTTGGGCGCTTCACAAAAATCGTTAGAACCATCTTGTGGTGTAAGGTTAAAATCCTTCAGCCCTGCCTCAGGAGATGCCAGAAGATGAAACTGCTCATGGTCAACTCAGTAGCAGAACTCAGTTCTCTAGAGTACAGAAAAGGTGCCAAGTTCACATTTCAAATCATTCTATCCTGAGCTTTTTTATATAAAGTATATCATAAAATAAAGGTGACTTATCAGCTAACAGGGTCAGTGTAACCCTCAGTGTGAATGAGACCAAAGTGACATGCAGTTTTATGTGTGACACTGAATAATTGGAAAAAGATTTTATGGGCGAATTTCAAAAGTTCTTTTTATCAGCTTTTCAAGATGTGCTGCATACATAAAATATGGCCTATAGATGGTATAACTGTGGGCACTAATTGAAAATCTGTCTTTTTTATGTTCATGAAATAAAAGCTGCACGCTATATAACTATAATGTTATACACGCTATAACTTTTTGGTGCAAGTTCTGCCACCTGCAATTGCTTTGCCTGGAAAGTTCCACAGTATGGCATTACAAGCAGATGGTATTTTTGAGCAATAAAAACATCTGTACTTTAATAAATGCAAGATAAATTAGTTTCATGCTATACTGTGAAACATTCCAGGTAAGCCATAGTATCTCCATGGAGGTAAGCAGGTGTTGGACCATCACCCTCAGAGCAATCGCCCGTAATCCCATCCCAAAATCCTCCTTGTACATCTCATATGAACCCATCGGCATCACTGACTCATTCAAGTTCCTCGGCAAACACATCTCTCACACACTTAAATGGAAGCTCCATTCAGACCCTGTCTACAAAAAGGCCAAACAACCAAAATTCTTCCTCCAACAGCCCAAAAAAGTCAGAGTCAGACCCACCCTCCTCATACAGTTCAACACCATCATCACTGATACACACCTTCTCCATAATTGTCTAGTTTGTGTTGTTTTGGATTCACAAAAAAACTGCAGCACATCGTCCAAATCCTCTAAACTCATCGGCCAACCTCTCCCATCCATGGACACACTCTACCACAAATGCATCAACTAAAGAGCACAGGAAATCACCTCAGATTCCTCCCATCCTCTACGTCTCCTGTCCACCCTCATGCCCTCCAGGAGGCGCTATAGATCTGTGCCAGCCAAGTCAGAAAGATTCAAAAACGTCCCCTCTGCCATAAGGCCACTTAACAAAGCTGAACAAACAAACTGAATGCGATCTTTAATGTTTATCTTTATGTTGTTTACACAGTTGATGCGAGCTTCCTTTTCAATGCTGCACAGAAAGTTGATTGTTTGTGGGGTCATTATGCAAAAAAATACTATTTAACCCACGTTGTGAGCGCTGTTACCTCATCAAAAACATAACTGGAGTTGTGTGTAGTTTCATTCACACATCAGTAATCCTTTATTATTAGTCTGTCTACATCTCCAAAGCTCAAAATTCTCCTGTAGTTTTCACGTTAACATCTACCCTTTACCTTAAGTTTAGTACAGATTGGCAATTCCAGGGCTAAAATCATCCAAATAATTGTAGTCAAGGTGTATGGAAACACAGTGGAGCACGTCCTGTTTTACCACATGACATCACAAGGTGGAACTGAGTATTTTCTGTTTGAAAGAAGTTGTGCAAATGAAACAAAACACAACTAACTCTGGGTATGTTTTTGATGAGGAAACACTACAATATAGATCAGAAAAGAGTGTAATATGGACCCTTTAAATAGAAATAGACATTGTTTTTGATAAGAAAAACAAAAAATAAGATTAAAAAAAAATCTTGATACATTTTTTGACATATCACCCAGCCTTATATATGTATTATCCTCTTTCCCTGGAACACTCCTCTTCCAGTCCTCTCCAAATCCCACATTTTACCTTATCAGTCCACACACTTGACACATGACCTCTAGATGGCAGTAGAGGCACAACTCACTCAGGTATCACTGTGTGCTTCTGCAGGGTGATCAAGCCGCAGAAACACACACACGCAGAATGTAGAAAGCTATTTGAGTTGCACTGCCTGTGTTCCCACGCACGCTGTTTTACCGACATCGCGGGGAAAATTGTCTGTTGTAGATCTTGTTGGTGCCACCATTTGTCTCTATAATCCCTGGCAGAACAATAGGCTGTTGTGATCAAACACTATCAGCTTGTTCCCGGGTTATTAAATGTCATGTCTGACCCAGATTCTCCCTCAGCACTTTTACTGTCACACACTCCTCTACCTCTCCTCTTCCACTTGAATCCACAGCTCTAACATGAAATGAAAACCAGTATTATCCTGGGATGTTTTTAACGAGAAGGTTAAGAGTCAACTGTCAACTCGTAAACCAAATTTAGACTTTTTTTGTTTGTTAAATCTTCAAAGTCAGCTGCTTATACCTTCATCAACCTAAGGGGAGCTATTAGTGTAATAAGAACGGCACATTTTGGTGAGCAACTTGGAAAACATTCATTCTTACTGTGAGGGGGATAACATATCTGCAGATCTGACTTGTAATTCGACCTGATGTCACCTGCTTGTGCGTAGAGAAAGATAATGTCTATCTATACTATCCAATTCCAAACAAGCATCTCTAGTGCTGCAGACTAAAGAATTTCTTGGTCGACTAAAGACAAAAGCCGTTTTGAGAGCTTAACCTATAATGTTATTTAATGTTTCTAAAACGCTATAAACTACTAACTTCCTGAAGCATTTTGCAAAGTCTTGTGTTTTAATTATCCTTTTTGAGTTTAAAACAGCTGCATTATGGATATATGCCTTTGAACTCCTAAAATTGGAATTTTTTGAAAAGTCTATGGGAAAAATGAATGGAAAACAAGCGTCTCTAGTGCTGTAGACTAAAGAATTTCTTGGTCGGCTAAAGACAGAGCTAAAGATCTCAAAACTATAATGTATCTTGATGTATCTGACCCAAACTGCACTCACATGAACAGAGTTTAATCTGCCTTTTTATATATATAACTCCTTATAATGTAAATAAACATGAGAGGAATACATTTCTCATTCCAAAAAAGCTATATTAAAAGTTTGAAGGCTTAACCCATAATGTTATTTAATGTTTCTGAAACATTATAAACTGCTAACTTATTAAAGCATTTTGCTGTGTTTTAAATGTCCTTTTTGAGTTTAAAACAACCTTGGTATGGACATATGCCTTCGAACTCCTAAAATTGGAATTTTTGAAAAGTCTATGGGAAAAATTTATGAAAAATTTACTTCGGGAAGAGGAGCAGATGATCACTGTTGGGCTCCATTGTCCTGAGACCCACTGATAGACATGTGCCGTAGCCAGGCCTCTCTCAACTCTTATCAATCACGCAGATACAATAAAATGTGTTTTGCCCTAAGAACAATAAGGATCCGAACCACCAAAATTCACCAAAACCACTGTCGCCCCAATGCATATTTAAGTTACTTATTTTCTATATGGCTCTATTTTGCATGTTTGTTTGAATTGCTACCAACTTATAATCACAGTCTACCAATGCTGGAGCCAGGGAAGCTACAATATAATGTTGGGTCCCACTTGCACACTTGTCTCCTCTCCTTGTCCACTCCTCGTGCCTCCTCCTAACCTCTTCCTCCCCTACTCGGCTTTTCCCTCTAACCCCTCTCACCCAAGCCACACCAGCTCTCATTACCAGCGGCTCTCCTCCTCAGTGACAGTTGACATCCTGATTTCTCCTCTCCATCCTTCACACGTACACACACACACACACACACACACACGCTATGCCACTTACCCTCACAAGAATTCTGTTCTTTGCCGTCATTTCCAATTCACCTTTCAGTCCACTCCATCCGCTCCTGGTCACTCTCTGTCAAATGTTCCTTCTTACTCTTCAGCCCACTCTGCATTATAGATAGATAAGGCTCCGGCACACGGGCAGCAGCCAGTCGCCTTCAGCGGAGTAAAGACCCCCACACTTCCGAGTTGGACTTTTTCCTATGGGCACAGACAATGGTAAAGGATTTTAGAAATGGCAAAAGTCAAATGGTGGCTTCCGTAGTGGACACATAGAAAGATGCTAAAGAATGTTAGTAGAAGTCTTTTTTTTTTTACCAATGTAATATTTTTGCAGACAAAAACTAAAACACTGAATCATTCATAATGCTAAAACTATGACAACATGTACATATACAATATTTTATTTTCTCAGGTAAAACCTAAACTTAAGGCCGCTACGCACTACAGGATTTTTCAGTCTTAAATGATTTTTAAGCGTGCGACAAAAAGCGCACACCACAGACAAGAAGAGAATCTTTTGAGACTTAAAATCTGTTAAATTAAAAAGACTGTTAAATTAAAAAGACTGCAGTGGGATATGGCTGCGGAAAACAGGCTATAAAGTTGTGAGCGTGATCGCTTCAGCTGTTTCATGTCTACAGTAAAATGAGTCGCTTTGAGAATCTTAAGTGTTCAATGATCAGAGCTCTGCACTTCTAGATTAGAGGCAAGGCAAAACTATGTTATTATTTGTGAAATGTGGTGAAATACTTCAGATACATGATTTTTAAAGCAGTCCACAGGAAGTAGAGTCAGTATTGCTCTCTATCTTCAGCTTCACCTTGATGCGTGCGCTGTGTGGATGTAAACAGACATGTGAAGAACTACTCTCGCCTTTTTACATTCAAAGAACGCCTCAAATGGGATTAATAGTGATGTTTTGTGGGCTGGATGTCATGATTTGTGGAGGACAATTTCTATGGATAATGTGGGTAAGATGCTGCACTTTATAAATGTACCATTTTAACAGAGGAGTAATAGTCTTTATAGTAAAGTCTTTATTTTCACTCTATCCACCACACATGAGGAGCACAGCGGCTTCAAAATCGCACACAAAGAAAAAGGTTGAGTCACGCCTCCCCAAACTCAGGGAGAAGAAATCGCAGCCAAAATCTGGCAAATTCTCCTGCAGTGTGTGGCGGCCTGAAATGAACAGAAGGGCAACTGAATTTAATTTCTTCCTTTTCAACTACCAGACCATGTAAGATCAAGTTCACAGTCAGATCCTTGTTATATGCAGGCCAAAACTCATGTGAACCTCCAGGACCAGAACCTTCCTGAGCTGCAGAGGCTGATTCATGACTAGTTGGGGTTTGGGCAGTGACCATTCAGATCAGAGGCATTTTAGGTTTAAACTCATGTGAGGCTCATTCTGCTTTCTGATTGGATAATGATCTTAAGAACCAAAATAACAAGTTATAACATAAACTTGGCCATTTAGTTCTGCGTTTTTGTAATTTGGAATAATTTAGCATTTCAATTGTTACCAGTAAAAATTATATTTGATTTGAACATGTTTACCTCATATGTAGAGAGTGAAAATTAAATTCAAAATCTTGCATAAAGTTCCTTTAAAGATTTAGGCAGCGTTCTTCACGGGAGATTGAATTTGTTTTTTAGATTTAATTGGCTAAAACTAGGCATCCATCCATTATTTTCTTCTGCTTTATCCAGGGCTGGGTCGCAAAGGCAGCAGTCTAAGCAGGGATGTCCAGACTTGCCTTTCCACACACACACTACCTCCAGCTCCTCCAGGGGGATCCAAAGTGTTCCCAGGTCAGCCGAGTCACATTGCCCTTCCAGTGTGCGTAAATTGTTTAAATTTGTTGACAAAATCAGGTGTTTCTGCATTAAAGATAGTTAGTTGTATAGCGAAAGCAAATTGAGCACTCAAATGATCAGACTACTGAACTTTGGTAGAAAAGGCGTCATCTGGACAATGTTTTAGAAAGAAAATTCAATCTGCATAACTTTAAAAACATGCAGGAGAACTTTCCGGGCACCAACGGCACCAAGTGGTTTGAGATCTGGTAAGGGAGATGATTGAAATATCAAAACTAAATGACAAAAAACCAGGCATGTCTCTGATAAAGAAACATTACAAAAGAAACCAATTTGGCACACACTAAAACCTTTGTGGTTCCCTATCCTCATTGCTTTCCATTTTCTCTTCGCTTGTGTACAGAGACATCCACAAATGCACTCCCAGCATTGCCCTGACAGACACTTCCTATAGCGGCCGATGCACGCGGCTAATCACAGCAGCAGCGACCTTTCGAGGCGAGCCAGCCCAGAATGAAGACATCATTAGGGGGAGTCATTACGCCGCTATGTCAAGAAGTCACACAAGTATTCCCAGTCCAGCTCTCAAGCAAGTGCAGCCCGCCACGATGCCACTTTACTGGGATACTGAACCCTCCAGCCTCCCCCTCATCATCCAGGCTCATATCTCGGAGAATGGCATGTCCACTGGGTCCCTGTTCTCAGCACACTGGCCTTAGCAGAAGTATTTCAGTCATAAGGAGCTCACTCACAAGGAATCTCATTATTTTCAATGGACCAAGGAGCAGCAGCAGTGAGTGGAGCAAGGCTGAAGACCATGAAATATCTATTACCAAAAGTTTGTGATATTTTGGATTTGGGGCATAGTCATTTAGCAGGAGCTGAATAAGTCTGACTGATGTTTATTTAGTGATGAAGATGGAGAATTCATAGTTCAAGGTTTTTTGTCTTTTTTTGCTTTATTACCTCTGATGTGTATTCTCTCTGATCACAATCAGAAGATGAAGATTACACTTGTAATAAGTTGTAATGTTGTGTCACTGTCTGAACTGCCTGTCTTGCTGCTGCACAAATTTAGCAATTTTAATGTTTGAAATGTTTGATTATGTTTTATCTTGTTTGATTCCTCTTTCCACAGTGCCTTCTGTCCATCTGCCAAAGGACTACAGATGAAAACAAGTCTCGGATATTATGCAGTTGCACTGTTGGTCGTAATGCACTGTCCTTGTAATAAAAAACATAAATACATAAATAAATAAAAGCAATCTCCATGTGAAATTGAGTGAACTGTCAAGGTCAAGTCAGTGTTTCTTTTATAATGTAAATGTCAATGTATTTATTGTAACTTATTTAAAAATGAATTTAGATTTTTTTTTTGTACATTGTTTTTTATAGTATGAATAATTTCCTAAACAAAAGATCAATAACGTACTCTGATGCAAATCAAGCTAGCCAATAGCAAAAGCCGTTTTGCCTCACACTGAAAATATGGTGTTGAATTTGGACATTATAATTAATTAATTATTAACAATAATTTGGCATATATTGTGTTAAATCTGAGCTATTCATTTTACAAAGCAGTTTCTTGGGTAATACAGAGGCTCCTCACAGGGTTATTTTTATCCAATCAGGTACATTGTCACTAAGAATCACGGGAAACCAACTGCCCACTGACACTATCCCTGACATTACTTGCTTGGGCTAAAAGTTCAAGCTAAAACATATTCCAGACTCATGGTCTAAAATCAGGCACTTAAAAGGTGCATTGCACAACTAGGGTCCGCTACCCACTTGTCTCCATAGACATGTTATTGTTTTGCCTAAATTATTCCATGGTATGACATTAAGGACTAATGCATTACTGGTGTTTCTATTTCTCAAAAAATACACTAATTCCTTCTGTAATTAGGGGCGACTCTCCACAGATCTACTGGTAACTGAACTGTAGTGCTATAACCTGCCTGTCTCTCTTGTAATAGACAGATTTAAGACCCTTTTAGTCTTAGTAAACAGTGATGACGTAGCCATGGGTGCGCACGCATTTTGGCAACAGAAATGTGGCAGAACTCAGCAGCTCATCAAGCTCTGCAAAAGGATTATCGTCAAAAAAACGTGAATATTTCCTTAACACGCTGACTTTGACAAATGGTGTCCGACTGCCAGGTCCTTGTGCGATCAGTTAGTAAAACTTTAAAACTTTTGTCGATTTTGACAACCACACACAGAACAACCAGACATTTTGGTGCTGGAAATGTTTTTATCTCTGTCTTCTTTTGTCCGTGTTCAGTCTGAATGAATCTGAATGAATGAGGAACAATGCCACTTCTGTTGCCAAAATGCGCAAGCAGCTTTTTTTTTTTTTTTTAATCACTTCCGCCCTAAAAGGGTTTATACTGTGGAACATTCTAGATAAAGAAATAACATTCCCATGGAGGCAAGGAGGTGGCAGACCCTGCACTAAAAATGTTACACGGTGCACCTTTAAGACTTTAGTGATCTATTGAGGGGAAAAAACAATCAAAAACATACAGGGATGTTGTTTACATTTCCCTACTTACATTGCCTTCCTTCCATGTCCTCCGGCCTTATTCCACCATCCAAAGAAACGCACATGTTAGCAATTCAGTCACACCCAACAAATAAAACAGCTACAACAGTTATTTGAAACATAAACCCAAATATGCAGTGAGTGAATACAGTCTGGGGATCCTGCGATAGAAAAGTACATTTGCTTTTGTGAGGCTATCTTTAACCCCTGGCGACTTCACTGGAACATCATAAAACCAGCTCACATACAGCCTTTGGAAGGTTATTCAAGGATTCCTCTGTTATTTTGTCAATACACCTCCTCTCCCCAGTGTATAGCAGTCCCTGCACAGGCTTGTTGCTTTGGCTGTCACTTGGCTTTTCTTTCAGCCCTCCTTTTCTTGCCCCTCTGTCAATGCTAAAAGGTTTCCCAAAGATTGCCAAACAGTCGATACATTTCCAGCATGAGGCCAGGCCAAGAAAAGGTTCGACCCGGTAGATGACATTCAGCGTGGAGGCATAATCATTGGTCGCTAATGAATTAAATAGACGTGACATTTCACACAGAAGCAAGCGTCCTTTTTGTGGCCACTGTTGTACTGTTTCTGTCATGTGTTTGTGTTCAGCAGGGCCAGTGGTGGAAGGTAACACAGGACAAAAGTAAACATACAATACTTAAGCAGACGTTTGTACTTTACTTAAGTACATTTTACAGTGGATACTTTTTACTTTTACTTTTACTTCATTACATTTGAGAGGATGTATGTGTACTTTCTCGTAAAAAGTGCTTTTCTATAAGGTTTGAGACCTGATGAAATGGCTGAGACTTTTTTTTTTTTAGCACATTTCAGTAGTTAACATCCCAACTTTGAGCAAACCAAATACACAAAAACTATTTAAGAAATTTAAGAAATCAATTGAATCACTTAAAATCAGCTATATTATTTATCAAAATTACTGCATTTCATCCTTTAATTGTTCTAAAAACCTCTGCAAAATACTTTTACTTTTTACTCTGAAAAGTGCAGTTTTAAACTTCAGTAGTTTTACTTAAGTAGATTTTTTTCATGTGATGCTTTTATTTTAGTAACAAAAATGAGTACTTCATCCACCACTGATCATTAGACAAAAAAATTATAATATAATGAGAGAGCAAAATGAAAATACAAGTGTTTTGCACATTTGATGGATACATTCTGAACAAGCATGAATTTGCAACATGAATTCTCTATTATTACGACAATTATGTCTTTCTTCAAGATTAGTTAGATTAGTTTATTATATATAATATTTGCACTGTTTTATCTGAAAATGATTGTTATCTTATGAAGTTCATGGTTTGATTTGAATATTGATTAGTCAGTAGCTGGGGCAAAAAGTCACTCATTACAAATACTAAATGTGTTAATGTAATTAAGTTGATTTTTTGGACATAAATGTACTATTTTGAGTAGATTTTAGAACCTGTACTTGCACTTGTAATTGAGTATTGAATAATTCTAGCCATGCAATTGCAATTAGTTAAATTTAACATCATATAAGTACTCAGTATAGCATAGCACCCAATCAATACAGTACATTTTAGCTGTACTTTTTAGTTGTACTTTTACAAATTTGCAGTACTATTTCCACCACTGTTGATTAGTATTTTTTGTATTTTTATTTAGTATTATAGATTGTCAATTTCTTTGTGTTCAGACAGCCGTTTTTGTTCTAGGTTCTCTATGTAACTTTTCTGGTTTGTGTGCGCTTGTCTTCATGGGGATGTTATTGCTTTACCTGGAACTTTCCACAGTATGGCATTAAACCTAATTAAATCTCTCCATGGAAACAAGCAAGTGATTCCACCAGACAAAGTTCCCTAAGTCAGACCTGTAAGTTTTTTCCCGTTAAGTGTAATGCCATACAGAACGCCATATCCACTGAGTCCCTGTTCTCAGCACACAGCTCACTCACAAGGAATCTCATTATTTTCAATGGACCAAGAAGCAGCAGCAGAGAGTGGAGCCGTGAAATATCTATTACCAAGAGTTTGTGATATTTTGGACTTGGGGGCATAGTAATTGAGGAGCTAAATTTTAAAGTTTAATTTAACATCTTTTCAACAACAAAAGTAAGTAAGTAAAAAAGTAAGTAAGTAATTAAGAAAATAAGTCAGTAAGTAAATTAAGTAAGTAAGTAAGCAAGTATCATGTTTTTCCACACGAAAACTATAGTCTTTATCAATCCCTCCTTCCTCTTTGTTCTTTGTTCCATCTAAAAAAGAATAATACTACATCTTTAGTGTTTTTACTGCTCTGTAAGTAAGTAAAGTAAGTATTGTGTTTTCTACACTTAAAACTCTAGTTTTTACCAATCCCTCCTACCTCTTTGCTTCCTTTTCTTCAACTATAATAAAATAATACTACATTTTGAGTATTTTTACTGCTCTGTGTAAGTAAGTAAGTATGTAAGTAAATAAGTATCATGTTTTCCACACTTAAAACTATAGCCATTACCAGTTCCTTCTACCTCTTTGCTTCCTTTGTTTCTCCTCTCCTCCAAGATCTGCTCCTCATTTGTATCATTATTAGGATATACTTTATTTTATATTATCTGTTATGGCTTTAGGCTGTTTTTGTCACATTTGATTCTAAATGAATGCTTGGTTCCATATCGTTAAGCTTGTTATATTTAGTTTTAACTACAAAAGAATAATACTATATCTTTGATGTTTCCACTGCTCTGTAAGTGAACTGTCATGTGTCCCTGTCCCCTGAGGATCCCCACTTAAACTCTACTCTTTTTCTGTCTCTCCTACCTCCTTGTTTTTTTTTTTTGGCACTCCTTCTCTCATCTCCTCACATCTCCTCTCTCTCCTTCGCTCCTCATCGCTATTCCTGCTCAGGCTCCTCTGGCTTCTACATGTGGGGTGGAAGACCTGGAGGACACACAGGGATGGGCGAAGTCAGTGTGTTTTTAACGGCTCAGGGCAGAATCAGGCTGGAAGGTCACGACTCCAAATGACCATCCACTGCCGCACGTGCTCAAGAAGTCATAAAGCCAAGCAGCACTGATGACAGGTGTGACAGGTCAACCACTAACTATGAGAGAGAGAAAAAAGAGATGGAGGAAGAGAAGAAGGGGAGGGATAGTGCAAGATGTTTTTAAGTGGAAGTGCTTGGATGTAGGGGCGTGCAATACTGACACACAATGATCTCAATTTATTTCTGGATCATCTCGATGGCCTTAATGGTTGAGGTCCCAATTATCGCATCAAGCATGAACTGTAAGAAAAGTAACAAAAATATTCCTTTGTGAAAATACACTGTTA
Organism: Odontamblyopus lacepedii; assembly: GCA_034769755.1. NCBI lineage: Eukaryota > Metazoa > Chordata > Actinopteri > Gobiiformes > Gobiidae > Odontamblyopus > Odontamblyopus lacepedii. The sequence continues at coordinate 13,490,395 of CM068357.1, forward strand.
TATTTAAATGATGATAATTATTATTAGACTTTGCACATAATATTCTTTCACTTAGACCTTGAAGTATAATAATATAATGCTACAGAGAAATATTGCAATAAACATACTATTGAAACTATTTTATGCCACTTATACAAGGCAGGATAATCTCAGTAAATCCATTTTTTAAAATAAACATTATCAATTAAAGCCTTGAGCTGCAACAAATAAATACCGTAACAAACCAATATTTAGCCATAGAAGGTATTTATTCTACCCTCTACAGCTCAAATCTGACCTTGTTACATAGAAATGGCAAAACTCAACCCATTATTGCATAAACACTGAGCCCCAAAATATATTGTTTCAGCTTTCATGTATTTAACAATAAATCAATATAGTAATTATAATGACAGGGCTACTTTCGATATATAAGGCGACAAAGTTGATTAACAGGCTAGGAAATTATTATCTAATAGACCTAAGCCGAGAATGCATCAAGCTGCCAAAATAATGGTAGAATAAAGCAACACGGTATTAGCTATACCTACCTGGTATAACATTAACTTTGATGCCGTAGGAATAATTAGAGGTATATTTCTGTCAATATACTGCACCATGTACGTGCTTTACGCCTGAGAAACGCCTCAAATTGTGAAAGTCTGCGTATTTTTCTTACCAAAATCATAGACACGCGTTAAACTCTGAAGATCTCGCTCCTTACAGCATCTCGCGACAATAACTCGGTCGCCATGGATACAGAACACAAACGTGACGAGAGGAGCAGGACATCCACGGGGACAGGAGTGAAAGGAGGAAAGGAGACGTGTTTTTAAGTATTTCGGATAAAACAAGAGCTCCGCCAGCGGGGCAAAATACGCTCGTACTTTGAATTATTGTATATAGATATCCTTGACCCATGGGGTGTCCAGCCATGAAGTTTGACATTCCTAGGTGAGACGGTTGTCGAGCTAGAGCGCGGACAAGGTAATGTGTAGTTGTCTTGTATTCTCTCTCCCGTTGCCTAGCAACCGCTGCAGCTGGAACTGTGTGTCACCTTTGAACTTTTAAACTTCCTCTTCATGAAGACAAAGCTTCAAAGACTTCAAAGCTTTGAAGTGTCCACAGACGGACGGACGGACAGACGGACGGACAGACAGACAGACGGACGGACAGCGCCATACGTCCCGTATTGAAACGGGCGTATAAAAACTAGGCGCGATCCTGAAATAACGCGTAGTGCAAGAAGCTAAGGTAACCACGTGGATTTTTGGTTAGCTTTTGTTTGTTGCAAATTTCAAGGTGTTGCTAACATAATAATCATTGCATACGGTCTATGATCATAACTTAATTTACTATAACTTGTTGTAGTTGTAATTTAGTTTTCATCTTCATATTTGGCGTTAAGTGTTTGGCTAATATGTAAAAATCTAGTGTTAACGTTAGCAAACTAGTTAAGGGATCAATATTTACTTAATGACCGTTGCTAACGTAAGGTGAGGTGAGCGAAACCCTACGTAACTTTATAAAATAATCACAAATATGCTTATTCGGGACACGTTTCAATCCATTGATCTATGAAGAAAGAAATGATAATGAGAGATAATAATTACCAACAAACCACTCAAACATCTGCTTCTTTATATGTGTAAAGAGTACAAATTTGTACTCAAGTAAAAGAATAGTTAGCTAACGTGAATGTAAGCTATGTAGCTAGGGTAATCAGATGTCTTTATTTACCCAGAACAGTTCCACTTTTGAGTCCTGTGTCCCCTGTCCTAGCAGATTTGTCCAAAACCAGTGATTTGTCCCAGTTTTATACAAGAAATGTTCTAGATGTCCCTATTTTTGACCAGTTTGATACTTGCCAACAGTAAAGAGAGGCATACATTGTAATTTGTCAAGGTAAAATACTTTGAATTATTGTATATAGAATTCTAGAATCGGAATTCCACCAATCAGATTGCAGCAACAGAACTTAAAGACACTACAAAGCTTTAATGTGTCAAAGCTCAAAGAAGCAGAGAATGTGGGTTGTTCTCGCTTTCAGCAGCAGCACATTTGAGAAGAGAGTTCAGATCTTTCATGAAGACAAAGCTTCAAAGACTTCAAAGCTTTGAAGTGTCCACAGACGGATGGACGGACGGACAGACGGACAGACGGACAGACGGACGGACGGACGGATGGACAGCGCCATACCATAATACGTCCCGTCTTACACAACGGGCGTATAAAAATGGCCAAAACACAAAGAAAATGTGACTATGCTGACCCACATGGGCCGAGTGCATAACAGTTCTCCTTAATTACACACTCCTCTCACAATTTTATTATTACCAACCACTCCAAACCGGGAGAGTCACAGTTTTAATTTTGAAAATCTGGTCACCCTAAATGTAGCACTACTTCCAAACGTTTGCTGAAGTAAAAGAATACATGAAAAATACATTTTATTTATGTTAGTAGCATGCTAGATCATTATTTTGTACAAAGTTGGATGAAGTTAACTATGTAATTCTGAATTTTCTCTTTTTCAAACCAGAATCCAATCTGACCTAGGGTGACCAGAATTTCAAACCAGAAAACTGGGACATCCCTGATTTTTTGGTGGTTGATAATAATAAAATTGTAAAACAAGTGCATAATTAAGGAGAACTGTTATGCAGAGACCATTCATGACTAACATGTGAGTCAGTATAGTCACATTTTCTTTGTGTTTTGGTCATTTTTAAGCAGATTTTTTGTATTTTATCTAAACAGATGGCAATTTATGCCTCGCTTTACTGTTGGCAGGGATCAAATTGGTCAAAAATAGGGACAGCTGGGACATTTCTTGTATAAAACTGACACAAACCAGTGGTTTTGTATGAATCCATTGGGACAGGAGACACAGCGCTCAAAATTGGGACTGTCCGGGTAAATAGGGATGTCTGGTCACTCTGGCCAATAAGAGCAGGTGATGCAGTGCTGTTATCTGTGTTTATAGCATGGATCTATAATAATAACCTTTTTATCTTATTATATATATATATATATATATATATATATATATATATATATATATATATATATATATATATATATATACTAATTAACTTAATTAAATAACTTTGGGAATGGGGTATGCCTATAAATGGTTATTATTAGCATTGCCTGTTGTACAAAGGTATTCTGTTTATATTCACTTACGATTTAGCCTTGTCTACTAATCCCATTTCACATCATTGCCAATTTTTACGCCCTTCCTTTTGCTTATTCTTTTGCAGGGAGCACACCGGGACCACGCAGAATGTTTAAGCACAAAGAGCGAAGAGCCATGAATTTAAATGGCTTTGTGGTGGTTCCGAACAGCGCGGCCAAATCTGTCAAGCTCAATGCCAGGTGAGATGGAGAAAGATCAATGATGTGATTTAAAGCATTTGGTAAGAGTGTGTAAGCCACTTGGCATGGCTACCATTCCTCTCTGTTCCTAGAGCTCGAATTGGAGCGTAAAAAAAAACACTTGTTACTAGGGATGGGACAATAAACAATATCTTGATAAAATGGGTAGACAATAATCATTCATGGGACATTTTGTATAATCAGGATAATCTCCAACAAAGATAATCACCCTAAATTCAGTTTAGCTTAGTTTAGTTTATTTATTTAATGAGACAGGGACAGTGCACAATATCCATTAACCTTAACGGGAGAGATGCATTGTACCAGTTTGTAGCACCAGAGCTATTTTCCACCTGTATAGTCCCTGGGCAGGTTGATGTTATAATTCATAAAATCAAACATACACCTTAAAATCATCACCCTTATCAAAATCACTGCAGAGCATCACACTCTCTCCAGACCTTAGACTGTATCGTCACCAGAATCACCAGAATGTGCAAAAAACAGATACTTCTCTATGATGTTTTCTTCTAGATCGTTGTTGTTTTCACTCATAACAAAGTACAACAGTATAACAGTTGTTTAAATAAGGAATCATATCATTATTCATATCCATAGTTATACATTTTAAACTGTCAGCAACTTTCATAATTATCACAATTTCTATATTGTCCCATACCTACTCGTTACCATGGAAATCCCCCCTGTTTCAATTATACAAAACACTAATAGGCATGCATTAGAAAAGACAATGTAAAAAGTAAACAAAAGACAGAGATGGTGGCTAATTAAGGCTTTTGTGAGGTGAGGACTAAAGCAGAACATATAGCTATAATTTGAATAGTACAAATATTATAAAAGACACAGTGTTGTATCTGATTTTTACTGTCTTAAAAACATGAAAAACAGAACTACTTCATTTTAAACAGTTTACAGAGGTCCAAAGTTACTCCTCACATACCTTACGCATTCCAAGCATCTAATTATGCACCATAATAAGTGTATAAGTACTTTTCACAACTCTCACAGACCAGTTTGGACGTTTGACCTGATCAATTATATTGTTATCACAGATTTTCTATTTTATATTGTGATAAAAAAGTGTCAGAATAGTTTTGAATGAAGGATTTAGCATCTTTAAAAAAAATCTGCATTGATTTAACTTTAGCTTAACTAAAATTTCTATGTGGTATGACGACACAATCCTGAGCTGCTGTGTCCAGATAAATGAGGCTTTCAGGGTTTTTTTTTCCGCCTGTGACAAGCCATCTGAAACTGACTCCAATCTCCTACTGTAGTTTCTCATTTGCCAAAAGGTAATTGACTGAATTGATGTTTGCCGCTGTTGTACCTTGATCCAGTGACTAATTGATTAAAATATCGATCGGACGTAGGCTACAGGGATCTGATGAATTGAAGCTATTGATGAAAGCTCGGCCGGCCGCTCAGTCTGGGCAGGTCATTTGTATGATGGATTGTGCTTGATTGATTGCATACATGTGAGAAAGCTCGATGTGTTGTGTGTGTGTGTGTGTTGCCATAGGAACGTGCAGGAGCTGAAGATGGAGACGGGAAGTTTGGCTCAAGAAAGTGACAAGATGGAGGAGAGGCTGAAGAGGCTGAAAGAGAGGATGAGCCAAGAGAAGGAGGAGCGTGTGTGAGTAAAAACTTCATGGGTCTAGTCATACCTACGGAGCAATTTAGTCAAGCTTTGGCCCTTGTTAACATTTGCCACATTTACATGAGAGCTTCAATTCAAAATAAAAATGATTTAATTCAGAATAAAAATTAATTCCACTTTAAAAAGATCATGTACACACTTAATTCCTAATAAAAATGATTACTTCGGAATTAAACTTAATTCCGAAGTAAGTGGGTGGTTTATTACGATTAAAATTTATTCCTTGATCATGTAAAGGTTTATTCTTCTTAAAAATAATTCCGGCCGTTCAGCACATGCTTGTGTGAGTGGGCTGAGGTAGAACATGATTTAATATATGATGATAGAATTCTCGAGCTGCTGTTTATTTATTATAGGAATGACTGTGAAAAAAGTTTGGATCATGTTTGCGTCCATGGTGTAACAACAAAACCGAGATGACAAAAAAGCCGGTAGCAGCTGAAGTGTGTGTTTTCTTCCGGTAGACGTAAACATGTTCTTGTCCCTGTCCAATCAGAACCTTTTCCAACCCCTAGACGCCGAGCAGAGTTAAATAAAAACAATTTAACGTGTTTTCGACATAAACTTCAATTCCGAATGATTATTTCCATGTAAACTTGAAAGAGAATATTTTTATTCTGAACTATTTAAGTCAGAATAATTAATTCAGAATGAAAAAACATGACTTAAACATGGCCATTATGGTTTCTAGGTTACAGTTATGGAGTTACATCTACGTACGAAGCTAATGACGATGCGAAAACAATGAAAAAGAGCCAAAGAGCCACGTGACAACCCAATAAGCTGCTAGGTCACTACCAGAGAAATCTGACAGCGCAAACAAAGAGCCAATCAAGAGTGAGGTTGTTGAAGATGCTCACCCCTTCCTGCCTGGACCGCTGGTTTGGCAACGACTGTCAATCAAACTGAACACTATGTTGAGTATTTACAACAGTTTCAGTCTTATGGAAAGACAGGAGGTGCACCTGTTTTTTTTGTTGTTTTTTTTTACTTGAATTGAGTTAGTTAGAGGCCTCAGGCAGGATTTAAAGAGTATAGTAAACTGTGGAAACTGTAGAAGAGCAAACTAATTTAGAAAGTAAAAAACACATTTACTCTGCTCATTTTAACACAAATCCTCCAAAGTGCTTCTTAATCACAAAATAAAACGCACTTGTAGGAGGAAGACTGAGTGGGACTATTTATAGTGAGAGTTTGTATCTAAAAGAAACATTCAGACTTTGACAGTGTAATGAGATCAGTTACATTAATGCAGCTTTTCGAGTTGAGTTTAAAGATTCGCCTATAAAGAGTTGTATTCATTTATTCAGTGTAATAGTGTAGTAGTCAGTTTTTATATTAAATGCACATCCCATTTGATCTAATCTTCAAACTTTGTAAATTGTAACCAAAAGAATTTTCCTTTTATTCACACAAGAAAAATGCGATTTAGCTTAATTATCAATGGTCCGCATCAATGTGGCTGTATTCCCACGGCCTGGAACCGTCTATTGATCTGATATTCTTTTAAATCTGCTGTGAATGGTTAAAAACTCCACTGCTTGTTCAGCTTGTGCTTGTTTCAGTTCATGGAATCATGCAACTTTAGTGTAAAAATCTGTTCATTTGAGTGTTTTCTTGTAATTTGATGAAACTCTCAATAATCTGCATGGAAAATCGCAAAGTCCATGGATAGATATAGTTTGATAGACTTCTTTTATTAGACTGGGCAGAGGTAGCCGCTTCTGGAGGCCTGGATGTGTGAACTGAAAATGAATCTGAAACAGAATTTGACCTGAATAAAAAAAAAAAATCTATTTAAAGTGAAATTACAGAAGTAAGAATTAACTGAATTGTAGATGTAAACAGAAGCACTGGAAAAGTATAAAATATTCACTTTTTATCGATAATTCATTCAATTTAAATTAAATTTTTGGCATTTCTATTTCAGACACAGGACATTCATTTTCTAGGCACAGATATTAGATTATTTTTTATCCGTAGAGTAAAAAACAACAACAATTCTAACATTGTGGAGAAGGTATTATGCAAAATCAAGTTTTTGGAGCTTGTTATAATGTTGCTCCCTCATCAAAAACACACGCATGATACAAAACAATATACGACAACTTCACAAACCTGATGCGTTTTGCTGTATTTTTATTGGTGAAATACACGCTGATTGTGTTGTGCGAGCGATCTGAAGAGGGGGGAAACTTATTAAACATGCTAATATCTTGTTTTCGCCTAATGTAGAATTTTCAAAGCACTAAAAATTAACATGGTGATGTAAATATGTTATGTGTTAGCAGTTTATACCACTTAGAAATGTAATACCTCCAACCCCCCTCCCTCTACCAATTTAATGCTAAGTGCACAATCCATAATACATTACTATTCCTGTGACTGTCATGGTATTGAAGCTACTTGCTCTTTCTCCATGTCTTTTTGTGCAGTAAATCATTATTTTTCTTTATAAAAGTACCGAATCGAACCAAAGCCGGGGATGTTGTGGCAGAGGATGAGATGGCGAGGATATCATAGTTGCACAACAGCACAAGCAGCAGTCAAAAATAACCCCCCTTATGTAAGTCTGTCAAAAGAGGCGAGCTGAATAAGGTGGGTGCTTAGAAACTGCAGGTAAGGAGAGAGGAAGAGAAGAAAGGGAGGCTGCAGGAGGGTGTGAACCAAAGGGGAAGTCATTAATACAGCGAGATGGGGGATAAAAAGACTTAAAGATGAGCAAATCTGAAATCCACCCTGCCACAGTCAAACATGAGGCAAAGCAGGACAGCGATGGGTTTTTTGTGTATGGAGAGAGCAGGTAAAAGAGTGAGTAAAAAGTCTGTGCGAGGTACTGAAATGGAGTATATGTAAACAACAAGAACAGAACAGGAAGATGGTACTACAAGATTGTTGTATTTGGAAAGAAATTCACCTTTATTTGCTCTGTTATGTACTGTCAAGTGTAGTGTGTTCTATAACATTTGCAAGCACAGTGACCAGTGACTGGTTTGTGCCATACTGTTGTTGTGTCCTTTGGCAAGACACTTCTGTTGTGGATTTTTAAATCTGAGAAGAATAAAAACGGGAGAGAAGTTGTCTTCAATCAAAGAGTCTGGATTTATTAAAGCAATTGTGCGCACAACTACAGAGAAAATGAAAAAGAAACCTATCCGTCTCTCCCTAATCTGAATCGTGGCAAAACAAAAACAGGCTCTTATACAGTCGACAAACATCATAACGTCAACATGAGGTAAAACATACTACAGTATATCTAAACAGCCTCCAAACAGAGACTACGGGTCTGGTTTGAATGAGCATCGAGCAGATTACCCCCAAGGATCTCACTATTCTAAATGATGAGAATGAACAAAGCAACATCTTGTTGTTTTAAAAACATTGGATAAAGACAGAGCAGAGTGTCCTGTCCTGAGATACCCCAGGATCAGTAGATTACACCATCACATGTGACAGGAACACAGAAATGCTTTAGCAGTTGTTAGTGAACAGTATCTAAACCCATAAAATACATTCTTTAGCTTAAATGGATCACAATAGAAAACAAAGTAAAAGTTTTCCACCACAACTTCCATCACTACTGTTTTCTGATCTATGTTATAATGTCGCTTCCTCATCAAAAACATACTCCCAGTTGTAGGGACCCTGCATGTTTAGGTTGTCAAACTGAAAACGCTCTGTTCTACTTTTTGATCTCATGTGGAAATAAAAGAAGTGCTCCACTGTGTTTTTACACTATATACACCTTCACTGGTACCGTTTGGATTATTTCAGCCCTGGAGTTGTCAATCTCTACACACCTAAAGGTAAAAGGTAGCTGTAAACTTGAAAACTACCACTACATTACATCAAAAGGTGGAGCAGAGCATTTTGACGGGCTAAAAAAACAGGATTACTCAAACGTGTGACTAAAACAAAATGCAACTCTGGGTATGTTTGTGATGAGGAAACAGCATTGTAACAAACATCAGAAAATAGCGTTTTATGGGCCCTTTAAATCATATTTCAAAGAATTAGTGAGTTCAAATGGCAAAGGACTATAAAAAAGTTTGTGTGGATTCAGTTCTCATGGTCTTGATTTGTGAGTGTGGATGAGTGTTTAGTGTTTCATATCACCTTCTTCCCGATCTAATACAATTCCAGTCTTGCACAGTGGCATTTTCACTTTCACTTTCATTATAACGTCCCCCACGTGAATGACAGTGGATCCGGATGTGTGTCTGTGTATGTGGGGAAATTCATTTTCTCTGTTTGCCCTCACACAACCGCAATCATTCTTTTTTTCTCTTTAACGCGTCCCCCCTTTTCATTTTGAAATGTTATCTGCTTCAAGTTGGTGGCATTTCGTTTTGATTCTGGCTTGTAAATATCACACATTATCTGTAATTTCATTTTCATAACACAGCTGAGTGAGCATTTGCCAACTCCCAACAGTTTGAAATCGATCTGTTAGCTTGTTATCCATGTCAAACAAAACTCAAATCACAACCGCCCGCTTTATTCAGTTTCTTCTATTTGGTGTAGGTCAGGAGTGGGCTCGGAACTTCCCACCAAAATCATTTTACAACAAATGATATGGAAAATTAGCCCTGTGTTATTTTCTATCTCAATAACTTCTCACATAAAAAACACAAGTAGTTATTTGGTCTCCCATTTGATAATAGTCCTGATTCATTACTGCGGCAGTTATCCTACAAATTCCGATTGAGGGGGGGCATCGGGAGCAGTTTGAGCATAAAATTACTTCGCCGAATGAAAACAAACACCAGCTATTAACATGATTACTTTACTCTCCATTTGACTTGTACTTTTTCTCATTTAATTTCATTAATAGCTTTTGGCCAGCGCGGCGTTATGGATATAGTGGTGCGTACTTTACAATGAAAATACAAGTTCATAATTTAAAGCTTAGGTTCAGGGAGGTGCAAAATACATGGATAAAACTAGATAGATGTTGGATGAGGTAGCCAGGCTGTCCGGAGATGGCATTAAAAGGGACGCGGATAATTGCGGTGGAAGTGATTTAGGGACAAGTTTGCACATAATGGCCGCTGCTGTCATTTTAATACGTCTTAATAAACACAGACCAACAGATAGCTACATTAGAGAAACAATGTGTTCAGAACAAATTGTTCTTAGAGAAGAATTTGTAATTGTAGTGACTTGTTGGTGTGTTTATCTCTTGTTGTGCTATCTTCTCAGGCACCTTTATTTCAGGCAGTTTGTCAGTACCTATCAGCACTCTCAAAGTTTCACTATGTAAATTTCTGGTGGAGGTTTTGCTACCTGCTTGTCTCCAGGGAAATTCTACTACTAAATTGCTTGAATGTCAGATAGATAATGTAGATAGATAGATAATGTTTTGTCTGTCTGTCTGTCTGTCTGTCTGTCTATCTGTCTATCTATATGTCTATCTATTGATTTATCTATCTATTTATCTGTCTATTTATCTGTCTGTCTATCTATCACCAGTCCAAGTTAAGAGTCAGATCTGTGGAGAACCGATCCTGCTCACTGTGAGAATGAAAGGTTTTTCCGAGATATTTTTGAGCAATAAAAACAAATAGTACAAAATATATACATTTAATGCCATACTGTGGTAGATTCCAGGTAAAGTAATAACATCTCTTTGGTGACAAGCAGGTGACTGACCCTCCAGAATAGTTACATTGCGTCTTTAAGAATCTAACACAGAGATGTAAGAGCACTTGCCTTAAAATCAAAACATTTATGATCTTAAATATGACCTGTCTGTACTTTTGTTATGTCATGTATTTATAATAACCACCCTTGCATAGTATGAATGTTTCATGTGAGGTATTGGCGGTGGTTGGAAGAGGGCGGATTGGCATTGTCCTTTCCATGAGTCAAGCCATGACGTCTGTGGCTACAGCACAGAACCTCTGAGTGTGGGGAGTGAATAGATGATTGCTACTCTAATGCTGATTGTAATTATCATTTTCTAGTATTTAAATATTCTAAACTATCTTTGTGTTTTACTGTCAGTATTTGCCCGCCCCTGACTAAAAAGAGAACACACTAGAAACATCGAGCTGAAACCACCTCACCCCGTGGTGTTTTGATGTGCAGTAAAAAGGCGCCTCCATTATTTTCTATGGGACAGGTCTCTGCTCTGTGACTGACACATGCACCTCTAACTTGGAGGAGGATGACGAGAGCTGCAGCAGATCCTCTCCTGCTTCTGCAACTCAGTCTAAGCTGCTCCAACCACCGTCTGTCCTCTCCTCTCACTGCCTTGCACTAGGTCACTCAAGTTTCTGTAATCCGCAGCTAAAATTCCTGTTCAAGAACTGTGACGTGCAGCATGTTGTGTGCTGATGTGCACTTGTGATTTGGTGTGCATTGGCCTTAATTATAGTTGGAATAAAAATCTGGAGTTTGGTCTAACAGGGCTGTCAACACTTTTTTCTTCTTCTATCCCTTAAACCTTTCTGATAAACAATTCTCTAATGTGCTGTCACATGCTGAGCACATGCACACACATTTGTCTCCACAGTAACAGTATTATACCATTGTGTGCAAAACGAGAGGTTAATCTGAAGTGACTGAAAGATGGTGTTCCACTTTTTAATTTTTCCTGTTCTCCTTTTGCTAACTCCTCATGTGAGAAGAGCACTTGTTTATTCCTAATGTGTGGTGACTTGTGCAGCAGTGTCACTAATGGGCCCTGACTGTTCAGAACACGCCATTGTCACAGGCTTTAGATCAGAGCAGACACCTCCGCCTCTGTGTGAGCTGGATCCTCTCACATGGTTTAGTGAAGCTACACCTCAACAGCTGCTTTTCATTAGTTTTCAAAAGAAACTTGTGTTTACTTTTTACTCACTCATTCTTAGTATTCAGACATGGGAGGGTAGTGATAGATGGATAGATAGATATTGAAAATTCACAGAAGAGGATACAAACAATCATTAACATTTGTATATTGTGGTGAGCAAACAGCATGGACATTGAGAGTTTGGATAGGCATTTTGGAAAGTCTGCCGGGCCGGAGTAGGCACTGATGGTGATGAGCTGTTATGAGCTAAAAATTAAGAGAGACATTCCCTTAGCTGATGGTGCACAGGAAATACTTTACATTTGGATAACTGAGAGATAATGGCCTCATTTGTCTGCGATGAAGAGGGAGGAGTGCAGCTTTTTAGGACCTTTATTTATCACAGCAAAAATATATTTTACTTTTTTATATATTTGAAATGCTTTTTTTCTTAACTGTTTTTCTTAATTTTATTTACGTTTTTATTTTTATATTAAACTACTTTTAGTTACTTTGTAGATTACATTGTGCAGTAGTTGGATCAACATCTTCAAAAAAGTTTAATGATACTATTGAGATCGACCTTCACATTAATGTGTTAAAATAAACTAAAAAGCAGCAGGTCGGGCAAAACAAAATATTGGCCTGTGCTGAAGATTTAAGGCCGATAACCAATATGTTAAAAAAGACAAAATATCTTAGACCGATATATCGGTCTGTCTCTAATGCTACAGTTATTGTGAAAGTTTGCTTCACCTTTTATTTACAAAAAATTTTTAAATCGGACCTGGCCATTTCTCTCAATATGTTTTGTGTAGTGATTTTTTTAAATTATTAATTAAATAGGACACACGAACTTAACAGTTATCATAAATCAGAAATCAAATGTTTCTAACCTGTTTCCAGACTTGTGCATTAAAATATGAATCATTTGATTTCACCTTTACCTTGACATTGCTTGAAAAGAACTGGAAATGTCTGCTTTAATGGTCCCATGTTACACAAAAATGACTCTTGTGAGCTTTAAGCTAAGCCATGTTGTTCCCTCATCAAAAACATACCTGGAGTAGTTTTTATTTCATTCACACATGTTGAGATTATTAGGCTGTCTGCATCCCCAAAGCTCAAAATACACCTCTTATACCTTGTGATGTCAGTGGTAGTTTTCAAGCTAACAGCTACTTTTTACCGCAGCTACCGTTCAGTAGACTGGCATTTCTAGAGCTGAAATTAGCAAATTGATTCAAGCGAAGGTGTGTGAAGTTTAAAAACACAGAGGAGCACATGACATCACAAGGTGGAAGTGTTTTACATAAATCAGAAAATAGAGTAGTATAGGCCCTTTAATGAAGTGCTCAGGTTAATGAAGATTCCCCCTTGCCTCTTTTGTCTCTCTCCTCTTCTCACACATCATGATTAAGAGCCATTTGTGGTTTAAAGACATTCAAAATGTGAAAAACAAATGTGAAGAACTAATTAATTTTAAATGGTTAACAGGAGTCCTAATTATTCACTGCAATGAGTGAAGCTCTTTTCACAACGTTCAGAGGCCAGAGCAGAGTTTTGCGCTTACAATAATGCAAGAACCAGCATGCTAAGAGTGCACTTCCTGGTTTGTGCTAGTTACATGCAGACAGCACACAGTGGTGTCATTTGGACCCTTGAGCTGCTTTTACAACTGAGGCAAAACAACATGAAAGGAAAATTCGGGTACAGCCCCTTTAAGTTTTAGGATCTGCCACCATATGAGCAGCTTATTCTTCTTTCTGTTGTGTAAAATGCCTTGAATCTCCTAACAAAAAAAACAAAAAAAATCATATATCACTGTCACCAATTTATTGTCCATCTTTAGTTCCTTCGTTGGCACAGAATCTTAGACAATATGATTTTGTGAACTGAAAATAAAACTGTGTATATGGAGTCAAATGTGGCGTGTTATTGTTTGCCCCAGCCAAGGCTTTAGTGTAGCTTTGTCTTTAGTCCGACGTGGCTTAGACTCACAGCTTTCTCCTTATCGACAATCTACTTCTTACATCCCCTCTGTCCAGCGCTGTCCACTGCTTTGTTCGGGATACATGTGCTGTCCTGTCGAACAGAAAGGCAAAGGAGATAAAATGTTATTTATTTTTTTATGATGTTGTAACTTGGGTTACATAGGTGATATGCTAAAAAAATAATCACAATTTAAATTTGATCACTTTTCATTTAAAGATGGTACATATTGCCTTGACGTAGGGCTGTCAAAATAATAATATTAATACATTTTATTTATTTGGCACCTTTCTGGACACCCAAGGTCACCTTACAACAACAGCTATAGCACATTTCACAGACACATGTCTCCAAAGAGGCTTTACAGAGCCTTATTAACAGAGCCACAGCTGCCCTGGGACAGACTGACAGAAGCGCAACTGCCAAGCCAACCAGCCTTATCAGTCACTCACGCACATACCATTTTCACACCTACAGTGCATGTTTTGGGTTGAGTAGTATCAAAGTATCAGATCAGTATCAAACTAGTACTGAAACCAAATACTCATTTGAATAAGTATCGATACTCAAAACATCACATAAACAAGATAAAATAGGATTTTTCTGAACTGTTTTAGAATGATGTTGAGCTTTATCAGAGCTAGTATAAGACACATGGTGACATAAAGAAAGCACTTATATTTTTAGTTGAAAATTATATTCTATTGTCTAGAAAAGAGACATTATCATTGTGGTGTTTATATCAGTATTGTCTGTCCTATCGACTAACAAAACATGAAGAGTTGAATAATGTCATCTGCTTCTTCACTTATTGTTTAATCAGAGCATTGCTGAAGCAGGAGGAGGTGTGAGCTGTATTCATGGGAAAATCAGTAAATAATGTTATGACATGTTTACCAAAGCATATGGCCACAGAGATGAGATTATGATTTGTTTATTATAGCCCTGCCTTAACTACAAGCTGGGCAAATGGATGTTGTGTTCAGTGTCTGATTGGTTCTGGCAACTGTGTTGTCTTAACAGTCTCATCTAGATGGTATAGTGTTGATTAATTGGTGTGTTAGAACAGGAAAAATCCATAAGGACTATCTCTGGTGGCACCATATGGCAAATTGGGTTGAGAACTGGTGCTTGGGGAGACCTTTGGAGAGAGCAACCTCATTATATTCAAGACACACTGGTTATTATGGGATGGATGTGCCCTCTCATCCAGAAAGGCAGTGGAATTTACCAATGGCCAACAGTGGGACTAACTGATCTAAGATAAAGGTCCGACCAATAGACCACTTATTGGTCATCTCTGTGCAGTCTGGCATTTTCCTTGGACAAAAACAAGACATTTTGCCATCTGAAGGAGCACTTCAAATGTATGAATAAATGCATTTTTGAAAAGTCAGTTTGAATTTAAGGTAGCGGTGTCACTTCAGAATAGGGCTGCACTATTGTGGGAAAAAAATCTAAATGCAGTTTTTCTGACAAGTATTGAAAATCTTATTAGATTTGTGATATGTAGTGCACATTGGATACAACACTGGAAACAACACTGGAAACAACATGGAAATAAATACCAAACAACAGTGAAATCCAAAGTTTTAAAATATAGGTTTAGTTTTTTTAGTGTAGATGGAACTGAAATAATTTTGATTATATTGGTACCTGAATAACCATGATTACCAATAAATCAACTAGTGCTGCCACTAACGACTAATTTTCTAACGATTAATCTCTCGACTAATTTTTCGATTAGTCGACTAATCTAAACGACTAATAAAAAAAAAAGCGGTTCTAACACACACAAGTGTGTGTGTTAGATTTTACCTTGTGTGTGCTGTGCGTGCGAGTTGCAAAGGTTATTGCTGTTATGTCTGTTGTGTGTGCTCATTCAACAATGTTGAACAACGATATGCACACACAATTTAACGAGTTTGCACGAGCAGCATATGCAACGGTATGCTCAATACCTCATGCATCGTGGTCGTGGTCGAGAAAGAGAGAGACCAGCCAGCAGAGTGCGCACGGCAAATACTTCCTCAAGTTTGTTTTCTTTGGCGGTGCCATTATTTACCACTGCTGTTAGCCTTTGGTGAAGCCGAGGTTAGCCACCTCGGCGTCAACCCCGGATGTAGCCGCTGTCAGCAGCACCGGTGTCGGCCTCGGCGCAGTTGCTGCCAGCGCACCGGTGTCCGCTTCGGTGTAGCCGCTGTTAGCCGCGCCGGTGTCCGCCTCGGTGTAGCCGCTGTTAGCTGCGCCGGTGTCCGCCTCGGGTGTAGCCGCTGTTAGCTGCGCCGGTGTCTGCCTCGGGTGTAGCCGCTGTTAGCTGCGCCGGTGTCCGCCTCGGGTGTAGCCGCTGCCTGCCGCACCGGTGTCGGCCTCGAGTGTAGTACGACTAGTGGTGTGGAGGGGAAATACCTGATCTCAGGCAAGCAAAAGGTCTCTGGACGAGCCGTTTGAGACCAAAAATAAATAAAGGCGAATATTCGACCAAAAAAATTGTAGTCGACTCATTTTCATAATCGATTACGTCGACAACGTCGAATAATCGCGGCAGCACTAAAATCAACTCACCTCCGCTCCCCTAACCAATAAAAAAAAATCACCCCATGAACTAACATCAAGGACCATGACGTCCACCCTCCTGTGGGCTCACCACCTGCAGAGGGGTTCATGGGGCGTCAGGTGCGTAGAACTGGGCAGAGAACAGCTGGCCCCACGATTCAGCAAGATAAAGCGGGAGAAGACGGACGGAAATTAAAAAAAAATGTGTTTCTGCCCAATTTAGGTGACCTAACTCACTCCAACTCTCTCCAACACCCTTGCTTTCTTTCTTTCTCTCTCTCTTCTCTTTTGTCTCTTTCTTTCCTTATTTCTTTCTCTCTTTCTTTCTTTTTTCTCTTTACTGTCTTTCGTTGTTATCTCTAAGTCTCTCGCTCTTTCTTCTTTCTGTTTCTGTTTCTTCTTTCTGTTTCTTTCTCTTTCTCCCTCCAGGTGGCATATCCGGAGGGGCCGCCCTGTCATCCTACACTGACAGAGGTGTGCCGCCGCTGTCTCCCGTAGCGACAGTCCAGTTGCCCGGGTGACGTTGCCGTGGTGATTACCTGACGCCCACCCTCAGTGTCAGCGCGGTGCAGCAACAGTGTCAGGAGCACTGGCAACTCTCTGGCATCGCGCACACACTGAGCCAGGGTCTGACAGGCTGCCAGCTCCAACCAAAATACATTCCTTTCAAAGACAGCCAGACATCACAATAGCATAAATAGCATCAATAATTCAAGCACACGAGCATGAATAAGTCCTGTCTAAATGAGGAGGATTCTCCTCGTCTTCACTTTGTGTGACTGACAGGAGCGCCCGGCCTGCTTCTGTGCATATTAGTAAGGTGCAGTTTATTCCCTGTCACTTATTTCTCTTCCTATACTACACTGTTGACTGTACAGTGTCTTTTACTTCCGAATACGCCATTAATAATGATTTTGTTGTTATATAGAGGAACAACTTGTACTCTCATGATAACAAGTTTTGAAGCATGATATATTGCTACAGAGATAAACTATGATATTGAAACTGCTTTACAATACAATACAATACAATAACGATAATGCAAATAATTCCTGTAAATAAGTGGCAGGGGTTACAATAAAGAAATAGCAGAAGAAAATCTTATCATATTACAACAACAAAAAACAACATCTCCACACTTAAACAAACAAAGAAAATGCACATACGGTACATTTTGAACCCCAGAGGTCAGAGGTGGAAACTATTCAGCTACATCAAACATTATACTCTTTATTACCTCTTTCACTAGCAAGGACCATGCCAACAACACATGTGCGAAGCAAAAAGAGTTTATTATAGGGAGACGAGGCGGGATGGCTGGGTTGAGACTCTAGGGTGGGGGTTCAGTCTCAATCTTCACATGGCCCAGCAGGAACGGGACCCCCTTGTAGGCATCTTATGTCTGGAAGACAGATATGGGTTGGGTGGGTACGGTCGAGTTATTCGGGACAAACTGGGTTGCTGGGATAGGCTGCTACAAATAGGCTTCGACGAAATTGAGGTGTGGTAGAAGTGAGCTGTGATTCGCTGGAGAGGAGATGAAGGCGGTTGTTCCTGCTCATATTAACTACATGTATGTTTAAAGAAATTGTACTTATCCAAGTAGTTTTCAGACTGCATACTTTAACTTCTACTTGAGTAATATTTATTTTTTGACATTTCTTGCACCACTCTTAGAAATCATTTTATTTAATTTAAGACATTTTTTTTTTTTTTTTACTTATGAACCTATATACTAGGAGTCTTTGTCTGTCTGTATGTGTCTCAAAGTGTAAACATGCAACTATCCATCCTGTACTGCAGAAATGTGTGATCCCATGAAGGGGGAGGACAGAGCACAAGAAAGTCTGAAAAGATACACGCATGAGAGAAAGTTGACCAATAATACATTTTCCTTCCCATCTCCCCTTGAAACACATTTTCAGCATGATCAGACTGACTAATAAGTGTATGGGTTCACTGTGCACTGGTTGTGGTCTAATGCTCATTAAGCTTAGCACAATGTACTGTATGCTAAACTAGCCTCAATGAACTGAACCCAAGCATAAATTTAATCAGCATCGTTCAGCCTCACTGCCCATTGGGTTTCCAAATGTGTGGTTTTTGTTTTCTCAATTACTACTTTATATAAGAAACATTCTATAGGAAATTGTGATGAATAGAGACTTTGATACTTAGACTACTGTTAGGTCAAGGTTTGGGTGACTTCAAAATGAAAAATTGGGACATTCTCGGTTTGGAGTGGTTGGTAATAATAAAATTGTGAAACGAGTGCATAGTTAAGGAGAATTGTTCTGCACTTATCGCATTCACGTGTGAGTCAGGATAGTCACATTTTCTTTGTGTTTTTGTCATTTTTAAGCAGCTTTTCTGTATTTTACCTCAACAAATGTCAATGTATGCCTCTCATTACTGTCGACCGGTATTAGACTGGTACAAAATAGGGGCACCTGGGACATTTCTTGTATAAAACTGGGACAAATCACTGGTTTTGGATACATCTGCTGGCACAGGGGACATAGGGCTCAAAACTGGGACTGTCCCGGGTAAATAGGGACGCCTGATCACCTTAGTCAAGGTAGTTCTGGTCTCCTAGCTAGCCAAATGAGGAGTTGTGCTTGTTGTGACGTATACAGTGTACGGCAGAGCTCAGAGTAGGGCCAACTTTTTACTTTCTGTTTGGACACAGGCAACAGATATGACGTACATGGAGGTAACTTGTCTACCTGTTACCTAGCAACCATCATGTTAACAAGGGTGCAAACTTGTCTCAATTGCTAAAATATGATCATTTTACTAATGAAAATAAATGGCAACATCTTTATTTGTCAAATGACTGATTAATAAAAATGTTCCTGCATTTTGGATTAAATTTCTGGTGATGACACAGGTTTAGGTATTCAGTTTTAGGACTCAACATCTGATATACACAGAAGACATCAAATATATGAAGTAAGATGTATGGAATTATGTAGCAAAGAAAAGTTAAATGACCAAATCATCATATAACCAATCTCTTACTTTTTCATTACTAAATAATAGCATATATCTTGCGTCATATATCTGATGTCTTGTGTATGTATCTAAAATGTAGAAAATAGTAAGAAAAACTAAACAAAGCATTGAATTAGATGGTGTGTCCAAACTTTTGAGTGGCTGTGTATGTAAAATCCTATTTACATTGCACTGCACAAATCAACTCACCTCATGTAGTTCCAACTAAGTCAATTATTTCTGTTCAGATTGTGTTAAAACAAAGCACAGATTAAAGTTTAATTTAAAGTACACAGCTTCAGACAGAGTAGTGCCTCGCGTTAGCTTCACCACCCCAGGGAATGTTGAAATGAATGAAAATAACTGCAGTTTCTCTTCTTTAGGCAATCCGGCAGTTGTAACTGGAAGTCTGGACAGCCGAGGCCTTTAAACAACGCTGTAACGTTGATAAACCCCAGGAGACCCAAAAATGACAAGCTCCAAAAGGTACTTCTCCAATATGACATGTTTATTTTGATTCAGTTCAGACGAAACACAAGCTTTTCAGAGATGTCTTACAATACATGACACGTTTACAGAGCCAAAGAACTATTTTGGTGTTCTTTTTTCGTGGAGATGACGTGGCATGTCAATAATGAAAGCTGTATTTGGACAACAAAATCATTTCACGATGCTTTGTTCCCTCAGATTTCATCTCTACTCAACACACAAATTCACCTGGAAATTTTTTTTTCACAGCATTAGCATCAGTTCACAGAGGTCTATTTTATTCCTATTTCCTCCACTAAAATTTGGTTGAATTACTATTTAACATTAAACATTTTTAAGGTTATACTTAGAGAAATTGACTGAAAATGTCTGTGGGCTACCGATAAGGTGGAAAGATTTTGGAAAGAAGGTAATTGCAATTTTTATGGTAACTGTTGCGATTACATTTGCAATACTTCTAAAAATCAGGATTCAGTTTGTAGTGCACATTTTAAACATGCCCAAGAGCAATCATATTTTAAAGTAACACTAAAATATTCACTGCAGCAGCTTAGACACACAACACGATATTTGTCTCTGAAAGAAACATTTTGCCATTTCCAAAATAGCTGCAACTTCTGCGACTGTCAGATTGTGTTCAGTATCAACCTAGTCTTTTGATCTACCTGTCTGTTCTTGGGTTATTTGATGCACAGACTGTGGAGCGACAATCGGCCCTGAGCACAGCAACGGCTACCTCACTGTGTCGCAGTGTTAAGGGTGACCTCATCACTGGTGTTTGGGTTGAAATGTTCAAACAGCAGAAATCAGGACATTTTCTGAAGCTTCTGTTGAATTAAAATGTAAATTGTGTAAATTGCTTGGGTTTAGATTCTATGTGATGATATTTAGACTTAGACAAAATTCATGGATCCACAATGGAAATTATTTTGACACAGGGGCCCACACATCGCAATATATTATAATAAAGAGCAAAAATATAATTGGTAATAAATTCAAAATACGCAGGAAGAAAAAAACTGGTGGAGACTGGTGTCATACAAGACATAATTAAGTAAAAATAAAATAGAATACAAAAATAAGTACTAAAAATACCTCAGTAATATACAAGAGGTTGATTGACATGACATAGGGTTGTCTGTGTCATACAGTTGTACAGTTGTAGGGAGTATTGTATGAATGTAGCCCTGTTTGAGTGGAGCTGTAGAAGCCTGTTGAGGTATTATACTCTCAGATAAGGGCTATGCATAAGTTTTACATGTATTTTTTAATATTTAAAATTAAATTCCACAAAGGTTTAACTTGATCATTAATATCAATGAGGCTGTGAATATTCTATTACACCTCAAATTTGCATATGAACAATACTGTACACACTTAAAGGGGAACTCCGGCACGTTTGAAGCTAAAGTCCATTGCTAGAGGTGGTCGAATACTGTCAGAAGCCAAATAACGGCACAGATCAATGTTGCCTCGGTGGAGATCTCACTGTGGCAGTGAGTCTAGCGTAATGAATTGGGCAAGTTCTTAACTTCCACGTAAAACATCAATTTGCACAGAAGAAGCTTAACATCACTTTCTAACCCATCTTACAACAGCCACGAGTCTAACAAACAAAACGCTCTGCCTGGTTCACTCATTAGTGTCTCGAACCGTTATAAAACAACTTTATAAGCAGCCTTAGCCTTACCTCTGTTGATTTCCCACTGCGCACGTGAAAGCCCAAAAGACTCGATTGCCGACTCCAGCTGCCAGAAGCAACAAGTGAGAATCGACAACTGACGGTGAAGAAGAAGAATTTTTAGTGCTTTTCAGAAAATATAATTCACTCATAAATAAATGGGATTAGAAACAACATCGGCGATTGAGTCTTTTGGGCTTTTGCAGCGCAGTGGGAAATCAACAAAGGCAAGGCTAAGGCTGCTTGTAAAGTTATTTTATAACGTTTATAATGTTTTATTACGACTTTAGCTTCAAATGTACCGGAGTACCCCTTTAACTCTTATACTACTCTATGGAGTCTGCAAAAACTCCATAGAAATAAAATTGGACAGGAAGTAGTGCTGCTAACAGTGAGTTTGCCATTGTGCACAGAGCCCACTGACTGATGTTTCTTTTTCCACAGTTATCAGCGGGGAAAGTGAAGATTCGGGTACTGCAGGATGAACCTCTGACCGGTCAGTGGGGTCATGGCTAAGTTCAATATTTTTTCATATTTCTTCATACTTCATAGTCACTTTGTAGATACCTGCTATGTAACTATTTTTATTTGGTAGATTTTTGTAAAACTTTAATGAGGTTAGGAACAGTTGGGGCATCTGTAGTGCAATTTAGTGTCTGCCCACCATCTGGAGTGTTCAAACATTACCCTTATTTCTCTAGGCAGGACACTGTTACTTTAGTTCATCTGTTATAAAAGTGGTGCTCGAATGGAGAAAATTTATGATCAAAATTTTAACCATGTATCATTTTTATAATGTGTTTTATAATTCTTTTTGGGTCTTGATTGAGGCTTACATTGTTATTGCCAATACGGTTTATGTTGCCCTTGCTAATAGGTTGTAAACATGTGGCTTTGATTTGTTGTGACAGCCCTTTTCAGAAGCTTTGACCATTAAAATTAAAAGATAAACAAGATAATATTCTAATATTGTCAACAGCTATTGCAACAGTCCTATTTTTACCACCTTGAAACCCAGGAATACATTGTGAAAAATGAAAAAGTTCCCATCACTGTACTGCATTCAAAGTATTTTTATCATGTTCTTTTGTGTCTGTTGCAGCACAGCCCCCACCTCCATCTCCAGCCACATCGGCTCCCAAAGTGACGAGAAAAAGCAAGCTGAAGGGGATTACGTGTGGACAGTGTGAAGTCAGGACTGCTGGAGTAGTATGTATACTTACCATTTAAGTCCAGGGGCTACTCATGAGTTTTTAGCCTCCTGTTTCTGAAAATGTCTACAGACTTTTCACCATTCAAAAGATATAACATTTAGCTTTAATTTATGGCAGTCACTCCACAAACTCATGGGTAGGTTGCGTTTACTTTCTTGAGTTTGGTGTCATAATTTCAGATGGAGGGCAGGAGCCTATATAACCCCAAGGCAGGTTCATTTTTTTTAGGCAGAAATATCCAAACTTATGATCCTCAAATGTTGAAACTTATCATTATTTGTTTGGGATAAGCTCCACAAACTCATTTGCCTGGGATCCCGAATACACACTTCTCCAATACTTTACAAAAGTCTGTTCACTGGTGTGTTTGAGTTGAGAGGAGCGTGATTGACAGGTGAATTGTGACCTCAGCTCATATTTAAGGCTCCCATATCAAGCTTCCATTTTCTGATTTTCCTACATATTTAGTCTCAGTTCTTCTCTCAAACAGAAAAACCTATGTTCCACCTTGTGATGTCATGTGGCAATACAGGAAGTGCTCCACAAAAAGTAGCTGTTCACTTGAAAACTACCACTCGATCACAAGGTGGAACAAAGCTTCTTGAGCTTTGGATATGTAGACAGACTAATAATGTATGGTATGGTTTTGATGAGATAACAACATTATAACATGGCTTAAAGCTTGCACGAATCCGTTTTGTGTAATATAGGACCTTTAAACTATATATTTGTGTATTCTGGATTGTTGTGCTGTCGCTTGAACGCAACACCAAACACTAATGCTATTCTCCCTATGATGTACCACACTGACCACTCCCCCTGGTGGTCTGGATGTTTGTGTTTGTATTAACTACACTTAAGCCAAATCCCTTTGTCAATACTCCAGACCTCTCGTAGTGAAATCTGTTTATCTGTGTGTTTCCACTCTCTGGTGTTCATGTGGGAGCAGCGGGACGGGCGCAGTGCATTACGCTCTGCTCACGTTTACTGTACCGCTGTGTAATGGACTCGTGTGGGAGCCTCTGCATTCATTAAGGCTTAGATTCAGAGGCAATTGTTCAAAACAAAAGATTCATCAGCTGTCAGAAGTAGTATTTGTTCACAATATTCATAAATGCGCCATGTTCTTTGTTTAAAAGTAATAGTTGTGACTGCAGTGATGTGATAGTTGTAACAGAAATAGCATAAGATTTCAATCCAGGGAGCAATTTGGACTTAGAACTTATAAACATAAAATTCTTGTAGGCTATAAAAAAGATCTAGAGCTTCAATCAAGGCATTTGCACGTATGTTAAAGGGCCCATATTGTGCTATTTTCTGATATGATGTTTCCTCATCAAAAACATAGCTGGACTTTTGTTTTGTTTTGTTCACACATGTTTAACAGACAGATCCTCCATATTCTTCTCTCAAAAAGAACAGATCAAACTCTCAAACCAAATACACTTTTTGATGTCATGTGGCAATAGAGTAAGTGCTCCACTGTGTTTTTAAACTTAATACACCTTGACTAGAATAATTTGGAAAATTTCAGCCCTGGAATTCCCAATCCCTACTGTATAAAAGGTAAAAGGTAGCTGTTAACTTAAACTACTGCTTCATGACATCACAAGGTGGGGCAAAGCATTTTAAGATTTGGATATAATAAACTGGGATTCATCAAACATATGTGAAAGAAATAAAACACAACTCCGGGTATGTTTTTAGTGAGGTTACAAGGTCTTAAAGCTCACAAGAGTCAATTTTGAGTAATATAGGACCTTTAAAGTATTTCACAAATGTGACAAAACTGTCAAATATACTATTTTACTACTTTTTTAACCAGCATCTGGCTTTTGATATTCTCCATGGCGAATGTTCCAAGGTGTGGTTTTAATTTTCTTTTTCCATGGAAGCATGCAGTTGATGTGCCAAATCCAGGAAGTTACCAAAAGATTGGTGAAATTTGTTCTCTCAAGGCAGAAACTACAAATGTGTATTTTTTTCTATAATAGCTTAAAAGCAAAAGCACCAAAGCTTTTATGAATGGGCAAACCTCTGGAGGGCTGAAAATGAGAGGACTGTATCATTACTACCAGAGTGACAAATCTAAAGGCAGAGGAGGAGTTACACTATTTGCTCTGGTTATTTTAGGCAACAACGCTTAAACAGAATGTGGTAATTTGCTGAATGGTGCAATAGAACTTGTTGTCACCAAATGGTTGAATGAAAGTCGTAATGACCCCAGCCCCCATGGCGATGCCTTAATGGTTGATAGTAGTAATTTGACCGAGCACACACACACCCGCACACCCTTTTGGTCCAACCCTTACGACCCTTAACAGCGACATTAAGGCCAAGTACTGCTGTTGTCTCGGTCATTTCGCCTGGACTTTAACTTAAGCACACTCTGAGTCATGCCGCCACACACTTACAGCTGTCTGCGGACACAATTTCTACCTTACGCTGTGTTCCAGGCTCATTCAGGCAAGAACAGGGGCTGGTAAGTCATCAAAATGCCATTTACTGCCTGGTTGAGATACCTAGGCTCTTGGGAGCGTGTGTAATTTATCCTTCTGGGCTTAAAGGGGAAATAAGGCGATGTTTTATGGGGTCATTGAAAGCCATATTGTAACTGGAGTGTTGTGCAAATGTGAATATGATTGCTTACCTGAGAATTGTTGATTGTGCGTGTCTTTGTTGTGCTATTTAAAGTGCAAATAATAGCTTTTCATGTTTTTCTAATTCTTACTTGCTTTGGTGGGATAGTACCTGCGGTGAAAAGTTATCATAGTTTTACATCAGTTAAGTTTGAGGGAGAAACGTTGAAAAGGAAGGTGCAAAAATACAGGAAGTGGTGCAGATTTTCTAAAACCAAATACCTCATTCATTTGACCAAATAAAGGCACTGACATGTATTTGTATTAGTAAAATTAAAGAATTCTAAGTATTTAGAGAAGTTTTCACCCCTCTGATTTCTAGTGGAGGGTCCGCCCCTTGCTTGTCTCCATGGAAATGCTTTTGCTTTGTCTAGAATGTTCCACAGTATAGATAAAACTTATATATCACAAGAGAGACAAGGAGGTTACAGCGCTACGCCACATTACAATTCAGATCTGTGGAGAGTTGCCCCATTCACAGAAGGAATTACTGTGTTTCTTTGTTTAATGCTATACCAACCTCTCACCATAAAAAACAGTTTCTTCCCTCTGCTGTTGGACCCATGCACAATAACACTAAGACGGTCCCCCCTGCCCTGTTTCAGTCACATGACCCTGTGCTGTATTTTCTGCACCTGTCTGTTTTGCACTGATCATTACCTACACTGTTATATTCTTGTAAATTTGTAACATTTTGTGTTACATTATAGAGTTTATTGTTTTCTACTTATTTTTTTTCTAATTTATTTATTGAATGTAAAGTAGTGTTTGTCTATGTTTCGCTCCAAGTACCGCAGCAATTTCCTAATGTGAACCTGTTCACTCATATGGCAATAAAACCTTTCTGATTCTGATACCATGGGACATTGGAGCATTTCCATGGAGACATATAGGCAGTGGACCATTCCCCAGAAGAGTTACCGTATTTTTCAGACTATAAGTCGCACTTTTTTTTCAGGGTTTGGGTGGTCCTGCAACTTATACTCAGGTGCGACTTAGATATTGCATTTTTCACACTGACAGCCCATAGACCAAATATATGAATCCTATTTATGAATCAAAAATGAAAAAACAAATTGTTATCTAGGGGTGGGTATTGCCAACAACCTTGCGATACGATACGATTCGCGATACAGGGGTCTCGATACGATACGATTCGCGATACAGGGGTATCCCGATACATGGTCTTCAAGGCGATACGTATCCCGATATTTTACATTACGTAACCTATAATTTTAAAAAAAAGACAGATGTTTACTCAAATGTTATTTTTATTTTGGTGTAGCGCATCAGTTACAATGTAACAGAAGAAGGCTGTAAGGCAGAAACTGCCCTTGATTAACCTGTTAACACCCGCACTTGGCACAAGTGTTCAAATATGTACCAGATGTTCCAAACTGTAATAAGATGTAATGTATAATAAATAAACTATCTTCTGAAATTTAGGCATGTTTTCTTAAGATAAATAACTAAAACAAGCCAAAAAATTTCGCTCCATATGTCTCGTGTGCGTAAAAGGAGGAGAGAGAGAGTCTTCATACACAGAGCGCATGGAGCTAGCCTATCACTACAGCACCTCTGCCCCACATGGGGCCCACCGCTGAAATCGTCTTTTCATAGGCTACTCAGATCTGTCAATCATTTCCTGAAAGAACCAATGACTGAAGAGGTTTTGCCGTGGAACTGTCCCTCGGTCATGCGTAATACGCCGCTAACTGGACGCACTCGTTTTGTTCCCCAAGCTGTAGCGCAGCGCCCCGTAGCCGGACCGAAGCCTGGATACGCTTGTTTTGTAGCTGAGTGTGGAGAAAACAAACATACCCCACACCGCTAACAGGAGCTAAGCGTTTAGCTATGCTAAGGACCAAGAGCAAGAGAAGTAGAGAGATGCGTCGCTCATCCATTCAGACAAACTCTGACTTTCTGGATTATTTCTCCACATGGAATTATTTTATGAAAAAAGCAACTGGATATTCTTTTTCTGTGGACTGTTACGGACTAATTGAGCACAGCTATTCCTGGATTGGACCCGTTTCGGACCGACAGAACCGGCTCAAATGTAAGAAATGCGCAAATATGTTTAGAATATTTTCGGGAATTATAAGTTATGGCTCTTTGGGCTCGCTGTATGGCATAAAATGAATGATATGGTTGTTTTACTGAGGAATTAAGCTTTCAAACGATGTATAGCATGTCAATATTGGAAAAATAAGTACGGTGAATATCTGGCTTGACTTTTTAATGTTGTGTAATCGCCCGCCGGCGGGTGGGTGTTAAGTGGTTTTAATGTAAACATGGTTTAACAAGGCTTTATGCTGACATGCAGCTACCTTTGATGAAAGTAAACTTAAGATATGGCCTTAACAAGGCTGTAGTGCAGAAGGAATGCTGCCTTTGACAATACGAAATGCGCATTGCAAGGATCACTTATCAGACGCAGTTTGCTGAAGCTTGATAAATAATGTTTGTTGCATGTAAAATATCGATACTGACGCCTCCGTATCGATACGTGTATCGCCAAGAGGCCCACGACGATGTATCCCCGTATCGATTTTTTGAACACACCCCTATTGTTATCTGTTTTTTCAATTTGGAGACAAATATTTAAAAAAAAGAGTTGATTTTTCCTTTCCTTATTTTTGGTTCTATGTTGAAAAATGAACAAACGAATGATACATGGATTCTTCTCTATTCGGTTGTTTTTATTTCTACAACTTCTATAACTTGCCTTTCAAGATGAAAGGTTGGTTCTTGGTCTCTGATTTTATAAAATAAATTTCCCCCCAAAACTTATACATGTTTTTTTCTTCTTCATTATGCATTTTTTGGCTGGTGCGACTTATACTCTGGATCAACTTATAGTACGAAGAATATGGTACACAGTACACCTTTAACCATCAGTTATACAGTTACCTCTGTGTATGTCATATCAGCTGCCCATATCCAACCAGGAAGTTAAATTATAAACTTTTTCGTGTTATGAGCCTATGTTTAGAACTGAACTGAACGGAGTAGTCTAACCTGTCATATATGCACTTGACGCATTATTCTAGCCTGTAAAAGTGTCAAAACTTACTGCAAGGTACCCCTCAAAGGAAGATATTTTGGGTTTTCTTGTTTTGCACAATGTGGAGTTAACGTAGCATGTCAATAATGAAAGCTCTATTTGGCAACAAAATCATTTCACTATGCTTTGTGTTCCCTCAGATTTCATCTCTGCTCTGCTCCACCTGGAAAGTTATTTTTCAGACGGATAAAAATACCAATTCACCAAGGCCTATTTTGTTCCCATTACCATCCACCAATATTTTGTTGAAGGATTTGACATCAACAAGCATTCCAAGGTTATGCTCGAAGATGTGGATAGGTTAACTGCGGGCTTGTGGTAATTTGAGCTGTAGTGGTTTAATTGGTAGTTTTATAGGGATTTATATGGACCGGCAGACAGGAGAAAGCGTGGAGTGAGTTAGCAGGAGGTCTGACCAGACAGTTTAATTTGCCTTTTCTCTCATAATGACTGTTGATGACTGTTTACTAGTATTCGTCTGTATACATAATAGTTTTTGTGCATGATTATAAGACTTTTGAAAGAGTTTTTGAGTTGTTGTGATGGCTAGACAACATATTTTTTACAATGAAGTGAGCATTCGCCAAACCTTTCTCCAAACCTCCTAGACAAAGCCTGATTTCATCAGATCCGAGACACAGGATTGGGGCTGGTTAGTACTTGGATGGGAGACCACTGGGAATATCGGGTGGCTTTTGGCACTTTACCCATATCCCCTAGTATGAATGTGGCTGTGTGAGTAAATTGTAATGCTACTTTCAGAGTCTGGAAAAAGTGCTAAATAAGACTAAGGCATTATTATGGTAATTATTAAAGCGTTTGCTCAAACAAAAGATCAGTCGATTGCTGTCCTGCTGTGAGATTATCACATTATGGCTATAAAAACACTATATAATATTGTTAATTTGTCAGTATTACTTAAACATATTCATTGTTGTGCTTGTGCTCCAGTTGTCCACTAATTTGTTGGCTATGCTGGCTCTTCGGCGCTGTGGCCTGTGACGTAGCAGGTTGACTCAGAGTGGTCCTATTGAGTTGCACTGAGCTCGATAAATCAATGCCCTCCTCGGCTTGTTTACTGGGACAAGGCCAGTAGTCCAGTGAGATGTTGTAGTCTTGGTCCCACGGCGCATCAAAACACACTCACTCACATAATCTCGTCTCGTAGTGATGATGTAAACCATTTGTTTGCCTATACCAATATTTTTTCTGGCTCGGCGGGACATTTGGGCTTGTTTCAGCTTCCTGTTGAGTTCTGATGCAAGATGTTGAACGTTACAGAATTCTCACAGATAAAACAAACATTCGCCAGTGTATGAGCGCAAAAATAAATGGTATAATACAAAATAAATACATACATAAATAAATTAGCCCGTCATGATTAACTTTTAGTACCGGTAGTTACATTGTTATTGGGACGGTAGCTCAGTTGATAAAGATCACTCACAAACTGTTCCAAGTTCAATTCCTACTAATGGTAATGCAAGCAGTTATTGTGTCCTTGAGCATTTCACCTGCCATTTCTCGTGGCTGCGTAGTTTTTGTATGTGATATTTACCATTTATTTTACTGATATAGAAACTGAAGCTGCTATTTGTAATTATGTCTATATTGTTAGAGCCTATAATGTAGTATTTTCTGTTATAATGTTTCCTCATCAAAAACACTGAAGTTCTACAGCCCTACTTATTTAGGCTGAGCTCTTCTCACAAACGGAAAACATGTGATGTCATGTGGTAATACAGGAAGTGCTTTACTGTGTTTTTTAACTCTATACACCTTCACTACGATCATACGGATCATTTCTGCCCTGGAATGGCTCATCTCTACAGAACTAAAGGTAAAAGGTAGCTGAGCTTATCTTGGAAACTATCACAACATGACAGAGCATTTTAAGCTTTGGAGATGTAGACAGACTAATAATAAAAGATTAATCAAACATATGAACAAAACAAAACACCGCTCCAGGTATGTTTTTGATCATGTAACAGCATTATAATGATTTTATGTTAGACATGAGCCCTCTTTTATCTCTCTACAGAAGTGTGCTGAGTGCTCCGAGGACTACTGCATCGGCTGCTTTTCCAAATTCCACCAGAAGGGGGCACTGAAGTTCCACTCCTTCGCCCCCATTCAGGTGAACTTGATCCCTGTGCATTAAGTGTAGCCTCTGTCTGCGTCTGTCTCTCTTTCACACTCTTTCAATGATATCTCCTCTGATCCCACTCTCTCCCCTCTCTCCGTCTCCTTTTTAGCATTCCTTGCATCTAATCCCCGGCTCTCATCTTGTGTTTCTGAGTACCTAAATATTGGCACACAGAGAAATGGCGGAGCGATTTTTTTAGATGGTGTACAGTGTCGATGATGTGGCTCATTAGTGAATGCCTTGATCATAGAAACTCGTTGTGGTCATGGCTGCAGTGCGATGCAACTACACAAAATGAGAATTACAAAATATAGTCCTGGTGAAGCAAAACGGAGAGATAAAACTGCAGATCACAGGTACCAAGTTTCATTAATACAGCTTTGGGCTTAATAACTACAATGCCTGTACTATTCTATGTTAGGGTTGTCAAAAATATTGGTAATCAGACACTATAATCAAGACTAAAATACTCAAATACTCATTTGAGCAGGAACTGATACTTAAATTGGCACATTCACAGGACAGAAATCACCTTTCCTGAATAGCTTTAGAATGATTTTAGTATCGTCACATCACTATTCTAGGTTCATTACAAAAATGGAGGCTGTGGGTTCCACCTTTGCCAAGCCCCGCCAAGACCTCCTATTTACAAAGTGGAGGAGAACTGCTGATAATGCTAATCATCCAAAATGTAATAAAATTGTTACTTCGTTATGTTATAAAACTGCAGCATGTAATAAAGTACAGTTACATTTTGAGACAAATTATTGTAAGTATCATATTTTTTGTAATATTTAATCATTGTTATTATTCAAATTAGAATTATGACCTCAGTGGTTGAGCATCTGCCCGTTAACTCAGAGGTTTAAGGTATGATCGCACTGGTCTAAATGCGTAAATGGATTTATACTATAGCACCGTAATGGCACAGTGACTCAAATTGTAATTACATGGCACAACTGTCACTTCACTTTGGGTTACGGTTATTTTCTGGTAATATGATTAATCCTAAATCCAGCCTTAACCCAAACCCAGTATGAAGTCAGAGGCCAGTATGTGAAAATAATATAGAAACAGGGCTGTAATTGTCTGTTACCATGTTTATGTTTATTTATTAAATACTGGACAGTGCACATTAATCAACATGTGTTAATAGAGCATGTAAATGTGCCAGAGTTAGCCATGCAGGCTCATGTTCATCCTTAGTCCCATTGGCAGTTTGATGATGGCAAGAGAGAAAACAAGACATAGGCATATGACAAAGACATTAAAGATCAGTGAATGCGAAATGTAGTCAGATTAGTCAACCATGCTGTTATCGTCCTTTGATCCTCTATTTCTGGTACAGTACTAGCTATTTTCTCTGCTCTTATAAATTATTTAATTTGAATGGAAAAGGTTTCACACCCACATTTTATAACATGTTTGTCAAAATGTAATAGAGACTTATTACATTATACAGGGTGACGTGAGAAGTTTATGACATTACAGTCCATAACACTGAAATCTGTTTAGTGGGATCCATAATACCGACACTACAACAATACTGGATAACACAGTTTTCCAAAATGAAAGTTGAGAGTGAAATCCATTGGACAAGACCTAGAACCGTGTTTACTGTGGCAGCTCCATGAGATCCAGTTGAGATCACATGTAAACAGAGCAGCAGGCAGCTGCACTGCACTACACACTGCACACTGCACGCTACACGCTACACACTACACGCTACACTGCACACTACACTGCACACTACACACTACACACTGCACACTACACGCTACACACTGCACACTACACGCTACACACTGCACACTACACACTACACACTGCACACTACACGCTACACTGCACACTACACGCTACACACTGCACACTACACACTACACACTGGTCTATGTGAGGAGTACTGCACTTTCATTAGCAGCTCATATATTGCAGTGTGTTAATAGTGTTGGCTCACATGTTACTGTCCAACGAACACTGAAGGGCTTATTATTATTAAGACACTAATGTACCTCCATGTCTCCAAGTATATATTTTATTCATTATTTGATCAATCATATTTTTATTTAGTCTTATTACAATACAGACAATTCAGACTATGAATCATTGTCAGTTAACACAAAAAAATAACACATTTGTCCCCTAGAAATCTGAACTCTGCTCCAAACCACATGTTCTTAATGACAGAGGTCTGGCTAAAGACCTCTCCATGAAAAAGACCCAAACTTACCATGGAAATGATGATCTTGAATAAAATTTGATTTACTGACTCACAGTGTAAGCCCTAATGCCACATTGCTGATATATGATGAAGCAGAGAGCATTCAAATGACACACAGACCTAGCATGAGCAAAAGTAGCCCTAGGTCCAGTGAAGTTCTCATTAACAATGTGTGTACTGTTGTGCTATGAGTGACACTGTCTTGGTACTAGGATTTTTCATGACAAAACAGTCACTCACAGTCTGCATTTTTTAGTCTTAATATTTCCTGACTTGAAATTCTCTTCTTCTTCTTAAATGGAAACAGTGCTTATGCTAACACTCTACCTGCCACTCATCCACAGTGTGTATCTCATTTTGGGCTCATCTGTTTTTATCTTTCCGCTCTGCACATACACATACACACACATACACAAGCACCCCAGCACACACACTCACACACACTCACACACCGCCCCTCAGCCCTCACCAAACTGTGTATCCTGGCAGGACATTAAGACTGGGGATTATACGCAGCTGACGCAGGCATCTCTCTATCTCCACTAATCCCGTTTCATTTGCTTTGGAAGAAAATGGGAGACAAAATGAGGGAAAATGGATATTAATTTCATCATTTTACAGTGGAGGCCTGCAGCACATTGCTTCAGTTTCCTAAGAAATCTTGTGTGTTTTATTATTTGTGCTGAAAGCTATGTTTTATACAAGGTTAACAGTGTCTTTCTTTTATGTAGTACCAGGTTAGGTTTTATATTGTTGACAAATCATTTTCAGACATTCAAGGTTTATTTGTGACATTTCATTTTATCACACTTTTTATGGAGGTTAATTAAGTTTGTAAAGTTAAAGACACCTTGGAGGCTAACAAGGCTGCAAATGGAAAATAAAATAAAATCATAAAATTACAAATTTTATTTTTGATTCTACAAAACGAAATAAAAAAAGAAAAATTTTATAAAAATAAAAATAAGAAAATGCATAACTAATACAGACAGGCAGATGGGGAAACCAGAACTGCAGTTATCCATGGAGACGTTATTGTTCTGCCTTAAATGTCTAACAGTACGGCATTAAACTTATCTATCTCCATAGAGACAAGCAGGTGAGTCCAAGTTACAGGTCAGATCTGTGGAGAGGCAAGCCAAGGTATCAACTGGCAATAAACACACCTGTAATTAAATAAATGCTAGATAGTTTCCATACTGTGGATCATCTCAAGCAAGTGGTGCGCTCATAGTGTCCCTTTAATGAATTATATATATTACTAGAGTTAATTTGGTCAACGACTAGTATTTTGTCATAGTATAAAGTAATAATAAAGGTCCTATATTACATAAAATTGATTCTAATGAGCTTTAAGCCATGTTATAATGTTGTTACTGCGTCAAAACATAACTGGAGTTGTGTTTTGTTTCATTCACACATGTCTGAGTAACCCAGTCTGTCTACAAGTTCAAAATGCTCTGATCCAGTCACGAACCAGTTAAAGCTATTCAAACTATTACGGTTTAAATCAATTCATTTGCATGACATTTGTTTAAATTAGAACTAGACTAAAATGAAAATTAATCATTTGACTAAATCTTGGCTAAAACTAAATTACAACTGCTTGATAAATGACCACAAGGTTTCTCTATTAATGATTTGACCAAGCGAAACAAAGCCTTAATCTTCCTGTTTTGTCTCTTTTGCAGACGGCGTTACAGACCCATGTGAGCGCTCGAGATGTTGTCAGCAGCAGCAGCCTCCAGTCTCAGCCTAATCCGAGCTGCGATACCTCTACCTTTTCAAGTCCTAATCCACGTCACAATTCTACTGCACACAATCGCGGCGCCTTGTCCAACCCATTCACAGATCAGAGGCCTGCCAATGCTGTCGCCGCTCCTCGAATGCAAAGTCAGGACAACTCCAGTCAGTCTTTAAAGGTGCCGTACCTGATTTTTACTGTTTCAAAACGGGAAAAACACAACTAGTTCATTTTAAACGCTTTGCAGTGGCCCAATGTTATTCCTCACTTACCTTATGCATTCTGAACATCCTAATTATTCACTGTGATGAGGTCATGAACTTTAACAACAATTAATAAGCTACAGCACACTCCCTGATTCATGTAGGATGAATCTCTTTAAATTAGATGCAGACACCACACAGAGGAATATTTTTTGCTTTTAGTTCACATATTAAGATGAGCGTAAATGGTTTTCAAATGTGAAAATGTGAAAAATTACAAGATGGGGACATGAGCCTCTTCTCAAATCCATGCATAGAATTTGATATATGTCACATGTGGAATATTCATGAATATTAAACCTGATCATTCAGTCTTATCAAGACAATATCAATTAGTGATAATGTATGAAACCCACCTGAATAAATAAATAAATAACATAAACAGAAAAAAAATAGAAAAATAAATTCACTTACAGTTATGTTTATACTCAAGCAGAAGCGGTAGTAATAGACTGACAAGGCCAATAAAATACCTGCATTTTGTCACCTCCATTTGACATATTGTCAATGTTGAATAATATAATATAATATATTAATCATAGTATATTCATCATTATGGCAGCTCAGCAATGGCTGTGTACATCTGAGAAACAATCGATAGAAGTCATAATCTAAACTCAAATATACACTTGATGCATCTGCTGTAGAGTTATACTTTTCAGTATCTTAATCTTCAGGAATATTCTGAATGTATTTTCATAAATTTGATGATGAACCCGATTGGCTGAACATTTTAAGGTTTTGTTTTGTGCTCAGTTTACATTTTGATAGGGAGTATTATATAGGGGATTGATTACTAATATATTACATACAGTAGATCAATACCTTTTATTGTTCTGAAAATGCTATATTCGTCCAAAACAACATATTAACATGTTTAATAAGTTTCATTCTCATTTTTGACACTCCCTCCTCTCTTTGCTCCCCATGCTAAGCCTTCAGAGCGTTATCACATTACAGTTTCCATGCATTTTGCTAATAAAACTGCCCACTGCATCATTTTTGTGAAATTGTAGTGTTTTGTTTTGATGAGATAACAACATTATAACATGGCAGAAAGCTCCAAAAAGGACATTTTGCATATTACCCTCTCCTTTGTTAACATTTTTTTTATGAATTCAGTCCTTTTTTCAAGCTTTTGTGATGTTAATGAAGGTTCTGTCATTACAAAAGTTCATCCATGTTGGCTTTAAACTGTTTGTAAATACCAGACAAACTTGACATTTCCATTTTAAAGTTAGTAATATCAGCCAGCTTTTTGTACTTCACTCAAACTCCCGAAGAATATTTTCTAAACACATATTGATGTACAAAGCTCTTGGGTCCGCTCCATTTATCGTTTACGTGCTGTGACCGCAGAGCAGAAATATGTCAGACAAGGTTGAGCTCGGCGTGAGTGCTACCTCTGCTCCCCGAGAGTCAAAAGAATAGGACCCGAACCAAACCTAATTGACGTTCTATCCACAGGCAATATCTCCAGGCAGGCTTGTGAACTGGCTCTACCTTTACACTACAAAATGGCCCCCAACAGTCTTGCAAAAATGTTACATTGACATTTTAGGCTCTTCATACAAGCGAGCACAGTTAGCATTGTTCTCCCAGCAGCCATTCAAAGTAAGCGGCCATGGTCACAGTATGTAGGAATGGGTTATATGGTAGTGGAAATAGGCACTAAAAGAGGTATTATTAGAGTTTTGCAATTTTAGTTTCAATTCTGGACCAGGCAGGGGGCAAAATTGTCTTCTAAAGTATAATTGGAAGAGTGTTGTATGCTAAAATGTAAGTTTTTCGCCATTTCTTTTTTC
Source organism: Odontamblyopus lacepedii (assembly GCA_034769755.1). Classification (NCBI taxonomy): domain Eukaryota; kingdom Metazoa; phylum Chordata; class Actinopteri; order Gobiiformes; family Gobiidae; genus Odontamblyopus; species Odontamblyopus lacepedii. The sequence continues at coordinate 13,527,028 of CM068357.1, forward strand.
ATTTACCATATTAGCCTGGGTTATTATCGCATTAACTGGCAAAATATTATTGTCCAAACATGTCCTCTAGTAATAATAATGATTTGAGTTACCCCCTATTATTAGATTAGGATTAGGAATGTGGCCATGACACCATAAACCAAAAAATAGCATTGCACGTCTCCTGGTTTTTTAAAGTACCTGATTTTTACCATCTTAAAAATGGGAAAAAAACAGAACAATTAATTTGAAACTGTTGTGTGTTATTCGTCACTTACCTTATGCATTCGGAGCATCCTAATTAGTCACCGTTAAGAGATTACGAATGCTTTTCACATCTGTTCGAGAGAGCGGATTTATGCTGTCACGGTGAAGCTTACGAGAACCAGCATGCTAACACGCACATCCTAATTCTCAGACAATGAAAGGCTTAAAATGCAGATGCAGACAGTACACATTAGACTTATTTTGAATTCAAGGGCAAGACATATTTTGTTCATATACATGGGAAAAATCGGGTACACGCCTTTAGTATGACTTTATGACTTCATCCATTGTTGTCATCCAGGTTTATACAGGTTTTCCTTTATTTTTTTTCTGCTAAAATGAGTTGGACAGTCCCCAATGGACCCAAAGCCTACACAGTCACCATTTGTTAATGCTGCAGTTGTGTGATATCGTGAATTGATGAACTTTCCTTTTTCTTTTGGTAGATTTTAAAAGTTCATGATGAAGAAAACAATTTAAAGTCTTCGGAAACTGAGCCCTCTCTCTTAAATGGAATATATGATGAAGAAGGGTCTGCCAAATCGTTCCAGTACGTTTTGAGACAATGGCGAGACGCGGCGCCGACTGCTGCGCCAGAGACCATGTGGATACCTCCTCGCCCAGGTGAATTCTAATGCTAAAATAGCTATGGATATGAATAATAATGGATTATCCTTGTGGTCACTTAATTCTGTCTAATATTTGTGTTGTTTGACCTGTAAAGGACCGTTTTAAAACATTATTAAGCACTGATGTTAGTAGGAAGGTGACGATAGCCAAATCTCTCAGCAATATTTTTACGATATGCATCTCATGTCTCATATTTATTGCTATATTTAGTGGAGGCTAAAAAAATATGAATATGATACTTTTTTCCTTTTAAAATGCCTTGACAAGCCTTTGTTATGTCATAATCCAAAGAACTGAGATTTAAATATCTTAATAACAATTATTTCTTCATGTAGTCTGCACTGAAACAGAGAGGATCATGGTTTATGTAGTTCCATCTGTTTTGTAGCTGTTGCAGCACCACAATTTAAGCAAAGAGATGTATAATTCGATATGTATTATGGTGGCCCATGGTATTATTGTGAGACTTTTTATGATACAATCACCATATTTTGGTTAGTGTTACATTCCTATCTGTTAGCATGAGCTTACTGACACATAGTGACAGGAAGAATTCAAGACATGAAATTATCCAAATGAGTATGAAGACAATAGGTGTGTCTGAATGTCCACCCTAGTGACTAATCTTTCTTAATCTATAGTGGTTTATTAAGAAACACCGGCCAACAGTTAAAACAATGTATTTTTCTGCTTTCATACAGTCATGTTGTGTCCAGTTAGACCTGTCACCGTCTGCAGTTTTTTTTCCCCCGACTCTCGCAATGCATTGTGGTCTATATTGATTGTTCTAGTGGCCATCCCTGGACACTACTTTTCAAAATGCATTATGGGAATTCTTGGAGTGCACTTTACCTTCTGGACATTCAGACACCACTGAAAATTGTGTAAACTGAGAATAGTGTGGACATAGGGCACAGTCAATTGAGGTTATCAGAAGTATCGAAGGTCAGATACTAATCAATACTAAAAACTGGTACTGAGACTAAATAGCATTTGTGTTGGTATTGACACTAAAAATTACATTCACAGGACAGAAATGAACTTTTCGAGCTGTGTCACAACAAGTATAACATCACATAGACTAGTATATGCCTGTGGACCTCTATAGCGGATATCTGGATGACCAAGGGATTACACCGATATAAGGCCACATGGTAATATAAAAGAAAGTTCTGTGATTTAATATTGAAAATCACATTCTATTGTCTGTTCTGTTGAGTTTATTGCTATCATTATGTTATCAGAATCTGTTTTGAGCCTCTACCTTAGCATCAAAACATCAAAATTTCATGGAATTACTGAAAATAAATGAAACAAATCACAACTATGTATACTTCTTATTAGTAAATAACTACATGACTTAATATAAGCTAAACAACTGTCAATTTAAGCATGGGGACCTGTAATGGATTCCACCAAATGCTACTTAACTTTCCTTCACCCTTCACAGAATTGAAAATAGTTAAATTAGCTCATTATTTTCACCTTTATTTTTCACTTTGTCCCGATTCCCCCCATTCTGCCTGCATATCCCCACTCTCCCTGTGCGCTCTCTGATCGGGTAAGGCCTTACAAAAAGTGCTTACGGCTGCACCGTGGGAGTAATCCAGGGCGGTTACATACCTAGATAATGAGAGGAGCATTCGGTGTGGCCTTATTTCTTTGCACACCGCTCTAATCGCCTCATATCCGCGTCTATGTCAAGACTCTGCCTTTTAACACCATTTTTTCAACACATGTGGTCCAGTTTTTGTTTGCCATTAGCGTTATTATTCCAGGTTGTGTATATTTCTTACTGCTCGGACAATCTTTGCTCTTCTTTCTCTTTTTTTTCTTCTTCTAGTTTTTATTTCCATTTTTGCGGTGCTCTGCAAATTGCTGCCAGACCCTCTAGCCCTAATTATTTCTGTCAGGCCACTAGCGCCAGGGTCCAATTTAACGCCGACACAGTGGACTGCCAAAAGTGTGAGAAGAACAATCATAACATTTTGCTTCCACACCTATGTCCTCTTCAGTCTCTGTTGGCTCGGTTGCCTGTGTGTTTTTACACCTATAGCAGTGAATGAGTCTTGGCCTGTCACAATAAATACTATATCGACATAGAGATCAATACATGACAGACGGAACAATCATTCTTGGGGGTCATTATTTATCATGGGGACTTTTTCTTTGTACAAGTAGGAAACTTTTCGAATGAGTCTTGTTTTGATGGAGTGGACTGTTTTTTCTCTTTAGTGCAAAATGTTACAAGTTCATTAATATGCATGTCCCGTAAATATTGGGGCAACAGTGGCGACATTTGGTTAGAGGTAAAAGCTCTCGTATGCCAACCTGAAGGTCAGAGGTTTGATTTCCGCGCAGACCAAGTTCTGTCATTGTGTCCTTAGGCAAGACACTTTGCCCACCTTGCCTAGTTTGAATGTGGTGTGTGTTAAAATGTGACCATTTAACCGGGCCTGTCACTCACCCCAGGGCAACTGTGGCTACGACCACAGAGTATGAAGTGAATGAATAATGACTACAATATATAATAAAGTGCTTTGAGATTGTTTTATCGTTATTAATCAAATTTGATAAAATACGTACGCACTCTCCATTTCACTTACCTGGACACTTTAGTCTTATAAATCTCCCAAATCCATTTATTTTCAAACTTTTGGTTGCCATATCAAGCATAGCACATTTACCTATTGTGTCCTCCTCAAGGACACTTCATTAGTCAAATCTTTAATGGGGCTTGAATCAGCAACCTCTGAGCTAGTGAAGAAAAGAAAGACGGACGTGACTTTGATTGAAGCGTTGATGTTGCTGTCGGATTTTGACATTTGAAAAATGCTTTTATGCACAGTATCAGACTGCTGTCTTATTACAGAGAGTGGGCGAACACAGAAAAACATCTGCTGAGTGGTGCCATTTATCTGCTTTATTTTATTTTGATGTTAGATTCAAAAGGTAAATGTCCAGACTGCTTCCAGCCAAGAATGACAACTAATTACCTGATTAGAAGACAGGAACTCCTTAAGGCACACCTGATTTTTACTGTCTTAAAACCCGTAAAAACAGAACTAGTTTAAAGGGTTTGCAGTGGTCCAAATTTATTCCTGACTTACCTAATGCATTCTGATTGCCTGGAATCTAGGACACACTCTTCTCTAATACATAACCAAGATGTGAGTCCCAGTGAATCTCCGAGTTCAGATGGGTGTGATTGACAAGTCGATTAGCCAATCAGGGACATGCGTAGTCCATCCATATGAAAAAAGGGTTTTTATGAGGAAAAATATTACAGGGGAGCAAAAAATACTGCAGATTTCTGTAGAATTAGTGAGCGATTTACTTCTTCCCGAGCTCGGAGAGGCATGACCCGATTTTGTGTCTTTATGTGCAAGTTTGAAGCTGTTGTGCTCTGCGTGTGTGCGTGCATGGGTGGGTGTGTGAGTGTGTGTGTGATGTCAGTGTGACTCTAAGCTGCTCTGTCAGATCATAACAGTAAAACATCAGCACCACTGCACCAGCCAATCAAACGGAGCATCAGGGGCAGACGGAGTGACAGACTCTATTACTCACCTCTCTTAAGGCAGCAGCATCTCAGCCATATTATCCAGAGAAATGGTCCTCTGTAAATAATGACACCCAGTCCACAAAACCGCGTTATTAATCCAGTTTGAAGCGTGAGTAGCTCCTCACATGTGTCTGTTTACATCCACACAAGGCGTAGCTTGGGGTGAAGCTGCAGATAGTAACTCTACTTCCTGTGTACTTTATTGCCAATATTCTGTGTATTAAAAATCATGTATTTGAAGTACTGCACTGCATTTCACAAATAATAAAACAAGTCAAGTCATAGTTTTGACTTGCATCTAAACTAGAAGTGCAGCGCTCTGATCTTTTGAACATTTCAGAGTCTCAAAGCAAGTGGTTTTAGTCTAGACAGGAAACAGCAGATGTGAGGATGCGCTCACAACTTTACAGCCTGAGGTACGCAGCCATTTCCCAATGTAGTCTTTGAGTTCTGAGATCTCATGAGATTTGCCTTGTGTCTGTGGAGAATTATGGGTATTGAGTTTATAAGAACCATTCACAGCTAGCATGCTGTCCACACACAATGAACACGATATGCTGCTTATATAATACATCTGTACTGGGGCAAGATACAGTTGCTCAAATACGTGGGAAAAAACTCAGGGTACAAGCCCTCTAACATAGCATATATCCACAAAACTGCATATTACTGTATATTTACAGTATATAATGTTATTTAACAATTTTGTGTGAATCCTAGAGGTCATACCATATTCAACATCAGTTAAATAATCTTTTTTTTAACCTATCCTTACACAGTTCAAATTAAATTCACAGAAAGAGAAATATTCCACTTATATATTTCTTTTTCAAAGCCAATAAACCTAAATCCACTTGTGTGTCCTACCTGCGTATATCCTATTGTTTTGTGTCCTGTTCCCTTCTGTCCCATTGGAGCCTGTTGCAACAATACGTCTTCACACTTCCCAAGGTGTGTTCCAGGCAGTGAATAAATCCTCATCTCCTCTTCTTTTACCTGGTTTGTCCTTTCCTGGAGGCTACACTGCGCCCTTTCTGTACTTACATCACATCTGTTTTCTCACCTTTCTCTCCCAGTGACGATGGCTGACGCGCCGACCCAGGCCGACCTACCCCCGGGTGGAGAAGGCGAGGGAGGAAGAGTGCTTGTCAAGGTGGAGTTTTCAGAAAGTGGTCTTACCCTTTTGGACAGATTGATGCTGAAGAAACATCGCAGGTACATATACAATAGCACCTATGTATGCACACGAAGTCTCCTGTCAGGAGGTTTATGCTGGCCGGCCTTGACAATAATACATTTACGGGCAGGAGTTAGAAAACAAGATCTGGGTTTAGTGTCTGAAAGTGTTACGTGTGATATGTTTGGAATGTATAGGTTTATTTCTATGCATGTGTTTGCTATGTCTACGGGTGCTTCACTAGTTTAGAGGCATATCCTTATTGTTATGAAGCATGTAATAAGTTATGTTTCAGTCAAATTGAGGGTTCACAACATAAAAAAGTTCAAATGTATAATAACTATTAGCATTCTGCATTGATTCCTTATCGTCTTTTGTAAAACAGGGTACTTTACAATTGAGGTCATTATTTTTGACCAGTAGGTGAAATGTATTGCCCATAATGGTTAGCAATGCATGTACCAGCGATTGATCCGCTAACCTTGCAGCTAGTGGATGAAGGGTTGTCAATACTAAGATAGTCTTATTACCGATTAAATATATTGCAAATGAGCCCCCACCTGTATTGTTTCTATTGCCCTCTTTCATATAATAGGCAAATGTGTTTCCTACAGTCAGGGCTCTACGCTAACTTTTTTTTTCAGGAGCACATGTGCCCCTAAGTTAAAAATTTTAGGAGCACAGAAAAAAAAATGGGGGCACAAGTAGGTTTTCATTTCGAACGATTATTACAGTGCAGAACTTGCGCACACCAACTAATTTGAATTAATTTAATACAAAAAACAAAATAATTATTATGACTGTACTTTTCCTGCATGATCGCAGTGTTTTTATAAATATATCTTCATTTTATCTGATTAATATTTAGACTTAAAATAAGCCAAACAAACTGTACTGCACTGAAACACTCTGTGGCCCTTTTTGGACCTTCACCCACAGTTTGAGAACCTCTTCTTTAAGAGAACTTCCACTGGCACTTTACACAAAACTGCTTCAAAGTGAAAAACATAGGTAAGATTTTTAAACCTGTATTTTCAAATTCCTAGGTGAAGTTACATTCTCTTACTGGTTTTACAGTGGTTTTTAGCCTCTGCACATTTACCAAACTAAACGCACATTGTGACAGTTATTTGGCGTTTTCTTAGGCAAACTTCAGCCCACATATCGCCTGCTCTGTGCTGTGGGTCTGCTCTGTGCGGACACTGACAGAAAATTAGTATTGGCGCATTTGACGTGAGGCGGAAGGATAGGTAGGGATATCTGCCCTGTGACGCACGTTGGTACACAAGGGTGCGCGCTGTGGACAAGCCGCGCGCTGCGGAGCCTGTGCTGACGGGCCGCACAGTGTCTGCGGGCTCCAGTGCACAGGCCGCAGAGACACGTCCCGCGTGGTCACGCACACCGGTACAAGTTTATTGCAGCGGCCGTAATGAAATATGATCACACTCAGTATTCAGACCTTGAGTCCGTGATAAGACCGAGTCCAAATGCGCTCGAGACAAGACCAAGACAAAGCTCTCGCTTTAGCTGAGAAGGAAGTCCAGCGGCGTGGGGGTGTTTACTGAGTGGTGGGACAGGTGTGGGTCCTGCTGCGGGGCGCTCCTGATTGAAGGGGGCGTGGGTGTGTTTTGAAGCGGAGTTTGTTCGTATGAGTGATATCGGCCACAAGCGGAGCTCGTATACTGGGGTCAGCGCTCGCGCTGGGCAAGCGTGCGGCGCTTTAGGGGCGATCCAGGCTTGGGCACGATTCTGAAGTCCTAATGTGAGTTTGCCCCTAATGTTTGATACATTTAGAATGTTTAACTTGTCACGTTACGTCTGTGCGCAGTTCTCCTTACTGTGGCTGCAGAAGCACTCGCACTGGTGCGACTGTTTTATTTTCCTTGTTCGCACGACGAAATATTTACTCGCAAATGCGAGTGAAATGGGCGCACTGTAGAGCCCTGCCTACAGTACATATATCTAATAATAATAGCAGTTCTTTAGGTCAAAATGAGATCACTGTGTGCAAACCGCATTTACAAAAACATTTTATTTTTCGCAAACCAGGAAGTGCACTGTTAGCATGTTACTTGTTGCGACTGCAATTGTGAAAAGCGCTTCTAAGCTCATTATGGTGAATAATTAGGAAAGTGACGAATAACTGTGTACCTAAAACTCATTTTGATTTTCTGTTTTTCAAAATTCTGGTACAGTGGCTTTAAAGTTATACAGTTGTAGTTTATTATTACACAGTTATAATTAATCTCACTAATAGAAATAATCAGGTTTAAAACTCAGCCACTTAAAAACATGGTTTCTTGCTGCCCATCATATCATAGAATCTTAAAACAACTGATCGCTCCATTTATGTTCAGTTTATCCGAGTTTTTCCATTTCCTCGTGGACACATCTCCCTCCATCACTCACTCCTGGCACTCCTCCTCCTCCAGTAGCAGGTCTTAGCACGAGCTGCCAGCCAACACCGCACTTTCTCAGCAGTTATTGTGTGTCTCACTGCCAGAGGGCCCGGCTTCTGCGCCTCCCATTATTACAGCCCTTTATTTAAGCTGCTCCTCTCGGGTTCCTGGGGCCCACTGGAGAGCAGGGTAGGGGGGAGCAGGAGAGGGCAGAGAGCAGTATCAGCACACACAGCGAATCACTGCCAGACTTGGGAACGCTGTAACTCCCCAGCCTCGGAACGCCGCCTTTAAGTGTGGAATAGAGTGGAGAGCCAATCTAGAGTGCAATAAGCCTGCAGCGGCAATGGTGGCACTAGCTAATGGAGAGACAGAGAGAGGGTGAATTTTAACAAGCTTCTGTGAGAATGTGCAAGAGGGCAAAGGAAAGCGGGTAGACACAGCAAGGAAGGGAATTAAATAAATAAAATGCTAAGGTTTATGACAAGTGTAAACTCTTGTGCCTTATATAGTTTTTTGGCCTGAAGGTCTCTAGTCGGTGTAATGTACCTGTGCTGGTTGCGTCAGTGCTGGACTACACTGCATTATTACACGGGGACAGGTGATATGTACGATCGGTATGTGTGATATCAGAAGAGGTTTCACAGATATCACTGTCTGTCTGATATTGAAAATGTAGTAGATATTTGCCAGATTACTTTGCAACGCGAATGTGATTACTGACAACTGCTTACTGCTTCAAAACCGATTACCGTAAGTTACTTTGAAAACAAAATAGGAAACACACAGGTCAGGAACAAACTTCAAAAGGCAAGAATTTTTCACACTAATTACATTTTCTGTTATAGAACCTAATTTCAAGCAGAGGCACAGTCTCCCATAAAGCAGGATTTGTGTTGTTTTGGTTCATAACTGATCTGCCTCTGACTCCAGGAGACGTCATGTGCTCCCGTTTATCTTTTTTTACTGTTTAACACAGTTTTATGAATTGCACACACTGGCAGGGGAAAAGTAACTAAAAATTACTATGTCAAGTAACTATAATTTAATCACAGAATTTTTTAATGTACCTAGTTACATTACCGTGTTACTAAAACCATAATCTGATTACAGTGATCCTTTACTTTGTCACTAGCTGCTGCCCAACACATTTTTTCTAAGATGCCTCAGTTTTTTTTTTTTACCCATGTGTCGTTCCCACTTAAAACTTCATTTGCGAACTGTCCTATCCCATAACATATATTTGTTATAAATTTAAAACCTTAATATCAGTATCAGCAAATATTGGCCATTGTCCAGTCAGCAGGAGTGTGTGTTTGCATTAATTTTACATGATCTGCTATTTTATGCATACCTTTACATAATTCAACAGATCTACCTAGTGATTTTTTTTGTGAAAGCAATGTGAGTATACTAACATTCAATATTCCTCAGATTCCGATTAATATTTGATGGTGAATTGATTACTTGAGAACTCTTCCCCTTCAGCACATCCTGACAGAAAAGACAATCATTTTGGTTTTTAAAACTCTAGCAAAAGGACTTTTCATCTCTACCAAACCTAGAATTTCTCCAATGAATCTGCTGCTGTTTATGATAAACCTTTTTATATTAACTACATTTTAGCAGAAGAAATACAATCATTCCAGTTCAAAATGTTGAATCGACAGACCTGAAAGAGCAACATGGTTCCAGCTCAAGCCTTAATGCAAATATCCTAGGGCGAAAACACAGATACTAGGAGAGACAAGAGGGAAGAGCGGGGGATTAAAACGGAATACGAAGAAAAAGATTAAATATTATAAGTAGACAAAAAGATAAATATTGGACATGTAAGAAGAGATATGGAAACTGTGTATAAAGTTTGCAAGTCACCCCCCCTGGACCACAGAGAGGAGCTGCTTATAAATTCAGCCGCCCTTTGGTCAGATTAGATGAGGATTAAAAAGAGGACTAAAGAGGTGAGGATGTAAAGAAGGACAGAGAAGAAAAGAGAAGCCAATGTAAGATCAAACTTAATGGAACTGACAGTTGAAAAATATGTTAATTATTTTGCATGAAGAGCTGCGTGCATAATGGGTGGATCTGATATAGAAAAGAATAGAAAGACTGAGGCCGTTGGTGGTTTTGCTGCTGCTGCTGCTGCACAGATATATTAAACCGTATGTCCACTGCAGGGTTTTGGCCATTTGCGATGAAAGATTTCAGATTATGAGAATATTTTGAGTTGTAGCTCAAAATTGTGTCGTAGATCTCCCCGTGAGACAGGGGCAAAGATTAAATTTAGAACAGTTGAATGACCAAAGACGACTGATAGAGAAAAGCTCAGTGGTGAAAGGGCGCAAAAAATGTTTAAGTCAGTTAACAGCTTGGTTTGTGATTGGTTGAGAGCCAAAGGTATTAGGCTGTGATTGGCTAACGATGAAAACATGTTGAATTGAGTTGAGTTGAGAGAGTCTTCCTTCTAACTGTTGTTCCCTGTCTTAAAAAGTTTAAAATAAATAAATAAAAGAGCTAATAATACATGCTTTTCATAACTTGATGCCAGAATCCAGTTTTGCCTGCTAACAAGCGTTACTTTCTAGTTTACAGATAATAAAAACACTATAATCTGATTCAGGCGGCACCCCACCTTGCATTTTGACCCTAAGAGCTGCTTTTACATCTCTACTGAGACTAAACAGTATTTATTTTAAAGGTTCATTGTGTAAGTTTTCTGGTGAAAGTTCCCTCAAATGCTTTTCTCCATGGAGATGTTATTGCTGGTATGTCTGGAATATTTCACAGTATGGTATTGAACCTTTCTCTCTTTGTGGAGACCAAACCAGACCAAGTTATAGGTCAGATCTGTGGGGAGATAACCCCATAGTTGTTTTTCTAGGTATTTTTGAGCTATAAAACCACCTGTAATTGAATAAAACTAAGGTACATCTGTTTAATGTCATATTGTCGAACATTCTAAGCAGAGCAATGCCATATCCATAGAAACAAGAAGGTGGGCCCCAATGGAAAATTTACACAGTTCACCTTTAATATATGAAAAAATCTGATAGAACCCTTTTAATGCTAATTCTGTTATTTCAGAAATCCAGCTGGACTCGCTCCTCTGATGGACCCGCATGTGAACCCACTCCCACAAAGCCCAGAGAAAGATCCGGGGGCCGGTCTGACAGGTAATACACTCATCCACTTGTATTTTTCTGTATATCCCGAGCTCCGCCTGGACTCATAACAAGCATGTTGACTTATAACCGTGACAACCCCTCTGGCCTCCTCCAAAAGCAGGTGAGTCCAACACAACCTGACTGATGACCCGCGTGCTCGCAGAAGGAAAATCAAAATGTGCCCGGTTGCCAATCCATCCGTGGCCCGGTGAAGGGTAATCGCCGGTGCTGATTGCAAGGGTTAGAGGGATGTCCGGGGCCCTGACAGTGAGCCGGGAGAAGGGATGGGCAGGTTCATCAGTCAGGGGCGAGTCCTGGATGTCTGCGCCCCAGCCGAGACTGACAAGAGGCGGGTAGAGCAGGGTCATCGCTCCCCTTTCCTAAACCTGCAAACCCAACAGCTGTCAGAAGACAACTCACTCATACGTCAGGGATAACCTCTCCCGATTTGCATGTCCTGGTTTGCTCGTCTCATCATTGTAAATGTACTAGTTTCTTTTTAAAAAGTTTAGTTAAAGGCGCTGTACCTGACTGAAGGGAGGGAAATGCTTTGTCCAAGAACACAACAACAGTGTTCATTGCACCAACATGTGGGTCAGTGGATATGGCCACTTTATCGACAGTGTAGATAGATAATACTTTATTTATCCAGAAGGAAATTCATTTTTCAGGCATCGCAATGATAATGAATAATAATAATAATAATAATAATAATAATAATAATAATAATAATAATAATAATAATAATAACGTCAGTAATTCAATTTATAGATATGTGTTGTATCAATGTTTTACCCTAAAAGATGCATTTATGATAAATCTGCACTGGAGTAAAACAAATTTTACTTTATCACATAAAAAATCAGGTAAATATCTACTAGCTACTGCCCTGTAAAACATTGTGTATTTAACCAGTGTGACACATCAGCAACCATTTATACAGTGTTAGGAGACGGAGTTGACAGTCTCTGTTTTTCACAGTTTATTCCTACTGTAATATTCTATTATGTTGTTAAACTAATTGAAATTATTTACACTTGTGGTGTTTATAAATGATTTGCCATTCTCAGGAGATGTCCGTGCAGCCTAAATGCACACAGGTAAATAATCAACTCAGTGCCTGCGGCAATGCACATGTTTAATTTGGCCTGAAAGGAAAAAATACAATAAGCATCAAGTCACATCATTACACCCAAATAATGTAATTCATATCAAAACTGAAATAAGAAAGTAGGTATTTAATTCTATCTAACTCATGTTCCAAGCTCTCACAAACCCTTTGGCACATTGCCTGTGTTCACATGCATGCATTCTGTGGCCACGTGCACAGCTTTAAAACAGTTTTTGTCCGACACAAAGTGAGCGAGGACTACTGTGCACAGCCAATGCACTCTCATCCTAAGTGTCATGTAATTTCTCATATGGTTCTTCCTTATAAGTTTGCAATAGTTTGATTTTAATCATACAAACTGTTGCACATTCCGGTATACAGGTATAATGCATAAGTTAACATTTAATGTAAAGTGCATTGATTTAAAGGTGGATTATGTAACTTTTCTGGTGGGATGTGGCAATTTCTTCGTCTCTATAGAGATGTGTAAACAGATCTAGCTTACATTGCGTAACAAGGGTTTTCACTGTTTAAGACCATATATTCTGGGCAAAGCAATACGATCTCCATGGGGACAAGGTGGTGGCACCTCCTTCAGAAGAGGTACATAGTGCATCTTTAAATCAAAATTTTTTCGCTTAATTATTGACTGACAAAGTAACAGGCAAAACAAACCATGCTTCTTTCTTTCCAACAACATTAACGCATTCTCCAAATTTACCACCTTCTGAATCTAATAACTGGATCTGCTGTTATGGCGACACTTTTATGACCTGACAACAGCGTTTGACAAAACTATAAGCATCTAATAAATTGTGCAGCAACACTTACAACAGGTTGCAAAGTTTCCTCTCTTCTGGTGGCTTTGAATATGAAAGGCTTGACTCGGTGTGTCCATGAATAATAAAGGCTGTTTGGTGGCTTCATGTGGCGCGCTCTCCCTTGTTTTAAATTCTCATTTTTCCGAGCTGTCAGACCCATGTGGAGATGTGATAGAGGGGCTGTTAGCAGGAGACAGCCAGAGGGGCTCGGTGGCACTCAGGTAATGTGGAGTGACAACGCCGATGAGAGAAGAGACAGGGCATTATCAGGAGAGCCGGTTTAGATGATTCCACCACTTTAGGATGCTGCTGAGTTTTGGCTGTGTTGTTGTTTCAAAATGTCCAGATACTTTCAGATAAGTTAGTTAGTTAATTATGTGTACTTAAAGGTCCTGGTGAGCTTTAAGTCATGTTATAATGTTACGTCATCAAAAACATACCTGGAGTTGTGTTTTGTTTCATCCACACGTTTGAGTAAACCGTTTAGTATTCGTCTCTCTACATCTTCAAAGCCCAAAATGCTCTGTTCCACCTTGCGATGTCACGAAGCCGTAATTTTCAAGTTAACAGCTACTTTTCACATTTTGTTCAGTGCAGATGGTTAATTCCAGGGCTGAAATCATCCAAATGATTCTAGTGAAGGTGTATGGACTTTAAAAACATAGTAGCAAATTGGTTTATGGTTTATTTCGAGCATAGTACACAAAATCATATGTACAGACATGCAAACTCCAAATACAAGAAACAAAAAGAAAGAAAATTTAAACAAGGACAATCAAATTTGTTTACATGCCCGAAAAGGAATGGGAGGAAGTAAAAAAACTTATTAAATCCCACCCCTTCTCCAAAATTAGAAATAGTCCTTTTTCACTTCCTGTTAGTCTTTCATTAGGACTTAACCAAGCAACTTTACACACCTAAGTCATCGTTCACATTTATACCGTAATGATGAGCCATAGTAAACATTAGATAGTTCATTTCAAACTAATAAGTATCTCAAAAAGAAGCTTCTTCATTAGTATAGTGTGAAACAAAGTTAGCAATTTCTATTTGAAATGAGCTTGTGAAAAGAGTTTAAAATACTTGAATGAAACTAATTTGAATGTTTGATTTGTGTTTTACTAAAGAGCTAACAAAATTGTTAATGTTCTTTAATTGCAAGTTTAAAACTTTTACCAATTAACTTGTACAAAATTTAATTATAAGCTCTTTTGTCTAACATGCATTGTTTTATTGCGGAGCTAGGACAAAAAGAGCACTATGAGCCATGATATTTATTCCTTTTTGTTAACATAAAGACAGTACTATCCATTAAAATTCTGAGCATGACGTGTTACAATAATTTCACAATGCAGCATTTAAATAATTCATGGTTTTCATCTTTCTAATCATGTGTTTCAGAATGATGAGAAATTAGGACTGCCCCGGTGGCAATTAACAATTTTAAACAGAATATTAAATCTTCTGAATGAGACCTTAAAATGTTGCATGAAAGCAGTTGAAACCTATTCAATTTTGTGTTAAATTATGAATTTCTATTCTTTCATCATTCTGAAACCCTTGGGCAGGACAGTAGTGCAAGAATAAACTGAGATGGCCACTTTTAGAATCTATCTAACCTGGACCATACATTAAACATTTTCCTTTCTTTGCAGTTGAAGACAAGGAAGTTCACACCTACCTCACTTCACTGTTTGCTGTCCCCACCAACGCTGAAAGGTCTGGGCTTGACAATTCTGAACCAGGAGCCTGCCTCACTATAGAAGTCCTGGATGAGGTGAGAATGACAATAGGACACGTACGCACTGCCAAAGTTTCTCTTACTTTATCTGCCTCTGTTTTTGTGTACCCGTGTCTCTTATCTGTGCTTTCCTCTCTATAGGAAGACAGGTCTGTGGATGTAGAGGCCAAGGGAATGGTGAACAGACTGTGAGTTTGGGTTTATTTATAATATTTGTTTTCTAATAATATAGATAACTTTGATTTTGTTTTGTTTTAATCAAATAATAGATGCCTACAAGGTGTTAAAGATGCTGTTCTTTTACTTGAACCTATTTGCACCAAAGTTATCCATCACTTATATATCTGTTCTGGGGCAAGACGAGTTTTGCTCAACTGCATGCAAAATAGATTGTGTAAAAAGCACTTTAAATGTTTGTTTCAATTTCCTTTCCAGAATCCCTTCACATCAGACTGCTGCTCCAAACAACAGGATGTCCAATAGCCTCTCCACTCGCACAACTCAACAATCAATTGTGCCCAGAGAAAAAGAGGAAACTATAACATCTCCTTCAGTCTGCTCAGGTAAAGATTCCAGCATAGATAAAAATGAGATGTAGTGGGCCATTTGTTGGGAGAATGGTTCAGTATCCAAAAGTACGTAGTGTAGAAAACTGGTATCTTTTCCTAGACTTTGGAGGATTTTGAGTATGGTTTTATTGGCCTAGTTGGTTCTTATATTGGCCAAAATCACTAGAGATTATATCAGAGTTTTGGCCCTAGGCCCCTGAGTTTGCTTTTCTGATCACTGTGTAGTAAAGTCAGTGGCCAGAAGTATACGTGCCAAAGGGTGTGAGACTTAGGAAAGGTGTGGAGGTGTGGACTGTCTGTGTGCATGTTTTTAGATGGACAGTTTTGTTCTTATGGTGAGTCTATGTTGTAGACAAATCCAAACTAGACTGTGGGTTTAATAGCCTTTGAAAAGCCTTTTCAAGTGTAAAAATATTTTTTCTTTTATTAACAAATTAAGAAAATAAATGAAGCAATAAAAAAAAAGGTTTGAGAGCAGTTTAACATCAATGCTAAGCATAGGTGGAGACTGAGGAAGCTGGAGGAAATGGTCCTGCAGAAAGAATCCATCAAAAAGCAAGAATAGTATAGTCTTGTACAGTGGATTGTGCTGCTTTAGCTCCAGAGCAGTTACGGTGCAGCTCTATTAAAAAAAAAGTTTGATCCTTTGAAATGTGTGAAAAAATTGAAATACACTGAACTTTTTGTGAGTTACATCCAGACTTTTGCGTGGAGTTTGTGTGAAAAAACTCTAGGGTGCATATACAGTTTTGGTTTGGTGCTGATTTGAGCCCAGTGTCTTCTTGATCTAGACCAGTTCAGGTTTAATTTTTCAGTTTAGTGCCACTTTTAATGTGTTTTTTTTGGGGGGGCAAGTGTGAATACATCTTAGGACCATTCGTGAGTTTCAGCTTCCTGTAATATGCAGCGGTTTGAAGAGTTTTTATCATTCAAAAAGATATTAGTTTTCAATTGTTAACTGCCTTAATTTTTATTCATTCTGAAAACCATGGCTAGCGTTTATCTCAGTGAGACATAAAAGTTTATCTGCACGTTGGTTTGATGACATTTCTTTGCTGTTGTTTAACTCCTGTTCTGAATATTCAAACCCATTATTTCCACTCATGTTTTTAATAGAAATTTATTAAAAAAGAGAAAGTGTTAATACCGTGTTGTATCTAAGCTGCTTCTAATTAGTTTTCAGTGCAAATCAACCACATTGAGAGTGCCAGGTATTTTTAGACGCTAACTCCTCTGTGAATAATTGCCTTCAGGAGAATCTCGTGTCCTTTTTCTACCTGTGCTCTTTTCACAGCGCTCCCCTCTACACCAGAGCCCATCACCACCACCATCACACCCGGAGACCACCACACTTCAATTAAGACCGCAACCTCAAAATCCACTACGCCCAGCGCCCGCTCTCAAGCCAAATCACCGCTATCCCCTTTGTTGTCTTCCTCCGCTCTGCTATACATATCCCCCAAGCCCTTGCGCTCCCACCACTCAATTTGTCCTAATGATTCTCCCGCCGCTGGTCTCTCATTAACGTCCGAAGAGTGCGATTTCTATCCGAAAATCTCCCCTACTCTCAGAACGACTTTCACGCTCACGCCATCCAGCTCAGTCGAATCGGCGCTACTGCCTAAAATATCGTCACACAAGTCAACAGGAGGTAGGGTTGAATCTCCAAGGCCGTGTCAGCGTCCAATATTAGCTGACGCTGTCCGATCCGACGACGAGAGTCCGATTTCTCCAGGTCCATCCAAATTAGCGTCAAAAAGTTCTCTGCGCAAGTCCGTGGATTTGTCGATGAGTAGATCAAGGTCACGAGTATCATCGGGTGATGCTACTCGTGGGAAGAGTGAAGTTCGTCTCACGTCGCAACATGAGGTGACCGGCTGTGAATCAGTGTCAGAGCAAAATAAGCAACGCTCCTTATCAGATCTGGCCCCTGATGACAACAGCACCGGTGGCTTTACAAGAAAACATGGAGCTGTGTCAACAGGTGAGTGAACGTGTTTGTAATAAGATATAAGGAATATTTTTGGTTAAATTAGTTAAATACACACACTCATTTAATTACTGTTAAAATGACATTGCACATTGCCTGCTATAAAGTTTTAATGTATGACACTGGATCAGTATGTGATAATTTGGACTTTTTCTTTTTAAATCACAATATTGATCTAAAATGACTTAAAAAACAATAAAAACACCATAACTTTTCATTCACTCAATGCCAATGGCTCACCATGGGTCTCATTTCTCTTTCCTCGCGTCCTTCTCCTTGATTCTTCCCCTCGATTCGGCAGGAAATGGGTGAGGAAGTCCCACCCACAGAGGAGACGCAGCGAGGAGATAAGTGAGGATACAAACTCCTCACTGAGACCACTGACATTTTATCTGACGTCTGCTCCTGAAGCCTCCCACATGTTTAGGCCTTCATTTTGTGATTTTCTTTGGGACACCGCTTAATATGACACATTTGACAGCTGACAAGTGGAGGGTCGAGGGGAGGAATCAAGGAGAAGGAAACGAGGAAAGAGAAATGACACGCGCCCCATGTATACAGGCCCCACCGGAAGCCTAATTCTGTGGGCACCTTCTATTCGGCAGATAACGTTAGCAACGAGAAGATCTTTTATTCATTTGTTCCACAATGATTGCCCAATCCTGCACGTATCACCGACTGAGAGAATAAAATTGGAGAATGGAGCAAGTACAGAGCATTGGGCGTAAAGCGATGACGTCTTGAATACAGGAGTTTACTGATTAATAAAACATGCACAGGAAATGAGAATTGGAAACTAACAGTGGCAGTTTTCAGCAGGATCTCAGCTCATCTATAAGTAGTAAGTCTTCGAGAAATAATGCAATGTAAAATGTCCATCCACAACTCTATAGCGGACAAAATCGTGAAACAATCGTACAATGAAATCATGGTTTAAAAGGCCTGCATAATAATACAAGTGGGAATGAAAGTTAAAGATCAGCGAGTTAGAAATCTTCCCTAAAAAGTTTGGGCAAGACTGCTATTAAGCGATCAGAGCTGTGTTAAATAAGGGTCCAAATCGATACAGGCAGCTAATCATGGCTGTGGTCTCTTTTTATTGGAGAATAGTGCTTGTGGATATCGCTAACGGCTCCTGTCACAGCTAATTTAAATCTCACTATAAAAAGCTTCGTGGCTATGTTTATTTTTTTTTATTGATTTGAGCTTTAAGTAAATACCTGACACTCTGCTACATCAGACAGCGAGGTAATTACAGGGTGAAGAATGGCCCGATTCCCCAGCGTTCTGTCTGCACATTCTGAATCAATAGCAACTTTCATACTTGAGAATAATTGTTTTGCGTAGGTTTAAATTTGATTACAGAGCCCAGAATTGCTCTTGTTATGTTGACATATTTAGAGTTTAATTTAATATAAAGTTGTTTTGTTGAAATATAAACACGTATTGATTGTTTTATTCTCATTTCTTTTCGTCTTAGGTAATACAAAAGAATCCACGTTCGCTCTGATCCGGGAATACCACAATGCCCTGAAGTCAATACAAGGTTTCATATAAATATAATAGAAACAGATTAATAATGTTTACATTGTATGCAAAACACTCTTCTTTAGCAAGTTATTGATGCAAAGAATTCATACACATATATATCTACATCAGATACAATAGTGTTCCATATACCCAAGATAACAGCAAAACAAAGACTGTAAAAACAAACCAATAATTTCGCATATTGTTCGTTATTGTGTGAATTATCCTATAATTTTCAGACTCCCAAGTTTTCATCTCTGAGTATAACTTTTGGTGGTCATCCAGGAACCTCTCATTTGTGATTTTCCAATCCACACACCTTCACCAGACTTATTTCATTGAGTTTATTTGTTTATTAGATTGGGACAGTGCAGGTTAATGAACAGACATGACAAAATGCATGAATGTAAACACGCCGGATTGTAGCCACAAGGTTAATTTCCATCCGTAGTCCCACAGGTCAGGGTCACAGGGGTCAAACATACATCAGTAACATTTAGTAAAACAGCCAAATTTACATTAAACAATCATCAGACCCTATATAAAATTTTCCAGACTCACCAACTGCACAAATTCACATCAGAAGGTGCACTGCTTTCTTGGCCAGTCCACTACCTGCTTGTCTCCAGGAAAATGTGATTTGATTTGTGATTTGACCAGGAATTTCCACACTGTGGCATTAAACTTTTGTAACGAATTCTATTACATATGTTTTTATTGCTCAAAAACATCTTGAAAAAGCTTGGAAAACACAAAAGCTGAGTCTCCTCTCCACAGATCTGACCTGAAACTTGGCCTGATGGTGTCTTCTACTTGTGAAGAGTTTAGTTTAGAAAGTATAATGCCTTATTGTGGAAATAATAAATAATAAATCCTATTCTAGGAAAAGGCGACTAACAGGTGGTGGTTACACAGTGCATGTACTAGAAATATGTCACCTGTTCCACCTGTTATTTTAAGTTAAACGTGTGAAGTCCGGGATTATGCAAAAAAAAATTACATTAAAACAGTCTTTATTAACACATTAAAATTAATCTGAACTGAAATGTGCCGTTTGCAGACAGTGAAGATGAGATGTCCAGCGACAGCCTGGACTTGGCGCTGTGTGAGGAAGACTCGGCAGATGAGGAAGAGTCCGGAGCCCAGGGCCATGCGGAGCGTTGCAGGTCCACGGATGACAGAGGGAGTCCTGCCGGTGCCCATTTACACCACCGCAGTGCCTCTGGTCCCTCTGCACATGAAGAGAGAGAGAGGGATTTGTGCACTGATCAGGCCCAGCAGCTGTCAGGACCAGTGCGGGTAACATTCCTCTACATTTCCACTCCACTTTCACTTTAAGTTTGAGAAAATGGCAGCTATTTCTTAACACTGGGCTTTCATAAACAAAGCTTTCTTACTATTTGTGATTCATAGTTTTGGATATGATACTAGGTTTGAGTTGATGTTAAGAGTAATTCAGTTGGTTGATAATGTGCAGGTTTTTTACATTATTACTTAAAATATTGTAAAGATGAGTTAGTATGGCTACAATAGAGAAGTTCTACATAATTCCCTGTTGTTAAGCGATACCAACTCATCTGATCTTTTGGTTCAGATGGGAGACTGCTCAGAATACCAAGTGCCGCAGTGGTTCAGCAGTGTTTGTGTCCTTAGGCAAGACACTTCACCCACTTTTCTTAGTACGAAAAGTGATGTGTTTGATTGACAGCCTCACTTCCATCAGTCTACCCCAGGGCAGCTCTGGCTACAATAGTTCATCACTGCCGAGTGTAGAGTTAATGTATTATAATAATTTAATACAAAGCACATTTCAGTTTCCAAAGAAGGATGATATAAAGCAAATTCGATATTATTTAGTAACAATATTATTTGTATACTGTCTAAAGCAGACTTGGAGAGACTTATCCATGCGTTTGTCTCTCGGCCTCTCGCTGGCCTCTCCAAACGAGCTGTGAGAGCTGCAGTACATCCAGAACGCTGCAGCTCAGGTCCTGACTCCAACCAGGAAGTACGAGCACATAAGTCCTGTGCTCCGGTCTCTGCACTGACTCCTGTGGCTCAGAGAATAGACTTTAAACCGGCTCTGCTTGTGTATAAGTCTCTTTGTGGCCTAGCACCAAAGTACATCTGTAACATGTTAGTGCCACATGAACCATCTGCACTCTGAGGAGCTCAGGGACCGGCCTCCTGCTGGTGCCCAGAGTCAGGACTAAGCTCGGAGAGTCAGCGTTTCAGATTCATGCCGCTAACACCTGGAACAGTCTGAACATGTGAGACAGGCCTCCTCTACTCTGACTGTTTAAATCTAGGCTCAAAACAATTCCATTTAGCTGTACAGATGACTGAAAGGTTTTAATTCCTCATTCCGCACTCTTCTCTCTAATTTATTGTCTCTCTCTTTTTAATTTTATGATGATTATTTATGTTTTAATTTGTTTGTATTGTGATTTTAATGTATTTCTTCTTCTGTAAAGCACTTTGAATTACCTTGTGTACGAATTGTGCCATACAAATAAACTTGCCTACCTAACAGTACTAATAGTACTGTAACTGCTGCAGGTGCTGATTGTAATAGTTTGGTTATATTTGTTCCACCGAACGATGAGCACTATTCCATTTCAATAAGTTATAAAAAAGTGTTTTGCCTAAGGACACAGTTGCAGTCTTCAATGTTGTTGCAAGGACTGAGTTACCAGGTGAATTCAGAATGATATATCTCAGTGTTTTTATTCAGACCTCTAGTTTACTTTTGTTTTACTCTACTTTACTTTTACTTTACTTCAGTGACATATGTGAAACAAGGGAGCTTATCGGTCATCTGTCAGTTTTTCAGTCCCCAGTGATATTTCTTTTTTCCTCATAAGCAGCCATGTTTATTTTGATACAGACCATGCATTTCCCTGATTGGCTAATCCACCTGTCAATCATGCCCATTTGAGGAAGATTCAACAGTGACTAGACTCAGACCTTTGTAAAGTATTGAAGAAGTGTGAATTATTGATCCCAGGCAAGGGACTGAGCACTAAGTTTGCAATTTACATGGGCATGTTGTATGGTAGCTGTATTAATTATTGGTTTGACTTCTCTTGGGGCTGATTAATGCTCGGAGTACAGGTTCTGAAGTCATTACCCTTCCAAGACACTGTGCAGACAAAAATCCCGTTGGTTTCTTATTGTAGCGTACAAGCAATATCAGAAAAGTCTTGTAGCTCTCTAATTACTTTACATTATTCATCTGTAGCGGGGAGATACCTACGGGTCTGGCGTTAAAGGTACACGCCACAGTGAGGGGAAGAGAGTGGATTACAGAGACAATGCACGGACAGTCTCCAATGACCCATCAGCCGTTTAATGGTATGAATCCTTTATGTAAGAATAGAGAAGCTCTTGTGCTTTATTAAAGACCCAGGCTAAAATGTAGCTACATGATTGTACAGATGGTTTTTATGATTAACAAGTGATTTCCGGGCCTTGTCTATTTCTATACTCACTTACTTGGTCTTTTTACTGCTCTTTCGTAGCTGTTGCAAAGTATTTATTGTTTTGCTTACAGAGAAAGCTAATTGTCCCTGGGATATAACGTAAATAAATGCTGGTCATCAGCATCAGTTAAAGATTTCACCCTTTGAGGAAGCAGGAAGATTAAAACATCTAGAATTTATTGTCACTGTCACAAGTAACGACAAAATTATATTGGCGCATCAATCAGTCAGTATGGCTAGGATTGTATTGGGGTTTGTGGCTTTCAAAGAGGGGGTATTACACTCCTAAGGGGTGTTAATTGCGAACACAACATATTGCTTTGAAAATGACATATTTGTCGAAAACAACTTTTCAAAATGTTTAATAAGTTTAGTTTTTGAGTCCAACTGAGTCTCCCCTCCATTTAGTTTAGTTTAGTTTATTTAATGAGACAGGGACAGTGCACAATATACATTAACCGGAGACATGCGTTGTACCAGGTGGTAGCGCTTCAGACTATCACAACACCATTGCTAATGCACTACTCCACACACATTGCATCAGGTTTGTGAAGTTGTATTGTGCTTTTGTTTATTTAGAGTGAATTTCTGTAGAGGAGCATGGGTGACGTAGCCTTGTGGTCTGGACCTTGGACAGGATTGTACATTGCAAACAGGGGCGTCTACCTGGGGGGCTAAAGGATACTGTTTACCCAGGGCCCAGAGCAAAGAGGGGCCCCTCACAAACACTGTAATGTGCATTTTTCATCATCAGACAAGTGCGGCCCACCAAGACTATTTGTACCAAGGGCCCACAATTTGGTGCTACACCCCTGGTTACAAGATTACTTAACTCTCGAAGACCTACAACATTGTATATGATTTGGAGGAATATGTTTTATATTACCGCGCATAACCAATTGCACTTTTTTTGTTTTTAGGGCAATAAGGATCTTTTTAGTTTACTTACAAACTTGATGTTTTGCATTTTTGTAGCTGAGGCCCTAAATTAAGCATTTTTTATGTCCAAAAAGTTGTTTATACATGTTTGCTGTGTGTTTTGTACAAAAGAGTGTGAATTTTATTTTCTGTTTTTTTTTTTTCTTTCATCTCTATTTCTGGTCCTATAGCTTTTATTATAGCCACATGACACAACTACAGCATGCAGATTGTGTTACTGAACAAAAGGATGTATAACACATTATAGGGCAAAAGGGGCAGTTTTAAAAGCAAAATTAAGAAAAAAATCCAGACGAGGAGAAATGTAATAAAATTGCCCTTAGGTCTTTGGGGGTTAAACGTGCAAGGATGATCTAAAACCTCCTCAGGCCTGTTTTAGATGAGGGAAAATTAGAGCATAGTAGAAAGATACCTCTTTTTTAAGATACAACATGCATTTAAAAATACATTTTGCCCATTTAATGATAATAATTTAATGAGTTTGGTTTATATAGAGCTTTTGTATATTGAATTATTCATTCACTCCACACTTTATCACGATAAGCTACTACTGCCATAGCCACTTTGCACCAGCAGCACCTCTGACTATAAATCACTCACTCAAACACCACAGTCATACATAGGCAAGATGGGTAAAATAAAACTAGTGCAGAAGTTAAAAATACTGAGGGATTACACAGATATAAGGCTACGTGGGTAATATAAAAGACCGTACAGTGATGAAAGTGACCTTATTGCCTATAGAATGTTCTTAATTAACGGTGTGGTATTGGTATTGAGTATCGAGTCTATTCATTAGTATCGAAATCGAGTTTTAGTATCGTGACAGCGCTAATTTAGACACAACCAGTTATCGCTCAGGTCACATCCAGGTCTGTTACTCTAGGGCCACTGTTGTTGTTCCGTCTCTCTTCCATTGTTATGCTCGTCCATCCTCGATCACGCCTCCCTCCTTTTCAATACGAGGCCACTGCAGTGTCCTGTAGGGCTACGGCGGGAATGTTAATACTTTCCATCTAATCTTAACCACACAGAACTTCCCTGTCTCACTGGAGGACACTGGGAACACTGCTAACCCACTGACATGTTAGGAGATACTTAAGGGGTTAATTAGAAAGCCGCTAATCAGTGACATTTCCCCCCGTTAGAATACAAAATGAAGTTAAGTACGCACCTTGACTTGCTTTTTACACATGAAAGCGTCATTCAGAAGTCAGCTGCTGGTGTTAGTTTGACAAGTTAATGATTAATGAAGCTGAAGAAAACATTTAACCTGAAACACTGTATTTTCTACCCTAACACGGCCAGATTCTTTGCATTATCAGTACCTGTGCAGTTTTGTGGGGAGGTGAACTAATCAGACAAGCTAGCAGAAGAAAATGACCCCTGAAAGGTGACAGCAAATCTTTAGAATAAGTAATTAGTCTTGGGTTTCTGGTACAAAACTCAATTTATAGGTTATCAAATTATCCTAAAATGACAAGCCAACAATAGCCTGTGTGCTAGGAGACTTCAGTGCATTTTAGTGCGACACATTGAATAAAAAACACTGCAATGTGTACAGATGAACAAATACCAAATAAATGAGAAGAGCTAAGAGATCAGATGGACATCCTCTTTATATATAGAAAGTACCTATCTAAAGATGCGCTGTGTAACTTTTCTAGAGCAGAGTTTCCTGTATGCTTGACTCCGTGGAGATTTTATTGCTTAGCCTAGAATGTTCCACAGTGTGACATTTAATCCCTCTATCTCCATGGAGACAAACAAGTGACACCCCCAGGATAAGGGTACAGGTCAGATCTGTGCGGAAATGGCCCCAATCACAATAACAATGTTTGTTTTTCCTGTGAATTTTTGAGCAAGAAAAACACTTGCAACAAAATAAATGCGAGTTAGATATGTTTTAATGCCATACTATGGAAAATTCCAGTTAAATATATCTCCACGGAGACGAGTGAGCTGGCAGAAAAGTTACGCACCTTCAAGTGGACTTAGCCTATTGTTCTCGTCACAGTATTACTTTACCTTCACAAATTATTCTCTCTTTTCTCTGACTCAGGTGATCCACTCGTTTAGATCCTGGTCTGATTCAGATTCTGATGACTCCAGTGACGACAGTTCTTCTCCGCATTCTGACATTTTCCCCAATTTCCATCTGAAAAGCTCTGACGCAGTGCACCAAAACCCAACATCACTGAACTCCTCCACCTCAACAGGTAATCCTTCTTTATAACTCCATCTTTCTACGATCGCATATGATTTCTTTCTTAACTTTCCAACTATTATGCATTATCTGGCCTTCTTGAGGTGTTTGCTTTGACTTCTTGGTCTTAAGAACTTAAAATAATACCCATACAGACAATAGACATCCTTACCCTACAGATGTTTCCCCATATTTTTATCTTGTGTTTGCGATCCACTTACTGTTTGCAGAGGGAATTACATTGGGCAAAAAAAAACAACTTGGGTTAAGAACCTTTTCCGACATTGTAACATTAGCACGCAGTTGTAATTAACATGATTTGACAGAAGAAATTTCAAATCTGGCGATGATTCGTGGCCATAGCAGCACAGATGACGTCCAGACTTTTACCTGTGACGCAACAATCCTGGGAAATTAAAAAAAAAATTGCATGCTTTTTGAGGTCTTAGAGGGAGTGGATTTTACTAGTTTGATGAAACTAAATAAAACTCTAGACACGTTTTAAATGAAGGAACAATATTACAGCAATGTTAAAAGCTCCAAAAAGTAACTGAATCATGTGCTTCTGTTATCCAGTCCACTAGATAGCCCCATCATTATTTGTCTCCCCCCAGAGATTAGATTCTAAAGATTGCTTCCATGTACAACTTTTTTTTTCAAATTTGCCTGCGGATACTTTCCAATTTGCAAGCCTTATTCCGATCACAAAGGCCTCATAATAGGATATAAAGCAAATATGTTAAAACAGAGAGCTTACAAGAGGGATGAAAATGAGTTTTTAAACCCAGAGGAGGGACGTCTGCTTGCTGGGAAAAAAAACTGGAGAAGAGGGACAATGCGGATAATTTAGCAGCGGCTCGTTCCTGAGGGAGTTTTCCTCAAATGCCTCTTGTTTTGCAGTGACTCGCTGCATTAAACCTATGCAATTCTCTATTCAAATATTTGTATTAGTCTCCGGGTTAAGCTTCTTTAATATAGTCCACTCCCAAAAGCCACACACAGCACATCGGCGCCATGTTATTCTTGCATAACTCCCAGCTGAACAGACCAGATAATAGCGTCTATGTCCTTTGCTTAAGTTTTCTATGACGTCCCTTAAACATGAAGAAATTAAAGGCTTAAAATGTCCTCTCCGCAATGTCATCCTCTTATTCCAGCACTTATGCCATCAAGACAAGCTAACCTTAACGGAGTACAGCAATTTAGAGAGCAAAATATTATCTGGAAATGATTGTTATATGGAAATTGGCGAAAGCAAAACTCATATCGCATTTCTAATCGTCTATGATAAACTGGGGACTTTTTAATCAAGATCTGCAGCCAGTTCTCGGTCAATAGAAGCATGTGGTTTGGAGCAGAGTTTAGACTTTAGAGGGAAAAAAATGACCATTTGTTTTAGGCAGTGGTGGAAGAAGTACTTTGTTAAGTAAAAGTACAGATACGAAGGTAAAAAGTTACTTGAGTATCAAATGAAAAATAAAAAGTACCTGTTTTAAAATGTACTTTAAGAGTAAGAAGTAAAAGTATTTCGCAGAGATTTTTAGATAATTAAAGCTTTAAATGTAGTGATTTTGAAGTGATTTAATTTTCTAGCTGTTTCTGTGTATTTGTGTATTTAGTTTACTCAAAATTGGAACGTTAAGTCTCATTTCAGCAGGTCTCAAACCATAAATACATTTTACTTTTATGTCCAGATCTAAAATGTAGTGGATTAGGAAGTAACGGCTCTTAAATGTCATGAAATAAAGTAAAGTAAGTACCCACTGTAAAAAGTAAAGTACAGATACGTAAAAATTGCACTTATGTATTGTACTTTTACTTTTGTACCCACCACCACAGGTTTAAAGTAAATGGCAGGGATGGTATATCGGCAATATCGGTGATATCAGAGGATTTCCTCAGATATCGGTATTGGTCCAATATTGTAAATTTTGCAGATATTTGGCATCAGTATTTTTTTTTCTGTACTGCCCTAGTCTAGGTTTGCCCTTATGTCACCCGGTTTGTCCTCAGTGTGTCAGATTTCCCTTTTTGAGCACACAAAATAAATTTATATCCCCCATAACTACATTTTATTTTTACAAACTTAACTATAACTTAACTATAACTTAACTTAAATTTGGTCTGTAACATAGATTTTACAAGCTTAATATTGGCAATATCGTCAAATATCAGTTATCATCCACAGCAGCAAGAAAAATATTGGAAATTGGTATCGGCTCAAAAAATCTATTTCGGACCATCTCTAGTAAACAACAATTATAACAAGTTGGCACTATATTGTTTTTTAAAATTAAGAACAATAAAATGTAATATGAAATTGGGATTAATTAATGCAGGGTTAAATAAAAGCCCTAGTAAGACTACACTGAAAGAGCCCACCGCCCCATTCGGAAAACTGCCCTGGGATCGTCTTGCTGTGAGGCTGGAGTGCTAAAAAGCGCCGACATTGTTGTCACGGTTCATTATAAAATGTATAAAATGTAAGTTCGATTGTGGCTTTGATTTTTATGTTGCAGCTTCCATTTTGAAGTTGTGAATCTTCAACAAAAAACCATCCAATTCCAAGTTGACATTGATCAGCGTTCTCTCCGAGGTGCAGCTTTAATAGAAGTCTAGCCATGCGTCTTCCAATTGAATCACGGGAGAAGTTGTATGGATTTGGATCAGATATTGGCATTTCCTGAGGCGCCTGTGCTCTCTGTGCTGTCCAAGCTAAGGTTAAATATCCATCGCAAAGACTGGACTCATTTATCGTACAACTTATCAAAAGATCTAACTGAGAGGAGATCAAAATGTATTACGTATATCGTTCATTTTATGGTCTATTTAGTTTGAATAAGTCAGTTAACCTCTGCAGGACAATTACGCTTTCTAAAATATATGATTACAGATTGAAGATTTAATACTGAAAAGTAGGTTGTAATGTTGATGAATATTCAATTTCAGAATGAGAAAATCGTGTCATAGCAGTTTTTTTTTTTATTCTTGTAATGTATTCATGATTTAATCCAGATTTAGGTATAGATTTACTGTAGTATGTATTAAACTAGTGGTACTTGACATGCCCAGAGTAACAATACAGGGCAGTTGTACATTTATGTGAAATATTTCATGATAACATGTAATTTTTTTTAAAAATATACTTTATTAACAATATCTCTCAATAGATAAAACTATAATATACAAATAAATGTAAAAACAAAAAAAACAAAAAAAACAAAAAAAAAAACCCCAAAAACCTCTAAAACCCTGTCCAGGGGTTAAAATATTTACTATTTATTTACTATATGATAACATGTAATTAAAGCAACAATATGTAACTTTCTGGAGGTAACACTTCACCTCTATAAAATACAAAGAAAAGACTATACTTCTGAACATTCTCCATATAGATTTTACCTTGTATGTCATAGTGTGGAAGGTCAATAGCCAAAGGAAAGTCATTTTTACATTTTTCAGTGTCGTTAATACGAAATGGAAATTACATACTTTTATTTTAGTCGATTATTTGGCTTAAATGTTTCACCGTGGAGCTTTAACTATCATGTTTCAGGAGCCCTTGCCTTTATTATACTTTAATATATTCCACGTGTTTACCTTTCTTATAACTTCATCTTTTCTTGTACAGACAATACAACTGCACAGCCGTATTTCTACACAAAAAGTCCCATCTTGTAGAAAAATGTCTTCTCATTGACTTCTCCCTTGAACTTTTTTTTACCACCTGACCTGGACCACATATTTCTTCCTTTTGGTCTAACCTGGGCTCTGTTAAACGTACGAGGCTGACAGAGAGGCTCTCCCACAAGGGCAATGCTGCGTCCCTCTTCCCGTCAGCACCGGGCTCTCGTCAAACCTCTGCTGTCTGCTCCGCCGTCGTTAATGCTCCAAAGTTAATGAGAGAGAAAGGTTAGAGCCGAACCGTATCACCTTGACAACGCCACACATTCATTTATGTGCCTCCATCCCTCTCCGCCATTTTTTTTTTTTTTTTGGCAACACCGAGTTCCAACAGGTTTTTTTATGTGTGTTGGCTGCTGTCTTCTCTAGTGGCTGTACTCACCCGGTCTGTTAGAAAATGAGGTAGTTAGGGAGCATTTTGTGTCTGGCCAGTTTAGCAGAGCCACCCCTCGGACAGATGGAGGGACAGACAATGAGAGCGATGAGGAGAGGAGGTGACTGCCAACACTTAAGCAGTAATAAGCACACGGACAAGTGGAATACACTTATTTAAAGCCACAGTAACTTATTAGCAAAAATAGACTAAAATAAAACCATGCCTTTTCTTTTTGGTTGTGTTTATTGCACTGAAAAAGTTGTGTCCTTACTCTGAAAGGCCTTGCAACTCCACAAACCTGACTTTTACATGTAATACAACAGGTGAGATGGCCGTGCTCTTAAAAAGACGTCTCTGTTTTTCAGTTAGTCACTCTCACTGTTTTTGTTGAAAATCAAACACCTAAACAGGACCATGAACGCTTCAGAAAATGTGCTGTTTAAATCCAGTTTGCATTTTTGCTTGAGTTTTCAAACTGTCTAAACACTTTTTAACAGTGTGTACTAATTTGAGCATTGTGTCACCATGGTGACTGCGGAAGATTCACCCTAGAAATACATGTAAAACACCCCCAGCATGATGTTACTGCGATCTGCAGGTATCCGAGTTGTCCACTCTTTGTTGTGATGACTTTTACAGCAACATCAGCTCCCATTTTCTAATGCTGAAGTCAGCAGACTTTTTTCTTTTATTAAATCGTTTTAGATCAATATTGTCATTTAAAATATGCAAATTATATATTACTATATCGCAGACACAAGCAAAATACAAGTTCTTTAAACATGGCAGTGGATGTAGTTGGTGGTGCAGTTACTTAATACATTTGCCCATCAACTGGAGGATACTAGAATCTTACTCAAGCACATTCTGCCATCGTATTCAAAGAGGAGTTACTTTTGCCCACGGATACTGGGCTTCAGTGATTATACCTCCATGTTATGTATTTTTAAAAGCTTAAATACTTCTACATTTTGCTATGACAACACATTTAATCATTATTCCCGATGCGAGTTCGCCCCGCTGCAGCCCACCTCTTTCCGTCCCTTCCTCTTTTCATTTGCAGCTGATTTAAACTAGTTAGTAGATTGTCCCTCTGGTCAATAGCTTTAATTGATTGGCCCAACCACTGGAGAGAGAGGAAAACTGCAGTAATTGTATTTCAGCTGTCCGCAATGGCTGAACGGGGTTGTTAAATGGGTATTACTATGGTGCAGTTTGCTGTGCGTATTTATTATTGTTATCCACACATATTCCTTATTGAACACTGGGGTTTCATTGCAGGGACAGGCGGAGGTGGGCGAAGCGGTCAGAAATTGAACTCAAGTAAGATTAACTTTACTTCACAATAACATTACTCAGGTAGAAGTACAAAGTAGTGGTCCAAGACATTACTCAAGTAAAAAAAAAAGTATAACAGGTACTTAAAGAGTAACTGTCAGGAGATCTGTTTTATAAAAATGAGAAATACTACATTATATCTGAAGGAGCGGTGCAAGAAACACAAATATTCAAATCGTTTAATATTGTCAACGCAAACTCAAGTAATATAACTGAGTACTACCACTTCTGGGGACAGACAAGTTTTAAGAGAAACTGCAATATTAAGAAAAAAATACTGAAAATACTATATGGAAATGGCATTATGGCATTTTCAGGATCCTGTGATCAATACAATCATTCCTGGTCATGTTTAAGTGTTTGGTTTTCAACAAAAAAAGCGAGAGTGACTAAGTGAAAAACTCTTGGCTAATAGCTACTGTGACGTTATTTGAGAGGGTCTTGTTTAAGCACAAATAAGCTTTCCTATTGACTTTAAGGTCAGAGTGTGGTAACAAAGCTCAGATAGACGTCTAACTGGCGTAACAGCGCTTCAGACAGAGCAGTGCCTCCAGTTAGTATCACTCCCTCAGAGAATTGTTGGTGATAACAGCTGCAAAGTCTCATTTCCATGCATGTGCCTATACGGAATTGAAAACTGTCTGCAAAAGATAGCAAAGCAAACGCACTGCCATTTTCATTTTGCCGCTTAAAAGTCAAAAGTGATAGCAGCGTAGGATGGCATGATCTTTCATTGTGTCTCCCATCCAGGCATTCAAAGTGTTTTATGGAGCATGAAAAGGGTCATAAAAATGGGAAAGGTGGCAGCGGTTACGAAAGTTTTAACACAGATAGAATGAAAGCAGATTCAGAGCAATTTTACATGAAGATTTTATATGAAGACATGTTGTACTTTTCTTATTATACTCCTGGGGTTTCTTGAAAAAAAACTGGTTACACAAAGATAAAGGTTGTGGGAGGCTGAGGAGGTACGTCTTAAGCGTACAAAACAGACTCTTGTGAGCTTTAAGCCATTTTTTAATAGTCTTACCTTCTCAAAAACTTACCTGGAGTTGTGTTTTGTTTCATTCAAGTAACCGTTTATTTTATTTTAGAAACAACGCAATGCAGGCACTCCAAAAAAGTAAAAATCGCACAAGGAAAAGTATAGTGAAAAGGACTTTTCTAAATGGCCAAAGCCAACATGTTTCGACCATGTCTTCGTCAGGGCTCAGTTAAAAATAAAAACATTGGCGTGGCCTTTAAAATACAACCAATGATAAGGACAGATGTTAAATAGAGGTAGAAAAGACATGCAACATGGCACAGGCAAAATAGATAATGTTAATACTACTGAAAAAAAATGTTAATAATACAAATAATGAAAAAAATACATGTAACATTTATAAAAAACAAGACAAATCAAAGTCCTAATTCAGACCAGGGTATCCACATGCTCTTTATTTTATTTATTTAGTCTGTCTACATCTCCAGTGTTCAAAATGCTCTGTTTTACCTTGTGATGTCATTAAGCTGTAATTTAGTTAACGGCTCCTTTTACCTTATTATTTATTTGTCATTCTAAGCTTGCAAGAGAAACACATGACAGAACGAAGAGGCTCAGTGACCCCGAGAGATAAAAACGATAAGAAATAAGCAGTATTAAAAAGAACATCAAGAGCATTTAGCAGTCAGGCAATACAAATAAAATACAGACAAGTACAAATAAAACGTGTGACAGGATACAGAGGCGATCTAAGCAGGAAGTCAGTGTGCACCATTCAAAAGTCTGACAGCCTCAGGAAAACAAACAAACAAATAAACAAAATGATTCTAGGGAAGTTGAAGTGACTTTAAGAACACAATGGACCACTTCCTCCATCCATCCATCCATCCATCATCTCCCGCTTAATCCGGCTGGGTCGTGGGGGCAGCTTGCTGCCCAATACTCATAGCACCTGACCCCCCCTATGAACCCCTCTGCAGGTGGTGAGCCCACAGGAGGGTGGACAACATGGTCCTTGATGTTAGTTCATAGGGGTTGGACCACTTCCTCTATTACCTTATGACAGCACAAGGTGGAACAGAGTGTTTAGTGTCTGAGAGAAGATCTCAGCCTAAATATGCAGGATTTGTGTGTGAAAAACATCTGTGAAACAAAACATGAAACATTAGAAGAAAATATGGGCCCCTTAAAAAACAGACAGCAGGTTAGATATACTGATTTCACTAAAACATAGTTAACATCAATATATTTAAAATTTTAGTCAAACTCTTGCCTTTTTATTTTAATGAAGTTTGTAATTTCTAGGTTGATCATAGGCAGCAAATATGACATCAACGGAGGTAATTCTGTAAAACTGTAATAGCAACCACGATATTAAGAAACAGGTCTAAATTGCAAAGTAGTTTGGATAACAAATACATGCAGAAAAATGCATTCCTTGCGCAAAAATTGCCTCTGCATCTTGGGTGGTTGATGATATACGTGGATAGAGGCGCCCCATTTTAGAAGTCATCCCAACCCTTTCTGTAATTTTGTACGTTTCTTTTCCACAAACTGCCAGTTAACTAACGTAAACTTATGATAAATCCAAAACCAAGTAATAATAAAAAACATGAAAACCTGTCTATGTCATTTCTAGGGATGCACCAATACAGCTTTTTCAATACTGATATCGATATTTTGACTTTAAGTACCTGTCAGTACCCGATACTAACCAATACCAGTGTAGGGACTGAAATTGGCACTTATTTCCTTAAAACACAGATAGCCTGTTACACAAGAGATCCGATTGTGTTCTGGAGCAGTTATTTATCTCTCAAATCACTACTGAACCACTACCTATAAATAAAAGTTCAAACATTATGAGACAGTTGAGGTCAAAATCAGCCTGTATATAGTTTTATTATATCCGGTTAAAGGTCCAGTCAGGATATCGACTGAACCGATATCACAGAACCGATCTTACAGCTGACTAATGCTCATGTTGAATGAGCTCTATTAACTTTTAATAGTTGCATCTGTCGGCCTGTAATATCGCACTAGTGGGATTTTAGGGATTAATTAAAGGTTACACAAAGAATTAATAAATCACGCATGACCTTTTTCACATAGTCACCTCTTTGGCCTAAAATGTGTGAAACTGTTACATCAACATGGAAATCAGCAGGGAAAGTGCTGACCTTGGCTTAAACCCTGAGCCGCTGCTTTATTTTAATGATGCTATTAACAGAAATTCCAGCCAAGAACTGTTTTTGAATCTGTCTTAATCAGTAAATATTGAGTCATAATGATGGCACAAATGGCTGTTCGGGGTATGTGGAGCGGTATTGTATCATAATTTCTATTTAAAGAGCATATGACAAGTCAGACTACTCATTTCACTAAAACATACTTAACATCATTACAGTGAAGAGTTTACTAAAAATCTTGCCTGTTTTTATTCCTCAGTTAAATGGTTCAAATTTCATAATAATTAGCCACATTTCTGTAGTACCTCTGACCTCCATGGAACCAAATCACTTTTTCAGAAATCATTAGTTATTTTGGATGTTTTTTGTACTTAAAGTGTTAAAATGTCATGTGGAGCGACTGTATCATGTGGTGCGACTAATAACAGCAGTAATTCTATGGCTGGAGTTTTAATAACAGACAGAGTTTACTTGGGTGAATGGGATTCTTTAGGCATTTTTCTTCATTTTTTGCATTTTACAGGGGAGTAGTTTGTTCATTAACCACAAGCAGGTGACTGTCATTGGAGAGCAAAAGATATATATATATATATATATAGTGTGTATGTGTGTGTGTATGTATGTATATATATATATATATATATATATATATATATATATATATATATATATAGTGTGTATATATATATATATATGAACCAGTCATTTACACAACAGTTATGAATAAAAATAGTTTAGTTTAGTAAAACACAACAACAAAAAAGTTTAATCTGGGTGTTAGAGTTTATGACATAGGTAGAGGTGTTCTGTTCTTGTACTTCCTGTATTTTTGCACTTCTGTTTTTTTTTTTGTTCTTCACAAACACACACTTAATTGGTGTAAACTATGATTAACAGGTACTATCTCACCAAAGAAAACAAGAAAAAAGAAAAAAACATTAAAACTTGTGAAGTGCACTTTAAAGGTCCTATATTACATAAAAAGGACTCTTATTTAAGCCATGTTAGAATGCTGTTACCTGCTCAAAAACATACCTCGAGTTATGTTTTGAGTAACCCTTTATTATTAGTTTGTGTGTCAAACGTGAGAATGAAACAGAACACAACTGATATGTTTTTGATGAGGAAACAACATTATAACATAGATCAGAAAATGGCGTTATGCGTATTTTGTAAAACCAACGGACAAAAACAAAAGTTAAAAGGTTCCATAATATTCCCCATGCCCAAGTTTTACCAACAATAGTCTGTCCATTGGTTTATTTTATAGTTTCCAGGTCACCAGAGAACACTCTAAATGCAAAATAAGTGCAGAGCGTCACTATCTGTTTGATTCAGTGTGAAATATAGAGATTCAAATCTGAGAGCTCTGGAGAGGTGTGATATCTCAATCTTTCCTCAAAATGTGTGTATTTAGGAGACCAAAGTATTGCCACAAATATAATAACCTTTGTAAAATGTTAAATGGCCCATATCACGTTATTTTCTGATCTGTTATATTGTGGTTTCCTCATCAAACATACCTGGAGTTTTGTTTCATTCACACGTTTTGATACACAATCCCTGTATATTTGGCTGTGTTGTCATGTGGTAATACAGGAAGTGCTCCACTGTGTTACACCATGCGCTTTCACTAGAATCATTTGGATGGTTTCAGCCCTGGAATTGCCCATTTCTACTGAACTAAAAGGTAGCTCTTAATGTGATAATAATAATAATAAAAGTAATAATAATAATCATACAGTCAGTTTTATATAGCGCTTTTCTAGACACTCAAAGACATTTTACAGAACATTCATTCACGACCATATATTTCAGGTGCCAGTTCACTGCTTAGCTCAATAGGTAAGTCACTGGACTTGAATCCCCCCCAAGGGCGCTAGGAGCAAGCCAGTGTGGGTCCTTGGGCGAGACCCTTCACGCTACTGCCCACATCATACAATGATGAGACAGTGAAACTTATGAGATGCTGGCTCAAACAAGTCTGCGTTAGGTGCTGAGGAACCAGGAGAAATGGGCTACTGGAAATGGGCGAGAGAACCAGGCTCTGTTTGAATGCTACTACTCCAGTAACCCTAGTCAGAGGGGTTACATGAACAGGAAGTGGGAGAAATGGTCACAGAGCATTACAGAGCATTCTTCATTCACTCTATACCCGGTGGTGGTAAACTACTGTTATAGCCACAGCTGCCCTGCGGCAGACTGACGGAAGTGCGGTTGCCAAGTCAACCGGCGCCAACGGTCCCTCCAACCACCACCATCACTCACTCACACAACTTTCACACCTACAGTGCATGTTTTGGATTGATGGGGGACACCGGAGCCTGGAGGAAACCCATCCAGACACGGGGAGAACATGCAAACTCCACACAGAAAGTCCCGGGCAACTCGGGGATCAAACCCGCAACCTTCTTGCTGTGAGGCATGAGTGCTAGCCACTCAGCCACCGTGCCGCCAATGAAGGAGGGGGATGGAGGGTTCCATCCCAAGTCCAGCACCCTGAGACTGTACGAGAGCCGGAAGGAAGGAGGCTGAGGACTAGTGAGTGTGGGAACCACTGTCCAGGATGAAACATCCAAGCTCCACAAGTACATCAGTGACAAGGCCCAGACTGATGACATGCTCAGAGAATGTCTCAGACAGTGGGGCGCAGAGCATTTGAACATGGCTTACAGCTTGTAAGAGTCAATTTTGTCTAATATAAGACCTTTGAGAAAGTATTGCAATCAGTTAATTATAGCATTTTTATAATTTAATTTAATTTTGACCTAATCATCCGTGCCCCATTGTGCAGTGATTTGCATGACAATAACAAAAGCTTTAGCCAAACATCTGTGTTCATTTTAGCTGTAGGAGGGAGGGAATACCTATAAAAAGTGAGTTACTCTTGTCATTACTGCTTTCCCATACATCCTGAGAGTGCACTGAAAAAATGTACTCAAGGTTGAGAACCTTCACTTCAAAGTAATATTACTCAAGTTGTGTTGTACAAAGTAGTTGGCAAGAAACTGTAAGAGTCAACATTGTGTGGGGGAAACTACTCCGTAAGTGTGAGTAATTTTAAAGCAGCACTATGAGACTTTTCTGGTGGAAGGGTTTTCCAACTTCTTGTCTCCACATTGCTGCATTAAACATGTCCATCTTGCATTTGTTAAATTTTGTGTTTTTCTTGCCAAAAAATGGGAAAACGCGCATTTTTCTTTGAGGATGGGTTGCCTCTCCACATCTGTAAGTTTGCCTTGTCTGTCTGACTCTGTTGCCTCAATGAGACACTTCTAATGCCATTTGATGAACTTCTCAGACAAAACAAAAACCTCTTTAATGGAGACAAGGAGACAATGACCCATCCTCCAGAAAAGCTGCATCGTGCACAGTAAGAGTAACTGCTAAGTTACATCATTTATGTGCTGGGACTGACTAAAAACATCAAATGAAAACTGAATCATAACAGAAAATAAGTTGTAAAACTTATTTATGGGGCGCTTGTCACTGTGCGAAGACTAACCAAAACTTGAGTAAAACCATGACTCAAGTAGGAGTAAAACTATGCAGCTTGAAAACTACAATTTCTTTAAACGTTCCCCAATTACTTCAGCAAATACAACTGCGTACAACCCATCTCTAGCCAGGTTCACTAGATTTTTCCGTGCTTTTGTACCAGTTTAAGACCGATAGAAAGATAGGGGGATGAGCGGTGGTGAGGCAAAAGACAATGAAGGACCCAAAGAGTGAAAGACACACACACACACACACATAGTACCTTCTAGCTTCTCAATGGGTGCCTGGATGTAATTTACAGTGAGCAGGTGGGGATGGATGTTCAATCTGATTCAATTTGATGTGACTCGGGGACTAGGCAGCACTCATTCCTCTGGCTGTTGTGATCCGTTCTCCGCCCGCCCTCGTCTCCCTCTGTTCCTACGACTATTCTCAGCTGGCTTTTTACGTGGCACTGCTCGGGATACGGGCTTTGTTGTAGAATCCGCCTGTGGAAAGTTGTGTCATTGAAGTTGTTTTTGTCCGTGTGTAGAGATGAGCGGAGTAGACCAGACTGGATGTGAGGACCCCGACCTGGAGGCAGACGCAACGGAGCAGACAGTGTCCAGACTGGAGAGGGAGCTGAGAATGCTGGTCATGGGTAAAAAAAAACATCTGAAGTATTAATTAGAGGTGCATTGTGTAGCTTAGCTGGTTGAGGGTCCGTCAAATGCTTTTCTGCTTTGTCTATTGCTTCATCTTCTATCTTCATGGAGACCAAACCAGACCAAGTTAGTGTACATGTCAGATCTGTGAAAAGGCGACACCGCTCACAGTCAGAACACCTGTTTTTGTAGGTATTTTTGAGCTCTAAAACCACCTGCAATTCAATAAATGTAAGGCAGCTGTTTAATGTCAGAGTGTGGAGCATTTCAGGCAGACATCTTCACGGAGAAAAAACATTTGACAGATCCTCTGCCAGAAAAGTTACATAATGCACCTTTAAGTGATCATTAGAAATATGAATTAATACCAGATTTAAGATTTAAAAGGTAGATTTTCATGAAACTACATCAAAAAAAGTGAAAAACTGAATCATAGCAGAAGGTAAAGCGTAAACAAACTCACTGTTGGAAGACTTCCTAAAACCATCACTCAACTATGATGAGTTATTTCAGTAAAAATAAGTATGGGGCTAGAAAACTGCAATTTCTTATAAAGTTCTCCAGCTACTTTTATTTTTAGCTAGTTTATTGCTATAAAAAAATAATAGTAATCAAAAGTATTAATTATATGAGCATTAGAAATATGAATAAATACAAGATCCAAACTCAAATGAAATGTCTGAATGTATTCCTTTTCAATCAAAGAGATCAATATCAGAATATAAGAAACAAATATGGTGCTATGTACACATGAGAAAGTTTCATAATTCAATTCAATTCAAGTTTATTTCTATAGCACATTTAAAACAACTTCAGTTGACCAAAGTGCTTCACATAAAGGATAACAAAGACAGAAGAACATATACATATATAGCACAATGTGAGGACTATATATATATATATATATATAAAAAAATGCATTTCTCACCTTCCACGGTGGTTGGTCTCTCTC
Organism: Odontamblyopus lacepedii; assembly: GCA_034769755.1. Classification (NCBI taxonomy): domain Eukaryota; kingdom Metazoa; phylum Chordata; class Actinopteri; order Gobiiformes; family Gobiidae; genus Odontamblyopus; species Odontamblyopus lacepedii. Next base: position 13,566,261 of record CM068357.1, read on the forward strand.
ACCCTCATCAGCTCGGGTCCTCTACCAGAGGCCTGGGAGCTTGAGAGTTCTGTGCAGTATCTTTGCTGTTCCCAGTACTGCACTTTTCTGGACTGAGATGTCTGTTGTCCTTCCTGGGATCTGCTGCAACCACTCGTCCAGTTTGGGGGTCACGGCCCCGAGTGCTCCGATCACCACATTTAAACACAATTAATAACATTTTAAATCGCACCCGATAGAAGACAGGAGCCAGTGCAGGTCACACAGCACATGTGATGTGTTCACGTCTCTTAGTATTAATGAGCAGACGAGCTGCAGCGTTCTGGACATGTTGTAAGCACTGCAGGGAGCTCTGGTCCAGCCCGACATACAGAGAGTTGCAACAGTCCAGACGCGAAGTTACAAAAGCATGAATAGCTTTTTCAAAATCTGCCCGAGAGACGTAGGGCTTTATTTTAGCAAGTAGGCTCAAATGAAAGAAGCTGGACTTTATCACTATAATAAAATGTTATTCATATGTTTTGAGTATTTTTTTTTTTGACTATTACTAGATTAAAATAAACCTTGTGGTCAAAATTAAAGTTCAAAGCATCAAGCATGACCATTTGAAATATACTGTATGCATGTAAATAACTCAGTTCTCTTTCATTTTCATGTGTAGACAAATAATGCAAAATTAACTTAAAAGGAGCTGTGTGTAAGATTCTGAGCAATTCTAATGCTAATTTGTCCCTAATTACAAAAATGTCTCAATTCGACTTGATTTATGTTATAATTAGTGTTCTTGTTCTCAACATTACAATGATCTAATTTGTAGAAAGTTTTGAAAAAATGATTAGTGTAAAAAATATAGTAATATAAGAATAATGTGCCTTTTTTCTCTGTATTGACAACTATGTGACATTATTCCTATTTGATTCATTCTGTTATGTTAGTCCCTTAAGGTTACTACTTTATGAGAGTTAATGACGTTGAATTACACAAACAATAGTCTTTGTTTAATTGTGTTTACCATTGTTTATGTTTGCTTCAGAGAGCAGGTCAGAGGTCTTCACTATTGCTCCCAGTAACAGCAGAGCGGAGAATCCTGGAGGGAATGGCCTGTACTCTCGGTGGGTGAGATATGAAAGCGTCTCTGCTGAAGCCAAACACACAATGCACTTTCCCTGAGGGTCATTTTAAACCTCTACATGATTGTACTGCGTAAAATGAAAATCTGTCTCTCTGGTTGTGTGTTATCGGATTTATCGAATGGATATGCATGGTTTGACGACTTATTTTTTATTATTTCAAACAAAATGATGAGCCTGTGAAGTAGATTATTTTTCTTATTACACTAGCTAATCATTTATCTTTGAAAGGATGAAAAAATACTCAAAAAAAACCCCCTCAGAAATACAAAAACAAATATAGGATTCAAGTTTTTATTTTGTTAGTTATGGTAGGCAGATACTGATATGGTCCCTGTTTATTCTTTAGTTAACTACAGCTATTCATGTAATTGAAAACAGAATTTTAGAAAGTTTTGTAAAAAAAAAAAAAAAAAAAAAAAAAGAATAAATAAACCTAAATTTTTGCACTACATAACACAAGTATTATGAAACTGCAGATTAATGCTTGATGTTTACTGCACAACCCTACAATTTTACAATATTTGTGCTCCACTGATACGATTTACCGGTCAATCTACGTTCCTACCCTCACCTATGGTCATGAGCTCTGGGTAATGACCGAAAGAACGAGATCGCGGATACAAGCGGCCGAAATGAGTTTCCTCCGCAGAGTGGCCGGGCGCTCCCTTAGAGATAGGGTGAGGAGCTCGGTCACACGGGAGGAGCTCGGAGTAGAGTCGCTGCTCCTCCACGTCGAGAGGAGCCAGCTGAGGTGGTTCGGGCATCTGGTCCGGATGCCTCCTGGACGCCTCCCTCGGGAGGTGTTCCGGGCATGTCCCACCGGTAGGAGGCCCCGGGGAAGACCCAGGACACGCTGGAGGGACTATGTCTCTCGGCTGGCCTGGGAACGCCTCGGGGTCCGTCCGGAGGAGCTGGAGGAAGTGGCTGGGGAGAAGGAAGCTTGGGAGCCCCTGCTTAGACTGCTGCCCCCGCGACCCGGCCCCGGATAAGCGGAAGAAGATGGATGGATGGATGGATGGATGATACAATTTTCTATTGTAATCAGTCTATTAATAATACAGTGGATTTATATAGCTCTGTTTGGATACTCAAGGATGCTTTAAATAGCTTTATTCATTCACTCCACACCTGGTTGTAGTAAAGTACGACTGCCAAAAGTGAGGCTGCCAATCTGTGCCATCACCGCTCTCTCATTCACACGCCACATTCATTCAGTTTGAGAGCTAAAAATGTATTTAGTATCCAGTAGGAGAGGGTGTTATTGACAGAAATGAATATGTTACTAAATAAAATAGGTTTATTTCTCCTGATAACAATAAAGGCCTGTAGCAGCCGATAATGTAATAATGACAATAATGTAATAACTGCCTATAACGTAATAATTTTTAATGTAATAAAACCAATAATGTAATAACTTGCCAGTAATGTTAAAAAATGTAAGAAAATGTCTGAAACAATATTGTAATAACCTGATGCCAATAATGTAGTCACATATTACATTATTGGTTAGTTTAATGAAAAAAATCTTTAAAATGAAATAACTGCAACCACTAATGTAATAATTTCTTCTATATAACTTAATGAAAGATTTATTTATTAAATTAAAAGTGTTGCACTACATTAGAATGTATTGTTACTATTGTCTCTTTCAAATAGCTGTTAAAAGAACTGGTCACAGACATTGAGGAATCACTTTTATCACTGACAACAGTAATCCAGCCTGAATATTCCCTTTCCCATATAAACTGCAGCACTCATCTTATATTTGTTGTCATTATGTGTATATTATGTGTTTTGGCCTGTTTCGCCTCCCTTCATCTATCTGATTTCTGCAGCCGAGCTGGTGACCTCTTGTCTGGTGGAGGAGATCCTCTGCTCTGCAGTATTTCATACATGATTGCAGTATCAGCTTTGGCCACAAACTTACATGCTGTTCCTTTAATCCTTTAAGATTTATTAACTAAATTTAAAGTGTCACACTTTGAGATATATTGTTACTTTTGTCTCTTTCAAAGAGCTGCTTAAATACCTGATCACTTACACAATGGACTTACACTTTCTCTTAGTATGTTTCTACAGCTTCTACTGTTATACATGTATATGTTTGCATATTCAAAGTATTATCCACATGTACAGAGTACAATGAAATCTAAATGTGAGTATTCTCAAATAATGAACACCTGACATCAGGTTATTACATTATTGTTTCAGACATTTTCTTACATTACTGGCAAGTGATTACATTATTGGTTTTATTACATTAAAAATTAGTATGTTATTGGCCATTATTACATTATCGGCTGCTACAAGGCCGCCACACACTAAAGGAGAATTTGCCCGATTTTGGCGCAATTTCTTCTTCCCGAGTTCGAGGAGGTGTGACCTGACTTTTTGTCTGCGTGTGTGATTTTGAAGCCGCTGCTCCTCGTGTGTGGTGTCAGTGTCAGATCATAACCACCAAACATCGACAACGCAACGGTAACAGCCGATAAAACAGAGCATCAGAGGCAGAGCAGTGACCGACACAGAGACGCAACAAACAAACTCGGGATATAGCGAAAATAAAGACTTTATTACTCACCTCCCATAAAGTGGTAAATTTAAAGTGCAGCATCTGATCTGCATTATCCATAGAAATTGTTCTCCACAAATAATGACCTCCAGTCCACAAAACCGCGTCATTAATCCAGTTTGAAGCGTTCTTTGAAAGTCAAAAGGTGAAAGTTGTTTCTCGCACATGTTCGTTTACGTCCACTAAAGCTGCAGATTAATGATAATGATTCTACTTCCTGTGGACTTTATCGCCTCTTTTATGCTTTAAAAATCATGTATCTGAAGTATTGGACCACATTTCATAAATAATAATAACACAGTTTTGACTTAAACTCGAAGTGCAGAGCTCTCATCTTTGAACACTTAAGACTCTCAATGCGAGTAGTTTTACTGTAGACAGGAAACAGACGCGATCGTGCTCACAGCCTGTTTTACGCAGATGTATCCCGCTGCAGTATTTACGATTGAGATTTTAAGTCTAATGAGATTCTCCTCATGTCTGTGGTGTGCGCATTTTGTCACGTGTTTAAAAATCGTTTAAGCCTGTTAAATCCTCTAGTGTGTAGCAGCCTTAATAGACAATATTTATGCCAAGTATCCAGCTACACCGTAGGACCTGGAAATACTCAGAATTCAAGTCACTGTAACTGATGCAGACATTCATTTTTTTGCAGTGTAGCATGTTCCTCCACTGGAACAAATCTAAATGTGCGTTAGATTCCCCATTCCCACAATAATGGGCGTGTTATCTATTACACTCTGTGCCCCCCCGCGCTCCCATACCCTCGCTGTGGTCCCATAGGGGGGTAATCCTTTTTGTGCCCCGTCAGTGCGTCTCTGCTGGATATATGCGCCCTGTATTGGATCGTTAGCCACACAACGACTTTAGCTTTGACAGCGCGGCGGCTACAGGCTCCTAATGTGCTGCTTAATGTATGTGCAGGAGCAGGAGAGGGCAGCCGAGCGTCCTTCTTCCTCTGTGGGTAATGTGTGGGTAATGTGTGGCTCTGGGCCCACAGCAGAGCATGGCACATACAGTGTCGACAGTGTAACCACCGGATTAACGCGGATAACACAGAGGGCAAACAGAACGGCTCCTGACCTTCATTAAATATGCATGAGTTTTGTTGACACCGGTCCAACTTACAAAAACATACACCTTTTTCTGCCCCTCTTCATTTTAATTCTGAAATCTGATTCATGTCTGATATCTGGTTTATGTTAGGAAGATTAAACACACCCTCTGAAATCCAAAGCTGTCAAATTTTAAGTCAGAAAGAGAAGGCGCTTTAGCTTAAGGTCACATTATTGTATGATGACAGATGACGGATAATTCTCCCCTCAAATGTTATTAAACTGTCCTCATATCAAATGAAACGCTGAAAGGTGCCCCAGTTATTTTCTCAGGTCTGTAACCTTGTGCTGCAAGTTGGATTGTGGCGTGGTTTGAGTTTTCAAACTCTTGTACAGCTCCTGGCTGAGTCAGTTCGAGTCAGCACAACTTTTTAATTTAATGTACTGTATTTTTCGGACCATAAATCGGTAGATCAATGAACGGGTATTTTTTCATACATAAAGCGCACCACATTATAAGGCGCATTAAGCACGACTGATACCTTAGCCCAGGCATCCACGATCCATCGGCAGATCTTGGGTAACTCGCCCGGCGTTCTTCTTCTGTCGTCCAACGCTCCCACACAGCTCGCAGTTTAACTTTGAACGACTTGTGGACACCAATATCTACCGGTTGGAGTTTTTTTATTAATCCACCCGAAATGATCCAAAGCGCCGAATTAGTTTGATTCTATCGGGCACGTAAGTAAGCATGTCTCTGTTTGAATTCAATTTGTATTCTAATGGATAAAATACACACAATACATTTTATGTACGAGTGGACTCCTTCAGAGAGTTTGCTGATGTTTGTTTTGTGTTCAGCTGAAACCAAATATGCACGAATTTCCCAAATATGCACAGATTTCCCAAATACGCACTGATTTCTGACTTAAGCGCGCGAGTGTTTCTGAGGGTTTTCATGCTCCTTGCGACAATCCATCAAGTGGCGCGGCTTCATAGTTTACAAAAGTACTAAAACTTTTTGACAGATTTTTGAGCGCTGTGTGCCACATAAAATCAGTTCGAGGTCAGTAAGCACAGCCAGAAATAATACATACATAAAGCGCATCATCTTGTAAGGCGCACTGACGATTTTTGAGAAAAATAAAGGATTTTAAATGCACCTTATAGTCCGAAAAATACGGTACCAAGTATAAGAAATAGAGGTTTCATGCTACATATTCATTTAGTCAAAAACAATATTGTCTTAATAGTGAAGCATGTCATTTAGCTGCTATGATTGGCTAAAACTCCAGTGAGAATCTCTTCTCTTCCTTACCGATTTCGACTAGAGCCTTTCCAGACTAATAATGGGTAGAATCCAGTGCAGTGCTGCATATATTAGTCCAGTGTTACTGTTATAGGTCTTTTCCACTGTCACTGTTTAGCACGGCAGAGCACAGCACAACACAGCACGACATGCTTTGTTTGCTTTTCGACTGTGGGTTGGACCTGGGAGCTGATTTTCGATACCTGTTTCGGAGCGGTTCTAACAGTGCTGAGCCGATACGACATCGTGACGTGGACAGACCGCTGTCCACTAACCGACAACAGCGAACACATCAACAGAGGATAAACAACGGAGCAGATTGTGAAGACCGTAGTGCACATGTGTCAAACATGCGGCCCGGGGGCCAGATCCGGCCCTCCAAGACCTTTAATCTGGCCCTCGGCTGATTTTTCTATTAAAATACTTAAAATTTTCAGATTTTTCTGTTAATTTTCTGCACCGTTTAGCATAGCAGCGTCTCCGGCGTTTCTGTACGTTGCGACTCCCACCAGAGCAGCACAAATGAAGACTTTCCTCTTTCCAAACGCTCTTAAAGGACGATCGTTTTGACTGTCGACCGTGACCCTCATCAGCAAAATGTAAAAAAATGAGAAAAGCAGATGCTGAGTTCAGGATTTCCCAAGAAAAATAGTCTAATTCTTATTTGTTGACAGAGGTGAATGGGAAATCTGTGCTCAGTGTGTTTGGAACAAGTGGCGTTGCTCGAGGAATATAATCTTAAACACCACTACGAGACACGGAGAAAAATACAATAACTTGAAGAGAGAACTGAGTTTTCTGATCCGGCCCTTTTGGGATCAAAGTAGGCTGCATACGGCCCCCGGACCAAAATGAGTTTGACACCCCTGCCGTAGTGTGACACTAATAATGTCGCCTAAAATGACGCAGTGCTTCACTGTGCTGTGCCGTGCTCGTAGTGTAGTCGAAAAGCTGCTCTACAAGGATAGCTAATTCTGTTGGGGTTAATCTGAGAAAATTCCCTGTTTTAATGTTTACACAGTCAACTAGTAATCTCACTTTATATGAATACCGTATGATTATTTTAATCTTAATCTTTTCACTTTTTAGCAGAAGAATGAGCAAAGAAGAGGAGGATGAAGAGGAGGCTCTGCAGAATGACCGCAGGAGCGTACTGTTACTACCTTGAAATACTTTTGCAATAAATTTGATGTAAACTGCACTTCTGATCCAGATTTTAACCCTATATATTTCTCTGGTAGGACAAAAAAATCTGGCACGTGTATTAAAGAGCAGTATGGTGCATGTTCTCCCTGTGTCTCCCTGTGTCTCTGTGTTGTACTTTGCTGTAGGCTTGTTAAAAGCAGCTTCACATTGACTGACGCTGCAGGTCTGAGCAGGAAGCTGGAGCTGGGAGATGAGCGCTGAGCCAGGTTTGAGTTCTCAGCAGGGGGTTTGCCTTGTATTGCCTGACCCTCTTTCTTGGTGCATCACACCGCACATGTACAGAGACACTTTAGCTTCCATGGAAACAAGCCATTATACAACATGCGGGCACGTTGTTAAAGGGGAATACACTCTGTAACATAATGGGTTGTTTTCAGAAAGGTAATAACTTTTTTTTTTAATCATAAGTTGAAATGATTAGTCAGGCAATTATTAGCACAGAGGGAGTGCGGAGAAATTACCACGAGGAGAACAGATGAACAGATGAAATAGGCTAAGAATGTATTCATAAAGCTCCAACCCACATCAACTTTTTCACTCACAGAAACACTTTAAAGTTTGAAATCATTCTTCTTTCTCAATTATGTTGTTTTTGTCAACCTTGAATGCACTAATTACGAATAATCAGGGAATAAGATTAATTGCATTCTTGTGGCATAAGGACATTTTACATTGCCACAGTTATTTGCAGAGATTTGATTTCAAAATGCAGATGTTTTTACACCTTAGTTTGGTGAGGTAAAAAGTGACATAACCAACTCTTTTACAGCGATGCAAATGTGATTAAATTCTGTTTTGAGGCTCACTTAGACCCTGCCACGTCCTGTTTTAGTCCTGCTTGTGAAGTCGTGCTTAGATATGGTTTAGTCTTATTTCAGTTCTGTTTAAAGAGCCTCTAGGGTGTATTAATTATTAACAATTGCCAAGTGTTAACATACAGCTCTGGAAAAAAATAAGAGACCACTGCAAAATGATCAGTTTCTCTGATTTTACTACTTACAGGTTTGTGTTTGAGTAAAATGAACATGTTTGTTTCATTCTGTAAACTACTGACAACATTTCTCCCAAATTCCAAATAAAAATATGGTCATTTAGAGCAGTTATTTGCGAAGAAAAGTTAATGCGAAGAAAACAAGATCATATTCATTTTAAAACAACACAATACTAATGTTTTAACTTAGGAAGAGTTCAGAAATCAGTATTTGGTGGAATAATAATAAGAATAATGATGAGCACAGCAGTGGTTTTTATACTTTTCCTCCTGAAATAAGATTTGGTTCAGATGATCCCCTCATCAGTGCCTCATGAAGCAGAATGAGGTGTGTTTGTGTTGGAACGGCGGTAGTACATGTAGAGATGCTGATTTCAGAAAAAGATGCAGTGGCTCTTATTTTTTTCCAGAGCTGTATTTTGATTACCATGTAACCTTTTATTGCTTTGAAAATTCTGTGTTCACCAAAACATGTTTCATTAGTTGCAGATTTTTTTTGGAGCTTTCAGTCCGTGCTCCCTTCACTAAGTCACTCCCCCTTCAGAGCACTTTCACAACACAATCAACGTGCATTCATGATACTACTGCACATCGCATCGGGTTTGTGAAAGAGCCTGGTCTTATAGGTTTAGGGAAAATGACAGTGTGGGAGCATGGGTGATGTCGGCTGTAGAGATCGCTAGATTACTCAAACCTGGAAGCCATATAAAACCTCATCCAGACCAGGTTTTGATGAGGGAACGTTATAAAATCAGAAAAAGCTTTAAAGAAAGTTAATTTTGCATAATGCTTTTAATTACACAAAGTTAAGTTAATTTCTAACTTTATCATGGCATCATTCCTCAGTTCCAAAATCTTGAGAACCACAGTTTCCTCTACTCATTTTTATTTAATTGGAGCGTTAACTTTTCCCTTCTCTTTTAATCTACTTTTACTGCACCCTGAGTCCAACTTCATTTGGAATCGGACTTAGTATTTCTCAGCCAAGCCTTTTTTTTTTTTTTTTTTCATGAAGCTGTATCTTAATAGGGTTACAGTGGCAGTGGATCAGGCCGGAGCTTTTGTGCACACACATTCACACACTCAGTGGACTCTGCAGGTGATAAATTATGTTTGTACGGCAGGGGATAGGGAACCGAGCCAACGACTGTCTGCTACCACTAAAGCTACGCAAGCTCGTGTGTGTAGGCGAGGGGACAGTGGTGCAAGATAAACCCAGCGACTAGAAGTGGCTTGTTGGCTCTGCGGTCTTGCACGCTTTTCAGATCCTGCTCGTTTGCATGACTTCCCAGGGCCTGTTCTAATCTATCACGACTGCTGCTATCCTTAGCTGAGCCCGCAGTCCGCCACAGACTCTACTTTATCTCCGCTGAACAAGGGAACAAGGATGAACAGCTGGACTACAGGCCTCATGCAGAATTGTACTAGAGTTGGTGCATGTTAAGATGTTTTGGTGGGGAATTTAGTATGTTATAAGATTTGTAAAATGTGGGGATGTCTATGAATGTAAAATTGAGAAAAATTTGAATTAAAAGATTAAGGGAGGCATGTCCAAACTATGGCCCGGGAGCCAAATGTGCCCCTCGGATCAATTGTTTTGGCCCTCAGGCTTCCAGGTGAATTGACCCATACCGCAAGTCGTACTTTTTACTGCATGTTTTTGAAATCTACCATGATCAAGCAAATTTAGTGTGTCCTTTTGAGGGTCTAAGCATAAACAAAGGTCTGGTGGGTCATTTAAACCTATTATAAATGCACAGATTTGAATTACTCACTGTTTTGACCACCAGTCTATGACCCTTGATCGGCCCTCACACTGGTCTGTGTTTTAATATGTTGCCCTTGATGAAAAAAGTTTGGACACCGCTGGATTAAGGTAAACTGTTCCTTTTTTGGTTGCTTTTTTTATTTTTATTTTTGCACTGTGTAACTCTTCTTGTGCCGGATTCACAACCAGAGGTCTGGGCAATGCAAGGACATCTCTATAGAAATGTGTAGCTGTTTCAATGGGAAATTCTTGTGCTAGTGTTAGTGTGAGAAGGGAACACTGTACTTGGAGCCTGCCTGTATGTACAAGTGTAATGAAACCCCATACTTTCTGTTCTCATCTTTCGTATTACAGTATACAGTATCTGCAAAATTACTAACTAGTCCCTTTTACAACTCAAATGTGGAAGATGTAACATTTACTACAAAATATCCAACTTCTTTTACCTGAGTAAGTAGGTTGGTGCTTCAGTGGTTGATTCTGAGAAAATCCATGCTGTTTCTAAGTCCTTTATGTTGTTTTTCTTCTCCTTTTTTATGTGTAAGGAGCCATGTTTGTTTTTGATGTGAACAGAGCGTCTCTTGGTCAATCACACTCTCTGAAATCAGGGAGGCAGGACACAGCTCCAGATCCACTCGTCTTTGTAAAGTTATATCAAAGCGTGCGGTTCTGACTGGCCAGGTAAATATGGTCCCACAATCGTTGCATTATAGACCTTTACCTTTGAAAGTCTTTGCCGCACTTCTGAATTCCTTTGTCCTTATGTGTAGTTGGTGCAGACAGGTCCACCCCAGGCTCTGCAGTGGAATATAAGCTACTTTATTTTTGCCGACATTAATCGCGGGCAGAGCGGACAGCAAAAGCCCTGTAATCCTACAGCAATCACCTCAAAAATGATGGATGGTGAAGAGAAGAGCGAGAGCGGGCGAGTGAGCTTCACATAGACTCAGAGGCAGAGAGAGAGAGAGAGGTAGGTCTGTGCTATTGTGTCCTTAGAGTGTTCTGAAGAGGAAAACACCTAAGACATAAATCTGACACATAGAAAACTGGGCAGGGTTTAAAGGCACTCTAACTGATTTTTTCCGTCTTAAAATTGATTTGAAAGAGTTTGTAGTGGTCCAAAGTTATTCCTCAATTACCTTATGCCTTTGGACCATTCTAATTATTCACCGTGAAGAGTTTATCAAAGTTTTTCCGCAACTAGAATTGAATAATAATGAATAATACGAATTTTATTTATTTGGCGCCTTTCTGCACACCCAAGGTCGCCTTACAACAACAGCTATAGCGATTTTTCAAAGACACATGTCCTCAAAGACGCATTCTTAACAAAGCATTGTTCATTCACTCCATACCCGATGGTACCACCAACACTCACACACACCACTTTCACACCTACAGTGCATTTTTTGGGTTGATGGGGGAAACCTTCCTGATCATTATAAGTTGCTTTACAATTAGATGAATTAGACATATTTTGACCTCAGAAGCTGCTTATACCAGAGTCCTGCACGGGTTCTGGTACCCACAAATACCGACGGGTGAACCACAAATTTTAATGAGTAAAAAATGTTGTGCTGTGTCGATGCCGGTTCGGGTTTGGGTCGGATGCAGGAGAGTGCGGGTCTAATCTGCGGTTTACAAAACATCATGTGTGAACAAAAAACAGGGCTGTATTTTAGTGAAGATGATTAGATGTAAAATCCATGTTTTTGCTGCACGTACGCATTCCCACAAATCTCTGCCACTTTCATTTTCAAACCACGCATTCAACGTCCTCAGTTCAAAATGACTCCCGAAGAGCTAAAAAGAAAATTAGCAAGTGGAGAGTATATAGTTGTGGCTCTTTTTTGGCTCTCGGACTGATTTTCATTCTGGTGCAGCTCAGGTGTCTGTATTTATAGCGGGTTGAATCGGGTGCGGAATTTTATTTCAATTCTGTCGGAAAACTGGTCAGGTGTGGATTGAGGGACAGCAGGTACGGGCGGGTGTGGTTTGTCAAAATCAGACCCGTACAGGATTTATACAATATATCTGAAATGCACATTTGTGTAAATACATGGGGAAAAACTGTGTGTTAACCTAAAAGTGACATTACTTGAATATAGCATTTTCAGAACAATAAAAGGTGATGTAAATATGTTGTTAATACCCGAAAGAAGTGTATAATCCTCTCTTGATATTCCTGAATAAACACACGTAAACCATGAGAACACAAGTTTCATCCATCCATCCATCCATCTTCTCCCGCTTAATCCGGCTGGGTCGCGGGGGCAGCGTGCTGCCCAATACTCATAGCACCTGACCCCCCCTATGAACCCCTCTGCAGGTGGTGAGCCCACAGGAGGGTGGACAACATGGTCCTTGATGTTAGTTCATAGGGGTCCGGGCATGTTTTGGGTTGATGGGGGAAACCGGAGTACCCGGAGGAAACCCATCCAGACACGGGGAGAACATGCAAACTCCACACAGAAAGGCCCGGGCCACCCGGGGATCGAACCCGCAACCTTCTTGCTGTGAGGCCTGAGTGTTGCCACTCAGCCACCGTGCCGCCAACACAAGTTTCTCAATGCGTTTTTACAATTAAATAACCAAAATGAAATAAACACTTACGTAACTTATTGTAATTATGTGGTGTAATGTTCCGCAGCAGAGCTTTTCATATGCGGACAAAATAGTTCCTTAGTTCTGCTTTTGTACCACAAACGGCAATTACCATTTTTTGTTATCACTAAAAAACACTGGCTCCTGTCATTCCAACAGACATTTTTAGTCATTTTTCCGGAGTGTTCTTTGACTCTATTATTCAGTCTGGGAGACAGTAGCTTCCTAAAATTGCAACAGTTGTCTCGACTCGAGTATTTTGTAGCGCCTGTGGCTGGCTGTCTACTTGCTCTTTGATGAAAATTCACTTGATTGCTGGTACCCAGAAGGCCCAGAAAGGACTTCCTTGTTTATCATGTCTCAGAAGTGAGGAGCAGCGGGGCCATGAGGGACAGTGGCTGCATCGATTCGCTGCACAAATGAACAACTTTTAGTCAAGTCCATGAAAACCTCGATTTATTCAGTCTGTCACAAGGATAAATGACAGCACAATTACAGCAAAGACAGAGGACAGTGCAAATCCAGTGCTTTGGATCTTATGCCAGACCAACATGAAGTCTGACTGATATGTTCATTTTCAGTCGTAGGTAATTGGATGGCATGGGTGCTATGATTACTGTCACTCTCGCAGTAAGATCATCCCGTAGCACTGGCATTTCATGTTGTATGTCCCAGGGTAAAGCAAGAGATTTTACCTGGACTGGGGCACAATGAGGAGTGAAGCCACTGTGAAAGCTTTAAACTGCTGGGATTGTTGGTTTGCACATTGGCAATGGGAATTTGAGAGTGGAAATAGTGAATGTTTATGGACTAAGGCCCGGTTTACACATACATGGATATTTTTAAAAACAGAGAATTTTCCCTTCGTTTGTGTCCATCTTTTACACTCAAATGGAAAATTTGCCTCTGAAAACAATTCTTTCTAAAAACTCCGGCTAAAGTGGAGATTTTGGAAAACTATGGTTTCGCGTTTGCGTGTAAAGTGACATAAACGGCGTTTTAGGCAGTTGACACGCCGAAGTGCGACCAGTGTTAACGTTTTTCTCTGGTGATGATCATGGAAGCATCAGAGCAGCAGTCGCATTACTTCTGCTGCAAACACTTGTCATGTGTTTGGATTTGCACAGCTGATGTATCTTATCAATGAAGAGAGACGAATGAGGCTCGGAGCTCAGCAATTTTCCCTCTTCTCCTTATGACCCGAAGACCCAGTCGCCGTCATCGCCAACGTCACCGTTTTTGGGTCCGACCTGGGCGGACCACTGTCTGGTGGGATCGTTTTGAAAATGAAGTGGTTGTCCCGGAGGAGCGGCATGAAAATTTTAGGATGCCGCGGTCATCACTGCTGTTAAGACGGAGTGTTTATGCGGGTTCATGTAAACGGAAACTTTTTTGAAAACGATGCTGTGTGCACAATGTTATTTCGGAAAACGTAGCAAGAGAAATATTTGTTTTTAAAAATATCCGTGTATGTGTAAACGGGGCCTAAATCAAGTTATGTTGTTTTGCATTTTCAAGCTAGTACCTTTAAAGATACTCCCGCTGCCTGTCTCCATGGGGACGGCATTGCTTTTCTGGATCTCAGGCAACTACATTGGTGTATTGGTGGATATTGTGAATGGATGTTTTCTTTGGGTAGGCTCCCTGTCATTTCTGGAATGTTCTATTAACGTGTCAGTGTTGAATTTATACTATTACAATTCCTAAAAAAACATGCATTTTAATTGTGGTTGGACTCAGATCTCTGCAGATATCTTTCGTGTCACGTAGCTTTTGGGTGTCGTCTGCTCGTCTCCATGGAGATAGGTAAGTTTAATGCCATACTGTGGAGAAAAAAGCAATTCTCCACCAGACAAGTTGCATAGTGCAGCTTTAAAGGACACATAACATGGATTTGTACTGTTATTGACCTTTAAACATGCTCTTGAGTACCTCTGCTTTGGGATCTCTTGTTTTAAAACTTTAAAATGATACTGAATATACATACAGCCAGCTATTATTGAAAAAAAAAAAAGTTTAAACTTTCACATAAGTACATCTCGCATAAGAACTGTTAAACAAAACCACACAGGCTTTTACAATATCCATCATCCACCAAAGCAGAGCATAAACCTCAGTGGATTTGAGACTTACATTTCAAAGTACACTATTCTTTCTGTCGGAGAATGCCAGCATTAAGGAGTTTTTGAGCAACAACTAAGCCCACACTAGCTACCCTTTACCTTAAAGGACACACCGGTTGCGCATGTACTTTTAGTCTTTTTATAACTTAACTTGAATCTCCTTTACAAGTGTGTCTCGTGTGAATGACTTCTCTCCATCTTCCTGCTCATAAGGTCGGGTGTGTATTGTGTCACCTAATCACATCCCATGTTGTCTGTTGCTACGCCGCTACCTCATTAAACAGGAAATAGGAAAAAAACGACATTAAACAACCTCGCAGCTCCAGCAGGACGTGTCTACCTTGTTATCCGCAGTCTGTGAATAGCATAGGAAATAATGATGGGGTATGTGGAGTGTGCATGTATGAGGGCAGCATGCCATAGAAGCTCACAAAAAAGGTGCTGTAGCTTTGAGACAGCGCGTCACAGATGTATGCCAGGTTCATTTACTTTACTGGAATCCACAAGGACATTTTTGCACTCGCTAGTTTCAGTCACGCTACACATTCTGCTATAGGAGCCTGTGTTGGTATGTGGGTGGTGCTGTCATAGTAGCCTCAGGGAGAGTTGGTACTGCTATATCAGAGGCGGGTAGTTACCTTTATTCTGTTAAATTTACTTGAGTAACTTTTGGAATAAACTGTACTTTAGTTCTCTGATACATCTGATACTGTACTTTTACTTGAGTAAAAGTTTTGTAATACTCTTCCCTCTGTGAGTAAGTCTACAAGCGACAAAAGGGTTACTCAAAACATGTGTGAATGAAACAAAACACAACTCCAGGTATGTTTTTGAGGAGATAACATTATAGCATGGCCATTTTGCAGAATATAGGACGTTTAAGACACATGACACAATGAGCTGTCATCAAGATAAGACCCCCCCCCCCACCTCTAGGTTCATCACTCTGGGTAAGGCTGCATCCCATTACTCTGTTTTACCCCTTCTCCTACCCCTTTATTTAGGTCTTTGTCTTGCCCCTTGTTACCGAGCTGAGAGGGCTAAGGGTACAAATGTTCCCCTCAGAAATGGGAAACCCCTCGATTACCGTTTGCGGATTATCGGGTACCTCAGCTTGAAAAATAACTCGCTTGTTTAAACATGATTGTTCCATGGCAACGATAACGTCGGCTAAACAGACATTACTACAATTAAAACTGCAACAGCAGTTCACTAAAAGTAACGTAGTACATGAGCATCTTAAATGTAAATCATGTTAAATTGTTAATTGATAATTACTGCTGAAAATACTTATGAGATTTATGAGATTCCTTGCCTGGTCGAGGTGATGCTCCCATCCTGATCCCAACCTGCCTGAGCTTGTGGGCGTCCCCCTTCGTTTCAAGTCTGGAGCTTACTTCATTTCAAGGGCTGTGCAGCCTTCGGTCGTGGCCTTAGCCCTTGATCAAAATTAGAAATGAGACCCCCCCTTGGCCTCACATGAACGTGCAAAACCAAGGGGTAGGGGTAAGACGAAGGGGTAAGACACAGTAATGGGACGCAGCCTTAGTAGACAAGTGACAAAAGGCTTTATGAAAACAACGTTCAATGCATCAAACATTTGAGCTTATTATACCTTCAGATATGTTTTTGTAATATTTGTGTACATTTTAAAGATTTTTCTTGTCTGATTATATATTGATTCAAAAGTCTTTATTTGAAATATAAACTTTTTTACAATCAAGTAGTCTTCTTCTAACTTAAAGGTCCTACTAGTACATTATAAGAAATTGACTCCTGTGACTTTTAAGCCTTGTTATAATGCTGTTATCTCATCAAAAACATACCTGAAGTTGTGTTTTGTTTCACGCATGTTTGATTAATCCTTTATTATTAGTCTCTCTACATCTCCAAAGCTCAAAATTCTCTGTTCTACCTTGTGGCATCATGAAGGAGTAGGTTTTAAGTTAACATTTACATTTTACCTTTTGTTCAGTAGAAATTGGCAATTCCAGGGATGAAATTATCCAAATAATTCTAGTGAAGTTGTATGGAATTTGAAAACACATGGTGTCAAGGTGGAACAGAGCGTTTTCATTTTGAGAGAAAAAATATGAAGGGTTTATGTGTTAAACATGTGTGAATGAAACAAAACACAACTCCAGGTATGTTTTTGATGAGGTAACCACACTCTAACATGGCTTAAAGTTCACACAAGAGTCAACTTTGCAGAGCCTTTAATTTGCACTCAGAAATTTCATTCCTGTCAGAAGAAACTAGCCTTTTTCACTCACATTTTTTAAACACACCCTAAGCTGTTTGCATATGCGCATTGTTCACGGTTAAGTGTGTCTATTTTTAAATGACTTTGCAGTTTGGAGATGGAAGCTCAGTACATCCTGCACAAGAGTCTAACCCAGAAAGTTTTAATCGATGGGAGGAGAGAGGGATATGAAGTGAGGCAGATCAGAGGAGAGGAGGAGACGCAGGCCTGACAGGTGAATGGGTACACATCAAAGGCAGAGGGAGGCGAATGGACAGAAACGCTATCTAAGCTATCGGAGGAAATCTGCTCACCTCTGCCTTTAAACGAACCACGTCTCCTCAATAGCTCGAGATGGTGCAATGATATGTCCTTAAGTAAATCTGGAGTTCAGTTATTATAGTTCTGCGCTTAACGTTTAAAGACTGCAAGCAATAACCATCAGCGCACCACTCTGCTGCTCTAGTGACTCAATAGGGTTCAAATATAAGGGGAAAACTATGTTAAAGTGCCTATGACAGGTCAGACCATTCATTTTACTAAAACACACTTAAGATCATTATATTTAATATTCTTGCAAAAACATTAGTCATTAGATATTGGCTTCAGTACAATATTCTTCACACTGTTCAAATTAGACCTTAACCTCGCCAGGTAGCATCATCAAGCTTAATTTCATACTCTGGGACTTTCAAGGCAGAGCAATAACATTTCCATGGAAACAATTAAGTTGCGGACACCAGAAAAGTTACACAGTGCACCTTTAACAGCCACTAATACTATATAGCAATACAATTTTTTTTTACATGTAAACTCAGGAAATAATCACATTTCTTGCCCCCACAGTTTGAAGTCTTGCTTTTACAGACAGATGATCGGCTGTGGACCACTTGATTATAAAGACCAACCACAGCACTGACGGTTAGTAATAAATTAATCTCGATTAAAATTAATAGCCCAGCCTAGTTTTGTTCCATTCATTCATGTTTAACACTTTGTGGAAACCGTCTCGCAGCATTAGAATTTGTTCGTTCGACTGTAGGCTGGTAGTTTTTTTACTTAACCAATCACTGGTATTTGGTTGTGTCCGCCTGCTGTATGCAGTCTGCTATCACAACTCGGGTTGGTTCTGGCCAACACACTGCGTCGCTGATTGGCCGCTGCGCCAACTACTTCTTCTGGGGATCTAGCAAACTGCCGAGTGTATTGCGATTCCTGACCTAGACTCTGGAGAGAAATGAAACTGAGTGGAGGCATTTGGTGGCACCAACCTGGCTAGCTGAGTTCTTCCCTCAAACTGAAAACAGTGATAATAATAAAGAAATGCTCCACTGTCTTTTTAAACTCCATACACCTTCACTAGAATCATTTGGATGATTTCAAGCCTGGAAATTACAATCTCTATTAAACTAAGGGTAAAGGGTCGCTGTTAACTTGGAAACTATCACTTCAATAAGACTCCCGAAAAAATCATCTTCAAATCATCAATTTTTTGCAATATTGTCCATTCCTAGGTTCACCACAAATCCACAAAATAAATATGTTTACATTGCTCTGAACTTTTTAGTAGCAAGTGATTTTATACAAAGCACACAAACCTTGGAATAATGGTGCATGTCCTTGTTTTTGTGAAGATCAACAATTGTCCTTAGTTGAGCGGTCAGATCCACTGACTCAAGTTGGCAATGTGATTCCATCTACTACAGATGAATGCTGTTGTTGTGCCCTTGGGCAAGACAGTTAAACCCATCTCACCCCCAGTGTCTGGTGTATGAATGGTCAAGTGGTGCCTTGTTGTAAAGCGCTTTGAGTGCCTTGAAGGTGGAAAAGCGCTTTATAGGAATGTGGCCATTGACGATTTACCACGCTGGAGGTGTTTTACATATTTGTGTATGCCGGAATGTTCATCAGTTACCATGGTGACACAGTGCACAGATATTAGCAAACAAGAGGCTTTATTCACGCTTACATCACAGACCAGGAAGACGTTTACAAAAATGGGATTACAACTTCTGACAGGCTCTGTTCGCGTTAGTAAGGCTGACAAAATCTTGGAAAAATTAGAAAATGCTTCTGTTTTCTTCATCTCCATGTCATTGTAGCGTTCTGTTATGTTCGGCTAATAAACAGTTACAACCATACCTCAGCTTTCATCATTTCCCTACTGACACATGACTCCGAGCGCACTGGGTACTTGCAATTAGGAGAGATGAGGGCCAAATTCAAGACAATTCCAAACAGCACATACATATGCAGTCTTCATTTTACCAACGATCACATTTACTTCAGTGGGTTTGATCACAGTCAGTCCCAGTGTCGGGAATTACACTAGAAGTTCTTTCCAAACGTCTTCTTGGTTTGTGACGTAAGCGTGAATAGAGCCTATTAATCAGAAAAAAACAGAAACTGTATTTTCAGGAGCCTGTGATTGATACAAGCGTTCATGGTCACGTTTAGGTGTTAGATTTTGAGAGCGACTAAGCGAAAAATCTGCTCACCCGTTGTAGTGCGCTTTGTGTTGCATTTTTGTATGAAAAGCGCTCTATAAATAAAGTTTGATTGATTGATTGATTGTAGTTCCAAGTAAGTCAGTTATTTCTGGTCAGATTGTGTTAAAATAAAGTAAGATTAAAGTCTAACAAAGCCCCAGACATAGCATGCCTACAGTTAGCATCACACCCTCACGGCAGGTTGATGAGCAGCTGCAAAGATTTAAGCGTCCCGTGTAGATTTTTGCTCAAGTAAAAATCCACAATCAATTTTCCATATTATCATTTCTTTCTACATATTCTGTCATGTTCTCTTTCACCACAGCACACGCTCTGCTCTCTGACAAATCAATACATCACAGTAACTGATAGTGTTTTTGTCCTACGTGGGCTTCGGTACTGTCCGGTTGAGTGCGCAGTGGAGCTGGGGTGATCGTGTGCAGTGAAATGTCTCTGCGAGGGAGGGTGGAGGTGTGAGCAGGTGGGTCAGGTGACAGGTTTGGGACACTAAGGGGCTATAAGAGTGTCCCCTAACGTGATGGATGGGCTCACAGAGGTAATTAGGGCAGCTAAAGGCCAGATGTAAAATGTATGGCCTCAGCATGAAGTCTGCACACGGACTCGCGCCACGGGACACAGGGTCAGGAGTGAAAGCAGCGGATTCACTTTATAATCTTTGAGCCTGGTTGTTCTGAAAAATCTGCTGAGTCTAGGGAAAGTAGTGCATGTAGGGTTGTCAAAAGAATCAAAAATCAGATACTACTTGTCGATAATAAAACTAGTTTCAACTCTAGATGCTTATTTGAACAAGTATTGATACTAATGGCGTCACATTCACAGGACAGACATGAACTTTTCCTGAAAAGCTTTATAATAAGCTCTATCAGAACAAGTATAAGAGCACAAAAACTAGTAAATGCCCATGGATAATGACTGATGACTGAGGGATTACATATATATTAAGATACATAGTAATATAGAAGAAAGTAATATTATTTAACAGTGAAAATCACCTGCTATTGTGTTAAGAAAGGGTGTTTTTTATTTTTTATCGGAATTAATATTGAGTATCGAGTGCGCTGTAGTAGTGGAAATATTGATGAGTCTTCCGGCTCTGATTCAATTGAGTAACGATTCTTTGGTGTAAATCAAAAGAGCCAATTCCAATTAGCCGAAACCTCAGCTGTTCCGGCTCTGAATCATTTGATGGGTATCGATTGCATGTGAGGACAGACTATAATCAATTATCACATGTAAGAATCCCTCTGCAGAGAGTGTGGAACAGGCCAGATGAACAAATGAGGAAAAATAATAATTAAAGAGGGGGTTTTACACTTCTATGGGGTATTAACTACAAACACCTAAGATATTTAGATCACCATGTTACCTTTTATTGTTTTGAAATAGTAGCCATACACAACATATTAACAGGTTTAATCAGTACTTTTGTTTTCGTTTTATTTTCATTTATAAATGCCAAAGGGTGGAGTTCAATTTGTCAACTGGATAAGAGTTTTTGGTAGAAGACGTTTCTCTGCTCATCCAAGTTGCTTCTTCAGTTCTGGTCAGTTTTGGAGGACCCTGGCTTATATCTGCCTGCAAGAGGGATTAGCTACCCCAAATTACTCTAAAATTAACTCTACTTGTTTACAGTTTCTGACCAGAACTGAAGAAGCAGCTTGGATGAAGGAAAGTACTGATTAAACCTGTTAATATATTGTTTTTGGCTACTTTTTCTAAACAATAAAATGGTAACATCTAAATATCTTAGGTGTTTGCAGTTAATACCCCGATCCTTTGCCACAGATTCTACCTGGACGAATGAGGGATTCTACACACATTCCGTTTCTAAAGTTTTTTTTTTCTTTGTATGTAATCTCAATCCTAATAATCCTAATCATTTTTCTTTCCTAATATATTAGCAATATAGCAATATATTGAACTTCAAAATTTGCTATCAGGGCAGATCTAGTTACCACAATACAATCTGTGTATTTTTTCCGCCAATGAAACTCCTGCACGTCGCATCAGGTTTGTGAAGTTGTAGTGTATAGTTTTGTATCCTGCTTTTGTATATTTATAGAAAACTGTTGCGCGGGAGCATGGGAAACGGAGGCTTATGGGCTGAGCATTGGAGCTATAAGACTCTTTACCAGGAGTCAAGTCTAAAGGAACTGTATCTTTGAAAAGGATTGGCCATCACTGCAATGAAATCAATTTCTATTAACAGCACAAATTCAAGTGAACCAAACTAGATTTGTGATGAGTTGTGAGGTGTATAAAGGTCTTAAATTAGTTACTAAGTTCTGCCTTTAGAAGAATTATTACTTTTAAGAAAATTAATTCCAAATTATCTTTTGAAAAGGGCAGCAATATTTTGACACGAGTTTAAGTGTTCATTTCTGCATCTTGAAATAAAAACACACATTTTCTCACCTTGTTTGATCAATTCCAGTAAACCCATGGCTAGAATATTTATACAAACACAATATTCACACTTGAAAAATGAAAGAAAACCAGCACAAATCAGAGAAAAAACAAAACTCAACTGCAGCGTAGATGAATAGATGCGTTGTGGCCTGAAAGAGCATCGGGCCAAAGGCAGCTTCACCTCAGCGCGCTTGTTTTCTCCGTATAGATGTTACGAAGAGCCAATCAGTGAGAATGTCCACGATCCTGCGCTAATGAAGAACACGGGAGATGTCGGAGCGCCGCCGCGGAATGAGAAGCACCTGTTAGCGGAGCTCGTTAGCCGGCCCTTGTTCCGGCACCATTAGAGCCCCGAGCCAGGAGGGGGCGACGGAGGGGGCTACACCAGGAGGGGGCAGCGCCAGGAGGGGGCGGCGGAGGGGAGGAGCAGCGCCAGGCAGCGAAGAGGGTCGTGGAGGGGGCAGAGGAGGGACCGTGGCTTAGGGGCCGCAGCAGGAGGGTGTGGCGGGGAGGCCGCGCCAGGCAGTGAAGGGAGCGGGCATGTGCATGAGCAATGAGTTTTACTTCAATTACAAATATCTACTCACAGCCAGCGCTGTCTCAAATGTACCAGTGCAAGAGGCGAGTGAAGGAAAGAAGGAAAGTTTTGTAAATGAGCACGTTTGTGCTGTAGAGTTGGTGAGTGTGGAGGAATAATACAGACTGTGCAAGGCCAAGTTTACGATGGCTTTTTGCAAACCATTTCTTCATGCAGCTAATTGTATTAGCATTAATACAACAATAAAATCGAACAGCTCTTGAGACACAGTGTGGCAGCCTGTGGGGCAGGTAACACTTCTTATGCCCTCCAGCCCAGCTACATGGACTCAGGTTCTCTGTTACTGCAAGGTTTAAAAATGTATTTATTTTTATTTGAACTAATCATGTCAATTTGTCTGAAGTAGCAGCAAAATCATAGCAAACTTTGCAATAACATCATGCTGGGGATGGGAGTTCTGCATGTATGTTTATGGCAGAATGTTCAGTGATTAGGCAACATAATGCACAGCTTAAACACAGCTGGATGCATTTTTAGGTGTTTAATGTTCAACGAAAACAGTTAGAGTGACTTACTAGGAAAATGTGGGCTAATGCTAGCTAGCTCGTGACTGTCGTTTTATGTGTGAGAAACTCATTTAAGCTCACTTGTTGTAGTTCCAACTAGGCTGACTCTTTCTTGTGAGACTGTATTAATTAAAACTCATTAAAATTTAACAGAGCAGTGCCCTAAGTTAGCATCACACCCCAAGAACGCTGACATCAGCTGCATCTGTGCACTTTTGGCTAGTTGTCTGTAGTTATTTGAAATATTTATTACTTCATAACACATGTTGCCTTGAGGCCATATGTGAGGCTTTTCTAAATCTCGTCACTCTAATTACTGAAGTACGACTCTGCCAAACTCTGTGTCGTGGGCATTTCTTGAGCATTGGCCCGTTTGTTGTTATTCTATACTTTTGTAATATACACAAATCCCTACCTACACACGATTAAAGCTGCACTATGCAACTTTTCAGTTATTAATCTGTCACCTTCTTGATTCTATGGATATGCTCTGCTCTCGAATGTCCCACAGTATGACATTAAACAGCTCTACTTTACATTTATTCAATTACAGGTGGTTTTAAAGCTTGAAAATACAGAGAAAAACAGGATTTCTGACTGTGAGCGGGTTCGCCTCTACATAGATCTGACGTGTAACTTGGTTTGGTTTGGTCTCCATGATAATACAAAGGTTTAACGCCATACTGCGAAGTATTTGAGACAAAACAATAACATGGAAAAAAAGCAGGTGTAGCGGACACTCCACCTGAAAAGTTACAGAATTCACCTTTATCTGTATTGTCTGTTCCTTTGTATTACTGTGTACTCACCGTTATATGACGAGTGTTTGACCATCTCCTTTTGCTCCATTTCTTTGTCCTTGCCCACGCTGCATTGTGCATATGGGAGCGCGTATGAGATGATTAATGGGATGTTTATTTGTCTGTGTGCCTATAGTCTTTCATGCTAATTAAAGATATTTGTGCTGATTTAGCTCCTCCCGTTAGCCACGCCATATCCAGCTGACCCCTACAATGGAAAATCCTCACTGTGGGCCCTTCTTACAATAGTTAAAAGCCTTGTACCTGGTTTGTTTTACATGTATTTGGGCTATATTTGTCTTGCCCCAGTACAGATATTTGTATTAGCAGCTCTTGGGGTCAAAATAAGTCTGCTGTGTGGTGTCTGCATCTGATTAGAGAGCAGTTTATTGATAATCAGGAAGTGTGCTTTAGCATGGTAGTTGTTGTAATCTTTTCTACCATGACAAATCTTCACACTGGTCTCTGAAAGTTGCGAAAAGCGCTTGTAATAAACTCGAATAGTTAGGAAGCTCGGATTGCACAAGGTAAGTGAGGAGTAACTTTGGTCTACTTTTGGACAGTAAAAACAGAGCCTCCCCCAAAAAATAACTGACTTTTTGATGTGGATTTGGTGAAGAGGCTGTTTGGGAGTGTGAGGTGTTGAGCTGGAAGGGTTTGTGCTAAATCCAGACCGATTATTGTACGCTAATTATTCTGCAGAGAAGAACACACAGCTTTCACATTGCCCATAAGTCAGTTAATTAGCCTTTTGTTTTTGATATACCCTCACATACCCATTACACACACTAAACTAAACCATCATGCAGTGAGTACTGGTGAGGAAGGTACGCACAAATATCTTAGGTTGGATCTAGGCCTGCAGTCCACTAAAGAAAGTCTGGGTCGACTAAAGACATGTCCTGTCGATTCAGTGGTTGACTAAAAAGGGGGCGTGACAAAAGCTGTCAAAACTATTATGTATCTCTATATTTCTGACTGCACTCAGAAGGCTACACCAGAGCGGGAGTTCATGCAAAAACAACTTTCCATGCAGATAAAATGATGTATTTATAGAAAGACATATTAAAGGACCTATATTGCACTATTTCCTGGTCATAATGTTCGTCAAAAACATACCTGGAGTAGTGTTTTGTTTCATTCACGCATGTTTAACACACAAACCCTGCATATTTAGGCTGATTTCTCTCAAAAAGGAAACACTCCACCTTACAATGTCATGTGGTAATCCAGAAAGTGCTCCACTCACAGTGTTTTAAAGTCCATACACCTTCACTAGAATCATTTGTATCATTTCAACCCTGGAATTGCCAGGCTCTACTGAACTAAAGGTAAAAAAGCTAACATCAGAATGTGGAACACAGCATTTTGAGCTTTGGAAATGTAGACAGACTAATAAAGAGTATATAATAAATAATAAACATGTGTGAATGAAACAAAAATCACTCCAGGTATGTTTCTGACGAGGTAACAACATGATAACATAGCAAAAAAGGCCCTTTAAACTTGTGAGTTTAGTATAATATAAATACAAATAGCGTTAAAAACAAAAGTTAAACTCATTAAACATTTTGGTATGTTGTTTTCTATCAATATAACATTTTCAGAAACAATCAAAGGTAACATGGTGATCCAAATATGTGCAGTTATACTCCACTGAAGTGTAGTACTGCCTCTTTAGTAGAATTAGCTCAAATAACAATTATAAGAACTTGTGAATAGTTGAAGGATGGGTCAAGTACAGAAGGAAAAAATACAATAATTATCAAGTCTGAGGCATAGATATAACGAGCATACGCCCGTGAAAAACTTTCCCCAAAGCCATGCAGTCAGTGAGTAAGTTTCTTTAGCACTGTCATTAAAGCTCTGTATAAAACTTAATCTGCCTTTATCCTGCTGAAGGAGAACGGGAGGATGTCAGCACATAATTAAATTAGAGGAGAGGAGTGGAATTACAGGCTTGTTCTCCTTAAACACTCAGCCCTTCAACGGGACTATAGGCTGAACAGGGAGGCTCAACATTTACCTCAAGCTGGCGTTTTGTCCGGCTCACTGTTCAGTGTTAAATATATTACAATACATGTGACAGGACTTAAAGCTACCGTCTGCAAGTTTATTTTTATTGATTTTTGTGAAACCTGTTCCCCCTCCCATATTTGGCCCTCTTTTTGGTCTTCTTCTGTCAGACCAAAGCTGGCACACTGTCAGACAGCAGTAACATAGGTAGCGTCTAGTGGTCATATACAACGGTACCTTTAACACAAGAAACAAAGACAAGTGCTTCTTTAAAAGGCCCATATTCCGCTATTTTCTGATCTATGTTTTCATGTTGTTTCCTCATCACAAACATACCTTGTAGTTATGGTTTTCATTTACACAACAGGCATATCCTGCATATTTTTGACTCTCAAAGTGAAACTGCTCTGTTCGGTTGCCTGTTCAGTTGTCTCTAATAAACAAAATGTAAAATATAGCTGTTAGCTTGAAAATTACCACTTTGACAAGGTGGAATAGAGCATTTTGGGGATATAGACAGCCTAATAATGCAGGATTACTCAAATGTGTAAACAAAACACAACTCTCAGTATGTTTTTGAGGAGGTAACAGAATTCTAACGTGGCTTAAAGCTCACAAGAGTCAATATTGTGCAATTTAGGATGTTAAATTAAGCATTTTAATGGTGTAAAACAAGTCTGGCAATGATTTATGGACTCTAAAGTGTGCAGGGTTTGTATTGGTGACACAACAATCCTGGGAAAATTCACATTTCTGAGGCTTAGAAGCAAAGAACTTAGGAGGATTACTGGGACCAGCGTCAATTAAGCTAAATACAACTCCAGGAATGTTTTTGAGTTTAATGATGTACATTTTGCATGTCCTTTCATCTGCTGTCATCATTCATGCTATTTCTTGAGTAGCTCCATTTCACCTCTCTGCCTTATTCCAGCAGTTTCATTAAAACTCTCCTGAGAGTGAGCAAGCTTGATCTTAACCTTCATATTTCTGTTTACCTTTTTTTTCCCAGCAAAGTCCTTCTCAAACCTCCTCATTTAACCTCTCTCCTGCTGAAGTGCAGACCTTGAACGCACTGCCGGCACTTCTGTTGGATTCACCTGCTTGAACCTTGGAGCTTGGCTGCATAAGTCAGTATTGATCGGGAGTATGAATTCTTCCATACCCGACATTGATCCTTTTCATCGCCGGGGCCCAAGGAGAGCTGTACTTTATTGCATATGATCCTTCTAAACACTGGGTTGAAGTAGAGTATGATGCGAGGAGAGCTGGCTGGGTGGTTTTGATTGGAGAGGGCTCTGTGATGTACCGGACCGCCCCTGAGTGGAGTGGTACTAATGGGGGATAATACAGCAATCAAAGAGGGGTATTATGTTTTAAAGGCCACGCTTAATCGGCCATTTGTAAAGGAGCGTGTGGGGCCAGACGATTACAGCACATGCACTGGTTACATTAAGGGGGTAATGTGGTGGATATATGAGGCCGAGGTGGAAGAGCTGTACATTGACTGTTATGAGTTGAGTTTAAAGTTGCACAGTGTAACTTTTATGCTGAGGGGTCTGACGCCTGCTTGTTTCCATTGAGATGTTATTGTTTCATGTGGAATATCCCACAGTGAGGCAATAAAATTATCTATCACCATGAAGACAAGCAGGTCAGATCTGTGACACTTGTAGCTGAATACGTGCAAATTTAATACCATACCACAGAATCAGTGCAAAGAGGGACCATCATTACAAGTATTATTAAATTTCACAAAATATATCAATAAAATTATGATTTTATGGCTATATTTCTATCAAACATTTCATGAATAAGAAGGAGTACTGTATTTTTCGGACTTTTCATGGTTTGGGTGGTCCTGTACTCAGGTGCGACTTATATTTAACATTTTTCACATTGACAGTCCATAGACCATAGACTGACAGTCCATAGACCAAATATATGAATAATATATATGAATCAAAAATGAAGAAACAAATCTTTGTCCGTTGTTTTTTGTTTTCTTATTTTTGGCTGTTTTAAAAAATGAACAAATGAATGATACATGATTGTTTTCTATTGTTTTTATTACTATAACTATATATATCTCTATAACTTCTATATATCTATCTATATATTCTATCTTTCAAGATGAAATGTTGGTTCTTGGTCTCTAATTTTATAAAATAAATTTCCCCCAAAGTCCAGTGCGACTTATACATGTTATTTTCTTCTTCATTACACATTTTTTGGCTTATACTCCGAAAAATACGGCAATGTCCTAAGTACAAAAAACTACAGTGTCCTATCATATTTGAAGCTGGAACTGACCAGTCAGATTGTCTCTTTGGATTTGCTTGACAGAAAGCAGCGTTTGTGCATTGATTTAGTTGTGTAATCTGTAATGATTGGCGCGGCCTCACTGTTTTGCTTGTACTAAAAGTTTATTGACAGCTAGCCTTATCTGTGCATCACTTTTGACAGAGTTTAAGGACTCAGACCCAGAATGAATGAGCACAGAATGAATGAACTGCCGGATTGTGTTTGATGGCCTGAAGACGGCAGCGGTGAGTGGGACAGTAATGCGATATAATGCGAATTAGTAGGTCAATAGGAAGAAAGCTAATGAGATAACTTAAAGGAAAAACCTGCCATTAGCTGTGTTCAGTTGTTGATGTCCGTGCTTCTTCTGACTAGGTGTGTGTGCTGGTATGGGCGTATCGATCTGCTGATGGTTTGTAAAGAGGAAATGTGTGGAGACGAGCTGCTTTTTCACTGCTCATGTTTTTATGCATTCATGTTCCTTTCTGGCATTTTTACTGATGGTTGTATGCAGAAATATGATTGCTAAAGGCCGAGGTCCAGAGGGCACAGTTCGCCACTGAATTCTCATATCTCTCCATGGTGCGTGCATCATGTAATGTTTCTCTTCTGGTGGTTGAGGAGAGATGTTTTTAATTTTCTTCCACAGAGGCAGGCAGGTGATGCTACCAGATCAAGTTAAAGCTGAGAGTAAAGTAAGAATACATGTTTTTCAGGGTATTAAAAAAGCGTTTTCCCCCAATGAGTATATTGTTGTATTCTTATCAGCCTGGAAGTAAGCACCAACTGATTGACTCTGACTCTGGCCGCACTGCATGTAAAAAAGAATTTGTACAAAACGAGCTAGACAGATTCATCCCCAGCTTTAACTAACCCCAGTCCACATTTACGGTATTTCTTATAACGTCACCTTTTAAAAGCACCAGAGGTTTCCCGTAGCTAACACGAGCACTTGGAAACATCTGTGGGAGTCTTTATTTGGACTATCTATTCCTGGCGTCATTTGATCTGTATTCGTCTGGATGTTATGACGGTCTTCCTGTTATTCCTCTCCCTCTCTTCTCTAAGATTACATCCCCGGGTGAGCTCCAGCGTACAGGGGGTGGAAGTGAGACCATGGACCAGGATCAAATGCCGGCCCCATAAAAGGCTCCGTGGCACAGCTTGTACCCCGCGCGCTGGAGGAGATGTGCTTGTTCACGCGTTCTGTGATTAGTCGGAAGCACATTGTCCCACCAACTTCTCTCCGGACCTGGGGGGAGCCACACTGCTAATTAGCGTAGCAGAGGGAAGAAGCCCCAGCGGCCAGTGGATGCTTTTGAAACCGCGGCCCCCCCGAGACGCCATGGAAAAGGGGCGACCGAGTAACCACGGTGATGAGATACTGTACGAGATGCTCTGTAATGTGTTTACGACTTTGCTATTATAGTTTATTATCAAACGTTCTGTACAGAGATGGTCAGTGTAAAGCAATTTAATGTTGAATTTTGCATTTGTCGGCTGGTGCGTTTAAAGGGGACATCAGTTCACCAGACAAACCTGCAAATGAGCGAGATGGAGAAAAAAAGAGGACAAGTATATAAAAGGTGACTAAACTTTGCAGTATACATTATGTAAATGAGCCATTTTTCGACTGTAGCTCAACGGTTTCAAACTTTCATATAATTTTCATATAAACTTTCATCCACCAACCCAATAGTCGCAGACTGAAACTCCACTTGGATCATGTGTGTACTGTTAATATGCCCATGGGCAAAACTCTTGTTTACAGTGTTGCTGTACACCGAGTGTATAAGTGAGAGTGTTTGTGACAGTGAATGCAGAACAACAGATGGAAATTAGCCCATGGATACAATCAGAAAATGTCCTACCAGTACCAAAAAAATGTGACAGAAATAATGATCTTGATATCAGGTTTTAAGCCTTATGGGTCCAGAGACTGTGCCACAGAAAGCAGTCTCAGTACAAATGATGAAAACTATGAAGAACTACTGCTTTAAAGATGCACTATGTGACTTTCCCGGTGGGGGGTCAGCCTCTACGGAGATTATTTTGCCTAGAATTTTCACAGTTAAAAACTAAAAACTTATGTAACATGCATTTATACAATTGCCTGTTTTTTTTTTATTTTCCTAAGAGTACTAAGAGTAAGAATGTGAGTTGAATCTCCTTTCCACAGATCTGACCTATAACATGTCCTGGTGGTCTCTCCATGGAGATAGATCAGTTTAATGCCATACTGTGGAACATTCCAGGCAATAGGCACAGGCTCGTATGAGGCGAGCTGTTGTGTGAGCACCTGTTTGCACACGACTGTATGTTTGCCTTCCATGTGTCCAGGGATCATTTGCAAACACAATTTCTTCGATCAGCTTCATCTATTATTCACCGCCCCTTTAAGGCCTCGCCGCAATTACAGAGGTCAAACAGGCCAATATAGCATTAGTTTACAAGTACATGGTAAGCACATCGTCTCAGGTGTCAATACACAGCAGCCACCAGGCGTCCACCAGGACAGAGTGTGGTTTTACATTCAGATGGAGATGCTGCCAAGGCCGTCAGCAATACTAACAGTAGTAGTAGTAATAGTAGAAGCAATAGTATGAGTGGCAGTTGTAGCAGCAAATTAGAAAGTGTTGAAAAGGGCGCATATTAATCTATTTCTGATCTATGTTAATGTTGTTTCTCATCCCAAAATAAATAAATAAAACCCTATAGGAAGCCTATATTTGAGCATGAGTTACGAGACTATTTTAGTAATGTTGAAATATTGGTTTTATATTCATCCATATTTAATGTTTGGATGAGGATTTGTGTATGTTCTTGGACAATCTGGTGGTTACAGTTTGGCAGAACATATGGGCTTAGTGCCGTGAATACAAATGTTTCCTCCCACTCACTGTTCGGAGCCATTTGAAGGACGAGCCGAGCTAAACGACTGTGAAATCAATAAGCGTGGAAATAGAACAAGGGATGCCTTCTGAAATTTTAGGTCAAAATATCAACGTGTTTTTCAAAGTTCTGAAGAAATTTGTCCGCTGTTCAATTTCCAAGGCTTTAAAACTTTGGTGATTTAGTAGAAGACAGAAGTCATCACTTTTTGATACTTAGGAAGTAAAATTGTAAGTCTCTATTTTATTATTTAAAAAAAGGATGTGCTTAGACAAGGTTGGCATGGAAACGTATCATTAGTTTGTTACTTCAAGGACATTATAGTCACTGCTCTGTAGCCAAAATAATTACAAATTTGAAGAAAAGCTAAACTGCTTTTATTTCCTTCCAAATGTTTTACATTTTTACAAAGTTTACAATTGTTTTTTTGTAACGCATTTCTGAACCATATTACCTTTATTTAACAATTTACACACTTAATTTCTTGCAATAGTTGTTACAGTTTACAACTCCAAGTGAAATGGTGGCTCAGCGATGGAGCTTTTTCCCTAACCTGAAAGTTTCCGGTTCAATCCCAGCATCAAATCTCTACATTTTGTTTGTGTCCTCCAGCAAGACATTCCAGTATTAAGAGTTGGTGGTTAGGGAGGATGCAGTGATTCTGTGGTTTTCTGTGGGCCTAGCAGAGGAATATACACTGCCTGGACAAAAAAATGTCACCACCTGGATTTAACTAAGCAAACTGGACTCTGTAGTGGCCGATCCATGTGTGAAAATGATGTCTCCTGCTCCCTGAACTACTCTTTCACAATTTGAGCCCGGTGAATCCTGGAATTGTCATCTTGGAATATGCCTGTGCCATCAGGGAATAAAAAATCCATTGATTGAATAACCTGGTCATTCAGTATATTCAGGTTCCGCTGACCTCATTCTTTGAGCACACACTGTTGCTGAACCTGGACCTGACCAACTGCAGCTCGTACCTATTTGCTTAGTTAAATCGAGGTGGCAACTTATTTTTTTGGCCATGCAGTGTATATTTGAATTTATCACATAAAGATGCACTATGTAACTTTTTTGACGAGGGTCTGCCTCCTACTATTTTCCATGGAGATGCTGTTTTGTTACCTTTTCTAATCTCCATTATACTTATATTTGACCATAGCAGATGACGCCACAAGGCCAAACTGCAGGTAAAATTTTTGGAGAGGTGAGCCCATTCATAGTAGTTTTTCGAAGTATTTTTTAATAATTAAATAATGATTAATGAATGAACGTTCATTCATTAAAGATGCATAAGTTGACAGGATTCTTGTGAGCTTTAAGCCATGTTAGAATGCTGTTACCTCATCAAAACCTAGAGTTGTGTTTTGTTTCATTCACATATGTTTGAGTAACACTTTATTCACTAGCAAGGACCACACCAACCACACGTGCGAAGCGAAAAGAGTTTATTATATGGAGACGAGGCGAGTCGGCTGGGTTGAGACTCAGGGTGGGGGTTCAATCTCAATCTTCACCTGGCCCAGCAGGACGGGACTCCCCTCGTAGGCGTCTTATGTCTGGAAGAGAACAGATATGAGTTGGGAGGGAGGGGTCGAGTTATCCAGAACAAACTGGGTTGTTGGGATAAACTGCTACAAATAGGCTTCTGGGAAACTGAGGTGTGGTAGAAGAAAGCTGTGATTTGTTGGAGAGGAGGCGAGGACGGTTGAGGTGTGATCCTGCTCCTGAACCTAAGTTAATCATATTAACTACATATTTTACCCTGTCTATGTCTCCAAGGCTCAAAATGTGCCTTATGATGTCATGTAGTTGTAGTTTTCATGTTGACAGCTCCTTTTACCTTTTGGTTAGTAGCGATTTGCAATGCCAGATCTGAAATCAACCAAATGATTCTAGTGAAGGTGTATGGAGTTAAAAAGCATTTCCTGTATTACATGACATCGCAAGGTGGAACAGAGGGTTTGTGTGTTAAACATGCGAATGAAACAAACCACAACTCCGGCTATGTTTATTGAAGAGGAAAATAACCTAATATGTGTCCTTTAAAGATGAATAAGTTTAATACCATACTGTGAAACATCCCAGGCAATGTAATTACACCTCCATGACAAACTGTTGGCGTACCCTTCACCCAGAAAAATTACATAATGCACCTTTAACATAATTTCTATGATCCACTTTGTCTAGACATGCTTCTGTGAATAAATCCAGACTAATTTACCCACTGTCAGCATGTACGGGGCATCAGGTGTAATTTGATGGCCACATTAAACCTCACTGAGCAAAACTGCGCACCATAACTTCTACTTGACACAGCTCACTACTCACCATATTATCTCCCAGGCACTGCACATAATTCCGGTCATTATTCTGCCTTTCGTATTGTAAAATTCCCACTGTGGAAAACGCCTGAACTCATCTCCTTCTTGTCTCTCCTGGAATGCCGCTTTAATGTTCCGCTTGCATTCCTCCGTCCCACTCCTCAGAATCTCACACAATCTGTTTTTATTTTCTGCAGCCAGCCAGAGCCATGAATGCTCCAATGGGTTTCCAAGTGGTTCGGAATGGCACCCCTCCTGCTAATGATTGTGCTTTTCTGCATTCACACAAGGCACGCTGGTATTTGCGGTGAGTGTCTGTTCAGTGGTAATATCGTGACTAATGGAGGGTCAGAGTTGTGTTTTTGTTTTGTTTTTTCTTTAAGTACAATAAAATAAAACATTTAAAGCGCAAAAATATCTGAAAAACAGGTATTCTGATTTCTCCACAAATCTGACTTGTAAAAAGTTTAATGCCATAATGTGAAACATTCCAGACAAAGCAATAACACCTCTACAGAGAAAATCATTTGATGAGCCCTACAGCAGAAAAGTTACACAATGCGCCTTTAAATCACTACTTTAAGTCACCCACAGTTTATTCTTTCCTTTAATTTATTCATCTGACTATGATGAATTCACTACGATCTTAAAGAATAATTTTAAAGGTCAGTTTTTCTCATTTTTAGGCTGAGTTCTTCTCTCAAACAGAAAACACTCTGTTCCACGTTGTGATGTCATGAATAATACAGGAAGTGCTCCACTGTGTTTTTAAAGTCCATACACCTTCACTAGAATCATTTGGATAGTTTCAGCCTTGAAATTTCCAATCTCTACTGAACTAAAGGTAAAAGGAGCTGTTAACTTGAAAACTATCACTACATGACATCACAAGGTGGAACGACAGACTGTATAAAAGAAGTGGACTAAGTGAGTGTGACGCCACCCATAGCGTTCAGCGCCGCTCAAATGAAGCTTGTGATGCTAATGGTTACAGGAGTGAATTTGGAGCCAGGCTTTATATTATGAATAGAATTTTTTTGATAGACAAAATAGTGGAAAAAAAGAGAAAAACACCAGGATCATGTAGAGCGGGTTAACATGAACATTTTGAGACCAAAATGATGAGGCTCACAGCAGCAATTACAGAGAGGGGCCACGATATTCCAGTGTAAGAGAGCGTTTACACTGAAACAAATCACCGTATCACTGTATCGCCATATCAGCATATCAGCATATGCACATGTCGTTTCTGGGTCACCAGAAACGTTAGTTACATGACCAGGCTGGCATCACAATGTCACGACACCACGTGGGCAGTAAAAACAAGGAGCGGAGCACCATATCTGAAGTTGCCGTAGTTCTGTGGAAGTTGCAGCAGCTGATTTCGAGCCGAGGAAGATGGCAAGCGTGAAAACAGCCTTTTTGTGGACTGACACTGTTTCGTATTTGTCTGGGGTTTGTTTAAACTTTTCCGCAATAGCATTGCATGCCTGATGCCATGAACCCAGCGAATCAGGAAGGCACAAGTTGCAGTGACGTGGTCTAATAAGAACAGCAGCTAGAGCCCCGACGTCAGCGTATCAGCGTTTTCATGCATCCACACGGCGCCGGATCCGATCCGTACTCAGGCAAATACGTGGGAGCTGGCGTATCCAGATCATTCCGTCTCCAGAGCCGTTTTCCATCGGATTAGTGTGGACGAACACTGCGTCCGCAACGAAAACGACTCAAATACGTATTAGTGTGGACGGGGCCTAAGTCAATGGGAGCCAGGGTCAGTAGGAGCCGGAAGAACCCACATATGAACTTCCTATTTGGAGCACGGTGGCTACTATAGATGGAGCAGAGCCTTTTGGGTTTTGGAGATGTAGGTAGACTAATAATAAAGGATTACTCAAACATGTGAATGAAACAAAGCACAGCCCCAGGTATATTTTTGAGAAGGAAACAGCATTATAGCATGACTTAAAGGTCACAAGAGTCAATTTTGCGTAATATTAGACCTTTGAATGTAATGAAAGTTTGAGAATGAACTGTGTGCCCTGCCCACGTGGACATGGACAAAATAGGGTATATGTTTTTAGTACAGCTTCATTTGGTTATTATAGCTGCATTTTACAACACACTGCGCTGTATAAAAGGCTTGTTCCTGAAATAGATGTACAGGGCCTGTAAACATCCTATTATGTAACTATGCAATGCTACCAACCCCCATTATAAGTTTAAGGTGTAGAGAAACTTATCTTCTGCATTTGACACATGCCTCAACATCACTGAGGCAATTTAAACAGTGGGCAGACACAATGCAGCACCCAAGGACCCTTAAAGAAGTGTGTGTAGCCTGCGCTCTGGAAGTTTTAAAAAAGGTGTCTTAACTTGCAGATAGAAGGCAGATACAAGTTTTTCCCACTCTCATTATGTAGACAGAATTCACTCACTGAACTACAGAGGTTGCACTAGTGCTAATAAATGATTTGAGATTCATATGAGACTCGTTCTGCTTTCTAATTGGTGATTGATGGTTTCTGATGAGTCTGACAACATCCATGAAATTGTAAAGCGAGTATCTAGGAAAACAATATATATATAAGAGTAACTTTATCATTATTAACATTAAAAGGTGCATTGTGTAGCTTTTCTGGTAGATTGTTTGTGAAATACTTTTTGCTATGGAGATTTTATTGTTTGTCTGTAATGTTTCTATCATCATGGAGGCCAAACCAGACCAAGTTCACTGCAAAAAGGCTTAAGCTTAAACACTTAAATCTATCAGAAAATGACTTAAAAGTAGTGAAATTATCTTGCTGCATGGACAGATCATTTTACTTGACAACTTATCGTAAATAAACTGCCTTAAGACTAGAATTAAGCAGTCTCAGAACTAGTAAGCAGATAATAAATTTGAAAACAAGATGAATAATCTGATATAAGTAATTAAAATCTTGGCCAAATCAGAGAAATTTGCAGTGTTACAGGTAGGTTCTATGGAGAGGCAACCCCGCTCACAGTCAGAATGCCTGTTTTTCTAGGTATTTTTCAGCTATAAAACCACCTGTAATTGAATAAATGTAAGGTAGAACTGTTAAATGTCACACTGTGGAACATTTCAGGCCGAGAAATGACATCACGAAACAAGGTAACGGACCCTGAAGGAAAAAGTTACGCAGTGCGCCTTTAAGTAGCCTAATAGTACTTTATATGCTACTCCTGACTGGACTCTATTCACTGATGTATGCCTAATAACCCTGAAAATCATTATGGGCCACACAACTGCCCTGTCTCTAAAATATTTGACTCTTTTGGCGTGAATTCTCCTCTTCTCCACAGCCTGTCTCTCCCCCAGTCTGGA
The DNA here is from genome assembly GCA_034769755.1 of Odontamblyopus lacepedii. Taxonomy (NCBI): domain Eukaryota; kingdom Metazoa; phylum Chordata; class Actinopteri; order Gobiiformes; family Gobiidae; genus Odontamblyopus; species Odontamblyopus lacepedii. The sequence goes on from CM068357.1 coordinate 13,602,951, forward strand.
TCAGAGCTTATAACCCCATCTAAACGCTAGACACAATTACAAGCCATTGAACTCACCCGGCGTCTGCGGGGAAGCCCGGGAGCGAGCTAATGATATCTGTGACCACGCTAATTGACACTTTCAACTTTAATACCGGAATTAAAACCAGTGAATTGGCAAAGTGGATGGAAGCTAACACGGTCTTGATGGTGTTTTGGATGGACATTTGTAGTATTCAACCAGTTGGCAGGCGCAGGACATTCTTGGGCTCATCGGCTTGAACTGTGCAGAAATATCGTAGTAGAAATATTATGTAATAGCTCTAAGAAACAATATTAAAATGTCCTATATTACGCAAAATTGACTCTTGTGAGATTTACGCCATGTTAGGAGATTGTTACCTCCTCAAAAACATACCTGGAGTTGTGTTTTGTGTGTTAAACATGCGTGAATGAACCAAAACACAACTCCAGTTATGTTTGTGATGAAGAAACAACATTAACATAGATCAGAAAAAAAATAGCATAATATGGACCCTTTAACACGACATTGTCCTAGCAAGGAGAAGCGGTGATTTAAGAGGTGTCAAAGAGGCAATATTTGTAAGGAAAGGCAATCTATCTCCGAACAGAAATGGGGGTCTAAGGTACAAGGTAGTCCAAGTGTGCTAATAGTTGTTAGATCAGCCATTACGATCTTGAACGATCATGGAAAATTTGATTCACACAGTTCACACCTTAGGGTACTTCAGTCGACTTAACTTATAACAGACACTCTACAACTAGGGTGTGATGCTCAGCCGTCCGGAAAGACAGAAGGGAATGACTAATCGGAACTGAATGAGTGTCAACATCTTTTCACACACACCCACACAAAGTAAAGTTCATTTTACAGACTTAAAATGTTCTTTGTAATAACTTATTTGAGTAGTTTTATAAATACAATACATAGAACTTCTATATTAGTCATGTAAATGTCAGCTTGGGTAACATGTATTTTGTAGTAAGATTTCCCTGTCTATTATAATCAAGTATTTCACCTAAAAGCAATATTATTAATTGAATTATTATTAATTTCTTCAGTAATATGATTTGCTACACCAGTTAAGCCTAAAGTAATTTAAAAAAAATATTTTTTACTTTTACCAGAGTACCTTTTACTTACTTAAAAAAAAAAATCTACTTAAGTAAGTGACTACTACAACTACTACAATTACAACTGTTGTAAGGCGACCTTGAGTGTCCAGAAAGGTGCCTATTAAATAAAATATATTATTATTATTATTATTATTATTATTATTATTATTATTATTATTAACTTTTTTATTATTAATGCCTACAACTACTACTACTACTACCAAAAAAAGAAAGTATAAAGTTTTGTCATTGTCTAAAAGAGGTTTGTCAAAAGTATTAGATACAAAAAGTAGTAGTGAAACTAGATACACCTTAGAGTAGTTATCAGTACTCATTTCTCTTTCATGTTTACACACCTCGTATTTTTAAGTACAGTACATTTACTTGAACCCTGCTCTGACTAAGAACTTAAAATAGGAGCAGAGCAAAGGCTTTTATTAGTTCACAACACTGGCCATTAGCCCGGGCTCCTTCAGCATGAGCTCACTGATAACAGCTGTAATGTGCATAAGCTGTTTTACAAGGGCATTATACTTTCTATTAAGTTTTACAACCCTGTAGAAAACACTGTTTTGGAGAGGAGAGGGTGCTTTTACTCTCTATAAACACTGAACTGTAATGTGCTACTACTAGAACACTGGTGGTAGTACAGGTAGTATAAATGTAGTAGTCAGTGTAATGGTAAAAGTTATGTGGTCAGTGTTAGGGATGGAATAATACTTAAAGGTGCACTGTGTAACTTTTCTAGTGGAGGATCTGTCAAATGCTTTTCTCCATGGAGATGTTATTGCTTTATCTGGAATATTTCACAGTATTGTTTAAACCCACCTATCTTCATGGAGACCAAACCAGACCAAGTTACAGGTCAAGTCTGTGGAGTGGCGACCCCGCTCACAGTCAGAATGCCTGTTTTTCTAGGTATTTTTGAGCTTTAAAATCACCTGAATAAACGTAAGGTAGAGCTGTTTAATGTCATACTGTGGAACATTCCAGGCAGAGCAATGACATATCAATAGAAACAAGCACATTTAAACAAAAATCAAATAAAAAGCTTAAATTATTTTGTTCGTTCATTTGTTAATTACATTTTGGAATAAAAGACAAAAGATTCCTATTTATAATTCTCACTGTAATGGATGTAGTGGAAATCAACATAGCATAAGGCCTATTCCTACGTCCTTTATTAATATTATACAAGTATTTTTTTGTACATTTGCTTTAAAAAAAAAAAGTTCAGCATTTTAGTGAGAATGAATGTTCCACCTTGGGAATCACACTTCCATCTTGCTCACAGATAATCTCAGCATGTACTTCTACAAGGTTTGACCCAATAACCCCCTAGCATCTCTCTCAGAGACTGGATAAATGGACATAGGTTTTGTATGAAAAGTACTCTATAAATAAAGTTTGATTGATTGATAACTAACCTGCAAGCCACCAAATAGGAAGTGAGCAAGGGTGCACTGCTGGCTCCATCATCTCCAGCTCCAATTCACTGTATTGTGAAACTGTTCACTGAAACTGCTGCTGTCAGACTTATCATTTTGGTCTTAAAGGGACAGTGCCTCATTTCCTAGTGAGCCAGAGCATTGGATATGTGTCTTTGTATTTCCCAAGGTCGCTGGTGCTAGGCTAGTGCATGTCAATGGGCATAGTTAGCCTGCCACTAAAAACAGTCTTACCCACTCCACAGTGCACCCAAAGCTATTATAACACTGTTGATGTGAATGTCTGTGCCGATAGACTCATTTTAGAAGTCAAACCAACCGTTGCATTTGAAGGATTTATGTCTGAGCAGCAGCAGCGAGTTGTACTTCCTGATAGAAAGCTCGGCAGCGGCGGACTGATATATGAGAAAATAGTCCCTCAACATGCGACGATTCATGCGATGCAAGGTTAGTTTTATTTAAAACACAGACTGTCAACACAGACATTCACATCGACAGTCTGGAGTTATAACAGTTTTGCCTTGGGTGCACTGTGGAGTGGGCAAGACTGTTTTTAATGACAGGACAATTATGGCCATTGACATGCACTAGCCTAGCACCAGCAACTTCTGCAAATACAGGGACTGGATAGAATTTATTTTAAAAAAGTGTCTCCACACGTCTCCAACACTCTGGCTCACTAGGAAATGTGGCCCTATGTCCAAAATTCTGAACTGTCCCTTTAAAATGTTTGTATTAACCCACTCTACATTATCCTGGTGTTTTTATGTCGCTATTTTGTTTCATAAATCAAGATATGAATATTAATAGAGACAAATAAAGACAAATCAGGCGCCTTCTTTCCCCAAAGTTGATCCCGGTAGCGCTAGAAACTGCTCCGGATTGGCGCTTTGGTTGCTCTGATCCTCGCGATTGTAATTCCAAATATGGAATTTAGCTCCAAATTCGCTCCTATAACCTGCTGGCCTTGGTGAGTTTCATTTGACTGGAGCCGAACACTATGGGCGACGTCACATTCCCTTAGTCCACGTCTTTATACAGTCGATGGTCTATGTCTTTATTAGCAACAACCTTCAAAACCACTAAGATCAAAACTGCACAAACTTCCACATGTAACCAAACCCCATCAAATCCGACTGCACATCCATCTGAAACATAACAGGGATTGATTGGTACGTCGCTGGGCATGACTCAAAAGCACCGTAATCAAAAAGGCCATTTAACATGCACTTATATCAGCGTGCGCCCATGTGCTGAATGTTTGATGAGCCGAGACTCTCTACATGCCTCTCCATCAGATCATGACATCGTGTTGGGACCACAAATCACTGGTGCATAAAACATGAGGTCAGCCAGCGGTGCACGTTTTCACTGTCACTGACGATTCCTGACTGCTTCCTCCTGAGCACTCCCGGAATGCTCCCACTCAACATGCGCTTGCATTTTAATAATTAAGCAGGTTACATTCATGCGAGGAACAATTGACGAGGCGGTACCTGGAGGGACACCACTTATGAATAAAAAAGGGGACATAGGTCTTGATTAAAAAGTCTACTCGATTATCCGGCCCCCTACGGTCTTTTTAGGATGAATTATGCAGTTATGAGGCGTCACTGAAGATTTAAGATGGAAGTGGTGTGATCTAAAACATGATTTGTGCTCGGCATGGGGGCGATTCTCCAAAAAATTGTCCGATTCTGGTGTTTCGATTTGACTTTGTGTTACGTTCAATTTTAGCAGTTCACAGGCTGGAAAACTCCTGTGTGCACCTTCACTAGAATCATTTGGAAAAATATCAGCCCTGGAATTGCTGATTGTGCCTAAATGAAAGGTCAAGTGGAGGTGTTAACTTGAAAATTACCGCTTCATTCAGAGTAATAATTAGGGATGCCCGATATTTCCATACTATACTCCATCCATCCATCCATCCATCTTCTCCCGCTCAATCCAGCTGGGTCGCGGGGGCAGCTTGCTGCCCAATCCTCATAGCACCTGACCCCCCCTATGAACCCCTCTGCAGGTGGTGAGCCCACAGGAGGGTGGACAACATGGTCCTTGATGTTAGTCCATACTATACTCATACTCGATAAACATTTGCCGATATCACGCACCGATACCACTATTACACGACACATTTCGCAGTATCCTGGTTTCAGTATCCCAAATAAGCCAGTAACCCGGTTATGAGAAACCAGAGCAACATAAATAAAGCGACTGTAGCCGACATGAGTGAAAGAGATGCTGCACTCGTACGATCTCTGAAAAGTTTAAGATGAACCATCTCCAACGTGATAAACGCACAGAGCAGACTCACCATCAGCAGAACATCCTCTTTCACAGAGTTGTTTAGTTTGACAAAACCACATCAGCACACGAGCTGTTTATAAATAAAGCCATGTGGTATTAAGTTTTGTTTCTGTAAAACATAACCAAATGTACGCATTATACACATTATAATCAGGATTCAAAACAGTTATATCATATTCAAATATGATAAAATGAATTACGTTTCTCACTCTCAGTCAAAGCTAAATTAAATAATAATAAAATGAAAGAAAAGTTCAATGTTCTTCTTAGCGAAACAGCCTGGTGTGTAGGGAAGTAATATCATGGTTGTTTATATTTTTTCCTGGTTTATTAAAAATATTTTTTGTGCATTTGTAAGATTGGTAAAGTATCGGTATCGGTACTTGGTATCGGCAAGTACAGAAATGATTGTACTCGTACTCATATTGGTTTTCCAAAAAGTGGTATCGGTGCATCCCTAGTAATAATAAACGGTTGCTCTAACGTGTGAATGAGACAAAACACAACTCCAGGTCTGTTTTTGAAAATGCAACAACATTTTAACATGAGGAAATTGTGCGTAATAAAGGACTTTTAAGATAAACGTCGCAGGCTGTGATTGGCTAACCATAAACAACAGGTGAAATAGAGAAATGAAAGCAACGCTACTTGTGTTTACACCTCAGTTTTAAGTCCACAAAATCCAGTTTATCAACCAAGAAAAACAGGAACTCACAATTTCATCAGCGTCAGTATTCCCCATGAAATATTAATAAAAAAACTGTTTGCAGGAAGCCCTGACAGAGCTCCGGAGAGAAACTGGCCAAGTCTTCGTTCTCCCTTCTCTCTCCACGTCTCTCTTCACTGTACACTGGCATCACGCTGTGCTACGCTGTGAACCATCGCGAGGAAGCGGCGAAGAACCGGCCCAGAAAGTAGCATCCAAGCAAGTGAGCATCAAACACCGCGCAATAACTGGCCCTAATTAAGACCGGGGGGAATATGGGACTTATTAGCTGTCATAAGCAAGTTTATCGAAGGCAGATAGAGCATAGATGCAAACCCCCGTGCATCGCCATCATCATGTGTGTAAAGCCGCGCGATGCCATGTTGCAACAGAGAAGCATTTCCTTCCAAACACTTATTAATATGTATGAAAAAGGCCCTCTCATCTCCCATCTCATCAAAAAACACTCAGAAACGCATTATTATCAATCCCCATTAAAGAATCACTCCGGAGACGCGTGCCGCCCTTGCTCACACGCACAAACACACACACGAGCACACACAAAGCTATCAGCAAACAAATAATAAGTGCTTAATGCAGTCTGGGCCGCTTTACTTCATTTCCATAATAGGAGAGCTGTTTAACTTTGCTGACTCGTACTGGTGCTGTGGTGCGCTGGCTGGAAACAGAGCTGAGCTGGATTTCACAACGTCGGGAAGAGTGGCTTTTGTGAGGTTTATGATCATTTTAAACTAAATCCACAGTCGAAAAATAGCCAAAATGAAAAGTGAAAACCGTAGAAAAACAAGTGTTCTTCGTCTGAGCGGGCCTGCAGCTCCACAAACCACAACTTAAAGAGGCCGGAGTGGAGTTTTGGTGACATTACTGGGATGTGGGCTCTGCCGCCTATTCCGACATGCCTCTGTTTAGAGGTGCCGGTTTTCTGACACGTTTTAGTTTTGCTATTCCGACACGTCTTCTTTTTTTTTGGAGAGGGGAGTGCGATAGTCTACCCAGCCACATCTCTCGCTGTACTTCGAGGTTCTTAATCTCAACATATATCAAGTCACGCACAAAGCCGACACACACGGTACCCAACTTCATGATGACAAATATCCAAATAATCAATGTTCTCCTTCCACGCTTACTTAGCAACCCACCGCATGCCCACTTTATGCACTACAAGCCACACACACACACCTATGCACAATACAGGCAGACCAACTCATATTTCACTACATGTCATACTTATATACATAAACATCCTTGTATCCTCATACTTTTAACCGGCACAAGTATCTTATGATATATGGGAACTCAAAGTATAATAGGCTGTCACATTAATATTATTCATGTGGAAAAGCAAAATGTTTGAAAAATAGTAAAGTGCTGCTACTCAGACAATGCCAAAAGTAGTGGGAAGCTTGAAAAACAATGTTTATGTTGCTACTCCGACAATTACACGTCAATGTCTAAATAGCAGCATGTCGGAATAGCAGAATGTAACCCTGGTATAGTGATTTGTGGCTGATGAATATATTTTACAGTTAAATACAGATAACACACAGCGGTCTTATTTACTATGGTAAACAGTAAATAGCCCTTATATGTATAGCCCTTTTTCACTTTTAAGGAACTCAAAGCACTTTACATGAAGGAAACACTTACACTTTTACACTCACATTCAAACACCAGTGTACACAAACACTGGGGACAAGGTGGGTTAAGTGCCTTGCCCAAGAACACCAAAACAGCACTCGTCTGTGGGAGCTGGAATCGCATCGCTAACCTTTGGGCTAGTGGATCTGACAGCTCTATCAACAATGTTTATGACGAGAGGAGGCAACCTTTGGATTGATGGACAAACACTCTACGAACTGAGCTACGATCACACGGCAAACACGCAAATCCAGCCTGGTTAAGAATTAAGAAAGTTTTATCATGATTTGAGTAGATTTCACTCGACAAGTAAAATGATGTAACAATGAAACAAGAGGTTTTTTTTTGGTTAAAATGTGAAAATACATCTTGCTACACTTAGAGAAGAAAAACAACAACTCTTGGTGCTTAAAGTAAGAAATTAATCTGGTGTTGCTTGAATTAAACAAAAACACACTTTATTGGTAGATCATTTTACTTGTCAAGTTGAATCTACTACTAAAGTAAAGTAAAATCTTTCTAATTTAAGTCATTTTAACTTAGACGCGCCTGTACTGCGGAAAAATAATTGTAAAAAAACAAACAAAAAAACAAATCCTGAGTCCCGTTGTTGCGTTCCCTCGTCCTTGGCTTGCATTTCGCGTACAGCCTCTCCTCACCTTTTGCAGTTTGCACCCACACTCATCTTCTTTGTTGATTTATTTAAAGTGCGACAAGTATCCCAGTTAAAATATTGAGCACATTAGCTTGCTGAAGTGTAAAAGTGACTTTGAGTGGCGGAGAGCTGTTCCGCTGCTATACTTCATACGAGGAGACTGAATAATGGACTATAATCTCCACTTCATCACACCTCGCCTGTCATTTGACTCCCGCTACATTTGTTTGTGTTTTTTACCCTACCGGAAAGAGAACAGGCACACTTGGTTTCAGGGACGCCGCGCAGCTTCACAATGACGTACTTCCATCCAAAAAAAACTCCAAAGCGTGTCAGTATTGAACAAGAAATGCCGCAGTGTTTTTGGCTGAGGGTATAACGGCGTCAAAGCCCAGTGGAAATAACATTGGTCGGAATTGAAGTTCAGCAGAGCCCAAATAAAATGGATAATGAAAAGGAGCAGGAGTCGTGAAGGTGCCATATTGCTGTCTGAAGTGTTCACGGGTCACATACGCAGAGAAAGATCAGTGTCAATCAACGCTGGATTTGTACAAAAGCACCGTAATGTTCCCTATTATGGATAATATTGGGAAGTACCTACATGCAGTAAATGTATAAATACTCATTTTGAGTAACTGTATTCCAGTACAGTTACTCTCTTGGTACTCTTTAATTTGGTGGTTTTCAGAATACAGTTACGTTTGTAAAATCAGAGGAATACATTTAGGGCTGAAACGATTCATCGAGTTAATCGAATAAATCGATTAGAAAAATGCATCGATTTTTTTTTTTTTGCCTCGATGCTTCGTTTTATCTTCATACGCTCGGCGATTGCCGGAACCTTTTGTGGTAGAGGTAAAGTTTCCGCACGACCACTGCACTTCACTGTACACACAACAGCGCGGCGCCCATGGATGTATAATGGATGTATAATAAGAGCATAACCTCCTCGTGCGTGATGCGCTCTGATACGCCCGCGCACCCGCATTTCGATGCGCCGCGCACCCGCATTTCGATCGCCGCCCGCTCCGCATCTCCCGTACGCCGCGTACTCTGCGCGTGGATTGTGTCTTGTCGCGTACACTCCGTGGACCGCCCCAGAACTCACACCAGGACTAAGACAGGTCTAAACCAGATCTAAAACCAGAACTAATCCAGGTCTAAAACTAAACAAGAATTTGCAGGAGTTGGTTGCTACATTTATGTAGTTTTAAAAATCATGACAATATCAAGTAATCCAAAGTATTCAGATTACGTTACTCACTTTAAGTAATTTAATTGATTATGTCACAAACTACATTTTGGGGAATGTAATCTGTAATCTGTAGGGGATTACATTTTAAAAGTAACCTTCTCAACACTGATGCTACAACATCTAAACAGAAAGCCTCGTACATTATATCAAGTGGAAAAGAAACCGCGAGGTAATTAAGATAATTAAGTTTTTCATGTCCAAAACACGTGTATCTATCAATGCACGTGGTGTGTACTTAACATGTGCAAAGTAGACGCGACAATAGCAAACGATTACTCGATTATTCGAACAAAATAATCGACAGAATAATCGATTACTGTAATAATCGATAGCTGCAGCCCTAAATACATTACAGTATTTGATCATGTAATTTAGGCTTCAGACTGCACAGAATCAGTGAGAAAATAAACAATAAACTCTTAGTGACAGGGAATGCTTTAAAGGTGGATTGTGTAACTTTTCAAATGCTTGTCTTCATGGATATGTCATTGCTTTGTCTGGAATGTTTCACAGTATGACATTAAACCTTTTGATCTTCATCGAGACCAAACCAGACCAAGTTACAGGTTAGATCTGTGGGGAGGCGACCCCAGACACAGTCAGAATGTCTGTTTTTAATGTATTTTGAGCATATGATCATCTGTGATTGAATAAATGTAAGGTAGAGGTGTTTAAAGTCATACTGTGGAGCATTTCAGGCAAAACAATGACATATCCATAGAAACAAACAGGTGACGGACACCCAACAAAAAAGTTACACACCCCACCCATCCATCCATCCATCCATCCATCTTCTCCCGCTTAATCCGGCTGGGTCGCAGGGGCAGCTTAACTGTAATAATAAACTGTAATAATACTACAGCATGTTCCATCTTAACACTATAATGTAAATGTAGCTCAATGTAAAATTATTCTGTTTATTCAAAGTACAGTACTTTGATTGGGCCATGTATCAGAACATGTTACAAAATACTTTGTAATTCAGGTATTCAGTATTCTGTAACTAAATACATATTCAAAGTATTCTTCCCATCACTGACCATGGTTAAGAGTTGTACTTTGTTTCATTCCCCCATATTCAAGTCTCCATTTTGACATACGTTTATTGTTTTGTTTTCAGGCTCGGTACTAACTTCGTTCTCCAGTTTTATTTTCCCAATCATGTGATACATGTAGCATTTGGCAGTTTAGTGCAGTAATTTTGGTACAAACTGCTCACCAGCGTGATGTGCAGATGTCCACAGGAGATGCAGGTGGTGATGTTATTGGTGGTGACATGTGGCAATGTGAGCGATGTGCCTTGCAAGAACCCATCTTTAATAAACCTAATACAACGTTTTAAACACTGTATCTGGGTTTCTTTTGAGTGCGTATCATTTTATTGAATCAAGCCAGTGGTATCTATGAGGCAAAGCGGACATGTGATAGCGATAAGTGCGCTGCCCCAGACTCACACGGCCCGTTTGGTTTGACTGTCCATGTGTGTCACAGATAGACAAACCTCTCATTGCTTTACTTTAGGATGAGTACATAAATGCACTTCAGACAGGGCGGAAAGGAAGCCACACAAGGATGTTTACATTTTATTTTGGCAGCGCCCCAGAGGCCCTGGGACAGGTGTCTGTGCAGATGCCTGTGCGTCTCTGCAGAGGTGAAACTGGGTGGTTTTCTGAGGCGTGTGAAGTATGAGGCATTTACCAACAGACACCGACTCTGTGAAGAGACTGAGGTGACAGCCACATTCCTAAAGTGTTAACCAGCGAATGATTTCTTTAATTAAGTATCTTTAGATGACTATTGTGATTAAAAATGTGTACATCATAACATAATAATCCACAAGTGTCATAGATTATGTGACCTTTAAAAATGTGAAAAACAAGAGTTTTCAATGAGCCAGAGTTATTCCTCACTTAGTTGTGCATTCAGAGCATCTTAATTATTTAATGTGTTGACTTTATAAGCACTTTTCACAACTCTCAGAGACCAGTGTGGAATTTTGTCATGATGGTGAAGCTAATAACACTACTGCTAACGTGCACTTCCTGATTGTTAATATTTTTTGAGAGAAGAACTCAGCCTAAATATGCAGGGTTTGTGTGTTAAATGTGTGACTGAAACTAAACACAACTCCAGATATGTTTTTGATGAGGAAATAACATTATAGCATAGACAAACATAGCATTGTTTGGCCCTTTAACTTTTCAAATGTTTGCATCCTTCTCAGAACCACTTAGCATTCCCTGGTAAACCTCCCTCTGTCACACTGCAGTGCTGTGTACCTGTCTCTCCCTGCCCCTGTCTCTTGTTTTCTTCCCTTTTTGTCTCTTGATTGTTCATTTTCCCCTCATTGGAGCCAATTTCCCTGTATTGCTTTTCTTAAGCCTCACGGGGGGCTGAGCAAGCTCACTGCTGCGCCGCAATTATACAGAAATTTGCCTACGCTGATAAATGTCTTGGCACTTTCTCCGTTCTAAATTTACTCCCCTCCTTTTTACCCACCCACAAAAGTCATAATCTTCTATTTAGGGCTGTGTGCCGATCCCTTTTTACTCCCTTAATTTGTTTCATATCCCCTAATTCTTCTTTTTTTGGTTCCTCCCTGGTCTTGGTTCCACATACACATCTTTCTGTGTTTGCCCACTATCTTTCCTCCTCCCCCCGGGCCCAGTCATGCGCTCAGCCTCTCCCTTGACCATGCATTCCATTATGGCGCAGCCCCCATTGATTTGCTCTCCGGCTGAAGTGCTATTGATTACAATACATGCTCCAGTGCCACTGAGCTCAGGCAGCCAGCACCGGAGCCGAAATCGCAAATGTGCACACAAGCCGGCAGCACGGCCCTCCTCCGCTTCATATCCACTTCAAAACATTTGCCTGTGCTCCATATTCCCCCCACTGACACTGAGCCTTGACATTTATTGGGGTATTGATTCGGATGTGCACCTCCGTAAAACATATGTCATCGTGTGCCGCTGTTAGAGGACTGAGTTTTTGACATTCTAGTCTAAATGTCCTATTACACTGTTTTCAGGGTTTTTAGGATATTTTTGGAGACCCGAGCGTTGGTATTTCACATCGTAACCGTACAATGTGTGAAGAACTGTTTAAGGTCACAGTGTTCTGACACCTGCTGCTGCGCGACAACTGACACCAAGATTGTACCAGCATATTAACAGCGATTTAAAGGGGCACTGTGTCACTTTTTTCTTGGGATACCCTACCTGTTATTGCTTTATCCTGGAATTTTGTACAATACAACAAAAATTATTTACAGTATTTTTGTGAAGACAATCAAGCAACCCCAGCAGGTCAACTGAGGAGAGACACATACAATTTTTAAGCAATAAAAACACCTATGATGGAATAACTGTGATTCTTAAAGCCATACTGTGGAACTTTACAGGCAGTAACATTTCACAGAACCAGGTAGCAGCCCCCAACTAGAAAAGTTAAGTCATGAATCTTAAAAGCTTTGACATTATCAAAATGAGTCCAAGGAGCCTGACTGAGACTTTAAAGGGCCCATATTACGCTATTTTCTGGCTTATGGGAGTTTTGTTTTGTTTCATTCACGCACACATTTTGCATTTTGAGCATTTTGAGGTTTGGAAATGTAGACAAACTAATTATAAAGGGTTACTCAAACGTGTGGATGAAGCAAAACACAACTCCGGGTATGTTTTTGAGGAGGTAACAATATTTTAACATGATGTAAAGCTCAAAAGAGTAAATTTTGCGTAGTATAAAACCTTTAAAAATACAACACAGGAGCTCTCAGTGTATTCTTGAGACCAGCATTTGCTTTTGATTAACTCATATGACAATTATAATTTGTTTACAGAAAAAAAATCTATTAATAAAGTACCGTATATTTCGGACTGTAAGTCACTCCGGAATATAAGTCAGAAAACAGCCAGAAATGCATGAAGAAGAAAAAAACATGTACAAGTCTTATTGGGGAAAATGTATTTTTAAAAATCAGAGACCAAAAACCGACATTTCATCTTGAAAGGCGAGTTATAGAAGTTACAGTAATAAAAACAACAGAATAGAGAACAATCCATGTATCACTCATTAATTCGTTTTTCAATATAGAACCAAAAATAAGAAAAGGAAAAAAACAGATCTTTTCTTTATTATTTGTCTCTAAAACCAAAATGAAAAAATAGATAACGATTAGTTTTTTTTAACTTTTGATTCATATATAGGATTCATATATATGGTCTATGGACTGTTAGTGTGAAAAATGTAATATATAAGTCGCACCTGAGTATAAGTCGCAGGAACCGCCCAAATCCTGAAAAAAAGTGTGACTTATAGTCAGAAAAATACGGTAATTATTATTACATTATAGTATATATAAATATATAACTGTTATGAGATAAAAGAAAAACTACATTCAATCTCAAGTGCTTAGTGCAGCTTGTGGGCCATCGATGGTTAGCCAGTAAACTGAAAAGATATCCACTACTTACATATTCACTAATCTGTGTGTACATAACATATTTTTACTTGTATAACACCAGCGTCTCGTTTCTTGCATCTTTACTTAACAGACTTGCAGATTTTAACATTCCTTCAGGCAGTCATGTAAAACCCTGGATTTATGTATTTATGCTAACATGCTGAGTCCAAGTGCTTTTTAATGAAGCTGGAGGGGGAAGAGGCCGAGGGGGTTTGGCGAGCAGGACAGGCCCAGATGAAGCAGAGATGTTGGGGGCAGCTCTGGAGCAGAAATCTGCTGACAGGGTTAACGCTGTGTGAACACATCCATAAGGATACAATATCTACCCTTGTTCTCAGCAGGTATGGATGTTATTGGCTTCTCGAAAATCACTAATGTATTGATGTATTTTTTACACATCACCAGCCTCACCTCAAAAGTAAGTATTTTTTGGCCATTTTTTGTCTCATTCTACTCTCCAGATCCTGCTGCTCTCATTCATCTTATTGATTTTTATATTTTTTCCCCCCAAAAGCACCCACAGCCATAAAAACATATCCTACTTTTGAAAAACACACATTGTAATTCCCATCGTCTGGCCAGCTCCCAATCTACTCCCCCCTTTTTCCCACTCTCTGTATTTTTTTTATTTCTTTGCTTTTGTACATTCAAAGGTTATTTCTTTTGCTACGTTATGTCCCAATGTTCATTCTCAAACTTGTTTTTCATGTCACTGTTCTATACCAAACATGGATGACTAAGGAAAAGAGTGAGGACGGAGGGGTCTGAGGCTATAACAAACAGTGCGATTGGTCTACCAGGTAACTTCTGTCTGTAATCACTCATGAGATGTCACCTAGAGCTTGAAATCGCAATGGCTGCTGGAGCCAGGGCACAACCATTTTTATCTATTTTTGACCCGAAAGCTACACATTTGCCCAGTTTGCACCAAACAAAAGGACTTGGAACAACAGACAATGTTATTCAAGCACCATATACACATTTTAGTAGCAGAAACAAGTTGATTTAGGGTTTAGTTCCACATTAAAGGCATTGGTTTCGCACTTTTCAAATGAAGACAAAGAGAAGATCCTTTTCAGCATTTACTGATTGTGCGTTAGAATAAGTAGTAGAGCCCCGGTGAAACACATAATACAAAAACATAGTTGTAGTGTAGGTACAATAATATTTTTTTGGATTTAGGTTCAACAGAGCAGAATAAAACAACACTTACAGCAAGAACGATTAACATCCCCAATAAAGCACCACAGATGTGAGTTTCGGTGCACTAACTGAACTTCTGGGTCATAATAGTAGCTTACAACCGGGTATGGAGTGAATGAAAAATGCTCTGTAAATAATGCTCTGTAAATAATGCTCTGTAAAGCGCATTTGTGACATATGTCTGTGAAAAGCTCTATATAAATAAACACTTACTTACTTACTTAATATTAACAATAAAACTGTGAATAATTAACACCAACTGAACAAATAGATTGACAGATATTGTTATATACAGTGAACCTTAACGAATAATAACAAAAGTGCTATGTGCTATACAGTAAAATAGTGTTAAAAGAATGTGCTGGCGACACTGAGCTTAAAGAATGGGTCAAACACAGATAACAACACATTTTCCTTTGGTTAAAAGTGCTAGTAAACCTGAACTGTCCCTTATTTACTGGGTCGAGAGAACAGTCACTACACTGAATGAACTTTTGCTGGGAAATGGGAAGTGTAATTCACCCTAGAACCTCATTTTAAAGGTACCTGACTCTTTGTGAATGAGTTTATTTTGTTTTCTCTCAAAGAATACATTATAAAAGTAGCACTTTGTGTGAAAATGGAAATATGTAGCTCATAATAAAGTATTTTTATTTATTCTCAACCTGGAAGTAAGTGCCAAAAGCAGCAATCTCAGTGGCCGTGTGAATATTCATAATGTGCTAAAGAGTTTATAAAAGTTGGTGAGTGGTTGAACAGATAAATACCTACTTCCTTCTTCCACAGTGTAAAAATCAGGTAGCCCAGCTTTAATATTTTGCACTGTCTAAAGATGTAAATGTCAAGTATTTCCCACAGGCCTCCTAATTTCACCCCACAACTCGATGAACTTTTGCAATTAACTGTGGCTTATTAAACACATCTATTTTCAAAGTTGAAACAAGTTCACATCTGACTGAAACATACCTTTGGGGCAGTGAGACATTTTCTTTACTAATGATGTTATATACCACTTTTATGTCTAACTTGAATGTGGAGCTGTCCGTAGTAGAGATATGACATGCAATTTCAGGTTTAGAACTACGAATTTGTCTCTATATCTTTTTATATGGGTTCACACTTGCTTAAAGCATGCTGTTCTTGATTTTTACCGTTTTAAAATGTGAAAAAAGAGCTAGTTTTGTCATTCCTCCCTTAATTTATGCAGTCTGAATTCCAAGTAGCGCAAATATTCACCTTGATAAGTTTATAAGCGTCACAACTTTCAGAGGACAGAGGCTCTTACGTGTCAAGATACAGAGAAAAAATCTTATAAAGTCCAGTTAGTTTGACGTCAAGAGCTCCTTATATGTATATAAAATATCTGTACTGAGGCAAGAGATATTATGCTCAAGTACATGGGGGAAAAAAATGGGTACAGGGCCTATAATAACTCATTGACAATAATTACCTTCTTTGAACCTAACCAAGGGCAAATCCGATCAGCTCATTTCCGTCTTGTTATTCTGTGCTGTATTGAAGGTGTTGTAATCAGACGCGAAGATTCTGTGAGAATGTGAGTGAGTTCTGAACATCGGAAATGCATAAGAGATGAATTCAAACAGGATGAAAAGCAGAGCAAAGGATTTAAAGGCCAACGATTCAAACCTACGGAAACCTAAACAGAATAGAAACGTCAGTCACATTCCACATGCGCCTGAGAAAACCAAAGAGAAGATTCGACGCAAGGTCAACGTCACGGAAATTAACCAATGGATTTATAAAGGTTTACACAATATAACACTTGTAGCTCTGTTTAAATGATTTATCCACCAAGGTTTTAGTTCAATCTCAGCTTTGGCAATGTGCGTGACCCCGGGCAAGACACTTCACCGATCTTATGAATGCATTGTGGATAAATGATAAGATATTGGTGGTTCATTGTTGTGACTACTTGACTTCTATAGTTGAGCAAACCTGATGCCATATTATAATGCATTATTTTGATATGATATGATATTTTGCTTTCCACTTGGTTAAGTTCGGAGATGTTGCATTAGTGATTTAACCATAGGCTGTATATAAATGCACATCGCTAACTTGCTGTGAGGGTAAGCACACTTCTAGTTCCATTGACTCCAGCTCCATTTGACTTTGTGCTGAAAAAACGTCGCCCACTATCTCTTGAATCTCACTATCTCTCGCTGCTGTCCGGCTCCTCATTTTGGTCTTAAAATGTTCGTATTAAGCTGCTCTACATGATCCTGGTATTTTTATGTTGTTTCCTTGTAGTGTTGGGCGGTATCCAAATTTTGATAACCGTCTTAGCATTTTACCGGGGTATACAGTGTTACCGTGACTAATTAAGAATTATTTTGTAGCATTCAGAAACAGAAGAGCAGCATTATATTTGAAGATGAGGCACAAGTTCTGATCAAACCAAACTTCACCAGTGCATTCGATCGCATCATTGTCAGAGCACTATACTGTTTATGCAAATGAGCCATGTGGTTTTATGTTTTGTTTCTGTAAAACGTAAACAAATGTGTGCAAAGCTGCATTAAACACATTATTACTCAAAGTCTATAATGAGCAGAGTATCGGAAATGTCTGTAGAGCGGTGGTTGAGAGGACTTATTGTCTGCGTTGCTTCCCCTCGCTGTCTGCGTCGTTTTGATGTGTAGTTAGAAAGTTACAGAGGTGCACAGCGGTCGACGCAGATGCTGTGTGTAGGGGGCGCATGTCGTCACAAACAAGTTTTGATGCAGAACCATAAATTGGGCTTTACCATCTCCTCTGTGAAAGTCTGACTTCGCCCTCAAGCGGGAACTTTCTCCTCTTCGTCTTGACTCTCGGCGTTCAATAAAACGTCTCCATCGCAAACTTTTCAGCTCAACATCACACATGAGGCGTCAGGTTTTTTTTCTTCTTACTCGCTGCGTGTGGATGGAAATCTCCGTGCGTAACGACATTTGAAGAGGAAAGAGAGCGGAGGGGAGAAAGTCTGTGCTGTTTTTTTAGGTCTTCATGCAGATTTTTTTAAATGACGGTAATGCAACTGATAACGTTGCTACGTTTTGATACCGTGAGATACCGTATTACCCCCAACCCTATTTCTTTGTCCGTAAATCAATTTTTATTCCTGATATGGCTGAACTTAGCTCCAAATTCACCGCATAACTGCTAGCCTCGGTGCGCTTCACTTGAGTGGAGCTGAAAGTGGCGTCACACTCCTTTAGTCCACTTCTTTATACAGTCGATGGATTTACCTTATTGGTTCTCAAACTTTTAACACCAAGCACCACCTAAAGATAATATTTGGCATTCTGAGTACCACAATATCTAGACACAAACTTTATTAGTGCTAAACATGGTCTAAAATTAGGTTTAACCTGGTCTAGGACAAGATTAAAGGGCCCATATTTTCTGGCCTATGTTGTAATGTTGCTTTCTGATCACAAACATACTGTACCTGGAATTGTGTTTTGCTTCATTCACACATGTTTGACTCACAAAAAACCCTGCATATTTAGGCTGAGTTCTCCTCTCAAACAGAAAACACTCTTTTCCACTTTGTGATGCCATGTGGTAATACAGGAAGTGCTCCACTGTGTTTTTAAACTCCATACACCTTCACCAGAATAATTTGGACAATTTCTCGCCTGGAATTGCCAATCTCTACAACACAAAAGGTAAAAAGGAGCTGTTAACCTGAAAACTACCGCTTCGTGACATGGAACAGAACATTTTGAGCTATGGAGATATAGACAGACTAATAATAAAGAGTTACTAAAAGGTGTGAATGAAACAAAACTCAACTCCAGGTATGTTTTTGCTGAGGTAACAACATTATAACATGGCTAAAAAAAACCTTTAAAGGGTTTAAAAGACAGTTCTAAATAATTAACACAAAAGGGGAAAAAATAAATAAAATAAAACAATTGCTCAAATTGCAGTGGGGCCAGTAAGACACCAGTGTGACACGTACCACAGTTTGAGAAACATCAAGTCATACTGAAGTTGTACTAATTTTTGTTGTTGAAATACTTTAATTTGTTGCTGAAGTTAGTTTTTGTCTCACACAGACTTTGTAATAAAATAAATAAGTATGAAATTGCAGTGACAGCAGTCTAGTATTTGCCCTGCTTTTCATGTATGAAACAGGCTGGGAAACTATATCGATTCCCAAAGGTAAAATTCACTTAACTAAACATTGGGCAATTATTTGACTGCTTTGCCTCCTGAATGTGAAAGGTGATTTGTGCATTTGCAATTAAAACTCTGAAAGCTTCAAATTAGCTGTAGTTAAAATAGAAATGAGAGGCTAATCACTTTCCAATCTGATCTGTCACTTCCAATGAAGAGTTTTAAAAAGACACCTTAAAGTATTCAATATTGCTGCAGGATAATATATTTTTGTGTAACGTTTGAAATACATTTGGAGGCATAGTGACATTTCACTGTAGCAACTATTTTTCCATGACTGTTTTTATGGCAACATGACCTTTTTTTTTTTTTTTTTTTTTTTTTAACTACTTATATGACCAACGTTTTTTGAATAATAAAGTAAGTATAAATAAAATAAGTACAAGGAAGTGGGCAGATATTGGGATTAGATGAAAACTGAACATTTCTGAGCACTCAAGCCTCAAGTGCAGGACGATACAGGATGATTCAAACGTGCATGAATCAATCGAAATAACAACTTTGAGTAAGCAAATGATGACTGAACACCATTAGAACATGTTTGAAACTCATGAAAGTCATATTTACAGTTTTTCTCCCTTTTAAATGTGCAGTAGGTTAATCTCCCAGCGATAGCAACTCCTGAGCAAGTCTTAAGTCAAAGTTCTCCTCCTGACATACAAAGCCTTAAACAATATGGCTCCATCATATCTTCAGGATGCCATTGTCCCCTATCAGCCAAATAGAGCACTTCGTTCTCAGAATGCAGGATTATTAGTGGTTCCTAGAGTGTCTAAAAGTACAGTGGGGGGGAGAGCCTTCAGTTACCAAGCTCCTGTGTTATGGAATCAACTCCCTGTTGATGTTAAACAGGCACCCACAGTCTCTTTATTTAAGACCAGGCTTAAAACCTTCCTCTTCGGAATAGCTTATGACCAGGTTACTTAGTTGATGTTACTAAGATAAGCTGCCTCAGGAGATAACAAGCTGGGGGAAGTGTGGCAACCTGAGCACTGTCCTCTGTTTCCTCCTATTTTCTCATCAGCATCACTTACTATGTTCTCATCTGTAGCTCGTTCATTGCTATTCACATGTTGTCCCCTGTCCCACTCCCCCTGTGGAGTGGAACTCTTTCAGACGCCTGATGGCAGCTGGACCCATCTCCTCCTCGCCCGGCTCCTCCTCCTCGCCCGGCTCCTCCTCCTCGCCCGGCTCCTCCTCCTCGCCCGGCTCCTCCTCCTCGCCCGGCCTCTCCTCCTCGCCCGGCTCCTTCCCCACCTGGGTAGCTGTGGCCATACCGAACTGGCCCACGGGCCTGGACATCTATAGCCTGTCCGTCCATGGGAGTGGATCCCTCCTTCACTGTAGCTCTCCCCGAGGTTTCTTCTTTTTCCCAGGACCCTGGGTTTTTTGGAGTTTTTCCTTGCTGAGAAGGAAGGTCTAAGGACAGGGGATGACTGGACAATGTTTCATTTGCTGCTTTACATGAATGTGGTTTTTTCCTGTTTTGATATGTCTGTGTGTATGTTTGGCTCATCCATATCTTGGAACGCCCTTAGAGGCAACTGTTGTTGCGATTTTGGGCGCTACAAAATAAATTGAATTGAATTGAATTATGATCTTTGAAATCTGACAACTTAGAAAAGTATAGAATAGTTATTACAAAGTGTATTTTCCTATATTGGCAGTAAAGTCTAAATTAAAGTCCATATTATTTTCTGCTACAGTGTGTTCTAATTTTGTTCCCTCATTACAAACACTCCTGGAGTTGTGTTTTATTTAGGCTGAGCTCTTCTCTCAAACAGAAGGCAAGGCAAGTTTATTTGTATAGCACAATTCGTACACAAAGTAATTCACAGTGGTTTACAGAATAAGAAATACATTAAAATCACAATACAAACAAATCAAAACATAAATAATCATAAAATTAAAAAAGAGAGAGACATTAAATTAGAGAGAAGAGTGCTGTTTAGCTGTACTGCATTTGCACAGCTAAACAGAAGTGTTTTGAGTCTGGATTTAAACAGAGTCAAAGTAGAGTCTGTCTCACATTTTCAGACTGTTCCAGGTTTTAGCTGAATGAATCTGAAACTCTGACTCTCCGTGTTTAGTCCTGACTCTGGACCAGCAGGAGGCCGGTCCCTGAGGTCCTCAGAGTGCAGATGGTTCATGTGGCACTAACATGTCACAGATGTACTTTGATGCCAGGCCATGGAGAGACTTGTACACAAACAGAAAACACTTTGTTCCACCTTATGATGTCATGTGGTAATAGAGGAAGTGCTCCACTATGTTTTTCATACAGCTTCACTAGAATCATCTGGATAACTTCAGCCGTGGAACTGCACGTCTCAACTGAATAAAAGGTAAAGGAGCTGTTTGTTTGAAAACTACCACTACATGACATGGAACAGAGCATTTTGAGCTTTGGAGATGTAGACATTTAATAAAGAATTACTCAAACATGTGTGAATGAAACAAAACACAACTCCAGGTATGTTTTTGATGAAGTAACAACATTATAACATGGCTTATAGCTCAGAAGAATCAGTTTTATGTATTATGGGACCTGTAACCTTCACCAAACGTGTCTCCCAACGACTTTTCCACAAATCAAAAATCAACTTTCAATCAGTTTCCCATTCACGCTGCCATTTTAAATAGACACAGACTGCATTTAACCAATAAGCGCTTTAATCCCTCTCCTCGGAGCATTCAGCGATGCCATGATCCCCTTATCATTCCCCATCATACTAGCATTAGCACTAATCTATGCAGGCTACCGGACACATCAGTAAATTGTGCATACACTCGAGGTACACTTTTTTATCGCGCGGCGGTCGATAATTCTCATTGATGGATGCGGCGGGCTGATATACGTGCTGAACTTTGACCCCCGATCGAACGCCGAGTTTCAGACACTTAATCATGATAGGTCCGTACGCCGCACAGGTCATCGGTTGCTTAATGGCGGACATGCGAACATTCCCGCGTACATCGCCTGTCGAGAGAAAAATGACTAACTGTGTTTTTTCTTTGTTTTTTTTTTGAAGAGTGAGAGAAATCCGTCTGTTCAGATACGTGTCGTGCTGAGACGGGGATTGTAGTTGTGGGTAAAGTATTGATTCTGGTGCAGTAGGTCTTTGCTCATCGGTCGGAGGTTCAGACAGTTGAGGAAATAAACCAGGTCAGGAATATGGCGTCAACACTGCCATCAGCGCCCTGCCTGCTCCATCAACCACGCAACGGTCTTTAAATTTTAACACCCCGACCCTGCTCAGACTGTTAACCTTTAGGACCAGAGCTAGGATTTATGTACAGAAGAGGGTCAGTATTGCATTTCAATGACAATAAAAGGAATCTTCAGTGCTGTGATTTTCATCATGTTTTGGGCAAACTTACAAATAAGTTCATGCTGAGGAATGAGTTTTGAGTTTAGATCATACCCAGACTTATGAGCTACTATGAAACTCATTTTAAAGGGCTCATATTACACTATTTTCTGATCTTTGTTATAATGTTTACTCATCACAAACATACCTGGAGTTGGGTTTTGTTTCATTCACACATGTTTAACACAAATATTTAGGCTGAGGCCCTACAGCCCTTATTATTATTACCATATTATGATAATTTATTCTGATAATTAGATTTCATTTATTAGATATTATTAGTAGGCCTATTATGATTATAATTATCACACCTATCATTATTATTATTATTTAGCAGCCACTGAGTCTCCTCACCTGCCTATTCACTTTTGCACACAGTCCTCACAGTAAGAGTGGTGGTGTTTAATTGCGTGAAACAGCTTGGTCAGCTCAGCAGCAGTGGTTTTGTCATCTGTTGTGCTGGTTGTTGTTGGGGCAAAAAAAGAAGTTAAAGAAGAGTGCAGCACTGCAGCATTCTCCTTGTGGTATTCTGTGTCTGCGTGCGGCTCTAATGCATATTTACCTCGGCTACTCACATCACTGTGAATACGCCAGAGCTTACAGAAAGGAGAATACCATCCTTTCTGTTAGCTCTGGCGTATCCTTTGGTGCTCTCGCAAAACGATGCTCTGAGTTCATGTTTGAAGGATGTCTTCCTTTTTGGCATTTGCTTTTTGTAAACAGCAAACAGTTTCAAACATTTCTGTCGCAGCATCTAAGGTGCAATATGGGCCGGGATTTGTGGTGATGCAACGGTGGCGGTCGAGGGTCCAGAATAACAAAATGTCAAAAATGAAGACGCATAACAGAGGTCCAGACAGAAGGCTCTAAAACCAGACTGTCTGGCCGAAATCTGGATGAATGGTCACCCTACTTCAGGTACAGCACCTTTAACGTAACTAAAAGCACTTTGAGAAACACAAATGATATACTGACAGAATGTTTTTGGTTTCTACACTCCTCCAGTGAGGCCCCTCACACTATCTCTGTGCAATGGATGAGTTGATGATGTGAAACTAAATGATTGAACTTGTGAACTGTAGAATCCATCACAAATAATAGCATCGGAAAAGTGCTCTCATAAAACAGATAGCTTGAAACACAAATCAAACTTAGATGAAGCAAGTAACTGGGTTAACACCTTGTAAGACTCTTTTTTTTTTTTTTTTTTTTTTTTTTAAATATACTTGAGAGATGTGTCGCCTTCAGTGGCTTGTGTGAATGATAATGGGATTTCTGTATTGTAGACATTTCAAATAACCATCTCCAAAATCACTCAGCAGGAAGATCAGATATTGTAAACAGTTGGCATAATAAAAAAGGTAAATTAAAGAAGTAAATTTATGTAAAACAATGTGAGTTCCTCAATTCCAGTCTCAGTTGTTGCACATTGTCATTGTCAGCTTTTGCTTTAAGGCATCCCAGTTAATGGCTCGACATTTATAGCAAAATGGGGCCATACCAATGAGGCAAATGGTCCATTTCTCCATTGTAAATGAGTGGGGGGCTGGTGTTTTCTGCTAATTGTCACTTTTCATAAAATGAGCCATCACTTGTTTTGGGGTATTGTTGCACAAGATGGGGCTGAATTAATATAGTTGCATTTTCAACAATTACAATTAGAACTTTTTCTTGACAACATGCACAAGTATTCCCTGTAACCATTGATAAACAAGGTTATGTTTTACTATATTGTCCCTGTGAGGACATTTGTCCTCTGACTTTGATAAGTCCTTCACTTAAGCCGCCAATAAGGAGCACTAGGAGACAGTGACTCATCATCAGATCTTGGGCAGAATCAAATGAAAATCAAATCAAATCAAAGGTTATTTATAAAGCGCTTTTCATACAACAATTACACATTTCCTTCCACCCACCCAACCCTCACAACTGCCCGACCCCACAGAACCAAACAACCCAGACACACACACACACACACACGCACACACATACTACCTTATGTTAAAAGAACTACCTTTATTTTATACACAGAAAGGCTTGGGGGGGTCCGGGAGCCCAACCCAGAACCTTCTTGCTGTGAGGCCAGAGCACCGTGAGTCACTGTGATGCCTTCAGATTGTTAAACTGTCCTTGCTCCCTGAACCTGTCTCTGTTGTACTTGCCTCAACCATATGTTCTTTTTTTTTCTTTCATTATTTTAAGTTTTAAGGCACATAGTGACAAAAGCAAAACAAACAATATGAACACTGACAAAAAGTAAATAAATACAGACAGATACCTGCTTTTGTGTACACTTATTATATATGAGATCTATAGGGCTGTCAGTAAATTGATACCAAAACCAGTATCAAAAATGTACACCCATCCCAACATGCACCTGTGCTGAAAAACCATCGCATGAATAGGCCAGAACCAGCCCCGAACCATCACCATCCACATCAGAACCAGCACAAGACCCCACAGCAAAGACTGAGACCTTCCTATAATTTTGATAGATGTAAGCATTTCATACAGTTTGTCAATAAATAATGTAATTTTCACATAACATTTGAACATGGGATTGTCACAAAACCTACCTTACTCGTCAAGATTTGGTCGTTGACTGCAATTTCAGTCTCTGCTTATACTTATATTTGTACAGCATGGACTAATCATGATAAAAGTCAAGGTTTGGATATGGGGTCTGGTGTTATTCTGGTTTCAAACATTAAATTATATCTGAAATTACCCTTTTCCTTTCTACTTACTCATTACTGCCCACTATACAGAAATCTCCCGTTTCATTATCATAAACCTAATATACTAGCTATAAGACACAATAATTTGCAAACCTGTAGAATTAATATAAAATTTGTTTAGTAAAAGAAATGTGGTCAACCAATTAAAAATACTAGTATATGCAACCTCACACCACATCTTTAGCTGTATTTTAAACATTGCAAAGGCTGACCTAAGCAGTTCAATCCTGCCCACAGTGTCCTTACTAGTCACCCCTGCTGAGCCCAGCCTGTCTGCTTTGAGATTGCCCACTATTTGAGGCCAGCCCATAAAACGCTATGTCTCCTCTGACAATGCCGAAAGAAATGTACACCAAAACTATCCATAAAAAAAAAGTTTAATCTGAATTTTTAATATAGCACGCTGCAGCCGAGTGTTCCTACAATGTATGGAGGAGTAATAAGGGATAATAATGAGGCTCCAATCAGGGTCCCAGCAGGAGAGCCTCTTTTTCGTTTTGAGAACTGCAGAATTCATGTCACTTCAATCACTGTGAGTGCCTGTTCCAGCTCGTCTATGCACCGGTTTGGGGAATGATCTGATTAGTTTCATTGTGCCAGACAAGACAAATTAATCGCGTAAAAACTCACATCGCAGTTAATTTCCTTGAAGTGGTGTTGCGTTTACAATACAGCTGTTTTAGATGCCACTTGGAACACTTCAAGGCATAGGCACAAAAACAATATATCACACTATTTCTGATGTGTGTGTGTGAAGAAAAAGCCAGGAACCAAGGACATTGTTGGGCAGTCCTTGTCGTTTCTGGGCCGAAAGGTGTCTTTTTAACAGATGAGTGTGTCTGTTACTTGAAAATAATATTGAAAGACTGAAACAAACCTCTTTGAAATGTGAACGTTCATGTATAGATAGGTATGGTAAAGTATTCTTAGGAGGCCAAAACTTTTGACTGCCTTCCCATTGTACAAGGTGCACCCCACTTGAGCTTTAGGTTCTGATATTGGCTCCATTTACTTTTGTTTCCCATTGTTTGTGACCTTATTTCTTCCATTTGGTTCACTGCCAGGACATAAAGTGAGGACTATTGAATAACTGTGATGTGCTGCTTTCTTATTATTTTCTATATGTGTTGTTTTTAGACAGCTCAAACCCTCTCCTCTTGTAAAACGCTTTACAGGCTCGACAATGCCTCTCAAACTGTAGTCATTATTCATTCACTCTGCACGAGGTGGTGATAAGCTACTTCTATAGCCACAGGCGCTGAAGTAGACTGATGGAAGAGGGGCTGCCAATCTGCACCATTACCCCCTCCGACCACAACTGCTCACTCATGCACGAGCCACATTTATACTAGGCAAGGTGGGTGAAGTGCTTGGCTAAGGACATAACAACACAACTTGGTCTGAGCGGTAGTCAAACCTTTGACCTTCAGGTTGATGACCGAGTGCTCTAACCACTGAAGTACTCATGAGGTACTTGCACAGAGATTTCCATCCATCCTTTTTTTTTCCTTTTTATCCTTTTTAGGCTAGGTTCCAGGGGCAGAAGTCTAAGCAGGGATGCCTGAACTTCCTTCACACTGGACACTTCCTCCAGCTCCTCCGGGGGGACTCCGAGGCGTTCCCAGGCCAGCCCAGAGACATAGTTCCTCCAGCGTGTCCCAGGACCTCCTTTCGGTGGGGGACATACCCGGAACACCTCCCCAGGAAAACCCAAAGCCCAAACCATCTCTCTCGACGTGGAGGAGCTTCTCACTCTATCACCAAGTAAGCAAAACTCACTTCAATCACTTGTATCCTTGATCTTGTGTAAAGAGATTTGTGAAACCTTTTATTATGCCAGATGTACAGCATCAACTATGCATCGTGTTTCTCCACTGTGATATCAGTTTAACTCAGGTCTGCTTCCGTCAGTCTGCCCCAGGGCAGCTGTAGCTACAATAGTAGTTTACCACCACCAGGTCTGGAGTGAATGAATAATGCTCTGTAAAGCGTCTTTGAGTGTCCTGAAAAGCGCTATATAAAACTGATGCATTATTATTATTATTATTCAGGCCTCTGTCATGTGAGTTAAAATAATCGTGTTGTATTCTCTGTACATGTATCTGCTCACACATTTTCACTGCCGCACCTCTCCCCACTCCACATTGGTCCATTTACCGAAATACGTAGTGGCAGGCATTAGTAGGACATTTGGAGGTGAGTAAACACAGAATATTTCATCAGCTGTGTGCACCGCCAATATTCTGGCCCACGGTACAGCACTCCGCTCTCTCTGTCGGAGGGAGTGTGAATGCCTGCGCTAGCGAGGAGACGCGCTCACCTTAGTCCTCTGAATAATATGCATCTCCATCTGAAGCCCTCAAACATTCACCGGGAAGCGCTGTTGGAACATCTGCTGGCTGTGAGTAAGAGCTGGCGAGCAGAATTCAGTGGAGGGCCGTGGAGTGAGACAGAGCAGACGCACTGAAGAGCTGAACAGTCGTGTGTGTGTGTGTGTGTGTGTGTGTGAGATGGAGGAGATGGAATAATTAACCTTGAGGTAATCTGAGCATAAATAAAAAAGGTTAGCTGTGGCAGAGGATGGTAAAGGCACAAAGGCACGAGAGGCTAATGTCAGATTAAGGAGGACAAATGATAACAACTTCATAGGGGGTATTATTCAAAATTTACTTTGTGGAGCTTTCTATAATGTTATTGAGACATTGCAGTGACATTACGCTGGGTTGTTCCCAGTGTATCTCTATGGCAGAATGTTTAGAAGTTACCATGAGGCAAACATTAGCAAACACTGCCAGGAAAGATTTAAAATGGTCTGAAAACTCAATAAAAATGGATTTAAACAACATTTTCAGGAGCCTGTGATTAGTACGAGTGCACCTGGTTTTGTTTAGGTGTTTGGTTTTCAACAAAAGTGAGAGTGATTAAATGAAAAACCGTACAAACAAATGAGATCTGGCTTGTAACTAGTAATTTGATGTCTGACAGACTTAACAGCACTAATCACCTCACCTTTTGTAGTTCCTTCCTCATCAGATTGTGTTAAATTAAAGGTTAGATTAAAGTCTAATTTGAGTAACAGAGCTTCAGACAGAGCCATGTTGAGGACATCAGCTGCAAAGTATCAATAACGTTGTTTCCTCTTCACAAAACATGCCTGAAGAGGTTTTATACTGCATGTTATCCACGTATATTTGAGTAATCTGGCAATAACGTTCAAGCACTATTCAACCCCTCCTCACGGCAGCATGAGCCTTCCGCATGGCCATTATTGATGAATATACAAAAGCAGGATGTGTCTGTGATGTCCTACTGACCCTGAACGCATCGCCACGTGCACTTGTTTACACTCGCAGCCACAGATCCACGTCCACAACACTGAGATTATATTTTTTTTACGGACGATCAGTTTGAGTCTGGATTAAAAGGACAGTTCTTAATGCAGATGTGTGATCTGAGAGGAGCCTGTGTGAACGGTAAGTGTTGGAAATGTGTTGGTTTTGAAGCTAGTTTTGGTTCTTTCTCATTGGTTAGTGATTATCTGCTGTAGCTCCCGCACATAAACAGGCTGTTTTCTCTTCTATTAGCGACTGTAAAGTGACTCTAGTGGCCGTATATATGTTACTGGACACGCACTGATATGTAAATGAGCTGTGAAGAGAAGTGTGAGTTATCGGCATTTAGCAGATCATTAATTACTGCGGCGCACCCCCTAAAAGTTGATAGCGGTAGTTTACTTACAGTACGTTCTTTACTGGCTAGAATATCATACAAAAATGCCATTAGGCCGACCTACTGTCTTTAAATATGACATAAAGAGGCAGAATAACAATAAATGTCGCCTAAATAAACCCAATTGAAAATCCAATAGAGCCAAACCTAACTTTATAAACAATTGAAGATTTACAGTGAATTTTTAGTCATAAATATATCTGCAATTATATTGGCTATCAACAGCTCCAACTCCCATTTTATTGGTATCATATTGGCCGCAACAAAATCCATATTGGCTGGGCCCTAATTTTAATATGTTGTTTTGGGCAAATATATAACTTGTGATCTAAATATATTATGTTTTTCAATATTTTATTTTAAATTTGTGTAGTCTACAGTCTGCTTTACTGTATCTGTCTTGTTGTTTTCATTTTGAGGACCTGCTCCAAAAGGCAAAAGTCCCGTCAGAAGCACTTTCCTTACATATATGCGTTAAGTTACTCATGGTATACTCGGGGAGATGGTCCATCCAGTAAAATTCTTGTTAGCAGCTGTGATGTTATGCAAAGCTCCCAAACTAAATGATGTAATGCTGCATAATCCTGTATGCTCTGTGACTGAAGGTTATTGCAGCTCATTACACAAATGTCAAACAATAATGAGATCATTGCCACTAACCAGCAAAAAAAAAAGTCTCACGGAACAATTTCCTCCCATCAGTTGTTGAATAAGCAGTTCTGTAATGCCCTTTAATATCAAAGTGGAGTCTGAGGAGCCCCTACAGGTCCTTGGACATTATGGTACGTTATTTAATCTACAGTATGCATAAATGTTAATGATAACTTTTAGGATAGCAAAATTAGTCCCTGTTCCTGATTTCTTGCTGTTTATTTGAGCAAATTATGTCTTGTACCAGTATATTGTTTAGGCAACTCTTGAGCTCAAAATATACTCACCGTGAACAATCTGCTTCTAATTATAAAGTATTCTGTTGTCTGATAATCAGCAAGTGTTATTAGCTTTACTGTCAGGGCAAAACTGGTCTCTGAGAGTTGTGAAAAGAGCTTTTAAACTCATCACAGTGACTAATTAGGTTTGATCGGACTGCACAAGATAAGTTAGGAATAATTTTGGGCCGCTACAAACAGTTTAAAATGAGCTAGTTCTGTTTTTCATTTCATTTTTTCATTTCATTTTTAGGACAGTAAATATTTTTAGGACAGTAAATATCAGGTATAGTGCATTTACTATTCTCTAGCCTTCATTAAAAATAGGGTTTTCCAATGGTTGTGGCATACAAAAAATAAAAATAATGTGAATGCTACAGTTGTATACTGTAAGGATCTATAGCAACACAAAGAGAAACCTTGGTACTGTATACGCTACAAACTGCATTTTAATACACTTTATGTCACAAGACGCTAGGAACTTGTCTTAAAGTATGATGCAAATTGGACTTCTTGGAGCTTTCTATCATGTTATAACATTATTCTCTCATGAAAACATGCCTGAACTGTTTTTACATGTTGTCCATGCATGTTTGAGTAATTTAGTGATCTCTCAAACCCTATTCGAACCCTCCTTAGCCGGTAGCAGTATAACTCTATCCAAAGCTCAACCCACAATACAAAACATTATAACGTTATAACAACACAAACCTGATGCGCTGTTCAGTAGTTTCATTAGCAAAATGCTGCTGATTGTGTTATGAAAACGCTCTGAAGGGGGAGTGATTTGGACTCCGAGTGTCAAAAACTAAAATGAATCTTATTAAACATATTAATACTTTACTTTTTTGGCTAATATAACATTCTAAAATCTATAAAAGGTAACACTGTGATCCAAATATGTAATGTGTTAGCAGATAATACCCCACAGAAGTGTAACACCCCCTCTTTAAAATGCGTCAAATGCATTTCTCCATGGAGTTATTGCGTTGTTTGGAATGTTTCACAGTTTTGTGCAGAGGTAACCCCGTTCACTGTAAGAATGCCTGTTTTTCTATATATTTTTGAGTTATGAAACCACCTGTAATTGAATAAATGTAAGGTAGAACTGCTTAATGTCATTATGGAACAATCCAGGCAGAGCAATGACATCGATGCACCTTTAAACTACTAAAAACATAAACTTCCTCCATAATAAACAGTATATTTTCCTG
Source organism: Odontamblyopus lacepedii (assembly GCA_034769755.1). NCBI lineage: Eukaryota > Metazoa > Chordata > Actinopteri > Gobiiformes > Gobiidae > Odontamblyopus > Odontamblyopus lacepedii. Next base: position 13,633,930 of record CM068357.1, read on the forward strand.
GAAATCCATGTGCTGAGTTTAAGTACAGGTAGTTCACTTCCCTTTTGTCCTTGCGTTCAAGTGTAATGATCCTCAGCAGGGAATGTGAACACTTGCTCTTATATATTATGTTGGCTCCTCACAGCAGGACGTGTTGTCTTTTGATAGCTCCAGCCGCTCATTCAAACACAAAGCCACAGTTTGTTCACATCTGTGCTCCGCCATAAAAGGACACCACCTCCCATCCATTTCGAACGGTCCGTCTGTCTTTAGTGAGTGAGGATGTGCTATAAATTAGGGTGACCAGAGGTTTACCCGGGACAGTCCCTGTTTTGAGCCCTGTGTCCCCTGTCCCAGCAGATTTATCCAAAACCAGTGATTTGTCCCAGTTTTATACAAGAAATGTTCCAGGTGTCCCTATTTTGGACCAATTTAATGCCTGCCAACACTAAAGAGAGGCATAAACTGTCATTTGTTTCGGTAAAATACAGAAAAGCTGCTTAAAAATGACCAAGACACAAAGAAAATATGACTATATTGACTCATGCTGGTGCCAAGTGCAGAACAATTTTCCTTAATTACGCTCTCAATTCACTGTTTTATTATTACCAACCACCACAAACCAGGCTGTCCCAGTTTTTTTATTTGAATAATCTGGTCACACTACTATAAATCCCACAAACAAAGGATGACCAGCCCAAAATCAGAGGTGGGTAGAGGCTAACGTTACATTACTCAAGTAGAAGTACAAAGTAGTAGTGCAAAAAATAACTCAAGAGGAAATACACATTTAACTCAAGACACTATATACAGATAACTGCAAGAAGGTAACTTTTGATTTATAATTTAAAAAGTTAATTTAAGTGGAAGGACAAAACATGGTATTTTCAAATGATAGACTAAATAAGAAAAGCAAACTCATACCTGAAGGAGCAGTGCAAGAAACACTTGTAGACTTACTCACACTGCTACTACAGTACGTTTTCTTTTACTCCTATGGGGTATTAACTGCTAATACACACAGACATTACTTATTTTTTACCATGCACATACCTTTTGTTTTGAAAATGGTATATTTTAACATGTTTTATGTTTGTTTTTGAGGATCTGTGTTTCCTCTCCCTTTGCTAAGTCACTCCCCCTTCACAGCACTTTCACAACACAACCCCACTAGTGAAAGCACGGCACATTGCATCACGTTTGTCAAATTGTTATATACTGTCTTGTATTGTGCTTTTGTGTATTTATGGAGAGTTGTCGAGGTTGTGGATGGAGCATTTGACAAAATCTTAAAGCTCACTGTAAGGAGGGTTTGACTCGAACTGGAAGAGTTCGCTAAATTACTATATTACTATCTACAACCTCATCAGGCATGTTTTAGATGAGGAAACAACATTAACATAACATAGTATTAAGTGTTTTTTTTTACATAATACCCCCTCTTTAAAAAGTTACTTGAGTAAATCTAACCGAGCACTACCCATGTCTGCCCTGAATGTTGTATTGACAAGTCTAGAGAGGACATTTTCCCTCCATGTGTCCTCCATCCCCTGGCTAACCCCCTATTATACCCTCTCCTCTCCTGGTTTCTAATGAGGTCCCATGGTACGTTCGCCTCTGTCCAGCTGTGTGCACCAGTGTGAATCTTCCAGCTTGAAGAAAAATATCCAGTTTGGCTTATTTCAAACCCTCGTCGCAAGTTTAAGTGTCTTTGACTGTCGGCGTGTGTGCCCCGTGGGCGTCAAGCAACAGCATGGCAAGTTGAAGGACGATACACGATCTTGAGAAATGCGAGAAATTTCCAGCTGAAAAAAGTTCAAAGTAAATGCGTTTTCTTTAATTCCATGCCCGTGCTCTAGGGGGGAGTGTACGCTTGACAACTGACGGTACTGGAGGAGTTTGGGTTTGCGCTAAAACTTGGGATATTATGGCAGCGTTTGAAATATAAGATGACAGAGTGATGTGCTGAAATGCTAAATACCTTTCGAGAGAGTCTTAAAAGGAGGCAAAAAAAGGACAGCAGACAATCTTTTGATCACAATAGAATCTTTCAAGTTGTTTTTGGCAGACGCTTGATATGTTAAAGTCTATTTTCTCAAGTTAAAGGGTGAACAGTTAAAAGAACATTTAGCTCCAAACATTTGTTCACAGAATAATAAAGTTTTATAAATGAACTTTGCTAAAAAAAAAAATCATCTTTGCTTGAATAAAGGTGCCATATATTACGCAAAATGGACTCTTTTGCGCTTTAAGTCATGTTATAATGTTAATACCTCTTCCAAAACATACCTAGAGTTGTGTTTTATTTCATTCGCACGTGTTAAAGTAAACCTGCATGATTCGGCTGTCTACATCTCCAAAGCATAGATCAGAAAATATAACATAATAATAACATAATATGGGCATTTTAACAGGTAACTCTGTGTGTAAATATTGGCCTTTAAAAATAATTTAATTACATTTGTCCCCTGGAAATGGACTTTTGTGGTTAATTAAAGAGATCAATGAGAGCTGACCTTCATCCCAGCAGCAGAATCATTTGTAAGTAATTATTTTTTCTGACTGCGCTGTTGTGATTGCTAAATGAGAGAACTGTATTTGCATTGGGAATTTGTTGTTTTTGTTCAGACTTAAAATCTGTAAAATCAGTAATCAAAACCTATCCATACCATTGTCTGGTTAGTTCGCTCATTAACAGAAACTGCAGAGGTGATCTGTGCCACTCTTCAAACTATCTTTAAAGGAGAAAACACTAACTTCAATATATCTGTCCTCAGGCAAGACATATTTTGCTTACATTTGCTCACATAGAAACGCCAGTCCAGACTTTATAACAAGATCATCCAGACTGAATAAACTTACGCCATATTTATTGGCTGTTCAAAGTTCAGTGGCTCAGACTTAAAGGGCCCATATTACACTATTTTCTGATCTATGTTACGTTTGTTGTAGTTGTTTTTTGTTTCTTTCACACATGTTTGACACACAAATCCTGCATATTTAGGCTGAGTCCTTCTCTCAAAACAGAAAACACTCCACCTTGAGATGTCATGTGATTATTCAAGAAATGCTCCACTGTGTTTTTAAACTCCACACACATTCATTAGAATCATTTTGATCATTTCAGCCCTGGAATTGCTGATCTCTACTGAACAAGAGGTAAAAGGCAGCTGTTGACTTGCAAAGTACTGCTTTATGACATTACAAGGTGGACAGAGCATTTTGAGTTTAAAGGGGAACTCCGGCACATTTGAAGCTAAAGTCTATTCCTAGAGGTGGTCGAATACTGTCAGAAGCCAAAAAGCGGCACAGATCAGTGTTGCCTCGGTGGAGATCTCACTGTGGCAGTGACTCTGTCAAGGCAACAAACTATTGTAGTGATGGGGGCAAGTTCTTAACTTCCACGTAAAACACCAATTTGCTTCACACTGAACAAGCTAAACACCACTTTCTAACCCATCTTACAACAGCCACGAGTCTAACAAACAAAACGCTCTGCCTGGCTCACTCATTAGTGGTCAGGAAACATTATAAAACTTTATAAACAGTCTTAGCCTTGTTGATTTCCCACTACGCATGTGAAAGCCCAAAAGACTTGATTGTTGACTCCAGCGGCAGCAGCGGCTTGAGCTGCCAGAAGCAACAAGTGAGGATCGACTACTGACGGTGAAGAATAGAAACTGAAAGTTGTTGAAGAAAATTGTTCGGGAATGTATTTTTTTTAGCGTTTTTCAAAAAATATAATTCACTTGTAAATAAATGGGATTAGAAACGACATCGGCGATCGAGTCGTTTGGGCTTTCGCAGGCGCAGTGGGAAATCACCAGAGGTAAGTGTAAGGCTGCTTATAAAGTTGTTTTATAATGTTTCCAGACACTAATGAGTGAGCCAAGCGGAGCGTTTTGGTATGCATACCCTTGGCTATGGTGTAAAATGGGTTAGAAAGTGGTGTTAAGCTTCTTCAGTGCAAATTGGAGTTTTACGTTGAAGTTAAGAACTTGCCTCAATCACTATGCTAGTTTGTTGGTTTCTGACAGTTTTCGACCACCTCTAGCAATAGCCTGTAGCTTCAAACATGCCGGAGTTCCCCTTTAAGTGATAGAGACAACGTGATGCAGGATTACTCAAACGTGTAAATTAATCAAAACACAACTTTAGATATGTTTTTGATGAGGTAACAACATTCTAACATGGCTTAAAACTCATAAAACATTTTGCGTAGTATAGGACCTTTAATTTTCCACATAATACAACGTATAAACCGGTTTTCCAGTGTCACAGCATCTTAAAATGGCGGCCCAAATGAAGGCACCACTAGGACGACAAAACAAGAAGCGCTTTGATATGCCTTGGTCCCCCACGCTGTGCCTCGTGGGGAGGAACCTTTGTGAGTACTCCATTTCTCTTTCAGACCTCCTCCATTACTGTGTCTCCATTTCAAATTGCACTACACACTAAACCACAACACTTCTTTGGCTAGCCTCAGTGCCTCTGGGCTAGAAGTGTTGCACTAACTGGGGATTACAGACTCGTATTTGGCATTTTCCTTACGTTATTGGTCCTTGAGTGCAGCTCCGTTTCCATGAGAAGACTGATTGTGCGGGGCTCTCTATGCATGGTGGGGATACAGTGGGCAGTGTGGTGAATTATTGATTGGTTCCCATGCTCGGCTGGTGATGAGGCTTTGTACTCTAGTGCTGTTCGGAGCTTTGATTAACAAGAGTAGGCCACTTCTCCCATTGAGAGAGGGAAAAAAGTCATGTACGGAGGGAGAGAGGGGAAAGGACACAAGTTTATGTATACATCAATGAACAAGAGAGATTTGAAATACGCAAAAAAGGTGACGATGGAATAGAGAGCCTCAGACATCACAAGGCATACAATATGAATGGTGGGGAATAATGTAACACTTATTCTTAATGGCGCTGTACCTGATTTTTACTGTCGTACAAATGCAAAAAACAGGACTAATTAGGTTTAAAAAGTGGTCCAAAGTTATTCCTCACTTCCGAACATCCTAATTACTCACTGCAATGAGTTTTTTAACCCCATAACGCCAAACGTATCATATTTTTCAGCCCTCTACATGAGCAGTGTGATTTTTTCCCCCCTGAAAAACCTAATGTATACAATCAGATACATGCATCCATCCATCCATCCATCCAGCTTCTCCCGCTTAATCCGGCTCGGTCGCGGGGACAGTTTGCTGCCCAATCCTCATAGCACCTGAACCCCCCTATGAACTATGAATTGAAACTCATATGGAAAATGATATTCAAAATTTCTTTGTTTGTTCAGAGGGACCAATAAAGGCTCCAAGTTCAAAGAATCGGAATTTTCTGCCAATTATTTAATGGTGTGGGCTTTACAGGGTTAAAGCTAACAACGACTAGAATGCTAACACGCACTTCCTGGTTATCAGACGATTCAAGGCTTTTTAAGTAGATGCAGGTTTTACCGATTGAAATGTGAAGCGCTGACTAATGGAGTGAACTTGTTAACGCATGGTACTGGGGGTTAACCTTCATAGACTGACGGAAGTACCTGCGCTCCCAGTTTCCATGTGTCACTTCTTATTACCGTATCTCTGGAACTACGTGCATTATCGAAAAAATTCCAACAATTCCTGAAAGCAGAGAAGTAGCATTTTCTACCCATATAGGATTATTACGGTAAATTTCTGCAGCTCCCACCATGGAGTCTGTAGTATTGAGTGCAGAGCGGCAGAGATTTGGAGAGAGCGGCGGTAGTTTACAAGAGGTTTTTCTGTGCTTTTTCATTTTTTGTGTGTGTGTGTTTTTGTGATTTTGTGCTTTTCTTCTCTTTCAACTGTTATTACACATTAATACACATACAGTAACGTTGAACAACTGCCAGATATCGAAAGCTGAACTCATCCTGGTAAAACGGGGCAAAAGCACTTACTCCTGGGACATTTTCTGATATTTTTTATGTCAAAGGAACACAAAAAAAACAGGCGGGATTTTGATGCATGGAAATAATAGGGCTAAAAGGGTTAAAAAGTGATAAAAGTGACAATTTTACAAGTCCTCCACTCTACTGTAGTTTTTAGTGCGAATAAATTGTTCTGTGCACCATTGGGTTTATGTCCACTGCCCTTTGTTATTTGTGATAATGCTCTATTTAAAACCAAACTCCCCGCTTCAGACAGATAAACTAGGCACAGTTGAGAAATGTTTGCAATAAAATTAATACATTATTCACCTAAAAAAGTTTCTTTCTTATGAACAATTCCCCAAACCTTTCCACAGGCATCACTAGTGCTTCGTATTCTGGTAAAAAGGTGTGGAGTTTGACTTTCAGACCAAAACACCAAACAACATACCTAATCAAAGTTACATTATGAATCAAAGTCATCAAGTAGAATATGGAGAGGGCTATTGTGAAAAATACATAAGGGGAGGAATTATGAAGAGCAGAGCAGGAAACCCCAGCGTCAGGGCTGTAAATGTTTTACGGTGAATGGGAGCGCTCCGGGCAGAGCGCCCAGCCCTGGCACCCAGGAACAAGTGGACTCTTTCTGCACAAATAACCCCACTCACTGATATAGTACCACCTCAGAGCAACGGGCTTTTATTTCATCATCAGCTTTTTCCTTCTTGCCGTCAACTCAAATACTTTACCCAGAATCCCAATAAATGTGAAACCGTTCCTGCATTGTACGGCCTTACTTTTTCTCCTACAGTGACTCTCAAACTTTTAACACCTCAGAACATATTTGCCATTAGAAGTAACAAAAAGTAAAAAGAAGTAACCATGACTAAATTGTGGAAACTAGGGGAAAATCAGGACTAAATGAGTTGTGATTAAAACTGGATTTAACCAGCTCAAATAGCCTGAAGAGGTTTCCGATGTCATCCATGCATGTTTCAGTAATTAAGCGATCTCTCCTGGGCCCTATTTGAAACCTGATCAAGGTTTTCTGGCTTCCGATATGATTTTTTTAAGGAGTGCTCTTTCTAATACTGATCCAATACCGATCTGATACCTTTTTATAGCTCTGGTAGCGCCGTTTCTGTAATGTAGTGTTATGAGGTTAGCTCCAAAAAGTCCATTAGACGACGAAAGCCTTCCCTACCTCACCTCATCTCCACCAGTGTTTGCTGCTGTGGCTTTGCCGTCTTGCGCTTGTAAATCTCAAACTCGTCCGAATGATTCTTTTGTAAGTAACGAATCAAATTGGTAGTGTTAAAGTGAGCTGTTTTGCTGTTTTGTTGTAGTGAAATGTCCCACACAGCGACATGGCGATGTTGTCATTTACGGCCGCTGTAAAGCCCGTCGATGCTGCAAAAACACGTGAAACTGGATTGATCCGATCATGTGACTGAATCCAATACTGTCCGATACTCATAAAAGAGCCGGATTGGGAGTCAATATCGATACTGAATATTGGATTGGGACATCCCTACTGTTAGCTGTAAGATTCTGTCCAGTGCTCAATCCACAGGCCTACGACATCCATGCTTCTACACAGTTCTTCATAAATTTACAAAATCAAGATACAAAACTGTACACAACAACTTCACAAACCTGATACGATGTGCGGTAGTTACATTAGTGAGATGACTGTGTTTAGATAGCGTTCTGAAGGGGAGGTGACTTAGCACAGTGAGCAAAGGAAGGCGACTCAGAGCATCAAAAACAAAAGCGAAACTTATAAAACATGTTAAGTTGTTTTCGGCAAATATTGCATTTTCAAAACAATAAAAAGTGACATGTTGACCTGAAAATGTTATGTGTTAGCCGTTAATACCCCACGGAAGTAAAATATCCGCTCTTTAAATAAGTAGAAACCAGGTCTATCCAAAAAGACAACTACGCACGAATACAGTTAACACTAATTGAAGCAAAGTGCACTTGAGATCCAGTCATATAAAACTTACAAACTCCGCATGGATTTTTCAATTCTATTACTTTAACAGTTACAAGAAACTCATTTTAGCACAATCCAATATAATGACTTCCACAAATTGTTTACAGTTTTAATCTGGAGGCAAAATAATTGAATTTGCTGCATCTTTTCTGACCTTTTTAATAGAAAACTCCATTATCTGGTGTAATGACATTTTAGTTGCTGTTTTACAAGAGTTAGCCGTGAACTCGGAGTGTAATTTACATCAAATCAGAGCATCATTACGTGGTTTGTGTTTTCTCATAAAGTGTGTAACAGTGTCTTACCTGGAGACAGGGCTTGTGTCTAAATGAGCCGGTCGATACGCAGACTGGCCCGAGGCGGAGAGCAGCTGCCTAAGTCTGGATAATAGACATGCCAGCGTCCGTCTGTGCGCTCATAAATGTGCTCGCCTGGATTTACATGCATGACTCAGCACAAAATAATGATTGCTAATGTTAATGGTGATGAAACAGTAAATGGAGCGCCCTGATTTTAAAGGCAGGCTCCTGAGTCAAATAACTACTGTAATCCTGATTTCAAAGTCAAATTGCTGCGTAGTCACAGAAGTGTTAGCCTAAATTACACATTTAAACTAGGCTGACCAGATTTTCAAATAAAAGAACTGGGTCATCTCAGGTGCTTTGGTGCTTGGCAATAATAAAACTGTGAAACAAGTGCATAATTAAGGAAAATTGTTATGCAGAGGCAACATTTGAGTCAGCATAGTCACATTTTCTTGATGTTTTGGTCGTTTTTAATGCAGATTTTTGTATTTTACCTCAACAAATGACAACATATGCCTCTTTTTACTGTTGGCAGGGATCAGATTGGTCAAAAACAGGGACACTTGGGATATTTCTTGTATAAAACTGGGACAAATCAGTGGTTTTGGATAAATCTGCTGGGACAGAGGACACAGAGCTCAAAACTAGGACTGTCCCGTATAAACCATGTAACTTTTAGTGCCTAGTGCCACATCAACTGCATGAAACATGAAGTGAAAACTATACTCCATGGAGACAGATGAGTTTTATGCCATACTGTGGAATATTATAGCTGAAGGAACAACATTTCCATGGCGACAAGCATGAGGAGACACAATAAAACGTGCTTTTATTGTAGTGTATTTTGTGGTTACAAAGTTACATGATGCAGCTTTAAGGTTGAGTGCAGGGACCTATGCTAGACCAGCTTCTTAAAGGTTCATTGTGTGACTTTTCTGGTGGAGGGTTCGTCAAATGCTTTTCTCCATGGAGATGTTATTGCTTTATCTGGAATGCTTCACAGTGTGGCATTAAACATTTCTATTTTAATGGAGACCAAACCAGACCAAGTTCCAGGTCAGATCTGTGGAGAGGCGACCCCGCTCACAGTAAGAAGCCTGTTTTTCTAGGTATTTTTGACATATAAAACCCCCTGGAATTGAACAAATGTCATACTGTGGAACATTCCAGGCAGAGCAATCATCCATACACTGCAACAAAGCTTGTCCAAAATTGAAGATATAAACACTTAAATCTATGAGAAAATGACTTAAAAGTAGTGAATTCATCTGTCCATGCAGCAAGATCATTTTACTTGACAAGTTATCTTAAAATAAACTAGCCTGATGCATTAGACGGTTTCACTTTGTGGAAACTGTCTGACCTCACAGGATTAAGGTTTGTTCACTCGACGGTAGGCGGGTACTTTTTTTTACTTAACCAGTCGCTGCTCTTTGGTCGTGTGCACATGGCGTATGCAGTCTGCTATTGCAACTCTGGTTGGTTCTGGCCAACACACTGCTTTGCTGATTGGCCCATGCGCCAACTACAACTTGCCATTTTTTTGCGAACTGTATTGTGCACTGTGATCCCTGACCTAGTCGATGGAGAGAAATGAAAGTGAATGGAGGCACTAGGCGGCGCCAGCCTGGCTAAAAAATAAACTACTTCTAGACTAGAATTAAGCAGTCTCAGAGCTCGTAAGTAGATAATAAATCTGAAAACAAGATGAATAACCTGATAGACATTTGAAAATCTTGGCCAGATCAGAGAAATTGGCAGGTGATGGACCCTCCACCAGAAAAAAAAATACACAGTGCACCTTTAGTTATGTGCTTGCACCTTAAAACATATCTGGACTAAGTGATTTTAAGTAATTTTAGGTGAGCTGATACTGTTTTGTGAGATCTGTGAGGTAAAAGTCCATGCAACTTCTTCAGAGGTTTGTCAAAGATTCTGGTCCCCTGATAATTTAAATGTATTTTTGCTTCACTCCTGATGCCAGCAGAAGGCCTCATAGACATAGAGCTGTAATAAATGTTAGAGAGCTGATTTAGATATCTGAAAACTCAGAAAACACAGCTCCTCCCAGTTTGGCCAACATCTATCTTCTCTTTTCATCATGTCTGTGCTTTAGAAGTCCTAATGACCCAGTATCATTTGAGACTGAACTCTTATTTAATCACTATAATCTGGAACAGTAATACTTTTATCAAATTAGCAACAGTAACTAAACTGAATTAGAAAGTGGATTGGTTACACGGAGACAATTCAGCTGTACAAAAAATATTTTAGTAATTCTGAGGCTGCACGACCTTTCTTCCACGGCCAAGGCACGGAGCGAGAGGCAGCTCCATGAAACGAGGCGAGATTAGAAAGGCCAGCCCCTATCTGTGTTCACTTATCTCTGCTCAGTCCAATCCACTCTCTCGCAGACCTGCTCCTCTGCTTTATTTGGAATGACTTAGCCTTCTGCCTGCAAACGTGCTCCAATGTGCTCCCGTACTTTTTCAAGCCCAATGGTACATTTCACCAGTCGTGGAGGAAGTGCATTCTGTTAATTAAGTAAAAGTGCAGATACAATGGCATGAAGTTACTCAAGTAAAAGTAGCACATGAAAAAATCGAATTAATGTTTATCTGTTTCTTTCATATGTATTTGTTTGTCTTGATCTTTGTGAAGTGTCTTTGAGTGTCATGAAAAGTGCTATACTAATGTTATGTATTATTATTATTATTATTAATTAAGTAAATGCATTAAAGTACCTGTTTAAAAATTTACTTAAAGAGTTAAAAGTCAAACTATTTTGCACAGATTTTTAGAATAATTAAAGGATGAAATGTATTGATTTTGAAAAAGAATTTTGTTGATTTTAAGTGATTCAATTGGCTTCTTATATTTTCTAACCGTTTTTGTGTTTTTGTGTATAGTGTTGCCCAAAGTTTATTGAGTATTGAGTATGTCACAGAGTTAATATACAGTACATAATACCTTACACGTGTACATGTACATGTAGACATGATATCATTTCCTTTCATATATAAACATAACTCAAAGGGTCATGGGAAGAAGTGTTAACTTTTTGAATCCCACCCCTTACATGTACTTAAGCATTATTATTACATCCGGTTTCCTCTGAACCATCTTCATCACATTTATCTGGTTTTACATCCTGTACAACTTGGATTTACAGTGTTTACAGATAAAGCCATTTACAGTAATTTACTCTACTAACCATTACATCATTGCATCACTACAACGACTCAGAATATTACATTTGTATAATTTTTTAAACTGCTTCATGTTTGAACAGTGTTTAAGTTCATCACTCAGGCTGTTCCACATTTTCACCCCACAGACCGAAATACAAAAACTCTTCCTTGTGCCAGTGCTAGAGCAGGTTTATATGTTGCTGTCCCTCTTAGGTTGTACCCCACTTCTCTTTCTATGAATAAGTTTTGAATATTTACAGGTAATTGAGGATTTCTTGCTTTAAACATAATAAGTGCTGACAAATATTCTACTAAATCGGGAAATTTTAAGAGTTTTGATTCTAAAAATAAGCTGTTTGTGTGCTCCCTGGACCCCACATTGTGTATAATCCTAATAGCACGTTTTTGTAAAATTAATGGATGTATATTGTTTTTATAATTATTTCCTCAAACTTCTGCACAGTAGCTCAAGTACGGGTAAATGAGTGAATAGTACAGTTGCTGGAGAGACATTTTATCTCGCGCTTGTCGTGCTTTTGCCAATACTGCAATGCTCCTCGATAATTTGGATTGGATTTAATGTGTGGTTTCCAGTTTAGTTTTTCATCAATTATTACCCCTAGAAATTTACTTTGCTGAACTCTCTCAATATTTATCCCTTCTATCAGGACATTTATCTGTGTGTCAACCTTCCTGTTTCAGATCAGAATCAGAATCAGAATCAGAATTACTTTTATTCATCCCCGAGGGGAAATTTTCTTTGTTACAGATGCAACCGACCAAGTAGTTAGAATAAAGTTTCAAAAATAAAATAAGATAAATACAATAAGATAAAAGATAAAAGATAGATTCTGTTTCCAAATAGAATTAAAGTTAGGACAGAAACTCAAATGAATTGTACTAAAAAATAGTACAGCAGCATAGACTTTTTACTTTTCCATCTCGATCTAAAATGTAGTGGAGCAGTAGTAGTCGTACAGATACCTGCTCTCAAATGTAGTGAAGTAAAAGTAAAAAGTATTGCATGTAAAATTTGCTTAAGTAAAGTGCAGATACCTAAAATTTGTCCTTAAGTGTTGTACTTTTGCACTTTGTTACTTCCACTACTGTTTTCACATCATTTCTATGGGAGGATTTTGTGACATTGTTAAATATATTTAGAGATCCTTCGATATTTAGCTAGATAGATACTTTATTAAACCCAAAAGTGGAAATCCAGGACAGAGCACATGTACTACACAGACTTTATGTACAGACACTAATAATTCTCTGCGGGTGTGAAGCTAACTGAAAGCACTACTCTGTTAAAAGCTCTGTTACTCGACTTTAATCTGATCTTTACACAGTTTTCTTTACACAATTTGACCAGAAGGAGCTGACATGTTTAAGCTCTGTTGCTCTTCCAACCAAGTCTCGCACACTTAAAATTGCAGTCACAAAGCGAGCGAGCATCAGCCCACAGTTTTGCAGAAAGTCACTCTAAAATTTTAGTTGCAAACACGGACCATGAAGACTCGTGTTCATGACAGGCTCCTGGAAATGATTTTTGTATTTTTTCAGACAATTTTATAGACACATGTAGAACACCCCCAACGTGATGTCACTGCAAAGTATCTATAAGACTCTCACCTTGTCCTTCTTTTGTTACTAAGAAAACCCTCTGAAGTTCTCTGTTTTCCTCTGTTCTACTTATACGGTTTCCTCTGTATAATTGTACGGTTTACGTATAATTATTGCTATTTCAAATACTTTAAACCAGCCATACAGTATGATGCTATTTTCCGATCAACATTATAATACCGTTTCCTAACCAGAAACATGCCTGAAGTTGTGTTTTATTTCATTCACACATGTTTACCACACAAATCTTGCATATTTAAGCTGAGTTTATCTCCTAAACAGAAAATGCACCTTCACTAGAACCAATGGGATGATTTCAGCTCTGGAATTGCCCATCTCTACAGGGCATTTTGAGCTTTGGAGGTGTAGACAGACTAATAATAAAGTCAAGTTTCTTTATTTAAAAGGGTTACTCAGGCAAGTGTGAATGGAACAAAACACAACTCCTGGTTTGTTTTTGAGGAAGTAACAATGTTCTAACCTGACCTAAAGCTCACAAGAGTCAATTCTGCTTAATACCAGACCTATAATACTAAAATGTATAAGCCACACCACGTTGTACCCAATCAAAACATGTTTACTTCCCCTTTCAGTGCTACAAAATGTTCCCTTTGCTAAATCCCCTTATCTCCTGTCTAGGTGATCCACTGCCACGCTCCAAACCTTATTTTATAGCTCCTATTGTCTTTTCATTTATCTCCTTTGCTCTGTCACCCTTTCTTACCTTTCTCCAGAGGTCGGTAGTGTTCAGTTACATTTACTTGAGTAACTTTTTGAGGAAATCATAGTTTTCAGATTAAGTTTTGCATACTTTTACTCCTAATATTTTTTTGGAAGTAACAGAACTGTTGCTTGACTAAAAGTTTCACTCTTCCCACTGTGGTTAAATCTACAAGTGGCACAAGTTTGATGTTGGCAATATTAAACTATGTGAATGTCTGTCCTTTGAAAATGCTGGATTTTTAATGTTTTGTCTTAAAATTATAAATGTTGTAGATGTTCAGTTACTTTTAAAGGTGTTTTTTTGGTGGAGGGTCCGTTAAATACTTTTCTTCATGGAGATGTTATTGGTTTGTCTGGAATGTTCCACAGTATGGTATTAAACTTTTCTGTCTTCACAGAGACTAGACCAGATTAAGTTACAGGTCAAATCTGTGGAGAAGCAGCGCTGCTCACAGTCAGAATGCCTGTTTTTTCAGGTATTTTTGAGCTATAAAATCACCTGTAATTGAATAAATGTAACAGAGCTGTTTAATGTCATACTGTGGAACATTACAGGCAGAACAATGACAAGCAGGTGATGGACCTCCAACCAAAAAATTACATTGTGCATCTTTAAGTTAATCTTACTTGAGTAGTCATTTGCCTAAATACTTTTGCGATAACTACTAATTATTTTGAAGTGGCTTGAGTCCAATTTTTTGCTGCTCTACACACCACTGACATACCCCCGACCAAAAAGTTACATCGTGCATCTGTAAATTAATCGTTTTTGGACTTCCTTTGTGCTTCAACTTTATTATTTGCCTGTCTCCTCCTTTTATGAGACTTCCTCCATCAAACTTTCTCGCCCACTCCTCCTCTGTCCATTCTGATTCTGTTCCCGGCCGCTGTCTTGTCCACTCATTCACACGTTAGAGCTGTTTCTTCCCTTAATGTGGCTCATTTGCCCTGTCACTCCATCCACTCCAGCTTCACAGATCTCCCCTCAGGCTAGCATTTTCCATCCCATAATAATCCTCCTCACCGGGCCCGCTCATGATTGCTGATTCCCTGCCGCAGGTGGAGACGTGACCATCACTTTTCCGAGGTCACGATGCACTGGTAGGTTTGAGTTATCCATATCATTGAGGGAAACGGAAACTAAAAACTCAAGAATTCATGTTTTTTGAGGAATTCGTGGTTTTTTAAGGTATAAAAGACCTATAATTGAACAAATGCAAGGGAGACATGTTTAAGGCCCTACTGTGGAGTATTCCAGGCAAGTAAATAACATCTCCATGGAGACAAGCAAGTGAAGAAGTTAAATAGTGGACCTTAAAGTCTGTGAATATGACTTGCAATGCAGAATTTTCCTGAAAGATTTGACTCTAGTTTGCTTTTAACCGCAAACATGCACCAAGAAATATTTAAGGAATATTTGTTATCTCAGTATCTGCAGAAATTCAAACATTACTTTTGATACGACTTCAAAATTTTACTCACCGGAATTTTCACCATGTACTTTTTGATTTATTTTGGATGATTTTTAACGCTGGATAGGACAGTCAAAGTGATGTTTCCCATGGGATGTCAACTCAACTGGAAACAAAAATCTAAAAAAACTAAAAGCTTGAATTTTGGCTTTAAAGATGCACTATGTATCTTTTCTGGAGGGTCTGCCATCTGCTTGTCTCCATGGAGATGTTATTGTTTTGCCTGGAATGTTCCACAGTAATTAAAAGTAATTAATCGATTGCAAATTCAGGAAAAAAAAAAAACTCTGTAAATATTCTTCGCTACCTTTTGGTCCTGACTTGGCCAAAAATGAACAAATTTACATAGACGATAACACTGAAACTAATTTATGACACAATAATCCAAGAGCAGATTTAAACCACAAAAACTATTCTAAATTTACAATATTGTAAAAAATCATGAGCAGGAATAAATAAACAGCAGAATGAGACACTTTTGTACTTAGTTTGCCTCATATACAGTAAGTTATCAATATTATTCACACTTACATCTTAAACCAGGAAGATGTTTGGAAAGATGCTACTACAACTTCAGGCGGGTGGTACTTTCAGTCTTATTGGTCTATTCGCAGTAGTTGCACCTATTACTACTGCAAATAGCCTGGAAGTACCGCCCGCCGGAAGTTGTAACTGCATCTTTCTTGCGTCTTCCTGGTTTGTGACGTCACATGAATAGAGCTTATTCAACCTTCTGCGTCTTAAATCTTATCATATAGCTCAAAAATAACCAAAAAATTCCTTGTAGTGCAAAGAAAATATATGAAAGATAAATGCGTATATATAAATCAATATAGTAATTATGGTGACAGGAATAATCTTGGCTAGGCTTGCACCCTTCACTGTCTCTTAAAAACTGGGCACTCCCAAAAAATCCTTGTATCTGAACAATAAAAATTTGCTTATTTTGTACTATAATGAAACAGTTGTGGTGTATGGCAGTCACTGAAGACATAGAATTGGACCAAAGTTAGTCACAACTGCTGATTTTTTTATTGAACAGCTTTGCCAGACCTTCAAACCTCCATATTTTCACTGTGCTCCTGCTCTACAGTGATTGCATGTGCTGTGCAGATAAAAACAGACTTTAAACAAGAGGAACAGAGCTACAGAAGAACAAGAAGAAAACAGAGAAACTAAGTCAACCTTTGTGCCAAAACACCACTGAGTATCTTGCTGTTACTGTAAATAAGTGGTAAAGAAACAGAAGCGTGAGTCTAAGTGCACTACTACTGTGAAGGGCTGAACTTTTACAGCATTATAGGCCTATTTGCATCCCATTCTTCCATTGCATTTAGAGCTGAATGTTTCTTGACATTTCATTCTACCAGTGTAAGTTTTTCATTGATTTTGTTTCGTAGTAGTGTGCACAAGAGCCAAAATCTGCTTGACCATATTAGAGATGTTATTTGTTACAACTAGAGCTGTGCCAAAAATCGAAAGATCAATAGTTCGTGATATAAACTTTGGTCGATCTCGAGGTTAAGGCAAGCGCGGTTTAATTGACAGGTCTATAGAAAATCGTGCGGCAGGAAGAGCACGTGGGACTGAAGAGGAGTCACAGCTATCTTGTTTAGATAAAAGAGTCAGGGCTACAGCACAGCATCTCTTTGTGTCTCCTCACGTATCCACAAATGACATCTTAATGGTCCCATGTTATGTAAAAGTGACTCTTGTGAGCTTATAATGCTTACAAAGGTTATAATGTTGTTACCTCATCAAAACATACCTGGAGTTGTGTTTTGTTTCATTCACACATGGTTGAGTAATCCTACATGATTAAAGTGTCTACATCTCCAAAGCTCAAAATACTCTGTTCCACCTTGTCATGAAGCGGTAGTTTTGAAATTAGCAGCTACATTTGACCCTTTTGTTTAGAAGAGATTGGCAATTCCAGGGCTGAAATCATCCAAATGATTCTAGGGAAGGTGTATGGAGTTTAAAAACACACTGGAGCGTCCTGTATCACCACATGAAATCACAGAGTGTTTTCTGTTTGAGTGCAGAACTCTGCCTGTGCCCATCCATCCATTTTCTTCTGCCAGGTAGCGGGGGCAGCAGTCTAAGCAGGGACTCCCAGACTTCCTCTAGCTCCTCCTTCCAGTGTGTCCTGGGTCTTCCTCTGGGCCTCCTCGCAGTGGGACATGCCCGGAACACCTCTCCAGGGAGGCGTCCAGGAGGCATCCGGAACAGATTCCTGAGCCACCTCTGCTGGCTCCTCTCGACGTGGAGAAGCAGCAGCTATACTCCGAGCTCCTCCTGTGTGACCAAGCTCCTCACACGTAGTTAATATGATTAACTTAGGTTCAGGACCACACCTCAACCGCCCTTGCATCCTCTCCAGCGAATCACAGCTCACTTCTACCACAT
Organism: Odontamblyopus lacepedii; assembly: GCA_034769755.1. Taxonomy (NCBI): domain Eukaryota; kingdom Metazoa; phylum Chordata; class Actinopteri; order Gobiiformes; family Gobiidae; genus Odontamblyopus; species Odontamblyopus lacepedii. The sequence goes on from CM068357.1 coordinate 13,651,523, forward strand.
TTCAATTTCACAGAAGCCTATTTGTAGCAGCCTATCCCGGAAACCCAGTTTGTTCCGAATAACTCGACCCCACCCTCCCAATCCTTATCTGTTCACTTCAAACATAAGACGCCTACGAGGGGGGTCCCGTTCCTGCTGGGCCATGTGAATATTGAGACTGAACCCCCACCCTGAGTTTCAACCCAGCCGACCTGCCTTGTCTCCATATCATAAAGGCTTTTTGCTTCGCACATGTGTTTTTGGCGTGGTTCTTGCTAGTTAACCTATCTCTAAGGGAGCGCCTCTGTGGAGGAAGCTCATTTCTACGCCTCATATCCACAGTCTCGTCCTTTCAGTCATTACCCAGAGCTCATGACCATAAAATAAGCAGTGTTTGTGTGTTAAATGTGTCAGTGAAACAAAACACAACTCCAGGTATGTTTTTGAGGCGGTAATAATATTATAACATGGCTTAAAACTCACAAGAGGTAATTTTGTGCAATATAGGACCTTTAAACCTGAGCTACTGGATTATATAACTCAAGAATCTCAAACCCTTTATTTTTTTCCCTCATAAGCAGCCATATTTGTTTTGATAAAGACCATGCCTGTCCTTGATTGGCCAATCCATCTGCCACTCACACACATCTGAATTCAGGGAAATGCACTGGCCAGACTCACATCTTCATAAAGTATTGGAGAAGAGTGTATTTTGGATGGGAGGCAAACTTTCAACAGCTTAGTCAACAGATTCAGAATTGGCCCGAATCGTAGCATCCTCAGATATTCAAGTCTCATTCAGGCAGGGCTGTTCTGAATTCAAAACAGAAAAGCAAATTAGTTTCAGTGGAGTACCCTCAGCTCTTACTGTTTTGATAAAACTCTTCACCTGAAGTAGTAAAATATTGTACTCAAGTAAAAATCTGTCCTTTCTGTACTTTACTTAAGTACATTTTAAAGCGGATACTCTTACTTTTACTTCACATTAGAGCAGGTATCTGTACTTTCTACTCCACTGCATTTTTGAACAGGATTGAAAATAAACGTGCTTTTATTATAGAGACCTGCTGAAAAGGCTGAGAGTTTATTTCTAACACATTTGTAATTTGAGCAAACAAAAATATACAAATAAAAACAAGAAAAAAAAACTTGATTCAATTATTTCTAGTGATCAAAATTCAGCACAAGTCTGTATGAAAATAACTACATTTGAATCCTTATAATACCTCTAAATCTGCATGAATACTTTTCCATTTTTAGACAGGTATACTTTTACTTAAAGTTGCACTAAATAACTTTTTGGTTTAGGGTCCGTAACCTGCTCGTTTCTATGGATATGTCATTGTTCTGCCTGGAATGTTCCACAGTGTGACATTAAAACAGCTCTACCTTACATTTATTCAATTACAGGTGGAGTTATAGCTCAAAAATACCTTGAAAAACAGTTACTCTCACTGTGAGTGGGGTTGCCTCTCCACAGATCTGGCCTGGTCTGGTTTGATCTCCATGAAGATAGAAATGTTTGATACCAAACTGTGAACAAAGCAATAGCATTTCTATGGAAAAAAGCATTTACACAATACACCTTTAAGTAACAAAATTGAGTACTTCTTCTACCGATGCTCCTGAATAAATATCTACTGATCCCTGGCGTCGCTTCCACTATTCTGAATTTAAAATCACTTAGCATGCCTACCCACTGCTGCGTTACATAAAAGCACAGATGCTGCATTGTCGTTCCACCATCATTGGCTGCCGAACACAACAAAAAGCCCACGTCTAAGGGAAAAGATAATCATTAGGAATAAATTAAAGAAAAGCAGTAATTATCTATAATTCATCTGCGCAAACTGTCACTGTTTAATATGTATTGATATTTGGAGAAGAAAGGAGCAGCCTTTTATAGCAGTGCCATATGGACGGGGATTGTTGCTAATGTTGTTTAGCAGCCGCTGCGTCAATCTGTCTGCTACTGTCAATAAACACGCCACATTTCCTGCTCCGGGTGCTCAGGAGGCTGTCCTTGTTTGCCTTGTGCTCTCGTGTCTTTTATGATTAAACTGGAGCAAGCTTTGAGGTTGAGGTTGTGCAAAGACCTTACCTAATTTGTTTGTTCACATTCTTCTGTCACAGGGTTATGACATCCTGCACATCCCTGTATTCTTGAGGGGTTATTGAGGTCACAACGAAGAATCACTATGATCTAAAAAAATAAAATATAACATCACACATTTTTATTGCCTGACAGATCCAGGTAAATGGTCACATTTTTATATATTGCTTTTCTACCTTCATACATCAGTGTCCGCAGACACTGGGGGTGATATAGGAAGCTGTGGGTCAGTGGTTCTAACTCTGCACTGCAGTTAATGTCAAGAGTGGGATTTGAATCGCCAACTTGTGGATGAGTGGACACCCCACCAAGTTAAATCTTCTTTGAAATGGAAGTTCATACTTTATAACTCAACATAATGAACCAAAGTTAAAGTTACCTTCCCTTTCTGTTTAAATGTTTTCACGTGGACAGTAGCTCAGCTGATAGATTGTCAGAGCGGTCAGATTCACTGTGTGATTCCAGCTCCTACAGCTGAATGCTGTTGATGTGTCCTTGGGCAAGACACTCAACCCACCTGGATATACGGTTTGAGAGCCTTGAAGGTGGAAAAGCGCTACATAAAAATGTGACCTGCCGCTCTCGTCTCTCTCCAGGTGTTGTGTCCTGTCTCAGTTGCCCTGCCTGTCGCCCAACCTGCCAATCACCACAGGGGAGTATAAAGCAGCGCTCTGTGAGTGCTCGCTCTCCTCCTGCTCCACTCCACTCTGGTCCATGCTGCCACACCACCAGGACTATCATTACCACTGTGCTTTTATAATAAATACCCACTCGAGGGGTTAAAAACGTCGCCGTTGCTGGGGCTGTAACATACGTCAATGCTTTGCTTGTAACGGGGAACAAAGTTTAAGAGGTGAAATTATTCACTGACTTCACCACACAGGATCACCAAGATAAAAAAAACAAACAAAACATATATATCATAGATTGCTAGTAATTGCTTAACACCCCCTTTATGCTAACACATAGCTCTGGCTTTGTTCTCTGTCCCATCATCTTCTCATTCGCCACTAAGCAATTATCACACAAGAGACTGGATGACCCTGACCATATGCTCCAAACTTTTATGGATGCCTCCGAAACACTGTTCCGCTGCGACAAATACACAAATGGACCATAATACCATCGGTATGCTAGCAACCCACCCACAAATACACACCCCATATTACAAATCACCCAGTCTGACGCGAGGAGAGGGGCCCAAAAGGCGTCTTGACTGTGTAATTTGAACTGAATAGATCTGGCCTGGTTGGTATAATAGCCACAATCCAGCTGTGGGCTTTTTCATTTCAGTATCAAAGTGGATGTAATGAGCACTGAATGACACTGGGGAAGGACACAATAGCCCCAGATATTGCTTCTAATTAATGTACCCCATGTTGAAACGGCGAATTAGATCTTTTCTGAGCTCTGCAATAGACATAATTAAGTCAATTCACACACTCGCCCATTGCTGCCCTTTCTACCCTTGGCTTTGGCCTTGTTTTGTTCCGTGTCTTTCTTTCATTCGTCCGCTGTCATCTTTGTTTATTTATATGCCAAAAAGAACTTTAATATTCTCCTCATTTCTTCTTCTTCTCTGCCGTCGGTAAATCTCGACAGCCCTGTCACGCTGGGGCCAGACAAACTTTTGAAAACTCTTTAAAAGTGCGCAATGTTGACGAGCCAGCAGGATTAACTGGGCACAGTCTATTCTTTCACCTTTTGTGCCTGCTAAGCTGCAACAGTCTGCATTAATATTCTAGTGTTTCAATATTTAAATGCACATAGAGAGGTCTGCAGTGTGGATGTATATAGGAAATGGCGGCGAGATATTTGATATTCTGATACTGGAGATTAGTGATTCTCAATAGGTACGATAAGTAAGGAATAATTTTAATATCATTTAATATCAGGCACTTTTATGATACATTGATATATTATTTTAAATGGCCTATAATGTTGTTTCCTCATCACAAACATACCTGGTGTTGTGTTTTCTTTCATTCACACATGTTTAACACAGCAATTTTGCATATTTAAACAGTTTAGGTGTTCTTCTCTCTATGTTTCACCTTGTGATGTCATGTGGTAATACAGGAAGTGGTCCATTGCGTTTTTAAAGTCCACACACCTTCACTAGAATCATTTGGGTCATTTCAGACCTGGAATTACCACTTGGTACTGATCTAAAGGTAGAAAGTAGCTGTTAACTTGAAAACTACCGCTACAGTGGAAAAAAACAATATCTAGGTAAGCAAAAATGACTTAAATTAAGAACATTTTGTTTTATTTGAGTGGATTCAACTTGACAAGTAAAATGATCTGCTAGTGGAATAAGTGTTTTTTCTTAATTCAAGCAACATTCAATTTGTTTCTTATTTTAAGTGCAAAAAGTTGTTGCTTGTCTTATTTTAAGTGTAGCAAGATGTATTTTGATATTTTAAGTACAAAAAGTCTTATTCCACTGGCAGATCATTTTACTTGTCAAGTGAAATTTACTCAATAACAGACAGAACATAACTTAAAGCTCACAAGAATCCATGTTGTTTGCAATATATCACGTTAATGTGTACACAAATGTCTTATACACCCAGAATCAGACCCTCTTCCTACTATGGTTAATTTAAAGAGAGCCCATGTGAGCCTTCCTGTCATTCTGGGTGGGACAAGGCAGTAAAAACACAAATATAAATCCATATGAGTCTATCATTTAGAAACATTCATAGAAACAGACAAATGCAGCAGCTTTGACAACAGTGAAATCATCCTGGCTGATCAGCTAAGTGAGTGCATCTTCATCTTTAAGGCTCTTGAGGGATTTTCTAGGACTGTAAAACTCAGAACATTAAAAGTGGTTTTGTTGAAACATTCACTCCTTAGTCACACTGATGGGCCATTCCAGTAACTGCCCCTGGACTGCCATTCTGTATTTATACTGCCGCTCTAACCATCACTGACATTATGTACTTTTGCACAAGCCTGGTGGGTGAAGTAGAGATACCAGAATCACGAGCTTTGACACATTTTACAAAGACGTGTGGACGATCTGAGTTGGGTGTGATTGACAGGCGGATAAACCAATAAACCAAGCTGCAGGTTCCACTCATGTCAAAACAAACAACAGTTAGCTCCACATTATTATTTTTTTTTTTACCTTTATTTACCCAGGAAAGTCCCATTGAGATTACTAATCTCTTTTTCAAGGGAGTCCTGCCATGCACACATCACTTTCATACTAGGCAATGTGGGTGATGTGCCTTGCCTAAGGACACAACTACAGTTTTTGCCACTGGCGCCCCCCTGTGGCACCTTGAATTCCCAGTGGTCTCCCATCCAAGTTCTAACCAGGCCCGGCCCTGCTTAGCTTCTGAGATCTGACAGGATCAGGCTTTGACAAGCCAGTATGACCAAATTTTTAGTCCCTCCTTGTATGATTCTCATTCAATAAGATCTCTGACCCAGAGTCCTAAACTGGTCGTGGGTGCCCAACGGGCAGGTAGTGATTACACACGGGTGGGTCAGGGGAATCAATGCACGTGGTGTGTTCTCAATCCTGCATCCAGTGCTGCTAGTGAGAGACTTTTCTTCTGCTGGATTTGTGATCCAAGAACACAGAACACTGAAACCTGGGACTGATATGGTTCCTGCACAGTGACCTTGGTTAGATAAAATTAAAGCTTTTATTTTGTGTTAAACTGACATTGGTTGTTTTTTCATTGCTTGTTTCGTTGTTCGCTGTTTAGGGCTCAGGTAGAGCAAAATGTTTAGCCCACAAGTTTAACCTACCAGTGATTGAGTGTATCATGCATTACTAATTTAAGGCTTAGTGGTCCCTATTATTGCTGTTTGTTCGTCGTCGTTCATTGAGAAGGGCATTGAAAAAAATAAAGTGCGCCAGTAAGAATGCTTCTAATTTGTATTTAATTTATCAGGGGCATGGGCGGGTAATGGGTGGATTGTTAGTGGGTCCGGGAGGGTGCAGATTTAACTTTGATATAATTACGGGTTTATGGGCGGGTGCGGGCCTCCAAAAATGGACCTGTGCAGGACTTTGCTCTGACCCTGTTACTTCCTTTTGTTTCTCATCTGACAAACTTTCTAAATGTGTTGGTAATATCATTCAGTCTCTTTTTTCACAAATTGCTGCTTTTACAAAAAATAAGCATGGAGTAAAAGGCTGAGAACCAGAAAAGGCCATTACCAGGTACAAGGCCTTTAACATTAGTGCCTTAGAATCTCTAGTCTAAAGAGTATAAATGTCTGGATGCTGCACACTCGTACTTTTAGCAGTAATAAAAGTGTACACCAGATTACATCAGCTCATCTCAAGTTAGTTGAATTTTATTGGTGCATGCTCTCTCTCACTCTCTGAAGAATTGAAGCTGTGTAATAAAGCCCCAATGAAAATCAATACAGTCCTGTATATATCAAACAATGGTGTGATATATAATGCATGATCCCCTTGCGTGTGGCCCCAGGAGCCCCCCTCCCCCCGCTACATGAAACAATCAGCAGCGCCCATTTTGACGGATGGAGAAAAATGATTTAAACATAACGTGTCTATTCATTCTGTGTCCTGTAGAGGGCCCGTGATGAAAGATGGCACAGATTTACATACAAGTGAAGAAGAAAGACACAACGCTGCGACTGAGGTCACTGTACAAATTTATACAATGCTGATTTTAAAGGTGCATTGTGTAACTTTTATGATGGAGGGTCTGTCAAATGCTTGGACATGTTATTGCTTTGTCTGGAATGTTTCACAATATGGTATTAAAGTTTTCTATCTTCATGGAGACCAAACCAAACCAAGTTACTGGTTGCATCTGTGGAGAAGCATCCCCACTCATTGTCAGAACACCTGTTTTTCTAGGTATTTCTGAGCTATAAAACCACCTGTAATTGAATAAATGTAAGGTGGAGCTGTTTAATGTTATACTATGGAACATTCCAGGCAGAGCAATGACATATTTTTTTTATTAATTTATTTGCCAGGGACTGTACAAAAAACATTGCCACCAAATAGGTAACCGATGTAATGTACAGAAGGCTTCTAGTCACAGGCTAATTTGCAGCCCCCCTCTCTGGTTAGGCTTTTAAAATTGTCAATACAAGTACAACAAATACACCAAACAAAAAGGTCTTGTCTGTACAGACTGCCTTAAAGGTCCTGTATCACTCGTGGGCATATTTGGTGTCTTATTTATTTCTGTTCTATGGTGGATATTTGCGTGGTGCTTGTGTTGTTGTGTTGTCCTGTCTTTGTGTTAAAGCTTGTGACCCCCTGTCCCAAGACAAATTTCTCCCATGAGAGACAATAAAGGATCTTATCTTATCTTAAATAGAAAAACAGTGAAATTTGTCAAATACACAGTCTAAAAAACAATAAGAGGAAGGGATATGCCAGCTGAGACAAATCTGGTCACTTTACACCATGAGTCCATTTGCAGTTTAGCATTCGCACTGTTGATTGTCCTTGATCCAGAGCTTCAGCTTTGATGAGAAAAGTCTCGGGTTCGACTGAGACTTTAGCTCCAGAGGTAAAAAGTTGTACCACTGTGTTCGTTTGACTGAGAAACGCTGCGTGACCCAGAGCAGTTCTGCATCTCTTCACTCTGCAGCTCCCACTGACTCCAGCTCTGGTCCTCACTCCTTCATTTGTATATTTTTGTATTATTATTACCTGACACGTTACAGCGGGAGCAAGACCATTAAGACACTTGAATATGTTTTTTTTTATAAAAGAGAAACTGATAAAACATATCCAGAGAAACAAACGCCACCAGAAAATCCACACATTGCACCTTTAACGGGCCCATATTACGCTGTTTTCTGATCTAAGTTATGATGTTGTTTCCTTAAAAAGTTGCCGCTTTGTTTAATTTACACGTGTTTACACAACTTCTCTCACACAGAAAATGCTCTGTTCCACCTTATGATGTCATGTGGTAATATAGAAAGAGCTCCACTGTGTTTTTAAACCCCACACACTGCCACTAGAATCATTTGGATCATTTCAGCCCTGGAATTTCCAACATCTACGAAACGGAAGATTAAAGGTCGATGTTAACTTGAAAACTCCCTCTTTATGACATCACAAGGTGGAACAGGGCATTTTTAGGTTTGAAAGGGTAGGCAGACTAATAATATAGGGACACTCAAACATGTGTGAATGAAACAAAACACAACTCCGTGTTTTTGATGAGCAAACAACATTATAAGAGAGATCAGAAAATAACATAATCTGGACCCCTTATTATATTTGATTGGACGACAGTGGGTTACTAGTGCTCGGTTAATTAGTGAAATGCTACTCTTTTTTTAGGTTTATATGTTTACACAAACCTTCTGAATGTGCCACTTTTCTTCCCAGTGAAAACCCAAAGTGTGGCGGCTTATTTCCTAATTGAATAGCCAAGCTGTTGTGCTCTTTTTGAATTGGCTCCAATGTGTGACACGTTTAATCCATCCTCATTCACTTCACTCCATCATCTTTTATCCTCCTTTTAACTTAACTAAAGAGCGCCAGGCCTGCTTCTATTAGCTAAACACTCAGGCTAATACTCCTGAATACAGGCCATGTTTGCTGCAAGGCTGTGAAAGAAATCAAAATCGATGAAGTGTTCAAGAAAAGCCAAGTTAGTAATATTGGAGAATTTTGATGTGTAAATACATTTCAGATCCAGCATTGGCAAGCAAGTGATGAAATTAAATGTTAAAGGTTTAAAATATCTGACGTTCAGCAGTGCTTCAGTTTGCTCAGCTAGTTTTGAATTTATGGGCACATTTTTATACAGCGCATTTCCACCTTCGAGGCACTCAAGCGCTTTCAAGGAACCACTCACCCGTTCACGCACACATTCATACGCCAGAGTACGCAGACACCGGGGGCGAGGTGGGTTAAGTGTCTTGCCCGAGGACACAGCGACAGTGTTCATCTGTGGGACGAACGCTGTGCCAACTGAGCTATTATCACTCCCATAGTGTAGCACTATTATTGCTTTCATTCAGCGTGCATATTGTCTTAATGGCCTCATATAGTATTCAAAATGTAATTAAACCCATCAAAATGTAATTAAACCAATAAAGATCTTATTTTATTTTAGTAGATTTGCTCCTATAAAAAACTCCTTTAAAATGTATTTAGTCAGATTTATGATCCAAATAGGCATATGGCATTGTTGGAATTGAAGGAAATCCAAAAGAAACATTAAAGGAAACAGATCAACTTTTTTCTAATTGTGTTATAACCATGTTTCTACCTCATTAACTCACTCAGAGTTTATTTTGAATGACTCAAGCATGTTTGAATCTTATACTGTCCTGTATCTGAGGCTTGAGTGCTCAAAAATGTCTATTTTGACTTACCCCGTATCTCCTTCCACTACTCTGTGCTTACTTGCATTTATTTTTTATTAATTATTATCTTCCCACATTAACTGAAGGCTTTTAACTTTATGTTTTAATTGTATTTCATTAGTTTATGTTGTTGTAAGGCGACCTTGGGTGTCCAGAAAAGCGCAGAATAAATAAAATGTATTATTATTATTTTGTTATTTATTTTCATTATTTATTTTTTTGTCAACAAGATTTGACTCCAGGTCCTATGTGTTGCCAAATAGCACCGTTTTTTTCACCATTCTGCCGCTTGCTACACTGAAACGGCACTATATGAAGAGGTGGAGTCTATAAAAAATAAATAAATACATAAAATAAAAAATAAAATCAATGGACCTGCTTCTGTTATAAAGCTGTTTCGGATTAATATTGAAGTTTACGACGAACAAAATGTAAAATAATGATCCGCGCCATGTCCCCTTTAGTGAAATGGTAAAGCTTTACCAATCCATTAAAGGCCAAGTGGATACAGTGTCTATTAATCACAACATTAATTTAACGCTTTAAGGCTCATGTTTATCGGCGGCTGCCATGTTTTTTATGTATTTTGAATTGAGAATGTAGGTCAGCCATTACTCATGTCCCATCCCATACTGAGCTAACCACCGCTCTCCTCATTTATTTACTATCAGTACTTATATACACCACACCAACCAACTCCCACTCCTTTTACTTTACTCATGATTTGCTAGATACACCTAATACTCACATTGCCAACATATATTTTTTTCCATTTACAATATGCCCTATCTTGTCTATAGAAAACTGTATGTATTTTAAACCAGCGGTAATAAATCTTCGCAGTCAGAGATGCACGGCCACGCACACAATCTCGGTCTCGCCATTATCCAATATTCACACCGCAAAGCGAAACGAGCGCGTTGCTTCAAATTTACAACCCCATGCATCTTAAGCTTGTATGTTTACGGCTGGAAATGGCAGGATGAAATCAAATTCATTACAAGGCCCTACATCATCCGGAGCGGGCTGCCTTTGGCTTTATGTGCGTGCCACCGTTTGCAAAAGCCTCCCACCATGCAAATGTGGAACAGTGAGGATGTAGAATGTGAAAGTGAATGTGGCGGTGTGTGTGTACGGGAAGGGCTGTGTTCAGATGAGCTCAGTTACATCGCTTCAACTCCTAATTAGTGTAAATTAATCACATAAAGCCACTACACTGGTGAAAGGTCCATACTCTGCTTGTTTTTATGGATATGTCATTGCTCTGCCTGCAGTATGACATTGAACAGCTTTACCTTATATTTATTCAATCATAGGTGGTTTTAAAGCTCAAAAATAGTTGGTAAAACAGGTATTCTGACTGTGGGCAGGGTCGCCTCTCCACAGATCTGACCTGCAACTCGGTCTGGTTTGGACTCCATGAAGATAGAAGACAGAAAAAGAAAGGTGTGATTCCATACTGTGAAACATTTCCGGAAAAAAAAGCATTTGACGGACCATCCACTAGAAAAGTTACACCATGCATCTTTAAATAAACCCTTGTGCTCGTTCTTTTAGACTCTAAAGGGGTCAGGGGTCTCCAGCCTTTTTCCCCGGGATGAGCTACCTTTACAAAACGTAAATTCAGGAGAGCTACTCATTTTAGCAGTTGCAGGAAATAAATAAAAATACATAAGAGCCATGGCAAGACTTAAATGTTTTAGATAAAACATAAAACATTATTTATTCATGAGTGCACAAAGTCAGGCATCAGAATGATAGTTTTACAATAATAATAGGTATTTAATTAATCAAATCTGAGTTATACAGGATAATACGTGTAATACAGAAATCCCTTGGCGAGCTACTTGGAAAGGGCTGGAGAGCTACTGGAGCTCCTGAGTTACAGGTTGGAGACCCCTGTTCTAGAGAGAGACCCTTTGTTGTGGATTTTCAAATCTGAGAAGAATAAAAACTGGAAAGAAGTTGTCTTAAATCAAAGAGTCTGGATTTATTAAAGCAATTGTGCGCACAATTACAGAGAAAATGAAAAAGAAACCTATCTGTCCCTCACGCAAGGTCCGTCTCTCCCTAATCTGAGCCCTGGCAAAACAAAAACAGGCTCTTATACAGTCGACAAACATCATAACATCAACATGAGGTAAAACATACTACAGTATATCTAAACAACCTCCAAACAGAGACTACAGGTCTGGTTTAGATGAGCATCGAGCAGATTACCCCCAAGGATCTCACTATTCTAAATGATGAGAATGAACAAAGCAACATCTTGTTGTTTTAAAAACATTGGATAAAGACAGAGCAGAGTGTCCTGTCCTGAGATACCCCAGGAACAGTAGATTACACCATCACATGTGACAGGAACACAGAAATGCTTTAGCAGTTGTTAGTGAACAGTATCTAAACCCATAAAATACATTCTTTAGCTTAAATAGATCACAACAGAAAACAAAGCAAAACTTTTCCACCACACCCTTCCCCACACATCAAAACCCATAAGAAAGTGAAAGGTTTTTCATTTCTGTATTGCATGTTCAAGTAATCCATTCAAAGTACTAATGCAGTATTTCAAGCTCTATTTCAATACTAAGCGACCATATTGAAATGGAGCAATATTCTTGATAAAAATATATTTTTCTCAGACAATACAATGTCATATTCCACAGAAAATAATCACACTTTTTAGTAACATGTGACCATATATAAGTTACTATATAGATGAAATTATTTCTTTCTTATTTTTTTTACGTGTTGATCCTATTCGATCTAGGTTTTGCTATGAAGTTCAAGACCCTGTATCATTTTTTTTCTATTCATTTAATAATAATAATAGTAATAATCAAACTTATATAGCGCTTTTTTGGACACTCAAAGACGCTTTACAAACAAATAGGAAGTGATACTGTAGAAAGTCATGAGGGGAATGCCAGATTGAACAGGAACAGATGAGTTTTTAGTCGTGATTTGAGCAAAATGTATCTTGCCCCAGTCCAGATATATTGTATAAGCAGTAAAATAAGTCAGCTATGTCTGCATCTGATTCTAAAACATTTTCTTGTGCATATTTAACATGCTAATTGTTGTTAGCGTGACCACAAACTCTGCTGTGATCTCTGAAAGTTGTGAAAGGCGCTCATAAAGTTATGGTGAATAATTTGGATGCTCAGAATGCCTAAGGTGCAGTAAGCGAGGAATAACTTTGGACCACCGCAAACAGTTTAAAATGAACTAGTTCTGTTTTTCAAGTTTTTAAGGCAGTAAAAATCATATACAGCTCCTTTAAATATCAGTAAGTATCTTATTTTAATACTTTTGACAACCCTTATTCTTTCAGTTTCCTCAGAGCTTCTAAAAATCTCAAAAATACCAGCTCAAATTATAAGGAGGTGCAATTTTCTGAGAAATGGACTTGGTATTGTTCTGCTTTCTATTTCAATATTTCCACTTTATGAATCCCCAATATGATTACAGGCTCATTACTCGTGCACTCAAACATATTGTCATAGCTACGAGGAATTATTTCAGCCTGATTTAAACTGCCTTCTATCTTTTACTGGCAACAATTCTGTCTTTTTATGCTGAAATTAGCAGAGAGTGATTTTCCACACACATGTACTCATTTAAGTTTTATGGAGCTGTGTGTGCTCCGACTTTACTACGCTTCTATTCAGTGATGAAAAAGGTAATTGAACGCACCTACGCAGCTATTAAAGCTTTCTTTGAAGACACCAGATGCCACCCAAATAAGAACATGCGTGCAAATGAAAATATCTACACTCCTTCAGTCAGTGTCACGTGGTGGAAACGGAAATTGGTTGGAACAAATCACTGCATGCATCATTAAAAAAAAGACTTCACATGCATTCACAGCGACAAAGTAGCAAACGCAGTATAACCACTTAGAAAGATCTGGGGTTCAATCCGTTGGGATGTTATCTCCTGTTTTAAACATGCTCACTAGGCTCCAGAAAAATCTAAATCTTCACTTTTTAAATACATCTCAAATAAACTTTTTAACTTTCTACCATGTTATAACGTTGTTCCTTCAACACAAAACACGCCTGAAGAGTTTTTAGATGCCATCCATGCATGTTTCAGTAATTTAGTGATCTCTCCTGGGCCCTATTCTTCCCTCCTTACAGTTAGCTGGAAGATTCTGTTCAGTGCTCAGCCCACAAGCCTACGTCACCTATGCTCCCACATGACAATTCTTCATAAACACATGGTACAAAACTGTACACAACAACTTGATGCGATGTGCAGCAGTTTCATTACCAGGATGTACTCTGCTTGTGTTGTGATAGCGCTCTGAAGGAGGAGTGACTTAGCTTGGAGAGCAAAAGAAGGGGGGACTTCAAGCGTCAAAAATTAAAGTAAAACTTATGTTAAAATCTTGTTTGCGGCGACTATAGCATTTTCAAAACAATAAAAGATAACACAGTGATCTACATATGTAATGCTTCCAGGTGAACTGGCCCATAATACCGCAAGTAGTATTTTTTACTGCATGTTTTTGAAATCTACCTTGATCAAGCAAATGTAGTGTGTCCTTTTGAGGGTCTAAGAACAAAGGTCTGGTGGGTCATTCAAACTTGTTATAAATACACAGATTTGAATTACTCACTGTTTTTACCATCAGTCTATGACCCTCGATCGGTCCTCACGTTGTCTTTTAACATGTGGAGACCCCTGATGTAATGTATTAGCAGTTAATACCCCATAGAAGTAAATTACCTCCTCTTTAAAGGGCCTGTACTGTAAATTACCCCCTCTTTTATGGCAAAACTCCATTCTGAAAGTAGTGAAAAAAGCTTATAAACTCATCATGCTGAGTAATTAGGGTGCCTGGAATGCATACAGGAAGTGAGGAACAACTTTGGACCACTGCAAACTGTTTAAAATGAAAATAATTCAGTTTTTCATATTTTGGAGACAGTAGAAGGCACTTACAGCAGTGCAGTACGACACCAGCGTTATTCAAACTGGCGACTCTAAAGATAGTATTTTAACAAAGAGGCTATAGTGACTGCGGTTTATTGGGGATTCCATTATGTTTAGTGGATAACTGCACCCAAACTCTGAGAAAATATTGCTTTCTTGTTTCCAATTTGGATAGAAGCACTAGTGGTCGAGCAGCTCTGATACTGAGTCAATATAGTACGCAATATGAGTTATGAGATGTACTAAAGTTTGGAATTCAATTTAGTCTTATCATTTTTTACACTATGCAGCCTCGGGATCGGTGTGAATGGAGTATTTGTGGTATAGGGAAAGACGGTTCTTACAAGGAGCTACTATATTGGAACACAGTGAAGATTATCAATGGGAGACAGATGTTTACTACTGAAAATGTACTTAAATGAGACCCATGATTAAAGGTATCAATCTATATTGCACACAATTGACTCTTGTGATGAGCTTTTATCCATGTTATAATGCTGTTACCTTCTCAAAAACATACCTGGAGTTGTTTTTTTTGTTTGTTTGGTTTGTTTGTTTCATTCGCACATGTTTTATTATCAGTGTGTCTACATCGACCTTTGAGACTTAGACAAACTTTATTGATCCACCAAGGGAATAACTTGGACACAGAAACACACAGCATATTATAATAACAAAGCGAAACAGCAACAGCAGAAATAGAAATAGACTGATGTGAAATGAGGCATACTTATATAAATGTAGAGAATGTAGAGACTGAAAATTCCAGGGTTGAAATCATCCAAATTATTTACTGAAAAAAAATAAAATCTAGGTACGTTAAAATGACTTAAATTGAGAAGATTTTACTTTATTTGAGTAGATTGTTTTTATTATTGTACAGCACTTTGGTCGGCTTTGGCTGTTGGAAGGTGCTATAGGAATAAAGTTTGATTGATTGATTGATTCAACTTGACACGTAAAATGATCTGCCAGTGGAATAAGTGTTTTTTTCTTAATTCAAGCAACATTCGATTTTGTTATTTTAAGTACAAAAATTCTCCTTCCACTGGCAGATCATTTTACTTGTCAAGTGAAATTTACTCAAATCATGGTAGAACTTTCTTAATTCAAGTCATCTTAACTTGACTAGATTTTGTTTTTTGTAATGTTCTAGTGAATGTGCTTGGAGTTTAAAAACACAGTGGAGCACTTTGTTTATACCACATGGCATCGCAAGGTAGATTCTGCAAAAATCTGCTCCGTTTCTCAGTCCTTTATGTAGTTTTTTACGTGTGAAAAACCATGTTTGTTTTTGACGCGAATGGACCATGTGTCTCTCTGATTGGTTAATCTGCTTGTCAATCACGCCCTGTGAAATCGGGGAGACAAGATACAGCTCTACTGTAGATCCACTAGAAAGCACATGCTGTCTGTAAATGGAAAACTTCTAATTAGGTGGATACACCAGATATTAGAGATGAAACAATATCAAAATCCCTCGATACAATATTTTCATGATCCGCATCTCAGTTCGATTTTTATTGAGATATTTTGTGGAGGCTTCCAAAACTGAAAGAAAGAATTGAAAGACTGGAAATTAAAAGAACTGCTTCCAATAGGGGTGGCACAGCAAGAAGGTTGCGGGTTCGATCCCCGGGTCGCCCGGGCCTTTCTGTGTGGAGTTTGCATGTTCCTCGTGTCTGGATGGGTTTCCTCCAGGTACTCCGGTTTCCCCCATCAACCCAAAACATGCCCGCACCCCTATGAACTAACATCAAGGACCATGTTGTCCACCCTCCTGTGGGCTCACCACCTGCAGAGGGGTTCATAGGGGGGGTCAGGTGCTATGAGTATTGGGCAGCAAACTGCCCCCGCGACCCAGATGGATTAAGCGGGAGAAGATGGATGGATGGTTCCAATAGGACAGTTTAAACTATTGCTCAAAGGTTTGGAAATTAAATCCATGGTTTCTAAATGTTTTAAATAGTCTTATGAAATTGTTGCCTGAAATGTGTCCTGTAATATTCAAAATTGTATGTTTTGGCCAGGACTCCCTTGATAAAGAGATTAGTAATCTCAATGGGACTTTCCTGGTTAAATAAAGGTTAAATAAGGTTGTGAATATGCTCCTTTTTCCTTTTAAAAGCCTTAGAAAAGCCTTGAAAAGCCTTTGGTCCTGTTTAATATGAAGAATTAAGATTTCAAAGTGCTTAACAGTTATTTCCTTATGTAGTCTGCAATGACAACCCCAATGGATCATGGTCTATGTAGTTCCCACTGTATTTAAGATATTGGTGCACCATGGGAAGGCAAGGCAAGTTTATTTTTATAACGAAAGTACATAAACAAACTAATTCATAGAGCTTTACAGAATAAGAAAGACACAAAAAGACATTAGAATCACCATATCTATTCATTTAAGCAGAGACTTTGATATATTGTGATGGTCTTTGATATTATTGTGAGAATTTTGAGAGTACAGTATCAAAATATTTCAGTTAGTGTTAAATCCCTACCAAATATACTACAAAGATGTGTCTTTAGCTCTCCCTCCTATCTGCTGCGGTCCAAACACATTCCCTCACTCCCTTACTCTCCCTTTGTTCCTCCCTTTAGTCTCACCTCACTGTCCTCACCTATCATCAACTCCGCGCTGTACAACAACTCGACATCACATATACACAGGCATCGGAGCAGAGAAAATCCTATCACCTCCCGGAGCGTTTGGTCCCGTGGCTCCGGAGCTCGGCAGATACGGGCCTGACACCAGATAGCTCCAATCTGCTAAAAGCCCTCTTCACCTTTCTCTCCACCTGTAATCCAGCCATCTGTCAATAATGCTACGATTTCTGACGAGATGCGGCGCAGAGGAAATCGCAGGGCCCATTCAAATGTTACAAAGGTTGATGTACCATGTCAGGTGCGCTCGCCGCCTTCACCGTGACACCTTGTTCCAATCCGGACGGCTGTGTTATGGAATGCAATTTCTTATCTTGTCAGTCTTCTTGCAGAGGAAGAGGAGGAGGTGGAGGTGTAAAGGAAGAAGAGGGGTGCAAATGAGGTGTGGGCAAGTGCATAAGGAAGCACATCATTGTGAGATTCGGAGAGGAATATGTGTGAAACAGATATGTAAGATATGATATTCTCAGGCGCATGGGCACATTGTTATGCAGGATGTTGTTTCGGCCGCAACAGGTAACACTTTAACAGGGGAGCAAAATGAAAATGGGGATTAAAGGGCCGGTGCACCATTTGAAAAAGAGGGGAAAATCTGAATGAACGGTTAGCTCCGCCCACTTAGTCCCTAATCTCCACTTACTACATTTTTTTGTTAGAGGAGCTAAGGTCTTCAATGTCGGTGCTCACTTCAGTCATTATGTTGCTTTAGATCCTTTAACAACTGAGTTTTAATGTTGAAACAAGTTTAAATGAAGCTGGCATCATATAGCGAGTCAGTTTGAACACTTTCACGTTGCCATTTGAACATTTTTAGTCACAAATGTCCTATGAAAATGTGGCAATTTTTTTTTTTTTGGTAGTCCCCACCCAAGTCCCCCTGCCACTTATCTCACTGTGATGTTGGACCATGACAGAGAAAGAAGAGTCTGGTGCAGTCAATGGAAGTTTTATACATATTAGAGCCAATATATTAGGTCAATATTTGCATTTTTTAACGGTTTATCGGTTATCAGTCTTAAATCTCTAGCAGCGGCTAATATTTTTTTGGGCTAACCAGCCTAAAGAATGTGCTCAACTCTCGATTTGAACACTTTTCTACGAAGAGACACTGCACAAAACATGACTACACAGTTCTCAAAATCAGATTTGTAGTTATTTCAAAAAATATAATGTGGTCAGGATATTCAAAATCCGTCTTTCATATTGGCGCAGAGATTATCAGACATTGGTTTATCGGGATTTTTAACAATGAGGCAATCAAGGAATTGGTCCTGAAAAAAAAAAAATACAGCACTAACTTAAAGGGCACAGGAGGATCTATTCACATCAGCAGGGTCAAATGATGAAAATATAATCAGTTGCTTTTGGCTGAATGTATCCAGCTTTTATTGACATGGCCAACCACCCCTGCCCTCGAGCGCACCCACAGTACTCACCATCCAAACACAAATATTAATCACAGTGCAAAAAACAAAGAGCAGTTCATATTAGTCCACCATATTCACCGCAGTCGTAACCCTGTAACCCTCCTCTTACTTGTACTGAAAAAGTTTAGAGAAGTTTAGTAGAGTTTTTGTAGTGCTACTCACGATACCCACGCTTCAGTAATTTCTCGAAGCCCAGCAGCTCCTGCAGAGAAATACAATCCAACACGTATGGAAAACGTGATAATAATTTTTAAAAAAGCAATATAAACCACAGCGTTAGCTCCACGGCCTTGATAGCTCCCGGCATGTGTCCAAGTCGCCGTCCTTAAATCCTCTGTGCGTCTGAGAGCGCAACCAACAGTCTAATACCCTCTACAGAGTAATAGTGCAGACATATAAAGGACCATACACGATAATTAATTTTAACAAACAAGTTTTCATCCCAACTGAGAGAATTAAAAAACCTGTGAGGACCTAATTGGTTTTTACAATGGTTCTCATCCAACATTTTCTTCTGACAGGAGAAACAAAAGTACAATAATATAATATATACTGTAAGATACTGTCCTGTGTGTAATTCTCACAATGAACTTTATCTTGAATGTGTAGAAATAGCTGAACAGTAGCTTATATATAATATATGTGGGCCCAAAGTCTGATCTTACAAACCAGGGCTTGAGAGACACAGGCCCCTCCTATAATACTTCAGTTTGACAGGTTTTCCAGTGTTTTTCAGTTTGGAGTTACTTGAAAGCTCTTATGGAACTTTACCATTCTGGGACTTATGCATTTGTACGGTACTTCCTGTAAACAGACGAGACTGCATTGCTTGTTGTATTACCACATGACATCACAAGGTGGAACATAGTGTTTTTTTGTGAGAGACGAGATCAGCCAAGGATAATATGCAGGATTTGTGTGTTAAAAATGTGTGAATGAAAAAACAAAACAAAACACAACTCCAGGAATGTTTTTGATGAGGAAACAACATTATAACAAAGATCACTTATGACTTATCTGTAATATGACCTGGTTATCCCCATGGAGATACAAGACAAGCAATAATAATAATAAAAATAAGAAGAATACATTTTATTTATTAGGTGCCTTTCTGGACACCCAAGGTCGCCTGTAGAGACTCTTTACTAGAAAAGTTACATGGGTCAATGAAATGATGCTGTCCAACTGCAATTTCCTCACTTAAAAGGGTTCAAATTTCATAATAATTCACCACATTTCTCTAGTACCTCTAACCTCTGATATTGGACATCAAAAGAAAATATCAATATGCATTAAAAATCAAAAGAAATGCCAACAGTTTGTTTTTATACACTTCATTTTACTCAGAACTTAGATTAATATCCCAACCATGTTTTAGAAAATAAAACACTTTTAAGGTTATTCTCGGTTGCACCACATGACATTTTACACTAAAAATGCTCAATATAAATATTAAACATAGATTTATGCACCTGACACTGTACATATTTTAAAAAAAACTTTCATAGAAACTTTTTTTTTTTATATTTTAAACTTTTAAAGTGAAAATCCTTATATGTCATTGACCCACGTACTACATCTTTAAAGGTGCACTGAGTAACTTTCTGGTGGCGTGTGCGTCATCTGCTTCTTTCCATGGAGGTATTGCCTGAATATTCCACAGTATGGCATTGCGGTTGTTTTTTTTTTATATCTATGGAGACAGGACAGAGCCAAGTTATATATCAGATCTGTGGAGAGGCGAACCCACTCATAGTAAAAATACAGGTTTTTGGGTCAATAACAGCCCATGTTACTGAGTAAATGCAAGATGGATACTGGGACATTAGTAGTATTGGTTTATTTCGAGCATAATACACAAAATCATAAGTACAGACATGCAAACTCCAATACAAGAAACAAAAAGAAAGAAAATTTAAACAAGGACGATCAAATCTGTCTACATGCCCAAAAACGAGTGGGACGAAGTAGAAAAACGTATTAAATCCCACCCCTTCTCCAAATTTAGAAAATTAGTCCTTTTTCACTTCCTTCCATCAAACAACTTTACACACCTAAGTCATCGTTCACATTTATACTGATCATACAGTAAACATTAGATAGTTCCTTTCACACCAACAATGACAATAAGTATCTCAAAAAGAAGCTTCTTCATTAGTATAATGTGACAAAGTGATAACATTTTTTAAAACTGTTTTAAATTTGGACATTCCTTGAGCTCCACATTTAACTTATTCCACAATTTTACTCCACAAACAGAAATACAGAAATCTCTGCTTCTTGTTTTCACCCTTGTAACTTTATAATCAGATTTCCCTCTCAAATGATCACCCCCTCCTCCTCTGTAAACAGCCTTTGAATATTTGCAGATAATAGTCTGTGTTTTGCCTTAAGTAAAATTTGTATAGTCTGTAATTCAATAATGTCTTTCAATTTTAATAATTTTGACTGTAAAAATAATGGACTGGTATGGTCCCTGTAACCTGCCCCATGAATGATCCTTACGGCTTTCTTTTGGAGAACAAATAGTGGATGTAGAATTGTTTTGTAGTTGTTACCCCAAACTTCTGCACACTAATTAAAATTTGGAAGAACTGATGAATTATTGAGAAAGAATAACATCTTTATGGGCACAGGTAGCGGACCCTCCACCAAGAAAAGTTACACAGTGCAGCTTTAATGTCATATTTCTATCCACTGTCTTCTCCATCTATCCCTTCCTCGCTCTCCACGCTGGCACCACCACATTAACCCCCACCCATCCCTCCCTTTCTCCCCATGTTTACCCAGCAGCCTATCTGTCACCCGCCCCATGACTAATGCAATGGCGGCTCCATCCCTCTCTGCAGTGTCACCCATCTGCCTTCAAAATTCAATCATTTAGTGAAACTGCGATCGCGCGCCATCTCTCATCCCCACCATTCCGGCTCAGGCAGAGGAGCATACACCGCTGGCATGAACCCGCGTATACCATCCTTCTAAATTAAACAGCCTGGACACTTGAAACATTCGAGCCGTGATGTGTTTTGAAGGGTCGCTCTGGTCCCCGGGGCCCTGTGCCAGCAGCAGAGCTATTTCCCAAAGTGGTGCCGAAAGGTTGTGAGGTGGAGAAGCCCGGGGAGTCAGATGTTTATTACTGTAGCACTTTGCGGCGCCAATGAAAAGTTCTGTAATAAGATTTTATTGGACAAATATTCCACAAGGCATAAAGTTGTTCCCCCAAATGGAGCTGGTTGTATATTGCAAGTAGTGCTGGGAACTACTTAGTGTATAATGGATTTAGTTGAATTTGAGTTTACTGAAGACTAGATACCGATAGATACCAGCGCAGTTCAGATACTGATTCGGATACTCGCACTTTAAGTGTCTGCTGATATCCGATACCAACGATACCAGGGCAGAGCCTATGTTTCTGTCAATCAATCATCAATTCCCTTACGACCTCTAGTATAACTGATAAAATGTGTTTATATTACTATATTTCTGTTTTTAATTAGCTTGTACATACATTTATATAATCATGCCTTATTTGACATCAGTTTCTATTTTTATTGCTACTTGTTTAGAAGTTTTATTACCATTTTTATATATTTTTACTCTTATTATATTATATTGTGATGTGTGAGCCAAGTAATTTCCCTTGTGGATCAATAAAATGAGTCTAACACCAGTTTATAAACCAAAATGTGATATCGCCTGAACCGATATCTTGAAATCGAAATCCGATCCATGAAAAATGTCAATACCGAAACCAGTATTGTATCGTGTATCCCTAGTTTTGCACACTTCATGCACACTTCCTGATTACGGGACAATAAAGTGCTTAATAATACATATACAATATAGACTTTATACTTATTTCAACCTCAAGAGCTGCTTCCACCACACCACATATCTTTACCGGGGCAAGTTTTACTCTAATACATGGGGGAAATTAGGTATCGGGCCTTTAAGTTATTACCACATATGTAACACTTATTTTTGTCTGTGAGTAGCATCTGCAGACATTTGACATAGACCCCCTCCTTCTGTGAGATAAAAGCTTTCTAAATGATTATATTAGCGGTGCTTTGAGTCAGAGACCTTCCCTGTAAAACTAATATTCACAGTAAATTGAGTGTGCTGATTTGGTTGGGTCTTTGTGATTGGATTTGACCCGTGGAGACTTCCGCTGGGCTGGACCATGTTCGAGGTCACGTAGTCCCATCGTGGGATTTCAGATTAGATGTTCATAAAGCTCCGGCTGTAATATCCACACGCACCTTGGATTTTCTTAGTATGTTACCTCGCTAAGAGAGATCCTGGGTGGATTAATTTACAATAGCCCGAGACATGAAATAAGACTCTAATGTTGTAATTTTGAGGCACTTTAAAGCTGCACTGTGTGACTTTTCTAGAGAGGGACTCCAGGGAGATGTATTAAATGAATTTGTCTTATATTTTTGTAACTACAGGTGTTATTTATCGTTCAAAAATATCTTAAAAACATTCATTCTTACTGTGAGTATGGTCGCGTCTTCATAAATCTAACCTGTAATTTGTCTTGCAGGCCTCCATGGAGATTCTTACATTTACGGCCATACTGTGGAACATTTTAAGCACATCTCCATGGAGACAAGCAGGTGATGAACCCTCCAAAGAACAAGTTACACAGTGCACTTTGTATCTGACTTGATTTCTTTTCTCATGTAATAAAGTAAAATGACCTCAGTACAGATATATTGTAAAAGCAGCTCTTCAAGATAAGATCAAGTGTTTTTATCGTCCGTGAACCAGGAAGTTGGTGCACTGTTAGCATGCTAGTTGTTGTTAGCGTTACTGTGATGGCATAACCTCTCTGAAACTTGTGAGAAGTGCTAATTTACTTGTAGTGGTGAATACTTAGGATGCTGGATACATGAGGAATAACTGTGGACCATTGTAAATTGTTTTGATAATTTTCACATTTTTAAGATAGTAAACATAAGGTTTTCTGTAGTTTTTCATACATTTCAATGCAGTATAAATACATGAAAAGGTAAAGTATGTAACATTTTTTTCATAGCAAAAGGAGAAATTCAATATGTCAACCGGACAAAAAATTTATTTGGTATTTCGCAGCTCATCCAAGCTGCTTCTTCAGTTCTGGGTTCTTTTGCTGTGGACGACTGAGGGATTTTACACCCTTTTTTTTTTCATAATTACGTTTTCTGTCTTTTGGCAAGACACAAAACCACTTCTTACTCCAGTCATCATGTTTATCCAGTTGATTTAGGAAGGGCATCTGACACAAACCGCATCATGATCAACCCAGAGTCCTGCACGGGGCTGATTTTGACAAACCCGATCTGACCCGCTATAAATACAGACCGACACCTGAACTGCACCCGAAAGAAAATCAGTCCGAGAGCCAAAAAAGAGCCATAATTTTATACTTTCCACTTGCTAATTTTCTTTTCTGCTCCTTGTGAGTAATTTTGAATTGCAGGACATCGCATGCTAGGTTTGAAAATGAAAGTGGCAGAGTTTTGTGGGAATGCGCGCGTGCAGCAAAAACATATAGATTTTACATTTAATCATCTTGTAAAGACAACGGCATTTTTGCATTTCACTAAAACACAGCCCTGTTTTTTGTTCGCACATGATGTTTTGTAAACCGCAGATTAGACCCGCGCTCTCCTGCTCTGACCCGAACCCACATTCGACACATTTTTCACTCATTTCATTCGAATTTGCGGTTCGCCCGTCAGGTATCCGCGGGTACCCGAACCCGCGCAGGATTCTGTATCAACCTTCCCTCACAAATCCTCGAAGACCCTTAAGCACATTGTCCAAACTCCAGACATACTGTAGTGTAATCTTTCCACCACATAAAGTAAAACTCATATTTTATCTTCCAGAAATACCCCAAGCTGCTTTTGTCCTTTTCAGATTGAGAGCATGGGGGACACTTGAAGCCCACTGCCGGGCCCCTGCGCTGGTGTCAGGGGTCTAATTCTGTGAGAGGGGTGGGCGCAGTGATAACCTACGTGCGTGTGAGCCTGGCTGCTACATTCAGATAAGAAGCCACTGCTGCTACTGCCTTTCACTGAGCCTGCCTGGGTTTATTATTGCTTTGCGATGTCCTGCGCTGCTCCCGGCTGCACAGGGACTTCATTCTGTGGACATCTGAATCACTTTGTACTGTACGCGTCCTTGGATGACTACTGGCAGTACTGATTTGATTTGTTCGTTGTCCTCGTGTGAAGTATTGTGTAAAAATGGCTGTAACCTTTACCCCAGTATAGATATACTCTTTAAGCAGCTGTTTAGGTGAAAATAGATCAATGTCTATTGTCTGAGTGTTTTAATCTGGTTTAATCTGTGCCTAATCTTTACCTTGTGCATTCTGAGCTATCTACACGGCAAATTACTCTGATCTGGCCAAGATTTGAAAACTTATATCAGGTTATTCGTCTTGTTTTCAGATTTATTACCTACTTACTAGTTCTGAGACTGCTTCATTCAAGTTTAGAGGTAGTTTATTTTAAGAATTTCCATGCAGCAAGATAATTTCACTGCATTTAAGTATTTTTCTGATAGATTTAAGTGTTTATGCAGTATACTACTACTACTACTACTACTAATACTATACCGTACTACAGTACACTTCCTGATTATCAGACAAGTAAACACTTCATAGTTTTAGGGGACATGGGGATTTAGTTTTTGTGTATGTCTCTGTGCTGTATGTGTTGTGTGTCCTTGGATGACTGCAGCAGATATTGAATGCAGTGCTGTTGTTTTTTGTGTGAAATTTCCTCGAGTTGAAGAGGCGTAAGGCAAACAAGTCCTACTATATCTGCAGTAGTGACTGATGACTGCAGTGCGCTTAATTCATGCTTTTTTAATCGTTCTTTCAACTATTTGGCTCTGCGTTTTTTTCTGGTTTGAGAACTTTAAATGAATGGTAAAATCTGCATTTGCACCAAGGAGGAAAGTTCAAGCAATATGTTTCCATGGGGACAAGCAGATGGCAGACTCACCCGGAGAGTTACACAGTGAACCTTTAAAGCTGGAGTAAATCAGTGGTGCTGTGCCCTATAATGTTAAAACCTTCACTTAAATAGTCTAATTCTGTAATATTATGTAGTTTACTGCAAATAAACAACAAAAGTATTTATTTTCGGGAAGTCATCAGGTATATATAATGATAATGCAGAGTTACTGTCCTTTTTTGTTTGTTTTTTTAAAGAAATTTAGACTTAGACAAACTTTATTGATCCACAAGGGAAATGATTTGGACACAGTAGCTCACACATCACAGCAAAAATATCAATGGTAATAATAAATTCTATAAAATAAGCAAAAATAACAAGAGACTGGTGTTAAATACATGTTAACAAGTAACCAAAGCATAGAAATATAATAATACAATTATATCTCAGCTATATACAAGAGGTTGCAAGGAGAAAACAGCGCAAATGTGATATAATGACAGGACGTAGTGTTATCTGTTACATAAGGGGGAGTTGTTGTACAGTTGTAGGGAGTATTGTATGAATGTGGTCCTGTATTTCTCACGGTTTGAGTGAAGCTGTAGGAGCCTGTTGGAGAATGAGCTCTGTCCCTCTAGACTCAGGTGCAGTGGGGCAATTGTTGCACAGTTGTAGGGAGTATTATCTCCTCTGTCGCTCTATAGTCTGGTACAGTGGGTGAGCACGAGTGTCCATGACGGAGAGCAGTGTTTGATTTCACTTTCAATTTCAGAAATTCGATTTTTATTTGTTTGGGATTGGCTCCACAAACTTGACATATGTTTTTGTTATGGCTTAAATTCTTTTCTACATTTTTGGGCAGCCCTTTCAACCAAATAATTTCACTATTGTGGTTATGCTGAGGAGGCCCTGAACACACATTCACTGGCCTGTCCAATAGTTACAGCTATAATAACCAAAAGGCAGGTAAATAAATCTGCAATCTGTATTTAGCTTCATTCAAGCTTGTTTCATTAACAGTGTGTACAAGGTCCTCACTTCTCAATACTTTGTTTAAAATTTCCCAGAATTAGAACGTCATATGTTGAAATCTGAAGGTCTGTGCAGCGTTTGAGTCCATAAATCCTCACTGGAGTAATTTAGGGCATATCAGCTGCCAAAATACACTCATAACATCTACACACTTGTATTAACATGTCAGGGCAAATTACTTTAAGGTGCTCTGTGATACAAAATGGACTCTTATGAGCTTTTAATCATGTTATAATGTTGTTCCCTTGTCAAAAACATACCTGGAGTTGTGTTTTGTTTCATTCACACTTGTTTGAGTAATTCTGCAAGGCAAGGGAAGTTTATTTGTATTGCACAATTCGTACACAAAGTAATTCAAAGTGCTTTACAGAATAAGAAACACATTAAAATCACAATACAAACAAATAAAAACACGAATAATCATCATAAAATTAAAAAGAGTGAGAGACATTAAATTAGAGAGAAGAGTGTGGAATAAGAAATGAAAACCTTTCAGTTATTTGCATCTGAACAGAAGTGTTTTGAGCCTGGATTTAAAGAGAGTCAAAGTAGAGTCTGTCTCACATGTTCAGGGAGACTGAATCTGAAACTCTGACTCCTCACATTATCAGTCTGTGTCTGTCTGTGTCTGTCTACACCTCCAAAGCTCAAAATGCTCTGTTCCACCTTGTGATGCCATGAAGCAATAGTTTTCAAGTTAACAGCAACTTTTACCTTTTGTTCAAGAGAGATTGGCAGTTTCAGGGCTCAGATCACCCAAATGATTCTGGTGAAGGTGTAAGGAGTTAAAAACACAGTGGTTCACTTCCTGCATTAGCATATGACATCCCAAGGTGGAATAAAGTGTTTTCTTAAATATTATCTACCATGTTATAACTTTATTCCTTCATCAAAAACATGCCTGAAGTGTTTTTTCTGAATCATTTGTGTATGTTTGAAGACTAACCCTCCTTACCATTAGCCACATATTCTAAAACATGAGATGCCAAAGTAAAGGTCATATTTAAAAACCAATAACACTCCACGTTTTGCATAATGTTTCTCTTTTAAGGTGTTCTCTTTTCCTTTGAGCTGCAGGCTGTATGTCACAACTGCTCCTGTAATAAGCACAGGTCAGGCGGGGGTCCCGTTCCCTGTACAGGTGAGGGTGTGAGGAGGCGTCACCCCGTCCCTCTGGTGTGGAGCAGATGGAGGAGAACACGGTGTCATGCAGAGAGGGGAGGCGGGTGGGACGGGGTCTTCCTCTAAGGTGGGGCCTCTTCACACCTCTTTCATTTAACACGCCGGGATCAGAAAGAGGAGGAGATGAGCACAAACATGGGCTAAAAGGAATACGTTAAGAAAAATGATAAGTCAGAGGTAAAATGAGGGATTGTAACAGTTTTAACATCAAACAAGAGATTCAGAGAAGACATTGGGCTTGTGTCTGTTACATAGTTATAATCTATGACACCCATGGATCAGATCAGGGTCATGGATTGTGGATATGTTATAATTTTATGGCATATCCATGCAAATCACAATCACAATATTCATCTGAAAAGACTTCATAAAAGAAACAAAAGCAGCGCCCAACTCTGACAGAATTATTTTTTCATTTGTACCAAAATAGTTACTCGATGCAGCCAAATCCAGAGGTAAAAGGAGCTGTTAACTTGAAAACTACCACTTCATGACATCACAAGGTGGAAAAGAACATTTTGAGCTTTGGAGACTGATAATGCAGGATTACTCAAACATGTGTGAAAGAAGAAAAAAACAAAGAACAAACAACAATCAACATTTTAACATGGCTTAAAGCTTTAAAGCTCACACACTGCAACTTTCTCTGATCTGGCCAAGATTTAAAAATTTATATCAGGTTATTCATCTTGTTTTCAGATTTATTATCTACTTACTAGTTCTGAGGCTGCTTAATTCTAGTCTAGAGGTAATTTATTTTAAGATAACTTGTCAAGTAAAATTATCTTACTGCATGAACACATAATTTCACTACTTTTAAGTCATTTTCTGATAGATTTAAGTGTTTTTATATATATAATTCTGGCCAAGCTTTTTTGCGATGCAAGAATCAATTCTGTGAAATATAGGACCTTTAAGTTTATGTCACAACTGTAACTCTGCTATTTCTCAAACATGCGCTGGCCATGGGGAGCTGTCCAAGGTGCTGAACTGCCAAAACAGCAGGAATTGGAATTAAATGAATTTAGAATATTAATATGATAAAGAACCAAGCTTTTTTAAAGGGTTTTGCTAAAAACTTTTGGCTCAATTCAAGTGTGATATATCAGCCATTGTTTAGATGAGAGACGTATGGCATAAAGTTAAATAAACATAAGTTTTGCTGAGTTAATGTCCCTATATTACAGAGTTTCAAGGTTACCACAAAAACAGATGTTTGGAGTTCACCCTAAGAATCAATTTTGTGAAATATAGGACCTTTAAGTTTATGTCCCAACTGTAATCCTAAATGCTGCGACACAATCCTGATCAAAAACTGAAAACATCTACTATTACTCCTACCTATTAGCTTCATTTCACTAACTGCACTAATTTCACTAACATTAGCCATAAGCTGAATATTACATCAGAAACATACTGCAAAGTCTTATGGTGAGATGCAGTAGAAGTAAATAAATAACACTGAGTAGCGACGTCTTAAATCTTGAGTGAGTAGTTAGCACGGGCCTCACTATAACTTCCCTCCTTCATCAATCTGCAGACTAAATGAGTTTAGCAGTGACAGCGGATTTGCATGTGTGTCACAGAGAGCTGTGGGTGAGCAGGACGGCCGCCCGCGTACATTAGAACCTAAACAAATCAGAGACGACTTCTTCATCTGTGCGTTGTCGTAAATCATCGTGGAAGTGCTCCGTCTCCTTCGCCCTCACAGGCATAGCAACTCTCTCTTCATAAAGTGGTGCCAGGCAGGTGGAGAGATGGTCTGCGTACAGCTAAACAAACACAGGATTTGGAGGATTAATGTGCTTGTACGGGAAGTGTACGACATGGAAATGAGGTGTAAGGGGAACTGAAGGAACTGAGTGTTGCTTCAGATTAGAGTTTTCACTGTCTCATTGCATAATTGCCTACATTTTATTTAAGGTGGATTGCGCAACTTTTCTGGTGGAGATGTTCTTGCTTTGCCTGGAATGTCCCATGGTATCACATTAAACATCTATTAGGCCTGGGCAAAACATACACTTAAAATAAAAATCGAGTTGGCAAGTCAAATCTAATATTTTTTTTGGAAAATCAATATTTAAGTTGTTTTTTTTTATACAGGGCACACATTTTGCATTCGCCAAGACTTCCTACAGGCTCTGTAGTCACTGCAGTGCGTCTCTCTCACTTTCCCCCAGATCTCGGTCACAGAAAGAACACTCATATAATCCACTGAGTCGTGGCCTTTAGTCTGACTGAAACTGACCGCATCAGCGCACAAAGAGCTGCTTTTTTCCCAGTATTTACAGTTTATGCAAATGAGTCATCTGTTTTTAAGTTTTGTTTCTGGAAAACGTAAACAAATGTGCCAAAGCTGCATTAAACGCATTCTAATATCACACAGGCTGATGTGGCTCTACAGTGGTTATGGTTTATATGTTGTAGAGTTGCGTTTATTTATGCAGATTAGTAATAGTAATAATAATGATGATAAACGTTAATGATTAATCGATAATCAATGGTTAATTCTCTCTACGATTGATTAAGAAAATTTAATCAAATGCCCATCCTACTGTGGACCATATGAAATGTTTCCAGTTTATTCGGTTTTCACAACATGGTGAAAGTTTTGGATGCTGCTATATGGTCAAAACGAACTGAATCATGAATCAAGTTTTTTATTTTAAAAAATCTAAGATTTTTTTGAAGAGGAAAATTGCCCGGCTCTAACATCTATCTAGCATTTATACATTTCAGGTGTTTCTATTGGTCATAAATATCACTATTCCTCCTGTGAATAGGGGGACTCACCACAGATCTGACCTGTAATGTAATGTCTGTAGTAGTAATGCAGTTGTCTCCCTTGAGATAGATAGAACATTCTAGACAAAGTAATAACATCTCTGTGAAGACAAGCAGTGACGATGCACCTTAAAGTCTTCAAGGTTTTGTTTTGTTTTGTATAATTCTTCTCTCCAAACCCTGCTGCATCTGAAGGTGTCACTGGCAGGTTTTACTGGTTTTTAGCCAAAAAAGAATTTCTGCCAAACTTTCAGAGGAAAAATGTTTCTCCTCCCAGTGTTTATAAAACGTAGCGTTTGCGTTCCCATTGATTTAATATGGGGGAAACTTGAGGGTGATAATATTTAGAATGTGTGGTATCTGACTTTCACCGTCTGGGGCTTGTGACACCTTCAGACACTTTTAGTGTGAGTAAACAGTGATGACGTAGGCTCGGTTGCGCATTTTGGCAACAGAAGTATGGCAGAACTCAGCAGCTTGTCGAGCTCTGCAAAAGGATTATTGTCAAAAGATCATGAATATTTCGTCAACAAGCCGACTGACATATAGTGTCCGACTGCCAGATCCTTGTGCCAGATCCTCAGTGAGTAAAACTTTAAAACTTTAGGCCAATGGTAGAATATCGATTCTGACAACCACACAAAGAACAACCAGACATTTTGGTGCTGAAAATGTTTTTATCTCTGTCTTCTTCTGTCTGTGTTCATTCGGAATGAATTGGAATGAATGGGGAACGATGCCACTTCATTTGCCAAAATGCGTGCACAGATTTTTTTCCACCACTTTTTTTTCACTTCTGTCTTAAAAGGGTCTGTAGCCCCTTTAAGATGAGGCATCTGCATTCTGTACTGCTTACAGTGAGCTATGAGGCCCCTGTATTCCAGGAACTGAGGCAAGGGGCCCATTCTAAGAACATCTGTAAATATTCCTATGTGGACATTTAGTCAGTGTTCAGATTACAAATGGGACTTCCTATAGAGCCGATAAATACAGGTCAAATCCTTTGTTCTGGGGGATTCTGCATTGGCTTTGGTATCGCCCCGACTTTCTGTCTGTAATTGGTGTATACTCTGTCGTTAAAATAGTATTTTTATACAAGCAGAGTTCAGATTTCATCTTATCACAAATCTCATATCAGCAGGAAACCCCAAGAGAGATGATTGGACAGAAAACTACAAATGCTTAATTTACTAGTTGTTTACACTAGTACTGGCTGTAAAGGAGTTTGGTCTGTAACTAAAATAGGCCTTTGTCATGGCCAAGTAATCTTTTTGTGTTGAACAATAAGGCTGTATGATTTTAACTATACATATTTGTGCACCACTCTAATAGAAGTCACCATGACAGCAGTTCAACCATTTAATAAAAATGTCTTCAAAAATGACTAGGGCAATTATGTTATGAGGCTTTTTTTGTGTTAATCTCTCATGTCTTTATCAGTGGCTTTGTTCTGAGCTGTCCATGGTGCTGATCTGTGGGAAGTGGAATGTAATAAATTTAGAACATTAAAGGGGCACTATGTAACTTTTCTTGTAAAGGGTTTGCCATCTCCACAGTATGGCAGAAAGCTTGTCTCCATAGAGACACTTCTATCCCACTTAAATCAAATCAAATCAAAGTTTATTTATAAAGAATGTAACGCAAAGTGCTTTACAGTCATTAAAAACAATCCCACATCCACCCAACCAATCCTCACAACTCACCAACCCCACACAACCAAACAACCCACACACACACACACACACACCCGCACGCACGCATGCGCACGCACACATACACACAGGTACAGGTGTTAAAGTATTAAAGTATGCATGTTTTTCAAGGTATGAGCAATAAAAGCACCTATGATTTAATAAATGCAGGATAGAGGAGTGTGAGTGTGTTTAATACGAATAACAGCTGAATTGAAACTTTTAAAGGACTTTTTAAAGGATTATGCTAAAATTAATTTTTGGGTTAATTCAACCAGTTTAGATGAAGAGGTGTGTGGCATAAAACATACAAAAAGAGGAGTAGCTGTGTTAATGTGCTTGTACCACACATATACTACATAAAAACAGGGGTACTGAAGGTAACTATTGCTTCAGATGAAAAAAAAAAAAAGCCTTGAGCTATTTCTCAAACATGTGCTGGCCGTGGGGAGCTGTCCAAGGTGCTGAACTGCCAAAACAGCATGAATTAGAATTTAATTAATTTAGAATATTAATATGATAAAGAACCAAGCTTTTTAAAGGATTTTGCTAAAAACGTTTGGGTCAATTCAAGTGTGATACATCAGTCATTATTTAGATGAGAGACAAAAGGCATAAAGTTAAATAAACATAAGTTTTGCTGGGTTATTGCACTATGAGTGTTTATGAAAACTGAGTTTCAAGGTTACAAAACAGATGTTTGGAGTTCATCCCATAAATACAATTAGCTAAAATACATTTGTGGTTTATTTATTTATTTATTATTGCACTTACAAAAAGAAGAAAACAGGCATCCATCTGTGAATGGGCTTGCCTCTCCACACACCCGATTCTTGGCCTGGAAGAGGCCTTAAATCTGCCTTTTTCCCCATGGAAACGTGGTTCCTTTGACAAAATGATCTTACAGTGCTGCTTTAAAATTAGAATTAGTTTTCACAGAGTCTTTGACTATCATCAAGCATTGTAAATTTATAGGGAGCTGTCCGTGGTTCTGATCTGAATATACCCATACTGATCTGTGACCCAGAACAGAGCACGTAGAATTGTGTTTGTATGATTTAATGTAACAATAACAAACACTAGTCCATGAATGACTGCTAAGTAGTTTCCAAATTACCACAGCAAGTCCATTATGACCATATTATGAGAGAAATTATGCTTTCTTGGCTTTTGTATCTTTCAGCAGTGTCATAATGTTAGCACCAAAACAAGTCTACTACATTAGGACTAAAATGGACTCAAACATGACCAAATAACTAGTTTTAAAGAGGGAGTATTATGCAAATTACTATGTATTACATAGTATTATGGATATTATGCAAAATGTACTTTTTTGCGCTTTTTACCATGTTATAATGTTGTTCACTCATCCAACACATGCATGAAAAGGTTTTATGTCATTTATGCATGTTTGAGTAATCTATCAGTACAAACCTGTCCAAAGCTCCACCCACAAGCCTACATCACCCACTTTCCCACATGACAATGCTCCATAAATATACAAAAGCATGACACAAAATGTGTTATATATTATGTAACACATTTTATATATGACACAATATGTTAATATATTGTTTTGGTGATATATAACATTTTTAAAACAATAAAAGGTAACATAGGGACCTAAATATGTTATGTGTTAGCAGTTAGCACCCAATAGAAGTGTAATACCCTATCGAAAATCAAATAATTACCCAATCCAATACCAATGATCCGCAGTATATCCTAAGAAACATAGCCAGAAGACTTGGTCCCTTCTCCTGTCACTCCTCTCCTCTCTCAGTACATCTCTCCCTCCTCCTGAATTGCAAAACATGGTCAGCCCTGCAGTCTGTCGCCAAGGTCCCTGTCATTCTTTACATTTATGGCAGTGTTTTTGTGTCTCCACTCGCACAAAACTTTTATACACTTTTGGATTATTTTGAAAACTTCGCCAACAACATCTATACGGTGCAGTTCAATGTGCGTTCAAGGTCTATGCATTGGTGTCCGCCTCCAAATGTAATTGAATAAATGATGAAACGCCATAGCAAGACGCATAAGGTGAGACAAGGGCGGGGAGATAATGAAACAGACTAAAAAGTGACACTAAGGGAAGAAATAAGCAGGCACTTGCAAAAAACATCCTTTTTTAATATTTGATACACAGTTGAAGTTGTGAGGTGTTGGAGTTGTCCATGGTGCTGATCTGGTATAGATGGGCCAGTAGTACTTAAAAGAACACATGTTTTTTTTCTGGGTGATTTTTGCTGCCTTCAAAACCTGAAAAACTAGTTCAGTTTAAACGATTTGTGGTGGTCCAAAGTTATCCCTTGCTTTGCTTATTGGTTCTTTTCACAACTTTCAGAGACCAGATGGGACTCATCACAAATACCTGGAGTTGGGTTTTATTTCATTCACACAGGTTTAGCAGACAAATCCTGCATATTTAGGCTTTCTTCTCCCAAACAGAAACACTATTCCACCTTGTAATGTCATGTGGTGAGACAAAAAGTGCTTTACTGTGTTTTTAAATTGCACTTTACTCTAAAACCCGGCCATGGACCATCTGCTAACGGGCCCCAGAGAGAAATATTGTATATTTAAATGAGTTTTATTTTTATAGTCTACAACCACATCTGTGTTTTGTTCATAATATAGTGCAAATTAAAGAAAAAAAGGTTGGGCACCGCTGCCTTACGTCATACACCTCCACTACAATCTTATGAATGATTTCAGCCCTGGAATTGCCAAGCTCTACTGAAATAAAGGTAAAAACTGTAACTGTTAACTAGAAAACTACTGCTCCATGACATCACAAGTTGGAATAGAGCATTTTGAGCTATGGAAATGTAGACAGACTAATAATAAAAGGTTACTCAGACGTGTGTGAATGAAACAAAACACAATTCCAGGTGTGTTTTGAGGAGGTAACAACATTACGGCATGGCTAAAAACTCACAAGAGTCCTTTTTTTTTTTTTTTTTTTTTTTGCATAATATAGGACCTTTAAGTAAGATAATAATGAGGGAACACCAGTATAACATCCCTAACCTCTAAGTGAACTTTTTGAAAATAAGTTCATAATAAATGTATGAAACGGCTCAATTTCTGAGACTTTATTTATTTTTTATGCCCATTCAGAAACATTGAGTGGTTTTGCATATCACTGGCACAGCATGAAGTGTAGTTCAAGAGGAGTTCATGGGTTCAGCAACTTGCTTAACACAAATATCTTGTCAAAATAGTTTTTATTTTCCATTAAATTCAAACATGAAGGCTTTGATTAGAAGTTAGCCTCCAGTTTAGCTCCAAGGGAAACATAGATACAACTGTAATATTTTAGCCACATTGCAATGTAAAGTAATATCAGTCCCTGGTCAGTTCTCACTTTTGGGGCCAATTTGAATCCTAATGCAGTAAAGCAGTCTGGGCTTGTTCTAGTTCTGAGTTAGTCCTTGTTGTACATTAAAGGAACCATATTACACTGTTTTCTGATCTGTGTTATAATGTTGTCATCAAAAACATCCCTGGAGTTGTGTTTTGAGATGATTCAAATGATTCTAGTGAAGGTGTGTGGAGTTTAAAAAGAGAGTTTATGTGTTAAACGTGTGAATGAAACAAAACACAACTCCAGGTATGTTTTTAATGAGGAATAATATTATAGCTTTGATCAGAAAATAGTGTAATATGGGGTCTTTAAGGTTAGCCCTTATAAGATAAAAGGAAGCTTGAAATCTACTGCTTCATGACATCACAAGGTGGAACATAGCACTTTAAACTTTGGAAATGTAAACAGATGAATAATGCAGGATTACTTGAGCGTGTAAATGAAATAAAACACAATTCCAGGTATATTTTTGAAGAGGTAACAACATTATAACCTGACTTAAAGCTCACAAGAGTCAATTTTGCGCAGTGCAGGACCTTTAAGGAGCCAGTCCACAGCACTAGCAACAAGCTCCGTGAATTTCAAAACATCCAAAACCCCAGTTATTTAGTTAGCGTTAGGGTTTAGGGGTTAGTTTTTCTTAAATGAACGATGCCAAAATATAGTCAACACACACACACAGAAACCTCTTGCAATTTGACCGCTAAAATACAACTTCTTTTTGTTACCACGCGCGCCCTCTAACTCTAGGCTTGCTATCACGGCTGCAAAAATACAAAAATACCGAGCTCCCATTCCAAACTGCCTTTGAAAATAACAGGGTACGATCCTAGTCACAAATAATGCCAACCGCCTGTCACTCAATACTTTGATTGTAACGCAGGGACCCTAATGCTTCTCTACTCTATCTCGTTATTTGATCTTACTGATGAATAGATGATGGGAGGGAAGTTTTCCGAGAGGGAGGACGCACGGTCGTGAACTCTGCGTAGGAGGCGAAGCTGAAAGGAGATGAGGATATGAGGTGCCAAAGCCGTACGAGGAGAGGAGAAAATGAGAGGAAGCAGTGGAACGACAAAAGGCTGATGGAAAGTGGCTAAGCAGTGGGTTTGTTATGAAGAGAAGGAGGAGGAAGAGAAGGTTGGAGAACATTGAGGGCAAAAGTATCAATCAAGTTGTTACAAAAAGGGAAAAAGGAGAAAAAAAGAAATTAATTGAATAACAAAAACAAAAAAAGGATGGGATTGAAGTGAGTTTCAATAGACGGTAATGTTACTGGACGGTTGGTGTGTTTTAATATCAACAAAAATAACGCATGTGTTTTATCCAGTTTCCCCCATCAACCCAAAACATGCATCAAGCGTCTTTGAGGACATGTGTCGGTGAAAAAGCGCTATAGCTGTTGTTGTAAGGCGACCTTGGGTGTGCAGAAAGGTGCCAAATAAATAATAAAATGCCAAAAAAAAAAAAGAAGCATATTACAGAAGTCAAAATTGCAAATATTTTTCATTAATCCTATTCACAAATTCCTCTTTCTGTCAGCACAGGTTAAAGTTTCCCAGAATTCTTACATAACAGTTTGAAATTTAGTATTCTCTGGTGCTTTTTTTAAGGCCAGAAATGGACAGTTTACCAGACTTAAATTTGTGGAATTAAAGTAATTCTGGGTAATTTTGTATTTTTTTTATTTTTGTTTTCATGGCCCTTTTCTGCGAACACCAGATTCCATTATTAGAAGTAAATCTGAGGTAAATGTTCTAAAAAATCTGAGATGTCAAAGTAAAGTTACACAAGAGCATGTTAAAAGGTCAATATCTTTACAAATGATCCATATTATGTCCTTTAAACCAGGGTTCTTCAAACTTCTCTGGGCTATTAACTGCTATTACATTATTAGACCATGTTACCTTTTCTTATTTAGAAAATGCTAGATTTGCTGAAAACATTATTAACATGTTAAATAAGCTCCTTTTTGCTCTCCCATAAAGACACTCCTCCTTCAGAGCGATATCACATTACACTCTGTGTACATTTTGCTAATTAAACTACTGCACATCGCATCAGTTTGTGAAGTTGTGGTGTATTGTTTTGTATCAAGCTTTTTTGCATTGATGAAAAATGACCGTGATCATACAGTTAACTATAAGGGTTCAAATAGGGCCTAGGAATGATTGGAAGATTACTCAAATATCCATGGACGACCTCTTCAAGCATGTTTTTGATGAGGGAACAACATTGTAGAAAGATGACAGAAAGCTCCAAAAAAAAAAAATCAAATCTGCATAACACCTCTTCTTATTTAGGCCCCACTTCCCTGTTTTAATTCCTTCGTATTCCGACTTGTAAATTAAATTAATGAATGAATTAATCAATCAATCATTGCATTTATATGGCGTCTTTCAAAACACCCAAAGCACTTTACAGTTCATTGATCATTCACTCCACACTCAATGGTGATACTATTGTAGCCACAGCTGCCCTGGGGCAGACTGACAGAAGCGAGGCTGCCAATCTGCACCATCGGCTCCTCCAACACCACCATCACACACACACACCACTTCCATATTAGGCAGTGTGGGGGAAGTGCCTTGCCTAAGGACACAACAACAGGTTTTGTGACTGGCGCCCCCCTGTGGCACCTGGTGTTCCCAGTGGTCTCCCATCCAAGTACTACCCAGGCCCGGCCCTGCTGAGCTTCTGAGATCTGACGAGATCAGGCTTTGACAAGCCGGTATAGCCCCAAATAAATAAATAAAAATAAACAAATAAATGGTGAAACTAGAAGAATGCTGCTCCCTTTTCCCCTTTGGTCACTAGAATGACTTTACCTGGGGAATATTTGTCCAGTGCACTCTGCTCTAGACGTGTTTGTGGTCATGTTCACACTAGTTTAGTCTGAATCATTTATTAATAAAAGGTGCTTCACTGTGCAGATGGCAGATGCTGTGTTATGGGTCAGCAGCCCTCTACTGCCGTTTGAACTGCAAACAGATGTGGACATGAGGCATACGAGAGCAGTTTTAGAGACACACCCAGTCTAAAGTTTGGACTTTCTCATTTAGGTTTCTCCTGTATTTTCATGATTATTTACACTGTAGATACTCTCTGAAGGCATCAAAACTATGAAAGAACACATAATGTAGCTGAGATAAATAAATAAATAGGAATACACTTTTTTTTACCCTTTGCTTTCATCACTGCTTTACACTCTTGGTATTTTTTATAACAACTTATTGACACGGCACAGCTGTGAAGTGAAAACCATTTCAGGAGACTTCATCATAAAGATCATTGAGAGAAGGTTCAAGGTTTGCAACAAAGCAAAGGGTGAACATTTTGAGCATTTGAATATTTACAAAAGAATTCTCTATATATTGTAACATATATCTGATGTTTTCCATTTGTATATAAAATGTATAAAGTAGTAAATAAAAAGATTAAAAAACATTGACATTTTGACTGGTAGTGTAGGAGTTGGAAGTACACTGCAAATTTCTCTAATCTGGCCTAGATTTTAAAACATATGAGGTTATTCATGTTGTTTTCAGATTTATTGTCTACTTATTAGACCAGTGGCTGCTTAATTCTAGTCTAGATGTTTATTTTAACTTGCAAATAAAATGATCTTGCTGCATGGACAGATAATTTCACTACTTTTAAGTCATTTTTTGATAGATTTAGGTGTTTATATCTAAAATTTTGGCCAAGCGCTTTCGCAATGTAAACTGTCAACAGAACGACAACATGCAAACAAAGAAATAGTCACAGCTTTTACAAACTTCTCTCATAATCACTCACACGTGCATTCTGAGAGGGTGAAATACGTGTCTTGCCTAAGGACACAACAACAACTGAACCATTGGCTCCCAAGTAAAACAAATCTTGCCCTCAAAACTTCAACAATCTTAAACTTGACTCCCAACTTGGTCTCCACGCCTAGAACTTTGCAGTGGTGACCATTAGCTCCAAATACGGCTGTTAAGGTTATGAAGCAAACTTTAACTTGGCCATTATAGAAAAGTAGGGCCCAGATAAGCTAAAAGTGTCTATGTGTGTGTGTGTGTGCTCTGACTCTGGACAGGCGCTGTATGATTGGACTACACTTTCTCCTCACAGTTTATCCCCATTACCGCTGCCAAGAGCTTACGGGCTAAATTGGGCAAATTTTGGTCCCCTAAACAAATTACTCGCTCTGTTTGAGAAGAGAAATCAGATTAAAAAATTAGGGGAGGTCCAGCAGTGTAGCGGAGCCTCCTATATACTGTTAGCGTTTTGTTTCATTCTTTCATCAACAAAGCTAAAAGATAAAGTGTGTGTGGATTACCTGAGCTGTGAGCCAAGTTTAAGTGCACCTACAGGCTTTGATGAAACTGCCTATTCTGTAGCGCTAATCCCTGCCAAAGAGAGATGTCACTGCACTGTCTACAGCTCATCTGCAACTCTTAGACCAGATCAGATGGACTCTTTTCTGTCTGCACTGGCTACTTTATGGCATGAGTAGTGAGTTTATTTGCTTCAGGAGTTTGAAACAGGAGGTGAATGGACCTTTTTATAATGTGAAAAGGTCCTATATTTCACAAAATGGACTCTTGTGAGCTTGTGATGTTATAATGTTCACTGATGTTATAATGTTCCTCATGAAAAACATAACCGGAGTTGTGTTTTGTTCCATTCACACATGTCTGAATAATCCTGCAGTGTTAGTCTACATCTCCAAAGCTCAAAATGCCCTGGTGACACCATATAGAGGTAGTTTTCTAGTACCTTTTACCTTTTGTTCAGTAGAGATGGGCAATTCTAGGGATGAAATGATCCAAATGATTCTAGTGAAGGTGTATGGAGTTTCAAAACACAGTGGAGCACCTTTTGTACTACCACATGACATCACAAGGTGGAACTCAGCCTAAATATACAGTGTGTGTGTTTAACATAACCACTCTAGGCATGTTTTTGATGAAGAACCAACATTATAACATTGATCTGACAGTGAAAACACAACTCCAAAGCAAACAAATGGACACGTGAATTCAGTCTGGAGGTCTGTTCTCACAACAAATTAAAAACTTCACTTAAATGCCCTGTTGTGGATTTTTAAATCTGAGAAGAATAAAAACTTGAGAGAAGTTGTCTTAAATCAAAGAGTCTGGATTTATTAAAGCAACTGTGCACACAATTAGAGAGAAAATGAAAAAGAAACCTATCTGTCCCTCACGCAAGGTCCGTCTCTCCCTAATCTGAATCGTGGCAAAACAAAAACAGGCTCTTATACAGTCGACAAACATCAGAACATCAACATGAGGTAAAAGTTCTCAAAAGAAGACGATTTATCTGGGCTAAACTGGGGCATTGATTAGATGAACTCAAGTGTACCAATAATTCTAAATGATGAGAATGAATAAAACAACAAACTGTTGTTTTAACCCTGATAGAAAAGCACTGAACATAATGTCTTGTCTTAAGAAGCCCAGATACAGCAGATCACACCACTGTGACCATGAACACAGAGATGCTTTAGCACTTTGAGAGTTACTAGTTATCTAAACCCAAACAATACATTCTTTAGCTTGACAAAGTAAGAAATTTCCATCACAACCCTATGATATAATATAGAATAAACAAAAAACAACAACAACAAAAAAACAAAAGAAAAACAGCAGCAGCAGTAGAAACATTATTATAATAGTACAATTAAAATTCAGTAGTATTTTCAGTGTGCAGTTGTGCCAACACTGCACTAGGGAGAAGCCAGTGGAGTATCAAAGGCCCATATAAAATGCATGCACTGATAATGCATTTGAAGCTAATTGAAAATGGTTCTTGCAACAAAGTGCGATAAGGCACAAACTCTGGCCTTTGCGCAAGGGTTACAATCTAATAAAAGCTGGTTAAAGTGCCATTAAACAATTAGGGGTCTTTATGTTAAACAGAACTGTATTTCCATTCTCCATGCATAATATACATGACATAATATATCAATTATGCAGAATTATCACTAATAGGCTAGTTCTGGTAGGATGTGGGTGGTATAAGTGTTCACCCAGCTACCAGAGGGTCTAAGGTTTGATCCTTGCTAGATTGTATTTCCTGTAAACTATAGTACGGAAGCTGGGGAGGCTCACAACAAATACAAATGGCAGCAAAAAGCCACAGTTGAAGTGGCCTCAGGATTCTATTTTCCAATGGATCAAGCAAAGGGGATCAAGCGGGAAATTATTAATGACGGTCAGACAGTGACATCGATCCTGGCAACAAAACAGTAAATTACTTTTACTTACGTTTCCAACTTCGTTCACTTCTGTGTTCCTTTACTTTTCACATTCTTCTTCTTCTTCTTCTTCTTCTTCTTCTTCTTCTTCTTCTTCTTCTTCTTCTTCTTCTAATTCTTCTTCTTCTTCTTCTTCTAATTCTTCTTCTTCTTCTTCTTCTTCTTCTTCTTCTTCTTCTTCTTCTTCTTCTTCAAATTTTTCTTCTTTAACTTTTCTCTTTCACTTCCTGCTTGATCCCCTTCGCTTGGTCTGTTGGAAAATAGAGTCCTGCAGCCACTTCAGTAAATTACTTTTACTTACGTTTCCAACTTCGTTCACTTCTGTGTTCCTTTACTTTTCTTCTTCTTCTTCTTCTTCTTCTAATTCTTCTTCTTTAACTTTTCTCTTTCACTTCCTGCTTGATCCCCTTCGCTTGGTCTGTCGGAAAATAGAGTCCTGCAGCCACTTCTGCTGTGGCTTTTTTTGGTGTGTTGTGGTATTTTGTTGTGTTGCAGCGTTTTCATTTGTGTTGCAGCATTTGCATTTATGTTGTGCCGTTTGTATTTGTTGTGAGTCCCCCCGGGTCAGAAAACAAGAGTCCCCTGGTTACTTCCATTGTGGCTTTTTTTGGTGTTTGCATACTGTAGGCTTTTAATCATTGGCATTTAAAGAGGCCCTCTGTAACTTTTTGGGTGTGGAGGTCCACCACCAGCTTGTCTCCATGGATATGCGCCAAATTATTACCTATCTTGCATTTTTTCCATTATAGGTGTTTCTTAAAAAATAAAATAAAATTGAAAAACATGCCTTCTGTCTGTCTGTGAGTCTCGCCTTTCCACAGCTACGACCTGTAATGTGGCCTGGTGGAGAGACCATTAACACAAAATTTACCCAGTGCACATTTCTTCCTCCGCACTGAATAACTCATAAATAAATCTTGGTTGGATTTCACAGCTTTGTGCCCAAGTCTAAATCCTGATATGTGCTGCACTTTGTTACACGCATTTGTCAGTGTGTCTGTGGTCCTTATATAACTGTGCTGCTCTTCTCTTTCATGTCAAAGTCTCTTCTGCACTGACCCCACTTAACCCTGCCATTGATTTCCCTTTTCCATTCCACCTATTATTAAATAACAAGCTTCAGAATGACAAAAGTCGGTATTTGAAACAGCGCTAAAAGGTCATATGCATAAAACAAGCGGGCATTACAGCTGGCGTACATATTATTAATTCTGTGAGCCCGGCCCCTCGCTGTGATTGAGGTGTTTACTCCGTCGCATATGTTTTAGAAATCAGGATGTGGGGAGCACCTGTTTAACGTCCCATTCCTCCTTATTAGGCCTGGCAGGGTGATGGAGCACAGGGCCATAGATCAATATTGGCCTTCACCGCTCCGAGTCCATTTGACAAAGACGCTAGCACAGTGTGGCGCTAACTAGCATATAGCCCAAGCACATTAATTGTATACACATTCTGGTGCTCGGTGCTTTTGGAAGAATTCGAAAGTAAGGACCTTCTGTGAAATTTCAATCCATTGACAGGGTTCCCTGGCAGTAGCTTCTGTGTGGTTCTTATCCAGCAAAATCTCTGTTAAAGTGGATAGGCGATATTCTTCAGTCAATTTTTCCCCTGTTATAACTGGTTTTAGATCACACTGCCTGGTGCAAAAGCCATTTACTATCTGAAGAACTCAGGCTACGTTCAGGCTGCAGGGCTTAATGCTCAACTCGGATTTTTTTGCGAAAACTGATTTTCTTGGGTGAGGTGGTTCACATTCAGAATTAAATGTGACTTTTATGTGATCTCTAGTGTGAACTTTAAACGCCCCAAAAGTGTCCCGCATGCGCATTGGGGGACACGACGACGTCACAGCAGTGAGTTTGTTCATTGTTTACGGAAGTCGCCTAAACATGGACGCTGCGATTTTAAAGTTGCCGTCGTACCACTCTAACAGGGAGAAACACGCATTTGCCGGCCTATTTCAATGAATAAACAGGTCGGCGTTGGGCTGTATTGGCTCACAACAGGTGCTTGTTACAGCACAATAGTCAACCTCTCCCTTGTTG
Organism: Odontamblyopus lacepedii; assembly: GCA_034769755.1. Classification (NCBI taxonomy): domain Eukaryota; kingdom Metazoa; phylum Chordata; class Actinopteri; order Gobiiformes; family Gobiidae; genus Odontamblyopus; species Odontamblyopus lacepedii. The sequence goes on from CM068357.1 coordinate 13,695,310, forward strand.
ATGACGTGTAGGTCGGATGAATGTGACCTGGCCGTTCACATGGCAAAAGATTGGATATGTATCGGCTTTAGGAGCACATATCCAAGTGGCCTGGGTCGCATTTGAAAAAAATCAGATCTGTGTCGTTCAGACCATCACACTGCAAAAAACAAAATCTAGTCAAGCTAAAATGACTTGGATTAAGAAAGTTTTACTATATTTGCGTACATTTCACTTGACAAGTAAAATGATCTGCCAGTGCAGTAAGATTTTTGTACTTAAAACACAAACATACATCTTACTACACTTAAAATAAGAAAAACAACAACTTTTTGCACTTAAAATAAGAAATAAAATCAAATGTTGCTTATGTTAACAAAAAAACAACAACACTTATTCCACTGGCAGATAATTTCACTTGTCAAGATGAATCGACACAAATAAAGGAAAATGTTCTTAATTTAAGTCATTTTAACTTAACCTAGATATTGTTTTTTTCCAGTGCATTAAAAGATCAGATACAGGTCGCACAGGGGCAAAAAGATTGGATTTTGGTCACTTCAGGCTGCAGTCTGAACGTAGCCTTACTGTATTTCACCAGCAAGAACCACAACAGTAATATACAATAAAGCTATGGACTGATGGATGACATGGATAGATGCGGTGGCTGGGTGGGCTCACGTGGTTGACCCTCCTTTATCTCTGTAGAAGGTGAGGTCTTCAAGCTGAAAGACAAAGAGATACAGGGAGGGGGTCGAGAGAGCGGAGACTGACTTGTATAAATAGAGCTTCTGGGTAATTAGAGGTGTGGTTGAGGTGAGAGGAGCTTCACTGGAGACGAGCAGATGTTGAAGTGTGGTCCTTTTCCTGAACCTCAGTCAATCATATCAACTTAATTAATTTAATCATGGTTGTAATTTGACTTTTTTGCGTCACCTGCTTTTCTCCATGGACATTCTAACACCAACTTTCATTTGAATAGGGTTTTAGCACCGAATTAAACTGTAGCACATTTGGTCCCCACCTAAAGCATGATTAGCGGGCGGTTAGCATGCACAGGTTTTATGTCGTAGAGATGATGAAGTGTTGAAATGGTCCTCAATGAATCACGCTCCTCTTCATACGAAACATGCCAACTCATGAAGAAGCCCGGGCTGCTGCAGGAGGGTGCATATGTGAGAGCTGTGACGGAGTGCACAGTGTCCCTCTTAAGTGTAATAAAGCACTAGGCTAAAATAATGTGATGAGTTTAATGAGCGAGACCATCCATGCGGCGCAGCGAGCCCCTCTCTCGTCCAGGGTCTGTCCAATTCTCTGTCTGTAAGGAGGAAGGGCTGGAGGAGGGAGGATGGAGGGGAGCTGGGAGCGGGGCTGCTGGGTAATGTGGCCGGAGCGACGATTAATCTTGCTCAGGTGAGAGGGTGCAGGGAGAAACAGGGAGACGATAGAGGGGGAGAGGAGGGGACAGAGTTTAGATGGGAGGGTATATTGAGAGGAAGAAGGGAGGGTGACAGAAAAGTAGTTTGTTTTGTTTTGGGGGGGGAAAAAACATAAGTATAAGTATGCGTGTCAATTATTCTCAAAAAACAAGTTGTAACTTATTAGTAGAGAATAGGGTTGTCAAAAGTGTCAAAATCTGATATTAATAGACACTAAATGTAGTCTCGAAACTAGATCCTCATTTGAACAGGAATCTACACTAAAAAAGTTACATTCACAAGACATGACAAAGGAGAGAGTTTAATTTGTCAGCTGGACAAAGTTTATTTAGTTGAGTATGTTTCACAACTCATCCAAGCTGCTTCTTCAGGTCTGGTCAGAAGCTGCTTGGATGAGCTGCGAAACATATTATATATATATATATATATACATATATATATATATATATATATATATATATATATATATGGTTGCTTTATTTTGGTACTCAGCTAAATAAACTTTGTCCAGTTGACAAATTTAACTCTCTCCTTTGCCATGGAGTCTACCTGGACGACTGAGGGATTCTACTCACATTCACAGGACAGACGTTAACGTTACACAAATATAAGGCCACATGGTAATATACAGTAAGTACTATTATTTAATGTACTGTCTAAAGAAAGGCCCTACATTACGCAAAATTGACACTTGTGAGCTTTAAGCCATGTTATACTGTTGGTACCTCATTAAAAACTTACTTGGAGCTGTGTTTTGTTTCACTCACACATGTTTCCGTAATGCTTTATTAATAGTCTGTCTACATCTCCAAAGCTCAAAATGCTCTGTTCCACCTTGTGATGTCATGAAGGAGTAGTTTTCAAGTTAACAGTTATTTTACCTTTAGTTCAGTAGAAATAAACAATTCCATGGATGAAATCATCCAAAATGAATTCTAGTGAAGGTGTATGGAGTTTAACAACACAATGGAGCACTTCCTGTATTACCACATGACATCACAAGGTGGAACAGAGTGTTTTCAGTTTGAGAGAAGAACTCAGTTTGTGTGTTAAACATGTGTGAATGAAACAAAACACAACTCCAGGTATGTATGTTTTTTTTAGCTATAACACCACTGTAATTGAATAAATGTAAAGTAGCACTGCTTAAAGTCATACTGTGGAACATTCCAGGCAGAACAATGACATCTCCATAGAAACAAGTAGATGATGGAGTCTCAGACGCAGAGAAAACTTACATAATGCACTTTTAAGAAAAAATAAAAAAGAGAACAGGCTCAAAGCAGAGGCACAGACTGGAACAAACAAAACAAAACAAAATTAACATATAAAGTACGATAATTAAAAAGACAAAGCAACATAAATACGTGTTTTGAGTCTAAAACCCACAGATGCCGCAGCTTTTCTCTGGCCTGACTCACCTCTGACTCCCCGGGCGCCCTCCTCTCCCCGTCTCGTAACCCTGTCCGTCACTCATCCTCGCTCCACTTTTATTTGACATCTGTCCCTGTGTCATTGGCCTGTGATAGACATGGACGCACCCACCCCGAGCACTCTGGGAAATGAACAGCCCCTGCGGGACAGAAATAGTTTAGAATAAATAATATGAGGTGTAAATCATAAGAGGGGTTATATTGACTGGTCCTGCTGTTGTGTCTGTGTGGGCTGCAGTGTTGTGTTGTGTTGTCTGGATTAAACGCACTCATGTTTGATTTATTGTAGTTCTGGAAAGCGTTTTAATACTAGTCATGGAGGATTGATACTAAAAATATTATTATGATACTGACGTGTATTTAAAGGGCCCATATTATGCTATTTTCTGTATGTTATAATGCTGTGTTCTTATCAAAAACATATCTGGAATTGTGTTTTGTTTCATTCACATGTTTAACACACAAATCCTGCATATTTAGGCTGAGTTCTTCTCTCAAACTGATGTCATGTGGGGCTACAGGAAGTGCTCCACTGTGTTTTTAAACTCCATATATCTTTAGCTTTGGAGATGTAAACAGACTAATGATAAACAGCTACTCAAACATGTGTGAATGAAACAAAACACAAGTCCAGGTATGTTTTTGATAAGAACACAACATGATGACAGATTAGAAAATAGCGTAATATGGGCCCTTTACATACACGTCAGTATCATAATAATATTTTTAGTATCAATCCACCATGACTCGTATTAAAACGCTTTCCAGAACTACAATAAATCAAACATGAGTGCGTTTAATCCCAGTGTCAAGAGTCAATTTTGCATAATATAGGACCTTTAATTAGCAGATAAGTGCAGGATGAAGTTTATTATAATCCTAAGTACACATTTTTGTTTTGAATGCTCCATAATATGACATTAAACAGCTCTGCCTTACATTTATTAAATTACAGGTTGTTTTATAGCTCAAAACTACCTAGAAAAACAGGCGTTCTGACTGTGAGCGGGGTCGCCTCTCCACACATCTGACCTGTAATGATAGAAATGCCATAGTGTGAAACATTCCAGACAAAGCAATAACATCTCCACCTGGAAAAGTTACACAATGCACCTTAAAAAAGTCCCTGGGCAGGTTGAAATTATAGTTCATAACATCAAACATACGAGAATGTCTTTATAATGACTGGAGTCTCATAACAATTCTGTATCCACATTCGTTCCTGATTCATTGATGATTTTGAGGTACTGAGAGAACACTCAGTACCTCAAAATCATCATTATCAAAATCATGGTTCAATTCATTCACTCCAGAACATAACATTCTCACCACACACTCATCAGTCCACATTATGGGTGCAGGTTTGGCTAGAAAGGAGCCACTGTTTCGCCAGGCTTGAGAATGTGCCGAAGTTTGTACATGTGATCAGCTCTGTTGGAGACATGTTCCACTGACTAATGGCCGCAAATGAGAGGGCTGAGTTCCCAAATGCTGTCCTGCGTTTGGGGATCCTGCACTCATCGCGCACAATGGATCAAGTGGCTCGAGAGGTAGTTTCAGAACTCAGGGAAACAAAAGGTTTTAGCAGAAGAGCAGCAGTATCATGAATCAGGTCTTCAAAACTTAAAATGCTGTTTCACATGACTATGACAGTGGTGGAATAGTCGACTTTTCTTGACATGGATCTCGAGAGCGCTTTTATATAATGAGTCTAGAGCTGATTTACAACCCTGTGACCAATAGTAGATGAGGTTCAGTGCATTTTAATACAAATCATTGGAATTGATATAGTATTTATATTGTGATATTACCTGATACTGGATTTCACCCATCACTATTTATTGGATGTGAAGCCTGATGTTCCAACTGTGTGTAAAACCTCCATCTTGTCTATTTTTGTCCATGTTGGCGCCTTGCTGAATGAGAACTTTATATAAGCAGCTAGAGTTATTTCTTTGTCATGTTGCATTACGGACAGAGTGACAAAAGTAAATTAGTGAAGTTAACCATGTTCCTCACTCCTGGTTCAAAACTGGATATAAAGGCTTTAAAGTTGAGCTTGCAAGATATGAGATTTTTGTATGTTTTCTAAAGAGGATCTGCCTAATGTCATAGCAAATTTGTCAGATATTCTCAGACTCAACCATCGTGCGGTTCATTTGCAGCAACAGAGGACTCGTGTGACGCTCCAGACAGAACCCAAGGCCAGTCACAGCAATATCACTGACGCACACGACTGCAGCAGGTCAGCTCTGCTTTCCGTTCGGTTTAAAATAAAATGATGTTTTCATTATAGCACAAAAGAACATCCTTTGAAAGAAACAAACTAAAAAGGAAACATTCATTAATGAACAGTGTTTGTAAGCTGACTCGCCTAGCTGTAATCAGGGCAGTGCCGCGTGATGTCACCAACTACCGGAAATTGCGGAGGTCACTGAAGGCAGCACAAACTTAGATTTAGGTGTTTTTGTCCAATAAAGTCGCCAAAATGAATTATTTACCACACAGGAAGGTCAATAACACCTTCCTGGCACCCTTGCTGAAATGTCTAAATGACGTCAAGGCTTTGTTTGGCTATGATTTTTTTTAAATTTGAATGAGTCAAAAACGGAAATTGTTGTTTTTATACCAAGCATGTCTACTAATTTTCAGTTTGACCTGGCCTCTTTTCAACAATATGCTAAACCTAGAGCTACCAGCCCCGGCGTCATCATCAATGGAGATTTTAAGTTTGACAAGCAGATAAATGCAGTGGTTAAATCCAGTTTTTATTCAGACTCAAACCGGTTTTATGTTGTAGTGATCTGGAGCGTGTGATCCAGGCTTTTATCTCTACACGTCTTGACTCCTGTAACGTCCTGTACACTGGAGTGAGCCGAGCGAACCTGTCACGCTTACAGTTAGTCCAAAATTCACATCTTTAACCGGCGCACGTCATTGAGAACACATCACACCTATTTTATCCTCATTGCACTGGCTCTCCATTCATTTTAGAGTTGATTTTAAAATGTTATTGTTTGTTTTTAAGGAACTTCATGGATGGGCCTCGACGTACATCTCGGACCTCTTGTTCCCTACACTCTGAGGTCTTAGTTCCAATTTTGTGTCCCAAAAACGAGACTCAAAAGTCGGGGTGACTGGGCTTTTTCTGTGGTTGGCCCAAAACTTTGGCACCTTCTCCCCCGTCACATTAAGACCGCCCATTCTGTTGATTCTTTTAAATGTAGTTGATATGATTAACTTAGGTTGAGGAGCATGACCAACCGCCCTCGCCTCCTCACCAGCGAATCACAGCTCACTTCTGAAATGCCTCAATTTCCCTGAAGCCTATTTATAGCAGCCTATCCTGGCAACCCAGTTCATCCCGAATAACTCAATCCCACCCTCCCAACCCCTATCTGTTCACTTCCATACATAAGACGTCTACGAGGGGGGGTCCCTTCCTGCTGGGCCATGTGAAGATTGAGACTGAACCCCCACCCTGAGTCTCGTCTCTATATAATAAACACTTTTCGCATTGCACAAGTGTTGTTGGCGTGGTCCTGTTTAAAAACACACTTTTACTCACCGAATTTCAACATAGCGTGAGAATTGTGTGCTCCTCTGACTGTCTTTTATTGATTTTATTGCTAGTTTTCTATTTGTTAATTTAGTATTTTAGTTTTTTTATTGACTTGCTTTTGTTTATTTATGCTTTATATTATTTAATGTATTAATTTATATTGTGCCTACTCTGTGCAACACTTTGGAGACTTTGTGTTGGCAAAATGTCCTATATACAAATACAGTTGGATTGGATTAGACTATGAACAGTAATGCTATTAAAACACCATATACACAGTTAAGGAGTGAAAATGTATTTTTTGCCTCTTAGAATATAAACTTTCATGTGGAAACAACAAAACTGTCCACTCTGCCCCTAAAGATGTTTTAATGTTTAATTGAATCAACTCGCCTCCATAGAGTTATAGTATATGGGACATTGTAACTTCAAAGGCCATTTTCTCCAAATATTTTTTCCCCGTAAGGATCATCCCTTAAAGAAGCAACTACATACACAGAAATTTCCATTCTTAAATTTAACAAGATTTTGATGAAAGATACAGCAGGATCTTTTGATATCTAATTCCCAATCCGGTTTATTAAAGTTTGAACTTAGGCAATTTTTCAGGCAGATCTAGTTTGTTATTTCAATAAACTAAGCAAAATACCCCAAATCCCCCCTGTATATTTTGAAGCATCTAATATGCCAACAAAAAGAAGCAAGAAACCTGACTCTTTTCATGTTGTTTTGAATATGATTAAAAACTTGCAATGCTTTTTCCCCCCTTACATTTATGTGAGTAAACTACAGACGAAGATTCAGCCTCCAGTGTCTTACCTTGAATATTATCAGCCAATAAAATGTGGTGTCATCTGAAACCCCGCAATAATCTCCTCAGAATGCACTTTAAAGATTTCAACTTAGACACACTTTATTGATCCACAAGGGAAATTATTTGGACACAGCTCACAGATCACAATACAATATAACAACAAAGAGCAAAACTATAAATGGAAATAATACATTCAAAATAAGTAGTAGAAATAACAAGAGACTGGTGTCAAATAAAGCACAATCATATAAAGGTATATGTACAACAAAAATATAGAAATATGGTATTACAAATATATCTCAGCTATATACAAGAGACCGTAATGAGAAAACAGTACTGAGATGAAAAAGTGACTGACATGACAGAAGGATTACATAAGGGTGATGCATTATACAGTTGTAGGGAGTATTATCTATTACATAAGGGTGAGTTTTATACAGTTGTAAGGAGTATCATCTATTACATAAGGTTGACTTGTACAATTGTAGGGAATATTATCTATGACATATGGGTGACTTGTACAGTTGTAGGGAGTATTATCTATTACATAAGGGTGACTTGTACAGTTGTAGAGAGTATTATCTGTTACAAAAGGGTGAGTTGTTATACAGTTGTAGGGAGTATTATCTATTACATAAGGGTGACTTGTACAGTTGTAGAGAGTATTATCTATTACATAAGGGTGACTTGTACAGTTGTAGAGAGTATTATCTGTTACAAAAGGGTGAGTTGTTATACAGTTGTAGGGAGTATTATCTATGACAGAAGGGTGACTTGTTGTACAGGTGTAGGGAGTATCATCTATTACATATGAGTGACATAAAGGTGACATGTTGTACAGTTGTAGGGAGTATTATCTATGACATATGGGTGACTTGTACAGTTGTAGGGAGTATTATCTGTTACATAAGGGTGTGGTTTGTACATTTGTAGGGAGTATCATCTATTGCTGACTTGTTGTACAATTGTAGGGAGTATTGTCTGTTACATAAGGGTGGTTTGAACATTTGTAGGGAGTATTTTCTATTACATAAGGGTGAGTTTTGTACAGTTGTAGGGAGTATTATCTGTTAAATTAGGGCGATTTGTACAGTTATCGGGAGTATTATCTCTTAAATAAGGGTGACTTGTACATTTGTAGGGAGTAATATCAATGACATAAGGGCAACTTGTTGTTCAGTCGTAGGGAGTATTATCGATTACATGGGTGAGTTGTACAGTTTATTATTATACAGTAGCCAGTGTGAGCTCAACGACAGACTGACCACTATGTGAGCGAGCCCTGGGATGTGCTGCAACCATCCATGACTGCAGCAGGAGTCAATGGACTCAGTTAAAAACATTATTTACAAAGAATCCTCACCATTTATTTGCCTTGAGTGCTTTTACACCCACAACCCATAAATCACTGTAGCCCAAATTATACATTATTCAGGCCTCTTGAATTACTTTTGAACAAATTAGCTTTAATTTTAATTAACGTATATGGGTCAGTGATATGACGCTGTCCAATTGCAATTTCCTCAGTTAACAGAGTTCAAATTTCATAATAATTTAGCACATTTCTGTAGTACCTCTGACCTCCATGGAACCAAAGCATTTTTTTTTCAGAAATCATTAGTTATTCTGCATGTTTTTTGTACTTAAAGTGTCATGTGGTGCGACTAATAGCAGCAGTAAATCTATGGCTGGAGTTTTAATAACAGACAAATTTTACTTGGGTGAATGGGATTCTTTAGGCATTTTTCTTCATTTGATGCATTTTACAGGGTAGAAGTTTGTTCATTAAACACAAGCAGGTGACTGTCATTTTGGACATAAAAAAAATCAATATGCATTAAAAATCAAAAGAAACGCCAACAGTTTGTTTCTATAGACTTCATATTACTCAAAACTTAGATTAATATCCCAACCATGTTTTAGAAAATAAAACAATTTTAAGGTTATACTCGGTCGCACCACATGACATTTTACACAAAAATGCTTAATATAAATGTTAAACATAGATTTATGCACCTGACACTGTAAATATTAGAAAAAGTTCAATAGAAACTAAAATTTACCTGTTGAAAATCCTTATACATCACTGACCCATAACACTTCTAATTAAAGGTCCTTTATTATGCAAAAAGTCATGTTGCGGTGTTGTTATCTCATCAAAAACATACCTGGAGTTGTGTATTGTTGCATTCACACATGTCTGAGTAATCCTATAATATACATCGCCAAAGCTCAAATCACTCTGTTCCACCTTGTGATGTCATGAAGAGGTAGTTTTCATCTACTTTTTGCCTTTACTTCAGTAGAGATGGGCAATTCCAGGGCTGAAATCATCCAAATGATTCCAGTGAAGGTGAATGGAGTTTAAAAATAGAGTGGAGCACTTCCTGTATTATCATGTGACATCACATGGTGGAACAGAGTGTTTTCAGTTTGAGAGAAAAACTCCTAAACCTAAATATGCAGTGTTTGTGTGTTAAACATGTGTGAATGAAACAAAAACACAACTCCAAGTACATTTTAATAAGATTATAACATGGCCTAAAGAGTTTGGTGTAATACAGGACCTTTAAACAAATTCTGGTGAACGGGTTTGAACTTTGGAAATTTAGATGGATTACGACAGCAGCCAGAATGTTTTTGCTGCAGAATAAACAGCATGGTTAAAATCTCATACAAGTCTGTTTAGCATAATATAAGAGCTATAAGAGGCTCAAAAGGAAAAATAAACTGCTGTATTCCAGGCTTTCCTTCATTTGTATTGGATCTCCCAGCGGCCTCGCATGCATATTCCCTGATTCCCAGCTTGATAATTGCGATATGATGGCTGCTGTAATTGTAATTCATGTATGAACTGGGGCTTTATGTAAACGGCTGGTTGAATAATTTATCAGAAGACGCCTGTCAAAAGCAACATACATTTATTCTGCATGATTGTTCATTTGTGTAAACTCTGTAATTCATTCCTGTCTGTGAGATTCTGGCTTGGTTAAAGGTCTTATATTACGCAAAATTGACTCTTGTGAGCTTTTAGTCATGTTAGAAACGGTTACCTCTTCAAAATCATACTTGGAGGTGCATTTTGTTTCATTTTTACATGTTTATTGTTAGCCCAGCTGCATCTGGGGACTGAGCTTTGGCTGGGACAGTAATTAAACACAAATTATCAGATGACAAAATGACAGGAATAAAAAATGGTTTAGACTTATTAAGACTAAGACAGAGGTAGTAGTAGTACAGAAACAGTAGTAGTAGTAGTAGTAGTAGGGCAGAAATAGTAGTAGTAGGACATAAGTGGTAGTAGGAGTACAGAAGGAGTAGTAATATAGGACAGTAGTAGTAGTAAAGTAGTACGAATAGTGGTCATACAAAAATAATAGTAAGACAGAATTAGTAGTAGTACAGAAGTAGTAACAGTAGGACAGAAGTAATAGTAGTAGGATCAAAGTAGTAGTAGTAGTAGTAGTAGTATTAGTAGTTGTAGTAGGACAGAAGTAGTAGTAGGGCAAACATAGTAGTAATAGTAGTAGTAGTAGTAGTAGTAGTAGTACAGAAATAGTAGTAAAATAGTAGAAGCAGTAGTAGTAGTAATACAGAAATAGCAGTAGTAGCAGTAGTAGTAATAGGACAGAAGCAGTTGCAGTAATAGTAATACAGAAATAGCAGTAGTAGCAGTAGTAGTAATAGGACAGAAGCAGTTGCAGTAATAGTAATACAGAAATAGCAGTTGTAGTAGTAGCAGCAGCAGCAGCAGTAGTAGTAGTAGTAGTAGTAGTAGTAGTAGTAGTAGTAGTAGTAGTAGTAGTAGTAGCAGCAGCAGTAACAGTAGTAGTAGTAGTAACAGTAATAGTAGCAGTAGGAATAGTAGTAATAGTAGTAGCAGTAGTAGTAGTAAGCAGTGGTACGCAGTGGTAGTGGCAGCGGTAGTGGTTGTAACAGTGGTAGCAGCAGCAGCAGTAATAGCAGTGCTGGTAGTAGTATGGTAGTAAGCAGCGCAGCAGTCAGCAGTGCTAGTAACCAGTGGTAGTGCGGTGGGAGTAGTAGCATTGTAGTGGTATGGTAGTAGTGATGGTGGTGGCAGCGGCAGCGGTAGTAGCAGTGGTAGTAATGGTGGTACAGTTGTGGTAGCAACGGTAGTGGTTGTAAGCAGTGGTGCTAGCAGTAATAGTAGCAGTAGCAGTGGTAACAGCAGTAGTACTAGTAGTAGTAATAGTAGTAGTAGTAGTAGTAGTAGTAGTAATAGTAGTAGTACTAGTAGTAGTAATAGTAGTAGTAGTAGTAGTAGTAGTAGTAGCAGTAGTAGTAGTAGTAGTAGTAATAGTAGGAGCAGCAGTAGTAGTAGTAGTAACAGTAGTAGTAGCAGTAGGAGTAGTAGCAGTAGGAGTAGTAGTAGTAGTAGTAGTAGTAGTAGTAGTAATAGTACAGTAGTAGAAGCTGGACATCCCCACAGTTTGTCTGCAGATGATCTCTGCCATGTTCCCATTCAAACTGCCCGGACTTAATTCTTTATGAACCTTATAAAACACAAAACCCCAAACACAATTCCCAAAAACATTCCCTAAGACTTTATTTGTCACCCTGCATCCGTAACCCCCTCTCTGACAGTCCAGCGGGCGCCTGCCTCGCTCCGTGCTCCGCTCTCTCAGTAGATGTCACTGCAGTTCCATCAGCAGCAGCACCGGAGACGGGAGGGGGGGGGCAAAAGACACCTACGGGTGACGATAACGCTGACGCCAGGGAGGGAGGGGGGAGGGATGGAGGAAGGAGAGAGGAGACGGAGGAGGTGAGGATGATGAGAGAGCAGAAGAGGAGACATGTGAATGAGACACAAGAGTGAGCTTAGTATTTTTTATTTCTTTTAACGCTAACACATCCAACGTGATTTATAACGTGTGACAGTGAAAGAAAAGCAGCCGTGCTTTAAAATAAGGGTCATTTGTTAAAGCAGTTTTCTCATCTATGTTATAATGTTGTTTCCTCATCAAAAACAGACCCGGAGTTGTGTTTTGTTTCAGTCACACAAAGATTAAACCTATAATTATAGCTATATTCATTATACTATATTCACACCTGGTATTTTTGTCTGTTTTTCTTTTTTATGATTATTCATATTTTTTACATACTTGCTTACTATGAACCAGATATTATGTGTTCTTAATAAAGATTGAATTGAATTTGTCTATTTTTGTCAATAATTGTGTCAAAGAATGCCTTATGTGTAAATAATTTACACCTAGAACTGTCAAGTATTTACCATTCTTATGTAATTAAATACCTAAAACTGTGTTATAAGACAAAAAGGACAATAAGGAATTGAATTTTCTTCAACTTTTAAGCCCAGATTCAAGCCTCGTTTCACAGCTTTCAGGGGCAGTTTGAATGATTAAAATTGCACGAAATAGTGAAGAGTTATGGCAGTTTGAAAGAGTGAGGTCACTGGTGATCCCTGTGGAAGTAAAAGGGTTAAAGGTGCACCGTGTAACTTTTCAGGAGAGGGTCCGCAACCTGCTTGTCTCCATGGAGATGTTAATGCTTTGCTGTAAATTTCAATAGGATGGTAAACTTTTCTGTCTTGCATTTATTCAACTACAGGTGCTATTTATTGCCCAAAAAACAAACAAATAAACAAAAAACATTTAGAGCCATACTGTGGAACATTCTAGGTACATTCTAGGACCAAGTTCTTCTCTCAAATGGAAAACACTCTGTTCCACCTTGTGATGTCATCTGGAACTGCCCGTCTCTACTGAACTAAAGGTAAAAAGGAGCTGTTAACTTGAAAACTACCACTTCATGACATCACAAGGTGGAACAGAGTATTTTGAGCTTTGGAGCTAGATACAGACTAATAATAAAAGATTATTCAAACATGTGAATAAAACAAAACACAACTCCAAGTATGTTTCTGAGGAGGTAAAAACATTATAACATAAAAGAGTTCATTTTGCATAATTAAGCACTTATAAGCAATAGTTGTATGTGTAGTTATGTATATTCACATTATAAAACACTATATTTACACATTTTAAAGTGTTTTATCCATGGGGTTCAGTGTGATGAAAGTCTACCACCGCTGTCATAGCAATTAACAGTTCAAAACTATAAATGATAACTTGTGAGAAGCTGAAACCCACAAATAAATTCCTTGAAAATGATATTGTGTTACCTTGAACATCTCATGACCTGGATTATACCCCACACATCTCCATGGAGACACTTGTTTTGACACCCAATATGCTCAGAGTGGGAAACTGCACTTCCTGTTATGTAAGTATATGGAGAAAATTTTAAAAAATGGAGTGATTTCATAGTGTTGAGAAAAGACAACCTTGTAGACGGGATTAAAAACAAGCCTGGAACAAGCCTGGATGAAGCAAAATACTCCATCCACCCCATCTTCTTCCACTTTATCCGGCTGGGTTGTGGGAGCAGCAGTTCACAACCCAGTCCTCTGTGCACCTGACCCCTATGAACCTCTCTGCGGGTGGTGAGCCCACAGGAGGGCAAAATACTACAATGTTTCTAATGACTCTAATAAAAAATACATACATTTTGAATGGTATTATACTAAACCAAGCATAAATTGTGCTATGATGCTATTTTCTGTGTTATAATGTTGTTTCCTCATTAAAAAACATACAGAAGTATTGTTTTGTTTCATTTACACATGTTTAACACACAAACCCTGCATGTTTAGGTTGGGTTCCTCTCTCAAATGGAAAACACCACCTTGTGATGTCATGTGGTAATACAGGAGGTGCTCCACTCTGTTTTTAAATTCCATACACCAACTAGAATTATTTGGATAATTTCAGCCCTAGAGGTGTCGGATTCATCAGCCAGTTTCAGTTTGTGGAAACCGTCTGACCTCACATGATTAGGAATTGTTTGCTCGACAGTAGGCAGGTACTTTTTTTTTTTAACCAATCGCTGCTATTTGGTCGTGACGTATGTAATGCGCCGGAACGCTCAGTGGTGTCCAAGTAATTGCCAGCACAACAGCAAACAAAGCAGAGAGTGAACATGCCTGTCAGTGAGCACTGTTGTTTCTGCAAGGTGTATTTGCAAATTAAAGATACGATAAAAAATGCAAAGTTATTATTTGACACAGGAAGTCCAAAGGAGGATAGCGTATGCAGTCTGCTATCGCAACTCGGTTGGTTCTGGACAACACACTGCTTTGCTGATTGGCCGACTACAATTTCCGAGTGTATTCTGATTCCTGACTAGTCGCTGGAGAGAAATGAAACTGTGTGGAGACAGTAGGTGGCGCCAGCCTGGCTACCCAATCTCTACTGAACAAAAGATAAAAGATAGAATATTTTAAAGTTGGGCAATATAGTCAGACTGATAATGCAGTATTACTCAAACATGTGTGAGTGAAACAAAACACAACTTTAGGTATGTTTTTGGGGAATTAACAACATTCTAACATGGCTTAAAGCAAAATGAAAGAGTCAAATGCGTAACAGAACCTTTAAACCTGGACCCAACCAACGCTTAGTGAATCCTGAAATGACCCCCAGACATCCACTACGTACACTCCCCATATGCATTCCACTGCAGCTAAATATAATGACCTTATAGAAACAAACCCCCGGATACAGCACGGACACAATGAACTGTCACGCTCCCATCTCCCATCAGCCCATAATGAAGAGATAAAGAGTAGTGGAGCCAGGGGAAATGTGAACCGCGATAGAGGTGTTGTTGACTCGTCTCTGTCAAACTGATAGCAATCTGCCTGCTCTCCTCAGCCCAGCCACTTGTGCTGATTGGGGCCCACTGTAATTACTTGATTTAATATGGGAAATGAGAAATATCACAATAACAAGGCTCATCTAGATACGTTTAAGGTAATACTGGACGCCATCAGTCACTGTTCCAGTTTGAATGGAAACAGGGCCATTGTGATATCCTCAGTTTTGAAGATTTACTACTGTACTCAAATCTAAGAAACCTATTCAAAATGACTAATAATGCTGCACCATCCTAATTATTCAATACAAATTTCGGTATTGATCATTGTTGAACCCTATGAATATGTGTCATCTTTTTCATAAGGATAGAAAGGCTGAGCATTGGGCAGAATCTCAGAGTTGGCCATAAGAAGGGCGTGTTTTTGATGAGGGAACGTTATATCATGATAGAAAGCTCCAAGCCCTTCCAGAAAGGTTACATAGTGCACCTCTAAACATGATAAATACCTATTTTTTCGTTTATGATGTTCCAACAAAATTCCCCTCACTGATTTATGATGTGCCTCTTTCCAGTCTTAGCCTTCACATGCTAATCCACATCCCTTAGCGAACACATTGCTTCCTTAATGTGTGAAGACTCATGGCGCTGGTTCAGTCGACATGATTTATTTAGTGGTAGATGAAGAGGAAAATATTTACTCAGAAATACCTGGCTCCTGTGAGGAGCTCCGGGCCAAAAAGAAATGGACGTATTGGAAAGTTGGCAGGACAACAACAAACCAAATCTCTGACGCGCGGATCATTCTGCTCAGACGTGCACAGGAAGCCTGGACCCGTAATGCAATCTCCCAAAATATCTGAGTATTTAGAAGGTTTTCAAAGCTTCAGCTCAAATATCTGGCTTATTTAAAGAGGACATATTGTGCTTGTGTCTGCTACATAGTTAAAATCTATGACACTTGTGGATGTTATAATTTAAACATTAAAAATCACAATATTCATATAAAACAAAACTTCTGCATTAAAAAACTGTGGTGCCCAATGGGAGCTGGCATCACCATAAACATCGTCACAACAAAGAGTCAGCAAAGCTGTCGGCACCTCCCAGAATAACTGTAGATCACGTTAGTGAGCAGCAGATTTTTTTTCATTTGTGCCACACTGACTATATGATTCTGCATATGCCAAGAAAAAATCCATTCTCTTCAGTGAAGAAGTGAAGAATCATGCAAACCAGGAACCTAAACATGCACAACAGCTAAATCCTCCAGCTAATGTAAACCTGACCAAGTCTAACTCAAGAGCTGGAGATGTGTCCCTGAGCACCCCAGGGACCACTGCTCCTGATAGGTTGGCTCAGCGGGGTAAAGGATGGGTCAAATGCAGAGGACAAATGTCCCTACGAGGACAAAAAGTGTCCCTATGCCTTTTGTTGTTGTGCAGAAAGAGTTCCTGATGCTCACCGTGCTGCTGCCATGTAGGTTCAGAGCACGTTCGAGCTCTACAGTGCTTCAAAATGAAAAAATGTATAAAAGAAGACCCAGTATAGTTTGTCAATGCCCATTTAACACTGCATTATATGCTTCATTAAGAAAATGTTTGGGGAAATGGCAACGATAATAGAATTTGGAGGTTTTTGTGGTGTAGTTGAGAAAATCTATGCCAAATGTCAACAGAAATCTTCTTTAAGTATTTGCTCCACTAGTAATATTGACAACTATAATTCTTCCAACAATTCTACAGAAGCACTGGAATTTTATGTTTTTGCACCACATTTTCAGAAATTCAGATTTTTCTTTTTCTGGTTTAAAAACCATTTGTTGTGGGTCACTTCTGTTGCTTTTGTCATTACAACATACTCTTCATAAGAAACTTAGTTTCTTGTGCATATACTTCAATTATTCACAGATTTTACATACCCACAAGTATTACTAATCGACACAAAAGGAAATTCTGTCATTCTTACCAATATTCAACTTCAAGTAAATCATTTAGACTGACCAAATAGTGCAGAAAACTCATGCATGTCAAAATGTGCCAAAAATCACACATAAATAAGTGAAACTGCGTTGGATGTGTGAAGTTGTCTCAAGTGCTGTCAAAGATGGCACCAGTTTGACTCTTTTATCTCCTCTTTTCATGTGTTGTCCTGACTCTTGGGTACTACTGATCTATATAATAATGCTTAAAGGTTTTACAGTGATGGTGCACAAAAAAGAAGTGGTCTGACAGGTTTTGGCACCATGATGATTTGATTGTGGCTGGTTGGGGTAGTGGGACTTTTCTGTGTATTTGATGTAAACATGGAGAGCTGTGTGGGCCTGGTGTGTCAGGGTATCACAGTTCAGCAGCAGACAGCAGAGTGGAGAGGAGCATTAAGCGCCCTCTTTCCTCTGCTAATGAGGGATTAGACAGTGTTTAAGAGCTAAAAAACTCTATTGGGAGTGGAAACAAATGTCTTCTGATTAGCTTCATTTTGTTTCATTTGGTTGGATGCTGCCCATTGTCTTTTACATTGGACCAGTTGCAATAAAAGGAGGATGGAGTTTTGATAATAATCGGTTTTGGAAAAGGAATTTGGAAGAGCTCAGAGGTTTGATTCTCAGATTTTCAGCCAAACAGCAAAGCCTCAGTGGCCAAGAGGTAAAAAATGTAACTTGAAAACTATGAGAAACTATCAATCAAAGGGCCCAGATTAGACTATTTTCTGACCTATGTTATAATGTTGTTTCCTCATCATTGAGAGCTCTTCTCTCAAACCAAAAACACTCCAAGTTCCACCTCACAATGTCATTTGGTGTTTTTAAACTCCATACACCTTCACAGGAATCATTTGAGCCTGGAATTGGCCATTTCTACTGAACTAAAGGTAAAAAGTAGCTCTTAATTTGAAAACTACTATTACTACATGACATTGCAAGGTGGAAAAGAGTGTTTTGATCTTTGGAGATGTAAACAAACTAATAATACAGGATAAAACAAAACACAATTCTAACAAGAATCAATTTTGTGTAATATAGGACCTTTAAAATGAATTAGCCAAAATCAATATAAAAATAAATTAAATTGTCACTATTAACTGCAAAGTCATTAAAGTAACTGCGGTGTAAAGCAAATGATATGCTTTTTACGGCATCAACGATCGATTTTACAACTTTGACAACTTAGGAAAGGAGACAGCAGGCTGTGCAATTGTCAAAACTTCAGGATATGATGGTAAGTAAATACTTCATAACAGCACGCCTTGTCAATCTGTGTATAGTTTTGACACCTGCTTCATCCAACCAGTGAGGATGTAGACAGGCTAGTGCAGCAGGCTAGCTCTGACATCTGGAGTATCTCTAAGTGTAAATCTGGCGTTAGGCTGACTTGAAATGTGTTGACCTTCATGCTGCCATTACATTTTCACGATCTAATGATCTCTACCTGGTGATATCATGCAGTGGGGCAAAGTGTCCGAAGTTGTTGGATTACTCGGACACACAATTCCAAGTAGGTTTTGTTTGTTTGTTTGTTTTTTACATTGTGCATAGCAGGACCTTTAATATTTTAAATGCCAGTTGTTATACACCTTAAAGGGCCCATATTACTCTGTTTTGATCTATGTTCTCATCTTGTTTTCTCATCAAAAAACAGAGTCATGTTGTGTTTCACTCACACATGTTTAACACACAAACTGCATATTTTGGCTGAGTACTGCTCTCAAAAGAAAACCACTCTGTTGTGATGTCATGTGGTAATTCAGGAAGTGCTCCACTGTGTTTTCAAACTCCACACACCTTCACTAAAATCATTTGGTTAATTTCAGCCCTGGAATAGCCAAAATATTGTTTCATGACATCACAAAGTGCAACAGAGCATTTTTTGGAGATGTCGACAAACAAATAATAAGGATTACTCAAACATGTGTGAATAAAGCAAAACACAATTCTGGGTGTATTTTTGATGAGGTACCAACATTGTGACACAACTAAAATCTCACAAAAGTCAATTTGGAGTAATAAAGAACAGACATCCCCATCCACCTTGTGATGTCATGAAGTGACAGTGATGTATGTTTGTGAGGAGGAAACAGCATTACAACAAAGATCCGAAAATAGAGTATCATGGGCCCTTTAACAAGCTTAAGGAAGGCTATTTTTGCAGTGGAAATATTCAGATATTGAAACACAAGATGAGAAAGTACTTCAAGGTTCACTGTGTTAGGTCAGAGCAGCATTACAGTTGTCATTTTGACAGTTTAGTCCACTAATGAACAGAATGTCACGTTTTTCAAGTTTCTATAATGTTGCTAATTAAAGTCTTTACTTAAAGCCCTCACAGATTTATGCTCCAGTAAACAATGATTAAAAAAGAAAATCACTTTAAAGGTGGTGAACCCCATTTTTGTCCCAGTGCAGATATATTGTAAAAGGGTCAGAATAAGACCACTGTACTGTCTCCATCTATTTCTAAGCGTTTTTATTATGCCAAAAACGGTGCTGTTAGCATGCTAGCTGTTGTGAATCGTCCCGTGACACCAAAACTCTGGTCTGGCCTCTGAACGTTGCAAAAAAGCACTTGTAAACTCACTGTGGGGAATAATTAGGATAGAAAAGTTTTCGGAGCATTTTTGGAGATGTAGACAAACTAATAATAAAGGATTACTCAAACGTGTGTGAATAAAACAAAACACAATTCTGGATATATTTTTGATGAGCTAACAACATTGTGACATGACTAAAATCTCACAGGAGTCAATTTGGCGTAATATCCATCCATCTTCTCCCGCTTCATCCAGCTGGGTCGCGGGGGCAGTTTGCTGCCCAATCCTCATAGCACCTGACCCCCCCATGAACCCCTCTGCAGGTGGTGAGCCCACAGGAGGGTGGACAACATGGTCCTTGATGTTAGTTCATAGGGGTGCTGCATGTTTTGAGTTGATGGGAGTAACTCCACACAGAAAGGCCCGGGCGACCCGGGGATCGAACCCGCAACCTTCTTGCTGTGAGGCATGAGTGTCGCCTTAATATAGAACCTTTAAAGTGCTCCTTGTTTTTTATTACCAAACTCCCAGATATTATACACTCCCTAATCTGCCTCTGCTAACACAGCACCCAACACCCAAACACCTCTTCTCCCTTCACTTCCGCAGTGATAATTTGACACCCTTAGCTGGAGGAAATGTGCTCCTAGTTTAGCAGCACATACATAAATAGAGATATGATTGGGAGCAGGTAGAGAACAGAAGAGGGCCCAATGTGACAGGAGCAGGGAGAAAGAGACAAAGAGGAGCATGAGCACATGATTAATGCGCCCCTGTCAGAGCAGAGCACAGGGGAGAGGCAGGCCAGGTGCTGCAGGAGAATCCGACAGTCCAAAGCTTTGTATGAGAGAGAGCACGGGGATGTCTGTGAAAGGGTGCCAGAGGAGAGGGAGCATGAAAGGAGCTTGAGGGAAGACTTGTGTGAGGGGGAGAGGAGAAGAAAGACAGAAGATGGAGGTGTGAAAAGGGTTCAGAGCGAGAGAGAGAGAGAGACGGGTGCTGCTGCAGGCGCTCACAGATGTAGGGATAAAGGAAAGGTGAATATTATTTGTGAAGAAGAGAAGGTGGATATTTTTTTTAGATTTTGCTAACTCCACTTTTTTGGTATGATTTTGGGATCTGGCTAACACCAGGCTGACATATGCAGCCCTCTGAAATGAGCTCTACACATTTATCAAACTGGAAGGCTCTAATCACTCAGTGATTGGTCAAAGAGTCTCAACAGTGAAACAAGGAGAAAAACCAAACTTTGGTTTGATCCTCTGAAAGAAAAACCCTCTGTGCTGTAGTACATCTGTGGAGTCACCATGTTGGTTTTGGTTTTCACTGGAGCTTCCACACAGACCCCAAACTCACGAGGACCTACCAAGATTCTCATGAGTTTGATTCCATTATTTAAAGGTGCATTAATTAATGAATTCATCATTGCATGTATATAGTGCCTTTCAAGATACCAAAAGAGCGTTACAGTTTATTATTCATTCTCTCAGTGGTGGTGAGCTACTACTGTAGCCACAGCTGCCCTGGGGCAGACTGACAGAAGCGAGGCTCCAATCTGCACCACTGGCCCCTCCAACCACCAGCAACACTCACACACACCACTTTCATTCCAGGCAATGTGGTGAAGTGTCTTGCCTAAGGACACAATGACAGTTTTTTGCCATTAGCGCCTCCCTGTGGCACCTGGAATTCCCAGTGGTTTCCCATCCAAGTACTAACCAGGCCCGGCTTAGCTTCTGAGCTCTGACGGGATCAGGCTTTGACAAGCCGGTATTACATAACATTTTACAGTGGAGCTCTCCTGCCACCACAGAGGTGTTATTGCTTTGGCTGGAATGTTACACAGTGTGGTATTAAAGCAATCTACTGTATTTCCCTGTAGAGTTAGAAGGCCATGTGTGTGGAGAGGCAAGCCACTTTCAACATGAATGCATGTTATTTAAACATTTTTAACAATAAAAAAACATGTCATTGAACACATGTGAGATAGATGTGTGAAATGGCACACTGTGGAACATTCTGAGCTAAGCAATGAAATCTAAAGCATATGGCCTAAAGTCATATTCACACTAAGAATGTAATATTTTCATGAATATAAAATAGCTGTCCCCAAATGACTTCATTACACCATGTCACCCAACTATGTACACACTTCACTTTAATTTGTTCTATACCGTTAAACATTGACAACAGCAGTCACATTGTCACTGTGATATTGGACCATAATTCACTTATTCCCAGCAGGAAGTTAATTTCGCAACCTGACACGCTCCCATCAGGCATCACTGTCTTAGCATGGTGTGTGTGGCAGGCTCCATACTGCGTTCTATTACTGCAGATATTGTTCTGTTCAACCTTCGACCTCATTTTGTTTTATTACCCGTTCAATCAAGGCCCACTCTCACTGGTGTCACACTGTACCATTGTACCATTGTGTGGAAGTCCTTGCATTGTAACGTTCTGTATTATGGCCATCATTTGTGCAAAGGGAGAAGAGCTAGTGATTTTTTCATCTTTGCTTTTCGGCTTGACAGCTGATGGATTCTGAGCTATAAATTCCTCCAATATCTACAAAGATACGTCGTTGAAAGAAAACAATTGCTTGGAAGGGCCCCATTCTCCTCTCACAGTCGCTCCAAATGTTTACAGTGATGGCAGTGGATAAATCACGCTTACAGCCAATAACCTGGAAGCTACTGCGAATCCTTCACAAAGTACTGTTACATTTATCTAGTTTAAAATAATACCAGATTCAGGGGTAGAAAATGGCTTCTTACCAAAAGAGGGCTTATTTAAAGTATAACAAAACTGAGCTCTATAAAAGATAAAATTTGAATTACACTATTAAAATCAATGTGTTGAGACAAAGTGGGAATAATATGATTTGGAATTTATGCCCCCAAACTAGAAATTAGCGTAGAACATGATCCAGAATAATTGTTTAAAGCTTCTATATTATGCCAAATGGACTCTTGTGCACTTTATAATATTGTTACCTCATCAAAAACATACCTGGAGTGACAGTAAAGTGGTTTGTTTGTGAGGAGGAAACAGCATTATAACATAGATCAGAAAATAGAGTAACACGGGCCCTTTAACAAGCTTAAGGAAGGCTGTTTTTGCAATGGAGATATTCAGATATTGAAACACAAGATGAGAAAGTACTTCAAGGTTCATTGTGTTAGGTTAGAGCAACATTACAAGCGTAATCATCTGGAAATAAAAGATGGCATTTTGACAGTTTAGTCCACTAATGAACAAAATATTGTCACGTTTCTCAAGTTTCTATAATGTTTCTAATTAATGTCTTTACTTATAGCCCTTGTAGTTGCAGATTTATGCTCCAGTAAACAATGATTAATAAAATATATGTTTAAAGTTGGTGAACCCCATTTTTGTCCCAGTGGATATACTGTAAAAGAATAAGACCACTGTACTGTATCTAATTCTAAGCATTTTTTATTATCCCAAGAAGTGCGCTGTTAGCATGCTAGCTGTTGTGAGCTTTCCCGTGAAAACAAAACCTCTGAAAGTTGCAAAAAAACACTTGTAAACTCACTGTGGGGAATAATTAGGATAGAATTAGGAAAGTGAGGAATAACTTTGGACCACTGCAAACTGAAAAATGGACTAGTTCTGTTTTTTCACATTTTAAGAGAGTAAAAATCAGGTACATTGCCTTTAACTGTTGATTATAATTATATTTTAAACATTTATTTTGCCGCACAGATTCAGAATTTCATTTACAGGTGAGTACAGCCCCTCTGGAATCCTGCTTTACATGTTTTTAGCGATGGTTGAAGGTGCAATCTCCTCGCAGAAAGGCCCCAAACTGAAAGGCGCACTGCGTAATTTTTCTGGTGGAGGGTCTGGCGTCAAGTTGTCTCCATGGCGATGTCATTGCTTTGCCTAGGATGCTCCACAGTATGGCATTAAACACATATATCTTGTATCTATTCGATTACAGGAGTTTTTATTTCTCGAAACTACAGTAAAAACATGCATTGTTAACGTGAACGGGCTCACTTCCCCACAGATCTGATCTGCAACTTGGCTTAGTGATGTGGCCTCCATGGAGATAGTTAAATTAAATGCCGTACTGTTGAACATTTCAGGAAAAAAACAACATGGAGTCAAGTCAATTTGGCGGACCCTCTACCAAAAAAGTTACACAGTGCACCTTTAATGGGGACCCTGTTGCTGTGAGGCTGAAGCACTAACTGCACACCAGAATTCAAGTCTAGAAATAGCCTCTCACGGCCTGAACTAAAATCAAGTCTTGCAACAGCCACCGCTGAATAGAATATCATTGCCCTGGTGCCAATTGTTGCCTTGGAACATTTATTTTCTATGAACAGAAAACTCTAGAAGAAATAGATTTGTAACCGCCCTTATTACACCTCGGTTCAAAACAAAATACGCTTTTTTGATGTTGGAGAAGAAGAAGAGAAGATTGTAACTAGTACTCAGAAAATCCACGGTGACGTTAATCATCACGTAAGGCATCGAACTCCATGTTGAATTTATTAAAGGTCCATTCACTAGCAAGGACCATGTCAACTACAACATTGTGCTGAGAAGAAGTTTACTGATATGTGTATGAGGTGGGGCTGAGATGGTTGGGTTGAGACTCGTGGGTGGGGGCTCCGTCTCAATCGTTAAGTGGCCCAGCCGGAATGGGACCCCCCTCGTAGCCGAGACAAACTGGGAAGATGGGAAAGGCTGCTACAAATAGGCTTCTGGGAAATTGAGGTGTGGTAGAAGTGAGCTATGATTTGCTGGCGAGGAGGAGATGGTGGTTGAGGCGTGGTCCTGCTCCTAAATATCAGTTAATCATATTACCATATTTTTATGGTAATATACGTCCACCCTCCTGTGGGCTCACCACCTGCAGAGGGGTTCATAGGGGGGGGTCAGGTGCTATGAGGATTGGGCAGCAAACTGCCCCCGCGACCCAGCCGGATTAAGCGGGAGAAGATGGATGGATGGTTCTATATTGAAAAATGAATGAACGAATGATTCATGGATTGTTCTCTATTGGGTTGTTTTTATTACTATAACTTCTATAACTTTCCTTTCAAGATGAAAGGCTGTTTTTTGGTCTCTGAGTTTATAAAATAAATTTTCCCCAAAAACTGCAACTTTTAGTCCATTGCAACTTATACATGTTTTTTCTTCTTCATTATGCATTTTTTGGCTGGTGCGACTTATACTCCAGTCCGAAAAATACGGGTAACTACATTTGTTACACAAAGTGACTCTTGTTAGCTTTTAGCCATGTTAGAAAAGCTCAAAATCCTCTGTTCCACATTTTGATGTCATGTAGTGGTAGTTTTCACATTAATCTAACTAGCTTTAGCTTTACTTCAGTAGAGAATGGCAATTCCAGATTTGAAGTCATCCAAATCAGCGGTCCCCAAACTTTTTAGCACCACGGACTGGTTTGGTTTAATATCAGACAATATTCTCACGGACCAGCCTTTAAGGTCCATTCATCCATCTTCTCCCGCTTAATCCAGCTGGGTCGCAGGGGCAGTTTGCTGCTCAATCCTCATAGCACCTGACCCCCCCTATGAACCCCTCTGCAGGTGGTGAGCCCACAGGAGGGTGGACAACATGGTCCTTGATGTTAGTTCATAGGGGTGCAGGCATGTTTTAGGTTGATGGGGGAAACCAGAGTACCCAGAGGAAACCCATCCAGACACGGGGAGGAACATGCAAACTCCACACAGGAAGGCCCGGGCAA
Organism: Odontamblyopus lacepedii; assembly: GCA_034769755.1. Taxonomy (NCBI): domain Eukaryota; kingdom Metazoa; phylum Chordata; class Actinopteri; order Gobiiformes; family Gobiidae; genus Odontamblyopus; species Odontamblyopus lacepedii. The sequence goes on from CM068357.1 coordinate 13,720,508, forward strand.
CCCGGGGATCGAACCCGCAACCTTCTTGCTGTGAGGCCTGAGTGTTGCCACTCAGCCACCTAGCCTAGCCTTTAATATTAAATGCACAAGCTGCAAAATTACATCTTTGGAAAATGTAATTAACAGCCTTTAAGGTGTGGCGGGTAAATACGACAAAATAAAATTATACAACCAACACATAAACTGCAGTATTTTGTAAATATAATAATAAACATTTCCAAAGATGTAATTTTGCAGCTTGTGCATTTAATGTTAGCGTTAATGTATCAGGTGACTGTCATGCATCAAGAGTGAGTCAAGACTGAGTCATAGATGTAACAGACAGTATTTGGTTATTTTTCAAACTAAAGGATTATTTAGAAAGTCAGTAAATGAACCAGAAATAATGTAAGTTAGTTATTCTTTCTGTGTGGCCCAGTACCAAATGACCCACAGACCCGGGGTTGGGGATTGCTGTTGAAGTTTCAAAACACACTGGAGCAATTCCTGTATTGCCACATGACATCACAGGTTGTTTTCTGTGTGAGAGAAGATTTCAGCCTAAATATGCAGGGTTTGTGCGTTAAACATGTCTGAATGAAACAAAACAAAGCTCCAGGTTTGTTTTTTATGAGGAAACATTATAACATAGATCAGAAAATAGTGTAATAAAAAAAAAGGTTCTTCATAAACCTGAGCAGAGATTTCCAAGGGTCGATCAAAAGTCATTCTCAGACCTCAAATAAATGTATTTCAGTTACATCACAAGCTCATCTATTGGCCTTATAAAAATGTGTTTTGTGTATAAAGACTGAAGACCAAATTCAACTTCCGGCGCTGTGGCTCAATAAAATCACAAACCATAAATCACAGTGGCTTTTTAATTGGTCAGTAATCGCCAGAAGAGATTTGTGTTGTTGTTAAAATGTAGAGCTCCCCAGAGAGCTTTTAAGGTGGGCTGTATGGAGGGAAAAATATGAAACGGTTTTCACTTTTACAGGCAGATCTGTGAATGCATTTTATTACTGTACATTCACTTTAGTTCTTATGCTAATCTCACCACTACCACGTTACAAATGATTTCATGAGCCTGGAAACAGATATTTAAAAGTGCATCGTGTGACTTTTCTGATGGAAGGTCATCTGCTCGTCTCCATGGAGATGTTACAGTACAAGTTACGGGTCAGATCTGTGGAAAGACGACCGTGTTCTCAGTAAGAATGGATGTTTTTCAAGACAATAAGATCCCCTGTAATCGAATACATGCAAATTATACAGGTTTTAAAAATTAAAAATATGGTGATTACTGGTAACATTAAAGTTACACTGTGCAACTTTTCTAGTGGAGGGTCCTTTGCATGCTTGTCTCCATGGAGATGCTATTGCTTTGTCTAGAATGTTCCACAGTATAGTATTAAACTCATCTATGACGAGGGAGACAAACAAACAGCACTATGCCACATTACAATTAAGATCTGTGGAGAGTCGCATCTGTTCAAAGAAGGAATTATTGGATCTTTAAGCAATAGAAACACCCGTAATGAATAAATACTAGATAAATATGTTTAATGTCGTACTATGGAACATTCCGAGCAAAGCAATAACATCTCTATAGAGGCAATAAACTGAACTCTTAAACTGATCAATCTTTATAACATTGAATAATACATGAATTTAAAAATAATAATAATAACATGTAAATTTAAGTTCTTCTGTGTGTTACTAATCCAAAAATCAACACAATGTATTAAATGTTTATGCAGCATAAGTAATTAAAGGGCCCATATTACACTATTTTCTCTATGTTATAATGTTGTTTCCTCATCACAAACAAACCTGGAGTTGTGTTTTGGTTCATTCACACTTGTCATGTGTTAATACAGGAAGTACTCCACTGTGTTTTTAAATTTCATGCACTTTCACTAGAATCATCTTGATAATTTCATCTCTTGAATTTCCAATCTCTACTGAACAAAAAGTAAAAGGTAGCTGTTCATTTGATGACCGCTTCATGACATCACAAGGTGGAACAGAGCATTTTGAGCCCAGTAATGAAGGGTTACTCAAACATGTGTGTGTGAATGAAACAAAATGTAAATATGGATATGTTTTTGAGGAGCTAGCGAAATTTAAACATGACTTAAAGTTCACAAGAGTAAATTTTACTCCCCACGGCTTTTCAACATTTCAAAAAGAACATGCCATTGCTATTTTTGACTACATTACTAAAGGTGCATTGTGTAACTTTTCTCTTGCTCAAGTACTTTTCTTTGTGGAGATGTTTTTGCTTTGTCTGGAATGTTTCACAGTATGGTATTAAACATTTTTATCTTGATGGAGACCGAACCAGACCGAGTTACAGCTGAAATCTGTGGAGAGGCGACCCCGCTCCCCAGACACCAACTCACCGACTGAACACCTGTTTTTCTAGGTATTTTTGAGCTGTAAAACCATCTGTAATTTAATAAACGTGAGGTAGAGTTGTTTAATGTTATAGTGTGGCACATTCCAGGCAGAGCAATGACATATCCATAGAAAGAAGCAGGTGACGGACCCTCAACAAAAGGTTACATAGCGCAAATTCAGCAGTCAAACATTCAAGCAGCTACTGGATGTTTTGAGTCTATAAGATAATAACAAACATATACAAGTAAATAGGAGAAAATGCACTATTTTTTACATTTTATACCTTGTGACTTTGCCCAAACAGAAGAGAAGTTCGCCACAGCCAACCCTTTTTCACGAGTGCTGAGTTACATGTGACAATTACCAAGGTTTAGTGTGTTCCCAGTACGCTGCTAAAAATCCATTTTATTAGCCCCGGTGGAGGGATCACAAAAGCGTCCCAGAGCATGATTAGAATAAATGTGTTTTCAGGAATAAAACTCTCACCCAGGTCATGTCATTCATTAAAAAAAAAAAAATGGTACTAAAACATGTCATCTTTATTGGTTTATTCACAATTTAAGTAAGAACTAGCCCAAAGTTATTCTTATGCATTATGAATATCATAATTATTCACTGTGAGCTTTTCAACCTTCCAGAGACCACTGCAGAGTTTTGCCGTGATGGTAAAGCTAGCAATCTAACCTATATAGGACATTAAAGGTGCATTCTGTAACTTTTTGCTTGGGGGTCAGTCACCTGCTTGTTTCTACAGATATGTAACTTTTCTGCCTGGAATGTTCCACAGTATGACATTAAACAGCTCTACCTGACATTTATTCAATTACAGGTGGGTTTACAGCTCATAAATACCAGGAAAAATAGGTGTTCTGGCTGTGTGCGGGGTCGCCTCTCCACAGATGACGCCATCCTGACCCTACTCCACAGAGTCTACTCCCACCTGGACAAGCCGGCTGCCACTGTGAGGATCATGTTTTTTGACTTCTCCAGTGCGTTCAACACCATCAGGCCGGCTCTGCTGGCTGAGAAGCTGGCAGTGATGCAGGTGGATGCCTCCTTGGTGTCCTGGATTGTGGATTACCTCACTGGAAGACCACAGTATGTGCGTTTGCAGAGCTGTGTGTCGGACAGAGTGGTCAGCAACACCGAGGCTCCACAGGGGACAGTCCTGTCTCCCTTCCTCTTCACCCTCTACATCACAGACTTCAACTACTGCAGCCAGTCTTGCCACCTTCAGAAGTTTTCTGATGACTCTGCAGTGGTGGGATGCATCAGCGGTGGTGACGAGGAGGAGTACAGGACTGTAGTGGACAACTTTGTCACTTGGAGTGAGGAGAACCACCTCCAGCTCAACGTGATGAAGACAAAGGAACTGGTGGTGGACCTTAGGAGGACCAAAGCTGCTGTGACCCCCATCTCCATCCAGGGGGTCAATGTGGACGTGGTGGAGGAGTACAAGTACCTGGGGGTGTACTTGGACAATAAACTGGACTGGAGCAGGAACGTGGACGCGGTTTACAAGAAGGGCCAGAGCCGCCTCTATTTCCTGAGGAGGCTGAGGTCCTTTGACATCTGCAGGACAATGCTCAGGATGTTCTACGAGTCTATGGTGGCCAGTGCCATCATGTACGCTGTAGTCTGCTGGGGCAGCAGTCTGCGCGTGAGGGACACTAATAGACTCGAGAAGATCATTAGGAAGGCTGGACATGTTGTGGGGGAGGAGCTGGACTCTCTGGCGGTGGTGTTGGACAGGAGAATGCTGGACAAAATCTGGACTATTCTGGACTCTCCCTCCCACCCCCTCCACAAGGTGCTGGCCAATCAGAGGAGCTCTTTCAGCCATAGACTGCGGCTGCCGCGCTGCTCCACTGAGAGACACAGGAAATCTTTCCTGCCTGTCGCCATCAAACTGTTGAACGCTGCACTTTAACTCACAAACTACTCAATCCTTTTCATCCTATTCCCGGCTCACACATGTATATAGTCATAAATATGTCACTGATGTAAATAATTACCAGAGAGAGCTATTTTATCTTTTATCTTATTGTATTTAGCTTATTTTGTAACTTGTTCTTGCTCTTGGTCGGTTGCATCTGTAACGAAGAAAATTTCCCCTCGGGGATGAATAAAAGTAATTCTGATTCTAATTCTGATTCTGAGATCTGACCTGTAACTTAGTCTGGTTTGGTCTCCATGAAGATAAACAGGTTTAATACAATTCTGTGAAACATCCCAGACAAAGCATTTCCATGGAGAAAAGCGTTTGACAGAACCTCCACCAGAGAAGTTACACAATGCACCTTTAATAAAACACTTATAATTAGATGTAAACAGCAAACAGCAAAGTAATTTTTACCCTAAGAGACAGTTATGTAATACATTAGTACTGGACAAGACACATTTTGCTGAAATACAGGGAAAGAAATCGGGTGCAAAGCCTTTAAAAGTAACTTTTCTATCATCTTGTCTCAAAGGAAATATTATTTGATTTGTCTTTCTTATTTTTATACAATTACAGGTGATTTTATGGTTTAAAACCTTGGGAAAAAAACACCTAATCACAGATCTGACCTTTAACCTTGCCTGGTGTTTGTCCCCATGGAGATACATCAGTGAAATGCCAGACTGTGGAACATTCTAGGCAAAGCAATAACTTCTCCATGGAAACAAACAGGTGATGGACCCTCCACCAGAAAAGTTATGCATTGCACCTTTAAGTACTTTGAACCGAACCAGTGTAAATGTAATGACCCATGATCTGACATAAACTATTTCACTGGTCTGATGAGAATTCTGACTGGTTACAACATATTTTTTACCTCTCTTTATAGCACCTAATTTGAGATAAAAGAAAAAAAAAGTACTGAAATGCAGAAACAGAAATCATTGCACAATTTTTCCACTGGTCCGCTGCTTACTTGTCTCCATGGAGATATTCCTGTTTTGCCTTGATTATTCCACAGTATGGAAATAAACTTGGTAATCAAAATGGAGACAAGTTAATGGTCAGATCCCAGGAGAAGGAAGCCTACACATGGTAAAAAAAATCACATTTGTAGGTATTTTTGGGCTATAAAACACCAGTAATTGAAGAAATGCATGGGATATATGATTAATGCCCTACTGTGGCACATTCCAGGCAAAACAAAAACATCTCCATGGAGACAAGAAAGTAGCGGATCCTCCACAGTGCACCCTTAACAGGTAGAACTGTTGAAATGACGATAAATATTCAGAATTGTGTGTATTTTCAGCACATCTTGATTGTCATTTTGTGCCGTGTACATTATGGCTGATTAAATCCTACAGCTGCCCATACTCCAGTCTTCATTGGTCATAAAAAGACAATTCCTCGACAATTAAAAGAAGCTCTGGGGTTTTAACAGCAGCACACACACCACACTCATAGCTTGTGTGCTTTACGGGATTAAAACCTGTGCAGACCAATAAAATAAAAAAGCACAAGGTGATACTGGAGACTTCAAGGAGGATCTTAAATGAAATGTGTCTCAACAAGCAACATGTGCTGAGGAGGAGAGGAAATTGAGTCCTGGATGAAACCCAAGGTACTACGTGATCATGATTTGATCCTGTTCTATATTCTTTGTCTATATTTTCTAAAAAATATCACATATCACAATTATGATTTTATCTTGTGAGCTTTAGGGCATGTTATAATGTTGTTATCTCCGCAAAAACACACCTGGAGCTGTGTTTTATTTCAAGAGGAAGTGGAGTTAATGAATAATTGTCAAGTTTGTAAAGCACAATACAATTGTAAAGCATTCATAATTGGTTATTCCTTTGATGAATGCCTGTTTTGGTATTTTTGAGCTATAAAACCACCTGTAACTGAATAAATGTGAGGTAGAGCTGTTTAACGTGGATATTTCCAGGCAGAGCAGTGACATATCCCCAGAAACAAGCAGGTAACAGACCCCCAACCAAAAACCTGCATCAAAGCCCTTTAATCAAAACCTTCTAAGAAACACAAAAACCTAAGCACGCTGCCAGCCACAGTCACGATAATAACTTACCACCACCAAGTACAGGCGCTAAATAGAGATGTAACAATATTTTCACAATATGCATTTCACGATACAATATTTATTACTTTATTATTATTTGGTGGAGGCTTACAAAATTGTGAATATGCAAGTTTTTCCTTTTAAAAGCCTGGGAAAAGTCTTGAAAAGCCTTTGGTAATGTCGTAATATGAAGAATTAAGATTTAAAAGTGCTTCATAACAGCTATTTCTTCATGTAGTCTGCACCGAAGGATCATGGTCTGTGTAGTTCCCTGTGATTTTTTATTGCTGTACCATGGCACAGTTTGGACACAAAGTAATTCCAAATGGTTTACAGAATAAGAAAGACATTAAAATCACCATAACTATTAATTTAAGCAATGAGACTTGTAGTTTGATATCTTGGGATGGCCCCCGATATTATTGCAATACTTTTGATGATATGATATTGTGATATTTTGCTTATTGTTACATCCCTGACGCTAAATGAACAATATTTTTTGAGATAAGACACAACCCAAGTGCCCACAACCATAGAAAAAACATAAAAATAAACCCATGGTCTGTAAAAAAAAAAAAAAAAAAAAAAACTTACCAAAACTTTAGAATTCATCTTCTTTGGTTTGTCCTCCTGGAGCCGTCACAGATGGTAACGAAATGCACGCACCACCACGGCGCTCGCCCAGGACAATAGCCAACAACTGTCTGTGTGCTTTAATTGCTGTATTTATCATCCAATCACGGCAGGACATGGTGAAGTGACAGGCCAATCTGCACAACAACGAATCTGTCAGCGCGGAGGAGGTGAGGAGCAAACTTTCTGACGTGACACATTTTCCCAAGTGGAGGTAGGGAAGGCTGCAGCAATCACAGTGAGACAATGGGAAATACGCCTCTCATTCGTCTTAGCGTTTTAGCTGTGAATGTGTCCGGAAACTTTCCAGACAACTCTCCACGCAGCAGCAAAACCAGCAGCCTCCTGATTGTTATCTTCTTCTTCAGCTCCCTGTTTTGTCCGTCAAATTTGTCAGTTCATTCTTTAACACTCCTGTTAAGTTCATTTGTTTGACCCGATGCATATTTAATTATCCAAAAGACGTCCAAAACCGAAGAAATCCTAACAAGCATTGTTAATATTTTATTACTAACTCTATTATTAACTATTCTATCAATATTTAGTGCACTGGTGTTCCTTACCCCATAACAGGTAATGGTTTAATTGTGATAATTTACATAAAAACAACAAAAAAAACAAATTGACCCGAACAGTATCTATGTGACATAAACATGCAGGGGATGGTTGCAAATATGTGAGATGAACCATTTTCATATTATATGTTGATTACAATAATTAAGGCAAGCAGAAGAAGTTTCATACTGAAAAAAATACTTTTAACTATTTTTCCTAGATCTTCAAATTTTAAAATAGATCAGTTTGACCCGTAACATAACAGGAGGGTTAAAAGAGACATATTCTGCTAAATTTACCTAAGTCTTTAATAAGTTATAACAGTGTTCTCTTGTCATGATCTCGATGCAGTGTTGCCAGATATGCAGTTTTCCAGCAGAGTTATCTGGCTTTTTAAAGGGCCCATAACTCGCTGTTTTCTGATCTATGTTATAATGTTGTTTCCTCATCACAAATATACCCGGAGATGTTTTTTATTTCATCCACACACGTTTAACACACAAATCCTTCATGTTTAGGTTGAATTCTTCTCTTAAACAGAACACACTAAGGTCCACCTCATAATGTCATGTGGTAATACAAGAAGTGCGTTTTTAAACTCCACACACCTTCACTAGAATCATTTGGATGAATTAAGGAAATGTCCATCTCTGCTGAACTTAAGGTAAAGGGCAGCTGTTAACTTGAATCATAAGATGGAGCAGAGCTTTTTGAGTATTGGAAATGTACGTAGACTAATAATAAAGTGTTAACCAAACATCAGTGAATGAAACAAAACACAACTCCGGGTATGTTTTTGAGGAGGTAACAACATCTAACACGGCTTAAGCTTTCAAGAGTCAATTTTGCATAATATAGGAGCTTTAAGAGCTGCCGGGGTGAAAAATATTGGGTTTGACGACGAGGGCTGTGTTGATTTTTTGAGTAATCCTAATTAAACTCCTAAATCTTCATATCTAAAGCCATTAGCGCTCTGTGGAACTTGTATGCGTGAGAAAGAGGGCAGTGGACATGTGTGTCCTAGGAGGAGTCTAGTTTTGTAGTTTAGTCACAGTTGTACTTGGATTTGTTCATGTATGTTTGAATAATCCTGTAAAGTTCTGCATTTGAGGCTTGAGTTTCCATCTTACCCCTCTCTCTGCCTACATGGTGTCAAAAGTAGCTTAAAAAGACGAGAATAATGCATACTTTTAGGTAACCTGACGGAAGCCAGCCTGATATGTGTAGCAGCCTGAGTGGAGTTCGATCAATCCAGGTGGGTGTAAAAAGAAAACGGTAAAAGGCAAAATGTTCAGTCAAATTCTTTTTGGTGATTGGGGGAAGAGTCACAAGAGCAGAGCCAGCTAATAAATCAAACTTTAAATCGAAATCCACAAACGCACAAAGCACTTTCCTCTGCACCTTTTTCAAATGCAAAACAATCTGTATTTTTGGTCAAATACAATCGATGGATGCCTACGTGAGACTGTCCACAATGCGATGTTTGTTGTTGGTTTTGGTCAGATTGGGCGTCTCCACTTTGGGTTCTCCTCAAACAACAATACTGCTCTGTGATTGGTTCTGCAGGTCTGAGCCACCATTTGAGTTGAAAAGAAATACCAGATGGATTCTTATAAGTCTGAGAACTTTGAAGAATTCATGTTATCAAGGTAATAGCGGCAACATTTATCATTCCATCTATCTCTTTATTTGCTCGTCTGATGCATCAGATGGTTTCACTTCGTGGAAACCGTCTGACCTCGCAGCGTTAGGATTCCTTCGCTTGACGGTAGGCAGGTACTTTTTATTGTTTAACTAATCGCTGCTGTTTGGTCATGCACCGGGTTGGTTCTGGCCAACACACCGTTTCGCTGATTGGCTGGGTCACCAACTACAACTTCCGGGGTTTTTGCGAACCATATAGTGCACTCCCTGTACCTAGTCGCTGGAGAGAAATTAAATTAAGCGGAGGCACTAGGTGGCACAAGCCTGGCTATGTATTTGCACCATCGATCTATAATTAAAACTGGTACTGCAGGTCCCAGAATTCTCCCATAGCGCACATTACATTTTTTAGGAATTCAAACTGCCTGTGTTCGGCTGACAGGGCACAACAATGACAAAGGTCAGATTTTGTAAGGATTCTTTTCTATTTTCAACAACATAAACTTTTTAAAAAATTTAAATCCTCAAAGCGCCTAAAAGTTAGTTTTGTAAGACTTAGCCTAGCCCCATTCTAGCAGCTCTCGCTCTGACTGATCCAAATGTTCCACGCCGTGCACGTGACAGACATCATACAGGTGGGAGGAGCTAAACAGACTGAGGAAGTAAATACGGAAGAGAAAATCATTTTTGGGCACATGCGCCAATGAGCACAGGTCACTGAAAACAATATGATGCCATCTTGGGTTCACATTCCAGATTTTATTATAGCTCTATGATTTGCACAGTGATTTACAAGTGTATTGACGTAGTGTTGAAATCACTCTGTTCCACCTTGTGATAATACAGGAAGTGCTCCGCTGTGTTTCTAAACTCCATGCACCTTCACTAGAATCATTTGGATAATTTCAGCTCTGGAATGGCCAATCTCCACTGAGCAAAGTGTAAAAAGTACAGTGGCTTTTTAACTGAACAAAACGGAACTGAAACAAAAGTATGTTTTTGATGAGGTAACAACATTTTAACATGATTTAAAGCTCACAAGAAATGATTTTGTGTAATATAGGACCTTAAAGTAAAAAGAATGTTGAGATTCTGGAGAAAAGAAGTGATTTCACCCATGCGAGACATTCGGAAAACTTTCCAGACAACTTTTACTTACCTTTAACTTTGTATTTCTCAGCCTAAGAAGTCTACCATATAACACTCCATAGATGTATTCCAGATATCAACGGTATGAAATAAGCCAAGATTATATTTTGCTGAGTAAATGTAGTCAGACGCTACACCCCGTGATCTGATCATTATTCATTCAAGTCTTAATCCGACTACAAATTTCAAAATTAAGTTAGGATCTGATTCAGCTGGAGACGAGACAGTACTGACATTGCTGAAATTGAGACTTTGCAATATTTATCTTGTTACGCCTATACAATTCAAGTACTGACAGGAGCAAAAACTAAAAACAATAGGCAATGTGTTCAGAGGGTTAACCATGAGCTTTAGTGGAATGTAGGAGGTAAGGAAGTGAATGTAGGAGGTAAGGAAGTGAATGTAGGAGGTAAGAAAGTGAATGTACGAGGTAAGGAAGTGAATGTAGGAGGTAAGGAAGTGAATGTAGGAGGTAAGGAAGTGAATGTAGGAGGTAAGGAAGTGAGTGTAGGAGGTAAGGAAGTGAATGCAGGGGAAAAAAAATCAGGTTTAATCATAATCAATCACTTTTTTGGGCGTTTTGGGCATCATCAATTCATGCATCAAACATTGTTCTTACATTTATTACCTGCTCTGGCTTAACTTTAAAGGTGCATTGTGTAACTTTTCTGGTGGAAGGTCTGTCACACGCTTTTCTCCATGGAGATATATGTTGTTAAACCTTTCTATCTTCATGGACACCAAACTAGACCTAGTTACAGGTCAGATCTGTGGAGAGGCGACCCCGCTCACAGTCAGCTTTTCTAGGTATTTTTGGGCTATAAAACCACATATAATTGAATAGATTTAAGGTAGAGCTGTTTAATGACACACTGTGGAACATTCCTGGCAGAGCTATGACATCACCATAGAAACATGCAGGCGAAGGACCCCCAATAAAACCAAAAAGTTACATAGTGCACCTTTAATGTATTTGTCAGTTGGTGCTTTTATTTGGAGAAAAATACAGATCTGACCTGTAACTTAGCCTGGATGTGCAAACTGCTCATCTCCATGGATAAGTTTAATGCCATACTGAGGAACATTCCAGGTGTAGCATTAACCTCTCCATGGAGACAAGCGGGTGGCGGGTGACGTACCCCCTATACAATAATTATAAAGTGCACATTTAATGGCCACTATTAATGTAACTTCAAATGCACACAGTGTAGTCTTCACATGTTTCTACAACACTATAACATCGGGCAGAGCAAATTCTCCTCATACTGACCGATCTCGATTTGTGATTAGAATTTATTTTATCTTATAGAAAACAAACAAAAGTATTTCAAGTATTCTCCAAACTGAGCTCTACCACATGTGTTTGTTGACAGAATATTGGCTGTAGAATGTCAGATTAAAAACACCCAAGCTGATCACTTACTATTAGAAATGACAGAATCTCGACCTTGATTAAAATTCAATTACTAGCACAAAACCAAAACCAAAACATATTATTTCTGTTTCATTTTGAACTTCACATCCACCATCTAATTCCATCTCTCTCCCTGGCCATGTCTTGTTGTGCCTCTGGTCTGGTCTACAGCTCCAGTCTCCACTGATGCATTTTGTTCCCTCAGCCTCTAATCGGCTTTCCTTGGTTTGGGGTTGTCTCTCTCTGTCTTTCCTTGGTTTGTCTCCCTGTCTTTTTACTCCCGCTCTGTGCCGCTGGATTACCCGTGTCGAAGAGGCTGGACTTCCAGGCTGTGAGTACAACATGAATATGCATATGTGTGTGTGTAAGTGTGTGTGTGTGTGTGTGTTGTTTTTGGAGGGTTTTTGCCAGCCCTGATCCTCTGTAATCACTGAGACTATCTGGTAATACCGTGTATGTCCACCGGATGGTCTGGGATCTGAGTGTATGTAGGGTTAAGTTAAAGAGATGATGGAGATGGAGATGTTTGGCTTGGTAAATTCTTGGTAAAGTAATATCTCTCTGTATTATCTGTATAGATTGGTATCAGTCTGTCTGTCAATCCTCAAACCTGATAGTCCAAACTGATTTGTGTTTTTCAGTGATACATGTGAAATGGAGGAACTCTTTGGTCACATTTCATTTACAAATAAATGAAATGTGACCATTACAGATGGACTGTGTGTCTTGCCCATTTGCAAACAGCAAGTGACCAGATTCACATCTTCAGGTTCGCCTCTCTCCATAGATCTGACCTGTAACTTGGTCAGATGGTGTCAGTCCCTTGTCTCCATGGAATTAGACAACTTCAGCACCACAGTACAGGCAGGTGGTGGTGATTTAACACAATACTCCTTTTAGAGTGTTGATACTGGTTTGCAGTGACATTGTGCTAGGGGTGTTCAACATGTATTTGTATGACAGAATGCCCATCAGTTACCATGGTAACACAAACACAGCAAAAAAAAGTTTTTAGATTGTCTGAAAAAAACCCAAAATGGATTTAAACAACACATGTTCAGGAGGTGTTGACTGATTAACTGAAAAACTGTCAGCTAATGCTACACTGGAAAAAAAAAACAATATCTAGGTAAGTTATAATGACTTAAATGAAGAACATTTCCCTTTATTTGAGTGAATTCAACTTGACAAGTAAAATTATCTGCCAATGGAATAGGTGTTTTTTCTTAATTTAAGCAACATTTGATTTTGTTTTTTCTTCAAAATGTTGTTTTTCTTATTTTAAGCGTAGCAAGATGTATTTTCATATTTTAAATACAAAAAGTCTTATTCCACTGGAAGATAATTTTACTTGTCAAGTGAAATTTATTCAAATCATCGTAAAACTTTCTTAATTCAAGTCATCTTAACTTAGCTAGATTTAGTCTTTTGCAGTGTAGCTTGATTGTAACTGTAATATTATTTGAGTGGGACTTGTTTAACAGCACAAATCACAAAGTCACTTCTTTCTGGTCACATCTCATTGAAAAAAAGCTCATATTCAAGTCTGACAAAGCCTCAGACAGAGCAGTGCCTACAGTTAGCATTAAATAAGCTGCAAAATATCAATTCCCGAAAAAAACCAACCACTATATCTGATCATTGTGAGAAGTTGCCATGACTTCTTGACCATAATTGCTGTCTCTTGTTGCTAATTACTCCGGAGTGAGAGACCATGAGGCCATATTGAAATCCCAAAGGTGCTGTTGAGCCCCATCCCCGTCCGTCTCCGAGCAGAAGGAACAGAAGGTTTGGCAGACATCTGGGGACTGGCATTTCAGATGGTTCCATTGTTCTTCTCCTCGCTCATCGCTCTGTGTTTGGTGGATGTGTGTAAAGGTCTCCTGTCAGACTGCACCTGTCCCTGTCACAGTAAACAAAGACGAGGGCCTAGCTCTGTTCTTCTATGTCTGTTTTTTTCCTGCTTCGTTCTCATACTTTTGTCTTGTATCTCCGCTGCTTATTCCACTACCTCCTGTCTGCGCTTTCCCTCAGGAGCGGGACATTGTTTGCCTGGCATCCGGAATACAGACGTCTTCAATACTTAAAGGTGCATTGTGCAATTTTTCTGGTGGAGGGACTGTAAGCTGCTCTGTGATGTTATTGCTCTGCTTGGAATTTCCATAATATGACATTAAACACATCCATCGAGCATTTATTCATTACGGGTGTTTCTATTGCTCAAAAATACAATAAGTCTCACTGTGAATAGGGGCGACTTTCCACAGATCTGACCTGTAATGAAGCTTATAGTTGTCTCCTTTAAGATAGACATTCAATCAATCAATCAAACTTTATTTATAGAGTGATTTTCATATAAAAAATGCCACACAAAGCACTCTATTCTACACAAAGCAATAACATCTCCATGAAGACAAGCAGGTGACGGACCCTCCACCAGAAAAGTTGCGCAATGCCCCTTTAATGAAGATGTGAGTCTGGTCACCGGTGAATCTCTCTGAGTTAAGTTGAGTTGGGTGTGACTGACAGGTGGATTAGCCAACCAGAGACATGCCTGGTCGGCCATATCAATATCAAAATGGGGAAAAAACAGGAAACAGGTACCGAAAAACATGGATTTCTGCAGAAACAATGAGACAAGTACTAAACTCTGTCAATCCAAACTGAGAGAAGTTTGATTTGTAAATGATGGCTGATCAATGAGCGTCAATGAGAAAAACAAATCAACCAGACTCTGATATTTAGTGATATGACCGTAGAGAAAATAGTGCCAAGCGATTATGAGGACAGACTTTTTCTCTGTTCATGTTTTGTGATGCAAATGTCTCACTCTTTTGAACATATATTGTTTTGAGAAGAAAAACGCTTTATTTTCGTGACCCCAGCCAACTTGCCGGACTATTTTTGTCAGCACCGAAACCGGGGAAGAACTCGGCTCACCGGACGCTGTCGGGAGGTAAGTCAGTGTTGATGCACGACACTGCTGACGGGGACGTACAGATTCATGTCGAAAAACCAGAACTATCCCTTTAAAGTGGAACTAAATCGACATGTTTTTTTTTTCTACAAAACTTTGCATATGGTGTTTGAACATTATCTACTGTTCTGTCATTTGTTGGCAATTTTAATACGAACTACGTATATTTGCGTCTTTGTGATCAAAAATGTATAAAAATGTATGTGTCCCGTCTCCAGTGGCCTCTATCAGTTTCAAGTACTATGTGACATCACGCAGCTCTACCCTGATTACAGACAGATAAGACTGAACTGTGGATATCTGTTAGACCAATCACGCTGTTGCCCATAAGTCCAGACCCTCAGACCTTCACTCTCTTTTTGGGTCCTCCAGGTACTGCCCGGTTTAGCCGTTCTATTTGAAATGTGAAATTGAGCTGAGTTTTGTTGTTTACTCCCACAAAAACAGGAAGATATTTTACATTTTCCAGGCAAGGTCATAGTTTTTTTTTTTATCCTCTCTGTTATGCCCTGTTCTTCCAACCAACAGAAATAAAGTAGACCGGTTGATTTAGTGGCAGAGTTTGTTTATCTAAAATGTGCAGGACGATGATTGCGGTCTTCGTGGAATTAGAAACCTGCTTCGTCTTATTTTTGTTTCTATGGTAACCAGATAGCGAGTCAGCCAGTTATTTTAGGTATCTGCGTCAAAGATTAAATAAAGTTAAATGTCTTAAGTAGTATTTTATAATATATAAAGTATACAGGGTAACGTAAATATGTACTTTTTGAGATGGGGGGCACACCACTTATATTATCGCATCACGATGAATGTTACACAGTGTAGCATTTAAGTTACAGGTTAGATATGTGGAGAGATGAGATGTTTTCATTGTATTTCTTTATTTGTCCGCCGTTTTTGACTATTTGCATATCAGAGTTTTTTGTTCTTACCGTTTTCTGACCTCGTACTGTGTGTTAAGCTCATACATTGAGTCGGTTTTCAAAGAAGTCCATTATAAAGAGCCGGGCATGAGCAATTTAGTGGAAGAGGTTCCAGAGATTACGCTTTTCTCCAGTGAGATTAGGGGACAGCACCGTCTCCGAGAAAAATCCACTCTCTCTATAATTCCTATTCCCCAGGTCCGGAAAGTTAAGTGTGGAAGGATTTAAAATCATGTGCAATGACCACTTTAGTGCGGACATGTTCTGTTAGAGGGAGTAAGGGAGGAATCAGTGTTGAACCAAACGGCAGTGCTTTGATAATTCTGTTTGTGGTAAATGCAGGTTAAAATAAAGGATAGAAATAGAAATTAAAGCAATCTATGATCCATATTTATATACGTTTATCTTATGTCACCTTCAAGTTAAGATAAGAGTCCTTTTATTGTCACCCTTAAGTCCTTTTTAAGTCTTGGGAAAGGACAAATACCAGACTTTACTCTTATAAATTAAATATTAACAGAATTCTTCTACTCCAGAAAAAGGTTATTAGGATTATTAATCATGCTAATTACTTTGCACTGACAAATCCTCTTTTTGTTAAGATAAATTTACGAAGCAAAATGTTTTGATCTTGTTGACCTGAGTACAGCTGTAGTGATGCACAAAGCCTAGAATTATTTGCTTCCTCCTTGTTTACAGGAGTTATTTGAGCAGAGAGTCAGTATAACCTTGGAGAAACAGGTAAAATGAAGATAAGAACTAAAAAAAGTGATTGTATTTCTGTTAGAGGGATTAGTACAGAAAATGGAACAATCTAAAATGATGATTTTAAAAAGTCTAGTGCTGCCGCGATTATTCGACGTTGTCGACGTAATCGAATATGAAAATGAGTCGACTACAATTTTTTTGGTCGAATATTCGCCTTTATTTATTTTTGGTCTCAAACGGCTCGTCCAGAGACCTTTCGCTTGCCTGAGATCAGGTATTTCCCCTCCACACCACTAGTAGTACTACACTCGAGGCCGACACCGGTGCTGCTGACAGTGGCTACATCCGGGGTTGACGCCGAGGTGGCTAACAGCAGTGGTATATAATGGCACCGCCAAAGAAAACAAACTTGAGGAAGTATTTGCCGTGCGCACTCTGCTGGCTGGTCTCTCTCTTTCTCTCTTCCCCCGATTTGAGCATTTGAGAAAATGCCAGCGGCCGGAGTCGGACCAAGACCTAAAGCCTCGAAAGTCTGGGAATACTTTCGGACAGTTGGTGATAGAGTGGTTTGCATACTCGTTAAATTGTGTGTGCATATCGTTGTTCAACATTGTCGAATGAGCACACACAACAGACATAACAGCAATAACCTTTGCAACTCGCACACACAAGGTAACCTCCCGGGAAAATCTAACACACACACTTGTGGGTGTTAGAACCGCTTGTTTTTTTTTTTAATTAGTCGTTTAGATTAGTCGACTAATCGAAAAATTAGTCGAGAGATTAATCGTTAGAAAATTAGTCGTTAGTGGCAGCACTAAAAAAGTCTAACACTACAGAAAAAGAGTATAAAGAGTTATGTTTTGAAAGCTATAGAGCACTGGAATAAATTAATTATGCATTAATTTTGGTTTGTTTTAATTTATATTTGTCTCCTATATATACAGTAAGTCGTAAGTGAAATTGTAAATGTAAACTGGCGGTTCATATGCTGTTTTTTTTTTTTTCTTTTCTTGGATTTCTGTCCTTGTTTAATAGGTTTTAGCATTATAAGTACTTTTACTTCAGCCTAAACCCTTTCGGTCATGATCTATGGGATTGTATGTTTTGTTTTGTTCTGTAATGCTATAAAATGACCGAATAAACTACTACTACTACTACTACTACTACTACTACTACTACTGCTACTACTACTACTACTACTACTACTACTACTACTGGCTCCCATTGCTATTTTGATCCAGTCCACAAGCAAACATGACCCTATTCACACAAGTAAAATCTGTACACTTCTAATATGTGAACTTTAGTTGTTGTAGCTGTTGTTTTTGTTCCATTGTATATAAAGCTACTGTGTGCACACGTGCTGTTATTGCTGGACTAAAACAATTCATTTATTTCTGTTAAAGAGTCTATACTACAACATTTTCTGAGCCATGTTATAATGTTTTTTCCTCATCACAAACATACCTGGAGTTGTGTTTTGTTTCATTCACATGTATTTAACACACAAACCTGCATATTTAGATGTGATGCCATGTGGTGATACAGGAAGTGCTCCACTGTCTTTTTAAACTCCATACACCTTCACTAGAATCATTTTGGACAATTTCAGCCTCGGGATTTACAATCTCACCAAAACAAAAGATAAAAGGCAGCTGTTAACTTGACAACTACCACTGCACGACATCACAGGGTGGAACGCAGCATTTTGATCTTGTAGACAGAAACAAAACACAACTCCAGGTATATTTTTGATGAGGTAACAATATTCTAACTAGAGTCAATTTTGTGTAAGATGGGACCAACTGGGTTCTTTCTCATCCCAAGACATTTGGGCTGGTGAGTGTGCAGACTGTGCTCGCTGGTGTGGCATAATAAGGATATTAATGGCGACATCATGTGGATCTTGGCGACCGGCGCAAATTGGCCAGCAGGAAAAACACTGGGCCGGCCGCTCTGCACAGCCTTATCCAATACCAGTGGCAGCTTGGACTGATTGTAAACAGATGTTGGGAAGCACTCCACCTCGCCTATGCCGCCATCGCAAACAGGCCCAGTGCACAGATCTGGGGCCAAGCTCTGCCTAAAAATAAATTGATATAAATGGCCGGGTGATCGCATTTCAACCGGAAAAAGTCAGAGATACCGAGAGTTGGTAAGTATCTAATAGAGCGGGAGAATATATTTGGGCTGCCCTGTGTAGAAGCAATTTCACCTCTTATAGTTTTAGGCAATTTAGGCAGGAGAAGGTAGGAAACAAGCACAAGTTATTGTGAGGAAAAAAACACGGGGGATGTGGAGAGAGGAGTCAACCTTGGAGTGTGAAGTGGGAAAACGTAATTCTGGTGCTGGTTTGAATAATGTGCAATCAAGGAACGTTCGGAAGATGCATTTGGAACAGATTATTCAAGTCGTACTAACATTATCAGTGCCAAATCAGCAACTGAAGTCTTCTGAAGTAATTTTATACTTGAATATCTTTGCATTTGACCCTTTCGCCCTTCAGTGGCGTTGTTTACATGCACACCAAAATGATCATTGTCTGATTTCTGGACTTTTAAGGTTATTTAAATGACCACAAACACAATCTGTGAGTGAGTTTTCAAGTTAGCAGCTACTTTTTACCTTTTGTTTATTACAGATGCTGAATTTATCCAACTGTTTTAACACTTGACATCACAAGGTGGAACCGTTTTTTCAGTTTGAGAGAAAAACTCATTGATTGAGTGTTAAACATGTGTGAATGAAACAAAACACAAGTCCAGATATGTTTCTGATGAGGAAACAGCATTGTAATAGATCAGAAAATAGTGCAATATGGGCTATTTAATGTCTCCATTTTGGCAACCTGGGCAATGTCGATGAAGAGTCTTGCCTACTGACACAACAACAGCTGTGCTAGTATTGAACCGGCTACTCCTCTAACTCCAGTTTAGCCGTACAACCCATCGCGATTCTCCTTCCTGTCTGTGATCATAAATTCAATTGAAAATAAAACTTTCGCATACATACAGCTATCAAGTATAAAGTTATTGCGTAAAGACTATTGACATTTCCAGTATAAACACTAAAACTAATGGAGCGAGAGATCGATGAGCAAGTCCGGACAGACGAACGGAAGGAGAAGTAGCTCTCACCTGCTGCTCGGAGAGGAGAGGTGGAATACCAGAACTGAGGGCGGAGAGGAGGACACGATATGGAAACACTAATGGGCTAAATGTATTTTTCATGAGAGGGGCATTGATTTTGATTTGGACTTTGTCTTTGCAGTGGGAGGGAGCGGAGTCTGACTGAAAAGAAAGGCGGGTTGAGATCAGGTAATAAGAGAAGTTGGGTAGGAGTGAGAGAGGGAGGGAGAAGCGACGGATAGATTGCTGGATGGAGGGATAACGGGAAGATAAATGGCGTTGCAGCTTAATGGGAGGAAGTGGGGGAATTGGATGGAGAAAGAGAAATGAGCCCAGGGTGGACAGGACATGAGAGCAGATTGGAGTAGATAAACTTACTGACCTAATAGTCTTCTGTTTCACAGGACAATACGCATTACATGTTGACACAACCTCTCCACTACTTTTAGATCAATGTCTAAATGGTGTGAGGTTTTCTGCTTTTCACGGGAAATTCAATTCTTAGAGTTATCTATGGATATATGGTGCACAATATTTCATGCATTCCATTTCCATTGGTATCTCATTCAGTTTGTAACGTAAATAGTCGTTTATTGCCCATAATAAGACCTTTTAAGTAATCTGTGATTGAACAGAGCACTTAGAAGAAATTTGTTGAGTCAGTGATGCTGGTTTCATGGTAATTGAAAAACACACTTTTACCCACTGGGTTTTAAGCCAGAATATGAATTTTGCAGCCTTCTGGTTGTCTTTTATTGATTTATTATATATTTTTCTATTGCTCATTTTAGTATATTTATGTTTTTATGACTTGCTTTTTTTTTTTTTTTATTCAACTTATATTGTGCCTAGTATGTGCAGCACTTTGGTGACTTTGTGTTAATAATTTTTTTTTTTATTTCACACATTGTAAATAATAAATGACATAAGTATGTAATGATATATGACAAATGCAAGATATTTACTGTTCACAATCTTCAAGACAGACAAAATTACTTAAATATTATGGTAAATAACAAATACAGATTAATTTATGGAGCTAAAAGAATTAAAAATATTCAATAATAAACTTGATTTTTTCATCACTCTACTGGTAACAATTTATAATAACTACACTTAAGACCATGAATACTTAAAAGTGCACTATGCAACTTTTGATTTAGGGTCCCTCACCTGCTTGTTTCTATGGATACGTTATTGCTCTGTCTGGAATGTTCCACAGTATGACATTAAACAGCTCTACCTTACATTTACCCAGTTACGGGCGTTTATACCTCGAAAATACCTAGAAAAACAGGCCTTCTGACTGCCTCTCCACAGATCTGACCTGTAACTTGGTCAGGAGGGAACAGGTCTTCACATCTAACCATAAAAAACAAAGCAAAAACCAGAATCAACGCAAATCAAATCAACTTACTGATGGCAGCTTTAGATAGTTACTAATCCTGAATCATGCTTAATAAACTATATGTGAATTACAGTATGAATTAAGTCTTTATTTATGCTTTATTAAGACCAATTCATGTGTGTAAATGCGTGTACTACTTCATACTAACAGCCAGTGCACTGACATCCCTCCAGCTCCTCACACAGATCATTGGACAGTCAGGTATTGCTCTCCTTCTCACATAAATAACCCATCAGTTTGAACCCGGTGTCCAAGCTCGCGGTTTACCTGAGGTTAGCTTTGACATATGCATCGTAAATGTGCATTCAGCATGTATTAGCGTTACGCATAACAGCCATCAGTAAACACCTTTCGCGTTCCTACTGACCTGTCTTCACCTTGCCAACCGCGCAGCTATTAAAACAGATGCTAGTTTCACACCAGCGAAGCGTATTCGAGGTAACATTAATGTCTTCACACCTCCAGCTAGAACGGGGGAGTCAAGTGTATACGATGACAAGCAAATAAAAACAGTATATAATATTTTTTCGTCCAGTATTGTACTTTGCACGTAAAACCCAGATGACATCGAGTTCATAATCATATAAAGTCAGTGTATATATGTCTGAATCACTGGTATAATATCTGTGGTTGAAAGTACACAGGTGTATTGAGAGCCAGACACCTTTTATGGAGCTACTTGAGCCTTTAACTATATATTTCATGCCACATTTACTTCTTGGCTGTAAATGGAGGAGAGACAGGAGGTGCTGAGCGGATGGGGAAAGGCAATTGTGGAACCTAAATACATTACGTTAAGTGTGAAATAGTGTGACGTCAGCTTTCAAGAACAGGTTTGGGAGTTCAGTTATCCTGTGGGTATGGAAAAAATGTCTGTGTATACGCAATATGGGGAGGTTTGGTTAGGAATAGCAGCTAGCATGGAAGTGCAATCGATTTGCTCAGAGGACTTGCTAAAGGCACCTGATTTTGAAAAACAGAACTAGTTCGTTTTAAAGGGTCTGCAGTGGTTCAAAGTTATTCCTCACTTCAGAGCATCCTAATTATTCACTGCAATGAGTTTCTAAGAGCTTTTCACAAAATTCAGAGACCAAAGTGAAGTTTTGCTAACAACATCTAGCATGCTAACACACACATCCTGATTGTTAGACAATAAAACGCTTTACATTTACATGCAGACAGCATGCAGGGACTTTTTCTGACCTCAGGAGCTGCTTATACAATATATCTGTACTGGGGCAAGACATTTTGCTCACATGAAAACAATCAGGTAGAGGAGACTTGTAAAGAAAGTCTTAAATGTTCAAATTGTGTGAGCTTTTGCTATAGCAAATATAACTATAACAGATCAAAACCCGGTTTTGTAGAACTGAGCATGTTCATGTTGTATTACCATGTTAATACTGCCCATGTTAAAAGTGAAAAAATGCATAGCGCACTCAGATGGCCAATGTCCAAAAGCCTTTTTTTGTTGTTTTAAATAACGTTTCAGCACAAAAGCTTTATTCAGATCCATTTTGTTACTTTGGACCACAGTACAGAAAATTGTTGCCAGCTCAGGTGCTCATATACTCCAAAGTGAGGACCTTTGGGACCTCCCATTTGTAGCTGTTCTTTGCATTTGCACCTCTTGAAGAACTTTGGTTTGTGCGTTTTCTGTTTCATTTGAATACTGTCCATGTTCCCAATGACTTCTTGTTCTTTAAAGCCCACTGCATATTTCTGGTGTAAGGCCAGTACTTTAGAACATTCTCCAGGGTGATGGATCAGTTTTACACCACTGCCCTATTTGTAAGTTCACAAACTCGAGAAGGACTCCCGCTGTAAGGTTAAAGCTGCATTGTGTAACTTTTCTGGTGGAGGGTCTGTCAAAAGCTTTTTCTATAGAAATGTTATTGCTTTGTCTGTGAAACATTCCCATATGGCTTTGTCCATACCATGCTGGAATGTTTCACAGTACAGGATTGAACTTTTCTATTGTCGTGGTGAACAAACCAGATCCAGTTATAAGTCAGATCTATGGAGACTCCGTTAGAAGGCCTGTTTTTCTAGTTACTTTTAAGCTGTAAAACCACCGATAATGGAATAAATGTGAGGTACCGTAGTTTAATGTCATAGTGTAGCACATTCCAGGCAGATCAATGACAAAAACAAACAGGTGACGGAGCTTCCATCAGAAAAGTAACACAATGCACCTTTAATTAAAATCAATCACTGAGAAGCATTGAGGTCTGTGCAGAAACCAAAGGCCAATCAGTCAAATAATCGTCATAACATTCAGCGTTTTCCGATCACTTTCAGCGAGAGCCGTCCCAGACTGATGACGTGTAAAACTCACTTCAGACAAGCTGATGTGATCCAGGTTGTACATTTCCATGGCAGACAATTTTTGATTTGATTTTGATGAGCTTGTTTTAGCCTGATTTACACGGCGTCACTTCTCTGTATGTCAGCTTAGGGCATTCAGGTGGTGATCGTAGCATTTTTAAAGTACTTTTAAAGTATAAATAATGCAGGCCTTTTCAGACCCTCAAGTAGCCTATGGTAGCCCTCTTGGTGCCTATATCCCATGATTTCTCAAGTACATTCTTTTCCTTTTCTCTTCATTTTTCCAATTCTGTTTCTTCTCCCTTTATATTTTGAAGGGCCGGGGTTAGATTCTGCTCCTGCTGGGTCCCCACATGACAAGAGCACTGATATGTTTTAATGAGCCTGGGACCCTGGGTAACAGTTGGAATTTCTCACTTGGGTCTTTTTACAAAATATGAACTACACTTACCTCCGGCTGCTCGGGATCTCTCTGCTCTGACACTTTTAATTTTTCATTTAATCAAGTTCACTGTTTTATGGAGATTTACAGGGGCTCCATGGAGGACCTGTGATAGCTCCAGACGTTTGCATAGAGGCAGAACCAGGGTGTGTTTGTGGGTGTTCCTTTCTTGTGTTGTTGAGCTCGAGACAACCAGGGACCAAAGTGCCAACATCGTACACTTTATTTGACCATTTAAATTTAACAGGTTTTATAAATGAGGTAATTGTGCTGCTTAGCCTATAAACCCATAGATGCTTATGAAGGAACACCCCCTAATGGTAGATTAGGCAAACCATACATTTTAAAGGTTTGCCTAATTGGTATTAAAAATGTGAAAAAAAAAGAACGGTTTGCTCACTGCCCTAATGCATTCTAAGCATCCTAATTATTCACGGCAATGAGTTTATAAGCACTTTTCGTAACTTTCAGAGACATTAAAGTTAACAACAACTAGCAGGTTCATCATCGGACAATAAAATGCTTTATAATGAGATGTATAATTAGATACCTCATAACTGCTAGCCTCGGTGAGGTTCATTTGACTGGAACCAAACACTAAATCACACTCCTGTTGTGGATTTTTAAATCTGAGAAGAATAAAAACGGGAGAAAAGTTGTCTTAAATCAAAGAGTCTGGATGTAATAGTTATCTAAACCCATAAAATACATTCTTTAGCTTAAATAGATCACAACAGAAAACAAAGTAAAAGATTTCCACCACAGCTCCTTTGTCCACTTCTTTATACGCTTTTTTTAAATACAAATTTCACTTTTTAAACAATTCCCCTGAAATGATAGAACGCTTGATTAGCATACAACAGCCCCCCTACGGACCGTATACAGCAGCATCGTGATCCTCAGAGGCTAAGCATAATGAAAATCTGCTTCTTTTGGATGAGTAGACTCTGCATGCGCCACGTGAGTAACATTTTTCCTGCTTTCTGATTTATAAACTACCGGAGGCTTCCCATCTGTAGCTCTGGCATTCCACTGCGGCCACTAAACTCATTTATTCCACCAGGTCAGCCTTACTGGGAGAGAAGAAACATCGCTGGAAAATTCCCACTAATTTCCCCTGTGATCCCACTACTGAGGCCCACACCGGGAGTTTGACCAAAGCTGCTTTTGATCAAGAAAACATTGCTATAAAAATGTCTTAAAGCCCTGTTTTGTCTTAGCCTATGCACAGCTAATTACAATCATGTAAAATGCATAGAAGAAGCTGTTGTTCTATGCATTGTTATGTGCACACAGGGGGTAATGCATTGCTTACGCACTAACAAATTAGGCTATTGTTGTGTGCTGCATATTAAAAAGTTTTACTGATAGTGAAATAAATATTTTCCTCCTTGCACAGAAATGCTCATTAAGGTTGATACTGTCTCAACATAAAGGCACATTCTGCTCGTAAAAAGTAAAGAAAACTATTTTATCTCATCATTACTGGCCTACAAGGAAAATAGGACAATTTATTCTGTATCAAAATAACAGCATTCAAAAGCAAACACTGTAACGCTAATAATGCGGTTCAAAAAGTGTGTTTGCCAAAGACGAACGTTTCAAAGAAAAGTCGATATACGTTAAAGATACACTATGTAGTTTTTCTGGTTGAGGGTTAGCTCCATGGAGATGTTATTGCTTGTCTGTGTCCATGGAGACGATTATGAAACGACCACCTGACATCGAGCTAGATCCAGGAACTGATTCTGGAGCCAGTTCCCTCAGTGTTGCCCTATAGCGGTTAGCATTAGCCCTGGATGTTTGCCATGCAGGAAAAGGCAAATACAGAGAATTTTGCATCGCTATGGGAGACAGCACAAGTTGAATCAGATGAGTGGAGAGGTGTCGTTGTTTTGTCTGGAATGTTCCACAATATGGCGTTAAATTTGTCTATGTTGGATTTAAAAATTGAAATTGAAATTTTTTTTTAAAATAAAATAAACGCTTCTCCACAGGTTTGACTTGTAACGTAGCCTGGTGGTGTCACAAGCTGAGATAGATAAGTATTTTATTCTTTTTAAGTAGTTAGTTTGTATAATGGCACCATATAGTGACAAATACAAGACAAAAACAGAAAACTAATAATACGACACTGCCACAAAATATAAATAAGCAAATACATGCCCATTTTTCACTATCGTTGTCTAATATGTGCACACAAATGCGTCAGTCTGTATTCATTTATTTATATTTTGTGAGCTAGATAAGTTTAATTCCATGCGGTGTAATATTTTTGGCACAGCGATATCATCTTCATGGAAACAAGCAGGTGGTGGATTTTCCTTCAGAAAGTGCATTTTCTTTAAAGAGGGGGTATTACACATCCCCCCTTCAGGGTGCTATTATAGTGCAATTGGCACACATATAAAACTACTGCACATCACATCAGGTTTGAGAAGTTGTAGTGTATTGTTTTGTTCATGCTTTTTTTGTATTTATGGAGAATTGTCGCGCAGGAGCATGAATGACATCGACTTGTGGGCTGAATCTTACAGCTAACCATGAGAAGAGTTTGACTGGGACCTGGGAGAGATCGTAAGATTACTCAAACATGCATGTGTGACATATAAAACCTCTTCCGGCATGTTTTTGATGAGAGAACAGTGTTATAACATAGCAGAAAACTCCATAAAGTCCATTTTGCATAATACTCCCTTTAAAAAGTGAACTACAAATTTGTCTAAAAACAGTCTTACCAGGTTTTTCACCTTTGAAGGAGGTGAAGGTTCAAATTTGCACAGTAAAAGGCATTGTGGGAAATAGCCTTCTTGATGACTCTCTGAGCAGCAGTATTAGTAATTGTAATGTATGGAGAGACTGCTGTGTGGGCGACACGCAGGCCTTGGTGCGAGCTGTGATTTATGTGCTCGCAGAAAGACATTGAGCCATAAAGACGAACTCCTTGACCCTCTTACGCTGCTTATTGGGACTAATTTATGATATTTTTGCACCACATCCTTGTTTGTAAGAAGCTTTTGAATTCATAACAAAGAGAATAATGGTTAGTTATGTTTTGTGGGGGAAAAAAATGCAGATAATTGACGGTAAACACGCAGTTTAGTTACCCTTTTCAACCACTGGCGATTGCAATTAAGTCTATTTTGTGCTTTGTTTCATAAATGGCTACAAATTACCCACTTTGATGCACTTGCAGATTAAAAAATATTCTCTGAAACTCTCCAAAATGCCAGTCTTGAGTCACCGCCTCCAGAGCCAAGGCTGACCAGGTTGTATCACCAATAAAAAGTTATATGTTTTTTCATCCCGTTTTTATCAGTCTGTCTACATCTCCAAAGCTTGAAAATGCTCTGTTCCACCTTGTGATGTCATGAAGTGGTAGTGTTCATTAGGGCGCAAGTGCGAGTCTGGAGGGAGGGGCCTGTTCTGTTCACAGAGCCACAGAGCTACACGCGACCAGCACCCGAGTCTGCGCGCGCAAAGTAAAAAGAGATTACCCACAAGCCCCGCGAAGATCCCCGGTCCCGCGGAGTGAGACCCGAGCCCCAGTACGTGGCCGACGCCAAAAGTTCAGTTTTTTCAACTTCTAACACAGGAGTGAGCAAACTTTTTGGTTCGAGGGCCACAAAGGTTCTAAAATTTGATGGAAGGGCCAGACCAGGAGCAGGTGTACAGAGGGTTCTGGTCTGACTACATCAGCCCAGCAAATAAACAGAAAATAATTTGCAGGATCCAACAATTTACATGTGGCAGATTCAGACGTCTCAATTCAACTTGTGCACCATAATTAGGGCCAATGATTTTCCGTTTCAGAAGTTTTGAATTCCGTTTCATTGTGACACATTGATCATTTTGTTGACCATGTTGGGAAGGTTACGTTAAACTGTATTCCCTACAGATTACAGATTACATACCCCAAAATGTAGTTTGTAATGTAATCCATTACATTACTTAAGTGAGTAACGTAATCTGAATACTTTGGATTACTTGATATTGTCATGATTTTTAAAACTACATGAATGTAGCAACCAACTCCTGCAAATTCTTGTTTGGTTTTAGACCTGGTTTTAGCCCTGGTTTAGATCTGATTGTAGTCCTGGTTTAGACCTGGTTTTAGTCCTGATTTAATGCCTGTTTAGTGCTGGTTTTAGTCCTGATATAGACCTGGTTTAGATCTGCTTTAGACCTGCTTAGTCCTGGTGTTAGTTCTAGTTTAGAGGCGCACAGGAGGAAGCGCGGTCCACGCAGTGTACGCGACAAGACACGATCCACGCACGATGTCCACGCTGTACAAGAAGAGATGCGGCGCACGCCGTACAAGAGGAGTGCGAGGCACACTAGATATATACTTGGCCGCAGTGCTTTATGGGAAGGTTTTCTACACCTGGGCATGGTGTCACATGCCAATATGAATAATTTGGTTTTATATATCAATGTATCTAGAGTGCGCCATCTATTGGGAAACACCAGACTTGCAGGGCAAATAAAAGTTTTATCACAGTTCATTTAAGTTTGGTGGGTGATGCGGTGCCCCTTTCTTCATGTCAGAGCAACTGCCCCTCAAAATTCCTGTGCACGTCCTTGACTTCATGATATTTTTTTCACCGTATCCTTGTTTGTAATGATCTTTTGAATTCATAACAAGGACAATAATGGGTAATTAAGTTTTTTTTAGAAATACTCTGCAGATAATTGAAGCTTTTTGCCATTGAGTATCCCAATTAAATCCATTTTGTGCTTAATTTGCTTCATCAGTTTGTTCAAATTACCCACTTGATACACGTGTAGTATAAAAACAATTCTCTGAAGCTCTCCAAAATTCCAGTCCGAAAGACAAAGCTTTAGTGAGCAGGTTGGATCATCAAGTCCTTTTTGCACCATTAAAAAGCTATATTTGTTTCAACTAGAGAATGAGTTGCAGCAGTGATAGAACAAAAAATGACATTGTAGGACAGATGGATGGAAAGGAATCTGCGCATATATGAATGTCTTGAGAGGTGATTGGTTAAAACAAAGTGAACTGGCTGTGATTAGCTGACAGATGCAGGCAGGTGATGAAAGAAAGATACAAACAAGGTAATAAAGTAGGAAATACAATAGTCTGGCTGTTTTGGGTTCCAGCTTAATATCACATTTATGAACGTGTTTTAATTTGTAGAATTGTTAGACTTTGTACCAAATGAAGCATTACTTATGTGAAGAGAGGAGGTAGAGCGCTTCACTGGGTCACAAAAGAATTAAAAAGTAGCAGTGCAGGTTCTCTACGAGGTATTTCTAGGCACACCGACTGAATATATTTAAAGTCCTTTATTGCATGGAGGAACGCCAACGTGTTTCGACCAGCAAGATATTCTTCATCAGGGCATGAGTTTGAAATAGGACCCACAAGTGTCCTTAAGTATAATTATATCACATGATTAAGGAAAAAAAACACACAGGAAACGTTGGCCAACCATGAGGAAAGTATAGATGATGGGCAGATCCACAGAACTACAACACGCATTAGCATTAGGAGCATTAGTTATGTTTGTGATTGGAACCTGAGTTACTTAAATTCTCAAGTCATCAGCTTTACCACCACCACGACCGCCACCATTACCATCGTTTTGGGTTCGACAGAGTTCTTTGCTCAGACAGAAAACACTCTGTTCCACCTTGTAATGGAACAGGAAGTACTCCCCTGTGTTTTTAAAGTCCACACACCTTCACTTGAATCATTTAGATAATCTCAGCATTTCCAATCTCTGCTAAACAAAAGGTAAAAGGTAGATATTAAATTGAAAACTACCGCTTCATGACAGAGGAACTTTGTGCTTTGGAAATGTACACGGACTAATAAAACAGTGTCACTCAAACGTGTGAACACAACTCCAGGTATGTTTTTGAGGAGGTAACAGCATTTTAACTTGGCTTAAACAGTACATGGACCTAAAATTATGTAGAGAAACTCTGTATTGAACCTGCACTATGTAATTTTTTCCTGCTTTTCCCCAGATATGTGTTTGATTATGCCTGAATTAAACCTATCTACCTTGCATTTACTCAAGTCTGACCTGTAACTTGGCCTGGAACTTTCTGTCCCCACGGAGATGGATAACTTTAATAGCATACTATGCAACATTACAGGTAAAGCAGTAACATCTCCATGTGACAAACCCGGCACCAGAACAGTTGCAAAGTGCAGCTTTAATATGAAATCTGTTCAGAGTTGAATCTTGTAAATACGTCTTGTGAAAAGGTTGTGAACCGTAACTGGAGCAATACAATTTCTTCCAAACAAAATTTCAAGTGGAATTTACAGTCACAAAACAAAGCAATATTAGTTATCCAAAATGATCACTTTTCCTAACTACATCATTACCAGTGCATCTATATTTCCCCACCCCAAGTCTTTAAAACAACACATTAAATCCAGTTGCTAGAATATCTCTGTATAGCTTTCGCTCCCAGCCTCCCCATTTTCAATTCGGTGTTGTCATTTCTGTTTGCTTTGCTCAATCTGGCCTTCTTAATCATCCACATCCCTCACTCCCCACCTCCTCCTTGTCTCCTCGCCTGCTTTCGAGTGAATTCCTCTTTTCTATTTCCAATCGCAAGTCATTAAGTCCCAGGGCGGTCTCCTGAAAGATTCGGCGCAGTAATGGTTTGTCCAAATCAGCCCCGGCGCCAGCTAAAGTAATTACTAGTGAAATATCCATCCCACAGTTGGCCCCTTTGAGAAAACTTATTAGTTCCTCTTTTGTACGTGATTTATTTGGGATGCGCGCTATTGTTTCACACTGTTAATATCATCGGAAACTGCTCGTGTCCTCTCTGATCTGCAGTTATTACGCGTGTATCTATCTCCACGGTGACAATCTTGGTTCTATATTGTCCTTTTCGACAATAAAAGTCTCGTCTAAGGATCTCGTGGTGCCAACTATTCAGCGATGTGAATGGTGTGGCCTTTTGACGAGACACGGGCACAAAGAAGGCGACAAGAGACGGAAAGGCCTAATAGAATAAATAAACATGCGGCGTACAAAAGGAGCGCTGGAAATGAGCAGGGATACGTCGCGGAGTGCAGGGGAATAGTGCGGGCAGGTGGAACGTAGGACACTGTTGAAGGTTGGTTTTTCACTCTATGGAATCTTTATTATACAACAAAGTGTGAAAACTATTCCAAGATAACTCAGAAATATACAGTAGATCAGGGGGATTCAACTAAACCTTGAGAAGGTCCAGTTAGAGAAAATTTCCTCAAGCAGAGACATCATTAGGGATACAGTTTTCCCACGATTCAATATGTATCATGATACATGGGTTACGATATTCATTCGATAGTTTTAAGATGCAAAAAAAAAATTAATTTTTCTTCTGATAATGAGTATAATATAATAACACTGTGATATTAGTGAAACATTACACACATTACACACATTCTTGCACCTGCCTGTTTTGCACTGATCATTACCTGCACTGGTATACTCTTATACTCTATATTATTATATTCCTGTAAATTTGTTAATTTTGTTATATTATATTATAGCTTTCTTTTTTCTACTTTATTTTATTCTATTTTATTTGTTGCATGTCAGTGTTTGTCTACATCCTGCTTCAAGTACCGCAGCAATTTCCTAATGTTGTGAACCTGTTCACTCATATGGCAATAAAAAACATTCTGATTCTCATTCTGATTACAGTGTAACTATTGTACATCTGTAGTTCATATGTGAAGTGTTATTTCATTTGGTTCAATGATTCACAGCTCAGAATTTTTATTCAGTGAAAATAAGAACAGAGCTTTCTCAGGCTATTTTATCTTTTATAATATAGCCCGTCTACTCTTAATATAGAATGGTTGATGATGACGATTTGATGATTTCTTTTCCTCCTGAGTCTCACCGGGTGCACACGCCTCATGCCCCCTGCCTCCTCCAGCAGAAACCGTACATTGCTTTTGTCCTGCTCCAGTCTGTGCTCTTACAGACACATTCCGCTCTCACATCCTCCTTCTGAACACTAAAACTATGTCATATTACACAGAAATGTCTCAACGAACAATTTTCTGAGTAAAACTGAGATAGAGTCTGAGAAAAAGATCAGATATATCATGAGTTGTGTCGTGTGTGCATATATGAGCGCATTAGATCAAAGCCTATGTAAAGTCAAAAGCAATTCTAGAGTATTTAAAAGTGAATATCTTTGTCATTTTTGGGTCTATCAACGTAAAATTCAAAGGGTGTGAAAGATAAAACCATCTCTGTTAGAATATTTCAGCTGTAAGTCCCTATGGAGCTGTTTTCTTGCTGCATCTGAGGAGGAGGCAGCAATAACTGTTTTCATTTGGACCAAAATAAATCATAGCAAAGCGTGCAGGAATGAACACATGCGTACAGACACGGGTCCGTATGGGACGGCGTCTGGGACCGGACTCAAACCCCGATCTGCCAGTTCATCCCTGCAGTGGATGGATCAGGTATGACCAATGATTATACATTTTTGATCTTGAAAACTGTTTGGGGGTCAAATAATCTATGAGTTCTCAGTTCTGGAAAATACAAAGTGGTATCGGATCAGTGATTTGATCTGAGTACTTCCCAATACCGATACCAGGAAAATGTGTGGTGTCAGAGCTTTTGCTGATACCAGTATTGGTATGGGAACAAGCCTACTACACAGGCTCCTACATGTCGTGTGGCGATACAGGAAGTGCGCCGCTGTTTTTAAACTCCATACACCTTCACTAGAATAACTTGACTAATTTCAGCTCTGGAATTGGCCATCTCTACAAAACAAAAGGTAAAAGGTAGCTGTAACTTGAAAAACACCGCTGGAACAGAGCATTTTGCGCTTTGGAAGTGCAGACAGATTAATAAACCAGGATTAGTGCAACATGTGTGAATGAAACAAAACACATCTGGGTATGTTTTCGAGCAGGGAACACAGTTTAAAGCTCAGAGGAGTCAATTCTGCATGATATACAAATGCCAAAAGCAATCAGGAAGAAACCAATGAGCTGTAATTTATTTGCGTTATCTCACATTCCTAAATAAATTCCTCATCCGGCTCAGTGGGGCAACAGCAGCGTCTCATTCAGCAGAGGCTCTCAGGCATGTATCGAGAGCCGTGTCCTCCAAAGAGACTAAGCATGGCTGGATGGGCTGAATAATGGGCCCAGATTAGGTGTGGGGTCTCGGTGCTCTTTGTGTGAGCCAGTGCCTGTTTTTTACAACTGCAGATGTCTTGTGTGAAAGTTGCTGAAGCTAACTCCACTCACTTCAGTGCAAATTAATGGCTGCCAAGTCGACATAATGATCTCACTTAACCTTTTCAGTTTTATGAAGTCTAACAAATCATACACAGCCTCTGGGGGAGTGTGTGTGTGCGTGTGCAAATGTGTGTGCGTTTTACAAGGACTGATTATGAGGGATTTCCTTGGATTGTTTTAAAGTCATAGCTTAATATGTTTTTTATTTAATCCACTGGGGTCTGCATTGGCTATTTGTTTACTTTGGGCATGGATGAGTCAGATAACCAGAGGTGGCAAAAAATTACACTCAAGGAAGAATTCATATTATTGTGTAACTTCAAATCAAATGCTTTTCTCCATGGAGATGTTATTTCTTTATCTGGAAGGTATGATATTAAACCTTTCTATCTTCATGGAGACCAAACCAGATCAAGTTACAAATCAGATCTGATTTTTCAATATTTGAGCTATAAAACCACCTGTAATTGAATACCATAGTTTTTGGACCATAAGGCACGGTGCATTATAAGGCGCTAGATCAATGAACGGGTCTATTTTCATACATAAAGCATACTGTATTATAAGGAGCATTAGGTGAAACTGATATCTTAGCCCAGGCATCCACGATCCATTGGCAGATCGTGGCGTAACTCGCCCGGCGTTACCTCTCTGTCTTGGTGAATGTGTGTTCTCCTTCTGTCGTCCAACGCTCCCACACAGCTCACAATTTAACTCTGAACGACCTGTAGACACCAACATCTAGCGGTTGGAGTTCTTTGTTTAATCCACCCGGAATGATGGTAAGAACCGAATAAGTTTGCTTCACTTGAGCGTGTAAGTCTCTGAACATGGGCCATTTCGGGCTCCTTATACACACCCCATAATATAACGTTGAAGCACAGTACGTACCACTCTCCGACTCATGCTCCGACTATATAGAGCAATATAGATATTTATTTTGTGTTCAGCTGCAACACAACAGAATTAATACATAAATCGTGCTGGATTATAAAGTGCACTGAGAAATTAAGGATTTTAAGTGCGCCTTATGGTCCGAAAAATACAGTAAATGTAAGGAAGATCTGGTTAACCCCTGAAGACCTAAGGGCAATTTTAGTACATTTCTCCTTGCCTGGATTTTTTCCCTTAATTTTGCTTTTAAAACTGCCCCTTTTACCCTATAATGAAGTGTTCTACATCCTTTTTTTCAGTACAACCTGTTATTTCACAATCTGCTGCTGTAGTTGTGTCATGTGGTTGTAATAAAAGCTGTAGGACCAGAAATAGAGATGAAAAAAAAACAGAAAATAAAATTCCCACTCTTTTATACAAAACACACAGCAAACATGTATAAACAACTTTTTGGACATAAAAAATGCTTAATTTAGGGCCTTAGATACAAAAATGCAAAATATCAAGTCTGTAAGTAAATTAAAAATATCCTTATTGCCCTAAAAACAAAAAAAAAGTGTAATCGCTCCATTACTTTTCTGGTCCAGTCCTGGAAACAGCTCCTGTAAAGTCCAGGGCCAGAGCATAGAACAGAGCCACATCACTTCCTACATTTCCATGATGTTTACTATATTTGTATTTGTTCATTTTGAGTGAAATAAACCTTTCAAATAAAAATGGAAAGGGATGCGCAATTGCACACACCAAGATGAGTAATTTGCCATGTATGTGAGAATTGAGAATTAACTCCACCTAGAGCTGCTTTTTCAATCGCTAAAAGCAAACACAGTCAAGAGGAATCGACCATCTTGACTCACTTCACCCTTTGGCAAAGTTTTGGCCAATCAAAATGGACGGAGCGCATGAGTTTGGCTGAAAACAAAGTTCCTATTGGACACTTGTTTTGCGCACGTCATCACGCAGCGTGTGTGTGACGTAGGATAATGAGGCAGCTATGTACGGAAACCACTATGTCTGCGCTTTCAGAGGGGAAAAAAGGAAGTTCCTATCTTTTACGGTTTGAAAGTTATGCGCGGTTATATAAAACATATTCTTCGTTATCGTAAACAATACTGTAGGTCTTCGAGGGTTAAAGAGAAATGACATCAAGTAGAAGACAGACCCTCCACCAGAAACGTTACACAATGCATCTTTAAAATAATATTAAGTAGTACAAAGTAGTGGTCCAAGAAATTACTCAAGTAAGAGTAAAAAAGTATTTGGGAAATGTACTACTACATGTACTAGAATAAATTAAAAGAGTAACTGTTGGGATGTACATCTGACGGAGCGGTGCAGGAAACACGTGTTCAAATAATTTAATATTGTCAACATAAAGCTTTTGTCACACTAGACTTATTCAGAGTTCTGTTCCAAGTAAGACTCAATTAAGAGTATTGTTACTTCAATCAGAATATTACATTAGTAGGAGTAAAAATACGCTGCTAGAAAAGTACTCCAAAGTTATTTCAAAGTGTTACTCAAATAAATATAACCCATAGTGTCCACTGCTTACAACAGCCGCTAATAACTCTGAGTACTTGTGAACGGCTGTTGGAACAGGGGGTAAGAAATGCTCAGAGGCGTTTAGTAATTTAGCTTTAGCACTAAAACTTTGTAGCTATAATTAATTAAAATGGCCAACATAAATATAGCCATGCTTTCGCTAATATAGATAAGCGCCTACTCATTTACTTTCAGCCTGTGATGTTATGCTAAGAAAAGTGTTGGTCATTTGCTTTCCGAAGTGTCAGTAGTTTTTAGTTTCACTTTAATGTAACAGACCAAAACAATATAACAACACAAGTTAATCTGCAGTGGACGGGGCCAAATTGCTGACCTAAAAACAATGAGTCCAAACGCATGTCTATTATTTGTTTGGCTGTTTATTGCCCTGTGCATTTGAATGCCTCTCCCAGTGTGTAGTGCTGGATACATGCAGCAATGGTCTGAGTACTCCAGATGTGGTAATAATGTGATTTAGGAGGTATAAATCACACTACAGCACCCATAAGTCCTAAATTCACATGCATTTCAAAAATCCTGTTCAAATCAGTTGGTTTTCCTTGTGTGCATTTAAAGGTTGTACATGTTTATACTGATATTTCATATTCAATTGCATTATGTTCCAACAGTCATCAACAGACTGGTATTTCATGTTAAGGCCGCCACACACTACACGATTTTTTGGTCTTAAACGATTTTTAGACATGTGACAAAATGCGCACACCACAGACATGAGAACCTTATGAGACAAAAAAAAAAAAACAATTGCAAAAACTGCAGCGGGATATGGCTGTGGACCACAGGATATAAAGCTGTGAACGCGATCGTGTCTGCTGTTTCCTGTCTACAGTAAAACCACTTGCTCTGAGACTCTTAAGTGTTCAAAAGATCAGAGCTCTGCACTTCTAGTTTAGATACAAGTCAAAACTGTGTTATTATTGTTTGTGAAATGTAGTGCAATACTTCAGATGCATGATTTTTAGTCCACAGATTAGTCCACAGGAAGTAGGGTCAGTATCGCTAATCTGCAGCTTCTCCACACACTGTCTGCATAAACAAACACACATGAGGAAACACTGTCTTTTTACTTTCAAAGAACACCGCAAAATGGATTAATAGTGCAGTTTTGTGGACTGGATATCATCATTTGGACAATTTCTATGGATAATGTGGGTGAGCTGCTACACTTTAAATGCACCACTTTACATTAGGTGAGTAATAAAGTCTTTATTTTCGCTATATCCCGAGTTTGTATCTTGCGTCTCTGTGTCTGTCACTCCTCTGCCCCTGACGCTGTGTTTTATTGGCTGTTATCGTAGTGTTGTTGATGTTTGGCGGTTACGATCTGACACTGACACGGACACATGAGGAGCAGCGGCTTCAAAATCGCACACGCAGACGAAAAGTCGGGTCACACCTCCCTGAACTTGGGAAGAAGAAATCGCAGCCAAAATCGGGCAAATTCTCCATTAGTGTGTGGCGGCCTTTACTAATCACAAATATAATCTCCAAAATAAAATCAATAATTCCGAATATGAGTTGAGGATTTTTCAAAACAGGAAGAAGAATAAATTAGTAGTTTAACCCTGTGGCCCTTTTTGCTATTGTAATACTGTATATGACATAAAACAACCCCATTTAACATAAGATCATTCATAATTCATTGTGCAGTTCATTTGAGGTCCTTTTTCTGTATTTTTATATTCACTGAACACTCTTACAGCCGAGTGTGACCAGCCGCCCCCTTTGTAACCATGGACCCCCCTCCCCATCTCCATAGTACACCTGTTATTATCCATGTCCTCAAGTCCACTGTGCTGACTTCCTCTGTCATAAAAGGTTTCCTACATCGGCTCAACTGGGTATTAATTATATCTGGTGCTGTAAATTCTCAGTATTCGCAGCAGGACTGGGCCCGGAGCTGTGGCGGAGGCACACTCAAGGCTGGGGAAGATCGCGCCACTGTCCCTCACTGCTTTTCCTAATGAGAAGACAGGAGAATATGCAGATGGACACGTAAGTAATGCTGAATTGATGTGGGATAGAAATGCTACGTGAAATGAAAGTGTCCAGTCCAGTGCGGAGGTGGAAATAACTTTTGGTAAGATAAGAGGACAATGACTTTTTGGAGTTGTCGATGAAGCTGTTTGCAACTCAAAACCTCAAATTCTCTGGTGTTGAATTTAATGTTCCTATATTACACAAAAATATGCAAAAATGACTCTTGTGAGCTTTAAGCCATGTTAGAAAAACATACCCGGAGTTGTGTTTTGTTTCATTTACATTCACACAGTGCATACTATTGTGGTATCTTTTAGCAGAACACTCCATTCATCTTGCTTATACATGAATGTGGCGCATGAATGATTATTGTCCAAATAATTTCCTTTGTGGAACAATAAAGTCTGTCTAAGTCTAAGTGATGGTG
This sequence comes from Odontamblyopus lacepedii, assembly GCA_034769755.1. Lineage (NCBI taxonomy): Eukaryota > Metazoa > Chordata > Actinopteri > Gobiiformes > Gobiidae > Odontamblyopus > Odontamblyopus lacepedii. The sequence goes on from CM068357.1 coordinate 13,758,350, forward strand.
GAAGAAGCTGATGGCAGCAGTTGGCAATCTTTCTATCCCATGGCTGATATGGCTATACTTAAATAAATTAAAAAGAACTTTAAAGGGCCTATATTGCACAAATTTATCAATTTTATCTATGTTTTAATACTGCATCTTCATCAAAAACATCCCCAGAGCTCTGTTTTGTTTCACTGACATATGTTTAACACTTAAATCCTGCCTATTTAGATGACGTTCTTCTCCTAAACTGGAAACTCTTTGTGCTTGTTCCAATTTGTGATGCCATGTGGCAATACAGGATGTGCTCCACTGTGTTTTTAAACGTCATACACCTTCATTATAATCATTAGGACCATGTCAGCCCTCGAATTGCCAATCTCTGTTAAACTAAAGGTAAAGTGTAGCTGTTAACTTCAAAATTACTTCATTATGATGCTTCATTACATCACAATTGCATTATGAGCTTTAGAGATGTAGTCACAAATCTTCTCCTTGAGTCGGTATTTGGCACCGCTTTTCGAACCTGATCAAATCAGATTGACCTTGCATCTGATCATGAGGCCGTCGAACAGGAAGTTGTGGTGTTCGTGTTTGGCGTCGGCAGGGATCAGGGCTCCCTCCAGGATGAACTCGCTGAAGCACTGCCCGATTCTTTGCCCTCCCAGCCGTTGATGCTTTCTGGATCTCATTCTTGCGTTTGATGGCGAGCTGTTTGGAGCGTTCCTGATGACTGTACATGGGCTCCCCGGGTTTGTGTCGTGGTTGGTGTTTGGTGTAGATGCGGTCCACACTTGCGGTCATCCTCGTCCTCCCTGCGCACCTCGAGTTGCTGCAGAAGTTCAAAGTAATACATGCAGTGATAGACAGGGACCATTACGTGTGGGAGGACGTACTGCACGGCCTCTTTAACTGTCCCTCTCTCCCCTATGAACTGAAATCAAGGACCAGGTGCCCGGACAGGCTCAGTCCGAAAGGAAGACGTGGGTCCACCCTCCTGTGGGCTTACCACCCGCAGAGGAGGTCAGGTGCAAAAAGGCCAGGGCGGTGAACTGCTGCCCCTGTGACCCAGCCGGATAAAGCAGAAGAAGATGGATGGACTAATAATTAAGACCTAAGGACAATTTTAGTACATTTCTCCTCGCCTGGATTTTTTTCTTAATTTTGTTTTTAAAACTGTCCCGTTTACCCTATAATGAAGTGTTATACATCCTTTTTTTTCCATACAGCCTGTTATTTCACAATCTGCTGCTGTAGTTGTGTCATGTGTCATGTGGTTGTAATAAAAGCTACAGGACCAGAAATAGAGATGAAAAAAAAAACTGAAAATAAAATTCACACTCTTTTATACAAAACACACAGCAAACATGTATAAACAACTTTTTGGACATAAAAAAATGCTTAATTTAGGGCCTCAGCTACAAAAATGCAAAATATGAAGTCTGTAAGTAAATAAAAAATATCCTTATTGGCCTAAAAACAGTGTGTAATCGCTCCATTACTTTTCTGGTCCAGTCCTGGAAACAGCTCCTGTAAAGTCCAGGACCAGAGCATAGAACAGAGCCACATCACTTCCTACATTTCCATGGTGTTTATTACATTTGTATTTGTTCATTTTGAGTGAAATAAACCTTTCAAATAAAAATAGAAAGGGATGCACAATTACACACACCAAGATGTACTTTGCCATGTATGTGAGAATTATTCCACTTAGAGAGACTTTTTCAATCGCTAAAAGCAAACACAGAGAGGGGAGGAGTTGACCATCTTGACTCACTTCACTCTTTGGCAAAGTTTTGACCAATCAAAATGGACGGAGTGCATGCGTTTGGCAGAAAACAAAGTTCCTATTGGACACTCATTTTGCGCACGTCATCACGCAGACGTGACGTAGGATAATTGCGCATATATGTACCGAAACCGCTATGTCTGCGCTTTCAGAGGGGAAAAAAGTACGTTTCTATCTTTTACGGTTAGAAGGTTATGCGCGGTTAGATAAAACATATTCCTCGGTATCGTATACGATACTGTAGGTCTTCGAGGGTTAAGGATTACTCAAATATGTGTGAATGAAACAAAACACAACTCCAGCATCCAACCTGACTAAAAGCTCAAAAGAGTCCATTTTTCATAATATAGGACAGCAGTATAGAAAAGATAATGTATTCGTATTACCACTGAAACACCCCATTTTGAAAACATTATGAATTTACATGACAAGGATTTAATATGTAAAATCTGACACAATACGAAACAGCATAGAAAAAATGATTACTCCTTACAAACTGTCTTTTATGGCTGTTCTAATTCTGTTCTCCATCTTCCATTAAACCTTGTATTCTGATTGTGGGTAATCCCTCTCACACATGTTCCACTGTTTAAGATGGAACTGAAGCCATCTTTTCACCGGTTCTCCCTCTCTTTGCTGCTCTTTTCACGGCCTTTGAAAACCAAATTAACTTCCCTCTGTAGCTGCAATGAGTCTGCCTCTTGTCCCTTTCGAGTTTCTCTTTCTACCGTCGAATAAGCCACTTTGCTGCTCGCTACTGATATGATTAAATTCGCCTTTTCAGTTGGATTTAACACCGTATTCGGAGATCATGGTTCTAGTAAAACTGCAAAGGATTCTGGGTACAGCTCGAGGCACGTGTTTGGTTCATAGGGGGTCATGAGAAGTACAAAAAGGTAAAGGGCTCAGAGAAGTTTGATGACGGTGACAGAGCAGAATATAGACTTTTTTTTAACACTTTCAGAACATCTTGACAGATCACTTTGGAAATGCACAGATGTAAAATTAACCCAAGAGTAAGAATGTTGTCGTGTATCAGTTAATTACAGGAACTCGAGTAAATTGCATCCTACCTGAATTTCGTGAGTAAAATAATGATTTACTTGATGAGCTGAGCAAAACCAAAACTGATACTGACTTTCACAAATTTTCTCTGGTTTGGAAAAATCTATTTCTGAGCTGTGTATAGGGCTCTTATCACCAGCTCAGTCCTTATCTTATCTTGCCAGCGTCATCAGAAGTATAATACTCCCTACAAAAGAAGTATAGCCAGAATGGACTGGTCTAGTCTGGAATGGACAACCCTATTATAATGTCTGGAGGGTTCATGTCTGTCCTGGGTCCTGTACTGATGGTGAATAAACTTTAAAACGTTAGAAATCCTGCGTCATGCCTCTTCTCTCCTGGGGCGACTAGTATTTATTCTACAACAGTATCACTCCTATAATTTCAAGCTGGGGTGTAATGAAAATGCTGATAAATTCTGTTGCTAAAATGAAATTCTATAGTAGAGGAGTTTCAAAGTTTGAATTCAGACTGCATTTCGATCTGAATCTCATCGACATGGTGGTGGATTTATAGTTTGACCTTTCCTTTTATATCAGCTTTTGTACATTGTTCAATTGTAACCATGAGGAGGCAACGGCCTTTGGACTTTTATTAATCATTGCATTTATATAGTGCCTTTCAAGACACCTAAAGCGCTTTACTGTTCATTATTCATTCATTCCACATTCAGTATTGTAGCCACAGCTGCCCTGGGGCAGACTGACGCCATCGGCCCCTCCGACCACCATCAACACTCAGTACTTTCTCTTTTGTTCACTTTCATAAATATTAATAATAAATATTAATACATATTTCTATCAATAATTCATTATTAATCATTGGATTTCTATAGCGCCTTTCAGGACTCCAGTGCATTGACGTTGCATTATTCATTCTCTCCACACTTGGTGGTGGTAAAATACAGCTGCACCATTGGCCCCTGTGACCACCAACACCATTCACCACTTTCTTACAAGGGAATGTGGGTCAGGTGTCTTGCCTGAGGACACAACCATGTTTTTTGCCATTGGTGCAGTCTCCAATCCAAATACTACCCAGGTTTCGCTTCTGAGATCTCACAAGATCAAACTTTGACAAGCCGGTGTGGCCACAGTGATGCAACATGTAACTTTTCTGGAGGGTTAGTATATGTCACCTGCTTGTCTCCTTGGAGATGTTATTACTTCACCTAAAATGACCCACTGATTCACTGTATGGCGTCGAACTTACTGCATGTATCTTCATGGAGACAAACAGGTATCACCACAAGCCAATTACAGGTGAAATCTCACCATTAAAAACCAGTAAAACACCTGTAACTGAATGCAAGATAATGCCATACTGTGGAACATTCTAGGCAAAGCAATATTATCTCCCTGACACAAGCAGGTTGAATATCCTCCTCCAAAAGTTATATGGTGCCCAATTTGCCCATGTATATAGTAGTTTAGTCTAGCATTTTGTTAACATACAGGCATTTTGTTTCATTGCTTGCTTGTTTCATTGGAGTCAACTATATTTTTTTTTACGAATTAATAAAATTATTATTATTCCCACTGAATAATAAACATAAGCGTAAAGACAAATAAAACATACAAGAACAAAGAACACAAGTCATGTTTCTATATCTTGCCGTATACGACCCACAATAACAGAAGTCATCAAAAACTTTAGTATTTCCTGTAAGCTCAGACCCACCACACACCAGTGAGCTGCAGTGACTGGGGCTGTTAAAACCTCCAGGATTTATAGTTTGACCTTTCCATCTCCATTTCAGTGGTGGCACATGGGGCCATTAGGCTTTTGGGGTGGAACCTAAAAAAGAAGAAAAGAAAAAAGTCAATAGTTGTTGTGTGTGTTAACGATCTAAGTGCTGCCGCAACAAAACGTGGACCCCGGGACAGCAGCTCTCTCCACAGTCACAGCCACTTTAGACTGGAGGGAATAGCCTTAGACACAGGGGCCAACTTACCACACACTTTTTATTTGAATCATTTTCGGAGCCACATGTTTGGACGACTATAGCGCCAGTGAGAATAAAGGACCAAACGGCTGGAGCATTTTTAGTTGTGTTTCATGCAGTGTTTTTGATGTTGTTGTGGTTATAGCAGAAAATAGTTCCTACAAAAATACTAAAACTAAACTTGACATAAATTTGTAAAGTCCTGTAAGTAGTTTAAAGTACACTGTGTAACTTTTCTGATCCTGAGTTAATAGTTAAAGGGCCTATATAGCTCTATTTTCTGATCTATGTTATAATGTTGTTTCCTCCTCAAACTCATACTAGTTGTGTTTTGTTTCATTCACATGTTTAACACATAAACTCTGCATATTCTTCTCGAACAGAAAACACACTGTTCCACCTTGTGATGTCATGTTGTAATACAGGAAGTGCTTCACTCTGTTGTTAAATTCGCTTTCACTATAATCATTTGGATATTTAAGCAGTGAAAATGCCAATCTCTCCTGAACTAAAGGTAGTTTGAAATCTACCACTGCATGATATCACAAGGTGGAACAGAGCATTTTGAGGTTTAGAAATGTATACAGACTAATAGCAACTAACTGAAACATGTGTGAATGAAACAAAACACAACTCCAGGTATGTTTTTCATGAGGTAACAGCTAGGGCTATCAAACTATTAATTCTTAAAATCTCGATTGAGATCAGAAATTCCATAGTTAATTGTGATTAATCTCATATTGAATTGCATGTTTAAAATTGTGTTATTTTGCATTTCAAGACAGTTTTAAAGCCATAATCCATACCCATTTATCAAACGCTGCAGTTATTTTCTTTGCCGTGTGATTATCCACAGGTCTGTGGCGACTGACAATCTGACAAACTATCGTTCGTCTGATCTGAGGTTCGCTTGGCTCCAGTTGCTGCACCCGGGGTTTTAGCTCAGAGGTGTTAACTTAGACTAGACATACTTTGCTGGTACTGAAACTGCTTGACACAGGCTGCTTTTAACTCCTGACTTGTAAATTGTAACGTTTAGAAATTTTGAAAGTCAAATAAACCGTCCAAAAGTCCAGAAGCGTCTGTTTCTCCATCACGGCGGTAAGTTTACTGAAACACGGTGCTCTGAAGTTCGAAAGTGAAACAGCCAGAGGAACTGCCAACGGATGTGGAGAAGGGACAAAAAGTCGACGAATTCTAACTGCGAGTAAAAAAAATATTAAAAAATCATTGCGTTTTTAGAAGGGACAAAAGGCTGGTGAACTCTAATCGCGTTATGGATTGCATTAATCTAGTCGTGATTAACGCGTTAACGCTGACAGCCCTAGTAACAACACTGCATTATATAACACGACCAAAAGCTTTAGTGTAATATTGGACCTTTTAATATTTATCATTCATCAGTTGTGTGACCCGTGGCCGTGGACCAGAGCACGGGCAGATGTTCTGGTGGCATCTATAACAAAGAACAATAACTGCCAATACTGAAGGTAGAAGGTCATGAACTTCATTTTGAACTGTTTAGAACTGTAATAAAGGTCTGCTCATTTGCTCTCGTGCATACTGAAGTCAAATGGCTGAAAAAAGTACTCGCTACTTTTGTTTATGATTCATTCACTATCTTTCCAACATAAGAACCACTGCAGTTCCATTTTGTTGGGCAAAATGTTATGAAAGTACCAATAATACTGCGATATGTCCTCTACTTCTCTACTAAAACTATATATAGAAGTGTAACCAAGGTTTGTTTACATAAATAGGATACAGTGGATGGTTAAAGAGAGAGGCAGAGTCAGATAAAATGTTCAGAATAATTTATTTCTAAACCACAAATTGTATCAAAAATATATCATTTATTATTTAAAATTATTCAGTTAAAAGACGACAGTCCGACACCAACAGAGGCGACTAAAGTTGTGAAAACAGTGTTCAGGGCTGTGGGCGCACGTGGCCGAGGCCCAACTTTAGGAGACAGAACACTCACCACGCGCCGTGCAACACACACACACACACACACACAAATAAACACAACTTCCTAGGAAAATCAAAACATGCAAATGTGAAGGAAGTGCGAAAAATACCACAAATCAGTCGCAGACGGATTATTTGTTTATCAACACAGAGGATGCGCGCACAGCCGGAGTGCAGAAAGAGCCGCTGTTAACGTGAAGTTGCAACTCTAGCAAGCAGTTTATCATCGTGCGATAAAATAAGTTATGATGCTAAACTAACATCAGTGAGTGGGATACGCCTTAATGACCAGTGTGTGTTAAATGCAGGTGGGTGCGTAAATGACGAGAAGAAATGGCTCAAACTTCAGTAGCCGGAAATCCACTCATACTTGATCCACATGACTAGCCCCTCCCCCAGGAGAGCCTGAACTCTGCTGAAATCCTAAAAGACACTGACAAGATACCAGACAGGACAGAGGCTGCAGTAGAGCATGAAGTGACGTAGTCTGATAATCCCTCTGTACATATGTAGTAATACCGATGTGACCACTGTGGGTGCAGTAGCTGAGTTAGAACCAAAAGTTGGTTATGATGGCTGTTTTTGTGCAAAACGTTTCACAACATCTCATTGTCTTTGCTATATTCATTTCAACCTGATTATCACTAAAAACACAATGAATATGTAGTTTTTAGTTATAATTTTGAGGGCAAGAGCCAGTTTCCCGCTATTGATTATATATTGTTGTCAAAAGAAGTGTTCAAAAGAAATGTCCACAAATGTGACCTTATCAGTTAAAGGCCCATTATTACTCAAAGCTCGACTCTTGTGAGCTTTACGCCATGTTAGAACTTTGTTACCTCATCACAAACATACCTGGAGCTGTGTTTTGTTTCTTTCACACTCGTCTCTCTACTTCTACACAGCTCAAAATGCTCTGTTCCACCTTGTGATGTCATTTAGTGGTAGTTCAGCTGAAATTTCCCAAATGATTCTAGTGAGGGTGCATGTTTTCTGTCTGAGAGAGGAACACAGACTAAATAGGCAGGTTTGTGTGTTAAACATGTGCGAATGAAACAAAACACAACCCCAGGTCTGGTTTTGATCAGGAAACATTATAACAGATCAGAAAATAGTGAAATATGGGCCCTTTAAAACTACCATATGTGATTAGACTGGCAGACGCACCCTGTTGTATTCTCACATATCACCACTAGATGCTACCTACATTACTGTCTAATTTATATATAATTTTCAATGTCTTATTCCAAAATATCATGACTCATCTAGTAAAAGTTTGAAGTAAACTTTTCCCCATCCTCTTTCTGAGTTGTGTACGTTGTGCGCTTGCATCTCCAGCTGCATATGTTCGGATCAGCTGCTGCTCTGTCAAAGCTCCAAAACCCACAACAATCAGCCTGGAGTTTAGTGCAGACAGGTGCAGAGGCCCACAGGAGAGCGCCCCCCTGTGGAGCGCTGGCAGAAGTGCTCATGTCTCATTAGGGCTGACACCACTGACACAAACAGCTCCTGTCGCATGTGAAGGTGAGTCCTCGTTTGTTTTTACATGTTTCTTACTGCGCTGAGCTATTTGCAATTATATGTACACTGCCCGTCCAAAGTTTGATCGTACCCTCCTGTTTTTTTACTTTTTAATAATTTTTTACTTTCCATACATGACATTATATAACATTCTTTAATAATGGATGGATAGATTGATAATTGAAAGAATAATTGGAAGATTTGGATGAAGTACTCAGTTTTGTTATTTAAGTAAAAGTACAAATACAAAGGTAGAAATTTACTCACATGAAAAATCTACATAAGTAAAAGTATTAAAGCACCAGTTTAAAAATGAATGTTTAGAGTAAAAAGAAAGTATTTTGCAAATTTTTTTTAGAACAATTAGAGGATGAAATGTAATGATTTGTGCTGATTTTAAGTGATTCAATTGATTTCTTATTTTTTCCAACTGCTTTTGTGTATTTGGTTTGCTCAAAGTTGGGACGTTAACTCAAATTATTACTCAAAACTAACTAAATAAATAAAGTTCCTGGCATTTCAGCAGGTCTCACGCCATAAAGAAAAGTACTTTTTAGTTTTCAGTTCAGATCTAAAATGTACACCGCAAAAAACAAAATCTAGTCAAGCTAAAATTACTTGGATTAAGAAAGTTTTACCATGATTTGAGTAAATTTCACTTGACAAGTAAAATTTTTTCATTTATTTCATTTCATTTATTTGTTTATAAGGACAATGTACAGTTACATTAGCATAAAGGCACAGATGCTTGTACCAGATTCTAGCTTTACAGCTAATTTCCATCTGTAGTCCTCTGGGGGAGGGGTCAAAGTGCAATATTTACAGTGCATTTAAACTTGCAGCCCATGTAACATCATTTATACAATTTTCCCAATCTTCACATACACACAGTACATTACATCAATTATCATACAAGTACTCCTTGTCTACCAAAGGACACATACATCCCAATAAACATACACAGTTCATTCTTACAGTGCGTACATGTCTGGTTTTCTAAAAACCATGTTTTCACTTCTCGATTGAAAGCAGAGAGGTTATTTAAGCTCAGTAACTCAGATGGGAGCTTATTCCACCTGAAAATGACCAGCCAGTGGAGTAAGATTTTTATACTTAAACGTGTGAAAATACATCTTGCTACACTTAAAATAAGAAAAACAACAACTTTTTGCACTTAAAATAAGAAATAAAATCAAATGTTGCTTGAATTAAAAAAAAACTGATTACACTTATTATTATTAAACTTATTCCACTGACAGGTAATTTTACTTGTCAAGATGAATCTACTCAAATAAAGTAAAATGTTCTTAATTTAAGTCATTTTAACTTACCTAGATATTGTTTTTTTCCTGTGTGCTGGAGTATAAAGTACAGATACCTGCTCTTAAATCTAGTGAAGTAAAAGTAAAAAGTCCCCACTGTAAAGTTGACTTAAGTAAAATACAGATAAAGACCTAAAATTTGTACTTAAGTGTTACTTTTACTTTTGTACTTTGTTACCTTCCACCACTGGCGAGTTGTAATACGTAACAGCGTTTTACCACATCCACTTCAGTTACACTTCAGTACATGAACTGAATTATAAACAGGCCTCACCAAGTGACATATTCCTGACAGTTGAGGCTGAAATACTTCATAGAGGCTTACCCATAATCCTATAAAGATTTACGGTGATATTCTTAAGCAGATAAAACACAACATTAGCATATGTCTTTGTGTATGGAAATGAGCCACATGAATGGGCTCTGCACACATCAGTTTTATCAGTCCCTCAATTACGTAGGATTGCAGAACTAATCTACAACTCCATTAAAACAAGGGACCTCCCCGCTCAGGGTTAAACAAAAGCAAATTACATTGGCCTGTCACACTTTCTCTCTGTCTTTCTGCGTCTATCCCTCTCTCCCACACACATAAATACTGTTCTATCAGCCATGGATACCGCCGAGGGTTTCCTGGAGCAGCAGAGCGTAGGGCGTCAGGCATTTCGGAGCGGTTCTGAGCAGATGCAGATATGTAAAAGGTCCCTTGTCTCTTTTGAACGTTGTGATTTCATTAAAGGTTGCGTTCACACACTCACACACACTCACACACACACCACATTGACACTGGGGCCAACGTAAACCAGGAGTCGGGTAAGACGTCATCTGAACAAAATGAGGGTCAAAGCAGGACAAATGAGAACATGGAGTATACGGGTTAATTTAGGGTTTCCTTAAAGGGGGCGTATTATGGACAATATCTACTTTCATGGGGATTTAACCATATTTTATCAGTGTTTCCTTGACATAAGCGTATAAACGTTGTATGATTGATTAATACAAGCATGTTAGGGCTGTGCTGAAAAAATCTATTTTCAGATTCTGAATCGATTTGCATATTAATTCCCTAAGATCAATTCATACATCAAAAGATTGATTTAATTGTTAATGCATTTTACCCCGGTGAAGTTTAACCCCACTTGTCGTGTCACTGAATTCGTGCAGGCGCTCGCGGTCTGACTATATCAAAACAATTAACATGGTGTCGGACACTAGTGGCAACATTAGTCAAGTCCCGGCTTTGAAGACGCCAGAAACACTCAAAGCTCCGTCTGGCACCATTTCGGCTTCAGAAACGATAAAGACAAAGATGCGCTTGACAGAAGCAAAGCGACTTGCAAAAGCGGAAATACAACCGACCTCAGGAACCACTTGTAACAGCTCAGGTAACAGCTCAAAAATGGTTCTAATAACACTAACCAGAATCGAGATCGGATCAGATCGGGTCAAATTGAATCATGATAATCGATTCTGAATCTTGAGAATCAGAACCGAATTGATTATTGGAATTTGAATCGATACCCAGCCCTAAAGCATGGAAATGAATAATTCTGTTTTGTTTCCGCCTGCCCCCTAACCCCGCCCACTTCTCTGCATATTTACTTACATTTATAAAAAAGTAATTCATGTTGGGTTAAAACATGTCATGTAGCTTTTTGTCACTAATAAAAATACAAACTAATAAATCTGCTTTTTGCTGTGGTAAAATGCCACTATGAAGGGACAGGACTTATCACTTCTGCAGTTTTGAACACGAGGTCAATGAGCCTGTTTCTTCTATTCACCCCTGAACGCCGACTGTCACACAAATGTAACAAACCGTTTGGATAAAGATATGAGCAGAGAAAGCGGCTGTATTCCCCCAGTGCCGGTTAGTGCAGATGCAGAACCTTCCTAGAAACTTTTGGCAAGCACTTGTCACTAGTTGTCGCAAATTTCCAACATATTTTAATTTTTTTTGTTTTTTTTGTTGCTATAATCAAATTAATAATGTCAACTTAATTTTTACCATCTACTTAAAGGGAAAAAAACACACACAGAACTTTTTTTTATATACATCTATATAAATTCAGATGTTAAGGGGTTAAGTTTCAAATCAATATGGTAATTTGCAATAATAAAAATCTGAATACTACTTAGTACTAATACTTTGGATATTACATGACTTTGTATGTTACAGTTTGATGCTAAACACTCAAAAAAGGCACACTGTTTATTCAGAGTGAAGAAAGAGATTTTTTATGTTTTAATTTGATTTGACTTGTTTTATAGTTTTAAGACTGGTATGACCAAATTTGAGCAATTTTCCTTTCTGTTGTTTTCATTTTATGATTTCTGAGGAGCACTTTGAAAACTGTTTTGTTTGTAAAATGTGCTATAGAAATAAAGTGGATTTGGATTCAATTTGAGGAAAAAGTGGCAGTTGAGTTTATGCCAGATGTTTTCTTTCTCATTCAGCTCAAAAAACAAATATAAAGCATCGATCCTTGAGCTAAAGTAAAGTTTTCCTTGACCAGCCTCGCTCAGAATTAGGAAGCTGCACACAGAGAAAAAGCAATATCTAAGTAAATTAAAATGACTTAAATTAAGAACATTTTGCTTTATTTGAGTAGATTTATTTGATCCATCCTTCAATGCCACTTCAATGCACTACAAATATCAAAAATCTAGCCAAATTAAGATGTAAATTTCACTTGACAAGTAAAATTATCGGCCAGTGGAATAAGTGTTTTTCTCTTAATTCAAGCAACATTTGATTTTGTTTCTTATTTTAAGTGGAAAAAGTCGTAGTTTTTCTTATTTTAAGGGTGGCCAGATGCATTTTCAGATTTTAAGTACAAAAAAATCTTGTTCCCTGGCAGATAATTTTACTTGTCAAGTCAATTTACTCAAGTCAACTTGGCTAGATTTAGTTTTTTGTAGTGCTAGAGTGTGTAGTGTAGTGTAGTGTAGTGCATTGAAGGACGGATCAAATGGACTACCGTAATATCCCCACGGTCACAATAAAGTTTACTTCAACCTTACAATTTCTTGCCCATAATTACATACATCTATGCGGGTCTCACGGCTCGCTTTAAGGACACTTCCTGCATAATCTCCGAGTCTGGGTTCACCTCTCTCTCCTTCCCTAATGCACTCCTCCCTTAATCCCCCACACCTTCTAACACTTCCCCTCAAATCCCAGTCGGATTTTCTCTTTCCAAGACCACTTCTTCTCCCTCTCCTCTGCCTTCGGTCCACTCTCCTTTCTGACCCCTGATCCTCTCGAGTTGGTTAAAGTTTCTCCTCTCTACTTCTCCAGGCTTGTCAGACTGAAGGACTTGTTGTAATTTGCTGCTGATCTCCTCATCCCCTCCTTGGCACTAACCTGTGCGGGAGCAGGGGAGGGAGCCGGCCCCAATCAGCCACTGCTTCTTGAACCCAATCAGATTTTTACATTTTTCTTATCTCTTCTCTAACTTGCTTTAAGAGGATTTTTTTTTTTTTTTGCAGGTAAATGGTAAAGTGAAGTGTTTCAAATTCCCCACTGAGCCATTATGCAGACTTTTTAAACCACGGTGAAGACCTTAGACATGGTTTAATGGTTCTCTCTATCGGTATAACAACGCTAAAAACATTGAAAAATCGATATATCGTTATCTTAAATGTGGTGATACAGTATTATTATCATTGGCTGCAGTATATCGATACTGACTTCACGCACAGTAGTGGTTTAAAGGTGCACTATGTCACTTTTTGGTTGGGGGTACATCGCATTTTTGTTGCTATAAATATGTGGTTGTATGAAAAAATCTGTTTACGTAAAAGTATTAAAGTACCTGTTTAAAAATGTACTTAAAGAGTAAAAAGTAAAAGTTTACTTACTTTTAGGTTTCAGTCTGATAAAAAAAAAAAATGTACTGGAGTAGAAAGTACACATACCTGCTCTCAAATGTAGTGAAGCAGAAGTAAAAAGTGTTCACTTTACAATGTACTTAAATAACGTACAGATACCTAAACTGTATACTTAAGTGCAGTACTTTTACTTTGTTGCTTTCCCCCACTGGCTGTGTGGTGCTAGTGCTCTGCCAAGTACAGACATGGAGATAGGGGGTGGGTGGAAACACATTTTTTGCAGAACTCTAGGCTCAAAATACACAATAACACAATATAACAAAAAATTTCAATGTAAAAAGCTTCACCTTATTACCAGATTTTCCAGATTATAAATTGCTCTGGAATACAAGTCGCACCAGCCAACATATGCATAATGAAGAAGAAAAAAAAAACTGCACTGGACTATCGCTTTTTTTTTATAAACTAGAGACCAAGAACAGACATTTCAACACTTCAAACTGTCGACCTGGGCTTGGAAGTCTGCTGCAGTTTTTGGGGCATCGTTGTCCATGTTCTGATGGAGGTGGTGGCGTTACATGAAGCAGCAACAGCTTTTTTTGTTTTCTTCATTGCAGTTCGAGTATCCTCCACTTCTCAACAGTCCTTCACAAGTTTCTCGCTCACTCCAAACTTTCTTTCTGCTGCTTGATTTCCGTTTTCAGCTGCATATTTCACCACTTGCAGCAGAATAAGATTTTCTTTTTGGGGACATTTGTGTTCGGTCTTTCTCAATTGTATTTCAGATGTTAAACTTTCAGAGGTACAAGAGTAAGAGGAGTAGCAGATACTGGCACACAACCCTAGAGCGCCCCCCTCGTGGCTGTCAGTGTGAAAATAACCAACATGTGAAAAATATTCTATATATAAGTCGCACTGAGTATTAATATATAAGTCGCACTTGAGTATAAGTCGCAGGAACCACCCAAACCATGAAAAAAGTGTGACTTATAGTCTGAAAAATACTTTTTTATTTTTATTGATTTGTAAAGCATAATTGTGATTGCTAAAGTAAAATAAGAGCCTGTATATACCTGTTGAAAAATAATGCAATTTATCTTTAATCAAATATCCGAATAAACTTGCTATGATTTTTCCACTCTAAAAGCATCAAAGCGCCTTCACCGTCGTGCATGTCTTGAGGTGGTCCTGGGGGAGGGGGTTCAGGGGTCAGGGGACATGATGGACACTCGCTGGAGCTTGGCCTTTCCGTAATGGCCGCCGGTGCAGAGCAGAGGTGAAAGGGAAATACCACACGTGGAGCTGTCCTATTCTAATGAGAAGAGGAACGCAAGACATCCGCACATCCGCCGGGCCATTAGTATGCAAATGTCATCCCATACCAGCCAGAGACATGTTGGGTTCATGTGCAGGAGCGCCAAATGAACACACATGCTACGGTAATGGGTAACTCGCTGCAATATCTGAAATGCATTACTGAAATAAACGCTGGAGATTTATGAGTTATCGAAAGATTCTGCGATCTGCTTGAGTTTTATTTTAATATTGTTTATCATTTTACATGTTTTATTATTATATCTGCTTATAGACTATAAAAATGTTAAGGCTTATTAAGACCAGTAGTGGAAAAAGTACTTGAATTTGATACTTGAAAGTTACAGGTCAGATCTGTGGAGAGGCGACCCCGCTCACAGTCAAAATGCATGTTTTTCCAGGTATTTTTGAGCAGTAAAACAACCTGTAATTGAATAAATATAATGTAGAGCTGTTTAATGCCAGACTGTGGAACATTCCAGCTAGAGGAATCACATATCCATATAATATAAATATAAATATAAATAATAAAGTAAAAAATATCACAGGAAAAAATCTACTTAAGTAAAAGTATTAAAGTACCTGTTTAAAAGTGTGTTTAAAGAGTAAAGATTAAAAATATTTTGTGTATATTTTCATACCTAATAAAGTTTCAAATGTATTAATTTTGATGAAGATTTGTTCTGAATTTTGTTCAGTAGAAACAATTTAATCCAATGTTTTACATGTGAAAGCTCAGAATTTACAAAATTCACTCAGAAGCTGCACTAGCACTGATTCATGACTGGCTGTAAGCGCTGGGGATTAGGTTGTGACCATTCAGATCAGAGAGGCATTTTGGGTTTAAAATAACTGGATTTTAGCATTGAAACTGGCAACCCAAATAAGAAACTTGTGTGAGGCTCTTTCTGATTGAATAATCATCTTAAGAAACAAAACACCAAATACATGGGACATCATGAACTTGAACAAATGTCATATATGGGAACACAAACAGATCAAGTTTATGAAATGTAAAATAAAATGTTTAAATACGATTCCAATGAGATATCCAAAGTAGGGCTGGGCGATATGGACCAAAAAATATATCTCTATATATTTTGCTATATCTCGATATACGATATACAGTATATCTCGATATCTTTACAGGAAAAATAAAACCCTCCCACACTACTGCAAAAACAACAAACAAATTTTATCTGATTAATATTCATTTAGTACTGCACTTAAACACTCTGTGCTCCATTTTGGACCCTCACCCACAGTTTAAAACCCTCTTCTTTAAGAGAACTTCCACTGGTACTTTAAAGAAAACTACTTCAAAGTGAAAAAAGTGGCTAGGATTTTTAAACCTGTATTTTGACATTCCTAACTGGAGTAACATTCTCTTGTTTTAAAGTGATGTTTAGTCTCTGCACATTTACCAAACCAAACGCACATTGTGACAAATATGATCACACTCAGTATTCAGACCTTGAGTCCGTGACAAGACCGAGTCCAAATGCGCTCACTTTAGAGAAGGAAGTCCAGCGGTGTGGGGGTGTCTACTGAGTGGTGGGACAGGTGTGGGTCCTGCTGTGGTGGGACAGGTGTGGGTCCTGCTGCGGGGCGCTCCTCGTTTAAGGGGGCGTGGGTGTGTTTTGAAGCGGAGTTTGTTCGTATCAGTGATATCGGCCACACGCGGAGCTGCTACGCTGGAGTCGTGCACGGTCGGAGGTGTCATGTGGTTGCGCTCGCGCTGGGCAGGTGCATTTAGAAAGTTTAACTCGTCACGTTGCGTCTGTGCGCAGTTCTCCTTATTGTGGCTGCAGAAGCACTCGCACAGATGCTGTTTGTTTTCCCCGTTCGCACAACGAAATATTTACTCGCAAATGCGAGTGAAATGGGCGCACTGTAGAGCCCTGGTCCCAGTCTTGGTTTAGTCCGCGACCGAGCCCCGGGCTCTGCGGCCGCGTTTAGTCCTGGTTTAGTCCTAGTCCTGGTTTAGTCCGAGGCCAGCTCCGGGCTCCACGGATGAGCTTGGGGGACAAACGCGAGGAGGCGGAGGCGAGCGCGGCGCAGAGAAGGCAAAACAAGCGATGCGGCGAAACCAGAAGTAAACGTAAGCATTATAGCGATATATCGATATGTCAGAATTCATATCGAGTTTCAAAAATATCTCGATATATTTTAAATATCGGCGGCACGGTGGCTGAGTGGCAACACTCAGGCCTCACAGCAAGAAGGTTGCGGGTTCGATCCCCGGGTCGCCCGGGCCTTTCTGTGTGGAGTTTGCATGTTCCTCCCCGTGTCTGGATGGGTTTCCTCCGGGTACTCCGGTTTCCCCCATCAACCCAAAACATGCCCGCACCCCTATGAACTAACATCAAGGACCATGTTGTCCACCCTCCTGTGGGCTCACCACCTGCAGAGGGGTTCATAGGGGGGGTCAGGTGCTATGAGTATTGGGCAGCACGCTGCCCCCGCGACCCAGTCGGATTAAGCGGGAGAAGATGGATGGATGGATGGATGGATTTTAAATATCGAGATATCGCCCACCCCTAATCCAAAGAAACAAGCAGGTGACGGACATCCAGCTGAAGTTACACAATGCCCTTCAATAGAGGTATACATAAATAAATAATGCCAACACATGAATACATTTTCCCTTTATTTTACTGTGTTTTGTATATTTATATCCCTTTTCTGTCCATTGGCGCTGGCCCACACCTGATCTCTCCACAATTTCCACTTTTATCTTTTAGCACCTGCACCTGCTCAAACAATGAGCTCTAAAAAGGACCAAGCAAAATAGGCCTGTTGAATGAAAGAATGTCTCATTTATTTTACCTTCAGAAGCTCTTTTTTCTCCGGCAAATCTGCTGAAATCACAATTCTGCTCTGAAATGTTTTTACTTCCATCTTCCAATCTTCTATCACTTTTTTTTTTGTCTCCACCTTTGTATTGCATAACGGCTTCTTTCTTTGTTCCCTGTTGAATTCAGTGCACCTCCACCTGACTCTGCACAGTCTGAGAGCTAAGCAAAGATGACATATTTTCAAAGCTAACCTGTTTTTTTTTTCTAGTTGTCTTAAAAGCACATAAATAAAGCAGGTGAAAGTCTTGGCAGGCTTCCGAACATTCTCACGCTGCTTCCCGTCAACTTTGTGCCGTATTGATTTTTGTTCTTTCCATTTTCCAAACTTTGAACACGCTCGGAGCAGTCTTTCTTCTATTCAAACATAATGCATAATACTTGCATTTCACGTTTCATATGACCCGTTCTGAGTTTTAATGCAGTTTCTTGCCTATCAAAGACAAGCTCCGCTGAACTCTCTTTAACCTTTGCTCTTTCAGTAGGTTGTAGCGGGTTTAAGAGCTCGGGGATGATGCAAGTTGGATTCAGCTCCATAATGGAAACATATGATGAGCAATGTCAACTGTCAGTCTGTGTTTTCTCGGTTTTCTCTGTTTTCTTGACTTTTCTTCTCATGATTTGGTGGAAAAATGCCAATCTGACACAGGAGGCGCTGGGAAAACATTAGTATGACCCCAAAGGATATTCCGCACTACTAACACTGATGAGTTCTGTCAGCTTTAGATTGTATTGTAGACGTCACTGTACATAACTGTGTGTGTGTGTCCTTATGGGAGAGTCTATGCAACATAGATATAACGCCACACCACAAATCTAACATGGTGCTGCTTTAATGAGGTTTAAAGAGGTTATACTATTGCCAAACCACCCAAATTAAACAAATTAAATCAAATCCTGGCAGACTTTTGCGGTCATGGGCCTGGTTACAAACTACATGAGACTCTGGGACAACTTTAAGATGCAGCATTAATTTATAATAATTTGATTTCACTCTTGAAGTTCAGTTTTTTTGGTAGAAATGAACTCAAGTCATGTCCACCACTTTACAAACTGTTAGCCTAATAACATAATTGCCTAAATGTTTTTTATTTATTTTTTATTTTGGCCAAATATCTGCCTAACTTTACTCAATCAATGTTGTGTCTTTTTTTGGGGGGGAAATTTGTTCAAACATCTGGTTGGAATTTCTGTTACAATATTAATAATAAAAAATGCTAAAAATATATATATATATTTTCTCTTAAACGTTCAAATATGACTCTGCAACTATCCTGTTAGGCTAACGATGTGGTTTAAAGTGCCTTTATGACTACTCAGTTTACTAAAACACAGTTAAGATAAGATATTTAAGATTTTATTAAAGAGTTTTCTTTTCTTTTCCCCATTTTGACGATTTTTTAAGGTTAAAATGTGACTTCCTGATTGGCAATTATGACATAATTCTGTACACTGGGCCAAAACTCCTCCAATGCACAAAGATCTTAATATGTGACAAATAAAAACACCTTTAATTTGTTGAAATAAAGTTTTAAAATATCAGAAAAATGTGCTTCTTACATGTAAATTGTGTCAAACTTTTGGACACAATTCTCCCTAGAATGATGTTATTCATACAGAACTCTCTACTTCCTGCAATTTTCAACACATTTTTCAACTTCGCAAATAGCTTCTTGGTCGGTGTAAAACTATAATTAATATTTACAACAGGTATTATCAAGTAAGACTTTGAGAATCATCACCTCTCATACGCACTTTAATATGGGTGCACTTCTGTTTATCTCAACTCTGGACTAAACTAGCAAGTGACTCACTGAAGTCTGACTAACTTTTCTTTCTATAATAATTGTCAAACCTTCACAACTGGAGTCTGACATTGCAATTCTGGCTCTGAATGACCATAAAGGGCACGATGAATATTTCACTGTTTAACGTCCATTTGCATGAGAAGGGTAAGGCGGCCGAGGACATCCTTATAAAGCTGCAGACACGAGAGTTTAGGACTTTTTTTCTACCGCAGACATTTTATTGAATTACAAGACTCTGCTCCATCGCCCTTCAAATGGAACTTGTGTTTTATCACCTGCACTCTGTACTGGAGCTTCTCGTGTTGGATAGTTACCTCGGACATAGTGTGGAGTTTAAAGCTGCATTGTTTCTGGGAAAGCCTACACCTGCTCATCTTCATGAAAATAAGATTTGTTTGCCTGAAATGTTCCACACAATTCCAATAAACTCATCTACTCTCCATAGAAACAAGCAGGGGACACTATTAGGCAAAACTAATGGTCAGATCTGTGGAGAGGTGACCCCGCTCATAGTAAGAATGTTTTTTTCCCAAGGTATTTTCAATAAAAAAACACTTGTAATCCAAATCCACTTTATTTATATAGCACATTTTACAAACAGAGCAGTTTCCAAAGTGCTGCACAGAGATAAAACAAAAGGAAAGCAACAATAAAAGTAAAATCCTAAAATCTGGTCATACTAGTCCTAAAACAATAAAACCAGTCAAATCAAATTAAAGCATCCATCCATCCATCTTCTCCCGCTTAATCCAGCTGGGGCGGGGGCAGCTTGCTTTTAATTAAATTTAATTAATTAAAGCAACACCATAAAAATCACAAAATAGGATTGAAATAAGTAAAATAAATAAAAGACACAGAGAACCACACAAACTCACGCGGTGTTAAAAGCCAGAGAGTAAAAGTGGGTTTAAGGCGAGACTTAAAACACTCCACTGTGGGGGCTGTTCGGACGTAATGAACAAAATGAAAGTCATACTGTGGAACATTCCTGACAAAAGCAATAACAAGTAGCGGACCCTGCATCAGAAAAGTTGCACAGTGCATGTTTAAAGTGTGGTTTTGCTGAATATTAAGACATGTTTTGGTCAGTGGGTGATGTGCATAGTGTCACCTCTTGGCCATGTGTTGAGTGGGCGAGCAGGATACGTGTGTGTACATGTGCTTACTCAGGGCGTCTGACTTCCAGCTGGCAAAAACCATTCATACCTGAGAAAGAATGGATGTAAATATATGATGTAATACAGGATTGTATAAGTGTTGGGTGATATGGTTGAAAAAATCTGTTGTGTTTTGATTGCCATCGGTCACATGTGAAACAGACTTCTATACCACAATAGACTGTATATCTATATATAAATTGACAATAGCTAACCCACTAGCTGCTTCTGGCTCCATTGACTCTTCTTAAAGGGTTAGTTCGGGTTTTTTGACATGAATCCGTATGGCATCTCCATCAGCAGAGTCACCTCCCAACAGAGTCCAGTGAGCCGAGTTCTTGCCCGGTTTCGGTGCTGACGAAAGTAGTCCGGCAAGTTGGCTGGGGTCTGTTGTTTTAAGAAGAAAACGCTTTATTTTCGTGACCCAGCTAACTTGCTGGACTACTTTTGTCAGCACCGAAACCGGGAAAGAACTCAGCTCACAGGATGCTGTCGGGTGGTAAGTCAGTGTTGATGTGCAACACTGCTGACGGGGATGCCACACAGATTCATGTCAAAAAACCCGAATTATCCATTTAAAATGTTTGTATTAACCTGCTCTACATAATGTACATACAGTTGTGCTCATAGGTTTACATACCCTGACAGAATTTGTGATTTCTTGGCCATCTTTCAGAGAATATGAAAGATAACACAAAAACTTTTTCTTTCACTCATGGTTAGTGCTTGGGTGAAGCCATTTATTATCAAACAACTGTGTTTCCTCTTTTTAAATCATAATGACAACAGAAAATACACAAATGACCCAATGAAGCTTGGAGTCTTTTGTGATAGTTGTGGACGAGGCTCTTTATTTTCTCTGATGGTAAAACTGCCCATTCTTCTTGGCAAAAGGCTCCAGTTCCTGTAAATTCTTGGGCTCTTGTCTGAACTGCAGCTTGAGATCTGCCCAGAGGCTCAGTGATACTGAGGTCAGAAGAGACGGCCACTCCAGAACCTTCACTTTATTCTGCTGGAGCCAGTGACAGGTCCACTTGCCTTTGTGTTTTGGATCATTATCATGTTGGAATATCCAAGTACGTCCCATGTGCAGCTTCTGGACCAAGAAATCATCAATTCTGCCAGGGGATGTAAACTTATGAGCACAACTGTAATGCCTAAACAAATTCCTATTTCTAATCCCATTTCTGGCTCCGAATTCGCTCCTATAACTGCTGGAATTGTGAGCTTCATTTGACTGGAGCTGAAAACTATGGGCAACGTCACACTCCCTTAGTCCACTTCTTTATACCTGTGAGTCTCAAACTTTTCTTTTAAGAAAATATCTGGCTTTCAGAGTACCACCAGATCTGAGACAGGACTATTCCAGCTCTAAAATACTCTACTTTTCTGTTGTACTAGTTTTAAATAAGGACTAAACCAAAAGAGGACATAACTGTGGATCACACTGACCAGTGGTACACATATCACAATTTGAGGAACACTAACGCAAACTTCAGCATATTAAACTTTCAGAAGTGCATTTGTGGAAGAGAAAAATGTCTGCGCTTTTCTCTCAACAAAAGCCGGATTTATTTGTTATGATGATTTGACCAGCCAGATTAAAATGATGTGCCACTTTTTCTATTTTTTTTTGGTAAGTAAAATGCTCAGAATTGAGAGCCGTAAAGGTCTTCTTAACTGGGATCTGCACCATTTTTTTTAAGAAGACAGGGACTACCTTTTACCTCCAGCTAGGTACTCTGAACATGTCTGACTGCAGGCGACATGGGCATCGCTCACTGATCCTGACAGGTTTCCCCAGTGGCGCTGAAAGATATTGAGAACAAAAAAACATCCCTTGTCAGTTAACTAGCCTGGGTTTATAGTTTGTTGACAATTTCTTCCATATAATTTGGACACAGTCTGACTCAACGCTGCAGACTCAAGTCCATAAAGGATTTTCTCACGTAGACCTCCTCGTTTTTGTGCCAACTAGTGCCTCTCATTCATGTAGTCCTCATTCACGCAGGGCGCCAATGCCGTGCTGTGTGGACCATAAGACCGCACTTAAATTCATGATGTAATTATGAACTTTAATTAGAACCGTAATTACTTTCTCTGTGTTCCACTGTAATAATTATAATGGCCATTCAGCAGCTCTTTGACCATAAAAGGCTGAACTAAACAGTGGAGTTAAATGGAGCTTGGCACAGGCAAACTACATAGGTCAGAAACATCAACATCATCAACATTTCCAAGCTAACCAGAGGGACTGCTCTGTCTGAAGCTCTTTTAACACATGGCCATTGTCACTGTCATTCATAGTTTTGATGTCTTCAGTGAGAATCTATAATATAAACATTAAAAAAAAGAAAATCTGTGTCCAAACTTTGTCTGGTAGTAAAAAACAAAATCTAGTCAAGCTAAAATGACTTGGATTAAGAAAGTTTTACCATGATTTGAGTAAATTTAACTTAACAAGTAAAATGATCTGCCTGTGGAGTAAGATTTTTTGTACTTAAAATATGAAAATACATCTTGCTAAACTTAAAATAAGAAAAACAACAACTTTTTGCGCTTAAAATAAGAAAATCAAATGTTGCTTGAATTAAGGAAAAAAACACTTATTCCACTGACGGATAATTTCACTTGTCAAGATGATTCTACTCAAATAAAGTAAAATGTTCTTAATTTAAGTCATTTTAATTTACCTAGATATTGTTTTTTTTCCTGTGCACATCTTAATTAATCTTAATAAACAATGAGCAAAGACTTAATTTATATTGAACAAGTAGTTAATGAAGAATGATTCAAGTCTGCGTTTGGGTCACTCTTAATTAAGACTATTAAAAGTATTTTTTACGTACTTTTATTGTTTCGTTTGATTCTCTTTGTTGAACTGTTGCTAATAGATCGCTGTAATGAGCGCACCGGGCAGTCAGCTCTTCTTGTATGGATTATCTATACAAACAACACCTGGCCTCCATCAACATTTAGATGCAAGTCAGGCTTTTTAAATCCAAAATGTTTATGTGGAACTCGCTCAAAAATGCACGGCTCAAAAGATTTAGGCCCCAGCACAGCTCCGATAAACAACGGAGATATGAGGATTACATTTCAGAGTAAACTGGGGGACAGGCAAAGTCACAGGCTCCCAGTGCTGCTGCATCAACAGAATAGCCCCATTAAAATATGGACGCTCGGGTTTTCGCGCACCCTCTGAGCTTGGCTGGCCCACTGAAGACATGGGCAGATTGTGAGCTTGACACGAGGGTTTAAAACATAGACAGTCCAAATACAAAATGCTGTGAAAAAACTGCAGTATTCATCATTCAGAACAGCAGTGGAGTTCGTGTGAGGTTTGGAGGATCTGAAGGAAAGATGACGGTTTAACCTGAAGGTCAGTGGGTCATTCCCAGGTTTGACTAGTGCATAGTGTAGTTGTGTCCACAGGCAAGAAAATTCATCCACTGTGTATGAATGTAGTATGTGATTACAGTCTGGGTGAGGCGATAGAATAGTTTCATGGATTTGACTAAGTACAGATGCCCGTTACCTTAAAAACTAGTATTTCTTAGTTTCAGTTTACAGTTACATACAGATAGAGATACAGTAGATAGAGGTTACAGATAGAGACGGATATTTATGGCAGATTTCTTTTGTTATGGTCCCTACCAGGCCGACTGAGGGATTACACAGAGATCTATGTGGTGTTTGGCAGCTTTGCTTAACATCGCCAGTGGTAGTAATATGGATGGTTCTGACAAAAAGAGCAAAAAGAGGAGATACTAGATATAGAGAACTAAAGAATACACATTTTCCTCATTTGCTCCTGAGTCACCAAACACCAAATGCGTCACGTGTACCTACATTTCCGCTTTATTATCCCAACCAAGGTTACATTTGTGTTTTCCACTCCTCCATGACAAACATCCACAAGGAATGTATTGCTGTTTGGTAACACCCAAGATTCAGGGACACTGACTGGATATGAATGTTGCCAGGTACATGTTTTTAGTAGGCGTCTTTTTAAGAGCTTCCATGGGTGAAAAATATTGTCTGTAGCCTTGGCCAGAGCTATTTTCCATCTAAAACATACTGATTTTAGAATAATCTTGGCCTGGTAAATCATTCCAGTCTGGTCCTCACAAGCCCAGCCAAACATGACTGTGTAATCAGAGGCATTTTTTTTTTTTCAGAAACATGTGAAAGGAGCTCATTGCTCACCCATCATTTACAAATAATATCAAATTTATCTCACCTTAGATTAACAGAGTGTAGTGCTTCGCTCATTGATTCTACAGAAATCCACCTTGTTTTTCAGCCACCTGTGATATTTTTTTAATTTGTTGTTTTCTGCTATTTAAAAACAGGGAAATTCACCTTCGTAAAGTATTGAAGAAGTGAGTATTCTGGATTCCAGACATGAATAATCCTACTGAAAGTCCTGAATTTCTATGATCTTCATTCCTAAAGCCTTCAGCGCTCTGTAAAACTTCTATTTGGGTGAGAAAGGGGAAGGTTATGTGTCACCAGAATAGCTCTACTTTCATAAATAAAGTGGAAAATGCAGCCTCAACGTATGGTCCGTGGGTTTTGGGCACTTTTTCAGACGCTTTTACGCAGATTGGGTTACTGAATCCTGCTGGATACTCCCAGTCTTGCATAGAAATAACACAGTATTTAACATATATATAGTTAAAAACAAAGAACTGTCAACTCAGCCACTGTATGTATCAATTAAAAAGTTGTTTTTTCCCCTGAATTCGAAACTATGTGGTTTTGTGACTAGCGTTGTCACTGTAGATCTGATAAATCCCTTCAGTGTATTGACAGAAATTACCCATAAGCATAAGCTTGTATCCTTAGCATTACCATCTGAATGCACCTACTTTCAAAAGACTATAATTTAAGGTTCTCAATACGCTCAATGGATGGGGTAGAATTGTCTGTCTGCGCCTGTAAGCCAATAGAAGACATCCCCTGGCGTAAGTGACTCGCCATGAAAAGGACCAGGATGTCAATGGATTCTGATTTGGCGAATTTGAAGTCTGGAGTGTGAAAGGGGCCCACACAAAGGTTTGACAAAGGCGGAAGAGCCGTGTGCACAGATCCACTGGGGACGGCTGGAGCAGTCCTTTTATGCATAACTCATCAAACCAGCAACAGTTCCCTCTTATCATTACCCACCAAACTAATATTATGTGATGTCATTCATAATGCAGAGCGAGAGGAGACAGAGGGCGCGCACACACATATTTATGCATATTAGAGCAGTGAAAGATGCCAAGATAGTGAAACCTTTGTGGAAAAAATGAAGCTTGGATAAGAATGTTTGTGAGGTTTTTTGTTTTGTTTTTTTGGTTTGAAGGTGAAAGTTTGGCGAATATAAGAGGGCAAGGTGGACTGAATGTGCTGCTGTGTCCATTGGCAAAACAAATGACCTATTTTTACGATTAATTGCGATAAGGAATGCAAGAGGAGAACTGGAGATGCATTTTTTTCCCCGAAATGGTCAAGTCAACCAAGATCACAATACTTTTTCTACATCTTATTATTTTTCTGTTGATGCCACCCAATTATTCACTACTTTTCCCTGTCATACTATTGATATAAGGAAATACTTGAGGGAATGAACACAAAAGGCTGTTAGATTGTGTGAAATGAACTCTTTAAGTTTTTCCCGTATCCATGGAGTCCGTGCAAGAGGCTAGTGAAGGAGCTCACTATGGATCTTTGAGGTGCTACAGGCTTTTTACAGCATATGTGGGAGCAAATGTGGCAGAAGACCGTCCAGAAGAACAACTGAGACACCTTCCAGCGGAGATACTAAGAGGGAATGACCCGTTTCATCCCCAATCGAAACACCACGGCGGAGTGAGAGTGAGGCTTTTCCTGTTGTGTTCACCTGATTCTCTCTGGACACTGCTGTGATGCCGCAGGACACAAAGGAGGGACACTTTTCGCTCGTCCTCTCCTCAAACTGCACTCACACGATCTGCTGACCTTACCTGACCAGACCTCCTGTTAAACTGCACTGAGACTTTTGACTGAGACACAAAGGCAACTGAGAAGCCCAGTGGAAATGTTGCTGGAGTAAAACTTGAATTTCCCTTGGGAACAATAAAGTATCTCTCTCTCTTTCTCTCTCCGCCATCAGCTTTTGCCCTGATATTTTCTCCAACAATGTAATTTTCTCCCTTTGCTGACAATTCTACCCACTGGAGTCCGCCCACCAAAGTATATTAAAAATTATTCAGTTAATCATCACACCTCAGTCATTTTGCTTGGGAGTTTGTCGAAGTCTCTCCTGATTCAATTAAAGGAGCACTATGTAACATTCCCGAAAGACACCAGCTGCTTGTCTCCATAGAGATGTTATTGCTTTGCTTGTATCACATTAAACTGATACAGATTGTATAAGTGTTTTTATTACCTTGAAAGCATAGACCCTTTTAGAGAGGAAGTTATAAAAAAAAGCTGCACACATTTTGGCAATGGAAATGGCTTTGTTCCCCGTTCATTCCGATTCAGTCAAACTGATCACGAACAGAAAAAGACAGAGATAAAAACATTTCCATCACCAAAATGTCTGGTTGTTATGTGTGTGGTTGTCAGAATCGATATTCTACCAGCGGACTAAAGTTTTAAAGTTTTACTCACTGATCGCACAAGGATCTGGCAGTCAGACACCATTTGTCAAAGTCAGCTTGTTGAGGAAATATTCGCGATCTTTTGACGATAATCCTTATGCAGAGCTTGAGTTCTGCCGTACTTCTGTTGCCAAAATGCGTGCACAACCGTGCGTACGTCATCACTGTTTACTCACACTAAAAGGGCCTGGAGTCTTACTGTGTACAGAGCCCCTTCTCCACAGATCTGACCAGGAACTTGGCCCAGTGGCCAACACATAAACATTTCCATACGCCTTCAGTAGAATCATTTGCCACTTGCCAGTCTCTGCTAAACAAAAGATAAAAGGTAGTGGTTAACTTGAAAACTACCACTTCATGACATCGCAAGGTGGAACAGAGCATTTTGAGCTTTGGAAATGTAGACAGACTAATAATAAAAGGTTACTCAAACATTTGTGCCTGAAATAAAACACAACTCTAGGAATATGTTTCATGCGGTAACGCTATTTTTAAATTTTAGCTATTAAATGTTTAACTGTGTAACCTTAGCTACCTTTCTATCTGACTTTTTTTTTACACTTGTTATCTAATGTGTGTGTGCATGTGTGTGGCAGTCCCATGCTGGTTTGTAATTAGCGCTTAAGTCTGGTGTAATGTGCCTTACTTTGCACTTCTTGAGGTTAATTGCTGGAGCCGAGCCGCTGTTGGCAATTTCGCTTCTAGTTAAGTTCTCCTGTAAAAAACTCAAAGAAGATTAATAGTTTGAAATTAGAGGATGTGAAAATGGAATAGCAAATGACCACTGCCCGGAAGAAATGAGATACACTGCAGTATAATATAACTGCAGAATACCTAGTTTTACTCAAAGAAAATCTATTGTGCTTGTGTCTGCTGAATAGTTATGATCTATGACACCCACGGATCGTTATGTTGTAATTAGCACATTTTAAATTACAATATTCATTTAAAACCACTTAACAAAAGAAACCAGTCCGATGATTGCCAGAAAACTATGGAGCCCATTGAGAGCTGACGTCGCTGTAAACGTCATCACAAAAAAAAAACAGATATGAATTTGTCAGCATCTCCTATGGATAGCTGTGGATAACACTGGCAAGTAGCAGATTTCTTTTTCATTTGTACCAAAATGACTGTGGCGCTGCCGTACGTGACACTGCTGGATCCTACATGTATCATCGAGTAAGAGAATAATATTGAAGAACAAAGTAAATACAGAGCAGTGGGTGTATGCCGGTGGCGGTGAAAACAGGGACTGATCAGCAATATGGCGTCTTGAAAATAAGCTTTTAAACGTTACATGTGGCATTGGAAAGCTATTAAAAGTAACTCCCATAGAGCTATATAAAAGAATGTCCGTTCCAAACTACTCTAACGGCTCATTCGGGTATATTTTCAGCAGCCTGTGATCAATATGAGCGTTCGTGGTCCTGTTTAAGTGTTGAAAAATGAGTCACGAACAGAAGAAAGGGACTTGTTTCATAGTAAAAAATCAGCTCCCCTGTCATAGTTCTAGCTAAGTGAGTTCTTTCTGGTCAGATTAAAGTCTAACAAAGCATCAGACAGAGAAATGCCTACAGTTAGCATCACACTCCCAGGGAATGTTGATGACATGAGCTGCAAAGTATCAACATGCCACAGTATGAGGACTTTTTCCCCATTTAAAAGATGGAATATTTAGTTTTAAATATTTCATCGCTATCAAAACAGTCCTATTTTTCATCATTCGGAAACCCATGGATTAGCAAGGGAAATGCACTTTTGAATTATATGTTTATCTAGATTCCTCGGCTGTGAGATTTTGTAAACTTTTGGTGAACATTTAAGCCAGACAGCCACAAATCCCCACTCTGCGCCACCAGAGGATGAGTTCACATCCTGCCGCACAGTAATAACAGACTGCGCTGAAGGTCACGCAAAGGTCATCGCAAAATCTAACAAAACATTTTAGTATCAGAAGATGGCACTGTACTTTTTAAATGTGTTTTGTACACAGTTGGAATCTGTCAAAATAGCATCAGGACAAAAATGCGTTGTTGTCTGTGCATCAATTCAAAGTTTGCAACCTTGATGAACCGCAGATGCAACAAGTATTTATCTTGACATTGTAAGTAACTGACAAAACAACAGATAAAACATTCAAACTCCTATATTACACAACATTGATTCTTGGAAGCTCTAAGCCGTGTTCTAATGCTGAGCAAACATAGCTGCACTTGTGGTTTGTGTGTTTCATTCATACTTGTTTGAGTAATTCTTTATTATTAGTTTGTCTACATCTCCAAAGCTCAAAATGCTCTGTTCCAACTTGTGATGTCATGTAGTAATTTTCAAGTTAGCACCTTTATACCTTTGTGCAGTAGAGACGGGCAATTCTAGGACACATTTTGACTGTGAGCGGGGTTGCCTCTCCACAGATGTGACCTGTACCGTGCTCCGGCATGTTTGAAGCTAAAGTCCGTTGTTAGAGGTGACCAAATACTGTCAGAAGCCAAAAAACATAAATTTTCACACTGAAGAAGCTTAACACCACTTTCTAACCCATCTTACAACAGCCACGAGTCTAATAAACAAAATGCTCTGCCTGGCTCACTCATTAGTGGTAAGCGTAGTAGTAAAACAACTTTATAAGCAGCCTTAAACTTACCTTTGTTGATTTCCCACTGCGCATGTGAAAACCCAAAAAACTCGACAGCCGACTCCAGCGGCGGCGAGAAGCAACAAGTGAGGATTGACTACTGACTGTGAAGAACAATAGAAACTGAAAAATGGTGTGGGAATGGATTTTTAGCATTTTTCAAAAAATGTAATTCACTCGTAAATAAATGGGATTAGAAACGACATTGGCAATCGAGTCTTTTGGGCTTTCGCATTCACAGTGGGAAATCAACAAAGGTAAGGCTAAGGCTGCTTATAAAGTTGTTTTATAATGTTTCCAGACACTAATGAGTGATCCAGGCAGAGCATTTTGTTTGTTAGACTCGTGGCTGTTGTAAGATGGGTTAGAAAGTGGTGTTAAGCCTCTTCTGTGCAAACTGGCGTTTTACGTGGAAGTTAAGAACTTGCCCAATTCACTCCACTAGTTTGTTGTCTTGACAGACTCACTGCCACAGCGAAATCTCCACCAAGGCAACACTGATCTGTGATTGGTTTTGGCTTCTGACAGTATTCAACCACCTCTAGCAATGGACTTTAGCTTCAAATGTACTGTAGTTCCCTGTTAATATCATACTGTGAAACATTCCAGACGAAATTATAACATCTTCACGGAGAAAATGATCTGACAGATTCTTCACCATAAAGTTACACATTGCACCTTTACATGTCACAGGGAACAGTTCCTAAAGAATGGCGTCTTAAAACTACTTTGAAAAGTACAATAAATCTTTACGCACTTAATGTAATACTGACCTCTTGTGAACACTATTACTGGGGGTGGGAGTGGAGTGGGTATAACTATTTCTACTTCACCGCTGAAACTCAATGTCAACACCGCATGAAAACATGTCAGAAGCAGTTGTGTATATGACTTTGCAGTACACTCAAGTACTAGCACTACATCACGCGGGTTAATGTTTAGTGACAGTTAGACCTTTTGCTCTTCCTTGCTCTCAGGGGCAATGTGTGCTGTGAGAATGGGAGAAATGACAGGCGCTAACCTTCTTTGCACACCGCTCTGTGATTGACAGGTGCAGGGGGGAAAGGGGGCGTTGGGGGGGCCAGTGTAACTCCGGAGGTCAGGGCTGAGTGGAATGAGGAATCACTCTGAATCCACACGTGTGCTGATACCATCCATTTGGCCACTGGATGGAGCTTCGAGTGTTGGACGATCGGTTGATGAGTGGCTGAAAGTGGTGATGACACACATGGATCATTACATGCATTCAAATGGGCTGGATGTTAACCTTTGACCTAGGAATGGGTGCGCTGGAAATGTGATGGACGAGATCATATCACGTTGGCAAATCAGCAGACTTGAATTACTTTTACTTCATTTGTTTTGAAAGATAGATTATTGCATGGAGCTAAGAGAAAGGCCTTGAGGATGACAATTGGACCAAGAAAGACTGAGACATGAGGAAGTGAGAGTGAGAGAGGTCAAAAAATAAAAGATCCCTGATGAGGTTCCACAGCGACGTTGAACAATGGGTCATAAGCTAACCTTGATGGAATGAAAACAAATCAACTGAACCTGGGCTGCCAGTATCCTAAACTGCATAGAAGACATACAGTATACACATTTTTCTCATTGCCAGTATATGGACAGGCCTCATGTGAAAGCTCAGAACCTCCAGAATTCACTCACTGAGTTGCAGAGGCTGCACTAGCACTGATTCATGTTTGGCTGCAGGTACTGGGGTTTAGGTAGTGACCATTTAGATCAGAGAGTCCTTTTAGGTTTAAATCAATTGGATTTTAATATTGAAACTGGCAACCAAAATGAGGTTAGTACTTTCTGATTGGATAATCGTCTTGACATTGAAAAAGACATTTGGTTATCAAGTATAGGGTGACCAGACGTCCCTATTTACCCGGGACAGCCCCAGTGTTGAGCCCTGTGTCCCTGTCCCAGCAGATTTATCCAAAAACCAGTGATTTGTCCCAGTTTTATACAAGAAATGTCCCCAGTGTCCCTATTTTTGACCAATCTGATCCCTGCCAGCAGTAAAGAGAGACATAAATTGCCATTTGTTTAGGTAAAATACATATAGCTGCTTAAAAATGACAAAAACACAGAAAATGTGACTATACTGACTCACATTAGTGCCAAGTGCATAACATAACATAATTACGCATTCGTTTCACAATTTTATTACCGACCAACCCAAACCAGGGATGTTCTTGTTTTTTATTTAGAAAATCTGGTCACCCTAATAAGGTACAATCTTTTTGCAAATAACAATCATGTGTCTCAGCTTTGTGATATATGACACATTTTAGAACATTTAAATAATAATAATAATAATAATAATAATAATAATAATACATTGAACTTATATAGCACATTTTTGGACGCTCAAAGATGACATTGTAGAAAACTTGAGGAATCATGGGGGGGATGCCAGACTGAACAGGTAAGTTTTTAGTCGTGATCTGAAGTGCTGTAGTGAGTCTGAGTTCCTGATGGATTGTGGGAGTGAGTTCCAGAGGGAGGGGGCGGCAGCAGCAAAGGCTCGGTCCCCCAAGGTCCGGCGATTTGTCCTGAGAGGAGTGAGAAGGTTGGTGTTGACTGATCTGAGGCGGCGGGTGGGGCCAGGTTATGAAGGGACTTGAAGGGAGGACCTTGTACTGAACGCAGTATTGTAGGGTTTCACCATTAAAAAAAATAGAAATCAGTATTTGCTTTTAAATTGCTATTTGCTATGACTCTAAACTCTTAACTATAAAATAAGCAAAGCACGTAACTGTGGTGGAAATCTTGTACTTTGTTTTCTGTTGTGATCTATGTAAGATAAATGCATTTTATGGATTTTATGAATGTATTTTATGGGTTTAGATAACCGTTATTTCCTGCCACATGTGATGGTATAGTCTGCTGTTCCTGGGGTATTTCAAAGCAAGACACTCTTGGGGGCAATCTGCTTGATGCCCAGCTGAACCACACAAGTAGTCTCTGTTTGGAGGTTGTGTAGATATACTGTAGTGTGTATTACCTCATGATGATTTTATGACATTTGTTGACTGTGTAAGAGCCTGTTTTTGTTTTGCCATTCAGGATTAGGGAGAGACGGACCTTGTGTGAGGGACAGAAGGTTTGGTTTTCATTTTCTCTGTAACTGTGTGCACAATTGCTTTAATAAATCCAGATTCTTTGATTTAAGACAACTTTTCTCCAGTTTTTATTCTTCTCAGATCTTTTAACTACAGCTCCTTTTTTAGCCAAACGTTTGAAATGCTCTGTCAGAATGAACATGCACCTGTAATGTTGACGGCTTTATAAGACGACGCGGCCGCCTGTGTCATAAAGGGATCAGTGGGCTGCGCTTCATTGAGAGTTTAATGACGCGTGGAGCGGGGGTCACTGCTTATGAATCACCAAGCTGCTTTGAGAGAGCCAAAGTGACGTGGCTCTCCTTCGCACTGACACCCCTCTCCCTGGTATTGTTCTGATTTAATATTGCAACTAATAGAGAAGCTTATACTGAGGGACAGGATACCAGGTCCTCTATGGGCAACCCGCTAATCACTCAGCGCTAGCATAATTAGCTTTTAATGCTTTTAACTGCCTTGTTTAATTGCACATGAGCCCACCTAGGTATTTTCCCATGGTTAGCGGCTGCCAGAACTGCAGCGTAGCGTTTTTTCTTTCTTTTTTTGATGCCGGTGAGCTTGATGGAGGTGTGAATATTGTCTAGTGGTCTTCGCGGGCCCCTATGCTGTCAGTTAATTTATCTTTATCATTGGAAATCAAGCTGCACAGAAAGGACGTGGTCATTAACGTCTTGTTATTGTCAGCGCTCCGTCGTCATAGAGATACAGCGTTTAGCTTGAACACAGGTGGAGTCGAGCGTTTATCCAGACGCGATAACCTGCAAATAAACGCACACGTGACAGATCGCTTCACTCGCCTTGTTATACTAAATTGTCGAGCTTGTAACCGTGGTGTAATGTGGCTTGTGCATAAAATTGGATTTATTTAACAGTCATGGTAGGGTTGGACAATCAAATCAATATTACAGTTTGATTAAGGTTAAAGGTACACTGTGTAATCTTTTTATCTCAAGAAAGAAACTAAACTATTAAAGGTCATATCTGTGGAGAGGCAACCCTATTCACAGAGAGATTATTATTGTATTTTTGAGCAATAGAAACACCTGTAATGAATAAACGTTCGATAGATGTGTTTAATGTCATACCATGGAACATTCCAGGAAAAGCAATAACTTGTCCCTGTAGGGAAATCTGTCGTATGCATTTGACCCCATCCTTCAGTGCTTCTCTTCAACATTAATGAAAAATTAATAATGATGTGAAGCTCAATCTTATCAATTTTTTCCCCCGGACAATCACTTTTTACTGCCTTCTTCTGCTTTTGTTCTTTGCCCGTTTCTTCTTCTTCTCTATTGTTATTTTTTCTTGCAAACGTTCGCAATTTTGAGGGCTTAAAAGTTGATGAAAAGTTCCCAAATCGGGGATTGATCGGTCCGGTGAAAAATGTAATAAAACGGGACTCGCGACTTTGCCCAAAGTGACCCGAGAGACTCAACCCTGCTGCCTAGAAGTGGATCCTTGTGGGAGTGGGGACACGCAAAGTTTGGCGAAGGCAAAAGACATTCGGAACAGTAATAGCGAACAATAAGTCAAGCCTGAAGTTGAACTGGCTCATACCCCTATAATGAACATACTGTAAAATTGGCCATATTGGATCAAAAATTCACCACAGTTTTGACTGCGTGTTTGTAAAATGCTACTAGTCCCTGTTTTTTGGTCCAAATGAGCTCACATTTGACACGTCACATCTAGAGACATAGGTTCACAAAATGTATCAACTTTTTGTGGATATTTTTTATGGTTTGCCTGTAGCACGCCAGCGAAAAACACCTTCATTTCCAGTTTCTTAGATGACTTCTCACGGCCACAGGCATTGGTCTAGAAAACCAATGAATGTGATGAACTATGAAGTCTAATACAACTGAACACTATAGCGCCCCCTATCATAGACATGAAATGTGAACATTATTGGATTTATACCAATTTTGGGGATTACAGTCTATGCATGACTACAAGCATGGGGCATTTTTCACCGTTGGCCAGCAGGGGCACAAAGACTTTATACTTTTTTTTTTTTTTTAAATCTTACATGCACATGCTTAGTCTGATTGTGCTGAAATTTGAATCACTAATAAGCAGCCTGAATATAAAATACTATAAAAGCATATGAAAAGTGTAGACTATAGCTCCCCCTAACACAAGCATGAAATGTCAACATTATCGGACTTTTACCAAATTTGGGGATGAAATTCAATGAATTCTATGAATATGAGTACACTGATTTAAGACTTGAAGGTAGAAAAAGCATTATAAAATGTGAACATTTTACCAGTTACCAGACTGGTCCTGTTATAAACTATTTGTTGACATAACTGTGCTGGTTATGTTTCATTTCTAAATTCTTCAAATGTTCAATTTAAATGTTCTAATTGAAACAGACATATTTCTTGTATATAATTACATGTAGTCATAACAGTGCTGCTAATTTGTCATTTAAACATATTTCACTCCCCAGTGTTTCCACCATAGAGTATCACACACATAATCTGAGCATACTCACTGTACAAGAAATAACTTTTAAAACTGTGAAATGTGAAAAATTGCAGTTTCTCCTTAAGCCTGATAATGTACAAAACTGCATGTTCAAGTGCTCCCACTCAGGTCTCATTTATTTGGAGCGGTAGATAGTCAGTGAGCTTGATAAAACTGATTCATAATGTATTAGGACTAATGGCCACCTGCCTGGACTGCTCGCTGGTACCTGCTGCACACAACTGCTGCTTTTGACGGAGTGCTGATGGGGAGTGACGGCGCAACGACAGTTCACTTTTTTCATTTCATTTACAGTACAGTTTTCATTTACAGTAACTCGATCTTTACTTTTCTGATTAGGCCCAAACTTTTTCAAACACCAAAGTAGAATGGAAGGTAAAAACTTCACAAAGGCCATTCTGACATTTGAGTCTCTTTGACGACTTATAGTCTTAAGTCTGGAGCTTTGTTTTATCGTAGCTTATCTGCTTGAGCTATTACACCTCTGACCCTGGTAACCACACATGCCCCACACCTTTTCCAATTACATGTCTCCAGGAAATCCATGCTTGATAAACCAACGATTCTCCATGAGTAATAAGGCTGGTAAAGTTGAATAAAAGTTCAGCTGAGTCTACCAGAGATTTGTTCATAGTTTTAAGGCCCTATATTACAGTATTTTCTGTGTTATAATGTTGTTTCCTGGAGTTTTGTTTTGTTTCATTTACAGGTTTAACACACAAACCCTGTATAGTTAGGTTGAGTTCTCTTCTCAAACACAAAACACGTGTTATGACGATGTTGTGTGGTAATACAGGAAGTGCTCCACTGTGTTTTTAAACTTCATACACTTTCACTAGAATCATTTGGATGTTTTCAGGCCTGGAATTGCCAATGCTCACAGAAGAAAAGGCTACTGAAGGCGAGAGCGTTATTTGTCCACATTTGGTAGTGGTTCTGTGGAGTGGGGGGAGCGTGAAATGTTTTCTTCTTCCTACAGGGGGCGTGACAGAAAATAACTGAGAAGCACTGTCTTAGGGGAAGAAAGCAGTTTTATATGTGGATGCTGTATGGATCATATGTGTGATACATCAATAAAATTTCTCAATTTCTACTCAACAATGGCAAAACTGCTTGATTTAACAATAGAGTGACTTTAAAAGGTCCTATACTACACAAAACTGACTTATGAACTTTAAGCCACATTATAATGCTGTTACCTCCTCAAAAACATCTAGAATTGTGTTTTGCCTGTCTAAATCTCTACACTGAAAAAAAAACAATATCTAGATAAGTTAAAATGACTTAAATTAAGAACATTTTACTTTATTTGAGTAGATTAATCGTGACAAGTACAATTATCTGCCAATAGAATAAGTGTTTTTTCTTAATTCAAGCACCATTCGATTTTATTGCTTATTTTAATTGCAAAAACTTATTGTTTTTCTTATTTTAAGTGTAGCAAGAGGTATTTTCATATTTTAAGCACAAAAATCGTGTTGCACTGAAAGATAATTTTACTTGTCAAGTGAAATTTACTCAAATCATGGTAAAACTTGCTTAATTCAAGTCATTTTAGCTTGACTAGATTTTGTAATGTTCAAAATGCTCTGTTCCACCTTGTGATGTCACGAAGCAGTAGTTTTCAAGTTAATAACTACCTTCTAACTTTTGTTCAGTAAAGATTTGTAATTACGGGGCTGAAATGATCCAAATTATATGAGTATACGAGTGTTTTCTGTTTGAGAGAAGAACCTAAATATGGCGGGTTTGTGTCTTAAACATGTGTGAAACATGAAACAAAACACAACTCCAGGTATGTCTGCGATGAGGAAACATAGACCAGAAAATAGTGGAATATGAGCCCTTTAAGTTTATTCTATTGTGATTTATGGAGGCTATTTTAGGTCAAGAAGACACACAATCAAATCTCTTTCAAGCAAAACAAACCTTGGATGCCAAAATCCCAGTCAACCACATCCCTAGAAGTCAAACTCACTTTCTCCGAAATGACTGTACATCTCTGTCCCATCTCTTAAAATGGAAAAGTGGAGTGGAAAAAGTCATTTAATTTGATTTGTGGGTTATCGGGATTATCGAAAGGGAAGGTAATTAGATGAAAACCTGGAACGAACTTTATTTTTCTTAAATCATTTCTGTGTCTGCCTCAATTTGGTTTCACTGTCAGGTTAGTTCAGCATGGCCCTTTGAAAAGCGTGCCTCCACATTCAGAATGGGTAAGTGCATTTCGGAGAAGTGTCACAGCAATTTACCCCTGTGCAAACTTCTTCAAACATCCCCATATTCCCCACACTAAAAAGCACTGGCTCTAAGATATTATAAATGTTATGAATATTTCAGCAGATAATTATCAAACGTAAAGTGTGGATTCACAGACCTTAAGATTTGGTCCTTTGTACCTCCATTTATTATTCATGCATCTTTGAATCAATACGCAGTTTCTGAAGTGGTGGAATGTAACAAGTAAAAGTAGTACAGTACTTAAAGGTCCTATAGTACACTACTTTCTGATCTCTGTTGTAATGTTATTTCCTCATCATAAACATACCCGGAGTTATATTTTGTTTCATTCACACACTTATACCTTTACTCTTTGCTCTTTAACTATATTTTTAAACAGGTACTTTAATAGTTTTATAAGCAGCCTTAGACTTACCTCTGTTGATGTCCCACTGCGCTGCAAAAGCCCAAAAGACTTGATCGCCGATGTCGTTTCTAATCCCATTTATTTACGAGTGAATTATATTTTTTGAAAAACACTAAAAAAAAAAACTTTCCCGAACCATTTTCTTTCAACAACTTTCAGTTTCTTTTGTTCTTCACCGTTAGTAGTCGATTCTCACTTGTTGCTTCTGGCGGCTCTGGCCACTCGCCACAGTTGACAATCAAGGCTCTTGGGCTTTCACATGTGCAGTGGGAAATCAACAAAGGTAAGGCTAAGGATGCTTATAAAGTTGTTTTATAACATTTCCAGACACTAATGAGTGAGCCAGGCAGAGCGTTTTGTTTGTTAGACTTGTGGCTGTTGTAAGATGGGTAAGAAAGTGGTATTAAACTTCTTCAGTGTGAAGCAAATTGGCGTTTTAAGTGGAAATTAATTAAGACCTTGCCCCAATCACTACACTAGTTTGTTACCTTGACAGTCTCACTACCACAGCGGGATTTTCACTGAGGCAACACTGATCTATGCCGATTTTTGTCTTCTGACAGTATTCAACCACCTCTAGCAATGGACTTTAGCTTCAAACGTGCCAGAGTTCCCCTTTAAGTAGAATTTTTCATGTGATACTTTTACTTGAGTATTATTTTGCTCCTGTATCTGTACTTTTACTTAAACAACAATTAACTTCTTCCAACTCTGAAATAGACTGGAGGAGGGACTGGCTGGTCAGGCAATGACACTGTATGTAGTTGAACATTTTTGCTGCTATGTTAATTCAGAATTGTATTGCTATTACATTGTGTTTATTTAAGCCTCATGTGATTTTATTTATAACAAGAATAGTGCATATTGACCGACAGTACAACTAAATAATATGCCAGTGTTAGTTTCCATCTGTAGTCCTTGGCCAGATGTATAACAGGTACACAATAGAGAGAGGAATCATGACAAGATTTAATTATTTGTCATTTCCTACTCTACTACAAGTCCACTGAGGACAATACAGTATCCGCACGCACTGTATGTAAATACAAAGCAATATGAAAGCTGACAGGAAGACTCATGAAAAGCACATTAGTATGAATTTGTCAAAAAGATACAGCTTTTCCAATCTCCTGGTGCGATGCGTTGCGCCTGTGCAGTTTTGTCACTAATCCTCGTGTGCATTGGAATATCTTGTGCGAATGTGTGATTGATGAATAATAATGTAATCAAAGGCTGTCAATCAGGGAGACGCGAGGTGACTCTTCCATCAAGGCGCTTCTTAATTCTGACTTGGTGACAGCTTTTATAGTTCTTCTGCATAGTAATCGGTTTAGAATATGAATAAGCCAGTTTAGGTCACTCTACTTCACTGTCAACAACTGTACGCCAGGCATTTTCCGCGGGTGTGTTTTGGATTGAAAATACAGGCTGTGAATGCATTATATTAAAGGTGCTGTATCTGATTTTGACTGGCTTCAAAACGTGAAAAGCAGCATCTATGTAAACTGTATGTAACTTTCTTGAAATAGAAAGTCAAAACCATACTTTGGAAGAGTTTTATGCACATTGACAGAGATTCACTTGGATCTAACTCACCTCTGTCTTTCTCTTTCTGCATGTTCTTTGCAGCTTTGCCTCCTTGCGTTCTTGTGTCCTTACTTCCTTCCTACCTTATGTGTTTGCTTCTTTCCTTGGATCATTGCTTCTTTGCATCTTTACTTACTTGCCTTTTTGCATTCTTGCTTCCTTGTGTCCTTGCATCCTTCATTCCTTGAGTCCTTGCTTTCTTGTGTCCTTGCCTCCGAGCATCCCCCCTCGCCTTGTGTAACCCAGGTTTAAAATGCATCATCTGCGGTCAGTATTAAAGTATTCCTACTACTGCGTGTCAGTGAACGCACCACTCACAGAGAAGCTCTGGTGAGATCAAGTGGGCCAATCATGTGCCTCACGCTGCAAATGAGAAACCTGCTCCTATAGATCCATGTCTGCTCCCCTCCCTCCATTCAACAACAGGACTGAGGTGAGACAGGACGGTTGCACAGATACTGTGTGACAAACTTTTGCATATTGTCTTGCGTATGTACTAAAACTTAGCTACATTATGCTAACCCTTACCGTTACTGGCGACGAGTAGACCGTTGCACTCGGATTACCAAAGGGGAATCTGTGAGTCTGTTGTTTTTGTTTTCATGGGCTTTCCTGTACGCTGTTGACCCTCTTACCTGTCCATACACTGTGGTGCATTGTTATGCTAATGTTATTTATTTGACTGTTATTGGCCATAGTAGCCCTTGTCTTTAGCTTGGCTAAAGCCATTAAAGCCATGCTAGCCAGAATGTCTACTGTTGAGCTCTATGCTGCTGTTTATGTAA
Source organism: Odontamblyopus lacepedii (assembly GCA_034769755.1). Taxonomy (NCBI): domain Eukaryota; kingdom Metazoa; phylum Chordata; class Actinopteri; order Gobiiformes; family Gobiidae; genus Odontamblyopus; species Odontamblyopus lacepedii. The sequence continues at coordinate 13,798,829 of CM068357.1, forward strand.
TGCACTTTAATGCAAAGAGTATAATGAGCCATTTAAACCATTTATTTATTCTTGCATTTTTGTAAATTGTTTATCTAATTGTTTATCTGGTATGTGTACACTGCTAAAACGATGCTAGCTAACTATATGGCCTATAGCTAAATGTCCTAAGAGCCACCATTTATTTTGGTATTTTTTTGACGGTGAGCTGAAAAGCCCAAAAGAACCTAAACCACAACCACTCGACAGCAACCTGCTTCTCTGGTCTGTAGGGGCTCTTCTCACTTCTCAAACTCTGGTTAACTACATGCTCAGTATATCTCACACATGGACTATCAGCCTTTTATTTATGTACACCGCTGTGGCAAATCAAGCACCACTAATTGTGAACGGTGAGAATGTCACTAGCGAAGTGACATATCCCCTTTTTGTTTGGGAGTTTTGCTCTCCAGGACTGTTATTATATCCACACTATTTCTATTGCTGCTACTGTTGTATTGCTGTTGTGAGTTTAACTTTGTTGTTACTATCTCAGTCAAGTGCACTTGAATTGCATTGACTTAATTTGAGGCTAAAAGCTTTAACGTAATCAAGCTTGATCATATTATTCTGCAGCTGTAACTATTGTATATTGAGTATTTGTTTGTTTATTCACTTTTTTCACTATCAATATACCAGCCACCTAAGCTTAAATACTCTGTCTCTTGTGTTATTTTTTACTGGTCTCCCACTCCCCAGAGAGCCGTGTCCTATTCTTCTGGTTCTGGCCCATACACCAATCTAACTTCCCCTTTATCACTCACATAAACCACAGATATGCTACACTTTCCTCCTTGAACAGTGGTCCAAAGTTATTCCTCTCTTGCTTTATGCATCCTGAGCCTCCTAATTATTCACTGCAATGAGTTTATGAGCACTTTTCACAACTTTCAGAGGCCAGAGCGGAATTTGCCAACTAACATGCTAATGACTTATTTTGACCTCTACAGCTCCTTATACTGCATGTACTGAGCGCAGTACAGTTTGCTCATATACATGGAGTAAAATCAGGTACAGGCCCTTTACAGCAGGTAGTTTAGACACCTGTTCATTATTTATCACAGCGGGGAGGCCAGTTCCCTGCCAACCGCCATCTTGTGACACCCACATATACTCTAAGTTATGTTTATGTATTTGCATCATAGGCACATACGGTACACAGCAGTCGTGCAGTAAGTATGGGCTGACAAGTACAAATACTGCCTGTCAAAGCGTCGACTTAAAGGGCATTGTGTAAAATGTAAAGGGAAACATGAGGAATCAATGGAGTCACAGGTGCGCAAAGACATTTTTGCATTTCACCACAAAAGAAGTTCCATTTTATTTGTTCAGAATATACTCTCCGGGCGTGACAATAATGAGCAATGTATAAATTGACACGTGGAAGCATTTTAAAGCCCCACTGTGAAATAAAAGTATTTTTTTTTCATTGTGGATGTTGTTTTTTACACAGAAAAACCTGCATCCTTGATCTGAGCAGGCTTGTATCTCCACAAACCTGACTCTTATTTGAAGATCCTCACCCTTGTGTCCTTGCATCCTTGTGTCCTTGCTTTCTTCCTTGATTCCTTGCTCCCTTGTGTCCTTGCACCCTTACTCCATTCCCTGTGTCCTTGTATACTTGCTTCTTTCCTTCCTTGCATCCTTGTGTCTTTGCTTCCTTCATTGCTTTGTTGTGTCTTTGCTTCCTTGTGTCCTTACGTCCTTGCTCCCTCGCATCCGTAGTCCTTGCATCCTTGTGTCCTTGCTCCATTCTCTGCCTCCATGTATACTTGCTTCCTCCCTTCCTTGCATCCTTGTGTCTTTGCTTTCTTCCTTGCTTCCTTGTGTCCTTACGCCCTTGCTCCCTCGCGTCCTTGTGTCCTTGCCTTCTTGTATCCTTGCATCCTTGTGTTCTTACTCCGTTCCTGCCTCCTTGTATACTTCCTTCATTCCTTCCTTGCATCCTTGCGTCTTTGCTTCCTTCCTTGCTACCGTATGTCTTTGCTTCCTTGTGTCCTTGCATCCTTGTGTCCTTACTTCCTTCCTTGCGTCCTTGCCTACTTACTCTCAAAGTTATAATGTTGTAACAATACTTCATAACAATGACCTTAATATTCAGCCGTGTGGTGAGACTGAGAATCACTTTTCAACTTTTGTGCAATCAGATGAAGATAGAGATCAAATATTGTTATGTCTGCCCCACCAAATGCAATAGATAAGTCTATAAAAGTGTTTTAAAATATGTTTCACCTTGAGGCAGCAGGCTCAGCAATCACGGGTTTGATCTGAGCTTAGAGGACAGATTTAATCCTCTGAACGGTAAAAAGGTTTTCCCCAAGTTTCGTTCATGCAATTTCTGGCTTCTTATGCAATTCTATAGAAATACATCAGTGCCATTCATACACACCATAGAGGATTAGACCGCTCCAATCCATCTGTGAGCACTTCTGTTATGAAAAGATTGTGCATTTGGAAAATATATAAGTTTATGGGGACTTCTGGTGTTTGTCCATGTGTTTGATTCTTAAAAACGTCTGAGATTGTGTGTGAACGCAGAATAATATTAAAAGGAACCAAATCTTGACTATACAGAAATTTATTATTTATGAAGTCCTTATACATCTGCTCAAAAGTCTTGCCTAAGGACACAACAGTACTTTGCAATATGGCCATAACTGAGCATCGAAACGTATATAAAGGGGTTATATTACGCTTATTATGCTTATTGTTATGTTATTTCCTCATCAAAAACAGACCTGGAGTCGTGTTTTGTTTTATTCACACGTGTTTAACACACAAACCTGCATTTTTAGGCTGAGTTATTCTCTCAAACACTCTGTTTCACCTTCTGATGTCATATGATAATACAGGAAGTGCTCCACTGTGTGTCAATCATTTGGATCATTTCAGCTGTGGAATTGCCAATCATTCCTGAACAAAAGGAACAAAACGTAGCTGTTAACTTGAAAACTACCTGTCTCTACCTGACATCACAAGGTGGAACAGAGCATTTTGAGCTTTGGAGATGCAGACAGACTAATAATAAGAATGAATTTTAGGTAATACAAGAACTTTAACTATTGCGAGACTGAGCGGTGCATTGGCGGAGGTCTGTTTTCTCCAGGTGCTTGTACATTGCTTGCCTGTTCTGGGTTTTTTTGAGTCTTCTTTTTCACTGTGATTTAATGTGACAGTTCTCAGCCTCTCGACCTGGAGTGCTCGATGCCTTTATCGCTAACACACTTCAGCTTTGACTCATCGCTCTCCAAAAGCTGCCATTATTTTGTCATTTTAACAACAGCCAACATGAGATAACCGCGCAGTAGCCAATAAAGCCACAAGCCAAGTCAAGCCCCAGAGATATCCAACAACACATATGGAAGTACAACACAAGTACACAGGAGGGTGCAAAGAGTGAGGGGGACTGCTGTAAGTCTGAGAGGTGGATTTACAAGGTAATAAGGCGACCATGACCTTCACAGACTGTGTTTATGTGACGTCAGAACATTTAGAATCACTCTTTTACCTGGACTAAACATGGTCTAAACGTGAACTAAACCTAGTCTAAACATGGACTAAACTTGCACTTAACCTCGCCTAAAACTGGACTCAACATGGCCTAAAACTGGTCTCAACATGGATTAAACCTGGACTAAACATGGTCTAAATGTGGATTAAACCTGGACTAAACATGGTCTAAATGTGGATTAAACCTGGACTAAACATGGTCTAAATGTGGATTAAACCTGGACTAAACCTGGTCTAAATGTGAACAAAACCTGTATTTAACCTGGCCTAAATCTGGTCTCAACGTGGATTAAACCTGGACTAAACATGGTCTAAATGTGAACTAAACCTGGTCTAAATGTGGACTAAACCTCGTCTAAACGTGGACTAAACCTGCACTTAAACTGGCGTAAAACTGGTCTCAACATGAACTAAAACTGGTCTCAACCTTGATTAAACCTGGACTAAACATGGTCTAAATGTGGACTAAACCTCGACTAAACGTGGACTAAACCTGCACTTAAATTGGCCTAAAACTGGTCTCTACATGGACTAAAACTGGTCTCAGCGTGGACTAAACTTAGTCTAAGAAAAACCAAAACTCCAGGTATATTTTGGTGAGGAAACAACATTACAACATAGACCAGACAATGGCGTAATATGGACCCTTTTAAATAATCTTTTAGTATTTGACTTTTCAAACATTAAAAAGCCCTCTGATGCTTGGGTTGATAATGGGGCATTTGTGTGAATCACCAACCACAGACAATTGTCGGTTTCTATCACTGGTCCCTCTCCTATAATCTCCTGTATGGTGCCATATTGCTTGACCCCGACAGTGATGTCAAGGGTGGCAAAATGACACAGGACAGAAACCATTGGAAACTGTTTCCCACCTCTTCGTTCACAGTGCACGTCAGCCCAGCGCCGGCTTTGATTGGCGTGAACCACAGATCCTGATCTACGGATAACAGTGGAATAAAGGGTCAACCAGATACCTATAATTGGTGACCTGGAGCTAAAGCGGCAATTCACAACTGTAATTTTGACCTATACTGAAAGCTGTTTAAAGCTTGTGAATTCTGATCCTTTACCCCTTTTATGCCTATTATTTCCATGCATCAAATTCCTGCCTGGATTTTTTTTGTGTTCTTTTGACTTAAAAAATCTCAGAAAATGTCCCAGGAGTACGTGCTTTTGCCCCGTTTTACCAGGATGAGTTCAGCTTTCAATATCTGGCAGTTGTTCAACATTACTGTTTGTGTATTAATGTGTAATAACAGTTGAAAGAGAAAAAAGCACAAAATCACACACACAAAAAAAGAAAAAGCACAGAAAACGTATAAACTACTGCTACTCTCTCCAAATCTCCGCCACTCTGCACTCGATATTACAGGCTCCATGTGCTCCGGGTGCTGCAGAAATTTACCGTAATAACCCTTTATGGGTAGAAAGCGCAACTTCTCTGCTTTCAGGAACTGTTGGAATTTTTCCGATGTAGTTCCGGAGATACGGTAATGAGAAGTTGCGCATGGATCTGGGAGTCGGTCTATGAGGGTTAAAGGTGATATATTACACGAAATGGTCTCTTGCCATGTTATAAAGTCGTTACCTCCTTAAAAACATACCTGGAGTTGTGTTTGTTTCATTCACATGTTTAAGTAACCATTTATATTAGTCTGTCTATATCTCCAAAGCACAAAATGTTGTAGTTTTCAAGTTAACAGGTCCTTTTACGGTTTGTTCATTAAAGATGGGAAATTCCAGGACTGAAATCATCCAAATGAATGTAGTGAAGGTGTATGGAGTTTAAAAACACAGTGGAGCACTTGTATTATCACATGACATCACAAGGTAGAACAGTGTTTTGAGTTTGAGAGAAGAACTCAGCTTAAATATGCAGGATTTGTGTGTTAAACATGTGCGAACGAAACAAAACACATCTCTGGGTGTGTTTTTGATGAGGAAATAACTTTATAACTTTATAATCAGAAGATATAGAGAATTTGGTATCTACAAAATAACAGTTTCATTATCCTGTTCCAACAGCCTGGTGGTGCTACAGAAGGGGCTCTGCAGGTGGTGCGGTTAGTGGAGTGAGGGCAAAACCTGCTGTTAGACTCAAACTGGACAAATATTTCAAAGGTTTAACTTGATAAAAGGGCAATGTGTAACTTTTTCTGGTAGGGGGTCTGCCATCTGCCTCTCTTTATTGCTCTCGCTATAGCAATAGTCCTACATTTTCATCATTCTGAAACCCATGAATAAAGCGAATATATTTATAAACACAAAGGACATATTTATTGAAGCTTTTGGTGTGCAAGGCAGTTTATGATGGAGGTCAGGATTGTAAATTGTGAAGTCAGAGATTGTAAAATGGAAGCACCTTATTTTGCATAACTTTAGCGGGCAGGAGTGCGATTTGGGAGTGTAGGGAACAGTCTGAGAAAAACTGAGGCACTCAAAAAGTACAAAATAATGCCTCTGCTCATCCCAGTAAAACAAACTGGATTAACAAACTGTAATCTTACTGCAGTGTGGAAAAGATCCCTCATTCTATAACGTTTTGACCGGACTGGACTGGACTGTTTATCTTCGAGTACATCATCTTTTTTTGGGGGGCATTTTATGCGTGTAGTTTGTGTGACATATTGGACTGTGGAGTGTGGAGAGAGGATTTTGTTTTTTGTCTAGATTTGTTTATGTTTTCACTGCAAAAACCAAAATCTAGTCAAACTAAAATGACTTGGATTAAGGAAGTTTTACCATGATTTGAGTAAATTTCACTTGACAAGTAAAATTAACAGCCAGTGTAATAAGATTTTTCTACTTAAAATATGAAAATACATCTTGCTACACTTAAAATAAGAAAGACAACAACTTTTTGCACTTAAAATAAGAAATTAAATTAAATGTTGCTTGAATTAAGAAAAAAACACTTGCACTGGCAGATAATTTTACTTGTCAAGATGAATCTACTCAAATAAAGTAAAATGTTCTTAATTTAAATTATTTTAACTTACCTAGATATTGTTTTTTTTCCCAGTGAATCGGTACAGTACAAAATAATTAAAAGTCTTGGCAGATAAAGGTAAAATCACTCATTTTGTCCCTTTAGCCTTCATCAAACCGATAAAATCCTAGGTGTAGGTCACATGTTAAAGTGGGCTGGCTCACAGTCACCTGGTGCATGATGGAACAACAAATATATAGCAGAAAATAAACATAAAAGTGCTAGGGATATAATGTATCATCTTAAAAACATGTCATGAAGATATGCTATGTTAAACTTATGCAGGGATTTACAGTGATTTATGTTTAAAGCATGTGGTTTTAAAGGAAGGGGGAGAAACCTGAAAGTTGAAGCCTGGAAACGGTGTAGCTTTGATAGTAAAGCTCCAGTACGACTCTCTCTCTCTGAAGTAGCTCTTTCAGTCTATGTCTACCTCTGATTTGTTCTTGAATGCGTTTTATTCCACATAATCTTTAGGTTTTTACAGCTGTCATGGTTGGCTTATTTCTAATGCTTGGCCACAGGATACAGAGGGGTACAGGTCCTTGTCTGTGTTCGCCTGATCTGTTTTTCTGTTTGCATTTTGTTCAGCCTATGTAAAAGCATCCACATGGACAATCGAGTCGATCTACCACAGAGATAAATAGATACAGATTCTTTATTGATCCAGGAGGAAATTCAAGTTTGGCAGCAGTAACATAGAAACAAATATAGCAACACAGAAAGAAAATGAAAGTTAGCAGTCCATCCTCTTGTATTCCTAAATGCTACACACTGCAAAAAGTGGAGTGTTAAAATGGACTCTCACATAAGCAATTTTAACATTTTCTCATGGTTCATATGAGTCCAATCTGTTCTCGAGTTAATTTAACATTTTTGGAAATGTTAATTAAGTAACACTGGACCAAATTTCCCGTTTAACCCTGAAATTAAGAGTTATATTAATGCCTTGAGAAGAGTTTGTAGGGTTATCCTGATTTAGCTAAACAACACACAGATGTGTATTTTTACACTTTATTTTAGTTAATTTAAGATGAAATTACGTACAAAACTGGGTCAAACTGATCTTCTCTGGCGGGAGTGTGAAATGGTACGTGGGAAGTGCCAAATTAACACAAAAGGAAGTGGAATTAACACTAGTGGAAGTTGAATTAACTTCAATCAAATCAACTCTGGCACCAAACTTGAACCCCCATTTAACTTTGAAACAGTTAACACATTTTTTGTGTTAAAAAACAACTCTTTTAACCAACAATTTTAACCCTGGAGTTTTTGCTGTGCATAAGTGGTGTTGCAGTTAATGATTGTTCTGATATTAAACTTTTTGACTTCCACTAAAGTTAGTGCGCTGTCCATAGTGCTGTGCTTAGTGTCCAGCCATGTCTTTGTTTCAGTGGAGGGAGATAGCTGTTCACCACTTTGTTTACCAGCATTTCTTAGGGCGCTGTCACTTCTTAATATCCTCCAGTTCCATTATCTGTTTGATTTGTTTTGCTTTAGTGCTGTATTGCTTTATATTGTTCACTTTTGATATAGTTTTGTCTGATGTAGCTGAAGATTTGGCTGCCCTCATGCCACAAACAAGTGTCTAGCACAATTTCATAAACTTATAATGTAAAATGGAACCACAGACATGTCCATTTTATCCCTTAATGACAAATATGACCTCAGATGATATAAGAGCTGAGCTATTTGGAACTAGAAAGTGCGTTGGTGTGATAAAATATGGAGCACAGTTCTCATCTCTGTACCACAAACTCCCAAGCGCCAGGACTTTGGTGCTGGTTAAAGGCATGGCCGCGGCTCACAGACCTTAGGCCCATCTGCTCTCCCTGATTAAAGGGGAGTGTAAATATCTCTCTGGCCAAATACTGATATCATTTCAATGAGGGATGCCATCTTGTTGTTCGCCATTGCCAAAAGCGGGTGGTTGTGTGTCAGTGTTGGGATTTCAAAATAATACCCAAGTGGAAGGAAATTTGCCTGGCAGGGTCTTGATATCTCTCAGTATTTTTTTATGCAGGGGGAGATCAGTCTGGTCCGGGGGCGACGCCAGGAGGGGATGGGGCTTGTGGGAGCACGAGCTTCTCCTAGAATGGCTAATGCAACCCTGCAGCTCCCCCAAATATGTTTTTTTTCCCAATTTTCAAAGGACATGCACAAAACTGACAACCACAGTGTTCAAAATGAGACTAAAATAAAACAAGAATTCCATATTTGGTTGAATAAATAACTACAGGTGCATAACTACATTGAAAACAAGTGAAACAAACATGGTAAACATGTAAAAACAAGTAGTGTGGGTGCGCTTCATTGTTAAAAGGCTCTACTTGTTAAAGCTGCATTGTGAACTTCTCTGGTGGAGGGTCCGTCGAATGCTTTTCTCGTTAGTATTAAACCTTTCTATCATCATGGAGACCAAACCAGACCAAGTTACAGGTCAGATCTGTGGAGAAGCAACCCCGCTCAGAGTCAGGCCTGTTTTTCTGAGCTATAAAATCACCTGTAATTGAAGGTGATTGTGAAGCTGTTGAGCTGTTGTTGTCACACTGTTGAATGAATTTGAAAATCGGCGCCAAACCCACATTGACCAGTGGGCTTAAAGTGGAACTTTTAAGTGGCACGTTTGAAGCTAAAGTCCATTGCTAGAGGTGGTCAAATACTGTCAGAAGCCAAAAATGGCATCAGCAGTAGTCGATCCTCACATGTTGCTTCTAGTGCCGCTGGAGTCAGCAGTCGAGTCTTTTGGGGTTTCACATGCACAGTGGGAAATCAACAGAGGCAAGCGTAAGGCTGCTTATAAAGTTGTTTTATAACTTTTCCAGACACTAATGAGTGAGCCAGGCAAGGTGTTTTGTTTGTTAGACTCCTGGCTGTTGTAAGATGGGATAGAAAGTGGTGTTAACCTTCTTCAGTGTGCAAATTGGCGTTTTACATGGAAGTTAGGGCTGGGCGATATGGACCAAAAATATATCTCGATATATTTTGCTGTATCTTGATATACGATATATATCTCGATATCTTTACAGGAAAAAATACAGCCCCCCCCAAACTACTGCAAAAACAAAAAAACAAATTTTATCTGATTAATGTTCATTTAGTACTGCACTACTGCACTCTGCACCCCTTTTTGGACCCTCACCCACAGTTTAAGAACCTCTTCTTTAAGAGAACTTCCACTGACACAAAACTGCTTCAAAGTGAATAAAGTGCAGGATTTTTAAACCTGTATTTTCAAATTCCAAACTGGAGTTACATTCTCTTGTTTTAAAGTGGTATTTAGTCTCTGCACATTTACCAAATCAAACGCACATTGTGACAAACGGATTTATTTGGCATTTGGCACAGGCTGCAGAGAAAAGCCCGCACGCTCCCGCACACCGGTATGAGTTTAATGGCAACAGCAGCGGCATTAATGAAAAATGACCGCACTCAGTATTCAGACCTTGAGTCCATGACAAGACCGAGTCCAAATGCGCTCGAGTCCGAGACAAGACCAAGACAAAAGCCAAAGCTCTCGCTTTGTCCAGCGGCACGGGGGTGTCTGTGAGTGGTGGGACAGTTGTGGGTCCTGCTGTGGTGGGACAGGTGTGGGTCCTGCTGCGGGGCGCTCCTCGGTTAAGGGGGCGTGGGTGTGTTTTGAAGCGGAGTTTGTTCGTATGAGTGATATCTGCGCACACGTGGAGCTCGTACGCTGGAGTTGTGCGCGGTTGGAGGTGTCATGTGGTTGCGCTCGCGCTGGGAAACGTGCATTTAGAAAGTTTAACTCGTCACGTTACGTCTGTGCGCGGCTCCTTATTGTGGCTGCAGAAGCACTCACACAGATGCGCCTGTTTCGTTTTCCACGTTCGCACGACGAAATATTTGCTCGCAAATGCAAGTGAAATGGGCGCACTGTAGAGCCCTGGTCCTAGTCCTGGTTTAGTCCGCGGCCGAGCCCCGGGCTCTGCGGCCGCGTTTAGTCCTGGTTTGGTCCTAGTCCTGGTTTAGTCCGAGCCCAGCTCCGGGCTCCGCGGAGGAGCTCGGGGGACAAAAGCGAGGAGGCGGAGGTGAGCGCGGCACAGAGAAAGCAAAACAAGTGAAGCGGCGAAACCAGAAGTAAACATAAGCATTATAGCGATATATCGATATGTCAGAATTCATATCGAGTTTAAAAAATATCTCGATATATTTTAAATATCGAGATATCGCCCACCCCTAATGGAAGTTAAAAACTTGCCCCCATCACTACACTAGTTTGTTGCCTTGACAGACTAACTGCCACAGCAAAATCTCTGCCGAGGCAACAATAAACTTTAGCTTCAAACGTGCCGGAGTTCCCCTTTAAAGTTTGTCCCAGTTCAAATTGCGCAGCACATGAGAAGTACAACACTGAGCCTAGACTGAGATTAGAGATCTGGTTAAGGCCAAATAGAGATCTCTTTCATATCTAAAGAGGAGTCTAATTTGAGAGGTTCAGTGGCTTTTTTCTCTGGAGCTAAATATGAGAAGCTGGAGCAATAAACCATTTGCTCGTACTGATCTTAAACAGTGCTCAAAATGGTTTAGGAGAAACACATGAGATTTTATTTATTTATCCTCTTTGGATTTTCTTTCCTCTGGGATGTTGCACCCCCACAGCTCCTACAACCAAAACATCTCTGCCCTGATCTGGTCCCCTTCCCTTTGTTGTGCTTCGAGCCAGTCCCTTCTGATGTGTATTTCATCCCTTCTGATATGTATTTCCTTTGTTTTTTTCTTGGTTTTCTTGGTAGACATATTTGTTTTGATAGAAACCATGCCGGCCCCCGATTGGCTAATCCACCTGTCAGTCACGCCCATCTGACAACAGGGCGATTCACTAGTGGCCGACCAGACTCACATCTTTGTCAAATATTGTGTGTATAATATGTATGTATTCTGAATCTCAGGCAAGAAGGAAATAGCACTAGTAGTAATTCAACCGGCTAATCATTTGGAGTACATTTTGGTAGCTAAGTAAATTACACATTCTGCAAAACGAAAAACATCTGTTATTTCAGATTTATTCCTTTTTCATGTAGAAATTAAAAATATACGGAAATTAAAATGCACTTTTACAATCACATTTTATTCAAGATATTCAAGTAAGATGTGCTGCCCATTCCCAACCACTTTATATGTCATGATTGAGTCATTATTCAAACATGCTGTCAACCATTTTCTGTTTGTTTATGCAAAGCGTCTGTTGCTGTGTCTTATGTTGTGTGCCTGAGTGACCGGACTGCTATCAGATGTAGTCAGATGTAGTCAGTCCCACTCGGAGGAAGATAAATAAGATGCGATGGGTGAGCCAAGAGGAGCATCTTTCAGCCAATGTACACTCTGCATAATGAGATGGACTGTCCCCGAGGTTTACACTCACATTTTAGAATTTAATGATGTCTAAATGTCAACACAATTTTAAAAACAGGAAATATTGAACTTAGTCACTGTTAACGATTGGCCCACAGAATAGTCAAATTAATATTGCTGCTTTTTCTGGCTATTAATTTTTTCATTCATTCATGTTCAGTGTTCAAAATGCTCTGTTCCACCTTGTGATGTCATGAAGTGGTAGTTTTCAAGTTAGCAGCTGCCTTTTACCTTTACTAACAAGGTGGAACTGAGTGTTTTCTGTTTGAGAGAATTCAGCCTAAATATGCGGGGTTTGTGTGTTAAACATGTGTGAATGAAACAAAACACAACTCCAGATATGTTTGTGACGAGGAAACAACATAACATAGATCAGAAAATCCCTTTATGAACCCTTTAAAATCTGGGATTATATAAACATTTCCAATAGATAAGAAATAATGATTGAGAATGTAGAAATCTCAGCGTACCACATAAGGAGCTGGAGTGTCCCTTGAGTTTTGGGATGAGTCTAAACGCTGGGTGAGGCCTGTCAGCATGTGTGTTTTGGTGCGCGAATGAGGTTGGTGTCCCGGTGGAAAAGGGCTCAGTCTAAACGCAGTGTAAGAGGATTTGACTTTTCCGTTGTGACGGTAATGAGCTCCGATAAACACCAGCAGATATGACGGACTTGGACACGAATGATGCAAAAAACACAGGATTTGCAATGTCACGAATGCCATTACAAAGATTTCCCATGAGCCTTCGGGGCTAGAACAGGAAGTGAGCGGTGATGTTTATGGCAGCACACTGGGGGACAACAACAGAGTTTAGAGGACAATAGCTCAAATGCATCACTGGGAAGAAGAAAAAGAAAGAAAGAGGAAAATGATAGAAAGTTGCAGCATCTTAAAGTAAGTAACTGATTTGAGGTTGGGTGAGGTTTTAAGGGACACATTATGCAAAGTTATTATATTATACTTGTAGTGATACTAACCTTTGACCTATGGAAATCGTGCCTTAATATTGGACTTTAAGAATGAAATTTTAACAAACAAGAAAAAGAGGAAGCTCATAGCGATAAGGCATTTTGGCCCTATTGATACGAGTTAAAATGTCTCACACTGCCAAAATGACGCTAAGGACTGTCTAATGCAATGTGAGAATATGGAGAAACTAAAAAAGCAAAACATATTAGACCATATAGACAGTCTTCACACAAAAATAGCTGCACTTAAAAAGGAAAAATATCCATCCAACCATTTTCTTCCACTTTTCCAGGGCCAGGTCGCAGTGGCAGCAGTCTAAGCAGGGACTCCCAGACTTCCTCAGGGTAGCCGCGGGGTCTTAAAAAGGTCAATTTCATGTTCCTAAATTAAAGCCTTAAAACATCTTAAATTATGTTATCCAAGTCGTATTTCTTTCACAAAGGTCTTAGCCTATTTTTTTGTATACTCAACCGGGCTGCAGTGCAATGTGAAAGTTTAGTTTGTCTTGTTAGAATGTTATAAATTACTTTTTGGCCATTTTATAAGCAATGCACATGGCTATAAATGAGTTTTGAATGATTTTCTAATGAAAGTATTTTTTGTTATTTAAAGCAGTGAGTAACGGTGATTATTACAATTAGATGTGGTGTTTTTCACCCGCATAAAGGGTGCGATGTTGGTTTTAATTTTCATTTAAGTGGTCTTAAAAAGGTCTTAAAAAGTCTTAAATTTGGGGTAGTGAAACCTGGGGGTACCGTATTTTTCAGACTATAAGTACTATAAGTTTTTCAGGGTTTGGGTGGTTTGGATGACTTATACTCAGGTGCGACTTATATATTACATTTTCCATAGAGTCCATAGATCAAATATATGAATCGTATATATGAATCAAAAATGAAAAAAGAAATCGTTATCCGGTTTTCATTTTAGAGACAAATGATAAAGAAAAGAGTTGTTTTTTAGTTTTCTTATTTTTGGTTCTATATTGAAAAATGAATGAACTAATGATACACGGACTCTTCTGTATTGGGTTGTTTTTATTACTATAACTTCTATAACTTGCCTTTCAGGGCGAAATGTGGTTCTTGATTTTATAAAATAAAAATCCCCCAAAAATTATGACTTATAGTCCGGTGCGAGTTATACCTGTTTTTTTCTTCTTCGTTCTGCATTTTTTACTCCGGTGCGACTTATAGCCTGAAAAATATTTGAATTTAAGTACTGCTACATTTTAAACACATATATTTCATGCAAAGCTAAATAACGTTTCAGACAGAGTTGTAAATCATTAAAATGTAGTATTTGAAAAAGTTCAGAAATTTAAATCCCATCAACGTACCTTATCTCCACACAACACAGCCATAGCAAGTATTGATATGGTAAATGTGTTATTGACTTCAAACTTGTTACGATGCCCGAGGGGGAAGTTGCCCGCGTAATTATACAAACACATATTTCTTAGCACCCACGTCGCTAATGCTAACGTTGTCCCTGTTTGGCCCTGGTCCATCTGAGGCCACCCATCTTCAGAATGTGAGCTGTGCTGAAGCAGGCTGAAATGGAGAGCTTTGTGCAGCTAAGATGAAGCACTGCCACTCTCCTCTGTCAGCTGCGCCACACTGGCCATTAACTATAGCTTAAATACTAGTCTGGGAATACAGCCCCTCCGCTGGCCTTTTCAGCACACTCAGGTTGCCAGGAAACAACATGGCTAAATCAGTTTCAGGCAAACATTTGTGTTCATCTGTTTGTCTTATTAAGGTTTTGCATAATAACTTAACACTCAATTATAAAGTCTGATCATAGTCATTTTTCAGTGTTCAAAACGTGAAACTGCAAGAACATGGCCTGTAATTGGTCATGATTTCAATATTAAATGTAGGCAAATCCTCCGGTGCTCCTGGTGCTTGCTGATGGGTCAAGGACACACTGACACACAAGAACAATAAATAATAACAATAAAGTATTCTTAAAGGGGTTCTTTTTGGAGTTTTCTATGTTATAATGTTGTTCCTTCATCAAAAACATGCCTGAAGATGTTTTAGATGTCATCCACGCATGTTTGAGTAATCTGGAGATCTCTCTCACGTCCTGTCTAAACCCTCATTATGATTAGCGGTAAGATTCTGTCCAGTGCTCAGCCCACAAGTCTGCATCATCTGTGAATATACAACATAATGATCCAAATAACACAACTTCACAGAGCTGATCTGATGAGCAGTGGTTTCATTAGGCACGCTGATTGGGTTGATTCTGGGTTTTTTTGCCAAAATTAAGGCCTTAAAAAGCATTACATGTATAGTCAAGCCGCATTTAAAATATTGGCAGTTGTGCCCAAAATATTTCTAGTATCTAATTAACTTTCTTGAATATATTGTAATAAATGTTAATTGTTCTGTTGTATTTGTAGCATAAATGTTGCATGTAAAGCTTCTTACTAGTAGTATACACCATACAGTATACACCATACAGTATGCACCGCACACCACCAGATGTTTATTTCCCACTGGGGGGACGTCATCCCCGGGGATCTTGCAGATTAGAGACTAACTTCGAGCACGGGTGATACTCTTTGAGCCATGGAGTTACGCTCTGAGCCGGATAAACAGAGCACATAATGCTCCAAGTCTATGGCTATACATGTATTTTGTGTGTATTTGGAGTGGTAAGCTTGGCTCCCTCATTTTAATTTGATAAGATTTTGGATTATTTCTTAGACCACCCCAAAAACTTTAAAACTGCATATACTTTCAAATAATTTTCTTACTATTAGATATAATTAGTGCTGCGTTAACTCAAAACTATTTTAACAGCGTTAATTTTTTTATCGCAAGTTCACACAATAACTACACGATCTGGCTGTAAACAGGAAGGAAACTGAGAAGTCCCGGTTAGAGGAGGTGGGCCAAAGCACGGCACATCTGTGCGCACCGATGCCCCCGCACGAGGAAAACACGAAACAAAGTCCGCTTCAAAACATACGGCGAATCCGCAACATGACCGTGGACAGTGACAGAAGCCCCGCAGCTGAAACTGGCCCCGGCCACCCCCTCTCCCCCCACCACATCCACAAACCCACGGAGGAGCGTGCACCGCAGCAGAACCTCATGCCAATGGACTCACCCTCTCCGCCAAAACCACCAGCTCCACCGCAACCTGCAAACAGCGCTGTGGGACGATGCCCTGGCTGCAGCCCGACAGGTGCAAACGCCCAGGCAATTGCGTCCGAGCACGGCACAGCCCAAAAGTCCCAGCGCGAGTGCGCCCCGGGTACAACAGGTGTTGGGGCGACAAACACAGTCTAACTGGAGATCACTGGACGTCCCTCAGTAATGAGAACCACCTCAGGTCACAGCACATTATGTACAGTTATGTGACTGTTCAGAAGACAGAAGTGACGCACTTCACTCACACTGATGCAGAGCACAAAGTGTCTCACTGACAATTGTTCTGGTTTGCAATAATAAAATAATAAAACATCTGCACAAAGCCTATCCGCTTTTCTATGTGGATAAAAAGGATTAAAATGATGATTCAAGGGGGCAAAAATGTGCAATTAATTTGCGATTAATCGCGAGTTAAGTGACATTCATGAGATTAATCGTGATTAAATATTTCAATTGATTGACAGTACTAGATATAATATAGTGTTCAGGCATTAAAAATATTGAATCGTAGCATTAAAATGCATTAAAAAGCATTAAATTTGGTTTGTTGAAACATGCATAAACCCTGTGCTAATACGTTGTTTTCAGCAAATAGAGCACTTTCAAAACAATAAAAGCTAACATGTAAATATGTTATGTGTTAGTGTATAATGCCCCATAGAAGTGAACCCTCTCTTTAACCCTCTCTTATAAAGCTTGAACAAGGCATGAATAATACCGTATCATAAATATATTCATGCCATACTAATTATAAAACCTGTGTTCATTTTTATTTGGTGTATTGTTGCGTTTGCAGTCATAACGTATTTAAATGAACATCCTGGATTGCATGATTTACTGTTGTTTTGTATTGTTAGGAATCTAATGCATACCTAATTAGCATATCTCATTTGAGTTAATTAGTGTTAGATTGATTATGTTTACTCCTGCATGAGTGGTAAGTTATTGGTATGCTGAAGTGTAAATGAAAATAGGAACTGGCCATAGTGGGATAACATAGAATAAATTATTATTAAAAATCAATAATGTAAAAGAAGGGTGGGCAAGCAAAAACAAGGAGCTTTTTGCTGTTAGAGGATGATGTGTGATAGCATCTAAGAACTCTGTGGTAGAGATGAGTGAAGATAGATGTTTTCAAAGGTGAGAGACAAACATAGAGGGCTACAGATGAATTCACTTCCACTTAAAGACACGTTACCTGATTTTCACTTCAAAATGTGAAAAACAGAACGAACTGTTGGCAGCGATCTATTTTTATTGCATATTTACCAAACAAATTCTTCACACCCTAATTATTCATCACAATGAGTTTATAAGCACTTTTCACAACTTTCAGAGACCGACAACTAGCATGCTGACAGCACACTCCCTGGCTCACAGAAGATTAGTAAAATGTCTGAATTAAACACAGACAGCACATAATGATTTTGTTTTAACCTTACGAGGTGCATTTACAATATATCTGTACTTGTGTTTATGGTTTATTTCGAGCATAGCACACAAAATCATATGTACAAACATGCAAACTCCAAATACAAGAAACAAAAAGAAAGAAGAGATATAATAATAAAAAAAAAATTAAAAAAGGACGATCAAATTTGTTTACATGCATGCCCGAGAAGTGGGAAGAAGTAAAAAAAAAACATATTAAATCCCACCTCTTACTTGACAAAACAGATTTTACTTTATTACATCAATGTATAAATGCATTAATATCATACTATTTATCGGATGGAATTTAGTCTCATATTGCATTTTTTTGCAATTACATGTTTTATTATTTACTTGTTAGTGTTTTTTCGAATAGTCTGTAAAAAAGTGGGCAGGACTGTTGAGCATTTTACTCTTTAAAAAAATGGACAGAACTCCACTTCCCTTGGCCAGTAACCCCTATAATTACAGCTCCTAATTGTTAAATGATCCAAGAGGTTTCAAAGTCTACCCCTGTGAGCGCCCTTATCTTAAACACTTCCCCATAGTGTCCCATATTGCTCCACAGTGTTGTGACTGGACATGGAGTATATATGTGGTAATGACGTGCTTTTATCTCCCCTCTCCATGCCTCATTAGTCCTGAGTGGGGACAGTCAGTCAGGCCATATTTAACCCTGGTCACTTGCTGTGGGAGGCAGATAGGTGCTGTCACCACCAACCAACCGTGAGCACTACAGGGGCCGGCCTAAATTGGCCCGTGTATGTGAGAGCATTGGGTACATTAGCAAGTAAAGGCTGAGGGGACAAAGTGTACAGGTAAAACCAAACGCTGCAAGAAGAACCCATTTAAGTGATCAAATATCTACATTTTCTGTAAGATTCAATGATTAATGTTTGTGTAGTCTTCCAGGTAGGTTCCATCAAAAAGAAACAAAGTTTTTAAAGACATATTGTGTGAAATGTACTTTTTTGATAATTTAACGATGTTATATTGTCCCGTCATTAAAAACCTGAAGTTATATTTTGTTTAATTTACTCCCTCGTTCATTTATTCATTCATAGTTTCATTAATCAATTAATCCAAAGTTGTCTTCTCTGAGCACTTTTTTGTTTGGCCATTTAGTTATGTCATAGAAAAAACTTGAAAAGAAAATATGCGCAATTGAATAAATGCAACAGTGTAGTGCATTTAAAAGGATAGTTCAGGATTTTTTACATGAATCTTTATGTCCCGTCAGCAGTGCATCAACACTGACTTACCTCCCGACAGCGTCCGGTGAGCAGAGTTCTTCCCTGGTTTCGGTGCTGACAAAAGTGTCTGGCAAGTTGGCTGAGGTCATGAAAATAAAGCGTTTTTCTTCTCAAAACAATATGTGTTCAAAATAGTGATACATTTGTGTCACAAAACGTGAACCATGAAAAAGTCAGACCTCATAATCGCTTGGCACTATTTTCTCTCCGCTCATATCACCGCGCACTGCCTCCAGTAGTTCGGTAGTGTTTACGTGCTCAGACTTTTGACTACTGCGACGCGAAAGAGCTAACATGAGAGTTACTGCCATAAGTATATAAACTTGTAGAAGCTATATAAGAATATATATTTTAAAAATGGTGCAGACTTGTGATTCTCCAGGCTGTAACAACAAAACTCCAGCTTCAACTTGTCCCACTCTGTCCCTCCTCTCTCTCTCTGCCCGTTCTAACTCCATCTGGTGAATTTGGGCATCAGTATATTCGGGTTCATAAAGATCTCCCCTTGGCTCTGTGCTAAAGGTGATGTCTTCATCGTCGGTGTCGTAGTCATACATGTTGTCGTGAACTTTCCGAGCAGTAAACACAGTGAAACAAGCGCGGTGTCACCTGGAGGCAGCGCGGAGTGATATGAGCAGAGAGAAAATAGTACCAAGCGATTATGACGTCTGACTTTTTCATGGTTCACTTTTTGTGACTCAAATGTATCACTCTTTTGAACACATATTGTTTTGAGAAGGAAAACTCTCGGCTCACCGGACGCTGTCAGGAGGTAAGTCAGCGTTGATGCACGACACTGCTGACGGGGATGCCGTACAGATTCATGTCAAAAAACCCAAATTATCCCTTTAAGGATTAATAAAAGATTGTGTCTGGAATGTTTGGAAGGGCATCTGGGTTAAACACTCAGCAATTACAAATTGATATAAATAAATGTCCTTGGTACTTATTAGTTTAAGCGAATCAAAATTAAATAACTCATCCATTATGTTCGATGTGAATCCAGCACTTTATATGCATTTCCTAACAACAAAAGACATTTAAAAGACTGTGAATAATTTAACTCGCTAAACTGCACCAGAGGCTCATTAAAGTAGTGTATTATTATAAAGCTTTATATATTCAGACTTTTACAGCTTTCCTTTTGGCTGTCCTTGCCTAACCTATCTACACTGCAGTGACTAAACCCCGGCTTATAAGACCCGGCATCAGGCTCAATAAGGCAAATGAAGCATGAGGGACTGCACCAGGCGTCCACCGTCCCCTCCATCTCTGAGACTAAGCCCAAAACAGGGAATAAGAAGCACTCCTTACACTTTATATTCCTTAATCCAAGTGCCACTCATGCGTCTGCAAAAAAAACTGCGTATTTCACAAGGGCTGTGTTAATCGGTGCTTCCCATCGCGGCTTAGGTTAGAATTCCAATGGATTTCCTGACATTTTCTCCATCTTCTTGTCAGTCTTTTCCATGCTATTTGTTCCACCCTGCTGGATTTATCCGATCTGGGATTAAATAGCTGGATTTAGGTGGTAAGGTGACAGGGATTCAAGAGTCTGTGCTTTTTTCATATGCGGATGGGTTCACAACCATCTGATAACCTTAAGGATTTCAATTTTTACATCCGTCAACCTTGGAATAATTCATGTCACTGCAGACGTTTAAAAGTCCTGTATTACGCAAAATTGACTCTTGTGAGCGTTAAGTCATGTTATAATGTTGTTATGTCGTCAAAAAACATACCTGGAGTGTGTCTTGTTTCATTCACACATGTTTGAGTAACCCTAAACAAGTGTGAATGAAACAAAACACAACTCCGGGGATGTTTGTGATAAGGAAATAACATTATAATATGATTTAGATTCGAAAATAGCATAATATGGACGCTTTATGGATTTCAATTTTTGTATACGTCAACCTTGGAGTTCTTCATGTCATTGCAGATGCTTCAGAGTGTGCATGTGCTGTATGGTCCCAGTTGAGTTGTATCTCAGAGTGTGCAGGGCCAACCCCCAAAGTGAAAGAGCCGGAGGAAGGTCTAATATGTGGAGTACCCAGGGAAATAAAGGTTTAATATTGGAGGTCAGCCTAATCGCCTCCAGCCAGCCTTCTCCTCTGCCATTTATATTCATTTAAGTCATTGAAGGCACAAACACAGACGTCCGTGTCCATGCAAACAACCGAGCAGCTTTTATGTTGTGTCTGCATACTTACCAAAACAAAGCTAGCACATATTAGCAACACTTATTTCCTGTTTATTGATGTTTGGCAGTCCTGTCTGAAAGACTGAAAATATTGTATTTTCCATGCATAATTCACCTAATATTAAATAAATCCAATGCATTGCACAAAGACATGTCAAAATGTCTCACAGTGCTACTTTATGGCCCATATTACTTTTCTCTGATATGTTGTTTCCTTATCGCAAACATATCTGAAGTTGTTTAGTTTCATTCATGTTTAATACACAAACTGTTTATTTACAGTTCTTAACTCAGAAAACACTCTGCTCCACCTTGTGATGTCATGTGTGTTACAACCCAGCTCTGCTAGGGGCAGGGGAAGCAACAAAAAAAAAAAAAAAAGGATTGTACAAGGTAAATTAAACAGAAAAGGGGATCTAACATATTTACAACAAATATTTACAAGGTTAAAACAAAAGTGTAACAAAGGCCCTAGAACTAAGAAAACTAAACATGCAACAAAAAACTAACCAAACAACCAACCAAACAAAGTCGGTACTGACAAAGAGTGTCTCATAAACCCCGACTCTCAATGTGACAGAAATGAGAGACACAAACTAAACACATTAAACAGAAACTAGTGCCTTTTTTCCGAGTCAAGTACAAACTTGATAACGACACAACCACATAATGTCAGACTGGCCACAAAGGCCCACAGCCCTGAACAGATGAAGCTGATTTCCTTAAACAGGGGGAGGGGCTGTGGTGAGGTGGGAGGGGCCGAGTGTTGAAGTTCCACCAATCAGGGACCAGGGCTCAAACAGCAGGAATCTATATGGCAAAAAAAGGAAATTAAAAACACACACAACACAAATCAAGGAACTGGAGGCCTGGGGCCTTAACAATGTGGTAATACAGGAAGGACTCCACTGTGTTCTTAAAGTCCATACACCTTCAGCAGAATCATTACCAGTCTCTATTGAAAGTAAATGGGAGCTGTTAACTTGAAAATTAGCACTATGTGACATCACAAAGTGGAACGGAGCAGTTTGAGCTTTGGAGATATAGACGGCGTAATAATTCAGAATTACTCTAATGAGGTAACAACATTCTAACATGGTGAAAAGCTCACAAGAGTCAGTTTTGTGTAATATAGGACCATAAATGAATTGTGAATTGCAAATTGATGTTTGAACCCTCCCTTGTGACACTATTGTTGTGTTGAATATTATGTGACTTTTGTTTTTATCATTAATCAAGCCTGTGGCCAAGATCTGCCTCCAGTGGGTCAGGGTACCAGAGCCAGTCGAAATGTGCTTCTGCCCCAAGTATCTGTGGTTAGACTCGGACAAGGACAAGACTTGAATGAATGAATAATGACTGCAGTGTAGCGCTGTGAGGCTTGTCAAGCTAGACCAGCGCAATACAAAGGTAAGTAATGTAATGGAGTTAGGCGTAAATTCAGCCTGGAAGATCTATCTGTGGCTCCCGCCTCCCCAGAGGTCATCTGCTCCTCAGCCTTCATCTCTGTATTCCAGTTACTCTACACCTCCTCTGCATCCAATCATCGTCCACCCACCTCCTCCCATCTCACCCTGAGCATCTCTTCCTCTCATCGCTCCCATTCTCCTCGGTCTTATCCTCCACCAGCACCACTGTCCAGGTCCATCATCTTCTCTTCTTGTCTTCTGGAGAAATATTTGTTCAATAAAAAAGCTCTTCTAATGTGTGTGTGTTTTTGTCTCCATATAATGTAAAGTAATGTAAGCAAATTTAAAGTAAATGATTATGTATTCCTTTTAAACATGCTTTTGGTCACCTCGGGATAAGTAACCTTGCAATTTTACATGTTCTCCCTACGTGTTAATTTGGAAAACACCTATTGTAAACTACACCTCCATTTCCAAGGCACTTAGTTGTTGGAGCTATTAGGATTGAACATTGGGAAAATAAACAAATGAAGCCATTATGCAGCCTGACTGCTGTGCTAATACAGCCATATGTTTGCTGTGATCACAATTTGACTCAAGGCAACAA
This sequence comes from Odontamblyopus lacepedii, assembly GCA_034769755.1. Classification (NCBI taxonomy): domain Eukaryota; kingdom Metazoa; phylum Chordata; class Actinopteri; order Gobiiformes; family Gobiidae; genus Odontamblyopus; species Odontamblyopus lacepedii. Next base: position 13,821,760 of record CM068357.1, read on the forward strand.
TTCAGGCAAAATGCAAACTGAGCATTTTGGAGTTCTCAGAGAAGACTTTGGATTAATAGATGAATGAACCAAACGTGAATGAAACAAAACTCCAGGAATGTTCTTGATAAGGAGACAGTGCAACATGGTCAAAAGTTCAAAAAGTCCATTTAAATTAAATGCCATAGTGCAAAATATTCCAGAAAAAAACAATAACATCAACATGGAGTCAAGCAACTGGTGGACCCTCTACCAGAAAAGTTACACAGTGTAACTTTAAATGTATCCTTCCTATATTTATCGATTACAAATTTGCCTTTAACTCGGCCTGGTGGCGTCTCGTGCTTGTCTCCATGAGATAAAGAAGTTCAATGCCACACAGTGTAACATTCACTAGAGTTTTTTTTTTTTTTTTTTTTGCGTCAATACATTGCAAATATGAACATAAAAGAACGTCACACTAGTTTAGTTCTACTACAATTCTTCCATTCAAGGCCAAGTAAGATATTGTAGATAATGATTGCCCATTGTCCATCCCAGAAGTTAGGAGATCTGAATGAAAAGAAGAAAAGAGTGATAAATGAAAAAAGTTGGCTATAATGGGACTTTTGCAGAACTTAAGTAGTTTTAACAGTCAGCCTATGGGAGTTCCACCAGAAGAAGCTTACACCACAAATAGCATCTATGTCGTTTAGTACTTAAGCCGCTTTTTAGACACTGTCCAAAGACGGGCGCACAATACATTCCAAAAATATTAGCAAAAACCAAAAAAATAAAAAATCTGTGGCCATCTGTTACCTCTGTTCTAAATATGATGTGACAGAAGCAGGGTCACTCACTTTCACAAGGCGAAAATTCATGCAGCGACTACTGTCACATCCTGGAAAGGCTAGAATCACGCTAACCCCAGGCCACAGTTGCCCCACACACAGGAAGGACTCAGTGACTTCAAAACTGTTTAAGGACAGTGCCTACATTAGTGTGAGTTGGTGACTTTTAGGAAATGGCACCTATAGAATGAGTGATAACATCTAAAGGATTTTTCAGTTTAACGATTTTTAAACGTGTGGCAAAATGCACACACCACAGACACGAGGAGAAACTTATGAGACTTAAAATCTCTGATCACAAAGACTGCAGTGGGATCTGTCTGCGGACCACAGGATATAAAGTTGTGAGCGCGATTGCGTCAGCTGTTTCCTGTCTACAGTAAAACCACTTGCTCTGAGACTCTTAAGTGTTCAAAGACCAGAGCTCTGAACTTCTAGTTTAGATACAAGTTAAAACTGTGTTATTATTTGTGAAATGTGGTGCAAAACTTCAGATACAGGATTTTTAAAGCATAAAAGAGGCGATAAAGTCAGGGGAATTAGAGTCTCAATCGCTAATCTGCAGCTTTACGCTCTGTGGGCGTAAACAAACACATGCGAGGAACATCTTTCGCCTTTTTACTTTCAAAGAATGCTTCAAAATTGATTAATGCAGTGCAGTTTTGTGGACTGGATGTCATTAGATCAGATGCTGCACTTTAAATTTACCACTTTATGGGAGGGGAGTAATAAAGTATGTATTTTTGCTATATCCCGAGTTTGTATGTTGCGTCTCTGTGTCCATCACTCCTCTGCCCCTGACGCTCTGTTTTATCGGTTGATACCATCGCGTTGTTGATGTTTGGTGGTTATGACACACATGAGGAGCAGCGGCTTCAAAACCGCACATGAAGACAAAAAATCGGGTCACGCCTCCCTGAACTCGGGAAGAAGTTGCAGCTAAAATCAGGCAAATTCTCCTGTAGTGTGTGGTCTTGATAGCAAAATTCCAACTGCAAATTTGATGCAAAATTCATTCTTATCTAGAAGCCATGATTTTATTTATTTATTTGTTTATTTTTATAGCCATCATATTTGTGCTAATCTATTAAAAGTCATATATTACACATAATTCTCTTGTGTAATAACTCTTGTGAGCTTTACGCCATGTTTAAACATCGTTACCTCATCGAAAACATACCTGGAGTTGTGTTATTTTCCACTCACACATGTTTGACTAATCCTGCATTATTAGACTGTCTACATCTACAAAGCTCAAAATGTTCTGTTCCAAATTACGATGTCATGGAGTTGTAGTTTTCAAGTTTTCAGCAGCTGCCTTTTATGTTTAGTTCAGCAGAGATTGGCTAAAATGATCCAAATGATTCTAGTGAAGGTGTATTAGGAAATAACATAATAACATACTGTAGATCAGAAAATAGCTCATTGGGCCCTTTAAACGAGTTGGTTTACAGGGACAGTGGCACACAGTGGACAGAGAGTGATCTATGAATGCAAGTGCTGGTGGAGCTCAGGGGGAGTGGCCTTGGTGAGGGGTTAAGTTTAAATTTGGGACCTGCTGGTTGGGGAGTTCACTGTGGGTGAGGGAGCACTTCCAAATGAGTGTCCTTCCCCAAACTGGATGCACAGGGTCAAACTATGGCCACGGGGTTTTAATGGGACCACTTACTGCACAGAAACGAGGATAAATCACTTTTTACATTTATGTTGTTGGAGAATTCAGTAGTGTAACTTATTTTTTCTGTCTGGACTAGCCATCACAGAGAAATAATACATTAAAAATCTCCATTAAAAGGTGCATTGTGCAACTTTTCCAGTGGAGTCCAGTTTATTGCTTTGTCTGGAATAAATGAATGAATGAAACAAATAAATGTAAGGTAGAGCTGTTAAATGTCATACTGTGGAACATTTCACACAGAGCCATTCCAGAAACAAGCAAGAGAACCTCCAACCAAAAAGTTACATAGTGCACCTTTAAAATGTGGTTTTATTTATTTATTTATTTTAATTGTGTAATTATCTCCATGACGACAAGCAGCCACATTACCAGGCCAACTTAAATACACTGCGATTTTTGGCCCTTTTTGAGATGATTTTTTCACTCGTGCGACTGTTTCGGCTTAATCGTGTGTCATGCTTCTTGTAGTAAACATGGGGTAACCGAAGAACCAATTAATACCTCACGACCAGCTCCAGATTGGCAATCGTAGGTCACAAGAATATCAAGCCGGTTTGAAATCCAATCGCCTCTTGTGAGGGTTTCACACTACTGAAGTAGCTCCACAGTATGACATTTAACAGCTCTACCTTACATTTATTTATTTATTCAATTACAGCTAGTTTTATAGTTCAAAAATACCTAGAAAAACAGGCATTCTGACTTGCCTCTTCACAGATCTGACCTGTAACTTGATCTGGTTTGGTCTCCATGATGGTGAAAGGTTTAAAACCATACAGTGAAACATTCCAGACAAAGCAATAACATTTCCACAGAAGATGAAAGCATGTGATGGACCCGCCACTGGAAAAGTTATACAATGCACCTTTTTATGTATTACTTCTGTATGATGGCTAGCCCAGACAGAAAAATAAGTTACACAATTGAATTCTCCAACAACAAAAATGTAAAAAGTGATTTATCCTTGTTTCTGTGTAGTAAGCAGCCCCAAGTTGAAGTAGTTCGTATAGTGTGAGAACATGAATCATGAGCTGTGAACTTTTAAACCCTGCAATTTGGTCGTACAGTTTGAGCTGGGGCTGAGTGACACGATCGAAAATATCACACAGTGCACGCCCGGCAAGTCAGATCTGTAGAAAAGTGGACCCCTCACAGTAATAATGCATGTTTTCTGTACTTTTGACAGATAAAAACTCCTATAAAACAGAACAGAAGTTACACAATGCATCTGTAAACATACTACATCAACTGGGGAGGGCACAATAATAAACAAATAATGCTAATTCCATAATCTATAATTAATTACCAACTAACTACGAACTTTTAATGCCACACTAAGGGACGAGCAATGGGAAAGGCAATAACAGACAGCAGATCCTACACTTGAAAAGTAACAAACATCACATAAACTCATCTTTCAGCTAATCTCGCATTGTTTTCTTCCCTAACCTGTCCATGTCCTTTACCTTTGAATGCCTTGCGAGGTAAAGAACCCCATTACCTTGCATGGACTTAGCTGGCGGTGCTAATGCTGTTTTGTACACGCACAATTGGAATCAAATACAGTCTGAGCATGAGCCCTTTGAAGTAGATAGATGTCCCCTACCAAGGCCACACTTGTTAGCTCGGCTCCCTCTGAAGTCGATCCATGTCCCATTTGGAAGTCGATGCCTGTTAAGGGATGGATGGTCAGCGGGTTTTAAATGCTACGTTGACTAATAGTTTTCGATGGTCGGTCTGTTGCCCTCCTAAATACCGGATACTGGTTCTTTTATCTCTTTAGCTCGGCGTTGTCGTTAGCATATCGAACTAGCATAGGCAGAATGAGGGAGCGAAGAATGTCAACGTCGTCAATAGTAAGGATCGGTTTGCAAACTAGCAATCATTATTAAAGAACTAATGGGTTAATCAAATAGATGCTACTTAGCCAGTCATTAGTGTAGTTTAGCCTATTGTAATATTGACTGAAAACAAGAATTTATGTTTCAAGACAAGATCAAGACCAAAACACTTTCAAGGCAACAACCAATGAATTGTGATGACTATTTTGACTTAAAGGTCTTATTTTATTAGTCTGCACATCTCAAATTCTCTGTCACAAAGCAGTAGTTTTCAAATTAACAACTACCTTTTTACATTTTGTTCAGTAGAGATTGGCACTTGAAATTATCCAAAAGATTCTAGTGAAGGTGTATGGAGGTTAAAAACAGTGGAGCACTTCCTGTGTTGCTGGGTTTCACTCACGTGACCCTGATGACATGCGAAATCCAGATGGGGGCAGGAAGTGTTTTGCGGCGCTTCAAAACACAGCACAATGGGTGACATCCATCCATCCATCCATCTTCTCCCGCTTAATCCGGCTGGGTCGCGGGGGCAGCGTGCTGCCCAATACTCATAGCACCTGACCCCCCCTATGAACCCCTCTGCAGGTGGTGAGCCCACAGGAGGGTGAACAACATGGTCCTTGATGTTAGTTCATAGGGGTGCGGGCATGTTTTAGGTTGATGGGGGAAACCGGAGTACCCGGAGGAAACCCATCCAGACACGGGGAGGAACATGCAAACTCCACACAGAAAGGCCCGGGTGACCCGGGGATCGAACCCGCAACCTTCTTGCTGTGAGGCCTGAGTGTTGCCACTCAGCCACCGTGCCGCCACAATGGGTGACAGCGAGTTATTATTTAGCTCAATTGTGTGTGCAATACTCTAATACTAACACTATTGTTACCCCAGGTTAACAGTTGGGGCCCGGTCTTCAGAATCAAAATCAGCTGCTGCAGTAGGATAATCTAAAATAATGACTGAAAAAGGTATAAAGCGCCAAATAACAGCAGTAAGTTGCGAACTCGAGCATTGTTTGTTTCCGTGCCTCCTGTTTTTAGCTGGAGATTGTCGATCCACTTTTGTCGTCTTTTCTCTGTAAGTTTTTTAAACCAACTCCTTTATGAGACACCGCATTCAGTACACAAAAAAAAAAAAAAAATTATCTTCTCCCGATTGGAGCAGTTGCAGCAACCATAAAGTGCACAGAATTTAGGCATTTTGGCGGAGAGTCAGTGTAGGTAAACAGGGTTCTGTGTGTCTGTCTTTACTTCCTGACCCCCATCTGCTTTTGGTGATGTCAACGTGACATCATCTGAAACCAGCAATGACTACATGACATCACAAGGTGGAACAGGTGAGCGCATCCCAAATATGCAGGATTTGTGTGTTAAACAATGGGCACTTTAAAGTGATGAATGTAACTTTCTGGTGGTAGAAAGTGAACTGCATGATTCCATGGAAAAAGAAATATACTATACTATATATAATGTTTTATGTTATGCTATGGAATATTATAGGCAAAGGATCATTTCCATGGAAACAAGTAAGAGGAGGCCTTCCTTTGGGCCAAATAAGAGCCCTCCTTCGGGCCAAATAAGAGTCTGTTTTGTGGCGATGTAAGCTCGCTCACAGTAAGGACACTTTTTTTTTTTTTGGTTTACAGTGAAATAAAAATAACTAAAATGGAAAAAAGTGACATACTATGGTTTTAAAGCTGGTGTAACTGATTTTTAAACCATAAAGGGATGAAATAGCTATTTAAATCTATCTAACTTGTCCCTAGCTGTCACATTGGACACATAACTTGGAGAATAAAAACTGTTATATGACCTTTCAGATGAAGAAAGAAAATAAAAAGAGAATCCAGCAGTTTTAAATAGTATCTATCCTCCATTCACACTGATAGATCTGTACAACGGAAAGTATATGGACATAAGCCATAGCCACAGAAATGTTTTGTTGCTGTGAATGGTGCCAGTGCTCGCCTTAGGGATACATTTCTCCTGTTCTAGTCCAAAATGTGCTCAAATCTCCCTCCTATTCAAGGTAATCTCCACAATAGTTCTGTTACAAAGTGGTGCGGCGGTAGTATAGCAGGGATATTTGCACCTGAAAGTGCCGTTTTAGTAAGTACCGGGCTAGTGAACATAGCTCCACACACCGCCATCATCTCCATCAAGCCTGAATTACGCTCATTTGGAGAGGGAAGGTAAAATATGTTTTCTTTGGTTCCCACTATCTCCCTTCCAGACAGGTGCTCTCTGGCCTGTGAGTGCTGCATGAATTATAGACATCCACGCAGACATCCACACCAACACCGCCCATCGCCGCAGGAGACGAGAGCCTGCTCAGATCTGTGAAGTGAAGTGTCGGTGACTTATCGAAAGAAGAAGGAGCTTGGCTAATTGCGGATTTCTTAATGAAAAGTATTACACACACAGCTGTACTGGAGATAGAGGAGGGAAGTGGTGTAGACACTCGTAGGTAAAAATAGACGACGTAAAATAGATGCATGGTTGAAATGAGAAGAGGAGAAGAGTAGTGGCTTACTTTAAAACCTGCAAATACTAAAGTGGTTTTGGTGCATGATTAAGGTTGATTGATTGATTGATTTCGATCAAGTGAAATCAAAACATCAAAAACAATTTGTACATTAATATATACATATGCAGACACACACACATTTATATATACAAATATACCGTACATACATACACACATATATATAATTACATATAATATACATATGTAGTATATGCTCAAAAGGGAGTGGGAAGAAGAAAAACCTATTGACTCCCACCCCTAATTTATTTCTTTATATTAAACCATATGGTTGCCATCATTAATTCAATCTTTATAGAGGTATAAATTAATATTATTTATAATTGCTTTGTATACTATAGATTAATATTATCAATAACATTAAAGAATATTCCAATGTCATTACTAAAAAACATCATAGATAATAATACCACATTATCTTCATCGTCATTACCATTAATAATACTGATAATAATAACAACACTATATAATGACAACAACAATAATATATGGCAAAATGGTTTCATTAAGTTCTATAGTTATATTTCTGTTTACTTAGCGCCCTTCCTCAGCCCTATATTGCGACAGTACCTTTACTTTATATTTGGCTTTAAACTGGTGGATATTTGAGCATTGCTTGAGCTGGGCCCCCAAACCAGTCCAGAGTCTGACCCCACACACAGATACACACAGACTTTTCCTGGTAGTTCCCACCGCTTGTACTTTAAAGTTATTACATCCTCTGACATTATAACCCCCCTCTTTTTCTGTGAAGAGCTTTTGAATATTACCTGGTAGTGTATTTTTACTGGCTTTATACAAGAGTTGTGCAGTATAAAAATCAACCAAGTCAAAGAATTTCAATAGTTTAGACTTCAGAAATAATCCATTTGAGTGATAACAATATCCAACGTTATGCATGTTTCTAATTGCATGTTTTTGGAGTGTAAAGAGGGGATGTAGTGACGTTTTACAGTTATTCTCCCACACTTCTATACAATAAGTTAGATATGGCATAACTAATGAACAATACAATATATACAGAGATTTATATCCCAGAACATATTTAGCTTTATTAATTATTGAGATGCTTTTGGATACTTTATTTTGAATGTATCTGATATGTGGTCTCCTTAACTTAATTTTTTACTGTAATACCATTTATATTTATGAATAATTCTGGATTTTCTTTATAATTACCAAACATAATTACCTTTGTTTTATTTAAGTTAATATACAATTTGTTCATATCCATCCATGCTTTTAATGTAATTAATTCACAATTTACTGTATTTATAAGATTATTATAATTGTCACTAGAATAGAATATATTTGTATCATCAGGAAATAATATCAATTTCAATAACTTAGACACATTGAATATATTTATATAATTTATATAATTGATATAAAGTTTGAATAACTTGGGACCCAATACCGATCCTTGAGGAACCCCACAAACAATGCCCAAACATCTTGATTTACATTCACCCATCATAACAAACTGCTGTCTCTCTGTTAAATAGCTTTTGATCCACACCCCTAATACCATCCCTTTCCAATTTAGTGAGTAATATTTAATGATTACGTATATCAAAAGGTTTTTTTTAAATCAATAAATATTCCAATTGCATATTTCTTTTTATCTATAGTGTTCATAATTTCTTGCACTGCCTCTATTATGACCATTGTTGATGACATTTTTGATCTAAAACCAAACTGACTTCCATTTATTATGTTACATTTCTCTATACATTTTTCTAATCTTTCATCAAAAAGTTTTTCTAGAATTTTAGAAAATTGGGGCAGCAGAGAGACAGACCTGTAGTTGGTGAAGATGTGCTCGTCTCCGTTTTTGTACAGCGGTATTACTTTGGCAGTTTTCATTTTGTTTGGAAATGTTTGAAATGAAAGGTTACATATATAAGTGAAGGGTTTTAAAATACTGTCTATTACTCTTTTTTTATTAATATCATATTTACGTCATTACAATCTGTAGATGTTTTGTTTTTTAATTTATTAACAATTGTTTTAATCTCAGCTTCACTTACATCAGAGAGAAAGATGGTTTTTGGATTACTTTCTATTAGTGAATCATTCAATAAATTATTTCCAAATTTGGGATTTTTTACTGCTAGGTCAGGTCCAACATTAACAAAAAGATTATTAAAACTATTTACTGTATTATGCATATTATAATTTTCACCACTGTTATCAATAAAATAGTCTGGATATGAATTATTTTTTGTACTATATTTAATTATTCTATTTAATATACCCCCGACCCCTTTGATATTATTTTTTATTATTTTTCAAAGTATGATTTGAGGTTGATGGAGGATACTGTTTGAGAGGCATAAAAGTTTTCAGTACTGGTATCAGATATCGGTGTTGCTTTCAAACATTGGTTCAATCAATATCCTGGTTGGACATGTAAATTGATGAATTAACCCTTTAAATGCAGGGTGCAGGTGTATATTTGATAAATAACTGCTGGTTCCAAATAAACCTTGAGTCTAAAACAAATCAAGGAAGAAGATATGACCGCTGACACTGCACGTTTTTTTTTCTTTATCTCTTTTGTTTTGCTTTGTTTTTACGTATCATGCTTTCTTTCAATCTTTGACCACATTGTTGATCGCCATGGCTCCGGTGCAGGAAAAAAAAATCAACAATACAACTTAAAATTTAAACTTTACGTGGTAAAATAGCACAGGAAAACTGGGGAGAATATTACTTCAGTTTGGCAATTCGGAGGAAACCAGCAATGTCATCGTAGCTGCTGCGGCGTAAGAGGAAAGCTGTGGAAAAGGGGTGAGAAAAGGCGAAAAGGCGGGGGGATGAGGCGGCAGGAATCGTGCCATCGTATAACGGCAACGTCTCCTCCGAGGTGTGTCGTAAAAACTGTAAATTATAGTCATATGCCGCGGTGTCACCGGTGATCCCCGTGGTTTTAAAAAGGTCTTGTAAAATGTCTTGTAATGTTTGAACTTTCATTTATATAAAGTTGTTGTGTAGTTATTTGAGGGATATGTAACAGCTACAGAACACGTTTGGACACCTTCTGTCTTATTCTTATTTATGTTTCAACAAAATAAATGTTTTCAGCCTCTGCATTGGTATCGGTTATTACATACTTGTGGCCATACCGGTTTGTCAAAGCCTGAAGCTAAGCAGGGCCGGGCCTGGTTAGTACTTGGATGGGAGACCACTGGGAATTCCAGGTGCCACAGTGGGGCGCCAGTGACAAAAAACTGTCGTAGTGTCCTTAAGCAAGACACTTCACCCACATTGCCTGGTATGAAAGTGATGTGTGCATGGCAGGACTCCCTTGAAAAAGAGATTAGTAATCTCAATGGGACTTTCCTGGGTAAATAAAGGTTAAATAAAAAAACAAAAAACAAAACTTAAACTTTAGTATCGGTATCAGAACACTAGAAGCTGGTGCATCCTTACTGTGTCATACAAAGTAACATCTCGTGATATTTTTGAGTTCACACACTCGAGAGAATCCATCGAGCCCGACTCCCGCTGGTGCGAAGAGTTTGATTTCTCTGTCTGTGCTGGTGTTGTGACGCTTCGACCAATCAGCCTCAAATATTTGTCGATTTCAGTGAGAGCTGTTCCACATTGACAAATGTGTAGAACTCAATTCAGAGTTATAAACATTCCAGACAAAAGCAATAACATCCGTAGAGATCCTTACACCTTAAAGGCACAAAGCTCAAAATGCTATATTAAATGGATGCTTGTGAGATATGTAATGTTGAGTTATAATGTTATTACCATATTTTTCGGAAGTCGCACCAGCAAAACATGCATATGAAGAGGAAAAAAACATGTATAAGTCGCATTGGACTTTTTTGGGGAAATTTATTTTATAAAAATCAGAGACCAAGAACCAATAATTCATCTTGAAAGGCAAGTTATAGAAGTTACAGTAATAAAAACAACAGAACAGACAACCATCCATGGATCATTTGTTTGTTTGTTTTTCAATATAGAACCAAAAATAAGAAAACGTTTCCTCCGAGTGCTCCGGTTTCCCCCATCAACTCAAAACATGCCAGCACCCCTATGAACTAACATCAAGGACCATGTTGTCCACCTTCCTGTGGGTTCACCACCTGCAGAGGGGTTCATAGGGGGGGTCAGGTGCTATGAGTATTGGGCAGCAAACTGCCCCCGCGACCCAGCTGGATTAAGCGGGAGAAGATGGATGGATAGATGGAATAAGAAAACGAACGTCAGTGTGAAAAATTTAATATAAAAGCAGGACCAGCCAAACCTTGAAAAAAAGCGCAATCTATAGTCTGAAAAATACAGTACCTCATCAATAACATACACGGAGTTCACGCATATTTGAGAAGTCTTGGTTTATCAGTCTGTCTACATCTCCAAAGCTCAAGATGCTTTGTTCTACCTTGTGATGTCATGTAATGGTAGTTTTCAAGTTAACAGCTACTTTTTACCTTCAGTTCAGTAGAGATTATCAATTACAGGGCCGACATCATACAAATAATACTGGCGAAAGTGAGTGAAGTTTAAAAACACTTGGGAGCACTTCCTTTATTATCACATAACATCACAAGGCGCAACAGTGTTTTCTGTTTGAGAGAAGAGTTCAGTTAAATATGCAGGGTTTGACTGCAAAATGTGTGAACCAAACAGCACAACTTCAGGTTTATTTTTGGAGGAAACAACATTATAACATAGATTAGAAAACAGAGTAATATGGGCCCTTTAAGAATGTTTATCTTAATTAAACATATGGAAGTTTTCACATTACACGCACACAAAAGATGAATGAAGCCTTTTCGGGGACAATTCTGACAAAAGTGAATTCATAAAAGAACGGCAAAAGAAACATCCTGGCTCTACACAATCATTGGCTGGGGGGTCCCTGTAGAGCTCTGACTGCTCTCTCTCCTGAGTGTGTTTTGACGGTGGCCATTTGCAAACAAACAAATCTATTTTGTGTTTTGTTCGATGTCCTGGTCCTCAGAGATGCAGCCGAATCCTATACGTTTGCTTCAATTTGTTCTTCTGTCCACAAACACTCTCCTGATTCTGTAGCTCACTTGTAAACATCTGAGTTATTTCACTTAAAGGTGCATTTTGTAATGTTTTGTTTGGGGCTCCGTCACCTGATTGTTTCTATGGATATGTCACTGCTCCACCGGGAATGTCCCATAGTGTGACATTTAACAGCTCTACCTTACATTTATTCAATTACAAGTTGTTTTGCAGCTCAAAAATACCTAAAAAAACAGGCATTATGACTGAGCGGGGTTGCCTCTCCACAGATCTGACTTGTAGCTTGGTCTGGTTTCGTCTCCATGAGTTTAGATGTGAAAATGTTTACACAAGTCATACCATTGTTCCATACAATGCTCAGTCTCCATACAGGATTTGGATGAGTAATTACCATGAATTCAAGCTTTAGTTTTAGTGCTACTTTCATCTTGTTGTGATGCATTAGGCTACCAAGTTTTCCATTAAAAAAATCATATAATTTCATTTTATTTTTTACTTCTACACATACAAATGAATTTTTGCCTTATTCGACACAAATCGTGCTATTTCTGCTAGTTGAATAATTGTGTAATTTGAATTTTCATTACCATCTATTGTTTGCTCTTTGTTATTATACTGTGATGTGTGAGCTATTGTGTCCAAGTAATTTCCCCTGTGAATCAATAATGTTTGTCTAAGTCTGAGTAAATCAAGCGCAACATAATTAAAAAGGTATTTAATTCAAGGAAACTTTTTTTTAAAAATCAAAACACATGAAAAAATAAAAGAAAAAGTAAAAAAAAAAAAAAACTTTCTACCAAGTCCTAAATCTGGATTTATATTTTAAAGCTGCCTCTGCACCTGTCTCTTCTCTACACCATTCTGGGCCCATTAGGGTGACTCTCGGAGCGGGTGGGCGAGGAAAACTGTCCTTGGAGACTTGACGCTAACACAAATCAGCCCCGTGTGCTTCCGTCTTTGGGTGGTGCTTGACTCCTGCAAACACACGGGAACCCTTTTCTACGTGTCATATTTAGATCGAACACATCTTCCCGAGTCTTCCACGCAACGGCCGCAATGCATCGTGGGATCTGTGCGCGCTGTCAGCTTGTCACTGCTCTTATACCCACAGGGATCGGGGAGAGCACTTCCCAGAGAGTCGCCTCCGTACATCCCCCCAGCGCCCAGTCACCCAGCTGTGACCTGTCTCCGGCTACGATTTAGCTCCGTGTTGTCATCCGCAACTGTGGGAGCTAAAACAGGGCTTAAAATGGAACGCCTTAGCCCCCTCCAGTGTCGGGCACGTCTATCTCGTAGTCTCTCCATCACCGGTGAAGGGAGGAAGAGTGGCTCCCCTGACGATTTCCATTTCTGACTCCCTGACCTACTTCTGTCTCTGCCGGGAGTTTGATATGTGTTACAAAATATCTGTTACAGTTTATCCCAAGAGGAAGCAGACAGTGCTATTATACTGGAGACGGGACTGTGGACAAATCCCGGCGCTAACCTTGAAATTTTTCTTTTCCTTGAGGGTGTTTTCTTTTACGCAGGTGTCAGAGCCAATCACATGACTGGATATTCACATATACACTGTCTTCTATAACCTCACAGTGGCTCCTCCTTCTCCTTAAAGGTGCACTATGGAACTTTTCTAGTGGCATGAAACTGATTTCTCCAACACCGATACCTTTGTTAGCCCAGGTCACAATTCAGTGATTTGGCTTTTCATCAGAAGATCTTCCTGACAGTGTTCTGCGTTTATTCACTCGGGAGACTGAGGGGTACTGATATTAAGGGATTTTGGGGTACTGAAGAACATTTTTATAATGTATTATTTGTGCATTAACTGAAAGTTGAAAGTAAACTTTCTCTTAATTACATCATTTGTGAAGTACCACAAGGACTCTTATTAGGACGTTTTTTTTTTTGCATCATTTACATCCTCTGAAATTGTTTGATGCAGTAGCAGTGGTGAAAAGGGATAAGATAAACAAACTGCTAATAATACATTTTATTTATTAGGCGCGTTTCTGGACACCCAAGGTCGCCTTACAACAAATAAACAAGTTAAGTGCAATTTAAAACATATAATTAAAACCCTACAGGTAAAGTGGGACAGTATTTAATTAATTGATTGTATTTAGCATTCTATTTAGTGAGTATTTTATTAATATTTAGTATTTAATAGTGTATTGGACAGTACTTGAATTAATTGACTTACAATTAGTTCAGCTTTTCTCCCTGGAGACCTATGTCTGCTGTGTAATTTGTTGAAATTCTGCATCCTTTTTGTTATGGTACATTTTAATTTTCCCCATGGGGAAATTTGTCCACTGCATTTGACTCATTCTTCAAAGTCATTGGGGAAACCTGTCAGGAACACTGGGTGCCTCAGAGCAGCGCTTGGGGACCCATCTCCAGATCTTGAGCCAGGACCACCTTCTCTAGAGAAATATGTCTATTGTACATGTGTTGGGTTGATAATGTCTTCCACTATAATTGGAAAATTTAAATGGAAAACCCAAGAAAACAGCAACATTTTTACCGGTGGGATTTCATACTTGGCTGGACAGAGAAGCTCATGTCTTGTCCATAAACTGAGGGATTCCAGTCCAGACTCTGGTCCCGTTGTAAATCCTGCAGCATGAGCCTGGCTGTAGCCACTCACTCCACATCAAGGGCACTTTCTCTTTCACTGAGATTTTGCTTTTGGCCCTGGAGGAGCGTCTCATCTCTAATATTAGCTTTGATTTGACAGTGAGTTCAAAAGTCCACGTCACATAGTGGCTACTTGATATGAAATCATTAATGCGCAATATTTAGCACAAACTCTTGACTTTTTAAAAACTCTTTTCAGATGTTTGAAATATTTTGTTTTGCCTGAACGTGCTGGTAATAGAGCAACAGCTGTCACATAAAAGAAGCCATTCATTATGTGTTCTTGCTTCTTTTATCACTGGCTGTAATTATATGGTGCTTTTGTGCAAGTGGCCCTATTCTCTGTTGTCTGAGGGAGCTTCAAACTAATAATTAGTGTATTGTTAATTTATTGTTACCTATTCAAAATCATGTTTTCATTTTCTGTCTGAGTACATGTTCTTCTTGTGTTATCGTGGGTTCTGCCTGGCTACTCAGACCCTCTCCACCACTATTGTTTGAACCTTCAAAATGGTCGAAACAACTATGAGTCTGATCCATAACATTTCAAGAGTTAAGGATTTGGAGAACATAGGATTTTAATGATATGTAATAGGAATGTTTCGGCAACTATTTTACTGCATTAATGTTCAAATGTATTCAGTGTTTCTTCTAATAGGGCGACAGTTGTGCATTTGGAGTGTTTGTCCACTGATCTCAAGGTTGGAGGTTCGACTCCTGCTCTCGACATAATAAAAAAACAAAAGAAAACAAAACTCATTGGTCACATCCATTTAAACCATTTAAACATAGGCTGACATTGCGATTCCAGCTCCCACAGATGAATGCTGTTGTTGTCTCGTTGGGCAGGACTCTGGTGTGTGAATGGGTGAGTGGTTCCTTAATGTAAAGTGCTTTAAGTGCCTGGAAGGTGGAAAAGCACGCCATAAAAATTTAACCCTTTACCACATATGCAATGAGCTCTATTTTTAACTAAAGATCCAAATTATTTAAAATAAGTGTAGGATGGATTCTTCGGCCTTGTTCCTCTGTTTGCATGTTTTCCCTGTCGTACAATGAGGTTCATTCGGCCTAATGATCATTTATTGTAACAGATTCTTGGTTCAAATCGGGACAAGGGGAGGCCCCCGTTCTCACACACCAGTGTAACCGTCCTGAAGAAGCCGGACTGCAGATGGTCAGCTGATTTAGAAAAGTTTTGGCACTGTCTTCCCATTGGTAGAGGCAAGACAACAGCACCAAAACTTTTGGAAATCAGCTGACCAGACACATTACAGCAACATCACGTGAGCACCCTGAGGAATCCTGAATGTTCTCCTTGTGCTCCTGGTGGACCTTATAATAAAACATACATAATGTCAATAGAATAAGCTGGAGTCGGTTATTAAGTTTTATAATCAGGATCTCAAGCGAAGCGAAGTGTGGCGAACCATGGCTAAGTTAAATGCTTTTACTGCGGTTTTGTGTCTTCACATTTTATATTCTCTGTTTTTGACTCTTTCTACTTATTGGTCTGAATCTGTTTGCTGTGTTGCTGTCATCAAATCAAAACACTGGTATTGATGAAAATACTGTATGTCTTTTTTTTTTTTTTACATATTGGTTTTATTCTTTTGACAGTTAAATAAGATGTGGAAATCATTGCGAGCCAGTGTTGTAGTCCTGACTGACAGCTGCAGCATAATGAAGCAGACCTGTCCATGTAGCTGTGACTCATTCATGCATGAGCACCCTCGAGCTCATAATCTTTTCCCAAAATATCATTAAATATTTCCACGCTTTGCTCATGGCTTATTGGCACACTTTTATTTGACCTTTAGAGACGACTATTATTGCCTTTACTTCTTCAGCAAAATAAAACACTATAATTTCCTACTCCATTTGCTAAAGATCATGATTTGTAGAAACAGAATTTTAAGAACAGCCAGTGAAAATAAAACAAAAAATGTTTCTAAATCTGGAAATGTCATGCAAAATAGTGAATTCAGCGCACGTAAATAAGATGAATTTACTCCATTAGACTACATTAGACTCTATCTTGTGTTACCTGGATAGTTCATGCAAGGACTTGGGTCTGTCCCATAGATCAGAACTGATTCTCAAACAAACCTGGAGAAATAAAGGCTAAATGAACTGTGTAAAGAAGTGGATCAAGGGAGTGTATCATCACATATAGCGTGCGGTTCCAGCCAAATGAAGCCGATCAAGACTCGCACTTATTGATACTTTGCAGCTCATGACATCAACTTTCCCTGGGGATGTGAAGCTAATGCAGGCTCTGCTCTGTCTGAAGCTCTGTTACTGTTACTTACTGTTTTGTTTAACAAGTCCATCTCAAATATCATTACAATCACATGTTAGTTAACAGTAGCCGACAGTTTTTAAGTTGGCAACTTTCACCTTTTTGTTCTAAATTGAACTTCTAAATCAGGGGTGTCCAAACTTTTTTCATCAAGGGCCACGTATTAAAACACAGACCAGCGTGAGGGCCGAACGAGGGTCACAGACTGGTGGTCAAAATAGTGGTTAATTCAAACATGTGCATTTTTAACAGGTTTAAATGACCCTCCAGACCTTTGTTCATGCTTAGACCCTCAAAAGGACAGACTGCAATTGCTTGATCACGGTAGATTTCTAAAACATGCAATAAAAAGTTCTACTTGCTGTAATATGGGCCAATTCACCTGGAAGCCTGAGGGCCAAAACAGTTTGTCTGAGGGTCACATTTGGCCCCCAGGCCATACTTTGGACATGCCTGATCTAAATGTCGTGTAAAAAGTGTCAAATTTGGAGCAGAGTACCATATTTGAGAATCCAAGCGTCTGTATCATAGTAACCAAAGAGCCAATCAGGAGAAAGGCTGTTGAAGGCACTCGGCCCTTACCGTCGGCATCGCTGATTTGGCAGGAGCTTAGCAAAGCTGTTAATAAAACCTGTTAGCTAGCGGGGAAAGAAGGGACTGAATGGTCTGTTATTGATGTTCATATCTTGATTAGAGATAAAACTGTGGCATAAACACCATGTAGAGCGGGTTAAAAGTAACATTTTAAGACAAAATGGTGAGTCTGACAGCAGTAGTTACAGAGAAAGGGATTCCCATTTTTCAGTAGAAAGTGAATTGGAGCTAAAGTTGATGGAACCAAATTGTAGCTGTGCGTGGTGCTAGCGGGCTGGTTATGTCCATCTATAGTTACAGTCTATGGTGTGTCCACAGCCCAGTGTGAGTCTGTGTGCTCACAGGCAGTGTACTCTGGAGCTGCATGTCAGAGTTATTATAATAACACATCTAGAGTAGACAGAGTAGTAAATTCTGTTTTGAGCAAAATTTCTTGGAGGAGTAAAAATTAAATTGCCTTTGCCGCAAATACCGCCATGCATTCCTTTGATTTCATAAAAGTAATTGTATTCTGAATATGTCAAATGAAAGAGTAACTGTACTGGAATACACTCCGTATTCAGAGTACATATTCTCAGTACATGTATTCACTTATTTCCCAACACTGCCTCTTTCCACTAAACAGAATTGATTTGGACCAGAAATACTCAGCGCTCACAAACTTTCTCTTCTCTCTCCATATTTCTCTCTGAAAACTTGTGGAACTTGTGGACATATGGTGTAAATTGGAGTGCGTATATGTGGGGTGCAAATGTGTGCGTGCTGGTGCTGGTGCTGGCTGGGAGACGCTTGGACAGAGGTTGTGTGTAATCCCCATTGTTGCTGAAATGCCACCGCTGTTATTAGGGAAGATTTATGTGCTGTGCCCAGGGATGGAGTCAGAATGCCAGCTTGTGTTTGTGTGTGCGCGCCTCTTATTAATACATTGCACTTGGGGATAGAGTGGCCATGCCAAAATGCATCCATGTCAGAAGGAGCCAAGGTTTTTATAGAAATTATTGATACATATATATAGGTGAAGGCTTTACGAAGACAAATTCATAGGATTAAAAAGTATAAATGGTCTATTTCCATCGGGCTTTATGGTAGACTGTTTTATTTTATTAGCACTTACTTGATAATATCACTTCGTCTCTCATAGAAACCAAAATTGTTTGCCAAGAAGTGAATGCAATCATGAGGCTTATATATATTTAATACACGCATTTGTTCGGGATGTGGTGCAGCTGGATGTTTGTCTGTTTATAAATACTGCGGCAAAATCAGCTGCATTGATAAAAATAGAACTCATTTTTGGTTTCCTCATTGTGGTGTGTGTATATATACAGTATATGTATAGACTTTTGACACTGTGAGGACAGAAGTTTTTATAATGGGGTTTGAGGTGCATTATGTAGTTTCTATGGTGGCGGTGGGGGTCTGCTACTTGCTTGTCTCCATGGAGATGTTGTTTCTGTGCCTGGAATGTTCCACAGTGGGGCATTAAACATATCTCCTTTGCATTTGTTCAATTACAGGTGTTTTATAGCTGAAAAATAACATTAACTCTGACCACGTGCAGGTTTGCTGCTCCATAGATCTGAACATTAACCCGTCTCCAAGCAGGTGGTAGACCCTCCACAAGAAAAGTTACACAGTACACCTTTAAATTAATTCTCCAGCTAAATGACCTTGAATTCAGCCTACTGGTCGATTGCAGCGTACTCCATTGCAAATCGTATTCATTCACTCTTGAAATAGACTGCGTTGGTGCCGTGGTCAGATACACTTACCCAGAGGTTGGTGGTGTGATTCCAGCTCCCATAATACTGAATACTGGTGTTGTGTCCTTGGGTTTGCAACTTAATCCGCCTCGCTCACCGATCTGTGTGTATGAACTGGTGTGTGAACATGTGAGGTTCCTCCATGCAAAGGGCTTTGAGTTCCTTGAAGGTGGAAAAGCACAATAGAAATGTGAATTTAACATGTAATACTTTTGTTTACAGTGATGTTAATGTTTCATATCGGACTCTATATTGTATGGGTAACTTCGTAAAGCTTTCTCCCTCGTTTGACATTCACTAGCTCTGAGTAGAGTCACTGCTCCAGCACATGTATGACCCAACTACTCCCTACGAATGTGCTCATAATACACCACTATCCTTCAATCTTATTGTTTTACTGAACTACATTTTCTCTGTTGTTTAGTTTGATAAAGTTTATGTATTGTGGTGATGAATGGCAGATTTACTAAACATGTCAGAGAAAAATAGTCCAACAAACAACATAAGTGAACAGCTACAACTGCTTGTCTCCATGTAGATGTTACTGAAGGTTTATGGCATCAAATGTATTATTATTGTAAATAACAGTATCATTTTCCTTTGTTAAAACCTTTTTTTATTTTTTTTTATTGCACTCTACTATTATCTGTCGTTGACCATTAACTTCTGCTTTTACGTGTAGCACTTTTATTTTGAAGGGTCTACTTCCGGTTAGTGTAAGACAGTTAATTAGCTTAACATACAGAACAGCAAAAGACGTTATATGCAGATATTTTTCTTTTATTTTTATGCCTTTGTTCAGCTACCCCTCTGAAGAGGCCTAAGTTATGTTGATGATTTAAAATATGTGTTTTAGATAACTTTGTGTCTTAAGGTATTATCTTGGTTGTGTTATTTGTATTTACACACTGTATTTTGTATTCCTTTTAGCTCGTATGGCAGATTGGAGGATTTATTGCCATTAAATCTAAAAATCGCCAGTGTCAGTGTCAGTCTTCAATGAGAGGGATATACTACAATTATTATTATCTCCATGGAAACAAGCAGGTGACAGGTCAGATCCATTGGAGAGGCGAGCCCGGTATGGATGCATGTTTTTCAAAGCTTATATGATAAAAGCAACGGTAATTTTCTCAAACAGAAAACACTCAGTTCCACTTTATGATGTCATGTGGCAACACAGGAACTGCTCCACTGCAGTTTTAAACTCTGTACACCTTCATTAGAATAATTTGGGTAATTTGGAATTGCCCATCTGCACTAAACTAAAGATAAAAGGCAGGCCCGGCCCTAACCATTTTGACACCCTAGGCAAGATTTCAGGTGGCGCCCCTTGGATTGCAAAAAAAAAAATACTGCCAGAGTACAGATACTCACAAGAAATCAAACAGCTTTGTTTTGCTCAAGTCATTGCTTTATTGAACACAAATTGTGTGTGCACAAAACTTGAAAAAAAGGTGAAACTTCAAAAAAAGGTGATTTTTACCAGGATCCCTGGTGGTGGTGACTACTGAACAGCTGCGCCACCACATCCATAGTCTCACATCACATCCTACAGCCTTACTCTTCGGGCCTTTTTGGCAGCAAAGTCGTCAATAATGGCATCATATGACAGCTGATTTGAGAGCACATGGTTGATACTGATAATGGCGAGCCCACTTAGACGTTCCTGCTGCATCGTTGATCTCAAGTATGTTTTTATTAATTTGAGCTTTGAGAAGCTTCTCTCAGCAGCAGCCACTGTGACAAGGAGAGTGGCTAAGATTCGCAAAGCAATCCACATGTTTGGGTAAATTTCTGTGAGCTTGTTTGCATGCATAAAGGCCAAGATTTCCATGCTCGTCATGTTGTTTGATGGCAATGGTGGGAAATTTTCCATTTCCTTGGCAAGTGCAGTGCCATCAATGTCTGGTTGACTGTCATGGGTGAGAGCAGCACTTAGAGTTTGGCACTTCTCTAGCAGGTCCTCTGCTCCTAAGTTGGGGAATTCAAGGAGCACATCAAATGTGTTATTCACATCTGCAAGGCTCTGAAATCTCTCATCTAGTGAAGAGATTGCAGTATCCACAACCACATTAAAAATGTGGTTTCCATTTTACGCAGTGCATCTTGTATAGGCTCATCCAGAGACTCATAGCCAAACTGTCATTTGGTGGTTCTCAAACGCTTCTGCTTCAGTTCAGCCTCCACATTCATCTCCTCACACATTTGCCTTGCAGTTACCTGTGCAGCAGCAAACCCAGTGCTTCTGTAACTAGTGAGGGAATCTCTGGTTTTCATCAGCAAGTCAACAGCCACACCAAGCTGCATGGAGGGTGACTGCATCAGTTTACTGAGATAGTGGATCTTGCTGAGAACATCATGCCATACAGCTGTACAAATGCAAAAACGATAGGATCCAATCTCCTCAGCCAAAGTCTGGGCTTCAACTCTAACCACAGGATCTGCAGCTGTTTCCCTCACCTCCAGAAAAGCCTCCCTGACCTGCCCAGCCTGATACCTTACTGCCTCAATGCTTTTTATCCCGCTTTCCCATCTGGTCTCTGCCCATGATTTCAGAGTGATTCTCACATGTTTCAGGAGGACGTCCCACCTTTGGGTAGAAGCTGAGAAGAGCTTGAATAACTTTGTCAAATGCCCAAAGTAGTTAAGGGCATCTGCTGAGCTTTTTGCGCCATCAGCTACTACCAGATTTAAAGTGTGGGACCCACATGGCACGAAAAAAGCTCTCGAGTTCAGCTGAAGCAACTTTGCCTGAACACCTTTTTTCCTGCCCTTCATATTGGCCCCATTGTCATAGGACTGGCCTCTGCAATCTTCAAATGGGATGTTAAGCTCATCTAGCCTTTTCAGGATTAGAGTGGACAGATGTTCTCCTGTTGACTGCTCTGCAACAATAAAGCCCAAGAAATGCTCCTTAACTTGGGGTAGGCCTATGGCTTCTTCTGACACTATCCGGACTATGAAGGAGAGTTGTTCTTTGTGACTGAGGTCAGGGGTGCAATCCAAAATGATTGAGAAATATTTGGACAGTTTGACCTTGTACACAATCTGTTCAATTATTTTAGAACTGATGGACTCTATCAGTTAATTTTGGATTCTTTTGCCGAGGTAATGTACATGACTGCCAGCTCCGCTTTCCACCCTTCTGACATGCCGCCTCATCACGGGATCGAATTTTGCCATAAGCTCCACCTCCTTTAGAAAATTCCCATTGTCTGGTTTATTCAATGTATCTGTCGAACCCCTGAAGGCCATGTTTCTGGCCGCTAATGACTGAATTATTGCCACCAATCGATGTAAAACATCACGCCACCTTCTTCTCTCTGCCTCAGCAAGTCCCATCTCTGTTTTATCGATTGTGGGCTCTTTTGCAAGACGGACCTCCAAGTCCTTCCAGGTTGTCATGTTTGCACTATGCTCCTGGCTCTCCTCATGGACCTTCAGCACGTGAGTTGCATTTTTCCAGTCCTTAAGCCCTTCCCTATTCAGTTTGTAATCTCTTTCAGAAAAAAGTTTACAGCAGAAGCAGTATAAGCTATCTTCTTTTTTAGAGTATACAAGCCAACTTCTTCTCACTTTTTCACCATTGACTAAGACTCTGTTGAAATAGTCATGTTGACACCTTCGCCCATCGTGTTTAGGGAATGTAAAGCTGTTTCCTATTTGAAATGGACCACTGTGAACTAACTCTGTTCGTACCTTATCAGTCAGAGGCGATGGCCAGTCAGCCGGATCAATTGGAGCAGCGGAAGGTCCACTTGATGCTGCTCTGTCACTGCTAGGCCGAGATGTAGTGGCTGAGGTGGCAGGGGTGGAGGTTACAGGTGTGCTTGATGCTGCTGCATCACTGCTAGTCTGGGTTGCAGGGATAAAGATTACAGGTGCACTTGGTGCTGCTGCATCACTATCACTGGTAGGTTCTGTTGTATAGGTGGAGGCAACAGGTGCACTTGATGCTGCTGCATTAAAGCTATCACTAGTAGGTTCTGTTGCCGAAGTGGAAGCAAGAGGAGGATTTTCAAGGGTGGGACTGAGGAATCTCAGCAAAGCATCTGAAAAGAGAAGAGAAACATTAGTCAAAAATGATGTGAGACATTACATAAAAGGAGAGTGCAAAAAAAAATGGATATATGATATAAATAAAAAAGCTAAAACCCTGTACATCAATGGTGTTACCTACAGCATGAACATAATTCACAATAGATGTTTCTGAAAAGCTCGTTATATTATTAATTAATATACTGTATATACTGTATTAGTAGACTTATTATATCATTACAGTGGAACTAAAATAATCAATACGGATCCTAGAGTAAAGAGAAAGACTTAAGTATTGTTAGTATATCCATATAGTAAGCTTATTGCATGAGTACACTGATAGAAAGTTGAACACAACAAAAACACACAGTAATGTTTAGCTAACCAGGTGTCAAATACAGAACAACATAACAAGTGGCACCTGGTGAATAATCTAGATCTACAGTATTGCTATAGACCTTTTTACCTGAGGAAGCTAAGGAGGAGGCAATTACATTATTCGTTTCCGTTATAGCTTTGCCATTATATCAAAGTCAGTCTGATACTGCTATAAAAAAAGTCTCTGCTTCTATAAACTGATGCAGTTAACGCTAGCTATTTATTGACTGGCTTATATGACATGCTAATAGTCAATGACTCTCAAATTTAATATTCTTTCTGCAACAGGAAAACAATCATGGCATCATCTTTACTGGAACATTACCTCTGTCTTTGTTGCGTTTTTCCTCCTCAACTTTCCTTTTTTTCCTACCCTGAGCACCAGACAGTTTGGGACGTTTTGACATAGTCCAACAAGTGACGTTGTTTCAGCTCGCTCCTTGCTCTAGCTACAGCTTTTTTTTTTTTTTTAACCTTTATTTACCCAGGAAAGTCCCATTGAGATTACTAATCTCTTTGTCAAGGGAGTCCTGCCATGCACACATCACTTTCACACTAGGCAATGTGGGTGATGTGCCTTGCCTAAGGACACAACACCAGTTTTTTGTGACTGGCGCCCCCCTGTGGCACCTGGAATTCCCAGTGGTCTCCCATCCAAGTACTAACCAGGCCCGGCCCTGCTTAGTTTCTGAGATCTAACGGGATCAGGCTTTGACAAGCCGGTATGGCCAGCTTGGCTGTTTGAAGCATGTCCAGCAACAACAACAAAAAACACGACCAAACTTCAAAGGGGCAACGCAGTATTTTTAAATGACAAGTTTAACAACATAAACTCTTTAACAGTGCAGGGGGGCGCCGAATGAGGCGTTGTTTACTGGTTTTATTGCTGATTTACTTTCATTCTGTTCATAGTGACGATGTTTTAGACAGTGGAGGATTTTATCCCCCATCGCTGATTTTTGCGCTCGGCGCCCCCTAGTGGAGTGGCGGCGCCCTTAGCATTTGCCTATGTTGCCTAATGGGGGGGGCTGGCCCTGATAAAAGGTTGCTGAAAATAGCATTTTGAACGCGGAGATGTAGATGCCTAATAATAGGGATACTGAAACGTGTGAATGAAACAAAACACAACTCCTGGTATATTTTTCATGAGGTAACAACATTATAACATGGCCCAAGGCTCTTAGAAGTAAATTGTCCTTAATATAGGACCTTTTAAAGATGCATAGACACAACTGGATATCTTTGTTTAGACATGCTGATGACTGTTATGACTGCCCTGCTGCAAGAATCCACTTTTAGCTATCTCACCTCACGGGCGTATGCAAAGGTCAATGTCGCACTTTACGAGACTCCTTGATATTCACAGGAAGCCTTCTTTTAACTATGCATGTCAGTGTCATTGGTTTTATATGTCTGGCTGCCATGAGCGGGGCCCGTTCTGTACGTCTTAACTTCGTCCTTGTGGTGCGTGTGTGCGGGTAACGCAGTCGTGTGTGTATGTGAGTCTGTGTGCGCATGTTTGTGAGTCCATGTATGATCACTGAAGGATGAGTAACAGGCGTCCAATGTCATCTGCAAACCTTCGGAAAAAGGAGAGGGAAGGAGGGAGAGGGGTGGGGAGGTGGTGGAGGTGGTACTTAGTGTATGCGAGACGTGACGGAGGTTGATGGGAATAGGCGAGACAGTCAAGGTTAATTTCAGTAATCATTAAATGTCCTATATTACGTAAAAGTGACTCTTGTGAGTGTTTGGCCATGTTAGAATGTTGTTACTTCATCAAAAATATACCTGGAGTAGTGTTTTGTTTCATTCACACATGTTTGAATGATCCTTTATTATTATCATCAACATTTCCAAAGCTCAAAATGCTCTGTTCCACCTTGTGATGCCATAAAGCGGTAGTTTTCAAGTTTTAAAAGCTACCTTTTACCTTTTATTTAGTAGATGATCATTCTAGTGACGATGTGGAGTTTAAAAACACGGTGAAGCACTTCCTGTATTATCACATGACATTGCAAAGTGGAACAAAGTGTTTTCTGTTTGACAAAAGAACTCAGCCTAAATATGCAGGTTTTGTGTATTAAACATGTGCGAATGAAACACAACTCCAGGTATGCCATAAAGGTTATGCACCTTTAAAGGTCTTTACACAAAATTGACTCTTGTGGGTTTTAGGCCATGTTATAATGTTGCTACCTCATCAAAAACATGCCTGGAGTTTTGTTTTGTTTCATTCACACATGAGTAAACCTTTTTTATTAGTCTGTCTGCATCACCAAAGGTCAAAATACTCTGTTTCACATTGTCAATCAATCAATCAAACTTTATTTATCGATTTTCATACCCCCCCACAAAGTTAAACAGATGAATTTTGAGATTATTATCTGTGACATGACTATCTTTTTTACTACTAAGTGAATCAGGAAACTATGAGATACCTGTCTATATAAATATCTAGAACCATTACACAGTGAGGGGAAAAAGGAAAATAGAGGGAGAACAACAAAAATCACAGTATAGACATAATGACAAGACATTGGAAGATCCTGCAGCCAGGGGGCGCTGGATACAAGAGACCATGCTGGGTGGGGCAAAAAGCTGCGAGGGTGTAGAGAAAGTGTAGGGAGGAGGAGAGCACCGCCCTTGGTCCAGTCTGTGATGCGATGTCAGGAAGTCGTAGTTTTCAAATGAACAGCTACGGCAGAAAACCTTTAGGTCAGTAGAGACGGACATTTCCAGGGCTGAATTATAGTGAGTTCTAGTTGAGGTGTATGGAGTTTAAAAACACAGTGGAGCACTTCCTGTATTACCACATGACATCACAAAGTGGAACAGAGTGTTAAACTTGTGTGAATGAAACACAACACAATTCCAGGTATGTTTATAACAATGATCAGCAAATAGTGTAATATGGGCTTTTTAATCATTGAAGTTTCTCCGAAATTCTAAATATTCCTATTTATTGCACTGAAGCAACAACAAAACAATGCATTTTCGTCACAAATAACTTTCATTAGCCACATTAGCTACCCAGATTATGAAGACTGTAAATGTGTAACAGTGAACTAGCCCCTCCTCCTGCATGGGCCTTTGAAGTCCTTGTCCTTGTCTTGCCTATAATTCCACACTTTTATCTCTGCAGTCGATATTTGTAGATTTGTATTTTGCTGTTTGTCGAAAGTATTTGCACTCAGTTTAAATAGAAAGACAGATTTGTTGGTCCGGTTCGCACAGGGCCTGGCGTGTTTGAAAACGTCTCAAAAATGGCGCAGTATTCGGCTGTGGTTGTGCTGGGTAAACACCGTGAACAGTGTAGCGCTAAGTACCTCAAAGCCCCATGTCCGAGGATCATTTGATGTCAAAATTCCCCAATGGCCAGCGCTTTTTCTCGATGCAAAGGTTATTTTTGATGTGAGATGTGAGCCCAGCGCAACTGAGAGGGACACACATATGAATAGGCACAATTCCAGGCTGAATAAGGAGCTTCTGAAAGGGCTTGTGAGGGATTATTATACTGGTCCACTCGACGGTTGAAAGCAGTGATAGTCAGGTCAACAATATCAACAAGGTCGAGTTAAGTCGTCATCAGCTTGTTTAGTATGTGTTACTGAGCTCTGTTCTCATGTATGAAGTCTATTTTAAGCTATTATCCATGTTGTTTTCCTCCTCAAAAACACCTGGAATTGTGTTTCATTCATTCATGTTCATGTTTACCTGCATATTTACGCATGTCTTGCAAAGTGTATATAGCCATGTGATGTCCAGCGGTAGCTATCTTTTCTGATGTTAAGTTACTGACTTGCCTGAAATGTTCCATAGTATGACATTAAACTTCATTTTCAACTCTACGGAGATAAGTAGGTGATACCATCAAACATATAAAATCCATACCAAGGAATCTTTTGCCATTTTACATCATGCACATTCTTAAAAGTCATTACTTAAGAATGTTAAAAAAAAGTAAGGACAACAGCAGCTCAGTGGTTAGAGAGCTCCTGTACAAACCCAAAAGGCAGTGGCACAAACCCCTACAAGAGACTGGAGCCATCTGTCCCAGTGCTGACGTGCACGAGTGTGTGAATGACAGCGTGGGAGTGAGGCTGGATAGAAAGGAGCCCAGGGTCACAATGCTCTTTGTGTTTACAGGATATACCTAGTGTATGAACACAACATGATCTGTCCAAAACAAATAAACAAGAACAAATCAGGTTCCCAGTCTGAGTGAACTGAACATGGGGTTATAAGAAGTCACTGACTTCTTATAAGAACTGATAGGTCCTCTCTGTTTGGAGTTTGCATGTTCTTCCTGTGTGTGCATGCCTCCTGGTGCTCTGGTTTCCACTATTATGAACATAGACAATAGGGTCCCCTAGAGGGCCGGGGCTCCCAGTGCGACTTTCCTGTTGAAAAGGGACTAATTAATTTTAATTAATTGAGACTCAAGTCAAGAATATTCTGAATATTCAGTCCAGTGACTTCACTCTAAATGAACTTGAAATCCAAGAGCTATTTTTATGAGAACCCAGAGTGTATGTGAGCACTGAGGAGCAGCCAGTGGCACTAAACATCACCATTTGGGATTTACAGTGAGCAGAGCAACATATTGTGTAATCCACCTCAACTGCAGGGCTGGAAAGAAGTATTTTTGAGAATGTTCTCCACCAACTTTCCTCACCTCTGTAATCGCTCACTGGATTTAGTATGGCTATATGAAGCACAGGTTTGATCTGAAACAACTGCTCCCCACTGTGACACACAACAACAATGGACAACAACATATGCAAATCTCAAAGTCTGAAAATAGTGCCTCAGTGGGACAGAGATGTTAGGGTAAGATGTGTGAAACTAATTATTTAAAAACCTTCATATTTCTTATTCTATATTCTTTTATTTTCTAAAACTCATCAATGAATCTGTTTGAGTGGATTCTTTGATAGCTTAAGAGTTCTTCTAATTGTTGTAGTTGTTTGAGTTGAAGAAAACAAATTATTTTTGCAGGGGATTCTTTGTGTGTGTCCGACTAAAGGACTAGTAGCTCAGGGGACTTGCACCACGATAATACCAAGATACTATGTGGGAACAGTAATGTGGACGTGGCATTACAGTAGCTTTGGCTTTAGTAGTAGTAGTTTGTAGTGTGACTGTGTATTTGGGAAGAACAAATGTATAAAGCTGTAGACATGAGTCATTATTATATACAGTAAACTATTATGTGTGCGATACAACTATTTATATAACTACTTTATTTACATATTATACCCACCTAAAGCCATTACTCATCTTGAGCAGTTTTAAATACGAAAAAACATAAAAAGCATCCATAATTCCTCACATTAGCCAACAGCAGTATGTGAGCCAACTTTCGAGGTTCTGTGACACAAAACACAAAGCAGCCTGAAGAGGAGAGCGAGGAATCCTGGCGGAAAGTACTGTTTACACCCCATCTTCAAAACAACAATCTAATACTAAGAGACAGTTCAGGAAAAAATGAAATCTGTTAATTATTCGTAGCTTATGGCTTGTCCCAGGGTAACAATGGTGGACTGTGTGGTTGTCATGGAGAGGGGAGAAAGAGGTTGAAGACAGAAGGAGAGGACACGACATGGGAATACGTATGTTTTGTGTAACGGAAAGCATGTTTGGCTAGTTAGGGAACATGTGACAGCTGACATAGACTGGGGTTAGGAAGGGTCAGTACAGAGGCTGGACTGAAATTAATTGTTTTGAAGGATTTGATTCATTAAGGGATGAGAACCAAAAGAGATACAAGTCCTACATCCTCAAAATGTATTCTTGTGAACTTTAAGCCATGTTAAAATGTTGTTACCTCCTCAAAAACAAACCCGGGGTTGTGTTTTGTTTCATTCACATATGTTTGAGTACAGTATTTTTCGGACTATAAGTCACACTTTTTTTTGGGTTATTTTCACACTGACAGCCACGAGAGGGCGCTCTAGGCTTGTGTGCCATTTTCTGCTCCGCCTATTACTCCTGTACCACTGTCACTGCACCAACTGCAGCAGCCTCGTACCTGTTTGCTTAGTTAAATCCAGGTGACTTTTTTTTTGTCCAGGCAGTGAATAATCCACTGAATCTTGTCCTTTAGTCCGGCAGAAGCTCACTGCATCTACGCACAAGCTGTTTTTTTCAGCGCTTATACAATATGCAAAAGAGCCATGCAGCTTTTGTTTCTGTAAACCATAAACAAATGTGTGCAAAGCTAAACATTAAACACATTATTACTCAAAGTATTGAGTAATAATGCGGAGTACTGGAAATGTAGAGGGGTGGTAGAGAGGACCAACCGAGCAGCAGAAAGAAAGTTTGAAGTGAGCGTGAAACTTGTTTTTGACTGGAGAAAAGTGGAGGAAACTCGAACTGCAATGAAGAAAACAAAAAAGCTAATCGTGGGCTAAAAGGTAGATTTAGCTGGAGTGGGTGGAGTTGCTCAGAAGTGACACTGAGGATGAAGAAGCTCACTGCATCAGCGCATGATCTGATTTATTCAGCTCTTATACAATATGTAAATGAGCCATGCAGCTTTAAGTTTTGTTTCTGTAAAACGTAAACAAATGTGCGCAAAGCTGCATTAAACACATTATTACTCAATGTGTATATTGAGTGGAGTACTGGAAACGTGTGTAGAACGGTGGTAAAGAGGACCAATCGAGCAGCAGAAAGAAAGTTTGTAGTGATCGAGAAACTGAGCAAAAGTGGAGGAAGCTCAAACTGCAATGTAGAAAACAAAAAAGCTAATCACGGGCTAAAAGCTGGATTTAGCTGGAGTTGGCGGAGTTGCTCAGAAGTGACACAGAGGATGAAGAATTCAATGGATTTAGTGATTTAGAGTGAGATGGAGTGTTTGGTAAACTTGTTCTGTTGTTTCTGCTCTAGTTTATCTGAATAACTGTTCATATGTGACGTGAACACACCAGACACATGTTCAGCCTGTTGTTCTCTGTTCTATTGTCATTATTTTAACTTGCCTTTCAAGATAAAATGTCTGTTCCTGGTGTCTGATTTGATCAAATAAATTTCCCCCTAGTCCAGTGTGACTTATATGGTTTTTCTTCTTCATTGTGAATATTTTGGATGGTGCGAATTATACTCTGGCGCGATTTATAGTTTGGAAAATATGGTAATCCTTTATTATCAGTCTGTCTACATCTCCAAAGCTCAAAATGCTCTGCTCCACCTTGTGATGTCATGTAGTGGAAGCTTTCAAGTTAACGGTTACTATTAATTCAACTGAGATTGGCAATTCCAGGGTTGAAATGATCCAAATGGTTCTAGTGAAGGTGCAAAGAGTTTAAAAACACAGTGGAGCACTTTCTGTATCAGAGTGTTTTCCGTTTGAGAGAAGAACTCAGCCTAAATGTGCAGGGTTTGTGTGTTAAACATGTGTGAATGAAACAAAACACAATCCTAGGTATGTTTGTGATGAAGAAACAGCATTACCATAGATCAGAAAAGAGCCTAATATGGGGCCTTTAAATCCATTTTGTATTATATGCTGCATCATTAGCGGCCACTCAAGATGCCCCCTAAGTTTATTACTCCTCCATTGTCTTGGTGCTGGATATTTCTCAAGCTACATCTAACTCCCAGACATTTAGTGAACCTTAACCTCTATAGATTCCTTTTATTACCCCTCATATCTCCTTTGAAATTCACCGTCTTCACTTAAAATGAGTTACAGTCCTCTTTGGTTTTACTGTTACCCTGGGTGTGGATTTACCGTTTACAATCATGCGTCCATTGTGTCCCAGGATGACTAATCTATTTGCCATATTCTTGGATGAAAGCAGAGAATTGATTGGTGCGTTTGTGAGCGTCAGCCATATTGTAGGCAGTCTCTGAAGTAAAAGTGATTGTTATGGGAGACACGAGAACAGCAGAATTTAACAGAGCGTACTTTACTAGAACTCATAAAAATAGTCTAGGGCCAGTGAGTAACAGTATTGGTGTAGATGTGCCTGGACAGTGCTTTCAGTTCTAGCAGGTTAAAACAAAGATGTATTATGCTTTAACTGGTGTTTTGTTCCATTAATAAAACAAAAAATAGGTGCTCCATTGACTTCCACGTCTAAAGTTATAGAATTTATTTTGTCTGAGTCTCATCACTATACAAGGCTGCGTTGCTGGACTTTTCATAGCAGCATTTTGGAGTAGTGAGCAGCATATTTTTCATAAAGCCTCTTCTACATGTGTGACTGTATAGAGAGATTGTCTTGCATTTCAGGCTTGTATTCACGTGCCCTCCATTCCCGCCCACAGCCTTGTACCTGCAGCACTTGCAAATGAAAAGCAAAGTAGCTTTTTTAAGCTCAGAGGAAGTATATGGTTCCAAAAAGCCAGAATGATGCATAGAACTTTTAGTATAATCTAGTAGGTTTCAGCCTATTTTTCCTTCAATATGGGCTATTTTCTTTGTATAAAAGGTGCAGAAGGTAAGAGCTGTGTGCATTTGTGGACAGGGAAGATGTCTGTGCTTTTCTCTCAAATGGACGTATATAGGGATGGTCCCGATCTGATATCCAGTATTGTATCGGCTCCCGATCTGGCTCTTTTATGAGTATCGGACAGTATTGGATTCAGTCACGTGATTGGAACGATCCAGTTTCACATGTTTTTGCGCCATCAATGTGCTTTACAGCAGTCATAAATCAAAATGCTGCCATGTCCGATGTGTGGGACATTTTACTAAAACAAAATGATAGTCAAACAGCAACATGCAATTGCTGCAAACAAGCAGTTTCTTGTGGAGGAACCAGCAGAGCTCACTTTAACACTACCAGTTTGATTCGTCACTTGCAAAAGAATTATTTGGACGAGTTTTAGATTTACAAGCGCAAGGCGGCAAAGCCACAGTAGCAAACACTGGCAAAGAAGAGAAAAGCTGCCTCGAAATGGCAACAAGTCCTAGAAAATAACAGAGGATTGTCAAATTAATCGTTTTAGACGATCAACCGCTGTCTGTCGTGGAAAACATCGGCTTTCGTTGTCTAATGGTCTTTTTGGAGCCAAGGTACATATTTCCTTCACAACACTACATTACAGAGTGTAATAAAACACTTGAGTAATCCTTTCAACCCGTGTACGGTTCCTTCCATTCCTTAGGGTTGAATTAAAAAAAGGAATCGGATCGGTATCGGATTGGTATTGGAAAGAGCATTCCTTAAAAAAATTGGATCGGAAGCCAAAAAAATCTTGATTGGGACATCTCTAGAGGTAAGAAAAGTTTTATTTTTCACCTTGTGTTGAGAATCACTACTTCTAGATTTACAATAGTAATGGCTTATTAGTTGCCGTCTTTAGCAGTTTAAAGAAACATATTAGACAGAGAATCACACCAGCTGGAGCTTAATAACTAAATGTCACCTAAGCATAATCTAGTCTGAGTCTTTCACTGCGTCCACTCAAGATCCATGTACACACCAGCATGTTTTGTCCCATTGCGTTCCTTTGATACTGACGGTGGATTGTCCTTTTCCTTCCTTTGGTCTGCACCTCTCAGACACACTGCATCAAACTTAATGACAGTGCACCAGCTGACCCACCTGGAGATCTGCAGCTTCAAAGGGACACTCAAACTGCACCACAAATAGCCAGCAAATATATGGGTCACACAATCTGCTTTTTGTTTCCATGTCTTTGCTTTTTTCCGTTGGGAGAATAGACAAAGGGAGTATTAAGTTGTCAGAGATTCACTGTGGTGGGTTTGTTATCCTTTTAGGTTAACACGTATGTGCCCAATGGACCTCAACCTTAAGGTTAAGAATCATTGGGACCAGATAATAGGAGTACAGAACAGCAATGGCGCATAGTTTATCAGTTTAAAGAGCCCATACTGCGCTATGTTCTTATCTACAATATGTTTCCTTATCACAGACATACCCGGAGTTTTGTTTTCTTTTCATTCACACGTTTAACACCCAAACCCTGCATATTTAGGCTGACTTCTTCTTTCAAAAGGAAAACACTTGTGATGTCGAGTGGTAAAACAAAAAGTGCTTCTCTGTGTTTTTAAAGGCCACACACCTTCACTAGAATCATTTGGATAATTTCAGCCCCAGAATTACTCATCTCTACACTGTAAACCCAAACATTAGTGCTGCCACTAACGACTAATTTTCTAACGATTAATCTCTCGACTAATTTTTCGATTAGTCGACTAATCTAAACGACTAATTAAAAAAAAAAAAAAGCGGTTCTAACACACACAAGTGGGTGTGTTAGATTTTCCCGGGAGGTTACCTTGTGTGTGCGAGTTGCAAAGGTTATTGCTGTTATGTCTGTTGTGTGTGCTCATTCGACAATGTTGAACAACGATATGCACACACAATTTATGTATGCACGAGCAGCATATGCAACGGTATTCTCAATACCTCATGCATCGTGGTCGTGCTCCCGTGAAAAGCCAAAGAAGTCTTGCAGAGTGTACAAACCACTCTATCACCAACTGTCCGAAAGTATTCCCAGAGTTTCGAGGCTTTAGGTCTTGGTCCGACTCCGGCCGCTGGCATTTTCTCAAATGCTCAAATCGGGGGAAGGGGGAAGAGAGAAAGAGAGAGACCAGCCAGCAGCGTGCGCACGGCAAATACTTCCTCAAGTTTGTTTTCTTTTGCGGTGCCATTATATACCACTGCTGTTAGCCTTTGGTGAAGCCGAGGTTAGCCACCTCGGCGTCAACCCCGGATGTAGCCGCTGTCAGCAGCACCGGTGTCCGCCTCGGGTGTAGTACTACTAGTGGTGTGGAGGGGAAATACCTGATCTCAGGCAAGCGAAAGGTCTCTGGACGAGCCGTTTGAGACCAAAAATAAATAAAGGCGAATATTCGACCAAAAAAATTGTAGTCGACTCATTTTCATATTCGATTACGTCGACAACGTCGAATAATCGCGGCAGCACTACCAAACATTCAAGTAATTAAATAGATTAAGTTGTGTATAGTCAGTTTTAGAAGTTTTAGAGAGTTTTAGAAATATTCCTACTAACTTAATTATGTCAAGTTACTGTAACATGTTCTTCTTTTAAAATCATTTTAACTAATATTTTTTTATTAAAGGTATAAGTGAGCATAACTTAATAACATAGATGAGGTACAATTTAGTTGATTTAAGTAATTAAATACTGAGAATTATAAAGTCCTGTTATTTCTATTGTTTCAATTAGGTGTAATGATTAAAAATAAACTTAATGTATATAGCACATGCTAAAACACAATACAATTTCAAAGCACTTCACTAAATAAGTGAAGTTATGCCAGTGGTTTGAAAACTCCCAGTTTTAAGTCATAATAAATAAAAATAATTGAGTCACCTTAACAGAAAACTATGAGTTATATTAACTGAAAATATATGAGTTGAGCTAAATAAGCACTTTTAATTCAGCTGTTATCAAAAGGTACAAGCAGCAAAACATCCAACCCTTTAAGTTCTGGAAGATTGTGACTTTTAAGTTAATCATTTTTTGGTTTCTTGAAACTTATTTGGGTTCACAGTGATACTGAACTAATGCTAAATGGTAGCTGTTCACATGAAAACTACCGCTTCATGACATCACAAAGTAAAGCAGAGCATTTTGAGCTTTGGAGATGTAGAGAGACTAAACAAAACACAACTCCAGGTATGATTTTGAGTAGGTAACATTATAACATGACTAAAAGCTCATAAGAGTCAAACAGGAGAATAGACAAAGGTATTAAGTTGTGAGAGATTCATAGTGGAGGTTTGTTCAAAGTAAAGGAAGCTCATATGTCGTGTATGGACGGTTTATAAGGCGTGCTGTGATGGGCCCATCCCGGGGTGAATACTGGAAGTCAGCCAAAGGTTGGACTTGGCATGAGACTTTGTTTTTAATGTAGCATATCCTGAGTGTGATTAAGTGGTCTTCAGATGCATGGAGCTGCCTGGGAATACTAAGCAAACAAATGTTTAAATGTATGTAAATGTGAAACGGTGGAAGAAAAATCTGTAGGAGGTGCAAAGGATGAAATGTTTAAGGACAAATGCACCTGACCTGGTCCATTGTTCAAATGTAGGTAGGTAGGTAGGTAGGTCTGTCTTTATTGTAGAATCATGGTCCAGAGTAAAAAAAAAGAGAACAAAGTTTTGTTCTCTTTTTTTTTAGGGCTGTCAACACTAATGCGTTAATGCATGCAATTAATCACCAAAAAAATGCACTAATGTCTTTTTTAACACAGATTTATCATACAATTTATTTTGAATGCACTTGCTCCTCTATCGAAAGTGCGGATGGTGACCTGAAAGGCGGCACAGGTTATTAGGTCAGTGATCAGGTCTGTCCATACACGGATGTGAAGACGACAGATGAGACTGTGACTGGTGCTCAGCGGGAAATTTCTCTTTAAAAAACTGCCCGACGGGACTTTAGATAAATCTAAGGTAGTTTGCAGATATTGCAGCGATGAACTCTCTTTCCGCAGAAGCACAACAAGCTTAAAATACCATCTTAAAGCAAAACACGTGTTTGATTCAGCAGTTAGCAAGGACGCTACTTGTGCACCAGCAACAAGCCACTCACAGCAATGTTGTCAACAAAACAGCGATAGAAAAATGTCAACAATATAACTTTTTGATAATAAATTGCATTTTTGTCCAAATATTTTGGCGTTTTTTTGAGGAATAATTAACTGTATTTAATTTAATTAAATGTATCGTTTGACAGCACTAATTAAAACATACAAAACAATAAGAGGCCCCTACTCTCCTAGGATATAACAGTGTTTTCATATCTGAGCAGTATAGTGGAATGTCACTGGATCCAATATTAGTAACAATAAAATCACCATGTTTCCTGAATTATTTCTTATCCATCACTTTTCAGTTCACAGTTCACTGGCACTGGACTAGGCCTGTCACTATAATTACAACAATCGACATATCGTTCAGTGTATGAAAGATGAAACAATATATTTTTGAAGTCTGTATTTATCATGTGTATGTTTTCTTTTCAATACTGGGATATTTTTGGTTATTTTTTGACTGTAAGTATATGAAGGGGGATTATGTCTGAATGGAATTTCATTTGGCGTAAAAGCAGTAATGGTTGGAATATCAAATAGTACTGTACTGAATGAGCATTTGTCATATTGCAATTTTCAACTCAATGCCAACATTACGAGCTATTATGTGGCCAAAGCTCCCTGTCAAAGCCTTATCGCAGCTAAGAAAACTGGACCTGGCCAGGACTTGGATGGGAGACCAATGGCAATACGAGGTGCCACAGTGGGGTGCCAGTGCCAAAAACTGTCCCTGTGTCCTTAGGCAAGACACTCCACTTTCAGGGTTCAAACCACCTGCCTTTGGGTTAGTTAGTTTCTCTACAAGCTGAACAACAATAGTTAAATGTGTGCTGTGGTCAGGGATAGGTGATAAGTGCAAACAGAAATTTTCAGAGCACTCAAGTCTTGAATGCAGGATAATAGTTGCCTGACCAGCCAATTTTTTTTCGGATTTGGACCCATAGCTGCTTATTTGTAGCACGTGAAGATCTCCTCACCAAAATTCTCATAACATTTTGAACAAAATATATAACTTCTAATACCTGAGATAAGTAGTTTGGTGCTTCAGTTGTTGATCTTGTAGAAATCCACCTTGTTTCTCTGTTCTTTGTAATGTAGATTTCTTCCTTTTTACATCTAAACCACCATGTTGCTTTTGGCATGAATGGAGCATGTGTCTCTTTCTCTTTTTCTCTCTCTGACTGGTTAATCCGCCTGTCAGCCTCACCCTCTGAAATCAGGGAGACAAAATACAGCTCCAAATTCACTCGTCTTTGTAAAGTTTTGTCAGAGCGTGCGGCTCTGGCTGGTCAGGTGAGGATAATACAGCTTTACTCAAGCGTGCATCAGACAATAGAAATTAAACTCTGTGTAAGCGAATGATGTGTGAAAACCATTATAACGTTACTTAAAGGTGCATTGTGTAACTTTTCTGGTTGAAGGATCTGTCACCTGCTTGTTTCTATGGAACAAGCAGAACAACCAGGTCAACGGTCAATGGTCAGTGTGTAATACCGAAACAGAAAACATCATTAGGACAATCTGCATTTTCATTTAAAACAATCTCAGAATGGAACAAACTTCTAACGGAGCTAAAATTATGCAAAGACTTAAAAAAAATAGAAATGGAGCCTGGAAATTAAACAACAATTTCTAAAAGTGCAAACGTGTCAGCATTAAATTTAGACTAGACATGAGAAGGGGATACAGGGGAGGTATCGGCAAACAAGTTTAAATTTTTTTTAACTAACTGATGAAATGCATCACCAACACTGTAACTATTATGATATTATGAATTGCATTGTTTCATTCCTTATGTTCATTCTAACTTTCTTGTTTGTTACCCTGACACTGAAACATTGTCTGTAATGTTGTTTGTCTCAGGGACTGCAGATGGAAATTAGCTCAGAGAACTAGAGTCTGGTACAAAGCATCTTTTCATTTTTTGCGACTAATGCTCTTGTACATTGTCCCTGTTAAATAAATCAAATCAAATAAACTAAACTGTCTGGAATGTTCTAAAGTAAGACATTAAACAGGTCTACCTTACATTTATTCAATTACAGGTGGTTTTACAGCTCAAAAATACCTAGAAAAACAGGTATTCTGACTGTGAGCGGGGTCGTCTCTCCACAGATCTGACCTGTCATTTGTTCTGGTTTGATCCCCGGAAGATAGAAAGTTTTAATGCGATACTGTGAAACATTCCAGACAAAGCAATAGCTCAAAATCTTCATGGAGAAAAGCATTTGGCAGACCCTCTACCAGAAAAGTTACACAATGCACCTTTAAAGCTCAATTTGACATGTCTTCTTTAATACTGCTTCACACTTAACTACTCTCCCAACTTTCACACCAAATCGGATCATCTTTGTGCCAACTTTTTGGGGATTTTGTCTGTACTTTGAAATGCTAAGCTCAGAAGCAAAACCTGCCTTAATACTTTAAGTGGTGAAGACTGCGCAATATCTTTTTATTGATCCATTTCACGGATGAATTATTAAATTTTAAAGGTGAATGTAATTCCAATCACAGCCCCTCGCTTATTTCTGCCGGCCTGCCTTAGCCCTGCTACCTCGGCTCTTACGTAATAAAGGACAGTGGCAAAAATATACTCACAGTACTTTGCACAATCAGTTGAAGTTTTACTTGAGGACATTACGAGATGATTTAAAATACTGCTGTAACAGGTCACTTCAGGTATTTTGATAGCCGCACATTAGATAGTACAAAGTGTATTTTGCTCAGATGGGCCCTTGGGACATTGGGCGTATGCCAGTTTTACTATAATACCAATAATAGTTTCTGATGTAGATTTAGCATTAAAAAAGTACAATTATTAACCGTTCATAGTCCGTTTCATGAAATTTCATAAATTTTATCTCTTATGTTTTTATTTTTCTTTATATTTCAGTGCATACACATCTATACGGCAACCAAGACAGAATTTAAATATTGTAAAAAAAAATAAAAAAAATAAAAAAAATAATATAAAAAATAAAATAAAATAAAATAAAATAATAATAATAATAATAAACTAAATTTTAAAAAATGGGTACAACCTAACCTAAATAGCGTTAAAGGTACATTGTGTAACTTTTCTGGTGGAGGCTCCGTCAAATGCTTTTCTCCATGAAGATGCACTGGAAAAAAACAATACCTAGGTAAGTTAAAATGACTTAAATGAAGAACATTTAACTTTATTTCAGTGGATTTAAGTTGATAAGTAAAATTATCTACTAATGGAACAAGTGTTATTTTCTTAATTCAAACAAGTGCAAAAAGTTGTTTTTCTTATTTTAAGTGTAGCAAGATGTATTTTCATATTTTAAGTACAAAAAGTCGTGTTCCACTGGCAGATAATTTGACTTGTCAAGTGAAATTTACTCAAATCAAGGTAAAACATTCTTAATTCAAGTCATTTTAAGTTGGCTAGATTTAGTTTTTTGCAGTGTGTTATTGCTTTGTCTGAAATGCTTCACAGTATAAGTTAAGTTATAAGTTAAACCTTCCTATCTTCATAGAGACCAAACCAGACCAAAGCTGTTTAATGTCATATTGTGGAACATTCCAGGCAGAGCAATGGCTTATCCCCAACCAAAAATATACCAAGTGCACCTTTAATTCTTAATTTGTCATCATGCTGCTTGGATTTTTACTTTTTAATTATGTGATTCTCTACAAACACATGGGCAAGTTTTGGTTTCACTGATTCCAGGTTCAAATGTTCAAACATTATATAATTGTTTTATTATTCATTTTACATTACGTTGCACTTTTGAGTCGCTCATAGGTGTTGAATATATCGACAGAGTGTAATTCAAAGTGTGATTCAAGTTTGCTTATGTAAAAAGTCAAAATGGCATTGTTTCTTCTTATTTTAAGATCCTATATTTCGCAACATAGATTAATGTGCACTTTAAGTCATGTAAAAATTTTAGTTTTATTATTAGTCTGTCTACATCTCCAAAGCTCAAAATGCTCTGTCTCACCTCATGATGGTAGTTTTTAAGTTAACAGCTACCCTTTGCCTTTTGTTCAGTAAAGATAGGCAATTCCAGGGCTGAAATTATCCAGATGAGTCTAGTCTAAAACACAGCGAAGCACATCCTGTATTTGAGAGAAGAACTATAAATATGCAGGATTTGTCTGTTACATGTGGGAATGAAACAAAACAAATCTCCAGGGACGTTTTTGATGAGAAAATAACATTATAACATAGATCAGAACATAGCGTCCTTGAACTACACATGTTTACAGGAATAGTTGACCACCCCAGCTTAGGAGGCATCTCACATTATGAAAAGTACCATCTTCTGCAACATATTATTTTAAATTTGAACAACTAGAATATGACAAATCGGCATATTTGTTAACATCAGTCAAAGCTCTGCCCATTGACATTTTAGTGGCAGCCTTTACTGACACTACCCAAAAATACTAAGAGTGAAAAACAGGGCCTATTACTAAAAAACACTATGTGACTAGCTCCAGTGCGCTATCATTCATCTTAAGTTGTGAAAAACATCTTGTCCTCTATTTATGATGTGGGACGCTCGTTTCAAGTCAACGTTTCTGAATAGTTTGGACGGTGAGTTTGTTTTTTTTGGGGGTTTTTTTGGAGTGATGTGTGCACCATTGTGACCATTTGTCTGGTGATAAGGCAGTCTAGAGAAGGATGCCCATGCCAGGAGGGAGGTCAAGGCACCAACTCATTCCTCTTCCCGGACACTTCCATTTATCAGGGCTGACTGCATGCATCACACGGCCGCGAGGTAGGGCCCGCTGCATGGGGACGCACGTGGGGTTCGTGGGGCGTGCACGTTTTGCCACGGACTGACGAATACACTTTGAAACATGTGACGTTACGTACAGAGAAAAAGAAAGGGACTGGGCGCAGATGCCAAGGTTTAAAGTCACAAGAATTTTAAAAGTCCACATTTTGCATCTTCTCTGGTGCATGGTCCACCACCTGCTTTTCTCCATGGAGATTTGATTCCTCGACATGGACTTTTTCACATTTAGGCATTAAAGTAACTTATTTAATTAAGAACCTTTAAAATGTATTCATAAAAAGCAGCTATTTTGAGTCAGTATCAATATATCAGTATTTTTGTGTTCACTACAAGGAACTAGGGCTGCAACAACTAATCGATTAAATCGATTAAAATCGACTATTAAAATAGTTGGCAACTAATTTAGTAATCGATTAGTTGACACAGCACAGACGACCCAAGTCCTCAAAAGTTTGGGAGCATTTTACATTTACACCGTCAAAAAACAGTGTTAGGTGCAAAATGTGCACAGCTGATCTGGCATGGCATGGCAGCACAACATCACTGCGTGAGCATCTGAAGAGGAAGCATGTTGGAGCCATGGGTGAAGGAGATTCACAGTAAATTCATGTTAAGATATTACGGATTCATCTAGAAACTATTTGTTTTTAACTTGGCCGGAGATGTGTTAGCTTGGAAATCTATCATAAACTGTAGATAGTGTTTTTATACCTACGCTGAGAACCATTCTCCAGAAATTAAACCGAGGGGCAACGTCTTTTTTAAACCGATACATGAAAGCCACCAGAGTACATCGGTCTCTCCCCTTTAAAATCAGTAGGACTCTGGTGAGATTTCACCAACATATTGGCAACCTTTTTTGACATGAAAAGTAGTTGGGTTGCATTACTGG
Organism: Odontamblyopus lacepedii; assembly: GCA_034769755.1. Lineage (NCBI taxonomy): Eukaryota > Metazoa > Chordata > Actinopteri > Gobiiformes > Gobiidae > Odontamblyopus > Odontamblyopus lacepedii. The sequence continues at coordinate 13,863,577 of CM068357.1, forward strand.
TACAAGTTAATAGGAACGTTTTAATCACAACGTATTGTTTGACACTATACAAGTTAAACCGAAGTTGCTTGGTGTTAGCTAGTTAGCACATATTAGCCGCGATTGCATTGGAACAATGTGTTTCTAAGCCAACATTAGCTAGTCCAGTTAACCACTTGCCACCCACCCAACATTTTCACAACATTAAAAAGTCAAGCCAGATTTTCACCGTACTTATTTTTCCGGCCGTGGCTATTGTTACGTGACCGTAATGAACTGCCGGAAGGATATTCTTACGTGACTTCCGCTCGGGCATGCGTGACTTCCGCTCGGGCATGCGCAGAATGGAATTTTCGGACTTTGGAAAATTTCATGTACCATGGCGAGTTTTATTGAAAATGCCAAAAATTTAATGTTTTGTTTCTTTCTTTTTATACGATTAATAATCGATTAGTTGAAAAAATAATCGCCAGATTAATCGATTATGAAAATAATCGTTAGTTGCAGCCCTACAAGGAACCAAACCCTTCATATTTTGCCATGAAGCTAAAATGTCACTCAGCCACTGTCCCATACAAATCTGACTTTTTTGCTTTTAACTATACTAACCATTGTTCTGTTATTTAGAACATAGCTGGAGTTATTTTTCACACCATTCACACTGGCTTCAGTAATTCTCTGCAAAGTCCTTTGCCTCAGAGCAGTCACCAAACATGAGGTTTGTTGCGTCACAGGTGAACTGCACAGTTTAAGTCCAGTTTAAGTTCAAGTTACAGTCATTATTCTTGTGTTCTTACATCATCTTATCAGGGCATGTTCCTCATGAACTAATTTAGTTTTGTTTTCCACATGGTAATTCCCTTTGCTGCCAGTAGATGGCGAGCTGCACCAGATCATATGAAGAGCACTGAAGCTGTTATGATGTGTGGTTCTTATTTAGCTTTAAGTTCTAAACCACGAAATGCCTCAGCAGGTACTCAAGAACACATTTAACAGCTACACAAATGATGCACAATATTTGATCGTTAAAGCTGCACTGTCTAACATTTCGGAGACAAGCAGGTTACAGCACTACGTCACCTTACAATTCAGATCTGTGGACAGTCGCCCCTAGTCACACAAAAATGTGTTGTATTTTTTTAGCAGTAGAAACACCTGTAATGAATAAATGCTAGTTGGATATGTTTAATTTCATACTATGGAACAATCCAGGAAAATCCATAAGATTTCCATGGAGACAGGAAGGTAGTGGACCCTCCACCAGAAAAGTTGTGCAAATGTAGTTAATATGATGAACTGAGATTCAGGAGCAGGGCCACCCCTAAACCGCCCTCTTCTCCTCACCAGCGAATCACAGCTCACTTCAACCACACCTCAATTTTCCAGAAGCCTATTTGTAGCAGCCTATCCCGGCAACCCAGTTCGTCTGGGCTAACTCGACCCCACCCTCCAACCCCCGATCTCGAATGTCTTTCACACATAAGACACCTACGAGGGGGGGTCCCGTTCCGGCTGGGCAATTGACGATTGAGACAGAGCCCCCACCCATGAGTCTCAACCCGTCTCCACCCGCCTCATACACTTATCAATAAACTTCTTTGCACAATGTTGTTCACTGCAAAAAGCACAATCTATTTAAGTTAAGATGACTTGAATTAAGGAAGTTTTACCATGATTTGAGTAAATTTCACTTGACAAGTAAAATTATCTGCCAGTGGAACAAGCGTTTTTGTATTTAAAATATGAACATCATCTTGTTACACTTAAAATAAGACAAATAATTTTTTGCACTTTTTTTATAATGTTGGCGTGTTCCTTGCACTTTTAAGTAATAGCAGCTAGAATAAACACCTATGAGTTCCTAACGGCAGCCTTAAAGTTCGTTCTTCTATTATAATTGCATAATTCAGTACACATAACTTACATTCGCCTTGGGAATTGTTTTGTTTGGGCTTCCTTTAGAACTTTTAATGCAATCTGTTTTTTCATTGATCTCTCATTGCCTTTCACAGTGCGAATGGGTGAACACACACACACACACACACATTCACGTTATATTAGAGATAGTAATCCAGTGAAATAATGTCTTTGAAATGCCTGCCATCTGTCTGCATACACTCACATATTAAAAATGCCATTACCGCCTCATATACCAACAGCCCCCTTCGGTCTATTGTTGAAGTCATGGTATCATTTGGGGCAGGGCTCATTCCATATGGAGCTTTATTAAATTGTCACTTTGCTTTTTGTAAACAGAATTTCTTGGCTGACGGAGGGAGCGAATAAGCCTTGATATTGCATACTGTATTTGGGTAGTTTATTATGGCGTCAGTGAAGGGGAACTAGTGCTAAGAAATGCTACATTGATCTGACACAGTCCTCCACAGTAAAACAAAAAGCTTAATAAAGTTTTATGAGTATGATGTTAATGAGGGATATGTCTGCAAAGGTGAGTGCCACTTCGCTTACGACAACATACGCCACAAAGGGTCATGTAAGGGCGCAAATGACACTGTTTTCTGATCCATGTTGAAATGTCGTTTCCTCATTAAAAACATAGTTGTGTTTTGTTACATTTGCATGTTTTTAACACACAAACCTGCATATTTAGGCTGAATTCTTCTCTCAAACTGAAAACACTTCTCCCATACACCTTCACTAGAATCATTTGGATCATTTCAGCCTTGGAATTTCCCGTCTCTACTGAATAAAAGGTAAAAGAGAACTGTTAAAACTTGAAAACTACCACTACATGACATTACATGGATGAACAAAGCATTTTAAACTCTGAAGATGTGGACAGACTAATAAATGTAGTTAATATGATTAACTAGGACCAGGACCTAGGACCAGGACCAGGCCTCAACTGCCCTCGCCTCCTCTCCAGCGAATCACAGCTCACTTCTACCACGCCTCAATTTCCCTGAAGCCTATTTGTAGCAGCCTACCCCGGCAACCCAGTTCGTCCCGAATAACTCGACCCCACCCTCCCATCCCATATCTGTTCACTTCCAGACATAAGACGCCTACGAGGAGGATCCCATCCTGCTAGGCCATGCAAAGATTGAGACTGAACCCCCACCCTGAGTCTCAACCCAGCTGACCTGCCTCATCTCCATATAATAAACGCTTTTCGCACATGTGTAGTTGCCATGGTCCTTGCTAGTGAAGCATGATTTTAAGCAAATGTACTCCAGACCATGTCTAAAGGCCAGTAACAATTAATGCAGAATATTTGTTCTTTTTACCTTCACTCCTTTTAAAAAATTTATTATTATCAAATTATAATAACAAAACAACTTCTCCTATGAACCGAACACCGGTGAACTGTGTTACTATTGACTGAAATGTCAGATATCCATGTGTCTTGCATATTGTGTTGCTGCCTACTGTATAATCTGCTAGTGAATAAAGGATTACCCAAACATGTGTGAATGAAACAAACGCTCCAGGTATAGAGAGGAGGTAGAGCGCTTCACTGGGTCACAAGAGTCAAAAAGTAGCAGTGCATGTGCTCTACGAGGGTTCACGTGAAATCTAAACATGAAAAATACTGGAAAATGTGAAAATGGGCAAGGTACAAACCAGAGTGTGTGTTTTTGCCTTAGTCATGTGATATACTTGTACTTAAGGACACTTGTGGGTCCTATTTTAAACTCATTGCCCTGACGAAGACCATCTTGCTGGTCGAAACGCGCCCATTTTTACATTTTCCAGTCAGGGCTATTTCTTGTTTAGACCACTCCAGGTATGTTTTTGATGAGGTCACAAGAGTCAGTTTTACAGGAGCTTTAATGTTAGTTCTACACTCAATCCAAGCTTGTTCATAGTGTCGTGGCTGTGGCAGAGAGAACCTTTGTGTTGTTTGACAGAGTGTCCGCTAAAAGGCCACTCCTCCAGCTCCGTGTGCCCCCAGTGGGATAGAGGCAGAAGAGCACACAATGATCCCATCGACCCAGTCAGGCACATCATCTGACAAACATCCAGCGACATTCAGTCTCATCTCTGTCCCCTTAAGACTTTGCATTTGATCTGTGGACTCTGGACTTCATTTTGGGGTTTTGAGGAAGTGCAGTTTTCTCTCTGGGTGATCTGGGGTCACTTTTGGAACTAAGTGTTAGAAAAGTGCATTTAAAGGGCTTATATATTACACTATTTCTATGTTAGGATGTTGTTTCTTAGTCAAAAATATTCCTGGAGTTGTGTTTTGTTTCATTCAAATATGTTACACACAAAAATCCTGCATATTTAGGCTGAATTCTTCTCTCAAAAAACAGAAAACACTTTGTGCAATACAGGAAGTGCTCCACTGTGTTTGTAAACTATATATACTTTCACAAGATTCATTTGGATGATTTTATTGCTGGAATCAGGGTTCCGGCAGTGTCTTTAAAAGTCTTAAAAGCATTGAATTTATGAATTTGGAAATAATACCTTAAAAAGACTTGAATTTGTATATCTTGGTCTTTGTGCAGTAACTTCTCTGTATCTCATTTCTCCTCAAAAGTTTAATTTGTTCAACCACCATTATTTGGTTAAATAATGTTGTTTAAATAAAGAGTGGCAGAACCAATAATTGAGAACACAACAAAATACTCCGAACATGTCACGGAAAATCCTGCGCTACAGAACAACAAGCAACAAGATCAGTAGAGGAGTAAAGAGTAAAATTAAAGACAATTTTAGCAGAACACAAAGTTTGATTAAAGTTGTTAATGTTGTTTTTTAACATTGGTTTTACGTTACCGAGCGACACATTTCATGCTGAGGTTATGGAGAAGAGTCTCTCTACTCTCCATATTCTTTTGTTTGAGAAATAAATGAGCTCTAATTCAAGAATTTTGTTTTTCTTTGCCGGTAAGTCTATGAAATAAGTCTTTAAATTTTGATATAAATGGTCTTAAAAAGATCTTTAAAAGACTTGAAGAAACCTGTAGGAACCCTGTGGAATTTCCTATCTTTACTGAACAAAACACATCACAAGGAGGAACATTTTGAGCTTTGGAGATGTAGACAGATTAATAATTATAAAATTATTCAGACGTGTGAATGCAACAAAACACAGGTATGTTTTTGATGAGGAAACAACAGTCTAACATGGCTTAAAGCTCACAAGAGTCCAAAATATTGTGTAATATAGGACCTTTAATTCACTTAATTCAACATTAAAATATAATGATACTTTTGCACGTAAAAAAAGGAAAGCGAAGAATAGTAGAATCATTGGTTTATTTGACAAATTTGGTCTCCATTAATGTGGTTTGGAAAATTTTAGATCAAAAATTTAAAATAAATGCCAAACCAGTACCATCTTTTCAAAAATATCTTGGACTTGAATTAGCCTGAGCCGATTATAATTTATACATGCTTTGTAACAGTTAATCAGAAACTCAGAAACATAGTATCTCGGTTTGACAGGGATGACAGAATAATTACACATTTCACATTTAACTTTCACAATTATCAAAGTCATGAGATCCAGGCAGTGTCGCCCACCCCCACCTCACAGGTACCGATGGTGTAACATGCAATTAAATCTTTGACACAAAGCATCTCGGGCTGTCACTCTCACTGTACAGTAAATGAGCCTGCCCACACCTCACCAGCCCACAGATGAGGTCTACACGCCTATAATAAGACATATCGTATAAATACACAGCAAAAAGGGATTTTCTAGCATAGTTAAACGGACTTGAATTAAGCAGATTCATCTTAAAAGATCCATTTTAAGATTGTTTTACTTAATAAGATGAGATTTTTTTTACTTGTTTTAAGATATTCCATCCTGATATATCTTATCTAGATATTACAACTTATTCTAAGCACTTTTTATATTAAATCAAGGCAGGTTACGTCTCTTTAACTTCCTTCTCAAACCAATAAGGTGAAAAATCTTGCCATAAATACTTGAAAGTAGTGTTTTCTGCTTAGAACAAGATTTGTATGTCATCTTGTTTTAAGAAAACTTGGTAAGAGAAAATTTCTTGCTGCACTGGCAGATAATTTCACTTAAAATAGGGCATTTTTACCTCAAAATTGGTATTTTTTTCTTATTTCTGATAGGCCTTTTTTGCAGTGTACCACTATAAGAAGCCACACTATTGATACTGTATATGCTCTGTCCAAGACCAAACCAGACCAAGTTACAGGGCAGCTCTGTGGAGAGGCGACCCCGCTCACAGTCAGAATGCCTGTTTTCGTCTTTCTTCCCTTGATAGTTGTGGATAAATTCTTCATGGACAAAATATGTCCTTTGTTGACCTTGTCGAATGAAGATTTGGTGTTGGGGCAGATTTATTAAGCTGGTGAAAAGTATACGACACTTTTACACAGGTATTTTGCCACAGAAAAGCGTTGACCGGAAGTGACTTTTACGCTACATCGCGGCACTTCCGGCCCTCGTGAAAAAGGTCTATTGTATAAGTGTAAGGTGGAGCTGTTTAATGTCATACTGTGGAACATTTCGTGGCAGATCGATGACAGCTCCACTGAGGAAAACATTTGACAGACGCTCCACCAGAAAAGTAGTGTTAGAAAACAGTTTTTCAGTTCGTCACTCTCACCATTCTGTTGAAATCACAGAAAAAAACACTTAAACAGGACCGTGACGCTCATATTGACCAAAGGCTGCTGAAAATGCCTTGTTTAAATCAATTTTGTGTTTTCTAATGTGTGCATTTTGTCACCACGGCAACTCCTAACCCTTCCACCATTCGAGACACACGTAGACCACCCCCAGCACGATGTCGACGCAAAGTATCCGTACCCGAATTGTAAATGATACGGATGGTGTTTGTCTAAATTGGCGTGTATTGTGCGTCGCGTGGCGTTTGGGGAGATGGAGGGCTCTTCTGTGCATAAATCTCTTTTCAGGAGAACGGCTCTTCTTCAACAAGGGCCTGAATTCAATGACTCTCACCATTCATTTCAACACTAATGTCATTCACTCATTCAGCTGCAGCGGAGAGGAGCAAAAAAAAAAAACCTCTCTCAAATCTAGTTAAATTCTACGCATGGTGCACTTGAGCAGTAAAAATACGCCAAATGGAAAATGAACCAGATTTTTAGTGACTCATATGATTGATTTGGAGCCAGCTTTGAGCAAACTGACAAAATACTGCCTGGCATCCAGAATAACACAATATTTAACAAAGATTTGAGTGCTCAGACGAGTGTGATTGACAGGTGGATTGGAGGGACGCACATGGTTCGGGCTCATCAGAACAAATCTGGCTGCTAATGAGGAAAAAAGAAGGGGAGAAAAAAATCGAGACACTGAAAAACTTTGCAGAATTCTGAAGAACTTATTCCTGTTAAGCTAAAGTAAGAGAAGTGTGATTTGTTCATAATGATGGGTGACCAACGAGTTCCTTCCTTTCACATTTGTGACTGAAATAAACAAATCTGACTGGACAATTGTGTCTGGCTCTAACTCGAGGCAGAATGGACAATGTGGTGACCAGACTGTATAAACATGGTATAAAAAATGAAAAGAGAGATCAGTCTTGAATTTGAAATACATGTTTTTGTTAAAGCAGAACTACAGCTCTGGAAAAATATAAGAGACCATTGCATTTTTTTTTTTTATGAAATCAGCATTTCTATATGTATGACGGCCGTTCCAGCACAAACACACCTCATTCTGCTTCATGAGGCACTGATGAGGAAATCACCTGAACCAAATCTCATTTCAGGAGGAGAAATACCACTGCTGTGTTTATCATCATTATTATTATTCCACCAAATACTGATTTCTTTCCTCTTCCTAAGTTAAAACATTAGTATTGTGTTGTTTTAAAATGAATATGATCTTGTTTTCTTCACATTATTTGAGGTCTGAAAACATTGAATCTCTTTTGATATTTTGACCATTTGCCATTTTCTGCAAATAAATGCTCTAAATGACAATATTTTTATTTGGAGTTTGGGAGAAATGTTGTCAGTAGTTGAAACAAAAACGTTCATTTTACTCAAACACAAACCTATAAGTAGTAAAATCAGAGAAACTGATCATTTTGCAGTGATCTCTTATTTTTTTCCAGAGCTGTTTAACGCAGACTAAACTTTTCAGAGTTTTTAACCATATTATAGTTGTTTCCTCTTCTCATTTACCCTCTCCTGGAGTTATTTGTGCATGTACTCATTCGGAAGATGCTAAATGCTAACCTATTTAGTTCATTCTCCAAGTTTATTTTCTTAATTTGCTTTTAATTTTCTGTGATGATGTTTACGGTGACGTCCACTTCCACTGGGCTCCGCAGTTTTCTAACACAGTAGACTTGTTTCTTTATTAAATAATTTTAGATGCATATTGTGATTTAAAATGTGCACATGATAATATAATGATCCAAAGGTGTCATAGATTCTGTAGCAGACACAAGCACAATGTGTCTTCTTTATTACACGATTTTCTGATCCATGTTGTAATGTTGTTTCCCCCTCAAAGACATACCTGGAGTTGTTTTGTTTCATTCCCACAAACCCCTCATATTTAGGCTCAGTTCTTCTCTCAAACAGAAAACACAGTTCCACCTTGTGATGTCATGTGGTAATACAGGAAGTGCTCCACTATCTTTTTAAACTCTATACACCTTCACAAGAACAATTTGAATGATTTAAGCCCTGGAAGCGCCAATCTCCACAGAACAAAAGGTAAAAGGACCTACTAAATTTGAAAACTACTGCTTCGTGACATCACAAGGTGGAACGGAGCATTTTGAGCTTTGGAGATATAGGCAGACTAATAATGCAGGATTACTTAAAAATGTGCGAATGAAGCAAAACGCAACTGCGGGTATATTTTTGATGAGGGAACAACACTATAACACATCTTAAAGCTCACAAGAGTCAATTCTGCAATCAGTACTAATTGGAGGTTTGATTCCTTGATGAGTTTGGTCTTTCTGTGGAGACTGATTGTTTTCCTCGTGTCATTGATTGTTCTCCTCGTTGAGTCTATTGTAAAACCAGTGCTTGGTGCCAGAATCAGTCTACTGTTCACTTTCTGCATATTTCTAAAGCATTTTCGTCACTAATCTGGAAGTAGACCTGGTGCTCTGTTCGCAGACTCTGAGTTGTGAATTTATAATAATGCTAAAACTCTGCTTTGGCACAGGAAAGTTGTGAAACATGCTCATAAACTCTCCGAGAAGAATCCCGATGGTTGTAAAGTGTCAGTTCGAAAAGCACTAAATGGGTACAATGGAGATGTTATTGCTTTGTCTGGAATGTTACGCAGTATTGCATTAAAGCAGACCTTTTATGCTAAATCTAATATTCCGAGCTTTTTACCGTGTTATATTTGCTTCCCCTTCTCATTTACCCTCTCAAAGTTGTGTTTACAGTGATTCGTCTCACAACAGCTCTTTGTTGTGATGACATTTACCGCCACATCAGCTCCCATTGGGCACCGCTGTTTTCTAACACAGAAGTTAGTGGACTTGTCATTTTAGATGAATTTTGTGATTTAAAATGTGCAGATTCTCACATAATGATCCACGGGCGTTGTAGACTGTGACTATAATATGTGTTTTTTCAACTGTCCTCCATCGTGAAGCCACCAGACCAACTTACAAGCCAGGCCTGTGGAGAGTCGACACCACATTACACGTTTTCCCATATTGTTCTAGGCAATAACAACAGCTGGAATTGAATATATGCAAGACAGAAAACTTATAAGAATTGGCGGAATGTAGCTATTACATCTGGAGACAAGTAATAGCTGGTGATTCGGACCTTATTTTTAAAAGAACCAAATCTTTTTCTTTTTAATTTTGATGCAATTTTACACTGGTTAATGCCGAATCAGCACAAGAGTCATCACAGAAGCAGAGCAGAGCAATACGAGTGAGAGAAAAAGAAATAAGATAATAATTATTCATGTTAATGTCCATCGTAGTGCTACATTTCATTTTGAATTTCCTCATTTCAAAGGGTAAACACACTTCCACTCTCACGCTCACATCTTACCCTTTGTCATTTCCCTGATTAGTTTGCATTTAAATGAGTTCTAACTATCCAGCTTTTTCACTTCCGATACCAATTCTGATACTGAGACTTTATCTGCTGATTCCTGATATCAACCAATAGCAGTGCAGAAACTGAAAACGTAATTTATTTCCTGAAAACTAAACTAAAATAAGACAAAACTGATACAAATGTGTTATGTAGCTGTTATTTATCCCCCAGGTAACTACAGAACAGCTTTATATAAAGAGAAGTTCAGACATTATGAGTTTTTCTCAGCCAACCATGACCAGGAAAGTCTTATTACCTCAGTTTAAATGTCCAACCAGTCCAGATATCGACTGAACTGATATTTGGATACTGGTCTAGCAAATTCTCCAGTATCAGCACCCATATCTCATACCAGTATCAGATCAGTGCATCCCTAATCACGAGTAATAACAGACATATCAGAAACTTACACCGTGCATCTTTAAAATGACAGTAAATCCTGCTTCTTACAGTTCTCTCCATCTGAATTGTTCTTCGTGAAGTTGTTAGCTCGGAGACAAAACGGGCCTGACAGACCATTTCTACCTGAGCTCATCAGTATTCGCCGCATAAAGAGGTTGTTTCATGCAAATCGCAGCCTAAACACTGTGGGCTGCTGATTCTGAGTGAAGCGTGTGGCCCTGACTGCATTTGGTCTGCGTCGCTCTAACCACAACCAAAGGAGAATCTGTGCACAGGTATGAGCACCAGAGGAGAGCCTGATGACAGTGAACAGGTCTTGGTTTAATTGCTCTGGAAAAATAAAACATGCCTGTGTAGGGATTTGAAAACACAGGTCTGGGGAGGCGGGTGTGGTGGTTTTAATCTGTCTTATTTTATTGTTATTCCTTCTGACAGTAATGGTTACGTGGGATTTTAGAGAGATATTAACTTTCTGAATTCATTTGAGTCGTAATTGTGGATTTATTGTAATATTTTTAGACAGGTAGAGGAAATTGTGAAATAAATGAAGCAATTATTAAGGCATCTGCAAAGATAATTTGATGTCAAGCATATTATTTTTCCCATAGCACAGATATTATATGTATTGTCTATAATATTCAGGTGCTATGAGTATTGGGCAGTAAGCTGCCCCCGCGACCCAGCTGGATTAAGCGGGAGAAGATGGATGGATGGATGGATGGATGGATGGATGTCTATAATATATGGATATACTGTTACTGCTGAAAATTGAATTACCTTTTGGATCAATAAAGTATTTATCTATCTATATATCAGTTAAAAAGGGAAAAAAGCAAGTCTGTGAACTAGGAAGTGCACTGTAAGCATGCTAGTGTTGTTAACAGAACTAACGTGATGGCAAAAATTGAAAGTTGTATAAGTTCAAATTCAATTAAACCCAATAAAAGTGAGGAATATTTGTGGACATGTTTGGACTGTAATTGTCTTTTGTGGTGGAGTATCTGCTCCCTGATCATGTCATTGCTTTGTAACACAGTGTGGCAAGCGGTTGACGTTGCCAGGCAAAGTTACAAGGCAGATCTGTGGAGAGGAGACCCCGCTCACAGTAGAAATACATGGGTTTTCAAGGTTATTTGAGCAATAAAAACACATTTAGATGAATAAATGCTTGGTTAATCTCATACTGTAGACTATTCCAGGCAAAGTAGTAACATGCCCATATAACCAGAAACAGAAAAAATGGCAATGTGCACCTTTAAAATGTTGGCTACAGTGTTTATTATAAGTAAAAATAAGCAATACTGCAAAAACAAGCGCTTTTACAGGATATATCTACTACACTGCTACATAGTGATAATTCATTTTTGTATAGACGGATTATTTGTTCATCAACCTGAGTGCAGAAAATGCTGCCGATGTTGTCAGCACTAAAACAGTTTATCAGAAGTGTGAAAAAATAAGTTATGGTGCTAAACTAATCAGTGAGTGGGATACGTCTTAATGTATGTGTTAAATAGAGGTGAGTGCGTAAATAACGAGAAGTGACTCAAATTTCAGTCGCCGGAAATCCACTCATACCTGAAAATCCACTCATACCTGATTGAACAATAAGCTCCGCCCCCGGGAGAGCCTGAAATCTGCGGAAATCCTAAAAAACACACATATGACACCAGACAGGATGGCGGAGACATGCGCAGTCGAGCGAGTAGTGACGTGGTCTGATAATCCCTCTGTCGGTCAGGTTGTCCCGCTGTGATGCTCCGTGTGAATAATTTAAATACTGCACGTACATGTACATCCACAGACCCACTGGAGAAAGTGTGTTTAAAAAGTTCAGACCAGATGAGAAAATCTGTTGCAATTTCCCCAGGGTGAGTAGTGAGCTGCTGCTGTTTGTCCAACCACATTTCCTGGACCTGTGGGGAATACTGTGCTCTCGGCAGGAGGGAGGAAGAGAGGAAGAGAGGGAGATGGAGAGAGGGAAAGAGAGGCAGGGAGGAGGGAGCTGGAGGGAGAGTAAAAGCAGCCGGGAGAGATAAAGGCAGAGAGAGAGGGGAGGGGTGTATAGAGGGAGTGGGAAGGAAAGAGGGAGATGGAGAGAAAGGGAGTTAGACAGATGGAGAGAGAAGAGGAGATGGAAATAGTGGGAGACAGAGAGAGAAGGAGAAAGAGGGAATAAGAAAGGGAGATGGAGAAAGAGCGTAAGAGAGAGAGAGGAAAAGGGAGATGATACAGAGGAAGAAAGAGAGGGTGATAGAGAGAAGGGAAAGAAACAGAGCGAGAGAGGGGGACCAACAGAGAGAGAAAGAGATTGTGAGAGAGAGCGAAAGGGAGACGGAGAGAGAAGAAGAAAGAGGGGGTGATAGAGAGAAGGAGATGAGAAAATCAGAGAGGAAGAGAGCGAAAGATGGGGAGCAACAGAGAGAGAAAGCGAGAGGGAGAAAGAGAGAGAGAAAGGGAGATGGAGAAAGAGCCAAGAGCGAGAGGAAGGGAGGGAGAGCGATGGAGAGAAGGGGAGAGAGAAAGAGATTGTGAGAGAGAACGAAAGGGAGATGGAGAGAGAGGAAGAGATTGTGAGAGAGAGGAAGAGATTGTGAGAGAGAGGGAAAGGGAGATGGAGAGAGAAGACAAAGAGAGGGTGATAAGAAAGAAGGGAAAGAGAGAGATGGGGAGCAATAGAGAGAGAAAGAAAGAGAAAGTGAGGGAGATAGAGAAAGGGAGAGAGTTAAAGTTGAATTTAATCAGAGTCTAATCCACACTCCACCATCCCCAGCCTCCTGCTCTGACAAAACATCCCCAATCCAAGCACACACACACGGACCAGACCCCCACTGTCTCCCCGGGGTCCGACCATCTGCAACTCCCATCCCATAATATTATCATTCACCACACTCTCTCTCCTCTCCTCCTTCAGCCTCTCTCTCATCCTCCCACCCCCTCATGTCTTCCATGTCCGGGAGGGCAAACATCTCCGTGGAGACGCACTCGGGCGAGCCACAGGACGGGTGGAGGGATTCGCCGATAGCATCGCGCAGGTGTGTTTACAGGCAGGACACACAGACATGGTTGGATTAAAGCCGCCCTGTGGGACTTCTCACCTTGTCTCAGTGTATACGAGGATATCTACTGTAATCCCAGCTCTCCACTCAAAGCTCTAGTTAAGTCAGTGGTTCATGTACACTTTTTAGTCATTGATAACTCTAACTGCCTTAGGTTTACCTAGAGTCTGTAGGTGTATGACCCTGTGTGGCTGCATTGCCCATTTATTGCGACTGTTTTCACTGTGAACTGTTGCATGATACATGATTTTATTGGGAATGTGTCTTGCCAAATGAACTGTAACCCTGAGCTCCGACTGCACACAGAGCAACAGTGGAGGAGACACCACAAGAATGACAAAGCATTGAAGGCAGTAAGACCAGCCTCAGAGCTCCACATTCATTCTTTTGGGGGTCTATTTATCTGCCCCTCTCCACAGGCTTTTGAAAAACAAATGGTCATCACAAAAATGTGGTCGTGTGAGTGCAGGTTTCAAAGCCTGTGACTGAGCGAGCACAGCCGAACTCTGCTTTTCATGTGATTTTTACTCAAGGTTCAAGGTTCAAGGTTTACTTCATTCATATTCCTTGAGACACAGTTTGTGTGGACAGATGGGTCTGCTGCTCTCATCACACAAACAGAGCGGGATAATAGATGCAGGGCGGCACAGCGGCTGAGTACTTCACAGCAAGAAGGTTACACGTTCGATCTCTGTGTCACTCGGGCCTTTCTGTGTACAGTTTACATTAATTAATTCATAATTCATCATTATTTTTATTAATCGTTGCATTTATATAGTGCCTTTCAAGACACCCAAAGCTCTTTGCATTTCATTATTCATTCACTCCACACTCAGCGGTGGAAAGCTAGTGTTGTAGCCACAGCTGCTCTGGAACAAACTGACAGAAGCGAGGCTGCCACTGTGCGCCATCGGCCCCTCCGACCACCACCTACACTGAGGCACGCTCCACTGCATGTTCTACCTGTGTTTGAGTGGGTTTCCTCCTCAGGTTTCCCCCCTCAAACCAAAACATGCATAAGTACAATCTTCCAGCTGACGTCTTGACCAAATCTCGCAACAAGCTCACAGAGATGGGTCCCATTGAAGGAAGGCTCAAACGCAAAGGACAAATTTCCATTCAGGGAGTGTAAAGTGTACCTTAACCTAACACAATGCATTTACATTTCCTCCCTGTCTCCCTAAACACACATTCTCACATAACCTGACGGAGCGGAGCTTCACTGAACCTATATACATGAGCACTCATATAAATGACAGCGCACCACAAAAATCCCATTCCAACACAGCTCCGGGGCCGACCGAGCGCTCTGTCATTCTGCGCCAACGTCCTCTCGCACTCCACGGGTCGTGAGTTTCGCCTATGGAAAATATTCACTGGTCATGGCTGAACAACAAACCACCAACCTCCCAACAACTGCACTACTACCTGAGCAACAAACGGTGAGGAGATGCCTTTAATCTGACCTAAATCAAAGCCATAGAATTACCATGGAGACGTGCTCTAGCTAACAGCACGCTCTACAACGTACTGTAGGAATTAGCCCGATAGCATCTCTGTAGTCCATCGCTCTCTGACATTTGCACTCATATCGACATGCTAGTCTGGTTGAACCTCAGCTAACGAAGTGAATAAAAAAAAAATCAAACAGACAATTCCTAGGCCGCACTCGTCCTCGCGCATGTTTACTCTCCTCCATTGACTGAGTGGCTGCTTTTATCTGATTCTTCTGCCTGCGCTTTATTCCCTCGCTCCCCTCTTCCTCGGCTGGGGGAATTGTCTTCGGGAACGCTCATCAGGAAAGAAAACTCATTCAGATGATCTGGGTCAGATAGAACACGCTTCCATCCAGCAAAGACAATTCAGACAGAGAACTTTAGAAGAGCGGGAGAGGAGATAGGAGGAGGGACTGAAGGCCAGATGGAAAACGTTTGATAAAACAAGTGGAGTCGATATCAGCCTTTTTAATTTCATCAGCTAAAATATTACGTCATAGTTTCGGAGTATTTTTGCTGACTAAAGTCAAATCAAAAGTAGCTAACGATTTATAATACCTACAGCGTTAACAAGAAACACTTCCTTCATAATAGTTTATTACTCTAATACTTTAAAGGTGCATTATGTCACTTTCTGGCTGGGGGTCCGTCACCTGTTTGTGTCTATGCTTATGTCACTGCTCTGCCTGGAATGTTCCACAGTATAACATTAAACAGTGCGAAGTAACATTTATTCCATTAGTGGTGGTTTTATAACTCAAAAATACCTAGAAAAACAGGCATTGTGACTATGTGTGGGGTCGCCTCTCCACAGTTCTGACCGGTAATTTAACCAGTTTGGTCTCCATGAAGGTGGAAACGTGTGTGAAACATTCCAGACAAAGTAACAATATCTTCATGAAGAAAAACATTTGACAAACCCTCCACCAGAAAAGTTACGCAATGCACCTTTAATAAGAATGACTCAGAATGAATGATTCAGGTTTAGTAACTACATAATTCTGGTTAAAGGCAAAGAGTTTGGATATAAGGGTATTTATGAAGTATTTACTACACCGAGTTATTTGCTCATATTATGAAATAAGTATTTATTAAGGCAAATGGGTGTAGTTATTATAGTGTTACCAAAAACAAAATATAAAATAATTAAAATGAATAATATAAACTATAACTAAAATTACATTCTTTTTGTTAATGCCAGAGTATGTTTGCCTGATTCATCAGCCGGTTTCACAGTCTGACCTCGCAGCATTAGGATTCATTCACTCGACGGTAGGCTGGTACTTTTTTTATTTAACCAATCGCTGCTATTTGGTCGTGACGTACGTAATGCGATGAAACGCTCAGTGGTTTCCAAGAAATTGCTGGCACAACAGCAAATCCCGTAGGAAGAAGGGCAATAACGTCTTTCCCCTTGATAAAAGTCACCAAACATTCTCTTAGTTCCGGCTTTAAATCCTTGATGTCAAGAATCATTGCCAACACAAAATGTACGACTTTGTCTACATCCATCTCGACAGCTTTGTTTACTGTTGTGCTGAATCAAAAAAGGGACCCAGACTGGAGCTTGAGTTTGACGTCATGGCACATCACAGCTCTTTGCTGATTTGCCGGTGCGCCGACTACAACTTCTGGGGTTACTGCAAACGGCCGAGTGTATTTCGATTCCTGACCTAGTCGCTGGAGAGACATGAAATTGAGCAGAGGTACTAGGTGGCTAACAGTATGTAACTGTTTGGTCAAAAAATAGATAAAAATAAAATAATGTGGTTTTTTGTTAGTTTGTTTTTTGTCATCTTAATCTTCGGTGGCTTGCATCTCCCTAAACCTGACTCTATTTCCATAAAAATGCTGTTCTGTATGGCTGTATGGCATACGACGTAAATAATCTCGATGGAAAAAGTTCTGAAGCATGGTTTCAACTTTCCATTTCTATTGAATGTGCCACCTCCAAGTCACATATTGTACCTATAAGCAAGTAGGTTTTGCAAATAAAAAAGCTAAATTAATGTAAGGAATGTGAAATCAAAATTCCACTTTCCAAACTACATCTCGACTAAAACTAAAAATCATTCCTAAATCTTTCTCAAAACTTAGTCAAAGTTGTTATCCACCTTTTGTCTGCCATATTTCCTATAGTATTGGCTGTGGTTGTGGAGTTTTGTGGGCTCAGTCGGACGTGTGGGGTTGTGTGTATAAGCAGACCTCGCCCTCCTTTGGCCGCGCTCAGGTCTACAGTATAAATCCACAGTGCGGCGCTTGGAGGAAATGGCTTGTGTTTGGTGGTGTAGCGCTGTAGCTTTGGGGAAATTGGTTGGCAAACAAAGACATGCATCAAAAATATCCCGCTATTTCAGACCTGCGCTGGAGCACTTTTTCAGACCTCTTTATCATACGCCACGAGAATGTGCAGAAAGAAGGAGAGGGACTACACTATACACTATACAACTCAGACGCCATTTCTGTGAGATTTTATGGCGGTGATACTGGGATGCTTTTAAGGTAGACTTTTGACATTTACTTGATAAGTAGGCGTACATTTCCATACATCAGTTAGATCTTAAAGGGACCAAAGTTGTGTTTTGTTTCATTCACACATGTTTAACACACAAATCCTGCATATTTAAGATACGTTCTCTCAACTAGAAACACTCTGTTACACCTTGTGATATCATATGGCAATACAGGAAGTGTGTTTTTAAACTCCATACACCTTTGATGAATTATTTGGTTGATTTCAGCCCTGGAATATTCAATCTCTATAGGGCTTGTAAGTCGCTACGTCATCATTCTATTTCCAGGTCCAAGCCACTGCCGCGCCGTATTCGGACAGACTGATCTACATGTAAAAATGCCGCAGTTTTTGTGTCCCTGCTGTTTGAACAGATCAGAAGCCAATACAAATGGCGAGGAGAAACTGTTATTGTCAATACCCGTCCGAACACGCCTGGGTTCTCGTCGGGTTTCCATGCTCTAGTTGGAACCTCACTAAAAAAAGGAGGTGATGGTGAAAAATGTTCACTGGCTTTGACATTTTGAACCATAGACCGTATTGAACAAATGTTTCGTTGGACTTGGAAATCGTGCATGACGTCAGACTTACAAGCCAAATAGAACTAAAGATAAAAGGAGCTGTTGACTGGAAAACTACCGCTTCATGACACCACGAGGTGGAACAGAGCATTTTGAGCTTTAGTGTAGGCAGACTAATGAGTAAAAAATACGCAAACACAACTCCAGATATTTTTTGAGGAGGTAATAACATTCAAGAGTGGATTTTTAATACAGGAAGTTCTCCATTGTGTTTCACTCCATACACCTTCACTAGAATCATTTGGATGATTTCAGCCCTGGAATTATCCATTTCTGCTGACTGAAAAGTAAAAAGTAGCTGTAAACTTGAAAACTGCTGCTTCATAGCATCACAAGGTGGAACGAGCATTTTGAACTTTGGATATAGATGACTAATAATAAAAAAAATTAGTGAAAGAATTAGTGAAACTGAATGAAACAAAACACAACAACATTCTGACATGACTAAAAGCTCACAAAGGTCAATTCTGCGTAATATAGGACCTTCTGATCTAAAAATATCTCTAAAGTCATTTAGATGTGAACTCCCCTATACTAACTGCAACGATACCATAGATTAAAATAACTATTGTCGTTTTTCTTATCAACAAATTCACAGCATAAAACATGATGTGAACTATTGTACCGATGGAATTTATGTCCCTGAGTTTAAAGTAGCCATCTGCCAAACGCGTTGCACTGTCGCGCGCGGGTTTAAATAAATAAATAAACGCATACAAAACGCCAGTGTCAACAAATATTTACAGCAGCTGGTGGTTTTATGATCCGGAGCGATCCCGTAAACAGCTATAATCTGGGACAAATGAGAAGATTTAAATTCCGAATCCTTGGTGACAAAAGGTACAAACTGTTCCTCACATGTAGATTTAATTTGAGCCCATGGCAAACATCTGAATTCTGACTGATTCCGCACCGATCCCCTATGGAAAGGAAAGAGCACAGGGTAAAGGTACACAGATGTCATCAAGCCAAGTACAAAGAAGTAAGTGGGAGTAAGAAAACAATCCAAAAAAGTACAAAAACATATCAGCTAACGTTGTTTTTGAGTATAGATCTCAGTAATTAGGCGTGTTAAAAGTCTCAGAAATCAGATACTTATCGATGCTTGAACAATTAACAAAACTAGACACTCGATACTTAAAAAAGATACATTCACAGGACAGAAATGAAGCTTTCCTGAATAGCTTTACAATGATCTTGAGCTGTAAAAAAAAAAAAAAAAAAAAAAAGTCGCCACCAGGATTTAACTTGCTTAGTTAAATCCTGGTGGCGACTTTTTTTTTAGGTACGAGCTGCAGTTGGTCAGGTCCAGGTTCAGCAACAGTGTGTGCTCAAAGAATGAGGTCAGCTGAACCTGAATATACTGAATAACCAGGTTATTCATATCAGGCTCAAATTGTGAAAAAAGTGGTTCAGGGAGCAGGAGACATCATTTTCACACATGGATCGGCCTCCACAGAGTCCAGACTTTAGCCCCAGTGAGAATCTTTGGGATGTGCCGGAGAAAGGTTTGCGCAGCGGTCAGACTCGACCAACATCAATGCAAGACCCTGGTGAAAAATTAATGCAACACTGGATGGAAATAAATCTTGTGACATTGCAGAAGCTTATCAAAACAATGCCACAGCGAATGCATTCATTTTTCACTTGTGTAGCAATATACAAAATGAACATTTGGCAGTTATTTGCTCTAACCATTTGGGTTAAAGTAGAGTACAGAATAGAGTATCTAAGTCTACTTTTACGACAGTTTGAAAATATATACTATTATTTGTATTCATGTACCATGGATGACTGGCCAATAATGGACTTTGCCAATGAATTATGTCTGTAAAGAAGCTTGGTAGCAGGTTCCATCACTCACGCAGAGATGATAGAAGGTTTGATCAGCTGACGGCATAAGGGCTCCAGCCATATGCAATCAAGATCTCGGAATGAGTCCAGCAGCATTGTACTAAAGTCTCTATATTTAAAGGTCGTATATTACGGAAAATTGTGAGCTTTAACCCATGTTAGGATGTTACCACCTCAAAAACATACCTGGAGTTGTGTTTTGATTCATTCACATATGTTTAAGTAACTATTTCACACCAAAAACTAAAATTTAGCCAAGTTAAGATGACTTGAATTAAAAAAAACGTTTATCATGGTTTGAGTAAATTGCACTTGACAAGTTGAATTGTTTACCAATGAAACAAGACTTAAAGTGTGAAAATACATCTTGTTACACTTAAAGGTGCACTGTATAACTGAGATGCTATTGCTTTGTCAGAAATGTTTCACAGCGTGGCTTTAAAACTTTCTTTCATCATGGAGACCAAACCAGACTAAGTTACCGGTCAGATCTGTGGAGAGACGACCTCGCTCACACTGTCAAAATCCCTGTTTTTCTGGGTATTTTTGCTATAAAAACCACTTGTAATTGAATAAATGTAAGGTATAACCATTTAATGCCATACTGTGGAACATTCCAGGCAGAGCAATGACATATCCATAGAAACGGGAAGGTGACGGACCAACTAAAAGAAGAAGAAAAACAGCACATCTTTGCACTTAAAATAAGAAACAACAAATCATGAATTGAATTAAGAAAAACACTCTTATTCCATTGGCAGATAATTTTACTTGTCAAGATGAATCTACTCAGATAAAGTAAAATATTCTTAATTTAAGTCATTTTAACTTGCTTAGACTACTTCTTGCAGTGTTTTTTATTAGTCTGTCTACATCTTCAAAGCTGAAAATGCTCTGTGATGTCAAGAAGTGGTAGTTTTCAAGTTAGAAACTCCTTTCATCTTTTGTTATATTGGCAATTCCATGTCTAAAATAAGCCAAATGATTCTAGTGAAGGTGAATGGAGTTAAACATGTGTCGCTCCAATCGAAAATAGTATCTAGAAGTGTCTGTCTTATCTTTTTGCTGTAGCAGTCAGCGCCGGAATTAATGTGATTGCAGGTATGTAATTAAACATTTCTTATTTCTCCATCTAATATTGTGCTGGAAATATTGCACTGTGCTAAAAATATAAGTTTCATCAAGCACCACAGATCTTATGTTAATTAGTAAAGTTTGGGAAACAGGGGTGGAAGTTAAATGTCGACTCTTTATATGCGTTGACAAATGTGACAAGTATAGGAACAACAACCATTTTTCTTTGCAGTCGACTATTTTTCGTTTTCCTCTTCATTAAAGGGGGTATTGCACTTCTATGGGGTATTGAAGGGCCCATATTATGCAATTCTCCTCAAAAACATACCTGCAGTTGTGTTTTGTTTCATTCACACATGTTTAACACACAAATCCTGCATATTTAGGTTCTTCTCTCAAACAGAAAACACTCTGATCCACCTTGTGATGTCATGTGGAAATACTCTGCTGTGTTATTAATCTCCACAAACCTTCACTAGAATCATTTGGATTATTTCAGACCTGGAATTGCCAAATCTGTACTGAACTAAGGGCGAAAAGATGCTGTTAAAAAACATTGTTTCGTGACATCAAAATCAAGGTGTAAAACTTTATTTTTGGACATACAAACAGACTAATAATAAAGGGGTACTCAAAGGTAGGTGAATGAAACAAAACATAACTTCATGTATGTTTTTGAGGAGGTAAATATATTATAACATGGCTTAAAGCTCACAGGAGTCAATTTTGTGTAATATAGGACCATTAACAATTAACATGGTGATCTAAATATAATAAAGTGTTACCTTTTATTGTTTTGAAAATGCTATATTTGCTGAAAACAACTTACTAACATGCTTTATAAGTTTAACTTTAGGTTTTGACGCTCTGAGTCTCCTCTCTCTTTGCTCTCCGTGCTTAGTCAGTCCCCTTTCAGAGCACCATCACAAAACAATCACAATAGAACTACTGCACATGACATCAGGTTTGTGGTAGTTTTGTTTCTCCCTTTTGAATATTTATGGAGAATTGTGGTGTGGGCAGAGCACTGGGCAGAATCTTACAGCTCTCCGTAAGAGGGGTTTGAATAATGCCTGGAAGAGATCGCTAAATTACTGAAACATGCATGAATGACATCAACTCTCCAGGCACGTTTTTGATGAGAGAACAACATTGTAACATGGCTTAAACCACTTGCCACCGACCCGCCCGCCGGCGGGCGATTACACAACATTAAAAAGTCAAGCCAGATATTCACGATACTTATTTTTCCACTATTGACATGCTATACATCGTTTGAAAGCTTAATTCCTCAGTAAAACAACCATATCATTCATTTTACGCCACACAGCGAGCCCAAAGAGCCATAACTTATAATTCCCTAAAATAATAATAAAATAAAAAAAAAACATGCACATTTCTTACCTTTGAGCCGGTTCTGTCGGTCCGAAACGGGTCCAGTCCAGGAATAGCTGTGCTCAATTAGTCCGTAACAATCCACAGAAAAAGTTGTTTTTTTTCATAAAAGAATTTCATGTGGAGAAATAATCCAGAAAGTCCGTGTTTGTCTGAATGGATGAGCGACGCATCGCTCTACTTCTCTCGCTCTTGGTCCTTAGCATAGCTAAACGCTTAGCTCCTGTTAGCGCTGTGGGGTATGTTTGTTTTCCCCACACTCTTAGCTACAAAACGAGCTCACCCGTGAGAGGATCCGCAGTTCGGGGCGGTGCGCAGCAGCTCATGGATAAAAGGAGCGCGTCCAGTTAGCGGCGTATTGCGCATGACCGAGGGACAGGTCCATGGCAAAAGCTCTTCAGTCATTGGTTCTTTCAGAAAATGATTGACAGATCTGAGTAGCCTATGAAAGAACGATTTCGGCGGTGAGCCCCATGTGGGGCAGAGGTGAGATAGTGAGACAGGAGCTCAGCGCGTATTGGTGATTGGATAGGCACAGACCTGCTCTTACGCACAGACACTGGTTGGGGGGCACCAGAGGCATATGGAGAGAGATTTTTTGGCTTGTTTTAGTTTTTTATATTAAGAAAACATGCATAAAGTTCAGAAGAAGATTTATTTATTATACATTACATCTTATCACAGTTTGGAACATCTGGTTTGAACACTTGTGCCGAATTGACATATTTTTTACAAAAAGGGTCACAGCATCCAAACCCTTAGGCCTAGAGGTCTGAAATTTCACACAGTTGTTGCCAACAAGTTCAGCAGTGAGTGTAGTGTAGCCACAAATGTCTAGGATGAAATATGCCCAAGTTACAGGCTTTATTATTTTGTATTTTTTTCCGAGGCAAAAAAATAAATTTTTAGACATTTTTGAATGTCTGTACTGTAACTTAGCCTGCACTCACAGTCTTCATATGCATATCTACAGAAACTAGAAGATCTAAGCTTTAAAATGATGTGTCACACAAGCATGTGTAAGATTTTCTTTTAATAAGCTTTGGTACTTGGGTATGTGTTACCGTTGTGCACAGACCAAATTAGGTGGAGTCAATTTTGCGTAACATAAG
This sequence comes from Odontamblyopus lacepedii, assembly GCA_034769755.1. NCBI lineage: Eukaryota > Metazoa > Chordata > Actinopteri > Gobiiformes > Gobiidae > Odontamblyopus > Odontamblyopus lacepedii. Next base: position 13,887,058 of record CM068357.1, read on the forward strand.
ACCTTTAACTGCTAACACATTATTATATTTAGATCACCATGTTAGCTTTTACTGTTTTGAAAATGCTATATTTGCTGAAAACAATTTAATAACAAGTTTTATATGTTTTACTTTCGTTTTTGAGTCTCCCCTCTTTTGGCTCTCTGCTCTTAGTCAGTCAGATGAGAGAACAACATTATAACATGGTAGAAAGCTACAAAAAATGGATTTAACATAATGCACCCTCTTTAAAAAGAATGTTTTTATCAGTACCACAACAATCCTAAAGACGTCACTGTTGGAAAGATCTGTAGCTCTTGGGATACTGATACTGACATGGCATCTGATTTACATTATAACTCATAAAGTACTGTTTGAAGATGAACAAAATGACTTTATATACTTGCGTTTCTCCCTAGTTATTGAGGTCAGGCACGTAATTACACTGTGGTGAGTTTCTGTATACTTTCACCCCACCTCTCTACACGGTAGTACTTTGGATGACCTCCACTATATAGGAATCAGTACATCTTAATTATCGTCTTATCAATGCGTCCCATCAGATGATTAAAGAGGCTGTGGGGGAGGGGCTTGTAACTAAAGGTCAATGCAGAATATATGAACCCGCCAGAGATAGAGAGTTATAGAGAAATAAGATGAAAACGCCAAAGTGCAAGGGAGGAAAAGATTAGATCCTGTAATCGGATTTGTTGATCGGAATAATAATTGGCTTGGACTTGTAAAGCAAAGTGTTCAGTACTCTCGCTTCATAGCACAAAGGTCCCAGGTTCAACTCCATGACTGTGTGAGGCTGTTTGCATCTTTTCCTTATAGTCCTTGTCATAAGTTTCCTTGAAATTCTCCAGTTTTCCTGAGTTTAAAGGTCCTATATTGCACTAAATGGATTCTCGTGAGCTTTAAGCCTTGTTATGTTGTTACCGTCTCAAAAACATATCAGTTTCATGTATTTTTTCATTCACACATATGAGCAACCATTTATTATTATTAGTCTGTTTACATCTCCTAAGCTCGAAATGCTCTGTTCCAACTTGTGATGTCATGTTGTGGTAGTTTTCAATTAAACAGCTACCCTTTACATTTTGTGCAGTAGAGATTGAGAATTCCAGAGCTGGAAATCCAATCCAATCCAACTTTATTTGTATAGCACATTTTACCAACACAAAGTCTCCAAAGTGCTGCACAGAGTAGCCACAAGATAAATTAACACATTAAATAATATAAAGCATAAAATAAAAAGCCAGCAAATGCAAGTCAATAAAAAACCTTAAAATACTAAATTAGCAAATAGAAAACTAGCAAATAAAATCAATAAAAGTCAGAGGAGCACACAATTCTTACGCTATGTTAAAAGCTGGTGAGTAAAAGTGTGTGTTTTAAACAAGACTTAGAAAATCGTCTGAAAGGGGCGGTCTTAATGTGAGGAGGGAGAGTGTTCCAAAGTTTTGGGCCAACCACAGAAAAGGCCCAGTCACCCTGACTTTTGAGTCTCGTTTTTGGTATGAAAAGCTGGATCTGGAACTCAGACCTCAGAGCGCGAGGAGTGTAGGGAACAATGAGGTCCGAGATGTAGTCGGGACCCATCCATGAAGTGCCTTAAAAACAAATAATACAATTTTAAAATCAACTCAAATGAACGGGAAGCCAGTACAATGAGGATAAAATATGATGCACGCCGGTTAAAAGACGTGCTGCAGGATTTTGGACTAACTATAAGCGTGACCGTGACAGGTTCGCTCGGCTCACTCCAGTGTACAGGACATTACAGCAGTCAAGACATGTAGAGATAAAAGCCTGGATCACACGCTCCAGATCACTACAAGATAAAACCGGTTTGAGTCTGGATAAAAACTGGATTTAACCACTGCATTTATCTGCTTTTCAAACTTAAAATCTTCATTGATGATGACGCCAAGGCTGTAGGTTTAGTATATTGGTGAAAAGAGCCCATGTCAAACCGTAATGATTCGACTGATTCTAGTGAAGGTGTATGGAGTTTAAAAACACGGTGGAGCACTTCCTGGATGACCACATGACATCTCAAGGTGGAAGTGTTTTCCATTTGAAAGAAGAACTCTATATATACTGTATTTCCAGGGTTTGTGTGAAGGAAAGAAATCTCCAAACAAAACTTTGGATCAACGAAGCTTCTCCTGCCGTTCATTTCTAGTACAGTAACTTATCTTACACAAGTATGGATGGATCATTATAAAGAAATATTGTTATACTGATATTGACTGAGCTATCAAAGAGTCTCACTTATCATGCAAAACTATCAATACTGAAAATTAAAATTAAAAGCTACTATTTTTTTTTTTTTTTTTTAAATCTCTCACCACCAGGCTGTCTCCCTAAAGAAAAACTGGACTTTTCCTTTAATTAGGCCCGAGCGCCTCGGCGGCGTAGGGCCTATTGTGATTGTTCAGCAGTGCGAAGCACTGCCGCGCTGCATGCGCGGAGTGTAGCGCAGTGCACGCAAACAGAGCGCGAAGAGCTCTCCCCTTTCCAAGCATACTAGTATCACCATGTCACTGACTGGGGCCTGCTGACCTGGCACAGTGGCATCGCCATGGCCGCATCAGCGGCATAATTGTAATTGTTCACCCAAAAACGTAGGGCATCATGCATGAAGTGCATGATGTCATGTGCGCCCGCGAAAACCGAGCGCGAAGCACTCTCCCCCTTATCAAACACTCAATGCCACTCATCAGTGACACTCATGGCATCCAGTAGCACAGACTGGCATTGCCCATTGCCGCGACAGCAGCATAATTGTAATCGTTAACTCGGGTAAACGCCAAAAACGTGCACTGGGTATGTCAGAAATCGAAGAGGTCAATGACAAGCGCAATTGACCCCACGGGTGCGTTACTGGACGCGAGTGCTTTCCAATGATATGTATATGTGCCCCCATGACTTCTTACCATTGAAAAGATATATTATATTTAGAATCATGAATTACTATGGAAACGGCGCCAGAGCAAAGAGAACATGTTTTACCATTGAAAAGATGATATTATGTTTTGAATCATGAATTACTATGGAAATGGCGCCAGAGCAAAGAGAACACGTTTTACCATTGAAAAGATATGATATTATGTTTTGAATCATGAATTACTATGGAAACGGCGCCAGAGCAAAGAGAACATGTTTTACCATTGAAAAGATATGATATTATGTTTTGAATCATTAATTACTATGGAAACGACGCCAGAGCAAAGAGAACATGTTTTACCATTGAAAAGATATGATATTATATTTAGAATCATTAATTACTATGGAAACATCGCCAGAACAGCAACATTATGCAACTTATGAAATGGAGCCAAAGGAAAAGCCACATTTCTCATCATGCTGCCATGGCAACAGGCCAAATATCTGCCATTGCCAATGTGACGTCCTGAGAAAAACTTTGACGTCGCCAAACAAAATTTGGTACACAGATGCATCATGGGAATAGGAACAAAAAAGTATACTGTGACCACGCCTCCTCCCTTACCGACAGTCCGCCACCTTGAATTTAAAAAAACAAAATCAACACATACAACAATTGAGAAAAATGGCAGGTTTAAGGTTAAGGTGTGGTGTTAGGATTAGAGTTAGGGTTAGGGGTACGGTTAAATCTAGTGTTAGGATTAGGGCTGGGGTTGGGGCTGGGGTTAGATTAGGGTTAGGAGTTCAGGTAGGGTCAGGGGTTAGTGTAAGGAGTTAGGGTTTATTTAGGAGTTAGGGCTCAGGGGGTAAGGTGCGTTTGTGGGGCATGTGCAGAGCGCAGCGTGGCCGGGGTGGAGCATAGGCACGAGCGAGGGCCGATCATCGCCGCTTGCGGCTATATTTATTATTATTATTATTATTATTATTATTATTATTATTATTATTATTATTATTATTATTATTTTAGCTTTGATTGAGAGCAAGAAATGTAATTTAACTTTTTCATACCTTATGAAAATTTGACAATAAAATTTCTGAATCTTGAATCTTTAAAAATGTGTTTTCCTTTGGCATCACTACGTTTTACTCTACCATTTGTGGGGAAAAAAGAAGGAATTATATCGTCTATTATTTAAAAAGGAATTTGATGGATGAAAACTGTACAGAAGCAATTGACAGAGAGTGACAGTTTTATCAAATATGACTAGTTTTTCCCCAGTCGCACTGAAGGGTGGGTCAAATACACAGTACTAGTTCCCCTGCGAAGAGGAAAATTAACTTATTTTTTCCCTGTAAGATAACAAATAAAACTACTTTTTAAATTTACTTTTATTCAAGATGTGTATTTCTCTGCAACATGATCCAATCAATGTATCCAGGACGCACTTGGGGATTAAGGGGCCAATTTTGAGCGCAGATTAGCTCCTGCTGACAGCTAAAGGGGAGATCTCGGATTGATCGTTGAAGCTGATTATGTGTAATGTGAGGATTTCATAGATACAGACCCACCCCCTCATCGATCGTGCGCCGATAGGAGGCGCGATTGTATCCTCGATTGTATCAGAGCAATTACAATCTGACAACTCCAAATGTCACACTGAAGAGGATATGTTCAAGTGGAGACTAAACAGTGAGGTGCAAGGGATAACGCTTTAAACTCGTGTAAAAATGACAAACTGTATTATGATAAATCAACTTGTAAGAGCTTTTAGGCATGTAACAGTGCTCCCCCATCAGGAACTAGTTATGATATGTCATTGCTCTGCCTGGAATGTTCCACAGTATGACATTAAACAGCTCTACATTACATTTATCCAATTACAGGTGGTTTTATAGCTCAAAAATACTTAGAAAAAGAGGCATTCTGACTGGGAGCGGGGTCGCCTCTCCACAGAGCTGACTTATAACTTGTCCAGATTTGGTCTCCATGAAGATAAGGAGGTTTAATACCATACCATAATACCAACATGATAAACAAGCCACCTCAAAGGTTTACTAGAATTGATCTGTGCATGCTTGAGCAATCTTTTATTCAACGCTTGAGGTAAGATTAAGATAAACTTTATTGTCCCCAAGGGGAAATTTGTTCTGGGCACTGCCTGCAGCTTTAAAAAACACAGTGACACTTCACATTTCTGCACTGCACAACCAAAAAGTGTCCAAGATATTGCACTAGCTCTATTGCACAATGATTATCGCACCAGCCCTATTGCACAAACAGCTATTGCACCAGTAGGTAAAGTGACTAGGTGCGCCTTTGTTGTGCAGATTTGTTCAACAGTGCAACAGAAGTGGCCACAAATGAAAGTTTATTTCTGTTACTCTTAAGGTTAGCCACTCGATAGCGTCAGCCTGGCGGAAGACGCTATCGAGTGCCTAATCTTAAGAAAAAAATCTGTTTTCACCTACCCCCTATCTCTGCCCACTTGTCTTACTTAATTCATTACTGATTCAAAAGAAAATAGACTACTACTACTACTACTACTACTACCACTACTACTACTACTGCTGCTACTACTACTGCTACTAATAATAATAATCTGCAGTTTCCAGAAGCAAAATTTCACTTTTGCTTAAGGCTTTTTAGATCAATATGGACGTTATCATCAAATTGAATTGTTATTATTAGACTTAAATAAACTGGTCTAAGCCTTACATGATATTCCATTGTAAATTCATATTCAGTTCGATCTGACCATTCACAGGCTAAACTGTAATCCTCCCATGTTCTTTATTCCTGTACTTGTGGATGCACAGAAATAAAATGTTCGCATGGCACATTCATGGATGAGGTGTTACGTTCTGAGGCGACCACCATTACATGCAATGACTCATTCAGCTCTTTAGCCTATAGCGAGCTCAAAATCTTACAATATAGAGCAATCATTCACTCAATCAAATTCTATATATATCCACAAGTGTCACTTAAGCGTCATTTTACAGTAATTTTCCTATAGGCCAAGTCAAAGTCATTCGTTTCCATTTATTCCATATCAATTTATTCATCTAAAATCAACTTCCTCCCCAGAGCACACCTATAATTTGCCATCAATTTAAGTGTAATATTCCAGTTGGTCTAAGTGGTGTAGCCTTTCTGTTGGCTTGTCTCCATGGAGATGTTATTGCTTTACATAGAATATTCCTCAGTATGGAATTAAACATCGAGTGAGGTCTCACATGTAAGTCTGCATGTGTCTCAAGGTGTGTTTCTTAGCAGTAAAAACACTGAAATGAAGAAATCCAAGACAGTTTAATGCCACACTTTGGAGCATTCCAGACAAAGCAATAATATCTCAAGCAAGAGGGATATTATTTAAGTGACAAGAAACTGTTAAAGTTCGTGGATATCACAGTTCTACAGTATATAGTTTTAGTTTCAGTTCAGTGGCAGTTTGTGAAAAAAAAGAAAAAAAGTTGGCAAGAGAAGAATTCTACCCAAAATGCAAAGTCAATTTATGCCCAAGGAACAACTTTTCTCACAGTTTGAACTTTAATTTAGTTTTGGCCCTTGTTAACATGGTTCGGTAACAGTTATGGAATTACCTCTGTCTGCTGCATGTGTCCAACCAGGAAGAAAAGTGATAAATGTAAGGCAAACTACATTTTTAGTTAAATCTTAAATAAATATATGTTCATTCATTCATTCAAGCGCCTTGTGTTGCACATTTTGTATGAAAAGCGCTGTATAAATAAAGTTTGATTGATTCATTTTCAATTGAGAAAAGGTCCTATATTACACAAAATTGATTCTTGTGAGTTTTATGCCATGTTATACTGTTATTATCTCATCAAAAACATCTACAAAGTTTGTTTTGTTTGCGTTTAACTCTGGTTTATTAGTTTATCCATCTTCAAAGCTCAAAATGCTCTGTTCCACCTTATGATGTCATGAAGCGGTAGTTTTCAGGTTACAGATACTTTTTAACCTTTTATTCAGTAGAACTTGGCAATTCCAGATGATTGTATGGAGTTTAAAAACCCAGTGGAGCACTTCCTGTATTACCACATAACATCACCAGGTAGAAGTGAGTATTTTCTGTTTAAGAGAAGAATTCAGCCTAAATATGCTGAATCTGTGTGTTAAACATGTGAATGAAACAAAACACAACTCCAGGTATGTTTTTTGTGTTTGAGAACATTATAACTTATAGAAAACAGTGTAATATAGACCCTTGAAATATGTAGTCTAACCTGTCGTATCCACTCAGCATAAACAATGATGTAGAGACTGTCAGGAAATATACCCACTCAATTGATGTACTTGACGTTGCTTGTTGGAGCTGGGAACTTGTCATTCTTGGGCCAAGCGTGTGATGGAGATGACTCTTGGGGTTTTATTGTACTTCTAAAAGAGAAGTTTGGCCCCTTAAATCATCCATCAAAGAAAGTGTTTTAAAACTTTGGCTATAGTCACCTGGTGTCTGCAGAGATCCGATGTCTTCTGGGTGATTAAGTGTGTCCTCAGGTGTGAACGCCGCACAAAAGGTGGAGACGGCCAGACCTTTCCCATAATTTATCTCCAGCTCAGAGGTGCAGATGGAGATAACATGTTTGGCTCTAATAGCGTTTCATTGTGGTTTTAATTAAAGGTTGAATTAATGAGCGTTCTTAAAGGTGCATTGTGTAACTTTTCTGGTGGAGGGTTCGACAACTGCTTTTCTCCATGGAGATGTTATTGCTTTGTCTGGGAGCGTTCACAGTGTGGTGTTAAGACTTTCTATCCACATGGAGACCAAACCAGACCAAGTTACAGGTCAGATCCAGGGCCGTGGGAAGTCATTTTTAACAGGGGGTGATGTGAAAAAGTTTTAATTATTATTTTTTATTTCAATCCTCTTAGCCTATAGGCCTATTTAAATACATTTTAAATATAAATAGATTGCAATTCAACATTTCCAGCATTTTATGGATATATGCACTTTAATGTAGTCTGACAAATTAAAATATAATATTGGACTATTTAAACTTTTTGGGTCTGCTGGTACAACATCAGCTGGTGGCTATATAGTATTATAGCGAATGCCAGACACATTTCATTGTCATTTTGGTCACTATTGGCTGAATTTTTATCAATCAGAGCACAACGCACAGCCAAGCACAAAGTTTACACAGCAGCACAACCTGTTCCCCAACAACACAAACGTAACACACTGCTCACACCCAGCCCCAACAACACAACGCTCACACCCAGCCCCAACAACACAACGCTCACACCCAGCCCCAACAACACAAAGCTCACACCCAGCCCCAACAACACAAAGCTCACACCCAGCCCCAACAACACAACGCTCACACCCAGCCCCAACAACACAAAGCTCACACCCAGCCCCAACAACACAAAGCTCACACCCAGCACCAACAACGTCAGCAAAACTACAAAAAGAGGACAACACAACCACATGGCATCAGCTCCGCTCCTACAGCTCATGGCAGAACACCGGAGCAGCTCCATCACACCCACGAGTTCATTTACGCACTATTTAACTATTAACACTATTTACCTGTGAGGCTCGAGCCTCAGATTTACCCCAAACTAACAAAAACAAGCCTCTTACCGTTCAGTGGACTGATGCAGAGTATCATCCCCTGTCCTGTTGGTTCTGTCTCCAGTATGAAGAGATCAAACTAGTCCAAGTCCCAGTCAAGTCCGGTCCCGGAGCCGAATGCACCAGTTGGTTGTAAAACTAGTTTTAATCCTACTTGTCACTTAAATCTGAAAGTTACGACCAGGCCATGTCAGCATTAGGGCATCAGGTAGACTTACCTTCTGCCCACTATGCCCAGGAGAAACTTTTACGCCCAGAAACAAGCGGGTAGCAGCGATGTAACTTCAGTACACCTGCACGTTTAGTCCTAAAAATAATTAAATTAAAATCTGAATTGCCATAATAGCCTGCATTTGTCAATATCATTTCCCACGGCTACGGTCAGATCTGTGGAGAGGCGACCCCGCACACAGTGTCTAGGTATTTTTGAGCTGTAAAACCACCTGTAATTAAATAAATGTAAGATAGAGCTGTTTTAATGTCATACTGTGGGACATTCCAGGCAGAGCAGTGACATCTCCATGGAAACAAGCAGGTGACAGACCCACAAATGAAAAGTTACTTAGTACACCTTTAATGAAAAGTTAAATTACTGAGTGTTCTTAAAACTATCTTGACTAGTTTCAAAGGGGGGAAAAAATCAAGTTTTTTTCTCCAAAACAGAATCCTTGGATTTATTTGCAGATTCTTTGATGAGTTCCTTTGGGGGAAGTTAATCTGCTTTATCAAACCAGTGGACCATTTTGGTTCCAGAGTATTTCAAAGCAAATAAAGATTTGTCACCTGCAAACTTCAAACCTGACGGTGAAATTGAAAAGAAGATTTGGGGATATTTTGGCAAACCTGAACAAAAAGATATGTTTTTTGCAAGGCTTTCCATAGTAGATTTTTTAATTTTGATCTGGAAGAATTTTATGTGAGATGCCCTTTCTGTTAAAACCAATAACAAATTTGACAACAGTGGGCAATGGATAAATCAATTGTCTTATCAACAGTAGCATGTACTGGAAAAAAGCAATATCTAGGTAAGTTAAAATGACTTAAATTAAGAACATTTTCTTATTTTAAGTGTAGCAAGATGTATTTTCATATTTTAAGTACACAATTTCACTTAAAATTTCACGTAAAATTATCTGCCAGTGCAGTAAGATTTTTGTGCTTAAAATATAAAATAAAATCAAATGATGCTTGAATTAAGAAAAAAACTCGTATTCCACCGACAGATAATTTCACTTGTCAAGCAGAATTTACTCAGATCATGGTAAAATCCAATCCTTAATCCAAGTCATTTTAGCTTGACTAGATTTAGTTTTTTGCAGTTTGTGTCCAGACAACGACTGAACCAGTGACTTTGTGGTTATCAGCAAACCCATAAACCACCGCACCACGGCTGTCTTTTTTAAAAATAGCTTTAAATTAGTTAATTCTAGGTGTTTTTTGATGTTTCCTTCATTATCATATTAAAGTCTAAACTACCTGATTTTTATATTAATCACATTACAGAAGGTAAAAACATGAAAAAACAGAACTAATTTTAACTTATTTTACATGGTTTGCAGTGGTCCAAACCTCTTCCTCTCACCTTTTGCATACTGAACATCTTAATTATTCACCCCAACTACCATGCTAACACGCACTTCCTGATTATCTGACAGTAAAACGGCCCCAGCATACTTATTTTGACCTCGAGAGCTGCTTATCCAATATTTCTGTAGTGGAACAAGATCAAATTTGGCCAAACAAATCAGGACCAGAGCTTCTATGCACAGGAAGAACAAAATGACATTAAGTATTTGACGTACTGACGAGACAATGTTAAGTCAAGACAAACTAGATAAGCAATAAATGAGCAGCATGTTGTCAGCTCTAAGAACGGAGTGACATATTGCAAAGCGCTTCCCCAGTATCATGGTAAAATAGTCGGATCCAGCAGTGCAGGATCCAGATGCCTTTGTGAAGGGCAGGACGGCTCCACACTGGCTCCACTTACACACCTTTGGTCTCACCAGCTGTGGTTTGTAGTAATCACATAGTTTACACAGTTGGCCTGGATCCAGCTGCTGTGCAAGGTGAAAACACAAGCACGGCTCTATCCATCCAAGTCAGCCCGCCCCTCCGCTTTTACTGCAAGAATGACATTAACAAACGCCACAAACATACTAGTAATGGTATAATGCAGTAAGTAGGCAGGTTTATGTAAAACTAAAACTAAAATACAATACTAGAGACGGCTATTTGCACTTTCCAGGGCATTGGGTATGGGCCTTGAATCTCCAGCAGAGGCATATTTTATTTGGACCAACCAGCTGTCTAAAGAATGCGCATAAAGCTTTATTTGAACACTTTACGACACTCAAAGCACAAAACGTGACTAGACCGAGTAAAACCGGGCTGTGGATGAGTTTATAGTTCATATTATATCATCTAAATCTCCCCTCGTTATCGACCCAAAAATACAGACGATACGTTTTTCTTGATTTTAACCATTATTGATCAATGCATTAAACATACCTGGGCGTTGTCCAGCTCCCAGACCACATACGGCTCTTTGGATGACTCTGACCGGCCTGTTTAACCCTTTTACTACCACAGGGATCACCGGTGACCCCACTATTTCAAATGACCATAAGTACTCGCTACTTTGTGCAATTTTAATCATTCAAACTGCTCCTGAAAGCTGTGAAATGAGGCTTGAAACAGGGCTTGAAAGTTGAAGAAAATTCAACTCCTTTTTGGCTTTTTCGTCTTATAACACACAGTTTTAGGCATTTAATTACGTGAGAATGGTAAATACTTGACAGTTCTACTTCTCCAGGAAAAGGGTGTAAATTATTTACACATAGGGCATTCTTTGACACAATTATTGACAAAAATAGATTATTCAATTCAATCTTTATTAAGAACACATAATATCTGGTTCATAGTAAGTAAGTAAGTAAAAAAGAAAAATAATCATAAAAAAGAAAAACAGACAAAAAATACCAGATGTTTCAATAAATATAGCTATTATTATAGGGTTAAAAGAGTTAAGATAATTTGGGATTACAAAATATACATATTTGATCATTTTACCTCAGGCATGGACTAAATTGTAAAGTGTAATCAAATCTGAGTGTTTATTTTATTTTATTTTATTTTTATTGTTGTCCTTACTTTGTATATGTGCAGCACTTTGGAAACTATGAAATGTGCTATATAAATAAAGTGGATTGGATTGGAAAGCTGCATTGCTTTTGTTTTAGAGGTGTTTTTTTTTCTTAATTACATTGTTTGTAAGGCTACCTCAGTCTTTCATTGCTTAGTCGTAACATAAACTCTTACCAGTTTTACCAACTTGTCAAAACAATGCTATTTACTGCTTTTTATAAAGAAATTCAATTAATATTATGCAGAACTGGCCCGGCCCTCCACAATACAGTATTTTCTGTTTCTCATGTGGTCCCTTGGAAAAAATAATTGCCCACTCCTGCATTAATGCATAACTTCACTTTCTAGAGGCAGTGCCCCATCTGGAAGTGCCCCATTGCCAACTGTGAGCAACAAAGTCTGTGAAATGTGTTATACTGTAGTTGTTTTCAAGTTTTCCGTCATCTGGAGGGTCTTACTTACTCCACTCACACCTTATTTAATCCGACCTGCACCTTTGTATTTTAATAGATTTTATTGTATTTTTTACTATATTGTTTATTTATTTCCCTTGTATTTGCAAACATTTTACCAGTACTATTTATTGCATGCTATTAGTACTTTTTGAATATCTTAGCGAGTCAACGGTTTCTCTCATCCGTCACCTGCTTGTCTCCGTGAGTGACGTTATTGCTTTCAAACCTCCGTAGTATGGCATTAAACTTCAATCTTGCATTACCTTGTCTGTACCTCACTTGTCTCCATGGGAATAGATAAGTTTAATGCAGTCTAGACAGAGCAATGGCATCTCCATGGATATGAGCAGATGGCCATTACCATACCAGAAAAGTTCCATAGTGCACCTTCATAACACATTTTACAGCCTTTTTTCGCTCACATTTGACAAGGGCTTCCAGAAGAGACACTACCACTAAAATCTGAAGCAAAAAGCACTTTAAAAATATGGATCTCGTATTAAAAAGATATACTATTAATGTTAATTAAATTCACTTTAAAGGTCCTATATTGCACCAAATTGGCTTAAGTGAGATTTAAGTCATGTTAGAGTGTTGTTACCTCCTCAAAAACAGACCTGGAGTTGTGTTTTGTTTCACACATGGTTGAGTAATCCTGCATTATTAGTCTGTATACATCTCCAAAGCTCAAAATGCTCTGTTCCACCTTGTGATGTCATCAAGTCAGGTAAGGTAACTTTATTTATATAGCGCTTTTCACAGACACATGTCCCCAAAGACATATTACAGAGCATTATTTACAGAGCATTCTTCATTCGGTAGTAGTAGTAGTAGGTGGCGGAGACATCGTGCCGGCGAAAAGGCCAAAGTGAGGACCAGGTCCGTAGTTTTGCGAGGATTCACGTGAACATAGTCAAGGTGGGGGGCAATTGTTGTCAAAGTGGCCGCCCTAACTCTAAAGCGCTGCGGGCGTAAGAAGCACTTCCTGTACCTTACCACATGACATCACAAGGTGGAACAGAGTGTTTTCTGTTTTAGAGAAAAGCAAAACCTAATAAATATGCAGGGTTTGTGTGTTAAAGGGGAACTCAGGCACGTTTGAAGCTAAAGTCCATTGCTAGCACCTCTTTCAAAAAATATAATTCATTTGCAAATAAATGGGATTAGAAACGACATCGGCAATCAAGTCTTTTGGGCTTTTGCATGCGCAGTGGGAAATCAACAGAGGTAAGTATAAGGCTGCTTGTAAAGTTGTTTTATAATGTTTCCAGACACTAATGAGTGGGCCAGACATAGTGTTTTCTTTGTTAGACTCGTGGCTGTGTTGTAAAATGGGTTAGAAAGTGGTTTTAATCTTCTTCCATGTGCAAAGGCTCAGGCTCACTCACTACCATGGTGAGATCTCCAGCTAGAAAACACTGATCTGTGCCGTTTTTTGGCTTCTGACAGTATTCAACCACCTCTAGCAATGGACTTTAGCTTCAAATGTGCCAGAGTTCCCCTTCAAACATGTATGAATGAAACAAAACCCAACTTGACGTGTGTTTTTGACAAGGAAACATTATGACAGAGATCGGAAAATAGCGTAATACGGGCCCTTTTAGGTTATAAAGTTGTTTCTCTATTTTTTTATTTCATGAGTTTTACTGGTCAACGTAATGTGTTATGAAACAGAAAGTAATTGTCGTAGGTAATGGCTCCAACAGTGACTCACAGTTTGGTCTGGAGAAGTTACTCAGGTCAGAAGGGTCAGAAAATCGAAAATAACACAACATTACCTGCACCACCACAAACTATATCAGGATTGTCACTGTACCAACCACAACAGAAAGCAATGTATACTTATCCCATACAATCTATTAAACATACCTTGGGGTAGCATGTGTTTCCCTACTTATTCTTATGCCATGTGTTGTTTTGCATGACCCTGAAAGCACCAGAGTAGCAATTTGAATGGCTGCGTGCTCATTACAATCATTGACATTTTCTCTGTGATCCAGAAATTCTGTGTGATGAGACTGCTCCATAATTGACTTGGTGACATCTGGTATTATAAATTATAGCCTAGCAGAGTGTGAGAGACAGCGATGGAAATGGAAATTCAAAGGATATTTTTGTTGTTATTGACTAGCCAGCTATGCAAACCTTATGTCAAGCTGTTCAAATTGTACGCAAAACAATGTATGCAAGGTTTTGGGTACAAACGAATTCTATGCAAGGCTGATCCCTCGCCAAAACAAGCGATAAAAGCATTGATATGTAAACAGGTAAGCACTCCTGAATGTTTTGTCTCATCTTGACACAGTTTGACTGAAACAAAAATCCATTCATCAGAAGTTGGTTTTCTCTCACAAAAGCTCGCCGAGGGGGACTTGAAGCGCGTCCAAAGAATCTGGCGTCGTAATATAGAAAAGTTGACGCATTGTTTAGCTCTGTTTGTGTGTGTGTGTGTGTGTGACGAGAGAAGGGGGGAGCGTGCAGAATCCTGGCATGGCCCTTCAGTGTTAGCACAGCTGTCCAATCCAAAGACACACAGGAGGCGGGCACAGGTGTCGCAGCCACGGCAACCACATCATCCACATCCATAATTATCCCTCTCTCTGTTTACTCCGCTGGCAGAGCGCGGCACGTCTGTCCAACTGTCTCTCCTCCGTCCACTTTACGTTGACATGTATTCAGCTTTCTGTCCGTCTCTGTGAGGTAAAATAAACAGAGAGGGAGCACGGCGTTTTGCAGAGAAGACGCAAATAATAGTGTCAAGTGGCTGAACAGGAAAGAGAACAAAGCAGCTGTAAACGCGATGCCAGGAATCACATTATCAGGACCGCATCACACCTACTTGCTTGTTTCTTGGCAATAACAGCGTTCCTTGGGTAAAAATAGGCATATGAACAAGCGGCGGATGTAGTTAAAGGAAGGAAGAGGAGTGCTTCAGTTTTGGTTGGGGGTCTGTCACTTGTTTGTTTCTATGGAAATGTCATTGCTCGGCTTGGACAGTTCTGGTTTGATATGATATTAAACAGCGTTATTTTACATTTATTAAATTACAAGTGCTTTTATAGCTGAAAAATACTCAGAAAAACAGGCATTGTGACTGTGAGCGGGGTTGCTTCTCCACATGCTGCTTAGAAAGTTGTTTTATAACGTTTCCAGACACTAATGAGTGAACCAGGCATAGCGGTTTGTTTGTTAGACCCATGGCTATGTTCTAAGATGGGTTACAAAGTGGTGTTAAGCTTTTTCAGTGTGAAGCAAATTGGCGTTGCTCCAGTCACTACGCTACCTAGTTGCCTTGACAGACTCACTACCACAGCGAGATCTCGGCCTAGGCAACACTGATCTGTGCCGTTTTTTGGCCTCTGACAGTATTCGACCACCTCTAGGGATAGACTTTAGCTTCAAATGTGCCGGAGTTCCCCCTTTAAGAGACAAATCTGTTTATATATTTTTTTAAAAATGATAAACTTGTACAACAATGCTAAGCACCAGGGCTTTATTCTCTCTGTATTCATTCGTTTCTGTCTCCTGTTTATAGGTGACATTTTGAGAACCGTTTCTCATTCATAAGATATAATATTTTGTTTTAACCTCTTAACACCCACCTCAAACTGGCTGTTTTTCTCGAAATGTGCATACCCAAATATTAAAGCTTATTGTTTGGGCACCTTACACTCTAGAGGCTTTGTGGATGCATAATTTGAAAGCTAAGTCCTTCTAGTTTATGTAGATATGTCTTAGATTTGTCTAGAAGACTCACAGCTTGCAGTACACTTGTTCAAACATGCCCAAAAAGTAGTTTTTTTGGCCTCGGAAAAAAAAATGCAAAAATAAAAGGCCTTCCTGAAGACATACTTCATGCTATGCATTTCAAACTCACCACTGCAACTGTCCATAGTTTTGGCAACAACTGTGCCAAAGTTCAGACCTCTAGATACAACTATTTTGAAAATGTGGACCTTTTTGTATGAAATCGTACATCTGTCACAGATTTGGCACATCTGTGCCAAATGTGCCAAATTACTTTACATGCATTTTTATCACTCTACTAGCAATATAAAACATATTTTGTCACTTTGGGGACTATAAATATCACTTATAACCTGATTTTCAAAGTTTTTTCTGATAATTATATTTTAGCACTGTAACCATTATTAACCATTATTTATTATTATTATTATTATTTTTTTGTTTTGTTTGCTTCTTAGCCTTAGAAATCGTAAAATTAGTGCTAATAGTGCTACACTTTATCGAAAAACTCTGAAAAACTGCGCAAACGCTGTGCGTAATGATCCAGACCATCCATGTCCCATCTCCAAAATGGCGGCTTGGCACCAATGCGCACTCTTGCTGTGCCCTGATCTGACCTCAGATCTGACTGTCCCACCTCTTTTTGGAAAGCTTTACTGATTGGCTACAAGATTTTGTGATTGACAACCTGATTGTCCAATGATGCATTACGTTTTGCCGTCGGGACGACGGAGATGCTTTGGATACTTTGTCTCAACATGGACGCCCGGCTTCAGACAGCTGGGTCTGACTCGGTGAACTTTCATGGAAAACTCCGCGAATGTCTTGTTTTGAAGCTAAGACTTGGGGGAAAACAACCATACCCTAAGTGAGCTGCCAAAATGGAAGCTATGTTTACAAAGCCATGCGCAAAAATGGATTTATTGTTGGAGGAGCTACGTTCGAACGCAGACAATGGGCTTTCGGCTGGATAGCAACGACACGGAGCGTCTTATGAAGAAAAAACAAGTGGATATTTTTATTCTGTGGACTATGAGGAACAGAAAAAGCACTAACACTTCTGGATTGAATGTGATTTGAAGCTGGAGTAGCAGTCAAAAGGTAAGAAATGCGAGATTTCTGATTTGTTTATGGTACAGTTTGATTGCGGGCAAAGTTTTTGGAATGTGTTTTGGAAAGAAATGAACATAATGTGCATTTTGTGGTGTATGTAAGCTTTCAAATGATATATAGGAAGCTCATATTGACTAAAGGGATATTAAATGAATTACGTTAGAAAGAAAAAGAACCGGAACCGTCCCTGATCAGGGACGGTGGTTGTTAATTTCTATGGCAACAATGCTAGATTTTTATCACTGTGAAACTCATGGACAGGGAAATTGGTCTTCTACATTATCTCCGTTCTTCATTGCCGCCGCTGAATTGAGCAGTGACTAAAATCATGCTCCAAAGTTCAAAGCACACAGCCTCTATAAAGTGCGTTATGAGGACGCACATGGCCAGTGAAGTAAAGTTATTGCAATGACATAATTACCTTGGAGATGATTCCTGCCCCCTGAAGGTGCGGAGGTCCTTTCCTCGTGGTCTAATGATTACTTAAGGGCTATTAGTGTCCCTCCCCAGTCATCTGTACCATTGGCAGCACATTTATTACTGCTGCTTCCCTCTGACTCCGCCTCCGCAGGGGACTGAGGAGCGGAGTTTGTCATCGGAGGACGGCCCATGGGCTAGAAAGTGTTCCAGCGAGTTAATATGACTCTGTTTATGAACCACTGTCCCTCCAGGCAGCTCTGGAGGGGTGTGGGCAGAAAGGTCATAATTCAGGAATTTAATCTAGTCCTTGCAACTTTTGGGGATATGGCACAATTTATTTAGAAGGGAAGCTATAACTTATGAACATTTTGCATAAAAAGTAATGTCTGAATAGTTGATAAACTCAAAACATGTTTAGAAAAGATTTCTGAAAATAAACGTATGTTAAATGTTCTACTTCTCAGCATGTTCTTATTTTAATTTATGAAACTAACACTAAAAAGAGTTTTATTTTGTGTACCACTTGACAGTAAAATACTGATACCTCTGCATCTTTACCTAGAATAGCTCTTTTTCCTGTTCTTATCTTTGTCTTGTCTTACCAGCAGCACAGCAGATGGAAGTCAGCATGAAATATAAAAGCTCTTAATGCATCTGACAGTTGTTTTGGATGGAAATATAAAAGCTAGAACTATGTCTCAATAATGGATTAATATTAATTCGAATCCACACTCACAGAAAGCTGTGAAATAGAAACACTGAGAGCTCCAATTCTGAAACTGTTAACTGAATAACAGTTCCCTAAGGATCAATAAAGTATCCATTGATCTATCGATGTTTCTACATGGACCAAACTGATCTATCGGGGTCATGTGACTCTGACTTCTGTGGCATTAAAAAACTAAATGGCATTTTTTTCTCAGAGTTTTACTGAAAAAAATACAAAATAATTGTCTAGTTTGTATAAAACCTGTTTAGTTTCCTTATTCTTGGCAAGCTGCAGTTCATATAATGGTTGTTTTTGGAGGTCAGATTTAACGTTTTTCAACTGACTTTCCAATTTTTTACCTTGACAGTCAAAAACCCTCCACGATCTCAGAATTCTACTCTGAAGATCATTTCAGAGCCTAAGTTAGAAAGTTAAAAACCTTTCAGTTAAAAGTATTGATCGTACTTCCTCCTATTCCTATTCACACAGCACGGCACCCTATCATCAAATATATATCACTTAAGGGGCTATAGTCAATTTTTAACATCTTCATTTTTAAAATACTTTATGTTTTTACATTTTCTTTGCTTTGATCATCGGTTTGCACTTTTGGCATTCCTTAATCCTTCATCCAGAAGCTCAGTGAGAGAAGGCCAAGGTTTTGCAGCGCTGTCAACAAAGCAAAGGGTAGATTGAGCATTTGAATGTAAAATGTTATAAAAAAAAATGTAGTTCTGTTCTTTCTTTTGTTTATTTACTCTTTACTGCCTTCTTTAAATCTCGAAATGTCATTATCCATTGTAGTCTTGTAGATTTGCTCGCGTAGGTAACATCTACTTTCACCACCTATTTTAGTAGTATCGCTGTTAAAATTTACATACCGTATTTTCCGGTCTATAAGCCACTACTTTTTTCCCAGGCTTTGAACCATGCGGCTTTTACAAAGGTGCGGCTATTCTGTGGATTTTTCTTCCACCGCTAGGGGCGCTCTAACCGGAATTTCAAAAACAAGATAGACGGAAAATTTATGCAAAGAAGAATACACTACTTTTTATTTTAAGTAGAAGGCATCGATCTTGCTCCAGGAAGGAAACCGTGCTGTAGAGCCCTGCACCCGAACCACATGTGGGAGCGGGACTGAAGAATGCGGGAGTGGGACTGAAAATTCTGTCCCACGCAGAGCTCTACCGTGCTGCTGCACGTAAGCTCGGCGTCAATGGTTTCCACGAAGATGATTAAAGTGACTTGTGGTTTCACTGCACAGGAGAAATGTAGGCAATCAGTTACCGGTTCTTTTCTGTTTTTGACCTTGTTTTAATCAGCACAGTTGCTCCCGTGTTAAAAGGCACTGTTCGGAAAGAATCTGTTCAGGTACATAAATGTACATTTACCGTACAAAATCGTTCTGTATATGCAGTAAATATCTCATTTTTCAACATTGATATCAGTGGCTTATAGCCCAGTTGCGGCTTGTATATACTTTTTTTTTTTTAAGTAAAAATAGAGTGGATGCAGCTTATATACAGGTGCACTCTATAGTCCGGAAAATACGGTAATTAACTTACATTTAATTACAGGATTATTTATAATAGAGATTGACTGAAATAGTTTTAGTCGACCTCCTGGCTAGCCCGCTGACTGTCACTACACCTGCTGAGACCTTTTGTTTTTTATATAACTCTATTGGTCACTCCTTAAAGAGCTATAATATTTCTTTTGACTCGTTACACTTTTAAACTGACTGGATATAGTATGGTCGCTGAATTCTTTTTTTTTTTTTACCACCTCCATTAAACCCGGAGTGGCCTTCTCCTCTGCTCCATTGAGTCTTGTAGATTTGCTTTGGCAGGTATTCAGTGACCTCATCATGGCTGCCGGCACAGAGACGTTTTCCTCTCCGCTTGAGATCGGCTGTTATCTTCCCCCCTTCCCCTTCTCTCTTCCTCTCCCTCCTTTCTTTTTTTTATGGTATGCTCTTGCTCGTCTCACCTCCCCTCTCCAACAGGTGCCAGCGCCGAGTGAACTGCGGGGAATTGAGCCCAGAGATTGGCGTGGGGCAGACGGGGGAAGAGTGTGGCGGATTGTGAGGTTTCCGTAGGGGGTAAAATGCAAGTGTTTGATGTTATTTGTTAGGTTTGTGGAGGTAGTTCAGGATATCGCATGACTCGCAGCGTTCAGTCGGCCATACTGACAGGAAAAGACAACCGAATAGAGTTTATTGAGCATTTCCTTTAGTAATTTGTTCATTTAAGATGGATAAGCATTCAAATAAGCAGGCCTCATTCTTACCAAATCCAGTCAAAGTCACTTGTACAATATACTTATCATAAATACTATATATTCATGCACTGATTTACTGGAATGCTGAGAACTTTCAAGTATCGCATTGGCTAAATATGACACATTCTTCACGGTCATTCAGTTAAATTCACTTCCACTTTCCACATCATGCATTTTTTTTTACATCGGAAACAATATTTGAGTTGTGTTTTGAACTGAAAAATTGCTGCAAACATAAAGAATTGAGTGACTTATTCCGTGATCGGATAAACAATGACTAAAACACAAAAAAATTCATTTTACTATTTTTTATTTTACTACTATTGTATGAGGGAGAACACATGATTTTTGGAAATATAAACAAGAAAAAAATAACTAAATAAACACCTTTCTGTATTACATCTCTAAACCCGTGTTTGGTTATAAACACAAATAAGATTGGATTCAGGTTAGGAAGTAGCATTTTATATAATTTAACTATAACCGTGGTGGGAGTACAAACCAAAAGTACAATACTTACATTACAATTTTTAGGTATCTGTACTCTACTTAAGTACATTCTACAGTGGATACTTTTTTACTTTTACTTCACTACATTTGAGAGCAGATATCTGTACTTTCTACTCCACGACATTTTACTTCTAGACTGAAAAGTAAAAAGTACTTTTCTCCATGGTTTGAAATGGCTGACACTTATTTTTAGCACACTTAATTTGAGTTTACATTACAATTTCGAGCAAACCAAAAAGATCAAAATCACTACATTTGATGCTTTAATTTTCTAAATATACTTATACTTTTTTACTCTTAAACAGGTACTTCAATACTTTTACTACTTTTCATGTAGATTAATTCATGTAATACTTTTACTTTAGTAATCTTTTGCTCCTGTATCTGTACTTTTACTTCAGTAACAAAATTGAGAACTTCATTCACCACTGAACTACAGGCACAGGTATAGGTAATGACCTGTATCAATGTGCTCAAAGTGATGCTGTTTGGTCGGTAAACACTACGCAACTGTAATCTGATGTATTTGATTATACGATCAGACAAATGATGCATGTCTTTGTATTCTAATATGACCTGTTTTATATGCAAAATCACATTCATACATCTTCCATCACTACTCGTGTGCTGTGAGGCCATAAGCACAACACTCCTTCATATCACAAGCACTTACCCCCCACGTACAGACCCTGCTGTGACGGACATAAAACCCACCAGCCCTTCAGAAGCATATTTTTCACACCATTCGCCTCTTCTCACTTGGTGGCTGTGGCTAACAAGGCAATTCACAGGGCTGCACACGGCTTTGAATGCAAACATCTCCATAATGTTAAACAGCCGCCTAATCAACAAGCTGCCGGCCTCTCCTGTCCTCATCTCTATGTACACTCATTATGGGATCTATAGTGCGCTAAAGTGGATTTTATGTAAATGTCTGGTAATTCGGAAAAAGTTTTGTTTTTGTTGGGTTTTGTTTCGTTGACAAATGTTTCTATAATCTTGCAGACTCTGGTATAACAAGTGGTAACCCATAAAGCTCCTCTGTGTTTGTGAAGTTCATATAATGTCATGTAATCACTTTGTTAAGCATTTCTATTGTTTTAGCTTCATAAACAACTTGTTGCGTAACTTTTCTGGTGGAGGGTCCTTCACCTGCTTGTTTCTATGGATATGTCATTGCTGTCTGCCATTATGACATTAAACATCTCTATCTAAGATTTACTATATTACAGGTGGTTTCATAGTTCAAAAATACCTTGAAAAACAGATATTCTGATAGAAAGTTTTAATACCATATTGTAAAACATTCCAGACAAAGCAAAAAAATATATCTGATGGACCCTCCACCAGAAAAAGTTACACAATGCACCTTTAATTCAAGTTATAGCAAAATACTCTTATGACCCAGTTCTGCCAGGAGCAGGGGAAGTAACAAAAAAAAATAAAAAATAAACAAGATGGAAAATGGAATAAATAAGGTCATTTAATTAAAAGGAATGTATAAGGTAACAAAACATGCTAAGATATGTACAAAAAATAACTAACAAACAAATAACAGGATTAACAAGTTTTGCCAAAAACAAGTCACGTGGGTTTACACAAAAAAAAACAACATGTGACTAAACTAAGGGACGCAAACAAAACTAAATCACAAGTGTCCTAAAGTAAAATCACATAAACCCACGAACAGAATCAAGTGACAAAACAAAAAGGCACAAAACAGAAATAAACTAACCAAGTGTCTCAACAAACAAAATCAGACGCGTACGAATACAAACAAAGTGAAAGAGACACAAACACAGAATGTCAGACTGGCCACAAAGTCCAATAGCCCCGAACAGGTGAAGCTGATCTCCTTAAACGGGGGAGGGGCCGAGGTGAGGTGGGAGGGGCCGAGTGTTGAAGTGCTCCATCAATCAGGGTCCAAGGCTTAAACAGCAGGAATCCATGGGAGGGATAAAAAGAAATTAAAACACCCACAACACAAATCAAAGAACTGGAGGCCTGGGGCCATAACAAATACATTTTAATTCTATAAACTACAAGATTAAGTTTTTTTAAGAATGAACACCAGGTTTTGGGATGTTCTAAAGTGCATTTTTTATTTATTTATTTTACCCATTAAGAAAAATAACTAAATCTAAGCATGAGAAAACATGCTGGAACATTCCATGTGAAGCATATCCATAAACAGCCATGGGGCACTTGAGGGAAAACAGCTTCATGGAGACAAGGAAGTGGCGGACCCTGCACAATACTGGATTTCCTGTTTCCTACAGCCTAGAAAGTGGTTTTGTCTGCTCGCATCTGGGCGGCTTTTGTTACAGACAAACCCAATTTGTCCATAAGAGGGTCCCAGCACCTGCCTGTGTGGGAGAGAGCAGTGATAGTGCGCTATGTGGCATATTGCCCTTGCTATTGTATTACCTGGACAAGTTCAATTTGTGTTGCAGGAGAGGCAGTCAAATCACCTCTACATGCTATGAATAAACATGAGGTTCACCGCTGCAGTTGTTTATGGAGGGACAGATGTGTGCGCCGGGGAGAGGTGAGGCAGGTGAGGTGAGGGATGTGAGTTTGTGGCATAAAAAGCAAGTAAATGTAATGGCTAATGACCTTCCAAACAACATCTGGAACAACTTGCTCGATATAACAGTTTTGAATTAAAATTATTTGCTTATAATGAATGTGCATAAAGGGGCACATTACATAAGTGGTGTTCCTTTTTGTTCTATAAAAATCTGTGTATAAACGCTATAAACCCAATTGTTATTTTTAAGTGTAATCAGAATGCAAATGTAATCCTGAGCCAGAATTTTAAGTTCTTTATAATATAGAGGGATTATCAGACTGCGTCACTCCGTGCTTTACTGCGCATGTCTCCTGCAGAAAGTGCCGCTGTCCTGTCTAGTATTTCAGGCTCTTTGTTGATCAATCAGGTAGAAGTGGATGTCCAGCAACTGAAGTTTGAGCCATTTCTTCACATCATTTACGCACTCACCTGCATTTAAGACGCATCTTACTCACTAATGTTAATTTAGGACGTTGCAGAATCACGTTAACCGCACAGACAGCAGCGCTTGCTACACTTAAGTTGTGCGCGCATCCAATCTTTTGATAAATAAATAATCCATCTATATCCTCCAATAACTAATAAGTATCTTTAAAGGTATGGTACACTTTATTGTCCTCTGCATGGGACCTATACTTGACAAAAACATGTAAGTAGTGCAGCACCTGGGAACCCATCGTCATATCTTGAAGTTGGCTTGGTCAAGACTCTCTAAAATCATGGATATTGTTGATTGCGTGTATATACATTTCTTTTAGGTTTGAATGTATGTATATTTAACAATTCACAGCATGATATTTTTTTATTTAGTGATGGAATTTGTGAACAAGTACAGAGGTATGTTGCAAAACAGTGGACGTGAATAATGTACTGTTAAAAAAATGTGTGGCCCGAAAACTGAACCTTGGGGGACCCCTTGGATTATGCATGTTACCACACGCAGTTATATCAGTCTCTAGATACATTTGTAAAAGGAGGACGTACACTCACTTCACTATTTTATTTTGCTTAGGAATTAAAACTCAATTTCTTTTCAGAGAGGCATTCTAACTGCCACTCACTGCGCATTTCACCCTATATAATTACTGCAATATTTCAAAGTTACTGCTCACATCATCCATCTTAGTGCATGTCACTGTCGTTCAACTTCTGCATATTTTCTTCCCAACATGTAATTTATCCATCCTCATTAATTACTATCAGTCTGAATCCTGGTATGCCTCTTTGGTCATTATTACGACTCTTTCTTTTCAACTGACACCCAGTTTGAAGTTTGACATGTGGCAAAACGAGACTTCAGAAATCCTCGATAAGACTAGGACTAAGTATTTGAAGTCGTCCATGGATTAGTTCAGTTCTTTGATGGGAGGCAGATTAGATATGTGTGATATTAATGAGGTACATTACGCACAGCCATCACTAACGGGATTATCACCGCCATTTTCTGAGAGTGACAATTTTCTTTTTTAATATTATGTTTTCAGTACAGAATTTTAAAACATGGTCAAGGGGTTAGCATTCGCTTTAGGGCACAAAATCATCAAAAAAAGTGAATGATCTGACTGTTTCATGTTAATGACAACTGAAAATAATCATAAGGCATCAGATTGTTCATCTTTTTAACGGGGTGTGGTGTAACCTTTTGGATGGGGATTTCCTATACCCGCTTGTCTCCATGGAAATGTTATTGCTTTGCCTGGAAAGTTCCAAAGTATGGCATTAAACCTATATATTTTGCTCTTATTCAGTTACAAATGTTATTGCTCAAAAATACCTGGGAAGAACATGAATTTTTACAGTGGGGTCACATCTCCACAGATCTGACTTGGACCGTGGCCTGTTGACACCTGCTCGTCTCCATGGACATAGAAAGGTTTAATGCAATACCTTGGAACATTCTAGGCAACGCTGGTTTATGTTCTTGTCTCACAACAGCAAGGTTTTGGGTTCGACTCCCAAGATATGTGAGTTTTTTCCAGATGGGCTCATTTTTGGGTTACCACTGAGAGTTTGAGAACATTTTATTGCAGTAGTAGCAGATATTTGGTGGTAGTAACTGTACTTTTGTGTTATAATAAAAAAATATCCTAAAACCTGGGTTAGTAATTAGAATGCGCTTTAGGCCACAGATCTCCTGGAAAGTGAATGATGCGCTGATTTGAAGTCCCTGAAGGATAACAACGAATATGCTAATTGCACAGCAGGAAGGTGCAACCCAGCGTCACAAGACTGATATCTACAGAAGGCTATTTTGACAATTTAATTTCGTCACATCTTAGTATTACTCAGAGTTGCACTGATTAACCTCATTAAAAAGAATGGCAGGGGGACCTCAAAGGGATTGTGGGTAGCTTTTGTAGTTCTCGGCGAAAAGATTCAGTTGTGAGTGAATCAAAAGAGCCAACAGAACGCCACATGAAACAAAAGCAGGATGACAGTGACTTTGGAGGAGCCTTGAGAAATGGAAGCCATATGTGAATTCAGATCTGCAGCTTTGTGGTTTTTACTCTAATTGGGAATGTCCTCCTCCCTAGTTTTGTCTACCTTAGAACAACGTGTACAAGACCTTCCAATTTACAATGTTGTTTTCCAAATTTGACGTAAAAAAAATCCTTTCAGAGATATGTAAAAATCAGATGTAGAAGACATTTTGGCAATTATGTAGATCTTCAAACACCAAAGACTACATCTCTGTTCTCTTAAATGATACATATTATTATTTGTATTGGAATTTGTCTTTAAACACTGTTTTCATTTAATCCTCTTTGTCCCTATTGCCTTTAAACATGCTCTTGATTAACTTTGATTCCGTATTTCATGTATTAGAACTTAAAACAATGGCTATATTCTGGCACTAGACAGCACAATCCTATTTATTTATTTATTTATTTATCCTTTATTTAACCAGGTAAAGATACATTGAGATCCAGATCTCATTTACAAGGGTGATCTGGCCAAATGGTTAGCAACATACATCAAGAGCAGAAAACAACAATCAGTTAAGATAAACATTAATTATGAAAATAAAGTGCAATGAATGTAGAACATATTTCGAAAGTGCTGTAGCTGTAACAGTCTATGAAGATAAAGTGCAGTAGTTGTAGACAATAGATGATAAAGTGCAATAAAATCTGTTACAAAGAGGCCTTTTTGCAGTTCCATCTTAAAAACACAGGCACTGATGAATGACGCTTTTTGCCTATTACATAACAAAGAACGAAAAGCTTTAAATGAGACAAGTTCAGATATTTTCAATTCAGTTTGGAGGAGAGCAGAGAAGCTAAAGGTTTTCCCAGGTCAGTCCAAACACGAGGAACCTGCAAGTGATAATTGGGCTTCCTACATAGAACGGAGAGAATTACTATTCAATAAGCAACTAAATAAATGTAGTTAAAATAATGAAACTGAGATTCAGGAGCAGGACCACCCCTCAACTGCCCTCTTCTCTTTATCGGCGGATCAGAACTCACTTCGACCACACCTCAATTTCTCAGAAGCCTATTTGTAGCAGCTTTTCCCATCTTCCCAGTTTGTCACGAATAACTCGACCCCACCCTCCCAACTCCTATCTCGTTTGTCTTTCACACGAGACGCCTACCGTTCCGGCTGGACCAACTGATGATTGAGACGGAGCCCCCACCCATAAGTCTCAATGCAGCCTCGTACACTTATCAATAAACTTCTTCTTTTTCACACAATGTTGTTGATGGCGTGGTCCTTGCTATTGAAACAAAAGTAAGTTTCTCAGTCTTTTCCGCCATGCTAATAGAATCACGCAGTTGTAGCAAATGTCAGAAATGCTCATATTTTGATAGATTTAAAATGTTTGCAGACTTTTACCTGTGATGTAACAATCCTAAACTGCATTTTTTTAGTGCTGACTGTTGGTAGACTTACTGAACATCTAAAAAGTATGAATTAAGGATACAACTCCATTTATGTCTTTTATGAAACACATGTTAAAAGCTCAAAAGTCAAGTTTGCATAATATGTGTTCTTTAAACTGCAGGATTAGTTCAGCAGTCTGATGCACAGAGCCACGCCTTCTCTATAAAATATGAAATGAATTTTAACCATGGTTTCATTTATAATTTTGAACACATTCTTCTATTACTTTCTATATTTTAGGCCAGAAAATACAATAGTCTTCTCATGATTTCCTTGCAAATTACAACTCTCACTCTCTGAGAAAGTGTTGCAGAAGTAGCTTAAGCACCCTCAGAACAGGAGAGTTACCGGAACATTGTCCCTGTGTCCTTGGGCAAGACACTTCGCCCAGGTTCGCTCCAGTCAGTTCACTCCTGTCACTTTCAGTTCAGTTTCAGTTGTATTTTTTTCACAATTTCAAACTATAATCCCACAAAAACAGACTCCCAAATACATCTTTTTTGGGAGTCTTTGTCAGGTCTTTTGGGAGTCTGTGTTTTTTTTCACAATTAGTACATATTGTTATACTTTACATATACATATTTTATAGTGACAAATACTTATTTTTTAGTGACAAATACTTATTTTATAGTGATAAGTAACAAATGTGTGAATGTGGGCCTTTGTGAGATTATAGTTTGAAATTGTGAAAAAATAAAACTGAAACTTTCATAAATGTCTGGTTGCGAGAGAAGTTGAAATCTAAATCATGGAAAGATCTATGTTCAAATTTAGCAAAGACATTGTGATGCAAAGACATTCTCAAGACCTAAAAAAGAGTGGAAACCTGTCTGTAATCTTTTAATCTGGATACATGTTGCACAGATCTAAAGCATTAATTGGGATGCCCAGTGTCTGTGGCTGCTCTTCCTTATTGTGAACTCTCTTCTTCCCTTTCTTCTTTCCCTTTTTTGCCCTCTCCTCTGTCTTATTCTCTGTAGAAGTCAGAGGATTACAGCGTAGGCTTAAGGAGACAATGGGCCTAACACAGGGCTTAGGTGTCCAAAACCAAACCAAACCAAATCAAGCCTTTCCGACATGCTAATCCTCCAATTTTCATCTACTTTTTATTATTTCGGCAATTTCCGCTAACCCATTTCTGTCTGATGAGTTTGTTAAAAGCTTTGCCTCTTGTCTCAATAGGCGCTTTCAGCTTTTGTAACTGTCTGTTAATAAACTGTTGAATCCAGTTTTAACCACCATGACATTACAAGGGATTGATAACGAAACGATCACCACTACAGAGACCGTCAAATTCCTTGGTACCCACATCAATTACTCACTAAAATGGAAACAGCATTCAAACGAGACATACAAAAAAGCCAATAAAAGACTGTTTTTCCTCAGACAACTGAAAAAATTCAGAATCAGACACAACATCCTTCTCCACTTTTACACAGCAATAATTGAAAGCGTTCTCACTTCATCAATAATAGTCTGGTTCGGTAATTTGGACTCACATTCACAAAACAAACTTCAGCGTATTGTAAACAAATCATCTAAAATCATTGGTCACACTCTCCCCTCCATAGATACACTTTATCATAGACGCATCACACAGAGAGCCAAAAGAATCACCTCAGACCCCACACATCCTGCCAATAATCTGTTCAAACTCCTGCCCTCTGGGAGGCGCTACAGGTCCATCATATCCAAATCTGTCAGATTCAAGAATAGTTTCTTTCCCACTGCCATTCGGAGTCTAAACAAATCCTGTTCATAACTGGATATTTATCTGTTGTGTGTGTGTTGTATTATGCAAGTGTGTTGTAAATTTGTTTTGTTCTGTAACAGACACAGAAGATGTGAGCATTTCTTGCTGTACTGGAAACAAATTCCACCAACTTGTTGTGTGGCCATTAATAAATGATTCTGATTCTGATTCTGATTAAGTCAATGATAGTTGTTTTAACATTTTTACATTAGCTAGTTGTGGTGTTAAATCAAGTTGGTAATCAATGGAGCTTGTTCATGTGAGCTTTAAGCCATGTTAGAAAGTTGTTTTATCCTTAAAAACATAACTGGAGCTGTGTTTTGTTTCATTCACACATATTTGAGTAACCCTTTATGATTAGCGGTCTACATCTCCAAAGCTTTAAAATGCTCCGTTCCACCTCGTGATGTCATTTTTTTTACTTGTACTTGTTATGGTTGTTACTTATTTTGAATTTATTATTAACATTTATATTTCTGCTCTTGTTTTTATATTATATTGTGGTGTGTGAGCTGCTGTGTCCAAATAATTCCCCTTGTGGATCAATACAACTTGTCTAAGATATCAAATATAATTCAGTGACCAAACTAGTTATTTTCATTGGAATTAGGAGCAAAAATGAACACACTCACAAGCCACTGATGCCATGAGATCAACTCATGAGCCCGTATGTATCAGTGCAAATAAACAAACCTGACTGGCTTGTCTTGATCTGAGGCACGAAGAGGCGCTGAAAATGATACAAGAAATGGCATTATTTTTGTTCAAAACTTCATGGGAGAGAACCTGCTCATTGCAATATATATTAAAACCTTCAAACGTACTCACTGGAGGTTGTTTTAAAGTCTTCAAAGCCTTACATATATTTTACATTTTGAAAAGGGGGTTGGGGGCATAGGACCACCACCAAACACTTCTGCTTAGGGCCAGTGTTGGAAAGTAACTGAATACATGTACAGAGAATGAGTTTTTCAGTTGATGGTTTTCAGAATAGTTACTTTTCTAAAAATAAAAATAAATACACTGTAGTACCTTGTAACAAAATTGTGGCTCCAAACTGCACCTAACTAGTGAGAAAAATACAAAACACGGCTCTTGTGGTGAGTGCATGTGTGATTTTTCCTTTTCTAATCAGTGACAGGAAATGCAGAACATAGAAAGCAAGACCAAGCTGCACATTTACTCTCAAACTGCCTTTAATAAATGACGTTTCGATCAGTGGATCTTCGTCAGGTCGTAGTTCTCTCTGTGTTCCACTCCCATATAAACCCTCTGCCCACTGATTGTTTGGCCAGTCAAAAAGTGAGACACAGGACAAGTCCACACAACACAACATATACCATTCATTAATCATATGTCGTCATCGGACAATTAAATTGCATTAGAAAATATTATAAAATGAGTTTGCTAGGGGCTAGCATTTTTAAGGAATCAATATAGTTTTTAAATAATGAAATGACTATTGCAACAACACATCATGTCAAGGTTGGAGTGTGGTTGAGGACCCCAAAGCAGAGACATAGGCGCAGGTAGATGTTTAACAGGTTTATTGCCGGGAATGAAGGATGTGGTGATGGAAGCTGGCTGGAGACAGACGGAGGGAAGACTCACAGATAGACAGACTGGACGACAAGGGCAGGCAGGACGACATGGACAAGCAGGATGACGACGTGGACGTGGACAAGCAGGACGAGGACGTAGACGAGGAATAGAGGAGGAATGAACTGACACTGAACAAAGGAAAAGGACAGAACTAAGTAGTGGGGCTGATTAGACAATGAGCTGCAGGTGAACCACCGAGCAGGTGATCCACACTGCAGCATTAGCCCAGCCACACCCCCAGAGGAGCAGACAGACACAGAAGGGAGGGGGAACACACAACAAACACCAAACCCTGACAGTACCCCCCCCTCAAGGGACAGCTCTCAGATGTCCCAAACAGCAACACAAACACAGGAGGGTGGAGGGGGCCTGGACGGAGGGACACAGGGAAACTGGCACCCAGGATGGAGAGGGGCGACCAGCAGCAGCCCAGGAAGGGACACAGCCACCCCGGACGGAAACGAGTGTCCAGCAGCAGCCGAAGAAGGGATACGGCCACCCCAGACGGAGAACGGTGTCCAGCGGTGGTCCAGGAAGGTATTCTGCCACCCCAGACGGAGAACAGTGTCCAGCGGCGGCCCAGGAAGGGAGTTGACCACCCCAGACGGAGAACAATGTCCAGCGGTGGTCCAGGAAGGGAATCTACCACCCTGGATGGAAAACAATGTCCAGCGGTGGTCCAGGAAGGGAATCTACCACCCTGGACGGAGAACAATGTCCAGCGGTGGCCCAGGAAGGGAATCTTCCACCCTGGACGGAGAACAATGTCCAGCGGTGGTCCAGGAAGGGAGTTGACCACCCCAGACGGAGAACAATGTCCAGCGGTGGTCCAGGAAGGGAGTTGACCACCCCAGACGGAGAACAGTGTCCAGCGGTGGTCCAGGAAACCCAAGGGACATGGAGGCAGAGAAAACAGGAGCTGGGACAGGAGCAGGGCTAGCGGCTGCTGCAGAACGCTCCAGAGGAACAGGTGAGGACATACGAGGCAGCCGGGAACCGGAGCCCGCCGACGCTCCACACTCTGCGGGGTCCAATTGGTCAGTTCATTCTGTCAAGGTTGGAGTGTGGTTGAGGACCCCAAAGCAGAGACATAGGCGCAGGTAGATGTTTAACAGGTTTATTGCCGGGAATGAAGGATGTGGTGATGGAAGCTGGCTGGAGACAGACGGAGGGAAGACTCACAGATAGACAGACTGGACGACAAGGGCAGGCAGGACGACATGGACAAGCAGGATGACGACGTGGACGTGGACAAGCAGGACGAGGACGTAGATAAGGAATAGAGGAGGAATGAACTGACACTGAACAAAGGAAAAGGACAGAACTAAGTAGTGGGGCTGATTAGACAATGAGCTGCAGGTGAACCACCGAGCAGGTGATCCACACTGCAGCATTAGCCCAGCCACACCCCCAGAGGAGCAGACAGACACAGAAGGGAGGGGGAACACACAACAAACACCAAACCCTGACACATCATCAGTAGGATAAAACTAACTTGTGCCACGACGGTCTGTATGTGTGAATGTTCATGTATGTTAGCTTTGTGTTGCATTTAAGCGCTTTGTGTTGCAGTTTTTGCATGAAAAACACTCTATACATAAAGTTTGATTGATTGAAATAATATTTTTTTAAACCGCAGCAGCCCATCTCCTCCCTTAAAGATATTAGGATAGAGTAGGTGAAGCTCCCAAGAAGAGGAGATATTAACAGGCTGCTCCTTTATATTATATATATCATAATATTTTTATATTTATCGAAACATTGTCATTTATTGAAGACACTTTGGGAGTAAGTGTGCAGGCTTTGTCTCACTTTTTATGTTCACTGTAGTAGCCTTGCACCAGTGATGTATACTTATATCTTTTAGGAAATGCAGAACAAACACTGAAACAAATATAAAGCTGTTTTTAATGTTTCATCCATGGTTCATCTTTACACAATAATTTAAATGTAGCTCGAGTCATTCAGAATACAGTACTGTGATTGGACCATGTATCAGAATTCTTTACAAAAAACATTTTAATTCAGGTATTCAGTATTCTGCACCTAAATACATTTTCAAAGTATTCTTCCCATCACTGCTTCGAGCACACAAATGTCCAACAGCGCATGTTTTACTTCTCCCTGTTGTATGTGAGGAGTGGCTCAGAGAAAAGCTCCTGAACTGCAGGTGAACCTCGAGTCAGACAGAGGGGGGTCACCAAACTGCTCTTCACTCACACCACCGCCAAATCGATTCTCTTCCAAACTCCCAGTTCACTTTGAACACCACTTTTCCCTCTCCACACAATGCATACACCTGACACCGAAGATGGAGAGAACTGTAGGAGAAGGGGAAAGACCGCTAACAGGGGATGGGAAACGAGTGAGACAGTCGGAGGAGAACAAAGGATGGGCAAACACCACAGACTGTAGAAGAAAGCTGCAGCAGAATCCCTCCAGGCCCATGTGTGTGAAGGCTAAATGTGTATCTTGTAAATGGAAACACACACTCCGTTCGGCTTGTTCTATCTTTTCCAATCTTGTGTCTCTCTATAGCGGCAGGACAATGTCAGGTAAAGGAGGCGGCGCATTGCAGTTTGTATGTGCGAAATGAAAACAAAATGGCAGCGTCCCCCAGGGTAGATTGAGCTATATGCGGTGCACGCTATAGGGGGACGTAAAGGGAAATCTAAGGTCAGAGACAGGCGTGTTGAGTGAGCCATGTGCATGTGTCAGGATGGGGAACATACATGATACAACTACACAGCAGATGTACAATGTGAACTTCTCGCCCTTAGTGCATATGGTACCAGAACAGACACTTATGCAAATACGGTTGTGATGCACTCTGAATGAGGACATTATTCTGATACGATGATGTTGTTGGACGGAAATCTTTTGTTCAGTGTCGGAAAGTTCGCAAACTGTTCACAAAGCTCGGGGCTCCTATCGTAATGAATTGAGGCGACAAAAAACAAACAAAAAAAGAAATATGAATGGTTTAATTGTAAATTAAAGTGGAACTCCGGCACATTTGAAGCTAAAGTTCATTGCTAGAGGTGGTCGAATACTGTCAGAAGCCAAAAAACAGTACAGATCAGTGTTGCCTCGGTGGAGATCTCGCTGTGGCAGTGAGTCTGTCAAGGCAACAAACTAGGGCAGTGATTGGGGCAAGGTCTTAACTTTTACAGAAAACACTAATTTGCTTCACACTGAAGAAGCTTAACACCACTTTCTAACCCATCTTACAACATAGCAACGAGTCTAACAAACAAAACGCTATGTCTGGCTCACTCATTAGTGTCTTGAAACATTATAAAACAACTTTATAAGCAGCCTTAGCCCCTGTCGATTTCCCACTGCGCATGCAAAAGCCCAAAAGACTCAATTTCCGACTCCAGCAAGCGCCTCGTAGCCGACAGACGCAACAAGTGAGGATAGACTACTGATGGTGAAGAAGAGAAACTGAAAGTTGTTGAGATCTCCCCTGAGGCAACACTGATCTGTGCTGCTTTTTTAGCTTCTGATCGTATTCGACTCTAGCAATGGACTTTAGCTTCAAATGTGCCGGAGTTTCCCTTTAAGCGAACATGTGTGCTTTACAAATAAATAAACCATTTTCATCTCAGTCATTGTATTTCTTAAAACAATCTCCCCCTTGTGGGAGCCTGTGCCTGTTTTTGATTTAATAAAAAAATATAAATAAATAAATGTAGACACTTATTATTACCACCTACAGCACAATTAAGGTGCATGTTATTAGTACATAGAATTAGACAAATTTTATTGATCCACATGGGAAATTGTCCAAATAATTGGACACAGTAGCTCACACATCACAGTATATAATTTTAAGAAATAGCAAAAATATAAATGGTAATAATAATTTCAACATAAGTAGCAAAAATAACAAAAAAAAACTGGTGTCAAATAAAACATAATTATATAAATGTACTAGTAAAAATACAAAAAATATAGAAATATATCTCAAGAGGTCGTAAGGAATAAACAGTACAAAGATGAAACAGTGATCGACATGATGTAATCTGTGTAATAAGGGTGAGTTGTTATACAGTTGTGTGGAGCATGAATGTATTAAATTAAATGAAAATTCAAGACGCATGGCAACAATACTGAGCTGTAATAGAAATCGAATCCACTTTATTTACTGACTATCCCTTATTCCGACTGCATTGGTTTTACTGCAGAGTCATCTGAACGCACCACCACCTGTAAACTCCTCAAGGACAAACATCTGCCCGCCTCCTGCTCCAGTCTTGTTTACTCCAGGCATTTACAGATCACACAGTTACAGAATGCGTGATAATGATCGACTATTTCCCATCATCCTTTGCTGCTTTCCGTTTGAATAAATCTCACGCAGACACAGACAAGAGACATAGAGAAGCCCCACCTGGGACCGACCCACCAGGCGCACAGACAGCTGCTCATTTCAAAGACAGATTACAACTTCATTTACCAAGTGTAATTAATGCGCACGCCTCCCCTGCCGAACACGCAGTAATGGGCAATGCCGCATTCAGGAACAATAAGGAAAACACAGCACCGGGGAAGTGGTCCGTCTTTTAATGTGTTGATAATCTGCTCTATGTGTGTCACAGTAGAGTGCGTTAATGAAAGTTATGTTTGTGTTAATTAAATTTGCACTGTGACTTTTTGGTTACACAGTGCAACTTCACCTGCTTGTTTCCCTGGATATGTCATTGCTCTGCCCGAAATGTTCCACAGTATGGCATTAAACAAGTCTACTTTATAATTGCCACGTTTACATGAGAGCTTGAATTCCAAATAAAAATGATTTGACCACTTAACCATGTAAACACTTCATTCTTAATGAAAATGATTATGATTAATGATTAAGTGGGTGGTTTATTCCAATTTTAAAGCTGAATTTATTTATTTCTCAATCCTGTAAACGTTTAAAAAATAATTCCAGTCGTTCAGCGCATGCTCGCTGGGTCGCCCTTCTGACGTGATCCGGGCAAAGCGGTTCCATCAGTCCTCACTTTGGACTTTCGTCCACTGCTCTTTGGATTTGAGAGCGGGATGCGGGAGTGGGCTGAGGTAGAGCAGCTGTTGACTCAGTTTGTCTTCTTCCTCCCTTCTTGATTTTACCTTGGGATTAGTTCTACAATGTTATGCTTTACAGTGTAAAAATGAAAAAGACACACACATAAAAGGCATTTTAGTTTCTTGTATTGAAATAATGAACTGTAAAACAAGATCAAATGCACAAACACTGTTTTTGTTCCCCCAAAAGAAAAAAATATCAAAGTCCCGAGTCTAAGTCATAGACTGTATATATGAGTAGACATAGCTATCCCGTTAGCTGCCGCGTGCCAAACAGGAAGTGCTCCAGGAGGCTCTTCCAGCTCCTTCTCTCCCTTTTCCCCATGGACATACATTAGGATCTTATCGCCCCTCTCTCCGTACCTGCTGCACTGAGTCTCGTCATTTGGTCTTAAAATGTTTGTATGAACCCACGACACATGATTCTGATTTTTTCATTTCGCTATCTTGTTCTTAAATCAAGATATGAACATAAATAATGGACCACTCAGACGCCTTCATTCCCCGAGGTCGCTGCTGCCTAGCGTTAGCAACAGGTTTGATTGACAGCTAGCATGTTTCGCTGCTAAGTCCCCTTCCCACTTTCCTGCCTCGATTTTTTAAATAAAATGAAAAATATCTCAAACAATTACAATAGCTAACGTTACTAGAATCTTAACGAGCATAATTTAACTAGCATAAATTAAAGTGAATTTCGTTAAATTGCCACCTCTATTGTCACATAGAACATATAACATAAATCAATTACTTAAACTTACTATTTAAAGTTTGATGATAAAAGCTAAAATTTTCCTTATTATTCTCAAGAATCACCAAAATACAGAGGTCCGTGCAGAATGGTGCAGAGTAGAGCATCGCTGCTCTGCAATGAGGAGGGGGGGGCACATTTAACTACCTCAATCATGATTGGCTCTTGTGGTTGCTATGATACTCGCAGTCGGATTTCCAAATATGGAATCTGGCTCCAAATTTGCTCCTGTAACCGTGGCATCAGGAGCCTCATTTGAGCGACACTGAACCCTGTGGGTCACATCACACTCACTTAGTCCACTCATACATAAGGACTGTGGTTTAAGTCAAATAAGTCCAATGAGTAAAAGAGTCAAGCGAGTCGGACGAGTGCGCTCAGTTTTATAAGCAAGCTTGCGTTACGTTGGTGCGCGTTGGAGCTCATATCCACACAAAAAGGTTTTGGACAAATCTTACCGGTCTCCTTACTTATTAACTTTACTTATTGTTTTATAACGAGCAAATGTCCTTTTCTGTGCGACGCCAGGCTGGTCATCGCTTCACGCTAGTGATGGGACAAATGAACCGAAGCTCCGCAGCGTGTCGAGTAGAGATTTTACGCTCGAGCCTCTCAGCTCGATACTGTACCAACCCTATGAAACGGAAGTGTTGCCAAGCTTCGTTTCGATACGCACTTCACCAGGCCCAAAATCACGTGACCAGTCAAACCGAGGCCTCGTTACGTCAGAAGTGTCAGAGACTGTCAGTGTCAGTGTCAGAGAGAGGAGCAGATTAAAACCCAACACACTTGAAATGATTCTTTTCTTGAATAAAAATCTCTAAAACTTTACAAATACCTTATCTCATTTCAAATACAGATGGCAGTATTTCGAACCATTTATGCGAGGCCTCGAGTAGTGAACCATTTGGTGAAGCAATGTATTGGAAAGCCTCGTTGATTCATGGGGCTTCGTTGTTCCCATCACTTCCTATCACATGTTTTGAAGTACATTTGTCTACGTGATGGCGCTGGAATGTAAATTAGATATTTGTACATGTTGACCTCCCGATGGCATCATGGAGGAAATGAATCAATATGAAGCATGTGTACATGTACCGGCACAGTTGGCTGAAAGGGTTGTTGCTTCATGGGGCTTCATCTGAACATCACTACTTCACGCTCTGGATCTGGTCCTCTACGCTTGACCGGCATTACGTCATTACGTGACTGACTCCAACGTTTTCAAAATACTAAAATACAACGGGGATTTTTTCCGCTAATATATAACAATGAATTTCTCTATTTCTAAACAAATTTTTATCTCTTTATCCAAAATGTATTTTACACCTTTTTAACACATTATGATTTTTTATGAATCACATTAATTATGAATGCATTGTTATAATGAAATGAAATAAATTCTCATGAACAAAATATGAACAAAAGTATACTGATCTGGTGAATTATCAGGTTATTAAACCTGTTTCCCATGTAAACCTCAATTTAGAATGATTATTTCCATGTAAACTCAAAGGAGAATATTTTAAGTCCAAACTATGTAATTCAGAACAATTTATTTGGAATTAAATTTAATGTATACCTGGCCATTTATTCAGTTACAGGTGGTTTTATGGCTCAAAAATACTTAAACAGGTGTTCTGACTGTGAGTGGGGTTGCCTCTCTGCAACTTTGAACTGTAACTTGGTCTGATTTGGTCTCCATGAAGACAGAAAGTTTTAATGCCAAACTGTGAAACTTCCAGAGAAAGCAATAACATCTCCACGGAGAAAAGCATTTGACTGACCCTCCATCAGAAGAGTTACACAGTGCAACCTTAAGGGAATATGTGTTTTATTTCCTTGTGAATATACATTTTACTGGAGGCGTTGACAGTTGTGGCAAATAGAGAAAGAGCTTCAAAACTATAGCTACAGTAAAGGAATTGGAAAAGGGTTTGAGAGTGGTATGTTTTCAAAAGCACACAAGATAAGTGAGCCACAGTGTTGACAGGAGATGAGAAAACTCCCTCTAGCCTTTGATGCAGCAAAGAAAAAAAGTCCCTTATTTAGAAAATGCATGGATTCAAAGGGCTTGTGGCTGTGTATTTGGTTTTCTTTTTTAATTTGCCAAGGTGTTCAAAGTTCTTCCAAATTATTTCTGTGCATCAGCTACTCTAAAAAGATGTAAATATTGTTCCATGGAAGTCACAGTTTCAGCGCTGTTGGATGTTGTGCAAGACATGAAAACATAGCAGTTTATTTTTAACTCAGGGCCCGTATTACACTTTTGATGTGTGTTATAATGTTTCCTCATCACAAATATACCAGGAGTTCTATTTTGTTTTATTCATATGTTTATCACACTAACCCTGCATATTTACTTGTTCTCTTAAACAGAAAACACCCTGTTTCACCTTGTGATGTCATGTGTATTATACAGGGAGTGCTTCATACACCTTTAGATTCATTTGGATTATTTCGGCCCTGGAAATGAACAAAAGGTAAAAAGTAGCTTTTAACTTGACAACTTCATGACATAGGGTGACCGGACGTCCCTATTTCCTCGGGACAGTCCCAGTTTTGAGCCCTGTGTCCCAGCAGATTTAGCCAAACCCAGTGATCTGTCCCAGTTTTACACAAGAAATGTCCCAGGTATCCCTATATTCGACCAATCTGATCCCTTCCAACACTAAAGAGAAGCATATTGACATTTGTTTAGGTAAAATACAGAAAAGGATACTTAAAAATGACCAAATCACAAAGAAAATGTGACTATATAGACTCACATGTTAGTCAGAGTTATGCACTCTGCCCATTTAGGCATAAATGGGCAGAGTGCATAAGAGTTTTCCTTCATTATGCACTTGTTTCACAATTTTATCATTACCAATCACTCCAAACTGCAGGTGTCCCAGTTTTTTTATTTGAAAATCTGGTCACCCTACATCACAAAATGGAACAGAGCATTTTGAGCTTTGGAGACGGAGACAGACATAACGCAGGATTATGTGAGAATGAAACTAAACAGAATGTTTTTGATGAGGTAACAACATTCAAACAAAATCTCACAATTACATCAAAAGCTCCACTGATTTGAAAGGAAAACTGTGCCAAACAGACATTTCTACATTTTTACTTACATTTTTGTATCATTTCTACCTTTGGCATGTGTTTTTGTATGTACTTTAGTTCAGACAATTATCAGGGTTAATTTACACAAAAAAGTTACAGGCATTTAAAGTATTTATTTATTAGAACAGGGACAATGCAATTAATAAACAATAAAGTAAAATGTTCCTGTATTAGTTCTACAACTAGTTTTAACTGTCTTTACTTGGAAAATGCCAACAGTATACAGGATCTAACTTTTCTCACTTCTGCTGAGACTTACAAGAGTTTGCCAAAGATATATATGTCTCATTACACCAAACCCTCACAGTGATGAATAGGTGGAAATTCAAGAAACAAGACACATCATTGAATTTACTTCTCTCCTACTTCTGTGCAACTGGCAAGAAACGTCTCAATCCTTAAAGTTGTTGTGTTCGGCTTTTTCACATATATTTGAGTAAAGAGTGTCCTGCCCCAGTACAGATATATTATAGAATCAGGGCAAAACACTGTTCTGGTTTCTGAGAGTTGTGAAAATAATCTAATAAACTCCAAGGGAATAATTAGCGTGCTGGGAATGCATAAAGTAAGTGAGGAATAATTGGACTACTGCAATCATTTGACACTAACTAGTTCTGTTTTTTATGTTTTCAAAAGCAAGTACTCTGGCCCAAAACTGCACTTTCTGAGTAAAAACACCTTTGTTTAGGAATGCTGTCTTGTATGATGTCTGTATCAACAACAGAAGATACAGCAGCTCCACACGTCTGGACTTCAGAAGTTTACGAATCAAAGGGAGAAGAAAGAGCGCGACTACAAAAGGCCCTGGCAATATGGAGGGGGTCGAAGCAGTGTCTTCCAGGCTGTGTATACAGTTGATGGAGAAATGTCAAGCATGGCATTCAATCACCGAGCGAGCATTTAGTACTCAACTCCCTCCAGCGGAAAACCAGGAAGAGGTAGAACTAAAACAAGGAAAAAAAGGGATAGTCCAAAAAGTGTTGGATGGGACTGACAGGAGACGTGTGACCAGGAGATGAAGCGTGGATGTGTCTGACAGCTCACAGTCCCTCCAGATGGCGCTTGTTCCTCTGTTAACTTTGATGGATACTTTATATGCAAAGTCAAGTCTGACAAAAAAGCTGTGTAGCCTTTGGTAAAAAGTTAGCCATCGTTTACCATATGTCGCCTGGCCACACTTCTTCAAGGAATACAGTGTTTTAAAGAAACGCTCGTGTGTAAGTACACAAATCTACTCAACTTTTGCTCAGTTAATAAGAGGGGGTATTACAGTTCTATGGGGCATTTTTTGCTGACATATATTTAGTTCGTGATATATTTTATTGTTTTCAAAATGCTGAAATTGTTTGTAAAAAGGAACTTGTGGTAAGTTGAAGTAAATGCCACTGTTCCTCACAGACATGCCCATATTAGGGCCCAATTTCCCCCTCGCCTGTCCGCCCAGCCCCTGGCGTCACAGGATGTCAAGGCACCGGCAAGATCACCTAAACTCTCTATGATCAGGCTCACCAAGGCTACCGTAGGCGTTGGACGCAGTGGTCAAGTGCAGTGCTGCGGGCAGTGTGAGTTTAGTGATTGATGGCCAAGGGACCATTTAACCGGGTTACGTGACAGTAATGGGTGGTGGTTGTCCATAGTGGGACTTGTCCCTGGTGGGCACAAGGTTGGTCAGAAGCCGCACAGTGGTGTGTGTGAGATGGTCAGTGTTGCTCCTGGTATGTCTCATCTGTGATTTTATGATAATTAACATTCAAATGGACACTGTAGTTTAATTGTTGTTACTTATTGGACCACTGATGTGCAAATACATGTTAATGGTGTGAATGGAACAAAACACAACTTCAGGTATGTTTTTGATAAGGAAACATTACAACATTACAACCCTTTAAGAGTTAAAATACAGATTGTATCATTGTTACATGAAATGTTTCACAGTGAATGTGAATAGGTTAAGTGAAGTGAAGTTAGCTGATGCAATCACACTTTATTTGTGAATGCTGAGGCGAGGTCATCCAGTGTGACTGTGTCTTTGACTGTGCTCACTGTAGACATCTCAGCATCAAGGCCTGTCACAATAACAGGCCTTGATGCTGTACAATATATCGCTGAAAAACATATAGACAGTAAATGACAATAACTCATTCATGCCAATAACACAATAACCCAAAAGCAGGGTTATCCCCTCCAAAAACATTACAATTTACAATTTGGTTAAGAAGCTTAATATGTTTTTGTTTTGTTATATATATAACACCCACTAGCCTCTAGCACAAATAAAAAGTACCCATGATAAATACCCTAAATAAAAATTAATGTTCCATCTAACTTTAACTTTAAAACTGAAACACCACATTTCCCAATCCCTCTTCACTCTCACAATCCCACAAATGAAAACAGTTGTTGATAATTAATTTAGACTCTTAATGGCAATGAAAATGAATGAGGCAAACGTATTCTCTGAGAATGGAGCAAACAAAATGAAAACGTCTGAGTAATTTGACCAAAAAGCTCTTTTCACATTTCCGCTCCTTAAAACAAAGATTCTGACTTTAATTTGCATTAATAAGGAGTCTTTTGTTGAGTTTTACTAAAAGCATATTTATGCTTATTTAAGAAACAATGAAAGTGCTCTTGACTGAAGCACAATAAAACAAATGAAGCGCTGGCCTTTGCATCTGTTCTGTGCCCACTGTCCTACAGACCGGACCAGGCTCTAGTCATTCAGTGTCATTCACTGCACATCAGCTCTAATGGCTTCATGTGGCAATGGAGCAGAATGTGTAAACACATCTAAATCGGGTTACTTCACATCGAGCGGACACCACAGTTTTAATAGTGCACATTTTATTATGTGAGCAAAATGTTGATGTCCAGATGTAGATTATTTGAGTAAAGATCATGTTTGAAATGTTATGGATCCAAAAAACTACAGTGAAAGAAGCGCTTAAAGGAGCGCTTCTATAGTCCTTTTGTTCTACTCAAGATCTTAGGTTCAGAATTTATTATTATTATTTTTTTACAGACACCTGGAACACTTGGGACACTGTCCGTTAGTGTAACTTTGAATTTTAAAAACCAATAATGACTTAGACAACTGACTCTTATCAGTTGTCCAGTGTCCATGTCCAGTTTGACAGTTCCCGAGGCTCCATTGGACTGACCTTGGACCATCAACAGAGACAAAGGAGTTCTTTCCTTGGCTCACACACGGGACTTGCTTCTCCAGAGACGGCTACGCAAAAGAGGGTGTGGTCAGCCTGATGTCAGATCTGTCAAACTGAGCACGCCTGGAACAACAGCATTGACGAAAGTGGATGTCCTGCCCCTGAAACATGTCAGGTAAATAATTCTATAGATTTTTTTGTCTTATAAAAACAATATGGAGCCTGATATTCAAAAAGAACAGGTTGTAATTGTTGGAGTCATTAAAGCCACAGAATGTAACTTTAAAAAAAATAAGAAAATTAAAAGATGTTTTTCTTTTTGTTTGTTTGTTTTTTACTGCGTTTATTGCACAGAACATTTATGCAACAACACATATGCATCCTTACAACTCCACAAACCAGACGGAGGCCTTCTCCTGCTTGTTTTCATGTTAGAAATTTTGTTCCTTTGGCTACAATCTTTCCCATTGTGGCCCCCAATTAGCACAAGAATGTACACTCACAGGATGACATTGGTCTAAATGTTACGCATTGCACCTTTAAGGGGACAACACATCTCTTTCTTTTAAGCTGTAGATTTGTGCAGTAAAGAATCACATGTTGTCAGAGGCTTGAGGTAGTACAGACTTCGCTCCCATACCTTCCCTTTGTGTTTGCAGTCTCACCTTTGTCACATAATGCAGAACATCTCTGAGTGTGTCATAAACATTTCTCCCCGATCACAATCCAGTACATGAATACAGGAAAAGCTATAGCAGCACCTATTTAGATCCTGTGTTATCGCGCTCACATCGAAATGGAATCTGACAGAAAACAAACACAGGGAAAATTGCATGTGCCTACTTCACCATCACTCTACTCACCTCAGCGTTAGAATGCATGCGTTGTGATCTAGTATCATTTAAAGGTGCATTGTGTAACTTTTTTTTTTTTTTAATCTTTGAGCTATAAAACCACCTGTAATTGAATAAATGTAAGGTAGAGCTGTTTAACCAAACAGTCCAAACCCACAGTATCATATATGGCGCCTGGGAATATGTTTTATATAACCGCACATAGCTTTCCAACCATAAAAGATAGAAACGTACTTTTTTTTTCTTTGAAAAGCTGAGAGTTACGACTTTCCGAGCATGGAAGTGCACAGCAAGTGATGTGGCTCTATGCCTTGTAATTGATAGGAGCTGTTACTATGACCAGTGAAGTAATGGGGCGATTACAGGGCAACAAGGATATTTTTAGTTTCCTTACAGATATTTTGCACTTTTTTAGCTAACTTAAGCATTTTTTATACATGTTTGCTGTGTGTTTTGTATGAAAGAGTGTTTTTTTTTTGCTTTTATTACAGC
Source organism: Odontamblyopus lacepedii (assembly GCA_034769755.1). NCBI lineage: Eukaryota > Metazoa > Chordata > Actinopteri > Gobiiformes > Gobiidae > Odontamblyopus > Odontamblyopus lacepedii. Next base: position 13,931,176 of record CM068357.1, read on the forward strand.
CATATGACACAACTACACCGTGCAGATTGTGAAATAACAGGTTGTACTGAAAAAAGGATGTATGACACTTCATTAGGGAGTAAAAGGGGGAGTTTTAATAGCAAAATTAAGAAAAAAAATCCAGGCAAGGGCAAATGTACTAAATGTGTCCTTAGGTCTGTCAGGGTTAATGTCATATTGTGGAAAATTGCAGGCAGAGCAATGACATCTCCATAAAAACAAGCAGGTGACGGACCCCGAACCAAAGCATTTAGCAGAGTATAGCTTTTTGATGATAGTGTGTACAATGGAGAAGAGGAACATCTTTGCATGTAGCGGGAGCATGTACAGTGATTGGGGGCATTAATATTTGAAGGGAGCAGATGGGGGACACTGCCAGGACCGTCTATTTGTTTATGAAACGCCATATGGAAGAGAGAACAATTACTTCGAAACCTACTGGTGAATTAATTTAACTACAGAGACCATCTTGTAAGATCTTGAATGAAGTGAAAGAAAGGAGTGAGGACAATGTTTGATATCATTAGATCAGGTGAAGATAGTGTAAAAATGCACAGAGGAAACAGATTAGTGAATACATTTTATGAAAGATGTTGATAAGGTTGAAAGGGGCAAGATGGGTGACAATGGTTCAGTGATTTGGAAGATAATTAGTTTCATCCGATTTGGGATTTTAAATGCTGTTAATTTTCTCACTCTGAATTTTGACTGTTGAATTTGAGGCTTGAAAATATCTGTGCTGAATATGGTGGAAATGGCATATTGAATTCGAAACAGTATAGTATACTTACAATTTCAGCAACTAAAATTCAGAATAAACATAGTTCAAACATCTTTTTTCAGAATTAAAAAATTCAAAGTGAGAAATTCAACAAAAAATCTTCCATAGTTTGACCACCTATCAGAAGGTTGTTGGTTTGATCCCAGTTAAATTATTGTATACAGTCTATTGTGGCCTTGTGCTTATATGGTGAGGACGATTTTTCTCCATTAGATCAGAATACATTTTTAATATAACATAAAAACTGATGAGTCCATTTTGGGGCTGATACAGAATATAATAGTTGGGCGATTCCTTTATTTGGTATGCCTTTCTCATTGTGGTATTTAATTTATTTATTTATTTTAACTTTTTTACATTTTATATTTTAGCAATTCAAGCTCAGATTCGTGCTTACTGTTGTTGTGTCCTTAGGCAGGACACTTCTCCCTCCTTGCCATGTATAAATCAGTCATTCAGTCAGAGAGGCCAGTTGAGAGCCTCTCGTCTACCCAAGGGCAGCTGTGATATCTGTATACTGTATTTTTCGGATTGTAAATCACACTTTTTTCATGGTTTGGGTCCTGAGACTTATACTCAGGTGCAACTTAAATAGAAAATATATAATTTCACACTGACAGCCACGAGAGGGCGCTCTAGGCTTGTGTGCCAGTATCTGCTACGCCTATGCTACCATTACTCCTGCGCCACTGCCACTTCTCGCTCTACTGCACGTCTCCTACAGAAAGAACCGCTGTCCTGCTGCAAGTGGTGAAATATGCAGCTGAAGATGGTAATCGAGCAGCAGAAGGAAAGTTTGGAGTGAGCAAGAAACTTTTGTTTGACTGGCAAAAAGCGGAGGAAACTCAAACTGCAATGAAGAAAACAAAAAAGCTAATCACGAGCTAAAAGCTGAATTTAGCTGCAGTTGGCGGAGTTGCTCAGAAGTGATACTGAAGATGAATTCAATGGATTTAGTGATTTGGAGTGAGATGGAGCATTTGGTAAACTTGTTCTGTTGTTTCTGCTCTAGTTTATCTGAATAACTGTTCATATGTGACGTGAACACACCAGACACATGTTCAGCCTGTTGTTCTCTGTTCTTTTGTTATTACTATAACTTACCTTTTAAGATGAAATGTCTGTTCTTGGTGTCTGATTTAATCAAATAAAATTACCCCCAAAAGTGCAACTTATAGTCCAGTGTGACTTTTATATGTTTTTTTCTTCTTCATTGTGCATTTTTTGGCTGGTAACTTATAGTCTGAAAAATATGGTACATGTTTTTGTTTGTTTTTTGTGAATTTATAGTTTCGGGGATTATTTTACATTATAGTGTTGAAAGTTCTGTACTGTGTAGTTCATATTAAACTGTGGTCATTATAATATAGAAGTGTTTTATATTAAATTGCATATGGTCTAATTTTGTTCTCATGAGACTTCCGCATGCCATTGTAAAGGTTATGCGTTGGTGACTTGACATGTTTTCACACAGAGGAAATGAGCTGCTTAATATAATATGGTCTAATAAGTCTCATAATTACGATGATAAAAAGAAACATGTCACATCGTAAATGTCACAGGGTGAGTTTGCGGGGACACCACGTTCTCTGAAGAACATTTGAATTCTCCTGAGGTGGAACAGTCAGGCTTTTATAATGACGTGGTCCTCTTAACAATATATGGAACAGAAGATATTTGTCATTCATGAGCAAAATAATCTGTCACATATTCATCTAAAACATCTAAGTGCATGCAAACTGTGGAAAATGAGTTTGTGTTCTGCCTGTCACCATGAAGATAGTTTAAAGAATATATTTAAGACTAGTTTTAATGCCCTACTGCAGAACATTCCAACAACTCCAAGATGACTGAGCACCTACCAGAAAAGTTACATAGCGCATCCTTTTAAAAAGCCTATAATATGCTGTTTTCTGATCCATTTTATAATGTTTTACAAAAAACACACCTGGAGTTGTTTCATTCACACATTTAACACACAAACCTGCATATCTAGACTCAGTTCTTCTCTCAAACAGAAAACACCACTGTTCCACCTCGTGATGTCATGAGGTTTGTAACATTATAACACGACTTAAACAACAACAACAACAACAACAATAATAATAATAATAATAATAATAATAATAATAATAATAATAATAATAATAATACACTCAAGGTCGCCTTACAACTACAGAAATAAATTAAATCTGATTAAAATATACAGTTTAAAGCCTACAGATAAAGTTGGACAGTATTTAATTGATTTATTTAGTATTGTATTTAGTATTGTATTTTATTAGTATTTAGTATAACAGTCACAAGAGTCATTTTTGCATAATATAGGATCATTAATACAGCATTAACAAAGCCTTAAAGGCATCTTTTACTGCCTTTTAAAAAACGTGAAAAACAGAAGTAGTTCATCTGAAACACTTTTCCAAACTTATTCCTCACTTACCTTAGGCATTCCAACCATCCTAATTATTCACCACGATGAGTTTACAAGTGCTTTTAACAACTCGCAGAGACAAGAACTGAGTTTTGGTCATTATGGTAATGCTATACTGCTACTACTACTAGCATTCTAGCATGCACTTCCTGATTATCGGACAGTAAAAGGCTTTATAATTAGATTCAGACAGTACGTATGGACACATTTTGACCTCAAGCACTGCTTATACTGTACTGCTATATGACATACTGCAGTTTACTAAAATACATGGGGAAAAATCAGGTACTTTACGAAACTTGTTTAAAGGTTTAAATAAATTTGTTATGAATTTAGGCTATGTTCATGCTTTAGTAAGGCTATACTAAAAGTGTAATTATTATAAAATTTTACTGAAGACATTTTTCAAGTTTGAAAAGAATTTTTTTTTTCATTTTTCAAGTTTCAAAAGAATCTTAACCTAAGGAAACACAAAATCTAACAGCAGTGGTGGTGGTAGCAGCAGCTGGACTTTTGACGAACATTTGTAGTATATTACTACTAGGTTTTGCAGTCCTTACTATTTAATTTATTGTACTGCACCAGGGACAAGTTCATTTTTAATCCGACTTCATCTATAATTCAGCCTACACCTCGGTGACCTGCAGTTGAAGGTTTCCTCTAAAAATACATGTTGTATCGTTCTCTCCTCTGTCAGTCACTCCCCACTTATTCTCTCAGCCAATCATCTCTCAAGTCGATCAGATAAATCTATCTCAATCTCTCTTCGTCTGGAGAGTTACAGGCCTCAACCCTCCTCCACCTCATCTCCACCACAGCAGCAGCAGAACCATTCACTACGTCAGACTCTCCTCTTTACCAGAACAACTGAACAACTGACGACTATGGGGCCAAATCCATCCAATACCAAGAGGATCCACAAATCTAACAGCCCCCTGCAGCCAAAACCTGCATAAAGAACGCATTTTTGAAATTCACAACACAATAGATCCTGCTACATTTGGAATGAAACATTTGTGTACAATTCAAAACCCATTTGTCTAAATTATGATGCAGATATTTGCAGAACAATGTGCACATTTAAAAACACATTTCCTCAGGTTATGCATATGTAGATTTGAAAATGCATTTGTATGAAAAACAATGTGCATATTTGCAAATGAGCAAAACAAAAGGTTGAGTTAGGCTAGTTTATTTGCCATTTGTAGTTAAAAACCACCCTGGAAAAACATGTGCACCATGAGACATTAAACCACTGTTACGTCCCTTATTAACTAAAGGACATAACTAAATATAAAACAATCACTGAGGCAGAGTCAAGAGTGAATTTGGCTAAATTTATTTCAAGGCCAAAATTCACCAGGGCGTACAGAAAACAAAACTATTGGTGGGAGGTGTGTGCCAGTTGTGCCAAAGAAACAAACTCAAAAGTATAACAAAGCAGGGCCTAACTAAAACCTGGGCTAAGAAGGGAAAGAAATCAAAAGTCTAGTCTAACTGATCTAAAGAAAAAGCTTGGATATGATAAAACAACAAGTGTGGCAACAAGTGTTAACCTAGTGTGTATAACAAAGATGAACTACGTGGTGCAAAGTGTATAGGGAAGCCACTCACCTAACCAACCTCCCAACCAAACATTACCAGCTTAACACAGAGGGAGACGGCTGTACACAGAATAGAAACGCGTGTAACACCACATACACAAGAATGCTGAAAACTTCATGACACATGGTGGAACAGTGCATTTTGAGCTTTGGAGATGTAGACTGAATAATAATGAAATGTGTGAATAAAGCAAAACCCAACTCTGTTCTTGATGAAGTGACGGCATCATAACGTGTCTTAACGCTCACAAGAGTCCATTTTAATATAAGCCCTTTAATGTCCTCCATGCTTTAGCCCCATTAGCAGGTGAATCATTTTAGTCACTGGAGCTTAGCATGTTTATGTATGTGGCCTGGTTTGAAGAGTGACTGGTAATTACACCGCTAGACCCAATTCTGTCGAGTTGGCTCTTTACCTCATTTCTAAAGCAATTAATGCATTAATTAAATGTCGTCCCAATTAGTGTCCCGGCTATTTTGTACACGGCTATAGCGGCTAACTCCAGTGAGACCTGATATGAGCCTGTTGCGTGTACATGTTGTGTACGGTGCTTGACTAACCTCCGGGTCGTTTGAGTGAGGCTGGGGAGACGAGGTGTCAGAGGGGCTCAAAGTGAAAATACATGATCAGTGCAGTATCAATTAGCGGAGTACTCGTAGCGCTAATGAAATGGGTATATGAGATTTACAAGGACGCAGGTGTGTCATGGAGGTACACTGAAGGGGTAGTGGTTATTATGGGGTTATGTACTTCTGGGTTTAATTTTAACTTATTGCAACTTCCTTCTCCAAAACCTTTAATTTCCTTACGTAGTGCACCTTTATTTATTTAGCCCTCTGGTTAGATTAAAGGGCCTATATCACTCAAAATTTGCTTGTGAGCTTTAAGAGATGTTAGAATGTTGTTACCTCCTCACAAATGTACCTGGAGTTGTGTTTTTCATTCACACATGTTGTTGTAACCCTTTATTATTAGTCTCCAAGCTGAAAATGCTCAGTTTCACCTTGTTATGCGATGCAAAGGTAGTTTACTACTGAACAGCTAAGTTTTACCTTTAGTTCAGGAGAGATGGACAATTCCAGGGCTGAAATTATCTATATGATTCTAGTGAACCTGTATGGAGTTTAAAAACACGGTGGAGCACTTCCTGAGTTACCACATCACAAGATGGAGTGTTTTCTGTTCGAGAGAAGAATTCAGCTTAAATATGCAGGGTGTGTGTTAAACGTGTGAATGAAACAAAACACAACCCCAGGTATGTTTTTGATGAGGAAAACACATTATAACATTGATCAAAAATAGCGTAAAATGGCCCTTTAACAGGTTCTGATTGGTGACATAAAGTTCATAAGGAATCATGATTCATTCATTAAAAATACGTAAATAAATTAATAACAACTGTGAGTGCTCTTTTAAAGTTTGGGCTTGTCCTGGTTTAGGTTTGTCCTGGTTTACACCCACTACTAAGAGCTTTTTTGACTTTAGCTCTAATATTTCAGTCCAGAGAGCCACAAATGTATAAGAATTTCATTCAGGAATTGGGCTCACAAATTATTTAGACTTTCTGTATCAACCAACTTAAATACTACCATTTTTGAAGGAGCAGTCGCCGTAATTTATTTGACCAAAGTCATGCCGCCAGAGAACGCATAATACTTTAGTGGCAGTTTTTGCTGGTTAATTGCTGTAATAATTAGGCTTGTTCCAGTATTGATATTGGCACAAGCTCCATACGTCACATTTTTCAGGTGTTGATATCGGCGAATACTCAGACTAAATCATCAGTGTTTCTAACGCTAATGCTTCCGCTGCTCTCAGACTGCACCCGGTCCAGCTGCAGATCAGTGTGGGACAGGTTTTATGTGACATGAGGCTGGAGCTCTGCTGTGCTGTTGTGGTCACTGTGTTTGAAGGCTGCTCTTGTACTGTAACAAAATTGAACAGCCTTTGTCTACTTCTTCATGCTCTGATCTGACCCAGTTCTACAGATCCATTCTTACCACCTCCATTTTAGAACCACAGGCGAGCTAGAATATTATGAACAGCACCTATATTCTCAAAGTATATATCTTCAATTAAAGTTCCTCCCCCGCTCTTTTATCACTTTGTCTGTCCGGCCCACACGCCCCCCGGGGGACTGCTCTGGTAATTACACCTGATATCAGGTCTGCTCACCTCCCACAGGTATAGGATGTCATGGCAGAGGAGAGAGGAGAGCCAGAATGGAGCTGAGATTAGAAGCCTATACTATAGATGGACCTAAAGCTTCAGGTCAGGTGAGTGTGGATGACATAGAACTATACTGGAATAAACAGCCAACCACAGAGCTGTTTACAAGATTTAAGCAATGATAAAGTTATACTTTAAAGCTGCACTCTGTGACTTTTGTGGTGGATGTTCAACATAAACATCATTCATGAAGTGGTGTTTCTGTGTACACTGGTGGGTAAATATGTGAGTGGTTCCTTGATGTAAAGTGCTCTGAGTGCCGTGAAGGTGGAGGGAAAGCGCTATATAAAAATGTGACCATTTACCTTTTAGTGTTCAAAAATACAATAAAATGATGTATTCTTTCTGTGAATAGGCTCATCTCCATGAATCAGATTTGATTCTAATTTAAGGTACACCATCTCCACAGATCTGACATGTAACTTGGCCCTATGGTGTCAACTGCTGAACACAACTCCAGGTTGTAACATGGCTTAAAGCTCACATCCATTTTTGTGTAATACAGTCGTCCCTCACTATATCGCGGTTCACCTTTCGCATCCTTGCTGTTTCGCGGATTTTTCTTTTGCAATTTTGCATGTTTTTTTGTTTTTTACAGTGTATGAATGTGCATTGTGTTCTGCGATCCGATTTGCGTGAAGCGATCCTCCTCCCCAATTCCCGCTTAGATTGCGGAGGGGTCTTATAGCCTTAAAACATTTATAATAATTAATAAAGCTGACTATTTTGTGGATTTCACCTATTGCGGGTTAGTTTCTACATTGATCCCTCACAAGGGATCAATGTAGAGGACCTTTTTCTTGTTCATTTCTACGACAAATGTCGATATTTTTCTGAAACCCATGGATGCAACCTTTCCCATTCAACCTGCAGTCTACTGAACAAAGAATAAAAATACAGCATTGCCCATTGAACAACTGGGACAGAAATGCTATTCTTGGTGTCTATAGATGTTTGTTGATAGCTCGCACACATAAAGCAGACGTGTCGTAAATGTCAGAGAATGGCATTTATGTGACAAGACAGTGAACTCACCGTCTGTACAGAGTCTCCATTGGATTATTGAACCAAGGGCAGGGTCCTTTTGCAACAGTTGGCTTTCAACAATCAGTTTTCAGACCGTGCACTGTGTAACTTGTTGGTTGGGGGCGCGTCACCTGCTTGTCATTGCTCTGACTGGAATGTTCCACAGGATGACATTAAACAGCTCTACTGCAGAGTCCTGCACGGGTTCGGGTATCTGCGGAAACCCAATGGGTGAACTGCAAATTTTAATGAAATGGGTGAAAAATGTTGTGCTGTATCGAATGTGGGTTCAGGTTGGACCAGGAGAGCGCGGGACTAATCTGCGGTTTACAAAACGTCATGTGCAAACAAAAAAACAGGGCTGTGTTTTAGTGAAATGCAAAAATACCATTGTCTTTACAAGATGATTAAATGTAAAATCTATTTGTTTTTGCTGCACATGCGCATTCCCAGAAATCTCTGCTACTTTCACTTTCAAACCAGGCCTGCGATGTTCTACAGTTCAAAATTACTCTCGAAGAGCTGAAAAGAAAATTAGTGAGTGGAGAGTACAAAGTTGTGGCAAACACCTCGACTAAACTCAAGTCTGACGGTTCAGGTGTCAGTGTGTATTTATAGCGGGTCGGCTCCGGGACGGAATTTTATTTTAATTCTGTCAGAAAACGGGTCGGGTGCGGATTGAGGTATGACGGGTACGGGCGGCTGCCATTTGTCAAAATCAGACCCGTGCAGGACTCTGTTCTACTGTACATGTATTCAACTACAGGTGGTTTTATCGCTTAAATATACCAAGAAAAACAGGCATTCTGACTGTGACAGGGGCTGCTTTTCCACAGATCTGACCTGTAAATTGGTCTGGTTTGGTCCCTATGCAGACATAAAGCTTTAATGCCAGACTGTTGAACGTTATTTTCAGATCTTTATTATAATGTTATTTCCTCAGAAACATACCTGGGATATACTTAACACACAAATCCTGCATATTCAGAGTTGGGAAAACACTCTGCCCCACCTTGTGATATCATCTGGTAATACAGGAAGTGCTCAACTATGTTTTAAACTCCATACACCTTCACTAGAATCATTTGGATGCCAACACGACAATTCTCCATGAATATAAAAAATCATGATGCAAAATTGTACACAGCAGTTTGACAGGCCTGATGCAATTTGCAGTACTTTCTTTTTTACGCTGAAGACGAGGAGCCAAAGGAGGAAGGACTCAGAACGTGAAAATGTTAAGCCGTTGTTTTCAGTGAATATAGCACTTTCAAAACAATAAAAGAAAACACAGTGGTCCAAATGTGGAATCTGTTAGCAGTTAATACCCCATTAAAATAAAATAAATCAATCAATATAATATGATGACACATTTTAGACTTCCTGTAATAGGGAGAGATCCATGGAAATTAGCATAATGAATTTTTTGAAACCCAGCACCAGAGATACTTAAACAGGCATGGACAAAACACACACACAAGGTTTTATTTATAATGAGTAATAACATCATGCAAGGCTCAAGTACTTTTTCTTTTTCAAACCAGTACAAAAGTCCTGATTATTGGCTTTGTTTTAACCACACTGAGTTAACATTTAAAGCATGGTGTTTCTGAGCCTGCAGCAGTGGGAGACATGCTGCTAAATGACAATAATAGAGGACCTGAATTATGCATAAGATAAAGTTGATAAGTACAGTTTATGTTTTACACAACTGTGGGAGGCAGAGGGGTCAGGAGCCGCAGACTGTACCACACGATCACATTTATTTACGTTTCATCCCAAAAACTCTACAAGGGTTTTTGAACGAATAATATCCATTTACCTGACCTGCCAGATTCACACGCTTTGACAAAACTTTAGAAAGACAAGTGGAGCTGCAAACTGTCTACAGGGATACAGAGATCATGATTGAGAGGCGGATTAACCAATCAGAGAGACGCAGGCTCCGTTTGCTTCAAAAATAAACGTAGCTGCTTTTGGAGAGGAGATGTCGTCTGCATTAGAGAGACACGTGCTACAAATTAAACTGACGCATTCTTAAAGGTCCTATATGGCACAAAATTGATTTGTAGCGAGTAATATTAAAACCAGCAAGTGTCCTTTAAATCCTCAACGTGTCCATATGACTTCTGTTATTATTATTTCACTTTAAAAGCAAAAGGGTTAGGATTACTAGTTAGCTATGCTGCTTTTTGTCTTTTAAACATTTCCCACTGTTGCCTACTCATCCAATCATATTACCTCCCAGAATTAGAAGGTTCTATGTGAAATTTTTGTCAAACTAGAGTTATTCATACAGTATATTCTTGTTCCTGGGCATCTATTATACACTATATCAAAATTGTATACAGCTGGGTGCTTATCTGTGGATTTTATTAGCAAAAATAGATGCAATTTTGATGATTCACTTGGTATTATAAGGTTCTATCCAGCTGAACCAATCAGAAGACAGAATAAATTTAAATGGACCAATCACAGTCATCTGCTTTGGAATAGGCTCTATTCACACTTACGTCACAAACCAGGAAGACGTTTGGAAACATGTGATGACAACTTCCGGCGGGTTCTGTAGTAAGTCTAACAAAATCTAGGAAAAATGAGAAAATGTCCCAGTTTTCTTCATCTCCATGTCATTGTAGCGTCCGCTATGTTCGGCTAATCAACAGTTACAACCATACCTCAGTTTTCATCATTTCCCCACTGACGCACACCTCCGAGTGCACTGGGTACATGTGATTAGAGGAGACGAGGGCGCCAAATTCAAGATGATTCCAAACAGCACATACGTATGCAGTCTTCAATTTTCCAATGAGCACATTTACTTCAGTGGGTTTGATAGTGGACTACTGGAGGTCCAAGAGGACTGAACACGCTCCTCTCTGCATACAGGGGGAGGCAGTGGAGCGGGTTGACAGCATAAAGTTCCTGGGCATTCACATTTCCTCTGACCTCTCGTGGTCTGTTAATACTTTACACCTGGTAAAGAAGGCCCAACAGCGTCTTTTCTTCCTCAGAAAGCTGAAGCGCTCTGGACTCTCCTCCCAACTCCTGGTGAACTTTTACAAAGCCACTATTGAGAGCATCCTGCCTCTCAGTATGACGGTGTGGTATGGCAGCTGCGCTGTACAGAACAAAAAGGACTTAGCCCGGGTGGTGAGGACTGCACAGGGGATCGTGGGCTGTCGTCTACCAGATCTGGACTCAGTCTACAGCTCCTGGGGTCAGCAGAAGGCCAGACGCATAGCAACTGACCCCATCCACCCCGGCAACGGACTGTTTGTACAACAATCACTTACATTTCAAAAGTCACTTTACACTACTGGAACTCTATTTATGATGCTTTTTATCTATTTATGATGCTTTTTATCTATTTATGATGGGTTTTTTTTTTCTATTTATGATGCCTTTTATCCTTTGCTTCTGTTTTATTTTTGTTCTTCTGTAGCCGGGAGTCCGTCAAAATTTCGTTCTTGCATCATGACAATAAAGTATCTTGAATCTTGAATCTTGAATCTTGAATCACAGTCGGTTGGTGAGCCCAGTGTCGGGAACTACACCGGAAGTCGTCATCACATCTTTCCAAATGTCTTCCTGGTTTGTGACGTAAGCGTGAATAGAGCCTATGTTTGAAACCTCTCAGAAGAACACAGAACACAGAGAGAACCTTATCATTTTAACCCTAGCACACTAACGTCGGATGATTTTCACCCACACAATTCTTGTCATGTGATTTTCATTGTGTTTCTGCTGTCTGAGTTACATGGGTCCTTGAGTAGCTTCAGGCTGCTCACTGAAGTCATTAATGGTATGTTTGTTTCCCTTGTCCCATCTATGGATTTTTCTAGAGACGTGTTTACATCCAACATTAGTGATATAGAGTAACATTTTACGAGTGGAATTTACCTGATATTAGTGTTTGTGTGTTTGTGTGTTTAAATGTTTAAATCTTTGTACTTTTCATGGGAAACAACATTCTGGCCGGGGCCACATTCTCTGCCCCATTTCATCCACAGCTGTCATCCTGTCACAGGCTTGGTTACTCTGGCAAGTGAGTAACACTGTATGCCAAATTGTAGTACTCATCTTTAATTTCCCAATATACAATACATGTAAATACAATTCACATAAAATAAAAAAGGCACCATGGGGAACCCTTTAAAAAGGCAGCAAAATTAGTGAAAAATCAGGCAATCCTTAACAAGAAATTTCCAAACAAAAAACAAAAAATGACTAATTTGTTGTTGTGTTACTAATTTTAACATTAGTGTTCTTGGATTAAGAGGATAATTTATCTATGTTCAACTATGGGCTAAACTTAATCATGCAGGAGTCATGCCACCTCCAGAAAGTTACACAGTCTTACTTTAACCCCTGAAGACCTAAGGGCAATTTTAGTACATTTCTCCTCGCCTGGATTTTTTTTGTTAATTTTGCTTTTAAAACTTCCCCTTTTACCCTATAATGAAGTGTTTTTTTTTTCAGTACAGCCTGTTATTTCACAATCTGCTGCTGTAGTTGTGTCATGTGGTTGTAATAAAAGCTACAGGACCAGAAATAGAGATGAAGAAAAAAAAAACAGAAAATAAAATTCACACTCTTTTATACAAAACACACAGCAAACATGTATAAACAACTTGTTGGACATAAAAAACAAAAATGCTTAATTTAGGGCCTCAGCTACAAAAATGCAAAAGATCAAGTCTGTAAGTAAATTAAAAATATCCTTATTGCCCTAAAAACAAAAAAAAAGTGTAATCGCTCCATTACTTTTCTGGTCCAGTCATGGAAACAGCTCCTGTAAAGTCCAGGGCCAGAGCATAGAACAGAGCCACATCACTTGTAATGTATTTCCATGATCTTTATTATATTTGTATTTGTTCATTTTGAGTGAAATAAACCTTTCAAATAAAAATAGAAAGGGATGCACAATTACGCACACCAAGATGAGTAATTTGCCATGTATGTGAGAATTAACTCCACTGAGAGAGACTTTTTCACTCGCTAAAAGCAAACACAGTCGAGAGGAGTCGACCATCTTGACTCACTTCACTCTTTGGCAAAGTTTTGGCCAATCAAAATGGACGGAGCGCGTGAGTTTGGCTGAAAACAAAGTTCCTATTGGACACTTGTTTTGTGCACGTCATCACGCAGCGTGAGTGAGACGTAGGATAATGAGGCAGATGTCCAGAAACCGCTATGTCTGCGCTTTCAGAGGGGAAAAATGTAAGTTGTATTATTTACGGTTAGAAAGTTATGCGCGGTTATATAAAACATATTCCTCGGTGTCGTATATGATAACATAGGTCTTCGAGGGTTAAATATAACTGCTGTATAATTATAAAATGCAATGTGCTTTCTTTAAATAAATAAATACCCCCATGTATCAGCACATTAACGCCAATAGTCTAGTCTAGTGTAACAATAGTGATTGAACACTGAAAATCCAGTTCAATGGATCTGCTCGAGTATTTAATAGCGTCGTCCCTCATTTCGGTAATTAACGAATGAAAGGACAATAACGATAATTTTACTTAATTGACTTTGAAACTGAAATAAAAGAAAACACCTGCTTAATGAATGACGCGGGGAGGCCGTCTGAGGAACACACAATCAATGGGATTTAACAGTTAATTAACTTTTTCTCTTGAGAGCCACCGGGTCCACTAACACTATTCTGCACCAAATATGTCCCAGTCCACTTTCAAGACACAAGCAGGCCACGAGACAAAGAGAGGGAGTATTTTTACAACAGAGGCCCCAGTGGTTTAATGAAGGTGACTTTGCCTGTGGACTGTGAATGAACAGGGGACCATTCACACCTCCTCTCTTCTCAAGTCCATCCATTCTTTCTGCTCGTTTAATATTATTCGCTGTTATGAAATTGAATTGCTGTGTTCCAGTTGACAGAACATAGTATAAGGCAATTAAAAACAAAAGGGTAATCTTTATGGTAGTACTTTTTTATTTTGATAAGTTGTTATTTTCTGTGGTGGAAGTAAACGTAGGAAAGTACATACATTACATACATTTTAGGTATCTGTACTTTACTTAAGTGGACACTATTTACTTTTACGTCATTATATTTGAGAGAAAGTATCTGTACTTTCTACTCCATTACTTTCTTGAACTGAAATGTAAAAGTATTCTTTATTATTGCGTGAGACCTGTTGAAAAGGCTGAGGGGGTTTGTTTTTAACATATTTATAGTCGCTGCAAAATCACTACATTTGAAGCTTTATTAGACTGTAAAATCTGTGCAAAATATGCTTACTTTTTATTCTTTGAGCACATTTTTAAATGGGTATAGATTTTTCATGTGATACTTTTACTTAAGTTGTTTTTGAGTAGTTTTGAGTAGTTTTGTTCAGTATCTGTTTTACTTAAAGAGGAACTCCGGCACGTTTGAAGCTAAAGTCCATTGCTAGAGGTGGTCGAATACTGTCAGAAGCCAAAAAACAGCATAGATCAGTGTTGCCTCGGTGGAGATCTCGCTGTGGCAGTGAGTCTGTCAAGGCAACAAACTAGTGTAGTGATGGGGGCAAGTTTTTCCACTTAAAACGCTAATTTGCTTCAGACTGAAGAATCTTAACACCACTTTCTAACCCATCTTAAAACAGCCACGAGTCTAACAAACAAAACACTATGCCTGGCTGACTCATTAGTGTCTGGAAACGTTATAAAACAACTTTATAAGCAGCCTAAGCCTTACCTTGAACATTGTGAAAGACCAAAAGACTCGATCGCCAATGTAATTTCTAATCCCATTTATTTACGAGCGAATTATATTTTTTTAAAAACTTTCTTTCAACAACTTTCAATTTCTATTCTTCTTCACAGTCAGTAGTGAATCGTCACTTGTTGCTTCTGGAGGCTTGAGCCGCTCACCGCCGCTGGAGTCGGCAGTTGAGTCTTTTGGGCTTTCGCATGCGCAGTGGTAAATCAACAGAGGTAATGCTAAGGCTGTTTACCACCTCCAGCAATAGACTTTAGCTTCAAACGTGCTGGAGTTCCCCTTTAAAAGTGCATTGTGTAACCTTTCTGGTGCAGGGTCGGTCAAATGCTTTTCTCCATGGAAATGTTATTGCTTTGTTTGGAATGTTTCACAGTATGACATTAAACCTTTCTATATTCATGGAGACCAAAGCAGACAAGTTACAGGTCAGATCTGTGGAGAGGCGACCCCGCTCACAGTCAGAATGCCTGTATTTCAAGGTATTTTTGAGCTATAAAACCACCTGTAACTGAATAAATGCTGAACATTCCAGGCAGACCAATGACATCTCCACAGAAACAAGCAGGTGATGGACCCCGAACAAAAAGTTACATCCTGCATCTTTAGGTAACAAAACTGAGTACTTCTTCCACCACTAGTTAACTACAAGGAAACTAGTTTGTATTCAACCAGGCACATTGTTGGATGAAAAACATGATGAAAAACAGGAAGAAACAACTGCTGGCGACTATCCCAAACAGCTGCTCGTCTGTCATGGTGCAATATTAGAGAAAGAGAAAGGTTTAATTGGGTAAAATCTGATGAGAATCATGTGGAAGCAACTGCCTGTGACAATCCCACACAGTTGTTTGTTGTTGTTGGGACAAGTTGGCCAAACTGAAATACGTTCTTCACTCACAAGAACTTTCTATAAATTAAAGTTCAAACGTTACAAGACTTTTAGAGACAAGTCTTAATACAGCAATTCCAGGGCATCACGTTCAACCAGGATATTGACTGAACGGATATTTGGAAGCTGATAACTGATCCGGCAATTTTTTCAGCATCGGCAGTATCGAATCGGTACCCACGAGTACCCATGCTACTTCTGCACCAAAAGATGTTGGGAAACCATCTCCAAACATAACATTTGGGGCATATTTTAATAGTTAAATTCCATAGAAACGCAGACTCACCCTTCCCAGCTGCATCTTTAAATGCCTCATAATTTCAGTGATGTTCCTAGCGACTGTGAAGACCAGCGAGTGCTTATACTAATGCTCCCTCACACTAAGAGGGGTCCCTGCTCCCTCATTTGGGTGGACTTGTACATATGCCCCTTCTCTCCTTCTCCCGAATGTCACAACACTCGCTCAGCCCAAAACTGTTGTGTGTCAACTCCTCACAGACGAACAGGAAGTGCTTTTAACCCTGGGTCACACTTAGATCCATTAATACACAGAGCAAATGAGGGATCACGAGAAGTGGGTAATTTTGTGTACAAGAAGCACTATCTGAGCATTTTGGAGGTTATATTATTTTATACAGGCTTTAGAAAGTACTCCTTAACCTTGACTGTGATTTGGTTTACTTATAGTGAGACGTAACTCCTAAACTCCTCCATAACGCATTTCAGATCGAGCTCAAAGAGGACGAGGGGCGGAGTCTGGAGGTATAAGGAAGAGTGTGGCTGGTCTAACAGGTCTCCACACTCAAACTCCGCCCCTGCAGCCCATTGTCTGTAATATGAAACAGCAGGGTAATCATGCATGATGTCACATAGTACTTGACATTACAGTGACCACTGGATCACACTTTTAACAGTTTTTGACCAGAAAGATGGAAAATTACGTAGTTTGCGCTAAAAATGACGAATAGATAATGCTAGAATTTGCGCAGTTCAGTAGCAAAACGCTGCATATCTGATGTATATGAATATGTTATGGGTTTGCCTGGAAAGTTCCAGCATATGGCATTAATACACTTGTTTTCATTTCTCCAAAAAATCTTACAAGTGAATGTGATCATTTCTCCACAGATCTGACGGGTAACTTGGCCTGGGGGCATCATTTTTTGTGTGTTTAGAATTACACTGTGGAACAAACCAGACTTAGTAACATCTCAGACCCCCAGTAGAAAAGTTACATAGTGAACCTTTAAAACAATCTCTATGCAAAGGACGTGATCCAAGGTATGAAGCAGATTTAATCAGAATAAAAAATCGTAGCTGCTTTTGACAAACTAAATATGCAGAATTTCTCAAATATGATTAAATGAAAGACAGGACAACTCCAGGTATGTGCAAAAAATAGATACATGCATAACATACTTTGGATTAGACTTGTAATTTATTTTCACTTTTACAATTGTTATCAAAAAAATCTAATTTGGTACAGAAAAAAACTGAAATCTTTTAAATATTGTTTCCCTATTATGACATACAATAAACTAAAATATAAAAACATTCTTTAAACACGTAGAGGCACATGTAACTTTCTGGAGGTGAAACGTGCAAAAAAAACTATGATGAAAGTTAAAACCATACTTAGGAACATTCTCCATGGAGATAGATCTGTTTTATGCCATACTGTGGTACAACATCTCCATAGAAACAAGCGGCAGAAGGCCCTCCTCCAGGCCAAATAAGAGACAGGTTTGTGGAGATGCAAGCCCATTTATTGTTTTCTGTTTTTCAGTGCAAAAAAAACATAAAAAACAATGCTTTTATTTTAGTTTATTGTGGGGAAAAAGATTACACAGTATGGCTTTAACAACATCTTCACATGATTGTCTGTTTTGCAAATGAACTTTTCATTTGTAAACTTAATTTCAAAACCTCCAACCATTCATCAAAAGTTCCCCTTTAATTTTTCTGCACTAAATAGTCCCGACTATCTCCGCGTGGCAGCTCCGGACACATTCCCTGTTTCCGTGGTGATTAGGCTGGGCTAAGGGCTCTAGCTGTGTGTGTGTTACCTATCCCAAACACAGCGCATGATAAATGGGAGGAGTGAAGGCGACGTGGCTCCATCAATCACCCAGACCTTGGACTATGGCAGGAAAATAAAATAAAATGTCCCGGTGCATAAGCAGGAGAAATATGGAGCCGGCCCAAGTGACAATGACAGAGATGTGGTGACGTGAAGCTGTGGGGGGCTCAGCAAATACAACCGCGGGATACACGGATGGAGAAAACACATGGAAATAGATGCTACAAATCTGGGGGAATATTGACACTTTATTGTTTATTTTAGGGAAGGTTTGTAAGGTGTATGTTTGTTTTTTCTTTGGCCAAGTTGCACTAATAATTGTATTTCTGCGGGACTTTTTGCCACATGCACATTGTTCTTGGACACGTTTCATAATTGATAGAATTCTACATATATACTGGCAAAAACATAATTATTTTTATTTTTTTTAATCCAAGATTAAAAAAAAGATTTCCTATATTCCCAATTCCCAGACTATGTCACTGTTTTCGTGAAGGATCTGCCTGTTTTTCTCTACATTATTAAAACGTAAAAGGTTTTGCCTAAAATATTCCATGGAGACAAAGTGGTGAAGCCATGAGGCCAAGTTACAGGTCAGATCTGTGGAGAGGTGAGCCCACTCAAGAATGAAAGGTATTTGTCGTAATCAATGCAAGATGAATAACGGTTTAATGCTAATCTGGAGAGCATAAGCAGTAAGATTAGTCATGTGGCAGATCCTCTTCCCAGAAAACTTACACAGTGAACCAACAATGATTTTAATTTGTTAAATGGATGTTGTTACGAATGCAAATATTCCACAAGGCATGTACATTTTATTTTGTATGTATTTAATAATAATAATGCATCAGTTTTACATAGAGTTCCCTATTACGCCAAAAATATTCATTTTGTCTTCTTCGTGCTTTAACTTCTTAGGTTCTTTTTTAAGACAATGTAGCCAAGTGTATTTTTACCTTGTTGAGCAGCCGAAACATGTCAACAAGGTAAAAATACACTTGGCTACATTGTCTTAAAAAAGGAGGAGGAGGAGGAAGAGGAAGAGGAGGAGGAGGAGGAGGAGGAGGAGGAGGAGGAGGAGGAGAAGAAGAAGAAATTTTATTTATTAGGCGCCTTTCTGGACACTCAAGGTCACCTTACAACAACATAAACAAATAAAGTACGATTAAAACATACACTTAAATGCCTACAGTATTGTCTATTAGCCTATTGTATTTAGTGTTGTATTTTATTAGTATTTAGTATTTAAGGACACAACAACAGTTTTTGAGACTGACCCTGGCACCTGATTTCCCCAGTGGTTTCCCATCCAAATACTGACCAGGCCCGGCTTAGCTTCTGAGATCTGATGGGATCAGGCGTTGCTAAGCCGGTGTGGCCATTTAATTTATTGTTTTTAATAAGTATGTGGCTGTCAATGTGCTCCAAGATTCTTTATTATATGACCGCTCACCTCACACCATATTCATAAGCACAGTGAGTGGAGTGCTTTGCCCAACTCCAGAACACACTCATTGGCACTGGGATCAAACCATCAACCATAGCTTTGATTTTACCACTCTGCCTCCTAAGCCACTGTCACGGCGGTTCATCTCTCCAGTTTTTACACTTTCACACCCAATTCGACCTTTACCAACCACTTGTGTTTTGTGAAATGTGTTTTATTTTGAGATGGAGGAGACATTACCCTGCTTGTGTACATACGGCCGCAGTGATGACTTTGACATTATGAGTCCAGCTGTATAATGTCCCAATGTTTGCCAGCAACACAACGTAATGGGAAACCACTGAGGAGCTGCTGCCACTGTTATTGCATTAGGCTAAGTCGATTACAGCTACGGTACACAGAATGCTGGGAACAAGAGGGCCAAACTAGCATCATTTCTGCTTCTGTTTCTGTTTTCATTACTGTTTTTTTTTTTTTTGTTGCTTTTTTGCTATGTGTAAAAATAGCAGCGGTGAAACGAGGACTGAAAATAAAAGAAATGTAAATATATTGTCTATAACGCTACATTTTAGCATTTATTTGTGGTACTTTTTTAGCTCAGTAGAGATTAGTAACTGAGTGTTTTCTGTTTGAAAGAAGAACTCAGCGTAAATATGCAGGATTTGTGAGTTAAAAATGTGTAAATGAAAAAAAAAACACAACTCCAGGTATGTTTGTGATGAGGAATCCACATTATAACATAGATCCAGGTAAAGAAATAACATCTCCATGGAGAAAAGCAGATGACCGATCCCTACCAGAAAAGTTACATGACGCGACTTTAAGCAGTGATAGACTTTTATATTTGCTCAGACTGTAGCAGCTCTTTCTCCATTTTCGATGTATTTTCAATTTCTTACAGGAGAACATTTCGTTTCTCGCCATTGACATTACATTTTTACCTCTTGCTGTTAAAACTCTGAATGTTGCCATGTCATCTGCATAACCTCTATTCGCAATTTGGATGGCTTCACGAAACGACCTGCGCTTAAAAAAATGTCCAGATCATTACTTTTGAAACCTCCGATACCATCTTATCACATTTGAACCTTGGCAGATTGTTCGACTCGCACTCCTTAAAGAGGCAGGATTATGCAAAATTCTCTTTTTTTTCCTGCACGTTGTTCCCTCATCAGAAACACAAGGGGTATTTTATCATCCATGCATGTTTGAGTAATCTAGCGATCTCTCTTTCACACCCTCTTTACGTTTAGCTGTAAGATTATGTCCAATGCTCAGCCCACAAACTTATTAACTTATTATGTAAAGCATTTTCAAAACAATAACAGGTAACATGGTGATCTAGATATTAGGGATGTAACAATAACCGAAATATCGTGATATCGTATCTTCAAAGGTCTCACAATAATATCGTGGACCAGCACAATATATGGAATCACGAGTCTCTTCGCTTAAATGAATAGTTATGCAGAAACAGCTAAAAATACAGAGGGAACTACATAGACCATGATCCTTTGCTCCATTTCAGTGCAGACTACATGAAGAAATAACTGTTCTAAGCACTTTGAAATCTTGATTCTTTGGATTAAGTCTTGTGAGGGCATTTTTAGAGGAAAAAGTAACATATTCGGTTTTAAATATTACAATAAATATGGTACGGTGAGATGTCTATGGTGAAAATAATTTATAGAGAGATTAGGATATCGTTCCATCCCTAATGACAATAAATGTTGTAGCAAATGACTGGGCAAAGCATTTTATAATGTCAGTCTTGTTATTATGTGTAATATCGTAATATCATGAGCCTCATATCATGAGTTTTCCCACGATGTCGCAATAAATATCGTACTGTGAGGTTCATACACATGACAATATCATATCGTGATACTTAGATATTGTTACACCCCTACTAAATATGTATGTGTTATGTTTGAGTAACACATACATATTTGTTTACACTGCAGCAAACACAATCTATTCACGTTAAGATGACTTGAATTAAGAAAGTTTTACCTTGATTTGAGTAAATTTCACTTGACAAGTCAAACGATCTGCCAGTGGAATAAGACTTTTTGTACTTACAATATGAAAATATGTCTTGCTACACTTAAAATAAGAAAAACAACAACTTTTTGCACTTAAAATAAGAAACAAAATCAAATGTTGCTTGAATTAAGAAAAAAAAAACACTCCACTGGTAGATCATTTTACTTGTCAAGTTGAATCCCCTCAAATAAAGTGAAATGTTTGTAATTTAAGTCATTTTAACTTACCTTGACATTTATTTTTCCAGTGTATTAGTAGTCTGTCAACATTCCCAAAAGTGAAAATGCTCTGTTCCACCTTGTGATGTCATGAAGTGTGCATTACCGTTTACATTTTGTTCAGCACAGATTGGCAACACAAGGGCTGAAATGATCCAAATGATTCTAGTGAAGATGTATGGAGTTTAAAACCAGAGAGAAAAAAAGTCTGAGAAAAAAATATCAGTCAAAATATTCATGTGTTAAACGTGAATGAAACAAAACACAACTCCAGGTATATTTTTGATGAGCAACATAGATGAGAAAATCGTTTAAAGTGAAAGCAGAAGGACGTAGCTCAGTATAAAGTTCACGTTAGTCTGATTCACTCCCACAATGTCTGCATTTCACAACTTTGCACTGACTCACATTTATCCATAACACAACATGCACGAACAGCAGGCCGCTCTTAATTTACAGCGACTTGACTTGATTTTGTGAATAATTAAATCGTCTCATTTTTGTGGAGAGTTTGTTGCTGTTTACAGTATACTGAATGTTGTACAGCCAGTTAAGCAAAGTTTGGAGTGAAAGTTTGGGCACAGCATGGGGCCCACAACAGGCTGGAAGGGGCTCGTCTGCTCTAATTAACGCTACAGAAATGATTTTTACACAAATATGTTTTTTGGAAGTGACCTGGCAGGGAGCAAACAGTGAACTTTAAATGCCACTCAGTTCAGCTCTGCCAGGTGGTGCCAAGTTGTAAAGTGGAAAACTTCATTTGATGGTGGTGAATTTGGACCGTCTTAGTGCCGGGCATTGCATAAAACACATGGGAACGCTACAAGAAAGTTTAGCTTGAGGGCAGTGGCACGGACCATTGGCCTGACCGCTCAGTCCTTTCTACATTCTGTTTGAGTCCAGAAGGGGCTGGAATCGGACAATAGAGAGTAAAAACCTCCATCCAAACTTGAGACAATCCAACCGCAGCTGCTCATTTGTATCACGTGTCTCCTCTCTTGTTAAATTCTTGTATAATTCACAACAAAATATATTATTTTACTTCTTTTACTTGAGATAAATGATAGTTTGTTGGTTCGGGGAAAAAAAATCCATGCTGTTTCTTAGTGTTTCGTGTTCCTTTTTTTTGTTTTTACCATGAACGAAGCATGCATCTCTCTGGTTGGTGCTGGAATCGGACCATAGAGAGTAAAAATCTCCATAAAAACTTGAAACAATCCAACCACAGCTGCTCATTTGTATCACGTGTCTCTCAAATGCAGAAGACATATCTCCTCTTGTAAAATTCTTGTATACTTCAGAACAAAATATATTCTTTTACTTATTTTACTTGAGATAAATGATAATTTGGTGCTTCATTTGCTGATTCTGTAAAAATCCAGGCTGTTTTGTAGTGTTTTGTGTTGTTTTTTTACCCCTTTTTTTGTTTGTTTGTTACGTTTGTTTTTGACATGAACAGAGTGTGCGTCTCTCTGGTTGGTTAATCTACTTGTCATTTAGGACCTTTGAAATCAGGGAGACAGGATCCAGCTCCAGATCCACTCGTCTTTGTAAAGTTTTGTCAAAGCGTGCGATTCTGGCTGGTCAGGTAAATGGACCATGGTCAATTCTGCCCGTTTTTTACATTATGCTGTCCGTCATCTGGTCAAAACATGTGGAATCTTAGCTGTAGGAGCTGTACATGAGCCGACCACTGGGGGCAGTAGTGAACACAGCACGTAGGGGGTGCTAAACTTTTAAAAAGTTACTAGTACCAACTGCAAAACACACAAAAAAATCCTTCTCTCTTCTCATATTCTTCACTTTTTTCCAACAGATGTGATTTTAGAACTTCCATAGGTCCCTTTATGTTTGTTAATTTGTTGCTCTATTTCCTCCTTTTTGTCAATTCTGCAGCTGCGTGTACAAGATGAGGGAAAAAATTGCTCAAATATGATGCAAAACATTTAAATGAAAAGTTCTGTACCTGGTTTGTCCTAAAAACATGCAAAACGGAGCTAGTTCATTCCACAGTTTGCAGGAGTCACAGTTATTCCTCACGTACCTTCTGCATTCTGAAGATCCTAATTATTCATCGTAATAAGTTTAAAAAAGCTTTTCGCAACTTTGTACTTGGGCAAGACATATTTTTCTCAAATACAAGGAGAAAAATTGTGTACAGGGACTTTAAATAATGTGAATTTTAAGCCTAAATTGAGTTATTCATTTAATCTTGTTCCTGAATCCCTCCTTCATCATCTTTTCAGTTTGGTCCGTTTTGGGGTTATTATGCAAAACCAATTCCAATCATCTAATCTTTAAAACTTCAAAATCTCCTCATTTATATTCTAACGGACAAAACTGTAGTGTTATTGTTCTTACACTGGGCGTTATATCACTGAAATTGCCACATTGTGACAAAAAATATAAACATCCTATAGAGTTGCATTTCTTATTTAAAATATTCTATACTTTTTAAAGTGGTGGTGCTGTGTAAAATGCACTTTTTGGAGCTTTCTACCATGTTGTAACGTTATTCTCTCATCAAAAACATGTTTTAGATGCCATCCATGCATGTTTCAGGAATTTAGCGATCTCTCCTGAGCCCTATTCTTTCCAATATTCAGTGCACAAGCCTATATCACCGAACTTCTGCATACAATTTCCATAAAAATACCAAAGGGTGATTCATTTCGTAGTAGAATTAGCGGGATGTACGCATATTGTGATGTGACAGCGCTCTGAAAATGGTTATGTTAGATTAGTTTGCTTTATTCGTACCCGTAGGTAAATTTGTTTTGCAGATTTGAGAGGCTGGTCCTAAATTTCACATTTCATTCATCCACACTCTACACAATAAACACTAAAACTAAAAGCACAATTGCAATTAAAGTGTTATAGTGCTGCAGAGTGGTTTTCTTCCATACATAATCATCACACTTGGCTAAAAATCACAAAGAACATTAAAAATATATTTTAAAAAGCACGATTTTCCAAGACTGGGTACTAAAGTCAGTAAATAAATAAATTACAGTTTATTCATAAGTACGATAACAGCTGGAACGAAGCTCCTTTTAAAACGATTCGTTCCAGATCTTGGGACTAAAAGCCTCAGAGGGAAACAGCTGAAACTCTGATGGAGTGACTTAGCTCAGGGGAGTGGGGACAAAAAACAAAATCTGGTCACACTAAAATTACTTGGATTAAGAAAGTTTTACCATGATTTGAGTAAATTTCACTTGACAAGTAAAATGATCTGCCAGTGTGGTAACATTTTTGTACTTAAAATATGAAAAAACAACTTCTTGCACTTAAAATAAGAAATAAAATCGAATGTTGCTTGAATTAATAAAAAAAAAAAAACACACTTATTCCACTGGCAGATCATTTTACTTGTCAAGATGAATCTACTCAAATAAAATAACATATTCTTAATTTAAGTCATTTTAATGTACCTAGATATTGTTTTTTTCCGGTGAGTGGTGACAAAAATGAAACTGAAACTTGTTAATATGTTTTTTGTGAACATAGCATTTTCAGAACAATAAAAAGTAAAACTGTGAATCTAAACGTTATGGATGAGCACTTAATACCCTATAGAAGTGTAATCCCCTGTCTTTAAGTGCTTTAACATCACTATACATTTCGGTTCTATATATAAATACATAAATCTGCTGGTAATTGTTACTTTCTATTTCCAGGCATTTTAAAGGTGCACTGTGTAACTTTCCAGGAGCAGGGTCTGCCACCTGGTTCTTTCTGTGGAGGTATTATTGCTTTGGCTGAAATGGTCCACAATATGACGTTAAATTATCTACCTGGATTTATTCAATGACATGATTTTTAGTTCTCAAAACACATTATTACACAGCAAAAAAGGCCTATCAAAAAATACCAATTTTGAGGTAAAAATGCCCCATTTTAAGTGAAATTATCTGCCAGTGCAGTAAGAAATTTTCACTTACCAAGTTTTCTTAGAACAAGACGAAATACGAATCTTGTTCTAAGCAAAAAACACTAGTTTCAAGTATTTATGGCAAGATTTTTCACCTTATTGGTTTGAGAAGGAGGCTTAACCTGGCTTGATTTAATATAAGAAGTGCTTAGAATAAATTGTAATATCTAAATAAGATGTATCAGGATGGAATATCTTGAAACAAGTAAAAAAAATCTCATCTTATTAAGTAAAAAAAATCTTAAAATTGATCTTTTAAGATGAATCTGCTTAATTCAAGTCAGTTTAACTATGCTAGAAAATCCTTTTTTGTAGTGTGTGAGCAGGGTTGCCTCTCCACAGATCTTCCCTGTAACTCATTCCACGGTACCTTCCACGCAAAGTAATAACATACAGACAAATGAATCATTATTCTGAACCTTTTGGCCCAGGAATCCGTCTTAAATCACACGCAGACTCGCAGCTCTCGTGGAAGTCCAAGTCTGAGTTCATCTTATTTATTTATATATTTTTTCTTGTTCTGTCTGCACATTTTCTTGCTCCCATGTCTTCTCAGAGACACTTACTTAGGTGAATTATGTATGAAGTGTGCAGTGCTGAAGTCTACAGGGAGACGAGTAAAACATGCATGCACATCCTCATTCGCAGGCTTTGACCCAGATTATGCTAATACGGCCAGCATGCTAACACAACAGCAGAGAGAGCAGCGAGCCGCCCCCACACGAGCCCATCTGACGGAGCAACACGCTTTAAAGTGCCCCAGGATTGTACAGTTACAGTGAGGAGGCTGTGGGGAAAGGAGTGCATCAGTAAACAATGATTCCTGCGGATCATTAGACTTCAGGCTTTAGAACAGCAAGTCCGCAGTGGTAATAGTCCAAATGTATTCACGGCAGTGCTCATTCAGTGACTTGTGTTTCAACTTCTTCAATACTGGCCTCTCCAGCCTCTCCTCTCACCCTGTTCTCCCTTCATCACATCACTGACTGCTAAAAGTGTGTCATTTTAAACTTTTCTTTTCAAGTGTGCAGAGGAACTGACATTTTCTTTCTATGGCAGCTCATTTTAAATGGGACTGGTTGAACTTTTAACCATGTTATAATAGTTTTTCCTCATCATTCGCTAACTTTTTCTCATATTTTCAGTGATTCATGCAGTGCTTAGAAAATCTCTGTTTTCACCTACCCCCTATGTCTGCTCACAGCTGTGGTCTTGTTTACGTGATCAGACCCCAGGTTATACACGTAATGTTACATGGTCATTAAAGACAAACACATTCAAATTAGCTGCTTTTTATGGTGAAATTTCACTGTGATGTACTGGGGCCTCTCTTTTAACAGTAATCATCAATCACCATCTATAATTAAGTTGTTTTGGGTAAATATTTATGTTGTGGGTTCTTTTTAATGAAAAGAAATAATATGGCGTAGTCAACATAGTGTTTGTGAGGTTTAGTGTGCAAAAAAATGAGAAAAAAGGATCTATTTACAGGTTTTAGCAGTCCCAAATAGCTCCTGAGCTGGTGCCTGCAGTGCACACAGCTCTATCAAGACACACACACACAGACACACACACATACATACACACACGCTGCCTCTGTGCAGAGGGGAGTCCACTTTTATAGTGCGAGGCTCTGCCCCCAAATCAATTAACGCACAAAAACTGCTTTTTCTCTACCAATAGAAATAATTAAATCCCCCTTTTAATGCTAAAAAATCATAAACATTTCCAGAAACAAAAAACGATACTATAATTATGACCTTTAAACACAGACAGGAAGAAAAAATAAAGTTATTCAGGACAAAAATGAAAAAGTCAGGTGACGCCCCTCATGATGTCAGCCATGCGCGCCTTACCTGACCTGACGCCACATGATCCGGACAGGTCGGCTGAATGACACAGACACGGAGGAGCGACGGGCGATGGAGGAAAGTTTGAAATGGAAAAGAGGGCGATGGACAATGGAGCGGTTACCCAAGTGTGCACCCCTCACTGTTACAATGGAGATATGGAAAAATCGGGGATAGCAATTAACAGTGGGGTAAGTGAAAGAGTATGAAAGTGTTGTGTGCGTGAGTGTTGGTGGTGGTCGGAGGGGCCGATGGTGCAGATTGGAGCCTCACTTCCATCAGTCTACCCCAGGGCAGCTGTGGTTACAATAGTAGCACCACCACCGGGTCTGGAGTGAATGAATAATGCTCTGTAAAGCGTCTTTGAGTGTCCAGAAAAGCGCGATATAAAACTGATGCATTATTATTATTATTATTAACCATTGTGCGTTTGTGTGTGTGTGTGTGTGTGCATGTATATCAGCACCCCTGGCCTCCCAATAAACAAAACGTAAAGTAAAGTATTAGCAACAGATCTCAGTGAATACATGCTGGGATTTAGGCAACAGCAACTGCAAGCAACATTGTTATAAAACACATGGGACTTTGCAGTTTCCTCCTTCACCCTAAAACACACACAACATGCAGTGGTTCCATAGAGAATAAAACTCACGTTAGCACCGGGGTCTCACACACAGACAGATTGGATGGCTGTACATTGGCGGCAGAGGCAGAATCTGTGCTTGAAGCTGGTGTGATTGTCCGGAGAGCAGGGCGGATCGGAGAGCAGGGCACAGCAGTGGTCAGCAGAATACGGAGTGCTGACTCAGGACTTTGTTGTGGGGGGCAGATATGAGTGACAGGAGGTTTACTCACAAGTCCACAGGTCACATCAGCACAGAGGAGACTACAGGAAAGTGTGGGTGTGCTCAGACCAGCGCCACACTCAAACAGAAGAAGAATATAGTGCAGATGTAATGGTCAGAATGAAAATATCTGCAGTTCTTCTATTCTTATATGTAAATAAACTCAACTTATATGTAAAGAAACTCAACTTATGCATGAGGAAAATGACTTA
This sequence comes from Odontamblyopus lacepedii, assembly GCA_034769755.1. Lineage (NCBI taxonomy): Eukaryota > Metazoa > Chordata > Actinopteri > Gobiiformes > Gobiidae > Odontamblyopus > Odontamblyopus lacepedii. Next base: position 13,959,505 of record CM068357.1, read on the forward strand.
AACATGTGCTTTTATGTATAATCTATGACACCCAAGGAGCATTATTTTAGATTTTGGATATTTTAAGGCACAATATTGATCTAAAAAGACTCAATAAACAAAACTTCTTAAAGTTTTGGAAGTTTCTGCTTAAAAACAGCTGCAAACGCATCACAACAAAATGCACCACTGCCAGAGCATGCTGACAGCCCTGCCTACAGATAAGTACAGTTCACTGAAGCAAGCAATGTTTTTTTAGATAGAAAAAAAGTTACCAGCATGGCAACCCACTGCTGAATAACCAATGTCAATCACACATAAAAAAACATAGGACAAAGTAAGTAAAGCGCAGTAGGTGCATATAGGGGGTTGTGGAAACACAGAAATGGCATCTTTGAATGTGGGTTACTCGACAATGACTCACTCAAAGTACTACTTAGAGAGAGTAGAAAGCCGGGGAAATAAAGGAGCTCAACGGTGACCGCCCACTCCACTTACTGAAGTACATTTTCTATTCATTTTTCCCATAGGCTTTTTGAAAAAATCTAATATTAAGAGTTTTAAAATTCACAGCGACTAAGCAGCTACAAGGTTCAAGTCGAAAAAAGCACATTTAAAATACAAAATTCTGTGAAATGCTTTAATAATTTGGTGGTTTATAAAGTTTCAAAAATAGATTTTGAATAAACTTATAGGTATTGTGGTCATTAGTTACCACATAGATAATTAGCCCTGAGCAAGCTTTCAAACTTTATTTATTTAATTTTTTTTTCGGAAAGTCTATGGAAAAATATATGAGAATTGTGCTTCCAGAACTGGGGTGTAGAAGGTCACTGTTCCAATAAAAGTTAAAATCTCTTAAGACCAGGAAAAAGTATCCGGATTTCGAATGATGACTGAAGAATTCATTTTCAGAATCAACTTTTAACCCCACCCACGGCATGACAGATAACGAGTCAGAACTGTCTGGAACAGAGACAAAATGTATAAGAAACATCATTCAGTTCAGTCACACTGCTTTTACTAAACCAGGGGTCTCCAACCTTTTTCCTTTGGTGAGCAACCTTTAGGAAACAAAAATACCAGAGAGCTACTCATTTTAATAGTCGCAAGAAATTGAGAAAGTATAAGAGCCATGACGAGCCTTAGACAGGGAACAGTGAGACGCCTATTAAACATAAACCATTATCCATTTATTAGTGCACAAGTTAGGCATCAAAATGACACACTTACGATGGTAATTAATCAGATTTTAGTTATTAAACACAATACATATCATTTAGAAATCCTTTGGTGAGTTACTTGGAAGGGGGTGGACAGCTACAGGTAACTCCCCTGCTACAGGTTGGAGATTTCTGAACTAAACCCTATACAGGTGTCACAAAATACTTGACCTTTTAAAAGCTATTACCTTGAAAACTGTAAAAGAAAAGTCTAGCTCAATGAAATGAACAGTTTAGGTGTTGAACATCATAAGTTTATGATGGAACTTTGTTTGCAAGTTGGTGAAGTTTTTCTAAATTTTGCACTGAAGGCTGCACAGTGTTAGGCCGGGAGCCATGTCCACCTCTCAGGATGGTTTGTGCTATCTTTTTTCACTATTATTTCCTTATATCTTGGGCCATCACAAGTTGATAGGGACCACCCCCAACTCAGCCCCGTTTGGTCTCAGCGCCCAAAAAACACCTTATTTTATAAAAGCTATTGGTGAAATTATCTAATTGTAAATATTAACCCTATAACGCCAAATGTATCACATGTGATACATGAGTTTTTCAGCCCTCCACATGAGCAGTGTGATATTTTTGTCCCTGAAAAACCTGATGTATACAATCAGAGACATGCAATGCAACGCAAAATAAGTAAAAATAGCTGAAATGTTATGTTTTCCAGACTTCCACCCAGCCAGTTCCATTAGTGGTTCTCATTACTGTATTATCGTAGCATTTATTATGTTTGGAATTACAAATTTGTTGGATTTGTTTGTATTTTATTATGTTTTTGTTTCTTCAGGACAAAAGAATCAGTGAGCAATGTGACCTGATGTATCAACTATGATACAAATTGAAACGCGTATATGGAAAATTATGTTTTAAAATGTGTTTGTTTGTTCAGAGGGACCAATAAAGGCTTGGAAAGAATTTGAATTTTCTGTCAATTATTTAATGGTTTGGGCTTTACAGGGTTAAGGTACTGCAACTGCATAAATCGTGAAATAACTCTGACTGTGTACGAGCATATTTCAAATAGCAAAATGGCTTCTCTTTGGGAGTGAACGGCTCAACCTGGAAGCAGAAAAATCTTGATCTGCTTGATGTGAGGTTATTTCAACAAGAATTGCCAAAATTATTGGCCTGTGAAATGATGTCAAATTTTTTGGGACCCTGTGTTTTTCATCCATATTTCACTATGCACTTTAAACAATACTTTCTATGTAAAATGCACTGTGAAAATAAACTGGAATCAGATTGCTAGTACTTATATTTTGTCATGTTTTCTTGGTATGTGTTAAATCCATTCCCAGTATCCAGTATTCCCCATTCCCAGCTCAATTCCGTATCTCCAGACTCTGTCAGCAGCTCCACTGATAAACTTCACAAGTGATCAGCACCAACTGTCATGTCCTCAAAGATTTATGGGCCCAGATAAAGACCATACATCAAATCTGACAACATTTTAGATCTGACGTAGTTATTTCCTTCATCAACAGGTGCTTCGGTGAGGGGAAAAACAACATAAATCATAGATAAGAAAATAAACCGCAAACTGGATTTACGGTGTTCCCATAATCCCACTTGGGAACACTGGAAGGACAGATAATGGCGTCATGGGCTGGCCTTCTGTTTGGCACTGCTCCTCATGTCTTTCACAGCTCCTGAATTTTTAACCCCTCTTCAAATATGCAATGGCTCATTTAGACATGTAATTGCCTCAAAAGTTGAAATATTTATTGAGATCACACAAAAAAGCGGAGCAGAGTGAATGAAAAGTGAACAAAAAAAGTAACACAGACCCTTTGATAATGTATTAAGATGAGGATAATGTATCTTTTCGGAAGGATGGTCTGACCCCTCCTGGTCTCTATAACAAGCACATCACCAAGATAAGTTACTGGTGAGATCTGGTGAGATAGTGGCCATACCGGCTCGTAGTGGCCATACCGGCTCGTCAAAGCCTGATCCCGCCAGATCTCAGAAGCTAAGCAGGGCCGGGCCTGGTTAGTACTTGGATGGGAGACCACTGGGAATTCCAGGTGCCACAGGGGGACGCCAGTCACAAAAAACTGTTGTTGTGTCCTTAGGCAAGGCACATCACCCACATTGCCTAGTATGAAAGTGGTGTGTGCGTGAGTGTTGGTGGTGGTCGGAGGGGCCGATGGTGCAGATTGGCAGCCTCGCTTCCGTCAGTCTGCCCCAGGGCAGCTGTGGCTACAATAGTAGTTTACCACCACTGGGTCTGGAGTGAATGAATAATGCTCTGTAAAGCGTCTTTGAGTGTCCAGAAAAGCGCTATATAAAACTGATGCATTATTATTATTATTATTAGATCTGTGGAGAGGCAAGCCCACTCACTGTAAAACTGTTCATATTCATATTTCACATAAAATCCCCTGTCAGGAGAAAATGCTTTACTGTGTCACAGTGGCATATAAAGGCAATTTGGATTGAAACAAGAGAATATAATGAAAACGATAAGAAATATTTGTAAGTGTGATGGAAATGTACAGAAATGTAAATGTATGTTCATTCATGTTGTGAAGAAAATATTCTTACCATGTGTCTTTGTGTAAATGAATTTGTTCTGTGTCAGTCTGTCAAGAGGCCCACACAGTAACATGTGTGAAGACTGAGCAGACACGGGTCAGGCCTGCAGGAAACTCTGTGTTGTTCAGTGAAAAGAGTTTATTATATGGAGACGAGGCAGGTTGGCTGGGTTGAGACTCAGGGTGGGGGTTCAGTCTCAATCTTCACATGGCCCAGCAGCACGGGACCCTCCTCGTAGGCGTCTTATGTCTGGAAGCGAACAGATCGGGATTGGGAGGGTGGGGTCGAGTTATTCGGGGCAAACTGGGTTGACAGGACAGGCTGCTGTGAAATTGAGCTGTGATCCGCTGGAGAGGAGTTGAGGGCAGTTGAAGCGTGGTCCGGCTCCTGAACCTAAGTTAATCATATTAACTATATTTTTACCTGTCTTCCAAGTGCAAAAGTTGATTAACTCACGGTTTTGAAACAAGCCAAAGCTTTATATTTGTGGTCTAAATCCTCACAGCGTCTGTGCTCTGGGGAGAGACAACACAACAATCTTACTCAATACATGTTTGTAGTATTTTTCTAAAATATAAACTGTTAAACAAAACCAAAATACACTTTTACAAGTACATAGTAAAAAAAACTAATGCAAAAACTGGCATTCTCTCTTTAGTTCAGTTCACCAACTCTTCAATTTTAACTGGACAATTTCACTCAAATCAATTTTAAAATCCAACTGTTTCATCTGCCAAATATACACACTTTTGAACACAACTAACTAAACCAGTGGATGTTCATAATGTTTTTTTGAAAAATGTTCACATTTTGTTGCTGTTTTCCCAGTCTAGCCTAAGCCGACGCTAAACGAGAAGGAGAGAGAGGAAATGGGAGACAGTCAGGGGAACACGTCTCCAGAAAGGACTAGCTTTCTGCATTATGAATGTAAATTTGAGCCTCAAGGATAGATCCCTCAAAATGAAAACATTTGTAAATCCACACTGAATACTGAGTGAATTATTGCTACTTAGGGGGAGCTCTGTGGAAATGTCAACCACCGGCGGTGATTTGAATTCGTATAATGAGGGAAACAAATCTTAGAAAACTAGTGTAACCACCCGCCAAGAGTAAACAGTCATTTAGGATAGGGCCAGGTCGTGGAGTGGTGGGTTAAAGTAGTTTGGTGTAATTATGTTCTTAGATTAATTATAACTTACTGTAGAGTTGGCTTTTCTTTAATTGCTCTGCACTTAAAATGAATGAAAGTAACAATGCTCTAGTGTGGAGGATAATTTCACTGAAGTATCTGGGGTCTGGCTCCCTGGTGCAGAGATGAAGGAGTCGGAGGTGCAGGAGATTTGTTTATGTATTGTGTGTGTGTGTGTGTGTGTGTGTGTGCGTGTGAGTGTGTGTGTGTGTGGTGCGTGTGTGTGTGTGTATGTGTGTATGTGTATGTATGTGTGTGTGTGTGTGTAGTGCGTGTGTGTGTGTGTGTATGTGTGTGTATGTGTGTGTGTGTATGTGTGTGTGTGTGTGTGTGTGTGTGTGTGTATGTGTGTGTGTATGTGTGTGTGTGCGTGTGTGTGTATGTATGTGTGTGTGTGTGTGTATGTGTGTGTGTATGTGTGTGTGTGTGTGTGTGTGTGCGTGTGTGTGTGTATGTGCGTGTGTGTGTGTGTATGTGTGTATGTATGTGTGTGTGTATGTGCGTGTGTGTGTGTGTATGTGTGTTTTTCGTGCAAATGGCTGAAAAGAGTTTTCTCTGCACTGACTGGGCCTGGGGTACAGTGAAAGATGTGATGTCAGAGTAGAGCTGCTGCTCCTCCACACTGAGAACAGGATTATCTAATACTGGAGTGTAGGTAATATCTGGCCTGGCATCCAGACTGGTGTTTTCTGTGTATTGTTTTTACAAAACACTGTAAAAAAGAAAAAGTTAGTTCAACTCAAATTTTCAAGGCAACTTACTGCACAGAGTTTTTAAGTTGTACGTATCAACTTAAACTTTTAAGTTTTGAAGTACTGCTATTATTAAGTTGGGTCAACTAAGCTTTTGAAGTTATGCCAACTAAGCATTTTAAGTTTGTTTCTATTTTATCAACTTATTTGTAGTTCATATTATCCCCTGTGAAAACTTACTATATTGAGTTGAAATTACTACACCCACAATAAATATTTATTTTTTTATTTTTTACTTTCAACTACATTGGTACAGCTTTTGAACTCCATCCATCCATCTTCTCCCGCTTAATCCGGCTGGGTCGCGGGGGCAGCTTGCTGCCCAATACTCATAGCACCTGACCCCCCCTATGAACCCCTCTGCAGGTGGTGAGCCCACAGGAGGGTGGACAACATGGTCCTTGATGTTAGTTCATAGGGGTGCAGGCATGTTTTAGGTTGATGGGGGAAACCGGAGTACCTGGAGGAAACCCATCCAGACACGGGGAGGAACATGCAAACTCCAAACAGAAAGGCCCGGGTGACCCGGGGATCGAACCCGCAACCTTCTTGCTGTGAGGCCTGAGTGTTGCCACTCAGCCACCGTGCCGCCAGCTTTTGAACTGAACACCAAAAATGACGGGCGCTTCTTTTCCAAACGAAGGAAAACCCCTGAGAAACTCCTCATGTGACCCCGTTGCAGCAGATTGCTACGAGATTTCAAGTGAGCATGCGCAGATTAGTTAACCTGGTCCTAAATAAGCGTCTACTGTGATTTGTATATTATGCCAACTCAAAATCTTAATTAAGGTCAACTTTTTATCAGAAACTTCCAAAAGTGAGTTGAAATGACTCACTTGAGACAGTGTAAGATGCAATTGGTAATTTTATTGTTTGTGGATGCAAAACTCATAGTAAACTGAACAAATTCAAGTTGTCATTTTTACAGTGAACATTCTGGTCTGGTCAGCGCCTCCTCTGCTTAATTTTAGGCCAAAAACAACTTGTTTATTTTATTTTAGTGACATGGAAAACACACAAGGTAAATGGTCATCTATAATTCAGAACAAAATCTATCTGACCTTAGATTAACATGGTTTTGTTGATTCTGCAGAAATCTGTTGTTTTTAGTTCTTCCATGTGTGTTTTGATATAGACAGACCAGGCATTGCTCTGATTGGCTGATCCGCCTGTCAGTCACACCCGTCTGAACTAGAAAACAGTAGAGTTACATGACACTACATGCCTTTCTTTTAGTGTGTGTAGGCTGGCCAGGCTGAAGGGAAAGGATGAACAACATGAAAAAAAATAAAAATAAAATCTGGGACAGTCTATTGCTACATCAAAGGGCCCATATTACGCTTTTTCTGATCTGTTATAAAGTTTTAAATTATAGCACCAGCCGCTACTGGTCAACAAAGGTGGTGCCAGGAAAAACCAGACCTGTGTCAATGTGAGCTGCTGTGGGCACAGACAAACACATGAGCGTGCGTAATGTTATTTGTGTGTTCCGATGATGACGATGACGACCGCTATGGCCGCCGAAGGTCATGTGACTCTGGCCGTAAACCTGTGCTAACATTACTCATGAGCTAATGGAATGAGGGAGCTGATTGTGACGCGAGCAGCTTCACCTCGCCACAAGCAAAGGCGACGCCATCTTCAACTGTCTGAACCATGTTATAGGGGACAAATTGTCTGAAATAGACTTAGCTTTTCACCTGGTGTCCCTTCATTATTATCGTACTTGTAGTTGTGTCTTGACCAATTTATGCATGTCTGTATCTTCCTGTATTGTTCTGTGTTTGAGGCTCAGAAAAAGTGTTTTCAACTGCCTCCTATGTCCTCCCTCATCCTGGTATTTCCTACTATTTAATTATTTGAGAATTTCAGACTAGGGTTAAAAAAAAGTCGCACAGCCATTTTTCAATGATAAAATACAAATTTTAACTAGGTCACCATCTGCTTGGAGTTACTATTGAAAAATCACACAAGGATAGCATCATTTTCTGATTTTCTGATATGCCAACACAATCACGCAGTTGTAACGAACATGATTTGACGGCAAAAAGGCTCAGATTTTCACTTTTACATGTGACATAACAATCCCGGGATAACTGCTCAGAGGCAGCGACAGTGCCTTGCGAAAGTATTAGCCCCCTTGAACTTTTTGACCTTTTGACATATTTCAGGCTTCAAACATAAAGATATAAAATTTTAATTTTTTGTGAAGAACCGACACTAAGTGGGACACAATCGTGAAGTGGAATGAAATTTATACAATATAGAAAAGTAGGGCGTGCAAAATTATTCACTCCCTTTTCTCTCAGTGCAGCCAACTGAGTCCAGAAGTTCCCTGATGATTTCTGAATGATCCAGTGTGACCTAAATGACTGATGATGATAAAGAGAGTCCACTTGTGTGTGTGATCAGTCTCAGTATAAATGCTCTGGGCTCTGTGATGTCTCAGAGGTCTGTTAAAAGAATATTAAGGAGCAAAGAGCATCATGAAGACCAAGGAACACATCAGGCAGGTCCGGGATAAAGTTGTGGAGAAGTTTAAAGCAGGATTAGGATATAAAAAGATTTCTCAAGCTTTAAACATCTCGCGGAGCACTGTTCAATCAATCATATTGAAATGGAGAGTATCAGACTACTGCAGACCTCCCAAGAACCGGCCGTCCGTCTAAACTTTCAGCCCAAACAAGGAGAGCACTGACCAGAGAAGCAGCCAAGAGGCCCATGATCACTGGATGAACTGCGGAGATCTGTAGCTAAGGTGGAGGAATCTGTCCATAGAACAACTATTAGTCACACACTGCACAAAGTGTGTCCTTAAATATTGCTGTTTACAATCAAATGTAAAATAATGATCTATATCTATATATAAAGAATACCGTACTCCATTAGTAGAAGCAGAATATGTTGTGTTTAAAAATGGACAGTGCATGTGTGACGGCTAATGTATGTTAACTGAATGCTAACCTGGCTCTGTTATGTTTGATCTGTTTAGGGACTGGGGAGGACGAGGATAATAGATGCAGAGCAGATGGGAGGAAAACATCAGGGAATCATCTACTGTTCTGCTCATTCACAGTTTCACAACTATAAAGGTGCCCTATGTAACTTTTCTGGTGAGGGCTCTGCCACCTGCTTGTCTCCATGGAGATGTTATTGGTTTGCCTTGTATGTTCTTTAGTGTGGCATTAAACTGAAGCAAGATAAGATACTGTGGAACATTCAAGGCAAAGTAACGGCATCTGTGAAGGAGGCGACAGACCCTCCGCCAGAAATGTTACATAGTGCACCTTCCTTAAAGTTAAAGTAAACATAAAGTTTAACATTTATTTAGACATACTTTCAATCATAGAGGATAACCACTATACCACTTTAACACCTAACTTAATGAACAAATGAAAAATGAACTAAAGAAATCAATAACATTATTAGTTGCCCTGTTGAATGGGTACAGGGTAAACACAATTACACTGCAAATACTGATGAAACTTTTTAAAAATATTACATAATACAAAAGCTTATGAAATTGCCCTTTAAATATACAATCACTTGGCCTCTTGTTGAACCACTAAACGCTTTTATTATGAAAACCTCTTTTGCTTAGTACTTGACTCCGAACATTAAAATTCCTGTGAAATCAGAGTGACCTTTGTGTGTTTATGAACGATAAGTGCTTTTTTCAAATTAAAAAAGGTAATATCACCAAATTCATTCTCGATTTGAAAATGTTTGTGTTGAGGGATTTGAATGTGACGTCTGAAGGAAAATGTATAATTAAGTAATTCTGTTTGAAGTGCCTTTTCAATCAATTACAACATGTTAATGAACACAAAATGTCAGGCAGAAAAAAATACTTTTTTTCCAACCATGACGGCTATCAACTAAAAGTTAAAAGCTAAGTTAAAAGCTATAATTTCACTATTATGACTATTATGACTAATACATGGTTCCAGTCCTCTAGTCTGTTGGGAAGTGGGTTTGTTGCATTTCCCATATTTCAGTGACATTGGAACAGCGTGTTCACAGCAGTGGGTGTCAGTGGAGCACCCAAGGGCCCCATTTAGGATCCTAAACCAGGACCGTGGTCAAGAGCCTAAAGCCTGGTATCCAGTGCACGATGAGCTGTGACTGATATCTGCAGTGTGATGTTTTAGACTCTTGGTCTCAGTGAGTGATCAGTCTTTGTCAAATATGTGCACAAAAATAAACACAAGCTCATGGCACTAGCCTCAACCAGGCATGTGCCACACATTTTTGGTTGGAGGAGCTATGGGTAGGGTGACCAGACGTCCCCATTTATCCAGGACAGTCCCAGTTTTGAGCTCTGTGTCCCAGCAGATTTATCCAAAATCACTGATTTGTCCCAGTTTTATATAAGAAATGTCCCATGTGTACCTATTTTGACCAATCTGATCCCTGCCAATAGTAAAGAGAGGCATGGATTGGCATTTGTTTTGGTAAAATACCGAAAAGCTGCTTAAAAATGACCAAAACACACAGAAAATGTGACTATACTGACTCATGTTAGTCCTAAATAAGTTATGAATGGGCCGAGTGCAGAATAATTGTCCTTAGTTATGCTCTCGTTTCACAATATTATTATTATTCTCAAACCAGGAATGTCCCAGTTTTTGGTTTGGAAAATCTAGTCACCTTAGCTATGGGGGTGCTAAGTTCTTCGAGGGGGTGCACACTGGCATGTTCATTTAGCTCTTTTTATGGTTCCAAGTGCATCCCCACCCCCTGCTGTGTTGGCTTTACTGTTTTAAACAAGTTTAAATGTAATTAGTCCCTGTAATGATTTATAAACCCCAATATGGAGTTCTTGTTTTAATGTAGTCTGATTCTGAACACTTTGTGGCCCCAGCTCACCAGTGTAATCAGGGAGACAACTCAGACAGACTTTGGTCACAGCCACGACTGATGGTGTGACACAGTGTGCACGTGTGCTGCTGTATAATGTCATCTCCTGTGTCATGTAGTGACAACAAGCAAAAGATTTTAAAAATCATGCCTCTTCTCTCGACACCAGGCTTCACTGGAGGACTTGTGGACTTTTGTATGTTATGGGGTCAAAACATGGTACAGGAATCCTGGATGTGTGGGTAAAGTGCTAACTACTATTTTTTGTGGTCAGTTTGCTCTTGGCATATAAATATTAAATAAACACAAAATAAGAATCTCATTACCTTCTCATTCCATGTGTTAACAAAATTAATGCCTACAAGAAATTTAAACCTGACATTATCAATTTTGAGGATTTATATGGCTCAAATATGTTTAATTTAGGCATTTCTTACACAGCATATTTACAGCCTACATGAAAACATGAAGATGAAAAACTTTTATAATAATGCATAATACATTTTTCCTCACATCTGTGCAAGTAAACTTCAGAAGTTTCAGAGTGATATCTCTGAATTCATGATGTTTCCCAAGTGTCTCACTTTAAGTCCTTCAAATTAATAGAAGTTTCATAGTACTTTTCTCCACAAAGTCGTAATACTTTGAAGTGTCAATACCTGCCTAATACATATTTATTCTTCTACACTTCTAAACAAACTTCTCTTTACTGTAGACAGATGCGCTCGGGGCAGTTCTAACTTACGTGTGTCTTAATTAGCCTTATTTGTCATGCTTTTCCTTCTGTACACTTGATAGCTCATAAATAGTTGGCAAGAAAAACAGTGTTGTTTTGCTTTCTTTAAAAATCCAGCAGAAAACAGCACCACAGGCTCTGAGTGTGACGGGTTTGACATGAGCTAGAATGCAGCTATTATAGAGAATTAAGTCGGGATAAACACTGTAATTAACTTATACTTGGGCTATCAGCATGCAACCCCTGAACGACTTCATCTCAATTTGCCAAATCATTTTCATTGAAATCAATTAAAATGCTAATTATGTATTATTTACTCTGGGTAAGTTGTGAATGTTTAATTGTGAATAGATTTCTCTTCTTTTCAGTTTTTTTCTTCTTCTGAGTTTTAAATGGAGTTTTTGTCCACGATTTGCACTCGAGTCCAGCGTTCAGCCAGATTTTATCCAATTCTGCGAGTACAAGGGTTAAAAAAGTTCTGGTCCCAATGAGACGCGTTTGAGAGGCTTGAATCCTGGAAGTCCCAAAATCCATCCAGAATTTTGAAACCGCCAAGACAGATTAGACTATTATTTTCACTAAAACATGGTTAGCATAATCATATTTAAATTCCATAGAACATTCTTGCCTATAGTAAATAACAGTTTAAATACACACTATCATTAAAAGGCCCGAGTAGCAAAAAATAAATAGCAGAATGAAGGAATAATGAGCTATAGAAGTTAAAATATAGTAATTATAAATGACAGGCCTGGTGACCATACTGTAAAAAGTGTATACAAATATACAACTATTATTTAAACTGTCTGTATTTAAAATGTGTGGTGCCTGCAACTGGGTGGAATTTCCTTTACTGATGACACAGATAGAGGTATTCCTTGTTTAGAACTGTGCTACCTCCTGTTATTTTCAATTTTTCTTCACAAACTAAACATGCATGGACGGCATCTAAAACCTCTTCAGACACTTTTAATGAGGGAACATTATAACATGGTAGAAAGGTCCAAAAAGTTGTTTTTGCATAATGCCCCCTTGAGCCCTTGAGCACCTGAATTTGGTTAAACATTGTACTTCATAGTGAAATTATGCCACCAACTTCACATCCATCTTTCATTCATAGCAGACAATCATATGGCCTGACCTATAGTTAGTCTTCCTGACATGTACCTTTTAATATCTAGCTTAATATCTTTAATATCACAGAGTGGGCATGTACCTTCCACTGTAATTTACATATAACTCAAAAAAAAAAACATTCGGTAAAGCATCTCCTGTTGAGCAGCCAATTTCAACTCTTCTGTAATGAAGTAAAAGTAGAACGTATTTACAGTATTTTTTGGACTATAAGTTGCACTTTTTTTCAGGGTTTGGGTGATTCCTGCGGCTTATACTCAGGTGCGACTTATATTACATTTTTCACACTAACAGCCCATAGACCAAATATATGAATCATATATGTGATTCAAAAATGAAAAAGCAAACCATTAACCGTTTTTTCATTTTTGTTTTACAGACAAATAATAAAGAAGAGTTTTTTTTTTCTTATTTTTGGTTCTATATCAAAAAACAAACGAACAAATGATACATGGATTCTTCTCTATTGGGTTGTTTTTATTACTATAACTTCTATAACTTGCCTTTCAAGATGACATGTCAGTTCTTGGTCTCTGATTTTATAAAATAAATTTCCCCCAAAACTTAGTCCGACTTATAGTCCGAAAAATACGTACTTTAAAATGTATTTAAGTACGTACAGATACCTAAGCACCTTAAACTGCTCGACACTTTTTTAAAATTTCGTTGTACATGTGGCACGTTGCAATGACAATAAAGACATATTCTATTCTATTCTATTCTATTCTAAAATATACCTAAAATTGTTGATTTTATTGCTTATCATTTAAAAATCCTTCAATATGTAACTTTTCTTAAATAAAATCTGCAGTGACAAAGCAGTAATCCATTTAGCTGCATGCATTTTCTTTCTAACTCTTCCTGCATGTTAAAAGTGCATATATTGTACCGCATGACCCAGGCTCACTTTTAATTACCATGTTCTGCTGTCTATAAGCATGAAATGTGTCTAATAAAATCCTACATACATAACACGCTTAAGCTGTGGGGCAAAAGTACACGGAGAAGGCTATGCAGTAATTCAACTAGTACCACCACACAAACCTGTACTCTGAGCGAATACTGGGATGAAATCAGACCTGCGGGACAGTGGACTTTCTCTGACCCCTCGGCTACAGATGAATGTGTCTGGGGACTCACAACATGGAGCTTCTTTGATGGGTTGCTGCAACAAAGATGATGTTGTCCTACAGGTGGAAAGGACATTATGGCTAAGGTTTGGACTAAATTATTCAGATGTGCAAGAAGCCACAAAGACGGAATGTGGGATTAGAGCACAGGTGGAGTTTGTGGAGTTTGTTGGGAAAGAAAAGCTACGTGCATGGCTTATTATTTATCAGAATGTAGGGGGCTCATGGTGGAGGTCTGCAATTCAATACTCGAGTAGAACTAAGATTGAGGATAAAGTCTGATATAGAAAAAAAATACTTGATTGGGTGTTGGGACGTTATGATTTGGTTTTGGTTTTGTACGTCCCTGCTAGCAGTGATGTAGTCCTGGTTAAGACCTGGTTTAACCCTAGTTTAAACTTGGTATACAGCTGAGAACCATGGCATTACAACATTCAGTAGGCCTATCTCGCATTTTTAACAGCATCAATACACAACAGAGGCAGAAGAGCTGCTCCTGCAACTCCAGCCTCTGTATCTTCTCACATTTTAAAACTATATAAAAGCTGACAAGAGGAACAATGTTTTGCTTAGCAAAAACAAGCAGTGCTTGCATTAATTAGGCTGCTTACTATTTAAGTTTCGGTGTCTCCCCACTGTATGCATTTTCCTTTAAGTTGTTATATTTGTTAAATTATATTTATCCTTTCGTCCAGTTCGGGGATCTCCTCCAGTTCGGGGATGTCCAGAAGAGCAGGGGGATGACAGGAGCAGAATGAGAGCGCTCTGCAGGCTGCAACAAAGAGAATAATCAGCATTAGTGCTCTGGACTGTCACAGGACTGGACTTACAGAATTGAACGTCTTAACAAATTCAGAAGAGGACCAGCTTCCTCTTCTTTCCCTTCCATCTCAAACTCCCACATCTGCACACGGATGGACCTCTTTGCCTGCACTGACCTGGTCATGTGGTCAGTAGTGAGGGCAGAGGACAGTAGGCCCTCCTGCTGCTGCCTCAACAAGTGCAGGACAAATATGAGGGACAAACACACTTTATTGTTCACTGGTCCAGATTTTCTGGTAAATATGCCAAAAGAGAGTGATATTTACAGTGACTTTATATGAGAGCAGGTGCCAGCAGAGCTGGAGAGCTTTCCTCCATATCGGGGTGATGAAGAGGACCTGTTGAAAACACTGATTTCGCTTTACTTTATTCCCTTTGTCAGTCACCTTATTTTGTTTGGAAATGTGTACATAAAGCTTAATATGATTGGTCGATAGAGACCCTTTAAAAGACAAAAGCAGTAACAACAAAATGCAGAGACCATAAAGTGTGTACACAAGACTGAGCTCAGCTCACAAATGACTGGATCTTGTGTATGTTGTGCAAGCACATACCAACATTTGCTCATCATACTCATTAACTCGTTCAAGGCATAACAGTGAGTAACCATAAATATCAATACACAGTTATCAGTTCATTGTGGATGTTCCCTTTGTCTGCATCCTTAGACACTTTCATTAGATTTGAGCAGGATCGCTTTTCTACAGATTTGTAACTTGCGTGTCTCCATGGAGAAAGATAACTACAGGGCCTGTACATTATTATTGTTTTGTTTTGTTTTTTTTTACCATGCATTAGAACAAAATTTGTCTTGCCCCAGTATAGATATATTGTATAAGCAGCTCTTGAGATCAGAATAGTTCAACTGTGTCCTGTCTGCAACTTAATATGAAGCATTTTACTGTCTGATTATCAGGAAATGCATGGTTAGCATCCAAGATGCTTAAAATTAACTACTTTATTTTTTCACAATCATTTTCACATTTTTAAGACAGTAAAAGAATAAAAAAAAGTAGATGGTAAAAAAAACTGTAATAACTTAGTTTCAATGTTTTTGTTATTCTTCACTTTTAATTTCCCATTTTCAGCCGACCCAACTGTCTCTTTGTCTTTGCAACTTTCTGCAGACTGTTTAATTTTTCACACCGTGTTTGCATGGCATTAAAGCATTTATGCCTTAACTCCACTTGCCTTATTTCATACCCTGCGGCTACCACCAGCGGCACTTATTTTTTAGTCTGGCTCACCGGCCTATAATATTTAGAATCGTAGCAGCTCTTTGCCTCTCTGGACGAGTCTATTCATCCCTAGAGTTTCAAGATAGACTCCCAGCATTGCAACACACGAATGATGACAGTATATAGCTGTATTTGTGAATATTTTACTATCAAGGTGTGCTGTGTCCATCCGTGGTTCGGTTTGAGCCCTCTGGCAAATTTTGAGCCAGTCTACCACTGTCAGTCTGCGGAATAGGAGCGCTGATTGACGTGCTTGTGTGGATAAGGCAGGAGTCTACAGTATATGTGTCCATGTCAAGGTGATGGTACCTGCAGGACATAGCACAGCAGAGGTGAGGAGATGGTAATTCTGATCTTGCGTGTAGCTTGCTGTAGGCGGAGAGGTGGTGTGGGGGAGGGTGAGGCACTCTCCATGACTGCCAGAGGATGTGGAGTCTAGATGGACCTAACCTGAGAGATCACAGGGAGAGTTTGCTGCTACACCGTTGCATTTATTCAAGTATATTCACTTTTGTTTGAAATAGTAGCTCACTTCACACTATACTTTTACTCCTACTTGAGTAATATACATTTTACAGTATGTTTACTTGAGTTCAAGCTTTTGGTTACTTTTTCAACTGTGAGAAAGTCAAAGGTTTTATGCTGACAATATTTGTGTTTGTACTACTCCTGCAGGTATGATTTTCTCATTGCTGTGGCTGCTTGCGGTTGCATTGCTTGTGCATAATTTTATGTTTTGGGTTTTTTTTTATTTCATATTCAATACTTCATTTAGTAATTTCATGGACCACTATTATATTTATCGCTAACTTGAGTACAATCCTTGGCTTCTCCATCCACTGATCCCAGATTTTTTTGTAGAACATTTTTGCAATGGGATTTCTATTTCACTCATACGTTTGATGCCCTGACCACTGACCAGACAAAGCTCTGCAATCTCTGGTAACCCCAACCCCTAAGGTGGAAACCACTGAAATAGTCTAATCATAGGTACTCTTGCCATGATCCCAACATAGACAGCTTATTTTGATAACCCTTTCATTAGCCAGAGCACAGTTTTGCAGTCATTAACATGCTAACACACACTTTCTGATCATCGGATAATAAAAAGCTTTATGATTACGTGGAGGCAGTACACAGCGGACATATTTTGTACTGGTACACACCCTTTAAGTGTTTCTCTGATATGTATTAATCACAGCACATGTTTTTAATAATAGTAATATAATAATAATAATAATATAATAGTGTTTATTTAGGAAGAAGTTAAGTGGGATTTTTACGCTTTAGGCTTTTTGTATCAGGTGCATGAAGGAGGTTAAATACTATTGTAAATTGTAATTGTGACAGGTCAACCCAACTATAATCATTCATAATTATAAATGGGGCAGTGAAATCTTATGTAAACCAAAATGAAGAACATATCTTTTTATTAAATACAACTTTGGCAGCTTTGGATCTGAACCGTACTCTGAACCAAAGGTCAGAGGTCAGTGTGCGCAGCTGTGGTGTATAACTCTGCCTCTGGCTTTGGAGACGAGGCACTTCCACTCAGTCCCAGAGGAGGGGCACATGTGCGACTTTAAAAACAGTGAAAATAAAATGCACTTTTGTTTTACTGTCCCTTGTATTTTGACATGAGCAACCAGTTATTTAATGAGGCTTATTGTGTGTTTGCACCGTCTCTTGAGAAGGGACTGATGCATCTGTTTGAATGTAATGTTTTGTTTTTCTGCTTATTGTTATACCACAATAAATAAGTAAAATACAGTAAACAAAATCCATGACAGCTAGCCTTTAAGTACGCAGGTTGTTGAGTTCCTAATGAGCAAAGAAAAAGGGTTCATCAAATCTACCATTTCCCAAGAAGACCGCGCACTGCATTTATGTCACAGCTATTGCCTCACATGTTCCAAAAGTGAATTTTCTTATGCCCTGTTTTTTTTTTTTCACACCTCTCTCATGTGCACATCATATATTGACTAACCACAACTGCCTGTGTAGCATTATGTACAAGATGCAGTTCACATGGGACCAAACATTGCACAAGTTCTACACATTGTTCAATATTGCATGAGGCCGCGATCTGAGACGTAAGCATTTTCACCCGGGAGAAGTTGACGATTGGATTATAGTGTGTCAAGTCTTGTCTATACGTCATTGAGTAAAGCGCACATGCAGTGTCCACGTGAACTCACCCATATCATACCGTCAGACGCTATTTTCTGATCTATGTTATTATGTTGTTTCCTCATCACAAACATGCCTGGAGTTGACTTTCGCATGCATAGTGGGAAATCAACAAAGGTAAGTGTACGCCGGGCCGTATTAAGCCAATATTGTGCCTCTGGTCACTATAACTCACAGGTTATTGACGTGTAGAGTTCGTAGTTACAATAGGCTATTACCACAATGGCAGGAAGTGCGCCGATGTTGAGTCGCGCAACTTCTGGTCGCTGCTTTTCTATGGCAAAATACCTATGGAAATGTGTAGCATTATTCTTCATAAATCTGTCCCAACACCAAATCTTCATCCAACAAGGCCGACAAAGAACATATTCTGTCCATGAAGAATTAATCCACAACTATCAAGGTAAGAAAGATGAAAACTTAATGCTAATAACGACTAGCATTAGTGAACTACTCCAATATATCCCATGTATTAGCATAGATTGAGAGATTTGTGCAGTTTAAATGCTATAAATGTTCACCGATTAAATGTCTAGCATTTAAACTGCACACATTTCTCTGTCTATGCTAATATCTACATCACAAAATTTATTTTTAATTTTAGAATCAGTCTAAGTGAACAAGTTATTTATGTTTTATTCAGGACCATAATGTTAGTTTTGCTCAAGAGTAGCTCACTAATGCTAGTTGTTGTTGTTAGCATAAATTTTTCGTCTTTCTTACCTTGATAGCTGTGGATAAATTCTTCATGGACAGAATCTGTTCTTTGTCGACCTTGTTGGATGAAGATTTGGTGTTGGGGTAGATTTATGAAGCTGGGCAAAAATATGTCACACTTTTCCACAGGTGTCTTGCCGTAGAAAAGCACTCAACATCGCGGCACTTCTTGTTGTTGTGTTAATAGCCTATTGTAGTTCTAGTGGAGTTTGTTTTGTTTTGAAATGTAGAGTTTGTAGTAACAATTGTAGTTCTATTGTTTTTTTGTTTTGTTGTAAAGTGTTGTTTTCGTAGTTACGATTGTAGTTCTATTGTTTTTTGTTTTGTTTTGAAATGTAGAGTTCATAGTAACGATTGTAGTTCTATTGTTTTTTGTTTTGTTTTGAAATGTAGAGTTCATAGTAACGATTGTAGTTCTATTGTTTTTTGTTTTGTTTTGAATTGTAGAGTTCGTAGTAACAATTGCAGTTCTAGTGAGGTTTGTTTTGTTTTGAAGTGTAGAGTTCGTAGTAACAATTGTAGTTTTAGTGGGGTTTGTTTTGTTTTGAAGTGTAGAGTTCATAGTTACAATTGTAGTTCTAGTGGGGTTTGTTTTGTTTTGAAGTGTAGAGTTCATAGTTACGATTGTAGTTCTAGTGGGGTTTGTTTTGTTTTGAAGTGTGGACATCTGCACAGGAAGTAGTCATGCTGCTAATGAGGTTGCCGGGCAATGTTGTGTTTTATTGAGTGTTTTATTGTCCGTAAAACAGGAAGTTTGCAGTAAGCATGCTTGTTGCTGTTAGCTAGGGCAACCAGACGTCCTTTTTTACCCGAACATGTCCTCCATTTGGGACCAAAAAGCAACATCCGGGAAGAATTTCTAAATTATCCCAAAATGTCTGGGATTTTGACCTATCAATTGACTTTGAGAGGGACACTTGTCGTAGTTTTGGTGACAATCTTTGCTCATCTGATCAGACACAATCATGGATCTACAATAAAATCATCTTATTATACATCCACGGACACAATCACTGGCGCTTCTCCAGCACTGTGTGACTAAACTCGGCCTCTCCCCTCCTCACGATCATGTGCACTGACAGCGAGAGGACAGAAAATGTGCCTACATTTATTAAGCGTATTATTACAAAGGCGTATTAGCTTCTGTGGAGAAGCTGGATGCAATAACGCAGTTGTTCATGTCTCAAACTCCACACCACTTTTTATTTTATGAAAACTGACCTCATTTTAGCAGAGATTTCTTCATAAATTCCAGCTGGAAAAGTTTGTAGCGTCGAGAACTCAGACGCAAAGGGACAGTCTCACCCTCAGAAAGAGGATCTTATGATAAATACAGGATAAAACGTGTTCAGACTGAACACATCACTATTCCATTATTGTTAGCAGCCACACGTCCTGATAAAGGCTGCAGCGTGTAATGTTCGTCCTGGTCTGAATCACAGACTGAAGCCTCCTGTCTGTGAGAAGTGACAGGAGCAGGGCCCTGTCAGAGCAGGGACAGGGGCCAGCGACACTGTCAGGAAAATAACCCATGAAAAAATAAATATAGGTTATACTGGTTTATATTATTGAGCTATGGCTTAGAAGACCTCGAAATACAGTAAATTGTCCAATGTTCCCCTGGTAAGGACCCCAGACCCCCTGATGCACATAAAATCACACATTTCTAAAGTTAAATTCAAACACCAACAGAAAACGCCGGCTACAAAGTACAATCCCCCAACCTGGTGTCCTCCTTTTTGATAAACCCAATCTGGTCACCCTATGTTAGCTTTACTTTGACACCAAAAGTCCACTCTGGTCTCTGAAAATTGTGAAAAGCATGTATAAACTCTTCGGGGGTGAATAATTAGGTGAGAAAAACTTGGGACCAATGCAAAAATCAAATGAACTAGTTCCGTTTTTCCCGTTTTTTAGTTTGAACATCATAAAAACCACGTAGTGTGCCTTTAATATGGGTCTCCCCACTTCACCTTAGCCCTCTGGAGTGAGACTACATTGGCTTTTAATTGTCAGTGAGATATGGAGTGGCGCTGTGCGAGTATCCGTAATGTGCCCGCAGGCCAATCAAATAAAATGTCTGTTTAGATTTAACATGTTGTGAGCTTGTTGTTTTCTCTCTGTCCCTCTTGATTACTCCATCTTTGGAAAGTAGAGCGTTTTAACAATGTCTATTAAGCCGTGTTTGACTGGCAAAATTGTTATTAATAAGCTGTCTGGTTCTTTTATTGCAGCGTGAGTTGAAGCGTCGGAGTGTACAGTGTTTATCAAGCATCAGCTATGACTTTCAATTGCGTTATATTTAGAATGTTTACATAAATCTCTGTTAGTTAAAGGTGCACTTGTCTGAGTTTTTCCATGGTGATTTTATAGCTCTTAAAAGTGACCGTCCACCGGAAATTTCCCATTCATTTTTTATGTATTTATTGCTATTTTATGGGTTTGCTTTTATTTGACTTTACTGGTTTTAGTGTTTCGTTTTGTTTTTTTTATACCCTCTGTCGTTTTTTAATACCTTTTTGTTGTTTTTAATGTTATTTTTATATGTGCAGCACTTTGTTTTGTTGATAAAATGTGCTATAGAAATAAAGTGGATTTGGATTTCCCATAGACTTTCCTAATAAATAAATAATGATAATAAGGCACACACTGGCAGTCAAACGTTTGGACACACAATCTCATGTTTTTTGTTTTTCTTTTTCTATGTTTTCATTACTTTTGACATTTTATTTACATAAAGACATCAAGATATAGTATGAAAAATATGTTATAACCAGATCCTCAAATTAGCCACTTTTTGCTTTGTTGAAAAATATATAGTAGAGCTATATCATTTTTTCCTTTACTAAATAATTCCCTATATCTTGCTGCATATATTTGATGTTTTCTGTATGTATCTAAAATACAGAAAGTAGTAAGAAAAAAGGAGAAACTGTTTATACTTGGGTGACACTACACTACACACTACCACCTACACATACTCTGAGTTTGAGTTACTTTATTTTGCATTTTAACCTCCTGAGACCCGAGCTTTTGTCTGGTGTGCATTTTTCATTTCTTCTTGCTATTTGGGATAAGTAGGACCTACTAAGTAAGTCTTCTGTATGACACCATTGGTTAAAAAATGTAAAAACATTAAAATGTATAAATAAATTACAAAAAACAAACAAACAGCAATTAGCTGTTTATTTCAAGCCCTAAACCTGCCAAATGTGACGTAGGTCGACCGTGAGCGGGTTGGGGTTCAGTGAGTGAGGTTAAAAACACACAAAAAGGCCTGAAAATGTGGTCCACAGTTTAAATTTTTTCTGGTTTTCAATCGTTACAAAAAAAAGTAGAGGTGCAAAAAGTGGAGACAGGCAGCAGTTTCCCTATAGCAGCAGAAACGTCCAGCAATTTATAACTGTAAACTCATCTAAATATTCCCAAGTTTACCTAACAACATGTACAATCAATAATATAACATAGTCCCAATGTCTTCAAACGAGGACATGACATTTCCTGATGCTCTCGTCTGCTGTGGTCAATAAAATGTGTCAAATTTTAATGCCAAATGAAGATACATTAAGACACATGAAGAGACATTATTGTACATAAATACATTGGTTTTATTCATACATTTTGCATCTAAACTTTACCATGCAATTTTTTTTACTTTCGGGAGCTGCTGTAGAGGTTTTTAGTTGATTACAGGTGAAAGTTTAAAATAATTGAAAATCATGGTGCTAAGAGGCAAAAATGTAATGTCCTCGTATGGGGCCACAGGGTCTCAAGAGGTTAAAATTTAAGAAAGCATAACATAGTCTCCATACTTAAAGATATTCAAAATATGTACATTTAACCAAAAGAAAGGAAGAAAAAAATCATTAAAAATATTCAACGTTTGAGTAGGAAGAAGAATAATTAATTTAATCTGACCCATAATTTACAATAGTTCATCGACATTATTTTGTTTATCACTTGCAAAATAATGTCAGACTTCACCATATATTGTAGTTAAACCATCACCATACAGTTAAAGGTGCATTGTGTAACTTTTCCAGTGGAGGGTCCATCAAATATGTCATGGAGACCAAACCAGACCAAGTTACAGGTCAGATCTGTGGAGAGGCGACCCCGCTCATAGTCAGAATGCACATTTTTGTAGATATTTTTGCACTATAAAACCACCTGTAACTGAATAAATGTAAGGTTGAGCTGTTTAATGTCATATTGTAGAACATTCCAGGCAGAGCAATGACATCTCTATAGAAACAATCAGGTGACAAGTCCTCAGCGAAAAAGTTAGAGTGCACCGTTAAGTACTTTATAGTGTTTCTTTACAAACATTAAAGAAATCAGATGGAAAAAAACAAACACATTACAATCTGTATTCATAAAAGCAATTTTCCTGTTTGTTTGGAGAATGCAATGTTTTTATTGCCATCATTGGGGTAGATACTCAAAGCACAATTCATTTGGTACTGGTAATGGCTGCCGTACCCGGAGGCAAAGCTATTAGCATTAATGCAAACGGATAAATTACATTCTACATTTACGAGCTAGCATGGAAAGGTACGGCGGGCTACATGTAAACGTCTCCGAGACAACCGTGCCAAGACTGCAGAAGTGCTTTCAGAGACTTAAGGCTTATGTATTCCATTATCTGATTTAATATGATTGTGCGCAATATATTTAATTGGCATTTTATCTAATTTGTGCAGTGAATCCCTCAGGTTGGTCGAGTGTTTTCACTGCTGTTGTGTCCTTGGGCAAGGTGCATGGATATGTGGAGCTTGCATGGAAAAGAACTGCATGAATATGATGTTTTAACCATTAAAAGCTCCATATTACACTATTTTCTCATCTGTTATAATATTGTTTCTTCATCAAGAACATACCAAGTTGTGTTTTGTTTCATTCACACATGTTGAACACACAAACCCTGCATATATAGGCTGAGTTCTTCTCTCAAACTGTTTTGAAACTTCATAACCTTTACCAGAATCATTTGGATAATTTAAGCCCTGGAATTGCCTCTCTCTACTGAACAAAAGGTAAAAGGGAGTTAGGGAGCTACTGAACAGATGGTGGAAAAGAGCATTTTGGAGATGTAGACAGATTAATAATAAAGGATTATTCAAAAATGTGTGAATGAAACACAACTCCAGGTATGTTTTTGATGAGGTAACAACGTTCTAACATGACTAAAAGCTCACAGGAGCCAATTCTGTGTAATTTGGTACCTTTAATGTCATGACCAAAGCTCAAGGGATTCATAATTTAGTTGTTTTGTTGCATTTCTAAAAACGTGAATATTGGGGTAAACAACATTTTTTGTGTGACTTGACCAATAATATTGCACCAAATAAAAAAAAAGAGGAAACTGACACATATATGTACATTTCTGAGTGTGATTTGATGACAGAAATTCTGAAAACTGCACAGGGTTTTTATCTGTGACATCACAATCCTGGCAAATTTGAAGTGTCTGTGAGGGATTCCTGAAACTGAATGAAGCTAAATGAAACTCCATGTATGTTTTTTAATGACAGAACGATATTTAAACACGGTTGAAATCTCAAAAGAGCTCATTTCGCATAATGTGTTCTTTAATAACTCAGGCCTGCCTGATGCCGTCCTTGGACCACCCCAGTTTAAAAGGTACACTATGTAACTTTTTGCATGATGGTCCGTCACTTCCTTATTTCTAGTGATATGTAATTTTTCTGCCTGGAATGTTCCATAGTATGACATTAAACCTTAGCTCTGCCTTACATTTATTCAGTTACAGGTGGTTTTATAACTCAAAAATACCTAGAAAAACAGGCATTCTGACTGTGGGTGGGGTCGCCTCTCCACAGATCTGACCTGTAACTTGGCCTGGTTCGGTCTCCATGAAGATCAAAAGCTTTAATACCGAAGTGTGAGACTTTCCAGGCAAAGCAATAACATTTTCATGGAGAATTTTGAGCATTTGACGGACCTTCCACCAGAAAAGTTACACAATGCATCGTTAAGCAATATGTACACACCACCGGACCAAGTTACTCAAGTAAGTACTCATATTTTTCCCCATTTTATCCTTTGCCGAACCGGCCCAGCCCAAATCAGGTGGTAACAAATGTAGTTATTTCAGCAAACTCAACAGAGAAAAATAAGATGCTATTACTTCCTGTTGGTGAGCTCTTAGGACGCCACTAAAACTTAACTTTTAGGAGATAGGGCTATAATAGTTGCCATTGTGATGTATTACCTAAACACTCCAAACTCAGGCCATTTCCAGTTTGCTGCGGCCATTCAACCCTTTGTCGCCTTCAAAATGCCGTTGTCCCCATTGCAGCGACGCCGCCCTGCTTGTTGCAAAAAGAACTTTGAGCCAAATTGGATTCTCTCCTCCAAAAACGTAACGCTGTAAGCACAAAAAAATCCACTTCACACAACTTATACTATATAGCGGGCTGCACCAAGGCCCATTCAGTCCTGTCACTGCCCGGACCCCAGGGCACGGAGGGAGCGCAGGGTGATGCCAGATGTGAGCGCTGCGTGTTATGTTATTTTCCAGAGCTGGGAAATTGGCCAAAAAGTGCACAGGCAGCTGCGTTAAGGGTAGTTTGATAAAGAGGGAGACAATTTCAAGAGAAAGAAAGATCCAATTGTGCTTAAAATACCCAAGGGACAATTTCATTCAGACAGACAGCCTAAGAGGAGGGCAGATCACGGAGGAGAGTATAAAAGATGCAGTTAACAAGTGTGCACTGTTTGCTCTGGCACGGCAATACAAGCTGGATGTGCTTTTAAAAGATTGGATACTGAAGCTGTCCGGAGAGCTCGTTCTATGGTCCGACTGATGTTATGCCAGTGGTACTTGTGTGAGTTCAAAGTGGCTACAGCGAAAGTTAATGGCGCTTTTTCAGGGCTGGGTGACAAAAATGTTTTCAATATTTCAGATAGATGTTTTGAAACGGCTATATTCACCCAAACATAACATATTACACTTTCATTTTTGGCACCCTCCCCCTTCAGAGCAATATGACAGCAAAACCAGTGTGCATCCCATTAATGAAACTACTGCACTTCGCATCAGGTTTGTGAAGTTGTTGTGTACGGTTTTGCATCATGATTTTGTATATTTATGGAGGATTGTTGTGTGGGAGCGTGGGTGAGGCTTACACCTAACCCTAAAGCTCTAAATTAGTGAAACATGCTTGGATGACATCTAAAACCTCTTCAGGCATGTTTTTGATGAGGGGAAGATAAAAGAAGATTTAAAAAAACTACATTTGCATCTGAACCCGGGTTGCCAGAGCCTTAACCTGCAGATAGACCTACACAAGATCTTCTCATTCTCAGTGTATGGACCATAGGCTGTATAAAAGAAGTGGACTAAGTGAGTGTGACGTCACCCATAGCGTTTAGCGCCGATCAAATGAGGCTCGTGATGCTAACGGCTACAGGAGCAAATCTGGAGCCAGGCTCTGTGTTATGAATAGGTTCTTTTGCAAAAAAAAAATACAAAATTCAGGATCGTGTAGAGCGGGTTCATACTAACATTTTAAGTCCAAAATAACGAGGCTCACTGCAGGAGTTACAGAGAGACGGGCGAGAAATGTAAGTCAATGGGAAAAAGGGAGAGAAGGAGCCGGAAGAGCCTCCTGGAGCACTTCCTGTTTGGCACGTGGAGGGTTAGCTTAGTCCACTTATATATGGTCTGTGGTATGGACAGGCCTCATGTGAAAGATCAGAACCTCCAGCACTGAGTCATGTTTGGCTGCAGGTGCTGGGGTTTAGGTTTAAACCAAATGCATTTCAGCAATGAGACTCATTCTGCTTCCAGATCAAATAATTGCCCTGAGAACCAAAACAACAGACTATAACACACACAGCTTTGCCATCATGTCCAGTGTTTTTGTTATAAAGAATAAATCAGCTTTGCAAAATGTTATCTGTAAGACCTACATGTGGTTTTGACACATTTACCTCATACCTGGAGACACAAAGTCACACTGTGGAACATTCCAGGGAAATTGATAATCCACCAGAGGTTACATAGTGCATCTTTAAAACTGTGACTTAACACTGAATGATTGTTTCTTTCTGGATAAACGGTTTTGTATTATGGTGTTTGAAAAGTACTGCTTACCATTGTCCCTTTAGTCCATAAATTAAAGTTGTGTTTTATTCTTAATGTTCACTTTGACATTTTATTGTTGGGCATTAAACGTTTTTGTTGTTGGATGACTTCCTGTTTAGTAATTGTCAAATGATTATACAATGCAAAATTAGCAAATGCCTCATCATTACAGATGATGGATAACACCGGTTGGACAAAATGACAATGCACCATCTTTATTATTATCCACAAATAAAGGCTTCAGTTCTGATTTAGTGCACGACATAACATCTGCTGTTGTCCAACATCTGTCGTGAATAAATAAAAGTGGGGCCGCAGAGGGCTGTAATCCATCAGTTTGCCTTGTGTATCCTTGAGACACTGCAATGCTTTTACGGACAGGAGGAATTATGCAACATCCATGTTTCATTTGCACATTTGGGTTTGAGGAGTGGTGGGTTATACGAGTTAATAGTGTTTTCATTTCCTTGTTGGAAATGTAGTTAGGTGCATTTGACCTATGTTTAAACTTGAAGATGGAGCTGAAGACACTTCACAGATGTTTGTAAAAGTGCTTTGTTCACAATATGGTCTGTCCGGTGGGCATTTCCTCCTCTGAATTTGACCCACTAACCCAACCGTCAAAGAACGCTTTAATAAACCTAAACCTACAAACATTCTTGGTGAAGAGACTCGCCAGTTACAGATCCTAAATTTGATTACAAACTTGCGTAGATTAAGACTAAGGTACTTTGCTTTGCATTTGACCCGTTCTTCAATGCCGCTGGGGCACCTCAGGAGCAGTAGCAGGATTTGGTCAGGACTATGAGCTGGAGGCTTTGGGTTGATGGGGGAAATCGTGCCCAGAGAAAACTCACCCATGAGTGGAAACACATTGGTGTCCATTTTGTAAGAATAAAGGACTTTTATTTTTCTAATCATTGTTCCTCGGACATTTTTTTAAGCCCCATGTGACATACATTGTGCTACAGCAGAGGCTGATCTTGTATTTTAAAGGGAAGAAACTGTTAAAACTGGAATCCTTTTGCTGCGAGGTGATTCAGCCAACATATGACAATATGTTCTATGAGTTCTTCACAGCTACTGCTGCCTCCTCTCTCTGTGAGCACTGGAGCTGCTCAGAGATACATTCTCTCTGCCGCTGATGGACTTATCAAAACATAAAAAAATATAATTCAGAAAACCATGTTGCCTGAAAGGACATGTTCATTTACACAATAAAAGACATGTCAACATATTCATTAGAGCAGAAGCAGATTGAGCTCCTCTGGGGCCCCCTCTAAACATGCTTTGGTTGTTTGTCGCCGGCTGAGACCAGCCTGGAGCCCGGCCCAGCCCCACTGTCTCTGTGGCCCCCGGCTGTGTGATGCCAGGGGCCCCAGCTGTGCCAGACAAACACAGGGGACCATCAGAGAACTGCCAAAAGTCCATTGACTCTGCCCTTCCACGACCCTTATTCTCATCCTAGTTAGAAAACCTCTTCACAGGACTGGAAAACTTTTAACTGCTTCCACTCTTAAAGCCACACTGTGCCTTTTGTAGTGAGGACTCTGCCACCTGATTGTCTCCACGAAGATTTAAGTATTCCATTCTTTTTTTCTATTCCTGGTGTTTTTATTGCTTTGAAAACCTTGAAAAACTGGGATTCTTACTGTGAGCAAACTTGTCTCTCCACAGATCTGACCTGTAACTGACCCAATGTGCTTCTCTTCATGGAGGTAGTTATGTCTAATGCCATTCTGTAGAAGGCAATAATACCTCTATGGAGACCAACTGGTGGTAGACCCTTTATTATATACTGTTTTTATGTTTGCTCTGATTGTAGTGTGGCCAAAAACATGTTTCAGTAAATTCCTTGAAGAAGTAGTTCAGTTTTATTATTTTATTTAACTTTTTTTTTTTAAGAAGCATTGCGTAACTTTTCTGTTAGTGGGTCCGCTACCTGCTTGTCTTTCTTTCTTTCTTTCTTTCATTCATTAAAACAACACAAAAGCAAATGCAACATGCTTTCATCTATACAACTTTAACATAAATATGAATAAAAGGGCACAGAAAGACGCAAAAGCTTAAAACATCTGCCCCTTATCAACTCAAAATTATATTACAACTCCAGTGGGTTTCGCTGTATACATTAAAAATAAAAAAAAATAAAAATACTCTTATTTTTACACAGAAGTATTATATCTTGCTTGTCCCCATGGAAATATTGCTTTGTCTAGAATATTTCACAGTATAGATTAAACCTGCCTACCTGCGCTATAGTACAGTTCAGATCTGTGGAGAGTCACCCCTATTCACAGAAGGAATGAATGTATTTTTGAGCAATAGAAACACCCGTAATGAATAAATACTTGATTGATATGTTTAATTTCACACCATGCAAAGTAATGGGTGGGCCCTCTACCAGAAAAGTTACACAGTGCACCTTTAAACGACGTCTTTTATTGTGTTTCTTTCCTTAATCGAATTCAAAACAACAACAGAACGCACTGCCCAAAAAGTTTAAAGTCGGAGATTTTGTCCCTTCACAATACATTGATTTTCGTCCATTCTTGGCTCACGCTCTAACTGATTTCCGATGTCCGATTAGATTTCGTTTAAAAGGCTCAGTGAATCTTGTATTTTATTGTAATTTAGCGTAGGCGTATTGGTCTGGCATGGACGCTATTGTGAAGATGTCAGAAGCTCTTAAGGCTGGAGGGACATGTTTGTTGAGAGTGGGAGTGGGCACATGAGATTAAAATGCACTGGCAGCTGTCATTTTGATTTACAGTAAATGCAGTGACGCTGGATCTTGATACAAACTTACCCGAGGCCTCGTAGCATGAATTCTTAAAGACACAAGAAGCATGGTGGTATATGGGTGTAACATATTCAATAGCCAGAAGAGGGATATGTCACAATTTGTATGAGATTTGATCAAAATAAGCTATGTTTATTGATTTTCTCTTTGGGCAGATTACGCCTTGTCGGTTTTCAGTGAGAAGCGGCTTAATTACACATCGGAAAAACTAAACTATGCAGATAAATTCAAAACAAATGGGAAATTTTCACGTTTTTTAAAGGAGTTTTTCACCTTCGAGGCACTCAAAAGCACTTTTCATCAAGGAACAACTCCCCCCAATTACACGCACGTTCATACACCAGCGTTCGCAGATACTGGGGGCGAGGTGGGCTAAGTGTCTTGCCCAAGGACACAACAACAGCTTTGATTTAACTGGAACTGGGATTGCACCGCCAACCTGAGGAGCAACCCCCAAATATTAGACACATGAAGGAGCAATCCAATAATTTGAGACACAACAGAACATTTTTTAGAAAGAAATGTTCAACAATTTGTTAAAAATATATGATTTTTCTGACTAGCATTACGTTTTGATTCGCGATTTGTGTTTTAATAAGAGGATTCTGTTCAAAGTTGACATTTTAAACATGACCAGATGAACGGACAAAAAAGACAGACTGGAATTTAATCTTACAAACTAATACAAATATCACATTTCAGAACATGCTGTATAGATCTAACCTACAGGGTTTTAGGACTTTTTAGGCAGGATATTTTGCGGAGAAAAAGTTTGTGGAGGAAATTATGGTACTTGAAAAACTGCAGCTTTTGTGATTTGCTAATTGCATCCATTCAAGTTTGGATTGTGATGAATTTTGCAGCCCTACAGTCAATGCACCAAACACTTCCATCACAAATGTCAGTGAAAACTCAGCTCACCGTGCGTCTTACTCAACGGGCTGGAATACGCTGGTGTTACAGCTGAGTCACACAGCAGCACAATCTGTATGAACAAAGGCTTCAGAATACAGTACACTCTCCCGCACAGAGACCCGCATTGTTTTTCTTGCCCAGAGAGTGGAAAGAATGAAAGTTGACAGTTTTGACCAGACCTGACAGCAATTTACTGTAATTCCAAGATTTCATTTGAAACTGCACTACTTAACCTTTCTGATATACAGTGTGTGTGTGTGTGTGTGTGTGTGTGTGTGTGGGGCGAGTTTTTCTCTCAAACAGAAAACACTCTGTGCCAACATGTGATGCGGTAATACAGGAAGTGCTTCATTGTGTTTTTAAATACCATACCCCGGGAATAATTTGGATAATTTCAGCCTTCTCTACTGAACAGAGCATTTGGAGTGTTCACGAGCGAATAAAACAAAACACAACTCCGGGAATGTTTTTGATAAGGAAATGCACAACAATAATATAGATCGGAAAATAAATCATAATGTGGAGTTAATATGATTGACTGAGATTCAGGAGCAGGACCACGCCTCAGCCTCCCCCTGCTCCTCTCCAGTGAACCACAGCACAGCTCAACCACGCCTTCAATTACCCAGAAGCCCTATTTATACAGACCTATCCCGACAACTCCGTCTGTCTCCGCCAGCTCCCTCCCATGTCTCTTAGGAGGGGGGTTCCTAAATCGGCTGGGTCGACCACCCAAGACCAAGCCCCATTCCAGAGTCTCTTCTGAGCCATCACATCTTTCCATCGTCAATAAACATCTTTATCGTATTCCATTGTTTTGGTCCTTGCTCGTGAAAGGCCATTTAATGACTGTTACGACCCAGCGTGGCTAAGGACAGGGGCAGTAACAAGATGTAAAAATGGAATAAATAAAGTAATTTAATTAACAGGGATGCACAAAGTAACAAAACAAAACATGCTAAAATATGCACATAAAATAACCTAAGACTAATAACTAAGAAACAAAATAACAGGACTGAAATATGGCGAGTTTGGTGCCAAAATGGGTCACGTAGGTTTATACAAACAAAAAAACAAGTGGCAGACTAAGGGACACATAACACACAACAAAACCACAAATATCCCTAAACAAAAGTCACATAAACCTACAAACAGAATCAAGTGACAACTAAAAAGACACAAAACAGAATTGAACTAAACTAGTGTCTCACACAAAAGTTAGATGAACACTAATTTAATGAAACATGAACACAAAATCCAGCAGCCCCGAACAGGTGAAGCTGATCTCCTTAAACAGGGGGAGGAGGCTGAGGTGAGGTGGGAGGGGCCGAGTGTTGAAGTTCCACCAATCAGGGACCAGGGCTCAAACAGCAGGAATCCATATGACAAAAAAAGCGAAATTAAAACACATACAACACAAATCAAGAAACTGGAGGCCTGGGGTTGTAACACGACAGCTGTGGAACATTACAGGCAAAACAATAACAACAAGACTGTAGCAGATCCTCCACCAAAAAATCAAAAAGTTACATAATCTTTAAATGTTTATGGTTAATAAATATGAAAGCAAATCTCTGTGGAAAAAGTGGAAAATACAACATGAAGTCTGTCCACTTCTGAATGACTCATATGAACAGTAACAGAGCAGTTTTCACGACTCACCACATGTCCTGGTGAATGTACTTTTACATAAGCGCACACGTATGCATGCTCTGTGTGTGTGTGAGTGTGTGTGAGTGTGTGTGTGGCCGTGTTTGTCCGGCGAGGTGCTTAAATGTCAGACTGTCGGTGCGGGCGCGTCACCGAGCCGAGATGGGCAGGTGTGACATTTCCGAGCACTTTTTAAACGGCAAACTTCATCCATCTCTGTCACACACACATTTCTATGAATCATACCATCAGCTCATCATTACAAGGATGAATGGGAAAAAAGACACGCAGGTTTCATCTGTATTTGTTTGGATATTTTTTGATGTTTTATTTCTTTTATTTCTTTTACCACAAAATTAACACCTAAATTTGTGATGCCTGATGTCTCGCAAGTGTAATATGATGTTTGTCACATATTTAAGACCGTAAAAACCTTACAGCATCTTTAAGTATAACTAATTCTTTAAAAACCACTATTTGTTCCTTATGAATTATGTCTTTGTTCAGGCTTTATTAAGATGAATTAAGTGTCGTTAATACAAAATGGTAGCCAGTTCTATGTATGCTTGATTTAAATGACAGTAAATCTCTGTATAAATAGTGAAAATACAATATTATATTGAATAAATGATGCTGTATTCAGATGACCATACATTAGATCTGTACACTCCAGCAGGAAGTCCAAGGAGAAGATAAATGACTTCCAACCGAAAAGTTCAAGCCGCAGATTCCTGTGAAATGAGAGTGCATGTAGCTTCCACACATTCATCTTTCTTCATTAACTTTGGTATAATGTGGATGGAGTATGAGGAGGGACTCGCCTACCAACGGGACAGCACCAGCCCCACTCTAAATCCTTGTAGTATGATTTATCGGCACAATCAATTACAATGATGCATGCGGGCAAGGTCACACAAAAAGATGGCTATGTTAGGAAAGGAGTTATTAAAGGTCCCGTACGTGATTTGCCCCAAGTATTTGAGCAAAAATGTGGCTTGCCCCTGTACAGATAAGCAAATTTGAAGTCAAAATGGGTCCGTTCTGTGCTGTCTGCATCTAAATGTTTTTATTTTCTTGCTTTGTTGTTAAAAAGGAGGAGCTGAAACAAAGGCGAGAGGAGGTGACAGTGAGTGCATTTATATGAATGGTGGTGGTATGTCTTACAGCAGCTCTTTCCAGACCATATTTGGAGTGATTCCTGCATGTTTGAGTAACCTTTAATCACTTATTTTCTCCATATTACTGATCAATCCCATTTTCATTGCCACCAGCATACGTCCACTGCTCTGTTTACCTCGTTCATTTTTTAAAACTTTAGCACTGATGCGTAGTCATTTTGGTACAAGGGGGGAAAAAAATCCACTGCTCACTTACGTAATCTGCCGACAGCTCCGCAGCTCTTTGTTTTTATGACATTTACACAGTTTTCTAGCACAGAAGTTAGCAGACCTGTTTCTTTTATTACCTTTTTTAGATGAAGATTGTGATATAAAATGTGCAAATTATAACGCAATGAGCCATGGGTGTCATAAATTATAACTGTATAGCTGACATGTGCACAATATGTGTTTTTTAACAAGGAAAGGTGGCAGCCGGAAGATGACATATTGGGAAAGTATGGTGATGCACATGTAGCAATACTAGTTGTTTTTTGTGGCATTTTTGGTTCAGAAGTTTGCTCGGGGCGCTCAGAAATGGCAATTTATTACTTTAATTAAAGAACTCAAATTGGAACTTACTCAAAGCACACCTGGCAATCCCTCAAGGCACACTCTTCACTGTTTATGCTCGGAGAACTCAAAGCACAACACAACCCAAATCAAAATGTCTTTGCCCCAAACCACTCATGTCCCAGGCTACACGCAGGTCAAAGAACCGAGGCGGCGCACTAATTAGCACTCGTATTTGACAGAGAGAATTAATAAAAACAGCTGTCATATATTAGGGAAGGGATGAGATACAATTTCCACCAGACAAGACGTGTCACAGCTCCGCAGGGCCATCGACGGGAAGGTGGGAGCCCAGGGCAGGAAGCCTCTAATATTAATTAAGAGGAAGAAGGTCCAGTTCTGGGCCTCGAAGACCCTGGGGCCTGGACAACAGGCTCCTGTCGACTGTTGACTCCTCTGGTCAGGAAATTCATTCCACAAAAACAAAAAGTTGGGATTTTGACCTAATTTATAACAGATCAGTTTTATGGTTTAGTTTTGCGTTACAGTTGTGGCCTCATAATTGTTGGAATTAATAATAATAATAATACTAATAATCATCATCATCATCATCATCGTCATCCGGAGGAGCTGGAGGAAGTGTCTGGGGTGAAGGAAGTCTGGGAATCCCTCCTTAGGCTGCTGCCCCCGCGACCCGGTCCCGGATAAGCGGAAGAAGATGGATGGATGGATAATAATAGTAATTCATTGTTTAATTAATTCATATTTTGCTGTTATTGTACTACTGCTTTATGGAACTCCAGCTTCTCAAGACAGTCTTATGTCATTTCTATCTCTTTGACCTGCCAGGGACTACAAGTATTTGTTCATGAATATGCATTGTCCCTTTACATAAATAAATTAACTAAGAAATAATTGCAAAATCATTTTTCTTGAGTGCACAATTTTGTGGTTATTCTATTTTGTGAGATTTTGTGGGACAGGATCTTGTCCATCCCTGTCATAAGCCCTATTCACACGGGATAAGTGTAACCTGGGGATGTCTGGTCATTTGCAAATTACCGCCCCACCTCTGTGTTACTCGCAGCGCATTAGCACAGGATCAGCGAAGTCGGTAAATTACTCTATTTGACTGAAATTACGACCGGATATGTTGAAACATCACATCCATTTCTATGTCTTTCGCGCTGCTAAGTAAGTAAATTTATAAAGTATGCTAAAAAAAAAAAAAAAAAATTTAAAAAATGTTCCTTACTGCATGCAGCTACAAATGTCATCCAGGTCAACATCCTGCGAGAATTTCCCTTTGCGGATCGGTTTCCATGTAGAGGCTATGAGGTTCTATTATAATTTGCCCCTAAAAAGCTCAAAACTTGTAATCAAAATTTCTACCACAGCCTCCATTACTCAAGCTGGAAAGAGATATAAAAGGCGCGCAAAGCGGTATAAAATGCACGCAATATATAGAGAAAAGACCGCAGAAATAAAAGGAATAGACAGAAAACACGTGCAATTACAACAACAAACACTGACATGCAGATTCACAAGGGATGAGTATTATCACTGGACGTCTGTGTTTGGTGAAATATAGTAGGTAATTTGCGGTGGAATTTTTACTTTACAAATTACAGACGCGGCGCATTCGCACGGGATTAAGATCTCAGACATTCTCCGCAATTATTACAAATCACCAAAGCTCCACAGGTAAAACTAATCTCGTGCGAATAGGGCGAATATACTGTAAATAACCTCCTTTTGGTCAGGCATAGCTAAGCAATATCTCCATGGAGCACTTGATTTTCAGACATGCTAGAAATGCGTTATTTACGGGAGATTCAAACCGCAACACATAAAATGGAGATTGGGACTGCACACATTTTTAAAACTGGGTCTAATTCGAACCAGACCAGTTATCCGGTTTTCTTGGCGTGCATGTACATGTAGTGAGTGTTGAAAATCAAGGAGGCATATAGACACGTTTATATACTTGGTTTCTTTAAAAAATAGTCCAAAGAAGGTGTCTGGATATTCCTAGTACCTCGTTGTTGGCCCTGCTCACAGTTGGAGCGTGCATCCCTGTGTGTGGTGGTGGGATTGGGACTGCCCAGGAAGAGGAACAGTAAAGCCGCTTTGGAATTCTGCCACTAAGACAGCTAAGCCACAGTGGATGTCTCTGCACCAAAACCTTACAGCAGCATAATAGGACTTAGAGAGGGATCTAGCCCCAAATCTGGTGTGTGGGGGGCCCGAGGGGGAAAGAGGGTGTTCTGTGCATGGGTGTGGAGGGGAAGTCTTAAACATCTGGGTGAAATGAAATGGATAGTCAGTGTTGGAGTAATATCTTTTGATTTCTACAGTTACAAGGTTGATGTGTTTCCAGCCTCATCATCAAGTCCTCCCTATTTCGCCGACTTTCTCCATCAGCATCGTCCTTCCCGCCACTTTAGAAAACAGCTTCTGGAACTCACTCCCGCAACCCATCAGGAGCTCGGACTCATGACAGTGTTACAAATCACTGCTAAAAACCCACCTGTTCAAACTGGCATTGCCCTGCACTGTCCTTTTCCGCAGATTTCTTTTTGTCTAAAGCGTCGTTGAGTGTCCAAAATAAGATTAATATTGATCTCAAACTTTTCTCCATATCACTTCATCAACACAAATTAAAGCGCCTCTATTTTCTGATCTATGTTGTAATGTTTCCTCATCAAAAACATACCTGGAGTTTGGTTTTGTTTCGTTCACACATGTTTAACGCACAAACCCTGCATATTTAGGCCGAGTTTTTCTCTCAAACAGAAAACAAACCCTCCTACATCTTCACTAGAATCATTTGGTTAATTTCAGCCCTGGAATTTCCCATCTCTACTGAACGAAAAGGAGCTGTGAACTTGGAAACTATAGCTTCAGGACCTCACAAGGTGGAACATTTAAAGTTTTCGAGGTGTAAACAGACTAATCATGAACGATTATTCAAACATGAAACAAAACACAGTGTTGGAGACATGTGGAGACACTTTTTTAAATATTCCATCCAGTCTTGTATTTGCAGAGGTCGCTGGTGCTAGGCTAGAGCATGTCAATGGTGCAAACCCGGGGAAAATCTATTATTACGGAAGACTATCCATGTAAATGTCTGTGTTGATGGAATAATGTTTGAAATAAAACTAACCTTGCATCAGATTCAGAAAGGTTTTATCCCCATGTAAGTGAACAACATTATGAAATTGCTGCAGTATTTGGAGCGAAACGTATTACTATTTTCTCATATATCAGTCCGCCGCTGCCAAACTTTCTATCAGGAAGTACAACTCGCTGCTGCCCAGACGTAAATCCTTCAAATGCAAGGTTGGTTTGACTTCTAAAATTATTGAATTGATGCAGACATTCTCATCGATAGTCTGGCGTAATAAATTTGCTTTGGGTGCACTGTGGAGTGGGTAAGACTGTTTTTAGTGGCAACTATGGCCATTGACATGCACAAGCCTACCACCAGCAACCTCTCCAAATACAAGGATTGGATGGAATATTTAAAAAAGTGTCTCCACATGTCTCCAACACTCTGGCTCATGAGGAAACGAGGCCCTATGTCCAAAATTCTGAACTGTCGCCAGAATTATCGGTATTGCACTGAATTATCACATTTGATTGATTAAAGGTCTATTTATATTGTAAATGTATGATGCCTATTTTTGCCCATTGATAACAGGATAATGGGTTATGTTTTATAGGCCTCTACCTGTACCTCATCTACGGCCGGCCATGGTTCATATATTTATAAAATTTCTCGCGACCGCTAAAATGAGTAGCTCTCTGGCATTTCATTTTACAAAAAGCAGCTCAGAAGAAGAAAGAAAAACCTTAGGGAATAAATTTTGTATAATATAGGACCTTAAATTTAAAAGCATCTGTCAATCTTCCCCATTTGCGTAAAGCTGTATTCACTTCCAATCCCCAAGTGTCTATTTTCAACACTCATTCTTTATTATCTTATTTTATTCCCCACACCATTTCACCATGGCTAATATTTAAAGTCCGTAACAGCCAGACATGAGTTACCATTACCGAAGGGCAGACAGGTGCAGCCATTTTAACTTCCTTATGTTTATCTGCTGCTCTTTGCCCTTATTGGAACAGCGTGCACGAAAGGTGAATTGAATTAAACACAATTAGCAGCAAGTATAAAAAGTACCTGTAAAAATTAATTGCTCGAACGTGTACAAAGTGCCCCTTTTAGCAGCCACTATCAAAGAACACAAAGGAGGTGATCATTTTAGGCGGGGAGTGGGCACATCTCCAGGAGTGTCTCAAATGATTCTAATAGCGGGCTTTACTAATGCGCTGCCAACTGTAGCACCCACATTCAGGGCCATAAAAGGGTGTCCTTGACTTTCAATGGAGAATTATGGAGCTATAACACTATAAGGTAAAATGAAGGAACAGAAAGTACATGGCAAAGCATAATAAGTCTGAGAAAAGTATGAATTAAGGTGATGCGTCGTAGAGATACATGTGTAAAATTATGTAATATAGAGCGCTGGGTTTCAAGATGTGGTGCCTGTTCTGGTAATGGTGATGAAGTTATTATTATTTTATTATTATTATTATTATTTGATCGCAAAGCATTTCAGAGGGTGAAAACTGCCCAACACATCACAGGAACTCCACTACCTGTTATGGAGAGCGTACAGCGCCAAGCTCCCAAACACAGCCTTTTCCAACTCCAGGAGGCGCTTCAGAAACCTCTGGACTAAAACCAGCAGGTTCAGGAACAGTTTCTTCCCCACAGTTGTTTCCCTTCTGAACTCAATCCCTCGCTGAACGCCCATGTCCCCCACTCGCCCTCCCTCTTCATCTCCCCCATGGACATTGAGTATCCTGTCATAACTTTATATATATATATATATATATTTCTTTATTTACAGCGCACCTGTTCATGTATATCTTGGCTCATTCATTTATATATGTCATACATATTTATATTTTCTATAGCACACCCTGTATATTTGTTCATCGTATATATTGTGTATATATTTAAATACATCTGCTATATATCCCACATGTATATCATACATAATTCCCTCCTGTTCATCCTGCAATATTTATGTATTTGTATATATTCACTACAAACTACAGTCTATATTGTAATATACTCCATATTGTTTGATTGTCTGATTAGATGCTAAACCACATTTTATCTTGTATTTCTACATCTGTAACGACAATAAAGTTGAATATATATATATATATATATATATATATATATATATATATATATATATATATATATATATATATATATATATATAGCGAACCAACCAGACATCGTGGTTCTGGATAAGCGGAAGAACCAAGCCGTGGTGGTGGACATTGCAATACCGAGCAATGGCAATGTCAGGAAAAAGGAACACGAGAAACTAGAGAAATACCAGGGGCTCAAAGAAGAGCTGGAGAGAGCCTGGAAGGTGAAAGCATCGGTGGTGCCTGTGGTGATCGGAGCACTCGGGGCCGTGACCCCCAAACTAGAGGAGTGGTTGCAGCAGATCCCAGGAAGGACAACAGACATCTCAGTCCAGAAAAGTGCAGTACTGGGAACAGCAAAGATACTGCGCAGAACTCTCAAGCTCCCAGGCCTCTGGTAGAGGACCCGAGCTGATGAGGGTGAGAGAGACCAACCACCGTGGAAGGTGAGAAATGCATTTTTTTCATATATATATATATATATATATATATCTATATATATATATATATATATATATATATATATATATACTGTATATATATATATATAGATATATACTGTATATATATAGTGGGATTTAAGCATAGAACTATAATAAAATCTGGAAGATGAATCCAAGATGGCGCCCTGTTGTTTTCAATGCCCTGTGCTCATTGGCGCATGACCCCAAAAAAGATTTTCACTTCTGCATTTACTTCCTTGTTTGCAGCCCAACGTGTGACATCAGAAACGCAGTTCTGACCAATCAGAGCGCGAGCTGCTAGAGCGGAGCTAGCACGGGCTCAGAGCGGGGCTAGGCTAACTCTTACAAAAACTGATTTTTAGGCACTTTGACGATTACAATTTTTTTTTAAAGTTCAAATTGTAAAAATACAGAAGAATCCCTACAACATCTGACCTTTATGAAAGCTGTGGATGCCCTGTCAGCCGAACACGGGCAGTTTGATTTCTTAAAAAATCCATTGTACTTCTATGGGAGAAATTTTCTTGGGCTGCGGCAGCTCTTATTATACATCCATGGATTTAAGGTGCTGGACCTGATGTTTACTGTCTTAAAATAGAAAAAAAAAAACAGAACTAGTTCATATTAAAGGTCCTATATTGACTCTTGTCAGCGTTAAGTCATGTTAGAATGTTATTACCTCCTCAAAAACATACCTGGAGTTGTGTTTTGTTTAATTTACACACGAAAAACATTGATTTCGTGTTTAGTCCAAGTTAAGTTTCAATTAGTGAGGCCAATTTGACTTTTTTATGTTTCTGCAAAGTAAGGACTATTCTTAGATTTGGATGTTGGTTGGCGCTTGAATCCCAGTGATATTTCGCAGTCATTTTTAGAATAGTGACTCGACTCCTACAGCAGATGTCTGGAGACTTGTGGGTTTCTGAAGGGCGGTGACTTGTGACTAGAAATGAAGGCCAGCCTAGAGGACTTCCAATTCAATTTATTTTTGTATTGCTCAAAACAGCAGTCGCCTCGCAGGCCTTAGTAAATTTGCTGATTTAACCAACAGAGAGTAAAGAAATCCAACAGTGAAACAGTCATTGGTCAATAACAGATTAGGCAACATCCACAGGAAAGAAGCAAATGGATAACCCTCCCAGAGCGTCCCCTGTCCCAAAAAAATAAATAAAATTAAATTTAAAAAACTCCAGAAAATGAATGATGATGGACATTTTTTGATAAAAATGACATGATAGTTACTTTTACTCCACAGATGAAATAGTATCACTCAAGAATCACCCAAAATGATTGTGAAACTGATATGGAAGCATAAACATCACAATGTAAGTTTATTTGTATTTGATAAATGCTTTTTTCAGCATGTGATTTATTTGTGGGGGCCAGTTTTAAACATGGGGGGCCTGGTGATTTCAACCAGGAGGGACATAGAGGGAAAACGGTGGGGAAATACTGTTGTTTATTATTGTGATTTCAGTGTCTTTCTTATTCTGTAAAGCACTTTGAATTACTTTGTGTACAAATTGTGCTGCTGCAAATTTGTCTGATCTGTCCAACATTTTAAAACTTATATCAGGTTATTCGTCTTGTTTTTGCCCCCACTCTCAAGTCAATTTCAATAGGCCAAACTAACAACAGACACTGTAAACAAGTAAGCGTTAGTTTCAGAGTAATTTTGTTGTATCTAACTCCTCCCTCTTGCAGGCAGATATAAGTCAGTGTCCTCCAGCATTCTGACCAGAACTGAAGCTTGCGAAACGTATTCAACCAAATAAACGGGTCCAGTTGACAAATTAAATTCTCTCCTTTGCCGTGGATTCCACCTGGACGACTGAGGGATTTTACACGCAGACTTATGGTCTACTTACTAATTCTGAATTGGTTGTAGAATCTTAAAAATTGCCACATACATTTCTTTCTTGACTCAAACTAGTCAGAAAATCTTCAATTTACATAATTAAAATGAATTTACAAAAACTACAATCCATTTACTATAGTTTTTCCCCGCAACACGTCCCTTGTTTTGAGATTCAGTGATACAGATTTGCTTGATACTCAGGTATGTTTATCTCAAATTTAGCATCCATACATTTATTTCCAGCTCATGAACACTTACACACTTCCTTTATTCTAGTCTAGGGGTAGATTATTTTAAAATAACTTGTTAAGTAAAATTATCTTCTGCACAGACAGATAATTTCACTACTTTTAAGTCATTTTCTGATAGGTTGTTGTAGAAGTGTTTATATCTTAAACAAGCTTTTGTGCAGTGTACACCACAAAAAACTAAATCTAGTCAAGATAAAATGACTTGGATTAAGAAAGCTTTACATGATTTGAGTAAATTTCAATTGACAAGTAAAATGATCTGCCAGGGTAATAAGATTTTTGTACCTAAAATATGAAAATACATCTTGCTACCCTTAAAATAAGAAAAAACACATTCCACTGACAGATCATTTCACTTGTCAAGTTGAATTCACTCAAATAAAGTAAATTC
This sequence comes from Odontamblyopus lacepedii, assembly GCA_034769755.1. NCBI lineage: Eukaryota > Metazoa > Chordata > Actinopteri > Gobiiformes > Gobiidae > Odontamblyopus > Odontamblyopus lacepedii. The sequence continues at coordinate 14,001,369 of CM068357.1, forward strand.
TTCTTAATTTAAGTCATTTTGACTTACCTAGATAGCTCTGTTTGACTGTGTATGGACAATATATACTGTTTCTATTACCCCCGACCGTACTGTGAATTCAACCGTGAGCCCTTGAATGAAAGAAAATGTGGCTCTACAGCAGCTCTGGTATAAAGCCTGGTGTCCACTGCACAATATTGTCTGGAGTCAGCGCTCATCTACACTGCCATAGTTCACCATAGGACCAAACTTGGCTCTAGGCGCGTTTGCAAACATGGCCGTACAGTTTTCTGAGGCCGAGCTCTTCTGTGATGCACTTGTTTTTATTGTTGGCCACAGATTTGACAGAGATGGATTATAGACGCAGAGAGAAGGCTCATTCTGCAACCAGCATCCCGTAATATCAAACAGAGCTGGTTATACAATGGTTCTAAGACAAAGTTGAATCTTTACCCCATCTCACTTCCCCAACATTTCATTACAGCGTCAGAAATTCTGCAGTAGACATCTTTACCTTACATTGTGGCTTAATTACGAGATGAATTACAGTTTTGACCAATATCATGTGTTTTTAGATCTGATTTACATCTTCTTTTAGACCTGGTTCATTTGTGATGTGAATGAAAATGTCTTATTATTAGGGATGGGATGATAAACAATAATATCATTTATCATGACAAAAACGGTAATAATCATTCATGGGACAGTATATAATTGTAATTATCGTTAACAAAGATAATCAACATAAATCACCAGAATGTGGTGAAAACACAGTGAAAAAAAAAGGGTCGCTGGATTTGCGTGAAAAAAATATGGAAGCAGGGCGGTTGCATGTAATAAAATTAAGTTTAGGCAACAAAACGTATTTAATCTCCTCTGCGCATAATTTTCTCAGAACATGAACATAAATGTTTCATGTTGATGAAATTTGAAATGTGAAAAACATGCTGAATGTGCATGTTTATCTTACATCACCTTATCGTCACTGGAAAAAAACAATGTCTAGGTAAGTTAAAATGACTTAAATTAAGAACATTTAACTTTATTTGAGCAGATTCAACTTGACAAGTAAAATTATCTGCCAGTGGAATAAGTGTTTTTTTCAAGCGACATTTGATTTTATTTCGTATTTTAAGTGCAAAAAGTTCTAATTTATCTTATTTTAAGTGTAGCAAGATGTATTTTCATATTTTAAGCACACAAATCCTATTACACTGGTGGATAATTTTACTTGTCAAGTGAAATTTACTCAAATCATGGTAAAACTTTGTTAAACCAAGTCATTTTAGCTTGACTACCGTAAATTCCGGACTACAGCGCGCACCCTATTAAGAGCCGCATGCTCAGATTTATGAAGAAAAATCAATTTTGTAATTATATGAGCCGCACCATATTATAAACCGCTGGCCAAAGACTAGGCGGGGGTTCGCTTCGCGCCCCCGCCGCCTGAGCGCCTCCGGGATGGGTCGGACGCGTCCCCCGCTGAACTCTGGGGACGGACTCGCTCACTGGTGACACTTGGGACACACACGCGCCACAGGCACTTACACACCTTCACACACTTGGGACACACACACGCGACATGCACATACACACCTTGGCGCTCTGGGAATAAACCACGGTAGCGATCGCTTTAGCCTTCAGTCTGATTTGTCCAGTGGAAACACGCGACGCGTGCTCTTTGCGTGTTAACCCAGTCCTCCAGAAAGTTTTTAAGCTCAGGCCATCTGCTATGGTTACCTCTGAAAGCTTTGGTTGTCTTTTTACACTGGCTCAGTTCTTCTTGCTGGAGCCTCCACCTTCGCACCATCTACTCGTTTATGCCAATTTTACGGGCAGCAGCTCGATTTCCTTCTTTAACTGCCAGAGTGATCGCTTTTAGTTTAAAAGCTGCATCATATGCTTTTCGTCTGGTATTCTCCATGTTGATGAGGGTTAGCAGAAAGACTGAAATAAGGAAGTTGTGATTAATCATACAATTTCATTGGACCTCACTGAACTACTTATTCATTTTATTGGTCCATGTTTTTCCCGCGATGAAAAAAAAAATAAAAAAGCCGCTTCATATTACACGCCGCAGTGTTGAAAGTGTAGAAAAAAAGTAGCGGCTTGTGATCCGGAATTTACCCATCCATCCATCCATCCATCTTCTTCCGCTTATCCGGGGCCGGGTCGCGGGGGCAGCAGTCTAAGCAGGGGCTCCCAAGCTTCCTTCTCCCCAGCCACTTCCTCCAGCTCCTCCGGACGGACCCCGAGGCGTTCCCAGGCCAGCCGAGAGACATAGTCCCTCCAGCGTGTCCTGGGTCTTCCCCGGGGCCTCCTACCGGTGGGACATGCCCGGAACACCTCCCGAGGGAGGCGTCCAGGAGGCATCCGGACCAGATGCCCGAACCACCTCAGCTCAATAGCAAAATAAATTTACCGGAATTTACGGTAAATTAATTTTTTTGCAGTGTTAAAAATTTTCCTTTTTTACTACTCCACACTGTAGAGGCTCCTGAGAATGTCCTGTGTTCTGAGTGTGTCCTCTGCTCCTGTAACTGTGTCCTGAGTGTGTCCTCTGCTCCTGTAACTGTGACCTGAGTGTGTCCTCTGCTCCTGTAAATGTCCTGAGTGTGTCCTCTGCGTGTCCTCTGCTCCTGTAACTGTGTCCTGAGTGTGTCCTGAGTGTGTCCTCTGCTCCTGTAAATGTCCTGAGTGTGTCCTCTGCTCCTGTAAATGTCCTGAGTGTGTCCTCTGCGTGTCCTCTGCTCCTGTAACTGTGTCCTGAGTGTGTCCTGAGTGTGTCCTCTGCTCCTGTAACTGTGTCCTGAGTGTGTCCTGAGTGTGTCCTCTGCTCCTGTAACTGTGTCCTGAGTGTGTCCTCTGCTCCTGTAAATGTCCTGAGTGTGTCCTCTGCTCCTGTAAATGTCCTGTGTCCTGCTACACTTGAGTTTTCCCTCCAAAAGTTTTAGGGAGGGTAATTCCAGAGGGAGGAGCTTCACCAGAGATCATAACAAAGTCATATTTCCTCAGCTTGAGTAAAATATGCAGGTCTTCAACCTTCAACCACAATCAAGCGACCTTGAAACCATTTTTTCAGTGCATACTTCTCCATGATGTTTTTTCTTCTTCTTTTCACTTTCACTGAAAGTGCAACACTATAACAGCTGTTTAACTATGGAACCTATTGATAATATTCAAATGATCATTATTCATATCCATAACATTTAAATGGTCAGAAACTTTCATAATTATCGTGATATAATCGTTAATCGCAATTATCTTGACCATGATAATCGTGACACTAAATTTCTATGTCGTCCCAACCCTACTTATTATCTCAAAGCAACTCATGGCAACTAAAATTCAGACTGACTAGAATTTATACCAAATTTTCACCTATGTTATAAGCTTACACTGGTTTTAATACAAAATGTGTATGCGTATGCCTACGTGTTGTGTGAAGGTGAAGACATTGGGAAGAGAATGATGGACGGTCGATCAGCTCCGTGCCAGTGAGTTACAGGAATATATATTATACCTTCATCATTTTAATAGTGCCTAACAGTAAAAGGTTGTGCAGTAAAAAGTTGATGAATTGATGGTACCTCAGTGAGAAGGTGACATTTGGAAATTGTTTAATTCTCTTTTCCGTAACGATCCAATAAAATGAATCTTTATTGTTGCATTGTTTTGTATTTAATCTGGTATTGGTAGAGTGAGGGTTCAAACCGGGTGGTTTGGCTCTTGGCGAGGGCGGACGCATTTTCTCTCCTCTCCCGACCCTTATCTTTCCCTGCTTTGCTCTTTGTTTCGTCTGGTCTAGTGTCTAGTATTTTTTTCCTTAAGTGACTCTCTGCTCTCCAAAACCAAATTAATTATGGATTTGATAAATTGGTCTCTGAACGCTATTGACACCATTAATAAGACAAGCAGGGTCGGGCGAACCTGCGTACAGAGGATCGATCTATTCAGAACCAGGATTACGGGACTTTGCACATTGGAATTTACGCTTGGACCTGATTTTTCCGAAAATTCAAATACTGAGGCAGCTTTTCAAAACCCCACTTGGCTGCCCGGAAATTGGAGTGAGGAACAGAGCTTCAAATACTCGAACTTTGTGACTATGGGCAGAGGTTGCGGCCACTGACCGCTGATGGACATGCTTGGACATGGTGGCTCTAAATCGCAATTTTTGGATAAAATCTGGCGGAAACTTGGAGCTCTGCATAGAAATGACCTTGAGACCAATGGACAAACAGAGCAGTGTTGTGGAAATTGGATGGAGCTGCTCGCTCTAAAACCAAAACAACCCAATCTTATCTTTTGGCCTCCCCAAGCCAGCCCTGGTCACGACCAAGGCCGGGCTGGTGACAAATCGCCCTGAGAATACAGCGGAGGAAGCCTGGCCCCTCCCCAACCCCCTCGCAGCTTCGTACCCCCGACCGGGTGGGCGGGTCTGTTGCATCCAGCGCCGCTCATGGCTGCAGGATCCGGATGCTGCCTGCCTACGTTGGGCCTCCTCCACACCCCTCCCCTACCCTGTTGCTGGTCCTGTGGAATGTTGGTACTGTGTTTTGACTATGTTGCTGATGCTCGGAGGTTTTTTTTATTTTGTGTACTCACTCCAAACGATATCCCGTTCTGGGGCCTGGTCTGGAGCGGTCCTCTTTTTTTTTTCCCTCCGCCTGTCCTCATGTGATGCCGTTTTTTGTTTATTTCTATCTGCTACCTGCCTTCCTGTCCGGTCCGTGTTGTCTTCCCCATGTAATATTGTTCTCTTTGTATGTTGTAATGTACGGACGGGGTGACAGGGCCAATTTTGATTGGTTTGTATGTCTTGTACATGTGAAGGAATTGACAAATAACGGCTACTACTACTACTAAAAGGGAACATCTGAAGGATTGAAGTGAAACTCATATCGGGCTGTTCAAGATCTCGCACTTATGCTGAGATTGCAGATGCAGATTTAATTTTAGTGCTAATTTTGAAGCATAATAAATATTAAAATAACAGAATGAATATAACTAAGACTCTTTACCTAAAAACAATCAGATAGCCCTTTGTGCTTTGTTATTTGTCAAAAATATTGCGTTATTAATGCGTTAACTCAAAAAAAAAATTTAACAGCGTAAATTTTTTTTTACCATGAGTTAACGCGATAACTACACAATCTGGTTGTAAACAGGAAGGAAAACAATTTGTACGAAACTGAGAAGTCCCAGTTGGAGGAGGTGGGCCAAAGCACGGCACACCTGTGCGCACTGATGCCCCCACACAAAGAAAACACGAAACAAAGTCCGCTTCAAAACATATGGCAAATCCGCAACAAGGACCATGGACAGTGACAGAAGCCACGCAGCTGAAACTGTCCCCGGCCACCACCTCTCCCCTGAACCACCACCACATCCACAAACCCACAGAGGAGTGTGCACCGCAGCAGAACCTCATGCCAATGGACTCACCCTCTCCGCCAAAACCACCAGCTCCACCGCAACCTGCAAACAGCGCTGTGGGACGATGCCCTGGCTGCAGCCCGACAGGTCCGAACACAGAACCCCAGGCAACTGCACCCGAGCACGGCCCAGCCCAAATGACCCAGCGCAGGTACAACAGGTGTTGGGGCGACAAACACAGTCTAACTGCAGATCACTGGACGTCCCTCAGTAATGAGAACCACCTCAGGTCACAGCACATTATGTACCGTTATGTGACTGTTCAGAAGACAGAACACTTCACTCACTGTTGCAGACCACAATGACAATTTGCAATAAAAATAATAAAACATCTGCACAAAGCCTATCCACTTTTCTATGTGGATAAAGAGGATTAAAATGATGATTCAAGGGGACAAAAAAATATGCGATTAATAAAATTTGCGACAATCTGGTGACATTCATGAGATTAATCGTGATTAAATATTTTAATCGATTGACAGCACTAGTTATTTTATTAGATTTGAACACCAGCCTTAATAAAGTCACTTGTGTCATCCGGTGAAGTTTTCACCTCATTTATAAAACATTTAACATGCTGTTAGTGACAGCCACTCTCCTCCTCTCTCTGTCCACAACATGATCTGTCAGAGTTTATTTATTTTAGCAGCAACTCTACAAACCCCCCACGGGGATATTACCGCTCTAGTGACCGATCAACCAGGGCACCGTCATGCACAGAGACAATTACAGGTGTTTTATTGCTAATACGTTTAAAAACATGCACTCTTACTTTTAGCCATCTGGCCCCTCCACAGATCTGAGCTTGAACTTGGCTGAAGGTTGTCAGAGATAGATAAAGACAAGAACATAAAACATTGTAAGCTAATGTGAAGTTTTAAAAAAGTCGAATGTTAATGTGAAACATCTTGAGTACAATACATTCACACTGACTGAAATCATAATGCACAGAAGTGACTAAAACACATTCTCAGAAGTTAACGTTTTAAATTTAGCCTCATTAAAAGCAGCTTGACTTTTCACATTTGCACCTCCTCGGAGACGCTTCCCCGCTCCTCCCACTGCTTGTCTCCCATCAGGGGCGGACATCTTTCTGATCACAATCAGGCTCCCAGGCTCAACAACACAAATTAGCTTCTTTCTGAAAAGGGAAGCACCCCCGCCGGATCTGTCACAAACAAACGTTTATTCTGCAAATTAACTAAAAAACATGAAGTCATACTGGGTGAGAAACCAGTGCGTGACAGGATAACAATTAATAATTTTGACAACTTAACTTTTGTAGATCTGGATGAATCTTCCGCACAGTCGTGTAGTGGTTAGCACTCTCACAGCCAGAAGGTCACAGGTTTGATTCATTGACTAAGATGATTTATGTGGAGTTTGCTTGGTCTCTGTACCTTGGGCTGTGCTCATAAGTTCATCCAGTACCAATTTGGGATGGGACAGGACCCTGGCACTACTCCAGTCCATCATTACCCCTTTTGCACCAAGGCAGTTTCAGTGCACGGTCAGAACCAATGCCAAATCTTCAACCAGTTCTTTGTTTTTCCACACAAATAAACCTGGCTCTGGTCCTGGAAAACAAGGTCCAACTCAGCACCAACTAAAGCCTGGTCCAGAAACAAGAATTGGGGACATAGGGTGCTGTGGGCGGGGCTGTAGTGACCTGCTTCCATAAGACGTCGTGCATAAAGGTGATTTTGACTTTGTTTAATTTAGCTTAGGAAATACTGTCACTTTGTGGAAAAATACAAAACTGTGCTCTCTGCAGAAGTTGTTCTTCCTGTTTAGTTTTCTCCTCTCGTATTCAGTGAACACCACTGAGTGGTGATCAGTGATTTCCAACACTGCAACTACATTGGACATAAACACTGGAGCCTTGGACATTATGTGTCTTTAAGTAGATATTTTGTGTTAGCACGTGATACGAGGTGAAACTACACTTAATTTGGTTGTTTCATTTGGTTTCTCTTGGTCTACATGTAATGTTTATTACACCACACACGTGGGATGCATCATCAGAAAGTAGAATTATTACTTAAAAATGGACTAAACACACAAGCAGCCAACCACAACCACATTTCAAATAGAACTGCTAAAGTGGGCAGTACCTGGAGGACTAAAGAAGAGAGTGAAAGAGAGAAAATCTGCTGTAATCAAGGCAGTCTGGCTTGATGTCACATAGTACATAGGATGGGTCAAACACAAAGGAGAGATTTTTTTCTTTCAACGTGGACAGCGCATCCAACCTTGACCTTAACTTTGATATATGAAAAGCACTGATTTTTTTGCATATTAAATCCCATTTGAAACAGAATTCTTATTCATCTGAGCTGCAAATCAATATTTTTCTAACAATGTCATCTCTTCCTTTGTAGTCCCGATCCTTTTAAGTAATAAATATAAGTCTGGTATCATATTTTTATTCAAACTTAAGGCGTGCATTAATCTGATAAAAGCGTTTTATCATTACCGGATCTGTGACGGTGATCACCATTTTTCTTGAGCTCATTATAACTGCTCTTTGTTATTCTTCTCAGCTCAGAGCCCAGCTGTCTCACAAGGGCCATCTCTGTCTGATTACACTTCCAGGCTTTCTCTTTCATTCCCTTCTTTTATTTTTGTCTTTATGTATTGTTATGTTTTTGCCTGGATAGTGTCTTAAATATCTTGATGGGGTAGAATGTGTTTTTGAGTTGTTTTTGTTCTGTTGTTATGAAGTTAAGTAAATATTTAGGTGGATTTATATTTTGGTTAACGCTGAGGTATCTGACTTATTTCTTCTAAAAGAACACATTTTTCCTTTGTTTAAATGCATAAATCTGACCATATCTACCTATCTGTATCTAATAGTACAGAATTTTATATGATCCAAAGCCATAAAGATACTGATACAGCACTAAAAACTGTGTGTTGGCTGTGTATTCAACCTGCTAAGTTCTTCTTAAGGGCCTATATTATGATATTTTTTGATCTATGATATGTGTTGTTTTGTTTCATTCACACAAGTTTAACATCTTTAACAAAGTCAAAAATGCAAAAAGGGTTCAAAGCAAAGGGCAGCTATTTTACATTTTTTGTGATCTAAAAGAAGTTTTGAGTCATTCATAGTTTTGATGCCTTCAGTGATCTACAATAAACATAAATAATCATGGGAATAAGGAAGAAACATAAATGAAAAAGTGTGTCCAAACTTTTGACGGGTAGTGTTTATAGATAAATGTACCACAAATAAATAAAAACAGATATTACTTTGGGTCACATCATTCAAATACTATTCTAAAACCAACATATTTGCATACACACATACACACTTTGGATGACAAATTCAGTTCATTACATCGTACAAATAAAATATATTAAAATATGAAATTGGTTAGAGATTAAATTGGATATGCACCTTGTTACTCCCCTAGCCAGCCCCATAGAAATGCACTAAACTCTTTTTCTCCATTGTGCTCAAGGAAAATTAATTATCCAGCCTCAAATTGTTCAATTCCTGCTCTGCCTCCAACTGATACCACTACAGTCAGTAGAAATTAAAAAGAACTATTTTTATTAAGCATTTTTACATTGCTAAAAGAAACTGTATTGATGAAGGCTCCTGACCTTTTTCGTGCCCTAAAGGAGACTGTGCCTCCACCCACAGTGTAAAGAACCAAATACAGGACTTTTGTGGACATTCGCCCTTTTCTTTAGCATCTCTGAGTTGTATCTGAACTGTATGTGTTTTATAACAGGATCCAGTTGTTTATGACCCCAGGAGGCACTGAAGCACAGAGCCACAGCACCAAATGACAGTGTGGAAACATTTGAATTTCTTTGTTTAGTGAAAAATACTAGTGCATAGTAATTACAGGAGATTCACTGCTGTGTGGTTTGAATGCTTTGAACTTCCTATTGTCATTTTTCATCAACACATGCAGAGCTCCTAGACTTTTTAAGGCGTTCTATGTATTGTTGTAATTGTTTTATCTTCCAGGAAGCTGGTCACAGGTTCAAGTCCCGGACTATGCGCATCTTTGGGACTTCCAACCTAAAACACACAAATCCAGCTCATGCGCTATAGGTCGTCAGGATTTAATCATGGATTAACAGCACAGAACACACTTCACTACGGTAACAAGTCAGTTAAAGATAATAAATATTATGTCAAATAAACTCTGATGAGCGTTTGACCATGTTATAAGGTTAGGCTGCACTTTGGTCCATCTTTTAATACCAGAGGGGCGTCTCCTCAGGGACAGTGGGCACCGCAGGATTGCACCCGGGGACCCAACTCTTGTTGATAGGCTTGCTTGTTGCTAGGATGACCTTAGCTGGAGGATTTGACCTGTTGTGCATGTTTTGGGTTGATGGAGGAAAAACTGGAGTGCCCAGAGGAAACCCACTCAGACACAGGGAGAACATGCAAACTCCAGAAATGATGAAAAACTCTTGAACTATTGAATCATTTATTTATCATTATCATATTTAAACTTGCATTTCAATTAATTCATGTATGCTCCTATCTACCCCCTATCTCCACCCACTTCTGTGTATCTCAATAAAAAAGTATCCTGGTCATATAGGTCATGTAGGCTTCAGAAATGTCACAGAGATGTTGGTCAACAATAAAAACCTGTCCATGACAGTGTGAAGAGGCCAGGACAGTCACTTCCATAGATGAACAGGAAGTCAATGTAACAATTAAGCCATTTTTTATTAATAATGCAGCTCACAATGAACAGAATACAAAATCAGGATCTACTTATGTTATAGTTTAATACCAAATACCCTAAAATAGTATGCCTTCTTTAACCTTCTGTTATTTCAACTTTACAAGCCTGTTTCCTCTGCTTGATCGACCATTTTATTTCCTTTAGGCCTGTCATAAACCCACTCCTATTTGTCCTTAGCCTTAGTTTTGCTGAGCGCTCTGGAGCTGAGAGCGCAGATGAGATAAACAGCGTTAAATGTCAGTGCTCAGTAGTGCAGCTGGTGACAGGCAGCTCTGCTTTTATGAACACCCTGCACAAGGAGAATACAGGTAAACAATTCCACAGGCGTTTAACCTTATTTTTACTATCTTAAAAAACGCAAAAAAACACAACTAGGTCATTTTACACAACAGTTTGCAGTGGTCCAAAGGTATTGCCACCTTACTGCATGAACATTTACCTAATTATTCACTAAGATGAGTTCAAAACTTTTAGAGGCCAGAGCGAAGTTTTGCCATGACGGTAATGCTAACAACAACTAGCATGGAAGCAGCACACTTCCTGATTCTCAGACAATAAAACACTTTATAATATCCCACTTTACAACTGATGGCAAGAGGAGAAGTGGGGACTCAGTTACATTTACTTATGTAACTTTTAAAAGGAAAACTTTCCAGAGTATTTTTCTAGATGCTTACTTTTACTTGAATATTTTTTATTGAAGTATCAGTACTCTTAAAAGTAAAAGGGTTGGCTACTCTACAAGTGAAAAAAACCTTTATGTTGACAATATTAAATGATTTTGTGTTTCTTGCACTGCTCCTCCAGATACGATACATTTCTTTCCTAAATATCAGATTTTGTGCATTATTCACATGATTTTTTCTTCCTATTACATTCACTTCAAATAACAAATCAGATGGTACATCCTGACAGCTATACTTGAAAAGTTTTCCCAAATACATTTTTTTTACTTTTAATTTGAATCATTTCTTGGATCACTCAAGAGTGAATGCTCCTGAATGTTCCAACTGGAAATGACAAAGATGTTTTGACAGAGAAGGTCAAACCAGCTCTGCTTTAAATGGTAAATTATTACATTTTTATATAGAATTTTCCACATTTTGGAAGTATGACATCATCACATTGTAGAATCTGAAAACCACAAATATATCTGTGCTGGCGAAAAACAAAATTTCCTGAGAACAGAACAAAACTGTGTAGAAAAACCCACCACAGCAGAAACAAAGGTGGGGGTGACCGACTAACTCTCTTCAGACTTCTATAATTACTTCATGCCATTAGACCTGCACTATAATTAACTACCTACTGGGATTAGCATGAGCAAAGGCACAGAGAGAATATAGAATTAGAGGAATAAGAAAAGGTCCAACAGAAGAACTTTTTTTTTCTTGGAAAGTGTGCGCTAAAACCAGAACATGGAAATTGGATAATTGCTGCTTTGCTCCTGAAAATGAACAGAACTGAAATGATTCCTCAGATACTTGCACACAAATCAGCCATATCATCATTGTGTTTGCTGAGTAGAGGAAGAGAAAAATGTGAAATCCATGCAAAAATGTTTTACTTTTTATGTATTAGTTTAAAGCCGCACAGAGGAACTTTTGCAGTGGGAGGTTTTCTCTCCATGGAGATTATATTGCATAGCCTAGATTGTTCCACAGTCTGACTATAAATGTACTTAAGATGATTAGCTTAGCTTCAGGAGCAGGACCACGCCTCAACCGCCCTCGCCTCCTCTCCAGCGAATCACAGCTCACTTCTACCACACCTCAATTTCCCAGAAGTCTATTTGTAGCAGCCTATTCCGGCCCAGCCCAGTTTGTCCCGAATAACTCGACCCCACCTTCCCAACCCCGACCTGTTCGCTTCCAGACATAAGACGCCTACGAGGAGGGTCCTGTTCCTGCTGGGCCATGTGAAGATTGAGACTGAACCCCCACCCTGAATCTCATCCCAGCCGGCCCGCCTCATGTCCCTATAATAAACGCTTTTCTCTTCACACATGTGTTGTTGGTGTGGTTCTTGCTAGTGAATGATCTTTTTAAACCTATTCAAGCAGAAGGTGCAAGCTACAGGTCAGATCTGTGGAGAGGCGGCTAAGCATGTTTTCTGACATACTTTCAGCAATGACAATACTTTAATTAATAAATACATACATAATAGCTACATAATAGATAGGAGAGAAGGTATGCAATCTACCTTTAATGTATCGTTAATATTGTTAATTTTGTATAATCAAAGACCTCACTGCAAAAACTAAAATCCAGCCAAGTTAAGATGACTTGAATTAAGAAAGTGTTATAGTGATTTGAGTAAATTTCACTTGACCAGTAAATCTGCCAATGGAACAAGACTTTCTATTTAAAATATGAAAATACATCTTGTGACACTTAGATAAGAAAAACAACCCGATCTGATGTTTCTTGAGTTATTGAGTTATTCTGTTGGTAGATTTTATTTGTCAAGTTGAATCTACTCAAATAAAGTAAAATGTTCTTCATTGAAGTCATTTTAATTTACCTAGATATTGTTCTTTGCAATGCTTCTAATTTATTTGTACATCTTTTGTGCTCCACACCCTTGATATTTTCCCTCATTCAAACAAAGTCTTCACAAACCATCTGAAAAATGAGGTTTGGAAATGGAAAACAATATTCTGATTTTATTGGCGAGCTTGCCTGAAGACCACAGTAATATAACTATTCACAGCCAAAGTAATCTACTTATAACAAGTGTTCTCCATACAAGTGTATTTGCCCACTCAGAATCTTTGAAGGGCGCTCCATTTCTTTCGAGTGAGTGCTCCAGGCAACAAATTAAAGGTACAATATAGAGGTGGCATGTCATCTGCATAATTTGATGGAAATAAAAACCACACTTCAGAATGTTCTCCAAAGATAGATGTTTTATGGCACACTGTGGAAGACTTTAGAAAAGAGAGCCACATTTCCACACAGGCAGGGACAGGCTCTCCTTCAGGCCAAATAAGAGTCAGGCGATTTCAGCCCTGGAAGTGCACATGTCTACTGAACAAAAGGTAAAGTGCAGCTGACAACTTGAAAACTTCTGCTTCATAACATCACAATGTGGAACAAAGCTTTTCAAACTTTGGAGATGTAGACAGACTAATAATAAATAGTAATTCAAACATGTGTGAATGAAACAAAACACAACTCCAGGTTTTAACACGACTTAAATTTAGTGTAATATAGGACCTGTAAGTTACAAAAGACTTGCACATTGAATGACCAAGCCTTCAAACCACATCTGTACGGAAAACTGAACGACAAATTTCATTCAACACCTAATTTCAACCATTCAGATTAGGGTTGGGCAGTATCCAAATTTTGATACCACTGAGTGTTTGATAAACGTTAAACCTTCTTACCGGGATATACGGTATAACCGTGACTAATTAAGAATTATTTTGAAGCTGCACCTAAACCATTCAGAAACAGAAAAGCAGCTTTATATTTGAAGAGGAGGCACAAGTTCTGATCAAACCAAATTTTGCCAGCACGTTTGATCGCATCAGCATCAGAGCACGAGCTGTTGTATCAGTTCTTATACTGTATGCAAATTAGCCATGCGGTTTTAAGTTTTGTTTCTGTAAAACTTAAACAAATGTGCACAAATCTGCATTAAACACATTATTACTCAAAGTAAATAATGAGCGGAGTACCGCAAATGTAGAGCGGTGGTCGAGAGGACACAGCCCTTATTGTCTGTCACTTCCCCCTTGCTGTCGGTGTTGTTTTGACAAAAGTTTGGGAGGTGCACGGCGGTCGACGCAGGTGCTGTGCGTAGGGGGTGCACATCGATGCAAACACATTTTGATGCAGAACCATAAATTGGGCTTTACGTCTCCTCCGTGAAAGTCTGACTTCGCCCTCAAACGTCTCCATCGCAAACTTTTCGGCTCAACATCACACACAAAGCGGCAGTCAAATTTTTTTTCTTACTCACTGCGTGTCGATGAATATCTCCATACGTAACGACATTTGAAGAGGAGAGAGAGCGGAGGGGAGAAAGTTCGCACTGTGGTTTTAAGCCCTTATGCAGTTTTAGTTCCTTTTTTTATTGACAGTAATGAAACCGGTACTGCTGCTACTTTTTGATACAGCGGGATACCGTATTACTGTATTACCACCCAGCCCTAATTCAGATCCATATTCACTAAAGCCCACACATGCAGGAGTAGGTGCGTACCCCTGCATGCCGCACAAACACCCACACACACAGAGAGTGGGGAAGTGAGTGTGTGTGCTGAGGTGTGACTGGCCCGCTCCACTTGACTAATGAGCTGCTGTTAACTGGGAGGAAGTCAGGATCTCATTGCCGCTACGCTTGACCCCCGGCGCTAACGCTAACTCTATGTGACAGCTACATATACAAGCCAGCGCCACCAAGCAACCCCGAGTGCCGTCATTAACTCCACTGGATGGACTAGCATAGAGGGAGCAGTGTGTGTGTGTGTGTGTGTGTGTGTGTGTGTGTGTGTGCTCAGGTCATTCAGTACTGTCATGCAACACTGGAGAGTCCCGAAGCTATGTTGTTTACTGTCATGCACAATGCTAGTGCGATGTTCAGTTTTGCAGTTGACCATGAGCTATTTTGACTATTTAGAGTCATCCTGGTGATGGTGTATGGTCAGGCCTGTCACGATAATACATTTTAGAGTGAGATTTATTACTGAAGTAAATACAGACGATAAAGAATGACATTGAAACTAATGTATGCCACCGACACAATAACTCGAATCTCTATAAATATACAAAAGCCTGATATAAAACTGTACACGACGACTCGATAAACCTGATGTGATGTGTAGTAGTTTCATTAGCCGGATGCACGCCGACTGTGTTGTAATAGCGCTCTGAAGGGGGAGTGACTTTGCATGGTGAGCAACAGGAGGAGACTCGGAGCACCAAAATTGAAAGAGAAACTTGTAAAACATGTTAATATGTTGTTTTTAGTGAATATAGCACTTTAAAAAGTTAACATGGTGATCCAATGTGTTATGTGGAGCAGTTAACAACCCACAGAAGTAAAATATAAAATATTACAACATATTTCCACTAATTTTGGAGTTATTCATAAATAAGGAAAATACAAAGCAGTCGCTAACCTTGAATACAGATTCGTACTGAGCAATGGCTTATAAAAAAAGCTTGTGATTTGTAATAAAATGTTATGTCATTTCATATTAGAATAGTCACTGATTGAAGTCATTAATTACAATTTTGTCTGTATAAATGACAAATGATTTTATTTATTTAATAATATGATTAATTCCAGTTGGTAAAAATAACATTTTTTACCCTTTTTGCCTGTAAATCAGGATTATAAGTCTGACATATATCAAAATACCACTTTTAGAGCTATTTTGTTCTATTGTGTAAGTTTTGTTTCGTTTTTTTGTTTGTTTGTTTTTTTCAATTTGGATGTTTTATTCCACAGGAAACCATAGAAAAATGTGCAGCCTTAATCTGAGGGATCTTAAAACTCAAAAATCGTATAAATCTGACTCGTACTTTGCCTGGGGGACGGCTTCCTCCTTCTTGTGTCTAAGGAAATGTTGTTACTTTGGCTATAATATTCCTCAGTGTGGAGTAAAACTTGGCGATGTCCTTGGAGAATGTTCTGTATGTGGCAGTAAGTTTTTAACTTTCTATATACGTGGGGATGTTCCACCTTTAGTAAAAAGGGTTGCTTTAATTAATTATGTCATGTGGCACTTTTACTTTTTTCGGTACTCAAGCACAATTACCTTTACGTTAAAACATGTAACCTCATCTACAAAAGTGCACTTCTATAACCTGCTGTAAGAAACGCTGGACTTAAATGAATTAAAAATCAGATGAAACATAAAGAGCGTCACAAAGAGAGGAGGACTACAGGCACTCGCAGATCCCATCAAATACAGAGTGCAGAGCTGCGATGGCATGAGCCCGAGGCCAGAGGCAACCTGCCATAAGCCAAATCAAAATACAAGAACGTGCTTGGGACAAAGACTCTACAGTCAAAGTTCTGTTTCACTATGAGAAACTGTCAATATGCAAAAGGAAGCATCACCACCAGTTCCTCTCTCCATCTCCTCCTCTTCACCAACCCAACAATTTTACCCATTTAAAGTTTAGTCACTCCTCACTCACTTTGTCTTTTTTGTGTATTTTGTCTGTTTCTTATGTCCAACCAGGAAATTGTGTTTGAGCCACTGGAAACTTTTGGGTGATGCTTAAAAGGTCCTAAATTATGTGAAATTGAATCTTGTGAGCTTTGAGT
This sequence comes from Odontamblyopus lacepedii, assembly GCA_034769755.1. Lineage (NCBI taxonomy): Eukaryota > Metazoa > Chordata > Actinopteri > Gobiiformes > Gobiidae > Odontamblyopus > Odontamblyopus lacepedii. The sequence continues at coordinate 14,017,799 of CM068357.1, forward strand.
CATGTTCGAATGGTGTTACCTCTTGAAAAACATACACAGAGTTGTGTTTTGTTTTATTCACACATGTTTGAGTAATCATTTCTCCAAAACTCAAAATGCTCTGCTCCACCTTGTGATGTCATGAATGGTAGCTAACAGGTTCCTTTTACCTTTGGTCCAGTAGAGATTGGCAATTCTAGGGGGGAAGGGGAAGAAGAAGAAGAAGAAGAAGAAGAAGAAGAAGAAGAAGAAGAAGAAGAAGAAGAAGAAGAAGAAGAAGAAGAAGAAGAAGAAGAAGAAGAAGAAGAAGAAGAAGAAGAAGAAGAAGAAGAAGAAGAAGAAGAAGAAGAAGAAGAAGAAGAAGAAGAAGAAGAAGAAGAAGAAGAAGAAGAAGAAGAAGAAGAAGAAGAAGAAGAAGAAGAAGAAGAAGAAGAAGAAGAAGAAGAAGAAGAAGAAGAAGAAGAAGAAGAAGAAGAAGAAGAAGAAGAAGAAGAAGAAGAAGAAGAAGAAGAAGAAGAAGAAGAAGAAGAAGAAGAAGAAGAAGAAGAAGAAGAAGAAGAAGAAGAAGAAGAAGAAGAAGAAGAAGAAGAAGAAGAAGAAGAAGAAGAAGAAGAAGAAGAAGAAGAAGAAGAAGAAGAAGAAGAAGAAGAAGAAGAAGAAGAAGAAGAACTTAGCCTAAATATGCAGGATCTGTGCGTTAAACATGTGTGAATGAAACAAAACGAACTCCAGGTTAGTTTGTGATGAGGAAACAACATTATAACATAGATCAGATCAGAAAATAGCATAATATGGACCCTTTAACCTCCATGATCAGACCAGACTGGCTTATGATGGATGATTATACAACAGCTATACATGAAAAAAGTTCAGTTTTAGTTCTTTTAAAGTGTAAAAGTGAAGAGAAATAAAGGATTCACAAATTCTCTTTTCCATTACAGAAACTGCCTGCATTGTATATTGGATGTTTTTGTGCATCTCAGCCCCAGAGACATATTCTATTTGCAAAAAAGCATTTGAAAAGAGTCTCTGTATTTTGATATGCCGTTATCTCTGCTATATTTATTCATTGAAGTCATCGTCCCTATGTAATGCAATGAGAAGGCTTGATCCGGAATATTCTAATACCAAAGAACAAAGTTAAATCAATATCTGTCTGACACAACCTTAGTGGAGCAGAGTAACAGGGTTCACAGGGATTATTATGTTGTTTTTGTGAAAGATTATATTTATCCAGGAGTTAGTGAGGCAAAACAAGATGGTAAGGATGTATATATTGTTTATTTAATTTTAATTTTTTTTTTTTATAGGCAATTGTGTCACAAATTAGCTTAAATTATGCAAGTTTTTGGAGCTTCACACTTGGGGAAAGAGGGTTTTTTTAGAGGCCTAGGAATATGTCAGCATTTTGCACCACTGGACATGTCAGTGTCTTGGTTTTGCGTGTGATCACACCAAGATGTGATTTGTACAGAGGAGTTCGAGTTTCCTCCACCCTCAGGCTGCCTCAGGCATATCCACGCCAGGATGTTTCATCATGAAGTATTTGATGTGCTGTTTTCATTTACTGATTCAAAAAGAGCAATTCTGACACTAAACAAATTTGTATTTGTCATTATTAGATACTAAATAAATATACTGGCTTCAGAATGAAGTCAATTGCACATATGCCTAAAAGCTTGGTGTTGTTTATAGACTACAATAAAAAGGTTATTTTGAAATATAAGTAACTGAGTGACCCAAGTTCCATAAAAAAGAAAAATCTGCCTCGTAGTTATAATCTATGACAATGGTGGATCACTATTTTAAATAAAACTGTCAGATACGTAATGTCCAGTGCATTTAGTTAATCTCTTCTATAAAACATTGCATTGTAGTGTATTTCACCAAGTAGGAGAGACCAACCTATCGACACAGACATTCACAACAGTCTGACGTTCTAATAGATTTGCCTCGGGTGCACTGTGGAGTGGGTATGACTGTTTTTACTGGCAGGACAACTATGTCCATTGACATGCACTAGCCTAGCACCAGCAACCTCTCCAAACACAAGGACTGGATGGAATATTTAAAAAAGTGTCTTCACACGTCTCCAACACTCTGGATCACTAGGAAATGAGGCCCTATGTCCAAAATTCCAAACTGCCCCTTGTTGTTTTAGAGCATGTTACGACCCAGCTCTGCTAGGGACCGCGGAAGTAACAAAGTAACCAAGATGTAAAATGGAATAAAGCAGGTAATTTAATTAAAAGGAATGTACAAGGTAAATTAAACAAAACAGGCTAAAATATGTACATAAAAGAACCTAAACTAAGAAACACAAGGACGGGACTGAAATACGAGTTTTGTGCCAAAACGGGTCACGTAGGTCTATACAAAAACACAAGTGACGGACTAAGGGACACATAACAAAATCACAAAAGTCCTTAAACAAAAGTCACATAAACCTACAAACAGAATCGAGTGACAACTAAAAAGACACAAAACAGAACTAAACTAAACTAGTGTCTCACACACAAAGTTAGACTAACACACTAAAGAGACACAAACAGAAAATGGCAAACTGGCCACAAAGGCCAGCTGCCCCAAACAGGTGAGCAGAATCTTCTTAAATAGGGGGAGGAGGCTGGAGGTCAGGTGGGAGTGGCCGAGGGTTGAAGTTCCCACCAATCAGGGGCCAGGGCTCAACCAGCAAGAATCCAAATGACAAAACAATTAAAGCACACAACACAAATCAAAAGAACTGGAGGCCTGGGGCCGTAACAGAGCAATATTGTATTGTAATTTTTGGAACATGTTACCAACAGAGCTGATCACATGTACAAACTACGGCACATTCTCACACCTGGCGAAACAGTGGCTCCTTTCAAACCAAACCTGCACCCATAATGTGGACTGATGAGTGTCTGGAGAGAGTGATGTTCTGGAGTGAATGAACTGAATGATGATTTTGATAAGAATGATGATTTTAAGGTACTCAGACAACAGGGTATGAATGTGGATACAGAATTGTTATGATGATCCGGTCATTATAAAGACATTCCCATTGTATGTTTGTTTTTACGAACTATAACATCAGCCTGTCCAGGGACTACAGGTGGAAATTAGCTCTGGTGCTACAACCTGGTACATGCATCTCTCCTGTTAAGGTTAATGTAGATTGTGCACTGTCCCTGTCTCATTAAACAAATAAATTAAACCAAACTAGGGGTGAACAATATACATAAGAATCAGTCTCAAAATCTTTAGCATTTTCTTGATCACAGTATTCAGATATTTTAACAATGCATCGGGAATGTGCTCAGATGGGCCTGTAATGTCTTAGTTAAGGATAAAAGCATAAAATGAACCAGAATATCACATATTGCACCTGATGTTTCTGCTCATTTTATTTTGACTCAGCTTTATGCAATAAGATATACTCAATATTCAAATTTTAGATATTGTGATATTATCTGTCTTGATTTATCGCCCACCCCTATTTACCAGTATTTTTTTGTAAATGTGTGTGGTGACATGAACTTGACCTGAAGTGTAATTTGCATCTGATTTCATCCTGTTTTTGTACTTGTGGTCAACCTTGAACTTTAACCCTGTAAAGCCCAAACCATTAAATAATTGACAGAAAATTCCAATTCTTTCCAAGCCATTTTAAAACATAATTTTCCATATATGAGTTTCAATTTGTATCATAGTTGATACATCAGATCACATTGCTCACTGATTCTTTTTTCCTGAAGAAACAAAAACATAAAATACAAACAAATCCAACAAATGTGTAATTCCAAACATAAAAAATGCTACGATAATACAGTAATGAGAACCACTAATGGAACTGGCTGGGTGGAAGTCTGGAAAACATAACATTTCAGCAATTTTTACTTATTTTGCATTGCATGTCTCTGATTGTATATATCAGGTTTTTCAGGGAAATAAATATCACACTGCTCATGTGGAGGGCTGAAAAACTCATGTATCACATATGATACGTGTGGTGTTCTAGGATTAACAGAGGAGGAACTGCAGTCCTGCTCTAATTCGGACATTTTAGGTTAGTGGGGATTTGTCTCTAACTTTGTGTACAATGTTTGTTTGGAAGACGCCAGAGACTCGCTGCTGTTTCTGACAAGACTTGGACAAACAAACACTTGTTCATCTTGTTTGTATAGTGTTAGCTGTGGTCCACCCTTTCAGGTACAAACACTTTAAAAACCTTTAGTATATTATAGTATGTCTTATTTACTTCAGCATGTTGGTGTTAGTTGTTAGGGTTAATCATACACCACTGTACTTAGAATATAGCATTTTCAAAACAATAAAAGGTAACAACAAATGAACACCTCAAAGAACCATGCATGAATCCCACAAAATACAACTCATGATAAGGCAACAACATTATTTGGAAGACTAATTATAATAGTACTTTCATGGTATCGTACTGACACAAACATAACTTCTAGACTGACTTTCCCAAGATCACCTCAAAATTGCTACAAGGTCTATCAAGGCAAAAACATTTCTCCTGACGTGGTAACAGACACCCTTCCTCTAATAGCTCTGACAGGCTGGGGATCCCTGTCAGCCACGCTCCATATGGCTGCTTCCATCTCCTCGGCGTCCTCCCATACCCTTCCACTTGATTTGGTTGGAACTGATCTGCAAGGTGCTTCAAGCAGAGGGAAAATTTCCACTTTTAGGTAATATTACTCCAGTAGAGTTTTTAAAAAGGAGTTGTAGAAAATTCATTTTGAGTGTAACATCTGATTTATATGTGACTTATTTGAGCTGTTAATCATATATTACATTATAGTTATATTGTTGTCACAAACCAAAAGCCAGAAAAGCTCAAAATCAGCCAGTTGAACGAAGCATCATTAGTTAAAAACTCTATAGTATGAAAAAAATACTCACTGAGGTACAATTTCTTTAAAAGTTCTGTATTACGCAAAATTGACTCTTGTGAGATCTAAGCCTTGTTATAATGTTGTTATCGCCTCAAAAACACACCTGGAGTTTTGTTTTGTTTCATTCACACATGGCTGAATAATCCTTTATCCTTTATCAGTGTAAATATGCAGTTTGTCTGTTAACATCCGCAAAGCTCAAAATGCATCATTTGCCACATTTACATGAGGGCTTTACATCCGAATAAAAATGATTTAATTCTGAATAAAAATGAATTTCGCTTTAAAAAAGACCATGTAAGCACTTAATTCTTAATAAAAATGATTATTCAGAATTAAACTTAATTCTAATGCCCACACCCCTATGAACTATGCCCGCACCCCTATGAACTATGCCCGCACCCCTATGAACTATGCCCGCACCCCTATGAACTAACATCAAGGACCATGTTGTCCACCCTCCTGTGGGCTCACCACCCGCAGAGGGGTTCATAGGGGGGGTCAGGTGCTATGAGGATTGGGCAGCAAGCTGCCCCCGCGACCCAGCCGGATTAAGCGGGAGAAGATGGATGATGGATGGAACTTAATTCTAAAGTAAGTGGGTGGTTTATTCCGATGTTAAAGCTGAATTAATTTATTCCTCGATCATGTAAACGTTGATTCTTCTTAAAAATAATTCCCATTGTTCAGCGCATGCTTGTTGGGTTGACCTTCTGACGGACAGACGATCCACCAGTCATCACTTCGGACTTTCATCCACGTCTCTTTGGATTTGCGAGCAGGATGTGGGAGTGGGCTGAGGTAGAGCAGCTGTTGACTCAGTTTGTCTTCTTCCTCCTTCTCCGACACTCTTCCCTTCTCCTCCTCAGCTCACAGACGTAAAGCGTGAGGAGAGAATTCTCCAGCTGCTGCTTCATTATCATCGCAACAACTGCGGAAAAAGTTTATATCATGTTTGTATCCGTGGCGTAACGACAAACTGAGGTGACAAAAAAGCCAGTAGCACCTGAAGTGTGTTTTCTTCTGGTAGATGTAAATAAATTTGTGTCCCTGTCCAATGAGAACCCTTCTTGACCTCCAGACATTGAGTGGAATTAAATAAAGGCAATTTAACGTGTTTTCCATGTAAACACAAAGAAGAAGTCAGTCTAATTCAGATCTATTTAATTCAGAATAATTAATTCGTGGCCATTTTCAAGTTAACAGCTATCTTTTACCTTTTGTTTAGTAGAGATTGGTAATTCCAGGTCTGAAATTATCCAAGTGATTCCAGTGAAGGTGTAAGAAGCATAAAAACACAGAGCAACATCGGCCTAAATATGCAGGGTTTCTGTTACGCACATGTGAATGAAACAAAACACAACTCCAGGTAGGTTTGTGATGAAGAAATTATACTATAACGTAGCTCAGAAAATAGTGCAATATCGTATTTTATCTGTGCGACTCACCTGTGGCTATAGATACGTTCATTCTGTTGCTCTATGTTGTCACTATCCATACAATCCCCACATGCTACATGCAAACTGACAGGTAGTGGTGACAAAAAACATGGAGGCAGCGTGTTGTTGACGATGGCGGGTGTCACAACTTCTCCCAGATGCTTCTTCTCATACGTCTGATCTGCGCAGAGGGACAGCTGTATATGGAAAGACATATGGGATCTGCCTGTGTACAATACCCTTTAGCGTTTATCAGAAAAATACTGAATCATCGTTTGCACGGTACAAAAGGCGCGGCGGAGAAGTCTAAGAGTGAGTGTTTACGTAAAAACTACAGACACCTACAATGTCAACATCATTTGCCTGGGAAATCGTAATAGAGGCAAAAGCGACATCTGGAGAAGGTGCTTACTTGTGTGTTTTGTTTGTAAAGTGTTAGGAGATGAATATGTCTAGACTAGTGCTATTTATTTGATTTTAAAGTAGCTCTGTTGCAGTGAGGAGAGACTGGAATCATTTGGTTGTAATATATTGTTTGGTACATTTAAAGGTGCGCTTGTAACTGTTTTGGTAAGGGTCTGGCATCATTGCTTTGTCTGGAATGTTTCACAGTATGGCATTAAAGGTCCCATATTATGCAAAATTTACTCTTATGAGGCTAAAGTGATGTCATTATGTCGTTACCTCATCAAAAACATACCCACACGTTTGCATAATCCTTTATTATTACTCTGTTTACATGTCCAAAGCTCAAAATGCTCTGTTCCACCTTGAGATGTCAGGAAGAGTCAGTTTTCAGGTTAATGGCAACATTTATCTTTGGTTCAGTAGAGATGGGCAATTCCAGATCTTAAATTGTCTAAATGATTCTAGTGAAGGTGCATGGAGTTTAAGAACACAGTGGAGCCCTTCCTGTATTACCACATGACATCACAAGGTGGAAGTCATGTGTTTTCTGTTTGAAAGAAGAACTCAGTGTAAATATGCAATGTTTGTCTGTTAAACATGTGTGAGTGAAAAAAAACAAAACACAACTACTGTTCACTAGCAAGGACCATGCTAACAACACATGTGTGAAGAGAAAAGAGTTTATTTTATTGAGACGAGGCAGGTCGGCTGGGTTAAGACTCAGGGTGGGGGTTCAGTCTCAATCTTCACATGGCCCAGCAGGAACGGGACTCAGAGACAGATAATGACAGATAACAAAAGGTGCACAAATCTTTTAATCCTAAGGTTGAGTTTCTGGAAATAAAATGTAATGCAGCTCAGTGTACAGTTCTCTAATTTGACCAAGAAGAATATTACAAAATAGAATATAAAGTATTTTGTAAATACGTTTTTTCTTGTTTTTTGTTCTTCGAATCACTGTACATGTTTCAGTTTGACAGAGTAACCCAAACCATCAAGGTCACATTTCCACAGGCAATACCCTATAAAGTTTGCAGTAGTTCAAACTTTTGGACGCTAAAGTGGAATTACGGTAAAGGTAACTACTACTAGCATGCTAACAATGCACTCCCTGATTATAAAACAATGCTTTATAATTAGATGCAGACAACACGCCGTTGACTTATTTTGACCTAAAGAGCTTCTTATAAAATATATCTGTACTGGGGCAGACACATTTTGCTCAAGTGCATGTAAAAAATTGATATCCAGGCCCTTCCACAGCCACCACTGTATCCTATAAGCCAAGTCATACAGACAGCGACAGAATTGTATTCAGAAGCACATTAATAATCCATAAGTTATATAAGCCTGAAACGTGACATTCACCACCCCACGTCTGTTCCCACCTTTGCTCGGTGCTGGCCATGTGGTCCTCCCCTGTGCGAGCTTACCACCTGCCCACTCCTGCGAACACTCAGCCTCTCTTATGCATATTTATTCAGAAGTGCCCTGTCAATCAAAGAGCTGCCATGCAAAGTTCAGCGGCAGTGAAATGGCGCTAATATCCCAACATCTCCGCCACGCATTAGCATAGCGCCAGGAATAAGCTGACATGCCACTGACCGCTGACATATGACAGTCATTTGAGATGGGCCTGAACAGCTTTTAAAGACAACACTGACAAAATCATGATGGTAGTGTTTTGGGTTTTTTATATTTTTATTTCTCTCAAGGCCATGTAACTGTTCATGGGTTTGAATTTCCTACTATGTGCAAAATTTTGAAGACTTTTTTTCTCATTTAAAGCTGTAATATGTTGTTTTAAATCGTCAATCACTATGGCAATGGTCCTAATTTTGTAATATTATTTTAACGCACTGTCACCAAGAAACATCTGAAGTAGGGATGCCCCGATTCAATATTCAGTATCTTGTATTGGCTCCCGGTCCGGCTCTTTTATGAGTATCATACAGTATTGGATTCACGTGATCGAACTGATCCAGTTTCACATGTTTTTGCAGCATCAACATGCTTCACGGCAGCTGTAAATCTAAACGCCTCCATGTCCGCTGGGACTTTTCACTCCAACACAACGATAGTTAAACAGCTTCACTCTAACACAGCCAATTTGATTCGTCACTTACAAAAGAATCATCCAGACGAGTTTGAGATTTACAAGCGCAAGATTGCAAAGCCACAGCAGCAAACACTGGCGGAGGCATTTCAAAGAAGAGAAAAGCTACCTCAAAATGGCGACAAGTCCAAGAAAATAACAGAGGATTGTCGGATTCATCGCTTTAGACAATCAACCGCTGTCTGTTGTGGAAAACAGGCTTTCGTCATCTTTGGACTTTTTGGAGTCAAGGTACGAACTTCCTTCATGACACTACACAAAAATGTATCGGTATCGGAAAGAGCACTCCTTTTAAAAAAAATGGATTAGATCGGAAGCCAAAAAATCTTGATCGGGACATTTCTAATCTGAAGTGTTTTTTAAATTTTGTATCTGTATCTATGCTCCATACACCTCCATTAGGATCATTTGAGCATTTTCACTCATGGAATTGTAAAACTGTGAAACTACAGCCACAGTTTTGGCCTTTTTGAAACGTCTTCGCTTTTCGGTACGCTAGAAGAAATTGGAGACTTTCTGTGCAAATCTTGACTGAACAAAAGGGGAGAGTGGGGAAAACGAAATGCGTAATTGAGGCACTATTCTAACCATCCTTATACCATTAGTTGTAAGATTCTGTCCAATGCTCAGCCCATGAGCCTGTGACATCCAAGCCCCTACACGACAATTCTCCATTTTTTATTGTGGGATGTACGAAGATTGTGTTGTGATCGCGCTCTAAAGGGGGAGTGTATAGCGCGAAGAGCAGAGGGACTGAAGACTCAACCCTTATAGTATTTTCAAAGCTAACAGGGTGATCTAAATATGTTATGTGTTAGCGGTTAATACCCCAGAGAAAAAAAATACCCCCTCTTTAAGGATGTGCTAAAGCAAATAATCCAACAGTTTCCAGAACAACTGAGCAGAAGTTCAATTCATAAAGAAAACATATTAAATTAATCACTAACAACGCCATGACTGCTTTTGAGGAACTGTCTGTTATGGCATGTCAAAGATTTCATATTTATTAGCTACCATATGTGACTGTGTTTTATTTGAATTAAACATGACATAATTGGTTTATTATTTATATACGGTGATGAATATTCATGCCTGAACATACATTGTTGGTTGAGTCCTGCTTCGTGCGCTGTGGATGTCCAGTCTGTGTCTGATCTGCGTTGGTGTGACATTTCTGAGCAGTGTATATTAAGCTGACTGCACAATGGCACTAACGTAAGGCCTATCCTAATCCTAAGAGTGATCAAAAATGAAAACTGTTGCCATAGACATTGACAATTGCAAACAAAATACTCTTTCGGATGGTGAAATGTTGCTTAGAACAGGAAGCTGAAAGCCAAGAAGAGGATACTCGAAACTGAAGGATGAAGGCAAAAACTGTGCATCTGTTCTTGTTATTTTTGCCCTTATGTGTGTCTCAGTGTCCACAAAACGCATTATTTCCCTTTTTTAATATATTCTCAGCATATTTCCAATGTAAGCACACATTTCTTTTGATACTAGACACAAACTTTGTCACATACATACATCAGGTCAATCAGAACTTTTGAGACAAGACTCCACACTTGAATAGGGAGTCTTGGCTGGCAGGGATATTTTATAACAATGGAGGCATTTGGCACTGATTTGTACTTTAGTCAGAGAAAAAACAAACAAACAATGATTTACTCACTAGTCCCTGTAATCCCTCATTCGTCTTGGAGTGGTTCAGAGTATAAAGGGTTTCATAGGTAGTCATCTGGACAATGTTTTGGAATTAGAGACAAGTCAGCTCTTATCCAACAGTCATTTCCGATCTGAAGGTACTGATTTGAGGAGTTAGACCTGTGTCCTTCCTTTTAACCAAAGTGTGAAGACTTCAAATAGTGGTAAGTATAGAGGGTCCAGATTAGAGTGTGGATCGGGAGGAATTTTTTCTGTTCAAGCCCGGTCCGCGTCCGACAGAGCAGTGATCGAATTCGACCTGAGCATGATTAGGCATTAAAATATTTGTGTCTGAACCCAACACAATTAAAATCACACTATTTTCATTTTCATACTAATGACACACATAGAATATTGTTTGTGTGGCCTCTAACGGACAAAGAGACACAAAATACAAACTCTGGATTTAGCGAAAATAATGAGAAGACTTTATTACTCACCTCTCGTGAAGTGGTAAAGTTAAAGTGCAGCATCTCATCCACAATATCCATAGAAATTGTCCTTTGCAAATAATAACATCCAGTCCACAAAACCACGCTATTAATCCAATTTGGGGTGTTATTTAAAAGTAAAAACGTGAAAGTAGTTCACGTGTGTGTGTTTACATCCCCACAGTGCCTGGATTGAGGTGAAGAAGAGTCTAAGGGGCAAGTGGAAAACACAAAACTTTTTGCCAAATGTCCATATTGTTAAGACAGCAACAGTGTTTTGGAGTTGAAAACGCAAAAATCTGAAAACGTCCTCTAAAGTGGAAATCTTAAACACTCCGCCGTGTAAATGGTTGAAAACGGAAAACTGTGTTTTGTGGGCCGTGGTGTAGAGATTACATCACAAGCATGAGTCAGCTCAGGAAAAAAACAAACATGGCAGAGCATAGTCAAATGCCTTGTTGGTTTAATAATTTAATGTCTGTCCACATGAAATTGATGATGTTATTACACTTCGCCATGTTGTTTTGAATTGACGCGCTGAAGAAGAGGAAGTAGAGAGGCAGAAGGGTTATACGCAGGCATTTGGTCTTGGTGGTGCTGCCACCTACGCACTGGGCATGCAAACTACATCGGCAAACTGCAAATTTTGCATCTCCGTGTGCACACAGAATTCCCTACCCAAAACACTTGTGTAAATGCGGAATAAGAGTGAAAACGAAAACGCACTTTTGTGTTATTGGTTCAGACCATTTCCGTGTAAACATAGCTTGAAAAACATGAAAAACCTCCGTCCTAACTTGAGACAGTCCAACCACAGCCACTATCACGTGTCTCTCAAATGCAGAAGACATTTTCTCTCCAAAATCATATCATTCAGAATAGAATATATAACTTGTTTTACCTGAGATAAACAAGAGTCTGGTGCTTCCATTGTTTCTCAGTCTCCTGTGTTGTGTTGTTTCAGTTTCCTTTTTTACTGGCATTCTCTGATTGGTTGATCCACCTGTCAGTCACGCCCATCTGAAACCAGGGAGACAGGATAAGCTTGTAGAGCTGTAATGTTATTCAGGTAACACTATTGGAACTAAAACCATATTTCCCAAAACTAGGCAAAAGGAGCTTGTCAACAGTTTTCTTCTGAACAAACCCCCAGTCTCACATGGGTGTTTCTCTCTCTCCATCTCTTCATCCCTTCTCCCTCCCTGGCCCTGCTGTTCAGTTCCATGTGAATGAAACTGAGTGGTCTATCTTTCTCTTTCCTCTGCCACCAAGCACCCATCTGGCACCAAAGCCCTGCCACGCTCGCCTCTCACCTGCCCCTCTCCAGATGGCCCACCACCTGCCTGCACCTGCCAACAAAAGCCCCAATTACCCTTCATGTCCAACACACAGGAAGAGGCAGTGTGGCAGAGAACACACCACGGAGGAAGTTACATGCATCGCACGGGAAAAGGAAAGTGTGATGTGTTCAAGAAAGGATTGTTTCAACTAAATAAGGTCCAAGATGGCAATGCTCATGTTGGTACAGCAGCACACACAGGTATATTTGTGGTTTCAGGCACATGATTCTTTCTTGATTTGGATTTTGTGGGGACTTTCCCCTATTCCAAAGATACATGAATTGAACTATTGTGCTACAACAATGAAAGACCGTTGCCAGGCCATGTCTTTCAAACCAGGAAGGAATCTACTGCCTGAAACCCGTGACTAAATTGGCTGTGTTCAAATGTCCATGACAAAAAGTACTAATTAAACCAATTTACCAACAAGACTAGAGTCAGCCAAAACACTGATTAAACCTTTCTATCCTTATATCCAAATAAGACCAAGTTACAGGTCAGATCTGTGGATCTGGACCCCGCTCACATTCAGAATGCCTGTTTTTCTAGGTATTTTTTACCTATAAAACTATAAAATTAAAACACTGCAAATAAGCTTGGACAGGAGGAGGTACAGGATTTAAACCAGATAAATGTGACGAAGATGGTTCAGAGGAAACGGTATATGTAAGGGGTGGGATTCAAAAAGTTAACACTTCTTCCCATGACCCTTTGAGATATGTTTACATATGTAAAGGAAATTATATTATCATGTCTACACGTACATGCATACATGTAAGGTATTATGTACTGTATACTGACTCTGATGTACTCAGTAAATTCACTTTGTACTTGTGTGCCAAAATGTAAGATATAAACACTTAAATCTTTTGACTTAAAAGTGATGAAATTATCTGTCCATGCAGCAAGATCATTTTACTTTTTACTAAACTGCCTCTAGACTAGAATTAAGCAGTCTCAGAACTAGTAAGTAGGTAATAAATGTGAAAACAAGATGAATAACCTGATATAAGGTTTAAAATCTTGGCCAGATCAGAGAAATTTGCAGGGAATAATTGTAAGGTAAAGCTGTTGAATGTCATACTGTGGAACATTCTACGTAGAGCAATGGCATATCCATAGAAACAAGCAGATCGATGATGGAGCCCTAACCAGAAAGTTTCATAGTCCATTTTCAATACAGATACCTAAAATGTGTACCTGAAGGTGCATTGTGCAACTTTTCTGGTTTTCTGGTCTGTTACCTGTGTGTTTCCATGGCTATGTTCTTGCTTTACCAGGAATGTTCCATGGTATGACATTAAACACATCTATTATTCATTATGGGTGTTTCTATTGCTCAAAAATACAGCAATTCTCTTTGTGAATAGGGGTGTCTCTCCACAGATCTGACCTGTAATGTAACTTATAGTTGTCTCCCTTGAGATCGACAGGTTTAATCTCTACCATAGAACATTCTGGACAAAGCAATGTCATCTCCATGAAGACAAGCAGACCAGAAAAGTTACACACTGTACCTTTAAGGACAGTACTTTCCTATTTATACTTTGTTCCGTTCCACTATTTATTTTTACTTCCTTCATCCTCAACGCTAACAAATTTCATATCAAGATACAAACACCGTTCCACAAACCTTGAAATCTCGCCTTAACTTTTGTTTTTACTTCTACTCCATACACACCACTTCTTTTTCTCCTTAAGCCGTCATTGGTATTCTCACATTCGCTTTCACACCTCTTTTAGTAAATGACGGGTAAAGGAAAGCAGAATTTGTTAGAACTAAAGCGGCGTCCTCCTTATCCACTAATGATGGTTATTATAGTGTCATATGGTTGGATCTGACTGTGCAGACGTGCTCTTTTACACTATAATTACACGTGGTGGAATACGCGGCGATGTGTGTGCGTGCATAGTCCCTGGTAATTTCCGCTTTGATTGACAGCTGTAATAAACAATGGCGTACCTTCAGCTGTCAGAAATCACAGCCACGGAACCAATAAAGTGGAAATCTGGATCTTTTTCATTTCAGGTTGAATTAATGCAGAGGAGACGGGAATAAAGGCAGTGCAATTATATATTGTAGGTGATATTAGACTGTATAGTGCCATGTTTGCATTGTTTGTTTATGCCGTATATTAAAGGGGTTCTGTACCTGATTCTGTTTATATAATAAAGTGAATTGTGATTTGCTCAGGTATGTGGTAAAAGCAGCTCTTATGGACAAAATAAGATCACGTTTATCCTTTTGTTGTCTGCAAATTACGAAGTGCACTATTAACATGCTAGTAGCTGATTACACATGATTACACATGGTTTAAAAAGCCAGAATTAGCCAGTTTTCATCATGTTTATTTTATTCCATTCCCAGTTGAGACAATTGTACATTTTACATACTTTAATATTTGATCATTAAAGGGCTTGCACATATTTTTTCCATGTATTTGAGAAAAAATCTATGTTACCCTAGTGCAAAATGTTTTGGAAAAGCAGCTTTTAGGGTGAAAATGATTTATAGATCTAATTATAGAGCTGCAAAACAGGAGTATGCTGTTAGCATTCTAGTGTTTGTTAATGTGAATCTTGCTCATAAACTAATCATGATGAGAATTTAGGCCAAAGTCCTGCACAGGTTCGGGTACCTGCAGATATCCAACGGACGAAATGCAAATTTGAATGAAACGGGTGAAAAATGTTGTGCTGTGTCAGATGCGGGTTCGGGTCGGATGTAGGAAAGCACGGGTCTAATCTGCAGTTTGCAAAACATCATGTGTGAACAAAAAAGAGGGCTGTATTTTAGTGAAATGCAAAAATATCATTGTTTTAACTAGATGATTAGATGGAAAATCCGTATGTTTTTGCCTGCACTTTCATTTTCAAGCCTCGCATGTGATGTCCTGCAGTTCAAAATGACTCCAGAGGAGCTGAAAAGAAAATTAGCGAGGGGAGAGTATAAAGTTATGACTCTTTTTTGGCTCTCAGACTGATTTTCATTCAGGTGCGGTTCGGGTGTTGGTCTGTATTTATAGCGGGTCGGGTGCAGGTTGAGGTATGACGGGTACGGGCGGGTGCGGTTTGTCAATATCAGACCCATGCCGGACTCTCATTTAGGCTGCTCTGAAAGCATTAGGTCAGTGAGTCATAATTTTGGATTGTTGCGGGCAATTGAAAATGAGAAATGTTTTTCATGTTTTATGCAAATCAGGTACAGCCCCTTTAATGTGATGGCAAAACTCCACTGACCTGAAAGTTGTGAAAAGTGCTTGTGTCTCATCACTGTGGATAATTCAGATGCTCAGAATGTGTTAGGACAGAATGGTGGAGTATGTTTGGACATCTGCAAATGTTTAAATGTGACTGTAGTTCAATTTACAATAAAATACAATATATGAGGACTGTGATTGTGTGTTCATATTTTACCCATTCATCAAAGACACTAGATTCTGCTATAGGTGACTTCCCTTGGGCACGTAGAATATGGTGTGAGCGTGTGGTTGGTGGTAGCAGATTGGCCGTCATGTATCCGTGTAAAGAGTAAATGAAAGATGCAACAGAAAGCACAAAGAAAATAACTTTAAACTTAGTGTTAAACTAGTAGATGATATGGCTAACCAGTAATTTTCTTAACTTTTGGATTTGGAAAGGAGGAAACAGATCAGAACCACGAATAACAAGTTTGTTTTCGAGTACCTAATAATTATCTAATAACCGTGGAGTAGAAAAATCAATGCAGTTGGGTGGAATGAATAAAAAGTATTGCAACAGAATTCTACTACAAAAGAGTTTTCTAAATTCTGTTAGTCGGATACCGAAAGTTTCATTATAAAATGGGCTCAACATGTTTTGATGAACAACTATTTTTAATGGTTTGCAGCGGTCCAAAGTTACTCCTCACTTTCCCAACACAATCCTGGCACAGCAAACCTTCCTCACAGTGGATTTATGAACACATTTCACAACTTTTTAGATACCAGTGCAGGGTTTTGCTGTCACAATAATGCTTAAAACTAACATTCAAACAGCACACTTTTGGGTTTGAGGACAATAAAGATGTTTTATTATAGATGCGGACATCACACAGTGCTCTCATTTAGATAATTAGAGCTGTATAATAATTGTACTGGGGCAAATCTGTTTTTTCTTTATCACCACTACTACTACTACTACTACTACTACTCCTACTACTACTACTACTACTACTACTATTACTACTACTAGTACTACTACTACTAATAAAACTGCAAAGGAGACAGCAGGTTCCATACACTTGCCTCTGTTTCCTCACCTGTTAGTACTAGAAGGTAAATATTTAGTTTAGTTTAGTTTAGTTTAATTTATTTGATTTACTTAACAGGGATAATGTACGGGAGCATTAATCACAAAAAATGAAAAGATACTTTGTACCAGTGCTAATTTCCATCTGCAATCCTTGAGACAACATTAGAAACAAGGTTTAAAACAAGTGCGGGTAACAAAGAAGAAGGAGAATGAACATCAGGCATAAAACAATGCAATTCATAATATTTACAGTGTTGGTGATACATTTAATTAATTTATGTAATTAAAAGTCCATTGTTTTGCTTTAAACCATGTCTATACTGATCTAGTGCAATAAGAATTTCCAGCGTATAAGAAAAAAAAAAAAAGACTGCCTTAAGTCTGTTCTTCTCCGGTCTATCTGTGCACTGAATACATCAACAGTGATTTAAGTCGACTCATTTCACACTGCATCTGAATATATATGAATGTGAGCTGATGCTATGGGCGTCTTCATATATTTGAGCCCACACAAACCCAACATGCCTGAGTAGAGTGAGGAAATCAGAAGCCCACATACCTCTTTTTACTGTTGCATATACTGGACTTGGTTTAGAAGAGTTACATATGTATTTGCAGTCTGTGGATAACACAAACACACTAAAGATGCACTCTGTAACTTTTCAGCCACTCCTGCTACTTATTCTTCTGTCTGTATATGTTAATGTTTTGCCTGGAATGGTCCACCGCATGGCTTTAAACGTGTCTATCTCCATGGGGACGAGCAGAAGACAGCACCAGGCTAAGCTCTGTGGAGAGGAGAGTCAGTTTTTTCCAGGTATCTTTTTTGCAACGAAAAGCATCTGGATTTGAATGAAAGAGAGATACATTTAAAGATATTTATTTCTATAGAATTCACTTTTCTGAGTTTTTATTCATGTAATTCAGTCACATCAAAAACATCAGTGTACTTTTAGCTGCATTCACATTCAGTGATTCTCTGTAAAACGTCCACAACGGTATCAGTCGGTGTCGGTATCGGTGTCAGTTATCAACTAGTTTAATTGTTTTCCTCATGGTCATTTCCTCTTCTGCCAGTAGATGATGAGCTGCCCCAGATCACAGTGTGGAAAGCACTGAAGCCGAGAAATAATGTGTGGCTCTTTAATTATTATTTTAAGTTCTAAAAGATGAAATGACAAAGCAAAGGAGCATGTTTAAAGTCCAATAACAATACAGTCTTCTAATGTCTTTTCATGTGTTTAACTGCGGGACATTTCAGGCAATGAAATGACATCTCCATGGAGACAAGGAGGTGGAAAAACCTCCAAAGGAAAACTACACCCTGCACCTTTAACTGGCTTTTGAAAAATGTGGGTGGTTCTTTCCACTAAAACAAAATACTGGAACAATAACATTTCATTCAAGTTGCCTCTGCAATAATTTAAAGAGCTCATATGATGCTATTTTCTGTTGTTTCCATGGTAATACAGGAAGTGCTCCAGTGTGTTTTTAAACTCTATACACCTTTACTAGAAACATCTGGATAATTTCAACCCTGGAAATGCCTATTTGTACTAAAGTAAAGGTAAAAGGTAGCTGCTAATTTGATCACAAGATGACATCGCAAGGTGGAACAGAGCATTTAGAGCTTTGAAAATACAGACTAATAACAAATAACATTACTCAAACATGTGTGAATGAAACAAAACACAACTCTGGGTATGTTTTTGAACAATGTGATTAGCTCACGATTTGCATACAATTAGCATAATATAGGACCTTTAATCTTATAACTCATATTTTTGGTGGTAAAAAAGTGACATACTTCAAGCACAACTGTTCTGTCCTTTTCAGAAATAGACTTTAAAGTTAGAGTTTAGAAAAGACTATCAAAATATGTGACTAGACTGCTTAAAAAAAGCTTCTCCGCGGATATTTAGCACTTCCCTCTGCATCTCATCACCACACAGTCAATGAGCAGACCCCAATTTGACAAGCCCCGCCCCCTCTGCACCAGTAAACATAACAGTAATTCAACACAGCAAATTGGACTTGGAATCCAATCCCGTGGACACATCTGTATTCAGACCTGCAGCAGAAATCGGCCATTAAGAGGGGAGACTTGCAAATGGAAAAATACTGTACATTGTATTTCACATTTGCTCAAACATGTCCATGCATCTCAGCAGTCGAAATCTAATCTGTGTGCCTTGTTTATTGGACGTTTGGGTCAAATTGGAGGAATATGAGGAATATGGGATTTCTATTACAGCACACTGCTTTACATGGTTGGCTATCTCCAGGTGGTGATATGATCCTCTATGGGCCTGCTGTATAATTCCATACGATATATTTCAGTATTCACACCACAGCAGCAGCACCACTGTTCAAACTGGTGCGGCAGTGTTATGAGTCCATTTATATAGAGTCTTAAAGGCGCCGTCCCTGATTTTTCGTCTTAAAAGTCCTATGTTATGCAAAAGTGACTATTGTGAGCTTTAAGGCATGTTATAATGTTGTTACCTCCTCAAAAACATAGCTGGAGTTGTGTTTTGTTTCATTCACACGTGTTTGAGTGGGAATGAATTATTAGTCTGTCTGCTGAAAATGCTCTGTTCCACCTTGTGATGTCACGAAGCAGTCATTTTCAAATTAACAGCTCCTTTTACCTTTTGGTCAGTAGAGATGAGCAATTCCAGGACTGAAATTATCCAAATGATTCTCGTGAAGGTCCAATGAGGTTAATTTGGTCTTCCGATAATTTGTGTTAGGTTAAGTTCTTTTTTCTTGTAATGTCATGTGGTCATACGGGAAGTGCTCCACTGTGTTTTTAAACTCCATAACCTTCAGTAGAATCATCTTATTAGGTTCTTTTTTCTGACCAAGAGTTTGTTTTCATACCTGACAGTTTTGACTGCTCCATCGCGATCTTTCTCAGAGTGGTCAATTGTTGTTGCTGTGACGTGTCCAGTCAGCTGATTTATACAGGTTTTGGTGTTGTCTTCCTACCGATGGAGGCAGGACAGCGCCATCTGCAGTCCAACTTCTTCAGGACAGTATCACAGGTGTGTGAGAGTAAAAAAGCCCCCTCGTCCCGGTTTTTAGTCGTAGTAGTAAAGTAGTAGGAGACAGCGCCAAAACCTGTATAAATCAGCTGACCAGACACGTCACAGCAGTCAAAAGTGTCAGGTGTGAAAACAAACTCTTGGTCTGAAAAAAGAACCTAATAACATGATTCTAGTGAAGGTTATGGAGTTTAAAAACAAACTGGAGAATTTCCTGTGTTACCACATGACATCACAAGGTGGAACACTTGTTTTCGGTTTGAGAGAAGAACTCTCGTCTAAATATGCAGGGTTTGTGTGTTAAACTTGTGAATGAAACAAACTCCAGGTATGTTTTTGATGAGGCAAAACAGATTAGAAAAAAATAGCGTCATATGGGCCCTTTAATAATACACAAAAACACTAGTTAATTTGAGTAACATAATAATAATTTACTGCAATGGGTTTGTTGGCGCATCTAGCAACTATCAAATGCTAGAGCGAAGTTTTGCTGTCGCTGTACAACAACAACTAGCATGTTAGCAGCTACTCAGGTTCATGGACCATCAAAGCGTTTTCTTCATAAGAGAATTCATTCATTGATTTTACATTTGATGCTTTCTTATCCAATTGTAATCCATTCTTATTCTTATCCAAATTATTACCTGGTCTGTATCTTTTTACATCTTTACACAGTATTCACAACAAGCTTATATACTCAATAACGACATATCGACACTACTACTGCTGCGACTACTTCAAATGCAAAGGAGGCAGTGGAGGTTCCGGTCCCATAAACTTGCTTCTGCTTGCTCACCTGTTTTATTAAAAGGTGAAATTCAATTAAAAGTCCATTGTTTTGGTGAATGGATCCGCTGAGAGAAGAGTCCTCTCTAAGTCAATTAACTCCATTCAAAAGAATTGTAATGGTTTCAGCACTGCTCCAAAGTACCATATAATATAGTCACTGTCTGTTCCTGTTTAGTTTTCACAAAAGAGACATGCCGTGTTAGTGTTGTTAGTCTATTTTAATACAGTTTCACCACATGTAATAATAATGCAAAGTTACCATAAAGATTACATGTTGTGCTTAGATTTAGTGATTTTTTTGTGGACTCTTATGGAGCTCAACATTTGAAAGTGCAGCAAAATTATCATTCATTTCCTCTGGACTCTGAAAAATACTACTACCAATACAGTTTGTATTTAATGATTTTGAAAGCTAGCTGGGGGCTAGGATTAAGATAATTTCATGTACAAAACATACTCAAAAATGTATGGTAATACATGTACCTATTGTATTATTTTTACCATTACATTTGTAAGACTAAGGCCCTTTCAGAAAATGCTTTTGGTCTCTTTAGGATAAGTATTTCACTTTTTCCATCTTATCCCTGGTGAATGTTATGCTACAGAGCGTTGTGAACAGAATTTGACTGAAACATTATTCTGGTGATGGTTCATGGTCTTAAAAATGACTAAAAGAAGATTGAAGAAGATTTTTACTGAACTGGCAAAATGCAAAAGTAGCATTTTTGAGTGCTCAGAGAAGTGAACTCTGGATTATTTTCTGATCTTTGTTATAATGTTGTTTCCACATCAAAAATATACCTGGAGTTGTGTTTTCTTTCATCCACATGTTTAACACACAAATTAAGAATTCTTCTAAGTTCATCTCTCAAACAGAAACACTCTGTTCCACCTTGTGATGTCATGTGGTAATACAGGAAGTGCTTTACTTTTTTTTTCATGTCAAGTTTTTTATAAATATTGCAAAACATCAGGTACAAACCAAACGGGCACCTCACAAGAGTATATACGATCATATGAACACAAAACAATAAACAAAACAAAAACACAAAATAGGGGCAATTTCAAATTTTCAGATCAACGGAGCAAATCAATATCGTTCAGAAAGGAAACAAGAAATCCAGCCTCTTTTCTTTCAATCAGATTCAGTGAAATGACAAACATATTTAGACCGTTTTTAAAGTGTGTTAAGTTAGGCTTTGTCTTAAAAAAACATTTGTGAATAAAATATTTCTCTAGTATCAATAAATTTTTCATACCAAATTCCAATTTTTTGTTATTTATGAATACACCAAATTTTATTTCTTTTATAGTTAGAGGAGGAAGTGTTTTACTGCCCCTTTAAACTCCATACACCTTCACTAGAATCATTTGGATAAATCCAGCCCTGGAATTTCCCATCTCTGTTGATCTAAAGGTAAAAGGAAACCGTGAACATAAAAACTACCACTACACATATCACAAAGAACAAAGCATTTTGAGATTTGGAGATGTGGACAGACTAATAATATGTGTGAATGAAACAAAACACAACTCCAGGTATGTTTCTGATGAGGCAACAACATTAAAACTTGCCTTAAAGCTCACAAGAGTCAATTCTGCGTAATATAGGACCTTTAACGTCAATCTGTTTACTATTTTTCTCAGGAATTCCATAATTGAAGACTAAACCTGCATCTTGCCCACTCATTGTCCTTTCCACTCACACAAACTCTGCCTCTTGTCTTGTCACAAAATGTAGGAGTCGGACAAATGAAAAAAAACAACAACAGCGACTCCCTCCCCACGGCCTCGACCTTAATGATCTGATCCGACTACAGACTTCCACTCCCAACAATAATAATTAGGGGGTGGTCAGCCGATTGGTCCCTCCTCCGTGTGTGTGTGTGCGTCCGGCATTGTGCGTTGTCCGATTGTTTGTGTGTCTTCCCTTCCCTCTTGTGCAGTAGCTAGTTCGCCACGGGGGGATATAAATCAATGTGTCACGTAATTGCTTGAGTGACCTTTGCTGATAAGAAACGGTAGCCTTTTGAAATCTCTATCTGTCTCTGTCACTTTGGCCATCTTCACCTCTCTCTCCTCCTTCACCCTCTGCCCCCATCCCCCTCTTTTCTCCAGCCTCTTCGCCCCCCCACCCTCCTCCTCTTCACCCCCCCCCCTCCTCTCGCTACATGCCCTCACATCATTATAGCCGCATGCGCAAACTCCCAAACAACCACCTGGCTTGGCTTCTGCTGGCCCCTTCATCGATTTGCGTATTGCGGAGGGTTTTGACCGTGGATTTTGTGCGCAGTCCATCCCAGAAGTGAAAAATGGGGGACAAAAAGAGAAAATTTGCAATATCTGTGAAAAAAATCTATTATTTTACTGTTAAAATCTTAAAGGTGCATTGTGTAGCTTTTCTGGAGAGGGTCCACAACCTGTTTGTCTCCATGGAGATGCCATACATTGGTTTAAACTGTCCACGGTTTGGTATTAAACTAACCTGTCTTGCATTTATTCAACTACTGTGGTATTTATTGCTCAAAAATATCTTAAAAACATCCATTCTTACTGTGAGCGGGGTCGCCTCTCCACAAATCTGACCTGTAATTTGGCTTGCAAGTCTCTGTGGAGATACTTAAATTTGCGGGCATACTGTGGAACATTCTAGCTCACATCTCCAAGGAGACAAGCAGGTGATGGACTCTCCACCAGACAAGTTACATTGTGTACCTTTAAAGAAGAGTGCGTAATCCATTTCTATGGGTTTTAATTGCCAACACATAACATTTAGATCACCATGTAACCTAAACCTTAAGTCCTTGTTCCTCTTCCTCCTCTGCACTTAGTTACTCCCCCTTCAGAGCGTTGTCACGAAACAATCAGCATGGATTCTGCAAATGAAAATACTACACATTGCGACTGGATCAAATGAGGCAGACAATGAAAGTACAAAAATCAACAGGATTTATTAATTACAAAAGGCAGGCTGCTGGGAGCTGGGTCGGAGGCGTGAATGAGGCAGAGTGATGGAAGTCCAAAAACCGAGACGGGAGAAAAACAAGAAAAAGGCAAACTGAGCACTTGAAACTAAACTGTTGATCTGGTGATGTGTGGAAGCTTGAACCGGTCTTTAATACTGCAGAGGTGAAGGTTGACTGGAGAATGAGCTGCAGGTCAGTGGTGGGTGGAATCAGAGAAAAGGGTGATGCAACATTCTCTACCCAGCTCCAGACACACAACGAGACATGGAAGGGAGGGGGAAGACAGCACAAGGGAGACAAAAAAACAGAAATCCTCACAAGTGTATTGTTTTGTATGACACTTTTGTATATTTATATGAAAGTGCATCACAGGAGCATGGGTGAAATCATAGGCTGTATAAAAGAAGTGGACTAAGTGAGTGTGACGTCACCCACAGCTTTCAGCGCCGCTCAAATGAAGCTCCCGATGCCACGGTTATAGGAGCGAATCTGGAGCCAGGTTCCATATTTGGAAATCCAACTGCGAGTATTTGATTCTTGAGAATAATGAGGAAACTTTTAGCTTTTATCATCAAACTTTAAATAGTAAGTTTAAGTCATTGATTTATGTTATATGTTCTGTTATGTACAAACAACAACTAGCTGTCAATCAAACCTGTTGCTAACGCTAGGCGGCAGCGACTTCGGAGAATGAAGGCGTCTGATTGGTCTGTTATTTATGTTCATATCTTGATTTAGGAACAAGATAACGAAATGAAAAAATCAGGATCATGTAGAGCGGGTTCATACGAACTTTTTAAGGCCAAAATGATGAGACTCAGTGCAGGAGTTACAGAGAGAGGGGCTATAAGATCTCAATGTAAGTCAATGGGGTAAAGGAAGAGACGGAGCTGGAAGAGCCTCCTGGAGCACTTCCTGTTTGGCACACGGCGGCTAACGGGTTAGCTATGTCCATTCATATATACGGTCTATGGGTGAAATAGGCTTGTGGGCATAGCCTTAGACAGATTCGTACTGCTAAACCATAAAGAGGGTTTGAATAATGTGGGAAAGATCACTAAATTACTCAAACATGCATGGTTGACATATAAAACCACTTCAGGCATGTTTTTGATGAGGGAACAACAATATGACCAACCACCAACTATACTGCAGCACCTTCCAGTTCCATTATAGTCAAATTATTATTTTAACCTACATTATCGTAATGTTATTTTCTTGCTGTTTTATTGGGTTTAAGCACTTTGGTCAATGTGGTTGTTTTTAAATGCGCTATACGAGCAAATTTGACATGACTTGACTGTAGAAAGCTCCAAATGTTGATGTTGATTTTTTCAGTGACATGTTGAGTACAATTATACTTTTATATTTTATGCATTTGCTATTCTGACAGTTGAAAAGCAAATAAGTCGAAAAAATAATTATTGCAATCATTTTTACAATATAAAAATAAAACCAAGAAATTAAAAAGAAAGAATGACCTGGACCGACTTGACTTTAGTATGTATTTTATCTTGTCACAGAGTGTTCTCAATAACATTCAAATAACGAGCTTTCAGGTTGCCAAATTAGCTGCTTTCATGCCATAAAAATGTGAATGCATTGACTTAATTAGGTACAGGGAGTTCATAAGAATTGCTCATTTGTGCGACCTGTTTATTGCAGTATAACTGATGGACCATTGAACTATAAGCCACAGCAAAGCAATAACATCTCCATGGAGACAAGTGGGTGGCCATAGTGCACTATTAACCAAACAATGATGATGGCACTGTATTATATTTATATCCCAAGATAAAACCATACTTACTGGAGATGGTGTAGGAGTGGTTCAATGTAGAGATGTTTCAGTGCTGATTATCTGGACATTGGTCATAGGAGCAAAACAACCAGGTAAACAATGGCATGTCAGTTTCACTTCATAACTTGTGATAAACCCCAGAGCTTCAAGCCTTGTCCATCAAATTGAAAATGGCTTCTGGATCAGAGCTGAAACGTCTTGATCACAAAAACAATGTCCAGATGACCACCACTGAAACCGTCTCTACATTCTGCATGGAGACAGGTGGTTTATGCCGTACTGTGGAGAATTATCATGAAAAGAACAACATTTCCATGGAAACAAGCAGGAGTAGACCCCCTCCAGGTCAAATATGAGACAGGTTTGTGGAGATGCAAGCCTGCTCAAAGTAACTAAAAAGTAACATTCTGTGACTTTTTTGTGACTGACATACTCAAGACAAGAGAATGGGAAAAATCAGCGCTGTGGTCGGACTTGGAAAACATTTGCCCAGTTAAGTTTAGGAGAGGGAGAATAAATACTTAAAATGCATTCAAATAACTGATCTTATTTATTAGGAGATATCATAACATGATAATGATAAAATGCAAAGATGTGGGTTATGTGGACCTTCTTTCCCCAGTGGACACTTTAACACAAAAATGTTGACTTTTACAGGTTGACACACATTCTCTGAGGTGGCTAACTTTTTGGCCTTGGCTGCATCATTTGGATGATAATGATGACAAATTTCACACCAGTGAGTAATGGGTCCACCATAATGATGTGATGACATTTCATGCCCAAAGGTCAGCGGCTCTGTGGCGTCCGCAAAATCTGCAAAACACTTCAGGAAGAAAGAGGAAGAAGAGGCGCTCAAACACATCCTCAGTAACACATGTGAAATGCTCTCTTCAGGAAACTAATGTTATCAATCACAGTCAGTACTTCAACTCAAATACTTCTGAAGATCAAAAATATCAATTAAAAGTTCTTTTAAAACTTGTGGGTTTTATTCTAGGCTCAAACCCAGAAGACAAACACAAGACTGTTGTCCATGTTTCATGAAATCTGATTTCATGTGCTATACTAATGTATTGGTACTTATTGACACACTATTCTTGAAATGTCATTTCAACATATTTTATAATAATGTAAACATAAGTATGAAAAACAGGCTTTTCTTTAAAGGTCCTATACTACGCAAAATTGACTCTGTGAGCTTTACCCAGTGTAATAATGTTATGCTCCTCAAAAACATTCCTGGAGTTGTGTTTTGTTAGATTCACACAGATTTGAGTAACCCTTTATTATTAGTCATCTACATCTCCAAAGTTCAAAATGCTCTGGTCTAACTTGTGATGTTATGAATCGGTAGTTTTCAGTTGAAGGAGCACTTCCTGTATTACCACATGACATCACAAGGTGAAATGGAGTGTTTTCTGTTTGAATGAAGAACCCGGTCTAAAGATGCAGGGTTTGTGTGTTATACATGCATGAATAAAAAAAAAAAAATTCCAGGTATTTATTTATTTATTTCATTGAATTATTTATTTCAGGGACAGTGCACATTAATAAACATTTCTGTAAATATGCCAGGGTTAGCCCAAAGGCTATTTTTCACCTGCAGTCGCCAGACAGATGGTAAAAGCCACCCTACAAGAACTAGAGTAGGATTAAAAGTGTCCAACACAAAATTACAATTACAATAAATATAGTAAAGCTCAAATGTACAATGTAGACACAACAGATCAGCACTCAGGCAAACAACAGACAGGTACATGAACACACACAAACACACACACACGTATGTTTGTGATGAGGAAACAACATAGATCAGAAAATAGCGTAATATGGGCTCTTTACGCATACAAAACAAAAATAAAGCAAATTAAACCAAATATGTGTTAAAGCATATTTGACATTGTTAATAACATGACTTGATGGTCAGATCTGCTTTTGTGCTACATTACGTCAATCTCCAACTTTTCACAGATATTTAATAAGTTCTATTCTCCTCTCCAGTCCATATCATCCACCACTATACGAATCTACATCCACTTTGCACCTCTGTGTTTCTGCCGAGCTCTTTCTGGTTGTATTTCTTGCTGCTTGAACACCTGTAGCTTTGTCATTCCCAGCCTTGTATGGTGTTAAATCTCCTCCCCGCTGTGGCAGAAGGAGCATGTGGAAATGCAAGGAGAAAGAAAAGAGAAGAACTAAAGTAGCACTAAGGCCAAGAAGGTTCCTTTTTTTTTTTTTTTTTAACAGGGCATTCGAGCCTTTATGCACAGAGTTGTAAGATTCCCTGAGTCTGGATGTGTTTCTTCCAGGCACTCAGTTTTCCCCCATCAACCCAAAACATGCAGAACAGGTCAAATCTTCCAGCTAAAGTAGTCCTGACCATGACTATAGCATTGAAGGATGAGTCAAATGTAGAGGACAAATGTTCCTACGTGGACAGTACAGAGTAACCTTATAGACGCACTGTGTAACTTTTCTGGTGGAGAGTCCGTCAAATGCTTTTCTCCATGGAGATGTTATGTTATGCTTTGCCTACTATGTTTCATCATATGGCATTAAACCTTTCTATCTTCATGGAGACCAAACCAAACCAAGTTGCAGTCATAATGCTTATTTTTTCTATTATATTTGAGCTATAAAACCGGCTGTAATTTGATAAATGCAAGGCAGACTTGTTTAATATCATATTGTGGAACATTCCAGGCAGAGCAATGACATATCCATAGAAACGAGCAAGTGATGGGCCCTCCACCAGAAAAATTTCACAATGCACCTTTAAGTAAAAGCAATAAAATGTTGTGTATTGGAGGTATTGACAAAAATATATATCAGACGTTTATTGACATCACATTACCAATTTTGCCACCATGCCAACAATACTAATTCTTGCTATATTTATGAGTCTTGAGAAGCACATTCCCTGGTTCCCTTTGTTCCGATTGGGCCGACCCACCAGACAGACCAATCACAGAGCAGCGTTGTGGTTCAGGTTGAAGCCCGCTGTGGTAATGTTTCACCCCAATTAACTTCAAAGTTCCACCATCATGATATTCTGCCTTTTCCCAACCACCTTTTACTACTGTAGGTATGAAAATTAGTTATGTTGTACTCACTGTTCAAATTTTGCACATTTTTTGAACATTTTAATCATAGGCTGTATATATAAATGGACATACCTAACCCACTAGCTGCCATGTTCCAAACACAAAGTGAGCATGGGTGCGCTTCTGGATCCATCGACTCTAGTTCCAGGTCACTTTGTATTGAGGAACTGTCACCCATCTCTCCGTAATCTCTGCTGTGAGCCTTTTTTGGTCTTAAAATGTTTTATTAACCCGATGTACATGATCCTGGTGTTTTTATTTCACATTTCTGTCCGTTAATCAAGACATACTAGTGAACGTTAATAACAGACAAATCAGCCGCCTAATTTTAGTGAGCTCGGTCCGCTAGGGTTAGCAACAGGTTTGATTGGCAGTGTCGTTAAGCACCAACTCCCTGCTAAACCAGATGGGCAGGAAAGGAGCCTCACTCTGAACTGGTTCTTTGGTCACTCTGATACTTGCGGTCTGAATTCCAAATATAGAGCTCCAAATTCACCGGTAACTGCCTCAATGAACTTCATTTGACTGGAGCCAAACACTATGGGCGATGTCACACTCGCATAGTCCACTTCCTTATACAGTCTGTGATTTTAATACATTTTACACCTTCCACATCCACCATAGAAAAACACATGGGCCTCCTGGTGCAGCTGCGTGACAGAGTTCGAGGAAGCGAACGAATGGGGAAAGCTGCAGTTTTGATGTGTTTTCACTTGTAAATTAGCATTGTACATCTGCTGCGGGTGATCATGTGGTCGGCATTGGATTTCTCGATCGCTATAAGAGATGGGAAGCAGCCAGCACTATGCCGGGAAAAGGAAATAGAAATAAAGTCTTGGAATAATGTCGCCAGCTCGAATAACCACCGCACATTTCCTTCCTGTACAGTTTGAACAGTGCATCTGGGCCACCATTTTCTCAGCTCTCAATGATGCCAATGGACTAGATATCAGCGATGACAAAAGAAATGCAATACAGAGGAATAGAACAGTATGGTTTGAATGTGTTGGACTAAAAATAAGCAGGAGGCCAAGGAGACTGTGCCAAGAACACAGGCCTCTCTATAGGAAGCACAAGTGATTAATGAACCATGTGTGGGATGTTGTGAATTTTTGAAAACGAAGTTAAATTTAAGGCAAGTCGCTGCAGGTGAAAAGGATAAAAACATACCAATTTGAATCTTTTTCTATAGTTTACTTACATAAAGGCAAGAGAGCAAATGTTTTTTGCATAACCTATAGCTCTTGAGGTCAAAATAAGTCAGCTTTGTACTGTCTGCAATTATAAAGTGTTCAGGAAGTGCAATGTTTTAATGCTAACTCTGCTTTGGCTTGTGAAAATTGGGGAAAATGCTTATCAATTCGTAGTAGTTAATTTGGATGGTCTGAATGTATAAGATAAGTGAGGGATAACTTAAGACCATTGCAAAAAATGAACTAAAGGATCACATTTTATACAGCGTTTTTCCACTAAAAAATAAATAAAATAAATAATAATAATAATAATAATAATAATAATACCTTCCATTTATATACGGCTTTTCAAGACACTCAAAGTGCTTTACAATAGCAAACACACACACAAACACACACACACACGCAAACACATACACATAATGTTTTTAAAAGTGATTTGAATTGATCAGTGGTTTCAGCAGTTTGTATGTGTGGAGCATGTTCCAGGGTACAGGGGCCTGGACACAGAAGGCTCTGTCCCCGATGGTCCGCAACCTGGAGCAGGGAACGTTGAGCTGAGGGAAAGAGGAGGAGTCCTGGAGGGTGGGTAGGTCTGGAGCAGGTCTGAGAGGTGCTGAGGGGCCTGGGCGTGGAGGGACTTGTAGGTGAGGAGAAGAATCTTGTGCTGGATCCTGTATTTTATGGATCTTCAAGGCACTCAAAGCTCTTTACATCAAGAAACCACTCACCCATTCACACACATGCGTAAACCAGTGCACATAGACACTAGGGGTGAGGTGGGTGTCTTGCCCAAGGACACAATGACAGTATTCATCTGTGGGAG
Organism: Odontamblyopus lacepedii; assembly: GCA_034769755.1. Taxonomy (NCBI): domain Eukaryota; kingdom Metazoa; phylum Chordata; class Actinopteri; order Gobiiformes; family Gobiidae; genus Odontamblyopus; species Odontamblyopus lacepedii. Next base: position 14,048,124 of record CM068357.1, read on the forward strand.
CTAGAATTACATTGTCAACCTGTGGATTATTGAATCTGACCACTCTACCAATGATGATAACACTGAGACCAGGATTTGAACCGCAAACCTCTGGATCACAGGACAAACACTCAAACCCAAGTGAACTACTGTCACCCCAGCTGCTGTTAATGTTACTGTAACTCCTGAAATGCTTTATTTAAATGCGGAAAAACAGTCAAAATTGCACATATCTGGGAAATCTCCAAAATAAGTTTTTAATTTCCTGGGTTATTGTGTTTTACAGAGGTCATTTTGGATATATTATTTCCTTTTTCTGTAAACTTGATCTTACTGAAAATGTAGTTTGAAACTCAAATTTCATTAATTTATTTGAAAACTTAAATAAATCAGGTGTAGAATAAGATATCAAAAAATCTTTTTATAGCATCCATCAAAAGTTAGAACATCTGGCAATCAAATCAACCATTGTATACTGTCTGGATAAGAAATGTAGTTCAACCCAAAATGGAAATCAAGATATATTTAAGCAAAGTCTTTGGAAAATAGTTAGAAAAGTACAAGTGGATACCTCTTAGAAGAGCAGTTCTGTTCACTGTGATGCAAAATGGAAAAGTTGTGAGCCGGTGTGAAGAGAATCTGCAAGAAGATTTCTAAAGTCTAGACACACTCAATGAGCAATGGTCCTTTAGGAAACACTCAAGGATAAATGGTAAATGCAAGTTCCATCAAAAATAAACTAGTTTAAAAACCACTCTCCATCAGTACGATATTGTTTATGAAATGCAACAAATAACTATGACTGGCACATTCTGGTCAGCCTGTTAATTCAACTGTGGTCAAATCTGCCATTTATTTAAAGGTTATATATTACAAAAAAATTGGCTCTTGTGAGCTTTACGCCATGTCAGAATGTTACGTCATCAACGGCATACCTGGACTTCTGTTTTGTTTCATTATTAATCCGTCTACATCTCAAAATGCTCTGTTCCACCTTGTGAAGTCATGAAGCAGTAGTTTTCAAGTTAACAGCTCATTTAGCCTTTAGTTCAGTGAAGATGGGAAATACCAGAGCTGAAATTATCCAAATGAAGGATAAGATGAAGTGAAGGTGTATGGAGTTTAAAAACACAGTGGAGCACTTCCTGTATTACTGCATGACATTACAATATGGAACAGACAAAACTCTGTCTGTTTCTGATGAAGAAACAGATCAGAAAATATCGTAATATGGGCCCTTTAAGTGAACATTTGTCAGTATTAATTAATTAAAGTTATTCTATGCAACTTTTTTGGTGGAGGGGGTATTCTACTTACACATACCATACTTAGATCACCATGTCACCTTTAATTGTTTTGAAAATGCTATATCTAGTGAAAATAATGTATTAACAAGTTTCACTTTAGTTTGTTTTCGAAGAGTCCTCTTTCTCCTTGTCCTGTCACTCCCCCTTCAGAGCGATATCATAACACAATCAGCGTGAGTTCCACTAATGAAACTACTTCACGTCGGGTTTGTCAAGGTTGTTTACAGTTTTGTATTTATGGAGAGTTGTCGTGTGGGAGCATGGATGATGTGAGCTTGTGGGCTGAGCATTGGACAGAATCTTACACTAATCAGGGTTCGAGAGAGATCACAAAATTACTCAAACATGCATGCATGACATCTAATATCTCTTCAGGCATGTTCTTCATGAGAGAAAAAACATTATAGCATGATACAAAGCTCCAAAAAGTCGATTTAGCATAATACGCCCTCTTTAAAATCTGAAATTTTAACACTAAAAGTACATTTAACATGACCGTTTCTTTAAAAATCAATATAATGCTGAAATAGCTGAGCGTACACTTTGTTCCTTTCTTGATTAGGCTTCAGACATCCTCCATCACATGCACCATTCTTCTCTTACTTCCTCTTTTATTGGACCATTTCAGCCTGACAATGTTCTAGTTTTCATTGCAGGTAAAGTGGTGCCAGTTACCCAAATAATCGTTATCATCTGATCAGAAAAATCATATATCATGGAATAGTGATTGATAGATCAGAAAATGTAACCATTTCATCCATGTATTTAAGAGTGCTTCTTGCTCTTTTTGCTTGGAAATGCTAATGAATTCTTGTCTCTGTGCTGAAGCTTAGCAGGACGTCTTTTGCATATGACAGTTTTGAAAGTTACAGCAGTGCAGCAGATCAAATTGAGTTGTACACTAAGGCATGCCTTCCAAACTTTTTATTTCAATTCTCTGTGGATTACCACAGCTAATCTTCTGCCGCCAAGTATGTTTCTTTGTATCAAATACATGCACGTAATCCAAGTTGGCCTTCTAAATTTTGATATGTTGTGTGCAAGTTCAATCAGTCAATCAAACTTTATTTATAGAGCGCTTTTCATACAAAAAAATCCAACACAAAGCGCTTTACAGTTATTAAAAGAGAACAATCCCACATTTCCCTCCACCCTCCCATAAAGCTAAACAGGTGAGTCTACAGATTACCTGTGACAATCCCACATAAAGCTAAACTAAACAAATCTGTCTAATTGTGACATAACTATCTTTTTTTACTACTAACTGAAACAGGAAACTATGAGATTACTTCCTATCTTTCATAACTCTTTCTCTATACTAACTATAATAACTATAACTAACTACTACAGAGAAAAAAGACAGAGAAAAAAAAAACAGAGGAAGCACATAACAAAACAGAGTGCACATAATGACAAGACGAACACGAAGGCGTGGGATACGGGGCAGGCCTGGAGGCTCGCTCCGCCTGGCAGCTGCTATGGAGACAACCCAGACCAGGTCCCAGATGGAGTCAACATCCCAAGGAAAGTTCGGGTGGGGGGAGGAATGTGAGAGCGTCTCCCTGCCATGCTCATTAGGGGGAAGTTGTTTGTTCCAGCAGCAGCCTTGAGGCCGGTGCTTGATGGGGAGGCCAATGAGATAAGATTTGTGTTGTTTGGGTTTAGAGCGAGCAGCTGCTTTTCAATTTATACAACTACTCTTTTGTCTATATTGGTCTCTAAGTCCATTCTTCTCTGCAAAAAGCTTTGAGTTTTCTTTAAGATGTTATCCAATATTGCAATTTAGAGCCACCATGTCCATCCAACCAGCGGTTAATGACCACAAACCCGGCCTATAGTCACAAGTTCAAGTGCTCGCAGCTATGCCTGTCTATAATTAGTTGTTAAAGGTCCAATATGTCACTTTTTGGTGGGGGTTTCTCTACCTCCTTGTCTCCATGGGGAGTTCCAAATTTTGGTGTTAATGGACCCATATGATGTTATTTTCTGATCTATGTTATAATGTTGTTTCCGCATCAGAAACATACCTGGAGTTGTGTTTTGTTTAACACACAAACCCTGCATACTTAGACTGAGTCCTTCTCTCAAACTGAAAACACTCTGTTCCACCTTGTGATGTCATGTGGTCACTGTCATGTGTTTTTTTTCACTTGAAAAAACACAGACAAGTGACAATGGGTGACAACACAAAAACTTTACATGCATTAAATCTCCGAAACCCTTCTACACAAACACACATACACACAACCGAAAGAGATTAATGGACACAGATTCAGTGCTTAAGGCTTAATGCCACACTGTGAAACATTTCAGACAAAGCAATAACTTCTCTGTGAAGAAAAGTTATACAATGCACCTTTAAGGCGTCGTTCAATAGATCCGACTCGGTCACAAATGTCACATCACTATTTAATTCTAAACACCAAAAAAAGCATATTATGTCTCCCGTATATGGATGCTAATTTAATATTGCCACCATCGCCTGTCAATTTACAATTCCGCTTGCGTTCCTGAACAACCGAAAGCCTTCCTGTACAAAGCTGAATGCATGAATCAACACTGACTGCTCACCATTCATGTAATGCAGACTATTATTGCATTATTAAAAGGCGTTGATCGACTGTTCCTTCATTTAGTATCACAAAGCTCAAAGAGGTGCGGGCAGGTTCCTTGTAAATACTTGATGAGGGCTCATTGTAATGGTTCTGAATATTTCATGCTCTGGAAAGAAACCAGGACTGACAGTCAGGAGTGCGACCCGTTTACCACACACACCTGCGGTACCTCCACACGAGCGCCGGCTCCCGGGACATGCTCTAAATGCAGAATTAAACACTGCATTGTTGTGTTGGCAATATGGCGTCAGAGTTGCATGAAGCTGCTAAATGAAATAACAACAACAGGGATAGTGAGGAAAAGTGTTATCAACTATCCAAAGTAGGGTTGGGCGGTAATACGGTATCCCGAGGTATCAAAAAGTAGCAACAATATCAGTTTCATTACAGTCATTACAAAAATCTGCAGGGCATAAGAACCTAACGTAATATTAGGAGCATTTTGGCTTCAGGCCGAATGACGGGAGAAAGCAAATGTTGACGGAGCCAGAGATCCCACCACAGTCGCTTCGGACACGGGACACAGCGCCGACTTTCTCCCCTCTGCTCCATCTCCTCTTCAAACGTCATTACGCATGGAGATATCGATTCACACGCAGTAAATAGGAAGAAAAAATGTGGCTGACGCTTTGTGTGTGATGTTGAGCCGAAAGGTTTGCAATGGAGACGTTTTACTGAACGCCGAGAGTCAAGAGGGGACGAGCGGTGCTGAAGAGGAGAAAGTTCCAGCTTGAGGGTGAAGTCAGACTTTCACGGAGGAGACGGTAACTTCAGAGTGCCGAGAGTGCAGGTCTGTCAGATACAACATGCTGCAGTGGGAAATATCACAAGCCGTGGACAGTCGCCTTTTACTTTTTATTCTGAAATCTACCTCTTCTGCGCTTTTAGAACAGAGTATCTTTATTTGTCATTGTAACAAATACAACAAAATTAAGTGCATTCCTTGTTCAGTGCAAAGGTAATAAAATTATAAAATAGTAAAAAGATAGAAATATAGAGACACTATGTACAGTACATAAAAAGTGCCTAACAACCTCACACACCCACACATGTCCCAACCACACACTTCCACATTCATAAATGTAAAAACTTTGCTTTAGTTTTCTTGTCTTGGCGTGACCCAGATCATCAAATGGAGTGAGATATGTGCTGGAAAAGATCAGAACTTGTGCCTCATCTTCAAATATAAGCTTGTTAGTCTGTTTGTGATAGGTATATCTTTCTTTTGCGTGTTCCTTTTGTCCACTTCTCCTGAACTCATTACAGTATTCACATCTTCCATACAGTTTGTAAATGTGCTGAACTGAACAGATAATGAGGTTAGGTGTGCTCCTGAAGTTTAAATCAAACACAAAGGCCACATGTCCATTGATTTGGGCCCGTTGTGTATCCAAATGCCAAATCAATTCGTTCAGCGTCTGTGAATTACAATGTCTTTCTTACAACCTTCAAGGAAATGATTATTCAAAGATGCAACAAAAATTATCTGCTGTGTGATGACCTGAATATTTGGAGTTTTTAATTATTTAACTTTTTATTCAACGGTATGAGACTGGAAAATATGGAATAAATATTCACTACGTAGCAGAACTTTCAGCAACGGAGCTCCCCCTGTAGATCCTTTATGAGAATGCACCGTTGGGGGACAGACTCCAGGATTTCCCAGGAGAACTCTCTTCGGGTTGTGTCAGCCATACGGCAAGGCTGGTTTTCCACATGGAGACACTTCAAACACCACGGAAATACATATGTAACCATGATGGAGGCTTACGCAGATGTTTAGTAAGTTAAAAATGTTAGAGATAAGAACACGATTTCATGCTGTGGACATTCAAGCAAAGCACCTCTATGGAAACAAGCAGGTGGCGACCTTCATCAGTGACAGAGCACGTCACAGTCAAAAGTAAAAGTTGAAAATGGTACTTTATTGTTTCAGTCAGGGAATTTCTCATCAGTTTTTGGCCCATTTTTCAGTGTCACTGGGGCAACCTGTCAGGAGCAGGAGCCATTCATCTCCGGAGCACCCTCTTCCATCTTATGTCAAGCTCTTGGTCAGGAATATAACTTCAGGATCTATTATTACACTTGTTTTGGCTGTTGGCACATGAAACCCACCAAATATTGGGAGAACATACAAAGTCACCACAAAAAGAAAAGAATAGATAAGCAAAAATAGATAAAACAACTCATTAAAGGCACTGTACCTGATTTTTACTGTCTTAAAAACATAAACAACAGTACTAGTTAATTGTAAACGCATTACTTGCACCCTAAATACTCATCATGATGAGTTTATAAGCACTTTTTCCAACATTTAGAGGCCAGAGTGGAGTTTTGTCGTCACGGTAATGCTAACAAGGACTAGCATACTAACAGCACACTTTACTTTCTGATTCAGTGATGATAAAATAAACGCTTCATAATTAGATGCAGATTCTCCCCTCGAAGTTCAGTTGTGATGACTTTCTTGAATTCTTCGATTACAAAATTACAACCATTAGAGACAAGATCAACGAAGCCACTCCAAAAATCAGCACCGAGCAAATCCAGTCCGTAACACCAATATCCCACATAAATCCTCTAACAGCATTAGACAAATTTACTCCTGTCGATGAGGCGGAGATTACCTCAGTCATCATGTCGTCCAAACCATCAACTTGTTTGCTCGACCCTATTTCAGTCAAACTCCTCAAAGAAGCTCTCCACCTAATAATAGCTTCCATCCATAACATAATAAATATGTCGTTAGAAAATGGCTATGTTCCTCAGTCCTTTAAATATGCTGTAATTAAACCGCTTTTGAAAAAACCTAGCTTAAATCCTGATGAACTAGCCAACTACAGACCTATTTCGAATCTTCCATTTCTCTCAAAGATTCTGGAACGAGTTGTGGTGAAACAGCTTTGTCACCATCTGCAGGGCAATAATTTATTTGAAAAATTTCAGTCTGGTTTCAGAGCTCACCACAGCACAGAAACTGCTCTGCTTAAAGTGACAAATGATTTGCTACTAGCTGCTGATAACGGGCTGGCTTCAGTCCTGGTCCTACTGGACCTCAGTGCAGCGTTTGACACCATTGATCACAACATTCTACTGCAGAGGTTAGAATGTGACATAGGTGTCAGAGGGACCGCCCTCAAATGGTTTAAATCCTATCTATCAGATAGGTACCAGTTTGTTAGTGTAAACCAAGTGCACCTCTCCCTGCTCTAAAGTAGCTTGCGGTGTTCCACAAGGATCTGTGCTTGGTCCAATCCTGTTTACTCTGTATATGTTGCCATTAGGTAACATTATCAGAAAACATGGCATTAATTTCCACTGCTATGCTGATGACACTCAGCTGTACTTATCAATGAAACCAAATCAGACCGATCAAATCAATAAGCTCAGTGCCTGTGTGAAGGACATCAAAACCTGGATGACCCTGAATTACCTGCTCTTAAACCCTGAAAAAACAGAGGTCATTGTTGTCGGTCCTAAAGGTCAGAGAGATTCTCTGTCCGACCAGATAATCTCACTTGACAATGTGAGTATAGCCTCTAGCTCTACTGTAAAAAACCTTGGAGTCATATTTGACCAAAATCTCTCATTCACAGCTCATATAAACCAAGCTTGTAAAACTGCATATTTTCACCTGCGAAACATAACTAAAATCAGAAATATTCTGCCTAAAAATGATGCTGAAAAACTTATCCATGCATTTGTTACATCCAGACTAGATTACTGTAATTCTCTGCTCACCGTCTGTGCTAAAGGTACTTTAAGGAGCTTCCAGTTGGTCCAAAATGCAGCGGCCAGAGTCCTAACAGGAACTAAAAGACGTGATCACATCAGTCCTGTGTTAAAATCACTTCACTGGCTTCCTGTCGAGTTTAGAATTAAATTCAAAGTTCTCCTCCTGACATACAAAGCCTTAAACAATATGGCCCCATCATATCTTCAGGATGCCATTGTCCCCTATCAGCCAAATAGAGCACTTCGCTCTCAGAATGCAGGATTATTAGTGGTTCCTAGAGTGTCTAAAAGTACAGTGGGGGGGAGAGCCTTCAGTTACCAAGCTCCTGTGTTATGGAATCAACTCCCTGTTGATGTTAAACAGGCACCCACAGTCTCCTTATTTAAGACCAGGCTTAAAACCTTCCTCTTCGGAATAGCTTATGACCAGGTTACTTAGTTGATGTTACTAAGATAAGCTGCCTCAGGAGATAACAAGCTGGGGGAAGTGTGGCAACCTGAGCACTGTCCTCTGTTTTCCTCCTATTTTCTCATCAGCATCACTTGCTATGTTCTCATCTGTAGCTCGTTCATTGCTATTCACATGTTGTCCCCTGTCCCACTCCCCCTGTGGAGTGGAACTCTTTCAGACGCCTGATGGCAGCTGGACCTCTCTCCTCCTCCTCACCTGGCTCTCCTCCTCCTCGCCTGGCTCCTCCTCCTCGCCTGGCTCTCCTCCTCCTCGCCTGGCTCTCCTCCTCCTCGCCCGTGCTCCTCCTCCTCGCCCGGCCTCCTTCTCCTCTCCTGGCTCCTCCTCCTCGTCCGGCTCCTCCTCTTCACCCGGCCTCCTTCTCCTCTCCTGGCTCCTCCTCCTCGCCCAGCTCCTCCTCCTCGCCCGCCTCCTTCTCCTCGCCCGGCTCCTCCTCCTCGCCCGGCTCCTCCTCTTCGCCCGGCCTCCTTCTCCTCGCCCAGCTCCTCCTCCTCGCCCAGCTCCTCCTCCTCGCCCGGCCTCCTTCTCCTCTCCTGGCTCCTCCTCCTCGCCCGGCTCCTCCTCTTGGCCCGGCCTCCTTCTCCTCTCCTGGCTCCTCCTCCTCACCCAGCTCCTCCTCCTCGCCCGGCCTCCTTCTCCTCGCCCGGCTTCTCCTCCTCGCCCGGCTCCTCCTCTTCGCCCGGCCTCCTTCTCCTCTCCTGGCTCCTCCTCCTCGCCCAGCTCCTCCTCCTCGCCGGCTCCTCCTCCTCGCCCGGCTCCTCCTCTTCGCCCGGCCTCCCCTCCTCGCCCGGATCCTTCCCACCTGGGTAGCTGTGGCCATACTGAACTGGCCCATGGGCCTGGACATTTATAGCCTGTCCGTCCATGGGAGTGGATCCCTCCTTCACTGTAGTTCTCCCTGAGGTTTCTTCTTTTTCCCAGGACCCTGGGTTTTTTGGAGTTTTTCCTTGCTGAGAAGGAGGGTCTAAGGACAGGGGATGACTGGACAATGTTTCATTTGCTGCTTTACATGAATGTTGTTTATTCCTGTTTTGATATGTCTGTGTGTATGTTTTACTCATCCAAATCTTGGAACGCCCTTAGAGGCTACTGTTGTTACGATTTTGGGTGCTACAAAAATAAATTGAATTGAATTGAATTAATACACAGTGATCTTGTTTCAACATTTTATATCTTACAATTTACAGTGTAGACAACATTTACTTTAACATTAGGTCCAAATTCAAAAAATAAAATAGTTTTCCTTAAAGGTGCACTGCATAACCTCTCTGGTTCTCTGCTTGTATCCATGGAGATGTTATTGCTTGGCCTGCAATGCTCCACAGCCTGGCATTAAAGGTCTACTGTTATCTATATGGACACAGGTACCAGGTTGAGTTACAGGTTAGATCAATGGAGAGGTGATGCCACTCTAGTCAGAATCCATGTTTTTTAAGGTATTTTTTAAACAATATAGACACATATAAGACTGTGTTTACACTGAAATAAATCACCATATTAGTGTATTGGAAACAATTTGCATGCACACAGATGGTGTCAGGATCGCCAGAAATGCTAGTCACATGACTAGACTGACGTCACATCGCCACAACACCACGTGGGCAGTAAAACCAAGGAGTGGAGCCCTGTATCTGAAGTTTCCCTAGTTCTATGGAAGTTGCAGCAGCCGAGGAAGATGCAAGCGCGAAAACAGTATTTTCGTGTACCGATGCTGTTTTGCATTTGCTTAGGGTTTGTCTAAACTTTTCCGCAATAGCGTCACATGCCCGATGCCATGAACCCAGCAAATCAGGAAGGCGCAAGTCCCAGTGACGCAGTCCAATAAGAACTGCAGCTAGAGTTGCGATGAGGTTGCATCGACCCGGGGCTTGTTCCTAGCTTGCTACTAGCTCGTTTGGGCTTATGCATGTTTCTATTCTAGAGCCCCGACGTTAGTGTTTTCAGCGTTTTCATGCGTCCACACAGCGCCGGATCAGATCTGTACTCAGGTGAATACGTGCGAGTTGGCATATTCAGATCGTTCTGTCTCCAGAGCTGTTTCCGACGAACACTGCATCCGCAAATGACTCAATTATGTACTAGTGTGGACAGGGCCTAAGAGAACAAACGCAAGGTGGATATGTTTAATGACATACTTTGAAACATTCCAGGCAAAGTTTAAACATCTCCATCTCCAAGAAAGTGTCCAGGAAAGGTGTTTAGTGCACTTTTGAACAACTTTCTGACTTCTTTTCTTACTGATTCAGCAGAAAAACCAACTTATCGTGTAGTACAATATAAAATTACAGTACAAACCCTTTCTGCATTGAGACATGGCCCTGGACATTTGCAGAGGCTTTGATGGTCCATTGTGTTCCTTGTCATGGAGACAGCTGTTTCTATGGCTGCTGTACAGGCTCACACCACTCTTTGTACTGACACATTAAACCACCACATCTGTTCACCGCTACTTCAGATACAGGCGTACACAAGCTTTCCTTATGTTTAACTGCCTCAGCTTTCCCCAGTTTTAGTCGCTGTAAATGAATGAATGTATGTGTGTATATTCTCTGTGGATATTTTGCTCCAGAGATGGTGTTGCTTTGCCTTATGGACATTGTATGTCTTTAAATGTCCATCCATCCATCCATCCATCCATCCATCTTCTCCCGCTTAATCCGGCTGGGTCGCGGGGGCAGCTTGCTGCCCAATACTCATAGCACCTGACCCCCCCTATGAACCCCTCTGCAGGTGGTGAGCCCACAGGAGGGTGAACAACATGGTCCTTGATGTTAGTTCATATGTCATATGTTCTCACATGTCTTTAAATGTATTTATATAAATGGAGAAACGTGCTCACAGTAAGAATGCATGTTTTTTTTAATAAAAGCATCATAATGGAATAAAAGCTAGCTATATACATTTTAAGTACATAGTTTGCATGTTTTTGGCTTGATTTGGTGGGACAGTATCTGTGGTAAATATTTATTATAGTTTTACATGTGTTAAATGACAGTTTGTGGAAAAAGTTGAGAAGAAAAGTACAAAAATGAGGTTCAGCTATGCCTTAGTGAAATAAGTAGTCTAACCTGTCACATGCACTTTACTGTGGGACGTTCTCTTCACTAGAAAAGTTCCATATTGTACCCATAGACCGTATATATAAGTGGACATAGCTAAAGCGCTAGCTGCCGCATGCCAAACAGGAAGTGCTCCAGGAGACTCTTCCGGCTCCTTCTCTCTCTTTTTCCCATTGACTTACATTAGGATCTTATCGCCCCTCTCTCTGTACCTGCTGCACTGAGCCTCGTCATTTTGGTCTTAAAATGTTCGTATGAACCCGCGACACATCCTGAATTTTTCATTTCGCTATCTTGTTCCTAAATCAAGATATGAACATAAATAACAGACGCCTTCATTCCCCGAGGTCGCTGCTGCCTAGAGTTAGCAGCAGGTTTGATTGACAGCTAGTGTGTTTCGCTGCTAAGTCCCCTTCCCACTTTTCTGCCCCGACTGACTATTTTTGAAATAAAATGACAAAATATCTCAAACAATTACAATAGCTAACATTACTAGAATCTTAACTAGCATAATTTAACTAGCATAAAGTAAAGTGAATTTCATTAAATTGCGACTCTATTGTTGTTTGCACGACACACAACAGAACATAGAGCAGAAATCAATGTCTTAAACTTACTATTTAAAGTTTGATGATAAAAGCTAAAACTTTCCTTATTATTCTGTGCAGAACGGTGCAGAGTAGAGAATCGCAGCTCCCCAGTGAGTAAGGTGGGCACATTTAATGACCTCAATCATGATTGGCTCTTGTGGTTGCTATGATACTCACGGTCAGATTTCCAAATATGGAGTCTGGCTCCAAATTCGCTCCTGTAATCGTGGCATCAGGAGCCTCATTCGAGCGGCGCTGAACGCTGTGGGTGACGTCACACTCACTTAGTCCACTCATATATATGGTGATTGTAACTTTACGTGATCTGGAGTTGTAATCAGTATAGTTACAGACAAAGGATCTGAGGACTGGGCTTATTTTGTCCCAACACGCTGCCAGGAGGTTGGTTCCAGTGAACTCAAATCACCGCTAGAAAATGTCAGTATATCTTTGGGGCCAAAATGAGTTGTATACATTTCATCAGGGGCAACGAGGTACTATACAGTTTCCTCACAAGTACTCGTAATTGCACTCTTAGCTAAATGTCCGTGGTCCTCACTGCATCTCTTGTTGTATATCTGACGTCATTTCAATGGTGTTTCTGAACACAAAAGCAGTTGTTTTAATTGGATCCACAAGAGGCTAGATCCAAGGCTGTTCGTCCCATTGTTTAAAAGTAGCTCTTACAATGAAAAGGCTTTATACTACACTCGATCCAGGCAATCTGATTGGATAAGAGGCGTGCCAAGAGTTTGTACAACTGTTCCATTGACACAACAAAAGTAGCCAATTACAGAGGCCTGAAGATAGAGACAAGATAGAGACAAGAGAAAAGGGTCCGTGCACCAGTTGCTCTTTTGAATTTCAATTAAGAACGAAACACAATAAAATAGGAAAACAGTTTATTTCATTCCGTTTTAGTGTCAAACAAAAAAACAGATTTCAACCTCTATTTCCAATCATCCATCCATCCATCCATCTTCTCCCGCTTAATCCGGCTGGGTCGCGGGGGCAGCTTGCTGCCCAATACTCATAGCACCTGACCCCCCCTATGAACCCCTCTGCAGGTGGTGAGCCCACAGGAGGGTGGACAACATGGTCCTTGATGTTAGTTCATAGGGGGCATGTTTTGGGTTGATGGGGGAAACCGGAGCACCCGGAGGAAACCCATCCAGACACGGGGAGGAACATGCAAACTCCACACAGAAAGGCCCGGGCGACCCGGGGATCGAACCCGCAACCTTCTTGCTGTGAGGCCTGAGTGTTGCCACTCAGTCACCGTGCCGCCTATTTCCAATCATTTAAAGTTTATTTCAAATAGCACCAATCAAAAAACAGTCATCGTGCCTTATTCTCTCTGGTTTACTTGCCCCAGAAGTCACATGTGAATTCAGTGTCAACCATGGATCTATAATAAAAAAAAAATTTATTATAGATCCACAACTGGTCAACTGGGCAAAGGAGAGTTTAGCATCTAGCTTCTTGTTTCTCATCATGGAGTTCAACAATTACTTTCTAAGACACAAAAGTAAATGCATACACTAAATACTAATAAAATACAACACTAAATACAATACCAAATACAATCAATTAAATACTGTTCCACTTTATCTGTAGGCTTTTAACTGTATGTTTTAATCGTACTTAATTTGTTTATGTTGTTAAGGCGACCGTGGGTGTCCAGAGAGGCGCCTAATAAATAAAATGTATTATTATTATTATTATTATTATAAAAGAAGAGGACATGTTTGTCCACAAAATTGCAGTGAGTTTTCAGGTAAATCCTTCTTGCAGCATAACTTCTGGGGCGAATAAACCAGAGAGAATAAAATATCAAAACTGAAATAGGAACGATAACTGTTTTTGATTGGTGTTATTCAAAATAAAGTTTAGATTAAATATTGGAAATAGAGGTCGAAATCTGTTTTTTTACACTAAAACGATATAATGAAATAACAGACTGTTTTCTCATTTTATTGTTTGTTCATTCTTAATTGAAAAACAGTGTTTTAGCTCATTTTCTGTACCATCTTCTTTCTGTACATTTCACCTGATCAAAACTGTAACTCAAATATTAATGAGAAATGATGAAGATATTTTTGCTTTCATGGTATAAGAGCAGTGGTGGAAGAAGTAACTGATTCTGTTACTTAAAGCTGCATTGTGTAACTTTTCTGGTGGAGGGTCTGTAATCTGCTCTGAGATGTAGTAAAGTAAAAATAAAAAGTACCCACTTTAAAAAATGACTTTAGTAAGGACAAATACCTAAAATGTATACTTAAATACAGTTCTTTAGTACTTTTACTTACATTCCAGCACTATATAAGAGCGAATGACACTTAGAAATGTTTTATAATCTTTCACAGTATATGTTATAAAACCTATCTATATCAATGGAGAATATTTAGAAGTATGGTTTTAACTTACTCTTTCCTTAGAATCATGCAGGTACCTCCAGAGCGTTCATTACTGTGTATTTAATAGTAGCATTCTGTACATTTAACTTAATAAGTTTTCTATACCCCCTCCTGTGGGCTCACCACCTGCAGAGGGGTTCATAGGGGGGGTCAGGTGCTATGAGTATTGGGCAGTAAACTGCCCCCGCGACCCAGATGGATTAAGCGGGAGAAGATGGATGGATGGATGGATGGATGGAAGTTTTCTATACTGACGTGAGCATGTAGTTTATTCTGCTAAAAGACTCATGAGCGCTACCATCCCCACACTGTAATTTTGGAATGCACAGGGGTGGTTGTGTACACGTTTTCCTTCTTCCCACTCCTTGAGAAATGTGCTTTCTGTTGTTCCGAATATGTGATTATGTAAATTATGTATTTTTCTTAGCACTAACTTGAAATAAATTTATCAAACTTAAATGTATGAAACCAAACTGAATATCCAATCAGAAAAATACATTTTAAACTAGGAAATAAACCGAAAACACCAGACTTTGAGCTTAAAGCAGCAGACCTGTTATGCAAAATCAGCTTTTCAGAGCTGTTACTCATGTTAGAGGTGTTTCGTGCATATATGAGCAAGTTTTGAAGGTCCGATATTTCGCAAAATTGACTTGTAAGTCTTGTTACCTCCTCAAAAACATATCTGCAGTTGTTTTGTTTCATTCACACGTTTGAATAACCCTTTATGTTAGGGTTTGGTGTCCTGCAGTGTGGTTCTCCTGCAGCTCATTGCCCAAACAGCACCTCTACTTATGCTGCGTTCTATTGAATGTCGAAAGTCGATAAATCCAAGTCCGTTCTCCCGATATCTGATGTAAATGTATTTCATTGCAACAGTCAGGAAAATATGTATGCCCGAGAATGTTTAAAAGTTTATTTTGTTAGCCAACTCAATTATGGCAGTTTGACTATTACATGTTCAGACATCCATCCGGCTCGGTCTGCTCCAAACTAGCCCGAGTTTGTGTTTCGGAACTGCGAGTTGATTGGCCGTTCCTTTGCATTTTTCCGATGTGGAGGTCGGTTTTCCCCGAGTTCCGAGCACAATAGAACGCAGCATTAGTCCTGTCCTTGTTCTTTGTTCCTGGTCAGTTCATTCCTCGTCAGCCCTGTGTCGTTGCTTGTCTATGTCCTCGTCCTGCCCGTCCTCAGCATCCAGTCTGTCCACAACCCCTGAGTCTACCCCCAGTGTCTTCCTGCTGGTCTATGTCTCCAGTCAGCTCCCATCACCACATCCTGCAATCCCGGCAATAAACCTGTTTAAAAGCTTCCTGCGCCTTTGTCTCTGCTTTGGCGTCCTGTCTTCATACTCTCCAAACATGACACTTTATTATTCGTCTGTCTGCTGAAAATGCTCTGTTTCACCTTGTGATGTCATGAAGCAGTCATTTTCAAATTAACGGCTTTGTTTTATCCTTAATTCAGTAGAGATTGGCATTTCCAGGGATGAAATGATCCAGTTGATTCTAGTGAAGTTGTACGGGCTTTTAAAACACAGTGGAGCACCAGTTTTTCTGTTTGTTTGTTGTTTTTTGTTTGTTTGTTTTAGAAGAACTCAGTGTAATTATCTAGGGGTTTGTTTGTTTTTTATTTAACCTTTATTTAAGTCCCATTGAGATTACTAATCTCTTTTTCAAGGGAGTCCTGCCACGCACACTCTGCTTTCATACTAGACAGTGTGGGTGAAGTGTCTTGCCTAAGGAAACAACAAAATTTTTATTTTATTTTTTGCACTGTGTGTTAAACATGTGTGAATGAAACAAAACATGAGTTATGTTTGTGATGAGGAAGCAATATTATAACATAAATCAGAAAATAGCGTCATCTGGGCCCTTTAATTTTATTTCCAAGAACCCATTTGCCGATCATTTCCTGTTTTCACTTCCACTGGGACATGTCCACCGCCCTGCTCTTCGCTTTCCAATTTTATTCCAAAGTCAAGTCAATCCGCACAGTCATTTTGGTACAGTATGGAATTAAACCTTTCTATCTTCATGGAGACCAAACCAGAACAAGTTAGAGGTCAGATCTGTGGAGAGGCGACTCCGCTCACAACCAGAATGAATGTTTTTCTAGGTATTTCTGAGCTGTAAAACCACCTGTAATTTAATGTCATACTGTGGAACATTCCAGACAGACCAATGACAAATCCATAGAAACAAAAAGTAACACAGTGCACCTTTAAACACCATCTCCAAATCTGTAAAACAAATAGCAAACAATCGAAACGTTGCATAACTCAGACGCACGGATTGTTTTCATTTAGCTGCATAGAAAAAATATGATCACCTTGTTTAAAACGCATTGATTTCTTCTGCTGGGCCTCAGAAATGATAGCTTTAGCCGCTTCTTTTATCGAAGTGGCCGCTCTTTAGTCAACCTTATCGATCTGTTGCCGAACAATACTTCACCTTCACTTAAAGCCGCCGCCATCTCTCCCTCCTTTAATTCCTTTCTTCCTTCCTCGCGCTGCCCCATTTAAAACGCATTGTCTTTGAACATGTCTTTTTTTAGAACTCCATTTCGTAGGGAACATGAAATACCCCATATCTTGCCGCTACATATGGCGCTTCACATAAACTAGTCCCATTTCAAGTGACTGGACACATGCCAAGTTCCATCATATTGCGCGGAATTTTAAGAACGCCGCTCGCTTGTATTAAATTTGCACGCTTCAGACGGAAAAAATGAATACTGGAACGAAGTCAAGAGGGACACAAGAAGAAAAAAACCCCAAGTAAAATGCTACCACCTGCCACCCGATATTTGAAATGTACACACTGCCAGTCACGACGTCGCCACCACCTGTCTGGGGGTTTGGGCGGCTATTTAGGCAGAGTGACGATCTGTCTCGCTCATCTGCAGTGTAAACAAGAGCTGTTGCCGACGGTTACAGGTCTGCTGGCGTGGAGCTCCGGAGACTTTGGTGCACGGTGCGATGTGCAAAAACAAGATCGCTCTTCGCACACGCTTTGATGAATGGAAGATCAGGAAAATGAACAGACAGGTAGACGGAAAGAAGTGGTGCCAGAGAGGGAAAGGGAGACAGGTGGCTGACGGGAACAAGGGACTAACACATATTCATAAACAGCTTGAGTTCGGAGTGGAATTTTCCGAGTTGACCGTGTGGCAAAATGTGCCAAGTCATGCTTCTAAAAAAGGAAATTACAGACTAGCAAATGTCTCAAACTGGTTTCAGAGGTTAGCTGCTATGTTACCAAGAGTCTAGGGCAGTGGTTCTTAACCTTGAGAAACTGAACCCCACTAGTTTCATATGCACATTCACCAAACCCTTCTTAATTGGAAAAATAAAATGTTTTTTTCAAATTCAAGACATAGGTATATATATTTTATTGGTGCACACATGTGAATACATATTGCACATACTCGTCCGACCACTTTTTTTTGCTCGACATAGTTAGTATGAAGGGAAAATATTAAGAAAGAAATTACACGACACCATCACGACCGTCACAAGACTATTGCGCGCACAAAATTTCCTGCAGCCAATAACGGCCAAACGGGGCGTGTTATCAAGAATCATAAGAGTTGCATGTGAGTCTGACCCCTGCCGAACTCCTGAAACTGACTCACCGAACCCCTGGGGTTCGATCGAACGCAGGTTAAGAACCACTGGTCTAGGGTTCTGTGGACCAAGGGGAAAACTCAAAATCGGATATGCTCCCTTAGCCAAAAGTAGTCAAAGGCTACTTTCAGACTGCAAGGATTAATGCTCAATTCGGATTTTTTTGTGAAATCCGATTTTTTTGCGACGTCGTTCACATTTCCAATTAAATGCAACATATTTGTGAACCAGTGTGAACTTTAAATGCCCCAAAAGTGTCCCGCATGCACATTGGAGGACACGACGACGTCAAATGCAGCGTGCTCAGTATTGACGGAAGTAGCCTAAAAATGGACACTAGCAGTGAGCACCTGGAGATTTTAGTGTTGCCACCGTGGGGCAGTGGCAACAATATCCATAGAAAGGAACGGTAGGTCGAATGTAGGTCGGATAAATGCGACCTGGCCGTTCAGACTGAAGTCACATGTCAAAAGATCGGATATGTATCAGTTTTAGGACCACATATCCAAGTGGTCTGGGTCACATTTGAAAAAATCGGATCAGACTGTCCTTAAAAGATCAGATACAGGTCGCATAGGGGCAACAAAATCAGATTTGGGTCACTTCAGGCTGCAGTCTGAATGTAGCCAAAGTTGTAGCGTAGTACAGTATAGATGTAGTCTAAATAGTATAGACAATTTGAACTGACAGAATTACCAAATGGCAAAGGACACATTTTTTTTAAATATATTTTGAAGGAAAGTGTCTATGATGAAAGTTTGTCTGTATGGTTGTCTCAGTAAATGTAAAAATATCTCTGTAATTATACCAGTTAGATGACGCTAGAGCTATTTTCTGGCTGTATTTCCGAGTTTCTAAAAGTGAGTAAATGAGAGCGAATCAGGGCGAGATGTTCACGGCAGAGCTCTCCTGCTGTTAAAAATGTGAATTTTGAACAGACTTGTGCTATTAAAACATAAGTCGCAATCGTGAAGCTTGTCAGAAAAATCACAATTCAGTATCACAGGTCGTTCAGCCCTATAGCACAGTGATATAAAGAAGTGTAAATTGAGTTTAATTTGTAACACAGAACAGTAATATTGTCATTACTGTGTGGTTTTGCATTAGCTCTATATGTAGGTAATCAGTTCAGCCATATTCAGTGACTTGTTATAATGAGTATTAAGTTTCAGTTCTAGATATGGGATTTTATGCACTAGCCTGTTCTACTGAAGGTTAGTTTTTCACCATTCCATCACCAAAAAATAATCAGGGGTGTTACCAACTTTTTGGTATATCCATGAATATATATGGTATATTTAAACCAGATTCTACTAAAGTTTCAGTCTGAAAAGAAGAAGAGGGAATCATAAAAAGCCTTCACAGAGCCGCCTTGCAACATGGACTCCTCAGCCATGCTTTTATTTGACGGTATTTATTGTCTGAAATGTTACACAGTGGGGCACAAATGCTTCCAGATCACTAGACACAACAAACACATTACTGCTTAACCGGGCTGAATGAGTTAACCCAAAATTAAATGTTTATTTCATATTTAAATTACTTTGAATTCATATTACGATCATTCCAGCTGGTGTAATTCCTACCACTTTACATTTTCTATTCTCTCCTCCTCGCAGCACAATAGGCACACACACACACACACACACAAACACACACACACACACACACACACCTGTCAGAGTCCCAATAGGAGCCTTACAGGAGCCCATGAAGCCAAACCTCCAGTCAGCCGTGAACAGCCAATATGGTGCAAGTTTTCCAAACACAATTTACCAGGGCATATCCACTAATACCCAGATCTGTTGTATTTCTGGCACATCTTTTAGCATTTGTCACCACTCTTCACAATATTTTCTCCCTAAATATTTCAACTGGCATTATGATATGACAGTGATCCACAATTTAAAACTCTCATGTGACTGGAGAAGATTTTTTTTTTGGTGAACCCTGTCAAAACACAACTGTGATTTTTTTTTTTAATTTTGTAACATTTTCCATTTTGAAAAGTGCTTTTTTACTCACACTCATTACTTTGTACTAAGGTTCCACTTTGTACCTATTGTGCAGGGGCTGTAATGAGTGTGACACACCCTGCTCTACATGTGCCCCTGCCTCTGGTCCTTGTCAGAACACAGCATCCTGCAGCCCCATGATCTCTTAAAATCACTAGGGTATTGGTATCATAGACCTGTCTAGCGTTGGCTTAGTGGCCACTCATGGGACTTCAGCGAAAAAATCCCAGTCCCTGGATTTTTCCAAGAGAGCGCAATGTAATCAGAAACTGTGTTCAAAAGTGTTCGGCTGAGAGGGCACCTACAGTTTTAAAAAATGTGGCAATTTTTAATAATTTTTAGATTAGAAAGTTTTCTCAGCCTGAAATCCTTCAGTTACTGTATCTTAAAAACAGATTTTTAATCTTTCGCTCTGGCTCTGCTCTGCTCTGGCTCTGACTGGTCAAAGCCGGTGTGGTGAGGGCCACCAGAAGTTCCTAGTCAAGCTAGACTAATCTGGAGACATGCACCATTGAGCCCGGCTCATTGATGTGAATAGACGGCCATGTTTAGGCACTTGGTTTTGCTCTTGGTTGTGTTGCTGTAATTTTTTTCATTTATGTTTGAAAAGAAACCAAACCTTGCTGACCTCTAATGTTTGCCTTTTGCCATCGTTTTAAATGGTAATAAACCTGCCAAAAAGAAACCTGCCCCCTGTGACCATTCTGTTCACACTACATTACGTCTTCAACACTGTTTTTGAAATACTTTTTGAATCCTTCATAACTGTAAATAAAATGTATAAGTTGCACTAATCTACCTATAAAATACCAACTGCACAGAGAACACTCGGGTTATGTGTCTAAGTTTAAACTGCATTAGAATATAACTGTGTGTTTGTATTATTTACTCTAATAATTCATTCATAATTATTAATTAATGAAGTATTAATGAGCATACAATGTAAATATGCCAGAATTAACCCATTGGTTATTTACTATCTGGAGTTTCTGGCAGGTCAGGATGGCGACATCATTGCAAAAAAAAGTTTGTAGTTCCATTTTACATTAAACTTTATTTCATTAAAGGTCAATATGAAGCAAAATTGACTCGTGAGTTATGTTTTGTTTCATTTGCATGTTTGAAAAACCCTCAGTCTGCCTAAATCTCTAAAGCTCGAAATGCTCTGTTGCACCTTGTGATGTCGAGTTTTCAAGTTAACAGTTTAAGTTAACAGTTTAACCTTTTAGCTTTTATTTAGTAGAGATTCCAGGGCTGAAATTACAAATGAATGAAACATATTACTCCTGGTATCTTTTATGAAACAGCCCATTGCAAATATAAATGTTAAAACCTAAAATGTACTAAAGCTTTTACTCGTTTAACATGAATTGAAAATTTAACATTCTGCATTTGAAAATGGCGCTGAATAGTTCAGTCACAAAACCCCGACATTATGGGACAGCAGATGTATTGTTGTTATTGATCTCAGACCTTGAGAGTCCGACTGTGATGAGGGGACTTATGATTCATACCAAACCCAAACTTCTGTGCGTATGCACTTCCATTTCTCTGCCCCAGCTCTCATTCTCTTTAGCTCATACCTTACATATATTGATCTACACCTGCCTGCACGGACCAAGGCTGGGCCAAAACCAATAATGTGATGATCTGTTATGGCGGAGAACCAATGGGCAGAGGCAGACAGGTGAGTAAGCACTGTTGCAAGGAAGGGATATCAAAAGTTTTGTGCACTGAACGAAGACTGAAGTTCATAAAATGCTGACCAGATTTGACCAGAAGTGGAGGCTTGAGTCACTGATTAAAGAGCTTATATTCCATTAAAAGGACTCTTGTGAACTTTAAGCCATGTTACTGTTGTTAATGTTAATCTTGTTACCTAATCAAAAACATACCAAGAGTTGTGTTTTGTTTCATTCACACATGTTTAAATAATTCTGGTTTATTAATTTATTAGCTTAAAATGCTCTGCTCCACCTTGTGCTGTCACAAGGCAGTAGTTTTCAACAGCTACTTTTTACATTTAGTTTAGTACTGGCGATTCCAGGGCTAAAATCATCCAAATTATTGAAAGTGTATGGAGTTTAAAAACACAGTGGAGCACTTTTGCTCATCACAATGTGTGCATTTTTGAGTTTTCTGTTTGAGAGAAGAACCCTTAATATGCAGGAATTGTGAGTTAAACATGTGAATGAAACAAAACACATCTCTAGATACATTTCTGATGAGGAAACATTATATAATAGATCAGAAAATGGTGTAATATTTCTTCTAATATTTTCTTTAATCACATGAACAGTCTTATCACATGTTTAGCCGATGTGTGAGGAGAATGGAACTCAACATTATCAGTAAAATCAGATATTCACCTGAACTCCCTGAGATACAGTTTAACACTGGACTGAGGGTTTCTCCTGGGGAACAAAACCCTTGACCCACAATTCAGAGAAGAAAAGTAGTTGGTGCATGGACAACATATTTTTTCTTATTAATATAATGCCTTTTTTCTGCATCATTTGCATTTGTAATACGCTTTCATGAAGGTCCTCATTACTATCTATAGTACGTGATCAGCTTTATAAATACCTTTTTGCACTGTTCAGAATATAATGAATTCAAAATATTGTTGCTTCAAATATTCTTATGATTAAGCGTTAGTTCTACTTCTTTATCTGCGGTATAGGCCCAGTGGAAGCTCCAGCAGAGCCTTTCCTTCCTCCTCTACGACTGTGGGAGCTCCAGAGACAAACACGGAGCTGGTTATTGATCGATCCAGTTGGTGGTGATAGTTACGAGGAGACTGCACTGTCCCCACCTAACACCTCAATACCTCAGTCCAACACTCACGCCCACACATTTTTTTTCTGAATAAATTGTCTCTGATTGGGCTTGCCTCTCCACAGATCAAATCTGTAACTTTGCCTGATGGTGCCACCCACATATAATTACCACAATGACCACATTTCCATGGGGTCAAAGCCCTGTTAAAAGTCAATTGTTGATTAATTATTATGTAAACCTGTTAGTGTTTTATTTTAGATCACAATTACTCTGCAAAAGTGGAGTTAATGGCTAACCAAATCTCTCTGAGATTTCCAAACTTGTAACTTCTGGTAAGCCAAGTGACCACCTCTTTTATGTGTTACTAGTAAGAAGACTGGATAAATGACATTGTTATTATGAAATAACATTTATATACTTTAACATGGGGAGTGGCTTTTTTGACCAACTCAAGGGAACGTCTGAAACGCTCACATCTATGAATGTCTATGGTGCCACCTGCTTGTTTCCATAGAGACAGATCTAAATGCCATAGTGTGAAATTTTCTCATTTCCTCATAGAGACAAGCTGATGATGGACCTTCTAGTGGAAAAGTTACATAGTGCCCATATTGTCTTTATTTTGGAGTTGTCTATTAGATGTTCTTTGGCTGTCACTGGAGGAAAATGCCACTCAAAGAAGTAGTGTTATCATTATAATATCATGCACTTTTGAGGTAGTGGAAAAGAAACTTTGCTTAAACATATGTAGAACTTGCTAAACCCTAGAATCAAACCAGAAACCTCTTGCTGCAAGGTGAGTTAATAAACTGCTGCACTACTGTGTCATCCGGTCCGTAAAGTCTATTTGCAAAAGGCATAATCGTACAGCAGAGCGATTTTGTGTAGTCTGTTATCACCTGTCAATCTGAGTTCAAACCAAAGATAAGACATAGTGATTGGCAACAACAAAAATAGAAACTGATTGAAGATTTTGTTTGTCTTTTCTGAATACCACATTGCCACTCAAATGTATTCTAAATCGTTGCAAAGTTAAATACCTAAGAGATGGATTTCTGACCTAAAGTGGCCCTCACATTTTCTATTAGAATCTAATTTCCTAAAAACTACAATGTACTTGATGAAACTACAGCTATTGACTGTTGTATAATTATGGCTTGAAGCTATATTTAGCCCTGCACTGGGCTCCAGCCCACACAGTATGGATCAGAAATGAACCGTAAATGAGATATTGGATACTGTGTTAACAAGGGACACTACAAGGTCACATTGGTCATACTGTGCTTCTGTAGGATTGTTAAGAAGGCCTTTTTATTTATATATAAAAAACAGAGGTGGATTTCTTTTAAATAAGTCATTACTTTGGAGTCTGTTTCGCCCCAGTACAGTTACATCGTATGAGCAGCTCTTGAGGTTAAAATAAGTCTGCTGTGTGTAGTCTGCATCTAATTAGAAAGTGTTTTATTGTCCGATAATCAGGAAGTGCAAGTTAGCATGCTAGTTGTTGCTTACAAACTCATCATGGTGAATAATTAGGATGCTAGGTAAGTGAGGAATAACTTTGGGCCGTTGAAAACGGTTTAAAACAAACATTTTCTCTTTTTAGTGTTTTAAGACAGTAAAAATCTGAGTGTCTGTAAAATGTGCTATAAAAGAGTGTCTTCATTATGAAAAAATAAAAATTAATCAAACCAGGTTTAGTTTAGCGGTTTTCAAAGTTATAACAAAAGATTTTGTTATTATCTTTATCAAGACTTCCAGCCACACCACGCCTAAAAAATAAAATAAAATAAAAAACTGGACTGTCTGGAGAAAACTCATCGAGACACAGGGAGAACATGCAAACTCCATACAGAAAGGCCCCGGGCATCAAACCCAAGACCCTTCTTGATATGAGGCATGAGCGCTAGCCTCCCAGCCACTGTGCCACCGTACCTTACCTTATATATAATTAATTAATTTGTTTTCACACTGGAAGTCAGCATTCAAAAAAATAATCAAAACAAATGAATTAAAACAATGAGTTAAAAAAAAAACATACCACGCCAATATGCCGTTGCCATGTGGCCTGTTCCACTGTTGGGCCAGTGGAACCAGTGTGCACACTGATGTCCCTTTAACAAAGAGCACACCGGGGGTTTAGCTCTGAGCGGCTGCCTTCATCTTCAGAGTGTTTTTGCTTTGGGAAGACTCCTGCTGGGGCAGCTTTAGATTGCCTCACACTGCTGTTGTCACACTACAGAGGTCACTCCAATAACTTCCCCAACAACATACTGATACACAACAAGACACAGGGGTTCTGTTTTCAATTAAGTCATTCATTTATAACTTGAGATCCAGGTATTTTTTGAGCTATTAAACCACCTAATAATAATAATAATAATAAATGTAAGGTAGAGCTGTTGAACTATGGAACTTTGCAGGCAGCGCAATGACTTATCCATAGAAACAAACAGGTGACAAAGTTACATAATAATAATAATAATAATAATAATGCATCAGTTTTATATAGCGCTTTTCAGGACACTCAAAGACGCTTTACAGAGCATTATTCATTCACTCCAGACCCGGTGGTGGTAAGCTACTATTGTAGCCACAGCTGCCCTGGGGCAGACTGACGGAAGTGAGGCTGCCAATCTGCACCATCGGCCCCTCCGACCACCACCACCATTCACACACACACCACTTTCATACTAGGCAATGTGGGTGATGTGATGTGATGTGTAAGGACACTACCACTGTTGCCCCCCTGTGGCACCTGGAATTCCCAGTGGTCTCCCATCCAAGTACTAACCAGGCCCGGCCCTGCTGAGCTTCTGAGATCTGACGGGATCAGGCTTTGACAAGCCGGTATATATATACATAGTGCACCTTTAAGTACCTACTTCTATCAATTATGTCAAACAATACCAGTAGAAAATCTGAAAGTATTTATTTCCTTAACACAAAAATAAAATAAGACAGAACTGATTGAAATGTGTTCTGTAGCTGTTATTTACACTACTTTTATTTACCACCATGAGTAGTAAAATGAATAAACTATAGTCAAGTCATTGACATGGTGAGAAATAATAATTTGTATTTGAAATAATTTTTTCCTTCAGACTTTGCTTGCGTCAAAGAATCCTCCATTTGCAGCAGTTACAGCCTTGCAGACCTTTGGCCTCTAGCTGTTAATTTGTTAAAGGATCTGGAGAAATTTCACCCCACACTTCTAGAAGCTTCTCCAACAAGTTGGATTGTCTGGATGGGCACTTCTTACATACCACACAGTCAAACTGCTCCCACCACAGCTCAGTGGGGTCTGTCCATAACACTTCTTTCCAATCTTCCTCTGTCCAGTGTCTGTGTTCTTTTGTCCATATGAATCTTTTTCTTTTATTGGCCAGTCTCAGATGTGGCTTTTCCTTTGCCACTCTGCCCTGAAGCTGCATCCCAGAGTCGCCGCTTCACTGTAGATGTTGACACTGGCGTTTTGCGGGTACTATTTAATGAAGCTGCCAGTTGAGGACCTGTGAGGCGTCCATTTTTTCTCAAACTAGAGACTCTAATGTACGTATCTTCTTGCTCAGTTGTGCAGCGGGGCCTCCCACTTCTCTTTCTACTCTGGTTAGAACCTGTTTGTGCTCTTCTCTGAAGGGAGTAGTACACACCGTTGTAGGAAATCTTCAGTTTCTTGGCAATTTCTTGCATAGAATAACCTTCATTTCTAAGAACAAGAACAGACTGTCGAGTTTCACATGAAAGTTCTCTTTTTCTGGCCATTTTGAGCATTTAATCGACCCCACAAATATGATGCTCCAGATGCTCAAAGGAAGGTCAGTTTTATAGCTTCTCTAACCAGCTGAACTGTTTTCATCTGTCCTAACATGACTGCACAAGGGTTTTCTAATCATCCATTAGCCTTCTGATGCAATGAGCAAACACATTGTACCATTAGAATACTGGAGTGACAGATGCTGGAAATGGGCCTCTATACACCTATGTAGATATTGCACCAAACACCAGATATTTGCAGCTGGAACAGTCATTTACCACATTAGCAATGTATAGAGTGTATTTCTGATTAGTTTAAAGTTATCTTCATTGAAAAAACAGTGCTTTTCTTTCAAAAATAAGGACATTTCTAAGTGACCCCAATCTTTTGAACGGTAGTGTATCTCTCAAGTAACCGCAGAAAAACTTTGTTTAAATCCATGTTCAAACATTATGAGACTTTCTAGGTCGACTCTGACCAATAAATAGCCTTTTTACATCAATTTATATGTTCAACCAGGATATCAGCTGAGCCATTATTTGGATGGCAAAATCTGATCCAGCAAATGTTTCAGCGTGCATCCCTATTTATTATGTGATATAGAGACTGACAAAGTTGATCACGTCTCTGGCTGTGAGCTGCAGCAGAGCCTCTCCTTCCCCCGTAAGACTGTGGGAGCTGCTTATTGGTGGATCCGTTTGGTGTTGATAGTTATGAGGAGACTGCACTATCCCGATCACACCTTAATACCTCAGTCAAACACTCACACCCGCTTTTTGTTTAAATGCACTGACCAACATTTTTCTCTCTGATTGGACTTGTCTCTCCACAGACCTAACCTTTGCCTTAGACTTATAATTATCCATAGACTTATAATTAGTAGACACGATGTTCGATATTCCCGCTATCAAACACTTAGCAACTTGAACATGTCTTTATCGTAGCATATGTTTATTATGTGAAGCCATAGGGCAGGGGTGCCCAAACTTTTTTCATCTAGGGCCACATATTAAAACACAGACCAGCGTGAGGGCCGATCGGGGGTCATAGACTGATGATCAAAACAGTGAGTAATTCAAATCTGTGCATTTATAACAGGTTTGAATGACCCTCCAGACCTTTGTTCAGGCTTAGACCCTCAACAGGACACACTACATTTGCTTGATCAAGGTAGATTTCAAAAACATGCAGTAAAAAGTACTACTTGTGGTAATATGGGCCAATTCACCTGGAAGCCTGAGGGCCAAAAACAATTGGTCTTAGGGCCACATTTGGCCCCCGGGCCATAGTTTGGACATGCCTGCCATAGGGTGACCACCAGCATGACTCTGAGAATTTGGACACATAGACTCAAAAGTGAGGACACTACTGGAACCGGAGGGGAAACCGCAGAGCACAACAAAATGTCTAAAAACAGACCTATATCTGATCACTATTATTTTTATCATCATATTATATTTAATGTGGCCATACCGGCTCGTCAAAGCCTGATCCTGTCAGATCTCAGAAGCTAAGCAGGGCTGGGGCTGGTTAGTACTTGGATGGGAGACCACAAGGAATTCCAGGTGCCACAGTGGGGCGCCAGTCGCAAAAACTGTCATTGTGTCCTTAGGCAAGGCACTTCACCCACATTGCCTAGTATGAAAGTGGTGTGTGCGTGAGTGTTGGTGGTGGTCGGAGGGGCCGATGGTGCAGATTGGCAGCCTCGCTTCCGTCAGTCTGCCCCAGGGCAGCTGTAGCTACAATAGTAGTTTACCACCACCAGGTATGGAGTGAATGAATAATGCTCTGTAAAGCGTCTTTGAGTGTCCAGAAAAGCGCTATATAAAACGGATGCATTATTATTATTATTATTATATTATGATTATTATTACTATTATATTATTATGTATTATATATTATTAGTATTATGATTATAATGATCATACTTATTATTATTCATTGATTGTCGGAAGAATTAACAATCTATTGATTAAGCGTTAAGGTTTATATTATTATTATTATTATTATTATTACTAATCTGCATAAATAAACTCAATTTAACAACATATAAACCATAACCACTATAGAGCCAC
Source organism: Odontamblyopus lacepedii (assembly GCA_034769755.1). Taxonomy (NCBI): domain Eukaryota; kingdom Metazoa; phylum Chordata; class Actinopteri; order Gobiiformes; family Gobiidae; genus Odontamblyopus; species Odontamblyopus lacepedii. Next base: position 14,076,551 of record CM068357.1, read on the forward strand.
ATCAGCCCGTTTGAGATTATAATGTGTTTAATGCAGCTTTGGCACATTTGTTTACGTCTTACAGAAACAAAACTCCAAACCGCATGGCTCATTTGCATAAACTTTCCTTGTGAGCTGATGTGGTTCAGCTTCTGTTGGACTAAAGGACACGATTCAGTAGAATATGAATGTTCTTTCTGTGACAGAGAGATGTTGCGTTGGGGATGGTTCGTGTTTTCAGAAATCATACGTGCGCATAGCAATTTGCTATCGCAGCATCGCAGGTGCAATATGGCAGGGGATTTGTGGTGATGCAACGGTTGCGGCCGAAGGTCCAAAATGAGGACAAAATGTAAAAAATTAGGATGTATAAGAGAGGTCCGGACAGAAGGCTCTAAAACTGGACTGTCCGAAATCAGTACGAATGGTCACCCTATACCTATGTAAAGTGCTGAGAGTGAATATTTTGACCCCAAAGCTTATACCAGTGTATCTGTTTGTTGCGCCCTCTACCTAAAATAATGAATATGTGCGTGAATGGTTTGAAAGGCACAGATTGACAACATCGCTTCTGTCAGTTCAGCTCCTCAGCAGCTGTAGCTACAGATTTAGTTAACCACCACTGAGTATGGGATGAATAACAGAACAAACAGAAATGACTATAGAGGTTGAAGAGACTTGTCAAGATTGAATGGTAAAATTATTATTACAAGACTGGAAATTATAGTCCTCTTGCAGTCAATTGTCGCTGTTGTTATATGTGAAAGTCTCAAATAAACCTTTTGCTTATGCCTTCTTTTGTGAGAGTTGCTATTATAGTGCATGGTCCTAAAGATTTTTATAAGTGGTAGGAAATTGTGTGGGTTTTTTTTTTCCAACAGGGACATTTATCACACTGGCAGATTCTAACTCAAACATACCCAGGATTGCTCCCATGTGATGTGAGGTTTGGACTAAAGTGTGAATTTTTCTGTCCGAGTCCAGCCTGTGTCCGACAGAACAGTGATCGAATCCGACCCAAGTCCGAAAGGCATTAAGATATTTGTGTCTGAACCTGACTGAACCCGACACAATTAAACTCACACTATTTTCATAGGCCAAATAATGACACACATAGGATATTGCTTGTGTGGCCTCTTAACGGACACAAAGACGCAAAATACAAACTCGAAATATAGCAAAAATAATGAGAAGACTTTATTACTCACCTCTCGTGAAGTAAATTTAAAGTGCAGCATCTCATCCATATTATCCATATAAACTGTCCTCTGCAAATAATGGCATCCATCCCAGAAAACTGTGCTATTAATCCAGTTTGAGGCGTTCTTTAAAATTAAAAAGGCGAGATAGTTCCTCACGTATGTGTTTACATCCACGGCGCACGGATCGAGGTGAAGCTGCAGATTCGCGATAGTGACTCTACTTCCTGTGTACTTTATCGCCAATGTTTTATCTTTTACAAATCATGTATCTGAAGTATTGCACCACATTTCACAAATAATAATAACACAGTTTTTACTTGTATCTAAACTAGAAGTGCAGAGCTCTGATCTTTGAGCACTTAAGAGTCTCAAATTGTGTGGTTTTACTGTAGACAGGAAACACACTGATGTATCCGAGTCCAACCAGAGCCCGAACATAAGCTCTAAATATTTGTCCCGTCAGACTTCGGTCAGGTTCCCATACTTTAGTTTGGACCAGTCACTCTACTTTTGATGGATGAATGCTTAACCCACTTGTGGCCCTTTTACTTTTAATATAAAAGTGAAAAAAATGCATAGCACACTCATATAGAGTCTATATATATGGATTTTTTCACTTTTATATTGCTGTTCCTTGCATTTGCACCTCTACATTAACTTTGGTGTGCCTTTTCTATTTCACGTCCTTCTACTTTTAATACCATTCGACATCAGCAGCACCACATGAACACAGCATTAGGTGCCTGTTTCCACTCCTGTATGGTAGACCAATTACATAGGACCCTCTCTCCTGCTGTTCTCCCTGTACACTTCATCTGTATTGACTTGTGATGCACTCAGCCTGAACCCCACATCAATTAGCTGCGCTCTGTTCAAGTGTGTGCCGTGACCTTTAGGACTGAACAGGAAGAGGGAAACTGCTGCCAGCCATGTCACTGTGACCCAGACCAGCTTAGCACTCATTCATGTTTTAACTCTACAGTGCTTTCCAGACACGCTCATTTCTATGCAAGGTTAATGGGTCTAATTATACACTGCACATTAAAGCTCGTGCAATGCCTTCTGCTTACATAATAGGGGTTGTTGGATGTATTATTTAATATACAATAAAGGCATTAGGTTTACTTGACTGTGTACATTGTAGTGTTGGCACTATACAAGAATTTCAAACTCTAGTTCGATGCTAAGGAATAGGCTCGATGCTTAAGGGAGATTCTAATAACATGGTAATAATAAAACACTGCAGTGAATAGTGGTCGATGGGCGTATTCTAGTCTGTGTGGTCTTACTCAAAATTTACACCACACATCACTCAAATTAGGTTGGACTTCTAACTTTTCATCATCAATAGAGCGTCTCCAGACTTTTTAGCATGTGGTGTCAAAAGAAACTTCCAATGTCCTTTCATATTAATTGTCTAAAAACACAACTGTCACATGAACATGGGTCGCATCCAGAGTTATCGTTTTCTGCTATTCCGACATGCCGCTATTTAGACATTGACGTCTAATTGTCAGAGTAGCGGCATAAACATTATTTTTCAAGCGTCCCACTACTTTGAAATTTCTTTTTCATTGTCGGATTGGCAGCACTTTACTATTTTTCAAAGATTCCGCTTTTCCGACACTAATAATATTAATGCAATAGCCTATTATACTTTGCGCTCCCATATATCATAAGATGCTTGGGCCGGTGCAAAACATTTGATTAGAAAATATTTCGGCCACAGAGGATATTGGGATGTATGTGTCCTTTGGTAGACAAGGAGTACTTGTATGTTAATTGATGTAATGTACTGTGTGTATGTGAAGATTGGGAAAATTGTATAAATGATGTTACATGGGCTGCAAGTTTAAATGCACTGTAAATATTGCACTTTGACCCCTCCCCCAGAGGACTACAGATGGAAATTAGCTGTAAAGCTAGAAACTGGTACAAGCATCTGTGCCTTTGTGCTTAATGTAACTGTACATTGTCCTTATAAACAAATAAATGAAATGAAATGAAATATCAGACAGTGGGAAATGTGGGAAAATGTCCTAACTTATAGCCGTGGGAAACTTTTATGCATCGGTTTTGTGTGTGACTTATTAGTTGTTGATATTAAGAACATTGAAGAACAGAGAGAGAGACACCGGGTAGACTATCGCAACGCTAAAAAATAAATAAATATGATGTGTCAGAATAGCGATACTAAAAAGTGTCAGAAAACTGGCACGTCTAAATAGAGGCATGTCGTAATACGTCGTAATGAAGGGATGTTGGAATAGGCGGCAGACCTCACATCCAGGAGCTTGGAAAAAGATTTGTGATGTACTATGGAAACTTTACAATCGTGGAGGATAAAGATAAAACATTTTACAAGGTCAAACATAAATCAAACAAGAAGCAGTTCTGAAGGAAAAGGCACAGGTCGAAACTAGTTAATGCGAGCACGTAGCCACGGCTTATTACCATCCAAAGCTTTGTCTCTCCTGTAAACTTTTGTATAGTTTTAAAACATAATTAACCTGACCAACAATGAAGGTGTGAGCAATATAAAACAGTGTGGTGTTTAAACGTGAGAATATATAGAGGGCGGCGTTGCAGGAGCAGCTCTGTTGCCTCTGGTGTAAATTAACGTTTTAAAAAATCTGCACGTTTGCAGCTCTGCCTACGTTACGTGTTGCTGCAGCTCTTGGTGGAAAGTCCAGGTTATTAGTTTGCTCTGATTCAGCTCATGAACATTCTAAAGCAATTCAGGAAAGGTGCTTTTCTGTCCTGAGAATGTGATTTTTTTAGTGTCAATACTTGTTTAAATTAGTATGTAGTCTCAATACTAATTTTCGTATCGATTATAATCTGATTTTGGATACTTTTGACAAACCTACTGTAGTATGTTGGCTGTGTTTGTGATAAGATTGTGGTATCTGGTATACTGCTGATTATACTTTATTTCCTTTCTCAGGATGGTTATTCCCTTATCTGTGGGACCACTAGTTTGGGACTACTAGTTTGGAGCATTAAGGGGTCAGAGGTTAGGAGGATGTGCCCCCTAAGGACATTTGGTGGGACAAATGGTTGGGTTGTAAATGTAGGATTGGTCTGTGTAAAACAGTTTGAGGTATCCAGACGACTAGCCTGGAGCCTAAGAGGGTAAAAGTACAGGAGACACCTGGTGACAACTAAGCATGTTAGATCTTATATGGTTGGGGGTTGTGTTTAAGCCGTTGTTTGAGAAATTCCAGATGTCTGAGTGGGATGTCCTAGGGAACTATAAATGTAACCTTCACCCTTCGTTCTGGGTCTTTCCTTGCATTGGGCTTTAAGGGGATCCAGACTCAAATTGTCTGTAAATTGGCTGACTCTATTATCTGTAAAATAAATCATATTTACATTTACTAGAGTTGTTGTTAAATTATTTCTGAACATCTTCCCTTCTGTGAGACATCTAGGGAAACGCACCCACTACGAAAAGGTAAGCTCTGAATTGAGGATCTTAAACTACAAGATCAAAATGGTAGGTGTACAGGCTCATGCAAATCTCTTTTTATTAACCTTTTTAGGAATATGACAACACTTTTTGTGCATTTTAAGCAATAAGGTTCAATACTGTAATGCTGGCCAATATACCAAAAACATAAATCAAAGTCTGAATTACAGTCTGCTCCAAACCACGCACTTTTACTGACAGAGAATTGGCTGTGGATCTGTGGATTTTAAAAAACCCAAGCTGATTATTGGGAGTTAGAAATGACAGAATCTCGATCTTGATTAAAATGTGATTAATTGCTCCGCCCTAAGTTGCAATAATTAGGTAAAATAAATAGTGCTTGGCGCGTACACTGACTGGCTCGCACTCTCGCCTCACAGCAGAAAACTCCAGGGTTTGACTCCTGGCCAGTGTTAAATTTTTGATTCCTTCAGGCACTTTGGTTTCCCCCACTGATGTGAGTGGCATTGCAGGATGGGTCAAATGCAGAGGATGGATTTCTTTATGGGTACAGCTAATCTGACAGTGGTACAGAGGTTGTTTTCAGGGGGTTAAATATATATAAAATATATAAATATAAATACTAAATATATGTCCTTGGGCAAGACACCGTATATTGGATTGTGTTGTGTGAATCACTGGTGGTCAGAAAGGCCATTGACAACAGCTTTTTGTCAGTCTACAAAAGTAACTCCATGGATTACAATACCAGCTGCAATACTCAGTTATATTGTACTTTTCTAGCAGCATACTTTTACTCTTACTTGAGTAGAAGTTGTGGTTACTTTTCCCACTGTGAGTAAGTCTACAAGTAATAAATCATAATAATAATAATACATTTTATTTATTAGGTGCCTTTCTGGACACTCAAGGTCGCCTTACAGCAACATAAACAAATACGATTAAAACACACAGTTAAAGTGGGACCATTTTATTTGATTGATTGTATTTAGTATTTAATTGTATTAGTATTTAATATTTATTGTTTTAGTATTTAGTAATGTATTAAGGCACTAGAGAATTTGCCCAATTTTGGCTGCGATTTCCTCTTCCCGCGTTCAGGGAGGCGTGACCCGACTTTTTGTCTTCGAGTGCGATTCTGAAGCTGCTGTGCTCCTCATGTGTGTGGTGTCAGTGTCAGATCGTAACCACCAAACATCAGCAACACTACAGTAACAGCCGATAAAACAGAGACGCAACATATAAACTCGGGATATAGTGAAAATAAAGCCTTTATTACTCACCTAATGTAAAGTGGTACATTTAAAGTGCAGCATCTCACCCACATTATCCATAAAAATCGTCTTCCGCAAATAATGACATCCAGTCCACAAAACTGCACTGTAAATCCAGTTTGTGGTGTTCTTTAAAAGTAAAAATACAGTGTTTCCTTGTGTGTGTTTGCTTACATCCACACAGTGTGCGGTGAAGCTGCAGATTAGCGATCGAGACTCTACTTCCTGTGGACTTTATCACCAGTCTTTTATGCTTTAAAAGTCATGCATCTGAAGTACTGCACCGCATTTCACAAATAATAATAACAGTTTTGACTTGCATCTAAACTAGAAGTGCAGAGCTCTGATCTTTTGAACACTTAAGAGTCTCAAAGTGACTCGTTTTACTGTAGACAGGAAACAGCAGACACCATCGCGCTCACAGCTTTTCAGCCTGTGGTCTGCAGCCATATCCCACTGCAGTCTTTGTGATCAGAGATTTTTAGTCTCATAAGATTCTCCTTGTGTCTGTGGTGTGCTCATTTTGTTGCACGTTTACAAATCGTTTAAGACCGAAATATCCTGTAGTGTGTGACGCCCTTTAGACAGTATAAGCATTAGACAGTACAAGTGACAAAAGCTTTATGTTGACAATATGATCTGCACATTTGTGCTGCTTTCACTGCTCCTTCAGATACAGTGTTATTTTTTCTCATTTTGGCTCCGTCTTCGGAAATATCAGCTTTTATGCTTTACTTAATGTTTGTCCTTCACATTACATTAACTTCCTATTATAAATCATTCGCTACGCCCAGCGATTACTCTTTAAGTTACTTTTTCTTGAGTCTAGCTTCCCCAAATACTTTTTTACTTGTACTTGAGTCATCTCTTGAATCACTACTTCATGCCTCTACAACATCCATTTGAAGCAACATTACTCTAAATTCTGGCTACTCTACCACCTCTGTGCAACACCTAGAAGTGATTTAGCAGCTCTTGCTTGTGTTATAATAGCACTTGAAGCTGAGCCTACCTGCTCTCCAGTCTATCGCTAATGTCTTCCGGGCTGGACAGAGCGAGCGGCTGCTTTGCCCGAGTGCCCCCGTGGCTCCCTCTCGCTCCTCTGCATGTTGAGTAGCTGGCTTCGGCTCTGCTCCGTGGGACAGCCGAGAGGGTACAGGAGTGGGCGAGCTGTGCCAGGCCTTACCATGGGGCCCTCCTCCACTGTATCTCCCCAAGGTGGCACAGGTGGGCCCAGTGGCACCTGTCAGCGCCTGCCAGGGCACAGGTGGTGGAGGGGGTGGATGAGCCTTGGGAAATGGTTGCCATCTTGTTTTTGGCACCTTATTTTTTCCAACTGGTCCATGCTATTCGGGAGTAGGATAACAGGCAGAGGCATGCTTAGTCCACCAATTAGCCTTCCATGCAGAGGGAAGAGGGAGTATTACATTTTAACCCGGGGAAACAGTAATGTGGTCAATATTTGTCTATAAACTATAAAAGTTGATGGTGAGAATATGGTTTGACATAACAAAAATTGCAAGCGAAAATGCTGGCTTTTAACTTTTGACAACAGGGGGAGCACTTCTGAAAAAAATATCTTAAAGGTATATATATGGAAATGATTGTGGAAAGACGGTATTGGGGGGTCTATGCTGCAGGTGCTCTTACCTGCCGTTCAGTGGCGCTGAGCTGGTGGACTATTTAAGCGCACCCTACTCCGTCCCAGCCCCTTTTGCCCACACGCTCTTCCGGGTTTCTCTTGGTGGCTGCTCGCACTTCAGCTCAGGTAAATCCCAATTCGTAAGCTCACATGCATGTTATGTCCACATTTATAGATACTGCAGTATGTATTATATGCCCCGAACCTTGTCCTGCAGGCTCCTACTGTAATCCCCCAATTTACTTTTTAGGTGTCAGCAGCAACAGCCTGAGCACACCACCACTGCTGTTTTTTTTTTTGTGCTGCTTCTACTGTTTGTTTGCTGTGTTTTTATGCTTTGTTTTGTTTTGTTTTTGTTAGCTTTTGTTTGTTGTTGCTTCCACTGTCTTTTTACTGTTTTGCCCACTTTTGAGGGCTGTAGCTACTTTTAATTAAATTAAACTGTTTTCTTAGAAAAAATATATAAAATAAAGACTGTAAATTATGGAACCTGGCTCTCTCTTATTCTCTGTATACTTACCTGTGTGGCTTATCTTTAAATTCAATTTTCCCAAACTAGATTTGGGGTGGCGGCGTTGCAACAATTAAATTAAAAGTTATAACTGTTCCAATTTGATCTACCCCTCATTGCCACCATATTATAAATCAACAGAGGTGGTAGTGCAAATTGTACTCAAGTATGATACTGTTGCTTCAAAGTATATTACACAAGTATGAGTTATATGATTCAACGCAAAATGTGTTATCTAAAGCAAAGTATAACTTGGGTGAATCAGCTTCTCTGGTCACTGGATGCCATTCACAAAGCTTTTCAGATCTGAATTCAGGCTGTTTTAGAATGAAATTTAATGATAGCAAAAGTTACCTACTGTCAAACAGTTACCTACTGACATTTTAGTATTGTTTTGTAGCAATGTCTCAGTTACATCTGAACAGATATGCAGCACGGTGGAAGCACATTCACAACAAGGTACAGTCCATATCTGCAGGAGATAGTGCTTTGTACCAGACTCACAGAAAGAGAAATGAAGGCTGTGTGACAGAATTTCTAGTAAAATGTGGGTCACGAATACACACGGCTTTTATAAGAAATAAAATGTATTTTTTTCAGAATCCTTTTACAAAAGAATCTGTCGGATTCCCTTTTCGAAAAACACATTTCAGATTTATATGAGAGTGAGCTCCATGTTACCTGGAAAATCTAAAATGATATCACTCTCTATTTTTTTTATATAGAGAGTGATATCAGTCTGGTCTCCACGTCGTCTGTTACGTCTCAAGCCAAATCTGAAGGTGCATTCCTGTCAATCACGCACATCTGAAGATGGAGACTCACATCTTCAAGTACTGAAAAAGTGTGTATTCTGGATCCAAAGTTCGGTGAGCTTTAGATTTATATCTGGTTGAAAACTAAATATTTTTGTGAACATTTTGGCAGGCATTTAGAAAACTAACCTTTTAAGTACACCAAGTAAAGAAAAAAGAAAACAAAAAAACAACTAAAACATGTTGCATAAGACTATCACAAAAGACCATAAACAAAGAACAGAAAATACAGACAGGAGACCATGAACAGAATTACTTTTCATTTAGTTACAACGCTTCATAATCTCAGTGATTTCCCTTCACAGTACCAGGCCCGTCAAATCAGAAGGGATTAGACATTCTCAGGGTGGTATGATAGTATCGAAACTAGATACTCATTAAGCAAGTATTGTTACTGAAAAAAATCCCTCAAATGAGACAAAATTGGACCTTTCCTAAACAGCTTTAGAAAGATCTTGACCTTTACCAGAGCTAGTATATAGTATTATTTAGTGAAAATGACATCCTTTTCATTTTCACTTCATCATTATCAAGTGTCTGGCCCATTCCTTAGCGTTGCCATTTTGTACCATTGCACCACTACATTACAAACACAGTACTCATTACAAACACTGCCAAAAACGCTGATAAACTGTAATCAAATAAAACACAAGTCCATTTGAGTATATTCTGCTCTCCATTCCACACGTACCACAGGATTCTTGTAGCATGGGAGCACATCTGTTGAGGACATCTGTGGCGCTTTGCCCTGATGGTCTCCTCTCCTCTATCAGCTCAGCCCCACTCGCACGAGCAGCACCCGGGGAGAGCAAAGAGGACAATTAACCCGCCAACGTCCACACGGTCCAAGCCTGTCCATGTCTCACAACACAACACACACTTTATATAGACTCGTATGGCCAGGACAGATGGTGGTTTGATCATATTATGTGGACGAACTGTAGCGATCAGTGTAAACAATATAGTCATGGAGCAATGGGATAGGGCAGCATTTATGTATAATTGAGAATACGAACAATTAATAGGGTGTTGAAGTGAAATCTGTGATAAATGATGCTTAAGGGTGCGTTGTGTAACTTGGAGGAGCTGCCAACTGCTGTTTTCCATGGAGATGTCTTAGTTTTTGCTTTAATTTTAGCTTTGAACACAGCATTAAGCATATCAGTTTCTAAAGAAGCAAAGAAATGATGCTACAAGGCCAAGTTGTAGGTCAGATCTGTGGAGAATGCATGTTTGTATGGTATTTTTGAGGAATAAAATGCCTGCAATTCACTTTATTTTTCTACCTAAGATTTGAGGCTGGTCATCGGTGAATCAAGTGACAGGAGGATTAGCCAATCAGGGACAAGCATGGTCCATTCATATCGAAATAAAATAAAATAAAGGAAAAAAATATCATAGGGGACTGACTGGAAAACATGGCAGATTTTTGCAGAATAACATTTTTTGTGCAATAAAAGTACCCATTATAAAATGCATTACCGTTATTCCTCACTATAACACGGTTCACCTTTCATTGCTGTTTTTTGGACTTTTTTTTTGTTTTTGTGCAGTTTTGCATGCTTTTTTGTATGTATGAACGCATATTGTGTTCTATGTCCTGATTGGCTGTTCTGCGTAATTGAAGGTGGGACGTTCCTCAGTTTAGATCGCGGAGCTTGTCTGAGAAAAGTGTATAAAGTGTGTGGTAAGAGGTTTTACAGCCTTAAAACACATAATAATTGTAAAAAAATACAACTGACTAGTTCACAGATTTCACCTATTGCAGGTTATTTTTTAGAACATAACCCCATGATAAACGAGGGACCACTGTATTTTACCTTAGCGCTAGAACTCTTACACAGTGGAGCTTTAAATATATTTTATTTCATTCAGATATTGCATTCATAAAACACTGTTAGTTCAATACTGTCCTGCTAACTAAATGATAGGGCTGAGTCACACTTGCTGAAAATAACATTGTGTAATTAATATTGGAGTATAACATTATCTTTTCTATTGCAAAGTTGTGGAAATGCATATCAACATGTTCACATTGTGCATTATGTTAGTTTTAATGTCTGTGTACTGGGGAACACTTCTGGAGGAGGGTCCACTGCCTTGTTGTCCACATGGAGGCGAGTTTAATGCCGTACTGTGGAACTTTCCAGGCAAAGCAATAATAATATATGACCCTGTTCGTTCCTAAATCCTGCACAGCTTTAGTCTGCTCCTCATTTCGTTTCTCTGCAGCAAATGACTAGAACCACCTTCAGCAGACTCTGAAGCTTAGTTCGTTTTTACCTCTGTCGACTTTTATCAGCTCCATCCAGAGTATTCTGCAGGATAATTGCAGGATAAGTGCTTTTAACACTTTTATATCTTTAATCTACAAATGTTTCGCTGTCTCATGTTTCTATTCACTGTTTCATGTTACGATTGACGTGCGAGTGTGTTCTGATTGTGCTGTTTTGCACTGCCTCTTGGCCAGGCCGTCACTGCAACTGAGAAGCTGTTCTCAATTGACTTACCTGCTAAAATATTGAATAAATAAATAAATAAAATGAATAACATCTTCAGGGAGATAAGCAGGGGATGGATCAAGGTCTAAGGATGTACCGATCCGATACTGGTGTGGGATATCGGTGCTAATACTGACAAAATTAGATGTATTAGGTATAGACTTTCAAATATCAGTTCAGCTGATATCCTGGTTGGACAAACAATATAAATTAATGTAATAAGTCTATTTACCGGTGGCAGTTGGCCCAGAAAATCTAATAATGTTTGAATTTTTATTTATACAAAGGTGTTCTGTAGCTATTTGGGGGATAAATAACAGCTACATAACACATTTGGTTTGTCAGTTTCAGTTTCGTTTAAAGGAAATAAACGCTGGTTTCAGTATCTGCATTGATCATGGTTAAAAGCTGCATTGATATTGTACAGAACTGAAAAGGCTGGATCAGTGCATCCCCAAAAACAAGAAGTGTAGAGTCAGGATTTTTGAACCAAGAAGTAAAGGTAAAAGTAAAAATGAGACTTTAAAATATTCAAAGAACTTTTTGGATTCCACTCAAACAGACTTTTGTGCTGTTTTGACTTTCGCTCATAAAAAGTGACAGGCGATTTGTCACAACTGAACACATTACACTGACGCGCCTCCATGTGAACAATGGACCCGTACAGAGTCATTGGAAACACCAGTCGATACTGTCATTTTTCCACACAAAACCTGTCGATGTTTGTGACTCCATTTTCTTTAAGATTGATTTTAGATTAAACAAAGGCTACGTGACGGGGGTTGCTAGCGTTCGACGGAGACGTACAGATTTGAAAAGAATCGATGCATTGTTGGAAGTGTTTGTTAGACACTGCAGAGAAACAAATGGAGCTCTTTCACGTCCACAAACACAACGAGGAGTTTCACATATGGCGTCAGCTTTGGAAAGAGACACATTCACAAAGAAGAATCCACACAGGTCATATAAAGAAACTGGAAAAGGTGCAACACACAAGAAGTTAAGTTTGCTCTTTTGATTAAAGGGCCCATATTACTCTATATTCTGATCTCTTATAATGTTGTTTCCTCATCAAAAATATACCTGGAGTTAAACATATGCAAATTTTGGCTGATTTCTTCTCTCAAACAGAAAACGTATGAAAAAAAAGTCTTTCCAAGCCTTTGTTGTGATGATGTTTATGGCAACGTCAGCTCCCATTGGGCACCTCAGTTTTCTACTGCGATTTAAAATGTCCACATGATGACATAATGATCCATGGGTTTCATAGATTATAACGTATATGGGTCAATGACATGACACTGTCCAACTGCAATTTTTTGTAAAAAATTCATAATAATTCAGCACATTTCTGTAGTACCTCCATGGAACCAAATCTCCAAATTTTTTCAGAAATCTTTAGTTATTCCGCATGTTTTTTGTACTTAAAGTGTTAAAATGTCATGTGGTGCGACTAATAATAGCAGCAATTCTATGGCTTGAATTTGAATAACAGACAAATTATACTTGGGTGAATGGTTCTTTAGGCATTTTTCTTCATTTGATGCATTTTACAGGGCAGTAGTTTGTTCATTAAACACAAGCAGGCGACTGTCATATTGGAGCAAAAGAAAATATCAATATGCATTAAAAATCTAAAGAAATGCCAACAGTTTGTTTCTATACACTTCATATTACTCAGAACTTATCCCAACCATATTTTAGAAAATAAAACAATTTTAAGGTTATACTCGGTCGCACCACATGACATTTTACACTAAAATGCTTAATATAAATGTTAAATATAGATTTATGCACCTGACACTGTAAATATTTGAAAAAGTTCAATAGAAACTAATATTTTTTTTATATTTTAGAGTTTGCCTGTTGAAAATCCTTATACGTCATTGAGCTATATAGCAGACATGAGTACAACATATGTTCTTCAATTGATGTTTTTATATTATTGCTGTTCAACATATACAATTAATTAAAAAAGCCAATCAAACTTATTCTGTGGCTCTCGCAATGCACTGGAACTCTCCATTTTATCAGCAAATAAGAATCTCCAACTTTTTAACCAATATTCACCATTGTAATTCCATTTAAATGAGCTATCCACCTTTATTTTTCTATCCCACCTCACACTGTCTCACATTATCACACCTTTCATGAATTAAGATTTACATTTCTTTGAAGTGGCAAGTTTTTTATGCAAAAATATGAGACTGTGGTGTGGGGACCTGAGCGAGCGATACAACCGCACACGCGACTTGTTGTCATTACTTATTTATTTCTTTAACCGGAACTACTTTCTGTCCTTGTGTCTTCTCAGGCAATTACTTTTAATTGGATAACCTTTCCGTTTGCGGAGGAGGTGCTATTTTTAACGCGGAACACACGGATATCCAGGCTCCGGCTTTCCTCCCCTCAGGAATTCCTCACAATTCCACGCCGACAGGTAGAACTCCGAGGATGTGTCTTTTAATATGGAAACGAGATGCAAGTGGGAGGAGGACACATCAAACACATGGAAATTCCTTGTTTGGGGTGATTTCAAATAGGAAAAAAAGTACAGTTTTGAAGGATCTGGATAATAAAAATATTCTGCTCTTAATACATATGGAATGGCTCCTACTTTGGTGAATAAAAGTGATGTGCACAAGTTTTATCATTTGTGAACAGACGATGTGATCAGTCATGTGTTCAGAGTAGTTTCCTCTGCCATTACCACTGACAAATAACTCCTAATTCATTCTCCATGGAAACTAATTTTGACATTTTTCTTTTCATAAATTGTACAAAAATGACGGTGGTTGGGGAACGCATCAATCATTGTCGGAATTAATTCATTTAAAGTCACATATTAAAGGTGCACTGTGGAACTTTGTGGTTAGGGATCCTTCACTTGTTTGTTTCTATGGCGATGTCATTGCTCTACTTTACATTTATTCAATTGCATGTGGTTTTATAGCTCGAAAATATCTAGGAAAAACAGGCATTCTGACTGTGAGCGGGGTCGCCTCTCCACAGATCTGACGTGTAACTTGGTCTGGTTTGGGCTTCATGAAGATAGGAAAGTTTAATGCCATACTGTGAAACATTTCAAGCAATAACGCAGCATTTGACGGACCTTCCACTTGTAAAAGTTACACAATGCACCTTTAAAAGAAGTGTACAGCTTCAAATTCACAAAAGCAGATTTAAGTTTTGTTTTTCTTTGAAGACACTGTCATAAGACCTTTTTTTCTGCTTTAAAGGATCGTTCATTGTTGACCACATGGACAATCAAAAACAGAATATTTAACTAAAAAACATGGAACACTGCGTAACTTTTCTGGAGGATAATCGCCACCTGCTTCTTCTGTAAGCCTATGAAGTTCCACAGTATATCACAGCTTGTCTGTATCCATGGAGGCAAACACAGTCATGTCAGATTCGTCGAGATCTGACCGCTCTACCAATAATGTTTACGCCGAGAGGGGGATTCGAACCACCAACCTTTGAGTGAGAGAACAACTGATCTACTGTTGCCTCACCTGGAACTGAATAAAAGCTGGAGATTGGCGTCATCTGCTTTACTCCATAGAGTTTAATACGATACTGAGGAACATCCCAGGCAGGCAATGACATCTCCATGGAGACCAACAAGGGCCCGCATCAGAAAAATGACATAATGCACCTTTAAACATGCTGCTTAGAATGTGTTCATTTGCCACGTTTACCTGAGAGCTTTAATTCTGAATAAGAGTTAATTCTGCTTTAAAATTCCGAAGTAACTGGGTGGTTTATTCCGATTTTAATTAATTACATTTATTCCTTAATCATGTAAACATTTATTCTTTTTCAAAATAAATCTGGTCGCTCAGCGCATGCTCGTTGGGTCGCCCTTCTGACGTAATCTGGCTCCACCAGTCCTCGCTTCGGACTTTCCTCCACTGCTCTTTGGATTTGTGAGCGGGATGTGGGAGTGGGCTGAGGTGTCGCAGCCGCTGACTCAGTTTGTCTTCTTCCTCCTCCTCCGACACTCTTCCCTTCTCCTCCTCAGCTCACAGACGTAAAGCGTGAGGAGAGAATTCTCCAGCTGCTGTTTCATTATCATCGGAACAACTGCAGGAAAAGTTTGCATCATGTTTGTGTTCGTAACGTAACAACAAACTGAGACGAGAAAAAAGGCGGTAGCAGCTGAAGTGTGTTTTTTCTTCTGGTCGACGTAAATACGTTTGTGTCGCTGCCCAATCAGAACCCTTCCCGACCTCTAGACGTTGAGCAGAATTAAATAAAGGCGATTTAACGTGTTTTCCATGTAAACCTCAATTCAGAATTATTATTTCCATGTCAACTCAAAGGAGAATATTTTAATCCCAAACTATTTCATTTAGAACAATTAAAAAACATCATGTAAACGTGGCCAGTGTGCTGTCGTCTACGAACCGTGCTACTACTGCTCCTGCTACTACCAAGTGGCAACGTATTATCCCAAAGTTCCTTCCATTTTTCTCAGTGCTTCAAATCCTCCTGCATCCTGAAATGTAAAGTGTTGCCTATAGGAGGCCAGACACTGCCGTGTGGATGGACCAAAATAGTGTCTGTGATTGAAAAGCAATGATGGCAACACCCACCTGGAGTGACACGTCGCAATCAGGAGGCTCCGGTGCTCAGAACAATGGTGAGATTGTCATAGTCGAGTATGAGCTTTGACGCACTGCTGCCAAAAGAGGAACAGTGCATCTGCCAGGAATAGTATTACAATCTTTAATCTGCTCCAAAACAACTTGTGCTGGATTTTATTACCTGAATTTCACTATCAGTAATAAAGAACACATAGGACGCTACTTTCTGGTTTATGTTATGTCGTTTATGTTCTTCAAATGGAAATGCTCTGTTCCACCTTGCGATGTCCTGTGGTAATACAGGAAGTGCTCCACTGTGTTTTTAAACTCCATGCACTTTCCCTAGAATCATTTGGATAATTTCAACCTTGGAATTGCCAATCTCTACTGAACCTGAGGTAAAAGTTAGCTGTTAATGTGAAAACTAGATGATGTAGCCAGACTAATAACAACAGATTACTCAAACATGTGTGAATGAAACAAAAAACAGCTCCAGGTATGTTTTTGATGAGGTGACATTATAACATTGCTAAAACTTCACAAGAGTCAGTTTTGCATAATATAGGACCTTTAAAGAAAACATATTGTGCTTGAGCCTATATAGTTACAATGTACAACCATTGTGTATCATTATATTTATGTGTGTACAATGAACACATTTTAATTTACAATATTGCCCTAAAACGACTTAATAAAAGAGACAAGTCAGTGTAGTAAAATTCGAGAACAAAGTAAATACTGTACAGAGCAGTGGGCGTATGCCGGTGGTGGTGAAAACGGGAGCTGATCAGCAATAGGGCGTCTTGGAAAATAAGTGATTAAGGCTACGTTTGGTTCGGTCTGAAACCAAAACGCAAAAATGCGCTTTCGTTCTCACTCTTATTCCATGTTTACACAAGCATTTTGGGTGGGGAATTCTGCGTGCACATGGAGATGCAAAACTTTTTGCCGCTGTAGTCTGCATTCCCAGTGCGTAGGTGGCAGCACCACCAAGAACAAACGCCCCTCTACCCTTCTCCCCGCTGCATCTCCGGTGCACTAAAAATGCAATATGTTGAAATCGTTTTCTCTGCTCTGAATGACTCTGTGTGATCAGTGTAGTCACTTTTTAACACGAGTCCTGTGGCATTTGCAGCTGCTCGGGCAAGTTACAGCTCTGTCATGTTTGTTTTATTCCTGAACTGACTCGTGCTTGTGATGTAATCTCTATGTCACGGCCCACGAAAATGCAGTTTTACTTTTTCAACCATTTACAGGGTGATGACAGGGTGGAGCATTTTCAGTATTTCCACTCTGGAGAGCGTTTAACCCACCAAAATGCTGTTGCCGTCTAAACGATATGGACACCTGGCCGCCCAGGAGTGGAACTCTGTCCCCTCGAACAGCAGAGAACTGACCACATACAATCTGTTTATAAAAGCTCTAAAGAACTGGTTCATAACACATCAGACATGTCATCATTAATGATTATTATTTTCTGTGCTGCCTCTTGTGTCTCTGCTGTCTTGTTGTGATGTGTTGAAATATTTTTTAACTGTCGATCATTTTAGTTTTTGTGTACACTGTATTTATCAACTGGATTTGTATAGTTATAGCAAAAATTTTACTGCTTGTTAATAATTGCATATTGTTCACTGTGTAATCTTATTTTATCATCATTGTTTTAGGGAGACCATTTTAAGATCTGTCCAGGGACAACAGATGAAAAATAGCCTTTTGGCTAATTCTGGTGCATTTACAGCTATGTTAATTAATGTACAATGTACCTGTCAAATAAACCAATAAATAAATAAATAAAATGTTTTGCATTTTCTACCCATTACCATTGTCGTGCACCTAAAGATTGCTCAAACATGCACAAATTTCATGAGGGTAAATGAGAAGGGGGAACAACTAAAACATGGTTAAAAGTCTGCTTTTCTTTGCTTAAGGGTGGGTGATATGGTGATAAAAATGTCATTGGGATCTGATTGTTATGAGAAAATGCTGTTGGTGATTCAGTACTTGTGAAATTCATCTAATTCTAGACTAAAACACAGACTCTTTTCCCCACACGTCGAAATACAAAATAGATACGTTTAATACCAAACTGCAATAGGCCCAACAAAGCAATAACATCTCCACAGAGACAGTAAATCATCCTTTCTTTCCCTTTGAATCTTTCCGATATTTGACTCGCTTTCTCCTTATTCCTCCCAGTCGTCCCCGAATTCTTTGATTTCACAGCTACACTTTTGGTCCTCTCTTCTCTCTGCCAATCACATCTTTCTGTCTCATTTCTCCTCCAGTGTTTCTTTCTGACCAGCTCCCGGACTGCTGCTGCATAATTCACACGGGGATCTTTTATTTATTCCTGTACGGTCGGGGCAGCTGCACATTTCTATAGCAGGTCACAGGGAGAGTCTGGGTCGGCCATTTTATCGCGGTTGGCTGTCATAGACTTGAGTGATGTGTATTCAGGATGATGGAGTAGTGCCCATGTGAAGAGGAGGGCAGATGAAACAGGAGCCAGAGGGTAAAACGTGTTTGTCCCCTGACCACTAGGAGCACTGTAGAGTTCAGAGTACACATGGAAGCAGGGCCATGTGACTGGGACTCCTGGGGATCTGTTTGAAGAGACAAAATGTACGGTAATGATGGCATAGACTGAAAGTTAGCTTACTCATAACTTCGTGACACTGTGACATGACGCTGGGGGGTTTCAATAATGCATTTCTATTGGCGGGATGTTCAGCGGTTTCCAAAAAGGTTTGAAAACTCAAGAAAATAAACAAAATGGATATAAACAACACATTTTCAGGAGCCTGTGATTAATACGAGCGTTCATGGTCTTGTTTAGGTGTTATCCCGCTAATCTAACAGAACCTAATAGAGCTACGTGTCTCTAGCTACAATTTAGTAGACAGAGATATGCACATTAGGGTTGGGCGGTATCCAAATTTCGATACCGTTAAACCTTCTCAGCATTTTACCGGGGTATACGGTATTAATGGACTCAGACTTGAACTTTAACAGCCAAATCAATAATATCTGCAGCCTTTTACCATCTAAAAAAACATAGCAAAAATCAAAGGTCTACTGTCTAAAGCAGACTTGGAGAGACTTATCCATGCATTTGTCTCCAGTAGATTAGATTACTGTTACGGCCTCTCACTGGCCTCTCCAAACGAGCTGTAAAACAGCTACAGTACATCCAGAATGCTGCAGCTCGGGTCCTGACTCGAACCAGGAAGTACGAGCACATAAGTCCTGTGCTCAGGTCTCTGCACTGACTCCTGTGGCTCAGAGAATAGACTTTAAAGCAGCTCTGCTTGTGTACAAGTCTCTCCATGGCCTAGCTCCAAAGTACATCTGTGTCATGTTAGTGCCGTATGAACCATCTCACACTCTGAGGAGCTCAGGGACCGACCTCCTGCTGGTGCCCAGAGTCAGGACTAAACTCGGGGAGTCAGCGTTTCAGACTCATGCAGCTAAAACCTGGAACAGTCTGAACATGTGAGACAGACTCTGTGACTCTGTTTAAATCCAGGCTAAAAACGGTTCTGTTTAGCTGTGCATATGACTGAAAGGTTTTCATTTTCCATTCCGCACTCTACTCTTCTCTCTAATTCTCTCTAATTTAATGTCACATCTCTATTTAAAAATTTTATGATGATTATTTATGTTTTAATTTGTTTGTATTGTGATTTTAATGTATTTCTTATTCTGTAAAGCACTGTGAATTACTTTGTGTACGAATTGTGCTATACAAATAAACTTGCCTTGCCTATTACCGTGACTAATTAAGAAGTATTTTGTAGCTTGCACCTAAGCCATTCAGAAACAGAAGAGCAACATTATATTTGAGGCACATGTTCTGATCAAACTAAACTTTGCCAGCGTGTTCGATGCATCAGCCTCAGAGCACGAGCTGTTTTTTTTTTTTTATTTATCAGCGCTTATACTGTGTGCAAATGAGCCATGCGGCTTTAAGTTTTGTTTCTGTAAAACGTAAACAAATGTGCGCAAAGCTGCATTAAACACATTATTACTCAAAGTCTATCATGAGCGGAGTGCCGGAAATGTAGAGCAGTGGTCGAAAAGATCAATCACAGCCCTTATTGTCTGCGTCACATCCCCCTCACTGTCTGCGTCGTTTGGATGTGTAGTTAGAAAGTTTCGGAGGTGCACAATGCTCAACAGTCACGTTTTTTTTCTTTTTACTCGCTGCGTGTGGATGGATATCTCTGTGCGTAACGAGGTTTGAAGAGGAGAGAGAGCGGAAGGAAGAAAGTCTGCGCTGTGGTTTTAGGTTCTTATGCAGATTTTTTAAATGACGGTAATGAAACTGATACCGTTGCCACTTTTTGATACCGTATTACCGCCAAACCCTAATGCACATCTAATAAAAAACCACAACTGTGTGCTGGGTCCAAAGACAAAAATTGTGCAGAAGAAAGAGAGCCACAGTGCATTTTTATTTCAGTGAAACTACAATGGGACATTGGGTCAGACAAGAAGGGCTTGACCCGAAATGTCACAATGTGGTGTCACTGAAATAAAAATTTGGGAGCTTCAAAGAACTGCAGTGCGGATCTCTTTCTCCTTTAGCACAGTTTGTGAACACAATTTGACCACAGGAAAAGTCCTGTGATGATTTATAGCCTCAAAAGCTGTGTAGAAGTCCAGAGAGAAGACAACTTTGGCTTAATGAAACTAGTGTGAATAAAGTAAAATGGTTGTTTTTGACGAGGGGACACTGTGACATAGCAGGTCAATAAAGTCAATAGTGCATAATACTGTCTGCTTTAAAGCCAGTTCTAGTCCTAACTGGTCCTTGGGGGTTTGAACTCCCATCCTTATTAAAGTGATATAAACTTGAACACCATCTAACATAAAAAAAGAACACGACACCATATTCGAATTAGACTGACAAAAAAAAAAAATCAAAAGCTTATACTGCAACTTATACTTTGTCTTGCCTTGTTTTCAAGTTGAATCTATTTTAGTGCATGAGCAGATCAGTTATTCTGTCATTAATCATTTGTATAGAAGACAGTATCAAAAAGACACATTTTAAAAACATTCAGTTTTTGCAAATAAACTTATATTAAAGCTACTATATTACACAAAATTGACTCTTGTGAGCTCTAAGGCATTTTATAATGTTGTTACCTCATCAAAAACATACCGGGGCTTGTGTTTGTTTCATTCACACATGTTTTAGTGCTAGGCTGCCTACATACAAAGATCAAATTGCTCTTTTCCACCTTGTGATGTTATGAAGTGGTAGTTTTTAAGTGAACAGCTCTTTTTACATTTAGTTCAGTAGAAATGGGCAATTCCAGGTCTGAAATCATCCAAGTTAGTCTAGTAAAGATGTATTACTCACCCTAAATCTGTACATTTGTTTGTTCAACATGTGTGGAAGAAACAAAACAAAACTCCAGGTATGTTTGTGATGAGGAAACAACACTTGAAATAAGAATAATGGAGGTCTGCACACTGTTTTAATGCTCCCAATGTGAATTTTAATAGCACCAATGTTTTGGACTACAACTACTACCACTACTACTACTCGGTGTAGTTGAAACGTGTAGTCTGAAACGTTGGTGCTATTAAAATTCACATTGGGAGCATTAAAACAGTGTGCGGACCTCCATTATTCTTATTTAATCTCATTTGTTTAGTCCTGCACCTGCACTTGGCTGATGTGCGCGTATTCCTTTTTCTTGA
Organism: Odontamblyopus lacepedii; assembly: GCA_034769755.1. Taxonomy (NCBI): domain Eukaryota; kingdom Metazoa; phylum Chordata; class Actinopteri; order Gobiiformes; family Gobiidae; genus Odontamblyopus; species Odontamblyopus lacepedii. The sequence continues at coordinate 14,098,215 of CM068357.1, forward strand.
AACAACACTTTAACACAGGCCAAAAATAGCATAATCTGGGCTCTTTAATATCTGTATTTGCAAATAAGCTCCTCATATTAAACCTACCAAGTGATTTGCCCTTCCCCTAACCTTCCACGCCTCTCTCCTCGTGCCCACTCCGCTCTGTTCCCCTATTCCAGCACCATGGCCAGTGGCGGTCTCTGTGTTAACGCCAAGAGACCAGCTTAACCCTCCAGCACCGGATAGCTCTCCCACGACAAAAGCTTACAGACCACGGGCGTGTTGTGTGTCTGCGAGAACTCCTCCTAGCTCCCCACTTGTCCATAAGCCCCTGTCAAACGCATGTATCAGGAACGAGAGGGATTATAGCAACAATACATGCTGCGCCGCTTCGCCTTTGACGTAACAACTGAAGTGAATGAGCATCACAGTTTGCATACAAGAGAAGAACAATGGCATTTTCTATTCTAAAGCCCCTTAAGCAACCTTTGGAGTGACTAATCTTGCAGAATGTATGGAAATGTATGTATAAATGCAGTGTGTACCAATAAATCAATAGTGGTCTATAATTGAATGTGTATTGAACAAAGAATTGTGATTTTTTTTCTCTCATTTCAATGTCAAAGATGAACAAAGCCGGTATAGTATGATTACAGATGCTTTTATTATGTACAGGGACAGTGCACAACAATACATTAACCAAAACAAAAGTCACAGGAAAGATGCTGGTGCCAGAATGCTAATTTACACCTGTCGTCCCTGAGCAGGTTGGTGGAAATAACACAGATTCAATGTGTAGAGATAAAAGGGCCGCAAATAAAGAAAAACAGATGTTACTTGGGGTCACATTGTTCAAATACTATTCTAAAAACAGCAGCATACACCAAACACATAAGCACATGTACTCTTAGCCCCTTCCTCCCACCTCCGTGAAGTTCCCATCAAACGCAAACCTACACAAAAATTATGTCTTTCTTTCTATCATTTGTGTGCCCTTTATGCTGCAAAAAGTTTTGTTTGTGCTGCTTTAGTTTTGGAGATAATAACGATTCTTTTATAGGTCAAACTGGGGTCAGCTACCACCCCCAGGAAGCTTAAACATGCTTTAAAATGACCCAAAATGGTGTAAAACAAACGGTTTTTGCTAATAACTTAAGAACCATACTAGCACAAATGAAACTTTTTGCAGCACAAACGAAGCACAGACGATTGACACCATTTTGGGCAGTTTTAGAGCGTTTTTAAGCTTCCTTCCTTTCTTAAGCTTCCATTTTTAAGCTGGATGACCCCAATTTCACCTATAAAGGAATCGTAAATATCTCAGAAACTAAAGAAGCACAAACTAAACTTTTTGCAGCACAAACAGGGCACAAACAATCGACTTGGTTTTTGTGTAGGTTTGTGTTTGATGGGGCCAACTTCACACGCACACACACACACATATGAACACACTTTACATTCTACTGATCTTTCAATTCACACTCATCCCTAATGTGTACAAACTTGTATAGAGATCAGTCACTTCTTTAGACACGCAAACATCTGAAAACCTGTGCAGTATTGTGTGGTAGGATTAGGCCTGTCACGATAAATACTACTAGTATAGGTGACTTATCGTTCAATACATACAACAGATTAAACAATAACTTTTGAGGGTCAATATTTATCGTGCTGCTTTTTCTTTTCTTTGTACTAAAAGGAGCAGTTTTTGGTTATTTTTCTGTACTTGGTTTAAATTTGAGTTGCAAAAGGATGACATTTTTGACTTGTTATAGATACAAACTAACATTACATTTTATATATCACAGTTTATGTTTTTAACAATATTGTACATTTAGAATACGTTTTGGAGGGTAATTCTGCTTTATGATTTGGTTTCAATGTTATTCAATGTTTGCCGTGTATGTTTTCTTGTATATATCACACTTCAAAATGTGTTATTGTGACAGGCCTAGGTAGGATCTAATAGTCATGGATTTATGAGTAAAACACATACAAGAGTATTTCATATTTACAGAACTGTGACTTACAGAGCTAAATTTTAAAAAGTCAATTTGGTCTAATTCACGACTGTTGCTTATACGAATTTCACGCATTTTTGTAATATCAATGAACCACTTTACCATTGTTCGATCCATTGATTTTATTTCTTTATTTTATTTAATCCAGTGAACAATATGTACAAGTTATACAGACAAAAACAAAAAGGACAAACATATGAATATTAAATAGTTATTGTAAAGTTTTACCATCTTCATTTTTTTTTTACATTTTATATGTTTACATTTTATTAGTATATTTAAATATATGTTAAATTGATGTTATAATCAAATATGTACATTTTTAAAGCTGTTCTTTGGATCTTGCCTTAGCTCGAATACTTGTGCTATTTCAGTGTTTTAACCTAACCCCAGAAGTCTAGTATTAAATACTATTGGATTACACTTCCTTACATCAGACCATCCCTTAAAGGCCTCAACGTAGAATTAAACCATCTCTAATACCACATAGCGTGTAATTTTCTTGTAAGCAAATTATAGTCTCAGCCCCTTTATGTTTAGACAAGACCAAAGGAAAACGGCTCGTACAATTATCACTAAATTAGCTCTCTTTATCTGTGAAAGCATGGGATGTGTAATCTTTGCCTTATGCGATTAGATGTATTATCTTGTCCCAATGTGGACTTTTCGATTTGATGGCTCTATTCTGTCGTTTTAAAGCTCATTTCTTGCTTTTACGTACATTTTCTGAATTCTGAAGACATTGCAATTTCAAATATTTCAGTATTTTGAGAACGTACGAGGTATTTCAACAAATTTATGCCCAAATACTAATCGATACTAATACTAGCTGTTAGTATAAGACCACATGGTAACTTAAAGGGCCCAATATTAGGCTATTTTCTGGTGTTATAATGTTGTTTCCTCATCAAAAACATACCTGGAGTAGGGCTGGGCGATATGGATCAAAAAATATATCTCGATATATATCTCAATATCTTTACAGGAAAAATAACTCCTACCCCCCCCAAACTACTGCAAAAACAACAAACAAATTGTATCTGATTAATATTCATTTAGTACTACACTTAAACACTCTGCATCCCTTTTTGGACCCTCACCCACAGTTTAAGAACCTCTTCTTTAAGAGAACTTCCACTGGCACTTTACACAAAACTGAAAATGAAAAAAGTGGCTAGGATTTTTAAACCTGTATTTTCAAATTCCAAACTGGAGTTACATTCTCTTGTTTTAAAGTGATATTTAGTCTCTGCACATTTACCAAACCAAACGCACATTGTGACAAACAGATTTATTTGGCATTTTATTAGGCAAACTTCAGCCTGCTCTGTGCCATAGGTCCGCTCTGTGCGGATACGGACATAAAATTAGTTTTTGCTTCGGGTTTCGTCTTGCTCTTCTAATCAGCGCTCACTGAGGAGGAGCCTATGTGCGCTAATGAAATATGACCGCACTCAGTATTCAGACCGGAGTCCAAATGCGCTCGAGTCCGAGACAAGACCAAGACAAGGGTCTCTCTTTAGTGGAGGAGGAAGTCCAGCGGCGTGGGGGTATCAACTGTGGTAGGACAGGTGTGGGTCCTGCTGCGGTGCATGGGTGTGTTTTGAGTTTGTTCGTATCAGTGATATCGGCCACACGCGGAGCTCGTGTGCTGGAGTCGTGCGCGGTCGGAGGTGTCGTGTGGTTGCGCTCGCGCTGGGGAAGCGTGCATTTAGAACGCTTAACTCGTCACGTTACATCTGTGCGCAGCTCTGCTAATTGTGGCTGCAGAAGCACTCACACTGGTGCCTGTTTTGTTTTCACCGTTCGCACGCCAGAATACTTGCTCGCAAATCCAAGTGAAATGGGCGCACTGTAGAGCTTTGGTCCTAGTCCTGGTTTAGTCCTAGTCTTGGTTTAGTCCGAGGCCAGCTCGGGGGGACAAAAGCAAGGAGGGGGGGGCGAGCGCGGCACAGAGAAGGCGAGACAAGCGAAGCGGCGAAACCAGAAGTAAACATAAGCATTATAGCGATATATCGATGTCAGAATTCATATAGAGTTTCAAAAATATCTCGATACATTTTAAATATCAAGATATCGCCCACCCCTCACCTGGAGTTGTGTTTTCTTTCATTCTCACACGTTTAACACACAAACCCTGCATATTTAGGCTTTAGAGTTCTTCTCTCAAACTGAAAATGCTCTGGTCCACTTTGTGATGTCATGTTTTACTACAGGAAGTGCTCCACTGCATTTTTCAACTCCATACACCTTCACTAGAATCATTTGGATCATTTCAGCCCTGGAATTGCCAATCTCTACTTGAACAAAAGACAAAAAGAAGCTGAGAGAGTCAATTTTGCAAAATAGTTCCAGGGCTCCATGAAAATAGAAAGGTAAAACGAAACTTCAGGGTATTTTCCATAGAGATTGGTAAGTTTAATGCCGTACTGTGTTGTGACTCTGGAACAACATTTCCATAAAGACAAGCAGAAAGAGGCCATCGTCCAGGTTTGTGGAGATGCAAGCCTGCTCACAATAATGACGCACATATTTCTGTTTATGACATGAACATGCTTTTATACTCTCGACTGTTTTTCGCTAAAAGATCCATAGTGTGGCTTTAAAGGAATTACTTTTGTATTGAAAATTGCATTCTTTTTTCAATTAAAGGGGACGTGAGGGCTTAAAATCAACTTGTATGATAGTTTAACCACATTATGATGGTTCTAACTCAAAGTTGGATTTAAAATAATTCACGTTCTTCTTTGGAGCATGTATTTGTTCATGTGTCTGCCTCCTTTTGAATATATTTGGTATCATATGTTCAGAAAGACACCAGCCCCAAGATCAGACAGAGGTCAAAGCCACATTTGGAATGAATTATGCACAATTGACCTTTTCTATTTTTGACCATATAATCGGGCTCCCTCATGCAAAATCTCTTAATATCCAAAGTTAAAAATACCAGCCCCACATTATCTGATGGTTAACCAAAGTGCTCCTCTGTGTTTTGAAAGTCCACACCAAAGTGCTCCTCTGTGTTTTGAAAGTCCACACCAAAGTGACACTTTATTCTGACTTATACAACACAAAAACAACCTTGGCCAATGAGTCTAAAATTAGCCTCCGTCCACACTAGTACGTATTCGAGTCATTTTCGTTGCAGATGCAGTGTTTGTCCACACTAATCCGATGAAAAATGGCTCCGGAGACAGAACGATCTGGATCCGTCAGCTCCCACATATTCGCCTGAGCACGGATCTGATCCAGCGCTGTGTGGACGCATGAAAACGCTGATACGCCGACGTCGGGGCTCTAGCTGCTGTTCTTATTGGACCGCGTCACTGTGACTTGCGCCTTCCTGATTCGGTTCGGTTCGTGACATTGGGCATGTGACGCTATTGCAGAAAAGTGGCCATACCGGCTTGTCAAAGCCTGATCCCGTCAGATCTCAGAAGCTCAGCAGGGCCGGGCCTGGTTAGTACTTTGATGGGAGACACTGGGAATTCCAGGTGCCACAGTGGGGCGCACCAGTGGCAAAAACTGTTGTGTCCTTAGGCAAGGCACTTTACCCACATTGCCTAGTATGAAAGTGGTGTGTGTGTGTGAGTGATGGTGATGGTCAGAGGGGCTGATGGTGCAGATTAGCAGCCTCGCTTCCATCAGTCTGTCCCAGGGCAGCTGTGGCTACAATAGTATCTCACCACCACAGAGTGTGGAGTGAATGAATAATGAACTGTAAAGCATTTTGGGTGTCTTGAAAGGCGCTATATAAATGCAATGATTAATTAGTTCATTCATTAAAAGTTTAATCAAGCCCGAGACAAACGCGAAACAGCGTTGGTCCACGAAAAGACTGTTTTCACGCTTGCCAATTTCCTCGGCTCGAAATCGGCTGCTGCAACTTCCATAGAACTACAGCAACTTCAGATACGGTGCTCCGCTCCTTGTTTTTACCGCTCACATGGTGTCGTGACGTCATGACGACGTGATGCCAGCCTAGTCATGTGACGAGCATTTCTGGCAATTTGCATCCAGACACAAATTGTTTCCAATACGCTGATATTGTGATACGGTGATCATTTCAGTGTAAACGCTCTTAGGTAAATAGCTGAGAATGCATTTGTTGACCTTTGGGATTTTTAATCAAATTTTAATCAAAAAAACGTTTAAAAGTGCATTCTGTAACATTTCTGATGCAGGGTACAGCTTGTTTCCATGGATATATTGCTTTGCCTGGAATGTCCCACAGTACCATAATGCTTATCTTGAGTGTATTCAACTGCAGATGTTTTTATTGCTCAAAAACACCAGGAAAAACAAGCATTATTACTGTGAGCAGGGTCTCCTCTCCCCAGATCTGACCAGTAGCTTGGCTACCTGCTTGTTTCCACGGAGATAGATATTTTTTAATGCCATACTGTGGGATACGTTATTCCAACTCAAAAAAAAGAAAAGAAAAATCCAATCTAAAAAAGAAATGTAATCCTTCCGAAAAATGACACAATGAACTTTTCAAACATTAAATCATCCAACTCAAGTTAACAAACAAAAACATTCCTTAGAGCTGTAGTGTTTGAATTCATCAGTTTTCTATATATTAATGTAAAACAGCAACATTTTGAGGACTTTTTTCCAGCTCAAAACATTTAATATTTAACATCACATTCCTAATCACTATGGCAACACAGTCCTAATTTCTCCCCATTCTCCCGCTCATGTATAGACGCTTGTGTTCGCCTTAAGCAGGGCTGGCTGTGGGCTTTGGTGCGAGTGTGTGCAGCTGCTGTCTTCATTAGCATGGCGGACAGCGGGGGGCTACGTGACGCGCCTCTTATTGGACTGTGTGTTTGTGGGACAGAGGACAACACATCCTGCAGGCTTCTGGTCCAGGAATAGCACCATGGGCACAGCGCTTATGTAATGTATACACGGGACACGTAGGGGTGAAGTGGAGGGCGCGAGGCTGTAAACTTCACGAGGGAGGGACAGAGCTGACTTTCATTTAAATGAGATGGTTTAATGAGGGTGCACGGCGAGGATGTGTGCGAGGCTAAAGGGAAATACAGTGGATATATGGGATGGGAATGTCAAGTGTTACTGTTATGGTTATGCACCCACTAAACTGAAGGTTGCCAGTTTGAAACCCACTTCTGTCAGCACACTGTTGTCTAATGAGGAGACGACACTTGGCACATGCTTTCACTGGGGAATCAATGTGGGTTTAAGGTGACATATGATTTGAAATGGATTTTTAGGAGCTTTTTACAAATTACAGGTGAGAGCAGCTCAGTGTTTGTCCAGTGATCTGAAGGTTGCCGGTTCGAATCCCACTCTCAACATTAGCTTCCTTAGTCGAGCGGTCAGATCTACCGACCTACAGACAAACAAGCCTGTTAATAGGTCACTCAGAGTACTTTTGGAACAGTATATGGACTGTAGGCGCATTTAAAACCACATCCAGAGAATAGGAAACGGTAAAATTCAAATATCGTAAATAAAACTGGGCATGCATTCCATTTTTTTGGGGGGGCCAAAAACGCAAAAATCTGAAACCACCCTCCAGAGTAGAAAAGTTAAATACGCTCCGCTGTAGCGTTTCCGTGTAAACTGCCCAAGACGCAAAACTCTGGCCAGATCTGCTCACGTCGCGTATGCGTTTACGTCACATAGATGCGGCAGTACAGGGAAAGAAGATTCTGCTCATGCGCGCGAACATGGCGGTGTTGTGTGATAATGTATCACAGCGCCACCTAGCCGCCTGGCATGCATACCCAATCGAATTCCACACACTTTTACGTCACCGTATGCACGCAGATTTCCTCCCAAAAACGCTTGTCTAAACGCGGAATAAAAAGTGAAGACGCGACGCCACTTTTGCGTCTTCTGTTCAGACCGTCATCGTGTAAACGTAGCCTTAGTGTCGTTTCTGTCTGTTCCCCCTCCCTTCTGTGTCTGCTCCTCTCCGGGGGCGTGGCTGAGCTCCACCTGTTGTGTGCTTCACCTGCAGCTCATCCAATCAGCCCCACTACAAAAAGCCCTCTCCCTGTGTGCTCTGGTTTGTCAGTTCATTCCTCGTCAATTCTTCATCTACTCTGTGTCAACTGCTTGTCTACGTCCTGTCTGTCCATAACCCGTGAGTCTACCCCAGTGTCTTCCTTCCGGTCTGTGTCTCCAGCCATTTCCCATCACCACATCCTGCAATCCCACAATAAACCTGTTTAATACCTACCTGCGCCTTTGTCTCTGCTTTTGGGGTTGTACTGTTGCACCCAATGTGACCCAGTGTCCTAATTGAGATTCACAGCCAGCTAAACTCTCTCTTGCATCATTTCCTCCAAGGAACAGGCAGGTGTTGTATTTGACCAGGATTTAATGCAAAAAAGTGTGAAACTGCAACGATACAAAATACAAAGAAGTATTCAGTAAGCAGCAAAAATCAACAATGTCTTTAAAATAGGCTATACAGACAAATGGTTAACACTAGTTGAGCAGTAACACAGACAACTCAGTGATAGGCTCCATTACCACTACTAGAACATCTTAAATCTATAAATCTATAAAATGACTTAAACTTGGACAAAGTGGCAGAAATATACTTGTCAACATTCATATTTAACACAAAAACTTACTCATATTGCCACTCAAAGGGCTGGAAATGAGAGGATGGCTTTAGATTCAACAGCGAAACACATCATGGTTGACATTCATCATCAAGCTAGTTGTTTTTCTTCTGGCCACCTACTGGCGAAATACACTACCACAATTGCAACTAGCGCCCTCTAGCAGGCTGGATGAACACAATATAAAACAGTTTCAATACAGGGGTCCTCTCTCATACATTCAAAACATGACAGTAGCTCCATCAACATTTGCTGTCTCTCCCCTGTCATTCTGCCTGAAGCCCAAATAGGTCCTTGTATGCTGCCGATTTTTTTAATGATTGTCATGAAACTAATACCGCTGCTACTTTTTGATACCTCAGTATACCGTATTACCGCCCAATCCTACCGCATACTGGCACGCACCAGATCAAATATAACACGCCCACAAACTGGTGCGCTGTCACTGTTCTGTTCTTGTGCTGGTCATTGTTGAGTTTTGGCATTGGGGGCACATTGAATAGAAGGAGCAGGACAAGTAGATCTGCATCTCCTACCGTTTTTAAAATAAAGACAGTCAGGAGGAGAGTGAGGATGAAAATATCTTGAAGGACAGAACTTTCAGTGCTTTAAAATAGTAACAGTAATAATAAAATAAAACTGTATTTTATTAATTACATTTTTTGTGTTTTAAGAGTCATTTCTGTAAATAGTAAATGCCGTTGGACTTTTGTCTCTCATGAGGTGAATTACCAAAACAGTCCATCACAACAGTCAATTCACAAACAACATCAATGTGACTGAATGAACATGTTGCATCAAACCTACTGTTTTATTGCTCAAGTAGTATTTATTTATTTGTTTATTTATGTGTCTGAAAATATACAGGTCCTGCTCCACACAGCACTGTGTGAAGTGCGCTGAATCAGCCGGGAGCCGTACAAGATGGATTCTTGTGAGTTTGAAAACTCAAACATCCTGAAAATGCAGCCTGCAGCACTAACGTAAAAATAACTGTTGACTTGTACAAGTCACTTTTGAACACTGGGGCCATTTCTTTTATGACATCTTTACCCTCTCATATTTTCTCTTGTAAACAAAGCACCTGTAAGGGAAAAAAAAACATTTTATTTGAGTTTTAAAGTCTTATAAACATACTTGTATTCTTTACAAGCACCACGAGAGCAACAGGTTTTGTTACAGTTTAATACCGGCCCATAAATTTGAGTTGGTAAGCACATCCATCACCAAATCAGATTTTCAGTGATTTTTGCTGCACTGGGAGCATTTACCATTTTACAGATCTTCTTCTCATAAAAAACTAACCCCAGACCACTTTGAAAACATCAACACATCAGTTGCCATTCACAGAGATCATAAAATTGTTATTAAAATTAATTTAGCACCTCCCGATGTTCCACAGTGCACCTTTAAAACTATGCATGCTGGATTTGGCATTGACCCACTGGCAGCACTTATCAGTGTTCCTCCTGTGAGAACCTGTGGGGAGCCATGTTCTTCTGTCAGAAATTAGTTGCAGAAGTGCACTCTGGGATATGTATGCGTTATTGACCACTCCACTCAGCGCTGAGCCAAACAGAAGGACGAACGGGGCTACAGAGGTTTTGTTACAGGAAGAAAAGGCTGTGTCAGTGAATATCTTGGTTTGTTAATCCCTTTTGTTTATCAAATGGCTTTAAGACAGACAACGCTGTAATGTAACTGTAATGTAGAGTGTGGCATCTTTAGTAGGGACGTTTTTACAGTTAATTGTATGTATGTATTTTTGTATGGAAATTTGATCACACACACTCTGCACAGACCAGGTTCATGTGGCATTGTTCTGTATTGAACAGGTTTTGATGTGGTTACTTTAAAGGTGCACAGTGTAACTTGATTGTTGAGGCTCTGCTAATGTTTCTATGAATATGTCATTGCTCTGCCTGGAATGTCCCACAGTATGACATTAAACAGCTGTACCTTACATTTGTTCAATTACAGGTGGTTTTATAGCTCAAAAACACCAAGAAAAACAGGCATTCTGACTGTGAACGGGGTCGCCTCTCCATAGAGGTTCCATGAAGAAAAGCAATTGATGGACACACCACCAGAAGGCTTACACAATGCACCTTTAAGCATACTTTCAATCAGTCAATTTCAGTTTTATTTTTTCCACAATTTTAAATTATAATCCTACAAAGGCACACATTTATACGTATATATAAATATGTATATGTAACTGACATGGGTTGGGCGGTAATTTGGTAATATAGTATAGCGAAGTATCAACAAGTAGCAACAGTATCCGTTTCATTACTGTCATTTTTAAAAATCTGCAGCACATAAGGACCTAATATAATATTAGGAGCATTTTTGGCTTCAGGCGAATGACAGGAGAGAGACAGCAAATGTAGACGGAGTTATGACCCTGCGTCAGCCCAGAGATCCCACCACAGTCGCTTTGGACATGGGGCACAGCTCTCGGTCCTCTTCAAACATTGTTACGCACGGAGATATCCACCCACACGCAGCGAGGAAGAAGAAAAAAAACGTGACACTTTGTGTGTGATGTTGAGCCAAAAAGTTTGTGATGGAGACGTTTTATCTAACGCTGAGAGTAAAGAGGGGACGCTTGGCGCTGAAGAGGAGAAAGTTCCCACTTGAGGCCGAAGTCAGACTTTCACGGAGGAGACGGTCACTTCTCCGAGTGCCGAGTCTGTCAGATACAACATGCTGCAGTGGGAAATATCACACGCCGTGGACTGTCGCCTTTTACTTTTTACTCCAGAATCTACCTCTTCTGCGCTTTTCTTGTCTTAGCGTATCCCAGATCATTAAATGGAGGGAGATATGCTCTGGTGAAGTTTGGTTTGATCAGAACTTGTGCCTCATCTTCAAATATAATGCTGCTATTCTGTTTCTGAATGTTTTGGGCAAGCTACAAAATTATTCTTAATTAATCACGGTAATATCGTATATACAGTAAAATGCTGAAATGGTTTAATGGTGTCAAAATTTGGATACCGCCCAAGCCTACTGGGCAAGCTCTATGAAGTCCATCACCACAACGTGATTAATTTAGTGGCTTGACAGGTTCAGTTTTTAATTAAAATAAAACAACAGACTTTCAAGGAACAATAGCAGTGTTAAATTCAATTTTAAGTTTATGGATAAGCACTTAGAAAAAATGGCTTTTCTATCACACGCATAGATTGAATTGTGGTCTCAGTTCAATATCTGGAGCAGGTAGTGTCTTGCCAGAGTTTGCATGTCCTTCCACAAGGTATTTATATTTTGTGTCTCTCCAATCCAGAAGACATTTCTCCTCCAAAACTCTCGTATCATTCAGATCAAGATATTTAACTTCTTTTACCTGAGATAAATAAGACGTTGGTGCTTCGATTGTTGTTTCAACAGAAGCCCACGCTGTTTCTGTCCTCTGCAGTCTGTAGTTTTTTTCCTTTTTTGAATCCACCATATCTCTTTTTATTTCTTTTTTTTTAGTAGGTCAAACACTTTCCTCAAAATTAACATATCCCTGAGCAGAAAAAAAAACCTTCCCTTGAACTTTGTTTCGCTGTTCCAATATTTCTTTTTACTAATTCACCTCGCAGCATGACAATGTAGATCCACTATTTCACCAGGACCACCTCACAGCTTGTCTCGACTGGCAACAATACCCAATTAGACTAGATGAAATGACTTTATGATCGACCACTAATTCCAGGTCACTCAATACACTCCATAACTGTGAGGGGACTGAAGATATTAAGACTTGTCTGAATTTGAACTGAAATGTCCCCTTTTTACTTTAATCAATTCTAGCTCAGGAGTGTGTAATTGTACCACCTCTGACAGCTCTCATAGCAAAGGAGATCCAATGGGCCCCAACCGTGTTAATAGGGAAATGTCTTGGCAGGAGAGCAAAGAATGAATTTGAACTCCTAAAATCTCCTTAATTTGGAGAACATCAAACTGCTCCCCCCATCAGGATTTGTTCATTAGATTAGATTAGAATGACTTTATTTTAAGCATCCCCGGTGAACATGAGGATCATTTTATGTATTAAATGTATTTTTTACATTGAAATATTGAGTTAAAAATACAGTTAGTTAAGAAGTGTTTGAAATCACCTCACAACAACATTATGATGAGAATAATAACGATAACTCACAGAAACTTTGTGGAATTCACTGGACAAGAACCACCATTTTCTTAGCTATAGCCTTACATATAATTTGGTTGTACAATAAACATACCCATCTTCCTTTTATTTCATTACGTGTTTTGTTGTTGTCTGAATACTTTGATAAATTTGTATTCTTACTGTTACCTGGCTCGCTTTTCCACAGATCTGACCTGTAACTAGACCTGACACCTGTTACCATGAAAATAGACATGTTTAATACGATACTTGTAGAGTTACTTATAGTGGTTACTCAAGTACTCAAGTTGGACTTCTGTTTGTAATGATGGAGTGAAACGATATCCAAGTCTCACGATACGATATCGTCACGGTATAAACCTCACGGTACGATATTTATTGCGATATCGTGGGAAAGCTCACAATATTACAATATTCTACATAACTAGTACTGACATTATAAGATGCTTTGACCAGTCATTTGGTACAACATTTATTGTCATTAGGAATGTAACGATATCCAAATCTCTCTGTACGATATTTTCACCATAAACATCTCACCGCATGATATTTCTTGCAGTATTTTGGAGGCTCACAAAACTGTAAATCTGTTACTTTTTCCTCTAAAAATGCCTTCACAAGACTTAATCCAAAGAATGGACATTTCAAAGTGCTTAGAACAGTTATTTCTTCATGTAGTCTGCACTGAAATGGAGCAAAGGATCATGGTCTATGTAGTTCCCTCTGTTTTTTAGCTATTTCTGTATCATAACTATTCATTTAAGCAAAGAGACTTGTGATTCGATATAGTGATGGTCCACGATATTAGTGTGAGACCTTTGACGATACGATATCACAATATTTCGGTTACTGTTGCATCCCTACTACTCTTACTTTAATTAAAAAAATGTATATTACTCAAATAGGAGTAAAAGTATGGTGCTAGAAGAGTATTCTGTAAAAGTCCAATTTCTTTTAAGTAAATGTAACTGAGTACGTCACTGCTTTGTCACTAGTGTTAGTACAATATGCAAAAATAAACTCTTGCCTCAACAATGCTGAGAGAGTAATTCTGACAGCTCCTTCTGCAGATCAGTGAATCAAAACCACTTGCGTGATCCTACTACAGCCATGTACACACAGCTCTTCTTGTGTATCTCCACCTCCCATCCTCTGCTCCTCTACTCTGCTTTTATTTTTATCCGACCATTCGCACTGACAAACTTCTCCCTCTCAGCCACTTTACTACCGTTCTGGGAGGATTCTTTTGAAAAATATACCTGAATGTTTCTCCAAGGTGGAAATATAAAAGATGACAACAACTGTGGTTCAGACTGTATAGTGACAGTTGAGTCAGACAAACATGCTCAGGTACTATTATGGGAAACATGGGACGTTCACAGGCAGAATGTACCTCTGACATGCAGCATTTCAAGTGTTCATCCACACCAACATTTCCAATAGGTCTGGGCATAGGAGAAAAATGTGATTGGTGTAATATCGTTTTGTTGTCCAATCACACTCTCAGTTTTGGAGGGTGTCACCAACTACTTGAAATTGCAGTGGCCACTTGAGGGAGCATTTTTAGACTGCGCTTTTCTGCCTTCAAGGTGTTCAAAGTGCTTTACATCAAGGACCCACTCACCCATTCACACACATTCATACTCCAGTGGCCACAGACGCTGTGGGTAAGTGTCTTACCAAGAGCCGGATTTGAACCACCAACCTTCAGATCCGTGGACAAACTACTGAGCTACTATAGTAAACCCGAACGCTCAAAGTAATTAAATAGATTAAGTTGTGTTTAGTCAGCGTTTTAGAAAGAGTCCTGCTAACTTAATTATGTCAAGTTGCTGTAACATGTTCCTCTTTTTGTGTCAACTTAACAATTTTTTTTATTAAACTGAACAATTGTGGGTATAATTGAGCATAAAAAGACAGATGAGGTACAACTTAGTAGAATTAAATAATTAAAAGTCTTGTTATTTCTATTGTTTCAAATAGGGATGATTTTAAAATAAATGTAATTTAAAATGTACGTGCTATAATACAATACAATTTTAGCCTTAACAGAAAACTATGAGCGATATTAACTTCAAATATTTGAGCACTTTTAATTCAGCTGTTTTCAAAAGGTACAAGTAGCAAGCCATCTGACTTTTTACGTTTTTTTAAGTGACTTTTAAGTTCATCAATTTAAAATAATCGACTGCCTCAATTTTTTTGAGTTCTGGTAACTTATTCGGGTTCACAGTGCACTGAGAACACTCTTTTTGACTGTTTTTGAACAGAACGTTGCAAATTTACTTAGTTTGCACTAAAGTAGACAATGTTATTAAAACAGTTCAGTAGCAAAAAAGTGTATTTAGTGTTTAATTCCACATTAAGCTATAAAAAATATGACAGAAAATGATATTGTGTTACCCGGCATGTCTCTGTAGTGCAAAAAGAGCCACACCTACTTTTGGGCCAGTTTCAAGCCTGGATAAAAGTGTCGACTTGCATCAGGTGAGTGTCTCTGTGAAAGTTGCCTTCAGAGATAGTTTTGAGATAGAGAATGTCTAGAATGTCCACATTAAAAATACTGAAAAGCTGTTTGTAACTTTCAGTACGGGTTAGCACTAATTTGACTGCAGGAATTTAACCCTTTGTGCAGTTTGTGGAATAGCAATGATTTGTTAAATAACATATTACGCATTCTTTAAACATGCTTTTGGTCAGCAAGTATTTCACATTTTCTAACTGAAAATAACTACATTTGGTAAATGTTTAAACTGCTCCTCTGTTTCCAGTGGGGCAGTTATGCATTAGAGCGCCCTCTGCTGTCAACAAGGAGAAAAATAAGTGATGGTTTATAGAGAAGTCTGAATTTTTATCTGTGATGCAACAATCCAGGCAAAAGCCAACTTTTCTGAGAGCATAGAGTAGACCACTTTAGATGAATTAAACAGGTGTAAAGAAAGCATTATTACAAGTCCAGGTTTTTGTTTTGGACGAGGAGACAATAAAAAACATTTCAAATCTCCAAAAAGTTAAATTTCCAGAGTGGGTTTTCTTTAACAGACTAGCCCATATATTTCCCTCATCACTCCATCCCTCTTCTCCTTATGAAACCTTCTCCCCCGCCCACTCGCCCAGCTCACCTCTGCCCCCTCCTGGATGCATCGCTCCTATAATAATTGTCATCTTTTTGTCACGTACGTCTTCTTCTCTTTTCGTTATAATGAGACCGCCACTTCCGACAAGATGAGATGGACAGAAGGTGATTTAAGTGGACTCTCATGTGCCGGGAAAGACTGACCTCAATCAGAACTATTCTAGCGAACACGCTTCACTCCCAGAGGTGGGGAGTACTCACATTTACTCATGTACATTTACTTGAGTAACTTTGTAAAGGAATTGTACTTTGCAACGCAGCATGTTTTACTACTTGAGTAAATGGTAGATGGTCACATTTTTGGGACACGTTAGCATTCCGCCAAACTGTGGATCTGAGCAGGGTAATTATGATGTTAACGGCAAAGGAGAGAAATCAATTTGTCAACTGGACATGAGTTTATTTAGTCGAATACGTTTCACAGCTCATCCAAGCTGCTTCTTCAGTTCTGGTCAGAATGGTGGAGGACACAGACTTATATCTGCTTGAAAGGGGAGGTGTTAGATACCAAGAAATTACTCTGAAACTAATACTAATAATGTTGAGAGCAGGATTCAAACCACCAACCTTCAGATCCATGGACAAACACACTATCAACTGAGCTACAAGTGCCAAACGATTTAAGTTGACAAGATGAAATGATTCAAACATTTGTATTTCTGGCAGCGCTCCTTCAGATATGATTTAGTTTGTCTAATTTTTCTGTCTATCCACAACCCACAATACCAGATTTTATGCATTTTTTCATATTTTATTCTTCAAATTACATTAACTTTAAACAATAAATCAGTTGTTACGTCTACTTTAAGTTACTCTAACTTGAGTAGCAGCTGTTTTTCCTTAAGTCATTTCTTCTACCACTACTTTCTTTAAGAGAATTTAATTTATCCTCCACATACATCTCTCAGTTTAACATTGACTCACAAAAGCTATATTTACACCATGATCTTCTCTTGGCGTACCATTGGCACACCACTATCTAAATTGTGGCATTTTTCTGTCTAATTGGAGTCTACTGGCCTTCATAGTCTCACTAAATGCTGACTAACTGGTGCCTTCTGGCCTTCATAGTCTGACCACATTGGAACCACAGTCAAGGGGCTTGAACACTCAAAGATCAGACGATGTTCACTTTTGGAATCAGACTATGTCGACTTTTCAAGACCCCCCTGGGCCCGTACAATTGATGGTAAATAAACTTCTTCTGCTTAAGACGTCCAGTTGGTCTCCAGCTTTTTACTTTCACCCTTTCTTGAACAAGCTGAAAACTTCTGCAACACTTTCTACTTGAGTAATATTATTTTCATAATTATTATTCGGTAAGTTACTCTTACTTGAATACAATGTTTGGTGACTCTATTAGGAATGGGCATTCAATTAAATTTTATTAATCGATAGTCAGGAAAATTAACGGTCGATTTCAATTAATCATTAACATTTTATATTAAAATTATCATCACAATTATTACTATTACTAATCTGCATAAATAAACTCAACTTTACAACATATAAACCATAATCACTATAGAGCCACATCAGCCTGTGTGAGATTAGAATGTGTTTAATTCAGTTTTGGCACATTTGTTTATGCCTTACAGAAACGAAACTTAAAACCGCATGGCTCATTTGCGTAAGGGGAAAAAAGCAGCTCTTTCCTTGTGCGCTGATGTGGTCAGTTTCTGTTGGACTAAAGGACACGACTCAGTGGAATATGAGTTTTCTTCCTGTGACAGAGGATGTGATGAGGCTGGTGAGTCTGTTCTGTGCGTATGTCACGTTGGAGATACTGCGATACATGTGAAACCGGGATCCTCAAAAAACCTGATCAGAACCGGGACACTGATGTGCAGGTAAACACACTCTGAGGGATATAGTGATCTCCAAGGAGCCAGAGCCGAGACGTGGGACTGTGGAACAGCTCCAGTGTTTGTGCTGTGAGACGCAGCCTCAACTCCTTACACTACGTTACGCACAGACACCTACATTCGGTTTGTCGATTAAAATGAACGTGATTGACAAAATCCTTAATGATCAATTATCGATTAATCAACTAATCATGCCCATCCCTAGACTCTACCCATGTCACTCCTTCCCTTCCATCTCTTCCTTTCTGGCCCTCTCTGTCTCCCCCTCTCCCCTCCTCCGTCTGGGGCTTTTCGGGTGCTTTATCCTACCTGACCCACTGTGTCATGGTGCTAGTCATTCTCATCGCTCACATTCACACTCCTGGCTTCATTTCTCGTCCCCTTGCATCCACTGGTGATGATCACGCTCCATTCGTCACCATCGTTCTGTGATGGTAATCCGTAAGTCTGGCTGCATCACGGGGCCCTAACGTATGTGCAGGAGCTGAGCATTTACCACAGTCTGCTTTCAACTTGGTCTACTTCAGCAGTTGGAGAAATAGTGCGGAAAATCAAAGTTACAAAGCCAGGCCATGTCAGACTCTTTACGTTAAAGATCCTATATTACTCAAAACGGACTCTTGTGAGCTTTAAGTCATGACGCTGAGTACCAGTATGTTGTTTTGTGTTGCTTCTGTGCTGATTCTTGTGTTGGTTCAACTTAAATCAGTATAAAAATGCAGAAAAAGTGTTTAAAAAAAAAAAAAAAATAGATTAGGTTATTAAGTTCCAACCATTTAAAAGAGCCCACTCGGTCATGAAGGTCACATAACTTTTTACTATTCTGTGGAGCTTCACTGCAAATTTCTCTGATATGGCCAAGATTTTAACACTTATCACAGGTTATTCATTTTGCTTTCAGATTAATTACCTACGTACTAGTTCTGAGACTGCTTCATTCTAGTCTAGAGGTAGTACATTTTAAGATAACTTGTTAAGTAAAATGATCTTGCTGCATGGACAGATAATTTTGCTACTTTTAAATAATTTTCTGATAGATTTAAGTGTTTATATCTTACATTTTAGCCAAGCTTTTTGGAGTGTTGTTCTTGTTAGCCACTGTCAGATAACCAAACCAAAAAGAAATGTTAAAAAGCCAGAATCTGTGAGCTCCATCCAAGGATACAGTGTTATTTCTTAACCATATGAGATGAGCATGAGTGACAGGAGCCCGTGGTCTATACAGAGTCTATACACTTATAAAAGTACGGAAAATTGTGAAAAATAAACCAGTAGGAACCACGCAGAGCACTTAGAAGCAGCATGGACTTGTGATGAATCAGCCAGTGAAGCACTAAATGTTTTCATTAGAGGTGAGAAATGTGAGGTTTGAATGGTGCAGGGACGTTTGAGAGGAAATGTCGTCTGCATTTAAGTCACGCAGAGCAGGTAATGGGATGGGACAAGATCTCGTACCACAAGATAAAACTGTCACAAGATTGTGCACATACGGGAAAAATTATCCTTTTGGATTGGAGAAAAGGAGTGGTAAGTTACATTTTGTGAGAAGCTATAGTTCCACTAAGCAGCACAATGTGAGCAAAAATATTAAAGTAAAATAAAAACAGTTTAGGCCAAAATTGTGCACTGAATGTTTTATAAATTGTGTTCAAATTTCTTATTTTGTCTCAATCTTGTGCACCCAGACTCATGTCTCATTTCATCTTGTAGAACTGCCCCTTTCTTAAATTATAGTATGTTGACATTTTGCAGCTTATTTTAGGTCTTAGCTCTGTTAGACTTTAATCTGAACTTTAATCTAACAAAGTCTGACCAGAAAGAGCTGAATTAGTTATAAGTAGCTAGTTTTTAAGTTAGCCGCTCTCACATTTTTATTGAAAATCAAACACTTAAACACGTAAATCCATTATGTATTTTATCTAAACTGTTTTGTATGTTTTCTAATGTGTGCATCATACTAACATGGTAAAATTCCACCAATAGAGATACATGCACAACACCCCCAGCATAAGATCACTGCAAAAGATCAATTTATTGTGAGAGGAGTTAGTTACTACATTATTAAATACTAAATATTAATAAAATACACATTAAATACCACTAACTGTATGTTTTAAATCGTACTTAATTTGTTTATGTTGCTGTAAGACGACCTTGGGTGTCCAGAAAGGCGCCTAATAAATAAAATGTATTATTATTATTATTATTATTATTATTATTATTATTATTATTATTGTTGTTGTTGTTGTTGTTGTTGTTGTTGTTGTTGTTGTTGTTGTTGTTGTTATTGTTATTATTATTATTATTCAAGGTAACTGAGACATTTTCAAGTTTTTATTTTTGGACACAGTTTCACCTTTTCACCTCAGACCACAGGCACTTGCAAGATCATTTGCATTGCCAAAAACTCGTAACAGTGCAACAACAATTCAAGTTTTAAAAATCTCTCATCTAAAGCTGAGGTAAGTTATAACAAAGTTGGAAAGTTGAATGCTCGTGTCCAGCAACCTTGCAGAAATCCATGTTTTGGCCCGGATCGTTGACGGGAATGCTAAATTAAAGAGTGGTAAACTAATGCAGTCTCTGAAGGACTCGCCAATCAATGTCAACAAGGTTACTTAGTCAATGGGCTCGCATGAAATCAACCAACAGCACAATCAAGCCCACTACTACGACTACTACGACTACTACGACTGAGCAGCACTGAGAAGGTCAGAGGAGAGCGAAGGACACAACACCTCTATTCCAAAAAAAATACAAATAAAGAAGGGAATTTTTATTTATTTATTAGAGAAGTCAACAATTACAGACCAATCTCCAAATTATGTATTGTGGCAAATGTCTTTGAAAAGCTGGCCAGTGACCAACTGAAGGTGTTTTTAGAATCAAACAACATTTTAACTGATTTTCAATCTGGTTTTAGAAAACAGCACAGCACTGTCACAGCCTCTCTAAAAGTTTTAAATGATTTTATCCTTGCACTTGATCGCAAACATTATTGTGCTGCTTTGTTCATTGATTTGTCCAAGGCCTTTGATACTGTGGATCACTCTCTCCTAGTTAACTCCTTGAACAGTGTAGGCATGTCAAACCAAGCTGCTCATTGGTTTGCTGACTACCTGTCAAATAGAAAACAGAGTGTGCACATGTCTGGATCTTTTTCAACTTCCCTTAAGGTCACAAAAGGAGTGCCACAGGGCTCAGTGTTAGGACCCATTTTATTTTCAATTTATATCAATAATTTATGTTTTAATTTGTCAAATGCCACTTACCACTTTTATGCTGATGATACGGTAATCTGTTGCTGTTCTACCTCACTAGCACAGGCCTTTGAACATTTACAATCTGTTTTTGATATTGTTCAGACACGTTTGCAGTCCCTGAAATTAGTTTTAAATGCTGAGAAAACTAAAGTTATGGTGTTTTCACATAAGTGTCTTTTTCCTGAGAACATGCCTGAAATAAAAACTCCAAGGAACATCAATAGAATTAGTCAGCAGTTACAAATACCTTGGATTTCTGATGGACTCTGAGCTCTCGTTCAAACTACATATTGCCAATCTGGTGCGCAAACTAAAAGTGAAACTTGGTTTTTATTATCGTAATAAATCTTCTTTCTCACTCAGAGCTTGTAAACGTCTTGTTTCAGCAACTTTTGTTCCTCTGCTGGTTTATGGTGATGTTTTGTACACGACTGCTTCATCTAAATGTCTTCAGTCCTTAAATACAGTGTGTCATTGTGCTTTGAGGTTTGTGACTGGTTGTAGTCGCCTCACTCATCACTGTGAACTGTACGCCAAAGCAGAGTGGCCTTCTCTGAGCACACGAAGGTACACTCATTGGTTACTATTGGTTTACAAAGCACTCGTCGGCTTGGCACCCTCGTATCTTTGTTCATTGCTTCAAAGAACTACCAATGCTTATGCCTTGCGATCTAGTGACATTTTTCACCTGCAAGTTCCTCGTGTTAGGACTGAGTTAGGAAAGCAGGCTTTTAGCTTTTCCGCTCCTTCAGCCTGGAACACTCTTCAGACTGAACTGAAAATGTCTGAACCTGTCTCATTTAAAACATTTCGCTCCTTTTTATATAATCGGCAAAAGACAACCATAAATCAGTGTCTGTGTTTTTAATGTACTGTGATTAAGTGCACCTTGTAATTCTAACTAATGCACTTTATCACTTGTGTTCACAACTGTTTGCACCTTTCTAATATCATTTGCACTTAATGTAATTTACTGTTTACAACTATTGCACTTTACATTTGATATTTTACTTTTATTTTACTCTTGACGTGTGCTGCTGACCTCTTGGCCAGGTCACCCTTGTAAACAAGGTCTTGATCTCAATGGGTTTTTACCTGGTTAAATAAAATAAAATAAAATAATTATTTCATTATTTCTGAATGAACGTTGAACACAAAAAAAAAAAAAAAAAACAGACTGTAAAGATTCATTCCATGGAGCCATTATTGATTTTCCAACAATGTTCCTCAGTATAGCATTAAAGGGCCTATACTACACTATTTTATAATATGTTATAATGTTATATCCTCATTAAAACACATACATCCAATCCACTTTATTTATATACCACATTTTATAAACATGAGTTTCCAAAGACAAATCGACACAACAAAACCACAATTAAAAACAATAAATAAGAACTGTTAAAATGCATAAGGCTAAAAATGATAAAACAGTGAATAAAATCAAATTAAATAAGTAAAATAAATAAAAGACACAGAGTAGTAAAAGTGGGTCTTAAGATGAGACTTAAAACACTCCAAACGTAGGGGAAGGCAGAGCGTTCTTTAGTTTGGACCTGGCCACAGAAAAGGGCCGGTCCCCCCTGGTTTTAGGCCTCGTCTTAGGCACCACGAGCTGGAGCTGGTCCTCGGACCCCAGAGCGTGTGCAGGGGAGTAAATCTGGATGAGGTTTGAGATGTATTGTCTAAAATCTTAAAATCAATTCTAAATCAAACATGAAGTGCAAAGGCGCAAGGATTGGTGCGAAATGGTCTCGTTTTTTTGGTTCCTGTTAAAAGTCGTGCTGTTGAGTTCTGGACCGACTACAGATGGGAAAGTGCGACTGACATGGACAGAGAGTTGTGTTTTGTTTCATTCACACATGTTTAACACATAAATCCTGCATATTTAGGCTGAGTGCTTCTCTCAAACAGAAAACACTCCACTACTCCAGCAAGAGACTCAAACACCATCAATTTTAATGTCAGAAGCAGGATTTGAACCCCAAATCTTAGGATCAGAGGATAAGTACTCTACCAAATGAGCTACTACTGCCCAAATAATCATATTTCTGTGGAAACAATCCCTGAAATGTATGAGAAAGAAAAACAAAAAAACAAACTGAAACATTTATGCCTATACAACAGAATTTGCACTGACCACTGACTACATTTTCTGTTCGTGGTTACGTGTCTGTGTGCGTCACGGTCTGCACCAAATCAAATGTTTTTCAGGCACTAAGAAGCGTCAAAAGTCTGCAGAGCCGTCTTTATTCTCCTCCTTGGTGCTGAAAATGGACATGGGAGCGCTCAGAGTGAGAGTGAATCATGTGTGTGTCATTCTTGTGGACGAATGGACTGTGGACAGAGCCGGAGGCCGTTCGGACGCACCAACATGTTCAACCAGGAAGACACAAAATACTGACCTGGCCTTTTGGTGTATTGGTGGTATTACATAAAGAGGGCAGTACTCAGTTAGGACTACCCATCTAACATGTTTTAAATAGAAAAATAAATGTTCTGTAATAGTATTATTAATTAAAGAAGGGGTATTTTACTTCTATTCACTGCTAACACAACATATTTAGATCACTACGTCACCTTTTATTGTTTTTAAAATGCTACATTCACCAACACCAGTGTATTAACATGTATCACTTTTATTTTTGAAGCTTTGAGTCCTTTGCTGCCTGCGCTAAGTCACTCCCCCTTCAGAGCGCTATCAGAACATAATCATCGTGCATCTCGATAATGAAACTACAGTGGTTCCTCGTTTATCACAGGGGTTACGTTCTAAAAATAATCCGTGAAAGGTGAAATCCGTGAAGTAATCATCTTTAGTTTTTACAATTAGTATATATGTTATGTAAAAAACCCTCCGGTATCTGAACGGGGAGCAAGGAGGCTGATCGCTCCGCACAAATTGGCCCACGATCTAAACTGAGGAGCGCAAGAGGTGAAAACATAGTTATGGGGAGTTGTTGGCGCTGTTTTAATTTCCTTATAAACAGACATGCCACCTTTGATTACATAAAACACAATGTGCGTTCATATACTGTAACAAAAAAAGCATGCAACTTGTACAAAAAATACCTGTGAAACAGCGAGGCTGCGAAAGGTGAACCGCGATATAGTGAGGGACGACTGTACTGCACATCACATCGGGTTTGTAAAGTATTGTGAGCAGTTTTTCATCATTCGTTTGTATATTTCTGGAGAATTGTCGTGTTGGAGCACAGAGGATGAATAGGGCCTGGGAGAGATCACAAAATGACTCAAACATGCGTGGATACAGGGATCAACGTTATAGCATAAAATACCTCATCTTTGAGTAAAAAAATCAGTGACTCTTCCCACTGTGAGTAAGTCTACAAGTGACACAAGCTTTTAGTGAGTTGAATGTTCATGTTTCGAGCATCACTTCTTCCAATCATACATTTTTTCCTCCTTTTTGTAGTTTAAAAATACAGTCCCTGACAAAAGTCTTGTCACTTATCCATTTTGTAGAAACAAAAGCTTATAACCGGACTTTAAATTAATCGATTGGTTTTAGAAATGTCTCATATGAAAGCTAAAACCCTCCCAAATTATGCTCAATATACTAAAATAAATTTGCTTCACTGAAGAAAGATTGATCATTTAATGAACACAGAAAGGTCAGATTTTGGCAAGACAAAAGTCTTGTCACCTACAGAAAATTGAACAAATAATTTACTTCAAATACAAAAATATGTTGCATAACATCAGTGAATTAAGTAGTGGTGCTGTGAGATCCATATTTAATATCTTGTATGTCTTCCATGAGCTTGAAGGACTGCATCCATGCGGTTTGACAATGATTCATACAATTTGTTGATGAAGTCATCAGGAATAGCAAAGAAAGCGTCTTACATGCCTCCAGAGTTCATCAAGATTCTTTGGTTTTGCCTTCCATGCTTCCTCTTTCATTCTACCCCAGACATGCTCCATGATGTTCATGTCTGGTGACTGAGCTGGCCAGTCCTGGAGCACCTTGATCTTCTTCGCCTTGAGGAACTTTGATGTAGAGATAGAAGTAGGCGATGGAGCACCATCCTGCTGCAAAATTTTACCCCTTTTATGGTTGGGAATGTAAGAGGTGCTAATACTTCTTGATATTTTAGGCTATTGATATTGCCTTCCACCCTGCAAATGTCTTGCACACCCCCATACTGGATGTAACCCCAGACCATGATTTTTCCACCACCAAACTTAACTGTTTTCTGGGTGAATCTTGGATCCATGCGGGCTCCAATAGGTCTCCTGCAATATTTGCGGCGGCTGTGATGTAATTCAACCGAGGATTCATCTGAGAAATCCACCTTCTGCCACTTTTCCAGTGTCCATCCTTTTAGCAGGCTGTTGACACTGAGACACACTGAAGGTGTCAGCCACCTCAGCAGTGGATCTGGTCTTCAGCCTCTTGATAATTAATGCTTTGGTCTCAGGGTGGATCTTAGGCATGTTGTCAGAGGTCAAGTTGCAGTTGATGTGAAGGTCTGGTGTGCTGGGGTTCTTTTTCTACACACCCACTAATTGAATGATCAGTAACTGATCACAGGTGAGGCTGTAATCTAGGATTGGGTGCATCATATGACAAGGCGACAAGACTTTTGTCTTGCCAAAATCTGACCTTTCTGTGTTCATTAAATGATCAATCTTTCTTCAGTGAAGCAAATTTATTTTAGTATATTGAGCATAATTTGGGAGGGTTTTAGCTTTCATATGAGACATTTCTAAAACCAATCGATTAATTTAAAGTCAGGTTATAAGCTTTTGTTTCTACAAAATGGATAAGCGACAAGACTTTTGTCAGGGACTGTAGAAGAATCCACACCTTATTCCTATTAAACTTCAAATAAACTTCAATAACTTTAAAACCTTTGTGACTAATTGGTAAACTTCTATACTTCTATACTTACCGACCCTCTACAACACTCGGACTCACTCAGAGCCATATCGTATTTCTATCACATATTACGCACATCGCTCCTGGCTCTTTCTTGCCTGATTTCCGTCGCTGTGGTGATTACACGCTGGGTAAATTGCAGCATATGTGGAATATTGAATTACTTGGCCACCAGAGGCGTCGGATAGGCTCAGCTGATCCGGAAGTGATGCAATCTGGCTAGCCCCATTTCCACTGGTATTTAAGTCATTTTTCGTGTGAATGGGCTGACACAGGCTTGTCTCGGGCTGCGTGGGGCCTGATGGTGGTCGGGTTTGTAAAGGGTGTTTTGGCGTTTGCGGTAATAGCGGCGGGGGAGGTTGCTGTAGTGATGTGATGTGTAAAGAAATGCGCGTGTGGTTGTTTTTAGCTCTAATCCGCATTCTGTCAGGGAGGATTGCTTATATGTTAAATGTGTTTAGTGTTGGAGAGCTGAGGAGGAGAATTGCGTGGATTTGCTGTGGCCCTTAAGTGGACGGATCCTGCTGCTCACATGTGAGATAATGTGCTTTTACTGATAACATTTGTAACACTGATTTATTCTTAATTATAAAAAACACTGGACATGAGGATTAAGTTGATGTGAGTCTCTCATTTGGGCTGAATCCAGTTTGAACAGAAAATGTTCTCTGTTCTGGATTCTCACTCCCACAATCCCTGCACCTCGCCTGTCACGTCAGGAATGGTCTTTGGTCTCCACTTCCTCAGACCTCAAACCAAACTGAAGAGTAGAGAGTTTAGTGCTCTGTTCACTGATTTTGCTTACATCTGTTTTTCTGTCTCCTGTGATGTATTTTTCCTTTCATTTTTCCTCATAAGCAGACATTTATTTTATGAACCACACGTGTCCCTGATTGGCTAATCCACCGGTCAGTCACACCCGTCTGAACTCTGGGAGATACAACAGTGACCAGAGAAGTGTGTATTCTGACCCCATGCGACCCAGCACATGCAGCCAGTCATTAAGGTGTTTCATAGTCTCATTTACCCGCTCTTGAATTTGGACTGATGTGTGCATGTTTGATTCATCTTTAATCACTTATTTTCAAGACCCCGTGCTGATCAACTTGTGTTTTTACCGCCACTGGCACACGGCATCTGCTCTGTACTTACATCATTCTCCAATTTGATTTACTGAATCTATGATACATGTACCATTCAGCAGCGTCCTGTAGTCATTTTGCATGGATCTCTAATAAGTCTAATATGTCTATGGATAAGACACTCGCCTCTGTCCACCAGCGAGATCGACTAGTGGCCGCTCCAGGTACTGCAGCTACAGCACAGAAAGAACTGTCCCATCAAGCACAATGCATTTTTTGTGAAATCAAACTACCCGTGTTCGGCTGACAGGGCATCCACAGCTTTCAGAAAGGTAGGATTTTGTAGGGGTTATTTTATATTTTCACAATATGAACTTTTTAGAATTTTTAAAAAGTCAGAGTGCCTAAAGAGAACTTTGAACTTAGTCTAGCTCCAGTCTAGTAGATAGTGCTCTGACTGTTTCTGATGCCACATGTTTTGCAGCATAAGGCCATATTCAGGAAGTAGTGCGGAAGTAAAAATCTTTTTATGAGCAAAAGCCATTGAACACAACACATCACCATCCTGGGTTCACCTTCCAGATTTTATACTTCTGTCATTTTGACACAAATGAAAAAAAATCCCTGCTACTTGATCACGTGATCTTCAGCTATTGGTGGGGCTGAAAACTTCACAATGCTTTGTTGTGATGACGTTTAAGGCAACGTCACCTCCCACTGAGCACCACAGTTAATTAGGTTATTTTAGGTCAATATAACTTTACTGCAGACTGCAGACAGGTCCGTCCCTGAGAGCGCGGTCCCCGGGGGAAACTGTGGGAAGACGCGCGCTCACCTGTTTCCTTGTTTGCTGCAATCCGCGCTGCAAATGCTACATTACAAACACACAATAAACTTCACTCTTACATATCCTCGGCTGTGACTAAGGGTGCACACTTGGAAGCATCAGAACTATCCTTCAAAAACCCCGCAATAATCGACCTTTTACTCACCCTCGTGCTGCCGCCGCTGCCTCGTCCCGGTGCGCACTGGCAAACCCGGACACATCCGCACCAGGAGCTTAAATCCCCCCGTTGCGCGCACTCCGGGGTCATGTGAGCCACAAGTGACTGGCCTGGACATTTAACTGTTTTATTTGTATGTGAACTGTTTTAGGTAATTTATGGATGTGAGATCATAGCAATTCTCTACGTGTAACTGTTGGCCCCTGTAATATTTCTCCTTCGGTTGTAGGTATGATATAATTAAGGTTTAGAGGGAGTTACGTAAGGTGGGAGGGGCAAGGGGTGCATAAAGGTGCGCCCTGCCGCTCAGCACCTGGTCAGTTTTATCTTGACTCTTGTCTGGTCTGGTCGTGTCTTGTCGTGTCCCGGCTACAATGAAGGTCGTGTTTAGCTGAAAGAGCGAAGGAGCAAACGACTGAGAGACTAAGACAGAGTGAGCGCGAGAGCTAAACCAAGAGACTTGAAGGAGAAGTCGACCTTTTTGCACATGCCCTGTAAATAGAGCCTTTTTCACTGTTCACTGTAAATATTTCCTGCACACATTTTTTGCTCCTGTTTTGCACTGTGGAATAAAACACCCTAAAACGAGCATCCCGACTCAGCCTGAGTGTTTTGAAGAGGACCTGTGACACAGACAATTAGTCCAATTCACATACAGTAAAAGAAAAATATAAGTATAGTATCAATATTGTGATGTAAAATTACAACATAAAGAATATTCTTATATAGCGGCTCAACACAGTACTGTATGTCTTCTTTAATCAGCCTCTGCAGTTCAGTGAGGAATGTTTCCCGTTTAGAGCTGGTATAAAATAAGACCATTTTGAGCAGACAAAATAAAGATTCCAGTAAAACTTCACTTAAACTAGTAATGGGCCTATGTAAAAAATACAAAAACAAAAACAAAACAAACATTCAGGTCACAATAACAATCTGTAGTTTGCATTTCTTCTCATAACAATCACCTTTCTGCCCCATAAAACCCCGACATCTCTTTATAGCTCACTCCTGACTCCATATTGTGCGAGTAATGACGGAGATGATTGTGATTATGATTGCCACGGTTACGGCGCGCCTGCCACCTGAAGCTCCAGGCAGCTGTCGACAGATGTATTTTAACGGCATTTATTAATTACACTCTTCTCCTGTAATGTCAAATGGCTGTGGAGAGCTCTCTGAAGATTCATAAGTACTTCGCCCTCATCATTTTGGGCTAATGTGACTAAAGGATGTCATCTGCACCCCAGTCACAACTTTTCCCATCATGCATTTGGTCTTTGAACACCAGCCCAGTCTCTCTGTCACTCATGTCACCTGTGCGGCTAATTTATGCACAAATACGATCGTAACTGGCTCCCCGGATGCCCTATAGTGTCATTCATTTCAGTACAACAAAGGGGACAAAAATAGAAAGTGACTTTTTTAATAGATTTTTTCCCCCTTTCGTAACAGTGATGCTGTGAGAAGAGGCGTTTTAAGAAGGAAGTGGCGTTTTAGCGTTTCATATCAGGCTAATGAGTCCAACTGAATCCAGGGAGCAAAAGACAAAAAAAATTACATGTTTTGACAAGGACAAATGTTAAGAAACAAAGGGAGTTGGATACATAGGTTGCGTTCACATTCTACACTAAAATTTGATGATCATTTCAGATTGAAGGCCTATATAAGGGAGATGTACTGTTTTTGGAGGAAATATAATACAGTAAGCTATAGGACACAAATGTTGAACAATAGTATTCATTTGTTAGGGATTTATGGCACCATAGACTTGCCAAGTTCAATAATGCAAGTGCCAGTACCAGTTTTGGTTTCATGAGGTATTGGCGACCTTTTTGCGCCGAGTTTGTGCATTTCACCCTGTGTCTGGACAAGTTTCCCCCTTCAACTCCTCCAAAAAAAAAAAAAAAGCATGCATAATCCTCCAACTCCAGCTGAAGATCTGGAGATGGGTCCCAAAGTGTAGCAAAATGGGTCAAACGCAGAAACAAATAAAGTGCGTAAGACAAGTTGGTTTACACATTTTACTAAAACACAGTTAAGATCCTTATATTTAAGATCTGACTAAAAAAAATTACACTTTTTTCCCAGTTTGGGCGTTTTATAGGTTTAAAATTTGACTTCCTGGTTGGAAATCTTTGTTGTTCTTGCTCTATTTTGTTGTTCTTCCTCTGTTTTCTTTTTTCTCTGTAGTAGTTAGTTATAGTTATTATAGTTAGTATAGAGAAAGAGTTATGAAAGATGGTATGTCACAGGTAGTAATCTCATAGTTTCCTGTTTCAGTTAGTAGTAAATAAAGACAGTTACGTCACAGTTAGACTCGTTTAGTTTATCTTTATGTGGGATTGTTTATGGGGAAAGGGGGGAAATGTGGGATTGTTCTTTTTTTAATCACTGTAAAGCGCTTTGTGTTACATTTTTTGTAAATATAAATAAAGTTTGATTGATTGATTGACATTATGCTGGTGAAGTCCATAACTGTGACCTAGCACCTAGAATAGGCCAAAACTCCTACACAGATTATTAGGACAAATAAATATATATGAAATCACCTTTATTTTGTTGCAATCGTGTTTAAAATATGAGAAAAAATGTGTTTCTTGTGTGTAAATTGTGCCAAAATCCATGAATATGAGACTCTCTAAAACAGAACTCTCTACTTCCTGTAATTTTCAACATATTTCTTAACTTTTCTTCACAAATTGCTTCTTGAACCACAAACCAGGTCGATTAATCCCCAATCTGACAGTTAAACAACAAATCCTACCATGTGATTCTGAGTTTGAATATGTTTTGCCTCCAGTTTTGGCCCTTTTTTTTTTCTTCTTTTTTTACATAATGTTAGTTAAGGCTTAAGTTGTTGCTCTCCTAATGTGAAGTGAAGCAGGTTGGATAATACACTGATGTCATATTTATTTACTACATGGTCCCCAGTGTACTGCATGTGTGGCAGGTCCAGGCCCGGGCAGAACATGAGAGCAGTGTGTTTGATGTAGTTCAAGTACTGCCCTCTTTCTGTCCTTTCATCTGTTCGCACATCACAGACCTGAGATGTCCGTCACCGCGGCAACAAAGACTCACTGTTACTCTATGACAATAACAATCACGCTGTACAGAAGATTCATATTCCCTGAAATAAGAGAGTGAATTTAAAGACTGAAGTTTTGACTGTAGTGTTTTGTCAAATTCTCAACCAGTGTCTTTTTTCTGGACCTCGCTGTAGCTACGGGTCTTAATGCTCAATTCGGATTTTTTGGTGAAATCTGATTTTTTTTTTTTTTGCGAGGTCGTTCACATTTCCAATTAAATGCGACTTGTCTTTGATCTCCAGTGTGAACTTTAAACGCCCCAAAAGTGTCTCACGGGCACATTGGAGGACAGGACGACGTCACAGCAGCGATCGTGCTCAGCGTTTACGGAAGTCGCCTAAACATGGACGCCAGCATTGAGCCCCTGGAGATTTTAAAGTACGGGAGGAAGGGAGGAAACACGTCTTCAGTGGAATATTTCGGTGATAAAACAGGGGCTTGTTACAGCACCATAAAACCGACCTCTCGCTTGGTGATGACGTGTAGGTCGGGTGAATGCGACCTGGCCGTTCAGACTGAAGTCGCATGTAAAAATATCGGATATGTGTCCGTTTTAGGCGCACATATCCAAGTGGCCTGGGTCACATTTGAAAAAAAATCAGATCTGTGTTGTTCAGACTGTCATTAAAAGATCAGATACAGGTCGCATTGGGTGAAAAAATCTGATTTGGGTCACTTCAGGCTGCAGTCTGAACGTAGCCTTAGATACCCCTCCTATGCTCTAATCCAGTTTTCCTCAAAGTTTAAAGGTCCTATATTACACAAACTTGACTCTTTTGAGCTTTAAGCCATGTTAGACTGTTGTTAACTCGTCAAAAACCTACCTGGAGTCTGTTGTATGATGTCTGGAGTTCAGAAACACACGCATAACATCAGAAGGTGCAGGGTTTGTGTGTTAAACATGTGTGAATGAAACAAAACACAACTCCAGTTTTGTTTGTGATGAGGAAACATTATAACATAGAGCAGGAAATAGCCTAATATGGGTCTTTTAACTTTTTCCAACGGTGTGTTTTGGAATTTTGACAGGGAACGCTCTGGGACAGTTATCCATTTGATAATTTTTCATCAGATTCTTGTATTAGTTTATAAGTTCTTACCTCTGGAGTTGTCTTATCAAAATCACAACACTAAAACTGAAATTATATCTAGAATATCCTTGCAATGAAGACGTCTGCTACAGTATTATATGATGATTTGACCAATTCTTCATTCATAATTCACACAATGGAAATGCAAGTAGTCGGGGGGCACTGAGGACCCACTTTGAACCTGGTTTTGTAAAACTTTACAACTTAACCAAATAAATGAAAACATTTCTGAATTTGGCCTAAGCTCACGATGATGTAACTTTGCATGAGTCAATACTTTACACAACAAGACAAAACAAAGCTGTGCCCTTTTCCCAAACACAGAGGTGGGTAGTACTCACATTTACTTAAGAAACTTTTTAAATGGCACTTTTTCATTTTCTGGGAGCGTTTTACTCCTCCTTCAGTTATGTTTTTATAGCAGTAGCAGCACTTTCACCTGAATACAAGTTCTGGTTTCTCTTCCCGCTGTGACGAAAGTTTTGTTTTTGACGATATGAAATGATTTGAACATTTGTGTTTCTTGCACCGCTCCTTCAGATACGATTTAGTTTTGCTTATGTTTGTGTTTATTCTTTGCAAATAGCAGATTGTTTGCATTATTTTATGTTTTG
Source organism: Odontamblyopus lacepedii (assembly GCA_034769755.1). NCBI lineage: Eukaryota > Metazoa > Chordata > Actinopteri > Gobiiformes > Gobiidae > Odontamblyopus > Odontamblyopus lacepedii. The sequence goes on from CM068357.1 coordinate 14,131,017, forward strand.
TCTTTCATATTACTTCAAATTTTACTCTTCACAGTTACTCTAAAGGTGCACTGATTTGTCAGGAATGTTTCACAGTATGGCATTAAACCTTTCCATCTTCATGCAGACCAAACCAGACCAAGTTAAAGGTCAGATCTGTGGAGAGGCGACCCCGCTCAGTCAGAATGCAGTTTTTCTTGGTGTTTTTGAGTTATAAAATCACCTGTAATTGAATAAATATAAGGTCGAGCTGTTTAATGTCCATCGATATCCATAGAAACAAGCAGGTGACGGACCCCCAACCACAAAGTTACATAGTGCACCTTGAAGTTACTCTTATTGAAGTATTGTTACTACTTTAATTGAGTAAAATCTTTTGCCTGCTCTCCACCTCTGCCCAAACACGTCTGCGTAGGGGAGAAACTCCGTGACTTGTTTTAATCTTCAATTTTCAAATGTCAACAAATCCTGTGGCTGTAAATACTCCAAAGTTTGTCTTAACTTCTGGGGAACATTTTCTACCTCGCTCGTCTGTCTAATCGCTTTGAATAGGATGTTTTCTCTGCCATACAACGTGTCTGGGAATTCTCTGCAGCTTTTGTGTCTACGAGTTAAAAAAACAGATGTATTTATCTTCCAAATCCGGCTCTACCTCAGCGCTGGAAGAAGAACCGTACTCCGTTTTGTTAGTTCAACATGAAAGAGTCGCGTGTTTGAAGTTATTATCGATTTTTATTCTCAAACTATGAAGAAGAAAAGAAGACGACCCCAGACCCCAGACCACAGGGGCAGACTGGGGAGGCAGAGGCGCAAGTGCATGTTTATACCTGGTTTAGATCTTGTTTGGACGAGGTTTAGACCTGGTTTAGATCTGGTTTGGACGATGTTTAGACCTGAGTTAGTCCTGGGTTAGATCTGGTTTGGACGAGGTTTAGACCTGGGTTAGTCCTGGTTTAGATCTGGTTTGGACGAGGTTTAGACCTGAGTTAGTCCTGGGTTAGATCTGGTTTGGATAAAGTTTAGACCTGGGTTAGTCATGGGTTAGATCTGGATTGGACCTGGGCCCTTAAAGTGATAGTATGTAATTTTCTGGAATGCAAAGTCACATGATTCCATGGAAATAGAAAGATAAAACCACACTTCAGAACATTCTCCATGGAGGTGGATGAGTTTTGTGCCGTATACTGTGGAAAATTATAGCTAAAAGAACAAAAAGTCCATGGAAAATGCCCTCATCGAGGCCAAATGAGAGTCATGTTTTTCTGTTTTTCAGTGTTATTAAAAAGAAACAAAAACAAATCATCAATAATAAAAAAGCTTTTACTTTGTTTTTACTTATTTTTTTTGACAAAAAAGAGAGATACTGGGGCTTAAAAAAGGCAATTCCAGAATAATAATAAAAAAATAAAATAAAATAAAAAAACATAACAGAAACAAAACTATTTTTTGTATTTTTTCCAGATGTGTAGTTATTATAAAGTGGTTTCTGTTATGGTGTATTTTATTGTTTTTGCTGTATTAAGATATGACAAATAAACTTCTATTTCTATGACTTTTTTTTATTTTATTTTGCCATTGTCTTGCCCAGAATGCTCCAGTTATGCACCACATGTGTCTATCTTGCATATAAACAAACACCTTGAAAAATCCAACCTGTAACTTCACAGCTTGTCTCCATGGAGATTAAGTTTAATGCCATGCTGAGAAACATTCAATGCACAGACACCACTCCAGATACCTAAAATCTATGCTTACGTACAGTATTTTATTCCTTTTACTTCGTTACGGTCCTCCGGTTATCTATTTGGCATGAATCACCACAAACACAACTTTTTTGGGGGCCTAAACACGACACACACACACACACACACACACACACAGACGTTTCTATATCCCTCCCCAAGTGTTGCGATTAGAATGGAAATCAATTTGAGCTGCCCATGGCTAAACTGATATCATTACATTTACTGGCAGCTGAATAATGGATGACTGTGTGGTTATTTGGAGGTAATATGAGCAGGAAGACAGCTTGCCGCAGGTGAGAGCTATAATTAGTGTGTGGTTGTGGGCACACCTGCACGGGCGGCCATTATGGAGCCAGTCAAACACTCAAGGGGGAATATAACGGCGAAAATGCACCAAAAATTGTGTGATTAGGAGCCGCATATTGTTTATATCTGAGTCTCTTCAGCTCGGTCCAATAGTACAATGAAGGAAAGAAATGGAAGATAGAAACATTATAGTCTCACATTTTCTGGCAATTTAGAATCGAAATAATTTGGTGTTTTTCTTGGAATCCAAAGTATGTCCAAGTCTGTGTCATTGTGTGAACTGTAGAGTCTCTATGTCTTGCCCCAAAGATAATACTAGATATATTCTGAATGAGTGATCACTGCATACAGAAAAGAACAAAAGATCATTAACACGGATCAGTACTAAAATATTTACTGAGTTACTGAGGCAATAAGGTATCTAAAAGTGTTGATTCACATGTTCATATCGAAACTGACATTAGATTACAAACATTGTTAATATTACTTTAATTTATCTGCTCATTTATTTCATTTTCAGAACAGTTTGAGCAGCTTTGGAGTGAAAATAACAAGAGCCTCTCGTTTGAGGTGTTTTAAATGAGTTTTATTTAACACAAAACTCATTGGGATCACGATGAGATCACCAGAGTATTAGTTGGTCATCTGGACTGGACTGATGGGACGGGGTGAGAGCAGTAATAACAGCACAAAATCCATACAAAACCCCACCTTATTTAAATAAAAGTGTGAGTCGGGGGTGGGGAGTGGGCTATAAATACAGATTGGCCTTAATAATAAATCAACCATCATTGACTGTTACTGTAGGAGGTCAAGGTATGTTAGATGATACTAAAAACAACAGCACATTAACACTTTTAAAACATTTACTTGAAATAAACTTTTGTAATTTTGGAACTTTACAGCGTCATCATTACATTTTACTGTATGTTTTACAGTACTAAAAAAGAATGTGTAAATCAGTGATTAAATTAACAATTACATTTCACATTTTACAACACGACGACCCGTGTGGTAAACGTGACTGCGCTGGTCTATCTCCATGTTAAGGTGAAGGGCTGGTCCACGGGCTGATGTATCGAGGTGACATCTATTATCAGCTCCTGGAAGCACACAAACAAAAATACTAATTCACCAAAAATCAGGAAAACAGAGCTAAGACTTTTGGAACATCATGTTTTACAAGTTGTGACCTGCTTGTCTTCATAGAGATGTTATTATAAGTAATGGATGGTAAGGATGAACGCTTTTGAGCAATAAAATCACATGGAATTGAATGAATGCAAAATAAATGCCATACTGTGAAACATTCCAGGCAAAACGATGGACACGTGAGGGACAATCCACCCGAAAAGTTGCACAGTGCATCTTTAAAATAGAAATAAGTCCACTGATGTTCTGTCTCAAACTGTAGCTGAACCCGACATGTTTGACCCAAAGTACGTCTCCTTTAAGCTCTAAATCCCATGATAACTGTCAAAAGTACAAAGAGGGAATAATAGTAATAAAAAGTAGCACCTATAATATGATCTCACCTCTCAGCACCGAGCATTTCCCTTACTGTCCTCCACAAAAAGTCAAATCACGAGCCATCTGTTTGAGAACAGCTGCCTTCAGTCTATTCCAATAGCTCCACTGCAGCTCCCCTTCCCTTTCAGTTGTTATTATCAGACTACACTTAAGAAGACGGATGACAGTCTGAAAAATGGATAAAAACTATAGCTTTTTCCATGTCTCCTCTGCACCCTGCTTTAGTCCGTCATCTCTCATGCAAAGCTGTGTGAGATCTATCCCCTCTGCCCTCTGCGCTCTCAGATGAATCCACATGCACATACACAAATTGGACTTTGCTCGAATCTGAGCGTCACTGGCAGATCCGCTCCGTCTCCTCTAATGGTGGTATAAATCTGAAACGCCTCGGCTTTTTGGCCAATGATTATTTAGGAAGATGCTCGAGCTTTGTATTTCGGCTGTCACAGATAAGAATGTGTTATATTGAGGGGAAAGAAACAGATGCTTAAAGTTAGAAGTGGGTCCCAAGTAGATAAGTAGAGTTTAGGCTGCGTTCACAAGTTGGTTTTGAGAAGATTTAATACATTTAATTATTACATTCTTAATAGTTAGACTATTTTCTGATCTATGTTATAATGTCGAGAATCAGATGTTCCCAATCCGAGGCCATGGTTTTCGACCGGAAAAAGGTGGATTGCCCTCCCCGGGTGGGTGGGGAGTCTCTGCCTCAAGTGGAGGAGTTCAAGTATCTCGGGGTCTTGTTCACAGTGAGGGGAGGATGGAGCGAGGGATTGACAGGTGGATCGGTGCAGCGTCGGCAGTGATGCGGTCGCTGTATCGGACCATTGTTATGAAAAACGAGCTGAGCCGAAAGGCGAAGCTCTTGATTTACCTCAATCTATGTTTTTACCCTCACCTATGGTCATGAGCTCTGGGTAATGACCGAAAGGATGGGATCACAGATACAAGTGAGTTTCCTCAGCACAAAGGCTGGGTGCCCCCTTAGAGATAGGGTGAGGAGCTCAGTCACATGGGAGGAGCTCAGAGTAGAGTCGCTGCTCCTCCATGTCGAGAGGAGCAGCTGAGGTGGCTCGGGCATCTGTTCCAGATGCCTCCTGGACGCCTCCCACCGGAGGTGTTCTGGGCATGTCCCACCGGAAAGAGGCCTTGGGGAAGACCCAGAACACACTGGAGGGACTATGTCTCTCAGCTGACCTGGGAACGCCTCGGGATCCCTCTGTGAGGAGCTGGAGGAAGGGTCTGGGGTGAAGGAAGTCTGGGAGTCCCTGCTTAGACTGCTGCCCCTGCGACCCGGCCCCGGATAAGTGTTAGAAAATGGATGGATTATAATGTTGTTTCCTCACCAAAAAACATACCTGGAGGTATTTTGTTTCATTCACACAACGTAAGCTCAGTGAAAGAGGCTCATTGGTGATTTTCATATCTAGATTTTAGGATTTTTTATATTATTTTATTAATTTTTATGTATTTATTGTTATTTTATGGGTACGCTTTTATTAGACTTAATTGGTTTTAGTGTTTTAGGACTGGTGAGGTTAATTTGAGCATTTATACCTTTTGTTGTTTTTAATACTATCTTTATATGTACAGCACTTTGGAAACTATTTTGTTCATTAAACGTACTATTGAAATAAAGTGGATTTGGAACATGGTGAAGTAAAAACACCAGAATCATGTAGAGCAGGTTAATACGAACGTTTTAAGACCAAAATGACGACTCTGACAGCAGCAGTTATGGAGTCGATGGAGCCAGAAGAGTTAGAACGTGGGGTCCATTTATATACACAGTCTATGGGTCAAACTTGAAATACATAAAGTTTTCTTCTGCTCTTTCCAGTTCACACTATCCCCATTCGCTTTTGCACACCTCCCTCTTGCCCCATCATTTCCAGCACAGGAAGTCCTTGTTTTTACGCCTTTAAACATGCGCTTGTGTCCTGAGTGGAGAGTGGGGCTGTTCATTACTAAAGTGCACTGTCAGGTGGAGTGAAGGCTTGATTACTGCTATTAGGCGTCAAACTAGGGCGCAGCGGGGGGCCGGCTTGTGAACCTGGGAATTTTTGTGTCGAGCTGACAGTTTGTGACAGGCGTGCAATGCTCCATCAACGCCAAACCTGAAATATGAATAAATGCGAGACGTAAGTGACACCGTTTCAAAAATTAATCTGTTAAATGCAGTGATTTGGAAGGGGAAGCTGCAGAGGGGCTCGTGTCTGCACCAGGAGGCAATCGAGGTCAATGGTATGTTTGATATGAGCCATTTATTTGTGCCCTTAGTGTCATTTTGCATATTTCTGATTATATGAAGGGTGAAGCAACACATTGGTAACACTTAAGAATAACTAAACCTACTTAGCCTTAAAGGTGCAATGTGTAAAGTTTCTGGTGAAGGGTCCGCTCACTACTTTAACTGAATGAATGCAAGATGGATACGTTTAATGGTGAACTGTGGAATATTCCAGACAAAACAATAACATCATCACAGAGGCAAGCAGGTGGCGGACCTCCCCCCCGGAAACTTCCACTGTGCACCTGCTTTTTAGTTTGCCAAGGTCCAAAGTTATTCCTCACTTACCTTATGCATTCTGACCTTTCTAATTATTCACTGTGACGAGTTGCCCTTTTCACAACTTTCAGAAGCCAAAGCAGAGTTTTGCTAACCTTGCGCAGCAGTATGGATTCTTGTGATTTGTGAGTTAAAAAAAACAAACCCGAGCAGTGGTCGGTCCAATCACATCTTCTACAGCAGGAGGAGTTTTAGGCAACATGACCCCAAGCACCAGGCACCACAGACTGTATATATTATACATACAGAGCACCAACGGACAGTGATGGTGGCCCTTAACGTCCTTAATGCACACATTTGTATTGCAAAAACAACTACATTCCTTTATCAGCATCTTCCCTCTCCAGCATGTTTTGGTTTTACCTGTGTGCAAGTTGGATAGGTCATTTTGCAGTCCCTCCTTTTTCTAAGCACTTTGAGTGAGAGTCGTTCCAGATGGATAATGTGTAGAACTCTGGCCTAAATCAGGTCAGAGTTTTGCCCTCTTCCACCCTCTTCCTCTCAGCGCTCTCCTCACCTGTGTGCCGAGGTTGTGCTGGACTGGGAATGTGCTCGATACTCCTGCAGAGTTAGTGAGAACTGCCTCGGTGATTTGCTCACTGCCCGCTCCCCAAATCTTCACCACGCCCATGTCCAGGCGGTCAGCAGCATTCAGAGCCATGTGAATCGGGGCGTTGGTCAGGATGTTCTGTAAGACAAAATATTACTGTGAGGACAGAATAAAAGTGTAGAGAAGGTTAAGAAGAAAGACCAAGGATTTAAAGGTTGATTCGAGGAAAACCTGGATATAGACCTGTCAGGATAAAGCTTTGTGAAGTTTGAAGACGATAATATACGAGTAATAATAATAATTCAAGTGACACAATAACCCTGAAAAACATAAAAAGCTATTGTAAATGTTCACTGTTAAAAAAAACATAAGATGTTGAATATACATATTTTACACCAAATACAATTGTAAAAATATTGACCTATATTTTAAAAATATAACAATACAAAAAGTTTACCTATTTATTAATATTTGTATATATCTATATATTTATATCTTCTGCCCTGAATGAGTACTTAATCGTTTAACTTTTTTTCAACCTTTTAAATATTGTTTAAAAAATCTAGAAAGTCGTCCTCTTGTTTTTTTTTTGTGGATCGCTATTACAAAGTTGAGCACTGGGAATCAGGTGGAATATGCTCTTTATACAATGTGTATTCCAGGTAGGATCCATAGAAAAGGAGACATTAAATTCTGTCAACTGTTTCCCAGCTCATCCAAACTGCTTCTTCAGCTCTGGACAGACGGTGGTGGACACAGCCTTATATCTGCCTGAAGAGAGGAGCAAACTACACTGAAATTACTACTACTACTAGCATGCTAATATGACCCAGTTCAACAGACTTAGCTAACGAACAGAAACTGTAAACAAATAGGTGTTAGTTTCAGTGTAGTTAGCGCCTCCCTTCTGGACTATATTCTTTACGCTCTCAAGAATCACTGCTACTGTTTGTACCAAGTGTTCACACAGAAGTTGGTAAAGTGGCATTTCAATATTCTGCCCCCACAACATGGAACAATTTACAAAAAGATTGGAAATTAAAAGAACTGGTTCCAATAGGACAGTTTAAGCAATGGCTCAAAGGTTTGGCTCAAAGGTCCATGGTTTGAAAATGTTTAAAATAGTCTTATGAAATTGTTGCTTGAAATGTGTCCTGTAATATTCTAAATTGTTTTGTTGCGGCGCCGTCTTGGCCAGAACTCCCTTGATAAAGAAATGAGTCATCTCAATGGGACTTTCCTGGTTAAATAAAGGTTGAATAAAAAATAAAGAAAACAAAAAAACTGAAGAAGCAACCTGGGTGAGCTGTGAAATGTATTCGGTCAAAAACCTTTGTCCAGTTGAAAGAATTTAATTTCTCCTTTACTATATTCCACTGGTAGATAATTTACACGACAACTAAAACCTCCCTAGACATTTTGCAGTGTATTGACCACCTCACTGCATGTTTTGTGGCATCTTGAGATTTTCTTCTTTTGTTGCCCCAATTTTCAAACTTTTCACCGAAACCATAGAAATCTATAGACGCACAACCCCACAGGAAAAGACCTGGCTCTCCAAAATGTCATATGATGAGCTAATCTGCCAGGGAGCATTGGCCCCATTGCTCGAGTTACCCTCATCTCCTCACATCTGCTTGTTCACACACACACCAGCACACACACCCCAGCACACACACACACACACACAGTGCCTCTGTACCCCTTGGCTGTCAGACATTGGGGCTGTTTTATCGCTGTGTGAAATTGCTTTGGAATGAGTTTGATGGTAGGCAGAGGACAGACACAGATGTTTGGATGTAGTTTTGCCGTGTGTGTTTGAACGGAGGTTGGATCATGTATGGTTAGATGTGTGTGTGTGTGTGAATGTGTGAGAGAGAGAGCGAAAAGAGGGAGGGGAAGATAGGGTGAGGGCGAGAAAGAAGAGTTTGCCTGGCTGCAGAGTAAATGGGGCTGCTTTAGTCCCATTAGTCCTAGTGATTACGGGGAGTGTGTGTCACGTCTGATTCCAAACAGTGATCAAACTGGAGGCTCGGCTAAGTACTCGCCTCTTACTGAACTTATACACGGGACAGACTGTGATTTATCTCTGGCGACTATTCCAGGTAGACTTAAAGGTGCAATATGCAGCTTTAGATCTTGCATTCAATACATTTTCTGGTGTTTAATCACATAAAAGGGTAAAACTTGCAAAACATGTTTTCTTATGGTGAATGCATGTTTTGCTTTTGCTTTGCTTTTTTAAGAGATCAGGGGTCTCATTTATACAATTTTACGTGGAATTCTTGCCATGTAGTGAATGTAGGGACACTTCCCAATTAGATTTGAGTCAAGCTTCGATCGCATACATGTGCAAACTACAAGTAATATGTTATCAATTCCCTTTATTCTTTAAATATGTTTATTTTAAGTTAAATATTAGCCCAACGTTCACTTAAACACCACATTTACCTACTACAAAGCCTGAGTAAACAGATCAGTGCAGAGAAACGTCAAGGCCAACTGATTTTATTGTAATATTTAATGTGTTGTGTGATTACAGCAATATGGTATTTTACAAGTGTTTTTATAAAACTAATCATTATGAAATTTTCTTTGCGAACACTGTTTAACTTAAATGAATAGCGAAATGAGACAGACAGATAACACTGTAACGGTTTCTGGGGATTAAAATAATGAAACTGAAGTCATGGTCACGACTTCTATGATTGATTCAAATGCAGCTAATCACACAATTTGGGGAATGACGGGGACAAAATAAACTCAAATTAATCGTTTTTTAACTGGATCACTTATTTTGATGTACTGTAGATCTTAATCTCAACGTAGAAATGTATAGAGCACAAGGGGGTCCATCGGTGCACGTGGCACCAGGACTCCCTAGGCCGGAGGTCGATGATCGACTTTGTTGTCGTGTCATCTGACCTCCGGCCGTGTGTCTTGGACACTCGGGTGAAGAGAGGGGCAGAGCTGTCAACTGATCACCACCTGGTGGTGAGTTGGGTCCGCTGGCGGAGGACGAAGCCGGAAAGACCTGGCAGGCCCAAGCGTATCGTGAGGGTCTGCTGGGAACGTCTGGCGGAACCTTCTGTCAGTGCGGCCTTCAACTCACACCTCCGGGAGAGCTTCTCCCAGATCCCGGGGGAGGCTGGGGACATGGAGCCCGAGTGGGCTTCGTTCTCGGCCTCCATTGTCGATGCGGCCGTTCGTAGCTGTGGCCGTAAGGTCTGCGGTGCCTGTCGCGGCGGCAATCCCCGAACCCGGTGGTGGACACCGGAAGTAAGGGATGCCGTCAAGCTGAAGAAGGAGTCCTACCGGGCCCGGTGGACTCCTGAGGCAGCTGACGGGTACCGTCGGGCCAAGCGTGCTGCAGCCCGGGCGGTTGCAGAGGCAAAAACTCGGGTCTGGGAGGAGTTCGGGGAGGCCATGGAGGAGGACTATCGGACGGCCCCAAGGAAATTCTGGCAAACCGTCCGGCGCCTCAGGAGGGGGAAGCGGTCCTTCACCAACACTGTTTACAGTGCGGGGGGAGAGCTGCTGACCTCGACTGGGGATGTTGTCGGGAGGTGGAAGGAATACTTTGGGGATCTCCTCAATCCCACCGTCACGTCCTCCGAAGAGGAGGCCGAGGCTGGGGACCCAGAGGCGGACTCATCCATCACCATGGCCGAAGTCACTGAGGTGGTCGGAAAGCTCCTCGGTGGCAAGGCTCCGGGGGTGGATGAGATCCGTCCTGAGTACCTTAAGTCTCTGGGTGTTGTGGGGCTGTCTTGGCTGACACGTCTCTACAACATCGCGTGGCGGTCGGGAACAGTACCTCTGGACTGGCAGACCGGGGTGGTGGTCCCTCTGTATAAAAAGGGGGACCGGAGGGTGTGTTCCAACTACAGGGGAATCACACTCCTCAGCCTCCCCGGTAAAGTCTATGCCAGGGTGCTGGAGAGGAGAGTTCGGCCGATAGTCGAACCTCGGATTCAAGAGGAGCAGTGTGGTTTTCGGCCTGGTCGTGGAACACTGGACCAGCTCTACACCCTCCATCGGGTGCTCGAGGGTTCATGGGAGTTTGCCCAACCAGTCCACATGTGCTTTGTGGACCTGGAGAAGGCATTCGACCGTGTCCCTCGTGGTGCCCTGTGGGGGGTGCTTCAGGAGTATGGGGTCCGGGGCCCTTTGCTAAGGGCTGTCCGGTCCCTGTATGACCGGAGCAGGAGCTGTGTTCGCATTGCCGGCAGTAAGTCAGACTTGTTCCCGGTGCATGTTGGACTCCGCCAGGGCTGCCCTTTGTCACCGGTTCTGTTCATTGTATTTATGGACAGAATTTCTAGGCGCAGCCAGGGGCCGGAGGGGGTCCAGTTCGGGGACCACAGGATTTCATCGCTGCTTTTTGCGGATGATGTTGTCCTGTTGGCTCCATCGAACCAGGACCTGCAGCGTGCACTGGGGCGGTTTGCAGCCGAGTGTGAAGCGGCCGGGATGAGAATCAGCTGTTCCAAATCCGAGGCCATGGTTCTCGACCGGAAATAGGTGGATTGCCCTCTCCGGGTGGGTGGGGAGTCTCTGCCTCAAGTGGAGGAGTTCAAGTATCTCGGGGTCTTGTTCACGAGTGAGGGGAGGATGGAGCGCGAGATTGACAGGCGGATCGGTGCGGCGTCAGCAGTGATGCAGTCGCTGTATCGGACCGTTGTGGTGAAGAGGGAGCTGAGCCGAAAGGCGAAGCTCTCGATTTACCGGTCAATCTACGTTCCTACCCTCACCTATGGTCATGAGCTCTGGGTAATGACCGAAAGAACGAGATCGCGGATACAAGCGGCCGAAATGAGTTTCCTCCGCAGAGTGGCCGGGCGCTCCCTTAGAGATAGGGTGAGGAGCTCGGTCACACGGGAGGAGCTTGGAGTAGAGTCGCTGCTCCTCCACGTCGAGAAGAGCCAGCTGAGGTGGTTCGGGCATCTGGTCCGGATGCCTCCTGGACGCCTCCCTCGGGAGGTGTTCCGGGCATGTCCCACCGGTAGGAGGCCCCGGGGAAGACCCAGGACACGCTGGAGGGACTATGTCTCTCGGCTGGCCTGGGAACGCCTCGGGGTCCGTCCGGAGGAGCTGGAGGAAGTGGCTGGGGAGTAGGAAGCTTGGCAGCCCCTGCTTAGACTGCTGCCCCCGCGACCCGGCCCCGGATAAGCGGAAGAAGATGGATGGATGGATGGAAATGTATTTTTGTACTGTACACACTGTATAAATGAGATGACCCTGATTTGTAACTTGGGTTTGAGGTGACACCTACTATGCCTCCACAGAGATAAATAAGTTTAGTTTGATACTGTGGAACATTATGGGTAAAGCAATAACATCTCCATGGACACAAGCAGGTAGTAGACCGTCCACCAGAAAAACTACCAAAACAAAAATAGCATTTTAAAGCCACAGTATGTATTTTTTAGCCCAAAAAATAGACTAACATAAAAGCATGTTTTTATTTAATTTTGGTTGTGTTTATTATACTGAAAAATATGCACTTACGCTGAGTAGGCTCGCATTTCCACCAACTGTACTTTTATTTCCTTGCATGCCTGCTTGTTTTCGTGGAAATGTTGTTCTTTTGGATATAATCTTGCATATACCAGATCACTCTCCATGAAGTAGTGTGGTTTTTAACTTTCTATTTCTATGGAATCACGTAGCGACCTTCAGAAAGTTATTTACAGTTTTTGCACAACAGAAAAATTTGAATAAATTGCTTTGCTTTGACCAATCACGCTTTAAGACGATTTTAAAGATGAGCCACATTTGACGCTTTTATGATAATGATTCTTCAATAGTTTAGGACCCGGAAACCCCCTAATAGCTGGAGAATGAGCAGATGTACAGGCCATTTTCAACAGCTCCTTTTGTCTGTGATTGGAGGATATTAGAGCTCCACACAAACATTTGCCAAGGTTGTTTGGGAACACAGCTGAGGTTGGACTGCACCGTGCCATTTTGGTACCCATTTGAAAATTGCACCATCAATTTTACTCCATAAAATTCAGTTTTGCCAGCACCAAAGCCATAAATGTGATTTTAGCCATAGTAACTGAATACTGCATAAAGCCCTCGATAAAAAGGCGCTGCAGTTGGCATTTATGTTTAATAGATCATCAAGGGTGCTAAAATCTAAGAACGCAATATAAAGAACAATGCAAAACAAATGTGAGCTTTAGTAGTTGATGTAAATTAGCTCCATGTTAAACCTAATTTGAAAATGGATGAACTGAAAGAAATAGAGGAAAAAGGGAAAGTTAAATATGAATTATTAACTAACATTTAATAACATAATTTATTTAGAGGGGGTATTTTACTTCTTTGAGGTATTAACAGCTAACGCAAAGCAGATCAACATTTCACCTTTTGTCTGGAAAATGCTATATTCACTGAAAACATTGCATTAACATGTATCATAAGTTTTAGTTTAGTCTCCCCTCCCTTTGCTCTCCAGGCTAAGCCACTCTCCCTTCAGAAGAGAGCACTGTCACATTATTTGGTCATGCACTTCATTAATGAAACTACTGCACATCTAATCAGGTTTGTGAAGTTGTTATATATTGTTTTGTCTCGTGCTTTTGTATATTTATGGGCAATGGCAATGCTAGAGCAACGGTTATGTAGGCTTAAGGGCTGAACATGGGATAGCATTGTCCTGCTAACAGTAAAGAAGGTTCAAACAGGGCCCAGGAGAGATCACTAAATTACTCAAACTTGTATGGATGATATAAAACCTCTTCAAACATGTTTTTAATGAGGGTAAAATGGTATAACATGGTAGAGAGCTCCAGAAAGTTGCTTTTGCGTAATAGCCATATTTAAGTATTGGTAACTACAACAAATCAATTATAATAAGTAAAATAAAAATGTAGAAAACATTGAACTTGTGTCTCCACTCTTTTACTTTTTATTTTTATTAGTTCATTAGTGTTATTTTACAGATATTAAATTTTAAAGGTTGACAGTAACATTTGGTGCTTGTTTCTCAAAAAAGTGTATTTTTTTGAGAAACAAGCACATATCTTTCCCTAAATTATAATTAACCCTTGGAGAAAATACAGATTTTGAGATTTTGTAACATAATTAATGGACTTTCCTTCTAAAAACACACATGCTTTTTAAACCTTGCTCAAACTCAAAGGGGTGAAAACTCTCCTCAAAACACCTTCACGAAGTTGGGCATGTGAAATGATGTGCTAATGGTTTCCAGCGTTTAGCCTTTGACTTCCACCCACTGGTCTGGTGCACGATGGGGCTCGGACTAATAGTTTGGCCGGATTAATAATAACTACGCTTGCTAACAGCTCTAACGATGCTAACAATGCTAAAGGCAGAACCCATGTGGCCTCTGAACTCACCGGTTGCACCGAGAAGGATGTGAGCAGATACTCGTTTCTCGCAGCAGTCTCTGTGAATACAAAAGGAAAAGGCAATTTAGACTCGGAGGAATGGAGACTTCGCATTCATGTATAGTGAATGAGAAAGGCTAAGGAATAATGAGGCTTTACAGATCAGAAAAGACTTGTATGGAGTTACTCATAATAGCTGGAGTATTAGCTGTAGAATCGCAAGGATCAAGTAAGAATGAAACAGAAATAGAAAATAAATGCACAACAGAATTAAATTGTTTAGTAAAAATTCTGTCTCCCCAGGGCAGCTGTGGCTAGAGAAATATTTTACCACCAAATAATGAAAGTGAATGAATGTAAAACGACGACGAGACAACAAAAAATGCTATTTAAGACTGACAACACTTGTTTATGGACTACTGTTAGATAACAACAAAAAAGCAAAAAGAATACAATTTCTTAACAAAAAAGTGTTTTTTCACAAAAATTTATGTTTTGGAGATATGAAAAATTTGATATTATTAGATTCACAACATGACAAAAAAATATCTATAGACATGTTTCAGATTTCTCAGTTAATTTCTCTATATATTTTTGCCTTCCTGTAAACTGCAGAACTGCTAGGCCCCGCCATAGTGGCATTTCAATGTTATAGTTATAAGCTCATAAAAGTCAACTTTGCATGAGATATACCGTTTAAAACAGTCTGCAGAGTGAGGCTAACTGAATTCTCTCTTCGCTGTAGCTCCATCCTGACCTGTTACATTAGCGGCTGAATCTGAATGACACATGATTGAGTGACAGCCTGTGGAACGCTGTAATAGCCCAAGTACAAATGGATCATATCAGTAGGAAAGCGCTACACGCAGAGGCAAAGAAAACAAGAAAGACGTGTTAAGGTTAGACTGCGGATGGACGGGGAGAGGCAGAAGACAGGAGCGAGGGAGCAGATAAAGGAGGAGTGATGGAGGGGCGATCTGGAGGCAGCGACACGGCGAATTACTGTAATAGTTTCTGTCACTCCCCTTCTCTGTCATCCCTCGTTCCCCTCTCTATCTGTCCCACCAGGCTTTGTCCCAACACAGACACACAACCCAGTTCGGTTCATATGACTGCACTTGTAATGTTACAGTTATGATTTAAAGCTAAATGTAAGGACTTTTTTTTTGTGTTGAATAGACTTTGCTTTGAACCATAAAAAATGGTGTTATCATGTATCGTGGAGATTGAGGCTTTGAAAACTAGAAGTTATTTTGAATCTACAGCCTCTCAGACCACAGCTGTTCCCAGACCTCATTAATGTGGCCACACCGGCTTGACAAAGCCTGATCCCGTCAGATCTCAGAAGCTAAACAAGGCCGGGCCTGGTTAGTACTTGGATGGGAGACGTCTGAGAATTCCAGGTGCCACAGGGGGGCGCCAGTCACAAAAACTGTTGTGTCCTTAGGCAAGACACTTCAATGCCTAGTATGAGAGTGGTGTGTGTGAGTGATGGTGGTGTTGGAGGGGCCGATGGTGCAGATTGGAGCCTCGCTTCTGTCAGTCTGCTTCAGGGCAGCTGTGGCTACAATAGTATCACCACTGAGTGTGGAGTGAGTGAACAATGAACTGTAAAGCACTTTGGGTATCTTAAAGGCATGATATAAATGAAATGATTAATTAAAAATTAATTAATTAATTAAGGAGAGTGTCTTGCCCGGCACGGTGGCTGAGTGGCAACACTCAGGCCTCACAGCAAGAAGGTTGCGGGTTCGATCCCTGGGTCGCCCGGGCCTTTCTGTGTGGAGTTTGCATGTTCCTCCCCGTGTCTGGATGGGTTTCCTCCGGGTACTCCGGTTTCCCCCATCAACCCAAAACATGCCCGCACCCCTATGAACTAACATCAAGGACCATGTTGTCCACCCTCCTGTGGGCTCACCACCTGCAGAGGGGTTCATAGGGGGGGTCAGGTGCTATGAGTATTGGGCAGCACGCTGCCCCCGCGACCCAGCCGGATTAAGCGGGAGAAGATGGATGGATGGATGGGTCTTGCCCACAAATACATTAACAGTGTCCATTGCCTGTTATAGGATAAGAACCACTAACCTTTTAAAGAAATCTTTATTGGAAAGAACCTTGCTGATTTCTGAGCTACAGTTTGTTCTTATATACTTTCCCTAAACTAAAGTGGGACTAAACACCTAAACCCCACCCACAATCACATTTCACACAGAGCTGCAAAACAAGGCAGTGCCTGGAGGACTAAAGAAGAGACACTGTGACAGTTCTGTGTAATGTCACCAACTACTGGACACTGCAGAGGCCACTAAAGGCAGAACAAACTTAGATTACCACATTTTTGGACACCTACAGTTTGCAATACAACAGCCAAAAAATGAATAGAGACAGTAGTTAATACCATTAAAACACCATGCACACAGTTTAGAAGTGTAAAAAGGGAATTTAGTGTCTTGCTCAAGGACTTGAGGCCTGTCTTTCCCAAGCCTACACCAACAGGGTCCATAGTGCACAATTTGAACTACCAACCTTCTTATACACGCCCACTATATTACACGTGCATAAAATGGTGACTTGAAATGTTTTTTATTGGACAGATTTGACGATGGATGAATCTTGCACCTACACAACGATTAACTGAGACAAAGACTAATCTGGACCCTGAAAAACCACAAAAATCGAAAAGTGTGTTTTTACACAGAGACTTTAGCGCACAACCCCAATGACTGAAATTTGAGTGCCAAGTACAAATCCTAAGGCCATGTCACAAATGGGAAAAGAGCAAGAAAAGAGACGCTGCGTTCGAGGCGTAGAAGATGAATCATCACTCAAATCTGAATGTAGCACTAAAATAACATTCACTGTCAAACGACAACAGACAGTTGGGTTTTATTAGCCCGCCAAGTGGACATATGGCCCCAGGGTTAACCACAATGCTGGCATGCCTACTGCGCTGTGCTGAGATGAATGAAATCTCAAGATAAAATATTAGATAGAGCCTCTCCAAAAGGTTCCATTTATTTTCAACCACAAATGACAAATCGTATCTCTCATAGGCTCCGACAACTTTCACAGGATTTGATAATACAAAAAAATACAAACACGATACATTTCATTTTTAGAAAGATAACCTACAAAATTATATGTATATATGAAAGCACCTGCATATAGGTCAGCTAAATCAATGGTTTGTGATTTAGATCTATGGTTTGTAACTGTTTTCTGTTAAGAAATTGTGATTTGCCCTCCCTGTCTTGTACTCCATAGTGCATATCTGATCTGAGTAAATGCACCTACCGGGGCTTTCCCCGTCGTCCCAGAAGAAGGATCCTTGTGCGGTGTTGGAGTCACTCAGGGCAACGATCAGTCCGAGTGGATTCGTGCGGCTGAAATGGGAGCAGTACAGAGGGTTAGCGCAGCACGTAGCCAAAGGACACTGCCTCTATATATACACCTGCCTGTGAGGACAAATGCATTAACATCTGTGCTGAGGGGGGCCCACCTGATCCCGATGCTGTTGCTGGAACGATATGCACCTATAACTATCCCGACCGACTATCAGGATCATTCGCGTACAAGAAAATAGTGGAAGTCTGATGGGGTAATGGGTTAGCTGCTGCGCTATCTCTGAGTCTGGTTTATAGAAGAAAAAAAGACACTGCTGACGTGGGAATGGCCTTGTCCTAATTCAGATAAAATGTAAATCCAAAAGTTGCTGAAGCACAGAGAATAAATTTTGATTACAGTTCAGTGATAAAATGACATAAAACTTTATATATTGGCTTTTGTTTATAAATAAAATAAATATTTATTTGCCTCATAACTTTATTCTGTAACCAGGGCCGTATTAAGCCAGTCTGGTGTCCCTGGGCATTAAAACTCACAGATGCCCCCAACCCCCTTATTTATAGTACACATAATATAGTGAAAATAGTTACCTTGTCAGTAGCTTCTACATTAGTTATAAGAAAATGCTATGCAAACATTTTACATTTACCTAAGTTTTTCTTTCTTAGTTAGCAACTTTGACCATCCAATGCATAAGAACAGGCACAGTCCCATTAATCTATACTTGCATATTAAGGAAAGTTCAACTAAAACGTACTAAGAAGCAAAGTATTTTCAGATTTGGCAAAGCTTCAGACATTCCTAAAAAACATTGTTCTGTCTGTACTTACCTAAACTTCGTGTTTAACGCTGGTTCCTGCCACGGTAAGATATGCCCTCCTCTGACGTGAAGGTTAATAAGCTCGAGTGGTGCTGGCATGATGACCGTCTGTCCCCGCACACCCACGTCTCTGGCCTAATGAAAAACACAAAGGACTTATATTATACTTGGAGTTGTGTTTCTGTCTTTCACTCATGTTTAGCACAAGCCCTCGATAGTTCTTCTCTCAAACAGGAAACACTCTGCTCCTCCTTGTGATGCAATGTGTTAATACAGAAGTGCTCTACAGTGTTTCTGAACTCCATACAGCTTCACTTTAATCATTTGGATATTTTCAGCCCTGGAACTGCCAATCTCTAATGAACAAAAGGTAAAAGGTCAGGGCATTTTGAGGACTGGAGATAAGACAAACTACAGGATTACTCAAACATGTGTGAATGAAACAAAACACAACCCCAGGTATGTTTTTGATGAGATAACAACTTTCTAACACGGCTTAAAGCTCACAAGAGTCTATTTTGCGTAATATTGATTTTAATGAAACGTAGACCCGAATTCACCTCACACAACTTCTATATTACTATTCTTTGGAACTTGAATGCCACAGTAGCAGCTGATTCTCCACTCCGTTTACTTGGCCATTGCAAAGTACTTTTCTTGTGTTGAGCTTAATCGTGGAGTCTAACAGCTGTGAGAGAAAAGAGGGCTATGGCTGGGTTGTTTGTGTTATCAAGCTGCCTTCTGTACCACTGCTACCCCCTTTAATGCTATAGTCAAACGTCAGATGTTCCTTGTTGTTGTTGTTACCAGATTTTCTGTTGTTTAAGGTCTACATTATAATTTACCATAAGATCTGTACTTACAAGTCACCCTAGTGTTGTCACGATACTAAAATTTCAAACTTGTTTTCAATGCCAAGGAATAGACTCAATATTGATTCCGATATCACAATGATAATTAAAAAACAACAACACTTTATTTAGACAATTTTCAACATTAAATCTACTTTAGTGCTGCCACTAACGACTAATTTTCTAACGATTAATCTCTCGACTAATTTTTCGATTAGTCGACTAATCTAAACGACTAATTAAAAAAAAAGCGGTTCTAACACACACAAGTGTGTGTGTTAGATTTTACCTTGTGTGTGCTGTGCGTGCGAGTTGCAAAGGTTATTGCTGTTATGTCTGTTGTGTGTGCTCATTCAACAATGTTGAACAACGATATGCACACACAATTTAACGAGTTTGCACGAGCAGCATATGCAACGGTATGCTCAATACCTCATGCATCGTGGTCGTGGTCGAGAAAGAGAGAGACCAGCCAGCAGAGTGCGCACGGCAAATACTTCCTCAAGTTTGTTTTCTTTGGCGGTGCCATTATTTACCACTGCTGTTAGCCTTTGGTGAAGCCGAGGTTAGCCACCTCGGCGTCAACCCCGGATGTAGCCGCTGTCAGCAGCACCGGTGTCGGCCTCGGGCGCAGTTGCTGCCCGCGGCACCGGTGTCCGCTTCGGGTGTAGCCGCTGTTAGCCGCGCCGGTGTCCGCCTCGGGTGTAGCCGCTGTTAGCTGCGCCGGTGTCCGCCTCGGGTGTAGCCGCTGCCTGCCGCACCGGTGTCGGCCTCGAGTGTAGTACGACTAGTGGTGTGGAGGGGAAATACCTGATCTCAGGCAAGCAAAAGGTCTCTGGACGAGCCGTTTGAGACCAAAAATAAATAAAGGCGAATATTCGACCAAAAAAATTGTAGTCGACTCATTTTCATAATCGATTACGTCGACAACGTCGAATAATCGCGGCAGCACTAATCTACTTTCTTTTATATTATCATCTGGTCTTATATCTGTGTAATCCCTCGGTCGTCCAGGTAAAAATAAAAGTTTTTGTGATATCATGATTCCTTTAGATTATTTTTGGAAGGTATAATTATATTGAAATGGACATCACTATGGCAATTTAATAACTGTTCTAACTATGTTCTTTTTGTAGTGGCACATTTTCAGTATCTTCCACAATTGTTCCTAATGGTTACATTTCTGTATTATGTTTATTTTATTTATATAGTTTGGTTTGATGACTGTAAGGCTTTTAAATTCACTACTGGTTGCGTACTGTTCCCTTCATCTGACCATTACAATAAAGGATGTTAAAACAAAAAAGTCAGTGACTCACAATTGTGCTAATATACAAGTCAATGCCCTGAAAGCTTGTTTTTGTCAGTGTTGCATTAATAGCATTATTCAAATCAGGATCGTCACTGTGAGAAAAAGCTTTTAGTGTTGTTTATTTTAATACAAAATTACCCATTTACTTTGTACAGTTTTGTTCATTTGTTTATAGCTTTTAGCCTTCGTCTGACGGGCCACCTCAGTGTGCACAACTTCACCTGGCACATCGCCCTCTTTAGAAAACTGACTTTGTTCATTTTTGAATCAAACAGTCACTCATTAAAGGTGCACTATGTAACTTCTTGCTTGTTTCTATGGATATGTCGTTGATCTGCCAGGAATGTTCCACAGTATGACTTTAAACAGCTCTACATTACATTTATTCAATTACAGGTGGTTTTACTGCTCAGAATACCCAGAAAAACAGGTATTCTGATTGTGAGCAGGGTTGCCTCTCCACAGATCTGACCTGTAACTTGGTCTGGTTTGGTCTCCATGATGATGAAAGGGTTAATACACACACACACATACTGGTCTCCATGGTTTATGAGGACCAGGTTTATAATCATCATTTGCGGGGACCAACCTTTCTAGAGGTTCAACAGGTTTGAAAAAAACTGAACAATTTATCTGCAAGGAACACATTTTTATTTTTTAACATTAATTTAATTTAAAATAAAGGAGTTTTAGGAGTTCTTTTATGTTCATTAGGCAATTTCTTCACATTTTCACCCTAGGTAACTGCTATATCTGCTGCTCATGTCAAACCAGGAAATACAATTATAAAGTTCAAAGATTTTAAGATTTTTGGAGAAATGTTTACACACTTTCATCTCTAGATTTGCATGCTACCCCTTTTGCTTTATTATAGGGCCAAATGAACATGTTGCTTATAATTATAGTTGTGTTTTCATTTGGTTTGATTCAGGGTATCCCCAGGTTTGACTACCCCAAATTTGAGACTTTTAAAAGACCTTTTTAAGACCACTTTTAAGACCAACACCGCACCCATTATGAGAGAGAAAAACACCAGCTCCAATACTAATAATGACCATTACTCACTGCTTTAAATAACAAAAAAATACTTTTATTATAAAATCTCACTCAGAACTCATTTATAGTCGTGTGCATTGGTTGTAAAATGGCCAAAAATTCATTTATAACATTCTAACAAGAAAAACTAAACTTCCCATTGTCTTGTCTCACATTGCCCTGCAGCCCGGTTGAGTATACAAAAAAATAGACTAATTAGATTTAAGACCTTTGTGAAAAAAATCAGATTTGGACAACATAATTTAAGACATGTTAAGGCCTTAATTTAGGAACATGAAATTTAAGACCTTTTTGAGACTTTTAAGACCCCACGGTGACCCTGTTAATTATTTAATTTTTTGATCTCTCTTTTCAACTAATCCTTTTTTATTTTTTTCAGAAATTTGTCCCATTTCTACACCCTGACTGACTCCAACACCGCACAAGGATCCTTCCTGCTCAGGTCAGGCCCTATACTCATGGAAGCCCTTACCGTGTGATAATCGTACCAGCGGTCATGAGGGACATATGCCTTCACTTCTCTGACGCCCTGTTGATCACAAAATTGTATAGTAAGTATTAGTATAGTTGAATGAACAATTCAATATTTTACTTCATACTTTACAATTTAAAACGTTTTAAAAAGTAATAAAAAAGTGTGCAAACCTTGTCCAAGGCTGGTGTTATGAGAAATGCTGGTCCCCATAGGAACTGTGTGTGGATGTCCCATGTGTTTCTATCACTGACAAACCTGGAAAACAGCAGTTAAATTATATCGTAAATAACAGAGGTAGATAGAGGATCCAAAAATGTACTTGGGTAAAAGTACTTTCCTCAAGCAAAAGTATAAAGCATTGAACAATCACTCAAATAAAACTATACAAGTATTTGGTGTGCATACTTCTTCTAGGCTAAACTGGGATTCAACCATGACTAGAGCATGGCTAAACCAGGACTAAAAAGGGCTATACCAGGACTAAAAAAGGACTAAACCAGGACTAAAACCAAGTTATAGTACTAATCTGCACTCAAACTGGGATTAATGCAGCCTTCCTCACATCAAGAAGTGTAACAAAAACCTCAGAGAAGAGTAAAATTACTTCAAACATATATTACTCAAGTGGAATTAAAAAGTACAATTTCTTCAAAGTTACTCCAGTAAACCCAAACCATGTTACTACCAATTTCTTACTATAAACAGCAGTGACGTGGACTCTCCTGTGTCCTTTGCCTAACAGACTGCTCAAATACTCATTTAGAATTAAAAGCTCTTAAGATCCTAGCCAAATATCGGTGCCATTCATGCCTTTGCCAGTTCCTTAAATACCATCTGTAGCCTTCTAAAAGCCTCTTGAATAAATTAATCCATGTATAAATGTTTCATGCCCCTTTTATTAACTCCTTCTCAGTGAAAAATTACACCAGGCAAATAGAACTCACATCGGTCAGGGGGGAAGAGTATGTAAATGTAAATAAAGCAGCTACTTTTTCCTGTTTCGCTAACATCTGTCGCTAATAAAAGCAGCTTTGATGGGAAATTAGCCAAGCATTAAAACAGAGTGATGCTAAAAATGTTGCACTTCAATGAAAGCTGCATCCCAAATTGCTTTTTAGTCCGGCCACCAGCTCATGTGCAACTCCGCATGGTAATGAGAGGCAATGCAGTATGAAATGTGGTTATCTCGCCGGCCGATCAGGAAGACGATCCAGCGCGCTAATAAGCAAATGATTGGATTATGTGGGACTGTGATGTTAGCGGAGGAGACGTACTCGTGGAGCAGGGGCCGGATGACGGTGCTCCCCTTGGTGTGGGCCTCGTACATCAGCGTGTAGAGGTAAGGTAACAGGGTGTAGCGGATGTTCAGAGCGTCTCTGGAGGTGTTGGCAAAGAATTCGTCCCAAGCAACTGGGTCTTGTCTCTGGAAACACAAAGAAAGAAAAGCATGTGAAAAACATTTTACATTTTTATTATCCATGTGTCATCTTAAGACTAATATATATCACTCTATTAAGGAATAAAGAGTTAAAGATATGTAGATAGACAATACTATAAAATTCACAAAATACAAAGCAGTTTGCAAGTGTATTTTATAATACCGTCTATCTCCATATCTTTCACTCTTTAAGCATTAATAGATTGATATATATTAGTCTTAAGATCTGGACATGTTCCCCCACTGCTCCTTCAGGTGGTCACAGCGGTATTGAAGGATGAGTCAAATGCAAAGGAAAAATTTCCCTACAGGGACAATAAAGCACCTTCACTTTAAGCTAACCATGAGTCAGTAACATACTTAAATTTGAACTTTTTGCCTTATTATTATATAGTTTTCCAGTTTCCTGTAACTTTTAAAGATTTTGAGCTAGGCCTGGTCAGAACTACCTCAGCTGGAGGATTTTACATGGAAGATTTGTGCATGTTTTGGGTTGATGGGGTAAACTGGTGTACTCAGAAGAAAACCACCCAGACACAGGGAGAAATATGCAATCTGCAATTGCACAGAAAAGCCAGGAACTTTGTTGCTGTGAGGTGAGATTGGTGGCCACTCAGCCACTGTGCAAATCTGACAGATTGTTACTACTACTACTGTCAGCGTGCCAGGATTTAACCACCTGACTGCAGTGTGTCCAGTATTTTTGCCAAGACCAAGGTCAATAACCACTTCTCCTAATAAAGAGACTCCAAAGAAAGAACTTTTTACAGCATGGCACTTTTATCCATGCGTCTTTGCCATCACTGACAAAACATTTTTCTCATACTTACTTTTCCTAACTCACTACTGCACAGTCAAACAGTAAGAATTGTTTAGTCTCCATTTTGAATATTTCATTCTCAAAGAAAACTCTTCAAACATCGCACCACGTCAGCTGCCTCCGAGTGCCATGTTTGAGTAAGCAGATTCACTGTAACAAGATATACTTTGCAAACGCCTTGTGCACGGTTCATTTCCCTCACTCACAAGTACATGCAGGATCCAGCCGAGAGTGGATTTATTATACGCTCCTTTTTATATGCGCCGATGCTATTTACACTGCGCTGTAGTCTCCGCTGTCTTGACATTATGTTTTCTGTTTATTTGGATTTCGCAACTTGCCAGGAAGGACTTGCAAAGTGCTGTGAAGCATGAAGGACGCCTGACAGGAACACCGTAGCTAGTTAGTAGGCTGGAAGGGGCACGACAAATGGCCCACAAGCGTCGCCTCTGATAAATTACCCACAAGTCACTCCACCGCCGAATGTAGTGCGCTGACATTTACCTTATTTTAATCATCAACAAGTACGACGTCTCCTTAAGGGACGAGGGCCAGCGGAAAGAGGACATGGTGTACTGTCATTTAGGAGATGTAGGCCAATATAAATGCATTAGCCCATTTATCCCGAGCTGTGTGTGGATAATGTTAAGGCCGGCTAAGTGCAAGGTGTAGTAGACACTAAGCTCCACTGCGTCATTGGTGTAAGCTTCTCGTCACAATGCAGGAGAGACAGTCTGACAAGCTACGGGTCGGTGTTTCCAAAATAAATGGATAATGGAATGTGTGTGGATGGGTCAAGGCCAATGTACTATTCTTTGGCATCGGTCCTTTCTTTTGATAGTAATGACGTAGTTTGTTTATTATTATTTAACCAGGATAGTCCCACTGAGAACATGTAAAAAAAAAAATAGAAAGGTCAAGACCAGCCTGTCGTGAGGCTGAAGCATGTCAGAGGAGGGCAGTGGGCAGGGCTGTCGCTGTAACCACAATATTGCCACAGTGCGGTCTGATCAATCACACCACCCGAGGGTCCAGGTGACCGCGGCAGCCGCCTTTTGCATTTTAATGAGGCTCCATGCACACGCCTGGCAGAATTATACTATTGTCCCATGAACCAATGAATGTTTACGTTGCTCTGAGCAAATGGGTTCAAATACTCGGACCCAACCTGAACCTGCGCACATTAAAACTAATGTGTGGTGCGCCACTGCAGCTGGCCGTAGAATCTGCAGGGGTGAGCCTTGCAAACAAGTGGTTTTGTTTGCGTAACATGTTAAAGTCACCCACCGTTTAGGGCCTGTTTGAAGTGGTTTCTTGCATTATTCATGTATTTTTTGTGGTCTATCCTTAAAAAATAGTGGATTTTGTGCATTATATTAACTTTAAATTACTCTTAGTTACTCTTTAAGTTAGTCTTACTTAAGTAATTTCTTTGTACTTCTACTTAATATTATTTACAATAACATTTACAATTTTTGGTAACTCACCCACCACTACCCACCTCTGCGTCTGAGTCACTGTTCATAGACAGTAAGTAAGTTTGAATAGTTCAGTAGGTGAATGCAGAATGAAGGAAAGTGGGAAGAGTATGCAGTAATTGCTTAAGTGGCTATGTTAAAAAGCTTTTTTTCAATAAATTTAATTTATATTGCACTTTACATAAAATAATCTCAAAATGCTACATGTAAAAACAGTGAATAAAAGTGCATCAAGCTAAAACTATTACAGTGAGAACATAGAACGACTAAAATACAATTAACAAAAGGCTTTGGTAAAAAGGTACGTTTTAAGATTTCGTCTAAAAACAGAAGTAAACTGTGGGGCTCTCAGGTGGTCGGGAAGTGCGCTCCAGAGCCTTGGAGCTGCAGCGGAAAAGGCTCGATCACCCATGGTGCAGAGTTTGGTTATGGGGGGTTTGAGAGTGTTCGTGGCTGCAGAGCGGAGGGTGTGTGAAGGGGTCTGGGGAGTGAGGAGTTCCTTAAGGTACTGGAGGGATTATCCGTGGATGCACTGGTGGGTGAGGAGGGAGACCTTGTAGTCGATCCTGAGTGGGATAAGGAGCCAGTGAAGGGATTTCAGGATGGGTGTGATATGATCAGTTCTGATCTGGACGTATCACAGTCTCTGGATGCTCCTGCCATATCCCGCTGAGAAGTGCGTTACAGTAGTCCAGCCTGGAGGAGATAAAGACGTGGACGAGCTTCTCGGCATTTGCAAGGGTAAGAGTTGGACGGAGTTTTGCGATGTTCCTGAGGTGGTAGAATGATGTCTTGCAGAGGTGTTTGATGTGGGTGTCAAAGGCTTGTGAGTCCATTTTGACACCCAGGTTGGTGACAGATGCCGAGAGAGGAATGGTTTGACCGGAGAAAGAGATACTGGTGACGGTGGAAGAACGAAGCTGATGAGATGTGCCAACCAAGATGGCTTCTGTTTTGGAACTGTTAAGTTGAAGGAAGTTTAGCTTCATCCACGCCTCTATCTCCTCCAGGCAGGTAGTTAGTGTGGATGATGGTAGAGGAGTGGAAGAAGTGGGGGTAGACCATAAGTAGAGCTGTGTGTCATCTGCGTAGCAATGGTAGGATGTACCATGCTTGGTGATGAGATTGCTCAGGGGAAGTAGGTAGAGTGAAGAGGGTGGGACCCAGCACCGAACCCTGAGGGACATAGCAGGTGATGTTGTGGGTGTGTGACTTTGCCTTTCCCAGGGTGACATGCTCGGTACAATTGGTCAAGTAGGAGGTGAACCAATTGTGTGCTTGTTCTGAAGGTCCAATGGTGCATTGCTGATGATGGCGGAGGATATTGTGGTCAACCGTATCAAACTAAGACAATGTAAAATCCAGGAGGATGAGTAGGGATGGTGAACCAGTGTCTGCTGCTCTCAGGAGATCATTGGTGACCCTGACCAAAGCTGTTTCAATGCTAGGGCAGAAAACCGGACTGAAACTTGTCAAAGAGGTTATTGAGTTTGAGGTGAGGTTAGAAACCCTGTCAAATTAAAGCATACTGCCTCACAACAAGAAGGTCCTTGGTTTGAATCCCTATCTGGTACTTTGGGCCTCTGGCATACATGACAAATAGAGACATGACAAATTCTACGATTCTCAGGTATATTATTTCCAGGTGTTAATTATCCACAAGATGATTTAACATTCATCATTTGGCACGTTGCAATTAAGAGACGAACTCTTCTTGTACAGTAATCTCCATTTTCACCTTAGCACCTTGAAACATGTTAGCGTGATGTTAGCATGTGTGCATGTTCACAGGACAAATCAGTGAAATCTGTGTTAACCCTGTATTAGAACACAGATGGTGGGAGCAGGTACTGTTGTTTTTCATTAGCAGGTGGTGAAATGTGTTAACTCTATTAACAGTTAACAGAATGATATTATATAAGCTATTTTAGTTATTCACAAGTACAGGTTTTCTTTTGAATATTGTGACGATTACTTATCCAATCAGGCAGGTGGTTTTAAGCTAGGCTTTTTATGTGTTTAGACATTGAGACAGACTAGTGCGGCCAGGAATGCTACTCAAGTCAGTAACGACAACCTCTTTCTCAACCTAGTTCTTAAAGTACCTGTACCTGATTTTTGCTGTCCTTAAAACTGTTTATAAGCACTTTAACTTTCTGAGGTTAGAGTTTTTCTGTCATGGTAATGCTAACAGCTAGCATGCAAACAGCACACTTTCTGGTTTGTGGTTAAAAAAATCAAACAAAAACAACAACAAAAACACTTTTAGACACACAATTAGATGCAGGCAGCGTTATATTTGGCCTTAAAGCTGCCATGTGTAATTAGACTGGCCCAAATGTTGTATTCTCACATTACACCACTAGATGCTATGTACATTTCAGCTGTTGAGACAGTGCGCCAGCTGTGACCTGACAGAAGAAGATCAGAGACACAGGTGAGACTGAACAAAGGCCGGGTGAGGGGGGAACAGGTTTCACATCTGCCTTCTACAGTTGAAAAAGAAAAGTCAGATAAAGTCCGTTTAAGGGTGCTCCCCTTTAACCAAGAAATCAATTATCAAGTGGTGAAATGTTTCGAACAAAAACACTTAGTCCAGAGAGGGCCAGTGCCTTGGTGAGGGTCTTGTACTTCTGTTCACTGTTGATTCATCACTATAACATACACTAACAGCTTCAGCAACTGGAGGAGATGTAGATACAAGCTCCGCTCTTTAAACAGCATTACAGTGATATACATGCATAGCCTAATTAGCATGTAAATCAGCCTAATGCCTTTAATAGCTGACACAATTGACTTAATAATTATGCTGTTGTTCTAAATGAGTCATTGACAGCTGAGCATGCCCAACCTTGCTCTATTTGTCAACAGGCAGTCAATGCACTCCCGACAGCGCAGGCAGAGTTTTGTGGGAAAAAGAGAGGGATGGATAATGGGAGAGGGGAGAGGTGTAGACACGGAATCCATCTCATGGATCGTAGGAATTTATGTGCGCATTTATAAGGGCAAAAGGCCTTGTGACGCACGCTGATTTTGGACAGATATGGGTCTGCATAAGTGAAGAAAAATGTGTTTATCGTGCAGAGTCAGCCTACCTCATCAATCCCGGCCTCTTGGCTTTCACTTTCTCTTCATCTGTCTGTCTCTAATCCACTCCCTCGCTACATCTGATATAACATTTTGGATTGCATTAAGGAGATTTATTTGAAAACGTAACTGGTAAATGCCAATATCAAATCAAACTTAATACTGTGATAATGGACAGTACTACACTCGAGGCGGACACAGGTGCAGCAGGCAGCGGCTACATCCGAGGCGGACACTGGCGCGACGGGCAGCGGCTGCGCCCGAGGCGGACACCGGCGCGGCGGGCAGCGGCTGCACCCGAGGCGGACACCGGCGCGGCAGGCAGCGGCTGCGCCCGAGGCGGACACCGGCGCGGCTAACAGCGGCTACATCCGGGGTTGATGCCGAGGTGGCTAACCTCGGCTTCACCAAAGGCTAACAGCAGTGGTAAATAATGGCACCGCCAAAGAAAACAAACTTGAGGAAGTATTTGCCGTGCGCACTCTGCTGGCTGGTCTCTCTCTTTCTCTCTTCCCCCTTCCCCCGATTTGACCATTTGAGAGCGGTATGAAAATGGCAGCGGCCGATGGGTCAGAGTCGGATCCAAGAACAGTGGCGACTTCTTCTAGACCAAGACCTAAAGCCTCGAAAGTCTGGGAATACTTTCGGGCAGATGGTGATAGAGTGGTTTGTACACTGTAAGACTTCTTTGGCTTATCACGGGAGCACGACCACGATGCATGAGGTATTGAGAATACCGATGCAATATGCTGCTCGTGCATACTCGTTAAATTGTGTGTGCATATCGTTGTTCAACATTGTCGAATGAGCACACACAACAGACATAACAGCAATAACCTTTGCAACTCGCACGCACAGCACACACAAGGTAACCTCCCGGGAAAATCTAACACACACACTTGTGTGTGTTAGAACCGCTTGTTTGTTTTTTTTAATTAGTCGTTTAGATTAGTCGACTAATCGAAAAATTAGTCGAGAGATTAATCGTTAGAAAATTAGTCGTTAGTGGCAGCACTAGGCTACAATCAATAATCAATAATACACTGTAATGTACTTAAAGTATCTTCTTTTTCTTTTTCTATAGTTTTACCTTTTTTATTTATAGATTTAATTAATTTCCTTCAGGGTAAATAAAGTATTTATCTATCTTACCTTGTTACCTGCTAGTTGTTGTCAGCCTGCTCAACAAACTCCTCAGCCCTTCTACCTCCTCTCTTCACCCCAAATGTCTGGCCCTGGACATTCCATGGAGACAATCCAGCAAATGGGCCGCAATACCTTGAATCATCTCATCTGTTACAATAATTAGTGAGAATAATTTGACTCTGTAATCTTCATAGTAAGATACCACAAGTGCCCAGACAGTCGGTCTGCACAAGTGCTCTGGTAGACTGTGTCCTCTGCTCAAATTGCCAGAATAAATTTCCACTTTGTCGTTTGACTGTGAACAGTAGAGTACAATGCTGGTGTGGTGGAATTATCCGTAGGTCATGACTGGACGAGGGCAAGAGACAGTGGGCGTGACAGGGCATGGAGAATGACTGTGCACAAACTCTCTCCTCTCTCTCTCTCTACTGTCTGTGCCCTTGTGTACCCTCTGGTCTGATATGTACTGCTAATGCCGAGGTGTCAAACGCCTTGTTGAGCAGAACATAGGGTGCTAACAGTCTCATAACATAGGGTGCTACATGTGGACATGGCAGTTCCTTTACAATACATACTTGATTCTGGTCTCTTTCCTAATCAGTATTACTTCAAAATAAATGAATAAATGAAACTAAATAAATAAAAGTAACAGAAACTGGATATGAAGAATGTAAATAAATCTGTATATTTTTTACAATATAATACGAACAACAAACATAATCTTCATTCTACTGTTGTCCCAATATTAAAATTTCAATACAAAGGAATAGACTTGATAGTCAATACTGCAATGATAATAAAAAAAATAAAATAAAAAAATAAAATAAAAACTTCTTTGCACAGTGGGTGAGGGATTTTGACATTAAATCATAGTACTTTCTTTTATAGTACCAGTTTTATATCTGTGTAATCCCTCAGTCGTCCAGGTAGGTTCCCTCGTGGTCCATGGGCGTACACTAGTGTCGTCTTATACTTGATCTGATACAGCTCAAGATGATTCTAAAGCAATTCAGGAAAGGCTCATTTCTGTGCTGTGATTGAGTTTTCAGGGTCTTTACTTGTTCAAATGAGCATTTAGTTTTGATAATAGTTTGTAGTTTCAATTAGGATCTGATTTTCCAAACTTTCAATAAAATAAAAAAAAACGGCAGCAAAATCAAACAGCAAAAACAGCAAAATCTATAATCTAAAAACTATATGACGGCAAGTTGAGAACAAACTAAACCAAGCACTTTCACCATATTCCATTAGTAGAACCAGAGCCACAGTTTGACCACCCCTTTAGCTAATACAGTTCACCATGGAAGTGATAGGCCACCCAGGGAAGCAATTTCTTAGCCTTGAGTTAAAATCTAACATTGAAATGACAATCGCTGGATATCTCCCTCCAATATCTCTCCCTTTTTTCAGCTTTATCTTCTGAGCCTTAAGCCACTGTACCTCTCTGCGTGTGCCTTTTTGCTCAATTTTCCCCATGTTTAAACACCCATTTGCAAGCCATTATTAAATGATTGGAATCACGGGGCGTATGTGTGCATGGAGGAGAGGTGAGAGGTGTGCTGTGGTGCCCAGATCACCTTGAGAATTCAATTATACCGGGCTCCACGCTGTTAAAAAGAGTGCGCGCACACACGTTTACACACACGCTTCCACACGCGCGCCATCCTGTCCTGTCTCGTATTGCAGAGTAGGGGAGCAGAGAAATTTCGCCCGCTGGGATCGATCTCCGGACGGGCGTTATTGGATTTCTCAGATGTGTTCTAACGCTCTTAAAGGTCACCACTCCAATGAATGCCAGTGACACTACACCGCCAAACAGGTCTATTGCAATTTGTGTGTGTGTGTGTGTGTGTGAATGTGTGAACAGATTAGGGTCAACAGATATCCAGCCCTAAAGGTATAATGGTAAAAGAAAAAGTACAGATTAACTTAACTTCATTTTGTTAGCGTAACCTTTTATCATAACTACACTACTTATCGCCTTAAGAAAGTAAATAAAAGACTTAATCCATAATGAACAGTTTACTAAGAATGAACAGGCTTAGAAAGGGACTAAGGTTAAGGTTTTTTTGTGTTTTTAACCATGTTATATTGTGCCCTCATCAAAAACATACCTGAAGTTGTACTCTGCTTCTTTCACACTTCCACCCATTCATTCAAAGTCGCTTTCTCTGAGCACATTCTGCCCGTTTAGTCGTGTCACAAATAAAATTCCAGACTTCTCCTTCACAGTTTTTAGGCCCATAAAAACTCGCCAAACTTGTGCTGTGGTCAAATTGTGTGAGGCTCTATGGGCAGAGCATCCATGGGGGATTTGTTTAATTTCACATTTTTGTTCCCTTTGCTGACAGCAGAGGGAGATCCAATGCTTAAATGCCTCGTAGGAAATGGGAATGAATTTTAAGATTAAATTTACAAAATGTGAAATGCTTATCCCAAGGTGACCAAAAACATGTTTAAAAACTGAAAACTGAACACATTTCTCACCTTCCACAGTGGTTGGTCTCTCTCACCCTCATCAGCTCGGGTCCTCTACCAGAGGCCTGGGAGCTTGAGAGTTCTGCGCAGTATCTTTGCTGTTCCCAGTACTGCACTTTTCTGGACTGAGATGTCTGTTGTCCTTCCTGGGATCTGCTGCAACCACTCATCTAGTTTGGGAGTCACAGCCCCGAGTGCTCCGATCACCACAGGCACCACCGATGCTTTCACCTTCCAGGCTCTCTCCAGCTCTTCCTTGAGCCCCTGGTATTTCTCTAGTTTCTCGTGTTCCTTTTTCCTGACATTGCCATCGCTCGGTATGGCAATGTCCACCACCACGGCTTTGTTCTCTCGCTTATCCAGAACCACGATGTCTGGTTGGTTCGCCATATATATATATATATATATATATATATATATATATATATATATATATATATATATATATATATATATATATATATATATATAAAATTCTGGCTAATTATGGTGTACTGTTACAGACATTATACACAGGAACTAGATAACAGTAATGATCCAACCACCCTGAGTTATAAATTTAAAATTTACTGCTGTCTGATATAAGACTCGGTATCGATTCAAATTCCAAGAATCATTTTGGTACTGATTCTCAAGATTCAGAATAGATTATCACGATTTGATTCGATCTGACCTGATCTGGATTTGGGTTAGTGTTATTAGAACCATTTTGTTACCTGAATTACATGACTGTGTAGTTAAGCAACAAGTCGCAACAAGTTGTCGCAACAAGTGGTTCCTGAGGTTGGTTGTGTTTCCGCTTTACTTCACCTCCATTTGCAAGTCCCTTTGCTTCTGTCAAGCGCATCTTTGTCTTTATCGTTTCTGAATCCGAAATGGTGCCAGAAGGAGCTTTGAGTGTTTCTGGCGTCTTCAAAGCCGGGACTTGGCTAATGTTGCCACTAGTGTCTGACGCCATGTTAATTGTTTTGATATAGTCAGACCGCGAGCACCCGTGCAAATTCAATGACACGACAAGTGGGGTTAAATGTATTAAAAAATTGACTAAAAATTAAATCGATCTTTGTATGTACAAATTGATCTTAAGGAATTAATATGCAAATCGATTCAGAATCGGAAAATCTATTTTTTCAAAGTTACCCAAATGTATGTATACAAAACCCATACTGGTATTGGACTCTCTCTGTCCCCTTATTCCGTGTCACTCACCGGGTTGCCCAAGCCGTTGTGGTTGCGCGAGTATGGATAGAAGGCACCGAGCTGCATCCAGCGCAGGCACATTTCATACTCTGCGGGGTTGAAGAATCCACAGATGTCTGCTCCAGTCTGAAACACAGGGCCACGTGTGTGAAGAGAAGATTTACAGCAGCACAAGTGAGAGGCAGACACAAGCTCGTAGCAGGGAAGGGCTTATAATAATATTCTGAATGACTGTATCACAAGCTGTCCTTTGATCAGCAGGGCTAGCAAATAAAATAACATCACACAGGCTGCTGTAATCTGCTTACAAAGGACAAGGTCACGCCAATAAGATTATGGCTTGTCAAACTCAAGATCAGAAGATGATACTTACATAAGGGATTCCAAACAGACTGAACTCCATCATGCCTAAAGAAAGAGAGCAGCAGGCATGAGTAAGGCTTTGTCACAGACTGAAGCTGTACATGTGTGACCGGTGCTATTATCACATGCTCAGGTGTGAAGCGCTGTATACAGTCACATCATTCACTCATCTGTTCCTAAGGAGCACACAGCATGACAAGTACCTATGATGGATTTAGTGAGCTGGTCCCAGCTGGCGTAGTTGTCTCCCAGCCAGTGTCCAGCCCACTGCCCACTGGAGGGGTAGGTGGAGCGGGTCACCACGATGCCTCTCTTACCCGTGGTGGCCTGCAGGGCACTGTATAAACAAAGCACATGCACTCATTTGTCTTAGCCGTCACACAGATAGCTCTATTTCAGCAAAACTAAAGGACTGTACATTTTCTCAATGAAACTGTTGCTTCAAGTCTGGGCTCTGAGCCCAGTGTCTCCTGGCCCTTCTGTGGCTAATTCTGCAATCTGGCAGTGATAAGGGGACAATCTGACCACTCGGACCAATACAAGTGCACTGGTGATTATGACCACAGACTGTTTTGATGTGGATGAAGGTGATTTTCTGCACTGTGCTATGTTGGACATATGGGAGGAATGATCACAGGCCGGAAAAGTGCGTCTAAATCTAAAGGCTGGTGCAGGTCATTCTGTGAATAGAAATGCTCACACACCAGTCTGGCAGGAGGTGCAAATGAAAGCAGTAACATGGGAACTATCACCACTCACACACACTTAGAGGAATATTTCAGTTAAAGTGTCTCTACTGTATCATACCTATCCTTCAACTTTATATCAGATTACATTGTAAATATAGTGTCTGTGTCAATCTCAGAAGATTCTCAGGTGTGGAGAAGGCACAGGGCATTTCAAACATATCCATTATTATTCATCTGTATTTACTTCAACAGTGTATGTATATGTAGTCCAAAACCTACTCATAGGTGGGTTTGGTGTGGGACCAGCCGTAGAGGCTGTGCACGTCGTAGTGCCTGACAGGCGTCCCGTTGGGGAGGATCTGCTCACTGTTCATGCACAGGGTCTTGTGGTTCAGGCCCATATGTTTGGACTCCAGAGCTGGTCAAAGAGAGTGGCACAACATAAGTTCAAGAATTCTGGTAGCGGGCATGCCACCTGCAGACGTCATGAAAATGGAAAGTTAAAGACCCAGGTGGCTGGCCTTGCACAAATTATGAGTCAGGTCTGTCAAGGGGCAAACCTGGTCACTGCAAAGTTGCATGTTTCTCAAGATTTTTAAATGCAAATGTCGATGCAACTTTTTTCTCTTAAAAAAAAAGTAAATTAAAGTATGTTTTTTGCAATGAAAAACATGCAACCTTACTCAGGTCAAGTTTCTCAATAAACCTGAATAACAATCCATCCATCCATCCATCTTCTCCCGCTTAATCCAGCTGGGTCACGGGGGCAGCTGCCCAGTCCTCATAGCACCTGACCCCCCTATGAACCCCTCTGCGGGTGGTGAGCCCACAGGAGGGTGGACGTCATGGTCCTTGATGTTAGTTCATAGGGGTGCTGCATGTTTTGAGTTAATGAGGGAAACCGGAGTGCCCGGAGGAAACCCATCCAGACACGGGGAGAACATGCAAACTCCACACAGAAAGGCCCGGGCAACACGGGGACCTTCTTGCTGTGAGGCATGAGTGTTACCACTCAGCCACCGTGCCGCCCTGAATAACAATGTGTTATCAAAATTGGCTTAATATACAAGTTTCTCAATAAAGCTGACCTGGCCTGGAGGAGGGTCTCTTCCTACTTGTTTCCAAATGAATGGAAATGTTCCTTTGGCTATAATATTATAGACTATGGCATAACCCTTATCTATCTGCATGGAGAATGTGCTGAAGTATGGTTTTAATGCAGATGACTTTCCACCTCCACACGGTTCCATACTATCACTTAAAATAAAACATAAACAAGACTAAAAGCACCGTCTTACGTGGCATATATGGTGGATTCTCCAGGAGGGGGTTTCCAAGACAATTTCCATCAACTGTGCCGTGGACAAAACTGGCCGGCTCATTCATGTCCTGTGTATGTCAAAGTGTAACATTTAAATACAATAGGAAAAGTAGTTTGTTGTATCATAATTTGATATAATTTACTCACAATCCAGAGTCCATCAAACTTCGTGACATTATTGTAAAAATCTGTAATTTGTTTTTGCCACCACAGGGCAGTTGAAGTGCGGAAGAAGTCGGGGAATGCTGTATAGGCTCTGAATAACTGAATATGAAGCTTGCATTACAAATGATATAATGGGAATTTCTAACAGGACATAACAGGACAATTAAAATTGACTTTACCCTAACTTGAGTGTCCCAGTCCAAAGAGTCATCTACATCCACATTTGGTAAGTCTGGCCATACCTACAGTGGAAAAATAAAAATATATGATCATAATTGGTTTAGTATACAAGCATAAACTACTTTCTTTCGTCTTACCTTTCCCCATACGATGTCATCACTGATACCTTTGGGCCACTTGATGAAAACATCTTGTGCAAGGCCATCGGTAAAAGCGGGATAAGGCTCAGTTTCATTGCCTGCAATGGCTGGATCCTGGAATTGGATGAACAATTTAAAGTTGTAGAGTTGTGGCACTAATTTGGTTTAAGAAAATTCCACAGCACATCACCCACTAAAATATCACCAAAGTACAAAAGACAATAAAGTACAAAAGTAATAAAATTGCAAATATCTTCCCTGTCCCCGGTGTCTTGCTCTTTCTATTTGGCAATCATGATTGTCTCAGCTCGTTCAGATGTGGTTCAGACACTCCAGAAATGGTAAATTATTCAGTAAAATGCATGCCATTAACATAGCTGAATTTAGTTTTCTTTCCAAGACACACCTGGCAATATCTCGGGACACACAAGTGTTTCTCAGTACTGTGGTTGAAAAACAATGATTTGGAAGAAACGTTAACACATGCGATTAATCATCAAAAAAAAATCACACTAATGTTTTTTTTTTATGTAGATTAATCACACAATTTATTTTGAACACACATGCTCCTCTATCTAAAGCGTGGATGGTGACCTGAAAGGCGGCGCAGGTTATTAGGTCAGTGATCAGGTCTGTCCATATGCGGATGTGAAGATGACAGATGAGACTGTGACTGGTGCTCAGAGGTAGGGCTGGGCGGTATACCGTTTGAACCGGTATACCGGTAATTTTTATTTTTATGATATGAATTTTTTATTTACCGCCATACCGTGTGTGCGCGCATATGTCGGCAACACAGAGCGGCGGAACGTCGCACAGCGGTAGATTGAGCGGGGGCTGTTTTTCAGTGTTACACCAAACAAGCCAACAAGCCAGGTAAGGATAGCGAGTTGAGTAGAAAGTAAAATCTGCATCTTCTCCCCAATCTCTGCGTAACGTTGGCACTGCAGCACAAAACACTACACAGACGTCCCTGGTAGGCGCGTTTGCTAAAGGGACCGTCTGTGTAGTGTTAGGCGCGTTCGCTAAAGGGACCGTCTGTGTAGTGTTAGGCGCGTTCGCTAAAGGGACCGTCTGTGTAGTGTTAGGCGCGTTTGCTAAAGGGACCGTCTGTGTAGTGTTAGGCGCGTTCGCTAAAGGGACCGTCTGTGTAGTGGTAGGCGCGTTCGCTAAAGGGACCGTCTGTGTAGTGTTAAGCGCGTTCGCTAAAGGGACCGTCTGTGTAGTGTTTTGTGACACGGGCGAGAGCGCGGGTGCGCGGAGCCGCGCACTCCGTCTAAAGGGACCGTCTATGACAAGAAAAGCAAACGTTGGAATGATATTACCAACTCTATCACACTCCCCTTAGCCAAAGACAAAAATACCGTTAAATACCGTGATACCGTGATAATTTAAAAAAATACCGTGATAACAATTTTTGGTCATACCGCCCAGCTCTACTCAGAGGTAAATTTCTCTTCAAAAAACTGCCCGACGGGACTTTAGATACAATTAAGGTCGTTTGCAGATATTGCAGCGATGAACTCTCTTTTCACTGAAGCACAAGTTTAAAATACCATCTTAAAGCAAAACATGTGTTTAATTCAGCGGCAGCAACGATGCTACTTGCACCAATAACAAGCTGAGCAGGAATAAACTGCATTTTTGTTAAAATATATTGGTTGTCTTTTGAAGAATAATTAGCTGCGATTAATTGTGAACTAACATCAAGGACCATGACGTCCACCCTCCTGTGGGCTCACCCCCTGCAGAGGGGTTCATAGGGGATGTCAGGTGCTATGAGAATTGTGACCCAGCTGGATTAAGCGGGAGAAGATGGATGGATGGATGGATAATTGTGATTAATCAAAATTCTACAGTGTGGTTAATCTACCCACTCTTTAATCTTTATTAATTTTGTCTACTTTTTTGTTTAGCTGTTGGCAGATATTGAAACATTTTATTTGAGTATCGGCATCGGCTGATATCAATATTCAAAACCAATACATTTGTGTCTTTGTGTCTTATTTGTGGAGTTCCTGCTTAAATTGCTGCCCCCGCAACCCGGCCCCGGATAAGTGGAAGAAAATGAATGGATGGATATATTTGTGTCATTATCAGTTTGACCTCAGTGCATCGGATTTGTCTTTTTGAACAGAATAATGAGTAAAAATACAAATAGAAGAGCATTAAACAGCCGTATGTTTACACAGTGATCTAACATCTACCTCCAAGCTAAATATGAGTATAGGCCGTATCGATTAGTGTCCCAAGCAGGAGGCCATATATCAGATACCGAATCAAAGAATCGATATCGACCTGTCCCTGGAGTGGTACAGTGGTCATGTTATAACTGGGAGGTTCGTGGTTTGATTCCAGCTCAGACCATTTCATACTGTTGTTGGGAAAAACACTGGCTTTACCGCCCATTGTGCATTGTATATCTACTGTACATACAATATATCAAAATACTATTCAATTATTTGTGACATGTTTTTCTTACCAGAATGAAGATAAAGCGCATTCCCTCTGCTCTCATTTCATCGACCAGTGCTGGGAGTCCTGGGAAATTCACTTTGTCTAAGAGGAAGTTCATCTGACGTTCCATGTAGTCAATGTCGCCATACTGCACATCCTAGAATTTAAAGAAGCAACAAAACAACACTGCTGTTTATTCGTACACTCAAACGCGAACAGTACAATGTCTTAGTGTCACAATCTTTCATTTCATGTTTGTAATTTTTAGTAATTTAGTTTATTTGTGTTATTTGAAGTGATTAATTCTATGCCACTGTGAGTTTGAAAACACTAAAAACAGACCATTGCAAACTGACTTAAATTATATGCATGGATTTCACTAAGAGGAGAAGCCTGTTGTCAAGTCTATCACTATTAGACGTAAGCTTACTAAAAATAATGAGATGGGACGAGATCTCGCAACACAAAATTGGGCACACACAGATTTCTTTCTTTTCTTTTTGTTGCATTTGGTTTGGTTTAGAGTTTACAGCTTTATAACATGGTGAAAAGCATAAAGAATCAATCAAACACATTTTATTTATAGAGCGTTTTCATACAAAAAATGGAACTCAAAGCGTTTTACAGTGATTAAAAAAAGAACAATCCCACATTTCCCCTCCACTTCCCCACAAAGCTAAGCTAAACAGATGAGTTTAGAGATTACTATCTGTGACAATCCCACATAAAGCTAAA
The DNA here is from genome assembly GCA_034769755.1 of Odontamblyopus lacepedii. Classification (NCBI taxonomy): domain Eukaryota; kingdom Metazoa; phylum Chordata; class Actinopteri; order Gobiiformes; family Gobiidae; genus Odontamblyopus; species Odontamblyopus lacepedii. The sequence continues at coordinate 14,170,613 of CM068357.1, forward strand.
CTAAATAAGTGAGTCTAACTGTGACAGAAGTTAATTTGACCTAATATAGGACCTTAAAGAAAAAAAAACATTGCTACAATAATCGCAAAATATTACCCCTTAATGCCTGAATTTAGACAGATATGTATAAAAACAAAAAGTTTTGTGTGCATTTTTGCCTTAGATGGTAAATTAAGTTGAGATTTTTAATTTGACTATAGCAAAAAATAATAACAATAAAAATAAATGTGTGTATGTTGCAAATTTGTATCAACTAGAAACAAGTGATTGCCAAAGGTTCCTAGGAAGGTTCTGCATCTGCACTAACTTTATCCAAACGGTTTGTTGCATATTTGTGTTGGCGTTAAGGGGCTATCTAAGAAAATCTAAATGATGAGGCTAAAATTGAAAACTGAACAACCCTATTTATCTATTATAAATCATGTTATGACGTCTTGTGTTGCTCTCTTTCTCGTGGATCCGAAAGTGATGTACCGTATTTTTCGGCCAAAAAATGTGTAATGAAGAAGAAAAAAACATGTATAAGTTGCACCAGACTATAAGTCAGAGATCAAGAACCAACATTTCATCTTGAAAGGCAAGTTACCAAAGTTATAGTAATAAAAACAACTAAATAAAGAACAATCCATGTATGTTCATTCATTTTTCAATATAGAGCCAAAAATAGGAAAACAAAAAGACAACTCTTTTCTTTATTATTTGTCTCTAAAACCAAAATGAAAAAACAATTTTCATTTTTGATTCATATTTAGGATTCATATATTTGATCTATGGGCTGTCAGTGAAAAATGTAATATATAAGTCGCACCTGAGTATAAGTCGCCCAAACCACCCAAACCCTGAAAACTTATAGTCCGAAAAATAGGGTAGGTGTGATCCCATTAGTTTCCATACATACCCGAACACGTGTGTACTTACATATGGGATCTCCGCCGCTTTCATGTCATTGTACAAATCCCTGATCTCTGTGTCATTGGCGTAACCATAGCGACAGAGCTGGAACCCGAGCGACCAATAGGCGGGCAGCACGGGCCGTCCAATCAGCTGTTAAGAGGAAAGGCAAACAGGGAAGTTAGGGCAGAAAGTTCTTTGGCGGTGGAATGGGCCGGCCTCCATGTTTGTTTGATTCCCTTTCCCTTTTTTCAGCGAGTGTGTTTAGATTGGCTAAATGAGAGCGCGCAATGAAGCAAGGAACTCCCAGCTGCTGCAGTCCATCAACGGCAGCCCTTGGCCAGACACAAAACACACACAGGTTTTTAGCGCGAGCACCCACACTCGCACAGAGCTATGTGGTATAAAACCAGGCTGAGGGAGCTTACCGCAGTGTACTCCTGCACCACCATCTCCGGAGTGGGGCCCATAACCATGAAGAAGTCCAGGATACCTCCCAGTGTTCGGTAGGTTATAGCGGGAGTGGGCTGGAAAGTCACGTCTAGACACACAAAAAGAAATTAGCGTTAGTCATTTCAGATTTATATAAAGTGGTGTGAGTCATGATTTAAATAGAAAACGGAGTGTTCGTATAACGTTATAACTGTGGCATTCATTTTTACAGGAGTTGCTAATATGATTCAGATTATCTCCACATTAAAACACCTTTTTGTATAAAACCTACAGTACATTTAAAACTACAACCACCTTATGATTTAGAGTTGGGTTTTCTAAGGTTTCTCACCTCAGGGTCAATTTTAAAATCTAATAATGCAAAAAATAACACTGTAGTTATTTTAACTGTTGTTTATTCCTGCATCGTAGATAACCACAGTCATAGCCTGGCCTGTCAACAGAAATTTGGGGGCCCGAGGGAAGAAATCTCACATGGCCCCCGCTCTAATATTAATCAAAAGGCAGAGGTTCCAACTGTGGGCCACTAAGACCCTGGGCCCCGGGACAATAGGCCCCTTTACCCCCCTCCTATCTACTGCCCTGGTCATAGCCACTTATTGTGCATGTTTTGTAACTTTATAGCTTTAACTAATGGCGCAGGGTTTGATTATATAGATGTTGTTAAGTCATTATAATTGCTTATTTTGATTTTGTGTGTGTGTTTTTATCCTCCTGCTGTTCTTGAACTTTGCAACTGTAATTTCCCTATTACAGGACAAATAAAGGTTTATTTTATCAGTATTATATTAAATAGGACACAATATGGATTTTTTTCAGTATTTATCATTAAACTAAAACAATATTTGAGGCTGAAAAAGTCTCATTAACATTTTCACCCAGCTTGTATGATTTGAATAATTGTAGTGCAGAATAATAGATAGTACAGGGCTGTGGGCGGAGATAGGGGGCAGGTGAAACACAAAAATTTAAGAGCACTCAACCCTCAAAAGCAGAACTAAACAGAATGTTCTGACCTGAGCGCCTGAGAGAGTGGCAGCAGGTCTCAGCCTTATTTAGAATTTATTATTACCATTTATATATTTTTTTCTTCTTTGTTATTATAATATGATGTGTGAGCTACTGTGTTCAAGTAATTTCCCTTGTGGATCAATAAAACTTTAAGTCTAATAGTTCTCAAGCAATGCATGAATCAATCAAAATATAAGTCTGAGTGAGTTAATGATTAGAACAGATTGTTGCAACATGGTTAAAAGTATGAAAGTCGATTTTACATCTGTCCCCTTGAGGAAAAACAAAGTGAAAGACTTTCATTTAAGAGAGTGTACATTTTGTGATATAACATTTAAACTTGTTCTATAACTTGAACCATTATAGACCCTTTTAGTGTTAGTAAACAGTGATGACGTAGGCTCGGTTGCGCACGCATTTTGGCAACAGAAGTACGGCAGAGGATTATCCTCAAAAGATTGTGAATATTTCCTCAACAAGCTGACTTTCACAAACAGTATCCGACTGCCAGATCCATAAGTAAAACTTTAAAGCGTTAGTCCACCAGTAGAATATCGATTCTGACAACCACACACAGAACTGGCGCTGAAAATGTTTTTATCTCCGTCTTCTTCTGTCCGTGTTCAGTCTGAATGAATCGGAATAAATCGGGAACAATGCCACTTCTGTTGCCAGAATGCACACACAGATTTTTTTATCACTTCCGCCCTAAAAAGGTTTATACATAAGTGATGGAAAGACATAAAATATAAGACAGTATAATTTCTCACAGTGTTCTCTACACGATTCACTGTTTTTATTATCATTACTTGTCTTATTTGTTTATTGACTATATTAATATGTGTTCTGTAAAGCATCTTTGTCCTGAAAAGCGCTGTATAAACAAAGTATATTACTACTATTATTTATTACAGTTATTAATACATTTGATTATGCAAATGATGATGTGACGTGTGCGTTTTCTCACCCATGGCGTTACTGTTGAGAAGAAGCACACCGTGAGCGTCAGCTGTATTCTCCAGGCCCATATAGAAAGGATGCACTCCATAGCAATTCATCTTGTACTGCACAGGGGAGGGGGGCACAGGTGAATGAGAGATTTACACATTAATATATAACAGTAGTGTGTGTGTGTCATGATTTGTACTCATGTCATCTCCATTTTATCACTTCTTTGTTTTTGGAGCAGGCAGGAGTTTGTCACTGTACATATGAGGAGCACTCCAAAGTTCAACAAAACTTCAGAAAGTTGAAGCTAGATTTATTTTGGCAATAAGCAACTGAAATGTAAAACTTCTATATCATATTTCATTGTTTAAACAATAATAACAATAACGTTTTTTCAGGTTTCAGTCTGAACAGAGCATTTGGAACTACATTAAAGGGCAACTCCGGTGTGTTTGAAGCTAAAGTCCGTTGCTAGAGGTGGTCGAATACTGTCAGAAGCCAAAAAACGGCACAGATCAGTGTTGTCTAGGTGGAGATCTCGCTGTGGCAGTGAGTCTGTCAAGGCAACAAACTGGTGTAGTGATGGGGGCAAGTTCTTAACGTCCACGTAAAACACCAATTTGCTTCACACTGAAGAAGCTTAACACCACTTTCTAACCCATCTTACAACAGCCACGAGTCTAACAAACAAAACACTCTGCCTGGCTCACTCATTAGTGTCTGGAAACGTTATAAAACAACTTTATAAGCAGCTTTAGCCTTACCTCTGTTGATTTCCCACTGCACATGCGAAAGCCCAGAAGACGGATCTGTGCTGTTTTTTGGCTTAGTTTTTATGGAATTTCAGATGATTATTTAAAAATTTCCATAACACAGTATTCGACCACCTTTAGCGATGGACTTTAGCGTCAAACGTGCCAGAGTTCCCCTTTAAAGACATATTATTTGTTATTTTATTTATTCATTCTAATTAGTGTTTTAGTTGTAATGTATGATTTTATTTCTATAATTTGTTCTGCTGAATCAGAGACAAAATTGATCAACTGTGGTCAATTTTCTAGGATGCTAAAAAATAAATTGGATTCATTTTAGCTGTGAGAGAGACTGAAAGAGAGATTTATTATTTACAGAGGACATTCTCTTACCAAATGAACTGTAGTCTTTACGATTACTACATGATTGCAATATATTATGCAGCCCTAATAGGAAGTAGGATAAACAATAAACAATAACATCATGATAAAAAGAGTTGGCAATAAACGTTTGTGGTACATTTGATATAATCGTGATACAATCGCCTACAAAGAAATCACGATTATATCACAAGAATCAGTAATATTTCCACAATTATATAGCAGCTGTTAAATATGGAACCGAAAAATAAATATATATACTGTAATTATCCATATCCATAAAGTTTTTAAACTGTCAGCTTTAATAATTATCATAATATAAGTGTTAGTCGCATTTATTATAGCCGTGATAATCATGACACCAAATTTCAATATCGTCTGATGCCTAATAAGAAGTAACTCAAAATTTGCACAGTAAAACTCCCTGCAAATGTGCAAACTGCTCTGACTACTATCTGTATGACTACATTTCCACTCTTGCAGAAAACCACAAAACAACACAAATCTCCTCTCAATCCACCCTCTACTCCAATGGACTTTCGAATCTATCCTTCTTTACCCCTTTTGCATTTCTCCCTCTCCTCCTCTGCTCCCTCCATCCCACTGCTCTCGGCTAGGGCCCGTAACATTTGTCTGAACCCTGTGGAGGCTCCTGACAGCTCAGCAATTAGGGGCCGATAGTGCTGACGCGAGCAGGAACGCGGCCTTGACATGCATTTCAGAAAACATGATGACACTCAATAACTGCTGTTCATATCAACGCCGCATCAAAGTGACACGGACATGGCGTTTACATCCAGGTTATTTACAAGTCACCTGGGCCAGTCTCCGGAGACGAGGGCTACACGTAGGATAAGCAAATATGACATATGTGTAAGTGTAATCTAGGCCAGGAGGAGCGGTGAGGAGAATTTGCGGGTGGGAAATTGTAATCGATTTTAGTAACGAGATTCTGTCATTTCTAATCGTCATTGATCAGCTTGTTTTTTTTTATTTATTTTTTTCCTTTTAACAGAGAGGTCTACAGCCAATCCACTGTAAGCAAAGGCATGTGGTTTAGAGGAGGTGGTCGAGAGTTCATTTTTGGAGGAAAACATTGCAATTGTGTTAGATACTCCAGCCCTACCTGAACCAATTATATCATGTAATAAAGTTAGGCATTTTTAAGAAAAAAAAAATGCATACAAAAATACATTTTTGTTTGGTTATCTTCAATATTTGGCTAATAGACCTTGTCACTGATGTAAATGTTCAGGCACAACAGAACATTTGGGTCGGAGTTGTATTTAAAGGTGCCCTACTTAATATACTTTATATATAATGTTGTAATGTATCTACATAGAGACAAGCAGGTTACGTCACCAGCCAAGTTACAGAGCAGATCTGAGGAGAGGTGACCCCATTCACAGTAAAAATGTGTTTTTTTCAAGGCATGAGCGATAAAAACACACAATGCAGAATAGAAAACTCAATGAAAAGCAATAACATTTCCATAGAGGTCAACAGGTAGAGAAAAGTTACAAGTTACAGTTTTAAAATAGAATAAATAAAATGGATTGGATTCACATTGTAGAATTTGCTGAATTTCAGATGGAGTTCAATGGCCTATGTATTTACAGACATATTAAATATAAACTGACTCAACAAGTCTGAACTTTGACAAACAGCAAATACCATAAAACCATCTACCACACAATTCTGTCCGGCCATTCATCTCAGTGTTAAACTATAGAGACTGTTGAGTGTTGTGATCATAGACCGTATAAATAAGTGGACTAAATCAGTGTGACGTCACCACAGCGTTCAGTGCTGCTCAAATGAAGCTCCCGATGCCACGATTACAGGAGCACATTTGGAGCCAGGGTTAGGGTTTTTCGGTGATTCTTGAGAATAATAACGAAACTTTTAGCTTTTATCACCAAACTTTAAATAGTAACTTTAAGCCATTGATTTCTGCTCTATGTTCTGTTACGTGCGAACAATAGTCGCAATTTAACAAAATCCACTTTACTTTATGCTAGTTAAGTTATGCTAGTTAAGATTTTAGTAACGTTATCTATTGTAATTATTTGAGATATTTTGTCATTTTATTTCAAAAATAGTCACTCGTGGCAGGAAAGCGGGAAGGAAACAGCTAGCGAAACACGCTAGCTGTCAATCAAACCTGTTGGTCACGCTAGCTGTAGCGATGAAGGCATCTTATTGGCCCGTTATTTATGTTCATATCTTGACTTAGAACAAAAATTCAGGATCATATGTCGCGGGTTCATACGGACATTTTAAGACCAAAATGACGAGGCTCAGTTTTTCCCAATGTAAGTCAATGGGAAAAAGGGAGAGAAGGAGCCGGAAGAGCCTCCCCACGCACTTCCTATTTGGCAGCTAACGGGTTAGCTATGTCCATTCATATATACGGTCTATGGTTGTGATGCCCTATTGCACCTTGTTAGTAGTGAATAGTGATGTGGTACTCACGCCCGGTGGCTGGTCCTTGGAGAACATGCCCCAGGTGTGGTAGTTGAGGTTGTGTCTGTAGGTGGGATGTTCTGTCTCTCCAAAGCCGTAGACAAACTCTGAGGACAGCCTGGTGGACACTTGGATGAACATGTCCGAGAAGGTGAACCCAGGCACCGACGAGTCCCAGCTAACATCACAAACATTAATGTGTTAAATGCCGCAGTGGACAGAGTAACATAGATTTAAGCAGTGCTGGAAAGACTAGTGAAAATCTGTACATGAGTAAAAGTACAGTTACACAGCTAAAACTATACTCCACAACAAATACATACACTTAAAAGTCCTATATTACACATAATAGATTCTTGTGAGCTTTAAGCCATGTTATAATGTAGTTGCCTCATCAAAAACATGCCCGTAATTGTGTTTTGTTTAATTCACACGTTTGAGTAAACTTTTAATATTAGTCCGTCTACACTGCAAAAAACAAAATCTAGTCAAGCTAAGATGACTTGAATTAAGAAAGGTTTATCATGATTTGAGTAAATTTAACTTGGCAAGTAAAAAGATCTGCCAGTGGAATAAGACTTTTTGTACTTTAAATATAAAAATACATCTTGCTACACTTAAAATAAGAAAAACAACAACTTTCTGCACTTAAAGTAAGAAACAAAATCAAATGCTGCTTGAATTAAGAAAACTTATCGACTCAGACTTATTCCACTGACAGATAATTTTACTTGACAAGTTGAATCTACTCAAATAATGTAAAATGTTCTTAATTTAAGTCATTTAACTTCTTTTTTTCCAGTGCACATCTCCAACACTCAAAATGCTCTGTTCCACCTCGTGATGTCATGAGGTGGTAGTTTAGTTAAGTTGTGGTAAATTAAGTAGTTCAGTAGAGATTGGCAATTCTCTAAGCTTATATATATGTAAAAGTGTTTTCTGTTTGAGAGAAGAACTTAGCCTAAATATGCAGGGTCTGTGTGGTAAACATGTGGTAAACTCCAGGAATGTTTTGATGAAGAAACAACATTATAACATAGATCAGAAAATAGCGTAATAGGGCCTTTTAAGTAAATGTGCAAAGTATGCTTGAAAAGGTTAAAAGAGTGATACAGTCTGTTTTTGCAAAAATGCAGACAATTTTTTGTGTGAAAAATGTGCAGAAGAAAGAAGTGCTTTGTGCCTTTGTAGACGAGGAAGACGTCTGCGCTTTTCTCTCATTTAGAAAGTTAGATTTTTCAGCTTGTTGTGATGTTTCAAAGAGTCAGATTCAAATTCATGATGTTACATCTTTTCCCAACTGTTTTCAGATGTGAGACAGATGTGAATTGGGAAGATGGGGACGCCCACGATTGTAAATGGAACTAAATGCAATTACATGATCTGAATTATCCTCAATTACAAGAAAAGTTTAAAAAAGATACCTTCTTTGCTCTCAAGGTTGAATAAAAAGCTGCTTATTTTCAAACTGTGTCCTGTTTTGCAAAATGAAGTGTGGCAGACTGGCAGTTCAAAACAAACATTGGCTTGACTACAGAATACTGCTCGCTCGGCTTTAAACACATTCTTTTAAAGAGACTTGGTGACAGTTGCTCTTTTATGTGACAATATTGTGAGTGCTGAACAAGAGGAAGCTACCGTAGGCTTTCTCTCTTTTCCTGGGCATATCTGATGAGGTACACCCAGCGCCACGGGGCTGAGTCAGCATTTCGGCTTTAATCCCCGAAGCCTCCTGCTCTTAAAATAAAAAAGTCAAACAGAGCTCTGTCTACTGTTTTTATTTCTTGTTAACAACGGGAACTATGGGGTCTTAAAATAAACTCACTTAGGACAGGAAACTTTTTATGCAATTAGCCCGAACATACTCATGATGGTTTTCAAGATGCGCTATGGGTTTAAAGGGTTTTATATTTGGTGGTGAAATATATTGAAAAAGGCCTTTATTTAGTGTTGGAAAACTTACCTTTGAAAACTGGCGTGTAAAAATAGTCAACGACATTGTTTGACTTTAATATTTTATATTGTGAGTCAGAAGGAAGCAAAAGAAAAGGTCCAGCGCCTGCTTGTCTCCATTGTTGTTAGTGTTTTATCTGGAATGTTCCACCGTACAGCATTTAATTTGCGCCATAGAGACACCACCAGACCAAATTATAGGTCAGATCAGTGGAGAGCAACAAAACCCCTCCAACTGAATGAATGCTTCATGCCAGAACGAATGGTTAAAACCAGAGTAAGGAACATTTCAGCAAAGAAATAGATTTTTTTCTGAGACAAGTAGATTCTCCACTAGAAAAGTTACAGTTAAACTACTTGCTTTTACTTTTATTTAAGAGCTAATCAACCCAAAACATGCACTGTAGGTGTGAAAGTGGAGTGTGCGTGAGTGTTGGTGGCAGCGTAATGAACAATGCTCTGTTAATAATGCTCTGTAAAGCGTCTTTGAGGACATGTGTCTGTGAAAAAGCGCTGTTGCTGTTGTTGTAAGGCGACCTTGGGTGTCCAAAAAGGTGCCAAATAAATAAAATGCATTATTATTATTATTAATATTTTAAATGTATTGGGATGGAAGTGTATTGATTCTGTAAATAAATAAATAAAATAAAAATAATCATATAGAAAAGGTGACACATTTATTTCATTTCATTGTAATTAATTGATGCAAACAACCAGGGAATAAAATATTATCAATGAGTAAAACTAAACCAACTGGACTTCACTACCAACCACATTGCTTCATCAGGGCTTGTGCTGGTGGCTGTGACTCAAGATGTAGAGGTGCAGATGTGAGTCGTGCCCCTGGTGCCCTGACGATGGTGGTAGCGAAACAAGCAACGTCCAGTTGGTTTAGTTTGACTAACTTATAACATTTACCATATTTCCCGGACTACTGAGTGCACCGATATATATAAGCCGCATCCACTTTTTAAAAAAATGGAGAAAAAAAGTATATACAAGCTGCAACCGGGTTATAAGCCACTGATATCTATGTTGAAAAATGAGATATTTACTGCAGAACGATTTTGTACGGTAAATGTACATTTATGTACCTGAACAGATTCTTTCTGAACAGCGCCTTTTAACACGGCAGCAACTGTGCTGATTAAAACGAGGTCAAAAACAGAAAAGAACCGGTAACTGATTACCTTCATTTCTCCAGTGCAGTGAAACCACAAGTCACTTTAATCCACTTCGCTGAAACCATTGACGCCGAGCTTACGTGCAGCAGCACGGTAGAGGTCTACACGGGACAGAATTTTCAGTCCCGCTCCCGCCCGCTCCCGCGTCGTGTGGTTGCGCAGTCGCGCTCCCGCCCGCTCCCGCAATAAGCTTTCAGAATATGTCCCGCGCCGCACTGTTTTGTGTTGGGTCCCGCGGGTCCCGTGGGTGCAGGGCTCTACAACGGTTTCCTTCCTGGAGCAAGATCGATGCCTTCAACTTAAAACTTGCATCATACAAACTCCGTGTGCTTTTTATGATGAAGGGGCGAGGATTTGAAAATAATTACCAGTTAGTAATTTGTTGTGCGTGTGATATCTGCTAAATAAAAAGTAGCATATTCTTCTTTGCATTAATTTTCTGTCTATCTTGTTTTTGAAATTCCGGTTAGAGCGCCCCTAGCGGTGGAAGAAAAATCCACAGAATAGCCGCACCTTTGTAAAAGCCGCATGGTTCAAAGCCTGGGAAAAAAAGTAGCGGCTTATAGTCCGGAAAATATGGTAATTTGAAGTATAAATCTTGGTGTCACAGGAAACCACATTTTGTTTTGCAATGGGTAATATTAATCAACTAAAAAATACTAGTAGGCACTCACATGATGGTTCCTGTCCTCTTCCTGATAACTCGAATGCCAAACGGATGATTGACGAGTTCAACCCTGTACAGCCTCTTGTTCTCATCCGTCTCGGGTGCAGTCGGGACATTTAGTGGGACAGGGACCTCATAGCGGTTTGTAGCTGGATCCCAAATCTAAAAAAGACAAAATGAAACAAGAACATACACAGAAATGATATATTCCTGATAAAGAAATAAGGAATGCATTTTATAATACCTTAAAGCGTAACATGTCACTTGTGAGATAGAAGACTTCGACTCGTAGGTTGTTGATGTCGGGTGAGCCTGGGCGGTTCGTGGCTCTGTGCTTTGCATTTCTGCTGATGTCCAGAGTTATACCGGAGTCTGTCTCAGTAAAGCTGGTGTATGTGTATCCATAGTCATTAGGATAGTAGCACCATGGGACCTTCTCTAGATTGACGGGCTAAAGAAGAGAAAACAAACAAAAAAACAGTTATATTTTGTGACAAACATACATTATTATATTACATCACTATCGTTGCTAAGCATAGGTGATCAATATATTTATATATTTATTTGTTGTTTTTTTGTCAAGAAGGTTTGTGATATAGTAAATAAGACTGTTCTTTTTTATTATTTGAGAGAGTCTAGGTTTGTGTGTGCCATAATCACATATACAGGAATTTCTTTCATATAAAGGTGCACTATGTAACTTTTTTGTAGTAGGGTAAGCCAAATGCTTGTCTCTATGTAGATGTTATTGTTTTGCCTAAAATGCTCCACAGTATGGCATTAAACTTTTTTACGTCCTTGGAAAGCAGGCAACACCACCAGGACAAGTGGTCGGTCAGATCTGTGGAGCGGCGCGCACTCACTGTAAGAATGTATCAAGGTACATTTGACATCTGTAAATGAATAAATGCAAGATAGATGAGTTTAATGCCGTACTGAGGAATATTCCAGGAAAAACAGTGGCAGAACTCACCAGAAAAGTTACATAGTGCAAGATTAAAGACAAAACAAAACTCCCCAGCACTACATGAATCCACGTTAACATAATAACCTCCCAGACACAGCCTCTGGCCTTGCACGTCTCCAGAGCTGCATTCTCTTCGGGATGGCAGTCGATGCGCTGGTACTCGGCTACTGGCTGGTTCCACTGGACGATGTAGGACTCGCCCAGCGTCAGGCCCAGGAGGCGCAGGAACAGAACCTAAAAAAATAAAACCGCAAGGGAATGCTTAGGATTATTTCAAAATCTTTAGTCGTGTAGTGTCTTTTGTGTGCATTTTGTTATTGTTTTGCAGTGACAATGTAAATTTCAAAGTGCAGGGAACTCCACAGTCTTGTGATTTTTAACAGTGTTGTCAACACAAATATGGACACAATATGTTGCAAAACAGACAATCTGAAAATATGTTAATTTTTTTATTTTTTTTTATTAATATCTTGATTTGAGTGCCATTTAAATAGTAAAAAAAAAAAAGCAAATAGACACCTGACACACATTTGGTCCTGCTTGTTTCCATGGAAATGTGCTGCTTTGGCTATAATCTTGCACATTTTCTTCAATTTTACATGTTTCTAAGCTTTTCTGTTTCCATGGAGTCATTCAAGTGATGTGACAAGTCCAGAAAGTTAGTAGTGTAGTTAGTGTAGTTTTAACTCTTAGATAACCTTTTGCATTTATGGATTTAACTTGCAAGAATGAAACAAAACACTACTCTTTGTGAACAAGAACAATATTCCAAAATACTTTATGACGCATACACTTCAATTTTTTATAACATGTCGTCTCTTTTAGTTTTCTGAGATAACAAAATGGCTGATTTGGATATGGCCACCACATCCTTGCCACTTCCCATCATGCCTGGGAGCAGAGTCGGGCCTGTTTGAGATTCAGTGGCTGTTCTTCTCTTGCATGTGCCATCAATTAGGACACAGCTGTTAATTTCCCTTGCTGTTTCAACAAGCCCTGGTGGGAATTATGAGTCACTCTTCCTCTCCTTCTGAGGGAGCCCCATTTACTCCAGTCACTACATTCACCATCTGAGTAATCTAGGCCTGCACGGATCATCTTCTTCTGTGCCCAATCTGCTCATGTGCCAATTCAGACTGCAATTACCCAGCAAATCAGTTGAATTACAAAGCAAAAGCCACATGATTTTGATTTCATATATGAGATAAATGGAATATAGCAGGTGCCGGATTGTTTATTATTTATGCCACTGGTTCTCACCCCCACAGCTACTGAGATTTTTGATTTCCAAACACAAACAGAAACAGAAAGAAATACACACAATGAAGAAGTCTGCAATTAAAATGTTCAAAAAGGGGGTATTTACTTCTATGGGGTATTTAAATTATGTTTGGGAATGCTGGAGTAGGCTTTATTGCACGTCAATATGTCCAGCAAATTAACTATAAAGTCATTGCCAGGCTTGGAAATAGTTCGCCGGACCAGCCACTTTAACAAAACTTTACAAAGATGTGTGTGTCTGGAACTGTATCCTATTCAGTCCAGTTTCAGGTAAGTATGAGTGACAGGCGGAGTAAACAATCAGGGAGAAGCAGGGTCTGTTTGTGACAAAACAAACATGTTTTACATGTAAAAAAAGGGAATTTTGAAATGGGGAAAACTAAAACAGGAAACTAAGAAACAACACATATTTCTGCAGAATCAAGAAGCAAAGCACTAAACTGTTATTTATATCATTTTTGAGAGAAGATGTCTTCAGAGACACATGATATAAATTAGCAGCTGCGATTGGACCAGTCCAAGTTCCCTTCTGGATTCGAACAGGATGTAGAAGGGATCAGGCAAGGAATTAGCATGACACTGTTTGTATGTGGTAAGATTATGTTTAAAAGCCCACACATTGTTCAAACTACAAAAAAAACCCTTGTTTACAATGACGCATAAAACCCTTGCAAAACTTGAGCTAACTCTGTCGAGAATTGCTCTTTTGTTGCACCTGTTTATTGACCTAAATGCGTTTTGCTGGCTGGCCGCTCCTCTCAAGGTCTGGTCGGTCCAAGCGTGCGGAGACCGATGGACGTGACAAATCAGTTTAGACTTAACAGCGCAGTTACCCTTCACCCTGAGGAAATGATTACAACTGAGAATCATTTGATAAAACCAGGCGGGGACCTTGAGCGCTGACATATAAACAATCACATTCCAGCACGCGTGGCTACATATGAGGGTCCGTGTGCAAACTGTAGCAGCAATAAAGATGATGACCGTACCCTTTAAACTGACCTACTTGTCATTTTACACACATGACGCTAACTGTTATCATTTCTTATGCTTTGAGTCTCACCTTGGACCAGAGAGTAATAGTTTCTTGCTGGTTTGATTGAAATAAATGGAACAAAGGGAGTCGTGCTCAAAAGCCATACACACAACTTCGGCCTGGCCAGGTACCCACAAGGTTTTTTCTCATAAAATGAATTTACGGGAGCATTTGGGAGTTTCTTTATATGGCGTATAATAATGATGTAATAAAAGAGGAAAAGCTGCTAAAGGAACAAAGTGGTCATTATGGGGCATTATATCTACATTTACACCATTTTGTGTCAGATAAAATCAATGAAATCAATGTTTTTTGTGTATGTTTTCTGGTGGATCTGCTGCACTTGACATGGTTTTTACATTAGGGTTAGGCATTAAGGTTAAAGTGCAGTGCATTATCCTCGTGGGGAAATAGCACGGGTAATTGTTAAGAGCCGAAAGACTTACAATAAAGGCGAGGTTCAGAATTGGTCCTGGTTTGGCCCCATTTAGTCCAGAAGGTTTGATTCTCTTCTACACTTGTTTAGTTCTGGTCTAGGCCTTGTTTACTGTAGTCCCAGTATTGATATACATGTCGTCTTAAGGAAGCTTTAAAACTTACTTCAATTCAATCCCAAATTTCAGATAAGAGATGCTTAAAGTGCCTGTACCTGATTAATTTCATGTAATTAAGTGTTGCCCCAGTACAAGCATCTCTCAGGGTGAAAATAAGATCAATATCTGCCGTCTGCTTATAATTATAACGTGTTTTATTTTCCTTGAAACAGTAAGTGCCCAGATGGCATGCTATTTGTTGTCTGGTTTATTGTAAAATCTGCTCTGGCCTCTGAATATTATGAAAACTGCTTATCAACAGTTAATAATTAGGATGCTCAGAATGTATTAGGGAAAGGAGCAAAATCTGGACCACTGCAAACAGTTTAAAGTGAACTTCTTGAGACAGTAAAAATCAATTACAGCACCTTTAAGTGTCAAATGTTAGGTTAGATTAAGTAGATGATCTCAGAATCCAACTAAATGAGAGGCTGGTATCTAGAAACCTCTTAAAATAATCAAACAAAAGGATAAATTCCATAACTGCATGCTTACCTTCTTGGTGTTGTCATACTGGATGTTGGTAGAGGGCACTTGAGTGACGTTACCAGTCTTGCTATTTGTGACAGTGACGCTCGATGGAGCCAGTGGGATGCCCAGGATGGTGATATCATCAAATTTCAGGTTACTTGGGTCTGTGTAGCCAACATTGGTGACATCAAGTGTGAGAATTCCCTACAAAAGAAAGACAATAGTTAAATTCTTCACTCAGAGAGACAGTGAAATCTGCTGGTAGATGACAGTCAGTTCTGTAGTGGTTTTACTCCTATGAAAATGTATTCACACAACAAAAATTAAGTTTCTGGATTATCTGATCATTTTATCTGAAGGTTTCTGGCCATGTAAATGTACGAGTTGGGGAAACTGTAGCCTAGAATGTAAATGGGGTAGCATCTCAATTAGCAATCAGTAATTAAAAGGCTGTAAATGAGAGTGACAGTAATTATTAACTGCAAATAGGTGGCACAAGTGTATACTGTTGTGTAATATCTTTCATGTACAGTATATTTATGAGATATACTTAATATGACTGTGTAAACATTTGAGTCTAATCGTGTCTGTCTTTTATCTTAAATTCTATATTACTAGTTCTAAAAATTGCCTTGTTATATTTGGTAAATAAATAGATCCTTTATAGACTTAGATGGACATTCAAATGCCACTAAAATGACTGAACATTGGCCACTCTTCTCCAATACAAATCCTCAAAACCATCGTGGCCTTACAAAGGTGAAGCCAGGGCATCCTTTGTAATTACAAAATCTACAGGAGTTCCAGCTCGGGGCTGCATTAAACATGTGAGCAGCTCTGGCTACAAGATCCAACAAAGCCCCTGCCGAGGACCATGGATCAATCATGATGGCTGTTCTGGGCATAGGAGAAGTTTTTGCTCCCGAGTGCTTTCAACACTGGGTTTAAAGTCCAGATCAGAGGAGAACCGCAGGAGGGGAAGACTGTATGAAAACTTACATAGAAAACTGAAAACCGGTAGTGGACGTATTTTCCTGTTTCAACGGTTTCTGCAACGAGAAAAGCAAAAACAAAAAGCTAGTAAACAGTCCCACAATACAACTCCACAGACCTTCGCTTGCTAATGTGCCTATGCTGGCAGTGTACAAGTGAAGTAGTACAGGTGTGTGGCAGTTCACCTCCGTGTGCTTTATGCTGGTAGATTGTGCAGATATATAGGTTTATAGCTATAGTTACCTCGCTAGTCGACATGTTTCAAATAGGCATGAGTGCGATTCAGCTCCATCACTTCTATCGTCACAACACACTGATGCTCTACATGATCTTGGTGTTTTAATTTTCATATTTCTTTATCCTAAACTAAAGCTATGACCATTAATAGACAAATCAGGTGCCTTGTTTCCCTGAGGTTGCTCACACTAGTGTTCGCTACAGGGTCGATTGGCTTGATTGACTTAATTTGGCCAAACGCTTTGGGTGACGTCACTCACTCAGTCCACTTCTGTACAGTCTGTGGTGCTGAAAACAAGAGTCACGCTATGAATGGTAACTGGAAACTAAATGATTGTAACTGACAACAAAGAAAGTAACCAAAACAAAAACGTCACTACAAATAAGTGCTACTAAATTAATGTAATCCCTGCTTAGTCTGTGCTTACCTGTGTGAGTTATGTGCAGGGAAAATTATACAAGGCTAACAACAACAACAACAACAATAACACTCGGGTGCACGAGCAGGATCACAACTGACTCACAAGATACTTGGTGCTAAACAACACAAGAGCTTAAAAGAATCCAGCTAATGAGTGATTGGAACAAGATGGAGTGGATTTGTGAGCACTGGGGAACAGGAGAAAACGTGATAGAGGAGGCAGAGTACCGCGCGAGTCTCCGTCGTCCCAGAATAGCTCCCCCGTGGCCTGGCTGTTGTCGTCGAGAGCCACGATCAGGCCCATGGGGTTGGTGCGACTGTGAGGAAGCACACACACAGATTCACATGTTAGACACGTGTGAACAGCTCACTCACATTCTCCTATTGTCTGCAAATGCGGAAATATCAAGATGGCAGGAGAGTTTGTTTGGTAAAAGCCACTTTGATTTTATAATTATTTTTATGACTAATAATTTAAATAACTAAATGTCAGACTAAATTACAAAAGTGTACCATTAATATTAGTTTTCATTGTTTTTTTATTTTTGGTAGATCTGGAGCCATTGTGGCCATACTGGCTTTTCAAAGCCTGATCCCGTCAGATCTCAGAAGCTCAGCAGGGCTGGGCCTGGTTAGTACTTGGATGGGAGACACTGGGAATTCCAGGTGCCACAGGGGGGGGGCCAGTCATGAAAAACTGCCGTTGTGTCCTTAGGTAAAACACTTCACCCACATTGCCTAGTATGAAAGTGGTGTGTACGTGGCCAGGACTCCCTTAAAAAGAGATTAGTAATCTCAATGGGACTTTCCTGGTTAAATAAAGGTTAAATAAATTTAAAAAAAAAGAAGGGTGACAGCAGTTTTTAGCACCGTTTTCAATTGAATTTCCCACCTTCAAAAAAATTTAACTAAAAAAAAATGAATATAAAAGATATAATTATCACCTGTCATCCATTAAAAGGGCAAAAATTAATAAACACATACATGAAAAAAGCACTTGTTTTTACTTGATGAACTGAAATAAGAGTTGATGTGTTAGGCACGACACTAGCTTATCTGGTGTGTGTGGGTGAGTGTTGGTGGTGGTTGGTGGAGCAGGGCCCGATTTGCAGCTTTGCCTCCGTCAGTCTGCCTCAGGGCATCTGTGGCTACAATAGAAGCTTATCCCCAGCTAGTGTGTGTGTGTGTGTGTGTCTGTGTGTCTGTGTGTGTGTGTGTGTGTGTGTGTCTGTGTGTCTGTGTGTGTGTGTGTGTGTGTGTGTAGTGAATGAATAATGCTCTGTAAAAGGGTCTCTGAGTGTCAAAAAAGCTCTATATGACTCAAATGCATTATTATCATCAGTCAGTACCTGTATGTAGTGGTGACTGCTGGCTGTTGTGTGGGAAGAATGGCTCCTCCTCTGATGTGTAAGCCCAGTTTGTCTCCAGGGATGTACATGTCAACAAACTGCCTGCGAGGAACGATTTTCTCCATCTGAAAAACACAACATGTGATGAAGAACGCTAACAGATTTATTTATATATACAGGATATAAAGAAGATCATGTAGTGTTTTTGGTGGCAACATGATGCAATAGTGTGGTTATGTTAAACAGATCAGGTCGTGAGCAGGCAGACTGTGTGGGTGCTGTGGAGAGCGTTTGCTATTTCAGTCCATGTAGGTGCAGGTGTCCCGGGTGCAAAGGGGTCTGCCTGAAGTGGACTCTGATTAGTAAACATGAGCCGGCTTTGATAAAGTGTCTCTGCAGTATGATCGGAAGAGTTAGTCATCCACACTTTCCAGCAATGCCATTATTTCTGCTTCAGTAGCCCTCTAATGTGAAATATTAACATTTTGTACCTGATTTGTACTTTATTGTCCCCATTCGTAAAATCTGTCCTTTGCATTTGACCCGTCAATCAGAAGAATGACCCATTTCTAGATCTTGAGTCCCTAGCTGGAGAATAAGCCTGCAATTTTGGGTTACACAACCATAGCTAATAATGAATAAACCTGTGTAACTTGAATTTGAGTGGGTATAAAATAAAACTCATTAGATATTGGAACTCTTATAATGTTAAAATCTCAACAGCAAATTCAAAGATGCATGTAACTTTTATTGCTGTTGTCTTAAATGTTCCACAGTATGGTATTAAATGTATCTGTCTCCATGGAGACAACAAGGTGACTCTCACAGCAAAGCATTAACATCTCCATGGCAATAAGCAGGCGACGGAAAAGTTATTAAGTGCAAATTTAACCATTATATTGGACATTTTCTAAAATATCTTCTAGTTTTCTTCTGTAGATACCCGAGAAATGACTATTATCTTCAGTATTGTGTTGCTTTGTGTAACTTAAATTGCATATGACAGGTTTTCATGTTTTTTGTAATTATTACTTGGCATGTTGGGATAGTACATGTGGAAAAAAGTACAAAAGAAAAGTACAAAAATAAAGAAACCAGCATTGAGTCCTGAAATAGAATACCTCCACCATGTCATCATGATTGAAAATTCCATCTAAAATGCAGGGGAAATTTTCAAAGAATGCATTTTTCTGCTAATTTAAACCATCTCTTAACAAAATAAAGGTTTTGTCATTTATTTTTATTGGTTTAATCATAACTACTGTGGAATTTAGACATGTTTTGACCCTTTTGCATAATGATTGCTAAGTAAGTTATGGAATTACCTCTAAGTATATCACATCTGGTGCCCGTGGTAAAAGAGGAAGTAAAATTTACATAGGGATTATGTGTTTTTTTTTTTTTTTGTAAAATGTTCAATATAATTATGTTAACTATGTTTTCATGAAATTAGTAGTCTAACCTGTTGAATGCACTTTAAGAATTTGTAAATGAATAGTCAACTAATCCTAAATTTAACTTCACTTCATTTGTTTAACCCTATGTATTCACGCGATAAATCTCATTTTCACTGACGACGCTCTTTTGAATCTAAACGTAATCGTCTGCACAAACTCATTAGCTCTACCTACGTCCGTCTCCCTCCCCTTTTCTCACGCAATAGTGCAGCCAATCTTCAGCCCTTCTCTCTCCCTCCATCGCCGCCATTTCTCCAAGGGGCCTTAGCTGTAGCTCAGTTAATTTCTTCTCTTGTGGGCACCCAATCCTCAGACCAGGCTAAAACAATTTCAAACTCCCTTTTCTCCATCTCACCTTGCTCTCCTTCTGCCCGGTTCCATCTCTGAGCTTGGCTATTCTCTCCAGTGTGCTCTAATTCTTCGCCTTCATTCTCACAGAGGTAGTGTGTGTGTGTGTGTGTGTCTATGCAGTACAGTAGTGGACTATGGACATGTGTGCAGAGTTAGTGGAGCGTCTATAAGCAATTTCAGATCTTATCAGCCGTTCATTGTCTGCCTTAAGGAGCTTCTTTTTCATCCCTGCTGGCCAATCCCGTGGACTTCCTACGCTGTAAAAAGCCATTCTGCGTCTCCATTTCCTTGATCCACCTGCCCTGCAATCTATTGTCTATTTAATGCTTCTATTTTTCTCCAGATCAAGTCTATTTTGGTCACATCCCATTGCTCCTGGTTTTGTTTTTTGTTTTTTTCTCTTGGTAGGGATGACCAACACATCTTTAGGGGTGACCAACACATCTTTTCTACCTCCAAGGCACCTTTGGATCAGTGGTTCTGACCGCTTTACGTTAATGTTAAGAGCTGGATTCAAACCGCCAACCATCAGATCTGTGGACAAACACTCGAGTTACTATCACCCCCATTACGCTTACATTTGCCACACAGCCCTGCTTTTTGCTTTACCTGTAATGCGCCACACCAGGGGAGTTCATAGGGGATCAAAGTTGTTGTCTGATGTTTCTGGGCCAAGAATTATAAACTTCTTATAAATATATATAAGAGGGGGGCCCATGTAACACCCAGGCAGGCCCCGAAATTTCTGTTTACGGGCCTGCTCCACACTATGGCATTTTCCATGAAGAGAACCAGGTGACACCCCCATTGTATTTATTTATTTGGTTTATTTAACAGGGACAGTGTACATTAATCAACATTTCTGTAAATGTACCAGAATTAGCTAGGCTATTTTTCATCGTGTAGAATCCACAGAAACCAATGGCCGATAAGCACTGTCCATAATTGTAGGCAGATATGTCAGACAAATTTTTCACTAAAATAATCTCATTTGGATGTAATATAACCTGATGACCTTGTTTTACTATAAACTGGATTATGGATGGAGAGTTGTGTAGTCACGTTCTTGCAGTACCCTGTTTGGAATAAAGTGTCCAAATAAAGCTGTATGCATATGTTCTTAATGCATCTTCGTATCGGCCTCTGCTGGAGATTTAAGGCTGAGAGCCAATACACAGAAAATTGCAAATATCTGCCCAAGTATGCATTTGATAAGGTATTTTCTTCGCAACAATAAGACCTATATTGAATCATTTCGAAATAGGCGTAAAGGCATACCGAGGAACATTCCAGACAATGCAATGACATTTCCATGGAGGGTAAGCAGGTGGCACTCAGAAAAGTTACATACATTTAACCTTCTGCTCTCACACAATAGCTCACCATTCTCTCAACACCTGTCACACCCTCACGCCATCTCCTCTATTTTCATTCTTTTCCACTTTTCCATGGTCACTTTGCTCACATCAGTTGCCAGCGCCGTCCTTCACTCCGCGCATTTGTTCTCCTACATAATCGCAGGGGACCAACCAGGACAAGGGGCCCGGCGGCAAGACAGCCAATCTAATCGCTCATCTGATCAGCGGCCGCTTTACATTGCCACTGTGACGCCCAAATAAGGTCCCTGGAGGAAGTCGCCACTCGTTTTATCTCCGCGTTAGTGAGATAGTCGCTGTTCCCTTTTCTCTCCCTCTTTCTCTCTGTCCCTCCGTTCACTCGGGCTTTGTACTCCAGTCTAGTCTGTGTCTTATCTTAAACAAAAAATTTCAGGCGAAAGCTTTTATGCGATACGTGTTGGCTGTGTGTGTGCCAACGCCCCGATGTAATATGGGGCTGATACGATCTGTAATGGTGGTTGGAAGAAATAAAACATTTAGTCTTACAATCACTTAGGTTCATATTCATGGCACGTGTAATGGATGCACAGTGGCTGTAAACAAGGCTACACTGTAATCTGGATTACATTTAGTTATAGTTGGTAATAATACTATTTATTATTCATTTATAATTTCTTAAAATCTAAAATTAAAGGAATTGTATGCAAGGTCTTGATTAAAAATTTCATAATCATGACCTCTATATCTGTATTCTAAGCATAGATGGCTCCAGATGACTTACATTGGGCTCTTGTCGCCCTTCTCTTTGTAACTGCTGCTGTGAGCCTCGGCAGTTTGGTCTTAAAATGTTTGTATAAACCCAATCTACATGAATCCTGAATGTTTCATTTCGCTATTTTGTCCCTAAATCATGATATGAATATAAATATCGGACCAATCAGATGCCTTCATTCCCCGATGTTGCTCCCGCTAGCGTCACCAACAGGTTTGATTGAGTCGATTGTCCACATTTTTATACAGTCTATGGTTCTAAGGTATGAAGTAAACATGTTCAAACCACTGATACATAAACATTGGACATGATGTCACATACATTTATTTTATTTTAATTGGGTGTGTTGGTTCTCAAAATGATCAGAAAGCAGACAGAATGAGCCTTTCATTTGGATTGCCAGTTTCAATGCACCTGCAGCCGAACATGAATCAGCTCAGTGAGTGAATTCTGAAGGTTTTGAGCTTTCACATGAAGCATGGCCTGTGTATATACTGAGAAATACTTGTATGTCCAATATGTGCAGGTTTAAAACAAT
Source organism: Odontamblyopus lacepedii (assembly GCA_034769755.1). NCBI lineage: Eukaryota > Metazoa > Chordata > Actinopteri > Gobiiformes > Gobiidae > Odontamblyopus > Odontamblyopus lacepedii. The sequence goes on from CM068357.1 coordinate 14,193,122, forward strand.
AAGAGCGCATGCAGTTCCTTTAAAGGTGTACCGTGTAACATTTCGGAGGGTAGCTGCTTTACTCCATGGAGATGTTATTGCCTAGAATATTTTTACAGTAGGGCAATAAACAGGTAGCACTATTAGGTTACAGGTAAGATCTGTAGAGAGGAGACAGGAGCCCTACTGAAATAAATTCTAGATATGTTTATCGCTAAACTGTGGAACATTCCAGGCAAAGGAAAAAGGTGGCTTACCCTCCACTTGAAATGCACAGTCCACCGTTATAATCTCTTACTGCTTAGACTCAGCCATAGGAAGAAAACAGGTTTAAGAACATAATGAACACTGTATATCCAGAGTTATTTGACCTTGCTCACTCTGAATTCTGTGTGAAACACTATAAAACCATTATAATGACTTCTTTGTTTTTTTATTTTTCAATTACAATTCTGGACTTCCTGCACAAAAGAGCCTCATTCATATAGCTGAGTGTGCTTCAGATGTCTAGCAGAGCATGCATCCACAGATACAATATCAGAAACACCCCTTTTGTGTAGCTGGACGTCCTTGATGCTTTATGTAAATGCACTGGCTCTCAGTCAGCACGGTGGACCGAGGTCAACTGATTTTATGCACATTCTGTCACTTACCTAAGACAACCCTGTTATTTGTTTGAATATACGATTACGAACACACAAAGATAGTAAAAAACTTTTCTAAATAGTTGTTGGATATTCTTGTGCTGGAAATTACAACATAACCCCCTTTAAATCAATTTGGTATCAAAATATGTGACAAATTGTTGTGTGTTAGGCCATGTAATCCTTCATTCCTTCAGTATTGGTCCATGGTTTTGTGACATTTCAACATCTGGAAGTCGATTTTTAATAAGAAGGTACTGTTCTGAAGAGCTGAGGAGGGGAGGGAGCTAGATTAGTCCTGCACTAAGGGAGGAGTTATCCACCATTGTCAGCGGGATCTTGACAGAAAAAGTTTTACCGCCTCCTAGAGAGAGAAGCCTTTCCAAGAACATTTTAAACAAATCAATCAGCTTTATATCATAATTAATATCCGCTAAAACAGAGACATTTGTCTTAAATTTACCAACGAAATGAATAGGATTCCCACTTAACCGGAAGTGTGACCTTAAACAAAGCTTGGTTGGATAGCATTTAGAGTCTAAAGTGGGTGGGGTGGAAAAAGGTCAGTACCCTGAATATATCTTTGTTTACAACAACCAGAGACCACAAAACCATTCAAATGATAATCAACCCACACGAGACTAGAAAGAAAACAAGATCAGGGCAGGTTTCTCCCCTTTGGGCAGGACTGATGTAGAAAGGGACTTCCAAATGTCACTTGAAACATATTGATTAAAAAAATACACAGATAGCAACCTTTAAAACCTTTTCTACTATGTTATATTAGTTTAAAGACAGCTTGGCAGCGAAGTGTCATAAAGATATAATGGGTAACTATGGTCATTTCATTCATTTGTGTCATTAAAACATGACACATTCACCGTTCAACTGTTTTTCATGGTAATGTGAGTATAAATGTAAGTTATAAATGACCAAGAACAGTATTTAGGCGTATTTTCTTGGTAAAACAGGAAATGCATTATTCCTGTTTCCATGCTATTTCCACTTTATTATCATGATCTAACTGTGCTGTAAGGTGCGACCCGATTCTATCAAAGAAAACTAGAAAATAGATTATAACGTTGCCTTAACAGGTCTCCGATGAAAATGTTTATGTTACGCGCTCTGAAGTTCCCCTGAAGCCAATTAAAATCCAACTTTTGAACAGTTTTCGAAAATAATCTACAGCAAAAATGAATGGACATCTTTCATTAGGAACCAACCATTGCTACCGACTTTCGATTTCTATTTTCTAACAAGACCTAACAAATGTAAAACTCCGATCACAATAAGCAGAAGATAATGACGTCTCCCGGGGCCCATAGATTATAAATGGATGTAGGTTCTTTGGTTTACTTACCGTATCATAATCGTACCACACTGCATCTGGGACGTATGCCCGAACTGTGTCTGTCCCCTGCAGAAAACAAGAACAAAGATGTGATTTTACAGTCAACATCACACTGAACTGAATGTTTTGAATGTTAAATACGTGATTATGTGGCTTTTATTTGTGGTGTCGACATCAAACGCAGAGTAAAAGCATGTCTGTGTGTGATTTGTGTTTTCCAGGCAAGAACATGAGTCTTTATAAAGCGCTGCCACTGACATAAACAAGGCTACAAGGCACTTACAAAAGGTTTAGTGGGGGATAAAACCCGATTCATCTAATTCAATATTAGTGGAGCTTAAAGAGCATGTCATATTGTAGTGTCTTTTTACCCTACCAGAGAACATTTTGGACACACCATCTCATTCAAATACTTTAAGTTTAGTACTTTATAAACACACGTTATACAAAAGACATCAAATCTATGAAATGTGATGTTTGGAATTATGTAGAAAAGAAAAAAAAATAGTGACAATTACAAAATAATGTATAGATTTTATTAGTGCTGCCGCGATTATTCGACGTTGTCGACGTAATCGATTATGAAAATGAGTCGACTACAATTTTTTTGGTCGAATATTCGCCTTTATTTATTTTTGGTCTCAAACGGCTCGTCCAGAGACATTTTGCTTGCCTGAGATCAGGTATTTCCCCTCCACACCACTAGTCGTACTACACTCGAGGCCGACACCGGTGCGGCAGGCAGCGGCTACACCCGAGGCGGACACCGGCGCAGCTAACAGCGGCTACACCCGAGGCGGACACCGGCGCAGCTAACAGCGGCTACACCCGAGGCGGACACCGGCGCGGCTAACAGCGGCTACACCCGAAGCGGACACCGGTGCCGCGGGCAGCAACTGCGCCCGAGGCCGACACCGGTGCTGCTGACAGCGGCTACATCCGGGGTTGATGCCGAGGTGGCTAACCTCGGCTTCACCAAAGGCTAACAGCAGTGGTAAATAATGGCACCGCCAAAGAAAACAAACTTGAGGAAGTATTTGCCGTGCGCACTCTGCTGGCTGGTCTCTCTCTTTCTCGACCACGACCACGATGCATGAGGTATTGAGCATACCGTTGCATATGCTGCTCGTGCAAACTCGTTAAATTGTGTGTGCATATCGTTGTTCAACATTGTTGAATGAGCACACACAACAGACATAACAGCAATAACCTTTGCAACTCGCACGCACAGCACACACAAGGTAAAATCTAACACACACACTTGTGTGTGTTAGAACCGCTTTTTTTTTAATTAGTCGTTTAGATTAGTCGACTAATCGAAAAATTAGTCGAGAGATTAATCGTTAGAAAATTAGTCGTTAGTGGCAGCACTAGATTTTATACTCCAATGCCCGAAACCACCCTTTACTTTGCTGACAGTGCTACAATCCCTGGGCCTTCTCTCAATGAGCTTTGTGATAACCTGAAATGGTTTTCACAGCTGTTTTTTGAGTCATTTTGAGTTATTTGTTGTGTGAAACATCCCATGTGTTAATTCATAGTTTGTGTGCCTTCAGTAAGAGTCTACAGTGCAAATAATTAGCAAGTAAGGAAAATAAAGAAAGAACAAAAATGAAAAAGTATGTACAAGCTTTTGACTGGTGTATGCAGGAATATTTTTGTTTGTCATTTGAGAATAATAGCTATTGTAGTTCATGAATAAAATTTAATTATAATTAATAATTAATAATAATTAAACATGATAATATAGAATCTAGTAATATAATGCATTGTAATGTATATCTATATAATAATGAAACAGATATCTAGCTGTAGGATTTTGACCCAAAAACATAAAAAACAAAAATAAAGTCAAGCAGTGTTGTCCAGTTATGAGTCCATTGCACATTAGGTTTGTCAGAAAAAGTATTTTAAAGTCTTAAAAGCCAAAGATGCTGTGGGAATAGAAAAAAGAGAGAGGAGAGATATTCAGGAGAGACATTCATACACTCCTAATCCCCAGACAGGTGAGTGACCTAAAATATGTGCTACAACTCTCCCCCTGAGCCAAACAACAGCTCTCATTTTACCCCGAGAAGACTCTATAGACACACTTCCTATTTCTGAAACCATATCAAGATAAGATGGGACTATTCAGAAACTTCTATAAAAAGAGCGCCTTTTTTTATCTGATATGAAGTTTCCCACAGAAGCGCAGTGACATTTGAGCCTGGGCCTTTATGATGCAAGCGATGATGGAACAGACAGCATCAAGCGCAGACTGATAGGTGACAGGCTCCGCTGGCTTAAGGTGCTGGGCAGACAGGAGTAATCAATAGTGGAGGGACGCGCCTTTGATAGCACTGTCAATTTCGTGCTCTCCCCGACAGCGGCAGAGGGATACAGAGACGTAGGGAGAAGAAAGAGGCAGGGGACTATATTCTCAAACAACTGCGGGGGTAGTAGTAGTTAGAAGTAGTAGTATTTGTACTAGAGGTAGCTATATGCAGTATTGACTGGCTGATATTTGCATGTTTTTCTTTAGCCCAATGACCCAGCCTAAGGACACATACATGAAGCTTTGTAGTAGGAGGAATACTGGAAGCGGTGATAAAAGTATTAGTAGCAACAGCCCTAGCAGTAGTAGTAGTAGTAGAAATAATAGTAGCAAGATGCTGTTGCAGTAGGAGTAATGTTACAAAAAGTACTACAAAAGATGGAGGCAGGAAATATGTCCCAAACAAACAAACAAACAAGGAGTATATGTATTGTAAAAGTAGTTGAAGAAGACATAGTAGTAGTCACTGCACTAGCGGGAGCAGCAGTAGTATTAGTAGTAGTGGTAGTACTTGCAAGTATATTAAACGTATTGTTGCAGATATAAGGAAAATAATGAGGCAGGAAATCCCCTGTTTTAGTTCCAGTAATAGTAGTACAAGTGGTATAGTTTTATCAGCAGCTAAATAATAAGAGAAGCAGTTGCTGTACTAGTAAATGTGCAGAGTAGTAGTACGTGTTTGTATAGCAGTAGTACAACATAGATGGCAAACTCCCGCACCATCTCAAACAGATTTTCGCCGATGCATCAGAGGCGCTGGTGTCCCCACTGCTCTGTTCCTTTCTACATTTCTCTTCAATAGTGTGTCCCTGTGAGGAAAGTCATTAGGAACAAGAAACAAGCCTGAGTGGAGGGCCGGGGGGAGCCAAAAAGGTAACACGTAATGCAAGGAGTAAACACCACAGTATGTTAGCGTAGATTTCCCCATAGCTTCATTGGAGTGGACAGATTGTTGCTCAAAATAAAGGCTTTGTAATTGAGAGTTGAGAGGAAATTGTCCCCCGTAGAATTTAGGAGTGTTGTTTTCAAAGCCAACTCAGAAATGTCATCAAGGAGCATTAAAGGCATCACTGGACAAAACTGGCAAAAATGCATTATGAGTAGAAGAGCCAAAACTGTAATTAAATGGCTATGGTTGGGTCCAAATTTTTTTTATTTTTTTTTGGGAGAAGTGCAGAAATTACAAGTATTTTATTGTTATTATTTAGCCAAATTTATAATTATTCTTTTTTTTGTTATAGATAATATGTGTAATATTGAAACATTGCATCTCCTAAACATCAATTTAGATTTCATATATGTGTATATGTAAAGGTTAAGGTACAGTTTATTATATTTGACCCATCCTTCAATACCTCTGGGTCAACCTGTCAGGAGCAGTGGGTGTATATTTCGAGTATCTCTCACCTCTAATGAATTAGAGTAAAATACAAAAGGATTACATAAGGTATAGGTGAGAGGAACAATGTGCTGTGAATAAAACACAAAAGATGTCGGAGTAATAATAAGTCTACTACAGTCTGGGCTTGAAACCAACACTAATTGTGCATTACATGAATCAGATTAATTGAAGGAGCAATTTATTATTGTAAAACTTAACAGCAAGCACTACTCCCACTTCTTAAAGTCTGACTAAACACTGACTGAACATTTTAACAGCATTATCTACTTGTCCCTGGTCCATTTATGTTACTTTAGAGCAGGTAATTTGCAGCTTTGTGGTCTAAAACCCCCTCTCTTTCCCCTTTAGTCCTTCAGACACTGCCCAGTTTAACAGCTCATTTGGACTCGGGCAGTGGGTGCATTTTAGATATTTAGTTCCACTTTAAAAATATAAGGAAAATTTGTGACATATACTGCACTTTGATATTTAGGTCAAAGTGAATAATTCTTTTTCAAGCACTGGTCAAGATAATTGACTGCGTTTCTCAGATGATGGAACGGTGAATGGTAGATTATAAAGTGTGTAAACTTGACTGCCATACATCCTCCTCTACAGGCCGCTCCCTGATGGCTTATCAAAGCTGCTGTCCAGATGCTGAGATGACAGCGCGGGGAAATCGCCTCCTTTTCTGGTGTCTGATTTGCTCGCGGCGCCTATCACTCAACATACTGTCTAATGCGATAGGACTGCAGGAGTTAGCATAGCGGCTACCCGTGACTGAGAGGGACAAGCCACAAGGCCTACATCCTCATTTGGCACAGGCAGGCAGGGCCCTGTTAACCGCCCGCGCGCTAGGATTTGAGGATTTGATCAGGTGGGCCCCAGATTTCCGCTGGCACAGGGATCAGATGGTACCTCGAAGCGACAGGGGAAGAGACAGGGGCGAAAGGGGAGAGAGGATGAAATAAAAGGGGATCACGAGGGGCGAGTTGACAGGCGCTGATTAAGAGAATGCAGATTAGGTAAGGGAGGGCTGGACTGATGAAAGGGAAGAGTGTAACGTTCCGACGGGCGGGGGCGGAGGGGAGAGGGCGAAGACCAGAGGGGCAGGAGATCCAGTTTATCGCTCAGATGAAGGTTAGAGTTGGACTGATGCGAATGACAGCGCTCCGGGATCATCAAAGAGGGCGAGAGAGGAGCAGGCAGGGCGAGGGGGAGGTGGAGGGAGAGACAGGAGGTAGGATTTTGGGGGCTTGTTAAAGATCAGCGCGTGACCTTACTCAAACAGATAAGAGCGTGGGGCTTTATGTGGGCCGTCACAGTCTGATGCCAGTGTAACTGATAGTGCATGGAGTTTTTAATCCGCAAGGCTGGAGTCACTGCACAGAGGAACCAGCTCACACTAATGGGAGTTAGGCGTCTATGTCCATATCATAGACGTATAAATGAATGAGGCTAACCTGGAAATGAACATGGGGCCAATTTGGCTCCATCTCTGACTCCAATTAACTTTCTATTGAAAACGGGTCGCCCCTCAGCCTGTAACAGCTCTGAGTTTTATCATTTTGGTCTTAAAATTAGTTCTGTCAAACGATTAATTTTTAAAATCAGATTAATCACGATTAATCGCAGTTAATTGTTCTTCCAAAAAAGACCAAAATATTTTGACAAAAATGCAATTTATTATCAAAAAGTTATATTGTTGACATTTTTCTATCGCTGGTAGTTTTGTTGACAACATTGCCGTGGGTTGTCGTGCTCGGCTTGTTGTTGGTACAAGTAGGGTCGCAGCTGCCGCTGAATCAAACACGTGTTTTGCTTTAAGATGGTATTTTAAACTTGTGCTTCTGTGGAAAGAGGGTTCATCGCTGCAATATCTGCAAATTACCATAGTTTTATCCAAAGTCGCATATAGATAGACCTGATCACTGACCTAATAACCTGCGCCGCCTTTCAGGTCACCATCCGTGATTTCGATAGAGGAGCAGGTGCGTTCAAAATAAATTGTGATTAATCTGCATTAAAAAAAAACATTAGTGCAATATTTTTTGTGATTAATTGCATGCGTCAATGTTGACAGCCCTACTTAAAATGTTCATATTAACCCATGATCCTGTGTTTTTATTTCACCATATTGTCTGTAAATCAAGATATGACCATTAATAATAGACAAATCACCGTTATTAAGCATTAACATTTGAGCAGACTGAAATCTGAACTGATAAACACGTTTGTAGAGGTCTAAACTACAGGGTTGGCATCTTTTTATATAATAAGAGTTATTTTTTGTTTGGAAGAGAAATTATATTGCTTAAATAATTGGAGTCTTTGCGATTTGTTAATTTTGACCATTCAAATTATAGAGACCCTGCCCTCTATAAAGTGACTGGTTCCTCCAAGCTCTGGTCCGAAGGTGCGCCGCATGGCAACAGTGTCTGGAGAGAATTTTCCCATACTGCACCTGCCGGTGGGTTTTTTGCTCTCTGGCACCAAGGATCATGCGTTATTGAGAGACTGAGGATGGGACAATATGTTTGCTGATGTCTATGTTAGATCATGTTTCCATGTTCTTCACTGTGAAGCCCATTGGGGCAACTCTTGTTGTGATTCTGGGCTATAGAAATAAAATTGAATTGAATTGAATTCAAATAGTGATTAATTTTGCAGCCCTAATTTCCACTAACAAGAGTTTAAGCTGATTTTAAATGAGGATTTCAAACAAAGCTACAGTGGCCTTTACCTCAAGTTCCTTTCTTACCTGAAGTGTTTACAATCTTAAAGGATAATGTTAACAGATGGTGTTATGTACATTTCTTGTAAGTAAAAAACACACAATGTCAGCTTTTTATGTAGTAAGAAAATGGACGCTTAGTTTAAACCATATGTTCTCATTAGTATGCTTTATTTTAGCCTACACTTACCGGCAGTTGTCACCAAAGCGAATCATAATGCGCTGTGATCGGCACATTGATCTAACAAGGTTTACATCAGTTTATATATTTTCAATTTTCAAGCTTTGGACTATTTCCACTGTATTCCAAGCAAAACAATGGAAACAGGTTATGGACTCAACCTAAAAACCTACATAGTGTCCCTTTAAAGTGGCCACGTACCCACTTTTTCCATATATTTGGGCAAAATATGTACAGAGAATAGATTATAAAAGCAGCTCAAAATGAAACTGCTGTGTGCTGTCTGCAGCTATAAAGCATTTTATTGTCCGAGAATCACGTTAACTTTGTCAGATTTGTTAGGATGTTATTATTTTAGCGTTATTGTGATGGAAAAACTGCACTTTGGTGTCTGAAAGTTGTGAAAAATGCTTATGAACTCATTGTGATGAACTGTTAGGATGCTCGGATTGCATAAGGTAAGTGAGGAAAACTTTTTTAAATGAACTATTTCTGTTTTTCGCGTTTTTAAGACAGTAAAAATCAGGTACAGCGCCTTTAACTATCATAAGATCCTTGGCAACTAGTCCCATTCTAAACCTTTATACATAAGCCCTCCTCCACTACTTGAAAGTTTACCCCAATCACACTTGAACAAAGTTACTTCACTGCCCTGCCCCTCTGCGAATCCAATTCGCTTTCCTCTATTCCGAGTAATTCACAAGGGGCCGTGCTAAATTGCTTATTAATAAGGCCACTTTAACATGACCGCAATCTATGGGAATGTGGCGCGTACCACAGCCCCGCAAACACCCACCAAACAGGCACGCACACACATACTGCTATCTGCACTTCTAATCTGCTGCTAATGAGGTCAGAGCTCTCATTAGGGCTCACACAAGACAGAGAGAGAAATAGAGAGAGAGAAGAGGAAAAGAAGAGAGGAACAAAGCGGATCACATGTCATGTCTCCCAGCGGAGGTCACACCATTCGCCTACATGGTGCTATTGAGCTGTGAGCGATCCAGCAGACGTTTACACGGCTTTATATGGTCCTTTCATATGGAACAGTATTGCGTAATGTTATGAAGTAGGAATCCGGGTGGAGCTTCTGTTTGTTGTGGTGGGGCACAAGGAAACAGTGGAGGATATTTGCTGTTTGCAGAGTCGAGGATGTGATGTAACAAAGGAGGAGTGGGGAACTCCTTCTGGGTTGCACTCATGGATTTATAATAAAAACTGGATAAGGCATTCCCCCTCTGTCCCGCTCGAGACCGACTAGTGGCCGCTCCAGGTACTGCAGCTCCCAGGAGCTTGGGCCCAGAAAGAATTCTCCCATAGAGCACAATGCGTTTTTCACAAGTTTCACAAAGATTTTGGAGGGATTCTTTCTATTTTCACAAACTAAACTAAACTTTTGAAAAATTTAAAACCTCAAAGCACCTAAAAGTTTTCTTTGTAAGACTTAGCCTAACCCCGCTCTGAGCCCACACTAACTGCTCTCGCTCTGATTGGTCCAAATGCACCACGGTGGGCACGTTACAGATGTTACACGGGTGGAAGGCGCTCGCCTGTATTGAGGTAGTAAATGTGGAAGAGAAAATTAGTTTTGGGCCCATGCGCCAATGAGCACAAGCCACTGAAAACAATATGACGCCATCCCATCTTGGGTTTTTATTATACAGCAGTTCTCTGGTTGCACTGTGAGGGGAATCTAGCACTGTTCCCATAGCAATTAATAATTCCAAGCAAAATATTGTATCTCTTGAACGGAGAAAGTTCTTAACACAAAAAAACAAACCAAAAAAAACAAATGAGAAATTAATGCTGCGTTCTATTGAATGCTGGTAGTTGGTAAATCCGAGTCAGTTCTCCTGACATCCAATGTAAATGTGTTGGGAAAATATGGATGCCCGAGAAAGTTTTAATATTTATTTTGTTAGCTTATGTAGTTAACGTCGCTAATGCTAGCTCCTGCTAATATATAGAGTCTGTTAGCTAAGGTTAGCTGTCAGCGACTCAATTATGGCAATTTGACAATTACATGTTCAGACATCCATCCGACGCGGTCCGAACTAGCCCGAGTTTGTGTTTCAGAACTCCTAGTTGATTGGCCGTTCCTGTGCACTTTCCTGAGGTGGAGGTCGGTTTTCTTCAAGTTCTGAGTACAATAGAATGCAGCATAATTATGTGCCTCTAACCCACAAATCATTAAAGAGTGTATTACGCTAAATCAGCTTTTTTGAGCTTTCTACCATGTTATGACAAGAGAACTGTTAATTTCGGCTAATATAGCATTTTCACACCCATAAAATGTAAAATGGAGATCGAAATGTTATGTTACGTTATGATATGTTAGAAATGAAACCCCCTCTTTAATATTGTGTATTTATAATTCATTTGGAGCAATGTAAAAAAAAAAAAAAAAAAAAAAAAAAATCTTGGAAAAAAATGTATAGTTTTATATTGGTCAATGCCTGCAAAAAAAATTTAGATCAGGGGACCCCAAGCTGTAGGTCTCCACTTTCTTCCAAGTAGCTTACCAAGGGATTTCCGATTTATACACATATACAGTATAAGCATCTAACAGTACCCATTCAAAGGCTCGCCATGGCACTTATACTGTATGCACTCAATTTCTTGTGACCACTAATACTAGTAACTAGTAACTAGTAACTCTCTGGCATTTTCATTTTAGTAAAGGTAGGTCACTGGAGGTAAATGGTTGGAGACCCCTGCAAGATATACACTCTAACTCTAGACTAGAAATAAGAATACTTTCATATCAACGCCAACTCAAAAAACATCTTTGATTTACATCTTAAATCTCTATTGTTTAACTATTATGCTGCAATATCTGCCTACACCAGAATTCTTTGCCATTTCCATTACAAAACACCTCATTAGATGTTGCTATATTTGTACTAAAAAGACAACAGTGCACTTTCCTACCAAGTGTGTATGAAAAACTACAGCAGAAAGTTGTAGTGTCATCTGAAACCAAGTGAAATGTTCTGAATATATAAAGGCAGCGTAATAGGATCAGGCTCACCGGGTCCAGGACAGGGGTGATGAGGAGACCCTTTCCCCACAGGAACTGTCTGTCTATTGCCCACGTGGAGCTGTCTGAGTAGAACCTGGAAAATATTAGCAAAATAAAAAGGAGAAAAGTGAAAGGAAAGAGGAAAGTTTAAAAAAAGCTTCACTCCAGTATTTTCCCCCAAGCATCACTTACAAAGGCGTATAATTGAAGTTCACATATTACGCAAAATTGACTCTTGTGAGCTTTAAGCAATGTTAGAATGTTGTTACCTCATCAGAATTGTACTTGTCCTACTCAAAATGCTCTGTTCTACCTTGTGATGTAGTGAAGTGGTAGTTTTCAAGTCAACAAATCCCTTTTACCTTTTGTTCAGTGGTGGTTTAAATAGCAAAAATTATGCAAATTATTCTAGTGAAGGTGTATGGAGTTTAAAAACACAGTCGAGAGCTTCCTGTTTTACCACATGACATCACAAGGTGGAACAGAGTGTTTTCTGTTAGAGAGAAGAACTATCAAAATATGCATGGTTTATGTTTGAGCCCGCGGGACATTAATAAAACATTTTAAACAGTCTAAACGTGCGGATGTTGTTTAATCTCGTGCACATTTTAGACAATTCCTTTCCGCTTCTCTGTGTTTAACGGAGCTTCGAAGACATGGCAGAAGAACAGAGCGCCTCTAATGAATCTCACAGTGCTTCAGTTCTTCTTTAAAGAGAGGTTTTTCCACCTTTTGTGAAAAAAGAAAGCAAATGTCTCCATTTTGCGGGATTTGCGGGCGGGAGCGGGAATGAAAATGACAGTTTGCGGGCGCGGGACTGCACAACTCTAGTTTATGTTTTGTATGAATGAGACAAAACACAACTCTAGGCATGTTTCGGTGAGTATATCGTAGATCAGAAAATTGTGCAATAAGTACACGATGTAACTTTTCTGGTGGAGGTTCTTCTTGAATATTACTTTGTCCGCAATGTCCCACAGTATGACATCTATCTCCATGGAGACAAACGGGTGGCTCAACCTGGCTAATCAAATCTCTAGACCCTGTTCAAGATGTTTTTGACCAAGAAAGACACTGAAGACCAGTTTAATGCCGTACTGTGGAGCATTCCAGACAAAGCGATTTCACCATAGAGACAAGCAGGTGAAACATTCCATACTGCACCTTTATCCAGCAGGGCCCAGAGTACAATCACTGGACAATATCTTCATTTGATTAAAACGTATCGTGCAAATGCAGAGGCCATGTTGGTTTATTAATACAAACACAAAAGTCTCATTATTGATGGAAAACAAACTGCCTTTCATTGCTCTACTTTCTCAAACAAAATATTTAAACAGCACTTTTGTTCTGTTCCCATTTTTGGACAAAGAATATTTGTTCCTCAATTGAAAACAGGAGCAGACTCATGCATATTCTAATCGTGAACCAAGTTGGATATAAAAGGCTATTTGTTTGTACTTTCATGTTTTACCCCAGTTCATCAAAAATAGAAGCCGTAGCCAAGAGTTGTGTGCAAAAACACTTCCTCATTTCATATTGACCATTATTTGTGAAGTAATGTTAATTAATAGAAGGCTACAACCGTCAAATCACAAAGTAGTTACAAAACGACGAGTGGGTGATGTAAAGTCCTACATTAGGGATGTCAGGATTTTTTGGTTTATCGGTAATTGTCATTATTTTTATTATTGATTTTTTTTAATTTGTTTATTTCATTCCTAAAGTATAAAATGACATTAAATAGTGTCACAATATCTAACATACAAGAAATGAATGAAAAGGAGCAGAAAGAAGAGTCATCTTATGTTATCTGCCCCCTTTCAGGTCACAATAGAGTCGCAAGAGTTTACAAATAATAATTGTGACAAGTTTAAGAAAAAATAAGTAATTTTAATTGAATATACGCGCTAAAAATGTAAAGGTGCATTGTGCAACTTTTCTGTTGGAGGGTCTGCCACCTGGTTTTCTCCATGGAGCTGGTATTGCTTTGACTGAAATGTTTCACAGTATGGCATTAAAACTTTCTAAAACTATCATCATGGAGACCAAACCAAACCAAGTTACAGGTCAGATCTGTGGAGAAGTGACCCCACTCACAATCAGAATGCCTGTGCCCGTTTCTCTAGGTATTTTTGAGCCATAAAAATACTACTTAATTGAATAAATGTAAGGTAGATCTGTTTAATGTCTACTGTGGAACATTCGAAGCAGAGCAATGACAAATGTAGGGCTGAAACGATTCATCGATTAGAAAAATGCATAGATTATTTTTTTTGCCACAATGCTTCGTTTTATTTTCATACGCTCGGCGATGGCTGGAACCTTCTGTGGTAGAGGTAAAATTTCCGCAGGACCACTGCACTTCACTGTACACAAAACAGCGCGGTGCCATGGATGTATAATAAGAGCGTACACCTCATCTCCTCTCTACGCCGCGCACGGGCCTTGTCTTGTCGCGTACGCTGTGTGGACCGCGCTTCCTCCTGTGCGCCTCTAAACCAGAACTAACACCAGGACTAAAACCAGGTCTAAACCAGGTCTAAACCAGGTCTAAGCCAGGTCTAAGACAGGTCTAAACGAGGTGTAAACCAGGTCTAAACCAGGTCTAATCCAAGTCCAAAACCAAACAAGAATTTGCAGGAGTTGGTTGCTACATTCATGTAGTTTTAAAATATCAAGTAATCCAAAGTATTCAGATTACGTTACTCACTTTAAGTAATTTAATGGATTACGTTACAAACTACATTTTGGGGTATGTAATCTGTAATCTGTAGGGGATTACATTTTAAAAGTCACGTTCTCAACACTGATGCTACAACATCTAAACAGAAAGCACCGAACATTACATCAAGTGGAAAAGAAACCGCGAGGTAAGTCAACCTTAGCCTAGCAATAATTACATTTTTCATGTCCAAAACACGTGTATCTGTCAATGCACGTGGTGCGTACTTAACGTGTGTAAAGTAGACGCGACATTAACAAACGATTACTCGATTATTCAAACAAAATAATCGACAGAATAGTCAATTACTGTAATAATCAATAGCTGCAGCCCTAAACACATGAAGAATGAAATGAAACATGAAGGTGACGGACCCACCAACTGAAAAGTTACATAATGGCTTTAAATGTCATGCTAAAGGTTCTGTACCTGATTTTTAAGGTCTTAAAAACATGAGGAACAGAATTAGCTGATTTAAAACAGTTTGCATTGGTCCGTTATTCCTCAGTTACCTTACGCATCCCAAACATCCTAATTATTTCCCATGATGAGTTTATAAGTGAGGAGTTTTGCTGTGATGGTAACACTAGCATGCTAACCTGCGCTTTCTGATTATTAACAACAAAATGCTTTTAAGTTTGATTAGATAAAGCTAGATTTTGTTAAGATGATTTTTACACTGGAAGAGAGATAAACTCCTCCATAAAACTAAAATTAAGTTAGTGAGTCATTTCTGATTTAATTATTTTGCTAATAATTTGTTAAACCTAGTCATTATATTCGTGTTGACTTGATTCAGTACAGAATAAGTCATGAATATGTGCAAATGTTCACGTAATGATCTTGATACTCCTCTAAATGGTTTATTACTGCATGTAAAGGGACTGTACCAGATTACATTTATTGGAGTCAAGATAAATGCTCTTTGCAGCATCTAATCAGGCACATCGTTGAATCATGGGAAACCAATTGGCTGACGCTATCCCAGACACTCGATTCTCTGTCACAGTGCATTTCCACGAATAACAAAACAGCATATAGCAGGCAGAGATTGGAGAAGTATAAAGAAACAACTGCATTTCACCATCCCAGACAGTAGCTTCTGTGTTATGGAGTTCTCACAGTGAAAAAAAAAAGTGATGTAGGCGGGGTTAAACGTTCAAACTAGGGATTCGATTCGATTAAATTGTCTTAATCAATCTTTGTGAAAATTAACAATCGATTTTCGATTAATCATTAACATTTTATATTAAAATTATCATCAGAATTATTACTATTACTAATCTGCATAAATAAACTCAACTTTACAACATATAAACCATAATCACTATAGAGCCACATCAGCGAGATTAGAATGTGTTTAATGCAGCCTTGCACACATTTGTTTATGTCTTACAGAAACAAAACTTAAAACCGCATGGCTCATTTGCATAAGCGAAAAGTTGCTCTTTATGTGATGTGGTTCAGCTTCGGTTGGACTAAAGGACACGACTCAGTGGAATATGAGTGTTCTTCCTGTGACAGAGGATGTGATGAGGCTGGCGAGTCTGTGCTGCGCGTATGTCGTGTTGGAGATACATGCGAAACAGAGATACTTAAAAAAAAACAAAAAACAACAACAACAAAAAAAAGATCATAACCGGGACACTGATGTGCAGGTAAACGCACTATTTGGGGGATATAGTGATCTCCAAGGAGCCAGAGCCGAGACGTGGGACTGTGGGGCAGCTCCAGTGTTTGTGCTGTGAGACGCAGCCTCGACTCCTTACGCTACGTTACGCACAGACACCTACATTCGGTTTGTCGATTAAAAAGAACGTGATCGACGAAATTCTTAATGATCAATTATTGGTTAATCGACTAATCATGCACACCCCTAGTTCAAGCTAAAACATTTTCGTGACTCATGGTTTAAAATCTGGTGGAGGTTGTTAACATTTTGGTGAAATTCTGAAAGTTTCACTGCATGTTGTTAAAATTATGAACCCAAATGACAAATATGCAAGATAACGCCCCATTTTTCTATTTTTATAAGCAGCCAGCAGAGACATATCAATCTTCCTCTCATCCATATGCATTGGGTTATTTTTGCACTTTAATAACTTTCTGCATATGTTATCTCATTGAAATGGATTTTACAGAGAGATTACCTCAGCTGCATGGACTTAATGGACAGGCAAGAACACAGTGGTTTATCAGCGCTGTTGTTTTTGTTCGATTACCCACAGAGTATTGCAATTTCATATAAATAGACTTATCAAAAAGGTGAGTAGGATTTTTTACCCTCTAGTTAATACACATGTAAGTAGTTCTTTGCCTTCTGGCTGTTTAACTATGGTCTTAAATGTCTAGCTGAGACATTTAAGATCATATATTAGTATAATGTTTTAACCATAATTTGAGTTTTGTTTTTACTCTTTAAAAACATACCAGGTGTTTTGCTATTTTTCATGAAGGTAAAAGTATTTTTAAGCAGTTCCCTGTCCAGAGCTTCCTCCATATCTCATCCAAAATATACCCAGTGTTGTATCTTGTTTCATTCAACCATGTTTAACACACAAACTCTGATTATTTAGGCTGTGCTCTTTTCTCTTACATAAAACCACCTTGTGATGTCATGTGGTGAGACAGGAAGTGCTCCACGGTGTTGTTAAACTCCTTACACCTTCAGTGGATAATTTCAGCCCCTGAATATCCAATCTGTACTAACTTGTTAACTTGAAAACGATCGCTTCATGACATCTCAAGGTAGAACAGAGCATTTTGAGCTTTGGAGATGTAACAACAATGGCTTAAAGCTCACAAGAGTCCATTTTGCATAATATAGGATCTTTAAGTTTTCTCATATCATCCAGTCCTTGTAGAAATCCATATTGCTGACTTACTCGTGCATCATGGGGCGCACCACCGTCTCCCCTGTAGTGTGGGCTTTGTAGAAGAGGGTGTACAGATATGGCAGCAGAGTGTAGCGGATGTTCAGGTAGTGCTTGGAGGTCCTCACCAGGGTGGAATCAGCTCCGTACCAAGCAGGATCCTGGGGCTGGAAGACAGGAAAATGGATGAGAGTGGATAAGAGGTGCAGGCTGGGAGATTGAGAGGGGAGGGGCAGAGAAAATAACCATTAGTCTCCACTGTCTTTCAGCACAGAGATAGAGTTAATTAAAAGGTGAAGTGGGAGGAGGGGAGATGTGAGCTCGGGAGGTACAGGTGGTGAGCTCGATGAAGCATGAGAAATGTGGGTGGACTGTGTCAAAGAAATATAGCAATTCAAGAATAATTTAATTGATTTTCTTATATTAATACTGATACTGAAAATATGTTTGACATATAAGCAGAACTTTTACAGACACCACAGTAACTTTTTGGTTTAGCCATAGACTGTGTTAGACTTAGACAAATGTTATTGTTATTGAAGGGAAATTATTGCTATAAATATTATGTAATATTGTATAATAATAATACAAAACATTTCAAGACCAAAATGACGAGGCTCACTGCATCAAAGAGGGGACACAATATTCTAATCTAACTCTCAATTGGAGCCAGGGTCAGTAGGAGCAGGAAGAGCCCACATACGAACTTTTTATTTGGAACGTGGCCCAAAGGGGCATCGCAACAGTGCCCAAAGTGATCTGACTCAACAGCGCTGCCTAGAAGAGGAACCCTAAGGGAGCGGGGACAAGCAAAGTTTGGCGTAGGTAAACAAAAATAAGAACAGTGAGAGAACAATAAGACAAGTCAAAAGTTGAATTGGTGCATAACACTAGGATGAACAGAAAGTGGGCCATATTAGATCCAAAATTCCAATTCACGTTTTGACTGTGTTTAAAAAACGCTACTAGTTTCTGTTTTTTGGTCCAAATGAGCTCATGTTTGGCACGTTACATCTAGAGACATAGGTTCACAAAAATTATAATTTTTTGGGGATATTCCTTATGGTTTGCCCGTAGCACGCCGGGGAACACATTTCCTGTTTCTTTGATGACTTCTCACAGCCACAGACATTGGTCTAGAAAACTTAACCACAACTGTGTGATCCTGGTCTGAATGTGGTGAACTATGAAGTCTAATAAAACTGAACACGATAGCGCCTCCTGCCACAGACATGAAATGTCAACATTATCGGATTTGTACAAAATTTTTGGATTCTATGCATGACTAGCAAGCAAAAAAAAAAAATGGACATGGGACATTTTTCACAGTTGGCCAGCAGGGGCGCAAAACTCCCCCCAAAAATATTTTAAAAAATCTTACACGCTCATGCTTAGTCTGATCATACTGAAATTTGAATCACTAATGCGTGATCTCGGCCTGAGTATAATATACTATAAGGTGTACACTGTGTACACTGTAGTGCCCCCGAACACAAACATGACATGTCAGCATTATCGGACTTGTACCAAATTTGGGGATTAAAATCTATACATGACTACAAGCAAAAAAAAAAAGGCCTGGGGGAGCTTGAGAGTTTTGCACAGTATCTTTCCAGTCCCCAGTACTGCGCTTTTCTGGACTGATATGTCCATTTTCCTTCCTGGGATCTGCTGCATCCACGTCCAATGGACATGTGTATTTTTTATGGTTGGCCAGCAGGAGAGCAAAGAAAAAAAAACACTTAAAGGTGCACTGTGTAATTTTTCTGATGGAGGATCTGTGGGCCTGGGCAGCTGTCAGGAAGGGACAAGACGGATGGCCGCGTGGGAGGGGTGTGCGGGCCAGGGCGATCATCGCCACACCTTAAAAACTTTGGTGATTTTTCTTTCTTTAACTTTAACTCATGAAATAAACCCAAATATCTGTTATCCTCAACTAAGCAAGAAACCACACGGCACTGCCCCACCAACTACCAGTAAACAGTCTAACTCCATTAACTGAGTTGCCTAAAACTCATAATTCTCATAAACTCATAAAACTCATAAAACTCATTCCCAATCCTTTACTCTTTGGTAGGCCGGTTGTCATCTAAAGCAATTCTTGGTCGACTGAAGACTAACGACTAACAAGGGGGTGTGGGCAAAAGCGTTCAAAATAATTATGTTTTTCTATGTATCTGACCCTAACTGCAAAAACACAACAATTTAGGTGGAAAAAAGTACAAGGAAACAATGTATTTATATACAGACATATTAAACTTGCAAATCATGAGTTTTACAAATAAACACACACACAAAAAAAAAAACAGATCTTCAGCAAACTCACTCACCCGTTCTTCTATTTACTCTTGTCCCATTTAAACCCTTACACCCTAAATAAAAGTATTAGTTGACTAATATTGACCAATTAATTGATTAAAAAACAACAAAAGACCTATACTCTTCAGATCAGGCACCCTGGTGCTCACTGTACTAATCTTTGATCTGGCTATTGAATACTGATAAATGTGTTTTTGTTTGGTTCTGATTTTAAAACTGAAGGACAAAAAGTACAATTAACTATAAAAAGCCTTATCATGCTTGACTATTATAGCAATGAGACAAATTCACAATGCTACACTCATCAGCACGACCTGTTATAAATAAGTGGGCCTTAATGACATTAATAATCATTAGCGGTGAATTGTTATAGAACGCTCTGAAATGGGAAATTATGAGAAGCGAAGTTGAGCGATTGAAACAAAAAGCGGAAAAAAGTGAGCAGCCAAAACTGAAAAGTATGATTTAATTTCCATGATAGTGCCGAGTAAGAGGGTGATTAGCTGCTAACAGGCCGTGCTCCTCTCATCGCGCTAATCATTTATGCCCCGAGAGAATGTTCTGGTGATGAGAAGGCTAGGCTACATGTGTGCGTGGGTTCGTATATGTGTGTGTGTGTGTGTGTGTGTGTGCATGTGTGCGTGTGTGTGCATATTGGCCTGCGTTGCCATGTAATGAAAGCTGTGATTAGGGCAAAGCAAAGGTCACACATTAGCCATACTTCAGATTCATCACGAGCACGTCTCTGCGCTCTGTGTGCGCTGCTTCTTAAATGGACGTCCACTGATCAATGGTGCTGAATACAATTGAACTATTCTGGTATCTGGCTAAGACTATATATAACCTTGTATTTAATGACTTATCCAGTTTAGAGCGGGTTTAGTCCTGGTGTTTACCCACTCGAAGTTGTCTTTAGTGTGATTCATGAAAATGTGAGTACGGTAATCTTTATTCTCCTATATTTAAGATATTATTGCTCCACCCCCATTTTCACTGCCACCAGTAGATGGCCACTGCCCTGCACTTACTTTGTTATCCAATTTTATTTTCTTAATTGTGATATGTGTAGACATCTGCAGTGACGCGTTTTCTAAAAATGAAAAAATCTGCTACTCGCTAGTTTCATGTGCAACTATCCATTGCTAACTGCACTAAGCATTTTAGGGTAATATTGCGACTTAAAGTGTCCAAATTATAAATGAATGATCCAAGGGGGTCATGCATATATATACATAAATATAACTAAAGTTGATACAAGCACATTATATCTTCTTAAACATGCATTTATGGTCCTTGCTCTGGATTTTAAAATCTTAAAAGCAGTATTGGCAAAAATTCTCAGAAAGACAAATGTTGGATATTGTATAGGCTCAAAAAATCCATATCGGATCATCCCTGGTGCGTACCTAATATGTCCCACACAGTTCTGGCTAAGGGCATTCAGTGTAAATTCATTATTGGTTCATAATTAATTGGTCAGACCTGGTCTGTTTGGTTTCAGTGTTGCAATTAAATATTACATAACTCAAGTGTCAGTTCATATGCACTTGTCCAGGCTGGAGCGAAATGGTAAATGATCACACTTACATGATTTTTTTATACCTCCAATCAATGGGCAATTAAAGTACTTTGTATGAAGGAGCCACTCATCAATTAACATATTCCTACAGTGAACACAGACCCTGGGATGAGGTGGGTTAAGGGTCTTGCTCCAGGACAATGTTATGCACCTGTGGGAGCCTGGACTGAACCGCCAACCTACAGTTTATGCAGTGGATCTCATATTTCTGCTGTGGTACTATGGTGTGCTTATGTTGGGAACAGGATTCAAACTGCCATCTTTCCAATCAACGAGTCACTTAAAAAAAAAAAGCCCCATACATCATTCCCAAGCAATTTTTCCCATTTAATTTCTTCGTTGGAGCAAACAGACATATATGTAGACTAAAGAACTAGAACTAATCAGTTTACACAAGGTCATATAACAATACTGGTTCACCATCTTTCATTACGTTACTGTGTTTTACTTGTAAAGATCCACAACGCACAAAAACATTTCTATACTGTTTATATACGATTTATACCTCCTGCATGTGGACTTCGCAGTGAGTTTCTGTAAAGCGCTTTTTAAGTCCAGTCAAGTGCCTCCATTCCCAAAGCAGCTATAATCATTTTGAACAACTCTGCTTCCCCAAACTAACCCGCCACCCCAAAAAGTCCCTCTGCTCTCTTCATGCGCCACTATATTCAAACATGACAATTTGCAAATCAAACCTGCTCTTGCCCCAGTACAGCGATAGAAGCAGCTCTTGAGGTGAAAATATGTCCACTACGAGCTGTCTGCTTCTAATTATAAAGCAATTAATTGTCCGATAATCAGGACGCTAGCTGTTGTTAGCTTTATAACTTTGGACCACTGCAAATCGTTTCACTAGTTGTGTTCATGTTTTTAAGAAAGTAAACATCAGGGACAGTGCCTTTAAGATGGACTGGGCTTCTCAGTGAGTTTCTGTAAACCACAAGTCTAGTCAAGTACCTCCATTCTCGAAGTAGCTGTAATCATTTTGGACAACTCTGCTTCCCCAAACTAACCCACAACCCCCAAAAGTCTCATTGTTCTCTTCATGCACCAGTCGACTTTCTTCTTTTTGAGGAAACCACAGTCTAGTTGAAATCACCTCTACGATGTTACAAGCCCCACCGCTAGGTCCAAATGTAGGCGCTTATGTCGGGAACTGGATTCAAACTGCCAACCTTCAGATCACGGACTCCGATGTTCAATACATCATTCGCACAAGTACTCCACACAAGTAGTGCATTAAAGGATAAATTAGACTGTATCTGTTTTTTCCCCCATGTATTTCAGCAAAACTGGTCTTAACCTAGTACAGATATATTGTATAAGAAGCTCGTAAAGTTTGAGTTTAAAGTAAAGTTTGATTGATTAATTTGATTGTAGTTGTTCTTAGCTTTACCGCGGGTACAAAACTCCACACTGGTCCACACTGGAAAGTTGTGAAAAGCAATTATAAAACTATTGTAATGAATAATTACGATGCTCGACATGCATTAGGAAAGTGAGTATTAACTCCAGACCACAGCAAACCGTTTAAAACAACTAGTTCTGTTTTCCAGACAGTAAAAATGAGGTACACCACCTTTAAGATTTATGCCTCGATTTCGCAGTGAGTTTCTGTAAAGCGCTTTTTAAGTCCAGTCAAGTGCTTCCATTCCCGAAGCTGCTATAATCATTTTTGAACAACTCTGCTTCCCCCAAACTAACCCACAAACCCCAAAAGTCCCTCTGCTCTCTTCATGCACCGTACTCCAACATGACAATGCCCTCCCAGGAATCTTCTACGAACCTCCTATTTGGGAAAACGGCGCAGCTGAAATCACCTCTACGACGTTACAAGCCCCGCAGCGCTTAGCTTTGGTCCAAATGTGTGATGTATAAATCTGAAACTTGACAGACCAATAGAACAAGTGTAGAAGAAAATGTCCTTACCCGGTAGCCTTGAGCGTTGTGGTTTCGGGAGAATGGGTAGAAGGCTCCCACCTGCATCCATCGGCGGCAGAGCTCCTCACTGCTGTCGTCAAAGAACCCGCAGATGTCAGCCCCGATCTGAAACGCGAGAATGATATTTTCATGATGGATGTGTGATATGTGTGAGATGTTATAGCTGCTTTGACAACTGACAGAAGTGAAGGATCAAATGAAGCACAGACATAAGGGTGTGGGTGTACAGTGAAACTTAAGTAACAATGTGTAATATCATTTTTACTGGCCATTCATGTTGTTTCTACTTGTTCCTACAATACAAGACATTTTTATGATTTAGGTATTTTAAAAAAGTGGGTAGAGTAGCTAAAATTATACGTTGAAATCACCAGACCTCTTTAAAGGGCACGTATTACGCTATTTTCTGATCTATGTTATAATGTTGTTTCCTCATCATGAATATACATGTTGTGATTTGTTTCATTTACACATGTTTAACACACAAACCCTGCAACATCAAATCCTGTCATATCCTGTAGTAATACATAGGCTTGGGCAAAAAATCGATTCAAAATAAAAATCGAGTTGGCAAGTCAAATCAAATCGTTTTTTCGGAAAATCGAGGTTTAAGATTTTTTTTATACAGCGCATACATTCTGCATTTGCCAAGACTTCCTATAGGCTTTCCGTAGTCACTTCCTGTTGTGCGTCTTTCTCACTTCCCCCGAGAACCGCACAGGCACAAACAAATCTCAGTCACAGAAAGAAAGCTCATATAATCCACTGAGTCGGTCGAATCAAATCAAAAGTGTGTGATTGCCCAGCTCTAGTAATACAGGAAGTGCTCCACTGGGTTTTTACACTTCCTACACCTTCACTGGAATCATTTTGATCATTTCAGCCCTAGAATTGCCAACCTGTACTGAAGAAAAGGTAAAGGCAGCTGTTAACTTAAAAAAAAAAAGAAAACACTGCATGACATCACAAGGTGGAACGATGCATTTTGATCTTTGGAGATGTAGGCAGACTAATATAAAACATGTGTCAGTGAAACAAAATACAACTCCATGTATGTTTTTGATGGGATATTATACCTCACGAGTGTAAATATTGTGTAATATAGTACCTTTAATAACAGGTTGGAAGAAAAGTCTTGATTTAAAGTTATTACATTATTAGTTAGAAAAGGGGAAGAAAAATGATCATCAGTCATTTCCAAAAGCACAAAATGGAAATCAGAAGATAAGTGCAAAAAACCACAAATGTTTTAACTACTTTAATGTTAATTACAGAGTGGGAAGAAATTTCTGCTACTTAAAAATAATTTTGCTCACAAATGTGTGAGATGAAACTACTTGAAGTAAGGTTTCAGAAAGTAAAGTTTAATTAAATATAACTCATAACTAAGCACCTCTAAGCATCTTTTAGACATAATATACATTTGTAGTCTAATACAAGTAGATAAAGTGTGTATAATGTGCCATTTCTAGGTTTATGGTGATTGAACAATGCCCGACTGATTCTTCTTCAAAGCAGTAACCAAAATATTTAGATCATAACTTCAAATTGCCATGGGATTGCATTGGAAAACTGCCCTCATATTTGATTACATATCATCTGGTCTTTGTTTAACCGGGTTTCATTCCTTAAAGGTCTCGCCCTTTTCTTTGTGACAATACACTGCTCCTTCTGTCATAATTTAGCCTGGCTCGAAAAAAACGATATTGACTTTCACACTCCTCCGTGTCATTTTATTTAATAGCATTCCAACACTTTTAAAAACCATATTGAAACTTCAGTCAACAAATTCCCCCGCCATGGCAAAACAGTGACACCAGGAGAATACGCGTCCAGAAATCCTCTTTGAAAATGTCTTCCTTGATGCTCCCTTTGTCGCCCTGATTGTTATTGGCAGGCGGTGGATGTGGTCGGCGATCTTTATTTACATTAATTGCACTGTGCAGTCCAGGAAAAAGGCCAGTCCGTAGAGAGGCCAAGCTTCCCATTGTTTACTGTTGGCTGCGTTTCACTAAGGGCGATGCAGGAATCGATTCAGGGGCTACTCTAGCACCTTCTCTAGTCTGATTTCAACCAGGGAGAAACACATTACAAAGGGATGGATGGTGTTGTATGAATGTACTTTGGTGCGTGAACTGTGGCAGGTGGTGGAGACGTTAGCGATTATGGGAATAAGATGGATTTGTGGGGTAAAATACGGCCGCCTGGGGATTGGACATTGATGGCGGTGAAGAAGTGGAGATGGAGACGCTGTTTTTGCTATGCATGGAATTTTCAGCAGTGTGGCATTAAACTGATCTATCGTGCATTTCGATTACATGCTTAATGCCATAATGTGGAAGACTCCAAACAAAACACTTTAGACAAAAACAACTTTAAAGGTGCACTACTTTTGCACTACTAACTTTTCTAGTGGGAGAAATGGCACCTGCTCATCTCAAAGGAGACGTTATCACTTTACGTGGAGGGAATTGATCTATCTTGTATTTATCCCATTATTGGTGGTTTTTTTGCTTAATTTAAACGGCCCATATTACACTATTTCTAGTCTATGGTATAATGTTGTTTCCTCATCACAAACACACCTGGGGTTCTGTTTTGTCTCATTCACACATGTTTAGCACACAAATCCAGCATATTTAGGCTGAGTTCTTCTCTCAAACTGAAAACACTGCTTCCACCTTCACTAGAGTCATCTGGGTGATTTCAGCACTGAATAGTGAACCTCTACTGAATATAAGACAAGCTGGTAACTTGAAAACTACCACCACATGACATCACAAGGTGGAACTGAGCATTTTGAGCTTTGGAGATGTAGATAGACTAATAATAATGATGGGTTACTCAAACTTGCGTGAATGAAATAAAACACAACTCTGGATATGTTTTTGATGAGGAAATAGCATTTAAAAATGTCTTAAAGTTCACAAAAATCAATTGTGTCCTTTCATGTCATACCGTGGAACATTCCAGGCAAACAAAGTTGAAAGTTGTCTCCATAGAGATATTAATACCTTTTTTTTTTTTTTTACAGGTGGCATCAGAAAAAAAGTAAAATTGTCCATCTTTAAACAGGAAATGCTAATCAAAAGGAAGTCGTTAGTACAACTCTCAGCTCCTCCACACAAAAAGAACAACTTTGGGCATTTAAAAAAGTGTCATTATGTGTTAGTGCTAACCAAAATGTCTCCAAATCAGCTTGACACTGCCCGACCGCATTATAGTTGGCATCTCGAAGCCCACCTGATGCGCACAGCTGGGGGAGAATATGCTGACTCCCTGTTGTGCTCCTCTGCCTCATAATATACACACAGTCCACAGTGCTCTTGGATACTGTAAGCTCTACACTTCTTTTTTCCCTTTTCCCTTCTTTAACACTGTACAGGACATCATAATGCAGGTTATTACAGACACACTTTGTATTTTGGGCCCATATGTCGTTAAGCTTATGCCCAAACATATATCTCATGCTTGTCTATATTCAGATGTTATTGCTTTGCTTGGAATGTTCCACAATATGACATTATATCTAGCATTAGTTTCATTGCAGGTAGTGCTGGGCGATATGATGATACATATGGTGGGGACGATAGAAAAGTGTCTATTGTGCCATTTCTCTTCTATCGTTTCTATCTTTTCTAACCTAATTTGATTAATTATTACAGCAAATATATCATTAAATAGCGGTGATTGTATTAGTGTTTGTCTTGTCACTATGCACACTCTAAGTTTATACAAGTGAAAATAAAGAGAAATAAAAAAGAGATTTTTCGCAAAGAAACTCCGACTTATGGTTTTGCGACATGATACTGCTTTACGTTCTTTGATTCTTGTGCGGGTTTGCGACATGTTTTACGTTACTTAACTCATGGCCATACCGGCCTGTCAAAGCCTGATCCCGTCAGATCTCAGAAGCTCAGCAGGGCCGGGCCTGGTTAGTACTTGGATGGGAGACCACTGGGAATTCCAGGTGCCACAGGAGGGCGCCAGTGGCAAAAACTGTCGTAGTGTCCTTAGGCAAGACACTTCACCCACATTGCCTAGTATGAAAGTGGTGTGTGCATGGCAGGACTCCCTTGAAAAAGAGATTAGTATTCTCAACGGGACTTTTCTGGTTAGATAAAGGTTAAATAAAAAATACAAAAATGAGTGCTGAATGATGGACGTGCAATAGGTTGAAGTTTCATGCCTGGAGTCACAACAGACAGAGACAGCTCCACAGGCAGCCCAAAAAGAAGCACTTTTACTGAAAAGAGGAGGTAGATACGCCTGTGATTTGGTTACATTTTGGGTTCAAGGCGTCTGACACAGAGCAGCAGATGGACATATGCAAACTACGCTACAAGACTATTCCTGCACCCGATGCCAACACAACAAACCTCTTCTATCACCTAAAGAAGGTTCAATAACTGAAAACATACTTTATTGTGGTATATCGTGATATATATTGTGATATAAAATAATCCATATCGTGAATTATGATATTTTCCATATCGCCCAGCACTAATTGCAGTTGTTTTTATTGCTAAAAGAATAGACGGATGCACCTTGAAAATATAACTGTGAGCGGGCTTGCCTTCTGCCTCTGCACACATCTGACCAATAGCGGCGTCACCTGCTTGTCTCCATGAAGATAGAAGTTTAAAACCATACTGTGGATTATTCCAGGCAAAGCAATAACATTACACCTCCACCTTTTAAGGGAAGGAATAAAATAATCAAAAATAGATACAACAAAAAAATGCAGCAATTTCAGAATGCCAGAACAGAGTGATAACTAAACTGGAACAAGCGGTTCACAGATGTAGTTGGCGCTGATTTGCATTTTCAAAAAGTGGTACAAGATGAGTTTTGAAAAGCCTGGCAACAAATGGAAATGGAAATTTTGGGTGGAACTGTTGGCACATTTTGTTCGTAGAAAGTTAACCACAGCGCATTTAAATGGTCATTTGCCAGCACAAAACGGAAATTATGCGCAAACAAGATTATTTTGGCAGTGCCTTGCTGGATACGTGTGTGCGTTATCACCAAGTGGGTAGAGAAAGCTGATTGCTCTTTAGCTAGCATTACAAGTAACTAGCTGGAGGCGAAAACACTGTTGCTGTGCTTTGGAAATTAACATGAACACAACAGCTTCATGGCATTTTTCCTCATCATCTTGAAAACAAATGCTAGTAGGAAAGTGAAATGAAGTACATTGAAAAAAAGGAAGAAAATATGACAATTACTTCCAACCATTTTGTGGAGAGGGAATCTAAACCTAACCTAAATAAACCCTTAAATATCTATATTGAAGGATCTACCTCATAAAGACCAGATTTCTTCACTCCCTATGGCAAAGTAAAAAAGAAAATACACTTTATGCTAGATATGCGGTTAGACTATAATAGTAGTTGATGTTTTCATGCCAAATCTATGAGCAAATATTTTCTTTATCTATTTACAAGTATTTAGAGTGACATATTGTGCAAAACTGACTTGTGAGGTTTTTGTTAAAATCAAAAACATACCTGGAGTTGTGTTTTGTTTCATTCACACGTTTGAATAATCCTGGATTATTAGGCTGTCTGCTCAAAATGCTCCGTTTTACCATGTGATAGTTTGAGGATGTAGATTTTTGCGTTGACAACATGCTTGAAATTCATATTGTAAAGTATTTTCCAATCTAGAGTATTCGGACACTCTACTCACATAAGGAATTCCGAAAAGGTTAAACTCCAGCATGCCGGGAATAGCCCATTTGATGTCATTCCAGTTGGCGGCGTTGTCTCCGAGCCAGTGACCCGAGTACTTGCCCACACCTGGGAAGGAGGAGCGGGTCAGCATGAGGGTCCGGTTCCCTCCAAACACCCGCTGGAGCGCCCTGGGGAGAGACAAGCAGAGGAAATATGAGCTCTGTGTCAGACGCAGCGCAGTGGAAAGTCAAGAGGGATGTAGAGCTTTGTAAAAGGTCATGACTTGTTCAGAAATACACACAAATACATTACAAGAATTTAAGATAACGTAGTGGTACAACAAAATACTGAAAAGGGTGTTGAAGGCCAAAGTCCATCACCATGTAAAGGTTGTTCTACCACTCAACATGCAAGGAAAATTATTACAAAACAATGCACTGAATTTAGGACCTTTCAAGAGACCCACAGCACTTTACATTGTATTATTCTATTCTTTAGAGATGAACCAGTCCGATACTGGTATTGGATATTGGCACTGATATTGAAAATTTTGCTCTATTGCATATGGGCTTCCAAATATCGGTTCAGTTGATCGCCTGGTTGGCCATATGCCTTGATGTAATAAGAATTGAATTTTTATTTATAATAGTAATGCATCAGTTTTATATCGTGCTTTTTTGGACACTCAAAGACGCTTTACAGAGCATTATTCATCCACTCCATACCCAGTGGTTGCAAACTACTACAGTAGCCACAGCTGCCCTGGGGCAGACTGATGGAAGTGAGGATGCGAATCTGCGCCATCGGCCTCTCCGACCAACACCAACACTCACGCACACACCACTTTCATACTAGGCAATGTGGGTGATGTGCCTAAGGACACAACAATATATATATATTTTTTGTGACTGGCCCCCCACTGTGGCACCTGGAATTCCCAGTGGTCTCCCATCCAAGTACTAAGCAGGCCCGGCCCTGCTGAGCTTCTGAGATCTGACGGGATCAGGCTTTGACAAGCCGGTATGGCCACATATATAGAAAGCTGGAGTTACTGGAGAGATAAATAACATGCATAACACATATGGATCAATTCTGTCTTACTTTATTTTTGTTTTATGGAAATAAAAGCTGTTTTCAGTCTCAGCACTGGTATCTGTAAATGTTGTGTATCGGCAGATATCAGAATCCATATCAGAACTGAAACAGCTAGATCAGTGTAATAGCAAAATTAATTTTAACATGTTCTTAAACATATTTACTGTTATAATTATCTGGCCCAGCTTCAGTCAGTACTTTTCCAGTGAAACTAGCGTTCCTTTCCCAGGTACATCCCCTCACTGTCCAGTACGCCCCTCATTATTTATGTCATGATGATCTGTGTACATCCCTTTGTACCTGCCTGTATAAAACCCTGTGTGGGACAGTCCCACGCTCTCTTTCTCTTCCTTCTTCTGATCTACTCTCTTCTATTTCTGTTATTTCTCTTGCAAGAGAATAAACCCCCAAAAGACAATTATTTGACTCAAGATCTTTATTTCGTTCTCACCGAACTATTTCCGCAACAGTCGGTACGTCCCTCCCTATTACTATTATCACCACACTTGCTCTGGGTTAAATGGATGGAAGAGAAGCTGCACTCTGCACCACTGGCTCCTCTGATCACCAACACTCACACACTGTACATGCATCCAGCACAATGTACACAGTACATTCTTATCTTCTGAGATCTGACAATAACTGTTTTAAATGTCTGTGTTTTGAGCTCTAATACAATACATATGGTCAGACAATTATGGACGTTTTTGGTGGAATTAAATATTGGAACTATTGGAATTGAACATGTATTTTGATAGACTGTGTCAGTGTCATAAAGTCTTTGCTATTTGTAAACTTTTGCACATTAACAAAGACCATACACATGCTGGAGAATAAATGCATTGTGGAGAAAACCTCCAAAGAGAGAAAGTCAAAGTCGCCGCTACTTTCCCAACTCTATTGTACATTATTATTTCGCTTAATGAGGAGAATCGAAGAAGCATTGATTTCCATGACAATACAAAGGCCGGGTGATGTTCACAAAATGTGTCTCCTGCCAATAATACATTTTAATTAGTCAACGCGAGAGAAGCAGTTGGCCTTATTGAAGTAGTGAGTCAGCAGCGTTGACCTCAAAGGGTTTTTCACAGAATATATACTGTGTGTGTGACCTTACGACGGGTCAGAGCTGCATTCCAGTCCACACTGTTCTGTATAAGAAGAAATGATTTGCTCTAAAATACTAAAATATCTTCTGTCCTTACCAGGGTATTAACAACATGTCATTTTTCACTGACATGTCATGCATCTTAATCACTACTCAACGGTCAGTCCATGCATCTAAATTGAGTGACCTATAGAAAGTTTTCAATCCAAATGTCAATGAGACCTTCGACCTTAACCTTTTGGTGGTAACCTTTAAAACAATGCAAAAAAGATGTAACTTATGTTCATAATTTTGAGTCATTTGAGTGCTATTTCTATATCTACGGCTGTACAATGCATCTATATAAATTGTGTTACTGATGTTATTATTATTATTATTATTATTATTATTATTATTATTATTATTATGTGTCACTGTTGCTGCCTGAAAAATGAATTTCCTTCGGGATAAATAAAGTATTATCTGTCTGTGTTAGGCTATAGTTCTCTAGTTGATTATGTGGTCAATGCCATCTCAGCCTATCAGGTTTTTTTCTTGATCAATTAATAATTTTATAAAGATGCCCCACTTCTTAATTGATAAAAATACCATGACAAGATGTTAGAAACTGAGATTAAACAAGCAACAACAAGTGCTCAGTGTTCCAGTCAGGTAACCACAGTGTTGCTCCTTTTCGTTTCATTTATGTTGTACTTAATTGCCTTGTGCAGCCTTTAATTTAACATCCAATGGGACTACCTTTTTCTGTAGTGTATTAAAATGAATTATATTTGACGCATTTTGTTGGTTTCTCCCATGTCATCTTCACTCAGCACACAACATTATGAACTAACGTCTAAGGATCATGTGAAACAATTGTCTAGTGGGAAGGTTGTGCTATATTGTCTGTATTGCATTAGCAGTGTTTGTTTTATATTCCCCATTAGCTCAAACCCCATTAGTGCAGGTGCATGCCGATAACTAACTGATTTAATTTCCCATACCATCACCATTGGAGCATATTAGAAAGGCTGCAAAATCAGAGTTGTTTTTGCATTGTGTAAATTGCTGTACCATTGAGACCACAGACATCTGAATGCTCATGTAATGTGTCAGGGTTGTTCATCTACTAATGGACTTTATTTTTAACTTTGTCATAGACATTATAGAAAGCAGGTTTATGTATGAAACTCTGCAGTAACATTGGAAATCTAGTTGAATCCCTACAATGATACACATCCATGCTTTGGCTAATACTCTAAGCATTGCCACATCAAGTCAATTCAACCATCAAGTACAGACATGCAAGTAATGTAGTGTAAAGTGTACTGTAATATTAGTATACTAGTAATATATGTTTAACTTTAATTACCAAGTTTTGGTTTATACTTAAATATATAAATTTTAGAGCTTTTATGTTGAAAAAAATGATTTCCCAATTCTGAATCGATTTGCATAATAATCCCTGAAGGTCGATTTGTATGTCCAGAGATCGATTTAACTTTTCATACATTTTCCCCCAGTGAACTTTAACCCCACTCGTCGCATCACTGAATTGTACAACCAGCCTCAGGAACCACTTGTAACAGCTCAGGTAACAGCTCAAAAATGGTTATAATAACACTAACCAGAATCGAGATCGGATCAAATCAAATCGTGATAATCAATTCTGAATCTTGAGAATCTGAATCAAATCGATTCTTGGAATTTGAATCGATATCCAGCCTTAAATAATTTGGTTCAAAGTATTATTTATGTTGAATATCAAGACCGGGAATTACTATCACACAAATAATTCAGACTGCAGGCAGAGGTGGGTAGAGCAGCCAAAAATTTTACTCAAGTAAGAGTAAAAGAATGAGTTACTTCAAAATAATATTACTCAAGCAAAAGTATAAAACAGTGGTCCAAAAATTACTCAAGTACGAGTAAAAAGTATTTGGAAAAAATGCTACTCAAGTAAGAGTAACTTAAAGAGTAACTGTCAGGACATAACATCTGATTTATAATTTTAATTTACCGTATTTTCCGGACTATAGAGTGCACCTGTATATAAGCCGCATCCAAAAATTAAAAAAAGATGTACGAGCCGCAAACAGACTATAAGCCGCTGATATCCATGTTGAAAAATGAGATATTTACTGCATATACAGAACGATTTTGTACTGTAAATGTACATTTATGTACCTGATCAGATTCTTTCTGAAAAGTGCCTTTTAACACGGGAGCAACTGTGCTGATTAAAACGAGGTCAAAAAACAGAAAAGAACCGGTAACTGATTACCTTCATTTCTCCTGTGCAGTGAAACCACAAGTCACTTTAATCATCTCCACTGATCCACCAAGCTTACGTGAAGCAGCACGGTAGAGGTCTGCGCGGGACACAATTTTCAGTCCCGCTCCTGCCCGCGCCCGCAATAAGATTTCAGAATATGTCCCGCGCCGCACTGTTTTGTGTTGGGTCCCGCAGGTCCCGCGGGTGCAGGGCTCTACAGCGGTTTCCTTCCTGGAGCAAGATCGATGCCTTCAACTTAAAACTTCCATCATACAAACTCCTTCGTGTGCTTTTCATGATGAAGGGGTGAGGATTTGAAAATAATTACCAGTTAGTAATTTGTTGTGCGTGTTATATCTGCTAAATAAAAAGTAGCGTATTCTTCTTTGCATTCATTTTCTGTCTATCTTGTTTTTGGAATTCCGGTTAGAGCGCCCCTAGCGCTGGAGGAAAAATCAGAACAGCCGCACCTTTGTAAAAGCCACATGGTTCAAAGCCTGGGAAAAAAGTAGCAGCTTATAGTCCGGAAAATACGGTAATACAATTTGAAGGACAAACATTAAATTATACAAAAATATTAGAAAGGACACAAAAAAAGAAAAACATATCCGACAAAAAACAAATTCACTTTTGTTAAGCAAACAACAGCATAAGTTCGCCTCAAGTAGGTGTGGGTGTGAGAAAAAGGTATAGTAGTGTTAAAACGAACCTATTTGTAAATGTATTCTATCTAACCTCTCGTCCCATTATCGCTTCTCCTCTTACTCTCTTTAACTATTAGAACACGACTTTATGAGCTGGTGGGAAGTGATTACGTCTATAAACTGCCTCTGAAGCATATGTGAATGAGGAAATATCCATATATTTCTTTAAATGGTCCACAGCTATCCCAACTTCTCTGCAGCTGGTGATGGATACGCATAAATTTACATAACTGTGACCCGGTTTTACCATATATCAAATGTTCTATTCTATACTTAGGTTGATTTCTGTTTAAGTAATGGGCCCTTAAACTGTTTTAGCGTCCGGCCCAGATGAGAAATTCATTCACTGTGCCCGGCAGCCATGCTCATTAAAACATATTCCTGCACTTACCACATGGTATAAGCCACACTATTGGTCGACGCCGATCACTGTATAATTAAAAAAAAGGCTATTAAGTCAAGCTGTATTGGAACAGAGTGGATTTTTGGATTTCACATTTGCAAGTCAGCGCTACAAATCTATTCAATGGCCATTAGTCAAAAGTGCGCTGTCCGGCACTGATTCTGTGCGTTGGGTTATTTTAACATTGTGTTTGGAGGCTGCCAATGAAGTCCGTAAGCTCTGAGGCAGCGGCCACGGGGGTGCAAGAAGAGAAAAGGTGCATTTGGCTAAAGACTGGCTTTGGGAAGTGTTCAAATGTAGGTTGCTGACAGTTTGTAAAATATAGTACACCTCAACCTCAAGGTTTTGCAAACAAGATACAATATAAAACTGTCATTACTTAGAGGTGTGCTATGTAACTTTTGTTGAATTGTCATGTTTGAAACCAGGTGATTATAAACGGGCGGCTGCAGACTGAAGACACTGTTCTTCATACGTCCAGACCCTGCTGCTCCTCCCCGCTCACTCTCCTGTTTAGTCTTCCAGGTATTTCTCAGTTTAGATCAGGGGTCGGCAACCTTAAATACTCAAAGAGCCATTTGGAGCATCTCCCACAAAAAAGAAAACTCCCGCGGAACCGCAAAACCCTAAAATGAGGATAACACTGCATATGATTTTTTTAACCTGTCTGCTCTGTATAAAATACTATATTGTGTTGCATTTATGAAATTAATGAAATGCTACAGAGAATATATGTCAATTCATATATACGGTCTATGCATTCTGCAGATGTATAATTTCTTAAAAGTTTAACATGAACCATCTCCAACGCGATAGAAGCACAGAACACTCACTGTGAGCAGCACATCCCTCTGTCACAGAAAGAACACTCATATCTTCTGTCACAGAAAGAACACTCATATCCACTGAGTCGTGTCCGTTTCCAACAGAAACTGACCGCATCAGCACCGAGCTGTTTTTTCAGCGCAGTGCATGAAAATTAACCATCCAGTTTTTAGTTTTGTTTCTCTATAACGGAAACAAATGTGCACAAGCTGCATTAAACACATTCTTACTCAATGTCTATTTGAGTCCTCCTTGTAGAAAATAAAAATCAAAGGTTAAATTATCCATCTGCAGCAAACCATAAATGAGTCTGCTTCTGTGTTCCGTCATCATTTTATCACGTGTACTGGAACGTGAATGAACCTGCTCACGTAGCATTAAACGTTCTGTTTTCTTCAGAAAACCTTGGATTTGTCCATCATTTACCTACCAGGGGTTAAAAAGCTCAATAAATCCTGCTGTTGGTGTAGATGCCGGTAAGCCTGGGCTGCCAGATCTGTCGGGTGTCACATCCGCGGCTTTGATTAATATTTTAAGGAACAAAATTATCCAAAATGTTTTATTTGAATGTTACAAAAGTACCATTATCTACAAATTTATAATTACATTTAAAAACCAACTAACTAAAATAAAAATACCATGTCATTAAATACTCATTATTTATTTTCCAAAGTCAGAGGGAGCCACAGCAGAAGGATGAAAGAGCCTCATGCTCCTTCTGGCTCCAGAGTCGCAGTTTGCCGACCCCTGGTTTAGAGGCTCTATTTTCAGTGTGGTTGTGGAGTTTAGGTGTTTAGTCCCATTCTAAAGTTATATGATCTTAGACAAACAGCTATTACTCACTTCTCTGTGGCCAGCACCATGGAGTACCCGTAGAGACTGTGAACATCATAGTGATTCCCCCAGGCCTGCTTGGCGTCCATACACAAGGTCTTACTGAACATCACCTCATCCAGGATCCCTACGGAAACAAAAACACACACGTGATGAAGACAACAGGGTGGCGTGAGGTGACGGAGGCGAGCGGGGTGAATTCAAATCCTCCAGCTGAGAAGACAGCTGAGTGATGAGAGATAAAGGGAGAGAGAACAGGAAGAACGGGAGGGAGGTGATGAATTCTGCAATTGGACAAGTGTTCAATGAGAAAACAGGAGGCAGAGAGAGCGATGGAGGGAGGACGGAGTGAGGGAAGAGGAGGAGGGGAATAAAAATAGTGTCCAGTCCCGTTGCGTTTAGGGTCGTCCAGGTTGTGACGGAAGAGGTGTCTGGGGTATTGCACCCCAGGGAGTTTTAGATGAGTTTCAGCTCAGAACTGCTTTATGAAGTACTGGGGTGAGTGCATTATAGTTTGGGTCCGTGGTTCTCATTACTTGGATTGCTTGAATTTGAATGGAGTATGTGAGTTTGAAAATATTGCTCAGATGTCAGGTCAGGACAACAGCTGAGACTTGATGAATTTATGATAAGTTTCTTCTCATTTACCTGTAATAAACACAAGAAAACTGGCTAAAAATGCCTAAAAGCAAAAAAACAAAAAACAAAACAATACTATTCTGAATTGTGGGTTATATTTGAGTGTTTAACCCAAGCAGCAGGTTTTGATTAAAAATAGATGTTCCCGCTGCATTTCTTGTGGCTTATTAGAAAGGAACCCGAGGGCAACTTTGCAATTAGATAACAAAACTAAACGTGAATAAATTTAAACTCTAAACTATATCTTGAGGGCTGAATAAATGGGTAGCCTTGAATATATGAGAAATAAACAATGTTTTGACACTAGATGTGCTTGCAGTCTATGCTGCTATGTTTGTCTATAAAAAAAGCTTTGAGGATGACTTCAAATGTCCAGATGTGATATAGTTTTAGTCTTTCATCTAAGGTCAAGTGTTTTGTTTCATTCACACAGGTTTAAGACACAAATCCTGCATATTTAGGCTGAGTTCTTGTCTCAAACAGAAAACACTCGGTTCCACCTTATAATATCATGAGGTACCGTAATAGAGGAGGTGCTCCACTGTGTTTTCAAACTCCAGAAACCTTCACTAGAACCATTTGGATAATTTCAGACCTGGAATTGCCCAACAAAAGGTCAAATGTAGCTGTCAACATGAAAACTACCACTATGTACATGACATCACAAGGTGGAACGGAGCATCTTGAGCTTTGGAGATGTAGACAGACTAATAATAAAGGGCTACTTAAGTATGTGTGAACAAAATGAAACGACACTCTGAGTATAGTTTTGATGAGGTAATTCAAACATGGCTTAAAGAGTCCAACAGTGAGTAAAAATAATGCAAAACATACCTATTTTTAAAAGTGGCTGCATTTACAAAACAAGAGCAACAATGTAAAAAAATGTAAAACTCGAAATCTTACTTGGCGTGTATGGAGGGTAGTTGAGGTTGTTGTCGGCACAGCCTGTGATTGACCCTTTCTTGAAATTTGCAATTTCATTCATGTCCTGCAAATACCAAAAATACATTTATAAGTACAATTGGCGGAAAAACATATTTTTTACACTTCAAAATAACAAAAATATTGGAAGCTGCAATGTGTGCTTTACAAAACTATATTAATTACTCAAATTGTAACAGCGAGCACCAACAAATCTGCTAGAATTACAATTTTTTAATCACAACATATTCTCACCTAACTAAATATGTTTTTGTAATTTTATTTTCCAGTACAGGAGTAACTAAATGAACAAAACACACGAGAATTGACAAGCACTTGTTTGGCAAATTACTTTTTTACAAAACACATTGTACCAGCAGTTTTCTTGCTGCTAATGTAATTCAATCTTTCCCACAATTATTCTTACTTTCATGTACTAAACATGGAAGACCCGACTCTTTTAACCGAGGTGATTGTCAAACTGGAAAATCGTGTTTAGCACCGCAAAAGCCCAGTATAATGAGCCATTCAAACTCCCCAAAGTAGTATTAAAATAACACAAATTTCTGCTTGTTTTTCGCGTCGCTTATTGACCTTAATATTCATGCTACATTGAAGAGAGGGGGAAAAAGCTACTGCTCACGTTCGGAGTGACTTTGTAAAACAGCTAGTGGTTTTAAATGGCTGCGCAATGAGTTAATGAGTGTTTGTTAAGACTTATGAACTGCTTACAATCCAGAGGGCATCGTGCTTGATCTCGCGGTAAAGCCTCTCGTACTCATCCACCCACCAGTCGATGCAGGCTTGGCTCGTGTAGTCGGGGAAAACCGTCTCTCCTGGCCACACCTGAGCAAAAGATAAAGAGAGAAATGTGTTTACAACCATAGATGCGATAGACTTTGGACAAAACAACTCTTAACAACATTATGGTTTTACAGTTATCTGATCCACCCACTGTTGGAAACGGATTGAGTTTGGGCTGAGAGAAATGTTACAGCAAAAAGACGTGTGTGTTCGTATCGATTGTGACCCGGTTTCACCCAATGTTGTTGATAGTTTTTTTGTTATCTAACCCCCGATCATTCACTGCTTTTGCTATGGACCTGTGGTGGTGTTTTTCTCTCTATTATATCGATATAGATAATCAGATTGGGTTGGACGAAAGAATTGACATGGAATATCCAGTGGCACGGACTGGCCCAGTGGGTGTTAAAGACAGTACAAAACAGTAAAAAAAGGAATAGAAAGTCCACAAAAACAGTTGTAAAATTAACTACAATCATATTAAAGGTGCCGTATCTGTAAAAAATGTGAAAAGCACAACTATAAATAATGAATAATAATGAATTGCTGACAGTAGATATCAGTTATTCAGTATTTTCCCTTCCCTTAGAGCTGCTTTCACCTTTATCTGCTGGAACAAAATAGGTGTTAGACTTAATTTACTTGAGAAAATTGAAATCTAGTCCAGGCCCTTTAAATTGATGTCAGTGGCATAATGGCCATGTAGTACTTGTATATCCTGGGAGGCAGAAGGCTGATGCAAATGTCAGGGTCACATTGGTGTTATTGATTACATGATACGCCAGTATTTCAGGGGCAATATAAAAGTTTAACTAAAAGGAGGCTCTGCACATGCTAAGACATAAATAATAATAAGAGATGATTTATGGAAACAGAACTTACATCTTAAAACTACAACTTACTGTATATGTCTTAAGTTAGCTCTTTTTGGATATTCTGCCTGGTGTCAGTTACATCATTATAGCAATTTGTCTTTTGTATCATGGTATTTAGCCATCTTCCAGCCTTCATTGTTTGCAGAGCTATGTGGACTATTAAACACCATTAGCACCACTTAATGTCTCTGCAGTGTCTGTGGCCTCATGTTAACTATAAGAGCACCAAAGTGTCCCTACACCACCCATGCACTGCTATACAAATGGGCATAGTGTGCACGCTCATACATAATAGAAACAGACAGGTCTATGTGAGTGACAGAGAGACTGTGTTTAGGAAATCACGCAGACAAAATGAAGAGTGTGAGCTGTATTGATGAGGGGAGCTGGAGAAGAGTAGGATGAAGAGGAGGGAGGAGAGAGAACGGCTGAGGCAGAGGAACAGAGGAGATGCTGATCGATAACACAATAGCAATCTGCCGACATGCTGCATGTTAGGAGTCGTCCTTAATGGCACGTATTGAAAAAAAAGATTAATCCTGGCAGAAAAGACTCGAGTTCTTGCGTTTACGTGCGTGCTGGGTTTGCTCGCAGCGCATGAAATCGCTAGATATTAAAATCCAAGGTTGCTGTCTTTTACTTTACTTCCACTGCCAATAACTTCACAAGTCGGAGAGACACGAATCAGGTACATGGAGCAATTGGATTTATGGACAGATGTTTTCGGGAGCTGGTCAGAAACGCCAGGTCAGGGTTTATTGGTAGTCCCATGTTGTTGCCGACTACCTTGCCTATTTATGCTTATTTGTTCTGAAATTCTTTTTTTTTTCTAGGGCCAAATATCCCCAACTATTTGTAAATGATTTGACCGGAGAAGGCAAGATGAGTAATGTGTCTTGCCCATGGACACAAAAAAGTGAAGGTGATGTTCGGTGCACAACTGCTCAACCCATCCTGCCAATTTTTCCATGAATACTCATTTTGTACATTTTAGGTTTACTTGTGAGTGAGTCACGTATGTATTTATATTTACAGGTCCTATATTACACCAAAAAAACATGTTAGAATGTTGTTAGTACCTCAAAAACACACCTGGAGTTGTGCTTTGTTCACACGTTGGAGTAAACCTTTATTATTAGTCTGTCATCTCTAAGCTTCCAGCTACTGAACCTTTAGTTATCAAAAATCATTCCAGTCATGTTGTATGGAGTTTAAAAACCCAGTGGAGCATTTTCTGTACCACCACATGACATCACAAGGTGGAGCAGAGCCTGAATATGCCAGATCTGTGTGTTGAGTTGTGTGAATGAAACAAAACACAACTCCAGGTAAATTTGTGATGAGAAAACAACATTATAAATTAGATCCGAAAATTAGCGGGCCCTTTAAATTATATTTTACATTTTTTAATAGAATTACACAATCATTTATTTATTGCTGTGTTTTACTATTACATGTGGTTGTTTTTCAGTGCTCTCTCAGATGGATGGCATCAGACACGATCAACAAATGGTGAAATCATAACATTAAGTTCCCGATTTCACTATATCCCAACTAAAAGGTTTTCATTTCTCATTCCACACTCTTTTCTCTAATTCCCTCTGATTTAATGTCTCTCTCTATTTTTAAATTTTATGATTATTATTTATGTTTTGATTTGTTTGTATTGAGATTTCAATGTATTTTTTATTCTGTAAAGCACTTTGAATTACTTTATGTACGATCTGTGCTGTACAAATAAACTTGCCTTGCCAACAACAACTTCCCTTCTGCCTGCTGTTTTTCATTGTGCTCATATCCCACCTCCTGTCTGCTTTCTGATCTTTTATAGCCTGTCTCGCAGCCCTATCTGTACGCCTCTCTCCTCTTTCATTTGCCACAGAAAATCTCAGCGTCTTTAGCGTTTACCTGATAAAATGTCTCCTCAGCCGTTGGTTGTGTCAGTTGGGCTGATTTCCTGCCAGAGCGGTACCACTCAATAAGGCTTCTTCCTGTACATTTGTATCTAATGTATTATTTTTGCTTGTTTGTCAGCTGTGGTCCCCCCGGCCGCGCTCTTGTCTCTGTCAATCCTACCTGCAGGTCCTCATAGATTTCTCAGTCCCAGTGCTTTGGTTACAAGCATCGACTGCTATCGGATCCCTGAAGTGTGCTGCTTTTTGTGTATAAATAAAGTATTGAATAGTAAAATTTGATTTGACAGAACTGTATACTTATTCTTATTAGTGGAGAGGACCATGGTGACCATCGTGATAGTAAAAGTAATAATTTTCAGCACTAACAATTGGTACAAATGATACCTTTTCATTCCTGTATCATAAACATTTAAAAGTAAATACAGTGTGTTCAAATAGACTGGTTTCAAGATAAATTAGAGGCATATAGCGACAAGTTTCAACAAAATATGATGCTAAATAAAATGATTCTAACAAGGATTGAATGTACCACAAATTCTCACTGTAGAAGCACAAAAAATAAAATTAAATGTTACACCAAACAATTAGTTCAAATACTAAACAAAAATTAAGTTACTTGTAGTTTAAAGGGCCCATATTATGCTATTTTCTGGTCTATGTTATAATGTCGTCATCACAAACAGACCTGGAGTTTTGTTTCATTCACACATGTTTAACACACAAAGCCTGTATATTTAGACTGTGTTCCTCTCTCAAACAGAAAAACTCTGTTCCACTTTCTAATCATGTCATGTGGCAATACAGGAAGTGCTCCAC
The DNA here is from genome assembly GCA_034769755.1 of Odontamblyopus lacepedii. NCBI lineage: Eukaryota > Metazoa > Chordata > Actinopteri > Gobiiformes > Gobiidae > Odontamblyopus > Odontamblyopus lacepedii. Next base: position 14,235,040 of record CM068357.1, read on the forward strand.
CATGTTTTTAAACTCCATACAATTTCAGTAGAAATAGGCAAATACAGACCTGAAATTATCCAAATTAATCTAGTGATAAATGTGGAAATGTGGAAAATGTAGCTCTTAAAATGGAATGGAAATGTAGTCTAATACAAACATGTACATTAAACAAAACACAACCAGGTATGTTTTTGATAAGGTAAAATTTTAACAAGTCTTAAAGCTCACAAGAGTCATTTTTGTGTAATCTAGGACCTTTAAGAATTTACTTCGGTAAAAACTGGCTCTCACCTCAAGCTTTAATATTCAGCGTTGGCAATGGGGATTGACTCTTGTAGACTGTTCTGTGTTACACCACTCCAGCTTTATTACATGGAAAAACTGGCATTTCAGTCTACAGGTGGTTTAACCATCACATCCTCTCTATACCAAGATTAGTTATGGTCCTGTCCATCATTTCAGTCGGACTACATTGAAAATGTCAAGGAGACATTTCACAAACGCAAAATGACTTCAGTTCCTGTGGACGAATCCACATTTTTAATAGGGCTGCATATATATTGTAAAACCAGCTCTTAAAATGACTGTTGTAAAAAACTGTTGTATTTAATTACGTAGCATTACTGTGATGTCAAAACTTAAGTGAAACGCACTCATAAACTCATCCTCATTAGTGCTAGGACTGCGTGAGGAACATGAGGATTGACTTTAAACCACTGCAAAATTAAACTAGTTATTTTTTCAGATTTTCAATACTGTGAAACTCAGGCCTTAAAACTGAAAATGTTTATATATAATTTTGAGCTGGCATTCTGCTCCACATAAAAGCCTTGAAATGCATAGCACCAACACCTATTTGAGAAGCGGGTTGAAGGTTAGTCTAAACATCCCGAGCAGCAGGAGAAGCTTTTATCCTTATCTACAGAAGCAATTAGCCGTCTTAAAAGCAAGAAGAAAATACCGGTGTCGCCCAGGTTCCTCCTTCATCACTGACACTGCTCTACAAAGGTCGCGTTTACAAAGACCCCTCTGTCTCCACTCGCAGCACACACACATTCATATGGAAATAAAGTGGAATCAATTATAATCACACACATGCGTGAACAGACACAGTACAGCGTAAACAGCCAAGAATATCTTCTCGTTTCAAAATAGATGCACACGCGACTTGCCTATTTCGTATTATATATCTGAGGCCGGCCACGCAGAACATTTCTTAAGATTAAACCCTAATGCGGAATCAATGCATATGTTTGACCTGTTAGAATCAGCGTGAAAAGGAGATTAACATGTGGCTTGGGTTTAATCATGTGCGTAATCAGAACTGTAAAAAAGCTGGGGAGGGGATGACTTTTGCCCCTCGAATTAAACTCTGCTGTGGGGAAGAGACCTCAGAAATATGGGAGAAATATGGGAGCTGGAGAGAATGAAAAGAGCATGGGATTTGAAAAGTTTCTATTAAGAGCTGTAGAAAGCATATATAGACGGTAATAGAATGGGAAATGTAATGCTTAAGAAAGTAGAATTTGATGGTGGCACACTTTACAAACAAACATGGTGACATACAAAAACACAAGCGAATATTTACAGTCCGTGAACTGTTGTACTCAGTGATACGGAAGAGACCGCAGTCCGGGAACTGAACTTGAGACCTTGTTGTGAGGCTTAAGCTCAAATCACTATGCCATCTCACTACTATTACCACGGTACAGCCACTATGGGCTTTAAGCAGGTGATATTATAAGAAAAATGCTCCATCCTCATTTACAAAGAGTTAAAGGTGTATTATGTAACTTCATTTGCCGGATCTACCACCTGTTTGTTCAGAGATGCTTTGCTTAAAATGTTCCACAGCATGGCATTAAACTATCAAAGTTGCATTTCAATTGCAGTTTTTCATTGCTAAAATATCTTGAAAAACATTCTGCTTTCTTAACCAGACATGCCTCTCCACAGATGAGACCTGTAACGTGTTGTTGTTTCCATGTAGATACGTTTAATGTCATATTCTTCAACATTTCAAGTAAAGCAGGTGAAGAACCATTCCCCTGAAACTCTGTCTATCGAGGGCAATAAACTGGTGACCATACAGTAACTAATTTAAATATTTGCATGTGTAACACATCAGAATGAGCCATCAGTTATTTATTCAAGCTTTAAGAACCACACACTAAATATTAAATATTGGCTTTATCCATCCATCCATCCATCCATCCATCTTCTCCCGCTCAATCCAGCTGGGTCGCGGGGGCAGCTTGCTGCCCAATTCTCATAGCACCTGACCCCCCCTATGAACCCCTCTGCAGGTGGTGAGCCCACAGGAGGGTGGACATTATGGTCCTTGATGTTAGTTCATAGGGGTGCGGGCATGTTTTGAGTTGATGGGGGAAACCGGAGTACCCGGAGGAAACCCATCCAGACACGGGGAGAACATGCAAACTCCACACAGAAAGACCCGGGCGACCCGGGGATCGAACCCGCAACCTTCTTGCTATGAGTCTCACCACTCAGCCACCGTGCTGCTATATTGGCTTTATCCAGGTAGATTAAAAAAAAAAAACTTGCAGTAAAAAGTTCTGCTTAAGGTATTTTGGGCCAATTCACCTGGAAGCCTGAGGGCCAAGAAAAATTTGTCTGAGGGCCACATTTGACCCACGGGCCATAGTTTGGACATGCCTGGTATAGTATCTTTAGTGGAAGTACCTTAAAGTATACTTTAGGCTTTACTTTAATTACACTGCTTTAGATAGGGACATGAAAATACAAAATACACACAATAACATGAGTGATTATTGTTGAATTATTGGAATTGAACAGACCTACTCCTTCTTAAACCATACTGTATAAAAATAGTGCAAAATATGTTTCTATAAATCTGCAATAAGAATAACTTTGTCAGGCTGGCAGTGAAAAAGTAACATTGGAACTGAGTTGGACTTCAAAACCCTCTTGGCATCATATCTGTTGAAACTAACTGTATGTATATTTGGCCATTCTTAAGTGTGAAGTAAACTAACAAATGCTCCTTACCTCTCCCAAAAGAGGAGTTTTCCCATCGGCATTAAAGACCCAGGCATTCGCTGCCATTCCACGGTCGTACGACTCATAGGATGCATTTCCAACCCTCTTACTGGTGGCTACGGCAGGGTCCTTAAACGAAAAGATTACATTGGCAGAGATGAACAGATGGCAATGCAAAACAAATAAATACAGCTTTGAATGCATAATAAATACGAGCAAGTGACTCAGCAAAGGTGGAACACTGGGAGCTGTCAGGATCGATGGGATTAGGAATGAATGCATCAAATGCATCAGAGGGAATGTTTCTTTAAAGGTCCAATATTACGCAAAACGGATTCATGGGAGCGTTAAACCTCGTTATAATGCTGTCAGTCAAAAACATATCTGGAGGCTGGAGCTGTGTTTTGTTTCATTCACACATGTTTGAGTAACTCATTGTTATGAGTCTGTCTACATCTCCAAAGCCCAAAATGCCCTGTGACAACTTGCGATGTCATGAAGTGGTAGTTTTCAAGTTCACAGCTACATTTTACCTTTAGTTCAGTAGAGATGGGCAATTCCAGGGTTAAAATCAAGTCATCCAAACAATTCTAGCGAAGGTGTATAAAGATTAAAAAGCCTAAATATACGGGGTTTGTGTGTTAAACATGTGTGAATGAAACAAAACACAACTCTATGTTTTTAACTTCATAACAGAGATCAGAAAATAGCGTAATATCGGCCATTTAAATGTCTTGGGAAAATAGGTCTTGACAAAAAAGATTTAACTAATAAATTATTTATTATGGTAGAATGTTCTTTAGCTTCAGAATAGGACAATTTGCTTTGACAGAGCTAAAAATTGAGCTGGGATGTCGTGCCATTCATACATATTTTTAGAAAGACCTTTGGCACAGGGCATGACTAAATTTGAATCTGAAGTATCAAACTCTCTTTAAGGTACAGTATGTAACTTTCTGGAGACAGCATAGCACCTGCATGATTTCATGGAAATAGAAAGTTAAAACCATACTTCGGAACATTCTCCATGGAGGTGGATATGCTATTTTATGCCATACTGTGGAAGATTATAGTCAAAGGAAAAATTTCCATGGAAACAAGCCGGCGCTCCTTCAGGCAAAGTAAGAATCAGGTTTGTAGAGATGTAAGCCCACTCAGAATAAGGACACACTGAAAAAAAGCACTACACGTTTCTATCTAATTAGAAAAAAAAAAATTTCTAAGGCAAATACTTAAGGAGAGCCACGTGAGTCACCGTATGACACACTGGGATGAGAGCTGATTGGCTCGCTGAACTTTTCCATTAGTGATCTGACAAAAGGTTTGTGAGAGCTTAAAGGCCGCTACACACTAGGATTTTTCAGTCTTAAACAATTTTTAAACGTGAGACAAAATGTGCACACCACAGACATGAGGAGAAACTTATGAGATTTAAAATCTCTGATCGCAAAGACTTCAGCGGGATCTGTCTGCGTAAAACAGGCTATAAAGCTGTGAGCGCGATCGCGTCTATTTCCTGTCTACAGTAAAACTACTCGCATTGAGCGTCTTCAGTGTTCAAAGATCAGAGCTCTGCACTTCGAGTTTAAGTCAAACTGTGTTATTATTTGTGAAATGTGGTGCAATACTTCAGATACATGATTTTTCAAGCATAAAAGAGGCGATAAAGTCCACAGGAAGTCTTGATCGCTAATCTGCAGCTTTACGCTCTGTGAGCGTAAACAAACACATGTGAGGAACACCTTTCGCCTTTTTACTTTCAAGGAACGCTTCAAAATGGATTCACAGCGCGGTTTTGTGGACTGGAGGCCATTATTTGTGGAGAACAATTTCTATGGATAATGTGGATCAGACGCTGCACTTTAAATTTACCACTTTACTGGAGGTGAGTAATAATAAAGACTTTATTTTCGCTATATCCCGAGTTTGTATGTTGCGTCTCTGTGTCCGTCACTCCTCTGCCCCTGACGCTCTGTTTTTATCGCGTTATTGATGTTTGGTGGTTATGATCTGACACCACACCACACACGAGGAGCAGCGGCTTCAAAATCGCACACCAAGACAAAAAGTCGGGTCTCGTCTCCTCGGGGAGAGGAAATCGCAGCCAAAATCGGTCAAATTCTCCTGTAGTGTGTGGCGGCCTTAAGTGTATTTAAATTATTAAATAAACCCCTACTTCATTATTTCATGGTTTGAAAATCAAGTGCCCCAGATTTAAATAAAAAGAAGAAGAATTTGTGGGAAAAAAATGTAAAATGGATAACCGCTATAAAACTTTTAAACTGCCAATATCAGCCTATTTTTAGAGACTTTTGTAGCCAGAAGCGACAGGCCACTGTTGAGCTCCAGTGGATAACATAAATACCCCTTTCTAATCAGCCTTAAATACAGCTTTAAATCTTATATGGCTAACTTGGAGACCTACAAAATACATAATTTGTTAACCTAGAGCCATCTAAAGACTCACCATTTGGCCTGTTTTAATAAAATGTAATTACTAACAACAGTTAACATTCCTCATAAAGGCTAAGTGGGACAACATCTGTTCAACAACCCACTCTTATTGACACATAAACCTTAGCTGGCTGTGGAAAATATATAAAAACATGAATTATTATGCATATGAATGGTGCATGCTCACAAAATATGAGTAATAACAGATTTCTGGAGTTGTCTGATTCTTAAAATAACATACAAACGTGCATAATCAGAGAGAAATCAGATACTCTAATCAGATTTTGTTCTGTTCACAATCGGACAACAAGACCTTTGATAACAGGGTCGCACAGTATCAGTCTATTGATTGTACGGTGCAGTTTGAGGAGGTGCAATTTTATTACAATATGCTGATATTTTAATGGAAAAAATCTTGTAGCTGCAGTTTAGAGCTCGACAAACATGCTCTGACATGCACAGGATTCTTGTGTTTGTTTATCAGTTCATATTTCAGGCTTCTCTCAAATACTAATGGAGTTATTTGCAATGTGCACTTTGAACAACCCACAAGGGCCCATTCTATGCTATTTTCTGATCTATGTTGTAAAATTGTCTCCACATCAAAAACATACTTGGAGTTGTTTTCCTACATATTTAACACACAAATCCTAGGTTCTTCTCTCAAAAAGAAAACACACTGTTCCATCTTATGATGCAATGTGGTAATACAGGAAGTGCTCCATTGTGCTCCAAACTCCATATGCCTTAACAGCTTTAGAATTGCACATGACATCACAAGGTGGAACGGAGCATTTTGGGCTTTGGTGATGTAGACAAATAATAAAGGATTACTCAAACATATGCAAATGAAACTCAACACAACTCCAGGTATGTTTTTGAGCAGGAAGCAGCATTAAACATGACTTAGAGCTCACAAGAAACAATTTTATGTAATTAACTTTGAATCGCAAATCTACTCGCAATCGCAACACTTTACAATCACAATTTGATTTTCTCCCCCAAATTGTGCAGCTCTATCTGATATTAATATCATTTCCTTACCAGGATGAGAATGTACCGCTGTCCTTTCTCGTGGAGGTAGTCGTAGAACTGGGGCAGCTCGGCAAACCTGACTTTATCATAGGTAAAGATCTTCTTGTCCTCCATGTAGTCAATGTCAGTGTACTGGATGTCCTGCACAATACACAGACAGGAGTTATGAATATTAAATTACATAGTTCACTTCACTGCTTTAAATCAGACAGATTGGATGTTATTAGATATTCACAGTCTAATGGGGAATTTGAATTGGGCGACATGAACCACTTATATGTAAGAAAATCACATTTGCATCGAGCAGAGCTTTATGAAATTCAAAGGCTTCATTCTTGCAGTGGGAAAGGAAAATAAGAGAAACTGTTTCTTAAAGTAAAAAAGTACTTTTAGCATTTTATAACTATATGTGAAATATGTGTATATACAACAAAATAACAATTGCTGTAAGGTTCAATCAGCAAGTTTGAATTTAATCCTTTCAGAAAGATTTATAAAAAGTTCTACATGGAGGAGTCACTTATAGCCATACAATTTTAAAAATGTCTTTACCCTAATCTTGATTTTATTTTTTATTTAAAAATTTAACAAATGGAAATTAATAGGTATTACTAATTAAATCTATCCCCAACTTATTGGGAATAATAAGATATAACATTTTTGTTTTATTTTGTTTATATAACACTGAAACACAATTTTCAGTTTTTGACATCACTGAATTGAAATATATGATTATTACTAATACTGTTTACTATCATACACGAAATCCTCAATTATTAATTCATTTGACATTTATTCTCAAAACCGAACAATAAATGGTAAATGGTGACAGTTTTATATAGCACTTTTCCATCCTTCAGGGCACTCAAAGCACTTTACATCAAGGAATCAGTCGCCCACTCACCCACACAACAGTGTACGCACACACGAGGGACGAGGTGGGTTAAGTGTCTTGCCCAAGGACACAACAACAGTGTTTATCTGTTGGAGCATCTGTCTTTGGGTCACTGGTTCCGATCGCTCTGCCAGTGATGTTTTATGTCAAGAGTAGGATTTGTCAACCTTCGGATCAGTGGAAAAACACGCCCAATATCCTTTTTGGTCACTTATTTCTCATCCAAAAATGCAGCATTACAAGAGAAAAGTTAAAAATGATTGCTTAAACTATATTTTTTTCTTATATAGCTCATATATATTGTGCTTTTTTCAGCCTGCACATTACCATTGCTAATGCTAATACACACACACTGCCTTAAGCATCTGCACTGATGAAAAGCTAAAAGTTTTAAATTGCAAGTTTGTCTCGTTGACCTGCCATTGCCGGACTCATCTGGACCCAGGCAGCATTCAAACTACCCTGCTAATACGCCACTAAACCTTGGGAGGACAAAGACTATGCTACCACTAGGATTGTGAAAAGTATCCAAAATCAGATACTAAACGATACTAAACGATACTAAACCTAGTATCAAAACTAGATGCTCATTTCACACTAAAAAAGTCACATTCACAGGAAAGAAATGAACCTTTCCTGAGCTTTAGACTGATTTTGAGCTGTATCAGAGCAAATATAAGACCACATAGACTAGTATACGCTCATGGACCACTACAGAACCTACCTGGACAACTGAGGAATTACACAGTTTACATTTTATTGTCTAAATAAAGATGTTTTTATTACGTTCGTGCTGTCAGAATCGGTATTGACTATCGCGTCTACTCAGTATTGAACTTGAGTTTGAACAACACTAGTTACCCCACATTTCTGATTTGAATTTAGTCTTTTTCACGCCATGCAGTTGTGTGGCTGCATCCTGCCAGAGCCTCGTTCATATGGATGGAGCAGATGGTTGTGAGGGCCGTGCCAGATCTTGGCTGTAATGGTAATCAGCTCCAGACGTATTAGGGAGAATGTGATAATGCCCTCTGTGGTCTATCTAATGGTTATCAAATATGTCCCTGAGTACAGCGTGAGAGAGGCAGCTGCATGCTAATGTCTTCTGCTACGAGACACAGATCTGAGATTAGCCCAGTGAAATATTTAGATTGGGTAGAGTTCTAATACCTCAGGAACTAACATGGGGTATGGTGTACACAGTAAACAGGAAGAGAATGAAGTTACAAAATCCTAATGAATGTAATACGCAACAGCAGTTTTTCAATTCAGATAAGTTCTTGACTTGTTCATAGCTGCCAAATTCTTCCTCTAAGTATTGAGTTTTTTAGTTATATATATGTTATATGTAATAACATTTGATCTGAGGTTTGATTCACATCCCTTGAATATTTGGGAATTGTTACAGGTGAAAGTCTCATATCAGTATAATTTAAAAAAAAGTTGGGTCTTCAAACTTCAGACATAATATTTCTTTTGCTGGCTTTAATACTATTTGGTAAAGGGATATTACGCTAAATTGACTTTTTGGAGCTTTCTACCATGTTATAACATTGTTCTCTCATCAAAAACATGCCTGAAGAGGTTTTATATGTCATCCATGTTTGAGTAATCTAGCGATCTCTCCTGGGCACTATTCAAACCCTGCTTATGGCTTAGTAGCTGAGGCTTGGACAGATTCATACTGAACTTGTCCAAGACTCAGCCCACAAGCACTTTGTTTTGAGCGAAAACAGCATTTTCAAAATGATAAAAGGCAACACAGTGATCTAAATACGTTATGTGTTAGCAGTTAACGCCCCATAGAAGTGCAATAGCTCCTCTTTAAAGTACAGGGGTTCAATTTCTTTCAGCATAACTATAATTGTACAAAGTTATTCAACATTGAGGCTTTATAATGTATGAATCACAACAGCTTCTTAGAACAGACAAGACCTTTGTCCTCGATTGGCCTAATTTATTGCTACATGATTCCAACTTTATGGCATCAAATGAAAGGTCCGATTATATACGCCGTGCCCCGGTATCTTTAAATATCTTTGTGTGAAAAGAAAACGCTCCAGGCTCTGCTCCTAAGATAAGCCCAGAGCTCATTTCCACGAAAATGTCAAGCAGAACTCTTATTTATCTGATGTTACAACTGAAAAGCAAGAGTTTTTTTCTCCATTCAGGGCAGGAGGGCTAACATAATGAGAAGTAGTGACTCGATTGGCTCCAACTTGAAATAAACTAGTGGACTGGGCTAGGGTTGTCAGAATACTAACATTTCAATTTTGATTTTTGAATGAAAAAGTTCAATTCCAATTTTGAAGACTTTTTATACAATTTCATTTTCAACTCAAAATAACAGTAGATTATTTGATATTATTACCATGTAGTCTATTGGATACTAGAATAAAGTTGTTGTTTTTTAATAATCACTCAGAAAACAACCTTTGTAAACAACCTTACTGTAAAATGCAATATTGCCATCAGAATATTAAACACTGTTACTGCCGTTTTCTAGATATGGCTCTATCCCAGCTAGAACACATATAGCGACATTATTTGACAGAAAGCTGGATTAGCCCGTCTAGTCAAAAGGCCACTCCTATCACTCTGACTGACTGTCCACCTCCCCCTCCTCAGCCTTCCTATCACGTCCGGCCAGAGTGTGCTGGTTAAGGCCAGTGCAGTCACAGTAGAGCATGAGGGCTTTAGATTTAACAGGGGGTACATGAGGTGAACCATCGATTGACCCCCACAGCCCCCCTGACTCAGACATTATACAGCTCCAAGACCCCACCAACTACAGGGGCTGTGATGGCTCAATATGTTTTGGACGGGGGGAGCATGAATTGGCCATGATGACAATATAGACCGCAGAGATGAAGAGAAAAAAGTCAGATGTGTTGGTAGGGAGGATACTAGAGGGGAGGTGAATAGGGCAAATTCTGAATGTTGAGAGCTGGTTAAAGAGCCCATTATGTTGTTTTCTGATCTGTTACATGTTGTTTCCCTATCAAAAACATACACGGTGATGTGATTTGTTTTAGAGGTCCGTGCGGGACAGAATTTTCAATCCCGTTCCCGCCGGCCCAATAAGCTTACAAAAGCTTACAAAAGGGGTTTTGAGTTGGGCCAGGGTTCTAGTTTATTTCATTCATACATACAAAGGAAAATGCTCCACTGTGTTTTTAGGGGTAAAGGGGAGCTGTTAACTTGAAAACTAGCGCTTCATGACATCACAAGGTGGAACAGAGCATTTTGAGGTTTGGAGCTGTAGATAGACTAATAATGCAGCGTTACTCAAACATGTGTGATTAAAACAAAACACAACTCCAGGTATGTTTTTGAGCAGGTTATAACATGGCTTAAATTGTCAATTTAGTAAAATATAGGACCTTTAATGGAATCCTATATTTTACAAAGCCTTGATAAAAATGTAAATATAGCTAGAGGGCATTTAGAGTGGAAAAAATAAGGTTTAATAGCCCAGCATGCTTCTTTAATTCTCAACAAAAGCAAAACAAAGACATACCTTACGTTAATTGTATATGGAATCTGTGACTATGTATTATATTTGGCCAAACCACGCAGCTCAATGCCTGATCTGGTCTGATCTCAGAAGCTAAGCAGAGTTAGGGTTGGTTAGAACTTGGATGGGAAACAGCTGGAAATACTGGGTGCAAAAGTGGGGCAGCAGTGGCTCTCGTGGAAACTGCAGTTGTGTCTTTAGGCAAGACACGTCACCCACATTGCTTAGTATGAGGATGGAGTGTGATTGAGTGATTGGTGGTCTGAGGGGCAGATGGAGCAGATTAACAGCTTCACTTCTGTCCGTCTACCCCAGGGCAGCTGTGGCTACAATAATACCTTATAACCAGCAAATACCGAGTGACTGAATAATGGCCAAATTTGTAAAGCAGCTCTGAGTGTCTGAAAAAGTGCTGTATAACACTAACTTACATGTTATATTACCCTTTAAGAGAGCTCACGTTTTGTGCAGTTATCTCATTGCACAGAAGTGTTCAAATAAAGTTTTATGTGTACTCTTGTGCTGGAGAATTAAGTTTGATACACTAAAAAAGCTAATATTGGCCAACCTATCTCACGGAATATAATTTTCGTATCCAGTTTAAATGTATGTTTTAGTACAGATGTAATGTTTTATTTTATAGAGCACATTTTGAAGACTATGAGTAAAGACAACTATAAATACAGTGTGTATTTTTGTGTTGACCATGCACCTAAGCCTCTCTGGCAGTGAGTCTAAGAATACAGTGTCACAAAAGGGTCAGCTCTTACATATGGAATCTGCACAGCACGGTTCCTCTCCACGGTGGCTTTGACTTCACTCAGGCTGCCATAGTCCCAGCGTGAGAGCTGGAAGCCTAGTGACCAGTAGGCGGGGATGACGGGCCTGCCAATGAGCTGGACAACATAATTACACATACGGTTAATGCATTTGCACTGGAACTGTCTCCATGTGCCAGCCTCTGTATTATGAGGCATTTGAGAGATCTGAAGAGGCTTACTGCAAGGAACTCCTGCACCACTTGTTCCGGTGTATCCCCAAAGACAATGTAGAAGTCCAGAACTCCTCCAATGGTCCTGTAGGTGACTGCTGGGGCGGGCTGCAAGGTCACCTCTGTAAGAAAGAACAAAAACAAAGGGTAATAGACTTGTAATTCAAAGCAAATGTTATTTATGGGGTATTTTAATAGATCATTTTGACATGAGAAGGAGGGACTAAGGACAGACGATGCCCCGAGTCAGGCATGATTTATGAATTTGTTTGGGCGTGTCATTGTTAGACCAAATCAACAATTTCTGTGTTGTAGTAATAGCAGGTTACAGCATGGGTTGTATACATTTTGTATTGTATCCTTAGTCTATGACCCACATAAACTATAATGTAAAAAATGTACATCCCTTTTGTGAACTGGTGAAATTGGAATTAAACTAAAGGAAGGTCAAGACTTAAACTTTAAATCACAAACTACTGTATCCTACTTTATCCTATTCCCTGCTCACACATTTATATAGTTGTAAATATGTCACTGATGTAAATAATTTCCCAGAGAGAACTATTTTTTATCTTTTATCTTTTATCTTATTGTATTTATCTTACCTTATTTTTGAAACTTGATTCTATCTACATGCTCTTGGTCGGTTGCATCTGGAAAATTTCCCCTCGAGGATGAATAAAAGTAATTCTGATTCTGATTCTGAAACCAAGTTCATTTGTATTGGTTTAAGTCATTGTATTATATATTTTTTTTTATATAATTACAATATATAGTATTTTTTTGTAATTAACATTAGCTGATAGCATTTTTATGTATACAGCCTTTTGATTTTAAATGTAATAAACGTGACTTCTCTTTGTCCCAAGATACAAGGTAAATATGTTCAAATCAAACATAGCTATCACTAATAACAGTTCTAATGCTGTCCTATTTATTTATGTTACAGTTTGAGGTTTTGCACAATTGTCCATCCAGAAAGCAGAATAAGCCTCACATGAGTCCCACCATAGACTGTATAAAAAGAGTGGACTAAGTGAGTATAACATCACCTACAGGATTTAGCTCCACTCGAATGAACATCCCGATGCGGACGGTTACAGCAGCGAATTTGGAGCCAGGCTCCATATTTGGAAATCCGACCATAAGTATCATAGTAACCACAAGAGCCAATCATGATTGAGGACGTTAAATGCGTCCACCTTTCTCACTGGAAAGCGGGAAAAGGGCTTATTTAGCAATGAAACCCACTAGCTGTCAATCAAACCTGTCGCTAATGTCAACGGGAGCGACCTCAGGGAATGAAGGCGTCTGATTGGTCCGTTATTTATCGGCACATCTTGATTTAGAAACAAAACCGCAAAATGAAAAATTCAGGAACATGTAGAGTGTGTAAACATTTTAAGACCAAAATGACGAGGCTCACAACAGCAGTTACAGAGAGAGGGGCAACAAGATCCCAATAAGTCAATTGGAGCCGCAAGGAGCCGGAAGAGCCTCCTGGAGCACTTCCTATTTGGAACATGGCAGCTAGCGCATTAGCTATGTCCATTCATATATATGGTCTATGGTTTCATTACTGAAATCCAGTTGATTTGAGCCTAACAGAACTTTCTCTGATCTGAATCCTCACTACCTAAACCCCACCACACCACAGCCAATCATTAATGAGTCTCTGCAGCTCAGTGAGTGAAGTCTGGAGGTTCTGAGCTTTCACATGAAGCCTGTCCATATACTGATAAAAAAGTGTCCTCTATATGCAGGTTTAGGCACTGGCAACCAAAGTGTGCAAGCTACACACAGTTCCATTAATTTAACTAAAACTCTAAAATCATCATTTTTTATACCGACACTAGCATGGGGTGGGGTTTTAACTGTGCTCATATTCACTTTTTTACCTTTGTAGCTCATTTCTCTCCTTTAAGCTGCTGTCAGTATTGCGATGTTTATCCAAAATTCCTCTGCCAACATTTTGAGTGTACAGACTGGATGTGAAGCCAAACCAACATCAAATAAAAACAACGGAAAACCCACACGCTTTTCTAAGGCAGAAACATCTCGAACTAAAAGTGTGTTCGAAGCACTTGTGGCCAGGACAATATGAGCTGTAAGTTGATAAAATAAAGTGTAAATGTGCTTTGTAAGACGCCCGTCCTCATGTGAAAGCAGCGTGTCAGCACACATTCCCAGCGCTCTCACTCATCCTCTGCTGGGTAAAACAGCCATGCAATATTCCCTTTGATTTGTCAGCACAGTTTTGATTGAGGCAAAAGTAGATCAATTTACGCCTCAGAGATGGAGTGTGGCTAATGTTCTGTGTGTCCTTGAACCATTGTGAAACATGAAAGGTGTATTATGCTAAACTTACTGAACTTTAGCTTTTCAGCATGTTTTAACCATGTTCTCTCATAAATATCATACCTGGAGTTGGGTTTTGATTATTCTTATTCTTATTATTCTTTTTAAAGGTGCATTGTGTAACTTTTCTGGTGGAGGGTCCATCAACCGCTCACAGTCAGATTGCCTGTTTTTCTGGGTATTTTTGAGCTACGAAACCACCTGTAATTGGATAAATATGAGGTAGAGCTGTTTAATGTCCTATTGTGGAACACTGCAGGCAGAGCAATGACATGTCCATAGAAAGCAGCAGGTAACCAGAAAGTTACACAATTCCCCTTTAAACAAAAGTAGTTTAACAGCCTGACTAATGAAACATAATGTTATATCTTTTCATATGCCATCTATTTAAATGCAGTGTGTGTCTAAATATGTAACTGTCAGAATATCAAATCCAGTTTTTGCAGTGACTATGCTAGCGACAGGCATTGGTGCATTTAAAGGCTGAGTTTCGTCACGCTTACTTGTGTTCTACTCACCCATGGCATTGCTGTTTAAGAGGAAGACCCCGAATGACTTTCCGCTCTCATCTTCCAGACAGAGGAAGAAGGGATAGTGTCCGTAGAGGTTGTGTGTTCCCTGCAGCAAAGAGGAGAGCGTCAGAGGGATGAAGGAATGAAGGGATGAAAGGATGAGAGGATGAAAGGAGGAGAGGGAGAGGTGCTGGTCACAGAGGAGAGACGGGACAGGTAGTGCTGTTTTTTTGTTTGTTTTTTTCTCGGCAACAACAAAAAGTGAAAGCTTGCCAGTCATTTGAGCAGGGGCCAATCGGCGAATGTAAGCAGGACAATATTTCAGTCATTTTGGATCAGTTTTGTTTTTGCATAATATACTGTAAATAATAATTTATATTAAAAAGGCTCACTGTGTAACTTTTCTGGGGGGGTTTGCAACATGTTTGTTTCCCTGGACACGTTAATTCAGTTAAATCAAGCCTCGGGGTCTAAAAATGGCCGCCCATTCAAGTCAATGGGCCGAGCTCGATGGTGCATGTCTCCAGATTAGAAGAGCCCGGTGAGGTACTCATAAGTGTTGGTGGTGGTCAGAGGGCCCGATGGTGCAGATCGACAGCCTCGCTTCTGTCAGTCTGCCCCAGGACAGCTGTGGCTACAATAGTAGTTTACCACCACCAAGTGTGGAATGAATGAACAATGGACAGTAAAGCTCTTTGGATGTCTTGAAAGGTGCAATACAATGATTAATTAATTAGTTAATTTAAAAAAGCAGTTTTTAAGGCAACTGAAAGATTTTGAGCGGAGAAAAAGTTTATGATCTAAAAATAGGTAAAAATCGCCACAAAATCTGACATTTTTGAAAGCTGTAGGTGCCCTGTCGGGCCAAACACAAGCAGTTTGTGATGAAATTGCGCTTTAAGAGAAAAAAAATCATTTCTGGGCAGGACCGACTTCTTCGCTGAACTTCCAGTGAGTGGCCACTACGCCAACTCAAGATGACAGCTACAGGCAGCAATACCCTATGCAGTTATTTTAATAGACCCATGAGTTAAACCTACCCATCTCCACAAAGAAAAGGTCGAGACAATTTAGGGCAAATTACAGGTAAAATCTGTGGCGTGGCGATCCTGCATTCAATAGCATCTCCGTGGAGACAAGCAGACTCACCAGAAAAGTTACATAGTTCACCTTTAACCTCAATTGAATAATTATATCTGATGTCTAATGTGCAGTATTTGTCAAGTGTTCAATAAGAAATATATTTTAGCTCACAGTTTGCATGTTTTCTATGCACAACTGAATTGGCACGACACCAATCAGATGCCTGTTTCCTAGTGCTCCCAACACTGAAGACAGACACAAACTGTCCACGCAGGCCCAACTACAGTTAATTGGTCCACTGTGTCCCCACAATTGTTTAGTCTCTTGAGTTTAAAATTATAATTTGGCAGCAAAATTTCTCAGTCTGAATTCAAACTAGTTAATTTGAGGGAATTATTTTAATATGTAGTTGGTGGATGTAGTTAAATTGGATGTTTTCAATTATGTTACTGTGACAGTAACAAGTAAAGTATGAGTTTAAGTTTTTTAAACAACATCTATAGGCAGCAGTCTGAGAAGGACCCAAGGTTCTCTGCAGTAAATGTAAAAAATAAGTCCTATCATTAAAGCTGCTAACTTAATAAATGCAACATGTCTAATGTCAGACATAGTGTGGAACATTTCGGGAAAAGAAATAACATTTCCTTGGAGACAAATAGATGGCGTGTTATCTTGCACAGCAAGATGAATTCTTGCTCTATTTGTGAGTTTACAAACTCATGAGAATTCATCTTGGCATCTCCCCTCTGTAAGGACAATTAGGTGGGTGGACCAATCACAGAGCAGCACTGAGGTTTGTGCGGAAGCCAAGCACCAAGCGTCCAAGCGAACCAAAACACACATGGACGCCGACAGACATACTTCATTAGTGTCAATATTTTAGTGTCAATATGGACTATTTAATTTGTGAAAAACATGCAGGTCAGCATATGGACACTAGACAGGGAAGATATCTGTGCTTTTCTCTCAGCCGGATGTAACAAAAGTTATTTTGGGGCTTTTGCTATGACTAATCAGATTCAAATAATCGATGTTCCACATTTTCCGATGACTTTCATCAAGAGCCATCCCAGATTAATAATGTGTAGAGCTCAATTCAGAGTGCATCAGTCTGCCCTCCACCAGAAAAAATACATTGTGCACCTTTAAACTAGACAAGGAGAGCCAGCACCATGTCGAGCCAGTTTCATCACAGCATTCATCAGGGAATACTTTTTGTGAATGGAATACTATAAAACTTCTATACAACATCTGATATGGCCATGTGAATTACTTTGGATGAGAAGTTAGCACGATAAGCCAAAGAGAATGCTTCTTTGACATTTGCCTATAAGGTCGCCTATACATTCTTTACATTATCCATTCAAATGGGCCTTGGCAAGGACCCTTTAATGTAATTGTAATATGTGGCCTATTCATGGGTTTCCTCTTCCTGTTATATGCAGCCTTTGGAGCACTTTTTCCCATTCATAACGTAGTATTTAGTTTTATTTGCTATGGCAATCATCCTAATTTTTCAGAATTCTGAATCCACGGATATGTCCAGCACGAATCTCACCCCATTGGGAAAAGCATCTCTGGTGAAAATGGGCCAGGTCCTCCAGTTGGTGTCATGGCGGAAATTCTGGTGTACGTGCTCCCCTAGGCCGTAAATATTATGGGATGGCAGCTTGGCTGATATCTGGAGGTACTGATCTGCAAACACCAGCGGGCCCATGGTGGTGTCAAACCTGCAAATATATTCAGAGCAGCGAGAGGTAAACAAGAGGGCAGACCAGTAGTGGGAACGTGAACGAGGGAGAGCATTTGGAAAAAAACTCTAGTGAGATTCGGAGCAGAGGAGAGACAGAGATGTGCGAAGGAGATGAACTGTAAAAAAAGAAAAAAATAGAATGGCCCATCAAGCTGTAATAAGCCTTGTGGGTGGGAATGCTCACAGCTTCAAAAACAAGTTATACTATACAGCACATCTAAGGAGCCTGGTTGGTTTCTGACCAATTCACATGACTGCAGGATGCAACACTAGCATGTTGATAAGGTTAAAGAGTAGTCTAGGATTTGTCAATTTACCGTTTTATATGTCAATAAAATAAGATTCAACATGATAGGGGCAACCGTTTATAAAGGCTGGAGCAATAGCAGTTTTATGGCCTATTCATGGTTTTATTTCCATAATAATAAAACCCTATCATAACCCAATGGAAAATGTGCATTGTGGTATTGTGCAGTTGTGCTGTAAAAGATCATTCGATGCATTAAAATGGTTGACGACAACTTCTGGCAGGTTTAACAATGTATTGCACAATTACATAAATTACAAAGAATAGTTTTGTGAAGTGCAAGTGGTGCATTTTTCAGGTAACACAATTATAATAAATGCATTTTAATAGCTTTAATTCATAAGGAACAAATGATTTATTAAGAAATTTCAGACTTGATACTCAACAGTACTTTCTTAATAATACTTTATTTTATGTTAAGACGTGGCCTTCTGTGTAATCCTTTAGTCGTCCAGGTATGTTCCATAGTGGTCCAAGGGTGTATACTAGTCTATGGTCTGTGGTCTTATACGTCTTCTCAAGCTATTCAAGACAGGTTCATTTCTGTCCTGGCAATGTGACTTTTGCTCTAAAGAGTATCTCGTTATGGTATCTTATGGTATCTGATTTTCGATACTAATAACTTCTTTATTAACACGCTATCTCCTACTCCCTGATTAAGTAGTCACCAGAATCATTCTTTGTTCATGCTTTATGATGTCTAATTAAAATGCAGTTAAAATACCAGTACCATTTCTTTAAATACAACATATTTGAAATTAGAATTTCCATTATGTAAGATGTGACATAATTGTGGCCACTGTTACTGTAAATAGAAGTTATATAAATTGATTGTATTTATTTATTTACTCTCACATACGCATGTACTTTTTCCCAAGGTCAGTGCACTTTCTAGTAGCAGGGATTGAACCCTAAACTTTCCATAATTCAGTACTGATGATTATTATTATTGGTAGTAGTAGTACCGTAGTAGTAGTAGTAGTAGTAGTAGTAGTAGTAGTAGTAGTAGTAGAAGTAGTAGTAGTAGTAGTACTAGAAGGAATAAAGCAGCCCTTCACTGACACATGTATTTGTACAGTGTGGGGTGAGCAGAAAACACAGGGAAGACTTATGGGTGACGTCTCACCTGTCAGCGGCGATACCTTTATACAGTGGTAATGTAAAATATGTTGTGTTGCCATTTGAATACATGAAGCCTGTAAATAGCTGATAAAAGATAAAGCTCGTCCTTCTGTTCTGACTGTACAGATCGATCTTAATCTCTCCAGATGCACAAACACATATGTAGAAAGCTGCATAAAGAAACCACAGCACATGAATTTCAGTTTATCTTGATGGATGGAGTGATAAAAACGAGGGCTTCTTATGCTATATCTTATATCTTTCTATTTGTATGAAAACATGTGCCATAACATGTAACATACACAAATCAGTGTACCATTCTGCTCCAGTTATGTGGCTTTATATAGGAATGGGTCATGCTGTTTAACTTAACCATGAATCATTGCATCTATACTCTTACAGGGCTCCATAGCCACATGGCTTGTCTAATTTAATACATATAGGCCACTTACTGCATTTTCAACAAGATTCAGTATTTATGATATTTACTTTTATTTGTTGCAGTACATGGTCCTTTCTCATTTACTTTAACAGGCCCATATTGCGCTATCTTCTGGTCTATGTTACTTATAATGTTGTTTCCTCATCAGAAACATACCTGGAGTTGTGTTATGTTTTATTCACATATGTTTAAGACACAAACCCTGCATACTTAAGAGTTTTCTCAAACAGAAAACAGTCATGTTATGTGGTAATACAGGAAGTGCTCCACCCTGTTTTTAAACTCCAAACTAAACACAACTCCAGGTATGTTTGAGATGAGGAACCAACATTATAACATAGACATATAACATATAACATCTGTGACATGTTAGTGCCATATGAACCATCTCACACTCTGAGGACCTCAGGGCTCAGCCTCCTGCTGGTGCCCAGTGTCAGGACTAAACATGGGGAGTCAGAGTTTCAGACTCATGCAGCTAAAACCTGGAACAGTCTCCCTGAACATGTGAGACAGGCCTCTACTCTGACGCTGTTTAAATCCAGGCTCAAAATGGTTCTGTTTAGCTGTGCAGGTTTTCATTTTTCATTCTGCACTCTTCTGTCTTATTTAATGTCTCTCTCTCTTTTTATTTTATTTTATGATGATTATTTATTTTTTGATTTGTTTGTATTGAGATTTTAATGTATTTCTTATTCTGTAAAGCACTGTGAATGAGTAAGTAAGTAAGTAAGTAAGTAAGTAAAGTTTATTTGTATTTTTCACAGACAGGAGTCACAAAGTGCTTCACAGAGATAAAAATAAATACAAATACAGTACAAAGTACATTAATATTAAACAACATATATGGTCACAGTGCCTCAAATCTATGAGGGCGGGAATGCCTTTTCAAAAAGGAAGGTTTTTATGTGTTTTTTGAAAACCTCAACATTGTCCAGCAAGCGGAGATAGGGGGGCAGTTCATTCCAAAGTTTTGGGTAAACTGCTTGGAAAGACCTATCTCCTCTAGTTTTAAACCTTGTCCGAGGAACCATTAACATATTTTGGCCAGTAGACCTTAAGTTACGGGCTGAAGTGTACGGTTTTATCAGAGCTCATAAACAGGCAGGGGCCTGGCCATGTATGGCTCTAAAGGTCAGCACCAAGATCTTAAACTGCACACGAAAAACAACAGGGAGCCAATGTAAAGATTTTAAGATGGGAGTGATATGTGCTCTCCTGCTCGTGCGGGTCAAGAGCCTCGCAGCTGAGTTTTGGATCATCTGCAGACGAGTTAGTTCCTTTTTGCTTAAGCAAGTAAATAGACTATTGCAGTAGTCCAAACGTGAGGATATAAATGCATGGATTACCATCTCCAGGTCAGCTTTTGAAACAATCACTTTAAGTTTGGATATGTTCCATAAATGGAAGAAGCAATTTTTAGTAAGTTGCTTAGCATGAGACGCTAGAGACATATCCTCATCAAAAAACACCCCTAGAGTTCTCAGATTGTTTTTTGTAGAAGTACCCAGCGCACCCAGTTGTTGCTTAATGTTGGGGACGGCACTGTCAGGGGCAATAATAAGCATCTCTGTTTTTCCAGCATTCAGCTGAAGGCTGTTGTCACTGTATAATGGAGCCCAGAGGAAGTGCATACAACAGAAACAGGAGTGGTCTGAGGACCGAGCCTTGTGGAACACCACACGTCAAGTCTTCTCTATCAGACATAATATGGTTGGAAAAAACACTAAAAGTTCTACCAGTCAGGTATGAAGTAAACCATTTTAAGACAGGGCCTGACATCCCAACCACATCCTGCAGTCTTTAACAGAATTCCATAGTCCACTGTGTCAAAGGCCGAGGAGAGATGCAAAACAGGACCAGGACCGTGCATCTCCCAGAACTGAGTAACCAGGAGGGCACAGCTCATTAAGGTGGACAAACGCGCTATCTTTTTGCCACATCTCCGTAAGAAATAAGAAGCTCAGATTCTCCGTATGAAGAGCTCGTTTAGGGAAAAGCTCTTATTGGCAATGGATCGGGCATTTAATAAGCCTACGTGGCTTTGTGATGACGTCACAGAAGTCGTCTCTGCTGCACGCAGCAGGATTGGTCGCAGCCAGTTCCCACATTCATGTGACATCCAGCTTCTCCAGCCATCGGCCCCTCCGACCACCACCATCACTCATGCACACACCACTTTTATACTAGGCAATGTGGGTGATGTGCCTTGCCTAAGTACACAACAACAGTTTTTGTGACTGACGCCCCACTGTGGCACCTGGAATTCCCAGTGGTCTCCCATCCAAGTACTAACCAGGCCTGGTCTTGCTTAGCTTCTGAGATCTGACGGGATCAGGCTTTGACGAGCCGGTATGGCCACAAAGTAAACAAAGTCGGAAAAGCAGGTTGACCACCATGGATCCAGGGTTGCGCTGGCTCCGAACCACGGACAGCATATGGAAGCGTCAGAAAAGCATTACCGGGCGCATGTTCGATGAGGGAAACCGGCTTCAGCCACCTGTAGCAGCGGTGATGACGAGTGTAGCCTGCTGACCGCAGGGCTCGCTTGATCTGGACTTGGATACCAGCCCTAAAGTCTCTCCTCCGCGCCCTCTTCTTTGGATTACCTGGAGCTTGTGACAGGTACAGGTATGCTTGGGAAGTGGGCGAGCACACAAACCGCGGAGGGAACTTTTGCTTGTAGCTGCTCCAGTCATTGGTGTGACTTTCCATTGAATCTCTGATGTTGAAAAGAGCAATACGAGCGTAGATCTGAACACCATTTACAGAACCGTTGGACACCAGTGCTGATATGGCCACATAAGTTGTCAATATTAATGCAAAAAATCTGGTTAAAAGACAGCGGTGTAACCACACACAGGTGCCATCTTGCTTTTCCATGGCCCAATTACTTTGTTGTGCTAGACAAATAAACCTGCCTTGCCTTGTCTAGATTAGAAAATAGCATAAAATGGATCCTTTAAACTTAGGCCAAACTCCAGCATTGTCTTATCTACATCTAGTTTCAAATTCCTCTTCACGCAAATTCTCCATTGTGTTTAGCGCTAGCATATAAACTGTGTGCATACGTGGCTTGTACTCACACGACTTTCTTGTTCTCCTTCCTGCGCACGATTATGCCAAAGGGGCTGTGTGTGATCTCCATGGTGTCACTGATGGGGCTGGATGGCTGAGCGTTGAGCCCAGCGATGTGCTCATGGGGGACCTCGAAACGCTTACTCTGGGGGTCGAAGATCTGAGGAGAGGAAAGAGCATTCAGCACTGTGGAGCCAGCGCTGCAGACGGACCAGAGAACTCATGTTTGTATTCTGAACGCGTCATTCTGTCTTCATCATTGGTCACAAGAACTGGGGTGAAGTGGGATTTTGATGTTGTGTTCAATGTAGCTGTAAATGTGTGTTTTGTTTCAGAATAAAGAAGAAGAAGAAGAACAGGGCTGGAACTAAGTGTTATTTAAGTAGCTTTTTTTTTTTTTTTTTTTTTTAAATTAGTAGACCAGTTTAGCAATTATTTCTATTGCAATTTGAGACTTTTAAAATACATTATCAACTAAATAAAATCTTTCAAACAGGGGAAGCTCTTTGCATTTTCATTCTTATCGTATCCTAGTATTCAATAAATTGTAAATAGACTTCAGTTACATTTCTATAGGTATGTATATCTTAAATTAGAATGTCAATGGTTTATTTTCGCTTATTAAAAAAAAGGAAATTAATCAAATCCAGTTTTATTTGTACAGCACATTTTACCAACACCAAAACTCTGTGCAGTCTCCGATAAAACCAATTTGAGCCTAGATAAAAGCCAAAGGTGATAAAAACTGGATTTAACCAGGGCATTATCTGCTTGCCAAACATAAAATCTTAATCAATAATGGCGTCAAATTAGAGGCTGTAGGTTTGATATATTGTGGATAAACTGAAAATTAAAATAATCCTTTGTTTAAAAATATCAATTTCTATTTTGGACTCATTTAAATTTAAACAAATCATAGCCAGTCAAGCCTTGACGGCATCCAAACATTTCATTGTTATTCATGTGCTTCTCATATGTGTATGAACATGACCAGAAAGGCACAAGTAATCACAACTGAAAGTTCAGTTTGAGTTTGTAATGTAATTAAGCAGGTATGGTAACAAATCATTCTCTGTAAGCTTTAAATTCCTTCCGTGATCCCTGTATTTTAGACTTCAGCAGGTTATGAAATATGGGTGAACCCTGTGAACCCTATGTAACTTTCAGAGTTCCTAGTTTTATAATTAAGCAAGTGCACAGAAAAAGCTATATCTAAGGAACTCTATGGACTGCAGGGCCTGAACATACTTTTTTATTAGAAACTGACTCAAGGTGGAATAAGCTCTACTGTTTGTTCATCATCTGTTGAATATTAACTATTAAACAAACATGACACCTACTCATGCTTATAGCACCATAAAAGAGCATGTGTCTTGATTATGTTTATGATGGAAAACCACCCTTCTGATTGTACTGCATTCCTCCTTTGTCATAGTGTGTACCTTAAAATGAAGCCGCTTGGGTGTCTGCATTTCTGCATGAAGCTCCAGCCGCTGAATATCTGCCCCAAACAAAGATGGAGCGTCCATCCTTTTTAGAGTTGCTTTCAATGCTGAAACACAACAATATAAGATTATATTTAAAAAGTATTCATTTTACTTGTAGTTTGCGAGTAGTAAATGGTGGAAGTCTAGAGAGGCTATGGTTTTCCTTGTGTCTTGGCACGTTTCTCCTTT
Organism: Odontamblyopus lacepedii; assembly: GCA_034769755.1. Lineage (NCBI taxonomy): Eukaryota > Metazoa > Chordata > Actinopteri > Gobiiformes > Gobiidae > Odontamblyopus > Odontamblyopus lacepedii. Next base: position 14,259,266 of record CM068357.1, read on the forward strand.
CAAATAATGCTCAAGCTACATACTGCAGGACAAGATTTCAAAATTGTGTTGAAGTGCATATGACATTTTAATGTTTTTTTGAATAAAAATTGAATTTTGTTTGATGGGATAGTATATTGTTTAACAAAATAACAATTGTGCAATTTAGACCAGTTTTATCCCTTATTACCTCTAGGTATGTCATATCAGCTGCCCATGTCCAACTGGGAAGTAAAAGTAAAACGTAATAAATCTCACCAAAAGTTAAAGAAATAGAACAAAACTTTTTAGTGAAATCTTAAATAGAGTGATGTTAACTTTGTTTTAATGAAATCAGTAGTCTAATCTGTCACATGCACTTAAAAGGTTTGGGTTGATGCATGAGTCAAATACAGAAAATTGCATAAAACACTGACAACCAAAACTTAATCATGAATTATTAGTAACTATGAAATATACTTTAATTATCTAGTATTAATTAATATGGATCCTATACAAGACACAATAAAAGATAACAATCTAAGGAAGCAGTAGCTCTATGATCTCCCATATGCATAAACATAAGTAGATTAATGCAACAATTCTTTATTCTGCCAATAAACATCATACCACAAGGATTTCAAATTAAACACTTGAAATGAGATTAATATCTTTAGAAGACAACTCTATCCCCATGTGTCTCATTCAACATTCAGATCAAAGGATTCCTGATGCTTAGAGAGACCAGGCACATTAAGGGCTCAGAGGGAAATGCCTCTTATTTGCATAGCTGCCTCAAGTGATATATGTACAATATCTGAAGACAATTTAAGTATTATATAAGTCTTTCATTTATATGGCTGAGCGTCTCAACTGAATACCAAGACGGTGAAAAATTCTCTTTGATAGCTCTCTCCTCACTTCTAAGCAGTCCCATTTTTCAATCTAACCACCTTTACCACACCAAAACAACCCTTCGCCAATACATTTTTCACCTTAAAATGATGTTACGCTATTATCTCGAGGTTGGGTGAACGTTTATATATAAAAAATGTCCAATGCATTTTTGTTCTTTGCACAATAACCGGGTTTCCAACAATACGGTGAAATCAAGCGGGAAATGGGAAAGCTCGCATGCCGCAAAGTCAATCATGTTTTCTGATATGCCATCCTTGTCATATTTCACAGAAAGTTATGCCCACGGCGAAGTAAGTAGGGAGCGGGGGTTTGTATGTAGAGGCTGAAAGATAGATGGAACACTGATTGTTTGACTTAGGAAATAGGATAAGCAAAACTAGAAGTCAAATATTTTAGTTTGGGCAGGGAGCTGTGTGGGACGTGTGGAGGGAATAGGGGGTTTACCGTTAGGATTGGAGTGATCCGCTGATGCCACCGTGTATCCGTGATTTGACGAGAAGAAGCACCAGGGGACGCTCCTCTCATCCAGAGGGCTCCAGCAGCAGCCTCGTGCCTCACATAGTTGCTGTCAAATAATATGAAGTTTATGTTAATACAGGAATATATGTAATGCAACTAATGATTATTTTAGTAGTATTTTAGTAAAATTATTTTTTTGATTAGTTGACAAGCTTAACATGTTTCTTGAAATGAGACGAGACACAATTTCCACAAGGCAAGATGAGAATGGGTCCACGAGACATTTCACGATTCAGTTTCCAATTTTGGCCTCACAATTTTTTATTGATGTGATTTCATATTTTTGTTTTCATTCTGCTACTGCTTTTTGGAACTGTAAGAGATGAAACCCACCAATACATGACCTTTTTGGTTCAATCTAAATATAAACACATGGAAAAAAAATCTCATAAGATAATTTTTCTCCTGCATGCACAATCTTGTGGCAATTTTCTCTCACGAGATCTTGTGGCACGAGATCTTGTACCATCCCTAATTATCTATATTGTAATTTGAAACATTTTAAATGCATTATCAACTAAATAAAGTCTTTCAAACAGGGGAAGCTCTCTCCATTTTCATTCTTATTATGTGCTTTTATTTAAGAAATTATAAATTGCCTTCAATTACATTTGTATAGATATGTAAACCTGCAAGAAGAATGTCATTTATTTACTTTCGATCATTAAAAATGCAAATTTATCCAGTCCAACTTTATTGATTTTGTCATTTGCTTATTTGAATATATGTATATATGCAAACTATATAAAACGTGTATGTCCAAAAAATTCAGTTGGTTCCACAAACTTAGCATATTAATCCAATATTTTAAGCATTTGTCAACTGGTAATTTGCCATTGGGGTCCAATAATGGCACCAGCACTTTCTGAAGCTGTAATAAATACATTTAACTTATGATTATGTTGTAGAGTTGTCACAAGTATTGAAAATCAGATACAAAGCAACTGCGGGATTACACAGATATAAAGCCACATAGTAATTTTAAAGAAAGTACTACGATTTAATGGTGAAAAGCACATTTTATCTATTCCTTAGTATCAAAATTGAGTTTCAGATTTTAGTATTGTGACAATGTATTATGCTGACAGAGAAGATTTTTGTGCACATTTTTGTTTCTTGTCCTGTAATTACAGATATAGCCATAAACCAGGAAACATTTGCATTCTGACAGAAAAATTAATAGTATAATGTGCTCAACAGATTAAACCTTATCGTATGAATAATATCTTAAATGCACAGATATTTTTATATTTTTACAGCACGCATCATGTTATGTGTTATGTGTTATTTGGCTGTATCTCCATGTGGTGCGCTAGTATCTCAGACAAAACAAGTCTGTACCTTGGAGGCTCCGGCGTCAGGATGGCAGTCCACTCGCTCTGCCAGAGGGACACTTGGACACTGAGGAACTTCTGGTAAGAGAGAAACCGTTTCAGCCTTTGACCACACAAGCCAACACAAAAAGTAAGCCCACACATTGCAATTATAACTGCAGTCAAGCATTTGCAAAAGAAGCTTTAAACTCTTAAATGCAGCAGAAGTGTCTGTGCTGCTCTTGTATGTGCAGTCTGTGCAGCCGCGGTGCTAATGCTAGCTTGTTATGCTAGTTTGTGTGTTAGCTTAAAATTGTGCAACTGCTTTAGCCAGACTGATTATCATGTGCAAATAAAGAACCTAATACATTACATATTACCTTCTTTGAAAGTTGTTTTTAATGCTTTAAAAATTGTTATATTTTGCATTTTCCCTTTTTTACCAAGTATCAGAGTATCCCATTATGCCGTTAAATAATAATAATAATAATGCATCAGTTTTATATAGCGCTTTTCTGGACACTCAAAGACGCTTTACAGAGCATTATTCATTCACTCCATACCCGGTGGTGGTAAACTACTATTGTAGCTACAGTTGCCCTGGGGCAGGCTGACGGAAGCGAGGCTGCCAATCTGCGCCATCGGCCCCTCCGACCACCACCACCATTCACGCACACACCACTTTCATACTAGGCAATGTGGGTAATGTGCCTTGCCTAAGGACACAACGACAGTTTTTGCAACTGGCACCCCACTGTGGCACCTGGAATTCCCAGTGGTCTCCCATCCAAGTACTAACCAGGCCCAGCCCTGCTTAGCTTCTGAGATCTGACGAGATCAGGCTTTGACGAGCCGGTATGGCCACGGTAAAGGTGCACTCTGTAGCTTTTCTTGTGCGGGCTTCGCCAACCAGTGTTGCCAGCGATAAATAAAACAAACAAACAAAGGAAAAAAAAACAAAAAAAAAACAATCCAAACCGCAAACCACACGGCGCGGCTGTATTTTCACTGTATTTATGAAAGCAGCTCTCCTCGATGACACCGTAGACTGTATGGGTGACACCATAAACTGTATGGGTGACACCATAGACTGTATGGGTGACACCATAAACTGTATGGGTGACACCATAGACTGTATGGGTGACACCATAAACTGTATGGGTGACACCATAGACTGTATAGACTGTATGGATGTCACCGTACACTGTATAGACTGTAGGGGTGACACCGTACACTGTATGGGTGACACCGGAAACTGTAGGAGTGACACCATAGACTCTAGGGGTGACACAATAGACTGTATGGGTGACACTGGAAACTGTATAGGTGACACCGAAAACTGTATGGGTGACACCGTACACTGTATGTGTGACACCAGAAACTGTCTGGGTGACACCATAGACTGTAAAAACTGTATAGGTGACACCATAGACTGTATGGGTGACCTCGTTAACTGTATGGCTGACACCATAGACTGTATAGACTGTATGTGTGACACAGAAGACTGTATGGGTAACACCGTAGTCTGTATGGGTGACACAGATCCGCCGCAACCTGCTCTGTCTCTTGTTCCACAGAACGCTGATGGCTGTGGATATAAAGATTTGTCATCAAAAGCACTATCATTAGGATTATTCTAAAATCAGTATGTTTTGCACGGAAAACAGCTTTGGCCAAACGCGCGGACAATATTTTTCACCCACCACTTCCGCGGGAAATGCTGGCAACACTGCTGCCATTTAATTGCCTTTATGGAGATGTTATTGCTTTGCCTGCAGTGTCCTGCAGTACCCTGTGGTAGTAAACAGATCTATCTATCAATCATTTAATTAAGCAACATGAAACATTCATTTACTGTGAGCGGATTTGCCTCTCCATAGATCTGACCTGTGACCTGACCCTCTGATGTCGCCTGCTTGTCACCATGGAGCTACATCATTTAAATGCTATACTGCACAACATTTCAGGCAAAGCAATAATAACTTGAGGGAGAGGTGTCAGGTGGCATACTCCACCTGAAAAGTTACATATAGTCAGTGGTGAAATGTAACAAAGTAAAAAAAAGTAAAGTACTGTACTTATCAAATCAGTATATGTACATGACTTAAGTAGATTTTAAAGTGGATACTTTTTACTTTTACTTCTCTACATTTGAGAGCAGGTATCTGTACTTTCTACTCCACATTTTTAACTCGACTGAAAAGTATTTTATTATAGTGTGAGACCGTTGAAAAGGCTGAAAGGTTTATTTTTAACATGTTCATAATTTGAGCAGCACAAATATACAAATAAAAACAAATGTGGAAAAAAAACTTTTGTTTCTGGTGAACAAAAATGGTTGAAGTGTCTTTCTTAGGGTTATAGCAATAGGTGAGTGAACCCCAAAACTACTGCACCACTGTCACTTCAACAGCACCTCTGACTAATTGATGCAATTAATATCCTCTAGCCTGTGGGTCTTTTAGGGGAGTCGTTTCTAAATATAAATTCCTTTGTCTTCCCTTTTACAAAGATGCAGTCCTGTAGCCTACTCACCATATCCGCGTTGCCTGTCTATGACGAAGAGCACGATGAGGGCGACGGAGACAATGAACAACAGAAGGAACATGACTATGAGGGCCATCTCCAGTCCCGAGAAGCGCCTTTTCCCCATCTACAGTAACAGCACACAGGGACACAGAGGCCAAATCCATTAACACGCAGTAATGACAACACTCTGACTACAGGCAAGGTCTCCAAGGTCCTCCCCAAACCTCCTAATGAGCCCCACTGGAGAGGTAAAACACACACAAAATCACACAGATGTAATATAGCCACATAAATTACTACTAGGCTATACTCTTAAATCAAGTAAATAATAAAAAGGGCACTCAACAAGCAGGAAATTACTATAGTAGATGTTTTTTGAATAGTGTAATCAGTGCCCTAGATTAAAGAGCGAGAAAGAAGGCTAATCAAATTAAACCAAACAAGCTGGATTTTTAACGCTTGTTCCTGCAAAAAATAAACATAAAAAATGGTAATAGTAGCCTGTTTGTTATTCTAGTCTCAAAATAATAAATAAAACATACACACAGTCAGATCAGTGAATTTGAGAACAGTGTAGTTAACACAGAGGTGGAAAGTTTTGATCACAGCCCAGGTGTGCTAAAATATCAAAATATTGATATTTTGTGATACTAAAATCGGAAATAGCTTACAGTATCATTAGCATTGTGGGGTGTATGTGCTTAACTCACATATCACAGTATTTTCCTATATTCAGGAGAGTTCAAAGAGTGTTTTTTGGTGTATATTACTACAGTTTGTGAAAGTGCTAAAATTTTGCTGTTTGTTTAAAGAAAGGAAACATGTTTATGCAATACATTTTATTGTGGGTGTCTTTCATATTAAATTTGAGCAGGTAGTGGTTTAGAAAAGAAATACTGTTAAGTATTTGGTTCATAAAATAGTGAGTAGCACTTGCAATATGTTAAAGAGTCTATATTACACTATTTTCTGATCTATATTATAATGTTGGCGGCACGGTGGCTGAGTGGCAACACTCAGGCCTCACAGCAAGAAGGTTGCGGGTTCGATCCCCAGGTCACCCGGGCCTTTCTGTGTGGAGTTTGCATGTTCCTCCCCGTGTCTGGATGGGTTTCCTCCGGGTACTCCGGTTTCCCCCATCAACCTAAAACATGCCCGCACCCCTATGAACTAACATCAAGGACCATGTTGTCCACCCTCCTGTGGGCTCACCACCTGCAGAGGGGTTCATAGGGGGGGTCAGGTGCTATGAGTATTGGGCAGCAAGCTGCCCCCGCGACCCAGCCGGATTAAGCGGGAGAAGATGGATGGATGGATGGATGGATATTATAATGTTTCCTCATCACAAACATACCTTGACCATGTTTAACACACAAACCCTGCATATTTAGGATGAGTTCTTCTTTCAAACAGAAATCACTCACTTCCACCTTTGCGATGTCATGTGGTAATACAGGAAGTGCTCCACAGTGTTTTCAGACTCTGTGGAATTGCCAATCACTTCTGAACAAAAGGTAAAAGGTGTTAACTTTTAACTGTTCACTTGAAAACTACCACTACATGACATCACAAGGTGGAACAGAGCGTTATGAGGTTTGGGAGTGTAGGCAGGATTACTCAAGCCTGTGTGAATGAAACAAAACACAACTCCAGGTATGTTTTTGAAGAGGTAACAACTTTATAACATGGCTTAAAGCTCAGAAGAGTCCATTTTGCACAATATAGGACCTTTAATTATTGCATAGTACCTTTTCATATTGTATCGTACTGTGAGCGTGTATTGCGTATCGTATCAAATCATCAGTTACAGTGCGACATCCATCTCTAGTTATGATACAGGTAGTACTTATTGTTAGTTTTTGGGGGTAACATCCACCATTGCAGCACAATCTTAGCCTGTGTGACTTTTTTACCACCAATTTGTTGTCAAGTTCAATCTTTATCAATACAGTAATCCGCACTCACTGTATCTGTTGCTTAGTATTTTTAATATCGTATCAGTATGAAAGTCAAATCTCGAGCCAATCAACATTCTGCAACTCTAAATTCTTCATTTTAGTGTTTAGGTGTGAGCTCAGTTGGGCAGTTTCTAAATGTCACTCGTTTATTTTCTTAAAAACAAAAACATTGCAAAACATTTTCAGCGTTCTCAAACATGGTGACATTGAATTTACACCAGCCGCAAACCGTATAACTGATTTATATTTCAATTCAAAATGGGATGCGAATGTCACACAAGAGTTAAAGGCAGCCGTCAAATTAATCTGGTAATTAGGCTTCTCTCCAAAGTCCCGTTAAGAGACACAAAACAAGGTGAGTGTGTGAGAATGTGAGTGGATGGAGGGTATTGGGGAAAATGAGAGGCTCAGAGTGGTGCTGTTTAATGTCCTGTGAAGAGCGGGCAAGGGCAGACCCACAGCCAAATGTCTGCCTGCCCTGCCCATTTACCATCACTTTCATTTTCTACAGGGGGAAAGCAGAAACGAATCAAAACAGAACAGAGCAACAACAATGTTCAGGTGTTAAGTCAAATAAAAAGTAAATTATAGTTTTTCAGTCTTCTATTGTTGAATTTGGCTGGTGGTTAGTGAGTGGTTTCTCTCCCCACTGTGAGTAAGTCTAGTGATAGAAGCTTTTTGTTGAAAATTATGCTTCAAATATGATTATTTTTTCTTATTTTTTTAGTCTTTCTTTTGAAAATGCCAGATTAAACTATTTTAAAAATTATTACAGAACTAACTAGTACTTCTGCTTGAGTATAGTAATAGTATTTTTGCTGAAGGCACTGATCATACTTTAGCTTTATCAGGTAGAGCTACCGACTAAGGCTGCATGATATATTACACATAAAACATACAATAAATGGTTAGCAGCGTATTATTGTTTTAATATTGTCATGGCAACATTCAATCATTATCAAACAAATTTTTCTCATAATGTGCGGCCATTTTATTGGTGTTGGTACATGGGAGATGCATCAGATGTTAAATAACTCAAAAATGACAGCTTTCGCAAGTTAAACACCTAAAAAGTTATTGTATGATCTGTTTTATATTTACATTTCACCAGCCAACTGTTTCCAAATATGGCTGTACCAACAAAACACATGCACACACACCCTTAAACCTCCCAACTTCTGCCCAATGCTGCCAGAACTGTTCTAAAAAATACTCCAGCCACATCTACTTACATCTCCCTCTTTCACACGTGCAGTTTGGTTCAGTGATCAATTGTACGTCGCCACTTTAGTTAAGTTTAAATATTAATTAGTTTTGAATAATTACAGATTGTGGTTGTGCACTACTCATTTTCAAATCTTTCTTAAAATTCATGCACTAGACTAGTCACATGAATGAGCTTGATATTTATTGTGATATGACCTGAAATGGACCTCTTGTATCTGATTTTTTTATTTATTTTTTTCATGTATTTGAGCCAAACTTGTCTTGCACCAGTACAGTAACATTGTTTAAGACGCTGTTGAGGTCAATATGTCTGCTGCATACTGTCTGCATCTAATCATGAAGCATTTTATTGTCTAGTAATCAGGAAGTGCTGTTAGCATGCTAGCTATTGATGGCAAAACTCTTTGAAAGTTGTGAAAAGTGTTTATAGACTCTTTTTAAGATGTGAAAATCAGGTACAGCACCTTTAATATAATGATTTTCAAGGACAGATTCATATACATCTGTAATCTAATCTACCGGTCACTCAGAACTATGGCCAATGGGAGATGTTGGTGGGAATAAAGTATCTCATCGATCAATAGTGACACAGAAAATTAGTGAATGAAAAAGGAAAAAAAATAATCACAATTTCATCATCTGCATTGTAGTATTGCCCAGCTCTAGGTGGTATAACATTCAACGAGTGCTTCTTATATCTTTTTAAAGATTATACAGACTAGTCGATGGCACAGATAGTACCGGCATAAATAAAGTCATAAATGAATACTTAAAAAGGGGAAGTTTTTTTTTTTCCAGCAATGCTATCATATAGTTTATCATCCAAAATGTGTTTAGTTTTCACTTTATTCATTACAAACTACACACATCAGACAGTAACGTATAATATACCGTAAATTCCGGACGACAGAGCGCACCCTATTAAGAGCCGCATGCTCAGATTTATGAAGAAAAATCAATTTTGTAATTATATGAGCCGCACCATATTATAAACCGCTGGCCAAAGACTAGGCGGGGGGTTCGCTTCTGCATCCCCGCCGCCTGGAGCGCCTCGACGGGCGCGGACGCGGTCCCCCGCTGAACTCTGGGGACGGACTCGCTCACTGGTGACACTTGGGACACACACGCGCCACAGGCACTTACACACCTTCACACACTTGGGACACACACACGCGACATGCACATACACACCTTGGCGCTCTGGGAATAAACCACGGTAGCGATCGCTTTAGCCTTCAGTCTGATTTGTACAGTGCGGCCGCCTGCTCTTTGCGTGTTAACCCAGTCCTCCAGAAAGTTTTCAAGCTCAGGCCATCTGCTACGGTTACCTCTGAAAGCTCTGGTTGTCTTTTTACACTGGCTCAGTTCTTCTTGCTGGAGCCTCCACCTTCGCACTATCTACTCGTTTATGCCAATTTTACGGGCAGCAGCTCGATTTCCTTCTTTAACTGAGTGATCGCTTTTAGTTTAAAAGCTGCATCATATGCTTTTTGTCTGGTATTCTCCATGTTGATGAGGGTTAGCAGAAAGACTGAAATAAGGAAGTTGTGATTAATCATACAATTTCATTGGACCTCAGTGAACTACTTATTCATTTTATTGGTCCATGTTTTTCCCGCGATGAAAAAAAAAATAAAAAAGCCGCTTCATATTACACGCCGCAGTGTTGAAAGTGTAGAAAAAAAGTAGCGGCTTGTGATCCGGAATTTACGGTACATGATACCACTTTTGCATCGTGAGCACATAAATTACAAATTGTTAATGTGCATATTGTCGTACGGTATGTGTAGTATTGATTATGAAATTCACACTACGGTGCACCTCGAAAAGATACTTCGTTAGTGAACTACACAAGCTACTTGTGGGTCATACCTGGATATTCGATATTTGGGTAAAAATGTAAGCTTTATATTCTAAAAAGCAGTTTAAATATCATTGCCAGATCATAAATTTCATGTAGGGCGATAATTATAATCACGATTTATTTGAAATTTGTAATTTAAATCATAATAATTTCAAGCAGTTACTTATCACACTGTCAAAATGTATTTATAATGTAATTTTTTTGTTTGTAATGTTTTGTGGCACTTTAACTTAAAATCCTAATTAGAAAGTGGATTTGGTCAAAGTTTTGAGTAGTAGAGTGAGATCACACATATCAGTCTAAACTGAAGGTAATTAAATGTATTTTCGATTACTAAATTTTTGCATTTAGAGGCTTGAAATCATGATTTTAAATTCAATTGCGGAGCCCTGTTCATGTCTTTTGTCTTAGTGCATGCAAATAACAAGCAATGATTTACTGTGGTGTAAAAATACAGCATGTTCCTTTGAGCTGATCCAAACTACAGCAAAATATCAGAACAATAATAACTCACATAGTAACTGTTAAAGCTACGTACAATAATGCATTTTCCATGTTCATTTCACGTAAGTTATAACACAATTTAACGCAATTTTTCTACGGAAAATGTCATTCCGTAGATGGAGCCTTACCTTGGTGGTGTTTTGGGGCAAAGTAAAGCCAAAGGACTGCTCAGTTGTTAGGACTGCTCAGTTGATATAGTAACCTATAATCCTCGGGAAGTATTCTCACCACTCCTCTCTGTGCACACGGCTCTTTCACAACCTTATAACGTCGAGCCTGGAGCTGTAAAATGTCAGATAACCATTGATGGCAAGAGAAAACAAGTGCTGCCAAAAAGATCCTGATATCACATTGTTGTGCTATCAATCACGTTTGATTCCAGTGTCTGCCCGTGTGGGGACGTGTGCCATTTTAGACTGGGGGTAAATTGCAGGATAAGTTGTTGATGAGTTTGGGTTAATGTAAGCCGTGACTCAGCAAACTGAATCTGAGTGATCTTTAGCCCGTAATGACCATAACAGCACAGTGTACATTTACAGATGTAAGCACTCTCTCTCGTGTACTGGGAAAAAGTAAATAATTAAAATTAATTAATAATTATTAAATAATAATTCTCCTGTTCCTATGGAATTCCTATGGGCTGGGACCAATGTGCACTGTAATTTAAACGTGTGTAAATATTAAGTAATCTGACGGATAAATGGACATACAGAGTGAAATGCAGTGAATGATACAGTGGTTCTATAATTGTCTGATGGTGTTTGACTGTGACTGTATAACTGAGGTTTGAATGTTGGGGAAGTTTTAGAGAAATTTAGAGACTTATAGGGGAATGTACACTGTTTATTTATGTAAAAAGGGACTACAGATGGAAACTAGCTATTCAGCTATAATCTGGTACAGTGCATCTCTGTCTTTCGATTTAATGTTTCTGTGCATTGTCCCTCAAGTAAAGATTAAAGTAAGTAAGTAATAAAGCACAAGCCCAAGACTGTCTGTTGTTGAGAAGGATGGCATCACAATTCTTTGGGACATACCAATCCACACAGACTGGACCATAGCAGTGAATAGGCCTGACATAGTGCTGAAAAACAAGACCAAACAAACCTGCCTCCGCATAGATGTGGCTGTGCCTCTTGACATCAACACCTCTGTCAAAACTGCAGAGAATGTTAGCAAATACTATAAAGACTTCGAGATAGTGATTGAGAGAATGTGGGGACTAAAAACATCAGCTGTCCCGGAGATTGTGGGATCAATCAGAAAGGGAATGGACAAGTACATAGAGCAAATACAAAAATCTCTATACATAAACTTCAAAAAACAGCCCTCCTGGGCACAGCACATATCCTTATCCTGTCCTGAAATAAACTCTCAACACGCCAAGGCCCATGGACTGGACTTGGATGCCGAGGCCATGCAGAACCACACACTGTGACAAAAATGTACAACGTGGATCTGGAGCCATATCCTGTTTCCGTAATATCAGAACATGTGATTGGCAGGTGGATTAACCAATCATATGCATGGCTGCTTACATGTAAAAAAGAAGAAAAATCTACAAGTGCATAAAGGACTGAGAAAGAAGGGACTGGCTGGTGGTCAGGCAATGGATCCTGAGCAATAAGAAGGCTGTAACTACTGAAACTACTGTAATATAATAATAATAATAATAATAATAATAATAATAATAATAATAATAATAAACTAAATCAATAATTAATCTTAAAAAAGAGAAAGTTTCAATTGATATCTGTTTTTTTTTTCTTCTTTTTTTTTTTTACATTTTTCTGTCACTTATTACAGCTACTAAAATCCGCATCAAGGTCAAAAGCTCTGTAATAAAAGAATATAATTTTATATGGCTCACATTAATACCAAATTATGCCTACATAAGATTTAATTAATTTTGATATTAACCATAACAGTAGCTATTTGTTATTCAAATTTAGCGTAGCAGTTTACCTTTTTATTTCACTAGCTCTGAACAAAATTACGTAGAAAGAAATTGACAATAATATGGACCCTTTGCAGCTTTTAAACGTGCTCTTAAGTACCTTTACTTTGGCATCTCATGTTTTAGAACATAAAATAATGAACATATTTATAGATCTTTTTCTTTGCTAAGGCACATTTGTATTTGCATTTATTTGACCTCCATTAGCTGTGCTTCCTGGAGTCATTGACCTATGGTGCATGTTTTTTGGGTTGATGGGAGAACCAGAGGAAACCCACCCAGACACAGGGAGAACATGCAAACTCCACAGAGAATGGCCCAGGTGACCTGGGGATCAAATCCAAGCATGAGTTCTAGCCACTCAGCCACTGTGCTGCTTTGAACCAGTCAAGCAGTGATTCATGGATTTACAAACTGCTTAGGCTTTCTACTTGTGACGCAACAATCCTGAGAGAATTCAAACTGCATCGTCTCTTAGACTCAGAGACTAAGGACTTTTTACACAGGATTGCAGAAACCAACATGAATAATTAAAAAGTCAATTTTGTGCCTTTGTGTCCTTTAAAAAACACATCACATCAAAAGACAGATCATAATTTCATGACAAAAGACGTCTGACCATACTGCGAGCAATCTCCCCTTGAACACTCTGACTCAAAGACTTCCACTCATCGCTCCTGAGTCACAAAGCACAAGCACAGTCCAAATCTGTGTGTGCGAATGACATGTAAATTACAATCCCCATATTCCCTCTGTATCTTGACTCAAATAGCTCCATAATATCGCTCCTTCTTATTTGGCACAAGAGCAAGTGAGCTCCATTACGCCTCTACAGCTCCAAACTGGGGAAGTCAAGTTGCTCCTTAAACACCATTCAGCTTGTTTGTTCCAAGTTCTGCAAAATTACTTTAATGATGCACTATGTAACTTTTCTGCTGGCATAGCTGCTACCTACCTGTCTCCATGGAGATTTGCCTTGATTTGGCTAAACACCAGATGTTTGTTGATAAAAATATGAAATACCTTTAAAACATGCATCATTTTTCAAGTAGGTTCATCTCTCCCCAGATACGACCTGAAACCTGACCTGATGACGACACCCATCTCAAAGGAGGAAAATACATTAAAAGGGCCTGTACCTTTTGGGGGGGTGGGTGTAATTATTTCTCTTGAGTTAGTACAGATATATTGTATTATGCAGTTCTTGAGGTCAAATGCATCGAATTATGAAGCTTTTCTTTTTTGTCTGAGAATCAGGATGTGCATGGTTGGCATACTGTTTATTACTATAACTGCACAACTCTGCTCTGGTCTCTGAAAGTTGTGAAAAGTACATATAAACTTACTGTGAATAATTGAAATACTCAGAATGTATAAGGCAAGTGAGAAACAACTTTGGACCACTGCAAAACATTTAAACTGTTCTGCTTGTCATGTTTTAAGACGGTAAAAGTCCGGTACAGCCTTTAATGCCATACTGTGGAACATTCCAGGAAAAGCAATCATATTTCCGCAGAGACAAACACGGCAGACCTCCAACGAGAAGGGTCAGTGCACCTTAAATGTTCCATTTTGCTAGTGAGTCTATAGTTGCAGCATCAGAAGTGGCCTTATTGTCTAACCATGCGTAACATCATCCAAAACCAAGAAGGCAGCTGCTATGTGCCTCGGAGAGAAAAACTTGTTACCCCCCTGATATTAGATATGACTGGATGCGTATGCCATTTGCTAGACAGTGGCAAGCCATAGAAAACAATTACATTTTACTTTTTGGAGGGGATTTTTGCCATTTTAATTGTCCATATGAACAGCCATCCTCTGTAGTCCATCGCTATGGGCACTGGGGCTAGCTTCAAAGGCACTGTTTAACAAACTCCACTCTTTTTGTTGATTTCGCTCACGGCAAATGGAGAGGACACAGAAGTTTGAAAATTGAAGTGTACATTTTTTTCATAATGGTCAGACTTTGGTCGAGGTTGAAAACATTGCATAGTTTTGTGATGGCTTTAGGCATTTTTTTATATATATATTTTTTTTAGGAGTAGCAAATAATTGAGCTACTTGCTACGCCGAGACAAGAGGTGAGAGGATTATTGCCAATACAGACATTGAGTGATGTGGCCTACTGACCCTTTCACAGTTGACATGAGCAAGCGAAAACTATACTAGAATTTTCAGTGAAAGGAGAAATTTTCAAAAAAAATTTTTTACTTTAGTCAAACTATGACAAACTTTATTCCATTCGCTTTTTTCTTTTCAGAAAGTCTAGCTGTTTTCATACTTGACAGTTTCAACTGCTCACTCACAGTCTCAGGGTGGTCACGCATTGTTGCTGTGACATGCCTGTTCATCTGATTTGCACAGGTTTTGGCTCTGTCTTCCAACTGGTGAAGGGAAAACAACAGCGCCATCTGCAGTCTGACCTCTTCAGAACAGTATCCTAGGTGTGCAAAAATGAAAAGGCCCCTTGTCTCAGTTTAAAGTCACGCTGGCGCATTTTTGTATTTCATTGGTGTCGTCGTTCTGGCTCCACCAAATCTGTCAAGTATCAAAAGAAACTAAACATCAGTCTGAAAAAGGAATTTGTTGGAATAAGTTATTTGAAGACCGGATTAACCACATTTGGGGTGAGAGGTCCAGTGGAAGGTTTAAAATAATATGTAAGACATACAGTAAAGAAATACAACGCAAAGATCAAAATGGTAGTTTTGATGTTTCATAAGGTTTTCTAATGGTGAGTTGTACAGCTTCTGGAAAATAAATGAAATTATATAAAACTGGAATACGCCTGTTTGTTATATGAAGCCGGGTAACATATGGGTGATTCTGTACAGTAATTAGAGGTACATTTCATGTTCGCTCATTTATGAATTGCACTATTGTTTCCTGGAAGCAGTGATAGTTTTTACATTGGTCCATCAGCCCCTCTTGATGGTATTACTGATTATTGCAGGATCAATCAATTTATATGCTGTAGAGAACCTTTTTCTGCTTGTCTGCTTTTTAGATTTAAAAGTTTCAGTTAAATTCTAAGCCCCCAAATCCATATCTAAGTGGATCATTTTGGTTTATATAACAGCTTAAATGTTAGAAAAGACTGAGCTAAATGTTTTAAAACTTTTATGCCCATTACTTGTATATTGAATACTTTCGTAACTGCTCGTCCAAAAATGTTTTTGTCAATTGGATAATGCCTCGGATGTTCACTCTAAAGCCACAACCTCAACACCACAGTGAAGCCACAGCCTTTCTGCAGGAGATTTGAAAAGAGACTGTTGTTTAACTGTGTATCCAACTTCAGAACTTTTCAGACGTCACCTGGATAACGCACATAATTTTGTAGAATTACATTAGATTTTAGATTTGTTCGTGGGTATGGAATGATCTTAATGACAGCAGTAGGCCATGGTAATGTGTAGTGAAACAGAGACATTGATTATTCTTACTTTCTCCAAAGTTTGAAAGCGTTTTTAACAAACACATTTGAAAAATACTCATTATCATAGACAGCAGAGAGTCAAATGGATAATGCTACCCCTTTTGACCCATTTTTCTATATAATTATTTTCTTTTTTTGGACCACAATTCCTTAAATATTTGGTTGTATTGGATAAAAAATGACGTAGGGTATCACTCAGATAAGGCCCTTTTGTCATGTTTTCAGTGTATAAGAGGACCCCAAAAGCAGAGACAGAGAGACTTGTAAGTGATTAACAGGTTTATTGTTGGGAAGTGAGGATATGACGAGGGGAGCTGGCTGAACAGGTAGGTAAACACAGGGGCAGACTCACTGGTAGGCGGGACGACGTGGACAGACGTAGACTAGGGTGTAGACAAGGAATTGATGAGGAATGAAATGACAAAGCAGAGCACACAGGGAGAGGGGTTTGTAGAGTGGAGATGAGCTGCAGGTGAACCACACAACAGGTGGAGCTCAGCCACGCCCCCGGAGAGTAAACATAAACACCAAACCCTAACACCTTTACCCAAATATAATGAACAGTGTGTATTTTTAAAGTTATGCATTAAAATAAGTATCAGTCATGGTGTGCATTCTGCCTAATGGATCATTAAACTGATCAGAATTACGTTTTAAACCCGTCACAAAAAAAAACAAAAAACACTGCAGTCAGTGCCAAAAGGACAAAAAAAACTTTCAGACAAATGTGGTTTCAAAAGTGTGATACTGTGTGAGAACATAGCAATGTGAGTTATCAATGCCCAGTTGACAAAAAATTTATTCAAACACTTTTGAAACATGAATAATTTCAAAATGGCGTTTAAGTTTAAGCTGGATAAATAAATCTTTATGTCCCTTCAGAGGTCTATTTTGAAAATATCTAACTACTTTAGCAAAAAAAACAGAACCTATTTTTTCACTTTTTATTGAAGTGAAATGTACCCCTAATTATAGAATCACCCATATGCTATTTGAATTTGCTAAAACTGTAAAAATATTTGCAAACTAATAGTATTTGAATTCATATTTTCATCTTCTGCATAACTATGGCTTATGTAACTATATCCGTGTTTTGTTATGTTTTTGTTTTGTCTGTAAAATTGCACATTGTGTATAAATTGTAGTGAATTCTATACCATTACATCATTGTCTGTTGACTTTATTGACTTAATTATTAAATTAATGTTTTCTTAATTTCTTCCAGTAGTCGTAGCCATGTTGGTGATGGGCCATTGTAGGTGAGGTCAGAGGTCTTGCATTATTATGTCCAAAGATCACATTGCATAATAACTAATTAACACGTGTTACAATACTGCACGTACTTTAGGTAGTGAATACATGAAAATTTAGCTCTATTCTCCCTCCCATGTCCTTTTCAATTTCAAATGCGGATTTCCAAGAATGCAGTTTCAGTCCATTGCAATAGAACAAACTGAAATTGGCAATTCGCTCCCCCGTATCGATCCCAGCTTATTTTAGAACCAGCTACTCAACGCCGAGAGCTGCCAAGCAACCATGTTTCTAAATGTGGGTGCTCTCCTCTGCTTAGGCCTGCAGGTACTTTGTGACCTTACATAGGCCACAAGACTGAGAACTATTATCTGCAGTGTAAGCTCGTTCCTGGAACAGTACAATGACGAACATGTTACAATCAAAGGCAATTTTGAAAGTAATAGGGGGGGAATGGCAGGCTGCTTTATTGAATAGACTTGATTTTTCCATGTTTTTCATCTATGCGTTGTGTAGTGAATTTGGAAACTGACGCAATAACTGTGGGACTTGTGGACAGTAGTATTTTTGCAGTGTTGCTGCAGGTAATCTCTCAGAACTGATGGCAACAAGGTCTGAAGTTCAATCTCTGGACTGGGTTGGGCTTTTCTGTGTGAAGTTATCACTGTAATGTAATGTTCAGTTCAATCAGTGGACATGTAGGTTATAGCGATTAGTTCAGTGGTTTGCATTCTCTCCTCACAACAAGAGGGTCCCTTATTTTGAATTATATAGGCCAATGAAATTAATGTCTTTTAATTGAATTGCAAATGATTAGTGGAATTATGTGTCACTCTAACGCAATTTAGATTTAAAAACATGAAACACAGAAATAGTTAATTTTAAATGGTTTGCAGTGGTCCAAAGTTATTCCTTACTTTCCGTGTGCATTCCAGGAATCCTAATTATTCACTGAAGTGAGTTCATGAATGCTTTTTACTGCTTTAACTGTCACGCACCAGAACGAAATTTTGACAGTAAAGATAATGATAACTAGCATGGTAATACACACTTCCTGATTGTCGATCAATAAAAGGATACAGACAGCACTCAGTAGACATATTTTGACCTCAAGAGCTTCTTTTACAATATATCTGTGGCTACTGGAGTAAGTCAAATTTTGTGCAAATGATGATACATTTTGGGTAAATGAATCTTTTGAAAAATTAGTTGTTTTTTTATGGCTTACAGGCACATTTCATATTTTAAGGGAGCTATTTTCCATTCTGTTCAATGGATTAACCTTTTATAGACTTGATTTATTTAACCAGCCCAATAGCCACATGTTTAGTAAAAATTTCTGACAGAGCTATTGCGTTTTATCACTTGGAGATCCTTCACCTTTTGACCATATATTGAGTAACGTATGAAGCCAATTCAAAGCGAGTTTAAGGCCATAGGAAAAACATTGAATATTACTTTTTACTTTCAAAAGCTAATTATTACTTGTACAATCACTTTCATTCCTTGTTAAAAATCTTCATGATTGACACTCTTACTAAAGTGTTACTTTAAAACCAATTACTAAGTAGAATAGCACACTGGCTGCCCTTTGCTCTGACAGGACATTCAGTCCTCATTTGGCACAGGGGCATGATCCACAAATAAAAATCATTCGATCCTAATAGAGAGGATCTTATCTGCTGCCCTAGATTTTATTGCACTTTATGGTGTACATTAGGTCATAGATTGTAGATTGTAGGTGGAAAGGAACCCAATACTTTTACTGTATAATTTTGTTTCAAGAAAAGGGTATTTTTTGTGATAATGATTTATTGTGGTAGTGAATGTGTGTGGAGTGGCAGTAGCATATAAAGGGCTGTCTGTGTAGTAGTATAGTTTGTATATTGTGGAATAGTTGGGTACTGTTGGGTTAGTTCAGTAGAGTGTGGAAGCAATATGCAAATCATTTTAGTGAAGGTGTATGGAGTTTAAAAACACAATGGACCACTTCCTGTATTACAACATGACATCACAAGATGGAACAGAGTGTTATCTGTTTGATCTAAATTAGAAACTACGAACTAAATATGCAGGGTTTGTGTTAACATGTGTGAATCAACACGCTTCACAAATAGCAGATTAGCTATGTCCATTTATACAGTCTACACTTGGGCTATAAATCTGGAAATAGTCATGCTTGAGGGTCCTGGTTTTGTTATGAGGCCATTCTAAGTTTGCATATTGTCCCTGTTTCTGACTGCTTGGAGTTTCTGTATACTTAAACTAACTCCTTCTTGTTTGGTGTTGAACATTTATCTGCATTGCCTGATGTTGACAAAGAAAGACATCTCTTAAATATCTCTGTAACATTCAGAGCAAACTTTTTAATCTTCTAATGAACATTGCTTAGTGCATCACATGTTGATCTTGTAACCTGAGCCGTCTTTCATCATCGTCTTCTAAGTTAGTCCCAGGAATTCCGCAGCTCCTATGGAGTCTGTCCATAGGGATCCCACATGGAGACCTGGTGGTTCTCACTTAACAGGGCCAGTGAAGAGGTACTGTGTTGTATGAGATGTTTCTCCACACTCCGGACACGTGTCAGTGATGTTAGTGTCAGTCCAACTGAGCTATGAGTTCAGGAGCCGACTGTATCCTGAGAGCAGCTGAGCCAGAGTGCATCTCTCTGGCCAGCTGCAGTTCTTCAGTACTCACTTTTGGGACAGGATCGCTTGAGTGTTGAGCCCAGACAGAGGGAGTATGGACTGAGGTGCTGCCATATGTTGGTGTATAAATGTGTATAAGCCAGACTCCATTTTTGTAACTGTCTTCATTGATGTTGGTGTCGTCAATGCCTGTGATTTCTTTGACCTGCTCTCCACGCAGGGTGCTCAGTGTCTCTCTGATGTTACGGTTTCTGTCCGAGGAGTGGGGGATGGAAGCATTTACATCTGGAGTCTGCAGCCTCAGGAGGAATTACATGCTGCGCATCATGTTGTGGTCTCTTAATTTCATAACATCCGTTTCATGGTGGAGATGGTCTATCGTGGTCATGCGTAGCCTGTTATTGTCCTAAGAGCAGCATTTTGTCTAATTTGGAGGTGCCCCCAGTTAGTGTGGGACAAGTTTGGAGTCCAGACCGGTGCTGCATAATTGAGCACTGGCCTACCGATGGCTTTGTAGTTTGCGAGAAGCACCTCCCTTGAGCATCCCCATGTGGTACCAGCAACAGTTTTACAATGTTGTTTCATTCACCTAGTTTAGTTGCAATGTTATTACAGGGTTCTTGTCAAAAGTCACATCTAAAACTTTGACTTCCTGAGCTTTCCTGAGCGTTCTTTACTGGCTATAGTCACCGGTAGTCTGCTCCTAAATTTTGCATCACATGTTAATGGATTTTGGTGTTTCTGATCTGTACAATAACATATTTCTCAATTTGTATTTAAAACAGATACACCATGCATTCTTCATCTTTTATAATTTTAAAGGTTCCATATGACATAAAATGGAGTCTTGTGAACATTAAGCCATGTTAACATACCCAGTTGTGTTTTGTTTCATTCACACATGTTTGAATAACCCCGTATTATTATCTGTCTACATCACCAAAGCTCAAAATGCTTTCAGAGCCTTTTCCGTTTGAGAGGAGAACTCAGCCTAAATATGCAGGATTTGCGTGTTAAACATGTGTGAATGAAACTAAACACAATTTCAGGTATGTATTTGATGAGGAAACATTATAACAGAGATCAGAACATAGCCTAATATGGGGCCCTTTAAGGAAAGAATGAAGGAAACATTATAGAAGTAGACTGAGGGATAAAATGTGATCTCCCACATCTTTTTTATCAGGATTTGTATATTCTCCCCATCCTCTCAGAGCATTTTGCATTCGTGCTAACTACATTACATGGCTTTGGACAGTGAAAGCATATCCTCTTCCTGGCACAGTAAAACAAATGCCACAAGATAGGGCTTTGCACTGGGGAACTGATTATCTTTGCTTTCTGCCTGGCATAAATCAAACGCAGGAAATGGCAGCATAACAATGGAGTGTCCATGTTGATATAGACATTTTAACTTCCTGGGGGACAGTGTCATCCAGCAATTACACCAGTCATTCTTGGTAAGCCTGCGCCGTTATCACAAAATGCTGCTCGTGTTCCAAAATACAGGTGGCCATTATGCGGTATTTTCCCACAAGCACAGATGTTAGAGAAGTCCCATAGGAAAGGTACAGCGATGTGAATGAATAGTGGAAAATGCATATGTCTGTAGTCACGCCCACCACTGCGAAGGCAGAGCCGGCTTTTGCTGCATCATTCCTGGGGGAAATATGTTCCTGAGTCTGCCTTCAACACAAAGAGAGCAAGAGAAGTGCACACGGTATAATGAGAAAGCAAAAATCTGTCAATCTAAGGCCAGCCGTGTTCAATTCTTTTCTAGGATAAACTTGTGTGGTCGGGCATAGATGGGTGAAGTGGCTTGTCAGATAGATAATATAGCAGTTGAACAACAAACAAACAAAATACCTTGGAACATTCTCCAAGGGGATACGTTTTATGCCATACTGTGGCAGATTATCAGAAAAGAACAATAATGACATAGAAACAAGCTGGACGAGGCCCTCCACTAGGCCAAATAGGAGTCAGGTTTGCGGAGATGCAAGCCTGCTTACAGTAAATTTTCAGAGCAATAAACACATACTAAATTAAATGGATTTAGTCCAATTTTTTTGGCACAACAGATGCAATACTGTGGCTTTAAGATAACAGAATGTCCTAGGTCCTGTATTTCACATAATAGACTGTATTAGCTTTAAGCCATGTTATAATGTTGTTACCTTCTCAAAAACATACCTCAAGTTGTGTTTTGTTTCATTCACACAGTTCACATAGTCTTGTGTACATTTTCAAAGTTCAAAATGCTATTTTACCTTGTGATGTTATGTTCTAGTGAAGGAGTTTAAAAACACAGTGGAGCACTTCCCGTATTACCACTTGACATCACAAGGTGGAACAGTGTGTTTTCCGTTTGAGAGAAGAACTCAGCCCAAATCTACAGGGTTTATGTGTTAAATATGTGTGGAGTAAACACAACACAACTCCAGATATGTTTTTGATGAGGACAACATGATAACACAGATCAGAAAATGGACCCTTTAATAGAAAAAAATGTTGTTGGACCTGTAGACTTGTTCTGAAATGCACAAAATGTGATCCAACCACTGGCTCGATGGCAGACTGTCAGGAGCTGTGGAGAAACTAGGTACTGGAGGATCCCGGTTAGCTGACGAATACAGTAGCTGCATGTGTGATGTAGCCTGTCACGATAATTACTGTATCTTATCTTTAAGATATAGTACCGTTCAAAACATGATAGAAGGAACATTTACTTTTGGTGGTCAGTATTTTTCGTAGGTACTTTTTGTTTGTATTAGTGGGGGAATTTACTGTATGTCATTTTTCAGTACTACAATAAGAGTTGAGCTGTAGAGGGTTGAATAAATAACTTTTATGAATCATTAAATGTTTAATTTATCGTCTATATTTTCTTCAGCGTTACATCGTATTTAGTGCTGCCGCGATTATTCGACGTTGTCGACGTAATCGAATGTGAAAATGAGTCGAATACTATTTTTTTGGTCGAATATTCGCCTTTATTTATTTTTGGTCTCAAACGGCTCGTCCACAGACCTTTTGCTTGCCTGAGATCAGGTATTTCCCCTCCACACCACTAGTAGTACTACACTCGATGCGGACACCGGTGCGGCAGGCAGCGGCTACATCCGAGGCGGACACCGGTGGGGCGGGCAGCGGCTGCGCCCGAGGCGGACACCGGGGCGGCTAACAGCGGCTACACCCGAGGCGGACACCGGTGCGGCTAACAGCGGCTGCACTCGAGGCGGACACCGGTGCAGCGGGCAGTGGCTGCGCCCCAGGCGGACACCGGTGCTGCTGACAGCGGCTACATCCGGGGTTGACGCCGAGGTGGCTAACCTCGGCTTCACCAAAGGCTAACAGCATTGGTATATAATGGCACCGCCAAAGAAAACAAACTTGAGGAAGTATTTGCCGTGCGCACTCTGCTGGCTGGTCTCTCTCTTTCTCTCTTCCCCCTTCCCCCGATTTGAGCATTTGAGAAAATGGCAGCGGCCGGTGGGTCAGAGTCGGATCCAAGAACAGTGGCGACTTCTTCTAGACCAAGACCTAAAGCCTCGAAAGTCTGGGAATACTTTCGGACAGATGGTGATAGAGTGGCTTGTACACTCTGTAAGACTTCTTTGGCTTATCACGGGAGCACGACCACAATGCATGAGGTGTTGAGAATACCGTTGCAATATGCTGCTCGTGCATACTCGTTAAATTGTGTGTGCATATCGTTGTTCAACATTGTCGAATGAGCACACACAACAGACATAACAGCAATAACCTTTGCAACTCGCACACACAAGGTAACCTCCCGGGAAAATCTAACACACACACTTGTGGGTGTTAGAACCGCTTTTTTTTTTTAATTAGTCGTTTAGATTAGTCAACTAATCGAAAAATTAGTCGAGAGATTAATCGTTAGAAAATTAGTTGTTAGTGGCAGCACTAATCGTATTTCAAAATCTAATCGTGTTCTCGTATCTGGGACCAATATACTCCCAACTATATGTGAAATTAGCTGTCAAATCGTCATAGGACAGCTATTAGTTTCATTAATTATATTTGCTGTACAACATTGTAGTTTCATTGTAGTAATTTTTTTTTCAATTATAATAATAACTAATAATGATAATTATGATAATACAACAATAAGAGCTGAGCTATCATCAAGTGGATCACCTGAAAGATATTGGCTATTCACATTTTAGTTAAAGATGCACTAACTTTATGGTGGATTAAGTTTCAGAAACGTTATTGGTCTGTATTTATTGACAGTTACACAACTATAAAAAAAAGTGTTTTCCTCACCCCATTTCAATGACCAATCATAGGTGCAATTTTCCTCAGGAGTTTCTTAGCAGCATCCTAATACTGTCATGTTGTCGAATTATCAACCATTAAAAAAACAAAAATAGTATGTATTATCAACACATGATAACATAATATGATTTTATTGTACTTTTCCAGCAGCATACTTTTACTCCCAATTAAGTAATATTTTTTATTGAAGTAACAGCACTCAAACACTCAAAAATTGTGGTTACTCTTCCCACTGTGAGTAAGTCTAAAAGGGACAAAAGTTCTACAGTGTTAATGTATTTCTTGCGTCGCTCCTTCAGAGATGATTTCGTTTTTTATCATGTTTGTGTCACTCCTCTGAACATACCAGATTTTGAGCATTATTTAATGGTATGTCTTTCAAATTACAATCACTTAAAATTATAAATCATGTTACTCCACAACTGTTACTCTTTAAGTTACTTTTACTTGAGTAGGACTTTTCCCAAATACTCTGACTACTATAATTTCTTGAACTACTACTTTGTACTTCTACTTAAGTGCTATTTTGACGTAACTTTACTCTTACTTGAATATAATTTGTGAATATTCTACCCACCTCTGCACACAATACCTTTAGAAGTCCAAAGTTTACACAGTTATTTTCTTACCTTTTTTATATATTTGGCGTTTTTTTAAAGTAGCAGATAACCACGTGTGCTCCATAAGCCCCAGTTTAATGAAAAAGATGATATATAAAAAACTGCTAGCCTTTCATGTGTTCACTTCTCAAATTTACTACTAGCGCTGAGCTGTGCACAGTCTGCAGTAGCGTATCAATATTTCATTATTTCATATATGTGTGTACCAGCTGCTTTAGAGAAAAGCTGGCGTAGCCTCATCTTTGGATAGGATGTGTGGACTGGGATGCAGGGTCGGAGAATCGATTCCCCCTCGGATCAAGTTCTGTCACTGTGTCCTGAGGCAAGACACTTTGACTCTTATGAAAGTGGTGTGTGCAGGCGTGTTGGTGGCTGTTAGAGAGGCTAATAGCACAGATTGGCAGCCTTGCTTCTGTCAGTTGTTTAGTCGATTAATCGGTCAATAATATATAAGTGAGTTTGTGAGAAAGCGAGTTAGCTGAAGATTTAGCATTTTTTGGGGTATTTAGAAAAACTGTTTCCTAGTAATTTTTCTGCTCAATTACCCAAATTGACTCTTGTGAGCTTTAAGCCATATTAAACTGTTGTTGTCATCAAAACATACCTGTTGTGGAATTGTGTTTTGTTTCATTCACACATTTGAGTAAACCTTTATTAGTCTGTATTCATCTCCAAAGCTCAAAACAATCTGTTCAGCTACTTTTTACCTTTAGTTTAGTAGCGACGGACAATTCCAGTCCTGAAATTATCCAAATGATTCTAGGGAAGGTGTGTGGAGTTTAAAAACACAGTGGAGCACTTCCTGTATTATCACATGACATCACGAGGTGGAGCAGAGTGTTTCTGTCTGAAAGAAGTACCGGTCTATATTATGCAGGGTTTGTGATGTTAAACATTTCTGAATGAAACAAAAAAACAACACAACTCCAGGTTTGTTTTTGATGAATAAACGACATTATAACATAGATCAGAAAATAGCATAATATAGGACCATTAAATTGTTATTTTTGCATGGACTTCAGTGCAGTTGTAGTCTTGTGAGTGCAGTTTACGTCACACTAATAGATCAGCAGTACATTTCTTTAGTCGAACCAAGAAGTTATTTAGTCGAATACATCCCAACTGTGTACTAAAATTATTTAACCTTTCCCTCCCATAGGCTTTATCTCATACTGCACCACACTCATATGTTGACTAATATAGCCTGACAGCTAATTATCTGAAAGAAAAAGTGCTGAAGAGTGGAAAATAGTGGTACTGCAGATTAGCGTTGAAGATAACCCACTCCAAGCAAAACTAAATGTCATTTGTGTATAATTATAGCTTTGTAAATACACAAGGACAACTTGGCATTTCGGCTGAGGAAACTTGGAAATGGTTGGAAAAGTGGCCATAAAATAACGTCATTAAACTTGATGCACTGGTCCTGAAGAATGTTCTAGTAGCTGCAGTGCTGAGGAAATATAGTTGAGTTGGATGACGGATTAAAGGTTGTAGATTATGGGAGGTCAGAGGTGCACATGTGACAATGATGCAAGAAGAATTAAGATTGAGCATCAGATATCCGACAAACTTTATTACGTTCAAATAGGGCTATCAAAAGCACTGAAACCAGATAGTGATTGATGTTGAAATCAGTATTGCAACTATATATTCATTTGAGCAGGTATTGATATTAAAAAGATAACATCCACAGGACAGAAATTAACCTTTCCTGAATAGCTTTAGAATAATCTTGAGCTGTATCAGAACAAGTATAGACACTCATGGACCACTATGGAACCTACCTGGATAGTAATATAAAGTAAGTACTGTTGTTCAAAGAAAAAGTGTTTAATTATGATTATGGTATCAAAATCGAGTCCATTCCTGAGTATCGACATTGAGTTTGATTATTATTTTCAAGGAGGAAAAAGTAGCATTTAAAACAGTCTAATTCGTCTCTCACTCTCACAAACCTTTTAATACAGTCTAAATTGAAGTACTGCTTTTACAATAAACTCAAAATTACAAAAAAGCCTGCTCTTATTTTCCAGGTCCCTATGTTTTTATTATAAAGTACTTCTGTGTCTGTATTTGGAAATGGATTATTATTATTAATATATAGAGACATATATTGTTTACTGGTTCAAATTAGCAATGCAGTCACACCTAAATTATTAGCTATTCTATTTATCTATTTAAAATGTTTTACTGGGATTGTCTTGTTATTGTTATTGTATCAAAGGGATAAGCCGTTTCAATTAGTGTTTTAGTGTTATTCTGATACAATTTTTTTTGGGATCCAGTTCGATAGTGATACTTATCCTTGGTGCACTCGGCGGTACCGATACCAGTCCAGTACCACAGTGTGAAGAAGTACACATAGGCTACTTAATGTAGTAACATAAATCAGCAAAAAATCTTCTAAAAGGCTATTTTTAAAGAAATGCAAGATGTTGAGGAGTAAACTATTAGTGAAATGTATAATGATCTTGACGATAAGTAGTGCTGATTTAAGCACTTTCACTTTCTGCCACAGTGCAGATAAAACCTACAGTGAAGCCTGTAAAAAGATGCTCATCCTCGGACCGCATGACTAATTATGCAGAGGAAACAAACACTCTCCTAGTTATTTTACCAAGTTCAGCGGCCACACTAAATGAAGGTATTAAAAAGGTAACACAAATGCCTTTTCTGATATTATGAGCGTGTTTTAAGAGTCTGCAGAGTCTCCACAGTCTGGGTGTTAGCAGTAGCATTAGCCACCGACATAAACAGCAGCGGCTCGCATCTACAGGTCCTCATTCAGGAAATGATATCGGATCAATGATTTGACCTGAGTTCTCGCCGATACCTCAAAAATGTGCGGTATCGGAGCTTTTGCCTACACCAGTATCGGAAGAACCCTAGTTTTAATATTGTTGTTTATCACAGTATCTCTTTCTTCCAATACTGCATATCATGTTTTAAAATGTGTTTGAGACAAGCCTGCTGCGGAAGATTGCAGGCAGTAACAGATAACATCACCATGGAGACGAGCAGTATTGGGCCCCCTCACCAGAAAAGTTCCGTAGTGCACCTTTAAGACCTAACCCTTCTCCACACAGTTATTCTGGCGTTCCTGGCAGCGAACCTCATCGCATTACTTGTTTCTATGATCTCCACCGCTGTTAACTGGATGGAGCAGTCTGTGATCACTTGGCCCTGTGAGCGGAGAAGATGAAAGTGAGCCTAAACACGAAGAAACTGTGCTCCCTCTCGCTCTTTCTGCCTCTACTCCTCCATGTTCACTGTGTATTTTACGGGGCTACACTTGTTCTGTATAGTCACTAAGTAATGCCGTTCGCCCCTCTCCGCTTGTAAAACAGGAAGATAAGAAAGGCAAGCAACAGTCAAGGCCTCCTCACATGTTTGTTCAATCAATGACGAGGATGAAATGGAGAAATCCTGAGTTATCTGTGTGTTTATTGAGAATGAGAAGAACATGTATAAAACACTAACAATATAACTACTGATTGACAGACTGACCCGTAAAGCTGGTCACGTGATCGGCGTCACAGTGAGGGACAGGAGGACACTGGACAAACTGCTCTCCATCATGGACACTTGTGCTCACCCACTGCACCAGACTATAGAGGGACAGAGGAGATAATACTCCCTACAACTGTACAACTAACTCAAAGGGACAAAGGAGCTCAATCTCCAACAGGCAACAGTGCGAGATACAGGACTACATTCATACTATACTCCATTTAACTGTACAACAACTCACCTTATGTAACAGATAACCCTATGTCATGTCGCTATTTAACCTTAGTTTTCATCATCAGTTTCTTGTTATTTTTGCTACTTCTTTTGAAAGTATTATTACCATTTATATTTTTGCTCTTTATTATACTTTGTGACGTGTGATGTGTGGACTACTGTTACATCCTCATATACCAATATCTATGTATTTAACCAAATATTCATCAGATTTATTTATTTTTATGATTTTTTTGCTCACCAGTTGAAGTTAATTTGTTGTAAACTTCATAACTTAAAAATAAATAAATCAATAAATAATAAAGTCGTTAATTTTTTATGATTTTTTTCCTAACACACTGTAGACACTGCTGATATGAAAATGTCTCCGATGTTACGGCGACAGATACATCAATTCGTCAATTCCTTTTTGAGTTTTTGCATTAATGGATTCATTTACACTTTCCCAAATCAAACAAAAACAAAACAAATAAACAAAAAACTTAATTGAAATGTCTGATGAGGCGCAAAGATACAAGTCAAATCACTGAACAGAAACACTGTACGTTGTGCCTCACTTTTAGATAAACTTGTCCCTATGTGTGATGTCTTCAAAATGTTTTACAACTCTTCTCTCCTGTAATTGTTAACTTATTTTTGAAATTTTCTTCACAAACTGCTGTACTGTATGTCTTGTGATACGCACGATAAGATAATTACTACTGTTCTTTATATCCTCAGTATATGTCATGCTGCACCACAATCAAGAAAACCACTCCACTAATGACGAGCATGATTAAAGTTCAGTTGGCTCTGTTCTCTCTCCTTCTGTCTCATCACACTGGAGTCAGACTTTACGGGTAGCAACAACCAATCTCCCGGTTGCTACGGTAACTCGATAAGGGTGAACTTTTGTCAGGTACAAAGAGCCTGCGACAGAACAAGTGCGTCCATGCGTGGTCACAAGATATTTGCTACATTAAAGGTCCTAATGTCTTGTATTAACTTTTAGATTTCTACATCAGGGGTCGGCAACCCACGTCTGGTCGCATCCGCTGCGTGGACCGCGCTTCCTCCTGTGTGCCTCTAAACCAGAACTAACACCAGGACTAAAACCAGGACTAAGCCAGGTCTAAAGCAGGTCTAAACCAGGACTAAACCAAGTCTAAACCAGGACTAAACCAAGTCTAAACCAGGTCTAAAACCAAACAAGAGTAGAATTTGCAGGAGGTGGTTGTGACAAAAAAAGTTTCTGAAGATAACAGAACATTTAATGCTACATGGGCAGATTCTTTCACGCTCCAGTACACGTGATAAAATGATGACAGACACAGGTTGATTTGCTGCGGGTGGATAATTTAATCTTGGATTTTTATTTCCTACAAGCTGGACTCAAATAGACATTTAGTAATAATGTGTTTAATGCAGCTTTGCGCACATTTGTTTTCGCTTTAGAGAAACAAAACTTAAACCACATGGCTCATTTGCATACACTGTGCTGAAAACACAGCTTGGTGCTGATGCTTCAGCTTCTGTCAGACTAAAGGACATGACTCAGTGGATTATTTGTGTTGTATTTTCATTGATTTCATAAATGCAACACACTATAGTCTTTTATACAGAGCAGACAGGTAAAAAAAATCATATGCAGTGTTATTATTATCTTATATCTTATTATTTTAGGGTTTTGTGGCTCCGCGGGTGTTTTTTTTCCGTGGGAGACGCTCCAATTGGCTCATTGAGTGTTTAAGGTTGCCGGCCCCTGTTATAGACCCTTCTCGTGTTTGTAAACAGTACGCCTGCATTCCTAAAGGCTGAATTATAGTTGTGTGTCGACTCAGTGCACACTGCCGCCTTCACCTTGTTGCAGTTGTTTTTGATTTATGGATTCACGTTGAGGTCTATGCGACGCAAAGTAATTCAATGCCACAACGCTAGGCATTTGTGTATACAAAATAAAGTGGGAAAGTGCAGTACCGGAAATGTATGTGCGTCGCTTTCCCTGGCTGTCTGCATCGGTTCGATCCGTAGGTACAATATTTCGGAGGTGCACATCGGTTGAGGGGGGTTCAAAGCAACTCTGTGACTTCCTGCGTTGCCATGCAGATGATTTGATACGCGACCATAAATTGGGCTTAACACTGGTACAAATCCATATGTTAGCTTCAGTGCATTTTCAATGGGAAAATTAGCATTAGCCTTCAACCATCATCAATTATGTATCAACAACCACTCACCCACATAACCCTGGATCACAAGGCTGTTATGTAAATGTGGCATTTATGCAGTTTGGACATTTAATTTGGTCAAGTCAAGCACACTCACAAGCTCACGTTATATAAGCACACAAGTTTTGCTTCCCTGACCTCTGACCTTTCCAGGGCAGCTGCATTGTTTTTTTATATTACTGTTTTGGCAGCTTCCAGTCCATTTTCTACCTTGCTGATGTCTCCATGCTTGTGTCCGCTCAGTAGGCAGGTACTTTATGCAGCTTATTGTCAGTATTGTCAGCCACGGTATGTGTTTACTGTTTGGTTTACTACATTTACGTTCTCAGAAGTTAAATATAGGTTCACATTTTCAGGTAGTCCTGTGGTGGAGGGTACCGTGCCTGTGAAAATGTAACTGCGTGAACATTTGAAGTAGGTGTCCTCACTCAGTTAGGTGAAAATGATTTGTTACCATGTCACTGCACTGAAACTTTTTATTTATACAAACAAGCCCAAAAGGAGATAAAATAAATGTCATCTTTATTCTGCAGGTGCAATTTCTGAGTTGGCGTTTTATAGATAGTCCTTTTTTGTATGTCAACCATCAATGTTAACACAGAAATATCATAAAAAAGGCCAATATTAAGAGGAACCACTAGAAAGAAAAAGTTAAATTGAGGAAAAGGTGACATTTACATAGATAATTAAAGTCATTAAAGCCCCTATGAACTAACATCAAGGACCATGTTGTCCACCCTCCTGTGGGCTCACCACCTGCAGAGGGGTTCATAGGGGGTCAGGTGCTATGAGTATTGGGCAGCAAGCTGCCCCCGCGACCCAGCTGGATTAAGCGGGAGAAGATGGATGGATGGATGGAATTAAAGTCATTCCCAACAATAACCTTTTGCTCTACAAAAATGACCTGAGAGAGAAGAGAATGGGGCGAACTCTGGTCAAAAACTCCAAAATTACACCAAGTTTTTTCTCTTGTGTTGATAGGTTAAAAAACGCACTTGTAGTAATGTAATGTCTGGTATGTTTTGGACACTTGGAAGCTGTAGAGAGGACACTGACAAATGCTACCCCAAAGCATGTGTGTATATTCTGACATAGAGCCACTTGGAGAGAATAGAAAAATGGCAAGAAAAGCCTCGTGCTTATCTGCGAGCGAGACTGCAAATCCTCCTTCAGTCTGTCACTCCTCCTGCACAAACCTATTTCCTCTCTCCCCCTTCCCCTTCCATGTTTTTCTGCTTTATCTTGTGTTATCTGTCTTTCCCACCAAGTTGCATGTATTGGTTTCCCCCTTCTGAACAAATTACTTTTAGCAGACCAGCTATCTTGTCATCCATACCCGCTCACGCTTTCTATCCATTTGTCTCTCTGCAGTAAACTTGAATAATGTGAATAACAGTAAAACGTTATTCAGAGCAAATTATATGTCATTTCATGGCTTGGAGTATTTTCCTATGTGGTGTCGGTACAGTAAACCTTAAATACTCTACAGATCCTCTCAACTGACAACCCCAATTTCACCTACAGTACATCACTGTATGAGCCCATGTTTAGACCTGTAATAGTTCAAGGTGAAGGCATGTTCTCAATATTATAATAATTTTACCTGTAGTATGCTGGTGACCCCGAAACTATTCAACTACAATCTATGATAAATAGAAAGTTAGCATAGTTTTTGTCATGCCATTGAACAATAATCATTATAAAATACGGTAGGCTATATAGGCAATTTTGGTCTAACTGTGACTGTATAAATAGAAATGGTTGGGGGTGAATGGAAGTAAAGACGTCCTTGTACAAATCCAAAAAACTGGCTCCACTGCAAATGCATTTTGTCATTGTGTCCTTGGGCAAGACAATTCAATCAGCTTGTCTATGAGTGTGTCAGTGTTCGTGTCAGATGGGCATTGGATGGATTTTGCAGGAGTTACCTCTTCACTGAGATGCTGGAGGCAGGAAATAGTCTATTTCGTACACCCTCTTTCTGGAAATGTGTGGTAAAATGTGTTTTGGTTATATGCAGTAAGTAGGGCTGGGTGATATGGTGATAAAAAATCTAATTGTGATCTTAACTTGTAAATATAAACTATTTTACACTACACTTTAAATAAACAGGAAGGGGTCACTTTATAACAAAGATGAGTTACAGCATTGTTTCCTAAAGACTGGGTCGCGACCCTTACGTGGGTCGCAGAAGATTTTTTTTGGGTCGCTTGGCATGGTTCACGCTCATCCGCATGTCTGTATCTAGGCCCTAAATAAAAAAAACAACTGCCACATTAAAACTACACCACCTATTTCTGCAAAGTAAAAAAAAAAGTTCATTACAACCAGGGGATATTGAATGTCGCCATGACCGAAAATGCGGGCTTGAATCGATTTAACAACAACGAGCTTACGTGTCTTCGCCTTCTCCGTGTTGTTTGAGCTACGAAGGCCTCCGTAACCATGCTCGAACTAACCGTCAATCCATCCACACTGTGTTTCTGTTCCGGTTTGGTCGTGTGAGCACAAATCATAGTTTTGCATATCTAGTACGTATTTAGAAATGCTCGCTTGGCTGTCAAAAAAAAGCTCAGTGCTGCAAAGGGAGCATGTGTAATTTGTTACTTAAATGAAAATATAATAGTGTATAATATAAATAGGCCTGCTTGAAAAGAAATTCAGAAATAATTTTGTTTAGTTGATAGATAATTAAACAATAAAATATCCACTTTACTGTTCAATACGTCTATTTTTTTTATTAACATATAAGAACTACTGATTTGGGTCACAAAAGTTTGTGACTTTTAAAATGTGGGTCACCAGAAAAAAAGTTTGGGAAACACTGAGTTACAGTAATCATCATAGGATATATACAGTACTGTGCAAAAGTTTTGGGCAGGTGTGAAAAATGCTGTAAACAAAGAACGCTTTAAAAAATATAAATATTGAATTTTTTTTTTTTTCATTTTACAAAATTTAAAGTGAGCGAACAAAAGAAAAAGCCAAAGTCATTAAGAACTATCTTCAGCGTAAAGAAGAAGTTGTGTTGGTGATGGTCTGGCCCCACAGAGCCCTGACCTCAACATCATGGAGTGTGTCTGGGATTAACATGAAGAGACAGAAGGATGTGAGGAAGCTCCATCCACACAAGATCTGGGCTTAGTTCTTCAACATGTTTTGAACAACCGAGCAGCCCAGTTCCTTCAAAAACTGTCTGCAAGTAAACCTAGAAGAACTGATGCTCTTTTGAAGGCAAAGTCACACCAAATATTGATTTGAGTTAGATTTCTCTTTTTTTCATTCACTGCATTTTGTTGCTTGATGAAAATAAATGATTAACACTTCCATTTTTGAAGGCATTCCTACGTTACAGCATTTTTTCAACACCTGCCTATAACTTTTACACAGTAATTTAAACACTTCATCGATTAATTATAATTTAAGCAATACAGTTTGGAGATCTTTTTAGAAACCCCTCAGGATTCTCCCATGTTTGGTTGGGAATGATGTCCTAAACTATACATGTTTCGTGTGTTTATGGACAGTTTTGCTCATAGAAACATGAATAAAATAATCTTGATAGACCATATCCAGAACTTGTTTTGTTTTTTTTAAAGCTAGATGCTAGATTGTATGTTTTTAGCCAAAAAATATACTAAAATAAAAGTATGTTTTTTTTCCACGATGTATTGTTTATTGTACTTTTATGATCATCAGAAAGGCTGGACATGTTGTGGGGGAGGAGCTGGACTCTCTGGCTGTTGTGTTGGACAGGAGAATGTTGGACAAAATCAGGACTATTCTGGACTCTCCCTCCCACCCCCTCCGCAAGGTGCTGGCCAATCAGAGGAGCTGTTTCAGCCATAGACGCTGCTGCCGCTGCTCCACTGAGAGACACAGGAAATCTGTCCTGCCTGTCGCCATCAAACTGTTGAACTCTGCACTTTAAATCACTGACAAACTACTGTAACATCCAATTCCCTGCTCACACATGTGTATAGATGCAAATATGTCACTGTTTTAAATCATTTTTGAGAGAGAACTATTTTTATTATATATTTATTGTATTTATCTTATCTTATTTTGAAAACTTGATTCTAACTACATGTTCTTGGTCGGTTGCATCTGTAACAAAGAAAATTTCCCCTCGGGGATGAATAAAAGAAATTCTGATTCTGATTCTGATTATTCCACTGGAAAACATGCTTCCTTACTGTGAACGGGTTTACATCTCCACAAGCTTGACTCTTATTTGGCCTGGAGGAGATCTTACTCTTGCGTTTTTCCATAGAAAATTGATTGTTTGGCTATAATATTCAACAGTATAGGACACAACTCTTCTATCTCCAACGGGAATGTTCCAAAGTAAGGTTTTAACTTTCTATTTGATTTCTAGATTGTCCACCTCCAGAGAGTTACAAACTATCTCTTTAAGCACATCCCATTTACATTGGTGCTGGAAAAACTGTTACCCATAGCTCCACGGCAAACCTGTGTGAAGGTGCCTCATGTTTACCATAATGAATGTAGACTGAGCACTGGTGTAGTTTGTTCCTGCAGCAATATCCATGTTGAACAAAAATAAGCACCACTAAGAACAATTAATTCTAATGCACTTTAAATTGTGGTTGTCTTTTACTGTTGTCTATTTATTTATACTGTACTGTATTGTGTGTATGGATGCATGTTATGAGGATGCCTCTTTCATCTGTACTGCAAACCTAATTTACCTACGGGTACGAATAAAGAAACCTGAACCTGAACCTTTTATGTTAAACAAATAGATAAATAGGCTTGGGATTGTTCTAAAGATAGGTGAGATAGCATACCTTATCTGTTACCATTTGCTTTAACATTTTTCATTCCTTTTTTTTCTTTCTGTCTTGTAGGGCTTTAATACCCTCCTCTCTTCCCATCAATCCATAGTCCTCACACTTCCTCCATTTCCCTGCCTCCTGTGCACATGGAAACACAATCTAGCCCCCGCCGCAGCTGCTCGGAATCCATACTTTCTTGTTCTTGCCCTTAACCATAATATGCAGATGTATCGATCCAGCTACTAAGCAAGAAGCAAGGAGGAATCAAATATAGAATACATGCTCCCCTTCTCCTCTCTCCACTCAGCTTTAGTCTCGTCATAATGACCTCTCTGCTGACTCATGAGGAGTTATGGAATCTGTATTACTCTATGACTGCTAAGATAATTAGAAAAACCTATTAGGCTACAATAAAAGTTAGATGGAAGCAGCACTTAAGCCCAAGACAAAAATGCCCTTTAAGAACAGCTCTCCAACCAGTAGAAAAGCAGTCAAAAGGAGCACAATGTTTTGTTTTTTGTTTTTTGGAGTGAAGGGTTTGTTTGAATTTAAATTTGAAAACTGGATGTGCATTCGAGCGTATTTTTGGTTCTGTTTTCCTGACTTTTTATTGCAGTGTCACCAGTGATGTATAAATTGTTTGGCACTGGATAGAAGTAAAGATGTCCGCATACAAATAAAAAAATTGGCTCCGCTACAAATGCGTTCTGTCCTTGTGTCCTTGGGCAAGACG
The DNA here is from genome assembly GCA_034769755.1 of Odontamblyopus lacepedii. Lineage (NCBI taxonomy): Eukaryota > Metazoa > Chordata > Actinopteri > Gobiiformes > Gobiidae > Odontamblyopus > Odontamblyopus lacepedii. The sequence goes on from CM068357.1 coordinate 14,295,762, forward strand.
ATTCACTCGCCTCGTCTATGAGTGTGTAAGTGTTTGTGTCAGATGGACATTGAAGCCGTATTTACTTTACTCCACAGCGAAGTATGGAGAATTACTTGGTTGGAGAATTCCCTATATAAAATAAATAGTTTGCATAGGATAGGCAAGAAATTGTCAATTTTGCACACCTTTTTTCTGGAAATTAGTGAGGAAAATGTGTTTTAGTTAGCGATAGTAGCTGAGTTAGTAGTGTTTGCCCACTGATCTGAAGGCAGTTTGAATCCCACTCTCAACATGAGCATATTCCAGCTCCCATAGATGAATGCTGTCTTTGTTCCCTTGGGCAAGACACACAACCCACCCTGCCCTTTTTATCTGTGTACACTGGTGTATAAATGTGTGTGTGTACTGTGATGAATACATGTGAATTTATTTTGCTAAGATTGTTATATAATTCATTGCTTTTCTGTTTCCACCCACTCCTATTGGTCAGCCTCTGTGATGCTCTGATTGATTGACAGGTGGAGTTAACCAATGACAGTGAAGTGTGAAGTCTCAGAAGCAGCAGCCTTATCTCCCTCTTAAGGGTGCACTATGTAACTTCTAAGGTGTAGGGACTGCTGCTTGATGTTATTTCTTTGCCTGGAATGCTCCACAGTAGGGCATTAAACATATCTCCCTTGCATTTGTTCAATTACAGGTGTTTTATAGCTCAAAATACCTTAAAAACATTAATTCTTACAATATGAAGGCTTGCTTCTGCATAAATCTGACCTTTCGCGTGTCTGCATTGTCTAGATTATCAACTCTGGAAAAATCAAGACACCCTCCATGAGAAAAGTTACACAGTGTACCTTTAATAATACATAAAAACATTCTTATTGCATAAAATAGAAATTGTAATCTATGCTTCAAATAGAAAAGTGTTTTTTGTTTTTTTGGCATCACCTTATTTTGGCACCTTTCATTCTGAGTTCTGAATTTTACTCAAGCACAAGTTGTTGTTGCCGATCTATTATTGGTACATCAGACTCCAGTTCATTTCAGTCATATGTAAATACGCAATTGATTCACAAGTTCACTGACGCACAGAATCCTCTTTCCCACCTGATCACATATGCATTTCTATTTATTTACCCAAGAAATAATCGTGTTTTTCCAGCCACATTATTATTTTTTTCCCTGTGTTTATATTTGGATTGGACAAAAAAGGGTTGAACGCTGGTGAGTTAACATTTTGAGAAGTCATAGTTCCAAAAAGCAGTGCAAAAATGACTGCAAAAGTACTCAATAAAATATATAAAAAGTGTAAAGGCCAAAACTGTGGACTGAACTGTGAACGCCACAATTTATTTATTATAATTTATATCAAAATCTCACCTTGCTTCAGTCTCATGGACCTTATCTCGTGTCTAGACTCGTTTCACCCCTAATGGAACCTGATAATTTCTATTTTTGGCTAGACCCAAGACCTTGACCATGCAACAAAAATCTGCCGTTGAACAATATTGATTTTGGCTGTGTTCCCGTCTGTATTAAGTAATATAGGCCTATTGAATGTAGTGATGTCATCTGAAACTCAGGTATTCAACCATTCTTTGATTTGCTTGCTCATGTTTGCAGAATCCTAACATTTGGGAGTAGAAATGAGGTGAATGACTTCTTGTTAGGGCCGCTCGGCTTTGCCTGCCAGCACACAGAGGCTCTCTTCGTCTGGGCCTCGTCAGTATGCAGGGCCTTTTCCGCAGCGCCGTCCTTGTGTTTAAATACGTAAGTACACGCCACACACACGCGCACTCACAGTCGCAATTCTGTTCAACCCCCGTCGCCGTCCTTGAGGTTCAAATATGGAACATGTATGAATATAACAAAGATGTAATAGTACATTTCTTAAGTGATAATGGATACAAGTACTGTGCGAAGAATGAGGGGTCTGTTTGCTTAGACAAATGTGTCAAAATCAACAACATCATAAGAATAGTCACTTATAATCTTATAGTTAAAATATATTATATATTACGCAAAATTGACTCTTGTAAGCTTTTAGTCATGTTATAATGTTACCTCCTCAAAAACATATTTGGAGTTGTGCTTTGTTTCATTCACATGTTTGAGTAATGCTTTATTATTAGTCTGTTTACATCTGCAAAGCTCATAATGCACTGTTCCACCTTGTGATGTCATGTAGTGGTAGTTTTCAGGTTAACAGCTTCCTTTTACCTTTAGTTCAGCTGCCAGTTGTCAGTTCAAGCACACCTTGGAGTATCTTTTTAAGGAAACACATCAGAAAATGGCGTAATTTGCCCTTTAAACAAATAGGCCTAGTTTAATTTTAAGATGATTCTGCACTTTTTGGACACAAGCTGTTTGATATATATTTAGAAATTCATTCCAAAGTCGCACAAAAACAAAGTGCTCCTCTCCACTGCACCAGTGTCTCCTCCAACCACAACAGTATAAAACTATTTTTTTTTACAGGCAATGAAGGTGAAGTATCTTGCCCAAGGATACAATGACAGTGTAAATTGACTTTGGGTATTGAACCACAAACATTTGTCAAAAAGGGTCTGCATGTCTTATCTACACATCTGCATTTATTTTGCATATAGATCAGTTTATAGATCTAATTTTATTTATTTTTTTTTAAACATGAAAAAAATAATAATAAACATAAAAACACACAAAATACTAACTTTAAATCTTGGCTATTTAACACAAAGTCTGAACTCTTAAGTATTTTATTTATTTTTATTAATAGCAGAGATCGATTAAAGAGTATTATTTTGAAAACAAACTTTGTCATTGGCCAATTTTAAATAAATAAATATGTTGCAATGTCACATCATTTTAGTATTAACTCACACCTAGCCACATAATTTTTGCTCCACAGTGCTGTAGGTAACAGCCCACACGCTCTGGCCCACACACACACACACACACACACACACACACACACACACTACATCCCACTGACTTTGGGGCAGTAAATAAGGCAGTGCGTGCTCAGCAGTCGTCCACAGCCATGTCAGGCTTTACTCATGCCTGCTACAATCACTGAAGTGCTTCTCATTCCAGTCTGCTAATACCCAACATGCACACGCACAACTAACAACATGTGTCTTTTACTGTTACAATCTCACAAATGCTCCCAGTGGTAAAATGACTTTTCACACATTGAATATAAAGCTGGATGTGCTAATTATAAAGAGCTATTGCATTTTTAGCTTGTTACTGCTGCTATATAGGTTGGCGGTTAACATGATATATTGTACAGTAACACATAATAGTTTTTTGGGTTTAGTTGGCCCAGTTTGATCCTGATGTAGACCTGGTTTGCTCTTTTTCTATTCCTGGTTTAGTTCTCATCTAGTCCATTTTTTCTGATTTTGTCCCAGTTTAGTCCGAGTTTTGGTGCTGTGGTGTATGTGCAAATGTGCATGCATCCAAAAAGCTAATTAGAAAAAAGCAACTGTCCAACGTGAACTAATAATGTCCATTCCATTTTAATAAAATAAATAAAATAAAATAGTAACTACTTCAATTCCCTAACCCTTGCCCCTTAATTACTAGTCTTGAATTATTTTTACAAACTCTGGTCATTTTAATTAAGTCTTTTTCTATGATTTAGTAATACTAGTTATGGTTAAGTGTTTTAGTTATTAAGTGGTACTAGCTTTCCTCTATACCGCACTATCCCTTTATGTTTGTACCTTCACTGTTTTTCTGTCATTAAAACCACAGCTCTAATACTAATTTTAAAAGGTCAGAAGGCCCATTCAAGGTGATATTGTGTTCAAACTGGTCAACAAAATGCTGAGAGCCCATTGCAGATACTGTATTTTACCTTGAGATGGCACAAAAATCTGCCTACACTAGGTTTAACACAAGCTTATTTGTTATACCACAAAGAACATTCAATTTATCCTCTATGCAGCAAAGTGTCTTTTATTTCCTGACTCATACACCTGATGTTTTCAGCAATACTACTACCTACACACATTATTACACAGCACAGAAAATAAGCACAGAGGGTGTAGTAACTGCTTGCAAGGACAAAACGTGCACAGTGTATATGGTAATGTGGCATTTTGTGCCGTAATTTCAGAGCAACTGAAACACTGTGATTAATGAAATAAAATCTGTGATGAACTAAATGAATTTAAATCACAATTAATTTTAAACCGTTTATGAAGAACAGGCAGAAATGTGATCATTGAAGCTCTTGTGTAACCAATGCTTTTCACAGTTGCTTAAATAGATTGTGATATCACATTGCAAAGTATTATGGGATACCCCCTTAAAAAACAATAGCTAAAGCTGGTACTGTATGTCCTCCTCTGTCAAAATTACTTCCTCATCTACAGTTCTATCGTATTGTAATATTCACTTGTTTTTTCAGACCAGTTTCTGATTTTGCAGAGCTTTTAACATGTGTCCCATGTGCCACTTTGTTTATCTAAGGTAGTGACATCATGTGTAAAGTGGGCTGTTAGCAGTTGTCTACATATTTAAACTGTCATGTTTTGGTGTATGAAGAGGACCCCAAAGCAGAGACAAAGGCGCAGGAAGGTTTTAAACAGGTTTATTGCCGGGATTGCAGGATGTGGTGATGGGAGATGGCTGGAGACATAGACCGGAAGGAAGACACTGGGGTAGACTCACGGGTAGACAGACTGGACGACGAGGACAGGCTAGACGAGGACGTACACAAGCAATAGACACAGGGAGAGGGCTTTTTGTAGTGGGGCTAATTGGATAAGCTGCAGGTGAACCACACAACAGCTAAAGCTCAGCCACGCCCCCCGAGAGGAGAAGACACAGGCGGGAGGGGGAACTCATAAACACCAAACCCTAACATAAACAGATGATGCAGATTACATTAGTCACAGAAGTTTTTATTGTATATATTCAACACTAATTATTCCTTTATAATATTATTGTACAAATATGTTCAGTGACATTTGAAAATTAATAAACAATACAGTACATTTAATAAACAGCAATATCCTGATGCTGATGTGATTAACTTCAAGGTGCACTATGTAACTTTTTCTGTATGATGGTACTGTTTGCATGAATGTTTCACAGCATGACAGTGAACACCAAAAAGGCAGAAAAGAAATGATCCTATGACCACCAGTGACACAGATACCACATACACATGGCCTTTATGTAAGAATATCCAGAATAGGTTTAGACAGCCTTAAAAGAACATAGTTTTGTAATGACAACATTTGAATAAAAGCTTGAGAAACACACTGAGAAAAAATATTGAATTCACCATCCTCTGTTTTACAATGCCTGTTCTTTTTTTACTTTCATATTAAACCACAAAAAACAAAGCTGCCCAAAACTTCTGGTCATTTAGTACGACTTTCCTTTCCAGCTTCTCTGCGACCCCCTGCTGGGTTACTCGGGCAAACCAGGTGTCACACTGGGACAGCAGTGACCACAGTTTTAGTTCAAGACACCTCACCCACACTGTCTCTCATCAGTGGGATACACATTTTGAGTTTGCCAATTACTCAACCAGAACCTGAAACATGTACATTTTATCTTGTACCGTAGACATTTTTATTTTACCAGTATTAAAACATGTACAAAAAGGAAAACAATGATTGCAAAGAAGTCATGGTCATGGGCCAAACAAGCATCCTCTGTTTTACAATGCTTGTTCTTTTTTACTTCCATATAAAACCACAAAAATGAAGTTGCCCAAAACATATCTTCTGGCCGTTTAATACGACTTTTCTTTCGCCCCCAGCCGGGTTAGTCATGCGTGCTCTAACATCATTTCATCCATTTTAAAATCCTCAGAATATGTTTGAATGTTGACTCTTGCCCCGTTTCCTCCCAGGAAAATGAATTGAATTCAGAAGCGCCAATGGCCTTGTAGCAGCAAAGCGAGACACAGGGGGAGGCAGAGGATGAAAGCTGCATTGATGTAATGTTACTCTTTCATGGAGAAACACAACCCAAATAACCCTTAAGGTAATCAATATTTTTCTTTTTGATTCTTAAGACATGCAGCCTATCTACAGTAAATTGTGCATCAAAAGCTCTATATAGAACGTAACGTGCTGAGAAGAATTCTCACATGAGATTGCCGCAGTCACGAGGTTAATTGTGTAAAATGGAAAGCGTTAGTATTGAGTCAAAGGGGTAATGCGTTTGTATAAGGTAAGTGCATAATGCAATAAGGTAATGTGCATTTAAATGAATGTAAAAGGATGGGAATAGAATATAATGTAAAATGAGGAGGATTTCTTGATTGCACGGTTATAGACGGTAGGGGGTAAAATGCGGCATGTGTTTTGGAACCATGACGGAAAGTGGGCTATTGAAGAAGACCTATTATATTATATTCAGAGTAGTAAGATAAATTCAACTGCAGAAACTGTTAACGCAGATCTATTAGAGCTTTTAACCATGAGATAATTGTTTCCCTGCACCATTTTTCTCACCCAAAGCTGTATTTAAAGTGATTTGTGCATGTTTGAGTAACCTTCAGTCACTTATTTTCAAGATCATATTGATGATCAAACCCCGTTTTCACTGCCGGTACTGTACTTACTTTGTTCTACGTTCTTATTCAGTGATACATGCAGGATTTGGCAGCAAAGCTTAGTAATTTTGGTACAAATGAAAGAAAATACTACTACTTGTTAGCGTTATCTGCAGCTATCCTTTGGAGGTTCATACTCCTTGTTGTGATGACGTTACAGTGACGTCAGCTCCCATTGGACACCGCAGTTTTCTAACGTGGAAGTTTGCCTAGAACTCTGCTTATTTCATACCTTGACAGTTTTTGGCACTGTCTTTCTACTTGGTATGTGAAAAAGTTGGAATGCTTGTCAATTCCCGATCTTGTCAGGCCTCAGAAGCTGAGCTGAGTTTAGATGGGAGACCACTGGGAATACCCGGTGTCACTGTCGAGCAGCAATGGCCAAAGTCTTGAGGCAAGACACCTCACCCACATTTTTTATATCAGTGGGCTATACATTTTGAGTTTGCCATCAATCAGAACCTGAGGAAACATTTCGTATGCATGTTGATTTTATTAACATTAAAAACTTAATAAAAAGGCAAACAATGGTGGCAAAGAAGTCTGGTCAAAGAAGTCTGGTGGGAGATGGGCCAAACAAGGAGTGTGCTGGCACAGAAATGTGGCATTTTAAGTGACTGCCAGGACGTACTGGCAAAACTGGAGCAGGTGAATGGTCACCTGAAAGAAGGAAGACAGGGAAGCAGAGCAAGAGAGGACTGTGGACAAAACTCGGCTTGTAGAGACCCAGCAATTCAGCCTGAAATGTTTTCATGTTTTTCCATTACATAAAGTTTTTGATTGTAGGCAGTGTATCCTGACAAACAAAAAGACAATTTACAAAACTGCTCAGTTAATTTACTACAAACCTAAAGTTCACTATGTAAGCTTCACTTTATTAAAATGGTATTGTTTTGCCGTACATTTCCTATAGTACTGCATTAAATAAATATCTCCATGGAGACAAAGATTCGTCGACATTAGAGGTCAGGCCTCAAAGGAAAAAAAATGCATGTTTTCATTTTTCTTCAATCTGTAATTGGAAGAATGCAAGATAGATCGGTTTAATGCCATACCTTGGAACATTCCAAGAAAAGCGATAATTTCCTCAAGAGACAAGCAGGTGACAGACCCTCCACTAGAAAAGTTACACAATGCATCTTTCATTCAAATTTTAGATTCACATTTTCTCTAAAACTGGAGGACATGTTTGGCAGCCCTTATTACCTTCAGTATTAAAATCCACTGCAGCACAATCAGTGAAATTGAGTGCTGGTGTTTATTATGCATTCCTGTCAGTTTGGGGCCTCTAAAGATCCAAACTGGAGCCTGAGGCTGTACCAGATCTGTCCTTGGGCAGTGCTTCACCTGTGGGCAGCTCTCTCAACATCACTCATTCACCCACAGACATTTCCCCCAAATACACAAATCCAGCACATTTATGTCATAAAAAAACATTCAGAAATCTGTCCCTCTGCACATGCAGGATGTGAAACAAAAGAGGTTTTGAAATATAAAAGCATCAAGTGGTTCCCATTTTTCAGTGAGCTCCATTTTAAAATTGGGAAAAGGGAGTAGATGTGGGAAATGTGTATGAATTAAATTAGAACATCTGAATTGTGGTCGTGGAGATATGCAAAGTAGTAGAGTATTGAGTTTATTATTTATAACAAAAAGGCAGAAAAAAGGTGATAATAATAAATCATCCACACATTATGTATCCTGTCAAATTAGTTTCTTTTTTTAACTTGAACCTAAAGAGAGGCACAGTATGCATCTCCCTGCGCTGCACAAAAACCATGTCTGATTATTGTCACTGGAAGAAAAATTTAAAACGTTAACAACAACATATGTTTAATTTTTGTCAATTTCACCCACCATTAATTCAGAAAGTGTGCAATTACCAAGAAATACCTCGAGATCTAGAGACAAATTACCATTCCCAAGATGGTTTTTTTTTTTTAATTGTATATTCTTTCACACAGATGCAGTTTTCACACATGGATACCATAGTATGCTTGTACTTGAAGATCGACTCCTATGGGTTTCTTCATGGTCGGGAATGATTGTTTAGAATCCAGAGCAGCCAATGGTCCCTAAGATCTGCCGATATTTTTTGGGGGCCAATATGTACGGCTGATTTTGATTATTCCACAGATTATGTCACTAAAATCACAACTTCATCTACAAACTCACTCAATGGCTCTTTTTTTTTTTTACCATAAAGCAATAAGAGAGCAGTGTATCATGTCCAGTTACCTTTTCACACTTAAGTTTTTAAATAAAGCCTTGTAGATATGCCAAAACAAAATATACTTGTGTCTATACACAATTTTGAACTACAAGTGAATACATTTAAATGTCCAGTCTTACAGAAAATTGACTCTTGTGAGCTTTTAACCAAGTAAGAATGTTGTTATGGCCTCAAAAACATACCAGGAGGTGTGCTTTGTTTCATTCACGCATGTTTGAGTAATCCTGTATTATTATCCTGTCTATGCTCCAAAGCTCAAAATGCTCTGTTCCACCTTGATCCCATGAAGCGGTAGTTTTCAAGTTAACAGCTCCTTTTACATTTAGTTCAGAAGAGACTGGCAATTCCAGGGCTGAAATTATACAAATGATTCTAGTGAAGGTGTAAAGTGAAATTTAAAAACAGAGTGGAGCACTTCCTGTATTGCAACATGACATCACAAGGTGGAACAGAGTGTTTTTCAGTCTGAGAGAAGAACTCTAACACTTAAATATGCAGGTTTGTGTGTTCAACATGTGAATGAAACAAAGCAAAACTCAAGGTATGTTTTTGATGAGGAAACATTATAACATAGATCAGAAAATAGCTTAATATGTTTAAAAAATCCAGATTCAGAACAAAGGTGATGGAGCGAAACATTCATTTATGGAATAGTCTTGACAAAGATATAAAAGGATCAAGTACAATGATGGCATTTAAAAAAAATACATAAACTCCAATGCAATGTGTATGTATGAAAAAGAACACTAGGTGAATATTTCTGTACTGATTAGAAATGTTTTAAAGTAACTATCAGTGTTGATGTATTGTCTGGAAAAGGGAACTACTCTTCTTTCTGATCCATTTAATCTATTTCTGTTGTGACAATGTTAACGTCTTTTTAGACTTTAAAAATGAAATAAACAAATTAAAATAATAATAATAATAATAATAATGTAGGACCAAAGTATTAACTGTTAGCCACACCCACTTTTTTTCCGTCTTTCACTGTGGGAACAATGACAGAAAAACAGCCTGGAATATTTATTGACAGTCGTTTCTCCACCATTTTTCTTTACAGCTTACAGTTCAACCCACTGTAACATCCTCAGTCTATAGCTGAGTATTTCTTGCACTGTTATAGTCTGGTAATGTACTTGTAATGCGATGGATTTGAAGAAAAAAGAGTGGGGTCACCGTGGAAACAGAGGAGAGAAACAAATTGTCGGGATAAGATAAAAAGCAGCTCTTTCTTTAACAAACTGGTGCCAGAACGTGCACTTTGGGTCTCGCCTTTCTCCCTGTCTCTTACATCAACCTGCCTGTCAACCCCGCTGACCCGGGCTATCCATCAGGCCCCGGCACTCCCGCTAAGGAGCAAGCCAAGAAGCGTGTGTCCATTCCAAGAAAAAAAAAAAAAACTGACCTTTTCCTCCACACATAACTGCTCATCTTTTTCTCTTAGCCTTTCTATTAGCGTCCCCCATTCTATTTATCAGTCCCTGAACGGAAAATGCTAACGATGCTGCGATTATGAATGAAGCCGCAGTTTCCCTTGCAAATCCGCTCTCTGATATTTTTTTCCGCTCAAATAATTTAGCGTAATGACTGTTGAAAATCATGATAAATCACCATGGCTTTTGGCTTTGAGTGCCAGTTAAAATTACTGTCTGGGTCGGCATTTTTGATAGCGCCGCAATCATAAACTGTTACATATTTTGGCTAATCCTTATTTCTTTTTTTCTTTTTTTCTGTCCATTACCTGCCCCATAATTGCAAGAAACACTTTTATGACATTGTTCAGTAAATGACAGATGGAATAATACATTTTTGGGAGTAAATATTTATCATGGGTACTTTTTTTGTACTCCAATTGGATTTATTTAGTGTAAAGTATTAAATAAATACCCTGCTTTTTACTGTCTAAAAGCTAGTTAGCATTGCACAACTTTCAGAGGCCTGGTTGTAATTTTGCCGTCATTGAAAGGCTGTCAACAACTACCATGCTAATGCACACTTCCTGATTTTTGGACAGTAAAACATGGGGACAGACACCGATCTCATCATTACCTAACAATGAATGAATGAATGTTTATTTGGACAATAATGCATAGAAACATAAATGCATAGATATAATGGGGAAAAAAACTTCTTTTCTTTAACAATAAACAAAAATAAATGGTGCACGGATTTTACTTCTGTCCAAAAAGGAGTGGAAGGAAGTAAATACTTATTTAACCCCACTCCTTTTTTTATTTATTTAGCTGTCCTGGATAAATCCTTTGGGTTTCTGTCACGAAACGATTTATATTTGCTTTGAGGTAAATACTAGTTGGGACCAATTTTGCTCAAATACACAGAGACAAAAATCCTGCTTTAGGGTTTTTGTGTCAGTTGCATCATTTAGTTTCAGTATAATAGTTTTTCATCTAGATTTTCTTCAGCAATATATCGCAAGCTGATATTTGATATTGGGATAGAAACGATTGATCCAGGACAGCTAAACAAATGTAGGTTTTAGAAAAATTAGACAATCCTTTTAGGCTTCTCTTGCAAGTGGAGGTGTCCAAACTTTATCTCTGCCATAGTCTCCATCCATCTTATCATTTTCCCCATTTGTTATCGCAGCGTGGCCCCTCGTCCTCGGGCAGAATGGAGAGAGGGATGGGAGGAGAAAGAGGAGATAGAGGAGTGACAGCAGTTCAGGGGGAAGTGGTTAGGGGCTTTTTGGTCTTGAGCTACCTGTCACTTCAGTAAGCCAGGTTTCAATGTTAATGCTGCTATTGCACATTGCACACTGTTACCTCAGATGAACCCGACTCTCAGCCAAAATGACAGGTTTTAAGTAATGGTTCTTTATTATTCTTATGCAGAGATTTGTCCTCTGCATCTGACTCATCATTCAGTGTCCTGGCGCTAACCTGTCACTAGCAGTGGACAGTTGGCCAGAGGCGCTTACTTAGAGGATTGACCTATACTGTAAATATTTTGGCTTGATTGGAGCACCCAAAGGTGACCCACTAAAATACACGGGGAACACTGTAAATTGTAGAATCAAACCACGACTTTGGAGCTGTGTAAAAGCGTTACAGATACTATCTTACATCCATTTTCTGATTTTGAAATTGACTATGTTAATTGCATATTATTATCCAAATATTTACTCAAGTATTTAGATTCTGTAAGAATTGAGGGGGCTGGATATTTTTCTGTGGACAGTATTTGCCTGTTGTAAATGATTGTGAAGTCTGGACTGCGGGACACAGAGGTGGGACTTTTGTTCAGAGGACTGTTACTCTCCTCAAACTAACATAAGAGTCCTGATCCTGACCGGTCCTCCGGTTACACTGCTCTGAGATCTTTATTTGAGCCATTTAGTATAATTGTATTTGAACTGTGCAATGTGCTTAAATTGCCCCTCTGTGATAAATAAAGTTATATTGAATTTAATAGAAACATATGATTTAGCTCTAGCTGGCAATTACTAAAAAATGTAACTGCTTTAAAGGTTTTATATTGCACAAAATTGATTTGTGTGAGCTTTAGGCCTTGCTTGAGTAATTCTTTATTTTAGTCCATTTCCATCTCCAAAGCTCCAAATACTCTATTCCACCTTGTGATGTCATGTAGTGGCAGTTTTCAAGTTAACAAATAGTTTTTAGCTTTAGTTAAGTGGAGATAGGCAATATAAGGTAAGAAATAATCCATATTATTTTAGCAAAGGTGCATGGAGTTCACATGACATCACAAGGTGGAACTAAATATGCAGGATTTGTGTGTTAAACATGTGTGAATTAAAAAAAAAACACAACTCCAGGTATGTTTGTGATGAGGAAACATTATAAAAGATCAGAAAATAGAGTAATATAGGCGCTTTAAACTCAGAGTAGCTTGGAACGAGGCAATTATATATATATCTCAGATGGCATAGGCTTATACTAATATGGAGCAGTCATGACTTCCCGACGCCCACTTTGCCATCACCCCGGCTGTGATCGTGAATCAGCGCTCTGTTTGAATTACAGCTCCGCATTCAGAAATCTCTCCAGAACCCACACACGCTCGCAAAACAGCTCCTCTGACACGCACACCTCTCTAAACACTAGCAAATGCCAAATACTTTAAGTACATTTCCCACACTATTGTTTTATGTTATTTTGTTTCTTTTTGCTGCGAAATTATGCCAGATCTTAGCTGTGATGTGCCAACTCACTCAGAGCAGAAAAAGTCATAAAGAGCGGTCTGTCACGAGTCTGCATGGTCCTTATTAGGCTACATCACTAACTACGGACAAGCTAATGTTATCTTGCAGCAGGTAATTTAGCTTGAAATTAAGATTATTATTATTTTTATTTTATTTTTTTTTGTGCTAAATACAATAGATATGTTTAATATATAATAGGGAACACTCCAGGAAAAGCAATACTATCTCCATAGAGACAAGCAGGTGACGGACCCTCCACTAGAAAAGTTGCTCAGTGCACCTTTAGTACAACATAATGTCACAAATTCAGTATCAGATATACATCTAAGCCAACAGATACATTTATATTTCTTATTTTATATGTCATAGATCAGGAGACTACGGCGAATCGACTTGCATTTTGCATTAATACTGGAAAAGTAAGGAGGAAGTTTGAAATTAGAACATACATACAAGACTAGTTTATTTCATTGATTGATGATTGATTTAACAATTTATTTTGTGATTTTTTTAAAAGTTATTTATGTTTTTTCACTTTTTTGTTTACTATTTATTTTTTATTTGATTGCTTTGATTTTTGTTTTGCTTTTTTTTTTAAATCTATTATTAAGATATTTCAGTACAGTTTCCAAGGAAATTTCTGGACATTAAAGGCTGACATCACATTTTCTGTTGACCGCAAATTTGTTTTTCACAGGGTAGCAGTGGAAGTATGCTCTCTGATCAAATTAACTTTTAGATTATGTAGAATTAGTGCAGATGCTTTTTTGAGATACATTTCACTAGAAGTAAGAAGTTAAGAGTACAGTCAAAAATGATTGATACACTTTGCACCATACAATTAAAAGCAGGGCGAAATCTCCAAGGTAAAATCAATAGAGCCGTTAGTGACTCCATTTTGTATATGGGCATGTAGTTGGGTGTGTGTGCGCGTGGATGAGTGCTGATCCTCTAAAAGCAGCGAGGCCTTAATTAAACCACCTACTGCATTGTTGAGCTAATGCTAACAATGCAAGTGATCCCTGCTCATTAGGCAAAAATCTCCACAAATCTCCCCATGTCTGCAGCAGAGGTAGTTACAGAGGAGCTAAAGGATCCACACCATTACACACATTCACACAAACAACAGTCCAGACGCGCTTAATGCAAAGACGTCGTATGCATCATTACGCAAGCTAACTTAGCAGAAATGTTCCAATAAGGATAGGTCAGTGGAAATAAGCTGGTGTTTGGGAAGCCTCAAAAGTGATAATGGAAAAGGAAGATAGAATGTTACAGAGAATTATCCAGTTTTAGCCCATGGAGAGCTGCCTTAGCCTGGACAGTCATTTTACATTCTCTGGTAGTGCATTCAGGACTAATTTAAGGCAGGGCTAAAAGGCATCAACTAAACTAGTCAAATAAATGTCTACTGGGTTGGTCAAATTTTTTATTGTTTTTTTTTTTGATTCTCTGGAGACTCTAGATCAGTGGTTCTTAACCTGGGTTCGATCGAACCCCAGAGGTTCGGTGAGTCAGTCTTTAGGGGTTCAGGGGTCAGACTCACATCCAACTCATGATTCGTGATGACTCGCCCCGTTTGGCCGCTATTGGCTGCAGGAAATTTTGTGTGCGCAAGAGTCTCGTGACTGTCGTGATGGTGTCATGTAATTTCTTTCTTAATATTTTCCCTTCATACTATGTCGAGCAAAAAAAGAAAGTGGTTGGACGAATATGTGCAATATGGATTCACATCTATATAAATAGGTATATAAAATATATATACCTATGTTTTGAATTTGAAAAAAACATTTTCTTTAGGGTTTGGTGAATGTGCATATGAAAGTGGGGTTCAGTACCTCCAACAAGGTTAAGAACCACTGCTGTAGATAAGTTCCATACTTGGCCAAAATATTTGGGTCCAAATTTTATGTAAATTAATTAATATTTAGAAGTTGCTCAAGACAATTGACCTATAGGCCCTATACTATAACATAGCGAACCAAATAAACACGGTGTATTCGAATAATTTGTCATTTTATTCTGCAAACACAAACTGAAACTTGCATAAAAATTACTTAGAAAATAAAATAATAATAATAATAATAAAAGTTGCTTAGAAAGTCCATAAAGTCCATAAAAGGTTACTTAGAAAGTCTTGCAACCACTGTGGCTTTGTTGGCATCACAAAAGATGTGCCTGTGCTCTTTGACAACTTGCAGTAGATCTGATCTTCATTCTTTGTTAGCCTGCTGTTAAAATCTTGAATATGCTTCATCCCCCTTTCAGCAACATCTCTGACAACTTTCCTGGAGTGCACAATTTTAGCAGCCTTCTGAAAGTCTGCCTTATCAGCCCCGTCTGCTGAGGGAATTGTTAAAAATGTTTTTGGCAAATCAAGAGCTTCGAAGAAACGCATCATGCTGATGGTAACAAAATCACTGATCCACTTCTCTTCATAATCTGCTTGATTAAGGGCATCACATCGCTTTGGTGCAACCTCTGAACCTTCCTTTTCCATAATATTGTGAACCATCAGCTTTTTCTGTTCTTCTGTCACTCTGATGTTGAAGAATGCCAGGCCAACCATTTCTTCCCTCAAGTACCAAAGATGTCGGCTGCTTTCTTGACAACTGAATTTTCATACCGTGACAGCTTCATTTGCAGGAGCTTTTTCCAGGTAACTTCATGCAGCTTGGGCAACCTAAAACAGCTCTTTTTTCCTTACAAATTTCTTCCTAAATCAGGGTTCTGATCGAGGTTATCTGAAACTTTATTTTGTGCTGCTTACTATTGTAAACAGATATAACCAAATAAGAACATACATAAAAATATTGATAATAAATATAATATAATAAATAATATAATAAGTATTTTTTTTAAATGCATTCAAAATATGTATAAGGAAAGAAATACAAAATACAAATAATAATAATAACTAAAAATCTAAATATGTCTTTATTTTGACGATGTATTTGGTAATATTGCTGCATCTACCCAAGTTGGCCACTATTCTTTTATGTTTTTGTCTATAAAATTCTGATGCTGGATACGCTGGGTCTCTAAATGCTATGAATGGTCAGCAAAGATGGCCTGGAGGAGTTCATTACCGTACTTGCTTAACAGCCAGAATAACATTATCTCTCAGTCTGTTCACCATCGCTCCTCTTCATCGCAGTGGGGCATATTTAGACCACCATGTTACCTTTTATTGTAATTGAAAAATGCTATATTTGCAGAGAACAACGTATTAAAATGTGCAATTAGTTTTGGTTTTATGAGTCTCTTGCGCTATTGAGTCCCCGCTCCGTTTGCTCCCTGTGCTCCCCCTTCAGAGCGTGATCACAGCACATTCAGCGTACATGCTGAGGGTGAAACTACTGCACATCTCCAAGTTGTAGTGTATTGTTTTGAATCTTGCTCTTGTATATTTGTTGAAAAAATTTGGCTGAATGGGGTGGCATGGGTTCTGTAGACTTGTGGGCTGAGTCTCGTACAAGAAGTGTGATCTCATATTGCTGAACGTAAGGAGGGTTTGAATAGAGAATACTCAAACATGCATGGATGACATTAAAAAACCCGTCAAGCATGTTTTTGATGAGAGAAAAACATAACAAAAGTTGATTTAGCTTGAAGTTTAAGACATCTCTTCTTGGCCATTGAAAGTTATTGTGTGCATTTGGTCCACTGTTCAGTGCCACAAAAAATAAATTTAAACACAGTCATTTTACATTCTGTAATAGTGCACGCAATGATTGGTCAGCAACGATGGGCCGGACAAGACCATTACCAAAGTAGCAGCCAGAATAATTCTCTTTATATTCTATTCACAGGATCTCAGTCTGTTCACTATTCCCTCCTCGGCATCTCAAGCCAAACTTGCATAGAGTCATGCAGTCATGTTTATTTCAGTGTTGCATGCATGGGAAACCAAGCTTTTTGACAATTCATTGAACAGGACTTTTCTCACCTTAGATAATGGTACATCCAGTTTTTTTCAGTTCAGATACTTTGACTTTGTAGGGATGGAAAATGACATTTATTTCCTTAAAACACAGTTAACTTATTACACATGAGATCCAGTTGTATTATGTAACACAGAAAACGATTGTTTATCCTTGAAATAATTAGTGAACAAACATCAAGGACCATGACGTCCACCATCCTGTGGGCTCACCACTTACAGAGGGGTTCATGGGGGGTTAGGTGCATAGTCGACTGGGTGACGAACAGCTGCCCCCGCGACCCAGCCGGAGAAGATGGATGGAAGTTTTGCATGAATAAACGTTCAAACATTTGAGACGTTCCAGGCCAAAAACAGCCTGTAAGGACAACAAGGATATCAACTGAAGAAATATCATCGAACTGATACCTGAGCCAGTATTTTTTTCAGTATCAGCACCGATATCCGATACCAGTATCAGTGCTTCCCTAGTTTTCACGTACAAGCCACCAGGTTTCTTTGAGTGACTAAAACGACCTGTCAATCATGTTCATTGGCACCATGTTGGAAAAGCTATTTGACTGACAAGGCTATTACCAGACGAACTCACTACCTAAAACATAATGCTATTGGCAAAACAACCATACAGATGCATTTGTCAAAATAATATTAAAAAGTACTCAGATACTCATTTGAGAAAATATTGATACTAAAAAGGTCACATTCACAAGACAGAAATGAAACTTTCCTGAACAGCTTTAAAATAATCTTGAGCTTTATCAGAACAAATATAAGACACATAGACTAATATACACCCATGGACCATTATGGGATCTACCTGGATGACTGAGGGATTACACAGATATAAGGCCATATGGTAATGGAAAGAAACTATGATTTAATATTGAAAATGAAAAAAAAAATAAAAAATTGTGTTTTTTATCCTTGTGGTATTGGAATTGCTCTTGAGTATTGAGTGTCTGAATAGTGTTTAAAGGTCCTATATTACAGAAAATTGACTCTTGTGAGCTTTAAGACATGTTAGAATGTTGTTACCTCCTCAAAAAGATGTGTTTCGTTCACACGTTTGAGTAACGCTTTATTATTAGTCTGGCTACATCTCTAAAGCTCAAAATGCTCTGTTTTTTGCTCTTTGTGGCGTCATGTAGTGGTAGTTTTTAATTTTACCTTTTTCCTTTAGTTCAGTAGAGATGGGCAGATCCAGGGCTGAAACAATCAAAGAGAAGAACTCCAAATATCCAGTATTTGTGTGTTTACCATGCGTGGATGAAACAAAACACAACTGTAGGTGTGTTATGATGAGGAAACAACATTATAACATCAAGCAGAAAATAGATCTTTTAGTGTTTATCATCTGTTTAAAATCTTCATTGGTTGATCATAGTTTTAACGATATGATGTTTGACAACTCAGTCCCACAGGCAGGTACACCGAACTTAAAAGTAGCTGATAATGTCTTTGCAAAACTCATGCAATACTTTGTCATACGAAAAATGCCTTGTCGAAAATTTACTTTGCACTGTCACTTGAGATATGGCCCACAAAGCAAGTCCTGCGAGTCTGGTGTATTTTCAGATCATTTTGAGATTCATTTCTGTTGTCAGAAACCTTGGTGTTTGAACCCAATCATCAGTACCTGCCAAGGTTTGTTCCAAATGGTGAAATTCGTCTTCCTTTTCTGTTGTTTTTTAAGTGGGGCTTGTCAAAATGTTTACGTGTTCTGTTGTTGTAGATTTTGATGAATAATATCATGTCATAGTGGCAAGAATGCAGTGGGAGAAGTACAGCGGACGATTTCGCACACTCACTTTTCGCTATTACCTGAGAATTCTCCTGAGGTTTGTGGGTTCAAAAAGTCAGAAAAAGCTATCTTGTCTGGCTGGCGCTCATCTCTTCAAGTTCACAACATTGATGATTTAGCCTCTGCCCAATGATGTAGCAGTACTATTATTGTAAGAGGATGGGTGTTGCTAATGATAACAGTAAAAATCTATACAATCTCATCTCTATAGGGTCAGTCTTACCTGTAGTTGTGATCAGGAGTTATAAGCAAAAAGCCTATTGGTTAATTTAGCTGTATTCGTGTTTTAGGTAGGGTTGTCAAAAGTAAAAAGGAAAATCTGACACTAATCCATAATAAAACTAAAGATGAAAAATAAACAGGACACAATTTGACTTTTCTTTTAGTTTTAGAATAAATTTGAGATTAATCAGGACTAAACTACATGGTAAGGAAATACTATTATTTAGTGCTGGAAATTACATTCTGTTGTTTGAAGTATTATTGAAAATCAAGCTTGACATTTTTCTATTATTCTGACAACAAAAGTTTTAGTTCCAGATATTTATTTTGTTTTGCTTATGCCGGGCGTGCACTGTGAGATATTTTCGATCGGTTCACTCAGCCCCAGCTCAAACTGTACAACCAAATCGCAGGGTTTAAAAGTTCATAGCTCACGATTTATGTTCTCACACTGTACAAACTACTTTAACAGTGTGAAACCCTCACAAGAGGCGACTGGGTTTCAAACTGGATTGGTATTCTTGTATATTACGTGAAGCACGACACACGATTAAGCCAAAACTCGGCCCGATCCCAAAAAAAGTTGCACGAGTGAAAAATCGGCTGAGAAAGGGCGAAAAATTGCACAGTGTACGCCTGGCTTTAGCCTGCTGCTTATTTTTTTTTCTACATCTTTCTCACGTGAGTAAAACTCCCATTTGATTGAAATGCTCTGTTCCACCTTGTGATGTCATGAAGTAGTAGTTTTCTAAGTTAATCGCCACCTTTTACCTTTTGTTCAGATTGACAATGCCAGGGCTTTTATAATCCAAATGATTCTAGTCAAGGCGTGTGGGGTTTAAAAACACAGTGAAGAACTTTCTGTGTTACCACATGACATCACAAGGTGGAACAGAGTGTTTTCTATTTGAGAGAGGAACTAAGGATAATAATTACGTAGGATTTGTGTGTGACTGAAAAAACACAACTCCCACTATGTTTTTGACAAGGAAACAAGATTATAACATAGATCAGAAAATAGTGTAATATGGGCCCTTTGACACTGATCATGTTAATCTGAGTTAGCACCTTTTGCCTGAGAATATCACATGTACTATCACATACTTGCTAAAAAGTCGACCTAAAGCATCTAAAGCAAGTTGATACTTTTGAAAAACTTTGTAATGTTTGGGCAAACTATGTCTTATTTCCGAGCAGTGGCAGTCACTTCTTTCTGCTTGCTGTGGCCTTTCTCCCACAGTAGCCTGCAGCTATAGGAAGTTAGCACACTGATCGAACAGTCAGAGGCAACAACAACCAAACAAACGGGAGATCTGAGGTGGGCTGCACTGTTAGCGCCGTTAATAGAATTCCACCAAATCAGCACTTGTCAAAGCTACTGCAATAATGTGGTCTGGTATATCTATAGGGCTCAGAAAGAAATGTCACTGTTTTTGAAATCGAAAAATACAAAATGGGCTTTCACCTTGTTTCAAGCCGTTTCAGGTGATTTAAAGAGGCACATTCATTGAACACATAACATATTTAAATCACCATGTTACCTTTTATTGTTTTGAAAATGTTCTTCCCTCAAACATTTTGTTCCAGCGTGTAATACAGGAAGTGCTCCATTGTGTTTTTAAACTCCATACACCTTCAGCAGAATCATTTGAATCATTTCAGCCCAGGAACTTTCTACGAATCAAAAGGTAAGCAGTAGCTCTTAACTTGAAAACTACCACTAAGTGACATCACAAGGTGCAACAGAGCAACAACAGCATTTTGAGCTTTGAGTAATCCTGCATTATTAATCTGTCTACATCTCCAAACACGTGTGAATGGAGCAAAACACAACTCCAGGTATGTTTTTGTAGAGATAACAACATTCTAACATGGCTAAACACTCACAAGAGTCAATTTTGTGTAATATAGTACCTTTAAATATCCTGCATGAGCATTTAAATTATCTAATGCATGTTTTAAGTCTGGGAGTCTTAACATAAACATAAAATTGCACATCTCACACTCCCAGCTTCTTATTTGGGCGTCTTCTTCATTTCCATCATTGTCTGCAGTCATCACCACTCTTTCTTCCGATCTGCTTTCAGTACCGCAAAAGTCACTCAAATTACTCGCCTGCCACAGCAATATTGCACGCTTGTTTTTCAGGCATAAATTTCAGATACTCTTTGAAGCTTTTATTTTTACATCAGCGCCTTAATCTCCCTTTCACAAAATCTCTCAAAACATGTGCTGGAGCATTGACGGCAAGAGCTTTATGCAGCTATTAGCTATAGCAGCTACCAGCAGGTGGCCTTGGTCGACAGAACTACTAACTGAAGCAGATGAGTGAGCACAAAGATAACACAGGATAGAAACGCACCCACAGACAGCATTTTGATTAGATAAATGTCATCGATGTAAATTACAAAGTGAAAATGAGGACGCTTTGATGCTAATAGCGCTATAGCGTTGAGGAAAAATTTGATGCGGTTACATGCAAGTGAAAGGCATTTAAAGTATTGTGAGCGAAGTCATAAAAATACAAAATCTCAGTTGAAATTATTTGTTAAGTGGTAAAAAGTGCCCTTGAAGTAACCTTGGGCAGGGAATTCTTGGGAATAAACAAGGCAAGATTTGACTTTCCTGAACAGTTGTAGAATGATCTTGGGATTAATCAGAAATAGTATAAGACCACATGGTAATAAGGAAAGTAAATAGTACTTTTCTTATTACTCAGCAGGCACGTCACCAGAAATTTGGAGGTCCGGGGCAAGAAGCCTCACAGAGCCCCCTCTAATATAAATTAATAAGAAAAGGGTCCAATTCTGTTTGGACCCCTGTCTACTGCCCTGATACTCAGAGTTGAAAATCAAGTTTGATATTTAGTTCAATTTATTTTGTTTTCTTTGGCCTACTTTTGTGTGTGTGTGTGTGTGTGTGTGTGTTTGTGTGTAACGTTTCTGGTGGAGGGTCTGTCAAATGCTAAGGTGACGGACCCCCAACTAAAATGTCACACAGGGCTCCTTTAGGTTAAAACAGTAGTCAATAGAGTCATTGCATTGAGGAAAAAATATATGCAATAAACAAGAACAAACAAGCCCAGATTTCACTTCATTTGAACAATTTTAGAATGATCTTGGGATTAATCAGAACTCGTATAAGACCACCTGGTAATAAGGAGGGTAAATTGTACTTTTCTTATTACTCAGCAGGCCCGTCAAGAGAAATCTGGGTGCCTCACATGGCCACATGACAATCAAGCTTGACATTTTAGTTTTCTTAAAATAAAAGTTTTAGTTCAAGTTTATTTTGTTTTGTTTAGCCTATTTATCATTATTTTTTATACAATCAGATTAACCTAGTTTAGTATCAGTTGTTTAGTTGACTGAATAGACTTTGCACTTAAAGGTGGATTGTGGGAAGGTCTGTTAAATGTGAAGGTGACGGACCCCCAACTAAAACGTCACCCAAGGCTTCTGTAGATTAAAATGGTCATTGACTCATTGAATTGAGGACAAATTCTATGCATTTACATACACGTGAAGACATTTATATTATTGTGAGCGTAGTTGACCGTCATAAAAATACAAAATCTCAGTTGAAATTATTTGTTAAGTTAAGTAGCAAAGAGTGTCCTTGAAATGACCTTGGACAGAGAATTCTTGTTACAAACGGAGAGCAACACGGTAACAGTCTGGGCGGAAAAATATATTTGCTAGATTGTCAAAAATGTTAGCATGATGAATTTTCTGGTTCTCTCTAGTTGCATAAAATCTAATGTTAAGAAAAAATAGAATAAAATTATTCTCTGCATTTGACCCAACCTTCAATGTTTCAGCATGTTAACCACCACAAGTGTTTATTATTTGGTTGGGCTTTTGTAATATTGAAACCTTGCACTAATATCTAAGCTCACTAACAATATTTAGTAGCTTTAAGGGCCCATATTACTATTTTATGATGATGTTTCATCATCAAAAACATACCCGGACTTGTGTTTTGTTTCATTCACACATGTTTAACACACAAACCTTGCAATATTTAGACTGAGGCTCAATCAGAAAATACTAAGTTTCACCTTGTGGTAATGCAGGAAGTGCTCCATTTTGTTTTAAACTCCATACATACTCACTAGAATCATTTATATCATTTCAGCCCTGCGTTTGCCCATCTCTACTGAACAAAAGTAAAAATGTAGGTGTTAACTTGAAAACTACCTCTTCCTGACATCTTAAGGTGGAACAGAGCAATTTTAGCGTTGGAGATGTAGACAGACTAATCATTAAGGATTACTCCAACATGTGTGAATAAAACAAAAAAACAACTCCCGGCATGTTTTTGATGAGGTAACAACATTATAACATAGCTTATAGTTCAGTTCAAGTGTCTTTTTCGCTTAATATAATAGACCTGCATTCTCCTACACTCCCAGGAGCCTCAATAAACAATGACTCCAAAGAACAGTCTGTTACTTCAACTAATTTGACCCTCTTCTTTCGGTTCACTTGGAACTGTGACGGAATCCAAAAAGCAAAGCACCTGGCCAAAACCCTCCACACATTCTCTCCCACTCACGGCCGACACACACGCAGCACCGTCCCCAGTGACTCGGAGCGTGTCAGCTGAGGCAAAGCATCGAGTACAAGCGCCAAACTGGTGTCATGGAGATACTAGCCGGCCGAGCGTAACAGCGGCAACAGGGCTAGCAGGTCTGAATCAAGGATGCATGAATGGACACGAGAACAGGGAAGTGGAGAGAGACACATGTTGAGAGGAGGGGAAAGACAACTAGAATATTCAGTGCATTGTGTTTGGCATGAAATATAGAAAACGCTTTTGTCACTTGCGGAAAGAGTTGTAGGCTAAGTCGAGATTTGGCCTGGAGCAAAGAAATAAGATTTTTTTTTTTTTTTTTTAACAATATTTAGGAACAATACATAGCATTTCCTTTGTAGTTTTCAAACAAGGAACTTCTAGGACACGCTGTCACACACTGTGATGGAGTAAAGGCCTTGACAAACCAAGTTACAGTTGTCTGCTTATAGAAATATACTGTATGTATATTCCTCCATAGGTCATGCTCATAGTGGCAGAAAATGGCTTAGACTGAACTCCGCCAGTGGCAAAGACCCAACGTTAGTGAGACAGGAACCAGCAGCAGTTAAAAATACATCAATGTCTGCAATCTCCTATTGAAATAAGTAAGTAAGCCAAGGTTAAAGCGCACTTATTTATCCTGATTTATTGCATTTGAACCATCCTTTATTGCCAGCGGGGCAACTTCTACCCTGCGCAAGAGCCATCTTCAGATCTAGAGGCTTTTAGGCAAAATTTTGTCCTAACAATATTATCAACTGAACTTATTTTTCTATTCTGGCTGAACTCTATCTCTCTTTCAAGGGGACACAGTCAGAAACAAGTTGCATTATGATGTTATATGTTTTTATGCCCTTCCCCATAGCACAACCATCTACTATGACTGGAGTTTGTGATGTTGACTGAGTGTTAAATGTTTTTACTCAAAGTTAAAGCAGACCTATTATGCAATAGACTTTTCAGAGCTTTTAACCATGCTATAGTTATTTCCCTTTCCCATTTACCCTCTCAAAGTTGAATTTGGAGTGATTCATGTATATTTGAGCAATCTTTAATCACTTAACACGTCATATTGCTGATAAATCCCCGTTTTCAGCACCACCAGCATACACCCATTGCTCTCTGCTACGTTTTCAAATTTTATTTCCTTAATCGGCGATACGCATAGGATTTGGCAGTGTCCCATGGTCATTTTGGTATAAATGACATGATCTGCAGCTATCCACAGGAGGTGCCGACTCTCAGGCACCGTTTTCTAAGGAGGAAATCAATGGACTGGTTTTTAAGCAATTTTAGATGATTAGTGCTATTTAAAATGGGCAAATTATAACAGAATGAATGATCCACGGGTGTCATAGGCCCCATTTACACATACACGGATATTTTTAGAAACGAATATTTCCCTCGCTCCGTTTTCCAAAATAACATTGTGCACACAGCATCGTTTTCAAAAAAGTTTCAGTTTACATGTACCCGCATAAATACGCCATCGAGCACCGTCCTAACTACGCTAAGCCTCTAGGGACCAGTGTAGGAAGAGGGAAAACGCCCTGCAGACAACGGGGCCTCAGTTTCAGTAGTTTTGACGCAGCAAGTCGGAGAGTAACAGAAGTGATGACTACAACATCCTAAAATTTTCACGCCACTCCTCCGGGACAACCACTTCATTTTCAAAATTATCCCACCAGACAGTGGTCCACCCAGGTCGGACCCAAAAACAGCGACGTTGGCGGTGACAGTGACTGGGTCTTTGGGTCGTAAGGAGAAGAGAGAAAATTGCTGAGCTCCGAGCCTCATTCGTCTCTCTTCATCGATATGATACATCAGCTGTGGAAATCCAAACACATGACAAGTGTTTGCAGCAGAAGTAATGCGACTGCTTCTCTGAATGCTTCATGATCATCACCAGAGAAAGACGTTAACACTGGTCGCACTTCGGCGTGTCAACTGCCTAAAACGCCGTTTATGTCACTTTACACGCAAACGCGAAACTGTAGTTTTCCAAATTCTCCACTTTAGCTGGAGTTTTTAGAAAGATTCATTTTCAGAGGCAAATTCTCCGTTTGCATGTAAAAGATGGGTACAAACGAAGGGAAATTTCTCTGTTTTTAAAAATATTTGTGTACGTGTAAACCTGGCCATGGATTATAGCTATATAGCAGGCTCAAGCACAGTATGTCTTCTTTAACTGTGCACTATGGATAGGGTTGAGAGTCAGCCCCATGGGAATGTTATTGCTTTGCCTGGAATGTTCCCCAGTATGGCATTAAACTTAACCAAGGTCAAATCTGTAGACAAGTGACAGTCTTATTCCATATCACGGAACATTTCAGTACAAACATCTCCATGGAAACAAGCATGCGGCACACCCTTCACCAGAAAGGTCACCTAGTGCACTTTTAACCATTGTAAATGTCATGAAAAGAGTTGAAACATTATGTAAAATCCACGTAATAACCTCCACAAAACCATTAGCAAATAGATACGCTGTGCAGAGCCGCCTGAGCAGTGGAGTCTGGGGAGGACAGACATTATTGGCTTTGTGCAAATGTCAGCTCATTTGTAACAATTTCATAAAAAAAAGCACAAGAGGTGGCCCAGGCTTAACCACTGCAGTCATCCTGTAAGAGTCTCCATCAGACCCTCCATCACCGAACACGGAGAAAGGCCCCCACACTGCGGAAACCTGCCACACACGGAATACCCACAATGCCAGCCGAGGACACGCCGCTCCGTAAATGTGATTTGACAAAATAATACCTCCCCGTCTCCACAGCCATAACGATACAAATTTGCTAAGTTTCAAACGCAGAGGCTGATGCTGCTGAACTGCACAAATGACTGCAACTTTCCCCCAACTTGCAGTATTTCTCTCTCCTCTTTCTCACTCTCTTTTTTTCAAACAGAGCTGGCTATAGGATCTCCGGGGATGTAGAATTCACAAGGCAAACAGTGCAGAGATGTAGCCGGCGGAGGTATGGTTGCGGACAGAGAACCACCCCTTTCCTTTCTCTCTCTCTCTTTCACGCGCCATCGTTCTCTCTTTCTCTTACTCCCTCCTCCCGCATGATCTCCACCTCCCTACCCTGGTTTTCTTTCGACGTACTGGGTCAGTTCGGATCCTGCACTGCACCACACTTGAGTTATGTGTTTCAGGGTTTCCTCGTGCTTCGTTCAGTCAGGGAGACAACTGCAAATCTTTCCGACTGTTAAAGGTGGTATGGTCTGTTCTTTACAACGAATACCTTGCATAACAAAATCTGAAATGGGAGTGGGGTATAACCGACCATTATTAGTGCTTTAGTGCAAGATAATGTACAAGAATTACTAGTTGGAAGAAAAGAAAATGTAGACTGCATCTAAATCTACAACTATACAGGCTCTGTGGCACCACGAGGGTTTTTTTTGCATTTATTTTCATTTCTACCATGTTATAATGTTGTCAAAAACATGCCTGAAGAAGTTTTAAATATCATCTATGCAAGTTTGAGTAATTTAGCCTATTCGAACTCAAGTAACTTGGCTAAACATTACTTTTTAGCAGAGTAGTTGGCTGCTATGACAACTCCACCTCCTGCAACTTTAAATTAGCCAACAATACCTCTCCCCAATATTAACTCTGCACACTGCGTTCGTGACAGTACAGAGACATATGCACAAAGTTATTTCAACCATCAGCATAATCACACAACACCAACAAGCCACTCGAAAACTAAAAACCTCTCTTCTTTTCCCTCCTGGACTCACAAACCTGGACTTTTTTCTTTCTTTCTTTCTTTCTATGGCGCACCTGCCGTATACTGCAGCTTCAGCACTGTGGCCTCAGACAGATTGGCTTTTTCAGCAAACCGAAGATAATTCCAGGTTTCCCAAATGCTAGGACACACGCTTTACATGACGGCCACTGCGCATACAGAAACATTATGCAAAATAGAAATGTCATGCTGCCTTTTTCAAACAAGGCGCTCTCCGGAAAGGCAAGTTTGGCTAATTGGGCGATTACGGTGTCATTCAGGGACAAAGGAGCTCAAAGAAAGGCTCCTCGGTCTAAATGACACTTCCTATTGCAGGGTGGCCGTGTTCTGGTTCAGCCTCAAAACTCTGCATGGCTTTGTTTTGTATCACAACAATCTTTTTACCAATTTTTACTTATATGAATAGCACAAATAATGAAGCAATAGCACCATGGCAGGACTAATGTGTGGTTGTATAATTTGTCATAAAATAAACAGAAAAAAATTAGCTTTTTCTGTTAAAATTGTATGTTTACACTTTGATCAAATACCAAAATAATATAGATTACATTATTGTAGATTAAAGATCCTATATGACACTAAATGGATTCGTGTGAGCTTCAAGACTTCCTCATAAACATACCTGGAGTTGTGTTTGTTTCATTCACACGTGTTTGAGTAACTTTTTATTATATCGACATCTCCAAGGTTCAAAATGGTCTGTTCCACCTTGTGATGTCATGTAGTTCAAGTGAACAGCTACGTTTTACCTTTAGTTTAGTAAAGATGGGCAATTCCAGGCCTGAAATCATCCATAGGACTTGATGAACTCGGCCTAAATCTTCAGGGTTTGTGTGTTAAACATGTGAATGAAACAAAACACAACTCCAGGTATGTTTTTGAGGAGGTAACAACATTATATCGTGGCTCACAAGAAATCACTTTGTGTAATATAGGACCTTTAAACTTTCTCAAAATAGTTAGAGTCACAAACTTAGTCTGCAGCAAGCCATTATTTTTTTCCACATTATAATTCCAACAGTTTTTCTCTTTCAGTGGTGGGGACCAGTTTTCCGGCACAAACAGCAAACAGCTCAGTGTGCAGTCTGGGCACATAGTGATCACACAACAGCCAAGCAGCCCTCGTTCTCCCCAAAACACCCTCCTCACCCACCCCCCGAATATCAGAGGCTGTCAGTTTTTACGCCAAAGCACAATCCAACCGCCAACCGGGACCACCTCACAAGTACCACCCAATCGTACCCACTCAATGCTAAACGTCCACTCGTATTTACCGCTGCCGCTAATAGCCACAGCTTTATCATCCACGGTTTCAACAAGCAGCCTAAAACCTCAGTGGAATTCTTTGGGTTTAAATCTAGCTATTAAAGGTGCACTGTATCCGTCACCTGCTTGTTTCCATGGAAATGTTATTGCTTTGTTTAGAATGTTCCACAGTACAGACTAAACCAAACTATCAGGAGTGAGACGAGCAGGTTACAGCACCGCGTTACATTACAATTCAGATCTGTGGAGAGTGTGACCAACAATCTTATTGTACTCTCAGATATAAATCTGCTACAGCTAAAGTGCAAGATGTTCTGTTCAGTAATTTAAATGATACAAACTACAACTGTGGCTTTGATAATGAATGGTGCTCTGTTTCTAAGAGATAAACTGTAGAAATTCTGGGATTTTCTCAGACTAACTATCAGCTAAAAAGCAGAGCTGTCAACATTAACGATGCGAATACTCACAAAAAAAATTGCACTAATTTTTTTTTTAACACATTAATCACAATTTATTTTGAACGCACATGCTCCCCTATGGAAAGCGTGGATGGTGACCTGAAAGGCGGCGCAGGTTATTAGGTCAGTGATCAGGTCTGTCCATACGTGACTTTAGACAAAACTAAGGTAGTTTGCAGATATTGCAGCGATGAACTCTCTTTCCACAGAAGCACAACAAGTTAAAATACCATCTTAAAGCAAAACGTGTTTGATTCAGCAGCAGCAAGAACGCTACTTGTACCAACAACAAGCTGCACACGACAAACAACTTTGGCAGAGTGCACCTGCGGCAATGTTGTCAACAAAACTACCAGTGATAGAAAAATTTCAATAATATAACTTTTTGATAATAAATTGCATTTTTGTTCAAATATTTTGGTCTTTTTTTGAAGAATAATTAACTACGATTAATCATGATTAATCAAAATTCTAAAGTGTGATGAATCTGATTCAAAAAAATTATCGTTTGACTGCACTACTAAAAAGATAACATTTATAATTACAATATAAAATATAAAGGTTTTGTTAGACACCTGGACCCTCCGACTCGTTCAGACCTTCAGAAACCTCAGTTAGATTCATTAGACTGACATTTTTTGCCTGTTTGTCACCCTGATGCCTTGAATCCTGCTGTAACATAATTAAAGGTATTGTAAAGACGATCTCCGTGCCTCTGTTTTTTTTTTTTTCATTTTTAACAGAAGTCAACAAGGGTCACCCCTATTCACAGAACAAATTATTGTATTTTTGAGCAACAGAAACACTCGTAATGAATAAATGCTAGATGAATATATTTAATGTCATACCATGGAGCATTCCAGGCAAAGCAATAACATCTTCATGGAGACAAGTAGGTAGCAGATCTTCCACCAGAAAGGTTGCACAGTGCACCTTTAAGACTTAAAGGTGCACTAACGTTATCGTTATTCTACGATGTGTAACTTGAAAACTAGAGCTTCATGGCATCATAAGGTGGGACAGAGCATTTTGAGCTTTGGAGGTATAGACACAGGGCCGGCCCCCCTATTAGGCAACATAGGCAAATGCTAAGGGCGCCGCCGCTCCTTCAGGGGGCGCCGAGCGCAAAAATCGGCAATGGGGGATAAAATCCTCCACTGTTTAAAACATCGTCACTATGAACTGTTTGATTTCTTGTGAGTATCTATACTCTGGCAGTATTTTATTTTTTTTTCAATCCAAGGGGCGCCACCTGAAATCTTGCCTAGAGTGTCAAAATGGTTAGGGCCAGGCCTGTATAGACAAACAAATAAAAAACAATTACTCGAACATGTGTGAATGAAACAAAACACAACTCCAGGTGTGCTTTTGATGAGGCAACATTATAACATGGAAGTACCACCCAGTCGTGCCCACTTAATGCTAATGTCCACTCGTATTTAGTCTATAATAGCCAAGACTTTATCATCCATCGTTTTAACAAGCCAATCTGCTGCCTCTGCATAATTCTTTGCATGTAAATTTAGCTATTAAGTCTTATTACATTAGTGTTTTTCTGCTATATGTTCCCATATGCTCTCCGGTATTTTTAAGCTGTAGATGGAGAAAGTAATTTATAGCATGGCAACTTTACCCAGTTTTCTACAAAGTAAGCAGGGGTGGCAAACAATGCATCATCTGCAATCAATGCAGCCCAAAATACATATCGATTAGGAGGCCAAGCTAACGTGTGAAAGATGGGTGACAAGGCTAATTAAAGTACGCAGGATCCGTTCCCCAGGAGTGCAGATACCTAAGGGTGCCAGTTGTCTAGGATACAAAGAAGGGAGACATTTTGTACAGAGGCAGCGCAGTGTGTCACAGTGAGTCTCGTTATGTATAGCATCTTGTCAAATGGTTGCACAGACAGTGGAAGGTTTTGTTAAGACTAATAGGAGGAGGTACAATATTGAGGATTAATAAATACTGCAAAGTAATGGCCACATGTCAAAGTTATAATCGGAATTGTCTTTTCAGATGGTGGTGTAGTCAATCTTATTATCTGTACTCTTCTGACCCTCTGTATCATCAGCTAATTCTAACAAGCTTTATATTGCTTTATCTGTACAATTGGAGAGCTGTACATTCCCCCCATCTATATAATTATATACCATGATTTTTTTTTAAATGCAAGGTGGCTGAGTGGCAACACTCAGGCCTCACAGCAAGAAGGTTGCGGGTTCGATCCCCGGGTCGCCCGGGCCTTTCTGTGTGGAGTTTGCATGTTCTCCCCGTGTCTGGATGGGTTTCCTCCGGGTACTCCGGTTTCCCCCATCAACTCAAAACATGCCCGCACCCCTATGAACTAACATCAAGGACCATGTTGTCCACCCTCCTGTGGGCTCACCACCTGCAGAGGGGTTCATAGGGGGGGTCAGGTGCTGTGACGATTGGGCAGCAAACTGCCCCCGCGACCCAGACGGATTAAGCGGGAGAAGATGGATGGATGGATTTTTAAAAATATACATTAAGTATGAAACAAAATTTAAGATGCACTGTGTAACTTTTCGGGTGGTGATCAACTGCTGTCTCCATGGAGATGTTATTGCTTTGCCTGGAATGTCCCATAGTATGGTGTTCAACTGATCTATCTTGCATTTATTCAATTACAGGTGTTATATAACTAAAAATACCTTTCTTACTGACAGGTGGATCACCTCTTCACAGATCTGACCTGTAACCTGGCCTGTAACATTTGTCATGAAGATACAGTAGATGAGTTTAATGCCATACTGTGCAACATTTCTGGCAAAGCTATAACATCTCCATGTGGACAAGCAGGTGGCAAACCCTCCACCATAAAAGTTACAAAGGTTACATCTTTTAACTGTAATTTTAAATACTCAAAATTACATGTTCATTTCTACATTTTGCAGTCTAGTAAGTGCATGGTGAAGCTTATAAAACATATATTAACAGAAAATTTCATATAAATAACTTCTTTTTATGCTAATCGGCCCAGGAGCTACAAAGATACTAGCCAAGGATTAGATCAGACCTCAGCATATGGACAATTGAGCGTAAACCCTGATTCACAGAAGCACAACATGTTTCTTGCACATTTTAACAGCTTTACACACAATACTACCATAGTATTGTCAACTGCTCCTCTGTTCAGTTTTAAAATAAAGACAAATCCAACATCTAAAACTACAACTCCTAAGTTATTCAAATCGCACAAATCCAAAATGGCACGCACAAATCTTAAGTAAAAGACAGTACTTTTCATTTGTTTTAACACTGCAGCAGAGGGGCTTTTTAGTGTTTAGTGTCTTCTTACGGGGCTCATTTCAGTTGCTATGGTTACACGTTGTAGTAATCCGAACGTTAATTAAATCGAGGCTTTATTACAGACTAGGTAATACGTGAAGGTGTATCTCCCAGCCAATCAGGAATCAGAATTCAGATAATGTCATATCTTCTAGGCTCTTTGGTAAATTACTTGGTTAACATTCTATGTAAATGATATGTTAATGCCTAACACATGGTAAATGCATAAAGGTAATAACACCTTATAGAATTGGATGTTGAAAATGGCAAAGAATATTAGATTTTCTTGTATTAAGAATTCTTGCACAAAATCAACATTAAAACCACCTTTTCATTCATGCCTACATCTCATATCTGTTATCATATCATGTTTTGTATTGTTCCAACCCTATTACACTGCACTTAAGTACACATTTGAGTACATTTTACAGTGGATACTTTTTAATTTTACTTCGCATTTGAGAGCAGGTATATCTACTTTTTACTCCACTACATTTTTGACCTGGACTCAAAAGTGTTTTTATTATTATAGTCTGAGACCTACTGAAAAGGCTGAGGGTTTATTTTTATTTTAAATGAAAATATACAAATAAAAACAGTAAGGAAAAAAACAACTGATTTAATTGTTTCTGCTGAACAAAATTAACCACAAATCTGTATCAAAATCACTACATTCGAAGCTTTAGAAAACCTCAAAATATGCGCAATATGCTTTTACCTTTCATTCTTTTAGTACATTTTCAAACGGGTATTTTAATACTTAGTAGTAGATAGTAGATGTGATACTTTTACTTTAGTATTTTTTAACTTAAGTACAAAAATTAAGTACTTCTTCCACCACTGGTTAAATTCAAATAGGAGGATAATATAATTTCTTACCTTGTGTTTACTTTTTAACATTTGCAACCCAGCCAGTCACCACCTTCCAATCCATTCATATAAATGCACTCTCTTTGCCCTTTGCTCTTTAAAGTACATCCCTCAGTCCTCTTGCCAAAAAAGCATCACAGCAAAATCATCAACCCCTGAATCTTCACAACAACCACCAAGTTTCCATCTCAAGTTGAAATGCATTTTAACCATGAACCATAACACATATTAAACTAGTTTCACCTGGTCCTAGTCCAGAAATAACATCTTCATATCTCCAATAAACGTATCTTATGAATGAATACAAGCAGGGGACACCATCAAGCCAAGTTCCAGGTCAGATCTGTGGTCAGAATGCCTGTTTTTCTAGGTATTTTGGAGTTGCAATTTAATACATTTAACATAAAGCTGTTTAATGTCATACTGTGGAACTTTTGAGGCAGAGAAATTACATATCCATAGAAACAAGTAGGTGATGGACCCCAAAAACAAAAAGCGACATTATGCACCTTTGAACAAATGCAATGCTGCTAAACTGTGGAACACAAAAACATCTCCACAGAGACAAGCAGATGACTGAGATGTTACATACTGCACCTTGAAGCTCTTGTAACACACAACTCCATGAGAATAAACCATTTCATAACACGATTAATCTCTCTAGCTATAAATCAACCAAACTGACTTGGATATATGGATAAGGATAACAGCGTAAAATAAAGCACCGCTCTCAAATCCAGCTTCCAAATCTTTCACAAAGTGCACTCTATTGCCCCAGATAATGCACTATTTACTCACATTTAGACTTGCTTTTGACCCCGCCATACCTGATACACCGCTTATGAAATCACTTGGAGATAGGATAACACCAGGATTTATTGGTATTGAAGCACTCAGCACAGTGTAATAGGACAAAGCCCATTTAGGAATTGATGACACGGGATAAAATGGCCGGTATGAAATACACAGCAAAATGATCCCAAAACTTTATTTACTCATCTTCTTAAACAGGAAGGGTAAGAGGAAGAGGTGAAGGTTTGGGGTGAACAGAAAGAATGCATTATATTTTTAATCAAACTGAGTGCACTGGAGAATAGCTGAGCAGAGAATAAATGGAGACTCTTAATATTGTGGGAGGAGGTGTGAGGAGGAGGAGGACTGAAACAAAGCAGGCAGTAAGTGTCCGTACATGGAAAGCAGAAAATACCTGGAAGGGTTTAAAAAATATTGTTATTTTGTAAATGTGGTCCGGTTGGGAATTGTGTTTTGGATAGTTGGGGTGCCCTATTTAAAGGGTTTTCTAATCCAT
The DNA here is from genome assembly GCA_034769755.1 of Odontamblyopus lacepedii. Taxonomy (NCBI): domain Eukaryota; kingdom Metazoa; phylum Chordata; class Actinopteri; order Gobiiformes; family Gobiidae; genus Odontamblyopus; species Odontamblyopus lacepedii. The sequence continues at coordinate 14,330,236 of CM068357.1, forward strand.
GTTATGTGTTGTCATCAAAAAACATACCTAGAGTTGTGTTTTGTTTCATTCACACATGTTTAACACACATATCTGCATATTTAGGTTTGTCTCTCAAATGGAAAACTCTCTGTTCCATCTTGTCATGTGGTAACACAGGAAGTGCTCCACTGTTTTTAAACCACATCATTTCACAATCATTTGGTTGATTTCAGCCCTGGATTTGCCAACCTCCACTGAACAAGCTAAACGGTAGCTGTTAGCTTGAAAACTACTGCTTCATGACATTACAAGTTGGAACCGAACATTTTGAGCTTTATTATTAGTCTGACTACATCCCCTTTAATTCATTTTGAAAATGTTTTGAATTAGGAGGAAAGCAGACAGGAGCAACACGGTAGGCATTTTATATTTAAATAAAACAAATCTACAGTGTTTTATTGTGCTGTTTAAGTTTGGGTTTTTTGGTAACTAGGCCAGAGTTGATACCACATAATAAAAAAAGTGAATATTCTCTTTAAAAACTGAATATTCTAATGCTTTGTTGCTATTTTTTACCTCTAATCACCTTTCTATCTTTCTAATCATACAAACTGAACTGGACTCAAGTTGAAAACCTATATCCAACTACTCAACTTAAATATTGTGTTATGTCAACCCAAAACATGCAGAATAGCAAACATCCTCCAGCTAAGGTAGTCCTGACCAAGCCTAACTCAAGATCTGGAGATGGGTCCCCCGGGACTTTGACTGGAGTGCTCACTGCCCCTGACAGGTGCCCCAGTGGCATTGAAGGATGGGTCAAATGCAAAGGTCACATTTCCATATGGGGACACGAACGTGTACCTTAACCTTAACTTTTTTTTTTTTTTTTTATTTTGTTTACTGTTGTTTAGCCAAAGAGGCGTGCATCCAGGCAACAAATCAGATGTAATTATGTTTATTTAAAAGCCTAAATTTTGAATAGTGTTAAAAATATCCATCCCTGGAATCTATCTGCTTATCTTGTATACCTGTTCCCTTTACCTTATCGATCACATATTCAAATGGATGTGACAGTATTTGATGGAGTTCCTGTCTGCGTTTCCCAACATATACTAAAAAGAACCACATTTACAACAAAATGAAAAGCCTCCTTCCGTACAGTAGGTCGATATGCCTCACTTACAAGGTGACCCCAGCTTACCCAGCCTAACATAGTCAGAGAAATCAAATCAGTCAATGGAATCACATTATGTAAAATGAGGACATAGTTATAGAAGACTCAAGGGCCTTACCCATCTGTCCCGCAACAAAGTGACAGTTTTTGCAACTATTTCCCACATGTTTTCAAGGAAGATGTTTGGGAATATCCAATTGATTCAAAATTGTGTGCATTTAAAAGTATAATAAGTTTAAAGGCCTATATTATGTTATTTTCTGATCTATGTTATAATGTTTCCTCATCAAAAACACGCCTGCTGTTGTGTTTAGTTTCATTCACAGATGTTTAACACAGCCTCCATATTTAGGCTGAGGCAGAAAACACTGACTACGTTCAGACTGCATGGCTTAATGCTCAATTTAGATTTTTTTGTGAAATCCAATTGTTTTGTGAAGTTGTTCATATTTCCAATTAAATGTGACTTGTATGTGATCTCCAGTGTGAACTTTAAATGCCCCAAAAATGTCTCACATGTGGATTGGAGGACAGAACAACGTCACATGCAGCGAGCGGGCTCAGTGTTTACAGAAAGTAGCCTAAACATGGATGCTAGCAATTGAGCAAATACGTCAGTGTTTGCTGTATTTGTCTCCCAACAGGTGCTTGTTACAGCACAATAGCCGACCTCTCGATTGTTGATGACGTGTAGGTCGGATGAATGCGACCTGGCCGTTCAGACTGAAGTCAAAAGATCGGATATATATATCGGGTTTAGGAGCCCATATCCAAGTGGCCTGGGTCGCATTTGAAAAAATCGGATCTGTGTCATTCAGACTTTCAGTCATTAAAAGATCAGATACAGGTCGCATAGGGGCAAAAAATTGCATTTGGGTCACTTCAGGCTGCAGTCTGAACATAGACAAAGTTCCACCTTGTGATGTCATATGGTAACACAGGAAGTGCTCCAGTTTTTAAACTCCATAATCCTTTGCTAGAATAATTTGGATAATTTCAGCCCTGGAATTGCCAACCTTTACTAAACAAAAGGTAAAAGGTAGCTGTTACTTGAAGATGGAACAGAGCATTTTGAGCTTTGGATATGTGCACTGACTAATAATAAAGGATTACTCAAATGTGTGAATGAAACAAACAAACAAACAAAAAAACTCCAGGTATGTTTTTGATCAGGTCACAACCTTATAACATGGCTTAAAGTTCACAAGAGTAAATTCTGCATAGTATATATAAATAATTTAACAATTATTTCACCAACAGCATTTATATAAGTATCAATATCAAATTTGGTAGTTTGGCATAATTTATTCCATATGTCATGAGTCAAACACCAAATAATTCACAGCAACTAAACAATGAACAAGTTGAACATATCAGGGATCGCTTTAATGTTGTTGAGTCATGGAAATTTTGCTTTCAAAATTCTCTTATTTTCCTCAAATCACTATATTTTTAACATAAGCGCAAATGAACAAAAAACAGCAAGGACACATTGTATATCATATTGTACTGTTTATATACCATTGGCAGGCTTTGCAGGTTGGGGTCAAAGGAACAAATGAATAGCATATGATATCATTAGAGAAAACAAAATCAAATTGTGTTTAACCCCCTCTAGTGGCCTGGTGCAGCACGGCAACCTTATGCTCCCCATGATTCACTCTCCCTAATAGTTGTTTATGAGCCTATGTTTGCAGTAGCTACTTATATAATTAAAGAATCACAGCATGACCCACTTTGTCTCCTGTGCCTCCTTGAACCATCCAAACAGAAATGCCGTGCAGTCTTAACTAAACATGTTATGGTAGGATGGACTAGCTTGAGTCTAAAAACTGTAAAAATAACAAGGTGCTTTGCTGATTAACAACTTATTGCCCTGGACTCGTCTCTATTGGTCTCTGCAGCTCTGCCTGACTGCCAACAGTGCACCAGAACAGACAATGTGCCAACACACAAGTTTCCGTGGCTTCAAAACCTCTTGTGTTGTTTTGATTGAAGACTTTGTTTTTATTAAGAAGGCTATACCAGACGCATAATCACTATACATTGATTTAACATTACCTTTTACAATTAAATTCTTCACTGAAATTACAGAATAAATATATTCACATTTTTCTTCAAATCTTTGTGAGAGAAAACATTAAAAGTGCCTCCTACAAAGCCGTTAGTGGGTGACAATGGGGAATGCAGAAGCGAATGGGAAAGGGGGGTCTTAACAAAGTGCATGGGTATCCAGAAAACCTTGAGTGTTGTCTTATAATAATATTCACAAATGTTTTACCATCCGTACGTCGGCGCGTCCTTTACCAGAAGCACCCTGATATAGACACAAGTCTTTGTTAAGAGTAATAACCATATTAATAAGATATAAAAATTAAATAGAACACAGCAGTGTATCTGTTCGTATGTGACGTGGTAGTCCTCTGTAATCCCCCACAGGAGCGAGTGCATGCAGCACACTGCAGTCCCCTTCTCTCTGCGTGTGTGAGTGTAGGCTACATCCACAAACACCAGCACAAGTCAAGGAGACGTCCTGCTCCTGTGCGTCTGCTGTCACCACACAAGGCTTTCCTCACACACAGCGTTACCCTCGTTTACATATGTGGCTCTCACTGGAGCATATAGAGAGATTTATATACTGTATTAGAAAAATAACGGTTGTTGACATTGCTGGCTACTCTGAAAAAAGGCACTTCATTGAAATATCTGAGAATGGCCTCTCCACCAAAGAAATTTGGGGGGAAACTTGTAACTGTAATACAATATTTCATATTATCATGCTGCTTTTTTATTTTGGGTCACTTCTTTTGATGGTGGAAAAGTTGTTTTTCCCATGGGCTAAACATGTTAAAACCGATACGATTTTTCCAAGACTTCGAGGTAATCCGGCTTGGTCTGAAGTTTGGCCCTTAACTCGAGGTAATCGCTTTGGGACGGATCGGGGTAGCAGCCTTTCCCCGCCGTGAAAAGCAACGTCTCCTTCAGTCGTGCATCCTGTTGTAAGTCTGGGTACTGCATGCCTGGTGGGTGCGCATGCGCCACATGCATGTCCTTTAGTTTGGGCACAGTCCCATACAGACAGTCTACAAAGCCCACAGTGGGGGTGGGCCGTTGACTGTCGATGACAGTGGGGCACAGCCCTCCGTTCTCATGGAACCCTGCTATGTCAGCAGAGCTGTGGTTCACTGTGACAATGGTGTTGAGCTGAGAGTTGGACACGGCCAAGGTCCACTCTCTTTCTTTTTCTAATAAGGTTCTGTAATTGTTGCTACTGCTGCCACTGTCTTTCTTCTCGGTAAACTGCCGGCCCTCCTCTGCAATCTCCCCCTCGCGGGGCTTATATATGGGGTTGTTGCACATCTGAGTGACTGGATGGGGGATGTAGTCATAGACGTGTCCATGGGCGTGAGAGTGGCTGCTGTGAGTGTGCAAAGTAGGAGTGGGCTTCTCCGGTGTGGCAATGTTTCCAGCACTACTTGGCCTCGGCGGATCCTCAAAAATCCGGCACTGCATTTGAATCCCTGTCAGATCCACCTCAGAACGCTTCCTAAAGGGCAACTTCTTCCTGCGGCGAAGGACAAAAGCAAAAAGCCCAGCAGCCACAAACACTGCCGAGATGAAAAGAATGAGCAGGCTGAGGATAAGGACAGACAGAGGCACTGCTCCCCTGGCGCCCGCCTCTCCCATGTTAGAGTGCCCTCCATTCACGTCGTCCCCTGGCAGAACAGGGGAGGGCCCAGACAGCTTGAGCTCTGGACACAGCACCTCCACCTCCAGGGACCGCAGGTCCTTGCCAAAAGCGAACTCTGGAGTTTTGCAGATGACGTCGCCCACCATAATGACTGAGGACAGCTTCTCTACCCACTGCTTCAAGGGGATTATGTCACAGGAGCACTCCCATGGGTTCTGGTGCAGGTCGATTTGAACCATGGAGGTGAGGTGCTCCAGAACGCCACGCACAGGAAGGGACAGGAAATAGTTGTTACGGAGGTTGAGACGTGCAAGATTGGTGCCGGCGAAAACATCAGCGGGGAGGGTGCGGAGCAGGTTGTCGTTAAGAAAAACCAGCTGAAGGGAGGGCATCAGGGAGAAGGAGTTAGGTTGGATCTCACGGATAACATTATATTCAAAATAAAGATAACTCAGCATATGGAGACCCCTAAACATCCCTGGAGTTAGTCTCTCGATATCATTTCCATTCAAATATAAACTTTTCAAATTGGGCAGGTTAATAAAGGCCCCCTCTTGGACGTAAGAGATCCGATTATTTCCCAAATGCAATAAATCCAAACTTGAGAAGTTCCAAAAATCGGAACGGTAAATTTTCTGGATTAGATTCCCGCTTAGATATAACTTCTTGGCATTAAGCGGCCTTGGGAGGAGCTCGGAAATATTGTGAAAGCCTTTTTCTTTGCAGTTAACGGTTAGCCCTAAGTCATTGATGTGAAGATTGCAAATGCATCCAGAGGGGCATATGATTGGGATGGGGGGTCTTGTTTGGTAGCCAGCTATGGGAGGTTGGTTCAAGCCGGGGTAGATGCTACGAGGGGTGGGCGGGTTCTTTGTAGCTTTGGGGGGCCGTCTCGTGGGTTTGGCTGTTCTGTCTCGGTATTCCACAGAGGATGCTGTATTGTGGAATGACGACAGCATGGATGACGGTTTTGTAGGCCATGTGTTTTCATTGCTGAAGTGTATGCGCGGAATTCCGAGTTTAGCTTCGATTTCCGCGTCTGATAGCAGAGGACAGAGCTCGCTACGTTTGATTTCTCTCAAGTCCTTCCCGTGCAGGTGGAACGGATACTCGCATGTGATCTCGCCCACCAACGCAGTGTACGGAATTCTCTCAAGCCACGTTTTCAATTGCACTATCTCGCACACACAGTTCCACGGATTCTCCTCCAACTGGATTTCCATCAAGCTCCGCCCAATATACTCCAGCATGCCCTTATACGGTAACGTCTTTAACCTGTTTCCTCGCAGGTCCAGATGCGTCAGAGATACGGAGCGGAACAGGTAGTTGGGCAGCACTGGGATCAGATTGTCATTCAAAATCAGCACCCGTAGTTTGTGGAGGTGTCTGAAAGCGCCACTCTCAATCCTTTTAATAACATTGTAGTCCGCTTGCAGATATTCTAAGCTCTCTAGCCCAAGAAAAGTGTCATTCCGGAAAACCTCCAACTTGTTCTCGTGCAAAAATAGCCGCTTGAGTATTCCTAAGCCATTAAAAGCCCCGGCGTGTATGTCGTGCAACGCGTTATTACCCAGATTTATGGATATGGCATTGTTCAGATGGAGGAAGCTGTTAAAGTAGAGCTTCCTCATGGAATTCTTCTGCAGGTAGAGTTTGAAGGGCCGACTCCATATCTGGGAGATCTGGCTGACATTTGTAAATCCTTTGCTTTCGCAGTTGACATGAAAGATGCCCTCCTTGACCTCGCAGTAGCACGGCTCGAAGCAGGGCTCGTCTATCTCCTCCGAGTCTTCCAGAAGTGGGATTGGGGTGCTCCATCCTAGGGCTATGGTGGCCAGCAAGGTAACCCACAGCATCCTCGCCGACACCAGGGGAGATGAAGTGTCGGCTCCAGCGAGAGAGCCACTTCACAGCGCTGCAACAGAAGAGAGGGAGAGGGATAGTGGTCGGAAGTGCAAGCAGACAGATCGACACATGCACACAACGTAACACACACACGTAAAGATGCATTATGTAACTTTTCTGGTGGAGGGTCCGTCAAATGCTTTTCTTCATGCTGTTATTTCTTTGTCTAGAATGATTCAGTATGGTTTCTATCTTCATGGAGACCAAGCCAGACCAAGTCACACAGTCAGAATGTTGTTTTTCTAAGTGTTTTTGAGCTATAAAACCACCTGTAATTTAATAAATGTAACACAGAGCTGTTTAATGCCATACTGATGGACATTCCAGGCAGAACACTGACATCCACAGAAAAAAAGCAGGTGACAGAGCCTCGACCAAAAACATAATGCACTTTTAAAGCTCTTATTCTGCTAAATGTAGATGGGGCACCTTCAAATTGTAGCTACTTAATCTCTCTATCTTCTTTACTTCACCATGTCAGTATATCATCTGTAATGTTTGTCTGTTGTTTGTTTATAGTTATTTTTGTCTCATGCTGCACTTCGCGCTTTTTGCATGTTTTTCCAATGTGTTTTTTACTACAAATTGCAAATACCCTAACCTAAATGAGGTATACATGGCTTTTAACTTTGCTTTTAAGTTGTTTCATTGCCAAAAATCTGCCTGAAGTTGTTATTTTTTTCATTCACACATGTCTGAGTAATCCCGCGTGCGTAGCCTGACTTCATCTCAAGGACTGGCAATGTTTTGTTCAACAGCGTGATGTCATCAGGTGTTAATCAGGGAAGTACCCTGAGTTTTTTTTTTTAAAGTCCACACATCTTAGAGTAACTCATTATGATCATTTCAGTGCTCAAATGGTGCTGGGCAGCTAACCAACAAATGCCAGAAATGCTTATTTATTTTTTTACACTGATCAGTACACAAGCAGTTGGAGTCATTGCACCCTCTGCTGGAAACAGTAGTGCTCATTTAGTATTGAGTCGGTTTCCATATATAAACATTATTTGGGATTATGCAAAGTGAAATACCAATGCTTAGATGTTTGACAGCAACAAGCCAGAATAAAGCAAAGTATAGGACCTTAAAACTAGCTTTGCAATGATGAATAATGAAATGACATTTGGGGCCACTTCAAACTGACTGTTTTGAGCTAAAATAAACATTGTGAATGGATGGCACAATGCGTCTATAGCAACACAAACAATCCCCACTACCGTACTGTATATATAGGGAGAATTGCCATTTATTTTCCAGCTGATATGGTGCTAAAGTCGCAATAAATCAACCTACCCCCCTACCCGAAAGAGATGCTTATCACTATGAATAAATGAAGCAAACAGCAGGTGTGGGAGAGGTGAGGAGAGGAGAGGAGAAAGCGTCCCCGTTAGCTGTGTTTATTACATAATACAGAGCTCAATCCCTCTTAGAAAAAGCATTGGACCAAGGGGCACGTCAGGGAGCGGGCTGAGGCAGGGAGCAGGCTGGGGTGGACAGGGACGGAATGCAATCTCAATGACGCAGGGGGTGTTTTTATGGAAGTCATTTGGAAACACGTTTAAATGCATGTTTTAGTTAACGTTCTACACTTAACATGTTAAGAGCCAAGATAGAGAATCGTCATAAGAGATGTAGCCTATTGTTTCGCACAAGTGAAGAAGCAAAATAAAGTACTCAATGCTTTGTAGCAGGTCCCTAGAGCCCTATTTAGCCCATTGGGTGTCAGCCTCTTCAGATGCATAGAATCAATGTCTTTCAAAGCACTCACCTCAAAATGAAAAAAAAAAAAACGACTGTAATTCCCCCAACACGCACGAAATAATAAAAAATGTCAAAAAAGCATTCCACTGAGTCCGTTGCGTGCTGATTAATTTTTTAAACGATGCGTTAAACACAACATGCACGGCAGATCAATGGGATCGAGTGGTCGCGTTTAAGGTGACATTAAAGCCAGTCACAAAATATGACATCAGCACAACTTCGGGCGTTTTGCTATTCGTGTTGTGAGGAGTCGCAGCGCACCCGTGAGCATGCGGTTGGGTTATTTAAAAAGCTACTTTGTGCATGTTAATTAATTGGGTATTCAGTGTTTTATGTATTTTTTACAGTTAATACATTGTTTTTGTAATATTTAGTTAGCAATTCAAATGTTTACAGTAGACTATAGTTGCGATACTTGGTCCGTCTCACGCAAATAGGCTGCAAAATCCGTATGGAGGAAAGCGCTTGCACCGTGCCGCTGTCCATGGTGCTTAAGCAACGGTAAGAGGCAGAGAAGCCCAGTAAATTTGAAACAAAAAGCAAAACACGTATTGTAATCCACAAAAATGGCAAAAAAATTAAGTGTCGAAAATATAAAAAAGAGGGATCCTCAGACATCCAGTCCGTGCGTAATCCTAGGATTTCCTTATGACGCTTCCATGGATCAAAAGGCGCCGGTGTGGTGTCAAAAAATATAGGAGCCGGGCATTAGAGCAGTTAAAGAAGAGGAGGAAAGGAACATCGGGTGCTGTGTTATATTCCCATGAGAGGTTTGTGTGTGCGTGGAGTGTTATATACGTACTTAGTTTAGCGGGAACTTCACATATCCTCTTGCGGTCTGTCCGTCTGTTGTCGCCCGGTGGGTCCAGCTCGCTGTCCTGCGCTGGGCTGTGAGGACAGAGAGTGACATGGAGCTTAGAAACGGTCACTACACTGCGCTTGGAGAGAAAACAGTGCGCAATGGAAGGGTTCGAGGCGTCTTAAATCCAAATATGACAGTTGAGAAGAGCAGGACAGACTGCATTTTTACACATTTTCTTAAGAATAACCTTGCAGACACTCTGGAAGATACAGCCAAGCATAATGCAGTAGCCTCCCGACGTGACATTGGCAGGGAAACAGCGAATATAAAAGCTATTGATCAGCTCTGCGCGAGGCTCGCTTGAATGTCCTGCTTTTTTCGGAATCTAAAGGCTTTGCAGTAAACGGTCAGCCTGGAAAGGCAAACCTATAGACGCGCACGCATCAGATTAACCAAATAAAGGGAAAAGGCGCAACACTTACCTCCTACTGCAATTGGAAAGCATCGGGAAAATCTGAGTTTGATTCTTGTTAGATCTCTCTCCTCTTCTCCTCTCGCAGTGAAATGAAGACGTGATGGGAATGCGATCTTCCCCCTCCTCGCTCTCCCTTTCTCTCTCTATCCCGCTCTCGCTCCTCTCTTCTTTTCTCTTCTCTCCCTCCCCTCTAAGCAGTTTGCTTAAAATGCAAGTGCTCGACTTGTGCCCGTCCGCTTCCCTCCACCACCAACACCCCCTCGCCTTTTTCCTCTGTTTTTCTCGCTCTCCTCCTCTTCCTCTCAACCGTGCGCACCTCAACAGTGAAGCCGGGTTAACAGTGTCCTCTGGTTGGGTTTCTTTTTGGGGAGCTGTGCCGCGTCCGCGTGACAGTCACATCGACGTCTTGAATGTTCCCTGTGATTATTTCTCGCCTCTCAGTTCTGCGTCATGGAGAGAAGACGCGGAGGAGAGGAAGGATAAAAAAGAGTGATGGGCTGCGCTATAGTTGTGGATCGAAAGGAGGAGAGGAGGCGAAGTGAAGGAGCGCTCCGGATAGCGCAACGGGAGCGCGCACTCGGGAAATAAATAAAGAAATGAACGACAGACCTGTGGATGGCAGCCAGAAATAAGACTACTCCCATACTCTCAAAACTTCCGCTGTGTTCAGACGCAGTCACAATCGCCCTAATACGTTTATATTTACAAGTCAGCGCCGCGGAAAGCACAGTTGTCTCCGTTCATATCCACGCGACTGTGGATGTTCGAACAGAGGAGAGAGGGAGATGATAGAGAGAGAGAGCGCTATAGCCTACACCTCTCCCTTCCCTTCCCTTCCCTTCTCTCCGTCTGTGCGTGTCTTCCCCCGCCTCGCCTCCAGCGGGCAACACAAGCCCGCGTTGTGAAGAGGCACGAGAGCGCACAAGCACGACTCTATACTTCACACAGAGAGCTCACATTCACGGGCTGATTGCTCTGAGATGATAGTCACTCTGCATGTCGCCTATGCAAAGTAAAGCCACTGATTGAGGAATGCTGACATACTGTGTTATACGAAGACCGCATTCGTCCACGTTTACTCGGGAAAAAACATAGTCTATAAAATATATATGTTATTGATATTTTGCCAACTGTTTTATAAGAACTTTATGAAAAAAACATGATAGTTATTTTCAATTCCAATGAAACTCTTGAACCTTTTCCTCTCCCTTCTCTCCACCCAGTATAGATGGTGCGTATTACGGATCTAACACTGATCTAATAAAAGTAATTTGTTTCTAAGTAATACATAGTAACATGTAGTAACAGTATATACTATTACTACTACTTCTACTACTACTACTACTACAACAACACCAGTTATTTTCTTTTATTATTTTATTCAACCAGGAAAATTACAGTAACCTGACCATTTGAGACCATTTGAAACTGTGTGAATCATGTGAATGACATTTACATCTGAACATATAGTAACAGTACATGGTATTACTACTACTACTTCTTCTTCTACTATTACTGCTACAACAACAGCAATTATTTTATTATTTTATTCAACAAGGAAAATTACAGTAACCTGACCATTTGAGACTGGTATAATCATGTGAATAGCATTTACGTCTGAACATGTAGTAACAGTATATACAATTTTTACTACTTCTTCTTCTACTACTACTAATACTACTACTGCTACTACTACTACTACAGTAATTATTTTATTTTATTATTTTATTCAACCGGGAAAATTGCAGTAACCTGACCATTTGAGACTGGTATAATCATGTGAATAGCATTTACGTCTGAACATGTAGTAACAGTATATACAATTTTTACTACTTCTTCTTCTACTACTACTAATACTACTACTGCTACTACTACTACTACAGTAATTATTTTATTTTATTATTTTATTCAACCAGGAAAATTGCAGTAACCTGACCATTTGAGACTGGTATAATGATGTGAATAGCATTTATGTCTGAACATGTAGTAACAGTATATACAATTTTTACTACTTCTTCTTCTACTACTACTAATACTACTACTGCTACTACTACTACTACAGTAATTATTTTATTTTATTATTTTATTCAACTGGGAAAATTACAGTAACCTGACCATTTGAGACTGGTATAATCATGTGAATAGCATTTACGTCTGAACATGTAGTAACAGTATATACAATTTCTACTACTTCTTCTACTACTACTACTACTACTACTACTACTACTACTACTACTACAGTAATTATTTTATTTTATTATTTTATTCAACCAGGAAAATTACAGTAAGTTGACCATTTCAGACTGGTAAAATCATTTGAATACCATTTACGTCTGAAATAGATCGCTCCAAAGACAATTTCCACTTTAACTTCGAGCCTTTAGAAGACCTTTAATATTATAATTGTTGATAATAATTGTAATATTTTAACTTTAAAATGTTGCATATGATTTTCTATCTTTCTCTTCCTCTTAAAACAGTATATATAAAATGCGCAGCAGGATTTTTGCACCTTTTAAGATCACCCTTAACTGCTAAAACGGGGCATAAGTATTGGCGTATATTGCAGTAGTGTCTGGGTCAGTGTATTTACAGCTCATAGTCTGAAAGCAGCGGCTCTAACTGACATTTAAATCCTGCGGGGAAAGGGAGCAGGTATTGATTTCACCACTGCACATTGAATTTATCTGATTTTTCTAGAACCATATCAGCTAGAGGGAACCGGTCTGGCCTCAATCTGTCACCGTTTTACAATACACTATATTCAGGGCCGTCACTCATACCACGCTCGTCCCATCTCCCAACGCGACCTTTGATCTCTGGATTAGGACAAAAAATATGGTTGGGATTCCGGGATTAGGTTGGTAGACCGTCTTTCAGCTCTTGTGAATGTGTGGATATTTACTGCTTGGCACGTCATTAAGATTCAAATGAGGCTGACCCCGTGGGGATTGCTGTCACTGGTCATAAATGCCGCTAAATGCAACCTCAGTAACATTTGTCCATCAACTTAAGCAGTGGTGTCAACGCTACATTCAGGCGGGAAAATTCATTTGAGCGACTGTTCGAATCAATGAATCAGTCTTGTTAGTTAGTTTCTTGTTAGGCTTAAAGGTGCATTGTGTAACTTTTCTAGCGGAGAGTCCGTCAAATTATGTTATTGGTTTGCCTGGAATGATTCACAGTTTGGTATTAAACCTTTCTATTTTCACAGAGACCAAACCAGACCAAGTTACAGGTCAGATCTGTGGAGAGGTAGCCCGACTCACAGTTAAAATACCTGTTTTTCTTGGCATTTTTAAGATATAAAACCACCTGTAATTGACTAAATGTAAGGAGAGCGGTTTAATTAATGTCATATTGTGGAACATTCCAGGCAGAGCAATGGCATACACTGCAAAAACATCATCTAGTCAAGTTAAAATGACTCGAATTAAGAGCATTTTATCATGATTTGAGTCAATTTCACTTGACAAGTAAAATTATCTGCCAGTGGAACAAGACTTTTTCTACTTAAAATGTGAAAATACATCTTGCTGCATTTAAAATAAGAAAATCAACAACTTTTTGCACTTAAAATAAGAAACAAAATCAAATGTTGCTTGAATTACAATACACTTATTCCATTGTCATACAGTTTTACTTGCTAAGATGAATCTACTCAAATAAAGTAAAATATTCTTAATTTAAGTCATTTAAACTTACTGTTTTTTCCCATGTGTCCATAGAAATGCACCTTAACTTATATGCAGATTTTTGTTGTTACAGTAACTGTGATAAGCTTGTAGTTTGTTATCAATTAAGAGGAAAAATACTTCTAATCCATGAACGAAAGCTTTTACAAATTTCCACAGCAGGGGACAAAAAAAATAACAATGTGATTTATTATTTATTTTTCATTCACAGATAAAAGACAATGAGACAGGACAAAAAGTAATATATTCCAAAATAGAAACAAAAAATACAATACAAAATACTATAGTGTACAGAACAAATGCATGACAAACAACTGAGATGCAAACAAGACACAAAAAAAAGTGGGAATTTTATGTGAATTAAAAGAGATTTTCTGCACTATAGTGATTGTTTTAGAGTCAATTTGAATTTTGTACATTTCCGAAACCCCAATTACAATATTTCTGAGCATTTTAGCATATTATAGGATGTTATTACGCACTCAAGGGCAAGATCTATTCCACATTACACCTGTCTCACATTTAATATAAATCTGACGTGTGATATTACTCTTTTCAATTCTATGTATTCATCCATTTATTGTTTATTATTTACACTGTCTTCATTTCTGAACTTTGACTAGGTTTAAGAGCACCGAATGGTTCTCTCTTCATTCTCCTGCGATAGACTCTCCACAGTCCACAGTGTACATATGCTTAAGCGCGCGATAAATCGAGAGAGGAGACTAGTGTTTGGAAGCAGCTGGTGGTCTGTTAAGCTGCCATTCTTCTTTATGAAAAGCTATCATTCATGCTTGAGCCTGTCAGCCGGTGTCAGAGCCAGTGACATAAGGCCACTATGAAGCCTTCATTCAGCGGAGCCATTACACCGGACACTGCACGTCACTCTATGTCCTCATGCAGTCGTCCTTATGGGTTACATATGGATAATGAGGTCAGCCCGTGGACTATTCTAATCACTCATTCATAACCACAGACAAGGACTCAACCACAGATGCACTGGGATCCATTGGCATTAAACAGATAAAAATAAATCTAACCAGTGCAATGCAGCTGTCGTAAAGGTGTAACTCTTCTGGAGGAGGATCTGCCATCTTCTTTTCACTGTGGTAATGTTTTTGCCTTGCCAGGGATGTCCCACTGTATGGCATTAAACAAATATATCTTGCATTTATTCAGTTACAGGTGTTTTTATTGCACAAAACTACAGCAACATATACATTATTTCTGCAGTCCAAATTTCTCTGTTCTGGCCAGGATTTTAAAACTTATATCAGGTTATTCATCTTGTTTTCAGATTCATTAACTACTTATTAGTTCTGAGACTAATTAATTTTAGTGCAGAGGTAGTTTATTTTAAGATAACTTATCAAGTAAAATGATCTGTCCATGCAGCAAGATAATTTCACTTCTTTTAAATCATTTTCTGATTGATTTAATCAGAATCAGAATCAGAAAGGTTTTATTGCCATATGAGTGAACAGATGTACAACATTAGGAATTTGCTGCGGTACTTGCAGCGAAACGTAGACAAACGCTAAACATGCAACAAATAAAATAGAATAAAATAAGGTAGAAAGCAATAAACTATAATATAACACAAATGTACAAAAATATAACAAGAATAAGTGTTTACATCTTAAGCTTTTTTGCAGTGTGTGAGCGGGTCCACTTGTCCATAGATCTAACTTGTAACTTGGCCTGGAGACGTGGCCTACATGTCGCCATGGAGATAGTTAAAGTAAACGCTTTAAAAAAAAAAAATGTAAAGAAAAAACAACATGGAGTTAAGAAGGTACCATAAAAAAACAGAAAAAATACACAGTGCACCTTTAAAAGTACCAGATTCTTTTTACATGGATTTGGGCTAAATTAGTTTTGTCCTAGTATATTTATCCATCCATCCATCTTCTCCCGCTTAATCCAGCTGGGTCGCGGGGGCAGTTTGCTGCCCAATCCTCATAGCACCTGACCCCCCCTATGAACCCCTCTGCAGGTGGTGAACCCACAGGAGGGTGGACAACATGGTCCTTGATGTTAGTTCATAGGGGTGCGGGCATGTTTTGAGTTGATGGGGGAAACCGGAGTATTCAAGAAAAGAATTCAAGAAATGTTCTGTTAGCATGCTAGTTGTTGTTAGCATTACAGAGATGGCAGTGAACTTTTATCTGAATGATTTTACTATTTGAAATGTCTATTTATCCATTGTGTACTGAATCCATTTCTGTGTAGTTTTATTTGGACCATAAGAACAGTGTCAGCTTGTGTGCACTAACGGGGATCCTCTCAATAAACAATAAAAAAAACAATAAAAACACCACTCTGGTCTCTGAAAGTTGTGAAAAGAGCTTATAAACTCATTGTAGTGAATAATGAGGATGCTCAGAATACATCAGGGATGAAAGAAATAACTTTGAGCCACTGCAAATTGTTTAAAATGAACTAGTTTGCTTTCTGTTTTTAAATCTTTTCAGAGAGTGAAAATCAGGTTTTAAAAGGGAATAACAAAGCTGACCATTTGTTATTATATGTCTTAAAGTGATGAAATCAACTTTTTTTAGTCCAACTTTTAAAATTGTAGCCTTGAATACAAATCTTTACAGAATGTGAAACACAAAACTAAACTGACTCATTTGAATGAAAAATATTTGTATTTTTATTTCAGTATTTTTAAAGTTTAATAAGTGCACTGTATGAATGAAAAACAGACGAAACAAAAACCCTGTACAAACACACTCAAATTTAATTGTAACTTTTTTTGTCCAATAATAACCTCTCAGATTTTAATTAAAATGATTGCAAACCAGGTTGAATTTCTTAAGATTTCTTTCTAAATATGTGCTGTATTTTTACTCAGAAGCCCACTCTTTTGTTAACAAGATTTTTGGACAAGAAAGCATGTTATTTTTCAAATCCTCAGCGGCCGGCGTCGTACCTATTAACACAATTGTTTTACATGACTGAACCAGTAAATGATAATGTGAGACTGATCGCTCCATCAAACAGAACCAAACTATTTGAAAGGCAACTGGGACTCCAAATGAAAAGCCGAGCGAAAATATAAATAGGCAGCACAAATGAAAAATCATTTTGGAGCCAACTGGTAACTAGGGATGCTATTGCCTATTTCTAAGAGGGACGAGTGTTGGGGCCATTTGGAAAACAAAAAGGACAATAACAAATCAGTGGTGCGAAGATGGAGCTGTGAGATGTCTCATTATGACGAGGGCCTTGGAGTCAGCTCTGTCACTTCTGGCATTTTAAGGTCAACACACCGGCCACCACATGGAGACGTGTCTGTAACAAGTGGACGTGTACAAGAGCGGAGCTGCCAGTAGTGCTCAATGACATGGACCATGACAAACAAGACAGAGTAATGAAGAGCTCTATTACAGCAGAGCAGAACTAGAGGAGTTTAGGGGCTGTACTGTGATTGTTTCCATCTAGTTGAGCAAATTTGTTTTGATATATTCCTGTGTTTAACTCTTATGGTTGAAATGAGACCACTGTGTGCTGCCCGTTATTATGTTTCATCCTCTGAGAATCAGGAAGTGCACTACTAGCATGTTTGTTGGAATTAATATGCTACAGTGTGAGCTACTTTTTTAAATAGTTTCCATAGTAGAAATGTAGTTAATATGGTTAACTTAGGTTCAGGAGCAGGACCACGCCTCAGCTGCCCTCGCCTCCTCTCCAGCGAATCACAGCTCACTTCTACCACGCCTCAATTTCCCAGAAGCCTATTTGTATCAGCCTATCCCAGAAACCCAGTTTGTCCCGAATAACTCGACCCTACCCTCCCATCCCATATCTGTTTGCTTCCAGACATAAGACGCCTACGAGGGGGGGTCCCGTCCTGCTGGGCCATGTGAAGATTGAGACTAAACCCCCACCTTGAGTCTCAGCCCAGCCAACCTGCCTCGTCTCAATATAATAAACGCTTTTCGCTTCGCATGTGTTGTTGGCGTGGTCCTTGCGAGTGAAAAGAAATTTAGAACAATATACATTTAAAGTAAAGAAAGAAAAAGGTTTGCAGTTGGATTCTAGCAGCAACAGCGCACTGTGCCATTGTGTCCTTGGGCAAGACACTTCACCCACCTCGCCTAAAATGAGTGGTTGTTGTTTTTTTTTTTTGTATTACATTTTGAGAACTGAAATCGGTATAGAAAGTCAGAGTATAGGGCCATGCCTCCTTTACGGGGATAAAATCAGGTCCCCATAACATAGATTCTTCAGTATTAGATCAAGGACATGCTTTAAAGTTAAGATATAGGTGGATTTAGGTTAAACGTGTACTGTGTAACTTCTAAGGTGGAGGTCCCCTACTTGCTTGTCTCCATGCAGATGCTATTTTGCTGCATGGAATGTTCCACAGTAGGGCATTAAACATATCTCCCTTGCATTTGTTGAATTACAGGTGTTTTACAGCTCAAGAATACCTCAAATTCGTACCATGTGCAGACTTTCTTTTCCATAGATCTGACTATTAACCTGTCTCCATTGTGATTTGAAGTTTGAAGTTTATTTCCATACTGTGGAAAAATCAAGGCAAAACAGTAATATCTATATGGAGACAAGCAGGTGGCGGACCCTCCAACAGAAAAGTTACACAATGCACCTTTAAGATTAACATTTAGGTTAAGTTATTATGATTAAGTTAAAGATCTGTCTCCAGGAAATGAAAATATCAAGTCAAGCTTAAAATGCCACTCAGAATTAAGTCATCGCTGTGAAATCATTATGTTTGTTTTTTTCTATATAGCCAAACTGGACCCTATATGAAAAGTTTGTGTATTTATTCAGTATCTCACCTCATGGTCACAGTTTTCAGGATACATTCACTCACCCACAACCCTTTTGAGTTGTATAAGGATGAATGAAATGAAGTAGTTTCTGGTTCAATTGATGAACTCATTGTTTTTTTGTTTTTTTTATGTGCTTGTATGAGAGGTTGAAGTAGAGCAGAGACAGACCTTGTGAGCCAACTAGTATATAACGTTTTTGTGGACATGATAGACTCTGCCTTGAGTTAACAGATAATAGGGAGTGCATTTTCAATCAGTGTAGTTTCGTATCTGCAATTGCCAAACAGTGTCTTGCTTAGTTAGGATCCTTCAAATGATTTCAGATATACAAAGTTGAAAATCGATCATGTCTGAAGGCTTTTTCACTTACTTTTTATTAACATTGATTTGATTATTTTGGGAGACCCTAATTTGCAAGAGCCCTGCTGGTCACAATAACATTATGACTAACTTTTGAATACTCTTCTCATGAGTAAGTCCTATTAAAGTTGACTTCTTTTTTTCAGACTTGCCCCGTGCATCTACTTTTAAAGTCCACTCTCCCTTATCTCCCCATCGGTGCTCCCGTCAGTCTGGCTGCCTGCTCGGGAGTCAATACCTCTCAATGCTCTGATGCCCATCCTTTACTGTCCACTTCCATTGTTGGCTGGAGGCCTGCCAAGCGCACCAGCTGCCTCCTGTCTGTGCGCTTGATGTCCTGTCTGTTTGGCTGACTGCGCACATGTCTCTCCGTCCACCTGTCTGTCTCTGTCGGTGCCGCTCTCCTTATCACCTGCATTAGCCAGTGTCCCCCTTCAAAACTTCCTTTACGTCTCTGAATGGTTATTGGAGCTGTTCTTGGGTTTCAGGCAATGAATTCCTTCCTGTTTTGAGAGAGTTTGTGAAGACCTTTTCCCATTCAAAACGTATATTGATTTTAATATTTGATTGCTGTGGCCATGGAAGACCATTATCTTAAAAGAGGGGCGACAGTAGCTCAGTTGGTAAAAGCGCACTGATCCGAAGGTTGGTTTCGACATGAACATCATTGGTTGAGCGGTCAGATCCACCCCCAGGTTGGTTGGTATGATTCCAGCTCCCACAGATGAATGCTGCTGTTGTGTTGTCAGGCAAGACACTTCACCCACCTCGCCCCTAGTGTCTCTGTACACTGGTTTATGAATATATGTGTGAATAGGTGAGTGATTTCTTGCTGTAAAAGTGCTTTGAGTGTCTTAAAGGTGGAAAAGCTCTATGAAAATGGGACCATTTACCAAGGTACAATATGTAACTTTTTGGAGGTGGCACATCACCTGCATGAATCCATGGAAATAGAAAGTTAAAACCATACATTCTACATAGAGATACATTTTATGCCATACTGTAGAAGAGTAAAGCCAAAGAAAATCATTTCCATTGAAACGTTACATACTGTGGCTTTAAAACAACCATTAAGCCCAGAAATTGAAAGCCACGAAAAGCTTTCTGTTTGGATTATTGTTCATGTTTACTCTGCTGTTTGGTTTTGTGATTTAGGACATGGAGAACTATAAGCACTATGGTATTTCAAATCTAAAGGTTAAGAAGTTACAGTGAATAAGAGGGAGGCTAAAGTTGACCCTTGTGGAACACCTATAGGGTCAATAATTATGCCAGAATGAATATAATTGACTTTACATATTGTTTTAAAGGCATATTGCTTTCATGTTTGCTGGATTGAATCCACTGTCTAGCCCTGTTATTTTAGCACTGGCTTGTGTTGAATGTGAATGCTGTTCAAGTCTGAGTGGGAGGAACACTTAACCTTGTGTGGCAAAGGTTACTTCTGAAGTCATTCTCATAGTATCCATACACAATTCTGAAAAACCTTATTTCTCATTTGACCCTTTAGTTTAAATAGTGTGTGCAGTAGATCATATAAAGATTGTAGATATCTGGCTTTATGCTAATATTGCATAATAAGCGATTCATGGATTAAAACAGTTTTGGCAGAGCCGCCTTAGATCTGTTGTCACTCTTGTGGAATACCTGTTTAATCACATGGGAGAAACTCAGCACATTGCAGATCAAAGGATTTTATGGAAATTGCCCAAAATATTTGCAAGCCTCAGTGGAACAGCGGCTATGAAAACTAAACAACGCATTGTTTATTCATGATTAACAGAAATGAAACCAGGGGTTGGCGGTGCATTCTGATCACACGGCAACATTCATAGAGAAACAGACTAAAAGTTGATTTGAATTTAATCAGGAGAATGTGGAAGACTATATTCAGAGCAAAGTGAATGAAACTTTACAACATAGACTTTCTTGTTCATAATTTGTTTAACTTTGTCCTTGCCGTTTTGATTTGACTACAACCTCTGCACGCCAACTCGCATGAGGGAAAGTTAAATAACAAAAATTTTAAGGTTCATTTCAATTTTCCAGCTTAAAAAATGTTTTGTAGATATTTCATTAGGTGTGTTTTATGTTTCAAAACTACCTTGAAAATAAGCGCTCTTCAATGTGTGAGGTCATCCCTTCACAGATACGACCTGTAACTTGGCCTGGTGGCATCATCTGTTTGTTTCCATGGAGATATATAAGTCTAATACTGTGGAATATTTAAGAAAAATCTCCATGGAGAAAAGCAAAAGCACTCTCCACTAGAAAAGTTACACATTGTACCATTAATCAGTAGTACTCTATATATCCAAATGTTACTATAAATACACTAATTTAATAATAATAATGCATTTTATTTATTTGGCGCCTTTCTGGACACCCAAGGTCGCCTTACAACAGCAGCTATAGCGCTTTTTCACAGACACATGTCCTCAAAGATGCTTTACAGAGCATTATTAACGGAGAATTTAAGTAACTGAATTGTCATTATGGGAACAAGAGTGGCGTCAAAGTTGGAAATATCAATTTAATATGATTCTATACTAGACATAAACTCATCCATAGAACTATACACGCAAATATAGCCCACATTAAAGGTCCCATATTACATAAAATAGACCCTTGTGAGCTTTAGGCCATGTAAGAATGTTGTTACCTCCTCAAAAACACACTTTTGTGTTTTGTTTCATTCACACACATTTGAGTAATCCTGGTTTATTTGTCCGATTGAGAGAGGAACAGCTTAAATATGCAGCATTTGTGTGTTAAACATATGTAAATGAAACAAAACAAAACTCCAGTAATGTTTTTGATGAGGAAACAACATCATAACATGAATTTAATAAAATCACATGAGTCTAGATCTACCTTCCTAAATCCTTGTAGCCCTTTCACCGACTCCTCCCTGTCAGTCGAGGTTCTGATCTGCTGCAGGTGAGGGAGCTGTTTATAGCCATGCATTCTTGTCATTATTCCTCAGTCATTGGCTTGTGTGAGCACAGTTCAGGACAAAAGAGCATCCCAAAAATAAAAATTCCGACACCTGACATTGGGAACGCATTGCAGCCTCATCCGAATCTTGCACTGTCACTGCCTTTTTTTCTCTCAATATTTCATGCTTTGATTGGCTTTTTTTTTGTTTGTTTACAAAACAAGACAAATTAACTGCAGCTAGAAAAAAAAAAAACCTCTTCAGGTATTCACTTTTACATACTTTTCTGTACCATTTTCAAAGAATCTATGTAAAATTGTTTTGGAGTAACATCTCACAATTCAGGTCTATCTGTATACTCTCTTTTTTTTTCTTTTTAAGTTTATATTTTCCTGATAGTTGTTTTGAATCAGACATCATGTTATATTTCTGGAGTATATATCTTCAGATTCTCCATCTATTTTCAAAATCATATCAAACTTTAGGACAACACAATGTTTTCCATTACAGGGGAAGGTGAGCGATTGGGGTACTGATGGTTATATAGTGTTTTTCATTAGCTGTTAGCATAATTATGGACTTTACTCCATTGATTTAATAGGACTGGTTGTGTTGCGCCCGCCCCCCCAGTCACTATTTATCTGTCTCTGTTTGTGTCTCTGTTGTCCTGGCTGTTCGTACACAAGCGAGCTGCAGTTTCTATGAGGACAGATCCCATTAGCATAACACAAGCCCTCCTCTTACCTAACGTTACCTTTAAAGGGTAAAGCGGTGATGAGAATCGATGCTAATTTAAGCGTTCAGAAGGTTAACTGTGCAGATAGATGTCCCATTTATATTAATACACAAAAATTTGAATAAAGGGAATCATTAGCACCTTTTGAGTGAGTGTATTCTCTGTATTTGCCCTCTACTTCAACTACGGCCACTGGGACAAAACTGACAAATGCCAAGATCAGAAGTTGGCTTACATGGCATAAATGATGTGCCACACTTTGGGGTTAGATGGGGCTATCTAAATGGAGACACGCAAGTCACGTCACCAGGCCCAATTAAAGGTCAGATCTGTGGAGAGGTTTCTTCTTCTTGTTTACAGTAAAAGGTTTTCTTAGGTATTAGTTAGCAATATGAACATCCATAATTGAATAAATCTGAGAAGGAAAGTTCAAGGTCAGTAAATAACAAATTCAAGATGACAAGCAAATGGCAGCAGACCCAACGCCTGAAAAGTTATAGTCATAGTGCACCTTTGAAAGACAAATATTGTGCATTATTCTTATTGATACTGGTCTTTAAACAAGCTATGAAGTACCTTTTCTTTAGCGTCTCATGTTTTAGGACTTAAAATAACGGCTTTGTAAGGAACCACACACTATTTTCCAACTTGGGGCCTTCTCAACTTGGAAACTGGTGCAGGACTCCAACTACTGGCAGCAGAGGGAGTTGCCATGCAAAGAAAAAATCAAACAAACTAATGTTATCAAATTAGGAAACATGCCCTGATATGTTTATGTAAGTACATAGTTGTAATGAACGCAAATGGATGGTTGAAAAACTGCATTGTTTATATGTGTAATGCAACAATTCTGGAAAAATGTAAATGTTTTGTGAAGGCTCAGGGGGAGGAAGCTTAACTGCACAAGATTCATCAACAAGTGACATCCATCCATCCATCCATCTTCTCCCGCTTAATCCGGCTGGGTCAATCCTCATAGCACCTGACCCCCCCTATGAACCCCTCTGCAGGTGGTGAGCCCACAGGAGGGCAACAAGTGACAATGAAACATAATATAACTCCATGTACAGCTGGACGATATAGCATTAAAAACTTAACCGTGATCTATTTCATTCCGGTGATGAGCTACTATTTTGGTAAAACTGCCATATTGTGATTCCTTGTTTTTTTAATGCAGTTCGGTCAAAAACCGCCACAAAATTCTTTTATTGGTCAGCCTCTGTCATGCTGTGAGTGAGTGACAGATGGATATAACCAATCACAGTGAAGTGTAAACATTGAGAAACAGCAGCTTAATTACCTTTAAAAACTGTAAAAATAAATAAATAAATAAAAAGATGAAAACATGATCAGGCTCCAAAATATGATACATTTTTTGGCATATCACCCGCCTCCTAACTTTCTTTTCCTTTTTATTTATTTCATTCATTAAAACAAAACAAAATCGAATGCAACATACTGGCATCTGTACAACTTTAACATAAATATGAATAAATATGAATGAAAAGGTACAGAAAGAAACAAAAGCTTATAACATCTGCCCTTTATCAACTCAAAATAATATTACAACTCCAGTGGGTTGCGCTGTATACAACAATGTATATAACTTTTGATGAGGAAACATGTTCGAAAAGCTTGAAAAAGTCAATTTTGTATAATTTGTCCTTTAAATTATCTTATTATTATCTTATTATCTTATTTTAACCAAATAAACATAGCAGGCACTTTTCCTTTAGTGCCTGCTCCTCTAGCGGTCTGATTTATGGGTCAAGTTCTTTAGAGGAATTTCATGCTGTAACATCAGTGCAGTCTCTCATTCAAAAAGCTATAACTGAAGCGTCTTATGAACATAGTTTCACTGATTGTTCCATTACAGTTGATCTGTTCTGCACTCCACATCACGATGATTGACACTGGTGATTGGCAGCTCGCCTGGCTGCAGCTAGCATCAGACACAGGCAGTACTTTGAAGTCACTAAGCGTATGTATCTTGGGCCACCTCGGTTGGTTTTTTATTATTCTCATAAATGTGCATTTTCGAACATTAGCTTTTCAGACAGCAATGAAAAACATCAAAAGTGCAAGATTGACAACTCGCAAACTTGTTCCAAAACTTGTCTATTTCATAACCCTAACCTTTGCCATAGCCGTTCTTTCATCTTACTTCTCACCCTGTTCATCACTTCATATGACTCACCGTATTGGAGCATAATATCAACCAACTTTGAAATTCTGTAACATGGAAGTGTTTTTATACCCTGCACTCACATAAGAAATTGTCCCCCATAAATATATCACATAACAAATGATTAAAAAGCATCTCTTTCAGAAAAATAAGCAGCTGTTGTAATGTTCCCAAACCCATTTTCCTGTCATTACTTTAGGATTTTGACAATTTAATCTGCATTCTCGTATTTCCGATGACCTGACCCCCTAACCAGACAAAACTCTGGGGCCCCCTTGCAATTTCTGGCACCACTGGTCCTTTGTCATTTTTATAACTACATGTCACGATTAAATAAGTCAGGAGGTGTTATCTTACAAATTCTTTTAAGTTGTAATAAAGGATAGGGCTGAGTAAACAAAAGACAGACAAGCTTTGTGATTAGATTTGCAAAATATATTAATTTTCTATTCAAAGTTCACAACATAAACAAGTCCAGAAGCACTGACAAAAAGACAGTAATATGAACTGACAAACTATACAAGAATCACATTTCAGAGCGTGTTTGTACAGATCTAAACTTCAGGGCTAGAGATTTTCATGCTGAATAATATTTTTTGGTTTGTGGACGAAATTATGGTAGTTTGGTTTAACTGGTCCATTCAAATTGTAATTTTGATTCAGTTCCAATTAATGTTGCAGCCCCAGAAAAGGAAATGCCAGTGTGTATTAGTGTTGTCACAATACTAACATTTCAAACTTGATACTAAGTAGGGGTGGGTATGATTAGTCGACTAATTGATAATTGATCGTTAAGAATTTCATTGATCACATTCATTTTTAATCGGCAAACCAAACGTAGGTTGCTGTACGTAGTGTAGCGTAAGGAGACGAGGTTGTGTCTCACAGCGCAAACACTGGAGTTCCTTCCACATCAGGACCCCGGGTATGATTGGGTTTTTTAAGTATCCCGGTTTCGTCATGGTGCAAGTTTATGCAGTATCCCGGTTACTGCAACATAAAGTTGAGTTCGCATGTGTCCAAAAGACAAAACATTTCAGTCTTTTCATCACAACAGTAGCCAAAATAAATAAAGTGACCAACATAAATAAAGTGAGTGAAATGACTGTTAGATAAAGAGCTGCGCTAAACCTGCACACATATGATCTCTGAAAACATGAACCATATCCAACATGACATACGCACAGAACAGACTCACCATCAGCAGAACATCCCTCTGTCACAGAAAGAACACTCATATAATCCACTGAGTCGTGTCCTTTAGTTCGACTGAAGCTGACACATCAGCACACAAGGAAAGAGCTGCTTTTCCAGCATTTACAGTTTATGCAAATTTGCCATGCGGTTTTACGTTTTGTTTCTGTAAAACGCAAACAAATGTGCTAAACCTGAATTAAACACATTATAATCTCAAACGGGCCGATGTGGCTCTGTAGCGATTATGGTTTATATGTTGTAAAGTTGAGTTTATTTATGCAGATTAGTAATAGTAATAATAATGATGATAATTTTAATAAAAAACATTATGATTAATTGATAATCGATCGTTAATTCTCCCGACGATTGATTAAGAAAATTTCATCGAATGCCCATCCCTAATACTAAGAAACAGACTCGATACTCAATACCGATTCCCATACCACAATGATAGTACTTTTTATTTAGAGAATAGCATGTGATTTTCAACATTAAATCATAGCACTTTCTTTTGTCTTACCATGTGGTCTTATATCTGTGTAATCACTGGGACGCCCATGTTCCGTAGTGATCCACGGGCATATACTAGCCTCGGCACTTTTATACTTGTTCTGATACAGCTCAAGACCATTTGAAAGCACGTCAGCATCTAATTTTAATACTAGTTTTGATATTTTATGAATTTTTGACAACCCTAAGGTGTACAAAGTAGTATTAAACGTGTCCAAAATATGAACCCTTTAATGAATTCACTTTTACGCCGAACTGTTCCATTTCACTAAAGGCACAATCCTGCACTCCAGATGAGAAAATCCAGTCTTTATTCATGCACCGCTCTGGTTTTGACATCCCCGCACAACTGTCTCTGATCATTGCCGTCTGCTCGCCTCTGCTCTCTCTTTCTCTCCCTCTCTCCCTCCTTTTCTCACTCGTTTGCTCTGTTTATCTCCCATGTAGAGTCACGCTGGATGAGCTCCTCCTGCTCGTGGCCAGCTGTCCTCGCCAAAAGCCAGAGTGGCACGCGTCGCTCTCCGCTCACTCATTTTTACACACACATCCGAAGAGCCAGCTTTCCGAGCGGGGTTTCTATTGTTCACTCCATCTCTATCGCTCTTAGTATCTCTGTCTCCCTCCATCCCTCTCTTTGTCTCACTCACTTTGTCTCTGTCTCTCTCTCTGCTCTGCCTCGCTTTGTCTTTCGATCTCTTTCTCTCTCAATATCCCTCCATCTCTCTGTTTTTCTCACTCACTTCATCTCTACCTCTCTCCTCTGTCTCTCTCTCTCTCTAGCCACTATCTTTCTATATATCCCTCCATTTCTCTCTTTGTCTCAATCACTTCATCTCTCTCTCTTCTGTCTCTCTTTATCTTTCTGTCTCTTGCTCTTCAGTCACTATCTCTCTGTATATCCCTCCATCTCTCTCTTTGTCTCACTCACTTTGTCTCTGTCTCTCTCTCTGCTCTGCCTCGCTTTGTCTTTCGATCTCTTTCTTTCTCAGTATCCCTCCATCTCTCTCTTTGTCCCACTTACTTTATCTCTGTCTCTCCTCAGTCTCTCTTTGGTTTTATCTCTCGCTATATCCCTCCATCTCTCTCTATGTCTCACTCACTTCATCTCTACCTCTCTCCTCTGTCTCTCTCTCTCCAGCCAACTATCTCTCTTTGTATCCCTCCATTTCTCTCTATGTCACACTTACTTTATCTCAGTCTCTCTCCGCTGTCTCTTTGTTATCTCTCCATCATATCTTTCTCTCACTCACTTTGTCTGTTTCTCTCTCTGCTCTGTCTCTCTTTGTCTTCTCTGTACCTTCCATCTCTCTCTTTGTCTCACTTATTTTATCTCAGTCTCTCTCCTCTGTCTTTCTCTCTCCAGCCACTATCTTTCTATATATCCCTCCATTTCTCTCTTTCTCTTACCCACGTCATCTCTATTTCTCTTCTGTCTCTCTTTATCTTTCGATCTCTCGCTCTCTCTCTGGCCACCATCTTTCTATATATCTCTCCATATCTCTCTTTGTCTCACTCACTTCATCTCTACCTCTCTTCTGTCTCTCTTTAACTTTTGATCTCTCTCCAGCCAACATCTCTCTCAATATCTCTTCATCGCTCTCTTTCTCTCACACACTTCATCTCTAGTGCTCTTGCTATATCCCCCCATCTATCTTTTTGTCTCACTCACTTTGTCTTTCTCTCTCTCTCTGCTTTGTCTCTCTTTGTCTTTCTCTCCAGCCTCTCTCTATATATCCCTCCATCTCTCTGTCTCACTCACTTCATCTCTACCTCTCTCCTCTGTCTCTCTCTCCAGCCAACTATCTCTCTCTATATCCCTCCATTTCTCTCTTTGTCTCACTTACTTTATCTCAGTCTCTGTCCTCTCTCTCTCTTTATGTTTCAATCTTTCACTACATCTCTCCATCATATCTTTGTCTTACTCACTTGGTCTCTATCTCTCTCTGCTTTGTCTCTCTTTGCCTTATCTATATCCCTCCATCTCTCTCTTTGTCCCACTTAGTTCAGCTCTACCTCTCCCCTCTATCTCTCTCTCTGACCACCATCTTTCTCATCTCTATCTCTCTTCTGTAGCTCTTTGTCTTTCAATCTCTTTCTCTGTCCAGCCACTATCTTTCTCAGTATCTCTCCATCTCTCTCTTCGTCTCACTCACTTCATCTCTATCCAGCTCCATCTCTCGCATACTTAATCTTTATCTCTCTCTTCCTTTCTTTATCTCCCCCTATGTCTATCTCTGTCTCGCCATCCCTCTCATCATCTCTCTCCATCTTTTGCTCGCTCTGTCTCTGTCTCCCTCAATCTCTCACGTTCTCTCCCCTCTGTCTCTCTTTTTCTCTCTGTCTCTCTGTCCGGCTCCATCTCTCTAACTCTCGCTTACATGATCTCTATCTTTATCTTCCCTTCTTTGTCTCTCTTTATCTCTGTCTCTTATTTGCTCTCTCATCATCTCTCTCCATCTTTCTCTCTCTCTCCCTCTGCCTCCCTCTCTCCCACTATTCCTCCTTCTCAATCTCTTTAACTCTCTGCCTTCATTCATATATCTCTCACCACATCTTTCTCCTTCCATGTCTTTCTTTCTCTTCAGCCCTCTTTTTCTCCCCATCTAGCTGTCTATCTCTTTATCACCATCATGTTTCTCTCTCTGTCTCATCATGTCTTTCTCGCTTCCTCTGTCTTTCTCATTGTGTCTTTCTCACTGCCTCTTTCTCTTATTTCCTCTCTCTGTGTCTCTCCTTCCATTTTCACACACTATCTCCTTTTCTTTCTCGATCTCTCCATTCTCGCCGTAGCCCCAAACTGTCGAAGCAAAAATACCCACAACATGTGCCAGGAGAGCTCGTTTTTACACCGCCGTGCCCCCAGAGAACCATAAAGGCAGAAAAGAGGAGAGGGGCTGGAGCTGCAAGTCCACTACTTTTGTGAGCTAAATTACAATTTTAAGAAGGAAACACTCCACACGTCCAGAATAAACATACACATCCATAATAAACATAAGCCCTATTTGCACAGCATTAGTTTTTAGTTTTAGTTTAGTTTTTCCTGTGCAGTTTTGGTGATTTGTAATAATTGCGGAGAATGTCTGAGATCTTAATCCCGTGCGAATGCGCCACGTCTGTAATTTGTTAAGTAAAAATTTAACCGCAAATTACCGACTATATTTCACCAAACACAGACGCCCGGTGATAATACTCGTCTCATGCGAATCTGCATGTCAGTGTTTGTTGTTGTAATTGCACGTCGTTTCTGTCTATTCCTTTTATTCCTGCGGTCTTTTCTCTATATATTGCGCACATTTTATATGGCTTTGCATGCCTTTTATATCTCTTTCCGGCTTGAGTAATGGAGGCTGCGGTACAAATTTTGATTAGCGCTTCTGATAGCTTTTTAGGGGCAAATTATAATACAGCCTCATAGCCTCTACATGGAAACCGATCCGCAAAAAGGGCAAGAGATCCAAGAGGAGAGACAATTCTCGCAGGATGTTGACCTGGATAACATGTGTAGCAGCATGCAGTAAGGAACATTTACTATTATTATTTTTTAGCATACTTTATTCATTTACTTACTTAGCAGTGCGAAAGAGATAGAAACAGATGTGATGTTACGACATATCCGGTCGTAATTTCAGTCAAATAGAGTCATTTACGGACTTGGCCTATCCCGTTTGAATGCGCTGCAAGTAACACAGAGGTGGGGCGGTAATTTGCAAATTACCAGACGTCCCCAGGTTATACTTATCCTTATCCTAAATAGGGCTATAGACATATTTTGGTATAACCTGTTTTTTACCAATTTGAGTCGTCTTAGAACAGAAGTTGCAAGAGTATTATTTTTATTTTTACGCTGGTGTAGGATTGTCAAAGTACTGAAAATCAAATACTAAGCGATACTAAAGCAATACTATATCAAAACTAGATACTGATATGAACAATATGCTTAAGAAGTCCCACTCATAGGACAGAAATGAAACTTTCCTGAAAAGCTTTAGAATGATCTTAAGTTGAATCAGAAGTATACGAGCAAACAGAGTGGTATAAGATATGGACTATGGAATGTACTTGGATAACTAAGGGTTTAAGCAGATATAAAACCACATAAAGTGTTTTTAGTATCATCGTGGTATTGAGTATTGAGTCTATTACTTTTATTGAAATCCATCCATCCATCTTCTCCCGCTTAATCCGGCTGGGTCGCGGGGGCGGCGGGAGTTTGAAATTACCTCGGGCCTTTCCGTGTGGAGTTTGCATGTTCTCCCCATGTGTGAATGGGTTTCCTCCGGGCACTTCGGTTTCCCCCATCAACCCAAAACATGCTAGACCCCTATGAACTGAAATCAAGGACCATGACGTCGCCCGGTGCTTAGTCTGAAAGAACGACGTGGGTCCACCCTCCTGTGGGCTCACCACCCGCAGAGGGGTTCATAGGGGTCAGGGGTGCAGAGGACTGGGCGACGAATTGCTGCAACCGCAACCCAGCCGGATAAAGTGGAAGAAGGTGGATGGATAACTTGAATTGGCCACGTTTACTTATGGGTGATGTATTTTATGAGTATTATATTATTCCCACTTTCCCCATGTAAAATGCTAAATTAAAAGTCCTAAATTATGCAGAATTGACTCTTATGCAATCTAAGTCATGTTAGATTGTTGTTACCTCCTCAAAAACATAACTGGAGTTTTGTTTTGTTTCATTCACACATGCTTGAGTTTGATGTTGTTATTATTAGTCTGTCTACAACTCCAAAGCTGTATTACCAGTGCTGTGTGATGTGGTGGAACAGAGTGAAGTCTGAGAGAAGAAATACCGTAAATACACAGGCTTTGTGTGTTAAACGTGTGAATGAAACAAAACACAACTCCAGGTATGTTTGTCATGAGGATACAACATTATCACATAAATCAGAAAACAGTGTAATATGGCTCCTTTAAATAAGTTCAACACATTTTTTTGTGTGGTATTGGTTGTTTGGGTAGTTTACTTTTTTTTTTTTTTTTAATCTATTAATCTTGAGTTTTTTCATATAAGTTGACTTGTTTCAACACATCACTTTTCATTTGAGTTGGATTCGAAAATTTCACTTAACCTCATCAAAGACGTCCTTTTAAAATCCATTTAAAATCTAACAATCTAGGTCTCTGAAGTCAAAATCACTCATCTCCGTCATAACTCAAATAGTGTAGTTGTCTTGCCCAAGGACACCACGGCAGTATAAGCCCGTCTAATGTTTGAATCAGCCCTTTTGTTGTGACACTAGGTTATACAAATAAAACTGAACCGAATTAACCTACCATGCTGCTGTCATCACACGTAGAGAGATTAATAACGCAATGCCAAAAAGCTGGTGCACAAATAATAAGCATAAACAAATGGTGGAAAATTTTGCCTCGTAAGCGTGAATGCCAAGGATTGCAGCTCATTTTTTGTTTTGAGCGAAGAAAACGGAGAGAGGGAAACAATTGGCAAAGTTAGTCACGCCTTGAAGGATTTGGCATCATCAAGTTATTTTTTTATACACTGTCAGATCTCATTCACTTCCGTTAGCGATTTGGGGAAGATGGGCGTGTGATGAGATACTGGCTGCATATTTAAATGTAAATATTGGCATTAGGGCGGGGGGAGATGGAGAGGGGAGGGGCAGGATCTTATGTAATGGCAGGTTTGAATGCCAGACTGCTGTGTTCATTCATCGGTATGAAAAGATGTGTGGCAATCTGAGTGCACTAGTGGGTTTAGATAGGAAAAGTTGGGTAAATGAGGAGAAATCAGCTTAAAGGTGCACTGTGTAACTTTTCGAGTGGAGGGTCCGCCATCTACTTGTCTCCATATTGATGTTATTGCTTTATTTGGAACGCTCCATGGTATGACATTAAACATAGACATATCTATCTTGCATTTATTCATTACAGGTGTTTCTATTGCTCAAAAATACAATCATTCCTTCTTTGAATAGTGCCGACTCTCCACAGATCCGATTTGTAATGTAGTGTAGTGTAACCTGCTTGTCTTCCTTGTGATATATGGGTTTAATCTACACTGTGGAATATTCGATAAAACAATAATTTACAAGGAGACAAGCAGATGGCAAACCCTCCACTATAACCAAAAGCCAACCAAAACAGAAAGTTAAAACCAAACTTATGAACATTATTCAGGGAAGAGAATAGACTTTGCAGGTCATACTGTGGGATATTACATGCAAAGGATCATAATTTCCATGGAGACAAACTGGAGACATAAGAATCAGGTTTGTGGAGATGCAAGCCTGCAGTGAACTTATAAAACAAAACAAGAAAGGCTAAAAAGTTATAAAAATTTGTTTACTCTTCATAAACATACCTGTAATTGTGTTTTTCATTTTTTAATTTGTGTTTCCATTACACATATTTAACACACAAACCCTAAATATGTAGGTTCTTCTGGCAATTTTTTTTAATAATATGGATTTTAATAGGACCTTTAAATATATTATATTACATATTTAAACAGGGTAGCCGCGGGGTTTCACATCCCTAAACTAAGGCCTTAAAAAGTCTTAAATTATGTTGTCCAAGTCATATTTTTGAAGTGAAGTTAAATTTCATTAGCCTATTTTTTGGTCTACCCAGCTGCAGTGCAATGAGACACAATGTGAAAGCTTAGTTTGTCTTGTTAGAAGGTTTAAATTAAATTAAATTTTGGCCATTTTAGAAGCAACACATACTACTATAAATGAGTTCTGAATGAGATTTTATAATAAAAGTATTTTTTGTTATTTAAAGCAGTGAGTATTGGTCATTATTAGAATTGGATCTGGTGTTTTTCACCCACATAACTGGTGCGATGTTGGTCTTAATTTTCATTTAAGTGGTCTTAAAAAGATCTTTAAAAAGTCTTACATTTCGGGTAGTCAAACGTGAGGACACCCTGAATTAACCAAACAAAACAACAAGAACAACTGAATTTTAGTCAATAATCCATAAAACATGAGATCATACGTCGAAACAATCCGTACATTTTACCCTGGCATCAGCTGTGTAGTGCTGTATTTATTGTATACTTGCATCTGTCAGAGCGTACAGTATTTCGTTTATAGCCGTGACAGCTGCTCGGCTTCACATCCACGCCGGAGACAAAGTGACAAAAGTGGCTGCGCACAGAGCTAATGTCGTCACGGAGATGTCAGGGAGATGACCTACTTCCTCCAATGGCCAGTTCATTTCCTCTGTCAAAAAGTGGGATATACAAGGTCACACAACACGGTGGGAGTACACGGAACAAGCTTTTCTATTTGGTCTGTCAAACTGTCAGATGAAGTTGTCAGGCTTTTGGTAACACTTCATAAATTAAAGTCCCAATTACTGATAATAATGAAATGACAATTATACATGAAAACATAATGGAATTGTCTTAAGAAAGGTGCAGGCTTAGTAACTACTTCATTAAAGGGTTAAAGTTACAGGCTAAGGTGCACTATGTCACTTTTTGGTTGAGGGTCTGTCACCTGCCTGCTTGTATTTATGGATATATCACTGCGTGGAATGTTCCACAGTATGACATTAAACATCTCTACCTTACATTTATTCAGTTACAAGATTTATAGCTCAAAAATTATTAGAAAAACAGGCATTGTGTGACTGACTGTAGTATATATTTTTTGTGTTTATTAAGTGTGAAGATTTTGGAGATGACTTGACTTTTGTGTAAAATGTTGGAAGCTAAAGGTGCACTATGTAGCTTTTTGGTTTGGAGTCCAACACCTGCTTGTTTCTATGGATATGTCATTGCTGGAATGTTCCACAGTATGACATTAAACAGCTCTACCTTACATTTATTCAATTACAGGTGGGTTTATATTCAAAACAGTCTAGAAAAACATACATTCCTCATATCTGATTTGTAACTTGGTCTGGTTTGGTCTCCATGAAGATAGAAAGGTTTAATACCATACTCTGAAACATTCCAGACAAAGCATAGCATCTCCATGGAGACCAATCCCTGGTTAACTCATGGGCCCTTTAACAGATATTTGCGGAAAAAATCCAGGTGTGATAACAAAAATGTAGCACCCATTTGCAATCATTATTCAATAAACAGTTTGAGGCTAACTTTTAAAGGTGCAATGTGTAACTTTTCTGGTAGAGGGCCTGTAAAATGCTTTTCTCCATGGAATTTTTTATTGCTTTGTCTGAAATGTTTCAAAGTATGGTATTAAACATTTCTATTTTCATGGAGACCAAACCAAACCAAATTACAGGTCAGATCTGTGGAGAGGCGACCCCGCTCACAGTCAGAATGCCTGTTTTTTTTTTTAGATATTTTTGCGCTGTAAAACCATTTGTAACTGAATAAATGTATGGTAAAGCGGTTTAATGTCATACTGTGGAACATTCCAGGCAGAACGATGACGAACGCCCAACCAAAAAGTTGCATAGTGCACCTTTAACTCCCAACATTTTACTCAAAGGTCAAGTCACCTCCAAAATCTTCACACCTCATAAATACAAAAAATGATATTTTGCTTTCACAAACATTAAATTATTCCTCAAACTCCACAATTTATATTTTGAAACAGAATTTCAAGTTATTTTACCTACTGCAGATTCATGCATTTTTCCTCAGCTTAGGTCGCCCGATGATCTGCTCGGTCAGTGGGCTCCAGGCGTAAACTCCAGCCACTATTATTAAAGTCAGAAGGTTCACAAGTGAGTCAGACTTTATTTTTTAGTCATGTTTTTATGGCCCCGGGTGCAATATGTAAAAAAAAGAATAAATAAAAAATGGAACAATGATCAAAAGAGCAGGCTAATTAAGGTGAGAGGATTTGATGTGGAACTCAAACTGGTGCGTTCCTGATAAAGGCCATACGCAGAAACAGAGAGAGGTAGAATAAAGGCGCAGATGAATCGCCAAATGATTCCCATCCAAAGTAATTAAGCCTCGGTCTAAAAAACGTGGTGGAATATTGGAGATGTGGTAAGTTAGAGCAGATTAGTCATCACCAACTGCTAACTTTAAACATCGTAATTATGACTCACATTAGTACAGCACTTGATTTTGTAGATCTCCTGATTTCAAGCTTCAGTTGCACACTTCCTGTAATGGTTAAAGGACCATTTATTTGAAAAGTAGTTCCTATAGCCTTTC
Source organism: Odontamblyopus lacepedii (assembly GCA_034769755.1). Classification (NCBI taxonomy): domain Eukaryota; kingdom Metazoa; phylum Chordata; class Actinopteri; order Gobiiformes; family Gobiidae; genus Odontamblyopus; species Odontamblyopus lacepedii. The sequence goes on from CM068357.1 coordinate 14,365,558, forward strand.
CTTTGGCCTGATGAGTCCAGGCCATGTTCAGTAGTCACAGTTTTATATAGCGATTGTCCAACGCACAAATCACACGAAGCGCTTTAAATCAAGGAACCACTCACCCATTTACACATATATTCATGCACCAGTGAAAACAGATACTTGGGGTGATGTGGGATAAGTGTCTTGCCCAAGGACACAACAGCATTCATGTGTGCTAGCTGGAATTGCCAACTGTGGGTCGAGAGCGGGATTCAAACCGCCAACAGTCGGATCCGTGAGCAAACACTGAGCCTGAGCTACTGTTGGCTTGTTTTATAGTTAATGGACAATTTGACTTCTGGCACTGGGAAAACAAAGACATAACAATCATTTTTGAGTTGTGCTGACCTTTTTCACTATGTTTGATCCATTTATGATCCTGCACTGTTTTTTTTAGAACACCCTCAAAGAAACAAGGGCTTTATTTGAAGTGAATGGCAGTGAGATCTAACCTTAAAGGTCGTACATTACATTTTGTGGATTCATGTGAAGTTTAAGCAATGTTATAATGCCATTACCTCATCAAAAACATACAGTTGTGTGTTGTTTCATTCATTCACGGTTTTTGACTAATCCTGGTTTATTAGTCTGTCTACATCTCCAAAGCTCAAAATGCTCTGTTCCATCTTGTGATTTTCTGTAGTTGTAAGTCTTCAAGTTAACATCTCCATTTTACCTTTGCTTTAGTTGAGATGGGTAATTCCAGGGCTGAAATTATCCAAATGACTCTAATGCAGGTGTATGGAGTTTAAAAACACAGTGGAGCACCACATGACATCACAAGGTGGAACAGAGTGTTTTCAGTTTGAGAAAAGCCTAAATGTGCAGGCTTTGTGTGTTTGTGTGAGAATGAAACAAACCACACTTTTCATGATATTTCTGAGTTTATTAACTACCCCAAATCCGTCTTCCTGCTCCCACTGCTGCATCTGGGCCCAGGCCACAGTGCTTCAAACCAGGGAAACATTGAAGTTTGGGCAGGTGTCTCCATGCTGCGCTCTGGTCTCCACCAGTATTTCATGGCCTTAGGGGTCACACTGCTCAGATTTCTATAACCCAAGATAAGTGGAAAAAGATACATGGATAATAATTCAATTCAGCCTCGTAGCATAACTGAATTCTTTGGTCAAATTTAATTTTCAGTCCCTATTCTACTCTCCAGACTCTGTGGGCATCTGTGGGCCCTCATCCTCGGCCAATCAGAGCGAGCTTTACAACCTAAAAAACACAAACCACCGCAGTCATCCACAACACAACATACACACTTTATTTTTCCATTTTCCTGAAAACTTTGAAAAATGGCTTCAGCAATTATGGTATGAGGCTAATGAAGAGGTTTTCCTGGTTATTATTAAGGATGCTTACTATCACTTACATTTCGTGTTGTTTACCATGCTTAAAACAAATCCATTATGCAAAATCATCCTTTCAGAGCTTGTAACCATGTTATAGTTGGTTCCCTTCTCATTTACCCTCTCAAAGTTGTATTTGGAGTGATTTGTGAGTGTTTGAGTAATCTTGAATCATGTATTTTCAAGGCGCCATATTGCCGATCAACCCCTGTTTTCACCGCCACCCACATACGCCTGCTGCTCTGTACTTACTCATGCTCCAGTTGTATTTTCTTAATCAGCTCCCATTGAGCACTGACATTTTCGGACACAGGAGTCACTTGTTGTTTTAGATGAATACTGTGATTCAAAATGTAATGCAAATTGTAACATCATGATCCACAGGTGTTGTAGATTCTAACTATATGGCAGGCTCAAGAACAACAGGTATTCTCTATGTAATCCGGCGTGATAAGACTTTCTTCTTATTTCTAAATGTGAAACTGCTGCCAGGTACCCAAAAGAAACCGGTATTATCAGCCGTATTCGAACCCAACACCAAAACAAAGCTACTCTAAAGATCCGACTGTTCCGGGGGAGCAGAGAGGTACAGTGAAGCAGCAGAATAGTTTCTCTTGTGTAGTATCTCGGCGACACTATTTCCCCTGTATCCTGCTTTTCTCTGACAGGGAGCAGACCCAGATAGTGCAGAAACTAGGTCATCTCTCTGACCTCCATGCGGCCAGTTTTGCAGTGTTTGACCGAGATAAAGAGAATATGCTGAAGCGGCGCTCACAACTGGAGAGTGCAGTGACCAGGATGAGGCAGGCCGTGGCAGGCAGTGTGTCAAGCTGTGCTCCATAAAAAGATCCCGTTTTTGTGTATTTGGACCCAAGCATGAGTAATGATAAATGCTCTCAAGGGCTTGGAATCGAAAGGGCGAAAAGTGTTTTATTTGTCTAAGTCTGTCTAAGTAACCTCAATTGCTAACTCTAAAAAGAACGTTAACAAAATGTATAAAAACGTTTAACCTTAAAGCTGGGATATCCCCTTATTACTCATCTTGTACAGAATATCTACACATTAGCTTGTAAAAAGAACATGCAGCATTTTGTATCATGCATCTTGGGATAAGTATTTCACATTTTCTAACTTAAAATGATATCTAGGTTTGGAAAATTGGCTTTATAAACCATCATTATGTTTCCAGTGAGACATTTATGCGTTGATGCTGTGAGCTGGGTATGTTTTTGATAACAATATACCGTGTTTTAAAGCTCAAATGGTATGTGTTCTCTAATAGGGTTTCTATCTTTATCGTTTGAAAAGCTGGATGTTTTCTGCTATATTTTATGAGTGGTCCTTTTAGGTATTAACAACATGTCATCTATTTATAGTCATGGTCAGAGTAATGCTAAAGAAATCGGTGTTGGTCCTGGTAAAGCCTTTGTTTTGTTGCACAGTGGATAGATGACCTCTCCCTGGCTGCTCTTCAGCTGAAGAGTCACTCAAGGCCAGGTGCATGTACAGCATTGTGCATTGTCTATTGTCCTCTGCTTTTATGTAACGCCATCAACAGGCACTTTGTATCTTGGGTTATTTGTTGATCCATTGTCATATTGTTATGTAGCTAGACTCAGTAGTATTTGGATAGAAATTGATTTGAAAAACTATTTGCAAGTGATCATATTTTTTCCTGTCTTCTTGTTACAATTCATTGTTCTTCGTATTTCTGTTTAGGGTCAGTTCCTGTAATAAGACTGGCAATATTTAACTTAGAAGAAAATAATTATAGTACAAAAAATATATTTATGTATATGGTAGGTTATGGTTTTGTCTGTATTTTGAGTAAAAAATCATACTGCATATGGGAAAAAAATCAAATCTATTATGCAAAATCAACTGTTCAGAGCTTTTAACCATGTTTATTTTATTTTTTTATTTAACCTTTATTTAACCAGGAAACTAGAGATTACTAATCTTTTTTTCAAAGTTAACATTCTTTCCCCTCATCATTCACTCATTCTTGTTGTCGTTGGAGAGCTTTGTGCATGTTTAAGCAATCTTTAATCTTTTTTGTTTCCTTTTTCTTGTCTTGGATATCGTCTATGCATGACGACCAACTTGTGTATGTCCTAATTTGGTCATGGGTCCTCTGTATGCACAGGCCAATGCAGTTATTTTAAACCAGTACATAGTTTGTATCTCCCCACTGTAATTTGTCACGATCATCAAAAATGTATGCTTTTCCTGGACCCAAATCTTTCTTTCAGTGCTCCTGCCAGCTAAACGCTACAAAGTGTGTGCATCTTGGGAGCGTCTCTGTAGCAGGCTCGCTGACTGTTGACCTAAATCAATACGAGAGGAGCCACAGTGAATAGCGCCAAAGGAATCCCCCGCAGCACCAGCTAGCCCCTGTCGCACATTTGCACTGTACTCTCCTCTGTCGGCCGATGAAAGCCAGTAATTGCTTTCCCATTCCAAGCCCTCTTCCAGCCCTGCGCTTTTGAACACCAGGTGAAATAGCGTCTCCAGGGAGGGCCGGGGTAAATGGCACTTTAAGCCACGGCCCTTTAGCACTAGATGGGCCGGATTATGCAGTCCCCTCAGCTTTGATGCAGTGTGTTACAAACACCAGAGGAATATTGACTTTTTCACCTCAGCTTGTTTCATACGGGTTTGAGTGATACAGTGCAATGCAGGTAAATGTTGATTGAATTCTATATAGAAAATAGTAAAAGAGTTTTGGCGCAGTCAGCAGTATAATATTATATAATGGTACTCCTGCTTCAAATAAACCACAGCTTTCTTATGAATGAAGGGCATAAATAAAATTAAATAAAGTAGATATGATTGGTAAGATTTCACATCCATCTCCATGTACATTCTTTATGTTCAACCAGGTACCAAACAAACGCAAGCACTTTTTGAATCCCATAATAATACTGACAGGGGCAAGTCTAGATCCTTTTTAGGGATGCTTCATTCATTAGTTTAGAATACAGTAGTATTATTAGTTCAGTTTATGGCACATACAGGAAGGACCGAGGAGGACTAAACAATAGGCCATAGACTACAAAGCAGGACTTGACTCAAACATGCTAGTTTGGGAACCAGTGATCTAAAGGTGTAGATGATATAAGGAAATAGAGAGAAGGATGACCATACGCCTATGGTCATGAGCTCTGGGTAATGACCAAAAGGACAAAATTGCGGATACAAGCGGTCAATATGAGTTTCCCCCGCAGAGTGGCCAGGCGCACACTTAGAGATGGGGTGAGGAGCTCAGTCACACAGGAGGAGCTCAGAGTAGAGCCACTGCTCCTCCATGGCGAGAGGAGCCAGCTGAAGTGGCTCGGGCATCTGGTCCAGACGCCTCCCTCAGGAGGTATTCTGGGCATGTCCCACCGGAAGGAGGCCACCGGAGGAGGTCACCTCGTATATCCACTTCTGCGAGGACAGCATTGTGCCATCACGCACCAGGGTGAGTTATAACAATGACAAACCCTGGTTTACTCCCAAACTCAAACGGTTGTGGCTAGAAAAAAGGGAGGCTTTCAGAAGTGGGGATAAAGACCTCTACAAGGACGCCAGGTACCGGTTTAGCAGGGAAGTGGGCACTGCTAGACACCAGTTCTCTGAGAATATGCAGCAGCAGATTTCAGAGGACAACTCGGCTTCTCTGTGGAGGAGTTTTAGGAAAATCACCAACTACAAACCTAAAACTCCACACTCCACGGATGACCTGCCCCTAGCCAACAGTCTTAACGACTTCTACTGTCGTTTTGATGAGTCATCAAGCAGCTCTCACACCTCCAACTATCCCAACAATAGAGACAACCCAGACGCTCATCCCCCCACCATTTCCCCCTCATCAGAGCCATCTCCACCCTTTCACATTCATGAGGCAGATGTGAAGAAGCAGTTCAAAAGGATGAATGCCCGGAAGGCGTCGGGCCCAGACGGTGTCTCTCCTGCCACCCTGAGACACTGTGCTAACGAGCTGGCCCCAGTGTTTACGGGCATCTTCAATTCTTCACTGCAGGCTTGTCATGTGCCTGCCTGCTTCAAAACTTCCACCATTGTTCCTGTCCCCAAGAAGCCAAGGATCACCGGACTCAATGACTACAGACCTGTGGCTCTGACATCTGTGGTCATGACGTCATTGGAGCGCCTGGTCCTACCCCACCTCAAGACCCTCACGGCCCCCCTCCTGGACCCCCTGCAGTTTGCCTACAGAGCCAACAGGGCTGTAGACGACGCCATCAACATGGCTCTACACTTCACCCTGCGGCATCTGGACTCCCCGGGAACCTACGCCAGGATCCTGTTTGTGGACTTCAGCTCTGCCTTCAACACCATCCGCCCAGACCTCCTCCAAGGCAAGCTGTCCCAGATGAACGTGCCTGATCCTCTCTGCAGGTGGATCACTGACTTCCTGACGGACAGGAAGCAGCACGTGAGGCTGGGGAAGAATGTCTCGGACTCCCGGACCATCAGCACCGGCTCTCCCCAAGGCTGTGTTCTTTCTCCTCTGCTCTTCTCCCTGTACACCAACTGCTGCACCTCCTCCCATCAGTCTGTCAAGCTCATCAAGTTTGCAGATGACACCACGGTCATCGGACTCATCTCGGACGGGGATGAGTCTGCCTACAGGACGGAGGTTGATCGTCTGGTGTCCTGGTGCAGCCAGAACAACCTGGTGCTTAATGCCCAGAAGACAGTGGAGATGATTGTGGACTTTAGGAAGCACACAGCCCCACTCCCCTACATCATCCTGACCGACACCCCCATCACCACTCTGGACTCATTCCACTTCCTGGGGATCACCATCACCCAGGACCTCAAATGGGAGCCCACCATCACCTCCATCATAAAGAAGGCCCAGCAGAGGATGTACTTCCTGAGGCAGCTGAAGAAATTCAACCTGCCAGCACGGACAATGGTGCAGTTCTACACTGCCATCATCGAGTCCATCCTCACCTCCTCCATCACCGTGTGGCATGCTGGAGCCACCACCAGGGACAAACAGAGAATGCAACGTGTTGTGCGCTCTGCTGAGAAGGTGACTGGTTGCAGCCTTCCATCTCCTCAGGACCTGTACACTTCCAGGACTCGGACACGTGCAGGTCGAATTGCAGCTGACCCTTCTCACCCTGGACACGGACTTTTTGACCTACTCCCCTCAGGCAGGAGGCTACGGTCCATTCGGACCAGAACCTCTTGCCACAAAAACAGTTTCTTCCCCTCTGCTGTTGGACTCATAAATAATAACACTAGGACTGGTCCCACCCCCCACTCTGCTTCTGTCACATGACCCTGTGTTCTCGCACCTGCCTGTTTTGCACTGATCACTGATACTCTTATACTCTATATTATTATACTCCTGTAAATTTGTAAATTTTGTTATATTATAGCTTTTTTTTTTTTCTACTTTATTTTATTCTATTATTTGTTGCATGTCAGTGTTTGTCTACATCTGCTCCAAGTACCGCAGCAATTTCCTAATGTTGTGAACCTGTTCACTCATATGGCAATAAAAAACATTCTGATTCTGATTCTGAAGGAGTCCCTCCAGCGTGTCCCCCCAGGACATGCTGGAGGGACTATGTCTCTGGGCTGGCCTGGGAACGCCTCGGGGTCCCACTGGAGGAGCTGGAGGAAGTGTCCAGGGTGAAGGAAGTCTGGGAGTCCCTCCTTAGACTGCTGCCCCCATGACCCGGGCCTGGATAAGAGGAAGAAATGGATGGATGGGGAGAAGGATGAGAAAGAGTGTTGGAGGTACAGTATTTTTCATGTATCGCTCTTGTATTACCCTTAAACTTGCAAGTCTAGAATTGCCCCTTAATACTCATCCCATATAATGAAAAATAATGACAATTTCCAGAGCAAAAGACAACTCATAACACTTATTCCTTTGTTTGAAGGAAAAAAAAAAGATCTTTTAGTGAGTATATCTCCACTAGTTTTTATCTTTGGTGTAACATTCTGAAAATGTTGGTAGTAAAAGCTAATTTTATTGTAATGACAAGCAATGTACAATTCTGCTTTTAAATGTTAAACTGGAGAGGAGCCATTCAAAAGTGCATTTGGTAGCTACTGTAATGTCTTCTTCAAGCACATTCTCATCTCTAAAGATGGCGCTGAAAATTAAGGACACATATTTTGGGAACAACAGTACAGTACTTCAGCAGTTTCCCTTTTGGAATAATTGCCCCCATTAAGTCATTTTTCTCATATTATATTCAGCAGCATTTTACACCGCGCCTCTACTTATGAAATCAAATCTCAATACAGTGTGGTGATATAGTGGTTAGTACTCCTGTTTCATATTAAAGATGAACTCTTGTGAGCTTTAAGCCATGTGAGAATGTTGTTACGTCACCAAAAACATACTTGGAGATGTATTTAGTTTTATTCATACATATTTGAGTAACACTTTATGTTTAGTGTCTGCATCTCCAAAGCTCAAAATGCTCTGGTCCACCTTCACCTGTTCAGTAAAGATTGGCAATTCAGGGCTGGAATTATCCAAATGATTCTAGTGTAGTATGGAGCACTTCCTGTATTATCACATGACATCAAGAGCAGAACGCGAAGTGAAAAGGGAGTTTATTAGCTACAGACAGTGTGCTGTCACAAGAACACAAGAACAAAAAGTGCTGCTTTTGTTCTTGTGGTTGGGAAAAAAGGTTGGGAACTCCGGCTTTAAGGTAATACCTGTTCTTCTAATGAGTTTTTTGGTGGAGGATCCTGGCGACTTAATCCTAATCAGACAGGGACAAGTGATGCAAAATCTCTACGTTTTGTCTTAATTACAAAAGCAGTTTCAGTCTCGCTAAACTTTTTATGTTGCCTTGTAGAAGTTATTAGAGAGATGCACGGTAATTGCTAGAGTTGGAAAATGAACCCACAACACTGATGAGAGCCAGGTACATTTGCTAAGCCACACAACGATTGTGCAGCATTGGACCTTACTTTTTGTATTCCTTTACTTGAAAAGCAATAGCAAACGTAAGATTTGTGGTGAAACAATGGTGCAGTGTGGGTAGTAGTGTGCCGTGACTCACCCATAATGTCTTACAGCTCTATCTGACTTGTCAATCCAAGTCAAATGGAGCTAAACGACAAACTAAATGCTAAATAGTCACATTTTTCTGTAGCGCTTTCCCCCCTTCAAGGCATTTAAAGGACTCACCCATTCACACACATTCATACGCAGACACTGGCGGTGGTGTGGGTTAAGTGTCCCAGCCACAGTGTTCATCCGTGGGAGATAGAATCGCACCGCCAACCCGTGGGCCAGTGGATCTGACCGCTCAACTAGTGACATTTACGTCGGGAGCTGAAATCGAACCACCATCCGCTAATACGCCGCTGTCGCCCAAAAGTACACATGACACACAATACAACGCAATCGCTCTACGCACAATTACTCATTCCATAGCAGGTACAAAATTGAACTCCTCAAATTAATTGGAGGTGCAAGCTTTGGGCAGCCTCGCCATCGCCAACCACTCTTGCAAAAACAAACTACCAGGCTCGAAATAAACCGGGACAAAATGAGTCACGCGTTATAATATGAATGTCTGCGTGTGGGTGTCATTTCATATTAGCCGAATGAGATCGCATAATCCCAGCAGACATCCTCACACAAAACGCACTAATGAACTTAACTAGCCAGGTTGAAGCGCTGACATCCGAAAAACACTACGTCTAATAGGCTGATTAATATTCATTTAGATGGGCTTTGTGTAATTCGCCTGACAGATGTTGAGACACAAATAATTTCATGACGTGAGTTTTTTTCCAGTAATTATATTGTGCTGACAATTAAGTCTTTTTAATGACAATAAAAGCATATATTAAAAGATAATTTCGAGCTGCCGCATCGCCAATGATGATCTTGTAAGGAATGATTTGAATCAAGATGTCATAATTATTAGGGGAGGTTGTTTGGCTAATGTTGTTTGTCTAATTGTGACCAGAACTATTGATTTAGAGTTATTGATATTTATACTCTAATACTGAATTTAAAAAAAGTACTTTTAAATACGTTTGAAGTTTGTTGAAGACAAGAACTAAAGGATATCGAACCCTTTGCTATTTTCACCCTGCCCCACTACAGATATTTTGCAGCACTTTTAGCTCATTAAATTATAAAGCGTTTTTATAAAATGTTACAATATAATGCAGTTCTGAACTATAAGGCAGGTTTAGGCGCTAATGATTTGTGTGCACAAAATAGCATTCAAATCCAGTCATTGCAGTCCCCCAGTCATTTAAAAAATACTAATTGTGTTTACTAATTTGCAATTATCTCTAAAAGTTGTATTAGTAGATATATTCATTTAGTTTTAAGGTCCTGTATTACACAAAATTGATTCTTGTGAGCTTTTAGCCATCGTATAATGCAGTTACCTCATCAAAAACCGTTGTGTTGTGGGGAGTTGTGTTGTGATATCATGTAGTGGTAGTTTTCAGCTACTTTTTACCTTTAGTTCAGTGGAGATTGGCAATTCCAGGGCTGAAATCATTGAATTCTCTAGTGAAGGTGTATGGAGTTTAAAAACACAGTGGATCACTTCCTGTACTACCACATGATATCACAAAAAGTGTGTTACGGTCCCAGGCCTCCAGTTTCTTGACTTGTGTTGTGTGTGTTTTAAATTTCCTTTTTTTGTCATATGGATTCCTGCTGTTTGAGCCCTGGTCCCTGATTGGTGGAACTTCAACGCTCGGCCCCTCCCACCTCACCTCAGCCCCTCCTCCCGTTTAAGGAAATCAGCTTCATCTGTTCAGGGCTTCGGGTCTTTGTGGCCAGACATTTTGTGTTTTGTGTCTTTGTCAAGTTTGAACTTGACTCAGAAAAAAGGCACTAGTTTCGGTTAAAGTGTTTGTTTTGTTTGTGTCTCTCGTTTCTGTCACATTGAGACTTGGGGTTTATGAGACACTCGTCAGTACTGACTTTGTTTGTTTAGTTCTGTTGTATGTTTAGTTTTTCTTAGTTGTTGGGCCTTTGTTACACTTTTGTTTTAACCTTGTAAATATTTGTTGTAAATATGTTAGATCCCCCTTTGTTTTGTTTAATTTACCTTGTACATTCCTTTTAATTAAACTACCTTATTTATTCCATTTTCCATCTTGTTTTTTTTTTTTTTTTTACTTCCCTTGCCCCTAACAGAGCTGGGTCGTGTTTTCTGTTTGAGAGAAGAAGTCAGCCTAAATATGCAGGGTTTGTGTGCTAAACATGTGTGAATGATCCAAAACAAAATTCCAGGTATGTTTTTGATGAGGAAACATTATAACAGAGATCAGAAAATAGCGTAATATAGACCATTTAGACTATTTGAACATAGTGTTGTCATTTTAAAACCAGTCATAAAAAAACACCTTGGATTTGGAGTTGATCCTTGGCCTCCCTTTAGCAACCAAAGCACTGCACCCTGAGCTCCCAGTATGTTGCTCCATAAAAGACAGCAGATGGCCTGTCACATTGAACCACAGGAGCTTTCTAAACAAGGACTCATGCTTGAATCACATACAGAACACTGCTAACACACACCGAAGACGACTCTACATATAGACACTAACACATGCTGAGCGCATAATAATAACAGCAATCAATGGGAAGCTTTTGTACCTTTGCGGAACACATGGGGTTTGTAACAAGATCTTGAAGATGTTTAGGGCACAAAGAAAAACATTTTAATCTTTTATCATTGCATTAAAGTGTCTTGGTTATAGTTATATGTATCCATTTCAAAATCAGACCTCAAAATGCATAAATTACTCATCTCCAGGGTAGTAGACAGGAGGGGACAACAGCAGGGGTCTGTTGATAGATGATACTTTATTCATCCCCAAGGGGAAATTCAGGTATTTACCGCCATTATCTCTGGTGCACTTGTTGCCCCGGGCCTCAGGGTTTTAGGGGCCCAGACTTGGAACTTCTGCCTATTCATTTATAGTAAAGGGGGGGCCCATGTGAGGCTTTTGCCCAGGGCCTTCAAATGTCTGTCAACGGGCCTGTTGATCACTGAAAAATAGCAGTTCTATCCATTTTCAACTACGGTATATATTGAGAAACAGGCAAACTATAGGAACGCTCAGACCCAGAATTCTGTCATTAAGTTAAAGCTGATTTTTAATTTTTTTGTTGTATTTGAGCAAAACCTTGCCCCTTGTCTTGCCCCAGTACACAGATATATTGTATAAGCAGCTCTGGTGCTCCAAATAAATCCTCTGTGTACTGTCTGTGTCTAATTATAAAGTGTTTTACTGTCCAAGGATAAGGACATGCATGGTAGAGTTGTCAAAGCCATTGAAAGTCGATATTAAAAGTAGTACCGAAACTAGATACTTTTATAGAAGTTTGAACCTTTCCTGAATAGTTTTAGAACGATACACTCATGGACCACTTTGTAACCTACGTGGACGACTCGGGGATTACAGACCGCATGCTAATTTGAAAGAAATAATATGATTTAGTGTTCAAAATTACAGTGTTTATCACCCTGGTATCAGAATCAGTATTGAGTATTAAGTCTATTCCTTAATATTGAAATCGAGTTTGAAATTTGAGTATCATGACAACACAAGTGCACAGTTAGAAACAGCTCTACATCTTTTTCATTCCTTTTTGTTTGACTTGATTTCTTATTGAGTATTGTGTATGCAATATAAAATAAACCTTGCTTTCACTACCTTAAATGCAAATCAATTCAAATCAAGTCTTGTTTCATCCTCACGTGCCACAAACTATGATAACTCCACGGGCTCTGGGGAATGCACTGTCTGCTCTGTTTTATTGTTATTGTGAATATTTGGGTGAGGCTCCACCAGTGGAGTTTTGCACATAAAGAGCTCAGGATAATAAAGCTCCCCGTGGCAGGGCAGGGCAGGGCCTCTGTGACAGCCGCCCACACTGCCCTGATGTGTGGAGATTGGGACAGCTCCTCTGGGCACTTCCACTGTCAGCACCGATGGAAGCACAGGGCATTTCCACGTCCAACCAGCAGTAAGAGTGGACGGGGGACATGGGAGAAGAGGATGGGTACGAGATGGTTAATGTCATTTCAAATGGAGATGTGGAGAGGGGGTTTAATCTTATGAAGTATCATCACGACAAAGATTACTTTAAAACGTACTTACAACATTCATCCTGTAGTGTCTTTTATGTGTATGGGAATTTTAATCAAGGAATTGTCTATTTCAGATTCTAGTTGACTCATGTAATCCCTTAAAGCAGTGTTTCTCAATCACAGGAACACGAGCAGCTGCCCGGGGGTACATGGAATGGTTTCAGATTTTAAAGAAAGGTGGCATTGGATGGCATTTCAATGTGAAATATTCTTTGTAATACGTTTTACATCCTTAAGAATGTTTTTTTTAAGGATAATCATGACATTTGGCCCATTGGAAACTGGGTGTAGTATACAGTATTTTAACAGTATAATTTAACAGAAAATACAACCCAAAATTAAACAACTGAATGAACATCCTCCGACACAGGTGATTCCATCATGTTTCCCAGGGGTTGTATATATGGTCCTATAGTGATTTACAGACGTTCTTGGAGGTCAGATTTTCCCATTTCCAACTTCCAACTTCATTGAAAACTGGGTGTAGTATATTTTCCATTTACAGACATTGTTTTAAGTTAGAAAATGTGAATTATTATTATTATTATTATTATCTGAAGGTGACCCGGATGTTTAAAAGAAAATTAAAGCCACAAAAGTTGTACATTTGGTTAGTACGGGGGCTAAAGTTGCGGGTTCGACTCAGTCTGTCTCAGGCCTGTGCATGTTCCAATGGAAAAGACTGATTTCCCTATAGGAACAATAAAGTGACCTTGAACACTTTTACAGGATATTTCTGGCAAACGCTGATGATAGAAGCTTGAGATGTACAGCTCTGTTAGCCAAATGCCCTACCAACTGAAACTAACTGTCTTGCTTGCAGTGTCTGGCTTGCAACATACGCATAAGAGAAAGGACAAAATGGTCTGGATTGTTCAAAATCATCACAAAACATCAAAAAGGCTGATGTTGCCGATGCACAGAGCTGTGTTGAACAATGGTGAGAACACAATGCGAGTTTGCGTGGGAGGAAGTCATGCTCAAATGATTGTCTGTGAACTGACCTGTGAGAGAGGTGCTTTACCAATAATTATCCTCTACTGGTGTATAAAAACAATGGCGGGCTAATGCAGAGGAGGGGCTTTCTCCATCAGGTAATCTCAGGCCATCACCAGTGGTATTTTTGTATCACATTAAGTCCATTCTATTAGCACCAGTGATCCATATTAGGTCATTTTCAAGTGAATGCTTAAATGGCTAAGGTTGGGTTGGAGTATGTGTAGGTGTGCGCTAGGTGAGATAAGGCTAAATTGTAGTCCATTTGCAAAGAATTCATGAGTGAAACTTTGAAGGAGCTATTAGCATACGCAACAGGCCGTGTAGTGTCAAGGCAAATGCTGACCAGAATGAGTTAGCCGATTAAGAACGCTTCGGTACAATGGTATCATTCGGAAGTGAAATCCAACATTGATCATAAAAGTGGAGTTTAGTAATGGGACTTTTGGCTCTTTTATGGGATCCAAATGTTTTGGAACTGTTCATGTCAAAGAACTGTTCAAAAGACTGACTCTTTTTGTATTTATTTATGTGACAGAAGCCAATGTGAGAACTTATTTAACAACAAACTAACCACAGAGAAACAACCAAGGTTAAGATTTGCTTATAATGGTTTTAGCTGAGAGCAGAAGTGTGTTTATCCATTGAAATGATTCATACGCTAAATAAAATGTTGAACTACAATAATAATAATGAGTAAAGTAACTGATATTATGATGTGTTCATGCTGATTGTGTTGGTTCATTGATAATCAGGATAAAATACTTGTGAAAATTAGACAGAAAAAGATTTGGTTCTTGGAAAAAATTAGATCCAGGTCCAACCATTCACATTAAGGAACCAGAACCATTCAAAAGAGCCGACTTGTTCACAAATGTCACATCACTAGAGGAGTTAGGCCAACAGCAACTTGCAACCTTACCTATTTTGCACTGTCTCCACAATGTTTAATGTTTTAAATGTTTCTCTTCAGTTTAAGGGCACACAATGTGTTAATTCAAAGTTTTATGAGCTTTTAACCATATTATACCAGAGTTGAATGTATTTTTGAGCTGGGCCTCAGTTGCTCGTGCTCTTTGGAGATAGAAAGACTTGATACCAAACTGTGAAACATCTCAGACAAAGCAATAACACCTCCTTAGAGAAAGCATTTGACAGACCCTCCACCAGGAAACGTACACAATGCACCTTTAACATCAACAACCATCACCCGACAATCATAGATATTGGCATTACCTCATTTCCTCTCAAAAATCATTTGTTTGTGACAGTTGTATGAGCATAATTAAGCCTGATTCCAACCGTGAACAAGGCTGTCAAAATAAAACACTGTAAGTAACATACTGTGTGTGTGTGGAAGCCCAGCAGATGTGGTGTGTGACAGCTGTGCAGACACTGGATCAAAAACACATCTGTCAGTGAAACCACCTGACTTCATGAATGTTCAGAGGATTATGTGTCTTCGTTTGAGTCTCACCTTATATCAAATCTTCTGTCATAATGTGCATAATCTTGTGTGCTCAGATTTTACAATCATTTCAAACTAAACTTTATCAGCTTTGTAATGGAAACACACACTATATTTAAGGGTGCACTGTGTAATTTTTCATGTTGGGGTCTGCTACCATGGAGATGTTCTGCAATATGATATTAAACTTATATAAAATATAAGATGCATTTATTCAATTCAATTTATTCACTTCTATTGCTTATATAGCTTTAAAAACATTATTATTACAAAGCTGAGTGGGGTCACCTCTTCACAGATCTCACCTTGGCCTGGTGGCGTCTCCTGCTCATTTCAATGGAGATTGAAAAGTTTATCTTACCATACTTTGGAGTACTGCTGGTAAGGCAGCAACATCTCCATGTAGACAAAATAACTGGCAGGCTCTCTATCAGAAACAGTGCACCCTTAAAGACTTGTTTTCAAATGGTACAATAATATGCAGATGTCCTGTTGCTCTAAAACCCCTGGCAAAAATTATGGTATCACCAGTTTCAGAGGATGTTCATTCAGTTGTTTAATTTTATAGAAAAAAGCAGGTCACAGACATGACACAAAACTAGTTAACAAAGTTATTTCAAATGGCAACTTTTTGGCTTTAAGAAACACTAAAAGAAATCAAGAAAAAAAGATGTGGTAGTCAGTAACAGTTACTTTTTTAGACCAAGCAGAAGGAAAAAATTATGGAATCACCTTGTAAATTTCCATTCCCAAAACTAACATTGCATCAAATTAGATCCACTCATCAGTCTGCAGTTAAACCGGAGCGATCACACCTCGGAGAGCTGTTGCACCAAGTGGACTCACATGAATCAGGGCTCCAAGAGATGCCAAATAAAACAAAAGAGAGGATTATCAAACTTCTCAATCATCACGCTATGTTGCAAAAGATGTTGATTGTTCACAAGCTGCTGTGTCTAAAATCTGGACCAAGTACAAACATGGGAAGGTTGTTAAAGGCAAAAATACTGCTAGACCAAGGAAGACATCAAAGCATCAAGACAGAAAACTCAAAGCAATAATGTCTTGAAAACAGAAAATACAACACAAAATTAAACAACTGAATGAACATCCTCCGAGACAGGTGAGTCCATCATTTTTGCCAGGGGCTGTGTATATGGCCCTATGGTGATTTACAGACGTTTTTGGAGGTCCGATTTTCCCATTTCCAACTTGTAAATAACAACTGAACACGATGTCAGAATTCCCACTCAGAACAACATCGATAGTGATGGTACTTGTAAATGCAATAACAATATCCGGGTTACTAAATCAACTTAAATGTGCACTATGCAAGATTAACTGTCCATGGAGATGTTATTTCTTTTCTTGGAATGTTCCATGCTATGACATTATTTATATCCATAACATTTATTTATTACGAGTGTTTCTGTTGCGCAAAAATACACAATTACTTGTGTAATTGTAAAAAGAAGCGACTCTCCACGGTTCTGAATTGTGATACGTAAGTTTAGTCTATACTGTGGAACATTCTAGACAAAGTTAAAACATTTCCATGGAAACAAGCAAGTGATAGACCCTCCACCGGAAATGTTTCGCAGTGCACCTTTTAATGGATCCACGTTTGGTTGATTTGAGCACTTTATTCATTTGTTAGTGTGATATATTGTTTTTTTTGCAACACAGAAACACTGGGAAATATCACTCCAAGGTCTCAGACATAGAGGGAAAATAGTGTAATATTGGCACTACTCCTACTACTACTACTACTACGACTACTACTACTACTACTAATAATAATAATACAAATAATAATAATATCAAATCATTGTATTGCATCTAGGGACACTGTAAAACATAAATCTAGATCTTGTTATTGTACAGTTCAACATAAAAACTACATCCAGCCACAGGCAAACTTCTGGCTCCTTTGCTGTGTAATGCTAACAGATTTGGAGTGGATCCTTGGGGGCACAGACTGGCCTCCCCTTAGCGACCCAGGCATCACTTCCTAAGCTCCGCAAAATGTGCCAGGTTGACTCTCTCTTCAGCCCCGTAGAAGACAGCAGATGGCCATCGATTTAAACCATGGAACCACAAATGGGCTTCACGCTCGAATTACAAACTCGTGTGCAACCTCTACGCCACTCCGCCGCTGAAGACGACATATAGAGACAACCACACGCTGGGAGTGAGGAAAACAGTACTGAGTGTGACAATCGAGGGCACACGGAGCCTTTTATAGCACAGGACTGGCACGAGGGGAAGGTTCTGCTACTGAAGCTGGGGCAATATGGCGATGCAGCTCTACTATATATAAAACTGTAGGTGGAATGAGATAAAAAAAAAAAATTCCACAGGAGATGGAATTTTGTCATATTGAGTAAAATAAATGAACAAATAAATGAATACGTTTATTTCCTTTTGAAGCATTTTAATTAGTTGGTCTATTATAAATTAACGATAGAGAGACTAGACTCAGACTACAGATTATGAAATAAATAAAATCTTTAGCAGGGGGTCTGCATGTATGTCTATGGAGAAATGTTTAGCAGTTACCATAATAACACAATGCAAACACAAACGCAGCCTCACGAAAAAAATAGAAGCTGGATTTAACACTCAAAGACCTACGACATCGTATATGATACCGAGGAATATGTTTTATATAACCCTGCTTAACTTTCTAACTGTAAAACATAGAAACTTATCTTTTTCCCTCTGAAAGCGCAGACATAGCGGTTTCCGGACATATCTGTGCCATTATCCTACATCACACGCACACTGCGTGATGATGTGCGCAAAACGAGTGTCCAATAGGAACTTTGTTTTCTACCAAAGAGTGAAGTGAGTCAAGATGGTCGATTCCTCTCGAGCGTGTATGTTTATAACGATTGAAAAAGCCGCTCTAAGTGCAGTTTATTCTCAAATAAATGGCAAATTACACATCTTGGTGTGCGCATCCCCTGCTATTTTTATTTGAAAGGTTTATTTCACTCAAAAAGAACAAATGCAAATATAATAAACATCATGGAAATGTAGAAGTGATGTGGCTCTGGCCCTAACAGGAGCTGTTTCCATGACAGGCACCTGAAAAGTAACGGGGCGATTGGACTTTTTTTGTTTTTGTTTTTAGGGCAATAAGGATAGTTTTAGTTTACTTACAGACTTGATATTTTCCATTTGTGTAGCTAAGGCCCTAAATTAAGCATTTTTTATCTCCAAAAAGTTGTTTATACATGTTTGCCATGTCTTTTGTATAAAAGAGTGTGAATTTTATTTTCAGTTTTTTTCATCTCTATTTCTGGTCCTATAGCTTTTATTACAGCCCTATTACACAACTACAGCATGCAGATTGTGAAATAACAGGTTTTACTGAACAAAAGGATGTATGACACTTCATTCTAGGGTAAAAGGGGCAGTTTTAAAAGCAAAATTAAGAAAAAAAATCCAGGTGAGGAGAAATGTACTAAAATTGCCCTTATTTTCAGGAGCACTGGATCAAATTGAGCCTTCGTTGTCCCATTTAGGTGTTTTATTTTTAATAATAAAAGTGAGCGAACTAAAAAACTTCTGGCTAATGCTAATTAGTTTGTGGCTGTATTTTGATGTGTGGGAGATTTGTTTTAACACTTCACCTGTTGTAGTTCCAACTAATTCACCTCCTTCTGGTCAGAATGCAGGAAATTAGATTAAAAAGTGCCAGACGGAGCAGTGCCTACAGTTAGTATCACACTCCAGAGAATGTTTATAGCTTCGGCTGCAAAGCATCAGTAATATAAGAGTTATTGTGTGGAATTTTGAGATGTTGTGACGTGAGATTGTAATTCCATATCCCTCAATTAAAAAGGAAATACAAGTAAAACATTTGGTGATTTATGTGAGTCATTTCGAGTTGCTGTTCAGTGCAGAGTTGTAAATACAGTGCTTGACGGTAGAGATTTTTTTCTTATAAGGTTGATGTTTGATTCTGCTTCTACGTTAATATATACATTGTTTTGTGCTTACAGGTGTCAGTATGAATGTGGTAGTGCTGTGATCAGAGATGACAGAAAGTGGTTTATTCTTGAAACTTCACTTCTTGTAAATCATGCTCCGGAGTGTTAACTTGATTTATTCCTCCCAAATCCCCACATAGACATGGCTTTATTTCAAAAACCATCAAAAACAAGGTCAAGTGGGTGAAATCCTACTGAAAACGCCAAATATAGTTGAGTGTTTAAAAATTACAAATCCTCTCTAACATCCCACTGTAACAGCAAACGGACTTGGAGCTGCTGGTCAATATTTGGCGCGAGTTGCTTGGGTAGCTGGATGCCACTGGATCAATTCCTCTAGCTGGTGTAAACAAAGATAAGCGCTTACATTACAGATCGGATATTTGTGTTCTGATGTTACATAAACTGCAAAAGGAGAATTTCGCTTACAGATACAACTGTGTACAGCGTAGTCAAATACCCTAAACACATAATACTGTATGTCAATATACTGAATTTTACTGGGAGTGTTAACTGTTAATGATCCATAATGTTTTTTTCATTCACACTCTTGAATAATCCATTACCATAACTCTACCAGCCTGACTTTATGAATGATACAGAAAGTTAAAGGTGGATTGTGTAACATTTCTGTTGGAGAGTCTGTCAAATGCATTTCTCTGTGTAGATGTTAGTGCTTTTCCTGAAATGTTTCACACTATGGCATTAAACCTTTCTATCTTCATGGAAATCAAACGAGACCAAGATACAGGTCTGATCTGTGGAAGACCTGTCAGAATGGCTGTTTTTCTAGGTATTTTTGAGCTGTAAAACCCCCTGTCATGGAATAAATGTAAAGTAGAGCTGTTTAATGTCATACTCTGGAACATTTCAGGTAGAGCAATGACATATCCATAGAAACAAGCAGGTGATAGACCCCCAACCAAAAAGCTACATAGTGCACCTTTAACCTATAAGTAACATAAGTTTCATAAGTTGTATCGTGTTTTTGTGTTTTTATGGAGTGATGTGAGCTTGTGCCTGAACTTTGAACAGAATCTTAGAGCTCAGAGTAAAGAGGGTTTGAATAGGGCTAAATTACTCACACAGACATCGCAGCATGGTGGCTAAGTGGCTAATGCTCATGCCTCAAAGCAAGAAGGTTTTGGGTTCAATCCCTGGGTCACTCAGGCCTTTCTGTGTGGAGTTTGCAAGTTCTCCCTGTGGTTGGATGGGTTTCCTCCGGGCACTCCGGTTTTCCCCCATCAACTCAAAACATGCAGCACCCCTCTGAACTTAAATCAAGGACCATGACGTCCACATGACGTGGGGTTCACAGGTGCGCAGAGGACTGGGCACCGAACAGCCCCTGCGACCCAGACGGATAAAGCGGAAGAAGATGGATGCATGGAATAACAATACAGTATTATACCCCGTCCATACTAGCAAAATGTTATGTTGACATATAGCTCAGTCCTTAACACATTTGAAGCTAGGGATTTTAAAATAAATTGGTTTAAAACTAAACACTAAAAAATAGTATTTGTGAAAAACATGCTGTGTTTGCCACATTAATGTCACTGTATCATTCAGAAAATCAGATTTCATAAACCTGAGTTATGGTAATGTATTATTAAAAAGGAAGAATGAAAAAAAAATCTATTTTTCTGTTTTTGTTCCATTAAGAGACAAAACCCAGAAAAAGTGTGAGTGGGGTTCGTCTCTCCACAGATCTGACCTCTAACTTGGCCTGGATGGGGAGGTTTAATCCCATACTATGAAACATCCCAGGCAAAGCAATAACAGTTCCATGGAGAAAAGCATTTGACAGACCCACCAGAAAAGTTACACAACGCACCTTTAATGACTCATATATGTCGAAAGTTCTGTTATGGACGCCATTTTGAAGACTTTTGAACATTAAATGATAGAAGAAAATGCTTTCAATTGTTAATATCCATGGTAACGGATCCAGTTTTCACAACTCTTGCACAAGTTTTAGTCTGTGTACAGAGTGAGTTGTTTTCCAGGCTCCCCCGCAGAGGAGCTTCTGTGTTTCCTGAATGTGTGAGTGTGTGATTGAGTGGAGACAGGTGCACTGCTGGAGTACAGTCATCATCTCTGCAATCACAAACCAAAACTCAGGTACTGCCGTGACTCGACTTCTGCTTCAGTCCACCGGGGTCTACAGGAGGTCTCTGGTCTGCTGTAAATGTCTCTTCAGGCAGGTCTTAACCTTACAAGTGGTGAGGACTCATTTACACATTTTCCGACACCATCATTTTTCTCCAACTTTTTATATTTAGTTTGAATAACAGTACTTTTACTTGAGCAAACATGTAAAACTGATTCTGTCGTGATACAAGCTTTAAAGGTGCATTGTGTAACTTTTCAGGTGGAGGGTCCATCAGATGCTTTTCTCTGTGGAGATGTTATTACCGTATTTTTCGGACTATAAGTTGCACTTTTTTTCAGGGTTTGGGTGACTTATTCTCAGGTGTGACATATTTTACATTTTTCACACTGACAGACCATAGACTATATATATGAATTGTATATATGAATCAAAAATGAAAAAAACAAATCATCTGTTTTTTTCATTTTGGTTTTAGAGACAAATAATAAAGAAAAGAGTTTTTTTTTTCTTATTATTTTTGGTTCTATATTGAACAACAAATGAATGGATGATACACGGATTCTTCTCTATTTGGTTGTTTTTATTACTGTAACTTCTATAACTTGCCTTTCAAGATGAAATGTCGTTTTTTTTGGTCTCTGATTTATAAAATAAATTTCCCCCAAAAAGTGCCACTTGTAGTCCAGTGCAACTTATACATGTTTTTTTCTTCTTCATTATGCATTTTTTGTCTGGTGTGACTTATAGTCTGAAAAATACAGTACTTTGTCTGTAATGGTTCACAGTGTGGCATTAGACCTTTCTATTGTCATGCAGACCAAACCACACCAAGCTACAGGTCAGATCTGTGGAGAGGCCTGTTTTTGTATTGTTCTGTAGGTATTTTTGAGTTATAATTGAGTAAATGTTATGTAGAGCTGTTTAATGTCATACTGTGGAACATTTCAAGCAGAGCAATGACATATTCATATATGACGGACCCCCAAGCAAAACTATATAATGCACCTTTAAGTGATTTTGAAGTAAAATTTTTATGGCCAAACTCTTACTCAGCAATAAGTAATATTTTCTCAAAATAAAAGAGGGAAAATGTACACTGTTATTTAGTAATGAAGTAATACTTTACAGTACTTCAATACTTACTTACACTGTAGTAGTGTTAAAAAAGACATGAATTATTTTGACGTGCTAAGAGTGTATTTGTTTTCAGACACAAACGATGGTGCATGGTCCATTTTCAGTCTTATCAATGAAGTTAAAACTGCTTTCAATACTGCTTAATTTGGAAATATTCTAGTTTGACAGTCATTGGCCCTGAGTTCAACATTTGCAACTTACACCCAAAGTCAACCACAGATAAAACCATTGTAAAATCTGTCCATTGAAGTAAACCAAAAGGTGCGGCAGCCTTAAAAGATTCTATAATGCTCTTCTTCACAAACACCCATCTTCACAAACACACCGCCTCTTTCCATCTGACCTTCTCCTGAGGCCATAATGGGCCTGTGATTGCATGTGCTCTGACGCCGATGCTGAACAAAGAAAACACAAACAGTATTAACCTATTTGCTATGATAGAAGGAGGTCTGTTTGCTGCACATGTGTGGTTAGAGTGTAGCGTATAATAAAATGCGCAGGACTGTGAGAACATCCTTGACGTGAGGATTTGGGTGAGTTTGGGGAAAAAAATTGCGGCTCGGGCTAGGTCAGGCTTTCTATAGTTTGTATTTTCTGTATTTTGTTTTGATTTATAGAATTTATATCACCACAGAAGTCAGTCTCATAACGGTAATCAAAAAAAGACCCAAATATGCACAAACTTTAATACTTTAATCAGGTCCGTCGACAGCATTTTGGGGAGGAGGAAGTCTCACATGGACCCCCCTCTAATATAATAGGAAAAGGGTCAAAACCCCTAAAACCCCCCAGCATAACAGACCCCTTTGTCTACTGCCCTGACATTAATCAACAAAAATAGCACCAGTGATGAAAAACAACACGCTCCCAAATAGATCGAACTGAAAATTTGAGGAAAATACACTCACAGAACTGGACAAGACAATGACAAAAGACCAACAAACACGGGGAAAGATGAGGCTTAAAGACACAAAACAAGGGATGGATGGACCACATTAGTGCAACAAATAAACAGACACAAAGTCAAACGGGAGGGCACAAGACATGTTTAGCAAAATGCATTTTCCACCCATAGGGACATAAGGATCGACCCTTAAAGTAGCACCTACATACACTAAAATTCCCCGTCTTTTACTGTACTTAACATGCTTTTCACGAAACATACAGAAGGATTATTTTATATCCAATTCCAAGTCTGATTTATTGAAGCTTTAACTCTGAAATTAGAATTTTTAGGCAAACTTGATGTTAGATCTAGTTTACTGAAATATTTGGAGTAACTACATGGAGCAAGAAATTCAAGCCTGGCTCTTTTCATTCATTTTTGAATATCGCAAAAATCCCTTATATTTATCTGAACCCATCACATGATGAAATACAAAGATTTTACTTTACTGATACCAAAGGAAATTCAAAGTTCAGCAGCAGCACCAAAGAAATAAAACATAGCAACATAGAAGACATAAGATAATTAAAGTTAGTCATCCATCCTCTTGTATTCATCAGCTACATATAGGAGTGCTTTGTACAGACATAAATGTTTTCTATGAGAAGTACTCAAATTACCTTCCTTGTATTCACAGATGTCAGCTGATAGTCATCATTCCGAGGATTCTGAAAATTCATTCATTCAGGTATATTGTTTTGCATTGCATGACTGTACAATATAATGAAAAAAAAGATGTGTGAAGCAATTGGAAGTGACTGCACATAGTGACAATTTACATAGCTCAGTAGCTGGTTCAAGATGACACAAATTATATGATAATGCGACTTAAAAAAAAAGTTTAAAGAGCCAGCATGCTTTAAAGCTGACATAAGTTTAACAGATTGTGTGAGGAGAGAGACCAACTTAAAATTAGCAGCTCCAGCAGTCACACACAGATGTATTTGGTGCTGGTCAGATTCAGGCTTCTATTCTTGTAAGTGTCATAAAAAATCTCTCCCTTTGAGAACTGGCAAAGTGCTTCTCAGACCACATCCCATTACTTAACAATTACCCTCTCGGATGGAGCTGCATGACTATTTATGTCTTCTATATTCAGCTCAGGCAGACTGCAAAACGCTGATCACATGGAAATGTCCATTTGTGTCTGCACAGAAGAGCATCGTCTCATTGGAGAGACTGTGACTCGTCTAAAAGGACACTTTTTGCATTTGGGTAAATACATTCTATGCTTGTTTCTATGATGCTGTTATTATTTTATTCTATTATACAGCTGCTACTACAAACTGACATTAAAAATACTGCTTTGGCTTTCTCCTTTTTCTTGAATGTCGTATTTCCATTATATATCCCCCCAGGACCCGTCACTTAAATGGGATTGAGTATTTATTTAAGAGTTAACTTAATCTGAGATCTAAATATCTATATAAAATGGGCGTTCTAAATAAAATCTACTGTCTTTGTTATCTAATAAATAAACCATAACCAAGGCTTTTCCAACACAAAGGACTCAAATCAAAAAGAATCGTGTTTGTTCTAACATTCTTGGCTGAGACGCCACCCACTCTCTGCTCTTGCTCTTTTTGCAGCCTGCCATCTTGTATCACCACATGGGTTCATACTTTGACCCAACACAATGGGTGGTGCATGAGTGTTGGATGGCTGTAGTTATTTTTATTTTGACAAATCTGAAAAATAATGTTTTGTTTTTTTAACAGCATGTCTGTGTTACTGCAACAGTCACATATTTCTATATAGCACTTTTCCACCTTCAAGGCGTTCAAAGTGCTTTACTAAAGGAACCACTCACCCATTCCCACACACATTCATACACCAGTGTACACAGACACTAGGGGCGAGCTGGGTTAAGTGTCTTATCCAAGAACACAACAACAGCTTTCACCTGTGGGAGATGGATCCGCCATACAACACCAACCTGTGGATCTGAGCACTCAACCAATGATGTAAATGTAAATGTAAATCTGTGGACAATGTATGGACAAAATTAGCAACCCATGCACTTTAAACTGTGCTGTGGTTTTGTTTACTCATACCATTTACCAAATACACCACAGAAAAATCTGCTTACATCACCCATTCATCCTTTTTTTTCTCAAGTGGACTGTCACAACCACATGTCTATAACCATCAGCTATGGCAACCACTGAGGGCCTCTCCAAAATACCACTATTTCATTATAAGTCCCAAAGGCTACTGTCTACTGTCTGCTTGATATCTTATTAAGGAGTATTGCAAGAGGGGTCCGATTCACAATATTCTCTTCCCCACTACAGCACACTGGAAACAAAGCACTCTTGAGAGCTTTTCTTTAATGAGGACCAGACCTGTCACGAGTCTGACCAATGCTAGCTTCTTTCAGAGTGGACAAATGAGAGGTGGTTGGAAATATGATACAACCGGAATCGGAAACTCTGCTAACGGCTGTGTTAGAGTAGAATGAGGAAGATAATTAAGGTTTTGTTGGACAGAATGTATATGCTGTTCGTTTAGAAAATATGTGAGTATAATTAGCCAAATGGTAATGGCCATAGATGTCAAAGGGGGTTCTTTGTATTAGAGCAAGGGTGAGGATTCAATAGGGAACAGTGAATGGTCATTAGGGTGTTTTCTCATGCTAAACAATGTACAGAAATTGGTGAATTGTAAATATAATTGTGTTATATAATCGTGGCCATACTGGCTTGTCAAAGCCTGATCTCATCAGATCTCAGAAGCTAAACAAGGCTGGACCTGGTTAGTACTTGGATGGGAGACCACTGGGAATTCCAGGTACCACAGTGGGGCGGCAGTCACAAAAACTCTCATTGTGTCCTTAGGCAAGACACTTCACCCACATTGCCTAGTATGAAAGTGGTGTGAATGTTGGTGGTGGTTTAAGGGGCCGATAGCGCAGATTGGCAGCCTCGCTTCAGTGAGTCTGCCCCAGGGCAGCTGTGGCTACAATAGTATCTTACCACCACTGAGTGTGGAGTGACTGGCCAGGACTCCCTTGAAAAAGATTAGTAATCTCAGTGAGACTTTCCTAATAATTGTACCTTAAACGGCCAATATTATGTTATCTTTTTTATCTATAATATTGTTTCCTCATCAAACCTGTGCCCAGAGTTGTGTTTTGTTTCATTCACATGTTTAACACACAAACCCAGCATAGTTAGTTCTTCTCTCAAATGGAAAACACTCTGTTCCACCTTGTGATGTCATGTAGTAATACAGGAAGTGCTCCAATGTGTTTTTAAACACCATGCACCATCATTAGAATTATTTGGATAATTTCAGACCTGGAACTGCCAATCTCTACTGAACTAAAGATCAATGGTAGTTGTTATCTTGAAAACTACTGCCTCATGACATCACAAGGTGGAACAGAGCATTTTGAAATTTGGAGATGTAGAAAGACTAATAAAAAAAGAGTCACTCAAACATGTGTGAATAAAACAAAACACAACTCCAGGTATGCTTTTGAGAAGGTAACAGTATAATGTGGTTTAAAGAATAAAGAATCCTATTTAATCACTGTGCGGCACGTTGGCTGAGTGGCAACACTCAGGCCTCACAGCAAGAAGGTTGCGGGTTCGATCCCCAGGTCGCCCGGGCCTTTCTGTGTGGAGTTTGCATGTTCCTCCCCGTGTCTGGATGGGTTTCCTCCGGGTACTCCGGTTTCCCCCATCAACCCAAAACATGCCCGCACCCCTATGAACTAACATCAAGGACCATGTTGTCCACCCTCCTGTGGGCTCACCACCTGCAGAGGGGTTCATAGGGGGGGTCAGGTGCTATGAGTATTGGGCAGCACGCTGCCCCCGCGACCCAGCCGGATTAAGCGGGAGAAGATGGATGGATGGATGGATGGATGGATTTAATCACTGTGATGAGTTTATAAGCACTTTTCACAACTCTCAGTAAGCAACAGCATGCTAGCACACACTTCCTGATTACTGGAGAATAAAATGCTTTATAATTAGACGCAGACTGCATCAGTGGCGGCCGGTGAATAGAGGGTGCAAGTGCACTGCAGTCCCTAACTTAACATCAATTTAAAAAAAAAACAAAAACAATAATAATAAAGTTATTTTTGTATTAGGCTATATGTTTAATATTTTGTTTAAAATTAAACATGTATTAAACATGTAAACATGCATAGACATTTTTTATCATGTTAAATGTGCTCCTTTCACTG
Source organism: Odontamblyopus lacepedii (assembly GCA_034769755.1). Taxonomy (NCBI): domain Eukaryota; kingdom Metazoa; phylum Chordata; class Actinopteri; order Gobiiformes; family Gobiidae; genus Odontamblyopus; species Odontamblyopus lacepedii. The sequence goes on from CM068357.1 coordinate 14,392,916, forward strand.
AATTTGAGTCACGTGTTTGTGCACTAAGTCGCTGCGCCCCAATGGAGGTCTATGGAAGGGCCTGAAACTTTCAGTAAATTTGACGTCATTATGTTGCTCCTGCCCATTACTTTACATTAGAGCTCTGAAAAACGTCCTGGTGCGCAGGGTGGGGGCGAACTCAAATCAAGTGATTGGTCTTTAGAAACATTATCACACACTTCTGACCATAGACCGTATATATGTGACTGAGTGTGACGTCACCCACAGCGTTCAGTGTCGCTCAAATGAGGCTCCTGATGCCACAGTTACAGGAGTGAATTTGGAGCCAGGCTCCATATTTGGAAATCCGACCACGAGTATCATAGCAACCACAAGAGCCAATCATGATTGGGGTCGTTAAATGTTCCCGCCCTACTCATAGCAGAGCAGCGGTTCAATACTCTGCACCGTTCTGCACGGACCGCTGTATTTTGGTGATTCTTGAGAATAACAAAGAAACTTTTAGCTTTTATCATCAAACTTTAAATAGTAAGTTTAATTCATTGATTTATGTTATATGTTCTGTTATGTGCAAACACCAGTAGAATTGGCAATTTCGAAATTCACTTTACTTTATGCTAGTTAAATTATGCTAGTTAAGATTCTAGTAACGTTAGCTGTTGTAATTGTTTGAGATATTTTGTCATTTTATTTAAAAAATAGTCAATCGGGGCAGGAAAGCGGGAAGGAAACTTATTTAGCAGCGAAACTAGCTGTCAGTCAAACCTTTTGCTAACACTAGGCGGCAGCGACCTTCGGGAATGAAGGCGTCTGATTGGTCCGTTATTTATGTTCATATCTTGATTTAGGAACAAAACAGCGAAATACCAAATTCAGGATCATGTGTCGTGGGTTCATACGAACATTTTAAGACCAAAATGACGAGACTCAGTGCAGCAGTTACAGAGAGAGGGGCGATAAGATCCCAATGTAAGTCAATGGGAAAAAGGGAGAGAAGGAGCTGGAAAAGCCTCCTGGAGCACTTCCTGTTTGGCACGCCACAGCTAACGGGTTAGCTACGTCCACTCATATATACGGTCTATGATTCTGACCTATGAGGATTCAGCTGCTCTGTCCCGCCTCACCCCAACTCTGCACTGGCGGCTACTTCTAATGTATGGAGAACGATTTATGCCTCGTTCAACGTCAAAGTGTGTCTGAGGAACAGTTTTCAGGGAGTAACATGTCTTCTCTTCAGTGAAACTAGCTGTCAATAAGTGCCGCTTTTCTTGTTTGGCAGAAGGAGGATCCACTGAGCTGAAATAAGTGCATCTGGCTGCGGTGACCTCCTCTTGATTCATACACGGGCTAATGGCAGCTAGCTACTTTCGTCTAAACCTCCACACCGGAGAGCGGGAGGAAAGACCTAAAGCACCGGACACACGGACACAGACTGGGAGCCGCTACACCCGCTCCCGCCGCCGGGACTCGCGGCATCTTTTCTGGGCGTAGCGCGCAGAAGGTTTATGTCCACCTGGTGCCCTGGTGCTAATATTTGCAAGACCCATAATGCTTTGCGCCTTGGGGGGTAACAACTGGCAAGTAGCCGCCATATTTGTTAGTCTGTGAATGAAGCTGCGGTGACAACATGCGCAAAAATTACTTCTGCTGCGCTAATGGCTGCTCCAACTACCGTAAATGCAATCCGGAGCTACAGTTCTACAGAATTCTGAAAGATCCATTGCATAGAAAAGCATGGCTACAGAGAATAAGACGAGAGAACTTTACACCTGTTAACACTCGAATCTGCTCGGCTCACTTCACTGGTGGCGTGAAGTCTGACGATCCACGGGCCGTAGGATTTACTCCATCGATTTTCAACCATAGCCACAGTGTTTCAACTCCCAGAACCAGTGAAAACAGTTTAAAGTGCCATGCTGAGAATGATATTGATATCGCTGTACATAAGCCAAAGCGAAGGAGGCTTAAGCACGTAAGTTCACAAACAGTTATGTCTGCTGCTTTTGTTATGTTTAGCTTACATGTGTATGTAGCAGTTTAGTGATTTCTTGATTCACTTTTCAGGAATATGAATGCAGAGGGAGACCAAAAAAAGTCGAACCAACAATCAAAGACCATAAAGTTTGGGGAACTTGTTTGCCTTTAGATAACAATCTGAAAGAACATGATTACTGCAGGAGTCAAGCTGACCCCCAGTCTTTGACAGTTGACAAGACCATCATAGAAGAACTTCAGTCACTGTATACCAAAGTTGCACATCTTGAGGAGGAAAACAATAATCTACTTTAAAGAGGATCAAAAACGATGAGAAGAAATTCCAAAGTTTTACCAGGTTTCCAAATTGTGATACCTTTAAGGCTCTGTTTGATTATTTGGAGTTTGTGGCGCTACAAAAGAAGAAAAACTGGAGAGGGTCACTCATGAAATCCACTGAGCCTAGTGCACACAAAAAAGGTACAAAAGCTAAACTCACTCTAGAGGAAGAGTTCTGTTATGGGCCTTAGCCCTTGGGTGTGTGTTTTTGATGTGCTCCTGTTGCCCTCTATTTGTGTGGTGAGTGCTAGGCATCTGGGCCGTGAGCCCTGGACCCGGATGCGCGGGAGAGCACCGCTGGATGGGGCTGGGATGCTGCTGCCACTGCTGCCGGATTGGCCGGACGCCTACCGCCCCCACCAATCCGCGGAGGCCACCTGTGGGGGCGGGACATAAAAGCCGCAGTTCGCTACTGGTTCGGGGCAGCTCAACTCACTTAGTTGCAGCGTGCCACTTTTGTTTTTCGTGTGACTCTGTTGTGTCTTTGTGGTAAAAAACTAGTTGAAATTCTAGTTGAGACACATTGTAAATTAGTACACCTTTAGTTGGACTTTTGTTTTGGGGTGTACTTAGCCAGGGTTTTTGATTTAGTAATTCCCTTTTATTTTAATCCATTTGTTTGTTTGTTTTTCCATTACCCTTCCTTGTTTTTTTTTTGGGTCAATTGTTCATTTCCTCACTGTAAATAAATTGCACTTTTTCTTAGTCAAACCTCACAACATCTTCTTTTTTATTGTGCGTTCCCTTTCCCCTAGCAAGGGGACGTAACAAGTTCTTTATGGTTGTGGTTCGTCTACTCAGATTTAACTTGTGTGAATCAAGTGTGAGCAGAATCTTCACAGTTTGGATCAACCTTCTGTACTTTTATCTCAAAGAACTTTGTCAGATGCCTGAATACTGTGATGTCCTTGGTAAGGCAGAGCAATTTGCAATTTTACCAGATCTCAAAGTTATTGTTGATTGCACAGATTTTCACACAGGATTTAGTGCAGATTTTATTGCAACTTTAACAGAAGGGGATGAGGTTATGGCTGACAGAGGATTTGATATTAGTGATGCTTTGGGTAAACAAGGGGTTAAAGTTACGATTCCTGATTTTAAAGGGCAATGGAGGTCACAGTTAATGCAGGTGGAAGGGAAAAGGTCTGAAAGAATAGCTGAGGCTAGGATTCATGTTGAAAGGGCAATCCAGAGAATAAAAACATTTCGCATTCTTGATTGTGAAGTCAGATTGAGTATGGCTCACTTAGCTGAGCAAATTTTTACAGTTTGTGCCTACTTAGTTAATTTTCAAACACCAATTTTGAAGTAAAAGTATAAGTGTTTCAATAACCTGAAGAAATTCCCCCAAAATACTCAAATGTAAAAACAAAAACAAAACAAAACAAAAAACACAAAGGAAAGAAGTAGTTTTGGACTGTAAAACAGTGAAGGCTTTTCTGTTTTAATTTTGTTTCGTAAGGATGGTAGGAAAGAATCTGGATACACATCTCAAACAATGCCAAAATATCCATAAATTCAAGTTGTTCTTTATACATATGGTCTGGTCACATTATATAGAGAGTGGGTCTTAAGATTAGAACAATATTGCCTTCTATAGTGCTGCTTTATGCTTGGTTCTTGAACATTGCTGGTATGTGCTACTTATGTCTGTTTATTACCATAGTTTGTATCTTTCATTTCCTTACCATTTCCTTACCATTGCTGGTATCAATATGTATTTATTTTTTATATTATTTTATGTATGTGAGTGGGAAGAACTTCTCTTCTCCCCACTCCATCCATCCATCTTCTCCCGCTTAATCCGGCTGGGTCGCGGGGGCAGCTTGCTGCCCAATACTCATAGCACCTGACCCCCCCTATGAACCCCTCTGCAGGTGGTGAGCCCACAGGAGGGTGGACATCATGGTGTCTCCCCACTCCGTTTTGGGCAATTTTGTTTTTGTTGTTGCTATTTCTATAGTGATTTCACAAACATATGTTCCATTGTAAAAATGTACATTTTTAATTGCCCAAAATAAATAATAATAAAAAAACAACAACAATGCATTAAAACTCAACACAAAGATGGAATGACATTTTGTGTGGTTTATTCTTCCTTTGTTAAGGCAGTCAAAGTTGAGAAATTAATGCCACATTTACCTTTTCTTTCAAGCCCATCTTTCACTCTTGGATATGCCAGCTCTAACAAAATTACATTGTAGTAAAAACTTTCAAGTCTTGACAAATTTCTTCTCCAAAAATCATTATCAAATAAAACACGATTTACAAATAATGCATTGCCATCTGAAGCATCAAACTCAACCCACTTTCTTTCAGTACAAAACACTTGCTGTTGCATTTGGTAATAATATTGATGGTTTTGATTCACAGACAAACAGCCATCAGTTGTTTTGTACTCTCCAGTGTTTCCCCCTTTCTTGGGTGAATTTTCTTAACCCCAATTATTCCATCATTACCTATCAGACCATCAGGAGAAGCACCCAAAAATGGGTGTGACTTGGAGACAAAAAATCCACACTGTTTTACAGCATTGCCAGTTTGCTTACAGTATTGTTTGATTATTTCTGGTTCAGACTGAATGCCATCCCTCATGTGCTCTGACTGATAACTGTTGCTGTACATAATTTCCCTCATAGCTTTTGAAGGATTTGTTGTTTCTTTCATAAGAGCACGCTTGCATTTAGAGGCAGTAATTCTGGGAAAGCGATGGACATACCACTGTGAGTTCTTTGACTGATCTCGAGTACAAACTTCAATCTCTTTAGCTTTCTCATAGTCAACCTAAATTTTTGTCATTTATTGATTAGGCTTTTGAGAGAATGTCATGCAAAGATGCTGGATGATTCTTGATCGGACTCATAAAGTTCTGTGTATTTTCCTCAGTTTCAACTTCAATTTCATGACTGTAAACAATGTTTACGTCATCAGATTTCATCATATGAGGTAATTCAAGAGTGGCTACAACAAAAGGATGATTGTCAGTCTTATTTCCTAGTATGTGATATATTGGTGGCAGTGACTTTCCTTGATTTGCAAGATAAATGTTTCTCTTCAAGTTGATCTTGTGTTGCTCAATGTTCAGTTTCGTGAGATCATCAATACCATAATGTTTTTCGGTCACTGATGGAGAAGGCTTCACTTTTTTACTAGGAGGCTCCTTGCAAATTTAGCTTTGTAGAAGTTTATATCCTCTACCAGGACTGGTTCAATCTTTGCACCTGTAACAACAACAAGATCAACAATAAAGAACACCCTTACAATGTATGCAGTGTATTTTCCAGTTAACTTTTTAATTGCCTTTAGGATCTGACCAAGAACACGGTAAATCAGTGCACGTTAGATGTTGCTGTTTTCCCTCAGAAACAATATCACACAGTACAAACATCAAAGCTCCAACATGGCTGCAATCACTTCTCAAACTAAGAAACAAAATTTAGGAAGCAATAAGTAAAAGCACATAGCAATTTTATGACTAGATTGAAATATAATTGTAAACATATTATAGCATACTCAATAGTGCATGTACACCAAGCATATACTGGCTTGTTAGTAGAATTTTCGAGCAACAAGTACATGACTTTGGTTTCTTCATTATCTGTCGAGAACGAAGGTTTACAGCTCCCTCTCATAGCCTAAACATCTTTGTGGTTTGGTAGAAGGTGAATTCTAAAATCAATCAAGTCATTCATTAATATGGTGACTTGTATAAGAAATAGCAAAAGAAACACTATTAAATTACAGACTTACTTCACAGAGTGAATTCCTTGCTTGTGTTCCCAAGCCGCTTGCTTATCGTAGCCGGCTCCAATTAAGAACTCTCGCACTATGGATTCTTCTATCACTAGAGGGACACCAACTAGACTTTTCTGCCAGTCTTTTAACTTCTGCAGGTCTGCTAGTGAAGGTACATCGGTGTTGGAAATCGAAAACGCTTGCGAGTCCTTACAAGAAGGTCCAGATGTTGAAATATTTAAAGCAGTGCAAACAATGTTGATCAGCACTTTTTTCCTGATTGACTTTTCAAAATCAATAAATATGACATTGCACACTTGTTTTAGCTTTAGTTTAGTTAAATTTGAAACCTCGTTGAACGTTTTTGGGAGTTTTACCTAGTTTAGTTTTTAGTTTAGCTAGGTTACCCCTCAGAGCGCAAAGCATTATGGGTATGCGCAAGTAGAGCATGGACTGGCGTAACTTTCAGATTGTAGTGGGAAGTGGGATTAAGACCCAGGACCTTGTTGTGACATGGACCTGACTGGACTGGGACATATTGGAAACAAGACAGTACCGTGGATAAAGGACACACTCTGCAACAGTCCTCTGGAGAAGGTAAGAGGCTTGTTTTTCTTAGTTTGGGGCAAATCTTAGGACAGAGCCTCACAGTAAACAGTGTTATAGTGTTAACAGGTAAATGCGTAAATGAATTAGCGACGGAGCTGCTCCGGTGTTCTGCCGTGTGCTGTAGGAGTGGTGCTGATGTCTGGATGTGACCTGAGTCTCATTTTTGCTATTATTATTATTATTTTGCTGAGCTGGTTGTGAGCAGTGTGTTACCTTGTAGCTGTTGGATCAGGTTGTGCTGCTGCGTAAACTTTGCGCTTGGCTGTGCGTTGTGCTCTAGATAAAGTTCAGCCAATAGTGACTAAAATGACTGTATGACTGTTTCTGGCATGTTATAATCTTATATAGCCTATACATAATACAAATTATACCACTAGCTGCCACTGGACTGCATGCAACGCACATATTTTGACCTTAAAAACTGCTTATCTGCTTATACAATATATCTGTATTGGGGCATAACATTTTTTGCTGAAATACTTGGGATAAATGGGGTACAGGGCCTTTAATGTTGTACAGTGAAACTATCAATGTCCTGTAATAACATCTCTGTACAGACTATCTGCAAGTTCCTTAGTTACCTTAACAGTAATGCTAACTTTTGATTTGCTTTGATCTTTTTTGCAAATCTAATTACACAAAATTTCAAACACATAAACTATTTTAAAATATGTGGTCAAATTTCCCAGTGCCAGATTGAATGGCAAGCCTTGAGTAAGTAACAGTAGAGCCTGGCTGATGTCCTGAGGCTTTAAACCTGTCTGTTTGCGTACACAGTTACACAGGGGACTTATATGGGTCAGTGCTGTGGCGCGGAGCACAGTGGAGCAGATGGGACCATGGGACGCACACTCGGCACTGGGATTTTACCTCCAGACATAGGACTATAGTGAGAGCCGGTGAGGCAAGTCAGAGTTACTTCAGTGTGAGCCAAGTCAACTTTTGGATTGGTTTAGATCTACTGGAAATATTTCACTACCTGGTTCAGTTTGGAACCTGACACTATTCATTTTCACTCTATTATTTTTTTCTGAAGTAAGTACAATTCTGTTGTCAAATTGCTGTACAGAATATGTGCACAACATGGAAGAAATAGTAAGCATAATGTTCAGCATATTAATGCAATCATAAACATTAGCATGAACATGTCAATGGCCTAAAACTGAGATGACAAAAATGCATGAATTACTTTTGTCAGTGGATGTGTAGCTCTCGGTCTTTATTTGACAATAAAGACTTATCTTATTTTAAATACATTAATGAATTCAAAAGCTCCCTATTTATTAGGTCATTTTATCGATTTAAAATATGCATATGACAGTAGCTCAGCTGGTGGAGTGTTTGTCCACTGATTTGGAGGTTGGCGGTTCAAATCCCACTATTGACATAAACATAATTTGTTTGGTAGAGCGGTCAGATCCACTGACACTCAGGTTTGCAGTGTAATTCCTGCTCCCACAGATGAATACTGTTGCTGTGTCCTTGGACAAGACACTTAAGCCATCTTACCCCCCAGTGTCTGCCTACACAGGAGTGTGAATGAGCGAGTGGTTCCTTGATGTAAAGCTTTTATGGTGCCTTGAAAGTGGAAAAGTTCTGTGTAAAAATGTGACCATTTACTCCTGAAATCAGCTCAGTAAAGTCACACACAGTATGGTGGTTCGATTTCCGCTGCTCTCGCTTGCATGCCCTTGGGCCAAGGTTTCCATAAATGCAATGCTTTCATTCAACATAGCTAATACATCCGGTCTTTTCACCATCAATAGAAGCTAAGTACAATAAGATTTCTTTGTTTTGCTGCCTAAACAGAATCATAATCTCTGCTATTTACAGCGGTCTAAAGGACTAGTCAAATGTTGTCTGTAAATGTCTTCTCTGACGTCAAACTGTTCTGAAATACGCATATACAGGTCAGATCACAAATATAAGGCAAAAATAGTTTTGTTCATTTGCAATTGCACCGCTTCAGTCACTGGAGGCGAAATAAGATGAGTCAGATGCTTTTTTTTGGTAAAAGATGTGGATCAACATATTAAAGGAACTAACTGATAATACTGCAGTATGTGACGCTAAGGCAGTCGTTGGGATTCAGTCAGTGCAGATATTGACTTTGGCTGGAAGAGAAAATATGGTTGCCAATACTGACTAATGTTTACAACTTGAACTTTTTATGTGTATTTGTTGTTTCCCAAGTCTTGATGGGTCTTTTGTGAGTACTCTAGTACTTTTTTTAATGATATGTGTATGTGATAACAACATTTTAATTGTTTTGGCGTGTCTGTGCATCCATCAGGAGTTTGTGACTTTTGGATCAAGTGTATTGCCCAGTGACACAACAACAGTTTACTCTGGGTGAGGTTGTATAACCTTCAGTCATGGCCAATCTCTTGAGCCACATGATTTAAAGCTAGTGTTTGTAAATAGACTGGGTGACCCTGTTGTATTCTCACATATCGCCACTAGATGCTGTCTACGTTACTGCTATCTGATAGTGTGTCAGCTTTGACAGGAGAAGACCAGCGAGAGCACAGGTGAGTCTGAACAAACACCAGGGGGGTCATCTACTGGTCAGTTTCTCTCACCCTCATGAGTCCTCTACCAGAGGCCTGATAAGCTGCAGAGTTCTGTGCAGTATCTTTGCTGTTCCCAGTACTGCACTTTTCTGGACTGAGATGTCTGTTGTCCTTCCTGGGATCTGCTGTAACCACTCCTCCAGTTTGGGGGTTACAGCCCTGAGTGCTCCAATCACCATGGGCACCACCGATGCCTTCACCTTCCAGGCCTTCTCCAGCTCTTCCTTGAGCCCCTGGTATTTCTCTAGTTTTTCGTGTTCCTTTTTCCTGATATTACCATCGCTCAGTAACTAATTAAAATGTCCATGTCCACCACCACGGCTTTGTTCTGTTGCTTATCCAGCCCGTACCTGCACAGATGTTTCTGTACACTATGCTTGCCACTTATATATACTTACAGATGGTTGCTTTAAAGCTGTACTTTTTTATTTTAAATGTAAGACATAAATTGGATGCATCTTTGTACAGTTCCAGTATGTATGCATGTTCATAATTGTTACCTAATCTAATCATGTTGTAACAATTTAAATTGTATTCTATGCAGCTCCTCTGTGTTTTTAAAGTCCATACACCTTCAGATAGATTCTTTTGACCATTGAGTGCTTAAATTGTTGCAACTTTTATGTTAAAGCTACCAGTGTAGTCACACATCAAGCTCAGTAAACTACAAGAACACCCAGGCTAAGGTGTCCAAAGTGATTTAACCTGATAACACCCGCCTAATTTGGTCTGTGCACAACGGTAACACATACCCAAGTGGCAAAGCTTATTAAAAGAAAATCTTAGACCCCACATGCTTGTGTGATACATCATTTTAAAGCTTAGACCTTCTAGTTTCTGTAGATATGCAGTGAGTGCAGGCTAACTTACAGTACAGACATTCAAAAATGTCTAAAAATTAAAAAATTTTGCCTCGAAAAAAAACCCAAAATATTAAAGGCTGTAACTTGGGCATACTTTATCCTAGACATTGGTGGCTCTCTACACTCACTGCTGAAGTTGTTGGCAACAACTGTGTAAAATTTCAGACCTCTAGGCCTAAGGGTTTGGATGCTGTGACCCTTTTTGTAAAAAAATATGTCAATTCGGCACAAGTATCCAAATATGTACCAGATGTTCCAAACTGTTATAAGATGTAATGTATAATAAATAAATCTTCTTCTGAACTTTAGGCATGTTTTCTTAAGATAAAAAAACTAAAACAAGCCAAAAAATTTCTCTCCAGATGCCTCTGGTGCCTCCACCAGTGTCGTGCGTAAGAGCAGGTCAGAGGGTGTCCTCCAGGCCGTTGTGCGCTGATTTCCTCTCTCACTACAGCACCTCTGCCCCACATGGGGCCCACCGCCGAAATCGTCTTTTCATAGGCTACTCAGATCTGTCAATCATTTCCTGAAAGAACCAATGACTGAAGAGCTTTTGCCGTGGAACTGTCCCTCGGTCGTGCGCAATACGCCGCTGACTGGACGCGCTCCTTTTGTTTCCTCGAGCTGTTGTGCGCCGCCGCGTAGCCGCACCGAACCATGGATACGCTTGTTTTGTAGCTAAGAGTGTAGCGAAAACAAACATACCCCACAGCGCTAACAGGAGCTAAGCGTTCAGCTATGCTAAGGACCAAGAACGAGAGAAGTAAAGAGATGCGTCGCTCATCCATTCAGACAAACACGGACTTTCTGGATTATTTCTCCACATGGAATTATTTTATGAAAAAAACAACTGGATATTCTTTTTCTGTGGATTGTTACGGACTAATTGAGCACAGCTATTCCTGGACTGGACCTGTTTCGGACCGACAGAACCGGCTCAAACGTAAGAAATACGCAAATATGTTTTGGATATTTTCGGGAATTATAAGTTATGGCTCTTTGGGCTCGCTGTGTGGCATAAAATGAATGATATGGTTTTACTGAGGAATTAAGCTTTCAAACGATGTATAGCATGTCAATAGTGGAAAAATAAGTACAGTGAATATCTGTCTTGACTTTTTAATGTTGTGTAATCGCCCGCCGGCGGGCGGGTGGGTGGCAAGTGGTTTTAAAAAGCCCCAATAACTCCTCATAGATGGTGCTTGGGTTTTTGCTGTTTTATTTCCAAGGCAAACAAGCGAACACAGTCTGGCTTCCCTTTTGGAAAACACTGTATTCCATATTCCCATAGAAAGCCAACTGTAACCAAATAGTTACAAACAGCAGTGATGCGAAATTTGAACCCTCTTAATAGGTTTCCACTGGATACTCTTGGAAGGCTTTGGAAAGACAGAATTCTTCCTGTATTACCTCTCCACAGCTCGGCGCACTGCTTTTTGCCAAGCGCTTTAGTGTTGAGCTCCTCTCTTTTCAATATGGCTGATTAAAAATGTCTGATGCATCAACGCAGCTAAGTAGATTACAGATTTAGTTTCCCTGAGCAAAGGTTCCCACAGAAGGGAAAGTGGATAAGAAAGAGGAATAAAAGAAGGCATTCAAAGTAAAGATTTGTGTTGAAATTGTTCACATGTGTGGGTATATGGTATGCTCAAAATCAGTTTGTCATCATTTTAAACTATGTTGGAGAATGTTGATGCTGGTCCCAAACTTAGATAAATTGGAAGGCCAGAATATTGGGAGGGCATCAGGTTTTAAAATTATAACACTTAAAATAATTCTTAATATGTCGCAGATTAGACATAGGCTTTTGGGTGGTAACACTTTTACTTTTCTTGATAGAAAATGGAAGCGTAAATACATTAATACATTATACATAGTGGTTCATGTGGTACTGACAGATGCAAACTTGAATGTGACAAACAGTATTGAGTTTGATTTGAAATTTTAAAAAATATATGACAAAACAGAAGGTTAAAAAAGGCTGAAATAATGAATTGCAATATTTAAATGCCCACTATGTAACTTTTCTGGTGGAGGGTGATTGTCTCATTGTGTTCGTGGATATTGATGTTATTGTTTTACCAGCAAAATGTTCCATAGCTTAGCACTAAACTTGTATATCTTCCAAGATCTGTGTGAAACACTAATGCATTCTCTGTGGCATTGTTTCGATAAGCTTCTGCAATGTCACAGGATTTATTTCCATCCAGTGTTGCATTCATTTTTCACCAAGATCTTGCACTGATGATGGTCGAGTCTGAGCCTTCTCCAGCACATCCCAAAGATTCTCACTGGGGTTAAGGTCTGGGCTCTGTGGTGGCCAATCCATGTGTGAAAATGATGTCTCCTGCTTCCTGAACCGCTATTTCACAATTTGAGCCCGATGAATCCTGGCATTGTCATCTTGAAATATTCCCGTGCCATCAGGGAAATAAAAATCCACCTCATTCTTTGAGCACACACTATTGCTGGACCTAGACCTCACCAACTGCAGCAACCTCGTACCTATTTGCTTAGTTAAAACTTTTTTTTTGGCCAGACAGTGTATAAAACTGTACACAACAATCTGAGAGCAAAGGAAGGGGAGACTCAAAGCATCAAAACCGAGTGATACTTGGATTTTTTTTTCTGTGGATATAGCATTTTCAAAACAATAAAAGGTTAAATGATGATCTAAATATGTTATGTGTTAGCTGTTAATACCCATAAAAGTTAAAATACCTCCGCTATAAGGAAGATGTCACGATTTTTCTTCCCCATCATATCTGAGTGTCATTTTCTGTCTTCCAAATCATGGCTATATAAAAGTTTTTGGAAGTGTTTTGGAGAAGTTTTGAAGATAATAAAAAGTGGAAGCCATTTTGAGGTAGTGAAAGCTTAAACGTATGGTGAGGGAAAACAACAGGAGAGGTGTCTGCTTCCTCCTCCTGCTGAGCCATCGAGCTGTGCCTCATTAATCAGACTATCACAGGGAAGAACTTCTACAGGCGCAAAGCACATGCATTTAGACAGGCAGGATTCTCTCAGTATGCAAAAGCAGGGTATTAAAGTCCCTATGACAGGTTAGACTAAAACACAATTAAGATCATTATATTTAAGATTTCTGCAAAAAAAACATCCACCCTTGTGCTCCCAATTTGTCAATTTTTTGGTTTAAAATTTGACTTCCTGGTTGGAAACTGTGACACCACATGATTCAGGGACAGAGGAGCTCATTCTCCAACAGGCTCCTACAGCGTCGCTCAAACAGTGAGCGATACAGGACCACATTCATACAATACTCCCTACAACTGTACAACAACTCACCCTTATGTAACAGATAACCCTGCGTCCTGTCAGTCATCTTATTTGCACTGTTTTTTCCTCACAACTTATTGTATATTTCTGAGATATTTTTATTAGTCATTGCTATTTTATTTTTACTTGTGCATATACATTTATAGAACTATGCCTTATTTGACACCATTCTCTTGCTATTTAGAATGTATTATTACCATTTATATATTATGTTGCATTTACATTTTTGTTTTGGTTGGAAGTACATAAAGCCATTAGGCAAGGTGACTTCTCTGCCAATAGCATAATAAGGAACTGAAAAAGAGTGATTTCTGAGCACTTAAAAAGAAAAAAAAAACTTCGTAAACAGAATTAAAGGTGCATTGTGTAACTTTTCTGGTGGAGGGTCCATCATATATTTTCTTCATGTCAACATTGCTTTGTCAGGAATGTTTCATGCGCGCAGATTGGGATTAAACCTTTCTAGACTAAGTTACAGATCAGATTTGTGGAAAGGCGACCCCGCTCATAGTCAGAATGAGTGTTTTCTGCATATTTTTGAGCTGTAAAACCACCTGTAGTTTAATAAATGTAAAAAAAAAATTTGGCGCCTTTCAGGACACCCAAGGTCGCCTTACAACAACATAAACAATTAAGTATGATTAAAACATACAGTTAATAGCATACAGTTAAAGTGGGACAGTATTTAATTAATTGATTTATTGATTGGATTTAGTATTGTATTTAGTGTTGTGATTTATTAGTATTTAGTCATGTATTAGACAGTATTTGAATTGATTTATTCTATTTAATTGACTTACAATTAGTTATCAGCTCTTCTCCCTGGAGACATATGTAGCATGTTTTGGGGTAGGGCCATCCAACTAAAAAAAATACATAGTGCACCTTTAAAGCGCAAATTAAACACACTACAAATGTTTTTTGATGTACCAGGGCTAAAAAAAAAGCAAAATATGTGTTGTTTAAACTTTGCTTACATTGCCCTAATTTTCTATTTACAACATGTTTCTATAGAAAAAAAAGACATTATGAATACTTACCATACACAAGAAGTACGCATACTCCAGTTCTATCCACATAAAGTATATTTATAGGCCTCTCCATATCAGGGATTTAGTATTTTACACAGAGCATCAAACTCCTGTATGCTAACACACTATAAATACATTCACACCAGGCCTTACAAACAGCCCATTCATCTCCCACACCGCCAGTGTGGGAAGTATGGCACATGCACAAACGCGTGTAAAGATTGGAATCCCGTGCTTTTAAAAACATATTTGAACAGACATGGAGCCTACAAAGAGCTGTTACTATATCGCCATAATAGATAATCACCATCTCATGAATTTCAAAAAACCCATATGTTTTCCTGCGGGGGAGTGCATGTATGAAAAACCTTACATGGTTCAAGGACGTAGCATCTTGTTAAGGAAATCCTTCCTCCAGATTCCGGCGTTAGCATTAGCCATGATCAATCTTTTGACGCAAGTAGTGATGGGAATCCTGACGGTGACCTCGCACAAAGGCGCTGTTATTTATACTGGCGCTAGCTTGAATGCTAATTGCGTGCGGCGGATACTTGATATTTCTGCCAAGTGTGCATCTCCGGACTTGTCATGGTTCAACATCATAGCGGCATAGGAAGATAAAAGAGGAGCTGATGGTGAAAAATGGCTTTGCTTTAATGCTAAAATATCATATTATTAATGTATACTTGGCCTACTATTAACCTGTAAGGGGTGTATTATGCAACATTGATTTGTTTTGAGTCTTCAACCACGTTATGTTATTTTTATTTATATGTACCCTTTATTATTCCTACTTACATCCTTTCCTTCCTCATTCACTTATCATTTGCATAGAAGTGCACCTTGGCTGGATTTAAGTCTGCCCCCAGACATTGTTATATTGATTGAAAACAGTATGAGTCCCAATATTGAGCCTTGAGGAACACCAGTACATGCATCTAAAATGAAGATTGACAGTTATCTATTGACTCACACTGATTTCTTCCTGCCAAATAGAAAAAAATATAAAACGTGTTCATTAAAAACAATACTTTTAAAGCAGAGCCACTTTTTAGAGCAACTTTGTATAGATTTTAGCCGTACTTGTTTCCTTTTTTGTCTCGTAGTTGTAATTAGTGTGACTTATGCATGTTTTAGTTATCTTTATATTCCCGATTTGTAGACGTCATTGCTCTGATCAATGCACATTTGCACCGCCACCGGTATACATCCTCTGTGTACTTATTTAGTTCTCCAATTTGATTTCATCTTCCTCGGTGATACTCACAGGCTTGAGCAGCGCTGCATAATAATCTTTGTACAAATGAAAAGAAAATCTGCTTCTTGCTAACGTAATGTGCAGCTGTCCTTGGGCAGTGTCATGATGGCATTTATGGTGACTTCCGCTCCCTTTGGGCATCGCAGTTTTCTAACACAGAAGTTTGCAGACTTGCTTCTGTTATTAAGTTATTTTAAATCAATATTACGATTTAAAATGTCCAAATTGTAACATAATGATCCACGGGTGCAACATCAAATGCTTTGGTCAGTGCTTTAAAACGAGTACTAATGTCACTGCTAACCGTTGTGAAAGTAGATAGTGCTACAGTGCAGTTTTTAAGTCCATCAACCACATTTGTAGTAGCTGTATTCTCTGTTGCTTAAATCCTCTGCAGAAAGAAGCAATATCCAAAATATAGTGCAATGCGTTTTTAAAATCTATAAAAAAAATTAAATACAATAAATATATATATTATTTGTTGTAGAGCTGCAACTATCGAATATTTTTGGAATCGAGTATTCTGTCGATTATATCATCGATTAATCGAGTAATCGGATAAATCACACTTTTTTGTTTTTATACAACTATATCAATAGTGTGTAACGCAACATGAAAGGCCTCTTAAAATGAGCAAGCAATTGCTGTTATTCCTCACAAAAAAGGTTTTTATTTAAAGTCAACATTTTTTTTAAACAAGTGTAAAACCTTTGGTTTATTGGCTTATAAAACAGGAGTTTTCTAAGTGACAACGTTAATCCTTTAACTAGCCTAATTAATAAGCTAAATATAGAACTAGCGAACACATAAGTGTTCAGAACGCTGCAAAAATATTTCCTTTCTCTGATATTGGAATTATTGATGCCAGCGGTTCTAGATTAAATCAGATTTTTGGTAAAAGTAGAACAACGAACTAGACGTTTCTGATATGGGAACACCGAGCGTGTGCGTGTGTCTGTGTATACGTGAGGAAGGGAGCGATTTGAGTGAGATCATTTGCTCTCTTGCTGCTCATTATGCCTCGTTACTATCGACTCATAACACAGGTTACAAATAATTACAAATACTGTACATTCTAATAGGCGTTACTTTTCATTTCAGTTAGCAATCGTAAAAGTATATTACCTCGTAGATTCTCCGACTCCGCTTAGAGAAGTACAGTTCACATGAGGATGCTTTCGCTTTAAGTGCTGCAGCATTGAAGACGTACTGTTGTGGTACATCAGGTTGGCTTTGCCAGTGCACACTGGCACCGGCCACATCATTATCTGCCATTTCCACACCGTGGAATAAATCGCGCCGCTTCAAATCTTTGAAATGTACGTCATTGATAACTGTCCGTGTGAAACAGTGATCCCAGACTGGCGCAGCAGTCTACAAAGGAGGAGTGATACGATAGCAGAGACATTTTAAATAAATTGACTTTGGTGACATGAATTAAACGAAGCCTCGAGGCAAAGAATTTGCCCCGAATATTTTTTGTAATCGAATTATCCGAGTTACTCGAGTAATCGTTTCAGCCCTAATTTGTTGCATTGCTAGCATGCCAAAGCTACCATTTCATTATTTACTCCAAAGCGAGCTGCAGTGTTATCGTTGATCTTGTTTTTAATAGAAACTGTTGTTTAAGAGATGTCAAATTCCAAAGCAGTGATGCAAGAACCTCATTTCACAGTGAAATCAACCAACGTTATGTGGATCCCATGTCAGCCCAGTCACATTTTATTTACAAGAAGAGCTCCAGTTTTAAAAGCCCGAAGAGATTTATTTTCTCTTCCTTTGGACACACGACTGGTCAAGGACTTGAATCACTACGATTTATCAAGTCAGTTAAAATGTGTTTGTGTTATTATAGGAGTCTGGGGCTGGTTACTGACGAGAACTAAATGTTATTTGGAAGATAACAGTTTTATAACATGGCTTAAAGCTTAAAGAGTAAATTTTGTGTATTAGAGGACCTTTAAGGGATCTCTGGGTGTAGATCTACTGCTACGTTCAGAAACATTGGGCCTTGTTACCACTTACTCAACACGCTCAAACAGTGAGAGATACAGGACTACATTTGGACCACACTCCATACAACTGTACAACAACTAACCTTTTATAACTGATAACCCTATGTCCTGTCAATCACCACTTCATCTCTGCACCGTTTCTCCTTACGACCTCTTGTGTAGAGCTGATTTCTCTCTCTCTATTTTTCACTTGTACATTTCCATATTATTACCATTTATCATTTTTTGCTCCTCGTTATTATATTGTGATGTCGCACCATTGTCCCTGCCTAAGAGCAACTCGTCATCCTCATCTCTTCTACCTCCTGCACTGCCCCCTATCTTTTCCTCAGGGCTACTGCATCCAAACTACCACATAGCTAACACTTTTCCACACCCATCCCCGTGCCTGCTTTACCCGTTGTCTCAACTGCTGACCCCAAACACTAACACCTAACACCACATACATGCCACTTCAGTTTTTTGCTTTCTCTCATCATTCCTTCATTCTTCTGTTTCTGTCCTAAGGGCACCCCCTGTGTGCCACTTCCTCCTCCTTCACATGTTTCCCTTTGTGTCCTTCGCCTAATGGCCTGTCGGATTTGAATGATGGTTTTCGGCGTGTGCGCTGACAGCTGGGGTCGCGCTCATTGTCACATCTCGCTGGTGTTAAATATTGTTTTCTGGATAACTTCAGGGTGCATGGGGAATGACTGACATCAAACCAGAGGAGGCATTTTTATTGTTTAGGGACGGTTTTGACAGACAGACTTCACCAATGCTCACGAGAATTGACTGTGTTTTATTTGGCAGTCACCCCTCAAAAAGAAAATGAATAATTGCTTTTACATTTTGGCTTTTAGCACCGTGACACTCATCCTTGTCGTGTTCTTGACCCTTTTAGTCATAATTAAACTCATGGACCTTTCTTGTTAAGGAAGCAAAGAGTTTTAATTAGCATGGCGCTTTTTTTCCACACTTCTATCACCAAATTAGGCAGAGTCATTTTAGAGAGCTGAGCTAACATTAGGACTTCATGAATGGAGAAAAAAGAAATAAAAATTCATGACAGCTTTTTCCTCTGGGTGTGTCCACAGAACTCACAGCTCCGCATCTAAAACTGCAACACAATAATGTATGGACACACAATGTACATTTGTGCCTCAAACTGTCCCAAAAGTCACAGTCTGTAACTTATAATAATGACTGAACAATGTGTGTGTCTGTATAGACTTTATTAAACTTAAAGGGGAAGGAGGTGACCCTGTCAGAAGAAGGGGACCCGTCTGTAGATGCTGAACAATCTGGTAAAGAGTACTTAACTAGCGTGTATTCAGGTCTTTAGATGTTAGAATATAATTGTAATTGTAAGAATCTCTCTCTCTCTTTCTCTCTGTTTCAAAAATGTAGTCAATATTATTCATTTAGGTTTAGGAGCAGGACCACACCTCAACCGCCCTCACCTCCTCTCCAGCGAATCACAGCTCACTTATACCACACCTCAATTTCCCTGAAGCCTATTTGTAGCAGCCTATCCCGGCAACCCAGTTTGTCCCGAGTAAGTCGACCCCACCCTCCCAACCCCGATCTGTTTGCTTCCAGACATAAGACGCCTACGAGGGGGGTCCCGGTCCCACTGGGCCATGTGAAGATTGAGACTGAACCACCACCCTGAGTCTCAACCCAGCCGAACCGCCTCACCTCCATATAATAAACTCTTTTTGTTTCACATGTGTTGTTGGCATGGTCCTTGCTAGTGAATTAAAGGTTAATGTTAAAGTATAGTTTATTATCCTCATGGGCAAACTTGTAATTTTGTATTTTGTAATTGCAGTAATGCATTTGACCCATTCTTCAAGGCCAATGGTTCCACTTGTCAGGAGCAGTGAGGGCCACAGTGTCATGTCCCAGGTGACACCCAACTAGACACACAAACCTGCAAATTCCCACAAAAATACACCTAAATGGAAAATGTTCACGAATGCAACTCTATTACTGGGTTTCAGATGAGATCACAACATTCTATGGGCCAATAATATTGAATACAGATGGTTACAGCTGAGATTAATATTGTTCAAATGCAGATAGATAATACAGTGAGTTTTTCTAGTCACTAATAGAAATAATCAGGTTCAACATTTGTGGATTTACCTTTTAGATATTTCATGGCAAAGTACAATGTAATCAGTAGGGAAAAACTGCTTCTTGCCCCTCATCTGAATTGAATTGAATTGAATCTGGGAACACGACATAATCACCCCCTAAAACCTGAAAACCACCAATTAGACAAATGAATGAAAGTGAATTATAGATTTCACTGTCAGAAAATAATCCCCAAAAATGTAAATCGTGACCCCCCTCTCTCCTTACCCCAAACACATTTCATGACAACTTATTAGCACTGATGGGAAGAATACTTTGGAAATGTATTTAGTGACTGAATACCTGCTTTAGCATTTTGTACTTTGTAACATATTCTGATACATGGTCCAATCAGAATACTGTATTCTGAATATTTTGTATACATTTACACCAAGTTTGATGTTTGTTTCGACATTTCTTCTGCATTTCTTTATCACTGATCAGAGAAGAAGAAAAAAAATCACACTAGCACGCACCACAAAAGCAGTTATGTGAAGTTCGAAGCCTAAATAATTTCTCGTTTTGGTTTTGTTTTTAGCATTTTATTATCCCCATAGGGAAACTGTCCTCTGCATTTGACTCATGCTTCAGGAGCAGTAGGCAGCATCTCCAGGGACCCATCTTCACGATCTTGTTGCCAGGCTTAGTCAGGGCTACCTTAGCTGGAGGATTATGTGATCAAGTACCATCACGTACTCCTTTCTGTACCACAATACAGCTATTTATTGTTAGTATTCCGATTACGTATTCTCGGTACATGTATTCAGATACTTCCCAACACTGTCTATTAGCAGCAACACGGAGAACACGCCCATATTATCCAATCCCACATTCTTCACCATCACCATCGCACATAAGCGCACTGTACCACCCTTTCCGCCCTGTGGTAATTCGCTATGACACGCGGTAGGAGGTGACGTGGTCTTTTAATTACCGAAGCGGTCAAAGTCGTGAACATAAATCAACTCTAACCCATCTGACTGGGGTCTCCAGGGGGTCCACAACACTGCTCATAACAGCCTACCTCCTGTAAAAAAAAAATAAAAGCCTCTAGTATTCTCTAATGCTGAGTGATCTGAGCAGGAAATAGAGCGCCATGATTGGGAGAACATTAAGCTGTTAAGAACTGAAGCACTCCAGCACCTGAGCCACGCAGAGATAATAGAACATTGAGAAGCTAATTGAGGACCTATAATTGGGCACTTCGCCAGACTGAAATCTGTCAACATTTTGAAAGTAGAATTTGCCGGACTTTGACGTACTGTTACGACATTTTGAACATGAGAGGTTTTATAGACGAATTAGATGAGTGAGTAGGAAGGTAAAGAGGCAAAAAGGACTGATATTACACTATTTTCTGATCTATGTTATAATATTGTTAACTCATCAAAAACATATCTGGAGTTTTGTTTCATTTACACAGGTTCAGCACATAAATCACTCTGTTCCACCTTGTGAGGTCATGTGGTATTCCAGGAAGTGCTCCACTGTGTTTTTAAACAGTGTGCACCTTCACTAGAATAATTTGGATCCTTTCAGCCCTGGAATTTCTTTCTTTACTGAATAAAAGGCAACTATTAACTTGAAAACTACAGATTTGTG